>CM068546.1:29530673-34330673 GCA_035048495.1 Euptelea pleiosperma
CAACAGGGAGGATTGTGGATTTTGCATTTTGCATTTTGCATTTTGCATTTATGGGTGGGCTTGAGTTGGTTGTGGGGGTTGGGTTCGTTCTTTTTGGTGTTCTTTGCTTTTTGCTCTTTTCGTACTCAGTTCTCTGAGAAAATTTTTGAAGCGGCAGGATTTTTTAAGCGGCGATCTTCGCGCGCCAACGATTCCATATATGCCACATATACCGATGGTTACTTTTTTAAAACCAAATCCTAAACCCAGGTATATATGTGGTGTGTCAATCATTGGGCGCATATTTGCCGCTTAAAAAATCCCACCACTCCAAAATTTCTCCTGTTCTCTTCTGCTTTGCCTTGGTAGACTTTCTCAGCCTCTAAGTGCTTTAATAAATTATCTACTTTACCTTTCAAAAGAAATATATAAATGCACTTACAGCATGTAGTAGGTTGTGGTGCACTTCTTTGCCGTGTGCCTCTCGGACCTCCAACGATATATGGTTCAGGGTTTCGAGTATGACCTTGGTGAGTCTATCCCCGGTCCTTTTCGGACCTGGTCTCCTATAATTCGAAACTTTTAAAATCAGCAAGGATTGTTTTACTACAACTAAAATGGTGAAAATGTTTGATATATCATTTATCTACCTGTTAATACTATGATTGATACTATTACTAAAAGCTACGAGAAAAGCTCTCCTCTGTTCTGCTGTATTCGCCTCGTCACGAAAGTAGAAGGCGACGGTTTGCATCAAGGCTGTTGTTCGGGCCCAGGCGAGCCTCTCCGTCGCCCGTTCTGGCTCGAATATACTCGACATGGCAAGAAAGTAGGCTTGGAGTAATCCATCTTTACTAAAACCAAACTCTCCGAGGTTGCATTCTTCATACCACCTGCATGACCAACCATACAAAAGCCAGGTGAGAACTGCAGAGCGGAAGATATGATAAGAAACAAAGTTGTTTAAGACTAACCTTCGTATGTCAATCCACTCCAACTGATGCAACTTTTGGCAACGGTTGTAATCTAATTTGGCAAGCTCAAGGTACAGGTTGTTGTTCACGTTGTACATCCTTCATAGAGTATATATGGTGCACGTTAGTTAATTAGCCATAGCCTGATTACTTTACAAATAACGACGCACATGGTTTGGGCTTGGGTCAGCCCATCTTGGGTTCGATATGGGACATAACACCTGGCATAGGTGTGGTCTAGCATTGAATTTGCTAGCCCAAACCAGAATAAACTTGCCACCATTGATTTGGAGCCAATCCTAAGCTTGTAAGCATGAAAGCTCTGTCCAGGCCCAGCGTGTCAATATTATACTTTTGATCAATCCCAGCCTGTATATGATAGGTCTCAGAGTAGATAGGCCCATGGGCTGGCAATTTAGCCTTAGTGCAGCCCATTGCCTTGAGAGGCCAATGGGCAATCCTACCATTATAGCACTAGCAGTAGCCGGCTAGAGGGGATTCTGTGGCAGTTATTCCCTGTCATCAAAGTTTTACTCTGGCCAAAGATGTCTTTAGATTATTTGTAAATTTTGAAAAAATAAAATAAATTCAATTCATTACCTGTAGAGTGCTTTTCCAATCCACACGTCATCGTCCCCGCCATATTGCTCTATGTAGAACCTCGTCTCTATACGAGGTAGGCTAGCGTACCATGGAACTTCCAGAGCGTATTGCACCTGATTAATAATTTTGAATTTACATTTTTTTTTCGGTTAATTTTGCTTGGAAATGTACATTATTTAGGGGAATGTTATACATGAAGGTAATAGTTTGAGAAAAAGGGGAGAAAATCTCGGGCAATGGACTAGAAATTTTTATGCCCACATTCTCCCATGGCTATGAAATGCTAAAATTACTATTATTAATGTTTTCTATGTTTTAATCACGAGGGCAATATAATATACATATATAATACCTTTATGGATATATTTAAATATATAATAAATAATATATATTTAAATACCTTTAAGCTTATAAAATATATATATAACGATCTAATAAGAGATTGGATCGGCAATCTGTGATTTGGTATCGATCCATTGCTAGCCCTACTTCGTATGTATAAAAATCCACACTTAATTTCTGTACCATTCACTTAGGGCTGTCAATAGATCGGGTTCGAGTTGGATCAGTACCAATCCAATAAAGTAGATTTCTAGATCCGATCAGATCCAATCAACTAAGGCAAAGAATTTTTTATAGTTTCCCTTAATATAATTATAAATTTAACTTGTCTCAAAATTGACATATTGTATCTATACAGATATACAATCAAATATATAAAGAAGATAATTTTTTTCTTTTGTATTTATATAGTAGGTGGCCCGTGCCCACGGCACTCTCCGACTAAGCATTTGCCAAAATCAGGTGTGAGTGGCTTAGATCCACCATCCATTTGGGGTGATACGGTCTCGGCCATCCTTTGTGAAGCCGATAAGAGGGGGGATAAGTGACTTCTCTCTTTTGTTATATAGATGTATAGTGGGTGGCATGTGCCCTCGGCACTCCCCCTACAAAGCATTTCCCAAAATCGGGTGTGAGTGGTTGAGATCCATAGCCCATTTGGGGGATAAGATCTAGGCCATCCTTTTTAAAGCTTATAAGAGGGGTATAAGTGGGGAGACAATTTTCCAGTTAAATTAATCCAATCGTCTAAATTTTATTTTATGTAAGGGTTGATATGGGCCCTTGGATATATGATGCCTATAGGAGGGGAGACAACCGTTGTGTTTGTTATATAGATCTAATATATATGGGCTGGATAAAGCTTGCTTTCCATCCAGCCCCGAGCCAAGCGAATGAGCAAGACATGGGACCCACAGGAAGATAAGTTAAGAGCCGTTTTTTTGAAGATGCACAAAAAATCAGTAATTTTTAAAACTTCTAACCCTATCAAACATTGACCTAATTTAAGGGTGAAAATGGATACATGGTCCAAAAAACTTCAACTTGCAATAATCCACTTTCTATAAGGTTGACTGGGCTGATTTTTTGTAAGGTTGATATCCATGTTGAGAAGAATATCAGCACCAAAAATTAGTCCTTTAACTCATCTGCATGTGGGCCCCACATCTACCACTAGTCATTATATTAGTAAGAATAGCATGAGTCAACATTCCAGAGCTACAATGAAAATATGAAAAATCTACCATGTAAGTGTTTGTTGATTTAAGATTTCCTCCTTTGTGCAGTGTGCCGGGAGTAGAAATCCCCTTTACCGGCTTGACTGGGTCCGTACAGGTTTCACCTGCTAATCCGTGGGTCCGTCGGATCCGTCCGATGGCCCCGCGATGGTGATTACCAAAAAAAAAACAAAAAAAACAAAAAAGTGTTTGTTGATTTACCTCTCCCACCAAGTCTTTGGAGATAATCCATTTGTCAAAAATTTGTCCTAAGGCCAGTTTCTCTCTAAGGAATTTAGATGCAAACTTCTTCGCTTCTTCAAGAATCTTCTCTCCAGGGAACAACACTTGAGAAGCTTTGTACAAATTAAACATTCCAGTAACAGCTTGATTCAATTGTCCTCGGAAACAAAAGAAGTCGTCTCCTCTCTTAAAATGTCGGTAAGTATCTGCAACAAATGCAAAAATCAGTCACAAATGTATCGTGATTAGGGTATTGCGCAATATATATATATATATATTGTTGAGTTACCAGCAGCAACCTCGTAACCATGCAATCGTAGAATCCTGAAACCCATCGACGTACTATCAATGTCAAGTTCGCTTATATTTCTAGCCCAACAAATTCCTTTTGGGGTCCAATATCTGACATTTAATATTCAAAAATATCCAAATCAATCCCAAATATGTTATGTAGTATGTCAATTTATTTTAAAACTTTTAAACATAAATCAGTATACCGATAGACATAGTCGAGAAATTCTTTGATTTCTGAATTGAAATATCGAGAAATCCCTAGGCGCTCCAAGCGATCAACAACCCAAACATGCTCGAATAAGTCGACCGGGTAGCAATTTGGTACTAAAGAACAGATCACTGCACTGTTAGTATCTCAGCACATATTGAAATTTAAAAAAAAAAAAAAAAGAAGCCATTTTATTCTACCTCCTCCATTGAATCTTCCAACTATTTCCATGAGATATTCTAGGCATTTTTCATCTTTAGTATGCATAAGAGCAAACGCTGTTGAGGATGGAGAAGTTAAGAATGACCCATTTGGGCACTGCAGCTTCATAAGCCTTCTCCAGTCCAATCCAGGCATCCCTTCCAAAGTAAACAACAGCGGTGTTGGAACGTCGTGCAGCATTTCCTTTGGTATCCTACCTCACATATACATATTAGGTTTATTGGTATAGCAATCAAAACAAAATATATAGAATTATATATTTTAGAATGTGAATACCTTTTCAGCTTTTGCTCTCCTGCGGCATATATATCTTGTAGAACAGGAGAATCCCGATCATCAGGAACTTCCAAGCCAAGGGTTTCAGCCATTTCAATAAGAGAAGGAAAGGCAACCTCAAAGCCTATCGGCATATGCTCCGGATTTTCGTCTTCGAGTTTACACATGTTTTCTCGAAGAAAATACATTGCTACTAGTATAGAAATTAAAACTTGGATTCAGCATATATAACTAGAACATTTAAATATATACAAATAATTAATGAAGCTATATTACAATTTTTTTTTACCTTTTTCCCGTTGTTTTGGGTAAATATTCCATGACGTTAATGCAATTAAACAAGCCAAAGTGCTAATTAACCGATCATAAGCGGAGAATAAATAACGATCACCCCATGAACCATCAGGGAGCTGATTCTGGACAATCCATTCAAGGCTAGAAGGGAATTGGGGGGAGCATCACTTCCATTAATATTTTTGACTAATGCAACCCACGCTGTATCGTAGGCTGAGATGCTTATTTCTCCATCGTCCATCAGATGTAAATTTGTCTTAATAACATCGATTCGTTGTTCTATTTCATTCAACTCGAAAACCTTCATACACGACACACGACATAACAATACATACTATAAAAACAATTCAACTTCATTTAATTACGGAAAAAATCAAATTATAATGACCTCTACAGCTCCATCGTCTTCTTCATTTCCTTTGGTAATGTCGTTTGGTGACTGGATAACTGATAGATGATGCTGGGATACACCTGTACGTGTTTTCGAAATTTTACAGTTTGATTGGTTATCTAGAAATGTATGCATGTCAGTTATGCAATCAATTTGGTAGGATCAAGTTTGTTACCTTGAGTGCATCTTGGTCGAAGATTCAAATTTTCGCTTGTCCTTGTAGCTGCAAAGATGAGAAATAAATTACAAAAAATGAGAAATAACTGCGCGCATGCATTTAAATAAGGGTCCGGCTCGGGGACCCCCCTTTTTTGACACCCATTTTGGCGTACCCACAGAGAAGATGAATCAATGGCTGATTTTTGGTGAGGATGATCTCTATGATGAGGAGATCATCTTCACAAAAATTCAAATCATTATTCTGATAAATACTCATCATAGACTGGTTTAGAAGCTTAAGAATTATGGACCGGCGATTTTTACTGTGTAACTTGAAAACCACATTTGATGGGGTTAGAAATTTCAGAATGGGCTGATTTTTTGTTGGGGTGATCTATATGGTAAGCCATTGATTCATCTTCTATGTGGGTACGCCAACATGGGGGTAAAAAATGGGGGTCCGGCCCTTAAATAAAAGGGTAGTTCTCAAGGGAAAAATGAGAAAAAAATTGAAATCCTAGCGATTTTATAATAATAGTTATGATACCGTTGTGTTGATCAAGACTTCTTAAATTAATGGAAATTTGTGCTAGGAGTGGTAGTGGATTGAGTTACAGACCTGTTCTGGGTTGGTCTAAGTTTGATCCAATAGTAGGATGATAAGAACCTAATAACCAATACTCCAAAGGCACCTAAGTGATAGTGAAGCAGAAAGCTAAGCTCTTATATAGTTTGGATCATAATATTTCACCACACTTCCAAGGCTGATGTTCACAGTGGACCATTCTGACTTGGCTTTCAATCCAGTACCCTTCTTTCTCACTTTTTTGTGAGTGGGCCCAACATTTTTTTTCCGGTTTTCTTATTTTCTCTTTTTTTGGGCAAGCCCCCAAGTAGCCATTTCCTCGGGCTGACTTGAACCCGTGACATGGGTTAGCTCTGATACCAAACGATAAGTACTGAACCAATATTCCAATAGCGCACGCACCTAGGTGATAGTGGAGCAGAAAGCTAAGCCCTTATACAGTTTGGTTCATAACATAGGACCATTGGATCCAGACTTGATCTATCATAATAATGTTTGAATGAATGAGATCCAAACCCGACTCAAGGGGTATCGGATTAGATTAATTCGGTCAACCCAAGTACAAATTGTTACATCAAATAACCACCATTGACATAAATTGCAATGACATAATATATTTCATTAATAATACTTAAAAGGGTTGGACTATTTTGGCACACTTATGCGGTGCCCACATCTAGATTAGGTAATAGCTGTTTGTTGGTGAGGATGGATGGTGAGCTCATATTCAGAAATATCTTAATCCTATCAAATGTTAGAATGAGCTGATATTTAGTTTATTTTGATTGTGAGGGATCATACGTAACAAATTAAAGGTCATCCCTTGATGCATCTCCACGTGGCCCCACATAGGTGTGTAAAGATAAAGGGTGTCAAAATATCCCAGACTATTTATAGTAACAATAAATTGGATTGGCTCATTATGGGAACAAAGACGATCCGAGGCCAATGATCAATAGCTTATGATGAGACCACGATCCACTTCTGGACCTACGCCTGATCTAATTGACCCAGTACCTAAAAATAATGCTCAAATCGCATGGCTGACCGCCCACGATATGAGCCACGTGGCACACATTTAGAGCACTGACCGTATGGATGTTTGGCCCAATCCATAGATGAGCCTACAAACCAAAAATCATCCTGATTGGTGATTTCAAACCTTTGGATTCTTGTACCCAAAATTGGTCAATAATGCTAAAATTCCTACAGTGAAAATGACTCCAATTCAACGCTTAGAAATCACTTATTAGGCTGATTTTTGATTTGTAGGCCCATCTATGAATTGGCCAAACATCCATACGGTCAGCATCCTCTAAAGGTGTGCCACGTTGCTCCTATTGTAGGCGGTCATTGTGGGCGGTCAGCAATTTTTTTTTCAAAAATTTCCTTTTAAACCAAGTAGAATGCCCACCCTCGAACAAAATCCTGGCTCCGCCACTGCACTTGGCGTTTTTACGTTGTATCAGGATGCCTGGATCAAAAAATGGCAGGATCAAAATTTTTTCTCCATCCCCACCTATTAACTGCCCTTGTCTTGGAATCTCTACGCATCACATACCTAAAGAAGTTAGGGCAGTCCAACTTCTACCGGTCAGGGAATTTTCGCCCGGTGGACAGGAGGGAATCTTTGAAGTGGCGATCATGTGCCAAGTACACCTAAGTGTAGGGGCAATATTATTGCACCAGGTTAACCCTAGTGTACCTGGCGCAATATCATTAGGCACATGATCGCCGCTTCTAAATTTCTGCCGCTTCAAAAATTCTCTCAGTGGACAGCGGGACCACCTTCAGCTGGACTACAAACAAAATCTTTCACTAAAAAATTTCAAAACAAAAGGGACAATGACGAGAACAGGTAGCCAGAAAAAAAAAATCATGAGCGGCACAATTGCCCGCGAGGTGCATAAACAAGCCACATGGCGCACTCTTTTTGGCCCACTAACCCATGAATTATTGGCTCATCCGTTGATAATCGACACCAAAAATCAACGTGATGGATGACCTCTAGCCATTTTGGCTAGAATTACCCCACCTCGAATCCAACCACCAGAGATCACCAATCAGGTTGATTTTTGGTGTATATATAGGTCCATGAAGGGGTGGTCCAATCATTCATGGATCCGTGGGCCCGAAAGAGTGTGCCATGTAACTCGTTTTTATGCGTCCCATACCCCCACAGGCACTTGCGTCCGTGGTACGCCAGGAAATATTAGCTCCAACTATACCAGAGAAAGTCGCCACAATCGGTAAGGGAAGCACCGGTGACCGTACGACAGAAATCACAGGAGAGAAGTAGAGAAGAGTCGCCAGAGAAGTCATGATTTTAAAGTGATTGTGAATGGGGGGAGTTTAGAGCTAGTACATGAAAGATATAAGAATACAAAAGAGAGAGTTGAAGAGTGCTCAACTTACTTTTCCCTATACGTATCTCTATTTATAATGCTTTACATGAGATATACAAAAGAGTTTGGTTGGAGAGAAATAAATAAGTTGGTGGCCTAAATAAATGAAAAAGGGGACAAAGTGGAAGTTGGGGAAGTGTTGAACAAGTGTTGTGTTTGAACAATAAATGTTCAATGGTATAAGTTAACCGACCACATTATTTCTCTTACCCTACAAACACATGGAAATGAATTAGGCGACAGAAACGACTTCTTAGGGAATCCCCACCAATAGATGGCGAGGATCAAATGAGCAAATTTTTCTTAAAGAATTCCGCAGTCAACATATTCTCATTTTCCAATCCATCTGGGGACATATATTTTTTTAATTCCATAAGCAATAAGATACGAGTTTCCATGCCATTTTTGGACTGACATGTCTACCTATATCCATGTATCTCCGTCCAGGATCTTGCGGGTAACGTCACAGTAAAAATGTTGGATTAAGGACGATACGACATACAATCGTCATCCATGTGTTCAAACCATGGATGTTCTTCGAAATTTGTATGGTGGTCTGTAGGTTCGTCTGATGAGAATCTCGATGACCACAACATAAATTTGAAGAACGTCAATGATTTAAAATTTTAAACATACAGGGATAATCTGCTACAACCTACAGAGTATGTTAAGCCAATCAAGAACGGTTCTGAGCCGTTCTTAATCCGTGCATCACCAAAATCGCTTTGTTTTCTTATCGCTTAGGAAGGTTCATAATCGTTTTAAGAACTGTTCTTCCACCTTAAGAATGGTTTAAAACCTTTCTTAGATTTGGAACGACCCTGAACCATTTGTAAAGGGAATGGTTTGGTCAGAATTAGGAACAATTACTGCCCTAGGTTAGGAATGTTTGAAATATTGCGTGGTCTGAATTTCTCCAAAGGTTCCAACCTCACATTTTTGGACTGACATGTCTACCTATATCCATGTATATAAATTAGCCCTGGTAACTTTACATATGAAGACACACATGGTCTAGGGCCGGGGTCAGCCTCAGCCCGTCTTGGATTCTATATATATGGGCCATAACACCTGGCTCAGGTGTGGTCTAGCATTGAATTTGCTAGGCCAAAGTCATAATAAACTTGCCCCACTACGAGAGGTTTGAAGTATCTCGCTTCGTGCTCCAATTATTTAGCCGAGTTGGCGAAACAAGGGAGAAATTTTTTGAAGCGGTTGAAGTTAGAAGCGGCGAAGATGCGCCAATAGTATTCCACCAGCCGTACTAAGTGAGCTAAGTTTTAAGTTTTAACCATAGGTTTGCTATTAAAAAATATTTTTTAAATAAAAACAAAACCCTTTTCTCTCCTCTCTCCTCTCTCCTCTCTACAATACCTTAAAAAAGGTGTTCTCCCTTGCCGTGAGTAAAACTTCTGTCACGTTCCGGTCACAACACACAATACCAGCCACGTGGCGCATTCTTAGTGGATGCTGACCGTATGTTTGGCCAGTCCCTCGATGGACCTATAAACCAAAAATCAGCCTGATTAGTCATTTCTAAGCGTTGGATTGAAGTTATTTTCATGGGTTGATTTTAACCGTAGGAATTTGAGCATTATTTGGGTGCAAAGATCCAAAGGTTGTAAATCACTAATCAGGCTGATTTTTGGTTTGCAGATCCACTGAGGGACTGGCCAAACATTCATACGGTCAGCGTCCACTAAGAGTGTGCCCCGTGGCTCATTGTGACCGAAGTTTAACTCGCTGATGAGATCATTTACGTGCAGTTCGTTCTTGTTGCAGGCCCATTCTAACGGTCGTGCACCTAAGCTCTCACCACCAACAACAAATTCTCTCACAGAGAACAATAGAATCCATCTACACCACCATCAACACAGGATAAAGAAGCCATAATGAACAAAAGGAAAAAAAAAAGAGAATAAAAGGGAAATTAACAAAAGGAAAAAAATAACGCATACCTGGCCTGCTCCATTCCGTCATCTCCGGCACCGGCAAAGAAGAAGCAACCGAAGTGAAAATTCTTCTAGCAGCAAATGAAGACAGAAGAGGTTTTGGAGGCAAAAGGAAAAGCTCAAAAGGAAAGTAAACCCTCGTCGATTGAGGAGGAGAGAGGAGGTTTTTATTTTTATTTAAAAAATATTTTTTAATAGCAGACCTATGGTTAAAACTAACCTAACCTTAGTACGGCTGGCGTAATACTATTGGCGCATCTTCACTGCTTCTAACTTCCACCACTTCGAAGCGGCGAAAGTTAGAAGCGGCGGTCATGCGCCAATTGGAGTCAACCACCTGTACCGTGGTTAAGCTTTCCTTAACCGCAGGTAGTTTAATGAAATACAGTTTTCAATTAAAAAAAATAAAAAACCTTTTATCTCTTTTCGGTCCTCCCCGATTCCGACGGAGGAAATCAGTCGTCTTCCCGTTTTTCCCTGCAAACAAACCTATCTCAACATTTTTCACTCCACCTCTTCTCGCCGGTGTAAAACGGGTATGTCGGAATCAAGCCACTTGTCTTCGCCGATGCCAGAGGTTTCGGAATCAAGCAACCGGTCAATTTCCCGTTCCTATCTTTTTTTATTTTTCGCGTTTGTTTTTCCCTTTTGGAAAACGATGTAACAAGGTATGCCTAAAACTGTTTCATTTGCGGAAGCTGCATTTTTGGTAGTCACCGCTGCCATCTGGGCCCACTGACCGCATGGGTGTTTAATCCCACCCCTTGGTGGATATGCAGACCAAAAGTCACCTTGATTGGTAATCTATAACCATTAGATTTTAACACTTTTTAGCACATTTTAAGGCATTTTTATAGCCGTTGAATGAAACCATTTTTTGAGTACTAAAATCAATGGCTAAAAATCATTAAACAAGCTGAGTTTTTGTATGAATGTCTATTAAGGGGTGGGCTAAACATCCATCCATGCGGTAAGTGGGCCCAGATGGCAGTGGTGACTACCAAAAATGCTGCTTCCGCAAATGAAAAGATCTCAGGTATACCTTGTTATGACCCTTTTCTTTTTCACAACCAGCAACAAGCATTTCAATTTGGTTTACACAAAAAAAAAAATGACAAGGACACAATATAAGACACGTGTCACACTACTACAGGACTCTGACCGTACGGATGTTTGTCCTATCCCATGGTGGACCTACAAACCAAAAATCAGCCTGATTAGTGATTTGTAGGCTTTGGATTGGACTTATTTTCATGGGCTGATCTCAACTGTGGGAATTTGAGCAGTATTTGAGGTACAAAGATCCAACACTTATAAATCACTAATCAGGTTGATTTTTGGCCTGTAGGTCCACCATTGGATAGGACAAACATCCGTACGGTTAGAGTCCTGTAACAATTTGACACCTGGCTTATATTGTGTCCCTGTCATTTTTCCTGTCATTTTATATCTGTCAACGGAGCCCGATCAAGAAAAAAAACAACCATTTCAATTTGGAAAAATATTTAACAATGTATGCCTGAAACTTTTTCAAATCTGGAAGTACGATTTTTGTTACTCAAAAAAACGGGAAGACGACTGATTCCTCCGACGGAATTGGGGAGGACTGAGGAGAGATAAAAGGTTTTTTATTTTTTTTAATTAAAAATTATATTTTATTAAACTACCTGCGGTTAAGGAAAGCTTAACCACAGTACAGGTGGTTGACTCCAATTGGCGCATGACTACCGCTTCTAACTTTCGCCGCTTCAAAAATTTTCTCCTTCCAGAGCATATTGCACCTAATATTTAGGGGAATGCTAGAATTAACACCCTAAATATAGAGAATGTCTCATATATGCAAAGATGGACTCAATACATGTAGAGTAGTTTAGTCATCATCAATTCACAATAATGAAGAAAAATGGTACAGAATCTGAAAAAATCTCACGCAATGGACATGTGGCAACAACTGCCGCAGAATTGAACCATTTCCAAGAATTGCATTTTCATTTATACTAGATCATTCATATTATACACATATATTTATGTTATATTTTTATTTTTTAAAATTATCAAGACGGAGCATAGAATTCGAATCATGACACTAACATACAAGATCAATAGTAATAACATAGTCAATTATGTATAAATATTATATTATCTTCTTCTTTTTACTTAAAATACTAAATTTTTTTAAAAAATACCAAGAAAGATCATAACATTTGAATCGTGACAATAACAAGATCAGTAACATGAATGGCACACATATTTATACATTTGCGTATCTATGAATGAAAAAACATATGTTTTGCAAAAGCATCTCTTTTCTATTGCCTGCAACTTAGGTCAAAAATCCTATTAGATTTTTTGTACGTGTTATATTTCATATTTTAGGTCATTTATTTATAATATAGTAAGTTTTTAAGTTTGGCCTCTTTAGGATTACAGTAGGGTGCCATAGTTACTAATTCAACATACGAAAAATATGGTACATGAAAAGTTCCGAGTCCAACTCGATTTCTCATTTGAAAATTCATTTACTAATTACTTTGGCACTTTTTATTTTTAAATTTTTTTAATAACTGAATAATATGTGTATAATATATATGGGAATAATATGATTCTTCATAAAATACGTGATTTTTATCAAACATTTGAAAATTTTGGCCATATTATACAATTTTTTTTTTTAATTTCATAAAATTAAATATAATATGTCAAGTTACACATACACGATGAGATGGCATTTTGTCCACATTCACTGCTATGCAAGTGTTCAAGAGAGTACTGCATGCAAGATGGGATATTTCTCTTATACATGTGCTACTATTTCAAAGTTTAATTAGGTAGGAAACTTCAATTTTGTTTATACATTAGTTTCTTACTGAATGATGGGAAAGGACCCTTAAGACTCGATGATGAACCATTGAGTCGTATCATCAACCATTCGATCGGGTACGGATTCCATAAATCTTGAGTGTAATGGATGGGTCATAGCCTAAAAATCACACAAGTCGGGCCGTGCCATTCAAATCGAATCGTTAAATAGTTGCTTGGATTGTCCGATCTGTATGATTTTTTGGCTGAGATCCCTCAATTTATGGATCAGTGACACGTCTACCGTTAATAACTGATTATACTTCCACCATGACCCCTTATATATTTCTCGATTTACCTCTCCCACCAAGTCTTGGGTGATAATCCATTTGTCTGCAATTTGTCCTAAATCTTGTTTCTCTCTAAGGAATTCAGATGTAAACTTCTTCGCTTCCTCAAGAATCTTCTCTCCAGGAAACAACACTCGAGAAGCTTTGTACAAACTTAACATTTCAGTCAACACGACCTTTAAACAGTTGATTCGGTCAAATTTTGAGTTGACTAGGCCAAATTTCTGATACAACTCGGCGATGCTTGCAAATCCAAGTTTGTATGCTGAGTTGACTCGAAATGCGGTTGAGTCAAGTCAACTCGGCTGAGTCTCGAGTTGACTCAATGAGTTTTAAAACATAGGTTGAACAGGTGACCCGGGGTGGTCCACCAAGGGTCATGCAAAACTTTTATGGGTTAGTGGGACCCAAAGAGTTGCCATGTGGCAGGTTGCCCAGTAATTGAACTGGTCTAGGTATGAAAGCATTAGATAATATATGTTTGTTTACAAAAAAAAAACCTTTATTTCATAATATTTTTCTTAATACATGTAGCTTGCAAGAAATATACATGGTTACCTAAGCTTGCCCACCCTTGAACATGGCTGATATATTGTGCCAGTTGGCCTTTCGTTCTAGGCTCCTAGGTTTTCTTTCGGATTTAAGGAGTATAAATTATTTTCTTGGGATTTTTAGCCTAACTGTCTAGGAATTGTTCCTAGATAAGTAAGATTCTAATCTAAAGATGATATACTCGTTACTTCCGGCCCAATGTTAGAGTATAGTAAGGTGCACGAGATGCACTGTATCTTTATCAAGATTGATAAGTATCAATTAAGATTAGATTTGATTTGATTATGATTTCTTTCCTTTGTTGCACTCTTGTATTGCTCTATATAAAAGCATTCAGTATGCCAATGTAATCACTCAAGTTTTTCAATAATATCAAAATTTCTACATAGTATCAGAACAAGTCATCCAACGACCTGTGTTCTAGTGATCTTCTCATTTGGCTCACCATTTTTCCGACGGGGACTTGACCACATATGTATCACTACCAGTCCATCACCTTCTGCAGCCTACATTTATCAATTACTTTTCTGATATCCAACTATCAATCATAGATCATAAAATCGCAAACCCATAAAAAAAAATTCTCGAATGTTGTTTTTAACTGTACACACCGTCTTCAAAAGCTTATGGGAAGAGATCATGACTAACCTGATCTAGTGGTTCATCGGCTCCAACAGACTTCAAAATGAGCAAGATACGACAATGATGGACTTCACAGACAGGCGATGACCACCATCAAGCACACAAACATATGTTTCTGAAATTTATCATGCGAAGAAGATTAATGACGTATATATTATCAATCATATATTTCTTTTTAAAGAGACATGCGATTGCGGGAGGATGTTAGAGTATAGTAAGATGCACAAGATGCACTGTATCTTTACCAAGATTGATAAGTATCATCAATTAAGATTAGTTTTGATTTGATTAAGATTACATAAGATTTTGATTATGATTTTTTTCATTTGTTACACTCTTGTATTGCTCTATATAAGAGCATTGAGTATGCCAATGTAATCATCCAAGTTTTTCAATAATACCATGTTAAATAACCATCCACCCCAAAAGATCGACCTTTTAGGGAAAGGCAGGAAAACACCATCTCATTAATTACACGCCCCCTCAACGGAAATATATTCTGTTGGAGACTTGAACCCGCGACCTCCTAGGCCTTAAGGCTCTAATACCATGTTGAAATTTTGATATTATTGAAAAACTTGAGTGATTACATTGGCATACTCAATGCTCTTATATAGAGCAATACAAGAGTGTAACAAATGAAAGAAATCATAATCAAAATCTTATCTAATCTTAATAAAGATACGATGCATCTCGTGCACCTTACTACGCTCTAACAAGAGTCTTGCTCTTTCGAGTTTCTATTTGGTTGTTATCAACTTTTTTTTATTAATATATATATATATATTTTCTTCTTTAAAAAAAATATTAATATATTAAGGAGGCTGACATATTGTGCTGCTACATAGATTTGCCATATCCTACATGATAAGTTAAAAATACTCTTTCAAAGAGCACCTTGGCAATGTGGAGATTGATAGTGTTGGGTTCACAGTGGGCAATGTAGTAGAAACTCTTGGCCATGGCAAGAAATGTTTGCTTGATGTCTCGGTGGATGCCGTCGGTGCTTTGAACCACACATTGCACCAGCTCTTGCATTTCTAAATGTACCGGGTCACTGTAGTCTTCCTTCCTTCCAGCCTAGACATAATCAGGAAATTAAAAAGTTTTAAAATCTAAAATTCATTGCATAATCCAATTATATTATGTAGGAAGTAATCTAAATACCTTGAAGATTTGAGCCCGACGAAAGTGGTAACAGACTTCGTTGGTTAGGTTGGTGAGATGAGCGTACTGGGGTTTAGTTATAAGCTCTTTTGAGAGGAAGCGACCGGCACTCAAGTGTATGGTGCACACTAGGAGCTCAGCTTCGTCTTTAGGGATGAGGTGGATGTCTTCTTGAGTCTGCAATGCGAGCAACCATGTCTCCCACTATTCAAGTAAAAGAGATGTCTGGGTTAGTATTCTCAACAGGGAGGATTGTGGATTTTGCATTTTGCATTTTGCATTTTGCATTTATGGGTGGGCTTGAGTTGGTTGTGGGGGTTGGGTTCGTTCCTTTTGTTGTTCTTTGCTTTTTGCTCTTTTCTTACTCAGTTCTCTGAGAAAATTTTTGAAGCGGCAGGATTTTTTAAGCGGCGATCTTCCCGTGCCAACGATTCCATATATGCCACATATACCGATGGTTACTTTTTTAAAACCAAATCCTAAACCCAGGTATATATGTGGTGTGTCGCATATTTGCCGCTTAAAAAATCCGACCACTCCAAAAAATTTCTCCTGTTCTCTTCTGCTTTGCCTTGGTAGACTTTCTCAGCCTCTAAGTGCTTTAATAAATTTTCTACTTTTACCTTTCAAAAGAAATATATAAATGCACTTACAGCATGTAGTAGATTGTGGTGCACTTCTTTGCCGTGTGCCTCTCTGACCTCCAACGATATATGGTTCAGGGTTTCGAGTATGACCTTGGTGAGTCTATACCCGGTCCTTTTCGGACCTGGTCTCCTATAATTCGAAACTTTTAAAATCAGCAAGGATTATTTTACTACAACTAAAATGGTGAAAATGTTTGATATATCATTTATCTACCTGTTATTACTATGATTGATACTATTACTAAAAGCTTCGAGAAAAGATCTCTGTTCCGCTGTATCCGCCTCGTCACGGAAGTAGAAGGAGACGGTTTGCATCAAGGCTGTCGTTCTGGCTCGAATATACTCGACATTGCAAGAAAGTAGGCTTGGAGTAATCCATCTTTATTAAAACCAAACTCTCCGAGGTTGCATTCTTCATACCACCTGCGTGACCAACCAAACAAAAGCCAGGTGAGAACTGCAGAGCGGTAGATATGATAAGAAACAAAGTTGTTTAAGACAAACCTTTGAATGTCAATCCACTCCAACTGATGCAACTTTTGGCAACGGTTGTAATCTAATTTGGCAAGCTCAAGGTAGAGGTTGTTGCTCACGTTGTGCATCCTTCAGAAAGTATGGTGCACGTTAGTTACGTATGCCTTTATTATTAGCCTTGATTACTTTATAAGTGAGGAAACACATGGTCTGGGCCTGCGCTTGGGCTGCACTGGGGTCAGCCCTATCCCGTCTTGGATTCGACATGGTCTAGCATTGAATTTGCTATAGCCCGGCCAAACCAAGAATAAACTTGCCCCACTATGAGAGATTTGAACGTATCTCGATCGCAGCGTGCTCCAATTATTTAACCGAGTTGGCCAATTAAACAATGTGTACTTAAAAAGCATTATTTGTAAATTTCTTCCTTATTTTGTTATTTTATTGAAATTTCATTTGAATATTGATTTTTTTTTTTAAATTCAATCAATAATTAACCTGAAGAGCACTTTTCCAATCCACACGTCATCTTCCCCGCCGTATTGCTCTATGTAGAACCTCGTCTCTATACGTGGTAGGCAAGCGTACCATGGAACTTCCAGAGCATATTGCACCTAATAATTTAGCAGAATGTTAGAATTCACACCCTGAATATATGCATGCAGGGTAGTTCACTCATTCAACAATAATGGTATAGAATCTGTAACATTCACATAGGCAGTCATTGGATCAGGTTCAAGTCGGATCAGTACCGATCCGATAAGAGATTGGTTCACCTAAATGCGATCCAGACCTGATCCAATAATGAGTAGAATTCTGGATCGATCCGATCTAATCGAATCCAATCCACTAATTAAAGTAAATAAATTTTATAGTTTCCCTTATTGTAATTAATTATAAATTTTATAGTTTCCCCAATTGTAATTAATTATAAAGGTGCAATAAAACCAAATATAAGAAAATATTATAAATTTGTTTTTGTATTTTGAATATTTAAATAACACCCCCCTGGAATTTGAAAGTAATTAGTAATACCCCCTTTATATTTTCAAACTTTAGGAACACCCCTTGACCTAGTTTAACCATCATTTGACCAACATTAAAACATGACATGTGGATTCACCTATGAAAGGACAATAAAACATGACATGCACCTATGAAAGGACAATAATTTTGCAAGTAAAATGCTAATGACGTGTGATTCAAGTCTATTTTAACTTAAATCAACAAAGGTTAAACTAGGTCTAAGGGGGTAATCCTGAAGTTTGAAAGTATAAGGGGGTATTATTAATTACTTTCAAATTTCAGGGGGGTGCTACTAAAATAACCTTGAATTTAAATATAATACATATTGTTTTATATACCGATTTAATTACCGGTACCTCTCCCACCAAGTCTTTGGTGATAATCCATTTGTCTGCAATTTGTCCTAAAGCTTGTTTCTTTCTCAGGAATTCAGATGAAAACTTCTTTGCTTCTTCTAGAATCTTCTCTCCAGGAAACAACACTTGAGAAGCTCTATACAAATTTAACATTGGAGTAACTCCTTGATTCACTTGTCCTACCATACAAAAGAATTCAACCCCTCTCTGAAAATGTTGAAATGTATCTGAAACAAATGCCAAAAAAAAAAAAACCCAAGTCTCATTCAAGTGTGCATGGTGATTAGGGTTTTGGATTTTGCAATATTTGTGAGGTAAGACTGTTGATTTACCAGCAGCAACCTCGTAACCATTCAATCGTAGAACCCTAAAACCCATGGATGTATCATCGACGTCATGTTCGGATGAATTTCTAGCCCAACCAATTCCTTTTGGGGTCCAATATCTGTCATTTAGTATATGTTAATTAGAAAAATATATAAAACTACAAAATAACCAAATCGATACAAAATATGATCGATTAGTATACCGATAGATATAATCGAGACGTTGTTTGATTTCTGACTTGAAATGTCTAGAAATCCCTAGGCGCTCCAAGCGATCAACAACCCAAATATACTCGAATAAGTCGACTGGGTAGGAATGTGGTACTAAAGAACAGAACTGCACTGTTAGTAGCTGAGCACTTATATGGAAATTAGTTCAAAAGGAGAAAAAAAAACACATGAGATAAAATGGCAATTTATTTTACCTCCTCCATTGAATCTTTCAACTATTTCCATGAGATATTTCAGGCATTTTTCATCTTTAGTATGCATAAGAGCAAATGCTGTTGAGGATGGAGAAGTTAAGAATGACCCATTTGGGCCCTGTAGCTTCATAAGCCTGCTCCAGTCCAAACCAGGCATCCCTTCCAAACTGAACAACAGTGATGTTTGCACCTTGTGCATCATTTCCTTTGGTATCCTACCTCACACACACATTTTTTTCTTAGATATTAGGTTTAGTGTTATAGCAATCAAAAAAAAAAAAAAAATTTAATCGATCCGATTTTAAATTTAAATTTCAGAATGTAGGAAAAAGTCATCTTATATTACCTTTTCAGCTTTAGCTCTCTTGTGGCATATATCCCTTGTAGAACAGGAGAATCCTGAGGGACTTCCAAGCCAAGGGTTTGAGCCATTTCAATAAGAGAAGGAAAGGCAATTTCAAAGCCTGGCGGCATATGCTCGGGATTTTCGTCTTTGAGTTTACACATATTTTCTCGAAGAAAATACATTGCTAGGATAGAAAATAAACTTGGATATTCATCATATATAACTAGAACATTTAAATAATTAATAATAATAATTGAAGATATATTACAAAAATTTTTTTACCTTTGTCGCGTTTCTTTGGGTAAATATTCCATGACGTTAATGCGATTAAACAAGCCAAAGTGTTAATTAACCGATCATAAGCGGAGAATAAATAACGATCACCCCAGGAATCATCAGGGAGCTGATTCTGGACAATCCATTCAAGGCTAGAAGGGAATTGAGGAGCATCATTTCCATGAATATCTTTGACTAACGCAACCCATGCTGTATCATAGGCTGAGATGGTTAGTTCTCCATCGCCCATCAAATTCAAATTCGCCTCAATAACATCTATTCGTCGTTTTATTTCATTCAACTCGAAAACCTTCATACACGACATATCAAACAGGACTTCATTTTAATTTTATTATAAAGATAGAATTCAAATTCATTTAATTATGGCAAAAAACGAACTTAATTATATATAATGACCTCTAGAGCTCCTTCGTCTTCTTCGTTTGCTTTAGAAATGTCGTCTGGCGACTGGATAACTGGTAGACAGTACTGGGATACCCCTTGAGTGCATCTTGTTCGAAGATTCAAATTTTCTCTCGTCCTTATAGCTGCATAAAAAAAATGAGAAATAATTAACTGCATGCATTTAAATGAAGGGTTATTTCTCAAGTGAAAATTGATTAATTCTGCTACATTAGATGTAGAGAAAACAAAACCTAGCTACTAACTGTTACATCAAATTGCAATGATATAAATATATTTCATTAATAAGAGAAATTTTTTGAAGCGGGGTCATCCGCCAGTATTGATCTCGCACCGCATATACCCATGGTTACTTTTTAAAAAACCAAAACCTAAACCATGGGTATATGTCGCGTGCGATCATTGGCTCCATGATCGCCGCTTGAACCATCCGCCGCTTCAAAAAATTTCTCCATTAATGCCCACATTTAGATGAGTTAATAGGTGATTGTTGGCCCAATGGGCAGCAGGACCTCCTTCAGTTAGCTGGAGCTGCTGGACTACAAGCAAAATCTTACAAAAATAAAGTTCATAACGTACAAAAGGGTCAATGACAAGAACTGGTAGCCAGAAAAAAAATTCCAGCGGCGCAATTGCCTGTGGCGCTGTGGGATGCATAAAGCACGCCTTGTGGCATACTTTTTTGGGTCCACTGACCTATGAATGATTGGCCCATCACTGATGATCCGACACACTAAAAATCAGCCTGATGGGTGATCTCCAGCCATTCAATCTGAGTACATACCCAAAAAATATTCGAATCTAACAGCTAGAATTACCCCATGAAAAATGCTCAAATCCGAGTAAAACTTCTGTCACAATGGGATTGCAAATCACACAAACACAGCCAATGAGTTCTCGGCACCTACACCTAAAAAGCAAAAGCACATGGGTACGTTGCAAAAGCACTTGTGTACGTGCCGAGAACTCATTGGCTTGTGATTGTGTGATTTACAATTTCGTGTGATAGAAGTTTTACTCCTCGAATCCAACTACTAGAGATCACCAATCAGGCTGTTTTTTTAGTGTAAAGGTCCATCAAGGGGTGGTCCAATCATTCATGGATCCGTAGGCCCGAAGGAGTGTGCCATGTGACTCGTTTTCATGTGGTCGATCAATGGCCCACAGGTCATTGCGCCGTCAGGCTATATCAGTTTTCTAGAAACATTTAACTCCCAATTTACCAGAGAAGGTCGCCACCATCGGTAAGAGAAGCACCGGTGACCTTGCTCCGGAAATCGCTGGAGAGAAGCAGGGCATATTCGCCGGAGTTGTCATTTTCCTGTCACACAAAGATAATGGGGTTTTCGAGCTACTGCAAATGAACTAAACGAGCCTTTATAACAGCAAATATTTCGTGAAGAATTCTGAAGTCAACGGCAAACATATTTTACATTAGACAGAAATGACCCCTCTTGCTTAGTAATCTGTTTAATGGTTACCAAATTTCGTTGGCCAATGATAGAGACATTTTTGGATTGACATATCAACTTAGATCCATATATCTCTCGATAGGATCTAGCAGGTAACGAAATATTGGAAATGTTTGGATCACAGAAAATATGAATTCTGGAGACCATGTTTTTCTGCAAATTTTTGAATGCTTGTTTGGTTTGTTCTAAGAAAAAAAAAACTCACAATAAGAAGAGACTTTTTGAAAATAAAGTAGAAAAACTATCCGATGGAATTAAAGTCTGTTTGTCGATTTACCGCAGTTGTACCACGTCTTTATTTTACCTTGAGGTCTGATACCATAAGTAATGTTTTCATAGTTGGACCGGTTGTCGAACCGGTCAAGGGACCGGTTCAACTGTCGGGTCGACTCAAACAACCCGCCACATGGCAGCTCTTTGGGGGCCACTAACCATGAATGCTTTGCTCGCCCCTCGGTGGACCACCCTAGGTCATTGGTTCAACCCGTGTTTAGGTCAATCGGGTCACCGGTTTATCTAGTCCGATTGAGCGGGTTACAAGAATATGGACTATTTTTTCAAATATTACTGGGTCAGGATCAACCCAACCCGATTTTGTAACTGGGTCATCGGATCACCGATTTGACCAGCCTAGCCCGGCCTTAATAACATTGACCATGACAACTCCTTCCTCAACATCTCTTTCTAACCATGTAACATCCTTCGTGTTCATCTCTCTCTTTCAACGCTGCACAAGAATGCGTGGCCAATGACACAACTTTATTGACACATTCGTAGGAGAGAAATCGTTCACTCTCTCCTCAGATATATATGACATAATTTGCTCGAACTTCCTCCCACTCATCAATAGCCGCATCACTGAGTTGTAATCATTTTTTTCCGGAAAATTTTTGAGTTTTTAATTATCATTGCCAAACACAATTTTTTTTTATAGGTTACGCCTTTTTCAAGAGTAGTCATGACCTAGAAAAAAAAAAAAAAAAACTCGGAATGTGAATTTTTTGTGAATCAAACGCAACTATGTGGTGGTGTTTAGATTAGTTTTGTGAGAATTTCGATAATCAAAACATAAATTTTGAAGAACATCAATCCAACAATGTGCTACAAATTATGTTAACACTACCCATATTATATAGAGTCCAAGGCACGATATACTTGTCATTAATGTTTAGGAGTAAATTTGACCCAATTTCAGTATGTGTAGGTATGTCATTTGTGTGTCCAATAGATGGGTACATGTTTGAGGGAAAATTATTATTCTAGGGGCATGTTCTCAGTTGCCAAGTGGGAAAATTACAATTTTCAGCTGAAAATATGCTAATATGCCTTTATTTTCTCACATGATAAAGGTGAAAAGTAAAAAAGTGAGGTACAAATAGGAAGGATCCAAAACATCTTTCGGCGAACATTATTAAACTCCGCAAAGCCCGGAATCCATTTCCCTTCCCCATATGCAAGAATTCATTTTCACTTGAAAATACACCTTTTATTTTCTCAGATGATTGAAATATCTGTTCTCAGTCGCCATCAAGGAACCGGCTCAATGGTTTTTTAATTATTTCTTTTATTTGTATAAATTCTAGGAAACAATGTCCGACATACAAAGCACGTTGTTTTTCATGGTTAAAAATAAACCATGAAAATACTCTAATCCAACGAATAGAAATTACTAATCAAGATGAATTTTGGTATGTAATTCTACCCAGCGGCGGAGACAGGAAGGCCTGGGGCCCATCAAATCCTGGATCCGCCACTAATTCTACTTACGGATGAGCCAAACATCCATATGGTCAATGTTCTCTAAGAACACTACAAGGGCTCCGGCATGCCAGAACGAAACCAGCACCCATTGAAAGGGCGCCAGTGAGAGCATTTTGGGCATTCCAAAGAGGGCAAGCCCTTTCAAAGGGCGTGTTTTAAAAAAAAAATAAGTATTTTTATATAATTTAATTTAATTTAATTTTGGGTTTTTTTTTTAAAGAATTTTCCGTGTCTTGTGGAAACAGAGCATTCTCTGATTGGATATACATACATTAAAATATGATTTAGATGTGTGACAATTTCACATATTAGAGGAGTACCCAAAAGATGATGGAATCCACATGAGAAGGGTATTTTTATTTTTATGGATTGTACTTTATTTCAAAGTCAATGCAAGTGGCAGCGTTGTCACAAAAATAAGTTAGGAATAAACGTACAGACAAAGGGTATCTCATGCATCTCCTCTGTATCTCGTAAATTAATTACTCTAGACTCCAATATAAGGGCATGTTTGGTAGGCTACCGCGGCGGAAAAATAAAATATTTGCGCGTACTAATATTTGCCCCGGTGCATTTGGCAGCCCCTCGCCCGCGCCGAATATTTAGCTGGGCCCACAAATTTGCCCGCCGCGGCGGGAAAACATTTGATTACCTCCCCCCTAACTAAATATTTTCACAATAATTTAGCCTTGGTGGGTAAGTCACTATTTTCAATAAAAATGAGTTTTTTTTATCCTTTGACCTAATATGTGGGCTTCACACTCGCTTAACCTATATTTGACTTAATTTAATATGTGGGACCCACACAAATTGAAAGAAAATGAAATAAGCTAGCTATTATACGTGCCAAACGTTGTTAAATATTGACATGCTCAAATATTTAGCCAAGATAATATTTGTCTTGGCTAAAGATTCGCCATTGGAACTCTTCTTCTCGCGTACCAAACAGGCCCTAAGTGTTGAATCTTTGTACCTCAAATACTGCTCAAAATTCCCAGAGCTGATATCAGCCCATGAAAATAAGTCCAATCTAAAGCCTATAAATCACTAATCAGGCTGATTTTTGGTTTGTAGCTAGGTCCACCATGGGATAGGACAAACCTCCATACGGGTCAGAGTCTTGTAAGAGTGTGCCACGTGGCTTATATTGTGTCCTTGTACAGATACCCTGTCATTTTAGATTTGTCAAATGATACTTGATAATGATACTAGGAAACTTCTCATGTTTAGTTGTGAGCCCCAATAGCAATATGATAATTGTTAATTAGGCTTAGAATCCTATTCCAACATTTTCTTCTTTATGAGTTTTCTATTTTTTTAAAGGGGCGGGCTCCCGTACGTGACCGGCATTTTATGATAGGCTCACGAGGCAGACCTTGTCAAGGGTGGATTCCAAGAATCCAACGGTTGAGATAGCACTGAGCTGGCATTCACTTTTTGCCAAAGCAAACCACCATTGGATTCTCGATCAGAATCCACAACCGAGAAGGCTCGTCCTATTAGCCTGTCATAAAAGGCGGGTCATGAGAGCCTATGCCTTTTTAAAATGGCCCAATGGACTTTCCAAAAATTTCAATGTCTATCAACATATTACAATCAACTCCTAAAGAATGAAGTTAATTATTATAAGCTGTTTTCTTATAAAATATTTGTAAACAAGTCCTTTCACTATACAATATTCCATATAAGTCATTAGGAATGAAAATAAATCATTGTCAAGACTCTGTCTTATGTATATCACCAGTGGGTGCCCCGTGCCATCGGCACTCCTCGACAAAGAATTTGCCAAAAATCAGGTGAGTGGCGGAGATCCACCGTCCATTTGGAGGAGGATTAGATCTCGGCCCTTCTTTGTTAATGTTTTTAAGAGGAGGTCTAGGGAAACAACCAATGTGTTTTGTTATGTAGAATAGTAAATGGCCCATGCCCACGGCACTCTCCGACAAAAGTGTTTGCAAAAATTGGGTGCCTTCGACACTCAAACAGTAAAACGGACTGGGGTGTTACCATTTTTTCCATTAAAACGGCTGTTATCACGGATTGTAACGCACAGAGGGAGAAATGGAAAAATAACAGAAATAACAAAAAATAATGTTGTTAAAATTTAAATTTTGAATAAATTGAGGTCAAATGAGGCGGATTGAGTGGCTGAAATCTAACCGTCCACATTAGATCGATGGATTTGATCTCAACCACTCTTTATCTAACCGTCCACATTAGATGGATGGATAAGATAAGAGAATACAACTGAGTTGTCTTGATATATGCGTGGGTGGCCCGTGCCTGCGGCACTTTCCGACAAAGTGGTTATCAAAATCGAGTGGGAGTTAATCTCGGCCATCGGTATGAAGCATAGTAGATCTCAGCCACTCATTATTGAAGCCATATAAGATAAGAGGGTTATAAGAAAACCATTAAATTTTCGTTAAATTCTATTTTTTTTTTCAATTTTAAAAATTCAAATTTTAAATTTTGAATTTGATCACCACTTTTTTCCATTAAAATCATTAAAATCCGTTAAAATCTATTTTTTCCATTTTTGCCATGGCCGTTTCAATCAGTTTTAACGGCCATTTTAACAGTAACACCCCTCTCGAGGCATACAAAATGGGGCTCTTGAGCCTAATCCTTGGGCTATATGTAAATTCAACACATTTCATTCCTTATATGTAGGTAAATAGTAGGTGATCCGTGCCCACGGCACTCATCGACAAAGCGTTTGTCAAAATTGGGTGTGAGTGGCTGAGATCCACTGTCCATTTGGTGTGATAAGATCTCAGCCATCCTTTATGAAGCCAGATAAAAGGTGGAGACAACCGTCCTGTTTTATTATATAGATGATATTTATCATTTATTAGACTTGACAAAATCATAAAACTCGTGTATGATGTTCGGTCCAAAAAAAATCTCATGTATGAAAATAATTTCATATATATTTATGTAACGTTTTTTCTTTAAAAATGGCACGCGGTCATGGGACCACATGCAGATGAGTTAGGGGCTGGTTTTTGTTAATCAACAATTTCTAAAACCTCTAACCTTATAAATTAAAATATGGACCTAAATTTAAATATGGGCCGGGCCAACTACTAGGTTGTGCCGGGCCACAGGCCAAATTTATACCCCTATCCAGAACCAGGAGCCCTCCATCTACCTGTGCCTGTCACTTAATAAGAGAAAACTTTATCTGTTGGCTTTGTGACTGCAAAGGTGAGGTGCAGTCACAGTAATGAAAACCATGGTTTAAAAAAACGGCCATTAAAACGACCGTTATTTTTCTAAATAAATGTTAAAAAAGGCCCATTATTTTTGAAATTCAGATTTTAAAATTTGAATTTAAGCCCCGATATTTTCAGTCATTTTCTCATTTTTTTTTTCATTTTTACCCCTGGGCATCACGATCCGTCATGATGGCCATTATAACGGAAAATGGTAACACCCCCTGTCCGTTATACCGTTATAACGGCCCATTTAAACCTTGATGAAAACCACAGTTGAGGTGGGGTCCACATTACTTCTGGAATATCTGCTCACTATTTGCCTTCGCATTAATTGGGACATAAAAAATTTCCCACTTGAAGCTATCTTTCCCCATTAAATAATATTATTCGTATGGGGCTAGGGCTAGCGAAGCTCATCCTCGGCCTAGCCCAGTTAGTAATAGGACCTAAAGATCTGATCTTGGGCTTAAAAGCCATCCCAAGCATGGTCGACAGTGGGGGTGGGTCTTAAGAGAGTGTCGGGCCAGTCTTGCCCATTTTTAGCTTTTTGGTTTGCTTTTTGTCGGGTGAGAAGCATATTGGTCAGTGAGGTACGTAGTGGGTGGTATGTGCCTGTGGATTGGTTTTGGGCCCAGATCGTGGTATCAAGACCCTACAACTTTAATAACTTACCAAGCTGGCTTCCTCAACCTTAACTCCGTTGTATATATCAACTTTTTTTCATTAACGACCTGTGATCCATCCCGTAAGTGTAATTCTTGCCATGTAGTCCATTTCATAAACCCTAGCTCCATTTTAAAAATGTGTCCCGGCCGGCCCCATAGATTTGACAATCCTGATCAATGGATTTGAACAATTTGTCACATTTCTTCAGCAATTCAAATATATATATATATGATATGGGTCATATATATCAGATGGCTAGGACCACCAAATCATGCCAATTTTTACCTTGGACATCTCCTAAGTACTAGGATCATAAGGCCCAGCATTTACAGTACTGGTTCCCTGCTCATCTGCGAAGAACAGCTTTGCTGAACGGAGACTGTCAGCAAAGTTGCTGAACGACCACAATATGAGCCATGTGGCATATTCTTAGTGATTTTTGACTGTATATGGCGATGTTTGTCCCAACCCTAGATGTAGACATACAGACAAAAATTAGCCTCATAGTGATTTCTAAGCGCTATATTGGAGTTGTTTACATGGGTTTATTTTTAAACCGTGGGGATTCAAAGCATTATTTGGTGTAGAAAATAGGGGTACCAGAAAAAATGCCAAGGGCCGGCCACTCACAAAACGTGAGAAAATAAAGATACCCGAGTGAAAGCCAACTCAATGCCGGTTATATCATGGAAGCGAAGTGGAAGGTTAGGATCCTAAAGGTTAAGACTCAAGCTTTCCACACAAAGTATAGGGAGTTACAACATTACAGCAGTCAAGAATCAAGATAAGCTTTGATTGAGTCTAAACGTGAGCAGTGTCAGGGAGAGGATCTTTAGGGTCAAACATATCCATAAGGTCAGAAATATCTAAGAAACGTGGCTCATATTGTGGGAGGTAAGTAACTTTGCCTTCTTCGTGCACATATCAATTACTTTGCAGATATATTCATCATGGGATTTCACTTTATTGAACTCTTTGGTCATCTCTCATTGACTCATGACCAATTGACCATAAAAAGGTAATTTTCAGAGGCATCAAACCCTACACCGCGCGCAGTTCAAAACCCCCCCCCCCCCCCCCCCCCCCCCCCCCCCCCCCCCCGTTTATTGGATCGTCGATATCTTTCGGCACTCAGAAAATTAAGCTTGCTTTCTTATTTGGAGGGATAAAGCTTTTCTTCGTGGGCCTCGTGGCCCCTCTTTTATGTCCTCATACGACATGCCTGCCATAAGAGAGTCTCTTCTTGTTGAACGACCACTTCTGGTCTCTTCACAAAGTAAATTGTAGGGCCCTCATCCCCTTATCTATGTAATTTTGACTGTAAAAAAACCGTAAAAAAAAACGTACAGTGGTCATATTTCAATATATTCATATCTATGTAAATTGGACTGTAACAAAGAACACCATTAGCTCCACTCCTTGCTTCGGCTAGCGGTTTTAATTTCCTGCTGTTTGCTCGATCGAGTGTAGTGAACGTTCTCTTGTTCGTCTTGGTCATTTCATCTAAACATCGAGCTATACTCTCTCAAAGAGTACTTTGGCAATGTGCAGGTTAATGGTGGCCTGACTGCAGTAAGCAGTGTAGTAGAAGCACTTGGCTACAGTGAGAAACGTTTGCTTGATCTCGCGGTCGTCGTCGCCATCAGAACTCCGGAGGACACACTGTACGATCTCTTGCATGTCGGATTCTACTGCAACGGGGATGGCGCTGTTAAGATTTGCACCGTAACTATCCTTTCTATTGACCTGATCATAACAAACAATCAATGGTTTATTAGAAAAAAAAATTAGTTTGCTAGAAAAAAATTATGATATATACGTACATAATTGTGTATCAAAAGTTTGGTATAGACATCCCTCACAATGCCACGTGGCCCACTAACATCATAAATGTTTGGTCCACTTCTTGGTGGAACACTACACACAAAAAAGCAGCCTGGTTGGTGATTTCTAGCCATGTAATTCGAACACTTTTTCATCATGGGTTTGGAACCCATCCCTAGGCCCTTTTCATGAAGCCCATGATGAAAACCTACTCGAATCCAACTGTTAGAAATCATCAATCAGGCTGATTTTTGGTGTTTTGGTCCACCAAGGTGTGGCGCAAACATTATGGGGTGGGTGGTCCCCAGCATTTTGAGG
The DNA here is from genome assembly GCA_035048495.1 of Euptelea pleiosperma. Taxonomy (NCBI): domain Eukaryota; kingdom Viridiplantae; phylum Streptophyta; class Magnoliopsida; order Ranunculales; family Eupteleaceae; genus Euptelea; species Euptelea pleiosperma. The sequence goes on from CM068546.1 coordinate 29,559,890, forward strand.
GATTTCTGTATCAAACTTTTGTGTTGGGCTTGGTATAGCTTTTGCTGCTTATTAATTTCCTCTTTAGCCCGAACCAAAACAATGCTACTTCTCCTTTTTATATTCTATTTCATCTAAAGAGGAATGCTAGCAAGCAACTCTTTAAGGAGTTGCATCAAGCAACCCATTGATGGAGTTGCATCTGTGCAACTCCTTAAAGAGTTGCTTGCTAGCATTCCTCTTCATCTAAAACAGGAAACTTTCACCTAAGAAGAGTTGCTTGCTAGCATTCCTCTTCATCTAAAACAGGAAACTTTCACCTAAGAAAAACAAATCACTTGTGCAACGTGTCTACTATTAATTATAGATGCCAATTTTTACCCATTTAATGGAAACTGAATCGGAACAGGAACCAAAAATACTGGGTTCCGGTTATACATTTTTCGGAACGACTAAAAAAGAACTGGAATCGAACCAAAATAAACAGTTCCGGTTCTGGGTAGTTCCCAAAATCGATAGGAACCAGACGGTAATATTATCAAGATTGGAACCAATATATCTGGAACCGGAACCAAAACCGACTGGAACAAAATAATCGGTTCAGGTTTTGGATCCACCATTTTGAGAACCGAAACCGATGAGAACTGGCAATATTGGTTGAGACCTTAATTAGGAACTGAACCCCTACTACTAATACGACTATATCCAGATATCGGGTCTACCGGTGGTCGGATATGGGTTCGGATCGTGAATAAATAAAGTGTATTCCAGGGTACGAGGGCCCGACCGGATCCAACCCTGACAAATCCGGTATTTGGCTACCCAATGACACCCCAACTGAAATAAAAGATTGAAGATTTCTTAGTGTTATAAGAATTAGTTCTACGGTTTCCACCTTCAACTTTCGAATATGACGAAGTTGGTGACAAACTCTGTTGGTGAGGTGAGCAAGACGAGCGTAGTGATGATGGGATAAGAGCTCATCTGAGAGAGAACGACCGGCGCAAAGGGTTATCGTGCGCACTAGGAGCTCTGCTTCTTGTTGGTGCTTGTCTTCTTCGAAGTGCCACGACAGCATCCATGTCTCCCACTGCAAATTGGAAAGCCAAAACTAAAAAGTATCAAACAAAACTACGTTGGGACTTGGGATCAGTACTTTGGTCGTTTGTAGTTTGTACGGTGTTCCCGTCCTTTCTATCTAGCGGTTGTTTGATTGTGGTGGGTCATGGCTGGGTGTTTGGGGGGGGGCTACTCACGGAGCGTCGTAAGTGTTGCCGTACATCTCTACCATGCGCCACCAGTGCGTCCAATGAGATTTCGTTAATGGTTCTGACCAGAACCTCCACGAGTCCATTTCCCGTCTTCTTCGAACTCGACCTCCTGCACCGCAACTTTCCGGTTTTGTTGTCAAGTGGAAAATTTTTTACCAAGTCACTTGTTATCCCAGTCAATCAGTGGCCCTACATAACCGCAATTTTTTGGGCCCACAGACCGCATAGATGTTTAGTCCACCCCTTGGTGGGTATATATATACACCAAAAATCAGTTTGATTACTGATTTCTAGCCGTTGGATATAATAATCATTTTTTTTTTAAATTTCAGTGTGAAATTTTCGTCGATCACTAATCTCAATTTTCAAAGTTTACACGAAATTTCGGTTTCGGCCCTCGTCAAAATGGCATGGGAAACCGAAATTATAAACCTTGTAAGAATCACTCTTTAAAAACTGCTGAAATTTGCTGTGTATATCCAGCAAGGGGTCAGGTGGGCCCAAAAAACAGGTGCTACAAAATATATTTACGTGGGGCCAGCGAAATATCGATTGGTTCAAAACCCCGATGGAGCCAAAAAAAAATTCCTTTTCAAATACATGTAAACACAACGTAGACACACGTAAAGACACAAAACAAACACAAAAGCCGGGGAACGCCGCTGTGAAGAAAATCTTGGAAAGATCGCTTTGGACTATTGCTTCAACCCAGGAAATTAAACAACCCCTACTATATCAGCTCAATGATATCATAGTCCATGTGCAAAGTTTTATGTTACACACTACATCATCTGCAACCGTTGATATCGGAATAATAACATCATACGTCTTTTCTAACGTCTTTATTCCCATATCCAACGGTTACAATTGAGTTGGTATTTTTTTAACTTGCTACCAGGACACAGTATAAAGAACAAGAAGATCCCAGTATATGGTTTTTACGTACCTTTTATTACCGTTGATGAAATCATGAACAAAGCCTATCCTCTGCTCCACCGAGCTCCCCTCCTTGAGATACGAGAAAACCGCCTCGACAAGGACCGCCGTTCTGGCCCATGCAAGCCTTTCAGTTGATCTCTCCGGCTCGAATATGTTCGCCATTGCAAGAAAATAGTCTCGGAGAAGTGTTGTTCTGCTCACCCCGAAATCTCCCAGATTACACTCTCTGTACCACCTGCGTAGGATAGTTTAAGTCACTTAAATCTTAAAAAAATGGAATGGTATTTTGGTAATTACAAGAGAGGAGTGGGGTAAGTTTGGTTCATTTTCTTACTTTTGCATACCAATCCACTCCAGCTGATGCGACTCTTGGATGTTATTGAAGTCCAATTTTGCAAGCTCAAGATAGGCGTTATTGTTAACGTAAGGCATCCTGATTATAAAAAGACTAAAAAACCCTTAAGAGTTGACTCATTTTTCCTACTAATAAATAAGAGAAATTAAGGCATAATAATCAATTTAAAAAAAAAAAAAAAAAACTCATATTAGGAATTAGAGGTAGGGTTTAAGGGTAATTAACAAATAAACCTGTATAGCGTTTTCCCGATCCATACGTCGTCTTCTCCACCGTACTGATCTACGTAATATCTTGTCTCTATACGGGGTAGACTAGCATACCATGGAACGTCGAGAGCGTATCTCACCTAATAATTTCAATTTACTTATTTATCTTAAAAAAAAAAAAACATATACTAAATCTAAACACATGCATAAATTAATTAAGTAAAAATAAAAAATAAAAAAATATATATTGATTTTACCTCACCAGGCAAGTCCTTGGTTATTATCCATTTATCTACAAGCTGCTTAAAAGCTTGTTTTTCTCTTAGAAATTTGTAAGAAAATTCCTTTGATTCTTCTAAAATCTTCTCTCCAGGGAACAATATCTGTGAGGCCCTGAACAGATTAAATATTCCTGTAACAGCCTGGTTCGATTGTCCCATGAAGCAGAAGAATTCACCATCTTTCTCGAAATGTCGGAATACGTCTGCAGTAAATTTAAGAATTATCACAAACATTTCTTAGCAAATATACCAACTCAGGAATCAGAGTTTTCGAACTTGCATTATCAACTTACTGGCAGAAACGTCGTGTCCGTGTAATCTTAGAAGCCTGAAACCCATGGCCGTGTCGTCGATGTCATGAACTCGAGAATTTCTAGCCCAACAGATGCCATCTTCAGTCCAATATCTAACATTTTAATGAAATTTTAGTGTTAAAATCAGTTTGTCTAAAAAACCCTTTTAGTCGAATTCGAATTCGGACAATAATCGATCAACAATACCTATAGACATAGTCGAGAGATTCTTTAATTTCCGATTGGAAATATCGAGAAATTCCTAAGCGTTCTAATCGATCAACAACCCAAATATGCTCAAACAGGTCCACTGGATAGACATTTGGGACTAACAAAAAATAGAACTGTATATTAATAACCAAACAGTATCTGAAAAGTAAAAGAAACACTTGTGAAGACATGAAAAAGCACTTTTAGTTTTAATTTTACCTCCCCCATTGAATTTTTCAACAGCTTTCTTGAGATATTTTAGGCAATTCTCATCTTTAGTCTGCATAAGAGCAAATGCTGTGGATGATGGCGAAAACAAGAATGACCCATCCAAACACTGTAGCTTGAGAAGCTTTTCCCAATCCAAATCAGTCATCCCTTCCAAGCTATGGAGTAGTGTTGTGGGCACTATGTGCATCATGTCCTTTGGTATCCTACCTCACATGCATAATAATTACATCAATATACAAAAGTTATGCCCTATATTTTAAAAGTTGGATAGACATTATTTTAGTTTATTTTTTTTAAAATAGTATAAAAAAAATATTTAAACGGATCCGTTATATCGGACTAGGGGCGTTAACATTTTTTTTCGTTATAATAACAAAAAAATAGGAAATAACAGTCGTTTTTCCACAATTTTTTTTTCGTTTAAATAACAGAAGTTACTTTCTGAACGTTGTAACTGTTCATAATGTAATGGGATAGGTTCGAATCCATTAGAACCAAGGATTTAAATTTCGGTCTAAACACCGAAATTTCGGTTTCGGTGGTTACTGAAATTTAGCTTTCTAGACCGAAATTTGAAAATATCATCTGAAATTTTGGCTGAAATTTCGGTTTTCGACCTCACCGAAATTGCTACCAAAACCAAAATTTAAATCCTTGGTTATAACGAATATAAACGGTCCATATATTTGTTATAACGGCCATTTTTTAAACCATGGTATAAACTAGTATCAAAATTATAATTTAAATTTGCGATGTAAACATACCTTGCGAGTTTTAGATTTCTTTTGGCATATATCTCTTGCAAGACAGGAGAATCCTCAGGAACTTCCAAGTCTAACTTTCGCGCAATTTCGATGAGAGAAGGGAAGGCAATTTCAAAGCCGATAGGCATATGCTCAGATTTTTCGTCTTCAAGTTTACTTATATTTTCTCGAATAAATGACATTCCTGTTAAGACAAATGGAACCCCAAATTAAAATTAACTTCCTTCTTGGCATTTTCTGGGTTGATATAAAGTCGTTTAAGGAAAAAAAATGTAATTTTATACCTTCTTGGCATTTTCCGGGATAAATGTTCCAAGATTTCAATGCAATTACACAAGCCAAAGTGCTAATTATCCGATCATGAGCGGAGAATATATATCGATCGCCCCAGGAACCGTCGGGGAGCTGATTCTCAATGATCCACTGAAGACTCGATGGAAATTGAGGAGCACCAGTTCCATGAATATCATTAACTAGAGCAACCCATGCTGTATCGTAAGCAGATATGCTTAATTCTCCATCGTCCATAGATCCCAACATCGCTCGAATCATGTCGACCTGCTCCCTTATCTCATTAAGCTCCAAAACCTTCACCAAGCCAGTTATATTGGAACCTTAAAATCACTTTCATGTTTGGAATGTACATTATAAATATGTAGAAAACAAAATCAAAATTAAATTACCTTTAGAGCTTCCCCTTCTTTGTTATCTGCTTGTTTGATGAACTCTTGCCACTTGATCACTGGCAGATCACTCTGTAACATTTCTGTATATATTGCGCAATGATCACGATCATGTCGGCATGTATGTATGTATGTATACGTATGCATGTATGGCTTATTTTTATTTTGGTTACCTTGAGCATGAGGTTTGGATATGGCATTGCATCTCCACCAAAGATTACCATCATGGGCTGGTTTATTTGTACCACCACTGGACCAAACACCTATCAAAAAAGAGGGAAAATGGATATTAATGTAATTAAATTCTTAAAAAATATAAATATAAATTTTCCTAGAGATTTTAGAAAATATTAAAATCCCCTCTTAACATTAAAAAATCACGAATCTGCCACTAATTAACAATTGCTACTTTAGGCAAACTAATTAGTAACTAGCACATGTAATTTCCTTAATTAACATGTAATATTCTGAGGAAAACTAAACGTGAAGCACTCCTAAGAATTTTCGGGAAATTTTTTTATCAGTCCTCTTGGAAATGGAGCAAATGAAGATCCAAAGAAAAACTCATTCAAGATTTTGTAAGAAACAAATATGATAAGAAAATCAAACTTCGCCGGAAACAAAAATCATACAAGGTCATGTAATAAGTAGAATTCAAATACTTGTTTTACGAGCGAAAGAAAAATCATTCTACCCAGAAACTGAGCATGATTTTTACATTAAAGAATAAACCTTACAGGATAGAAAAGTTGGTAGATCTGAAGCAGGGAAGGTGGGGAGAGAAGATGAGCGTACGGTGGTGAGAACGTTGGGAGAGAGGCGGAGGAGAGTGGCCGGAGAAGCCATTTTTGAAGGTGGTGGAGAGAAAAAGGTGGGGGGGATTTAAAAGAAAGAGAGACAGAGAGAGAGAGAGGGGGAAAGATAGAGAGGAAGGAAACAGACAGAAACAACTTCCAAGATATTCCTGGGAAAGAGGTGAATGGGATCATACAAAATTATGGAAATAAGAACACTTTTATAATCTTACTCCCTGCATTTCTATTTCTCGTTGGTTTTATTTGGAAGGGATGTGTGCTAGACTGCTAGTCCCCCACTCATATCAGTTTTTCTTAAAGTTCATTAATATTATGCCTTAATTTCTCCTATTTATAACAAAACCCGAGTCAACTCACAAGGTTTTAGTCTGTTAAGGGTGTTTTAGTCTTTTCATAACTACGTTAGTCGCACCCCTTGGATTGTGAGGGCACCCAAACTAAACATTCATCCCATAATTATTATTATTTTTGTAATCCAACCGACAATTATGTTGACAAATAATAGATGTGATTCATTTTAGAGTTGAATTATGGTGACAATGCCCAATATGAGCCACATGGCACACTTTTAGAGTCTCTAACCGTATGGATGTTTTTCCAATCCTTAGGTGGACCTACAAACCAAAAATCAGCCTGATTACTGATTTTAAACCTTTGGATCTTTGTATCTCAAATAATGGTCAATAATGTTCAAATTTCCACAGTTGAAATCAACCAATGAAAATAACTCAAATCCAATGCTTAGAAATGAGGTTGATTTTTGGTTTGTAGATCCACCTAGGATTGGACAATCATCCATACGGTAAAAGTCCTCTAAGAGTGTGTCACGTGGGTGTCTGAACACTTGCATGAAGTTGCACGAGGTGATCTTGAGTTTAACTTGTGAAAGGCATTTTCGTAAATTAACCAAATTGAAGCACAATTCACAAGGTGCTTTCAATTAATTGCCTCTAAGATAAGGGTCGGGCTCGGGAGCCCCCCTTTTTTTCTTATCCCTCTTGGGAGTTGGATTCGGGGCAAATACAGCCACCATTGTATTCTCAAAATCCATGGCCTGGAGTCTGACTCCCAAGAGGGGTCAGAAAAAGGGGGTCCGTGGAGCGTGAGCCATCAAACAAGTCATAGGCACTTATTACTTCATTAAATATCATTCCCCTACCATACTCACCTAAAAACCTATTATTCGATACTCACCTAAACACCTATTATTGGAAAAACCTATGATTTAGAAGTCCCTCAAATTGACATGTTGCACCCTCTTTCAGGCCCACTGACCTAACGAATGTTTGGCCAACATCTTAGTGGACCTATACACCAAAAATGAGCATGATTGGTGATTTATATCCATTGGATTTGAGTACTTTTCATCATGGACTTGGAACCAACTCCTATTCAAGAAACCCATAATGAAAACTACTAAAATCGAGTGACTAGAACTCACTAATCAGCAGATTTTTGCTGTCTAGGTCCACCAAGAAGTGGGATATGCATTCAAGGAGTAAGCAGGTCACATGGCAATTTTAGGGATTTCTGCATCAAAATTTTGATAGAGTTCTGTAGCATACAATATATAGCTAGCTCCCAATTAGTTCTTTTGGTAGCTAATGTTTTGAGATCTTTTCTATTAGAGTAGAACTTTGCTGATGGACGTTATCCATAATATGATCCACGTGGCAGACTTTTAGAGACCACTGATCATATAGATGTTCGACCCATCCCTAAGTGGACCCACATACCAAAAATCTGCCTGATTACTGATTTCAAACCTTGGGATCTTTGTACCCCTAATAAAGCTCAAATTCCAGTTAAAAATCGACCCATGAAAAAGACTCCAATCCAACGCTTAGAAATCAGGCTAATTTTTGCTCTGTAGGTCCATGGCCTAATATTTCATGCGGTCAGAGATCTCTAAGAGTGTGCCACGTGGCTCGGTTTGTCATCAACGTTGACAAATTTTAAGTACTTAGCCAACACTAGAGAAAAAAATTGCTGGCCAGACTTCAAAATTTGAAGTCTCCCCCTCTCAAAAATGCCACTTGGAGCTTAGTTTAGGGCCACTTGACCTTATGGGCATCTGGACCACCTCTTGGTGGACCTACATACCAAAGATCAGCTTGATTGGTGAATTATAAGGGTTATATTTTAACATCAAAAAAAGGTACAAATTCAACGGTCAAAATCCATGCTATTAAAATAATAAATCCAACGGTTATAAGTCACTGATTATAATAATTTTTGATCAGTAGGTTCATCAAGAGGTGGAAAAAATATCGATAAGGTAAGTGGGCCCTAAAGAGTACTCGACGTGGTGTTTTGGAGGGTGCCATCAAACACGGATTCAACACTTAACCAATGTTATTAACCCAGCCCGGTCCGCCCGGTTGAACTGGTAACCCAGTGACCCGGTCACAAAACCGGGTTGGGTTGATCCTGACCCAGCAATATATGAAAAAACCGCTCTAATTCTTGTAGCCCACTCGACCCGGACGGTTGAACCAGTGACCTGCTGACCTGGACACGGGTTGAACCAGTGGCCCACCATGGAATGGGCAAAACATTCATGGGCCAGTGGGCCCCAAAGAGTTGCCATGTGGCGGGTTGACCCAGTCGACCCGGCAGTTGAACCGGTGACCCAGTCGACCCGGCAGTTGAACCGGTGACCCAGTGACCCCGTCCCTTGAACTGTTCAAGGACCGGTCCGGGTATGAAAACATTGCACTTAACTACTCTTTTTATAATCACTTCCCCGGGCCTATTTTCTTGCATTAATGGCGAGCATATTCGAGCGCCCGAGTAATCAACTGAATGGCTTGCATGGGCCAGAAAGGCGGTCCTTGTCAAGGTGGTTTAATTTTGTCGTGTCTCGAGGAGGGGAGTTCGGGTGGATCAGAGGCTTGTTCATGATTTCATCAACGGTGGCAGTAGTGACGGAAATTATAATAATAAAAGGTAAAAACCTTGAATTGGGATCTTCTTGTTCTTTACCCTGTCCTGGTGGCAAGTTAAAATACTACCAGCTCAATTGAAAATGAACGGCTGCAGATGATGTAGTGTGTAACATAAAACTTAGAACATGGAATATGATATCATTGAGCTGGTGTCGTAGCTGGTGTTTTCTTGGGTTGAAACTTGAAACAATAGTCCAAAGCGATCTTTCCAAGATTTCTTCGGAGAGGCGTTCGCCGGCTTTTGTGTTTGTTTTGTGTCTTTATAGATAGGCATTTTCGTTTTTGATAAGTCAAGATGCTAGTATATATACTAATAAAGAGATCGAGGAGATCTCAGAGTACAAAATACGAAGGGACAAATGAAAACTAAAATGCGCAGAACAAATGATCTATCATGCTAGGCTTCAAATCTAAACACCATGTCCGAAAAGATAACACCCCAACTGTATAGTGAGTTTTTTAATGTTTAATGATGGTATCGTGTAAAGAGCATTATTCTCTCCTGAATATCCTTCTATATTTCTTTTCCACCAAAGTCCACATATTACTGCAAACGGTATCATCCTCCATAAGACATTCTCCTTTTTGATAACTTGATTTTAGGCTATCCACCCAACAACAACCCAATTTTCTCCGGCATCATCCAAGAAATATCTGCCTGCATCAGAAAGTATGACCATATATGTGTAGCAAAGTCGCAATGTAAAAGTAGGCGATTTGTATTTTTCCCATTTGATGTACACATAATACAAAAATCTATTAAGATCCACTTTCGAGCAACCAAGTTTTCAACTGTGAGTATTTTGTTTAGGGAAGATGTTCTTGCTAAAAAGCGAATTTGAATGGTACTTTAACTTTCCAAATTTTTGAGCAGAGGCAAAGTTGACTGTGAGGTAGTAGAACTGGAAAGAGGTCATAAAAGGAACGTACCAAGAAACACTTAGATTTGGAGTGAACTCAGGAAAGATAATCTTCCTTCATTCGTGTGACTATACGGTGATGCAATAAGTCTATCAAGGATGCCAGCTATTCTCTTTCCCGTTCACGAAGGTTCCTCCTAAGATTTAAGTCTCAAGATCCCTCCTGACTATTCTGGTTTCAAACCAATAATGAATTGGCTTTTCCGTTGAGATAGAGAATAAAGACGTAGAAAAGCCTATATAAGACGACAATCACCACACCATATGTCCTCCCAAAATCTTATTATAGTCCCATCACCCAAATCATGTCTAGACCATATTGAAAAAGTTATCAAATCCTACAGCCGAAATCACCAATCGCGCTGCTTTTTGGTGTGTAGGTCCACCAAGGTGTGGGCTAGACATTCAGGGGGTTGTGGACCCAAAATAGTGTACTACATGGCAATTTGATATAGAAATTTTGCATCAAAATTTAGATGAATTCTGCATCACAAAACTTTAACAAGCAAAAACAAACCAAACTAAGCGGATGTGGAGTTGATAGGACTAATTTGCGGTATCAGGGATTGGGTTGGGTACCCTTTTAGTAAAACTTCGGTGACCACCCACGATGACTGTCGCCATGACCTCCCACAGTATGAGCCAAATGGCACACTTTTAGAGGAAGCTTACCATATGGATGTTTGGTTAATCCCTAGATGGGTTTACAAACCAAAAATCAGTCTGATTAGTGATTTCTAAGCGTTGGAATGGAGTCATTTTCATTGGTTGACTTAATTACAATGGGAATTTGATCGTTATTGACCATTTTTTGGGTACAAGGATCCAAAGGTCTGAAATCACTAATCAGGCTTATTTTTGGTTTATAGGTCCATCTAGGGATTGACCAAACATCCATACGGTGAGCATATCTAAATGTGCACGTGGCTCATCTTGTGAGCAGTCATCAGGGTGGTCGTCGTGCAAGCGGTGTATGTGGAGTTGATACACTCCGATCTACATCATGCATGTTGTCTCTAAATTCCACACACTGCACGAGTTCTTGTTTCTATTCGTTTTCTCGGCCTGAAGCCAGGAGAAGAAGCAGTGGTGCAGGGAAGTACTCAAATATTTACCTTTTCTTTTGGGAATGAGTATCTTCAGATCTTCCTCTACATCATTGGATGCTCCTCGAGATTCGCAAGGTGCTGTATGATGTGGACCATCAAAGGTTGTAGAACCTAGGAGGATTTACATCTCAAGAAGAATTCTACAACTTTAAGCATTCAAACATGTTTTTTTGGTGTAAAAGTGGTGATCCAAACATGCCGTTAGTCACATGAATTTGTGCATATTATTATGTGTTATCTATTATCTATATTATAAATTGGGGTTGGGCATCAACGCGGGCTTCACAAGTCAATACCCTTTTTTGCTTCATTCATTATTTTTTACTTTTGAGGGGCTTTTTGGTCATCACACCTTTTACTTTTCAACTCACTGTAAAAGGTTCACATGAGCTCCTTCCGTGAGAAAACATTTGATGATGGACATCCATCATCAATGTTGATAATGGACCACAGTATGAGCTACATGGCATACTATTTAGAGGCCACTAACCGTATGGATGTTTGGCTCATCCCTAGCTAGACTTAGGCAACAAAAATCAGCCTAGTTAGTAATTTATAACCTTTATTGGATCATAATACTTGAAATCTATGATTAAAAGTAAACCATGAAAAAGACTACAATCTAATCGATAGAAAGTACTAATTAGGATGAATTTTAGTATGTAGGTCAACCTAGGGATGGGCCAAACATTCATACGACCAGTGGTCTCTCTAAGAGAGTGTCATGTAGCATTAATGTGGCACCAATTATTTGGTGTTGCAATTCAATGTTTGGAAAAAAAAAAATTTTAACTCTCCTTACATACCCCATTATTAAAAGAGTAATGATCACATGGTCCATGGACGTGCATGGTGGTGTCATTTTTTCATGGGCCAAAAATTGCACCTCAATTTTGCGTGCAAACAGTAATAGTTGAATTCCATAGTTAAAAATCTATATATCCATGAAAATGACTCCAATCGAATGCTTAGAAATCATTAATCGCGGTCATAATATTTTGCATATAAGACAGCTAGGGATGGGCCAAACATCCATATGGTCAGTGGTCTCTAATAGTGTGCCGCTTCTTCCATATACACAATTAAAAACTAACCATGAAAAAGACTCTAATCCAATGGATAGAAATTACTAATCAGGATGAATTTTGGCATGTAGGTCCACCTAGGGATGGACCAAACATCTACACAGTCAATAATCTCTAAGAGCGTGCATCACGATGTATTATTTTAAAGAAAATTATACATATGCCAAGTTGTTCACAATTTAGCTTTTTTCCATATATATATATACTATAGCTAGGCATTTAAAGTTCAAAAAAGAGTCTTGTGATCGTGAGTAGTCATTTGATTTTTTTTTTAGTAAACAATTTTAGCTAATCTAGCCAATCTAAACCCCACAATTCACTCCCACTTTCTAAATGCTCTCCAACGGTCCACCCTTTTAAAGAACTTTGCTCTGAGAAGTAGAAATTTTTCACCTTCTCATTTTCACCCCACAAGTCACTCTTCCTCCTTAACCAGCCCTTAGATTCCCCCCCTCCGATCCTCTCAGTCTCCACCCCCACCATATACATGTGCCCTTCACTAATCTTATTTTTGAAGGAAGTGATAGCATTGTCCTTAAGACAATATTGTACCATCGCCGTCTTAAGGTCCAGAACACTGGATGTTCTTTTAAATTCATGCAGTGGTCTTTGGGATTTGTGAGATGACAAACTTGATGATCATCTGCAGTCTAGACCTTCGGATGATGATGGTACAATATATCCTTCTGATGATGCTAATGTTGCCCCCTATATTTAATCATGTTATATTATGTTCTTCATGTTTCGGAATAAGATAGATAAAAATAGGTAAATACAATGCATATTTATTGTAACGAAGCTTTTATTACTGAAAATAGTAATTTTGAAAAATAAATCCCTAAATTTAAACCTTGTTAATCCCATATAGAACTAAAATCCAATCAAAGGATCCCCATAAACTCTATGCAATGGCAAGGTAGAAGGTTGTTCTAGCATTTCTTGAGTTGACAAGAATAAGATGGAGGCTTAGATAAAGCTATAGACCTTTCTTTCGAGAGATTTCAAGATTAATTAGGGTTTATTAGAAAATGGCATTGGCACCTCTGAAAATTTGTTTCTTTGTTTGGACTGCAACCCTTAATAAGATTCTTACTGTTGAAAATTTGATCATTAAAAAATGGGTGTTAGTGGACTACTGTGTTTTGTGCAAGGCTAATGGAGAAAACACTAATCACATTTTTGTTCATTATGAGTTTGTTCGACAAATTTGGTCTCTTTTCCTTGGCCACATGAAATTATGTTGGGTATTTCCGGCAACATTAAGAGAAGTCCTCGAGAGTTGGCCCCAGCTACCCATGTTAGCAAGAGGTAAGGTGATATGGAGGCTGCTGCCACTAGCTATCACTTGGGGAGTGTGGCTGGAAAGGAATAGGAGAACATTCCTAGGCAAGGAAAGACCTCTCCAAGAGGTCATCGTCAACATCAAGTCCTTTCTCTTCAGTTGGAGCAGCATCTCTCAAGACATGAGAGGGACGTTTTTTTAGGATATGGTTTTTAGATTGGATCAGATTTTACTCTGACTAGTATTCTGATTTTGTAATCCCAATCCTTATGTATTTTGCTTGAGATCTTCTCGATCTCCTTCTTTCAATATATTTTTGATTTATCAAAAAAAACATAATGGTTGCAACAGCAAAAAAAATAGTGATATGCATCTCATCACCTTCTCCTAGTTGTCAAGATTGGGATAAGATTTATCTATCAATTAGGATATTAGATTAGATTTGATTAGGATTAGTTTCTATCTTTAGATGATTTGACTATATTAGAATTAGTTTTTTATCTTTCGATAGGTTTACTTTCTATATAAACCCTTGATAATGTATATCATCGAAATTATCAATAAATCTTAAATTGCTACATGGTATCAGTGCCTTTGTTCTATTGAGAATAAGCTCTCTATTCTGCACTTTCTTCCGACGGACAGTATTGTCACTATCCGTCGAACATCATCACAGAATTCATTTACCCATATCCCTCTCTAACCTCCCATCAAATGCTAGCTCATTAAAGCCCTTCAATCTCATCATACTTTATTTATTCAACACATCCCCAATGACAGTTTAGCTGCACACTCCGTCTTCGATAGCTTTTGGGAAGAAATCATGATTGACTTAATCTTGTGGGTCATTGGCTCTGATAGACTCCAAGATGAATGGGATGCGATAGTGATAGACTTTGCAAACAGGTGATGATGTACTATAAACGCATGACGTTTCGACCATTCATGATATTTACTTCATGAAGATCAAGAGCTCATATTGCTTGTAACCAATCACATGTTATGATATCTTCTTCAAAGAGACATGCAGTTGTGAGAGGGTATTAGAAAATTAAATTATAATAAGGTGTGTGAGATAATGGTTGTAGTAGTAAAAAAAATGGTGAAACATCTCATTACATTCTCTTGGTCCTTTTTCTATATCAAAGCTTTCTAACGCACAAATCCTTTTTTGTATACTTTTTGTTTATCATCATATAGAGCTTGGGAAGAATTTTTTTTTTTTTTAAGAAGAATGCTAGCAAGCAACTCTTTAAGGAGTTGAACAGGTGCAACGATGCTTAGAAATCACTAATCGGGATTATTTTATGTTCATATAGGGTTGAGCCAAGCATCCATATACGGTCAGAAATCTCTTAGAATATGCAGTTCCATCTATTTCAATTGATTGTGGCCCCCTTGAACAAAATCCTGACTCCGCCGCTGATAGCGAAGCGGCATTTCGTCGCTATCGACATACTAGGGTGCAGACTAACTGATGGTCATCATGATTCCTATCACATGAATCCCAAAGGTCACCACCCAAACTTTTGAAGAATTGCCATATGCAAACATCTTAATTAAACTTTGTTTAAGACAAGTAAGGAATTTACAAAACAATGGTTCCAAAGACTTTGCTATGGATGAAAAGGCGACGGGACAGCCATGATGCTTTGTTTTTTGTTTGAAAAAATATGCTTAAGTTGATTTGCAAAAGTCCACAAGATTTTGGAACTTTGGACTTACCATCATTCTTCTCCACCATTCAGTCCAAAGATACGAATCTTCAATTCTTGGTTCTTGAAAGCTTGGAATCCTGGCCAACTTAAGGGATTCAATATTTCAATATTATTACCACCTCCCATGACCTATATGTTGTCTAAAGCATGATTTAAAATACAGCTATTATAATGCGAATAACGGCCGTTGTAATAGAAACTGACATCCCCGTTACATTACATACCATTTTAACGTTCAGAAAATAACTGCTGTTATATTCTTTCCTTTTTTTTTTTTTAAATATTAAAAAAAATATATTTGTTAAAAAATATGCCTGTTATTATCCATTATAAATTTTACGGAAATTTTGAAATTCAAATTTTGAATTTTAGGCCCATTTTTTTTCTATTTTTTCCCCGTTTTTGGTCATGTGCTTTACAATCCATTATAATGGGGGGGAAAAAAAAAAAAAAAAAAAGGTAGCGCCCCCAATCCATTATACCATTATGACGGCCTCTTTTAAACCTTGGTCTAAAATTCTAGGGGGTTTCAACGGGTACCGCAAATCTGAATCGGCTTCAGGTATCCTATCATTTTTAGGTCAGGACATACTGATACTGGATACCAAACCCGAACCGACTCTGTTAACAGCTCGTAATCAAAATGTACAATGTTAGCCATGTGACTAACGGTCTGGGAATGTCGTCTAGATTATGGACATGGACCCACCATATAACAGTGATAAATAATAAAATAATGAAGACTGTTGTACCTACTAAAAAAATGTTTTGTCAGGTTACAAACGTTGAGATCATGAAATTGCCAATCCACCAAACAATAATTTTGGTTTTAGTTTCAGTTGATTTTTTTGGTGAAGACGTACTTAATCTTAAATATCGAGCTTGTTTTTTCAATTGGACGGTTCTTGTAGTCGTAATATAAGAAGTCTTGGATTCGATTGTAGCTTACCAATCGCATAGAAAAGCTATTGTTCCTACAAAATAATTGCATCATGGCTCATGCATTGCACACACACACACACATGCTTGCATAGTGGGGTGGACTGAGATGACATGTTTTACCTGTTAATGATATAGGAGTAGGGGTAGACATAGGCCTCTTGGTTGAGGTTGAGCCCAGCTCGAGCTAGGCCCAAGTCTAGCCCATCCGATCACACACTAAAACCATGGTTTAAAAATACGTACTTAGGGTTTGGAAACCAAGGTGGGCTGGGACCTGGGCCATCTTTATATAGAGTTGGAAGAGAGCCGTGAGAGCCGTCTGAGCCTTAGTAAAGAGCCCAAACAGTAACAAATTAAATGCCATAAAATTGCATGAACGTTTTTGAAAATTAAGCATAAAAAACACATGATATTTGTGTGAGAAACCAACAGTCAAATTTTTCAAGAACCACATGGGCTTTGATAGCCCAAGTCCAAGTCCAAATCCAAGCCCCAAGACCAAGGACCATGACCCAACCCGGCTTGGCGCTCGTGTGTGTGTGTATTAATACTTAATGTGCAAGGTTGTGCCCATGGGACGCAAAATTGGGATGTCCAATGACTCCACCATTGAGGTCCAATCTATCGTATATAGATAGAAACTAGAATCTTGACAAGCAATTTGAGATTAAAGATGTATAGAGGGAATGAAAAAACCCACCAAAGATTTCTCTTCAAAAATTTTGATTCAAAAGTTATTAAATTTTGGCTCCATTTTTTGAATGATTTGAATCATAAAAAGGTTTTGGGTTCAAAACCGCTTAACTACAAAGTTCTACATTAAGTTTAAGTAACTAGGTCCTTGAGGTCTTGGATTCAAAACCCATCACTCTCAAGATAAGAACAGATTTTATAAATTAAAATCCAACTTTAATAAATCACAAAATGTACATTTGAGTCCAAGTAATGAATAGCAAGGTTTAAAGGGACCGTTATAACGGTATAACGGACTGGGGGCGTTACCGTTTTTTCCATTATAACGAAAAAAACCCTCAGGGGCAAAAATGAAAAAAAATGGGAAAAAAATGGAATATAACGGAAAATAACGGAAATAACGGAAAAAATGGCGATGAAATTCAAATTTTGAATTTCAAAATTTAAAAAATGGAAAATAACTGAAAAAAATGGAATATAACAGAAAATAACGGCTGTTATTTTCGTTATAACGGCCGTTATTTTCTAGGCGTTTTAACAGTCCATAACATAACGGGGTAGGTCCAAATCCATTATAACGGCCGTTAGTTTCGTTAGAACGGCCGTTTTTTAAACCTTGATGAATAGAGCCAGACCCGGGCCAAATATTAATTGGGTCCAAAAGAATGGACCCAAAATCAATTAATCAAACCCAGGTCTATCAGGTAGTCGGATAATCGTGTACCCATTAACACACCTAGTCTGAGGACACTTGAGATGCATATTGCGCATCTGAAGTGCCAGGAGCCTCTGGAGTGGTTCGATGCCTCGATCACCAGATGTGCAATGCAGAGTCCCAAGAGCCTCGATCTCATAGTGCGCCGGTTCAATCATAGCACTGGTTCGATCTCAAGATGTGCAATGCAGAGTCCCAAGAGAGCGTCGATCTCATAGTGGGCCTAAGGTATACCGTACAACAGCTTTGATTTCGATGGCATTTATTGAGGCCCTATGAAGTGAACATGGGCCACGCCAGCCCTATTTCCTTTTTCAGCCCACTTTAGGCTAGAGTTTGGGAGAAATTTTTTGCTCCATGGATTTTTTATCTATGGCGTCCATGGACTTATAGTTAAGTGCCACCTGTGGTAGGTTAAGGTGTCCCTTAACTGTAGTTACCCTGGGAAAAAAAAAACAACTATAGTTAAGGGCCAGGACAGGTGGCACTTAACTATAAGTCGCCATGGATCAAAATGTCCAAGGATCAAAAATTTTCTGAGAGTTTGGCATCTACAAGCCCATAAGCTTGGCTCGCATTGGTAATGCTAAATACTATATTATGTGACGCACTTTTTGAGTCCACTGACTCATGAATGTCTGGCCAACCTCTTGGAAACCTAAATCAGATTGATATGTCATTCCTAGCCGTTGGATTTGAGCATTTTTCATTGTGGTCTAGGATCTACTTTTTTCACCTATGAGCCTGTTCATAAAGCCCATTCTAAGAAATGCACATATCCAGCGGCAAAGAATAACCTATCATGCTGATTTTGGCATGTAGGTTCGTGAAAGGATGGCCCAAACCTCCTGTGATGCCTACACATGTACCCAGCAAAAAAAAAAACTTAATCGGGCTTGATTGCTTATGCCCAGGCTAGGCCTATAGACTAAATTTGTAGCCCAAAACTGGCTCAAGAACAGGCCAGGCTTAAAAGCTTGTTGGGCCGGGCTGGCTTTGGCCAACCCCTAACATAACAAAATCATTGTATAATCAGAGTTGGAAATGGAATTGGGATACACCGTACACGTGCTTGGGATCAGCAATTTGATTCCCTAGATAAGACTTGGTCCGTGATTGTCAAAGTACGTCAAGGGTCAGACTTGTACACAAAATGCTCTAATTCACGGTGGACCGAGGCCTTGAGTGCCGTAGATGACAGCCAGCTTGAGCCAACCCTAGCCCAGATATGGTTGATTGTGTGTCGGATGATTGCCATCTACACAAGTGAATGTTAATTTTACAAGATATTCTTTTTAATCTGACAATGATCCTGCATGATATTGGGTAAAATTGTGTGGGCCAATCTGCGGGCTTCCAAATTATGCAATGGGCTAGAATTAGGCCTAAGTTTCTGTGTTGAAACAGGAGAGAAATTATCAGCAACAATCCAACCACAAAAGCACTGGATCGAATTGTTAAGATTGTAAATTTTGATAACGGCCCATGGAATAGCCCACTGATCCAATGGTGCAGACTGGTGATTTAGTGGGCCATATGGACGGTGTGCATTGGTCATATGAAGAATCCTAACCATCAAATAAGAATGATACTAATGATTAGCATAATTATATTGTATACAGCAAGATCGAGGTTAGATGCTTCCAATCGGTCTGAATTTCCTGCTAATCCTGTTCAAAAATAGCCCACCTATCGAACCGCCAAGACCCATTAGTTATTGATGGGCCACAAACTACATTAAAGGGTAGTGTTCATTAGGGAGAACTTCATGTTCACTACGTATTAATCTATACTAGAGTCCAAACACCAAAAAATCATGCTGATTGATGATTCTTAGCCACTGGATTTGAGCCCATTTTGGTTCATAGATCCAATGTTTTTCCACCTTGGGCCTGTTTTAAAACTAGATCCAAGCCCACGATAAGAAAAACACTCAAATCCAACAGCTACTAATCAGCGTGATTTTTTGGCTGTGGGCTCATCGTGCAGTAGGCCAAATGTTTAACACTTTAACCAACGCCTTACAAATGGCCCACCAACTCACCAAAGTGTTTTGGTCAACTGATTAACGGCTGAGATCAACTAGTCATCAGTGGGATGAACCCATTCTTCGTCAATTGTGCCGTTAATGCAAAAAATAAAAATAAAAATTTACCGTTTGATAAGCAAATAAATACAGTCTGCCATCTGCTGGTCTAAAACAAAACATGGTTTCTCTCCGCTTCCCATTCTTGTTTTCTCAGCCCACAAAGCATCCTCCCAACCTCCATGGCTCTTCTCGCTCCTTCTCTGCTGCAGCCATGGCTGGTTCTGTTGCAGCTGCAGTGGGTGTTGGAATAGGAATTGGTCTCGCCATTTCTCATAAAAGCACAAACCAGAGAGACCCATTTCTCCAAAACGCATTGGATTTCTTCCTCTCCCATTACCGACCCAATTGCTCTTCTCCCATCTGGGGTTCTCTCTCTTTAGTTGATAATCCTTCTGAAACGGTCGTCGAATCGAAAACCGGTGTTTCTTTTCCCGCCATTTTGAGCGATACCCGACGACTGCTTGGAATTGGGTTGCGGAAGAAGAGTGTATTGGGGTTGAAGAACATCGACGTCTATGCATTCGGTATAAGACTCCATCTATCTATCTCTGTTGTTCTTTCTTAGTTAAGACGCCTTTCTTGTAGAATTTGGTCTTGATTTAATTGGGTTATTGCACATTGAACACTTGAACAAAAACCCCATGAAGTGCTAAACAGAACCTTTTTGATTTGGAACAAAATTAACTCTTGAATTAGGTGGGCTAGTCCATATTGTACACTTAAAAAGTAAAAAACCATGAAGCGCTTAGAAACCCATTTTTGATTTGATGGTGTTGGGGAATGCTTGGCATCCTCAATCTTACTAGTCCGACAGACTCGTGAATTCCTTATAGAGAACTCCGATAATGGCCTCTTTTTTTGAATTGGTAGGTTTCCGATAACATTACTCTTTGATACCTCACCCATGATGTAACAATTAGAGAAAATCAAAGTTTTATTTATCTGAGTTGCATGTTTATAGATCACAAAATGTCCTTGCAAAACATTACTAAAGTTCCTTAAAATGACGACTTATAATAGAAAGATGAAATTGCCAGTACTAAGTAGAGTTTGACCAGACCTTTACTCTAATTATCTGTGTAAGCTTTACATATGACTCTTCACCACTATAGCTTGCTAGTGAGAACATTTTGATCACGACCACAGTGTTTCAAATAATTTTCTGCAAATAGTTATTGATGTAGAATGGAAGCGTAGAAAATAAAAATAAAGAAGCGGGGTTTTGAAGTAGAATTACTCTACTCCTAGTAAGAGTTAGGGTTAGAATCAGACTAAGGGGTCGAATCAATACCAACAAACTTACACCACACCCAAAAATAGCTATCATAGCAGCAAATGAGAAAATTAAACACTTCAATTCTACTCTTTAAAATGAGAATACATGGGGATATTTATCGAGGGCTGGAGAGCTGCCTTTGGGAACTCCTAATTGCAATCAAGCTCATCTAAAATAGAAAATAGAAACCTTTCTTACATTCTAGAACTTCAACTATTAACACTACTTTCCTAAAACCATTACATAAATATTCACTCATCCTACTACAATTAGACACCAAAAGACTCAGCTATTGCAATCAAGCTCTAAAATAGAAAATGGAAACCTTTCTTACATTCTAGATTCTCAACTATTAACACTATTTTCCTAAATTCATTACATAAACATTCACTTATCCTACTATAATTTAGACACTAAAAGACTCAAATTTAAGAAACTAAACGAAGACACAAACTATGAATTAAATTTATGAAAATACTAAAATTAAAATTTGGATAATTAACTAGGTCTCAAACTGTTAGAATTCAAAAAAGAAAAAGAAAAAAAGAAGAAGGTACTTCCCTATACCTAAAGACCATACAACTTACTAAAACTCCTCCTAAAAGAAAAGGACAAAACAATATACTAATTCCATCATAGTTCTACGCCATATTCGTAATTTGTGCATAACTCACTCCAATATTATTGGAATTGAGTAATCTTTGTCTCATTGGAAGCCTAGTTGAATAAGCTTTCTAAGGTATCACAATTAAGGCATCCAAACACTTTTTAGCACAAATGAATCATAAATGTGGCCTTAAATAAAGTGACTAGATTGGAATTCGAACCTGCCGAATTTGTTTGTTGTTGCTGGAAATTTTGTCATGCAATGTTCTTACGTCAAACGCTCCTAGTTGCAAACAAGCTTAACTTGGGTATTTTGATTTCTTTCTCCATATCTCCCATACTAGATTGAAGCCTTTGCCTTTGTCAATTTAATCTTTAAATGGATTACACAATCAATCACGCAATCAAATCCCATCAGTTATACTTGATCAATTCCTATGAAATCATAGTGAGATAAATGAAATTTCATCAGCTTCAATGCTGCCATCTTGTCAGCTTTCAACGACATTTCTTTCAAAGACAGTGGTTTAGTCGCACCATCATCATCTCTTACCGAGAAATCTGTGGGAATCAACAGTTGGATCTTGACATCTGTTTCCTCTGCTATTAATGGATCATTAGGAATCTCTGGAATGTTGGTATGCATGATGCATCTCCTATAGAGGATCCGATTTCATTACCACCTCCTTACATTCTTCATCATAAATAAGAACATATGAAATAGAATCATGTGGATTCCACCAATTTAAGATGCCCCGATTACAATTTATGGTCACTAGGCTTGATAATTTCATCATCTGATGGATGGGTTTCAGACTGCAGATTAATTTCATGTGCAACTTTACCACTTCTTAAGTAACTAGAGGATTCAATTTATTGGTTTTACAATTTGAACTAGAAGGATCATTAGTCCCACCTTTTGAAGGGATGGAAATTTGCATATTTTCTTGCCTTGCAAGCTCAACCATTTGAATTTTAAGAGCATGTACTTCTTGCTTAATACTTTCATGGGCTGCACTCAACCAAGTCATAGTTTCCACTTGCTTTGTAGCAAATTCGTCAGACTTGTGTAGACAAGACAATGACATCAACAGCAAGATTTTTGCATTTATATCACCATAGGTGTGACCACTCAGGTGCATACATGAGCAAGTATCCTTGAGAATCGGAACTTTCTCATACAGTAGCTAGCTATCACTGCAGCAAATAAACACTTCAGTTTTACATTTTTATAAAATTTTAATAAGTACTTAGGGTTTGGAAACCAAGGTGGGCTGGGACCTGGGCCTTGAGCACCGAGGTCAAAACCAAAATTCCACTTGCAAGTGGCCCACATGGACGGCTGTGTTTGGGTACGAAAATCGAGCTGAATGTTACTAGGTTTGTGCTCTGTTCAGCAGCCCTGTCTCGCTCTTCCATCTTTCTCTTGTGGCTTCTAAAGTGGTTGCTACTTTTCCTTCCATGCCAAGGCTTGGTCCTCATCAGTTACCAAATTCTCTAAAAAACCCCACCAATTGGAAAAGTGATGAATTAGGCGACAAGGTCATGCAATTTTTCTCTTTACCCATAAAAGTTTGGGAATTATGAACCACAAAGATCGGACCCAGATGCCACAAAGAATTGATGGGAGAATACGGTTGCTTCTTGATCACCAATTGAAGAATGTGGTTGTTTCTCAACTTGGTCATAGAAATTGATGCAGGACATTTAACCAATACTCTCCAAAAGCCGCGACTGTTGGTAGCGTGAGATTAAATTCCTTTATCTCATAGGATCTATCTAGGTTCTCGGTTGACACGACCCCTCGTGGGCCCATATCACACAGGCCACCTCCTCGTGGGCCCATTTCACACAGGCTACCCCACCCCGAGTGTGCTCCATATTACACAGGCTGCCCCACTCGAGCCCGGTGTGAAAATGCCCCTGCATTAATCACCCCTGGTGAGGAGACTCGAACACGAGACCTCCCGCTCTGATACCACTTTGATGTAGGACATTTAACCAATACTCCCCAAAAGCCGCGACTGTTGGTAACGTAAGATTAAATTTCTTTATCTCATAGGATCTATCTAGGTTCTCGATCGACACGACCCCTTCGTGGGCCCATATCACACAGGCCACCCCACCCCGAGTGTGCCCCATATTACGCAGGCTGCCCCATTCGAGCCCGGTGTGAAAATGCCCCTGCATTAACTTTGATGCAGGACATTTAACCAATACTCCCCAAAAGCCGCGACTGTTGGTAGCGTAAGATTAAATTTCTTTATCTCATAGGATCTATCTAGGTTCTCGATCGACACGACCCCTTCGTGGGCCCATATCACACAGGCCACCCCACCCCGAGTGTGCCCCATATTACGCAGGCTGCCCCACTCGAGCCCGGTATGAAAATGCCCCTGCATTAATCACCCCCGATGAGGAGACTCGAACACGAGACCTCCCGCTTTGATACCACTTTGATGCAGGACATTTAACCAATACTTCCCAAAAGCCGCGACTGTTGGTAGCGTGAGATTAAATTCCTTTATCTCATAGGATCTATCTAGGTTCTCGGTTGACACGACCCCTCGTGGGCCCATATCACACAGGCCACCTCCTCGTGGGCCCATATCACACAGGCCACCCCACCCCGAGTGTGCTCCATATTACACAGGCTGCCCCACTCGAGCCCGGTGTGAAAATGCCCCTGCATTAGAAATGGTACATTGCTTAGGCGGCATTGTAGCCAAGATCATATGCACTTGTTTCTGATTTGTAGCTTAATTATTTCTATTTCTCAGTCTATAGATTTTTCATTGTGTGACTTGTGAGATCCATATATCATTGTTCTACTTTTCTTAGTAATGTGAAGTCAATATCATTGTGGCTCATTATGGTGTGGGATTTTGTCATTAGCGTGTCTGTGAAGCCCTATTTTGTTTGTCAGCGAAAGGTAGCCTGAGGCCTGGGCAGTCGCTGCAGACTTCATACCCTGTAAATATGCAGTTTTCTTGATGTGGTGAATCAGGACCATCCATATGATAGATGACCATCTAGAATGGCTACTTGAACAGCACTTCTGTCCATGTCGCACCCATACCCATGTATAGCACTTTTCCCCTATGAATGGTGGCCCTTCAATAAGGAATAGAAAGAAGCCTACCTCTTTTTGCCTGTTTTCATAGGGCAATTAGGCTAAACTTGCCACGATGAAGGGACTGAGGTGGTCCAACATATCCCCCTTTGGCCCGCCTCCTCAGCTACCACATGTGGAAACCCTGCCTGTTCAAGGATTGATGTCTGCTGTGCCTGCCAAGAATATCACACCTCTTTGTTAGTTCAATACTACTTATAAAACCGTATCACTAAGTATCCAGGTCAATCTACATATATTTTATATTTGGAATGCTCTTTCTCTAACATTTTCAGCCTTTGTAGTAGTGCTAGTATAGACACATAACACCTTACACACTGTTGTCAAAGTGTACATTTAAATATGTTGGCATTATACAGCACATCTCATCCATGTTAATCTGTGAAAGTGCTCTGTTACAATGGATTTTTGTTTTTTCTACAGGTGTTTATGCTGATGATTGTGACATAAAGAACTTGCTTGGTGAGAAATTTGGTAAACTTTCAGTTTCTGAACTGAGAGAAAACAAGGAGTTCCATGAAGATGTCATAGACAAGGATATATGCATGACCATTAGGCTTCAAATAGTCTATGGAAGATTAAGTATTCGCTCTGTTCGTAGTGCCTTTGAAGAGTCCATAGGAAGCAGACTCCAAAAATTTGGAGGAGCTGATAACAAAGAATTGCTTCAGAGGTTACTCATTTCCTCCACCTCTTTACCCATACCATTTTGTTGGTAAATGGGAGTAATAACTCACTGTATTAAGTTTTTTTTTTGGTTTTTTTGTTTCTCTTACACACCTTTCTGTATATAGGAGATTAGTAACTTTCCTTTCTTGTTTCTTTATATGTTCCCCGAGGATAATCTCCATTACTAACATCTCATCCTCATTGGCCTTTCACTATTCTCTTCTTGATTATATTTTTCTTGTCTATATCTGATTTAATAGTTCTCTCAGGGACTGGTCTTTTAGTAGAATAGTGAGCAATTCCGTAATACATAGGATCAGAGAATCCAATTATTTATGTTCCTTAATTTAGTAAGTACAATTTTATTATCATTTGAATGTGTCCCTTCTTAATACTATAACTTGTTTCCAATCTAATAGCACTTTTGGTTGCAGGTTCACTTCCCAGTTTAAAGATGAATATAAATTACCACGGGGATCCTTAATAGATCTTTCAAGGGAACAGGGCCACGTGCTTCGCACAACAAGTAAGTTGGCTTTCTTTTCTGATTCGTGAAATTATCTTACACCTTACAATCATTTTCATGTATTCTACAAAAATAAAACTGGGCTAATCTCTTTCTTGTACTTGCTTGATCTGTGGTTTATAGTTTTGGATTCTACTATGGTCTTATATCATTCATGAGTTTCTGTAAAAATAGCATTAAAGAGGCAACCACCATGACATTTGGATCACATGATGACATGACGCAAAACCAAAATTGGAACTAGGTAAAGCAAAACTGAGTGTAAATCCTTTATCTATTTCATTATAACTCATAGACACTTAATTTACCTTTTTTTGTGCATGGAGACCTTGAACAAGTTGATACTATTCAAGAGTAGAGTCACAAAGTCGGAATTTGACAATAAATTGGCAAGGGGTCAAGTCGGAAAAATTCGGTAAAAATCAGGAAAATCGACAAATTATAAAAAAAATATATCATGGTATATTTCAAGTTAGAATGTTGTTTTTAACAAAACACATTTATTTGATGAAAAGCACATCTATAATTCCATAATAATAAGTCATAACTCATAAGCGTGATTCATCATTCATAATAAAATTTCCAAAATCGGCAAAATCGAAATCAGAAGGGGAAAAAAATTAAAAAATTAGGTCTCAGTCAATTATTCGGCAAAATTGCCGAGTTTTTTGCTTAATTGGAGATTTTGTCGATTAATCGGTGATAAATTTTGTGAATTCAAAAAATCGGAGATTTTTGTGACTATGTTCATGAGTTAAACAAGGAATGAAGAAAAGTCAACTGTGCTTGCATGAAAGATAGTGCGTGGAACATTGTGCTGTACATGTGGAAATGCACCCATAATTTTTCCCCCACACACATGATTTACCCATGGGACACATGAGCTTTTAGTTGATGTGGTGATCACCTATTCAAGATGATGGATACCCTCAATTACATTCCTTATGCACAAGGGAACACCCTTTGATTCCTACTTAGATTATCTTGAGATTGAGATAGCCTTTGCTTTGTTACAGGTAGTTTTACATTAGGCTCAAATGTTGCTATTAAGGTGTATTTATACTCCATAACATAACCCAATGATATGATGGCATTGATAAGCCAATATTTTGGGTATAAATTGGGAGAGACACCCCTTTTGTATTAATATGTGATTGCAGAATAGTAAGATTACGCCACCCTGAATGATAATTATTCATCAGCCATGGTCTTGATAATTTTCCATGATGAGCAAATAATGCCTTCTTTAAGGCTAGCTCTTTTGGAGTTCTGATGCCTGTTATAATTCCCTATCCAAAGGGGAAGCCATGTGTCCTTGATCATGTGAGGTTGAGATGGAATAAGTAGACAATGATTATTCTTAAAGTGTGGAATGGTATTTTTACAATTATGGGTTATCCATGTTAAGTGACGTATGGACTGTCGTTGGTCCTGGTGTGCTGGTGGATTAATTTGATATGGGCCTGATGTCTAATAATATGTCCAGAATTGGATTAATTTAGTGTGGACTTAGGTCCAGTAACATGGTGTCCCACATAGGGATCGATCTTCTAGGCCTGAAAGCTTGAGTTTGGTGTCTTTTGAGACTCATATTGGGTTTGAGGGCCAGTAACATTGTGTCCAACATAGGGATTGATCTTCTGGCCCGGTGGGCCTGAGTTTGGTCTTTTTGAAGACTGATATTGGGCCCAATGGCCAATAACATGGTGTCCGATATAGGGATTGTTCCAAGGCTTGAGAACCTTGAAAAATTAGGTTCCTTTTGGGATTGATAATGGGTCAACATGATAATAACATTAAGGTTACATATAAGAGACTGTTCTGAGGCCTGAGGACCTTATAAATAGCTCCTTTTGGGACTGACAATGGGCCACAGGCCAGTAAAATTAAGGTCTCACATAGGGGTTGTTCTGAGCCCTGAAGGTCTTGTAATAGGGTCCCTTTTGAGACTAATAATGGCCAACAAGCTAGTAACATTAATGTCCCACATAGGGACTGTTCTGATGCATAAGGACCTTGTAATTGGTCCCTTTTGGAACTGATAATGGGCCAGCAGGCCAATAACATAGAGGTCCCACATCGGGACTGTTCTGAGGCCCGAGGGCCTTGTAATTGGATCCCTTTTGGAACTAATAATGGGCCAGCAAGCCAGTAACATTAGCCTTATAAATCGGTCCCTTTCTTAGACTAATAATGGGCCAACAGGCCTATTACATTGAAGTCCCACATGGGGATTGTTTTGAGACCTTATAATGCAGGGGCATGTTCACACCAGGCTCAAGTGGGGGCAGCTTGCGTAAATGGGGCACACTCGGGGTGGGATGGCCCGTGTGAAATGGGACCCACGAAGGCGAGGGCCTGGATTTGGGCTATGAGATAAAGGAATATATCAAAAAGCAAGTATCATTATACCTATTAAGATTTTTAATGATGTATAAAAGAGAACATGTACACGTCTGGTTCCAACAATACGGATTATGTAACACAATTTCTTAATGGTACTGGGTTTGTGTTTTGTCAGTCTGTTCCCCGACAGAAACTATAGGTATAATGTACAACAATCCCTTAAGAACCTGTTGTTGAAGCTCACCCATTTAATTAACTGTGCTTTTATTTAAACCATTAACAACCATTAGGAAAAACACATATGGACACATTCCAGATGCAAATTGGATCTAAAACTTCTGGAAGGCATAATTTTTTGCTAGTTGCTCATTTCACTATTATAATAAGTCGATTTGGATTTCGATGGGCTCTTCACAGCTGCAAATTTCCAAAGGGGATTTGATGCATTTGGTTCCACGAAAGTCCTTTCTTTGACCACTTTTGGGTAATCTTCGTGTTTTTAGGAGCATTTACGTAATTCTGAAAAGTTGTAAGGGTGCATTTGTCTTTCCGTAATTCTGTTAATGTGAGGTTTCTGTTGGAGCCATAAGTATTCTCTGTCAGTGATGTAGTCATTACTTTTTGCCATTTGAGAAATCAGTAATCCTAAGTTATCTCCATTGTGTTCTTTCCTATCCTTCTGCCTGGAGTCCTGGACTAATTTTTGTTCATATTTTATAGTGCACCCCTAGAAAGTTTTGACCAATTATTTCTTGGTATTTGTTTTTCCTCCGGACATAAAATAAAAATTGAAAAATGGTGAAAATTTATAGGTTGCTTTCCCAAGATTTGAAGGGAGGATTATATCTGTCTTCTCAGCTCAGGTCAGGCTTGACTATGTAATTCCAGTAAAAACGATATCTCATAGTCTCGCTGTCCTTCAAGGTCTAAATATAGCCAAGGGCCTCAATCTCAACAGGATTGCTTTGGAATGTTGTGATTCTAGTATGCTATATGTTGGGCATCCAGGAAGAAGAGAGGTACTTGGAGAATCCTTCGTATCATCACAAAGATACAGGACTTGGCATCTCTCTTGAACATCTCGTTCTCGTGTGCCAAGATCAGCTAACGATTTGGTGGATAGTTTAGCTAAAGGAAGCACTCGTAGAGATGAATTGTATTGTGGTTTAAGTTTATATTTATCTTGCCTTCCTTTTTCTTGTTTTCCTTTCCTTCTATCCCTCTCTCTCTCTCTCCCATTTCCCTTTGTTTTTTCCTTTTACTAAAATTTTATTCAATACCAATAAAAAAATAAAATACACCTGGTTTAAGGTTTGAGAGGATTTTCAAATTGTCAATGGAAAAATATCATATTTTCAATTCTCATATTATGGATGCTGGAAGTACCTCGATTTAGACACAGTTGAAGGCATTATCCAGGTGGACCTCAGAAACATAGACCAAAAATCTGGCTTAGGCAACTGTGTTTTTTTTTCCTTTTCTGGATTGTTCAGTGACACTTCTGTATCATATTAAGAAGGATAAAGGAGTGGGTTAACTATTTGCTCTCCTGTACAGCCAGTTTCAGGTCTTCACAAATTCATGTTTTGTCTGGCTCGTGTGAATCAATCTCATTTAGTTTTCACTTATTTCCACTTATTTATAATTAACTTTGATTACTTCTTCTTTCTATAGTTGATGGGAAGGAGGTCGGGAGCATCCAGAGTAAACTCTTATGTCAGTCTATTTTAGATCTTTATATTGGTGAAGACCCATTTGATCCACAGGCCAAAGAAGATATCAAACTCAATCTGGCATCTCTTCTTCAAAAGTAGGTAAAATAGTCATTGAAACAACTGGTGGAAGACATTTGAAACATTTTTTCCCTGCCATGAAAATGTACATGGTTAAAATGCCCTATCAACCTCTTCAGATGTATTGAACTTCAGCGATTCAACTCAAAGTTTGACTTACATCACATTTCAAACTTTTCAATTAGAAGCTTTTTTGTTTATATGCCCATGACTCATAAGTCCTAATATGATTTTTGATTTGATATACATGATGATCAGTTTATTGGAAGTAAATGCACAGTTCATAAGATTTCCAAAAGCTCAATGAAAATAACATATAGTAATAAAGTTCAATAAAAGGTTATCAAGAATCACTTATTCTAAGTTCTTACAAATAATTGCTTAGAACACAATTCAGAGATGAAACATCAAAAGTTTCAAAGGAGCATGGCTGACTTTATGATCTTAATACATAATTCCATGGTCCTACACTTTTTTACCAAGTGTTTGGGTGAAGAAATATCATAGTGGTGTAGGTGCGGTTAATTAGGGGAGTTACCAAAGCTGCTACTTGATTGTACGGCTGCCGGTCCTATTTTAATGGTCGACCTTTCCTCTAGGAAATCATGAACTAGTCCTATTTTAATGGTCGACCTTTCCTCTAGGAAATCATGAACTAGTCCTATTTTAATGGTCGACCTTTCCTCTAGGAAATCATGAACTATATTTAGTGAAATGTCATCGGTTTAGGATTAAACATAAATTTTGATCCATGATAAGCCTATTTTTGAGAAACTTGTCTCTGATTTTGTCATCCATCCATGTTTTGCAACCTATCAGAGGACTGGAGATGCTCAAGTTCAGCTTGAAAAAGAATATTGGGTGAGACATATTGACAGAGGTACCATGAGGACAAATTACCAATAGGGTTCACATGATGCAGATACCTACCAGGGTGGGTGGATCCCACCATTCGATGGGCCTCACCTAAGAGATCCCCTAGGAAAAAAATCGATCACACTAGATGATTGAAACCATTTGATATGTCCATTCTTTAGATGGTCAGTCTAAGAAAAAGTAGACTTTTCAAATGATTAGGGCTATTGAGTTTCTGATTTCATGATCTGTTCTTGAGGGGAAGACTGCTGTTTTTCATTTGCTCAACCTGAGTTGCTGTTGTGACCTTGTGAAGATACTTCTTGAGCCAAACTTCTGACTCAGTGATGGAGTCATAATGACCAAATTGCTACGTGAGGTGCAACCTTACTCAGTAGACTACTTGAAATACATGGTATTTGAGGAACATATTTAAGAATTTGTACATATACTTTTCCTTAAGATGCGATCAAGAAAAATCCAAGGATAAAAAAACTAACAATAGTAGTCTTTTATTCCAGAATACCCCTGCTTGACTGCTATAAAATTCTAATATCCATTAATTTGAAAGCTTTATATGGAGACGCTGTTTGGAATTCCCCTGCCGGTGAGTCCACCAACTCGGGTATAATCGGAGCTATTAGGATAGAGCAAGGTGTATGGCACCTTGACAGGTCCAACTCGGTTCGTCCACCGTTCATCTTCGTTCATCTCTATAATTCTGTTTTCGATCTCTACTAGTTTCTCTCCGAATTGCTTAAATGCTTTCAGTGGTGCTGCATCTGACGTCCACTCGGGAGTGTCTCTCTGCCCGAGATAGACCTCATCAGAAGAATGCCTGGACAAGATCTCTATGAGGGACACACCGAGGAGAGTTTGGAGTTGACTTGTGATTGTTTTCAGGAAGGCTAGGTCAGGGTTTGACTCGAGCTCATCGTACTCAGGAGTTCCAGGCTCAGGCATGAAGCGGCGGCTTATGGTCGGTCGGTTTGGGAGGTAGCCTGCGTAGGGATACTGTCCGAAATTGACAGCCGCATGGAGGGCTGAGGCCACCCATATGATGATGGTGCATGTTTGGGTTAGCTCAGCTAGTGTCTGCATCTTGGGCCACCATGGTGCATCCTTCTTGTCACCGTGGCCCTCATTGCGAAGCTCCGCCCACCAAGACTGGAGCTCAGAGTCACCTTGGATCAAGTCATCCGTGGGGTAGTAGAAAGAGCAGTACTCGTGGACCCATGTCTCGATTGCTGACCAGATCTTAAGCCCATCAACAGCATATGGATAGTCCTCAATCAGTAGGCGAAGGCCATGGGGGTGGTTCGAGTCTGGAACTGCAATTCCTCTGAATGAAGCAGATGGAAATTGTATCATTTCGATAAAAATCAAAACTTTCGAGACTTATTTATCTTTCTTTAAGTTTTGTTGTTTACCTCTTTATGAGATCTGCTGGGAGTGCCTGCTCGGTGAACACCCAGCTCTTATAAACCACAGCAGACATTTCCATAGAAAATTTTGCTGGAAAGACTGTTTTCTCGAGCACACCACCGGCATTGATTAGGATCTGCCTAGCCAAGGCATTTATATTCATCGTATCTCGAAAGTGAGGATGCAAAAGTTTATGAATCGGGTGAAGCACGCTCAACTGTCTATTTGTTGCAATCACAAATGGCTCGATCGCTGCATGTGTGTTCAACCTGCAACAAGAATCAGAATCATTCAAAAAACCACTCTACCAGGCTGTTGCCCATATGCCATCATATAGTATTGCACAGCAGAATTACCAGTGGCTGATAAGCTGATGAACGCCAGAGTCGTTCACTGCAGCATAAGCTTTTGCCAGCTGCCAGACTGAACCCTCAACACCGTCTTCAGCCGGTGTGAATATTTTACTGACGGCACCATACTGCTCCCCATCAGTGTGTGGTAAGCTCAGCTCAATTGCCAATGGCTTCAAGGTCCCATCATCTTTCAGGAAGAGGAGTGTTCTTGTGGCATAGGTCTTCGTCTTTGTAGTGTTTATCCAGTTCAGGTATGGCATCAATGTATCATGATGATCTAATATAAATAGCTTGTTATTCCTGATGGCCTACACAAAATGACATTTTCAGTGTTCCCTCTGAGAAACGTTGTTAGGACATAACTAAGGATCACCACATTGAGGCCATGGATCCCAACCTGGCTTACCCACCAAAATTTTCAACGAGTTAAAGAGACATAACAGTAACTAATACCTCATCTACTGTTAACCCATTTAGATTCTTCTCAACATGTTCTTTGGTTATTGAACTTGTCTGGTTTCCATATACTTCAGGATCAAGCTTGCTAACTGGGGGAAACTCCTGCAGTTAAAAATTCTTGGGAATTATTGAAACGAAACCAAAATCATCACCAGGTAATGTGTAAGAAATCTGATTCAGAAGCTTTAATTTACTTGGAGAAGGCGGATGGCAACAGGGTTCACTCCAGCAAGCATTTCTCGACCGAATTCTTCATCTGTCCTCCAAGCAAATTTATCCTCTGCAGTAATACCACGACAGCATGTAAAGAATCAACTGTTCTGTTTTCCATCCATGCCAGTCACTCTTCAAGCACTCTTCAAGCAGAGCAATTAAAGTTTAATTTGCATTAATTGAGATAATTAACAAATAACATAATGCAGGGGCATTTTCACATCGGGCTCGAGTGGTGCAGCCTACGTAATATGGGGCACACTCGGGGAGGGGTGGTCTGGGTGATATGGGCCCACGAGGGGTCGTGGTGACCGAGAACCTAGATAGATCCTATGAGATAAAGGAATTTAATCTCACACTACCAACAGTCGCGGCTTTTGGGGAGTATTAGTTAAATGTCCTGCATCCAAGTGGTATCAGAGCAGAAGGTCTCATGTTCGAGTCTCCTCAACGGGGGTGATTAATGCAGGGGCATTTTCACACCGGGCTCGAGTGGCGCAGCCTGCGTAATATGAGGCACACTCGGGGGTGGGGTGGCCTGTGTGATATGGGCCCACGAGGGGTCGTGGCGACCGAGAACCTAGATAGATCCTATGAGATAAAGAAATTTAATCTCAGGCTACCAACAGTCGTGGCTTTTGGGGAGTATTGGTTAAATGTCCTGCATCATAACATGTTCTAACATTATGCATGTTTTCTGGTCTCAAACACATGTATACATTCTGACACGAGCAGGCGTGTATTTATCTATGTATGTATATATGTTCATAGGTATGATGCCTTGTATCCCTAGTCTATCACTGACAAGAATGGATGTTTATATACACACCATTGATCACTTGAGGCACGGGGAATTTGAGGAGTTGTTCGCCGTCTGAACGAACGAGTTCCTTGAGCATCTCCAAGGGGATGGCGTCCCTAATTTTTTCGAGTGGAGCGCTCGGTAGTTGGATTCCACCCTCGTAGAGGTTTATTACGTCTTGGAAGGTGTCGAACTCGTTAGGAGTGCTGTCACAGAAAGCTTTGATCTCTGGGAGCAAGAACTGAACCAGGGATTTCAGAGCATATGCAAGGAAATCCGACATCTTCAAGTGACCAAACCGTTCGTCCCTAGGAACGTAAATGTCCAGGCTCAAAAGCGGCAATCTGCTCTCAGTGTTAGGATCTGTTAAGATGACAGAAAAGGGAATTAGAATATTGGTTAAAACTTAAAATTAGTTTGTTTTTAGTTACTTACATCTAATTAAGGGTGTTCAGTTTGCATATCAGTATCCCAGACCTGACCCAGTTATCAGTCAGACCCGAATGATGTACCCAAAATCGGCCAAATGATGGGTGATGGATCCAGAACTGGGAAAAATGATCGGGTCTACCACGTAATTGGGTATTGAGTCTGGGTAATAAATAGAAAACTTATGATATAAAGTCGGGGTGTCAATTTTACCCGTTTAACCAAAATCGAATTGGAACCTGAACTGAAAAAAAAAAGAAAAAAAAAAACAGTTCCAGTTTCACATTTTTAGTAATCGTCTAAAAAAATCAGAACCGAACTGAAAATAACAGTTCCAGTTCTGGGTAGTTTGATATGGACCCGAAACCGATAGGAACCGGAACAGATATATAAATATTAACTGGAACCACCATTATTTTGAGAATCGGAACCAATAAGAACCGGCATTATTGGTTCTGGTTCTAGGTACCTTAGGAACTGAACCGGAACCGACCTGTTAACACCACTAATATCAAGGTACCCAACCTGGCTCGATTATTAACTGGGTCCAAAAAGATGTACCCAAAACCGACTAATTGGGTTTGGTCTATTGCCTAGCCGGGTAATCGGGTACCCATTTTCCACCCTTGATTTTAATCTACTTTACATGCTTGCAAGCATCAGAATTTTGAATGATCAAAACTTGGTAAAAAAATATTTAAGAGAAAAACGAATCTAATTTTGAACCTGTCTTTGTGGGTGCACGACCCGTTCTTCCCCTCCGAGGATAAGGGTAGTCTGCAGATCCTCCAAGAATGGGACGAGCATATTCAGGACCCTTGTCGGGATCCCCCAAATCATTGTAGAATGCATAGTCATAGACTCGATCCCACTCCTTCAGCTCCCCTGTCCCGTCTCCTCTAAGATTCACAAGCTCTTCTTCCCTGTACTTGTGTAAAGCCTCCGGCGTTTTACTCGGAAGGTAAGTCTGCAGAGAAATAATTCGTACATTTGCCGCTTAGCTTTTAAAATAGTAATCTATATAACAAGTGACATTGGTTGTCTACCAACTTATACCCCCTCTTATAGGCTTCAATAAAGAAGGGCTGAGATCTTATCCCCCAACTGGATGTGGGCACAGACCACCCACTAGTAAAAATTTACGATTATTCAGTTCCTGAATCTAAAAAGCTTAGCATTTTCGTTAAGATTGTGTTTGGAATATAGTTAGCAATTCGGACAGCGGCAAAAAAACGGTACGGGAAACGTTCGTGTACAATTCGGGTTTGTCATTTAAAAATACATTAAAAAATTCAGCAAAATATTTTTAAAAGTAAAATATTGACAATTTTGTGTCTAATAAAATAAATTTTCATGTTCAAAACTAAATAATTCGGAAAAGTTGGTAAAAAAATGCGCTAATTATCCCAAACCTCTGAATAGGATGTTGTTTGGTTCGTTTTTTTAGTAATTTGTACAGTTCGTGAATAACTAGAGAATTTAGTATGGCTTGGAATGCACACTTGGTAGTGGGGTGACCTACCAAGGCGCCCACCGTGTTTGGAACGCATGCCTTGAACAACTGCAATTCGGACTATTCGGAGTCATGTGTGTCCAACATATCATGTAATCTCATTAGTGGTTAACAATTGACATGGATTATTACCCCACACGATACGCCATATGTGGGCCTCACAAGTTACGCGTCACGACGACACGGGGAGGATGATCCTCAAAGGCACGACTTGGGAGTCCTGCCGCGTCTTTGTAGTCGCTCTCAGTGGCGCAACACAAACACGCATTTTGGCCAAAATGTGCAATATGATGCACCCCAAATATTTTATTTGTAGAGCAAGTAATGGGTTTTATGTGTGATGTGAAGGGATAATTTTGTTTCACGCGCTAAGTGGATGGAATGATGCAACAATATTCATAGCGAAAATGATGGTCCAGAAAAGACCCATCTCCTTTATGATTTTTCCACATGAAAAAGGAGACAGAATAGTACAATAATTGAGGGCCAGCTAGCATAATCTATATAGGAACAGAATCCGAGGACTCGTATTTTCTGACTCGTATGTTCACTCGTGCTCTCCGCAATCTCACAAAATCCAACGGTTGCTAAGCTGGCATTCACTTTACCAAAACTCAACTACCATTGGATTTCCTGAAATTCACGGCAGCACAAGTGAACATTCGAATTAGAAATTTGTGTCCATGGATGCCAACCCTTATCACCACAACTGCAACTGATTGTGAGAGTTTCGATGAGCATAGTTTTTTTTATCCGTTCTGATCTTGGTCCACTTCTTGACAATTTATGATCTATGGATAACATTAATTTACATTTTATATATTTATGTACCTGATTAGCAAAGAAAACCCGGTCATACTTGTAACGATGAGCCGGGTAAACCCAAGAATTGCAGATGAAGTGGATACGACCCGCTCCAGGAACATCTTCGAGTGTGACAGTCTTGAGGTAGAACTCACTGTGATGAAGGTTCTTGATTATGAATGCTCCTGGAACCCCCACAGCCTCATCCCAGTCAAACGTAACCTTGAATGCAGAATCGCCGGCCGTTAGCGGAGTAATTCTCGTAATCCACTCTTCCAAGAAAGCAGCCTGACTAAGTCTACCCCGCATCCCGTTTGCTGTACAAACGGGTTTAAATTGAATTAAATAATAAAAAATTTTGATTTTTTTGATTAATACAGTTATAAATTTTTGACAACCACTTTACTCTAAAAGTTGCTAGAGAGAGACGTAACAACGTATATCAAAGGGTCTACAGGTCTAACATTGATCAATCTAGCTCGAAAATCATGTCGCTTTATAGTAATTTTGCGTGTAGCCAATCAATTGGTGATTCATGGGTTGAATGTCTAGATCAACAAAGGTGCAGATCTGTGTCCTTAAAAGTAGAAAACCCTTTCCCAAGAACATTAAACAAACAAATGATGAAGAGTTATGACCTCAACATTGAGATGAGTCATACAAGCTAAAAACCCCATAAGATAATTTATTTAAAAGATTAGGTTAGTGCTTCTTCTATCAAAATTATTAAAGAAATCCCACTAGGGAACAAAATGTTACCATAAATTTTCCAAGAAAATACAAATTTGAGAAACACAGGAGCAAAATTTTAGAGCTTGAAATTGTCTTCGTCATCATCATTTGGACCCAGTTTTTCTTAGGAGAGAGAGAAAGGGTGTTATAGGGAAAAAAAAGGATAGAAAGAAGAAGACAACGACGACGACCTTGAAATAGCCTTCCTCCTCATTTGGACCCAGCTTTTCTTTGGAGAGAGAGAGGAGTGCAACTTGGAATTGGATGGCCCAAATCCCCTTGGCGTACCCACGTGGAAGATGAATCAATAGCTGATTTTTGGTGACGACAATTTTATACAACGTTTTTGACAATAAAAATTGGGTCAAGCCAATTTATAAATTAGAAGTCTTGGAATGGGATGATTTTCGGCGAGGACGGTATCTATGATGAGGAGATCATCCTCACAAAAATTCAAATCATTCCGATATTCATAGACTGGTTTACAAGTTGAAGAATTATGGACCATCTATTTTTATCGTTAACTTGAAAACCACATTTGATGGGCTTAGAAATTTCAGAATAGGCTGATTTTTTGCAGGAGTGATCTATATGTTGAGGAGATCATCCTCACCAAAAATCAACCATTGATTCATCTTCTATGTGGGTACGCCAAAATTGTTGTAAAAAACGTTGTATGAAATTGTTGTCCCCCGATCCTAATCCTGATCCTGATCCTATATATATATATATATATAATTTTGTCTTCCAACCCCATCAACAAGACTCAACTCAAGTCCGCATTGCCTGCCACCACTTGCACCGGCTAGAGGGAGAGGAACAATAATATCTAGTACTATTTTAAAGCCAAAACTTGGGTTGGGGCATACAACTCACACGACACTAAGCTTCACAGGTTATTCAGCACGCTCACGTTCTCATCAACAATGATGAGGGACCACAAAATTAGCCACGTGGCACTCTTAGAGACCTCTGACCGTATGGATGTTGGGCCCATCGACCTACAGAGGTGCAGATCTGTGTCCTTAAAGTAGAAAACACTTTCCCAAGAACATTAAACAAATAAATGATGAAGAGTTATGACCTCAACATTGAGACGAGTCATAAAATCTAAACCCCATAAGATAATTTATTTAAAAGATTAGGATAGTGCTTTCTCTCAGAATTATTTAAGAATTCCCACTAGGGGAACAAAATATCCCAGGGTATCAAAAAAGAAAAGAAGATGGTACAACACGACCTTCGGCCTCGGGCAACCTGATCTAACTCAAGCCTGACGTATATACAATTTTGTCTTCTAACCCCATCAACCATACTAAACCCTTCATGACAAGATATCTTTTCCGGAGAAATGACAACTTGAGGCCCGGTTAAGGTCCTAACACGGGTTGCCTGCTCCAGTTGAACCCACAAGGGAAAGGAACAATAATATCCATGTAATAAAGTTTGTTTTCCAACAAAGATTTCATTACGGGCGTCTTGGTTGCGTACATTTTAACTGTTGGAAGGAAAGTCAAGTCTCCCAAACACAAAATTTAAGAAACAAGACAAGATCACCTTGAAGCTTTTTGCGAGCATCGAGTGTGACACACGCTACTCCCCACCATACCATATATGCACATGGCCCACCTACTCATCCATCCAGACCTATCAACTGGCGTGTCAAATCTCTATTCGTCCAAATATGATTCACCACAGTTTTGGCTCCCGATTATTGTCTCTAGTAACTTATTATTTGGTCTATGTACATTTGCTTGATCAGGAGGTGGCCTACCTATTGAACGGTCTGGATTGATGATTTGGTAAGCCACGTGTATGGTGAGATATAGGAATTATAGCAGCTCACCAACATTGAAAACATATCAGTTCTAAGAGGGAACTTTACTTCTAATATTCCAAGAAATATTATCCTGCAACTTTTTGATCCAGCGTCCTGTGACCTATAGTTAAGTGCCACCTGTCCTGAAGTTAAGGTGGCCCACTAATTGCTTTTTCTCCGCTGTTAAGGGTAACTTACAGTTAAGAACTTCAGACCACGTTAACCCCAGGACAGGTGGCACTTAATTATAAGTTGAGATCACTGGATCAAAAAGTTGCAGGGTCGTCAAAAAAAATTCTCTATAATCGGCAGTGTTGTCAGACCCAGACCGGCCGGCTGTTTGAACCACTGAATCGGAGAACCGATCCCCACACTGGTATACAAAACCGGAAAAACCTGGCCAGGCCGACGACCTGTTGAACCGGCCAGACCACCGGTCAATGGCCGGTCAAAAACATTGATAATTGGACTTTTTTGTTTTGACTCTCAAAACCCCCTTATATTGAAGAATCAAAAAAGGAGGAAAAATTCGAATATTATATAACTAAAAGAGAAACAAATCGGTAATTAAATCAAAATAATTCACGAAACACATCTGTGTAGCATGTGGCATTACCGAGATATCTGTGCCACTGTAACACCACATGGTGTGCAGATGTGTGGATGGATTCCTCTGGCGCATGGTACATGGTGCGCTTAGGATGCTTTATAAATACTTGACGAAATATTCCAACCACAAAAAAAAAACCGTTGACCATTGGGACACAACAACAAAAAAAAAAAAAAAAAAAAACCCCATCTCTCATTTGCAAATTAACGAACTTCAAAGTGTTGGAAGAAAATGAAAAAGTACGAAAACTTACCAGAGTCGCCATTAACAGTGCTAATGAGCTGCAAAGAGACTCCTTTGCCCAAGAACTCATGAACTCGATCAAGGAACGAGGCATGGAAATCATTGAAGTCCAACACATTCTTCTTCATCAACACAACCGACCCTTTGATCTTCTTCTTCAGACCCATCTCCCCTTTCAAGCTGTTTTTGCTTTTCTCCCCCGTAATCACATCAATAAATTTTTGAAACATTAGTTCCAACAACAAGAGAGAAGACGCAATAAAGTCTCAAACAAAGTTCAGAGAAGGACAGAGAGGAGAGAGAGACTGAGAGAGGGAAGAGTCGGAAGACCCAAGAAAATATTGGTGTTTGGTATAGAAAGGAAGGTTTGTTGGGCACTAGTATTTATAGGCAAAGATTCACCGATGCTTCTCTCAAGGAAACTTCACTCGTCCTTTCTTTATTATTTTTATAGGGTCGGGCTCCGTTGACCGATCTAAAATGACAGACAAAATGACAGGGACACAATATAAGCCACGTGGCATACTGTTACAGGACTCTGACCGTATAGATGTTTGTCCTATCCCATGGTGGACCTACAAACCAAAAATAAGCCTGATTAGTGATTTATAGGCTTTGGATTGGACTTATTTTCATGGGCTGATCTCAACTGTGGGAATTTGAGCAGTATTTGAGGTACAAAGATGCAACACTTATAAATCACTAATCAGGCTGAGTTTGGTTTGTAGGTCCACCATGGGATAGGACAAACATCCGTACGGTCATAGTCCGGTAACAGTGTGCCACCTGGCTTATATTGTGTCCCTGTCTTTTTACCTGTCATTTTATATCTGTCAACGGAGCCCGACCCTATTTTTATATTGTAAATAATGGTGGGACCATGGGAACCATCATCTTTATCTTTAGTAGGGAAAAAAAATGAAAGGTAGGACCAGATTCCACCTTGACTGGCTAGCTAAAGGTGCCTCGTATTTTTTTTTTATCTTTTTGTGGTTGGGTAGGCAAAATATTGAACTTGCATGAAATAATTAAGATAAGTACGAGCCTCCTCTATTGAATGGAAAAGAAAACAAAGAGGTCGTATTTTTAAATATTACTATAGCTACCCTCGTGACTAAACCTACATGTATGACCAATGACCATGGCCCATAAGTTTATTTACAAATAATTAGGGGAATGTCAAGTGGGATGCACAAGCACTTTACATGTGGCAGCACCTTACATGTAGCACCCACCCTTGTAGAGATCACTCACCTACATGCAAAAAATCAACTTATTAATGATTTTTAAAGATTTGATTGGAGTCGTTTTCACGGGTTGATTATTGACCGTAGATTTTGAGCATTATACCGGTATTCAAATCTAAAGGTTTGAAATCACTAAACAGGATAATTATATAGGTCCACATGGGACAAACATCCATGCGGTGAGTGGTCCCTAAGAGTGTGCCACATAGTATTATCTATTGTCTCTCATCGTCATTGATGGGGGATGTGGGCTGGACATTCTGAACTGTACAAGGGCGTACTCCAAAGGAAGGTTTTGCCTTTGATAGTAAAGAGGCCTTTAATTGTGTCACATGAGATCAACATGGCCCTCTTGCAACCTTACACACATTATAATATTTTTTTGTGGATCATGTGTCACCGACTAAATTTACGGAATGCAAGTACTCCATTCTTTTTAACTAAAACTTCTATCACAGCGTTCGGACGGATGCTTCTGTTACAATGCGAAACAGTCCATGTGGCACACTCTTAGTGGACACTAACCGCATGGATGTTTGGCCAGTCCCTCGGTGGACCTAAGCGCTTCGATTGAAGTTATTTTCATGGGTTGATTTTAACGGTAAAAATTCTAGCACTATTGAGGGTTATTTGGGTGCAAAGATCCAAAGGTTGTAAATCACTAATCAGGCTGATTTTTGGTTTATAGGTCCACCGAGGGACTGGCCAAACATGCATACGTACAGCGTCTACTAAGAGTGTGCCACATGGCCTGTGTTTTGCATTATCACAAGAAGCATCTGTTGAACGCTGTGATAGAAGTTTTACTCTTCATTCTTTATGTAGTTTCACGTGTTTCTTCAGTTTGGCAGACTTTTATTAATTTTATACTTTTATGATTACAAATCTGAACTCTGGGTTTCTCATTTGCTTCTTTACCCAACGACTCGTTCCCTAAATGCTCCAGTTACCGTCGCTCCGGTTACAGGATACAATATGCCACGTGGTACATTCTTAGAGGACTCTGAACGTATGGATGTTTCCCCAATCCCTAGGTGGACCTACAGACCAAAAATCAACCTGAGTAGTAATTTCTAGACGTTGGATCTTTTTTAGCTCAAATACTGCTCAAATTCCTACAGTTGCGATCAACCCATGAAAATAAGTCCAACCCAATGCCTATAAATCACTAATCAGGCTGCTTTTTGGTTTGTAGGTCCACTTAGCAATTGGCCAAACATCCATACTGTCAGAGTCCTCTAAGATTGTGCCACGTGGCTCATATTGTGTCCTGTAACCGGAGCCTGTCAATGTAGGGTTGATACTGGAAGTGTGGGTGCGTCGAATAATAAAAATGAACACACCCATATAAGAAAAGAGAAAATTTGAGGTGTTGGCTAGTAATCATGTCCTCAGATGTTGATCACGCAAAAAATTGCCATGTGGTGCTTATTGATGAATGTTTGGTCCACCCCTTGTGTTGGGGGTAAATATGGTCCGCACAATCTTCGAGGCTCCCGCAATTTTGGAGGCAGAATCTAGTGGTCAAACTTCAACCAGAACTCCAGGAACCTTGAGAACTCTGTGTTTTATGATTTTTTTTATGAATTTTTGTGATTTTTTCTGATTTTTCTATAATTTTTTGAATTTTTTTTGCAATTTTTTACATTTTTTTGGATTTTTTTTTTCATCTCGGGATCACGGTGGATCAGACCGATCCAGGCGATCCAACTCGGGATTGGAGGGGTCTCCAATCCAAAGGCCGATCCCGAGACTTTGATCCTTGCTCCTAGGTGGGATCCTACCCTTTATAGGTGATTTCCTTAACCATGAGGATTGGCATCCAACTTATTAGTTTTTATCTTGGACTCTTGGCCGAGATTGATACCAACT
This sequence comes from Euptelea pleiosperma, assembly GCA_035048495.1. Taxonomy (NCBI): domain Eukaryota; kingdom Viridiplantae; phylum Streptophyta; class Magnoliopsida; order Ranunculales; family Eupteleaceae; genus Euptelea; species Euptelea pleiosperma. The sequence goes on from CM068546.1 coordinate 29,603,146, forward strand.
AACCAATCTCTCGTTTCCTAAATGGCTCAGGCTAGGAAGACCCCCTTTTTATGACCCTAGTGAATGCCAGCTCCACAATATCAACCACTGTTGCATTCTCGGAATCCACAGCCAAGCACACAACTCCCTAGAGGGGTTGCCTTGAAAAATAGGGAAAGACAATATTTTAGAGGGGCAAATGGGTTTTAGTTATACACGAAGGAAATGATTTTTTCACTTGGTTTTTACCAAGGTTTAAGGGGGACCCTTATAACGGTTTAACGGACTGGGGGTGTTACCGTTTTTTCGTTATAACGGCTGTTATAACGAAAAAAAAACGTTCAGAGGCAAAAAATGGGAAAATAACGGAAAAAAATGGAAAAATGGCGCTGAAATTCAAATTTTGAATTTTAAAATTTGAATTTCAAATATTCAAAAATGGAAAATAACGGGAAAAAACGGAATATAACGGAAAAATAATGGAAAAAAACGAAAATAACGGTTGTTTTTTTCACAAAATTTTCCAGAAAATAACGGCCGTTATTTTCGTTATAACGGCCATTATTTTCTGGGCGTTTTAACGGTCCATAACGTAATGGGGTAGGTCCGAATCCGTTATAACGGCCATTATTTTCGTTACAACGGCTGTTTTTTAAACCTCGGTTTTTACTTCTTGCAGTAAACATTTTCCCATTTTGATAGAAATGCCCGTCCCAATTCAATTTAACTTTTGAAAAATGGTTCAGGCTATGAATACCCTCTTTCTATGACCTTAGTGAATGCCAGCTCAGCACTATCAACCACCGTTGGGAATCCACAGCCGAGCACACGACTCCCTAGAGCGGGTCAGAAAAAGGGGTCCACGTGAAAACTAGGTTAAGAAATTTTTTCAAGAGGCGCAAATGTAATGAAAGAAACAAAAAGTTCACTAGAAAAATCAATTCCTGCCAGGAGAATCACTTTGACTCTCGATTTATGATTAGATGAAGCAAGGAACTTCAAAAGGATTAAAAGAAGAGAGTAGAATAAATCTCAATTACTTTTACCGATTCATGATTTGGTAAAGCAAGGTACTTCTAAAGCAGAGTCGTAGGACTTTACTGACGGACAGACCATAGTATTAGCCACGTGTCTCACTTTTAGAGACCACTGACAATATGGGTCTTGGCTAGGCCGATCTACGTACCAAAATCAGCCAGGATAGTGATTTCAAACCTTTGATCTTTGTACTCAGATAATGCTAAAATTGTCCTGTTAAAAAATCAACCCATGAAAATGACTCCAATCCAACGCTTAGAAATCACTAATCAGGCTAATTTTTGGTCTGTAGGTCCACCAGGTTGGGCTAAACTTTCATATGGTCAAAGATCTCTAAGAGTAGGTCATGTGGTTCATACTGTGGTCTGTCATCAACATAGCTCTACTCTCTAAAGCATTGAAAGAAGAGAAAATAGAATAAATCTTTGATGACAATCTATGGTGGTTTAAAGTTCCTGACCAACCATAGTATGAGCCACGTGGCATATTATATTTATAGAGACCACTGACCGTATAGATATTTGGCCCATTCTCAGATGGACCTACAGACCATAAATAAGCCTGGTTGGTGATTTCTAACTTTTGAATCGAGTATCCCAATCCTAGGGTTAAAAGTTAAGCCATGAAAAAGACTAATCCAATGGTTAGAAATCACTAATCAGGCTGACTTCTAGACTCTAGGTCCACTTAAGGTGGGCAAAATATCCCACGGTCAGTGGTCTCTAAGAATGTTTGGGGTGGCTTATAATGTGGTTCATGGAACTTTAACAACGGACTTCTGTCATGGAAGAGAAGAATTAGGGCCTGTTTAAATCGCCATTTTTGGACTTGAAAATGTCTTCCTTTTCACAGACACTTTTATTTTTTCAAAATAACTGATTGGTTGGATGACCATTTTTCAAAAAAGAATTTATCCCATAAAAATATAAGCCAAAAATCTTTTTTTATAAAAAAAAATGTCATTTTTCAAGTAGAAATGACGTCTTTTATTTTGTAATTTTGCTAGCTCAATGAACATAATAAATAAAGAAAACCCTACTCCACCGGTCCAACTCCTCTCATCAATTATAGTGCTAGGGCCCACTAAGAGAAGATAAAACATTTTACATTAATGACGATCCAAACAGTTGTTTTTAGAAAAAATGTATTTTCAATAATATATTTTAAGAAAAGTGGGGGTGTTTGGATTGCCATTTTTCAAAAATATTAATTTAAAAAAAATGACTTTTCTGAAAATGAATTTTTCTTAAAAAAGTCGTTTGGATCATCATTAATGCAAGATATCTTTATCTTCTCTTAGTTGCCCCACTACTATAATGTCTTTATTTTTAAGCAAGGGGACTTCTACCAAAAACTGTTTCCTTGTTTATTAAAAAAATCAAAAAATCTTTTTCTTACTTGAAAAACAGTTTTCAGCTATTTTTATAAAAAGGTTTTTTGGCTTAAAAATATATATTTTAATAGAATAAATACTTTTAAAAATTGGTCATCCAATCAGAATCTCCTACTTTTTGGAGTGGAGTCTTGGCCACCTACACTCAACCCTTAGGTTAGGAGTGGTCAACCATTAAAAAATTGGCTGGTCCCGGGGTCCTTCAAACTTTGAAGGTTCCCTCCCAAAATGTCTGACACATACCCTTTGTTAACCAACTCACCAAGGGGTTAACATGGGTTGGGTTCAGGCCTTGAATTGCGTGTCAGACATTTTGGCATGGGGACCTTCAAAGTTTGAAGGACCTCGGACCGGCCAATGTTTTCTCGGCTTCGAGGACTTGTCTTTTCACTCGTTTCCTCCACAATACAAAGTGAATGCCAGCTCAGCGTCAAGCTATTAAGCGCCATTGGATTAATATTCTTGGAATTAATCCACGGCCGAGGACACAAGTGAAAAAGACAAGTTCCCTGGGTCCGACCTTTATTATTGTGTTCAACCACTTAATTATTATGTGAATGGTCTCTGATACATTTACTATAAGATTTGATCATCACTATGCAAATCAACATGTGATATAAATAACCACATAGTAACACAATCTATTACTATTACAAAGCGAGAACCGGGGTTGGGACACGCCCACACAAAAGTGAAAAACAAAACAAAACAACCCTTCAGTGCCACATAATTACTTCCCATGCCCCTTTACAGTTGAGGTTGTCCGGCACGCCCACGTCACAATAGTATAAGACACGTGGCACACTCTTAGAGACCACTGACCTTATGGATGTTTGTGCCATCCCTAGGTAGACCTATATACCAAATATCAATCTGATTAGTGATTTCAAACCTTTGGATCTGAGTACTCCAAATAATTCTTGAAATCTATGGTTAAAAATTAACCCATGAAAATAATTCCAATCAAATCCTTAAAAACCATTAATCATGCGAATTTTTTTGCATATAGGTCCACCTAAGGATGGGCCAAACATCTATACAATCAATGATCTCTACGAGTGTGCCACGTGTAAGGTGTTTCCATGTGTAAGGTGCACCTGGCGTTCCCCTAGCAATGATAAAACTAAATTCATATCTACATACATACATAGAGCATCAAGAATGAATATGCACTAACACTCATTAGCAGGGCCAGGATTTTGTTCAAGGGTGGGCAATATTGTACAGATTTTGTTCTAAGATGGGCAAAAGTGTATTGTTCCAAGGTGGGCAAAAGGGTACTTTGAAAGAGAGAAAAAAATCCTTACTAAACTTTTAAAGTTGAGGGTGGGCAACTCACCCCTTCCTGGCTTCGCCACACTCTTATCCCTTACCGAATAATCTCACGTTTAAAAAAAAAAATAAAAATCAAACTGAAAGATGAGGAGTAGGTATAGATCGTTCCTATTGTAAAACATCCAAATTTATTACTCTACTAGTAGGTGGCCTATGCCCACGGCACTCTTCGACAAATCGTTTGCCAAAATCGGGTGAGAGTGGCTTAGATCCACCATCCATTTGGGGTAATAATATCTCGGCCATCCTTTGTGAAGCTGATTAGAGGGTGACTTCTCTGTTTTGTTATATAGATGTATAGTGGGTGGCTTGTGCCCTCGTAACTCCCCTAGAAAGCATTTCCCAAAATCAGGTTTCAGTGGTTGAGATCCATAATCCATTTGGGGGATAAGATCTCGGCCATCCTTTGTGACACCGATAAGAGGGGAATAAGTGGGGAGACAATTTTTCTGTTAAATTAATCTAACCATCTAAATTTTATTTTATGTAAGGGTTTATAATGATCACGTACTCTATTAAGCTTCAGTGGTCGAAACAAAAATAAATTTATGTGAAAGTTTCTTAATGTGGATAAAATAATAAAATTTATTAGTTTTTTTATTCTCAAACACAATAATAATCAACAGACAATTTGAGTGCAATCTACTGAGCATTTACCTATTTTTTTATTCTCTACATTTGTTCTTTAAGAAGTGGAGATATAGGTTCCATAAAGAATTTTCCTCAAATCTAAGGTTCTGTTTGGTAGCATGTCTTGAACCGAAGTCGTGCGTCTTGAAGGTCCACGTCTTCAAGGTGCATACCTTTAAAGGTCAAGACCAACATTTGGTTCTACACAATTATGTGAGACCCACACAAGAACAAATGTTGATAGATCATGCAGACCCAACGTAAGAACAAAGATCGATAGTTCATGTGAGCCCCACAAAATAACTAGAGTTGATAAATCATGTGAGCCTCACATGTTAATGGGGTCGATAAATCATGTTGGTTTGATAGATCATGTGATGGATATATACATGTGTGTGTGTGTGGGGGGGGGGGCTTTGATAGATCATCCATGTGCTATATGTGAAGTGGGCCCACACATTAGGTGGGCTAAGCCAATTGAGGGTGGAGAGTGAACCTTCAAAGTACATGCGTCTTTGAAGACTCAAGTGGGGATGTGAACCTTCAAAGGTTCACTTCGCGCATCTTTAAGGTCCAGTGTATTTGAAGGTGCACACCTTGGTGTGACCCAAAACACTTGTCATCAATCAAGATGCACACCTTCAACCAAGGCGCACATTCAAAGGTGCGCTACCAAACACAGCCTAAGATATTACAATTTACAAATATAGGCCATAACATGACTACTTCGTTTTGGTATAAAATTCATAATATTTATAAGTTAAAAATATGCCTTCACTACAATAGGGTCACGTCACACATTCACCGAGCAACTAACAAAATACTGGGCTCTAAGGGGCCTCTTAGTGGGGGCCCACATCACTAAATTAGGAAATAATCCAAGGTTTAAAGGAGGCCGTTTTAACAGTTAAATGGACTGGGGGCGTTACCTTTTAAACGGCCGTTAAAACGGATAAACGGTCCAGGGCAAAAATGGAAAAAAAAATGCAATTAAACTGAATTAAACGGATTTTAACGGTTTTAACGATCTAAACGGATTTAACGGAAAAAATGGCGCTGAAATTCAAATTTTGAAATTTGAAAATTAAAAAAAAAAAAAACGGAAATTAACTGATTTTAACAGATTTAAATGGATTTTACGGCCGTTTTTTTCCCAAAAAAATTCAGAATAAAACGGCTGTTTAAACGATTTTAACGGCCGTTTTTTCCAAAACAGTTAAACGTGTTTAAACGGTTTTAACGGAAACGGGCTTGGGGCGTTACCGTTTAAACGGCCGTTTTTAAAACCATGAAATAATCCAAGCATGTCCTTATGGGTATGGGTGGTCCCACTACGTACCTTCTAAAGAAATTGGGTTGAAAGAATTCATTTAAAATATGGAGTGTGGGACCGATCTCTAAAATCCACATGGAGATCTGATCACTGTATGATATTTGGTTCATTAGGTTACAAACCGAACATATGGTAATGGGCTTATGTCCCTAGGCTCAAGCAATCGAATAGAATGAGACACCCTATTGTGGGCGTGGCAACGTTTAGTAGTGTGTCTTAAAATGATAATGGGCATGGGCTAAGCACTAAAACAAAATAATTAAACTTGGGCTTGATAATATGGGCTTCTACTTATATGGATTCGGATCAATAGTAGTGATAGAGCACAATGTGCACGTGTATCGGACGGGCTGTGCTTATGTGATTGCACTTATGGTGAACATGATCACAAGGGCACAAATATTGATGGGTCTTATATTTTATTGTTAAAAAAAGACAGTCCATGGGACTATGAGATATGGACCAAAACGTTTATGGGTTTGGGCTGTTTACATAAATAACCTATCCATGGGCTTATGATTTGGGTCAAGCCTAACATAAAGCATTAACCATGGGCTCACGCTTAGTTATTTATGTTTGGGCTTATGTATAAACCTAAGTAACCAGATGGTTGTAGTGGGAGTGGGTCCTGGGGCAGGTGCGAGATCGTGCATCAAATTAAAAAATATCCTAGGGTCTGAAGTGTCGTAAACATTATATACATCATGAATTTTTCTTGGACCAAATTTTAAATTTTAATAGTAAGGTCTAAGAAAGTAATTATATATACTTTTATAATTTATTAATTCTTAATTTCAATAATTATTTTTTACTTCTTGTTCTACCGATATCGTGCGTCAATATTTTCATTCATTAGCAATAAATGTTTAATGTATTTTTGACAATTAAAATTTTATGTTCACTTGATGGTTTCAGTTAATTACCATGGAAATATGTGCTTCTAACCAGTGGCGGAGCTAGGATTTTGTTCAAGGGTGGGCAAGGTGACAAGTAACGGTCAAACAACAATGTCAGTAACTACTGGTGACAATTTTTAATTAAAGAAATTGCCCTTACATAGAAATGAGATAATTAAAGCCATCAACTTTTGTAATTATTCTCTAATGCTCGAGAGTCCATTCTTTTTAGTAAATCTTTGATGATGGGCCACAGCGTGACCCACATGGTACACTCTTAGAGACCACTGGCCATATGGATGTTTGCCCCATCCCTGGGTGGACCCCTAGTTGCCAAGTTCGCGAATTATTCGCGAATAATTCACGAACAATTCATTTTATAAGGTAAACCAAATTATTCGGGCGAACAATTCAAAAATTCAGAATTATTCACGAATAATTAAGGCAATGTGTTTAAAAAGTGTTTTATTCGGCTTAAAAATAGAGTAAAAAAAAGTAATAAAAAGGGAAAAAATAAAAAACTCTAATTTCTTTCTTGAATTCACGTTCATCGTCGTCTCCACCCTGATGCATAGGGCATCCAAAGTTGTCTCAATGGATATAAATATTCAATATATTGTTATCAGGTGCACATGAGATCTGGGTAAAAAGACACAGTGAACCGTGAATGTTAGATTCAATATATTATTGTACTAAATATTTTTAGGTTCATTGATCTCATGAATGTTAGATCCATCCATTGTGAACCTATAAGCCAAAAACTAGCTTGATAGGTAATTTGTAGTCGTTGGATTTTAGAATTTTTTTTCATTACAGACTTCATGAACAAACCCATGGGTGGAAAATAACATTGGATCCAATGTCCAAATTTTTAACATCGAATTTTTGAATCATAGCCGAATGAAACACGAATGATTGTAATTGCGAACTTTTACCATTCTTCGAATTTTTGACCGAATTTTTATCAACGAATTTTTAGACTATAACCAAATTATACTCGAACTTTTTCCGTCTCGAACTTTTCCCGTATCCGAACTTAACACCTAGGGGTGGACCCACAAATCAAACATTAGTCTACTTGGTGATTTCTAACCATTGGGTTGGTGTCTTTTTCATGGGAATATTTTTAACCATTGGGTTCGAGAATTATTAGGGGTACTCAAATCCAAATGTTAAAAATCACTAGAGGCTGAGTTTTTGGTATGTAAGTCCACCTAGGGATGAGCCAAACATCCATAAGGTCATTGGCCTCTAAAGAGTGTTGCACGTGGCTCAGACTGTGGTCCACCTGGGATAGGCCAAACATTCAAAGTTGGCAGTGGTCGGTGGACTACCCTCGACCCCCCTGGCTCCATCACTGCTTCTAACATTTTAGGTTTTACCACTATTGCACCATTTGTTGCCCTATAGTTGTAATAATCACAAATATTCCATTACAACTGATGTTTCTCAATAAAAGAGTTTTTCCCTTATAAACTAGTAGGTAAACATAAGAATAAATTTTTTTGAACTATAAGATGGGGTTAGGGGTGTCAACGGGTCGGTTCCGGTTCGGTTCCTAAGGTGACCAGAACCGGAACAAACGGTTCCGGTTCTTATCGGTTCGGGTACTTATCGGTTCCGATTCTCAAAGTGATGGTACCAGAACCGGAACCGATTATGTAGTTTTTGTCGGTTCCGGTTCCAGTTTCGGGTATAACGGGTCCAATCTTGGTAATATGAGAATTTTTACACTATATTTATATATCGGTTCCGGTTCTTATCGGTTTCGGTTCCATATTAGAGTACCGGAACCGTAACCATTAGTTTCCGGTTCGGTTCCGGTTCCGGTTCTTTTTAATCGGTTCCCAAAAATGTGGTACCGGAACCGGTGTTTTCGGTTCCGGTTCCTATTCGGTTCCGGTTAAATCGGGTAAAATTGACACCCCTAGCTGGGGTTAGAGCATCTCCAACCCTACCCTACCCTAAACACTTAAAGTATGGTAGAAAAGACTCTCCCTTACTTAAAACTTTAAAAGCTCTCTAATGGTGCACCCTAAACTTTACCTTCCATAAATATAAAAGCCAATAGAAAAAAGGGAAAGTGACAAAAATTATAAGAGGGGGACATAAGTGGCATTAAAGTGAAAAGAGGGAGAGGACATTATGTGGAATTAACATAAAAGATGGAGGAGAAGGAAGAATAAGATTTTATAAAATCACCTAAAATAGGGTGAACTTTAGGGTAGGGTTAGAGATAGTTTTCTATGTTTTTCACCCTATCTTAAGAAATGGAAGAGAGTTTAGGGTAGGATTGGAAATGCTCTTAGGCAGACCCCTACCAAATATTAATCACAAAAAGGCATTACATAAGAATTATTGAGAAAAAAAAATAGAAGTTAACAAATTAAATGAAGCGAGATTCATCATTTTTGGAGTGTGGTTCCTATGCTTTGGGAGTGTGGTTTCATACCATGCACTGCACAACAAAGCCATGCTAAAACGAAAGGAAAGGAAGATGAAGAAATTAGGGGAAAAGGAAATAAGGTTGCACTCAGCCACAGATGGTTGCAAACATAGGACCTCCTATATCTGATGTTAGACAAGTTTCGTAACAGTTAGATCAGAAGGCCTCCCGAAATGCTTAAAGGCAGACCTTATCTTCAAACAGGTCATAATTTTGTACTCGTAGTTCAAAATTGATATTATTGCATATGCATACAATCGCATCGACAAGATCTATGCACTTAATAGCTAAAAGTTGTTGGTGTCATTTTTAGAATAAAATAAGATTGGTAAAATGGTCAAAGCATTATTTAAAAGTTGACTTTATTATTTTTGGTAAGTTTTTCATGTTTTAGTAGGTTTATTTTGAGTTCCGATTTGTTTTATAAGATATTTGTTAAGAAGAGAGTTTTAGTTGAATGAGAAATTTTATTATTTTTATTAATTTTACTATTATGAGAAAGTGTTTTGAGATCTATAAATAAGGGTTGTAATTGGGACAAATTTCATTACTATTGAAGAATTGAATTTATTAAAGTTTCTCCTTCACGTTTGCCTTGTGGATTCAAAGGGTTTCTGCAATTTTGGTTGAACATGGTGATCTTCTTCCTTATTTTGTTCTTAAATGATGGACTTACTACATTCCACTACATCAATATCTTACCAAGATTGAACTTAGGATTTTTAGGCGATTCTCAAGGAAAAATCTTAGTGTTCGATTCATCAGAATTCTATGGTTTCTATTATTTAGGTGGCATATACAACCAAAGTTTGTGCCAAAACCTCAACGGTATGGTCTAGATAAAATCCAAAACTAAAGATCAACTAAATAATACTACTGAGAATTGCCTCCTCACCATAGAGACCATCCTCACCAAAAATCATCCCATTCCAAAACTTTTAAGTTATATATTGGCAGAAGGAGGGGTGATCGATGGTTTAACACGACAAATAAGTTATTGAGCTCAGTGGAATTAGAATTTTCACATGGGGGTTAATTATCTACTTTTTATTTTGAGAATTGGCACGCCCAACACATGCCAAATTGAAATTTTGATAATTGCCACACCAATTTTATAGGGTATTCCCATTAGATGTGTTTCAAATTTGAATAATCCTACATCCATCCCTTAAAGAAAACTCGACCCTTATAAAGTGAAAAAGGGAGGAACATGTGATGTTCCAGGTCTATATAATACCATAGTTAGCAAATCCCCATTAAAAATGCGCCTTTTGAAAGAAAAACAATTTTTTTTTTTAAATATGAAAAAATGACTCATCACTAAAAAAACATGAAATTTGCAACGATCCAACAGATTCGTAATTTAAATTTTTTTTTATCTCATGAATAAAACTCACTTTTACTTTAAAAAATTAAATAATATTTCTAATTTATAATATATGCCATTTATTTTGCATTTATAAAAATATTTCTAGAAAAAATTAAAAGATCCTATGGTCTTGACGACTAGGAGCATTTCTTACATTTTTTTTTTGTAAGCAGGATATTTGTATTAGCAACAAAAAACAAACAAGAGCGCGCATTAGGAGTGGCAGTTACTCTCATCCGACAAAATGGCTGAGAGAAGCCAATGAGGGAGAGTATGAGACCAGTCCTGAGCTAAGGTCCAAAATTTTGCCCTAGAGGCAATAAGATGAGCTAAAGAGTAGGGGTAGACATAAAAGAAGAAGAGAGAAGAAGTAAGGTGTGCAAAATATCAACACGAGGGGCTGAAGATGCCCATCCCATGTCAGCAGAATCGGAGTGAATAGAATCCACCAAATTCTTAGCATCTAACTCGATCTCTAAGTCCAAAAAGCCACACTGAATATCCCGTTGCATGCCGCCCCATTTACTGCTTGTGCTTCGTCTTCTTTGTGGAAGTGGCTTTGGACTTGATTCACCCTGCCAATAGACATTCATTAGCTGCATTGCGTATAATAAAATTCAAACTTGCAAGACCGGATGATGAGTGCCAAGTAACATCCATACTTAATTTAACACGAGAGAGGTTAGGAGGACGCCAATGATTTCAGGTTTTTGGATTAGTGTGGCTCCTTTTGAGGGAGGAAGTAATCGTTTATGTTCCAGAGAAGATGCATCGGATCCTTAGAGGGACTGCCATGAACACATTGGTTCCGGTAATGTCATAGACGCCATAGTAAGATGCAACAAAATTTGATCATACATTGAGAATCCTCATTTGAATCTTTGTCCTCCAATGTCCTCATCAAAGTTTGGCCGATCTCTTCATTAGTCATGATATCCCATCTCACTGAGAGGGGATACACATACCAAAGTCTCGCACTGACAGGACACTTGATGTTGACATCGTGGACAGTGCGCTCTGATTGACAGAATTCGGGAGTGTAAAGTGGCTATGAGAGAGATGATATTTCTTTGGAATTTTTACAAGAAGAATTCGTGTATAGGGAAGCATCATATATTTCCCATACCCTATATTATTCTATATTACATCATGGGTGTATGACTTTTGAGTGCTAATTTTTATTAAAAAAAAAATTAAATCCGTCGTCCTCACTTCTCAATCTTTTGATGTTCTCGTCTTTTTGACCTTTTCTTAACTTCGCTTTTAGAACCCGAAATCGTTTTAAATTCCTAGTTTTGCCGTTCCACGATTTGCCAAATGTATAATTTAAGTAGTGCACGTCCTTTTCAATTGGGATATGTGGCAACCTTGAACAAGAACCCAACTTGACTAAGAATTATTTCAGCCGTTGACAAATGGACGTTCAACCAATCATCAAAACTACAATCAATCAAATTGATAAAGGGTCGCGATGTAACAAGATGTAGCTTACGCCAAAAGCGTGAGCTAGCACCATTTTTTTTTACTCATCGCTGCCATCTTGGCCCACTGACCACATGGATTTTTAGACACAAAAAATCATTATGATTGCTAATCCCTAGCAATTAGATATTAGTACTTTTTAAGACGTGATTCTTAGGGCGGTCAACGGATACTATTCTGATCGAATATATGCGTATCCGAATCTGAAAAAATATTCGATATCCGAATCCCATTCGATATCCAATGGCTAAGTCATTAGACAAGCTGAATTTTGGTATGAATATCTACCAATGGGGGTGGGCTAGACATCTATGTGGCCAGTGGACCCAGATGGCAGCGGTGGGTAACAGAAATGGTGTTAGCTGACGTCAAAAGCGTGAGCTACAGCTTGTTACATCGCGACCCTCGATAAAGACATCTGATTGGGCTGAGTTTCGATAATAACGCGTACCGTTTTTTATGGTATTAAATTAACTATTAAGTATCCTTGGTATTGATAAGAACGTGCACCACGTTTTCATAAACAAACCCGTTGGAATGGACGCTGACCGTTAATTTGTTTGGTAGTTGGCCAAACTAGATCTTTACAAAGGAGTAAAACTTGGAGGACGCCCTGTTATCGAAGGCGCAATATGAGCCACGTGGAAGACTCTTAGAGGACTCTGACCGTATGGATGTTTGGCCAATCCCTAGGTAGACCTACAAACTAAAAATCAGCTTGATTAGTGATTCCAAACCTTTGGATCTTTGTACCTAATATAATGGTCAATAATGCTCAAATTCCGAGACTTAAAATCAACCCATGAAAATAATTCCAATCCAACGCCTAGAAATCACTAATCGGACTGATTGTTGGTTTGTATGTCCACCTAGGGATTGATCAAACATCCATACGGTCAGAGTTCTCTAAGAGTGTGCCACATGGCTCATATTGCGCACTGTCGTCAAGGTTTTGCTCAAGGCCCGAATCTCTTAACTGTAACGTCTAAGCAAATTATTAGAAGGTTGCCGAGCAGCACAAGAAATGGCAATATGACCAAAATGGCCATGGATGGAAGAAGCAGTCAGTTGCACCCTTGCTATAGCGTGAGAAAAAAACTTTCATGTTCACACGAGGACACTCAACAATGCCACGTGGCACAATCTTGAGGCCCACTGACCATGAATGTTTACCCCACCCTGTAGTGGATCTACTCACCAAAAAATGCTCAAACAAACTGCTAGAAATCATCTTGATGAAAATGAATGAATCCTACGGTCATAAATCACCTATTAGCTTGATTTTTCGTGTGTGGGTCCACCCATGATTCACTTCTCATCTCTAACTCGTCCCCCATGATTCACCTTCCTCTCAACCTGCACCCACCAGAATGCGTGTGGCGTACCTTCCATCAGATTGGGGATATATCTGCCATAAATAAACAATTGTTGTCTTTTTTAGTCATTCTATCAGAATTAGCCGAAAAAAAAAAAAACCACCTTGGGTCAGAAGATTCAGAACGTAACAGATACTCTCTCTCTCTTACAGAAGTAATATTCCAGCAAATTGAGCTCTTCCTCTATTACAGGTCTGCTAGATCTGCGATTCGATCAGAAACAAACCCTAGAAGCAGCGTTTTTTATTCGGCTGTTCCGAATATAACCCATCGATCGATTGGGTCTCTCTCTGGTTATCGGGAGCCCGATTCGTGGTTTTCGAGGTCTGTACATCAATCCGTAACAGAGAAAAGCATTTTTCTAGGGTTTTGGATTCATGAGAGCAGGTGAACGAAATGGGGTCCGAAACACCAGTAAATTCTCCTTCGTCTTCTCCGGTATTTCCGTCTGGAGATGTCGTTGATATGTCGATCTCGAGTAAGTGATTTGGTTTTCCATTTAGTTCTTTGATTCATTTCAGTTAGGGGTTTCCATGGCGTTTTTTTGTGAGGTATTATAGTTTAAAACCCTGTTTTGGTTCAAGTTAGGGCTCAAAGGATGGGCTTTTGGGTTTCTTATATTTCAATTTTATAATAGTGATTGATGTTGGCGAGCTTTGATTAGCGAAATATTGGACGATATGTGGAAAATATTTTGATAAGGGAAAAGTAGGGCTATCTGATGATGCAACCGGTTATTGAACTTGATTAATTTTGCACATTTGGGGCGGCAGATGGGTCAGAATCTAATCTGATTCATTTGTTGAAAATCAGTGTGGGTCATTGTGGACGTGGGCGGTTATGTCTAGATAATCAGCTGGTATAAGCACATAATTATCTTTTAGAACTCCGAAGATAAAGGGCATTCTTTGAAGGTGTATGTGGTGCAGTGGTGGTGTCTGAAATGCTTCCAAGATATAGTATCACTAAACAATTTTACCATCCCTCCTCCTTCGGACAAGTGAATGCCTTTCTGTTGTTGTAGAAACTGTTGTGATTGTTTGGAATGCATCAATCCCAGGTCATTGAGGGGATGTTCCTCATCAAATTTGAAGGGCATTTAACTGAGCACATAATATTAAATGATTGTTTCCCAGGTCTGGAGCACATTTGAACTTCTACCTTACCAAGCCTTCTTTGGATTCATACAATCAAAAAGGGGAAAAAAATGGTACCAATCATACTGTTTATGTAATTTTTCAATGTAGGTTTATATGAGCAGGAAAATAAAATTATTTGAAATGTGGGAGGAACTATTTTGACATCAACCATTTTATCCTTCCAGATGCTCTTGCTATGCTATTAATTAAATATCTACAATAAAGTACCTAATAAACCAATGGTTTGTTCCAATTTTTTTCTTTCGGGGTCTAAAGCAAGAGTCTGCTGTCATACGGGTTTAGTTGCTTTGTAAGAACGAAATCATGGACTTGCAAAAGCTCATTGGCACCTGCTTAATGAAAAAGAGAAAAAAAAGGCGATGACTGATCCATTTGCATGTGCAAAGATGTTCATTAGGGTCGCTCAAAAACTTCCCTTGGCTAAGTAGTGCTTACAAACTCATTATAATTCCGAGGGAGCACTAAATGCTGAGAAAGAAGGAACACCGAATGCATCCGTTAAGTTGCATGAGTCACACACAAGGGATGTTTGTTTTGGTTTTTTCATAGTGATGCAATTTCTATTTCTAGTTCTTAATGACATCCTATTGTTCTTTGTTTGGAGACCACTTAATGAGATTTCACTCATATTATATTACTAACAGTTAAATGCCAGATTGAAACCCCCTCCCCCTCCTTGAATTTAAAAAAAAAAAGAAAGAAAGAAGGTAAGAAATGAAGGAAAAGACTAACATCATTCCTACGGATGTTTTGTAGTGTTAAGTTTTGGTTTGATGTTGGCATTAGGAAGCTGGAGTAACTAGTAATGTGTTCTGTTGACAGAATTTTTCATGTAAAAAGGGGGAGAGTAGTCATAGTTAGAGATGAATCTTAGTTTTATTTTCTTATTTAAGTTTAAGTATATTCTCATACTCTCATTATCTTCTCCATTGAGTAGTATTACGCTTTTCACGTAAATTTTCTAATGATAGAGTTGCAGTTCTGAATCTGGATCTTGTAATGGTGTTCTTTTACCATCGGATAAGAGATAATGAAAAAAAGAAGAGAAAAATAAACACAAGACGAATTTAATCGATTATGGAAGTGTATAAAATTCTCTCAATTTCCATTTGCTAATAGATTTGCTAATTTTTACAGAACTTCAGAAGAAGCATCAATTGGAACTAGAAAATTTGACATTGACAACACAACCCTTGAAGACATTAAAGTTTTTCACTTTGGCTACTGTTCGATATCTTAACCGATCAATATCATATCTTCTGAAAAATGGTGGCTGGCTTATGCTTTTGAGTACTCTGCCGGTGGCTTTTGGGATTCTGCTTATTACCATTGATGGGCCTCATGAAAAGGTATTGTCTTATGCAAATTATATTTGTAACTTTCTATTTGGTAATATATTATTTGTTTGAACAAAGCCAATCAATATCTATGGCACAATGTGAAAAAGAACTTAAGTAATGGCTTTACTTGGTGTCAGTTCATCGTCACTCTATTGAGACGTACGTAACAATGACACTGATATGTGTGTTAGTGTCCGACACATATATGAGGTGAATGACAAGACATCTTCAAGAAGCCCGAAAGGCTGATACATCCATACATATGTATTATGCTATATCATTTTAATTATATTTAAATTAGCAGGTCTTTTTTTAAAATTGAAATGAGGAAAATGTGTATGAAAAGTAAAATAAAATATTTCCGTACACAATAGAGCTAGTAACTTAATAAATATAAGTAGATATATTAAAAGGAAGACTATCTAACAACTATACTTGTGTTTATTTGTTTAACAACTTAATAAAGTAATGTATGGAGGATGGAACACAGAAGCTCTCTTTTAGAAATCATTTTTTATAATAAAAATCGTTAAAATAATGGGTGACACTGCCATACGTATCAGGATGTGCATTGGATGTGTCAGCAGGTGTATCCATGTCAACACATGCATGTCAATATGGCAAAAAACCCTTAAACTGCCACGTCATTGTTACATAGGTTTGTGACCTTTGCACATGTCAACTATATTAGATGGAAGACTATCTAACAACTATATTTGTGTTAACAACTTAATAAAGTAATGTATGGAGGATGGAACACACCAGCTCTGTTTTAGAAATCATTTTTTTATAATAAAAAAACATTAATAAAAAAAAAATAATAATAAAAAAACATTAAAATATATGGGTGACACTGCCGTACGTGCCAGAGTGTGCATCGGATGTGTCGACAGATGCATCCATGTCAACGTGGCAAAAAAAACCTTAAAGCACTATGTCATTGTTTCATAGGTTTGTGACCTTTGCTCATGTAATGTTGTACCAATTGTCTAGAAGTCCAGGGTGGCTCATAAGTCCATTTGACAAATTAATTGAAGATTGAATTTCTGTATTGTTTGAAAATATCAATGATAAATTTCACTTATGTTCTTATTTTAGGGTTTTTTGGGGAGTATATCTCAAGTCTTTGTCTAGTTTTTTTAGCATACTTCTTGTTAATGTTCAAATTTTCTTGGATTGGTACTTACCAAAAAAAATAATCTTGGATTGGTTGTGATTCGTGTACCTAATTTCATTATATGTTTGTGCAGCATGTTCAGGAGTTGCTTCACTACTTCCAATTTGGACTCTGGTGGGTGGCCCTTGGTGTAGCATCATCAATTGGTCTGGGTAAGTGGAATTCATATTTTTGGATCCCCTGCCGTCTATTGCCTCTAGTCAGAAGTATTCTTGGTAATGTAGGTGAATAAATCTTCAAAGCTAAAATTTAGTGGCTGTTGTAGGTATTCCCATCTTAGACATCAAATGATCTTCTTTAAAATGGCTGTTAGGGTATTTATTTGAAATAGCTACTCTTTCCATGGTATAAGTTCAACCCTGTGAAAAGATTAGTTAACCTAATACCCAAATTAGGAGGCAAGATAACATGTAATGGAAAATGTTCAAAAAGGCTCATTGCGTGCTATGACTAGTTGGCATAAAAAAGAATTGGCAATAAACTGGTTAGCCAATAGAAGAATGGAAGGTGAGGCAATCTAACCTTTTCTATTAGTCGTGTAGTATTGTCTATTGCATTTCCATCCCCTCTTAAGGAAGCTGCATTGGCTCAGTTTTTTTGGAAGTTGAGTCCAAATCCAGTACCCAATGGACTTAGCGATGACCATATCACAAGGGCCAATGTGCTTAAACTTATACCCTAAGCATATCCCTCTCATCACGCACATTGTGGCTGAGGCGCATGTGTAACTTGGATCTTGTCTAAGTAAATGAGTGGGGATAGTTTTGCTTTTCTAGACATTTTGAGTTGAGATCGACTAACCAACAACCTTCTAACCCTTAGTTGACAAAAACAGCTTGGATTTTGTAATGATTATTTTATTACTTCTGAAGCATTATTTTCTTGCTATGTTTACCACTTCTTTTTTCCTCCCTTAATTCTCTCCTTAAATACCCACATGCATATAATTGACAATGCTTTATCCCATAGCTATCTGAAACTAATTAAACAAAATTTTGAGTTTTTCAATTTAAGTTGTAAGGTATTGATTCTTTTGAACATTATATGATGTCAATTAGCACCGATATATATATATATATATATATATATATAGGTGATGCTCCCGCTCTAAAACCATGCTTTTAACTTAGGAGCTATTCGGAGTCGTGGTTCTAAGTTGATAGAAACCTGAACTTGTTTGAGACGGACTTTTGACTCGCTAAATAATAAAGCGTTTAACAAGAAATTTCAGAAATAAAGCTTAATGATTCTCCTCTGTTGTGAAGAACTTAAGAAATTATAAGATAATGTATTCTATGAAAAATATGACATTATAAACTTCAAATAGAATTTATTAATCACTAATTTATCAAATTATTAGACCTTTGACAAATAATATGTACAAGTATGTTTCTTTAAAATTATTGAACTATATATATAAATTGTACGAATGCTTCCCAAGCGTTCCAAACCCCAGCACTTCTTTATAACACTTGCTTCCTCTCTCCTGCTCCTAAATCCTCTCCCGTTTATATAGATAGATATATATTGACTGGATATTATACTCATCACAGGTGGGGCATTTGTCATTTGCTATGTAAAAACAACTTAGAACTATTAGGGGTTTTCGCCGTGCAGACATGTATAAACATGGATACGCGTGCCTACACGATCTTGATACATATGGCGGTGTGACCCTTTATTTCCAAATTTTTATAAAAAAATACTTTTTTAAAGAGAGCTGGTCTGTTCCATGCTCCATATGCTACTTTATTAAGTTGTTAAACACTGCTATAGTTGTTCCATGTTTGATCGTCTTCCTTGTTATAAAAGTTATTTAATAGCTTTATGGTGCATGGAAATTTTTCCATTTACTTTTCATATACGTAAACAAACTAAATATAACGAAAATAATATATCATAATACATGTGTACTGGCGTGTCTGCGTTTCGGCTTCTTGAGACCACCGCGTTAGACACCTTGTATTTGTGTTGGACATCGACACACGTTTCTGTCATTGTTTATGCTTTTCTGTTTATGGGATTTTATTGGTTGATACAACTTTCCCGATCATATACATGCTTCAATCAATCAAAATCTGACCAATTCTTTTTTTTTCCCCCTCCAGGATCTGGTTTGCACACATTTGTGCTGTATTTGGGCCCTCATATTGCTCTGTTTACAATAAAAGCCATGCAGTGTGGGCGAGTCGATTTGAAAAGCGCTCCATATGATACAATACAATTGAAAAGAGGTCCATCATGGCTTGATAAGGATTGCTCTGAATTTGGGGCCCCAGTGTTTCCATCATTACATGGTTTGAGAGTTCCACTTAGCAGCATATTGCCACAGGTTCAGTTAGAGGCCATTCTATGGGGCATTGGAACTGCACTTGGAGAGCTTCCTCCATATTTTATCTCAAGAGCAGGTATCTCTTTCATTATATGTTCATACTTACATAGTTACATTGTATTAACTAAGATTACTAATTCTATAATGCATGCTAAGGAATGGAGAACCATATCTGTAATGAAGGGTGACTAGCACTGTTTGTTAGTAGGACAGAAGTGGTTTTGCCCGCTGTCGATATAATGGTTTGTCAAATAACATGTAAGGGGAACCTATTTACCTATTTGAAGCACATGAGAGGGTCCTTGTATGTTATTGTTTAAGTTTGTTTATCTAATAATGTGCGTCAACAACAAAATATTTTTTTTGTTTTTTACCAAAATGGTTGACAGTTTGGATACTCACCAGTCACCAGTAATATGCTTCTTAGTAGTCTATCTGCTTTTGACATGCCTCATGCTGGATAGAAAGTCAACTCTGGAGTTTGACGATTGTTGATTACATTTTCACTGATTGAGGTTTTAAAATCTTAGTTTGTACTAAACCTAGAACATCACTCTTACTTTTTGAATGAAAGTTTCATGCTCTAGATTGCCTTTAGTGGTAACTTGGTCTTGTGAATCCACGACACAATATAGGATCCCACATCAATTACTTAATTCTCCCCCCATGAAAGGCTCGTAGTAGCGATCCTGAACATTTGGATGGTTGCATCCTGTGTCTCAAGGCTGATTTAAGCATGTCTCATGTCAATTATGTTACCAATTTTTGGATTCCATAACTAGATGCTTAAAGTTTTAAAGAGAGGATCTGTTTTCTGGAGAATACCAACAATTTGTAAACAGAGAATCTGTTATGGATAAATGGGTGAGGCATGCAACAAGTTCTCAAGGAGCAACAACGGAGAAACCTACAATGGTGAGGATGCTTTGAGAAATTTCGCGTGTTGAGGTAGCTTCCCCTTCCAATGAGAAATGATCACAAATTTGATGGCCTAACTGTGTGTGTTTATTGCAAAGGGGGCTAAACTTGATTTGCTTGCAACCCTAATTTTTATAAGGGTGCGTCTGATGCAGGAGCATCCTATTTGATAGCCTACAACTACACCGAATCAATGCACAGTCAAGCAAGTTGACCCCATGAGGATATATTTTAGTTTAATTAGGAATTTACAATTGAAGTTAGGTTTTGTTTCCATTGTAGGATAAGATTGATTAAAGTAGTATAATTGTAGTAGGAGTTTCTCATTTTAGTTTGATTAAAATTTGGAAAGTTAAATTAGAGAGTTTTATAAATAGCGGTGTAACCTTTAATTTTAATAATGAATGAATGATGAATGAAGAAATAAAAAAAACTCTCTTTTGAGAAATCACTCGTGGTGTGAAGCCATCCTATCTTGGTGAGAAGCTAAGCTTGGTGGAGTGATATCATCGAGTCTTTTACGATCGCAGACGGGGTTCTCCTTGTCCTGCATCAAATTCAGTATCAGAGCTATAATTCCTGATACAAGTTTGGGTTACCCAACTCGAACCTTCACTTTGTTCGTCACCACCATCATGCTATCAACCATCAACGTCACCAACCACCATCAACTGCTACATTCACTGGATGTTCCAACAAGTTCCACCAATCTGCACAACAACGAGTAGCAACAGACGACAATGCAGTTGGCGAGGAAGCTTGCGCAACACGACGAGTAATACTCGCCAGAACACTCGATCAAATCTCCGAGTTCGTCAACTGGGGTATTATTGCATCTCTAAGCTACCTTTGGGGGTTCAAACCATGCCGTTGATCTAAACTTCAATATGAGAAATCTAAAGGAAACACTCCATCTCTACTGTTGAGACTGGGAGACTTTTATGTAGGCGAGAGAGTTCCATCTGATCTGAGATGTTAAAGCTAAAAAAGAAGATTAAGAAGAAGAAGAAACAAACCTCTATTCCTACTCTCGATCAAGATCTCAAATCGATCATCCACCAGTAGGCTCTGTTTTTTCGACAAGCTAGTTGAGCTCATCCCTGTGAAATTCTATATTCCTGTCGACGACGAAGAGAAGCCATGGCTTCAGGGTTTGAGCAAGGTCGTAAAAGATTCTGAGAAGAAAGAATCGAGAGGAAGCATAAAGAAAGCTCGAAGAGCTCGATTAGATCCAGAGAAATCTTCAACAACCCTAATTCTACTCAAGAAAAGCTTGGAGAACAAGAACTCAAACAAGAGAGAGAGAGAGAGACGAAGAAGGAGAAGATGATGATGCAATCTCTGACCGCCGTCGTTCACCTTCATCGCCGTAGTCGTGCATCTTCGTCGCCGTCATTTCCTTCGCACCAAATATGGAGAGTGGGTTAGGGTTTTATTAACCCAAAACCCCCTTTTTGTCTCAAAGAAGAAGATGACTTCCTTTTTAATATCGAGCCTTCTTTTTTATTGTGGCCCGTGGACTTAAGTCAGCCCAAATCCTGCCTTGTGATACCCAAGGTCTATACTTATGCTCTAGCCTAATATCTCTTGGGTCCATTACCTAGACCCACGAGTCAATAAAAAAATCTCCCTCAACAAAAGAAGAAGTTTAATATCTATCCAGTTGTTTTTCCTTATGCACATCAGCTCTTTATGAGGGTGAGATTAATGCTAAGGAGGCGAAGAAAAGTAACCATGTGACGAGAAAACTAGAGAAGCGTCAACAAGATCGCAAGCTTGAGGAGAAAAATGCTTCCACAATATAATAATCCAGTAAGAAAAAGAAGAGGTGCGAGTATTTCAAGGATGATGATTGACGGTATACCCAATGATACTACTACAAAAAGGGGTTTGGTGTCGAAGCCAAGGGGATGATTCCTAACTATCTAAAGGTTTAGATCAACTTTCCTTCTTGGTGTCTGCATCTGAATTCACGCTCAAATTATTTTCAACTAGGAGGATTTGATGTAGGAGCATCCTATTTGATAGCCCGTAACTACACCGAATCAATGCATAGTGAAGCAAGTGGGCCCCACAATGATTTATTTTAGTTTAATTAGGAATTCACAATTAAAGTTTGATTTTGTTTTCAGTTAAGATTTTTAAGATTGATTAAAGTAGAATTGTAGTAGGAGTTTCTTATTTTAGTTTGATTTTAATTATGAATAAATGATGAATGAAGAAATAAAAAAAAGTCTCCTTTGAGAAATCATTCTTGGTGTGAACTAACCTATCTTGATGCGAAGCCAAGCTCGGTGGAGTTATTTCATCGAGTCTCTTATGATCGCAGACGGGGTTCCCCCTTGCTCTGCATCAGCGTCTTTGTAACCGAAGTTAGGGAAGTGGTTGAATTATTTCTAACAAACAGATTCCTATGAAGGATAATGTTTCCTTGGACAATTCAATGGAGTTTAGTATAGAAGATAAGGGGTTCTTCAAAATATGTAGTGTTATTTTAATCTGCATATCTGTTTGTAAGTATTTCAGTTTATTTCTATGTCACAATGACAACGCTTTTACGGCTTTTTGATGTGTCGACATGTCCATACACATCCTAACACATATGGCAGTGTCAACCTTTACTTTAATGATTTCTAAAAAAGACCTGGTTTGTTCCATCCTCCATACTCCACTTTATTAAGCCATTATACATAGTTATAGTTGTTTGATACTTGTGTTGCATGGTTTCTTGTAAGGGTCGGGCTCCAGGGACCGGCTCCTGTTACAGAACACAATATGAGCCACGTGACACACTCTTAGAGAACTCTGACCGTATGGATGTTTGACCAATCCCTAGGTGGACCTACAGACCAAAAATCAAAATCTATTGGCAAATGCACCTATCCAATTGAAATCAATAATCAAGCTGATTTTTGGTTTGTAGGTCCACCTAGGGATTGGCCAAACATCCATACGGTTAGAGTCCTCTAAGAGTGTACCACATGGCTCATATTGTGTCCTATAACGAGAGCTGGTCAAAAAAGGCCGGTCCCCTGGAGCCCGATCCTTCTTATAAATGGGTGAAGTACAGTACACCTCGTGCCTATGTCAGACACCAAACCACATGTTTGTGTCATTATTACATTAGGTTATGTTGTGATTATTTCGGCAACCTTGGAAAGGATCTCCAACTCCTATTTGGCAGCTGCTCAATTGAGTCTTGAGGGTATCTTCCTAGTGGGTAAACTTCTCTTTCTATTGCAATTTGTGCTACAGTAGAAGAAACTGGTAGGGTTAGACTTGGTGTTTTGGGGGGAGGGGGTTGGTTCAAAGGGTGATTTATTTGGATTGCTTTTCTTACCGATGGTTCCTCCTAGTTCAACTGAGCATTCCCATCTTGAAATTGTGATTTAAATTGTTTGATTCACTTTTTCACTGTAATGGACATTCTGATGTGTTATGGTTGTTTCCGTAAAATTCCTTAGAACCTATGCGATTCTAACACAGCCATGTCTTGCTCTTCATCACAGATACAACTGGTGAACTAGTCATGCTGATGTTCATATTGTTACATGATCATATCGAAATATAATTTATAACATATATATAAATCCCATGAGAAAGAAATATAGAGAATGTGTCATTTTGGATGGAATTACATTAAGACCATATAGTTATATTGTATAAGTAATTCCAAAAAGGAAAAAATACACTATGGCATTGTCTGGGGATAGTGTTTTATGATCCTGGCAGGCTTGTTCAGCACAGCGATATTTTACCAGGTGGGATTTGTTATGTATGACATGAACAGGTTCAAAATCATGTTTAGTGCCATTTTAACTTATATGCCTGTGGCTGTTGTGTGTCCCTATAACTTGAAATATACACATCTTCACTTTAAAAAAAATATTGTCATTGCAGCATGCATGTCAGGTAGCAAATTTGATGCCATGGAAGAATTGGATGCTTCCTCAACACAAGATGGAGTCGTAGCAAATCACCTCAAGCAAATTAAGCTCTGGTTCCTTTCACACTCGCAACATCTGAACTTTTTTATGATTTTAGTTCTTGCTTCGGTTAGTCTGGATTCTCTCTCACTCTCTTTCTAGCATAACTTTACCAGTAGCAAAATAGAACTCTTTTTTGGTATGAGCAAAAGTCTTATATCTGACTTCTGTAGTATTTCAATTTCAGTGACTTATAGTTATAGCCCCTTTTGCTCAAGCATCTAAAAGTCATCTGTGCTTTAAATTTTGCTTTCATGCTGTCGGTCTGATTTTGAGCTGTTGGAAGAGTAGAAACTTGTAGAGAGTTTGTATATCATATCTGATATTAATGATTATACAAGTTTTATATGTCTATATGATTCAGTATCAATTTTATTTGTGTTGATGTTTCTCACGAGGGTCTACTAATCCCTTCCAAACTCAGTTTTATCTGGTTGTGGATTTGAACTGTGCTTCCTATTGATGTTTGAGATGTAATGCAACATTTGAGCCTACTGTTGTCAAAGTGAACTAATTCAGCATTGGCAGTTTCCACAAATGAATATGCACTTTATGAGTGTCTGTGCCCATGTATCAGCATTCTTTCTTGGCTAAGATTTATGTTAGAGAAGCTAAAAATAGCTTGAATGCAAATGCATACATTATGTAGGAAAAGACAAGGACTTGCAGAATGCAAGGATGGTAGCTTGTGTACCATGGGCAATTGACATCACTCCCATGCTCTTTGAAAAGATAGTATGAACAGAGAGGCCCAAGCCCCTCTCATAGATCGTATCTGGTTTACACGCCATGTTCGGTGCATGGGATTAAACAACATACTTACTAGAATAAGGGCGTAATCAGGCAAGACCAACAAGAAGGATAAATGGATTGGGTGTCTTGGCAACGGGAAGGTGGTAAATTAATTGAGTGCAAATTTTCAATTGAGAGTATCCAAAAAACATATGTACAAAACAAAAAGGTTCCTTGTCAGAAATGTAGATCATCTCTCTCTCAATTACTAGAAATACTCAATGACGTCACTTAACTCTGTCAGGACCTAGCACTTGAGTCAAATCTTTTTGTTCAACTTAATCCACAAACTGCAAGAAAAACTTGATGGATTTGAGAGGCAATTATTGACTCAACAATAACCTATCCCAAATCCCACTTTTTCCCCATGCCTTTTCCCTTGTCAACTCTCCATAAATCTTAGTTGAATGCAGTCCATCCACAACACCAATCTGCAGAGCTGCACAAGTCCCATCTGCAGCCTAGCACCAATTTGCAGATCAACTTGCAGACCAGCACCAATCTACAATTACAGTCTGCAGATCACCACCAATCTGCAGGTCCTATCTGCTGAGCAGATCTAATCGCCAGTCTTTATCTGCAGATCAGTTCCAATCCGTAGAACGATTACATTGTCTAGAATTACCAAAGAAATGGGGTGATCTGTCTCTCCTCTCGTTGCATTCATGTGCTCTTCCCTTGTCATGTTTCTACTCGAGCAAAGAGAAGAAAATTGCATCCAATCTGCCCATAAAAATACTGTCATGGCCATTCTACTGGTTATTGCCATGGCCATTCTAGTTATCTTCCCTTGTCATGTGATTCTGAGTGTGGTGCATGAGTCCCAAGGAGATTGACAAGATTTTTGCACTCAGATAGCTCACCTAGAAAGGGATCAAACTAGTAACTTAATTGGACGGTGTTTTGATTCACAATAGAGATGCAGGCGCTCTCAGCTTGCCTATTAAAAAAAGGAAAAATACGTCAGGGAGAAAGGAAGAAAAAATGCATTATGCTTGTATTATGGATATTTATATCCAACTTCAATGTTTGGTCTTTGCAGAATGCTAATAAAAAATGTGTTGCGTCTAAATGCAGGAGTCATTTATCTACTGCTGTTCATCCTGGTTATATTGAAAACGAGTGCATCTTTTAACTTTGTTTAAACCTGTGCTCTCCTTCATCAATCTTAAAGTAATGTTTTTTCATGAGATAGAGCTCTCACAAACATATGAACCCATTGTGGTAATTTGCATTTTAGTGGTTAACTGAAATGGTATTCACTGGAGTTTCTTGTTTTTCAGGTGCCAAACCCACTATTTGACCTTGCTGGTATCATGTGTGGGCAATTTGGGGTTCCATTTTGGAAGTTTTTCCTTGCAACATTGACTGGAAAGGCAATTATTAAGACTCACATACAGGTTTGTTAAAGTTTCTCTGCTTGTGCTTCAGATTTCCAACAACTTTTGAGGGCTTAACCTATTTGCACTGGTTGGCTTGTGGCTACGGCTAGTTCTCTGCAACTTGGGGACTTACCTTGATCTTGCCAGTGTGTTTTGGTGCTTGTTATCAAATTGTGCCTCTGGTATCAATTCACCAAACAAGGAAAAAGAACAAGATATAGAAAAATGTACACAGGAAACAGAATGCACAGTAAATGGCTATAAATATCTGATTGTTATAAGTTACCGAGTCTTAATCCATTTTGAATATCTAAGGCCCTGTGTTTTTTTGGCTTCTCAATGAGGCATTCCTTTTGGTCTCTTTTGTTGCAGTCGGTTTTTATCATCTCAGTATGCAATAATCAACTTCTCGAATGGATAGAGAATGAGTTAATCTGGGTGCTTGGCTTTGTCCCGGGACTCTCTTCCATCCTGCCCAATCTCATTACCAAATTACATATGGTCAAGGAGAAGTACCTGGCAGCTACACCTCCAGTGCCCTCAAATATCAAGGTACCGTCCTACATGCATGCAAATATCTTTTTTTGGCCTCAGGGTGCTGCATGATAACCATCTATAACCCCCATATCTTTAATGTAGGGGGAAAACCACTATACCAAAAACATTTTTATCAATTTTAGAAACATTTATTTGGGTAAAGATGGACTGATCTGGGTACATATGCATAATCATCTTATGTCAATGTATCAAAGGTTATTTTGAGGATCTTGTTACCATAGCTGACCATAAATTATAGCTAAAATTGTATAATGCTGCAATTGTGTTGTTGCTATGGTTTATCATGTTACTGTTTGTCTGCACAAAGGCTTATAACTGTTTTTGCTGAAAGAAAGAAAAGTGGGCTTCTACTGTTTTGTCATCTTAGTAACGAGTCCGGGTTTTTTTTTTTGGTCTCTCAGGTGAACAAGTGGGACCTATCATTTGCTTCAATCTGGAACACTGTCGTGTGGCTCATGCTTGTGAACTTCTTTATCAAGATTGTGACAGCAACAGCACAGAGGTATCTTAAGAAACAGCAGGAAAAGGAGTTGTTTGCTTTGACCAACAATTTATCGGTATCAGGTCACTCCAACGGTGAGTCTGATCGTACAGACTAGACCCATGAAATCATTTTTACGCTTTTTTTTCTTCTTATTAGAACAGAGGTAATTGAACTTTAGTGGCAATCCATTTAAAATTTGTCACCATTGAAGTCACCCCAAAGCTCTCTGCATCAAAAGCCCCCTATTTTAATCTGTATAGAAAACAGTGTAAAGGAAATGGAAGGGAAGCTGCTAGTTTATTAAGCTTGTGTTGGAGAAGTTATATTGTTGGTGGTGTATTAGTGCCATTGTTAACTACTATTGGGAAGGGACACTGGAATGCTTTTCTTTGGGCAATGCAAGACATTATTTGCGTAATCATCAAGTATATTTGCTTTTGGAAGGCTTGTAGAATATGCAACTCTTTTTCTTTTCTTTTTTTCTCTTATTTATTTAAACATGCCAATTGAAACAAAATGAGTTTTGTAAATTCCAGTAATGACAAGGTGGAGAAGGAATGGAGCCTCAACCCTAGAGAAAATTTTTGAAGCAGCGATCATGCGCCCAATGATTGCATGCCATACATACCTGGGTTTAGTATTTGGTTTTAAAAAAATAACTTTTTTAAATGTAACTATAGGTATACGTGGCGCGTGATCATTGGTGCATGATCGCCGCTTCAAAATTCTCTCAATCCAATGTTCCTGCATATTTTCAACAAGCGGATGTATGAATACCCAACTAGTGGCCTTAAGACCATGTAACAACTACAGATACCCTGTTGTGACGGTTCAAGTCAGCCATTTGATCTAGCTTTTCTTCAATGTTAAGTTCACTTTTTTGCACGGTGTCCCTGCGTACAGATGAACCTAGAGGTTGTAACTGAGTACCATCTCAGCATTCTGTATCAGGTAGCAGTGCTGAAGAACCAAATGCGTGCCTTGGAAAGATGATGGCTATTATAACGGTAATGACCCAACCCCATTACTTTATTTTGAAAATAATGCCCGAATCTAAGAAATGAGCTTAGCGCTATGATGACGGTTATTTCTGTTTTAACCACAGCTATTTTAAAACAATTTTTTTTAGCGTTGATATGGTCTTTATTTAAAAAAAAAACAATATTTAGACTTTTTTTCGTCTTCAGATGTGACTGATGCGGCCCCCCATTATAATGGTTTACGGCATGGTTCAAAGTCGGGATTGGAGGCTAGATAGGTGGGTGCTGAACCTGATCTGGATCGGTTCCATCCAACTCCATCTCAGGCTGTCTCGCTCAAGATGACATAATGCGTCTTGGAGGAACAATGCATCTCGAGTGAGACAACCCCAAGATGGGATGGATCAGTGCCTGCTAATCCTGATCCGTATCACTCAATCTAGAATGGGATCGGCTGATACTTCGAACCACGGCCTATGGTAACGTTAAGTGACCATTAGAACGAACTATTTAAAACCTTGCTTCACAGCACTTCAATTGTCTGCCAAACTAAAACAATCTTGCCTGCTGTTCCCACCTAAGATAGTCAAGAGAACTCCGAGAACACAGACCAAGTATATAGATCAGTAAATTTCAGCAGTTTCAACTTTCGATATCCACCTGCATCCCTCTCTTTGTGGACTTCATTACCCTCCAGAAAACACACCAGCTTCCCTTCTGCATAGGCATTAAACCTTAGGGATGTCAACAGATACTATTGGGATCGAATATAAGCATCTCTGAATCCGAATCAGAAAAAAAATATCTGATATCCAAATCCGTTTGATATCTGCCAGATATTTTAAATCAATAATCGAATTCAAATCCGATTAGCTTATTGGATGTCTAATAATATACGATCCGAAAATCATATATATAATAAACATAATATAATCTACTATATATAATTATTAAATAATATATCAGATCAGACATTATCGAATCGGATATATCAATATCCAAATCTGATATCCAAATTTTTTGGATAATATCCAATTTTTCGAATACGGATTCGAATTTTTGACTATCCATTGACAGACCTATTAAGCCCTATGTCCATCTTCCAAAAGTAATGTTAAGACACTAATCTTACAATTGATGAAAAGTTGGACAGATGGTGTTGGCTTCTAACTTAAAAAATTGAACATTTACAAGTTAGTAGGACTACACAGTTATATCTATGGGAAGTCTAGATTTTATGGGTCAATTGCTAGCAAGCAGCCCCTTAATAGAGCTGTACAGATGCAACCAGGCAAAAGACATGAAAAAAAAACATTATTTTAATTCAAAGGTGTGGTTTTCGAGGCAATTTTTCCTCTATTTTGCAGAGTTTCATCTGTGCAACTCCATCAAGGGGATACTAACATTCCTTGCAGCTATAGTTCGCAATCGCTGACAAATTTAAGCCTGGGTATGGCTGAAACCTGGTTAACTGGGACAAGTCAAACAGTACTTCCTAATGTTAGTCATTAGGAGGAATAGTGTAGTTTCTTCCCTACCCACCACATTATTATTCTTTTATGTAATCTTTTCAAAATCAAGCATTTCCAAGATTCTCCTACCAAAAAAAACAGTGCAGTACAAGATTCCAAGTCGCTAAATGATGATGGAAGTGTATGAATATGAGCTACTCACCAATGACAGAGCGGACGAAGTGCCCTCTCTAAAATGAAACCTACCCAATGCAGCTGTGAAGCTCCATGAGAATACAGCCTCTCTCTGATACAAACTTATAGGACAGAAGTCTTGTACATAAATCTTACATAAGAGAGCCTCATGAAACAGCTATGCCACCAAATACTCCCACACTTTGGACAAACCTCTGGTTGCAACTTAAATCCTGTAGTAAAAGGAAGAAACAGATCAACCGCCCCATCCATGACCCAATCCATATGCATCCATGTAGCTAGGTTGATGAACATGGTCATGACTACCATGGTGGTCGTGGTCATGGCCATCCTGACCATGATGATGATGGTGATGATCACCGCCTTTTGCTTCATCAAACATTTTCTGAACATGCTCGGGCAGAGGCTCTTCCCCGACTTGTCTAACAGATCTTGGCAATGAGGATACAAACCGAGTTATAATTTCAGCCATCTCATCTGCCACGTCTTCCTGAGATCATCGAACCAAAAAGCATGATGGAATTGCACAAATGAAAGAAAAATATGGCAACATCTTTTTTTTTCATTAGTAAAAATGTGGCAACATCACACTATCAAATTGGTTTGGTCATCTTATAGGTACTTGTAACTCTACAATTTTTTGAGATTCGGCCTAGAATCAATGAAATAAATAAAATGGTAGGCATCCATGTAACTTGAACACTGATACTTTTATCAAAATCACAGTAAGGGTGTTGAGCATGAAAATCATAAATCTCCAAAAACTAGCATTAGCTGTAACTGGAGACAGAAGCCCGTCAAGCCAGACCGTCACTGGATGGGCCACGTCCAGAATTGGTCATAACCTATGTTGCATTGATACAGTTATGGATGTTACTCTCAAATAATATAATGTCAAATTCGAAAACCTGAAAAATAGGATTTGTAGACTTGACAGCATATGTTGAATAAGTGTAATTATTTATTAATAAGGATGATAATGGATGATGCAATGGGATATCTTATGCTTCATATCATATACCCATAGACAAGACACTCATGTATAATGTTATATTTGACACAGACAATTTCAATTAAAAAAGGTAGAACTCATAATCTATGGTAAATATTAATTGGTATCTTGCAAGGAAAAAAAAAAGAACTCTGGAGGTGTCACACCAGAATCCGTAGTGTCGGAATTCAACACGTGTCTGACATGGGTAATTCACCCGTTTAAAAGAATCCATGCAACATAGTTCATTACCAAAAAATATATTGATCACATTATCGTAATAGTATGATTATGTACTTAATTGGGTAAGGTTCAATATTATCAAGCATTCAAATATATATATATACAATTTTTATCTATGTCGACCAAGAGGTAGTAGCCCCTCAATTAGATGGTCCAGATAAGCAAATAAATGTGGCCTGCCAGCTCATCACTGGTTGGGTACCTCCTGGATGAACCAGTCCAATGACCATACCAATCTCATCAACCTAATCTTTTACACAGCCATCCAAGTTTTAGCTCTAGAATGGAAGACTAGGATTGTTCAATTGGTTTGGTTTTTGGACATTGAAGCATAAATTCTACCGTCACAGAAATGGAGTGGAAAATCTGCACAAGATGTGCCTTGTCAAGCAACAGAACAATCTGCACAAGTGAGTTGGTAGGTAGGCCATGTTTACCATAAAGGATAACTGGCACCATTATATCTGGTGTTGCTGCTTTTATCATACATTTCTTCAAACAAGAATATTTCTTTGAGTAGTTCAATTCTCACCTGAGGCCACCGCCCACCGGAATGTTTGACCAGCGTTGCCTGTGGAATTGCATCGGCAACTCGTTGTCCCTCTTCGCTCCATTCCTTGGACCAGCTACTAGACCAAAGCACCTGAATCGGCACACCCTTTACCGCCTCCGAATCGGCCCATTCCCCCAAGTCAAAGCTATAATTCAGGCCCTTCCCTATTCCAACAACAGCTCTTCTACCATCCCTACCCTTCAGAAGAACCCTATGTGCCTCTGCAACAGACACCTCAATCGATCTTGAACAACATAATCTAAGAAATCCAACATACACAGACGAAAACCCCAACACAAACTCTCGAACAACCGGCATTTCCATGACCCACAACGGCAAAGCCATGGATCTGGAAGCAGAATCAACCAGAGTTAAGCTACTCACCAACCCTGAATTCTCAGAAACCCAATTCGCACCCATACTCAGAGATGAATCGTGCAACACTAAATGCACGGACGGAATACCCATCGAATCAATCACTTGCCCAATAATCCGACCCATCTCCTCGGAACTCAGTTTCAGGGGCTTAATACTCTTGCTCGTAGGAGCCCTAATTTCTATTTCTTCATAAGGGATCCTCCCCGTTTCAACAAGCTGATCGAACCCCCAAAACAAACCCTTTTCCTTAATATCACTATACATATCCCAAAACCTACCCAAGACTCCAACCCATCTCTCGTCCTCCTCCAATGCCGATTTTTCGGAGAAACCCGAACCCGGAAGATCAATCGCAACTGCGTGAATTCCGCTCGAACCCAGCGATCGAATCACTTGGCGGAAAGAATAAGAACTACAACCTAATCCATGGACGAACACTACGGTTTCTGAGTCTCTGGGACCGTCTTCGATTGCGAAAACTTCGATTGGAGGTCGATTAGGGTTTACCTGGACCTTGATTGTTCTACCTTTCGAGTAATGGAGGCGTAAATCGTTTGGTAAGCTTAGAAACCATGATTTATCGTCTTGTGGAGTTAGAGAAGAGAGAAAGACGAAGAGTAGAGTGATGAGAGAAACGGCGATAGTGAAATAAGCCCAGAAGATGAATGCATTAGCTGTAGGAGAATCCACAGTATTAGTTGTGGTACCTGGTTTTGAAGATGAGGTGGGTTTATGGGCCTTCGGTGGGGGCTTTGGTTCTACTTTCTCTTCTGGTTCTTCTGTTATAATCGCCATTAATGGAGCTCTGAATCTCTGTAAACAACTTAACAACTTAAGGAAACTGCTTTTGATCTTTGAAGCTCCAGGTCGTGCGATATTTCTCTCTGAAAAAAGGAGCTGGCAATGATCTCCTGTAGCACGTTCTACCCAATGCTCATAGGCCCCACCACCTGGACTGCTATCCTATTATGATGAGCTTTCAGACCTTTCGGTGTGGGGCAGTTATGGGTCCTGATGTAAGAAGATACACCTGAAACTTTATGGCGTGCGGAAGCACGATTTTTGTTATTCACCGCTTCCATCTAGACCTACTGACCGTATGGATGTTTAGCCCACCCCTCAATAGACATTCGAACCAAATATCTTCTTGTTGATGAATTTGAGTCGTTAGTTTTAGTACTAAAAAATAATTGTTGAATCCAACGGCTACCATCATGTATTAAAAAGTACTAAGTTATAATGGGTACAGATTACTAATCCGGGTGATTTTTGGTTTGTATATCTATGAAGGAGTGGGCTGAACATCCATGCAGTCAGTGGGCCCAGTTTGCTTCAGCACGCCAAAAAGTTTAAGATATACCTTGTTATATCTTTTTCCAGCAGTTATTATAGACTAACTGGCTGTTATAATGGGGTCACATCAGTCACGTCTAAGTATTTTATTTTTTCAAAAAACAAAAACCTCAATAACGCTGAGAAAAAAAAAAAGGGTCGGCTGTTATTTCCTTTGTAACGGTTATCCTGTTTTGTATTTTCTTTTCTTTCCATTTTTTTGGTGTTATTGGGAGTTAGAACCAAGGTTTAAAGGAGGCCGTTTTAACGGTTAAACGGACTGGGGGCGTTACCGTTTAAACGGCCGTTAAAACGGAATGAAACGGTCAGGGGCAAAAATGGAAAAAAAGGGAAAAATGGATTTAAACGGATTTTAACGGAAAAAAACAGAAAAAGTGGCGCTGAAATTCAAATTTTGAAATTTGCAAAATTAAAAAAAAATGGAATTTAATGATTTAACGGAATTAAACGGTTTTAACGGTCATTTTTTTACAAAATTTTTTGAAATTAAACGGCCGTTTAAACGATTTTAACGGCCGTTAAAACAAAAAAACGGCCGTTTTTTTCAAAACTGATAAAACGGGTTTAAATGGTTTAAACAGAAACAGGCTTGGGGCGTTACCGTTTAAAACGGCCGTTTTTAAAACCATGGTTAGAACCAGAAAAGACATAACAGGTTGGGGGCGTTACCATTATAACGGCAGTTATTTTGAACCCTGAAATTTGATTTTTCGGCATTTTATTTTAGTATTACCTCCGTCTAGTAAGAAGTAAAGAACTGAACCCCATGTAGTTGTTTCACCCATGGTTTAAAAGAGGCCGTTTTAAGGGACTGGGGGTGTTACCGTTAAAACAGGCATTAATTAAAAACGAATTGTAATGACGGGCAAAAATGGAAAAAAAAAGTGGAATTTAACTGAAATGACGGGAAAATGGAGGGAAAATTGGTGCTGAAATTCAAATTTTCAAACTTCCAAAATGTCATTTTTTTTTCACAATTTTTTTCAGAAAACAACGGTGGTTAAAACGAAAAAAATTGCCATTATTTTCTAAGCGTCAAAACGGTTCTTAACGTAACGGGCTTGGGGCATTACTGTTTAATGGCAGTTAAAAAGGCGTTATTTTAAACAACACTCAACCCCTTCCCTGGAAATTTTTTTTGACACGTAGGACTCTCGAATTAGAGTAAAACTTCTGTCACAATGGGATTGCAAATCACACAAAACACGGCCAATGAGTTCTCGGCAAGTACACCTAAAAAGCAAAAGCACATGGTCGTTGCAAAGTACTCGTGTACGTGCCGAGAACTCATTGGCTGTGTTTTGTGTGATTTACAATTTGGTGTGATAGAAGTTTTACTCCTCGAATTATTTGCGAATTGTACAAAGGGTCGGCTCCGTTGACAGATCTAAAATCACAGGCCAAATGACAGGGACACAATATAATCCAGGTGGCACACTGTTACAAATCTCTGACCGTAGGGATGTTTGTCCTATCCCATGGTGGACCTACAAACCAAACATCAGCGTGATTAATGATTTATAAGTGTTGCATCTTTGTACCTCAAATACTGCTCAAATTCCCACAGTTGAGATCAGCCCATGAAAATAAGTCCAATCCAAAGCCTATAAAGCACTAGTCAGGCTGAGTTTTGGTTTGTAGGTCTACCATGGGATAGGACAAACATCCATACGGTCATAGTCCTGTAAAAATATGCCACGTGGCTTTTATTGTGTCCCTGTCATTTTAGATCTGTCAACAGAACCCGACCCTTGTACAAATTATCCAAAAAAACTGAACACAACGTCCTATTCGAAGGTTCCGAAAAATTCACGTATTTCTGAACATGATTGAATTATTCTCCAATAATTCACAATCGTCTTCAAATTATTATTGCATAATTTTGTTTTGAACATGAAACTTCATTTTACGAGACAAAATTATCAATATTTTACCTTTTGTTTTATATTATTTTTAATTAATTTTGTCAAAATTTTAACGCATTTTTACCGTACTCCAAATTACTAACTATGGTATGGATCTAGGGACCACGGCCACAGGGATGATCGTAACATTACCCCATATCTTGGATCAAATAGGTACAAATGGTATCTGGTTTGTATAACAAGGATAACCAAATCGGGGTTCACTCCAAATCAGGGCTTTTCACGGTTCACTCTTTTTACAAAGCCTTAGCCCACTCCCCCTCACCATGTTCTTACCATTGTCCCATGACATGGAAAGCCAAAGCACCTATGAAAATTTATTTATTTTTTGCTTGGGTCGCATCGATCACTGAATAAAATTCTCATAATTGATAACTTGATTGTTAGAAAATAGAGTATGGTAAATTATTGTGTCATGTGTAAGGCTAATAAGGAAAGAACAAATCATCTTTTGTTACAATGCGACTTTGCCAGACAAATTTGGACATAATTTTTAGCACAGACGGGTCTCTCTTGGATTTTTCCGAGTTCCATTAGAGCTCTATTGAGGGGCTTGCCCCGATTCAAGGCATCAGATAGAAGTGAGATTCTATGGAGAATGGTGTCATTTGCTTGCCTTTATGAGGTATGGTCGGAGAGAAATATGAGAGTTTTTGTCAATGAATAACAAAGATCCATTCAAGAAACTCTCGTTGGCATAAAATCATTCCTTTACAGTAGGGGTAACATCTCTAAAAAATACAAGGATAAATCCTACATAGGGTTGTCAACGGATATCTAATTATTCAATAGACCCAAGACTGAACAAACTGGTTTACAAGTTTTACATTCATAACCAAGACTTAATACATGATTAATCTATGGAGAAAATAAACTTGTCTACGTAATTGTCGATCTTTTAGACCTAATTGACAATAAGGTCAGATGTAGTCATAATGGACTTATTTTTTGTGAGGTTGATATCCATGTTGAGAAGAATGTCGTCATCAAAAATTAGCCCTTAACTCATCTGCACGTGGCCCACATCCATTAGTCATTGTATATAGGAGGGGAGCGCATGTTTGCACACCCCATTTAGTGTCAATGCGGATTCCTAGTCAAGACACACCCCAAAAAGAGAAATCTCTTACTAAGGCGAGTAAAACTTGGCTGACCAACGACCACCCATAAGATGAGCCATGTGGCACTTTTTTAGAGGTCATTGACCGTATGGATGTTTAGCCAATCCAAAAAATCAACCTGATTGGTGATTTCACTCAACTCTTAGGGTTCTAAAAAATAAAAGTCAAAATTTTCAGATCCAAGTCGGAGGTTTTGGTTTGAAAACAAAGGTGTGTAAGACCACAATTAAAGGCCACATAAAATAATATCTTTTACCACTTTTTCTTCTACTTTTTCTCATCTTTGGTTCCTTCAAACTTTAAATTATCTCTAATACGATCCCACCCCGTGATTAATGACAGCACGACCTTGCACCTTCCTGAAAGTCCCGATAATTGTTCTATCCACGTGGCACACTAAATGCTTGCCACCTCAACAATTCCAAGACAAAGTTAGATATATAGATGATCCCCTCTTTTGTCTATTATAAAGCCTTGGATCTTGTGATTTAAAATCCATTTTAAAAATAGACTTTTTCTCGGCGTTAATGAACTTGCTGTGGCCCCGGCTACCCCCACTTCCCGATTTTTAAATAATCCCAAGTTTTGAAATTATAGAGATTCCACTGTAAAGGCAATTGCCAAAGTTGGGGGGTATTTCCAACCTTTGCCCTCATTTCTATTGAATTCAATGAGCCACGTGACATACCCTTAGAGACCACTGATTTAATGGATATTTTACCCATCCCTAGGTAGACCTATGTACCAAAATTCATCTAGATTATTAATTTATATTTGTTGGATTAGAGTCTTTTCCATGGTTTTTTTGTAATCGTGGTTAGGATCCAAAGGTTAGGAATCACGAATCAGGCTGATTTTTGTTACGTAAGTCCATCTAGGGATATGCCAAACATCCATACGGTTAATAGCCTCTAATAATGCTCCATGTGGCTTACACGGTGGGTCCATCATCAATTTTTTTACATGGACATCATTATCTATTTTTTTTTCTATAGGCAAAGTTCGCCTCGCACGTGAGAGCTCAATAAATGCTTTTACACTTGAGTTGAAATATGAAAATATTGCATAACCAAAGTACCCTTATAAATTTAAAATTTTTAAAAAATGAAAAAGCAATGTTTGTCAATTTAAAATATATGAGGGTCACATTAGGAATGATGATTTTTTAAATAAGAGAGGAACATTTGAATAAGCTGCACACACTGGCGTCAACTGGTGATATAGATTATAGAGAAAAAAAGGTGCATAAAGTCTAAAGTACCCCTAAAAAGTAAAAGACATATTTTTTTAAAAAAACTTAAGAAGGGCATTTTGGGCAATGTAGGAGTAATTTTGAGATTTCATTCATCTTAAACGCAAGGGGTTTCTCTCTTTACATTGTAGAATAGATTAAAGTAACATACGTAGCTTCGACTTTTCCAATTTCAAAATCTTGTTTTTCTGACTATGCCTTGAGTTGTCACAATTTTCAAATTCGCCATTTTAAACTAATATTCCAAAATTATCCTTTGGGTTGAAACTTTCTTATTTCTTGAAGAAACACCCTTACAATTTCTCAAGTGCAACCACGTGCCTTCTACTGGTAGAATTTAACAAATACTTTATTATATTATAAATGAGGGCTGTTAGCAAAAGAAAAGAAAAATGGATTTTTTATATTGGCAAATGGAAGCAATGATGGATTCATTTCCAAGGGTTTTCTACCTAGAAGTTAAACATTGTTTCAGGCTATTAAAAAAGGAAAAATAATTGGATTTCTTATATCATGCAAATGGAACAAGGATGGACTCCTTTCCTAGGGTTTCATGCCCTAGCATCTCAACTCAAATTCAAAAGTCCAATTTTGCTAAATAGTGCTTAGTTATAAGGTTGAAGTTAAGTGGGTTTTGCATTTGACATACGTCTCTCAGAACTTTGTTTTTAAATTTATTAATTTTTTTGTAAAAATATGGTTGTTGGAGGCAGCGGTGGAGCCAAGATTTTCTTCAAGGGGGCACAATCCTATTAGTATATGGTGGGTGTGTTGGATTAAAATATGAGGGGGCACTTATAAAGGATTTAAGGGTACTTTTGGCAATAAAATTCTTTTATAAAGGATTTTGAAAGTTGAGAGGGGGCACATGCCCCCTTAACCCCATCTTGGCTCCACCGCTAGTTGGGGGTACATGTCAGATGTAGAGCAAATTTGCTTCAACCTTGATGCTAAGCATTGTTCAAGCTGTTTACAAAGGAAAAAATTAGATTTTTTATCTACGATTAATTACAAGGCTAGATTCCGTTCTTAGGGTTTAATGCCCCAGCATCTCAACTCAAATTTAAACGCTCATTTTTTACTCAACAACACTTGGCTTCAAGGCCTGTGGGGACATTATTTTTTTACAAATCTTGATGACCCATTTATACATGTTACCCCTACTACGCACCAGGCTACATCTTATCACTACTCGCGATGTATCAAATCGTGTCTCTATTGCCTATGTTGGCACACTCGTATTGGGGATAAAAGATTGTATTTTCCTATATCTAGACCCTTCCACCATTGGAAAGGGGATCCAATTCCAAACATTGTAATAGAGAGAACAAGCGTGTATTGCTTCCTACGACGAGGCCGAGGACATAGTTTATCAACATTCAACCCATTGACGAACCTCGTAAAGAGTTGTGTCTCTTCTCTCTTATGTCACTCTTACATGTTTGATCCATCTTCATCACTTTGGGGAAGTGGGTGAGAATCTTGAGGATCATCTTAGTAATAATTATTTAGTATACTCTCTTCTGAATGATGTTCATATATGAGATATTGTGTACATGTGGATTACTAGATTTTAGCTAAAGTTACATCGACCATTTCAAATTTTATTGATCCTAGTGAGGAGGATAATTTTTTTTGAAGTGGAGGTTACGATCAAAGATGCGGGATTTGAAGAAGATTGTTTGTGTTTTACAATACCTTAAAGGTTATATTGACGTGATAATGAATTATGGGTCATGCTTGGGTCGCTTTGGAACGTTAGTAGTTTAATTGGTTTGTTTTCAGTTTATTTTGATCGTGCTAAAATTTCAGACATCTCCGATGAAGAAATTCATAATATATTCTTGGAATAAGATAAAAATATGATTTCAAATTGGTTAGAACCATGATTCGCTATTTAGTGTGTGTTGTGCTATTAAACCTTTCGAAATGGCCTCAACTGATTTTGTTTTGTGTAGATAAAATATAAGTCAACTTCGTGGCTATTTTTTTATCAACCTACAATTAAAATTTGACTTTTGGCTAAATACAAAAAGTGTAGGACTTCGAGTTAGTTGTCCAACCATAGGGGTCACCCAATTCATTCGGGGCTATCCTATAGACCCATTTTACTGACTGGATGTTAATGTAATCTTAATTACGAAAAATGCAACATTTTAAAACCTTGTTTTGATAAAAAAAGAATAGCTTATTTTGAGTACTTATATTTTTATATATTACTTGTTTGATTTCATTAATAATTGATCCTCAAATAATGCAACTAAGTTAGAAAAAAAAATCAATCGACTAAGTGTTGTCAGTCACTTTTAGAAAACTACAGATACTTATAAAACCACTAATAGAATTATAAAATATTATTTTTCCAAAGTTCATTAAATTTGTTTATACTTATTTATAGAACAAAACCCTTAAAAGAAAAATATTTCTTAAAACCCTATCAAATGCATGTTTTATCTTAAGTTCTTTTAAAAAAATGTTTGATATAAATTATAGGTAACTGTAGAGACTCAAATAAGTGATTTTGACCAAAATTAAAAGTTTGACTTTTAATTTGACTTTATTTATTTCACCGTAATAGCTTATTTACACTTCCACAATGTTTTGACATTTAAGTGAATTTAATGTAATTATAGTTATATTTTTAATTCCTTTAATTATCATTTATATTTAGATACCGTGGTTTGGGGTGTGATAATCACTTTGGGGAAGTGGATGAGAATCTTAAGGATCATCCGACGACACTTCAGATTTTTTTTACCCACATCTTCTAGTGTCATCTGTGGGAAGATGACAAAAGCTTCACCGTGCTCCTCATCCTCCTCCATGGTAGTCGCCAACCTACAACACTACATCAACTATGTACCTTCTTATTGACTTGGCCAACCAATTGCTGACGTTACACTCAACAATGTCTTACCATTTGTTTAATACGAGCATCCTATTCTCAATCGATAATACAACATCAACCTGCACCTCGACATAGGCCTACCAAGAAAGAAAAACAAGGAAAAATGGCCACAACGGGTATGTGGTCATTAGCTTCATAACTAGGCCGTTAGCCCCAAAGTTTTGTCTTTAGCTCCATAGTTGGGCCGTTATCCCCAAGGGTTGACCTGTTAGCCCCGGGGTTTGGCCGTTAGCTCCAAAAAGGTGTACAACAACATTGTCCGTAAATGTGTTATAAGATTTACCTCG
Organism: Euptelea pleiosperma; assembly: GCA_035048495.1. Lineage (NCBI taxonomy): Eukaryota > Viridiplantae > Streptophyta > Magnoliopsida > Ranunculales > Eupteleaceae > Euptelea > Euptelea pleiosperma. Next base: position 29,644,210 of record CM068546.1, read on the forward strand.
GTTGCAAGCCAATAAACCCTTTACGCATTAGATTTACCTACATTAACTAGCAGAGCAACTCAACCATGACCAATTCACCATGGTCATCTTCTCGACCAAATCACAAGCAAGAAACTTGTCTCTCGGCCAACAAAACCATCCAAAAACTTCAACTTCACAACTAGCATACTTCTCGACCACCAAAACCTCATGGGCTGCCTTTTACGGCATGCAACTCCATTAGCCGATACCATCACCTCATGGCCAACTAGCATTCAGCCAATTTCAACCTCAAGGCCAACGAATTTCGTTAGCCAAACATCCAACGACCAACATTTCCACCTTTCAACTAGTTGACTCCATCAGCCAGCAACAAGTCACCACATGGCAACTCACTTCAAGCCCAATTGGCAAGTAGCACACTCCATGACCAACATAGCAATAGAAAGCAATGCACTTCCCGACTAGCTAGCAGACAACAAGCTCCATCAATCGACTGGTATCCAAGCTCAACCAATTGACCTTCAACCATGGTCAACTGATCTCCAACCGTAATTGATCAATCTCCAACTAGTGCCCTTCAACCATATATACTCGACTGGTATCTCGACTTGTATATGACCAACTGGCATGTACTCGACTAGTATGTCACCCAACTGACTCGTCTCTTAAGAACTCAACCACCATGCTTCACTCTTCACCGGGGGCTTCGTGTACAAACACTCTCTACTAGGGCTTCATTTACAACCACTTTCCAACACAAGCAAAACTGGGGGCTTCATGACGATCACTCTTGATCTATCGCCAACCCCCACGAGGGCAAAAGTCCTACAAGATAGGTCAAGTGATCGCAATGCTCTTGGTGTACATGGCTTGGGTAAAGGAGACCCTACTATAAGTGACCCAAAAGGGCGCTAAAAAGGACCCTGAGTCGCAAGGCAAAAGTCATGTTTCAACAGGCTAGGGAACCTTAAACTCTCTTGGTATGCTTGCTTTGAGCACATGTGACCTTGACGACAGTGCCTTACTGAGAACTGGAGTAGATTCGAACCGGATAACAATATCTCAAAAAAGGACCTTGAGTCGCAAGGAAAAAGTCATGTTCTTAAAGATCAGGGAACCTTAAACCCTCTTGGCACGCTTGCTTTGGACACATGGGCTCTAAAGGATATCAATATCTCAAAAAAGGACCTTGCACACAAGGCATAAAGTCCCCCGGAGGATAGAAGACCTTCCATGGGAATCAAAGGAACCTACAAGGAACCAATTTAGATTTGGCTCTAGTAGTGGTATACCTTAAAAGGACCTCGCACGTGGGGGGCATGAACGTAGTCATCATCATTCATCGTTCGTTCATTCATTCATTTATCGTTATCATTCATTATCATCATCACTAGAGAGCCTTAGTTCAAATCATCTAATGGCTTAGATCAACAACTCCAAATAGCCCCAATAGATACACTCCTGATAGCTCCAATTGACATGCCCTTGATGAGCTCGAGCTCGAATCAGATAAATAGCCACTTTACTTTCACTCTTCTCAGAGGTGAACCATCTCCTATTGTTGAGCTCCACCTCTGAGAGGAGGCTCTGTCGGGACCATATTTTTTCACAAATATCGAGGACCAATTTATACTTATCACCCCTGCTGCGCACTAGGCTACATCCTATCACTACCCACAATGCACCGAATCATTCCTCTATTGCAATTGTCTGCACACTTCTATTGGGGATAAAAGGTTGCATTTTCCAATATCTAGACCTTTTTACCATTGGAAAGGGGATCCGACTCCAAACATTGAAACTCCTGAGGCGAGACCGATGACGTAATTGATCGGCATTGAACCCAGCGATGAACCTCATAAAGAGCTGTGTCTCTTCTCTCACTCTTACATGTTTGATCCATCTTCATCACTGCTAGGAAGTGGATTAGAATCTCAAGGATCATCCGATGTCATCTTAGATTTTTACCCACACTTAGCAGCTTTACATTCGACATGCCTGATGTAGAGCAGATTTGCTTCAACCTCGAACCTAAGAGCTGTTTAGGCTGTTAACAAAGATCAAAATTTGGATTTCTTACATCAGGCAAATGGAACAAGGATGGATTCTTTTTTTAGGGTTTTATGCCCTGGCATCTCAACTTAAATTCAAAAGGCCATTTTTGCTAAATAGTAGTGTTTAGCTTTTGCATTTGGGTAAGATTTATTCGAGTTTATAGCTTATAACTACGGGTTAAAGTATGGAGTTTGGGTAAGAAAGAATCAATTGTTCATTTAAAAAACTATGAGATGACAGAAGGATATTTCTATTATTTAAAATCTTTTTATTAAGGGTTTAGTTGTCATTTAAAATTTGTATTGATGAAATAGGACATTTTAGGTATTTAAATTGTTTCACTTAAGTTTAATTTGAGCATGTGCATTTTCACAAGTGCTTCCCAGATAAGCTATAAGCTATAAGCTATAAGCAATAAGATGGATTTCACTGGCTTACGCTTAACTCAGAAAAATAGGTTAAAAACCCAAGTCCATAACCTTACTTTTAAGTTTTAACCATGGTTTAAAAACGGCCCTTTAAATGGTTTAAACGGCCGTTTAAACGGTAACGCCCCAAGCCCGTTTCCGTTTAAACCCGTTTTATCGGTCTTGAAAAAAACGGCCGTTTTTTTTGTTTTAATGGCCGTTAAAATCGTTTAAACAGCCGTTTAATTTCAAAAAATTTTGTGAAAAAAACGGCCGTTAAAACTGTTTAATTCTGTTAAAATCCGTTTAATTTCCGTTAAATTCTATTTTTTTTTTTTCTTAATTTTTAAATTTCAAAATTTGAATTTCAGCGCCACTTTTTCCGTTTTTTTCCGTTAAAATCCGTTTTTTACCATTTTTTTTCCATTTTTGCCACTGACCGTTTCAATCCGTTTTAATGGCCGTTTAAACGGTAACGCCCCCAGTCAGTTTAACCGTTAAAACGGCTTCCTTTAAACCTTGGTTTTAACATCTTTTGAGCTTACCCAAATGCAGCCTAAGTTTTTGACACGTATCCCTAATGAATACATATTTAATTTGTGATTTTTTTTTTGAAAATATGGTTGTTGAAGGTACAAGTCAAATGAGTAGAACTTTGCTGACCGCCCACAATATAAGCCATGTGGCAAACTCTTAAAGGATCTGACCATATGGATGTTTGGCCAATCCTTCGGTGGACCTACAAACCAAAAATCAGCCTAATGGTGATTTCAAACCTTTGGATCTTTGCACCCCAGATAATGGTCAAATTCCGCGGTTCATTAAAACGACTCCAATCCAACGCTTAGAAATCACTAATCAGACTACTTTTTGGTCTGTATATTCCTGGAAGGCTGGGCCAAACATCCATCCGGTCAGAAATTTCTAGGAATACGTCACGTGGCGCAATATGTGGGCGGTAAGCAACTTGGCTGACGCGTACTCCATGTCGAAGATAAGCAGAATTCTCTCAAACTTTTTTTATAAAAAGGAAAAAGGAAAAGTTAAATGTCTAATTTACCCTTTAAACTTTAATATAACAAAAAAAAATGAGGGTAAAATTTGTCAAGTATAGATTCTAGTTGTAATAAATTATTTTGATAATAATACGTCGAAAACATCATTGATATGTGGTATAGGGTAGAAGAAAAAGCCACGTAGGTGTGATGATGTGGCAATTGATGTGTACACGTGGCATATCTAGGGGGTTTTAACGGTTATACTATCATGAGAAAACGAGGGGAATGAAAGCTCAGAGACGACAAAAGAAGAAAGGTATCACTGAGGTAGGGCCCATCAATTTAGTGTGGGCCCACTTTAACGTAGAGGACATTATGTTTTGAAATTTAGATTTAAAAATTTATTGTTTATTAAATAGTCGTCTGAAGAGTGAAAGATATTTGCTGCCAGCCGAAGCATGGGGAAGTGGAGCGGACAGACAATAACCAGAACCAGATCTGAGACGACGAATAAGACCGCTATCTGTTGACACGTGAGATTCGGAATATATGACACGTGGAATATCTTGATTTACGGGTACGCGTAACTCTTTTAAAGTTTAAAGCGGACAGTGAAAATACTTTCTATTTAAAGAAGTTTTTACTTTAGAAACGAAATTAGCCTTTCGAACAAGTTTAAATGTAAACTCCTTAAAGAGCTTTGTTTGATTAAATTTGACCGGGACGGAGTGAGGTTTGAGCAAAGGACCCACATGATGTCATCATAACTGCCACGTTGGCGATCGCGACAAATGGCCTCGCCAAGACATAATACTAGATCGGTAGCTGACGTGGGCCCCATCTTTCTCGGAAGTTCCGTGATGTCTCCAGTTTTTTTATCGGCTGTCATAGAAATCTGGGTCGTTGAGTCACCAGATATTAACGGCACAGATCTCACACTATATTCGACAACCTCGAAGCGGATAGCTCGGTGCCAGCTCAGGTTTGCTTTGGTTGGGCCCTGGTTTCCGCGATTCGTCGGGGTAATGTTAAAGCCACGTCAGATCTAGATCCGGTCCAATAAAAATATCCCGTTAATGAATCCAGAAATCTAAACCGTCCGTTTCGCTTTAGTGGTGGGTCCAGCAGTCAAGAAGTAGGAGAAGGATATAAATTAAAAAAGAAAAGGGTGGAACGAAATAATTAGTTTGACCGGTTGAAGCTGATATTTTCCGGGTGTGAGGCGGTCACTTCGGACCCCACGTGGGTATATGTGAACGTTCTGTAGCAATGTAGCTTTTTACATCCGACCGGGAAACGGGCAATAACCAGTGTGGAAATGTACGGATGTGCTGATGCTGGTGTCGGTGTCGCCAGGCGAGCGATTAGAATATATCGGATCGGTAGTGGAGTAATCACCGAAGCTTGGGATGGAAGAAAGCGATATGGAATCTGACACGTGGAGGTTATGTTCAGAAGGCCTAGACTCTAGTCGTTTAATAGAGTTCAGTCCATCGGATGGAGGACCTTTTCTGCCATGTTGGCACCTGCCAACTACAGCCGTGGGATTTGGTTTGCATCCAACAGTTTATATTAAAGCATGGATGTAAGCGATGGGATCTTAGCCGTTGAGTAGGGATTTGGAGTGTGTCTTGCGAAGAGTAAAAACCCAAATGGAGATGAGATAGAGAGCAAAAAAGAGTAGAAAAAAAGCAGAGGGAGAGAGCGAAGCTAGAGGAGGCGAAGAGGGAGCAAGAAGAAGATAAGCGAAAGCTTTGTTTTTAGACTTTATATCTTTAGATGCCGTATATCGCTTCGTTAGTCGGAGACGAGTCGGAATATATAGGTTTCTGACGAATTTGACTGGAAATCTGGCGAATTATGGCGGAAATCCGGCCGGGAGATCTGTTCATGGAGGAAGAAGAGGAGATTGATCGGTGATTGTATTTGATTTGATGAGAAAAGATTAAAGATGATGGACAGAAACAGAGAAGCGAGAAGAGGAAGTATGGCCGCCACCAACGGATTGTCGAGACGGAGACAGAGAAGTGGTAGTTTGAGAGATTCCCCTGGTTTGAACTTCTCAGATCTCTCTGTTATTTCTCAGATTTGAGATTTTGTGTTCATATTTCTTTGATTATGATTTTTTTTTCCCGATTTTGTTGCAGAGGAAGATGGAGCGATGGAGTTGCAGGAGACGGCAAGATTACGAGATCGAGGGAACAAAAAGGATCGAGATCGGTCGAGTCGGAACAAGCGACGGAGAGGAGATAGATTGATGCATGGAAGTAATCGAGAGGAAGGAGGAGAAGAAAGCACTGACGAGAGCGTAGACGATGAGGAGGAAGACGAGGACGAAGAAGCTGGAGCGGTTCGGATGCTTCCGCCGAATCCCGCATCTTCGTCGTCGCTATCGAATCACCACCACCGGAAGAGCTTTCCACCTGCGAAGGTTGTGAGAGCAGCGCCATGGAAGGTCGCCGATGAGATGGGATTCTCGGTGCCGAAGAAAGCTCGGTCAGGTAGCAAATAAGAGATATTGTAAAGAGAGGGATTGAGATTCGGAAGAAATATCTTTTTTATTGATTTTAATCGGCTTTTCTTCAACTGTTTTTGCAGCTTCTGCGAAAAGGTCACATGAATGTTGGATTTCAGGTGGTGTAGGAGGAGGAGGCGGAGGTGGAGGAGAGCAGATTCACCGGCAAGCTTCAACTTCACCAGCGAGGCCGAGCGTTGCGGCACCTTCACCGTCCCCGATCTCGCCGTCTTCTTCAAATGCTCCTGTTCGGAAGAAGATGGTTTGCTCTTCTCTTATGTTCTTGTCTCGCGTTTCTGTGTTCTTTTGGGAGATTCGGAGATTAAATTATTAAGCTTTTGTTGTTGCAGAAGCCCATCGGAATCAAGCACCGGCCGACGAAGATCTCCAAGCCGTCCTCAATTCAGGAGGAGATTGAGATCGAGGTTGCAGAGGTTTTGTATGGTTTGATGAGGCAATCTCAGTGTTCTACAAAGCCAGAAATCATTGCAAACGCCTCACAGAAGTTAGATTTGAAAGATATAAATGGATCGAGCAATGACGTCAAGTCGAGAGTTCCTTCCCCGATCCCAATCTCACCCCCATCGGCACTTCAGCCGTCGATGTTGCCGCATAATTCCAGCTCGTCAACCACTCCCTTGCCTACTGTGGGTGAGTATCTTCGGATGGTAATCAAATGGAATTTTTTTAATAGCTTTTGTTTTTTCGGAAATCTTTCTTCTGCTACTGATTATAGAAATGTTGGGTTTTTTTGGGGCATCATCTGCAGCACCAAAGAGGAAAAGGCCACGACCTGTTAAATTTGAAGAGGAGAGTCCTGTCATTTTCCCTGGTAGGAATGGTTCCATTTCTTCTGCAACTAAGATTGATAGCGAGCAGCCTGCAAAAATGGAAGTTTCTTCACCAAAATTCGAGAAAATATCAGGATCTCCGGCCGAAAATGGTGGGGCTTCTTCGGATTTGAGAAGCTCTCAAGCTGCATCTGTGTCATCCGAGCCGCAACCCGAATTGGCCAAGCCAGAGAGCAATAACATCTCGGATTCAAAACCCTTGACAGAGGAATCGGAAGTTCGAGATGGGATTCAGACCAAGGAGGGCGTCACCTCGCCGAAAAAGGAATCTCCTTGTGCTGAAGTGGATGTTGATCTGGAGGATGAGACAGCGAGAAAAGCGTGAGCATCAAAAATCTGGTTTTTTTTATACTTTGTTTTTACTCCATTTAGATTGAGATCTCTGAGTCTATTCTTCCCTTTTTTCGTTTTTCGTTGAATTTCTCAGGGTCTCAACAACTTCGGAGGTTGTGAACCACCGGGAGAAGTTCAAGATTGATCTGATGGTGAGGATTCTTTTTCTGTTATCCAGATAATACCTTTATATTTATGTTTTTGGCGGAGTTCTCAATAGGAATGTATCTCACTCTCAACAGGCTCCTCCTTTGAAATCATCTCCGGAGAGGGATGGCCCGATCGATTTTGTATCAGATCCTAAATCAATGGCTCTGGATGTTGAAATGGTGAGTTTGCAACCCACGGCATTCCATTGATCACTCCTTTGATGTTGATGATGGATTGGTAACTATTTTTTTTTTCTTTTTGTTTTTTATGCCATCAGGAGCGGAAGACGGACACCGTGCTAAAGGAAGAAGAAAAGTTGGAGAAAATCATTAAGCAGGATGCAGGGGGAGTTGGATTGGTAGAGAAGAAGTTGGAGCCAATGGTGGAGGAATTCGAATTGCAGAAGCTGATTGTTGGTAAAGAGAGGATCCTTGATGTGCAAATTGATTTGGAGACGCAGGATAAGGATAGCGGAACCAGCAGTATTGTCAGCAAGCAACAACAACTTCGAAAGCAGCAGCAGCAGCAATCCAATGCTGCAAGAAAGGAATCAAAATTTGAGAAAGCTGGTAATCCAATTTGAATTTACCATTTGGTGATGCAGAATCTGTTTTATCTCTACCCGATTTCATTAGAAAGCTGATAAATACTTTTCCTTATCTTTTTCTTCAGCTCAATCTACCAACTTGCCTTCTCCAATGACTGTTGCTGGCTGGCCAGGCGGAATTCCTCCTCTGGGGTGCAAATCCTATGATCTCATTATGTTTCCATATCTGTTTTGATTATTATCAGTTTATCTATGCAATAGATCTTCAGTAGTAGCTAAGAAGCAACTCCATCTTCTTTTGCAGATACACTATGGGTCAAGTCCGACCTCTCCAAGGAGTTGTATCTCTGGACGGGAATGCGGGACCTTCAAGTGCTATACAGGTATTCATCAATTTTCTTCTCATTAAGCCGACTCTTAAGCTTTTTCTTGAAGCTCTCTGATTGTTTTATGGAATTTGGTAATGGAAAAAATTGCAGCCACCACATTTCATCCTCTCTCAACCCCGGCCGAAGAGGTGTGCAACCCATTTCTACATTGCTCAAAACATCATTGCTCAGAACATGTACTATCACCAGCAGTTCACAAGGATGAACCCTTTCTGGCCTGCAGCACCTGGTTCTGCATCTTTGTATGGGACCAAGCCCTACAATCTCAATGTTGTGCCGCCTACAGAAAGCACGATTGTTGGCAATCCATTGCAGGGAAGCTTTCCTGGGAGGAATTTGAACTCTGTGCAAGACAAAAGCCAGGTTGAGGCATCTTTTTCATGTCATATGGGGAAGGACAAAAGTTCTGCGGCAGCCAATTTCATGGATGGTGCACAGAGGAAGCAGCTTGTGCTTCAGCAAGGGACACAGCCAGCTGCCGCTGGTAATTTACTGGTATGGTCTTATTTTCTGCACAATTCTCTTAGTTGTTGAACTCTACTTGTGGGAGGATGGTTTTAGAATTTTTATTTGTTTTTTTATTTTTTATTTTTTCTGGTTTCAGCACGGCCCTGCTTTCATCTTCCCTCTGGGCCAGCAGCAAGCACCAGCACCAGCACCAGCACCAGCAGCGGCCACCCGGTCCGGGGCTGTAAAATCTGCCACCACCACTGGCAGTGTAGCTTCATCAAGTGCCGCAAATTCAGCTCCAGTAACTCCAGGGATCTCTTCATCAACCACAGCAGTGACCACGACTGTGAGTTTCAATTACCCAAGTTTGCCTCCCAATGAGGCTCAGTACTTGGCGATATTACAGAACAATGGGTACCCATTTCCAATTCCTGCCCATGTTGGAGCTCCACCACCTTATCGAGGAGGGAACCATGCTCAGGCAATGCCATTTTTCAATGGGCCTTTCTATTCTTCTCAGGTGCTCCATCCTTCACAGCTTCAGCAGCCACAGCAACAGCAACAGCAACAACCTCACTGTCAGCCACAGCCAGTCCACCAGGGTCATCAAAATACGAGCACATCTAGTGGCTCATCATCGTCGCATAAGCATCAGCAGAATCAGCAGCAGCGGTTGCAAGGTGGTGGCAGCAATGGTGGGGGTGGAAGCTCACATAACTTTCCTGCCTCAAAGAACCGGCCACAGCAGCAGCCATCACAGCAGCAACAGAATCAACATGTTCCATTACCCCATCAACCTCGACAGCTCGAGGCTGAGATGGGAGGGGAAGAAAGCCCATCAACTGCTGATAGCCGAATCTCTCATGCTCACAAGAGTGTGTATGGCCAGAATTTCGCCATGCCGTCGTACTCACAGAACTTTGCCTTGATGTCCTCTCCAGCATTGGCCGGTGGTGGTAGTGGGAATCATGGGGAGAAGCACCAGCCGCAACCACCACTGCAGCAGAGCTTAAAGGGTGGAGTGGAGCTCATTCCATCTCAAGCATTCGCAATGTCCTTTGCCTCCTTCAATGGAGCTGCTACTGCTCCAGGCTTTGACTTCTCATCCATGGCGCAGAATCATCCAATTTTCCAGAGCCTTCCAGAGGCAGCTAGGCATGGGTACCAGTTTGCTGCAGCCACTGCTCAGGCAACACAGAAGAAAACCCACCAGATTTCTGAAGAAGGGAAGAGCGTTAATGACTCAATTAATGCCGATGATGACAGGAAGGCAATGACAGCAAAGGGTCCGGCGAGTGTTGGGCAGTCCCTTGTCTTCTCCAGAGCAGACTCAGCTGATCCATCGGTGTCCACAATCAGTGTTATTGACAGTTCTGCCCGAACTATAAATCTCATCTCAGCTCCTGTCAATAGCAACCAAGCTGGTCGTTCCACTACTTCAAACGCTGGAACTACAGGCACTGCTTCGGCCGTTAATACTCCGAACTCTCAGCTGCAGCAGCAGCAACAACAACAGCTGATTCAGCTTCAGAAGCAACAGCAGCAGCAACAGCACCAGCAGCAGCAGATGCAACAGCAACAGCACCAGCAGATGCAACAGCAACAACACCAGCACCAGCAGATGCAACAGCAACAACAGCAGCAGCAGCAACAACAGCAGCAGATGCAACAACAACAACAGCAGCTGCAGCAGCAATTTGCAGTGGCAGCTGCTGCTCGAAGTAAACCATCAACCACCACCAACGCCAATGTCTATTCTGATCGCCTTCCACCATCACCTTCCATGGCTGCTAAGTTCCCGAATGCTCTCTTTTCGCAAGCACTTATCCAAGGTGTTGCCCCTGCTCAGTCTCCCCAATGGAAGAACTCTGCAAGGACAACTACCTCCCCAGTCCCTCCTACATCTCTGGCCTCAACAATCACTTCGTCCCTCAAGAACCCCACTCAACAGCAAGGCAGGACCCAACAAGGCCACACACAGATATCTTTTGGTGTTGATTCAAAAGCAGGAACAGCACAACAGGGGCAACAACTTCCCAACAACAATCAGTCCTCATCTCCTCCTGTTGTAGTGGGGTCTCCCCCAACATCAATGTCCAAGAGTGCAGGGAGCAGCCCAAGGACAACTTCAACAGGGAGCAAAGTGGGTCCAGCTCCTACATTATCATCACAACAACAGGCAAAGAATTCTCCGTCGGGGCCCAGCAGGAAGTCCTCTCCAATTGGTGGAAGGAATGTGTCATCAATTCTTAGTAATTCTCATGTCACAGCGGTACCCAGCTCAAGCACTAAACCCCAGTCACAGCAGCAGCAGCAACAACAGCAGCAGCTACAGCACCAGCTACAAAAACAGACACTACAGCATGCCCATGCCCAGCTCTTCTTCTCTAATCCCTACATGCAAGCCCAATCCCCCCAGTCTAGTAGTACCACAACCACCACTCCTACTTCAACCAGTACTGCGTACTATCATCAAAGACGACAACCCGAACAGCAGCAGCATGGCTCACTGAATACTTCTACTGGGATGCTTGCATTGTGTCCTTCACTCACATTAGCCGGTGCTACCACTTCCGATCCTGCAAAAGCAGCCGCCGCAGCAGCTACACCTAACAATATGAAAGGTGGAGTACAGCCACCGGGGCTTCTTCATGCAGCCCAGTTTGCATCCCAGTCAGTTGGCAACCCGCATCCAATCATGCCGGCCGCATTCCCATACATACATGCCGTTCAAAGGAAACCAAGCGAACAGAAACAACCTGCTGGTGAGTAGAAGAAGACTCTTCTAATCCTCCTCTCCCCAATTAGAATTATATATTTATGAAGGGGACGACGGTTTCTTGCTCAGGAAATGACAATTTGCATGCCTGCTGGCAGCCTGAGAAGAGATGAAGAAGGAGCAGCAGCAGCAGTAGCAGCAGCTAACAAAAGGGTGGGAGAGCTGTGAAGGAGATAGAATCTTGCTTGCTGACAAGAGTACCTATCTCCTCCACAAACTGTTTGCTAATCTGCGTCGTGGGAGGACAGCCCGCCTACAATTACAATTTTGAAAGGAGGGATCAGATAGGTGGGTCATGGGTGGGTGGGTCGACTGGTGTATATTTGATAAACAGAGAGAGAGAGAGAGAGAGAGAGAGAGAGCACTAATTTGATTGGTTTTGTTGGTGAGATGAAAAAGGGTGGGCAGAAAAGGTAGGCGTCGGCGGTGATCGTGCGGCGTAGAAAAAGGAAGAAATGGAGGGAGGAGGACCCACGATTGTATTTTGGGAGTTGGGTTTCTCTTTTCTTTTAAATTTTTTTTTAACCCACAAAGGGCTTTGACAGTAAGTTTTTATGTACTAGTGTATATATGTGATCTGGCAGATAGAAGAAAGAAAGAAAAAGGGCCCTTCGCAATCTTCTATTTTCTTTAAATTTTTTTGTAGTGATGATGATGGGAAGAGAGGAGGGGGGGAGAGAGAGACGTGGGAGTAGCAGCAACTGGACTAGATTGGGTATGTGCGCCCACTTGCCTTCTTCTTTTTTGATTATTTTATTATTAAAAATTTAAAACTATTATGTAAGACAACAAAAAAGATCAATTGCATTATTATTGGTTTCTCTCTCTCTGTTTTTATTTTTTTTAATTATTGTTGATCGAATCATGGAATTGGGTTCCTTGTTGCTTCTGAGTTTCATTATTAATTCATTAAGTAATGGATTGGTGATGGAAGGATGCGCAGCTCTGATTTGTCCTTCTTTTTGTGTTTTCGTTTTTGGAGGGGTTTGGTATTTTTGGACTTCCCTTTTATATTTTATATTTTGATTTTGATTTTGATTTTGAATTTGAATTTGAATTGATTTGGGGTCTCTTAATAGTCTCTCTCTCCCTCTCCCTCTCCCTCTCTCCTAATCATGGACAAAGTAGGTTTTTGAATTTTACACGTGTCTTATGTTCAAAATTTGTAAAGACTTTTTTCCTTCAAATATTATTAAATAATTAAGGATAGGGTAGCCATGTTCCCACATGGATAAACAGCGCCAGGAACCCCACTTCAAAAGGGCCCCACATACGTTTGCCTTTTTATGAGCGAACAATAAGGAAACGTGGGTCCCTCCCGAGATGAGAAAGGTATTGAACTGTTAATACTGTAGAAAAAAAGCAGAGAATAAAATACCAAAAGTAGAGTTGGTGAGGGTTTGTATATATAAAAGCCTATTTATTGTTTGCCAGTTAATTTTATTCTTACACTGTTATTTTTTGACCTTTATGAAAAAGAAAATCTCTCTCTCTCTCTCTCTCTCTAACATTTGTAGGACCCAATGGGGAACAGTGAAACATAATAAAAGTGCCCATTTATTTCCTCTTAAAAGCTAGAAATCAGGGCATTTTAAGAGAGAGAGAGAGAGGGGTTCTTTTGTTTTTGGCTTTTAAAGGCAAAACAAGTTGGGCAGGAAGGACCCACACATATGCCCTATTATATCCAACCTAAAAGCACAAAAGCATTCCCAAGAGCATCATGTCCTCTATAGGGTGAACACCGTTGATGGTCCTTGAGATTCGTATGGTCTAAATCCCAAGACCCATCAACTGCCTATACTTAAGTGTAGACGACTACTCTTGGTGGTGGGTTCTCTATCTTTGTCTCTTTCTCTCTATATAATATCCAAGGTTAGGCCCCGAAGAAATCCTTTTACTCCTAACCACAATTTCTCATCAACAAGAGATTTGGCACCCTTGCATGTGTGCCATGTGTACAAAAAATTGAGTAGGTACAACTAATTTCGGTACGCTCATTCATACACTATTCATTCCAACTTTGTGAAATAAAAAAACATATCAGCTCCCTTGACTTCATTAGAAACACAAAAAGAATATAATAATAGAAGAAATAGATTATAGAAATCTTTTTTTTTTTTTTGAACTTAAAGAATAGATATGGATGGGTGTCTCATTATTGTTAAACAAATAACAAACAAACAAACACCATAATCAATGCTTTTCATCATATCTCCATCATAAACCCCAACACCCCCCCTACATTGCCCTCCACCACGTGACTATTATATTTATTAGGTCTTGTTTGGTTACAGGAATATAAGGTTAATTAGTAATTAGTAATACCCCTTGGACCTAGTTTAACTACCACTTGAACAACGTTAAATACATGACATTCATCATGCACCTGTTAATGCACTTATTAAAGGACCATAATATTGCATGTACAAATGCTAACGTTGTATGATTCAAATTCTTTTTAACTTAAGTCAACTACGGTTAAACTAGGTCAAGGGACTAATCCTTAATACTTTCAAATTTCAAAGGGGTGTTACTAAAATACAGAGAATTTTAAAATCCATCCCATAGGTTGAAGGACTGGTCGAGTGGGGACCGGTCCAACCCAACCCAACCCAACCCACTGGAGCATTGTTTATGAAGTAAAAGAAACAATAAATAAATGAAAGTTCTGTTTTCCACCTGCCCTAGAAGTTTTTTTTTTGTATGGCCAAGCAGTTCAAACCGCTAGGCCGGTTGGTTCCTAGGCGGGCTAAACTGCTAGGCCGGTTGGATCCAATACAAAATGATATTTTTATTATAAGATTTCAAGACCAAATACTACATCTGATCCGAATTGAATATGTAACTTCAGGATTCGAATCATATCCGACCTTTTTTTTTTTTTTTTTTTTTTATTCAGATTATATTTTAGAGATCCAAAGCAAAATACAGATTCAAAACGGGTCGGGGCTTGGGTCTCATCCGCCCCATTTCATGCCCTAACCCTCAGTGACTGTTAACCGACTAACCAATCAGTGGCTTATGGAGTAGACATGGAAAAAAGTTCAACCAAATTGGATGATTCTGACCGTCCAGGAAATAGACTTTTTTTTCTTCTAGATAGTAGACATCAGATCACTGTATAGGACCCACATGATATTCAATAACTAAATGGAAATTCCACGGGAGCAGTGTAAGTATTTCTAAATTAAATGGGACATAATTTAATATAGCGCCGCCCCACATTTAGGGTAAAATATTAAAGAGTGGACCCCACAACCTGCGCAAGTACGATCTGATGCTTGGTGCCGGTGGTAGTCTGGTAGGGTCCACCACTTCTTATAGTTGTCTTGACCGTCCAGGAACTTTTAAATAGAAAGTCTGCACAAGCCTGGTTCCTTTCCCACAACAAGAGAAGTTAGTAGGTGGTTGCCTGGTACGAATGTTATCTTGGACCCAGTAACGTATGACTGTTCCCCTGCTTCAGGATGTACTATATGACAAAGATAAACCTTGTGAGATCTACTAGCCCCCATCACCATCACATCACCATATACGGTGATGGAGTAGGGCACTTCCATCCGGCCATTGATTATATGATGCAGATCTGGCCTTGGTTAATTACTGTGTACGAGTGTTACCCTGGATCATTTTCTATATATTGGCGAACAGGTATGGTACTGCCCTGCGGTAGACAAAGTTTCCAGAGTAATGTTTTGAATCTTTTGATGGGTTGGCAGGGGTACTTGTCAAATGGCGAGGCGCTTGATGGCTCAGACATCAATACATTTCACAAGTTTTCACTCGTGGAAGGTAAGGTGGCGGGAGCATAAGAGGTCCACCTGTTGGACCACATCGCACCCTCTCCATTTTCTAGTGTGACCCACCCAATTGGGTTCAGTTGTGGTCGTTAGTGTCTCTCCAGTTTGCACTTGACAACTGACAAGTACCCCTGCAATACCTATTTAATTTTTTTGTCAGATTTCAGGGTACTTGTCAGGTAGAAAGATGTCTTGTAGTGACCAACACGAGTCACTAGCGCTAGTGACCAAAAACTGTGTATTGCTGATCAGTGACAATTTTTTTTTTTTTTTTTTAATTTAAGGTTGTGAAGGGTACATGTCAAGCGGAGAGCCGCTACTCATCTGCCTCGCTGATCAGCGCTATTCAGCAAAAATGTACTCATCATTTACCGTAGCCCTGACAAAGTATTTTTCAAACTCGGGTGTTGGAGGATAAGATCTCAGTCCTTTTTTTGTTGAAGTCTATAAGAAGGGGTATAAGTGAGGAGACAATCACTGTCACTTGTTATATAGACTAGTGGGTGCCCCGTGCCATCGGCACTCCTCGACTAAGAATTTGCCAAAATCAGGTGAGTGGCAGAGATTAGATCTCGGCCATTCTTTGTTGATGCTTAAGAGGAGGTATAAGTAGGGAGGCAACCAATGTGTTTTGTTATATAGAATAGTAAATGGCCCATGCCCATGACACTCTCCGACAAAAGCGTTTGCAAAAATTGGGTGCCTTCGCCACTCAAACGGTATAATGGACTGGGGTGTTACCGTTTTTTCCATTATAACGGCTGTTATAACGGATTGTAACGCACAGAGGGAGAAATGAAAAAATAACAGAAATAACAAAAAATAACAGTGTTGAAATTTAAATTTTGAATAAATTGAGGTCAAATGAGGCGAATTGAGTAGCTGAAATCTAACCGATGGATTTGATCTCAACCACTCTCTATCTAACCGTCCACATTAGATGGATGGATAAGAGAATACAACTCAGTTGTCTTGATATATGCGTGGGTGGCCCATGCCAGCGGCACTTTCCGACAAAGTGTTTGCCAAAATCTGGTGGGAGTTAATCTCAACCATCAATATGAAGCATAGAGAATCTCGGCAACTCATTATTGAAGCCATATAAGATAAGAGGGGTATAAGAAAACTGTTAAATTATATATATTTTTTTTAATTTTCAAATTTCAAATTTCAAATTTTAAAATTTGAATTTCAGCATCACTTTTTTCTGTTAAAATCATTAAAATCTATTTTTTCTATTTTTGCCCCTGGCCGTTTCAATCTGTTTTAACGGTAACACCCCTCTCGAGCCATAAAAAATGGGGCTCTTGAGCCTGACCCTTGGGCTATATGTAAATCCAACCCATTTCATTCCTTATATGTAAGTAAATAGTAAATGGCCCATGGCACTCGATCTCGACAAAAGCGTTTGCAAAAATTGGGTGCCTTCGGCACTCAAACGGTATAACGGACTGAGGCGTTACCATTTTTTCCATTATAACGGATTGTAACGCATAGAGGGGGAAATGAGAAAATAACAGAAATAACAAAAAATAACGGTGTTGAAATTCAAATTTTGAATAAATTGGCAAAAATCTAACCGTTCACATTAGATCGATGGATTTGATCGCAACCAATCTTTATCTAACCGTCCACATTAGATAGATGGATAAGATTAGAGAATACAACTGAGTTGTCTTGTTATATGCGCGGGTGGCCCCTGCCTGCAGCACTTTTCGACAAAGTGTTTGTCAAAATCGTGTGAGAGTTAATCTCAGCCATCGATATGAAGCATAGTGGATCTCAGCCACTCATTATTGAAGCCATATAAAATAAGAGGGGGTATAAGAAAATCACAGTCATCACTTGTTATATTTATTGTGGGTGGCCCGTGCCCTCGGCACTCCGTCAAAGCATTTGCTGAAATTAGGTATGAGTGACTGAGATCCACCGTCATTTGGGGGAAAAGATCGTGGCCGTCCTTTGTCGAAATAGATAAGAGGGGGTATAAGTGGGGAGACAACTTCCCTATTTTGTTATATAGATGGTGTGACACAGGCAAGTGTTTAATCTACATGAGCAGTCCAGATGGTCATTCATCACATGGCCCGTCCAAAGTCGCAGGCAAGAAAACTCTATAAGCAGGGTATGAAATCTGTAATGACTGCCTAGGCTACCTCTCCCCGTGAGGGAATTATCAAATCAGTGGCTTGAGTAATTTTATGAAGGTGGTCCCAACATGTTCGAATGCCTAGGATCGTGAGAAGCCGTGAGACAATTTACTATGGTGGACGGAGCTGCCAAATCCCGATTCCACGAGTCCAACTAGGGAACATGTTCTCTCTCTCTCTCTCTCTCTCTCTCCATATATATATATTCGAAGCCTAAAATATTTTAATACTTAAATTTTGCACACTCCCAAGCCCTTCTTTTTCTTTTATTTTAAGTTATATTAATTTTTTAATTTTTCATTTTTTTAATTCAGAAGGTTCTATAAATGCCATTAAAATATTTGGAAATTTTAGAATTACCCCTCTTGAAAAATTGGCTGAATTAGTAAGACCCTCCTATACTTCTATAAATTAAGCTCAACCCCTTGACTGTCAGTCAACAACAAAACAAGGATGGGAGAGGGTGCGAATGTCAAAAAAAAAAGGAAATGGTGGGTGGCATCATATTGTGGGTGCTTTCATAAAAACCGCGGGTCCCTTATAGTATAGGGGGGTGGTCTCTCTACTAATTCAAACCATTTTTCAAGGGGGTAGTGCTAAAATTTCAAAATATTTCAATTGGATGATCACGGTCACCTCGGTACAAGATAATTTAAATTTATAGACCCAATTTATGCTCTATAAGGCCCAGACAAAAGATATCCTCTATATTTAAAAAAATTCGTTCCTGACTTAGTAAGTACCCCAACACCCTCCATTAATTAATTTAATCAAATGGGCACTCAGCTCATATGAATATTTTTAATTATTTAATATTGCAAGGCACAATGAATATAAAAATTATTAATTTGCACACCCATCAATCTAATTTAATACATTGTGTAATATATGGCCCACAACGGGTAGTGGGCCTGTAGTGGGCCCTTTGAAACATCTGGTCAAAACTTTTCTTTAAAAGATTGTATTTGAATTGTTAAATACGGGATAAGATCATTAATGGGACCCTTTGAAACTGAAAGTCACTCTCTTTAATATTTTTATCAAATGAGCTCTGGAGCTCAAGATTTAGGCCCATTTTTATATATTTTTTTTTAACGAATATTTGTATATTTAATGGCAATAAACAATGTTGCTGGTTCTTTGGCGATAGTGTTGAGCAACATTGTCTTTGTGAACTGGAATCCTATACCCTTTTCATCAGTCCAATAGTTAATTATGAAAAAGATAAGCACGTCTGCTGACCAACGGTTCGATAGCAACCGTATGATGATCAAAGCCACATGGGACACACTTTGTATACGCCACGACGACGATTAGGTCACGTTCTATAATTTATCATCTTCAACACTACTTTTTTTTTTTGTTTAAGATACATCAGTTAATTTGATAATTCTGATGTTCCAATCCCTAAGATTCTCCATCTAAAGAATATTTCGAAATAGGGTTTGGGAGATGATAAACTCTATTTATTTTCTTTTAATAATTCTCAAATGGGGAATCATCCACTAACATGCTTCTTTTTGACTTTCTATCAGCTGGATGTTTGGCTGGAATGATAATTCTATCCATATATAATAGTGTACAAGGACTACATGCATTAGGACATGATGAAGCAGTTCTCCCTATATGTGAACTAGACATAGGGGTGTCAATGGGTCGGTTCCAGTTCAGTTATCAAGGTACCCAGAACCAGTAACTATTATGCACAGTATGACAGTTGAGTTCTTATTGGTTCTGGTATCTGTTCTAAGTGGGTACGGATCCGATAAATATCCTGTTCTCCCATCAGGTAATGCGTACCTGCGTGCTTTATAAAAAATGTATATATATATATATATATAAAATAATTTTTCATACTAATTTTCGAAAAATTTGACATCTTTAACACTAATATACATGTCTGTTCCTGTTCTTATTGGTACAGTTCTATTTCAGTCTACATAGTAGTTTATCAAGAATCGGAACCTATTACATACTTTGGTTCTGGGTCCCTATCAATTTTGGTCTTTTAGGTTCGCTACTGGAATAGCTAGTCCTGGATCTCAGATAATCGGGACCACTTCTTATCGGGTATCAGTTAGTCAGGTACATATTAACACCCCTAACTAAACATAGTGCACATGCAGAACATTGAGATCACATTCCATTGGAAAGTTTTGATACAGGTATACTCTAGTTTAGGACAGTAATAAGTCAGGAAACTACTTGACCACCGAGCGGTACAGAGTCAATCCAATACTTCAAATTATATACGCAAAGCATAATCTGAAATATTTTCTTATACAACTTTCTAATGTTACAATCCTTTATTTAGATTTGGTAAAACAATCATTTTCTGCATTATATTACACAAGCATGGCGAGATTTGAGATGATGCATTGGAATTTGGAAACATTACAAGGAAAACGATGAGATGAGAAAGTAGTTACAATTTCACAAGAGGTCTTGTATTGTTCCAAAGCCATTGACGAGCAGAACCTTCTTCCAGCAATGGAGAAACCTGCAAGATCATGCCAAGAAGAAAACAGCCAAACCCGGGATCAGTCTTAGATAATGACTAGTACTCATCAAGAACTGGATAATATTAAAAGGGATTATTAGATTGGCAAATTTTTTTTTTTCGAATAATTTTGGTGGATAAACTGGGGTTGAAACTATGATCCTGATGTTGCAACCTTCTTACATCCTAACCGAAAAACAGTACTGGAACCCCAATACAGCTAGCGCCTGGACAAATATACCGTTCTGATCTATTGATGCACTAGTTTTAATGGGCGAACTCCTCCCATCTCTGTGTACAGCACAGGTTAGGAGAATGACTTCCACTGGCCTGCTGTGGAGATGCAACTATTCCTTTTTATTTTATTAGGGATTTGGTCAATACAGAACAGAACTATAAAATAAAACTATCACTCGCCACTTGAAACCTACAATTGTGTGCATATTACATATTTAAGCTTTTATAATTAATTTAAAACTTAATGAACGTAATTTTTAATTTATACTAAATATTTCATACTATAAGGTTATTAGTGTAGATACTTTTGGCTCACCACTCTTAAATTACTTATGCGCAGTAAGACGGTGTTGTGCAATCAACAGATTTTTATCTTTACTAAAGAAATTAGCAACTACACTTCTTCTAATTAAAGAGTTACTGTAATAATTACTTCACTTTCTGGTTAACCAAGCCCCACTATTCTGAAAACAGGAATGGTCTGGATGTTTCGACCAGTGATCACCGGCTCAAAATCAGCTTGGTTGGACCCCACGTACTGTTTTTCTCAAGAAACAGTTCGAGCAGGGTGGTTAAACCATTGAAAACGGTCCCTATTTTCTTTTTTTAAACTAATTCTTTTATGAAATCGTGATCAACCCAGATTGACCAATGGTTGAAACAACCTGCGGTCTGGTTTTCAGAACCTAGCCACGATCTATCAAAGAAGATGATAGGACCTAGAGAATGATTTTGCCTTGTCTGAGGTAACTGACCTTCTCCCAAACTTGTGAATGGTAATTATTAAGCCAATCGACCTCCGCAGTGGACAACAACGACAAGTCAACCAGTTCACTCTGCATAATGAAACCAGCAAGGATATAGAAACCATTAAAGGTATTCAAGTTGAACTAAATTTGTCAAATAAACACATAAATGAACTGGTCCAGACTCCAAGCCACATAACTTATAAATATTAAGACCAAGAAGAGAAAAAAAATGAATCCCTGATTATCGAGGAATGCACAAACTATAAAACCCCTAAATCGGTATATGAAAAATCAATGCAGCAACAAAAGAAAGAAAGCGAAGGAACTTTTGTGAAATGTAATCATCGTGCCATTAAGTTGTCTCTCACCTACAAATCAAAGTATGACATTGCATCCAGAATGTCTACAATTGCACGGTTCTTTTACTAAAATTTGTTGAAGTAACCAAAAAGAAAATAAAAAGGAAAGAAAGCGTAGTTTCAGATTTGGAAACCTAAAAGATAGGATTCTTTGATTCAGCAGTATATTTTAAATAATTATGAGAAAATTGTTATTCTTGTATAATAATAAAGATTATAGTGGATTGTGCAGTGGGATATCTTATGAGTTGTATCACATTGCTATAGGCAAGAGCATACATGATGTAATCTTAAATTTGGTACATGGATTGGATAAGGTAGAACTAAGAACCTACGCTAAATATTAATTTATGGCATGCAAGGGAGACAACAGGAATAGGAAATCTAGAAGTGTTGAATCTATTGGACTTTAGAAATCCAACACGTGTCCATGGGTACTTCACCTGTTTAGAAAAATCCATATAAATAGGATATCACTCGTACTCAAACTGCATATTTTATGCCTTCACACTTTTTTCATTCATATTTCCTGGTGTTTCTTGAAACTTTTATGATTTGTCACGAATAAAGGGTAGGCCTGTTATAAGACTATGAACCCACCAAATTGCAAAGTCCGGTTTTAAGCCTCGAATTTATGAGCTTAATAGACTTGCAATTTTTGTATAGATAGGTGTGTCATTATATGGCGATACTTATTCATTCACAGGATTGAAAATACCAACTTATATGCAACCTGAAGAGTATTGACTACTATTAAGCCTAAACAAGATTATGAAATCAGTAAATTCGATTTAACATTTAAATCACATGAATTTCCTCAGGAAGCAAAAAAGGTGGTGTTTTTGAATTCTCAGAATCCCTAAACATTAGTTAGGAAGCTCAGTCAAACAAAATTTCATTGGCAGTCCTTAGAAATGGAGCAATTCTGTTTTGTTCATGTAAATCATTGGCTTATGAATGACTTCTCCCCCAGACAAAGATACTTCATAGGAAAAAAATTGTAAAGTGCCAGAGATTCCACAGAATACCTGAATGGGGACAAAAGTGAGCTTCTCAAATCCCAGATATCCAATTCCTCCAAAACGGTTAGGTGTGCCAACCTCTTTCACAAAAAGGAGATTCTGCAGGAAGAAGAAGAAGAATGAAATATTAGAAGTCCATTTTACAACAACAAGAGACCGTAAGAAAAACATAAACAAAATGATACACTTCTACCAACTGCCCATTTGGAATATGTATTATAATGAGAAACATAAGCAAGACAGAGTTAATAAAAGCATCTATACAATCCAATCTATTTGCGTCTATGGACAAGCTAAATGTTCGCGCATCATGCCTAATTGCTGATTAGAAAAAATAATATAGAAGATTGCAACTGCACCCAAATAATTCACCTCTGAAACAGGCAATCCATGTCAGATTATATATGGGTCAGGATCGGGGGACAACATTTTCATACAACATTTTTGACAACAAAAACTTGGTGCGGCCCAATATATAAATTAGAAGTTTTAGAATGGGATGATTTTTGGCGAGGATGGTCTCTATGGTGAGGAGATCATCCTCACAAAAATTCAAATCATTCTGATATTCATAGACCAGTTTACAAGCTGAAGAATTATGGACTGTCCATTTTTATCGTTAACTACAAGACCACATTTGATGGGGTTAGAAATTTCAGAATGTGCTGATTTTTTTTTAGGGGTGATCTATATGGTGAGGAGATCATCCTCACCAAAAATCAGCTATTGATTCATCTTCCAAGTGGGTACACCAAAATTGTCAAAAATGTTGTCCCCCGATCTTGACCCTATATATATATGGGTAATTCTATGTGCACCCCACAAATTCCATAAGCACCCAATTTGGGTGCTTTTTGGCCAAAAATGCCCTTCCTTGCAAAAAACCCAAGCACCCCATTCGTCCCTCCCTCTCCCTCTCTCTCTCTCTCACCTGCAAACAAACAAAAAAAAAAAACAGAAGAAGAAGAAGAAGAAGAAGAAGAAGAAGGGGGAGGAGGAAGAAGAGGATGCCGTCGCCACCACCACAGGTCTCTCTCTTTCTCTCTCTCTCTCTCGTCCCACGGCTGGGTTGGCCGTGGGGACTGTGCAGCCCACGGCCAGCCAAGCCGTGGCTACTACAGTCCCCACGGCCAGCCCAGCCGTAGGGCCAATGAGAGAGAGAGAGAGACGTACCTGTGGAAGAAGTGGTGGCGACGGCGACGGCATCCTCCTCCTTCTTCTTCTTTTTTTTCTGTTTTGGTTTTTTTTTTTTTAACAGGGTGAGAGGGAGGGACGAAGAGGGGTGCTGGGTTTTTTTTTTTTTGTCCCAAGGGCATTTTTGGCCAAAAAGGACCCAAATAGGGTGCTTATGGAATTTGTGGGGAGCAAATAGAATTTCCCATGTGTGTATATATATATATATATATATATACATATGTTGATAAGTAACATGTCATGTCAGATTATATCTCAGAGCTTGACTAAATATATTTATTCTTCATGCACATTCATGGGTGCAGCAACTGTTACCATCTTGATAAGTGCGTTTCAAAGTACATATATAAGCATCTTATCAGAATTAAAATGGCACCTCAATCCGAATGCCAAATGAATGATCTTCATAATAGCCAGGTTCATTGCTAATAACCATCCCTTTTTGCAAAGGAGTCATATTTCCGAATCGGAAACTTATACTTTGAGGGCCTTCATGGACATTTAATGCAGCTCCTACACCATGGCCAGTCCCTAAAAACCAGAAGAAAAAAAACCTAATGTAAATGAGGAGATCAGTTATATTAAATAACATAATACAAATTTTCCCGTTACAAAAGAAGTGTATGGAAGGTCAGGAATAGTACCATGCCGGTAATCAAGTCCTATCTTCCATAGGAAAGAGCGGGCAAATGCATCAAGTACGAAACCGGGACTATTTTCAGGGAAAATGGCCTGATCAAGAGCTATATGACCCTGTAATTGGACATTCAGTCAGAAGCGACCAAATTCGAAGTGTTTAAAATGTGTAAATTTGGGTCATCTTGAAGAGTAATAATAAAAATAATGGGTCAATCTAGCTGTTTTCCAAAGCACAAGCTTCAGAAATTCTAGAAAGGGGAAAATTCCAAAGTCTTAGTCACAAACTCACATTACACCACAAACAGCATGGCTATAGACATGAAAGTCATGCAGGAGGGTCTCACCATCTGATAGTACCCACTCGAGAGAACTATGAAAAAATGACCCAGTTGGTCAATTTTATCCATTAGTCTGCGCATTGTATTGGATGGTCAGAGAAATTAAGGGATGTAATCCAGAGAAAAGAATCTAATAGATTGATGGTTAAGATCATCTGATCAGATCACTTCCTGGCACAATAGATCTTCTAGGTAAGACTCATCAAATAGTGGGTTCCACCATGCTATGAAGTTTTCAGGCTGTAATTACAGTGTATAACATCCCTTCTAGAAAATTTTCATGCTATGATCGGTTTCCATGTTAGTGAGTCCAATAGCGCACAAAACACGATCATAATGCATAACAACCAAGTCTGAACAAACTGAACACTACAACCAGTTTGAAATCTATTTATTATTTGCATTATTAGCTAACGATATAGATTGCACAGCATTTAAGACTCAAACGGATCTCGCACCTGTAAGACTCGGGTGAAGCATTCTTTTTGTCGTGAAGTAGGTTCACCAAAATGCACTGTCCTCGTAATGTCAGTTGTACCATCAATATATTGAGCACCGCTGTCTAATAGAAAGAGTTTCTTAGCATCCACAACACTACAACTTTCTGGCTCTGGTTTGTAATGTATGATAGCTCCATTTGCACCAGAAGCTGAAAAGTATTCAACTCTCGATTAATGAATCAGATGAAATGAAAAGGACTTCCAACAATTATATTATTGCAACAAAAATTAGAGGCCAAGTAAAATCACAAATAATAAAATAAAATAACCCGAGTTACAAAGCAGCCAAGACATGGAAATTGAGACTTATGATTTATAAATCTTAGCATTTGCTTTATCAAGGAAAAATGTGAAATGGCATAGACTTCAGATCATAAGCATGTGGTTTCTGAAGAGACCAAGGAAACTCTTTGTTGGATGGCAAGCCTCTTGCAACGATACTCACGATACAAATTTCTAAAATTCTAAGGGGGTATCCAAAGTCAATAAACTTTAGGAAAAAAATTTGGCAATGGAAACTCTAAATATAGGAAAATATTGATTAAACAATAGTGAACTCAAATACTTGATTTATTAAGATAAAAGCATCAAATCTTGTGAAATCTCATAGTACCTTTGCAGGGAAACAAAAAGAAAAAAGTCTCAATTACTTGTGAGAAATCTAATTTCTTGTAACCAAGGAAATAAATTTCACGAAATTATCAAAATATTTCACGAAATATTTCTATTTTCTAGGTTACCGACAGGAAAGAATACTTACGCCGAAATAATGTTAAATTTCCCGAAATATTTTCATTCATGTCGAAATATTTCGCGTGAACAGTAAATTTCGATCAATTGACAGTGTAAATATGTATTATTTCGGTCGAAATGTTTCAACATGTATGGAAACATTTCAATCGTAGGTAGGAAACATCTCATTTGAGCTCAAAACCTCTATAAATCTCATATTTGACCCATTTAACCCCTTTCCATACATTTTGTTTATAAAAGATCAATCCATTGTAGATTTTTTGGTTCGTGGATTGATCGTGAGGACGAATCAAATCCCGTTTGGGAGGTTTTTCAAATTCGAAATATACGTAAGGATAAAATTTATTGCTACAAATAAATAGGTTAGGTGTAAATTTGTTAAATTTATGAATCTATGATAAATTTACACTAGATTTTTACACGGATTGAAGATTGTTTAGGGTGAAAATTTTGAATTTGGGAAAAACCCCAATTTCATTGGTTTTTACCCTAAACATCCATGATTGTGCATAAATTGATTATATGTTGCATAACTTAGCCCGTTCTACAAGTTGGTTGGGTTAAAAAAAATTAGCCCTAAATTTTTCCTAATTTTTTTTTTCAAATGAAAAATTGAACATTAAAAAAATTAAAGAAATGTTATAAGTTAATAGTAAATAGGTTTTCTAAAATTACATATAATGTTAAGAAATTAATATAAGTGAATAAGGATTTGTTAATATATTACTTTATTATTTTTTTATAATTAGCAATTAAATAATAGTTATATAATTAAATTAAACCTTGACTAATTAAAGATACTTGCCGCGACATATTACAGACCATTATGGCCATTCATTTCCACACTACATATGGTTGTATATTATGGTTTCAAAGCTTATAAGTGTGTTTTTATGCTTGTTTCATCATTTCCCAAACTTTCCACAAACATTTCAACAATATTTCCATCGTTTCTGCATTATTTCCATCATTTCCACAAAAAATATATTATTTCCACACTGGTCGAAATATTTCCATTTTTAGATTGGTCGAAATAAACCTCGAAACCGAAATTTATTTCCTTGCTTGTAACAAATATAACTTCATTACTATTCTTTCAAAAGCATCACACGACTTCAAAAATATTGAAGGTATCTATGACAGGAGAGGGAAAGATTCTCAGATTCAAAAGGTATGCTCAAACAAAACAAAATATAATCATAAAAGTTGAAGTTGGTGTATACCACTAATAGTTTCAAAGCTTGTATCCATAAAACCAGCCTGCTTTGCACGGAATTCAAGAAGTTTGTCAGCAACTTCTACTTCTGTTAGTACCACATTCTTATGGATTTCCTCTTCCAGCCAAGCCCAAAACTGTGCTAGAGCAGCTGCATCCCTGCATGAAACATCATCAATTATAATTACATGAGCTAAAGACTCTTATCCTATGACCTATCTTTGTAACCGTCACCATGAGTACAGACTCTTCCATTACCAAACAGATAAATAGGTTTTTTCCCCAAGAAGAGCAACTAAAGGTGTCCCAGGAACCTATTTGTACTGCTCCTGCCTCCATTCCCAATAAGCAGCAGTTTTCTCCTCATCACAACTTTCTTAGAAAGGCTAGTTTGATCTACTCAATGCTCGCACTAACAAGATTTTCAACTTCCAACAAAAGGATAGACAACAAACCAAAGGGAGACGTTGATAATTAAGCCTCAGGGTTCCACAAACAGCAGAGATGAAATGCTAGGATCTTCCACATGTAAACCAACTGAGGAGTAACTTGAAATCTCTTGAGCTACCTCCGGACATTATAGTTCATCATAAAGGTCACATTGGTAGGGACCAAGGGAAAGAAAAAAGATGGTAGATTTCACATCACACTTTTATTTGAAAACTGATTTGGAAAAGCTCCATCTGAATGAGAAAACTGGATCAAAATCTACAGGAGAAAACCTATAGAAATGGCATTATCTAAGAATGAATTTATCGAAAGTTGGTATGAAATAGTTACTTGCATATTGTATATTTGTATGTGCAAAAGAATAAAATTAATTGTTCTCCTCCAATGGTTAGTAGTGTTGACCTTAGATTAAGGTAGTGAGGGAAAGTCTAACATGCAAACGACTCCCCAAAAACCGCTAACTAAATTTCTCATGATTTAATCTTCCTGCCCAATGTGTCGGGGTATTATACTTATCAACGATTATAATTTCAGATATGCTGTCGTGTCCACATTTAACACTGGGTGTCTGTATCAAAATTAGATATAAAATTGTTACTCAGCAATCCAAACCATCACATAAGTTGACCAACAGGAAATAACTATTGTGATATCAGGTAAGTAGAAGGTATTGGTTACCTCAAGTGTGAATTCATCATCCCTTCAAGTTCAGCATGATTTTTCACTGCCTTAGCCATAGTGATAGGGGAAACCTTGTACACTCCAGTGGGTCCTGCAGTCTGACCATTAGGCCCTTCATGTGTCCCAGACTTATTTTTTCTTTTATTCCCAAGACTTCCACGATATCTATCACAAGCAGACTTATAGGTGTTGACAAGTGCAGCATTCACACACGAAGTATCCAACCAGACTTGTGCCCCTTGTGCTGCCAAACTGAGAAGAGAGTTATGCTTCTGAATAAATGATGATGAAAGGACTCCATCCCATGATATATGTGTGCTTGTCTACGTGCATGTGTATGCAGAGAAATATAATTAAACCAAGTCCGTAATGTACAGTTCAACAAGTTGGAGAACATAGTTAATAAGAAAAATATCGACATGCAAAGAAAGTGTTTCTACACCCATTGGGAAAGTGTTCTACACTAATTGAGAAAGTGATCTATATTAGAAAAGCGTTCTACATCAATTAACAGAATTTGGTTAGGACCAATATTTTAAACACAAAGGTGTGGGGTGAGGCACTTCAATGGCCTAAAGTGCGAGGTGTTAGCCTCACAAACACGCCTATTTAAATGAATACTAAAAATAAAATGAATTAATAATATAATAATTCAATAACAAAAAGTTCAATTTATGTAAGTTTAGGAAAAAAAAATAACATTAATCGATTTTTTTTTTTTTTGATAAGTAACATTAATCTATTTTCATATGGGGAAAGAGATGTTTTTGTTGCTTTTATGAAACCTAGAATAGCTTATAATTATTTAACTATGATTTAGGGGAAAGAACAAAAAATAAAGATAAATTGAATTTTGGAAGTACGATTGCCCTTACCAACATATGCATATGAGGCCCATGCCTTTAATATAAGGTGTAAAAAAAGGTGTAAAAGACGTGAGGCGTAACCCTTTTTTAAAGCCTAGTTAGATGAGGCATATCCCTCGGAAGCTTTTAGCTTATTTAATAAGCCTTAAGGCGTTTTGGTAAAGTCTCACCCCGAGGAGAGCCTCAAGACGAGGCCTCAAATGCCTTTTTAAACACTAGTTAGGGCTAATTAGGTTAAATTGCTTAGGATTAGTTGCTTGAATTTTATTATTACTCTGTATTTCTCACCATTGTAATTCTCTATATAAACCTTCTTAGGATTAGTGTAAAGAACAACCAATATTATTAAATAAACACTATTTTATATTTTCCATGATGGTATCATAGCTATTGATATGTTGAGATCAAGCTCCAATTCTTGGTGAGACGATTCTCCTGCAAATAGTGCTGCTGCCACTTGTCAGGCCTTAGCATTTATTTTTCTTTTCTCTAATCGACGACCACCACATTGTCCATCTATGCGGACCGTGCCATCTCGATGTCTACAAGTCATGCAAGCCATAAGCCAATGCGCCATTGTTCGTCCATGCTGCTAGACATGCAAGTTTCATCAGTATCATTTCAGAATATTTGTCACCGATTTGAATCTTAGCCGCCGTTATCTCCTCTCATATTCTTTCCTTTTCTCTTCTTACAATTGTGTTATAGAAGAAGAAAACACACAAAAAATCTTGCTTGAGGACTTATAAAAGCCCAAGCTCATGAGGCCAACTCTGAACCCACACTTACTTCTCGACCCAAAACAGGCCTAATTCGATTTCTTTTCTTCCTTTTACAGGTTTCAGTCTTTGCCAAAACTGATTTTCTTCTCAAAAGATCACACTTGGCCTAATAGAGGTCCATGTTCCTTTAAAATTTTAAGGGCCAATCTCCAATTTGAGTTGAGCTTAGTGCAGAACTTTTCGACCATCTTTTTCATTAGGTGACGCAACTGGAAAAAAAATGCATTTTTACATTTATGTCTATGCCGATTTCTATAGAATTTGTCAAACTCACAGTGCTCCCTGATTCAGGTTAGTTTGAGTACTAAGATAAGTGTTTTACACCCACAAAATGTGTTCTACACCAAAGAAAGTGTTATACACCAATTGGGAAAGTGCTCTACATTAAGAAAGTGTTCTACACCAATTAATTATTGATTAGAACTAATTAGGTTAGATTGCTTCAAATTAGTTTTTTTTTTTCTAATTTCACACTTATTCTCTTTCTATTTTTCATTTTTGTAATTCTCTAAGTAAACCCTCTTAGGGTTATTGTAGATAACACCCAAAATTATTCAATAAACATTATTTTATATTTCTTATCAATAGTTGTTATCAAATTAGAGTTGAATATGTGAGCTAGGGTTTGGTTAGGTTAGGTTTGGAAGAGAAAAGGGAGAGAAGAGAGACGAGAAAAGGAGAGCATGTTCATCACATGACTCCAAACTTCTATTAATATAAGAAAAAGAACTACGTGGACAAAAATGCCCTTAGAGATATAAAAGGTCCCTTATAACATAAAGGGTATACCTTGTCAAAACTCCCCCTCAAGTTGGTGCGTAGATATCTATTATGCCGAACTTGCCGAGACACCTATATAACTGGTGACTTAGGACTCCCTTAGTGAATACATCAGCTACCTGCTCTTTAGTCTTCACAAAAGGAGTACAAACTTCCCCAGTCACAATCTTTTCTTTAATGAAGTGCATGTCTACTTCAATATGCTTTGCACGATCATGCTGAACCGGATTATGGGCAATACTGATTGCCGCCTTGTTACCAAAATACAAGCTTACTGAGCCAATCACATAGAATCCCAGTTCTGCAACTAAGATCTTCAACTACATCTCACATAAGCCATGAGTCATAGCTCGAAACTCAGCATCTGCACTACACCAAGCAACTACTGGTTGCTTCTTGTTTTTTCATGTCACAAGGTTGCCCCCAACAAAGGTGCAATACCCTAATGTGGATCATCTATCATCTTTGGCACCTACCCAATCTGCATCAGTGTAAGACTCCACTCTCATGTAACCGTTTTGCTTGAAGAGAAGTCCCCTACCAAGGGAGAATTTGAGATACCTCAAAATCCTGTGGGCTGCCTCCAAGTGAGTCTCCATGGGTGAGCACATGTACTAGCTGATCACACTGACAGCATGTGCAATAAAGAGATGTGAATGGTACCTGACTGGGCAAATAAAGAGGTGGAAGTGGCAGAAGGACCTTTGAGTGAGCAAGGAACCTCCGAAGGTTTGCAATCCCGGCCGGTTGAACTAGCAGAATGGAGGAAGAGGAGCTCTGAGTAGCCCTAGGCAAAAAAGACCATGTGGGTGTGTCTGAAGGTGCACCTACAGGAGTCTCTGTAGTGACACTATGAGCCAAAGGGGCCACTGAGTGGTTGGGATAAGGTGGACAACCATGCAATTCCCAACACTTGGCGTTCACATGCCTGAGATGACCACAATAGTCGTACTTGGGCCTCTCTCAATTAGAAAACCTCCTAGCAGAGGATGGCAAAGAAGGCATGAAAGGCCACTTCTTCTGAAGGCATTGAGGAGCGAAGAAGAGACAAGGGCAGAGCGATCTGAAACTGGGGTGGGTGCCATAGCACTACGTCGACTCTCCTCACTCTGCACATAAGAGTACACCTGACCGAATGAGAGAAAAGAGTCACGACTGAGGATCTGAATCCTAGCGAACTCATTGTCAGAGTTCAGCCCTGCTAGGAACTCAAAAATCTGAGTCTCCTCTACAAGCTTACGGTGCTGATGCCATCTTCAGTGCACAAGGGATGAAAGGAATGGTAGTGATCCAGTTCTTCCCACATACTGCGAAGAGTAACAAAGTAGTCGATGAGAGACCTTTCCCCTTGTTAGTGATGGGAGATATTCTGCCTAAGCTAAAAAGCCCTGGCCAAGTTTTGTAGTTGGGAGTAAATCTGAGAAGCTATATCCCAAATCTCATTGGCCATATGTAGAAAGAGGAACCTTCTCCTAATGTGTGGCTGCATGGAATTAAGAAGCCATGACATGACGGTGAGACTCTCAATTTCTCATTTCTCAAACAACGGGTCATCTGATGTCTTGGGCTCAACCACTCTCCCGATGATATACTCCAACTCCCACGGCCACCGATATACATCCGAGCTGCCTGAGACCACTCCAAATAGTTCTTCCCATCTAACTTGATGGATGTAATCTGTGATCCTGGGTTTTCAAAGCCCACATGAGTCACCATTGGACCTCCGGCACTGCTCGAGATGGCTTCCGTGCTCATTGTAGACCCTCCAGTAGCCCCTTCGGTAGACATAGCTACTCACAAGGCAACTAACAACCAAGAGAAGGAGGCACATGCCTAAAAACAAGCTAACGAGTGAGATCAAAGAGGGTTAAAACCCTAGAACAGCCCAAACAAGGGCATAAGAGTGGCCGACGGTAAGGTTAGAGGATATATGCATCGCACGAAACGTCAAAACGTCACTTGAGGTCTCTGATAACATCAAAAAACAGATCAAAGGACATATGGAGAAACAATAGCCATCCATAACAGGTGTGAGAACCTGCAAATAGTCCAATAAACCCAAAAATAGGAACTAGCGGTAACTTTGTTTTGGAATTTTTACACCAAAACACTCAAATCTCTACCAACTTTAGCAAGGCTGGATTCTAAACATCAGAAATTATGCATGGGACCAAAAGCATACAAAAAATCCAGCCAAGAAACCCCTCTCAGATCGGAAACATTCTGGAAGTCGAGAAACAATTGTTTTCTTTATGCGATGAAAAACATGCAAAATTCCATCAAAACAACCTAAACAAATTCCCGAAAAATCAATATAATTTCTACAAAATATGATCCTTCAGGTAGGACTTACCACATACCTCGAGATCTGCACAATGGTACGGCTACTGACATCAGCCAACGGTGATAATGATGTCAGCACCTGCCTGTGGCTGCAACCTATGTTACCCAAATACGGCAAGGATACGAGGCTGATACGGTGTGGATCCATTTTAAGTACTTAAAATGGAAGTATCCGAGCTCTAGCTGATAATGTTTCTAAAAACATTTTTTTGGCGCTTTACATACATTTTGGATCGTATTTACATACACTTTGTTGTTGCACCCCTCGAAACCATTAAGTGATTGTTGTGCTAATTTTGGATTGTCTATGAGCAGCGGAACCTATCAATGGTGGGAGGGCAGACCTCCATTTCTTTATTTGATCAAGGACCCCTCGATAACTTATTACTGATTTGTAGACTAACATTTTTTCCTCTCTTTTTTCTTTTCATTTTCTTTCCTTTAGGTGATTCGCTTCACCATTTTTTGTAATCCGTTTCTCTTTTCAATATAATTCATAATTAAGCGAAAAAAATAAAAAATCCGATATAGATACAGCACCATTTTGAAGTATCCGGGTATCATAGGCTGCAACAGTGTGTGATCCTTGTCGTAGGGTTAGGCACTGATACCAAATTGAATATGTGAGATAGGGTTTGGTTAGGTTGGGGTTTGGAAGAGAGAAGGGAGATAAGAGAGAGAAGAGAGAGGAGAAAAGGAGAGCATATTCATCGCATGACTCCAAACTTCTATTAATAAAAGAAAAAGAACTACATGGACAAAAATGCCCTTACAAATAGAAAGGGTCCCTTATAACATAAAGGGTATACCCTGTCAACAATTAGTAAAATACTTTAGCAATTTAATGATTGTTTCTTTTACTTGTGTACTGTTTTAAAATATCTCTAATGAAAGGGTGTTTTGAGTTTCTTATTACTTGTTATATTATGAATAATAGATGAAGAAGTCATGCTGATCTGTGAATCTCATTTATTTTTCTCCCTAAGCTGTTTTTCTTCTTTGTTTCCTTAGAACCAAATTCAAGGTAGAATATAAAGTGACCTTTCAATCATACGAAATTTGCGAGTTCCCAAAATTACCTTTTAATTTCAGAAAGAATGGATCCGTAAGGTCTCAATTCTACCCCTGAGTCCTTCAAGTGAGCCAACACCTCTGGGGTGACTTTAGAATTATCAATAAACAATTTAGCTCCACCAATTTCCACTATTAAGTATGCATACATCACGGGTGAATGTGGAACATCATCTCCTCTCTGCAAAACAAGATACACATTAATAGAAATGTTTTTAGAGAATCAACACATTAAAAGACATAAAACAGGTAATCACTAAAGGTTTAATAAACAACATGAACAATTACAAAAGTGAGATTGAGAATAAGACAACTTTAAGGAAAACAGTTAGCAAAAGGTATATCAAACTAAAAACCTATTCTTAGGATTTATGCTTTGAATCTAGTTACAAAAGTTTAACAAAGACTTCAGGATTCCATAAAAAAAATATAGTTGGAAAGGAAGACACTTAATCCTAATTCGTTTTCATGAAACCAGCTTTCCAATAGTTCATTGTTTTCATGTATTTACATGCATCTCTGCAACTATGAAAGTTGAGAGGCCATAAAGCATGTATCGAGAAGTGGGTTGGAAAGATTACCAAGTTCAACAGCCAGGCAATTTCATCAAGCATAGAAATAACAATAGCTGAGGAACCAGCTTCAATGAGCTCTGATCTTAAGTAAGACAATTTTGACGAGACATCCACACCAGCATATTTGAGGTCATGTACTCTAACTGGTTTCATTGGAGGCTTTGGCCTTGATTCCTTCCAGATTTCATCTACGAGATTTGCATCATATAAATAAACCAACTCATGATTTTTCTTAGAAATTGCCTCTTTCAGTTCCTCCGCTGCATCAGAAGAAAAAAGAAACTGCACCCTTCACATAATCAAAGATGGCATCAGAAACATGCAAGTAAGAAGAAGAATGCTACTGTAGATTTTGAAAAGGTAAAAAAACGACGACAGACAAAAACATAATAGAGTAGTAATACTGCATAGTAATAGAATGGAAGTGTAAGTCTTTAATTGTGTACGTATTTTTCTTTTTTCTTTTTTGGTACAAACAGGGTCTCGTGTGAAGATGGGTTTTAAACCCAGGTATGTGGTATCAACAAGCAGAGACATCTTCAACAAGTTTTCAAATATGTTCAGATTATAACCTGGTCTTGTGCTTCAAGTGTATTTAAAAAATTATAAGATAGACATTTGAAATGGCTCAGACCATATAGGCTTCATGTTTCTAGTTAAACCATGAGGGTGAAAATTCACGGTTAAACAGTGAAAAACTCTGTCTGAGAGTTTAAACAAGTACTCTAACATGTTGGTTCGTTTTGGACATTTATGAAAGAAAGATATAGAGATAAGCCCACAGTATAACTCACAGGATCAATGCCAATTCTGCAACCAGGAGCCAAAACGTCATTAAGCCATTCACTAGTTGTAGGAACTCCAAAATTGCCTGCCCGCATAAGAATCCAACTAGGGCTTAACTGCTTCTCCGCCTAATCATAATAGAGAGAAGTATCAACGAAACCGACATACAGCTTCCTAGAAGATACACCCAAGATACCAATTATAAATCACAACCAAGATTCTTTCTTTTCTTTGTTTTGTTTGGTGGGTATGCTGGGATTGGAACTGTGATCTCATGGTTGAAGTACAGAACCTCAACCAATTGAGCTACAAGGTCGAGCCCAAACTAAACTAAGATAACATTCTATCTGATAAACATGAATTTGAATGGAAAATAAACCTGTAGGAAATAACGCCCATCAGTCCAAAGAGCCGCTTTATCCTTAGTGACAACAGCAGTGCCAGCACTACCGGTAAACCCTGATATATATGTCCTCCGCGTGAAACATTCGGCGATAAACTCACTCTGGATACAGCAATTAAAGGCACACAATTGATTTGCAGACTTTGTTGGGCTCTATAAAATTTCAAAGAGACATGAGACCCAGTAAAAGGTCCTCAAAAATCCGCTCTTAGAACCAGGGTTTTAAATTTTGCAGAAATGTCTGAAATTCAGGCAACACTGAAACTGAAACCCATATAAAAAAAAATTTGTACAAAAATTCCAATTTTTCGGTCTGAAGTTTCGGATATTTTCAAAATTTTGTTGAGATTTATTAAAAAAAAAACGAAATTTAAGAGATATTGAAAATATCCCACAAATCTCGCCAATT
This sequence comes from Euptelea pleiosperma, assembly GCA_035048495.1. NCBI lineage: Eukaryota > Viridiplantae > Streptophyta > Magnoliopsida > Ranunculales > Eupteleaceae > Euptelea > Euptelea pleiosperma. The sequence goes on from CM068546.1 coordinate 29,680,269, forward strand.
GTGCGGGTGCAGTGCAGTAGCAAGCCAATAGCCGCGACTTTTATTTTTTGAAATTTCATGTGAAATTTTGGTTTTTTTCCAAAAACTTCGAACTTTCCATGAAATTTCGGTCGAAAATAATCTCAATTTCAAAATTTTCCATAGTTTAACACGAAAATTTGACCAAAAATTTCGGTTTCGGCCCTCATGCGAAATCGAAATTTTAAACCTTAGTTAGAACCCCCTTAAAGAGCAAAATCCAAAATAAAACAAAACCCAACTAGAATTCAAACTTTATGAACTTGTGGGAAAATTAATGAAAAGTTCTGAAGAAAAATTTGAAATTGAACCTGGTGGGCATCCTGGGAAGGGATGATATATGCGTCGATACCGATTCCAGGCCTGGAGAAGAGGTCCCGGAGAGCACGAAGCTTCTCGTCGGGCTTCGAATCGATGCGTTTTCTCTGAATCTCTGATGACGGTTTCGCTGAGATCGAACTGCAGCTTCGGACGAGGAAAAGAGAGAGATTTGAGGATGGTTTATAGATTGATTGGTGGGTTTTGAATTTGCCTAAAAAGGGGACTGAGAGAGAGAGGAAGTGAAAGCAGCGACTTTGGAATGGAGAAGAACGAGCCATGGTGACGGTTGACAGATTTCTGGGGCGACACAGAGGGTAAGTTGTCGCTACTGCCTCCATTGCCCTCCAAAAGAGAGAAAGACTAGGTTCTGAAGATAAGGTTTCTTTCCCTGGTTCTTCTCTGGTCAGGTCCAAGCTATAGTAAATCCGGCTTCTATAGTAGGGGTCCTATGCAAAGTTTTATACGACCCTCCCAAAATGCTTACGCTCGAGCCTGCTGAGGTGGCGCTCTCTCTGTTTTTTCTTTTTCCCAATAAAACCCTTTACATCTCTCTCTAATTACTCTCCCATTCGTCGCTAAGAAATCTGGGGGAAACCACAAATCAGGCTGATTTTTTTGGACCTTCAACCACCGATCAGGCTGCACGGTCTCTCTCTTTCTGCCGCACTCTCGCTAGAGGACTTTGCGAAGAACGGAGGTTCTTCTCCAGGTAATCTCTCTCTAGAAGTTAGTGTTAGGGCTAGGGTTAGGGTCAGGGTTTTGTTTCTCTTTGTTTTGCGCGGATCGATTAGGATTTTTTTCTGTTCTCTGCAATCTGAACTGATCTTTGATTGTGAGGCTGATTTTTTTTGCACCTTCAACCACCAATCAGGCTGATTTTTGAGTTTTCAACCGTGGGATCCAACTGATTGGTGGTTTCTAATCGTCGGATTTCAGTGCAAATTTACAGTTCGTTTGTAATCCAACTCATCCAACTGATTTCCTGAATCTGACGGGCCTTTCGTCTTCTACTTCATTAAATCCTAATTTTCTGCTTCGATTTCTGACAAATTATCAGTTCGAAGATTAACGGCGGTCATGGCCTCTCTCTTTGATGTCCTCATTCTGCTTCTCTCAATCGAATTCCTCACTCTACTAAAATGGATCGTTGATGTCGGATCTGAATTCTGAATTTTGCCAATCTAATACTCCATTTTAATATTATCCAGTTCTTGATGAGTACTAGTCATAATCTCAACCCTTCTCAGACTGATCCCGTGTTTGCCCGTTTTCTTCTTGGCATATGATCTTGCAGGTTTCTCCATTTTCATCCCAAAATGTTCTCTATGGGCACTATGTCTAGTTAGGGGTGTCAATATGTACCCGAATTACTGATACCCGATAAGAACTGGTTCCGATTATCTCAGTTCCGGGACTAGCTATTTCAGTAGCGAAACTAAAAGACCAAAACCGATATGTGGCATTCTGGACTGAACCAGAACTGTACCAATAAGAACGGGAACTGACATGTACATTTGTATTAAAGATGTCAAATGGCAGCAGTTTTTTAATAATGAATGCCGTCTTCTTTCCTACCACCTTTTTTGTGCGGCCAATGCATTAAGATCTTAAAATAGGATAAAAAGAGATGACAGGACAGCAGATCATGTCACGTGGATTTTGTACCCGCGGACCACCTCAGCCTCACTACACACGTACTCAGTGCGTACTTGAGTGCTTTTTGCCAAAACACTCCCTTGTATACGTGGGTGGTGGGGTCAAGGTGGTCTGCTGGTATACAATCCACGTGCCATGATCTGCTGCCCTATCATCTCCTTAAAAACCCTGTCATCGAAGTTTTACTCTTTAAAAGAGAGTTTGCCATGTTTTGGAACCTATTTTTAATCTTTTGGAGGGTTGAAAATGAATTTGACACCCGAATTTATTTGCGTACGCTTTGTTGGGGAGTGCCGTTGGCACAAGTCATCCCCTAAATTTTTTTATAAAGCACACAGGTACTCATTATCCAATGGAGAACTTGATATTTATCGGATCCAAACTCACTTAGAATTGGAACCATAACCCATGAGAACTGAACCATCATACCGAGCATAATAGTTACTGGTTTCTAGGTACCTTGATACCTTACTGGTTATAGGTTGCGGGGAATAATAAATGTTTACCTATAAAAAAAAATATCAAAATTATCAAATTATGGAACATGACGTAATCGTCGTGGCGTATACAAAGTGTGCCCCATGTGGCTTTGATCATCACACGGTTGCTATCGGACGTTGGTCAGCAGCCGTGCTTCGACTTTATCTTTTTCATAATTAACTATTGGATTCATGAAAAGGGTATAGGATTCCAGTTCACAAAGACAATGTTGCTCTACATTATCGCCAAGGGACCAGCAACATTGTTTATTGCCCCTAAAATATACAAATATTTGTAAAAAAAAAAAAAAAAAATATATATATATATATATATATATATATATATAAATGGGCTTAAATCTTGAGCTCGAAGCTCATTTGATAAATATTAAAGAGAGTGACTTTCAGTTTCAAAGGGCCCCCACTAATGATCTTATCCCTTATTTAACAATTCAAATACAATCTTTTAAGAAAAAGTTTTGACCAGATGTTTAAAAGGGCCCACTACCTCTAGTGGGCCATATGTTACACAATCTATTAAATTAGACTGATGGGTGTGCAAAATAGTAATTTTTATATTCATTGTGCCTTACAATATACTAAATAATTAAAATATTCATATGAGCTAAGTGCCCATTTGATTAAATTAATTAATGGAGGGTGGTGAGGTACTTACAATGTCAGGAAGGAATATTTTTAAATATAGAGGGGATCTGTTTTTTTTTTATCTTAGACCAGAAATTGGGTCTATAAATTAAACTATCTTGTATCGAAGAAACCGTGATCATCCATTTGAAATATTTTGAGATTCTAGCACTACCCCTTTGAAAAATGGTTTGAATTAGTAGAAAGACCACCCCCTATACTTCAAACTATACCATCATGGACTCACCCAAATGTAATAAGCGCATCAACCCCGTCAATATTGGTGGTTGCGAAAGGCGATTTTATAAAAAAAAAAAAGGAATTTTTGACATACCCCCCATGTTATCTTTCAAATTTGACATACCCCCCCACAATTTGAAAAAGCTGACATACCCCCCTGTAACTCGGTCCACTGTCATTTGATCAGTGTTGACCCGATTTGACTACCAAATTTTTTATTAAATGACAAAAATGCCCTTGTCTTCAACCTTGGAACAAGGGTTTGGATAAAAACCCAAATCAAACAGTTTTGGTGAACAGCCAGCCAAGAGATTCCAATGGGTTGCCCGCCCATCACCGGCAACCAACCAACCAGAGTCTCATGGCCAGCCGGCCACCACTCCAGTAATAATTTAAAACCCAAAGTATATATATAAATAAAAAAATAAAATAAATAAATTTAGTTTTAAATTTTTTTTGATAAATTAGTTTTAAAATTTTCATTAATATAAATGAAAAACAAGACAAAGTAATTTATATTTTAAGCTTTTGAGATGTGAATTTTAAAAAGATGGGTTCTCTCAATTTTAAAATATTCTTTCATGAGTTTTATCTGTTTTTTGGGGGTTTTTTCTTTTCAATATTTGCTTAATTCATCAAAAAAAAAAAAATCTCAAGTTTACGGACATGGGTTTTAATTTTTATTTTTAATCTCCTATTTTCATGTTTGATTTGGGGTTTGGGTTTTGGCCTAAACCCACCCTTGTTCTAAAGTTGAAGACAAGGGCACTTTTGTCCTTTAATACGAAATTTGGTAGTCAATTCGGGTCAACACTGATCAAATGATAGTGGACCGAGTCATAGGGGGGTAAGTCAGCTTTTTCAAATTGTTGAGGGGGGGGTGGTATGTCAAATTTTAAAGATAACATGGGGGTATGTCAAAAATTCCCCCCCCCCCAAAAAAAAGGGTTTTTTTGCTTTACCCCCTTACTTTATTGATGCAATTTGCATCTCACCCAATGTTTTCAAAATATTTGTGTCTCACCCTTTGACCATGATCAACACCGTTGACCATAGACGGTCTTTGGTTAGACATCCCAATATTTTTTAAATGACTATAATGACCTTGGGTGAGACACAAATATTTTAAAAACATTGGTGCGATGCAAATTGCATCAATAAAATAAGGGGGACAAGCAATTGCACCAATTTGCACTTGGGTACGTCCCGAGGATTCAATGGCTTGTGATTGTGTGATTTGCAATCCGCTGTGCAGAAGTTTTACTCCTTGTAAATCAGTTGAAAGCTTTTGTTGGCACCTCAAACCCATCTTTTCGATACAAAAATATTACGCCACTGGCTCCGTTCTCCAAGCTACTGCTAAATCGGGTGACACATGGTACCGGAAAAGCATAATTTCTGCAAAGGAAACTTGTAACGAGTCTTTTATTTGGATGGTAGGGACTTGTACAAATATTTCTATATGTGCTTATCCTTGGCTCAAAGCCCACCTTGGCCACCAAATTACATGCTCTAGACCAAGGTTGAAAGGGGACCGTTATAACGGTATAACGGACTGGGGGTGTTACCGTCACTCAGGGGTAAAAATGGAAAAAAATAGGAAAATAACGAAAAAAATGGTGCTAAATTCAAATTTGAATTTTAAATTTTTAAAAATGGAAAAAACGGAATATAACGGAAAATAACAAAAATAACTGCCATTTTTTTTCACAAAATTTTCCGGACAATAATAGTCGTTATTTTCGTTATAACAGAAAATAACGGCATTTTCTGGGCATTTTAACAGTCCATAACGTAACAGTGTAGGTCCGAATCCGTTATAACGGCCGTTTTTTAAACCTTGCTCTAGACCTCCAGACTCTCCCTTCACTAGAGTGGCTGATCTCCTCAAACCTGATGGAAAAAATACCCAGAGTGTTTTTTGACGCGTACCCATGTAAGTGTTTTTTAATATTTTTTATTTACTTCTCAGTGGATAAAACTTTGATGACCGGGCCCTGTCATCGAAGGAGATGACAGGGCAGCAGATCTAGGTGGTTTTGTACGGACTGACCACCTCGGCTTCACCACACACGTACCCAGGTGAGTACTCAAGTGCTTTTTGCCAAAACACTCGCCTGTGTACGTGGTGGTGAGGCCGAGGTGGTCTGCCCTAATCCACGTGCCATGATCTGCTGCCCTGTCATCGAAGTTTTACTCCTTTTCAGTGACTCACGTTGATCACTACAAGACATCTTTCCACTCGACAAGTACCCTGAAAACCCGACAAAAAGTTTAAATAGGATTGCAGGGCTACTTGTCAGTTGTCAAGTGGAAACTGGAGAGACACTAACGACCACAAATGAACCCAATTGGGTCACACTTTTTCGAGGGTAGTGATGTGGTCCAACAGGTGGACCCCTTAAGCTCCCGTTACCTCACATTCCACAGGTGAAAACCTGTGAAATGTTTTGATGTCTGAGTCATCAAGCGCCTCACCATTTGACAAGTACCCCTTCCAACCCATCAAAACATTTACGCTGCAGTAAGGAAACCTTGTCTACCGCAGGGGAGTACCATACCTGTTCGCCAATATATAGAAAGATACTTCGTTTCTTAATTTGGTGGGGAAATGATCCAGGGCAACACTCATACACATAGTAATTAACACAGTCTAGATCTGCATCATATAATCAATTGCAGGATAGAAATGCCCTACTCCATCACCGTAGATGGAGATCTGATGGTGATGGGCTAGTAGATCTCACGAGGTTTGTCTTCGTCCTTATAGTACGTCCTAAAGCAGGGGAGCAGTGATAAGTTACATTCGTACCAGCCAACCACCCACTCACTAACTTCGCTTGTAGTAGGAAAGGAACGAGGCTTGTGCAGACTTTTTATTTAAAAGATCCTTGACGGTCAAGTCCAAGCTCATACTCATACAACTATAAGAAATGGTGGACCAGGAGTAAATCTTCCATGACAGGGGCCGATGACAGAGCCCTGTCATTGAACCAGATGACAGGGCATATATGATAGACAGGTGGATTCCACTTCTCCACGATAACTCGGGTCAGGTTGAGTTAAGTTTAAGGGACGAAAATATCCTTCCATCCCTGTCTTCTTCTCACTTCCTGAAAATATCCACGCCTAAATTTGATTTTTGGGTGGGGATTTTTTTTTTATTTTTTTATTTTTTTGATAAGTCCAAATGAATATATTAAAAGGAGATTGAGAAGATCTCAAAAAAAAAAACAATAGAGACAAGAACAAAAGTAAAAGAAGCTACAACAAAACAAAAAAACAATCCCACTAATGATATGCCATAACTGAATCAAATCTGAACACCATGTCCCCGAAGAAAATGTCTCTCATCTTTGAAGAAGTGCTACCCCAGCTGAATAGAAACGCTTTGATGCTTATGAGTGTTTCCTAATAGGATCTTTTCTCTCCTTTAAATACTCTCTTGTTCATCTCTAACCATAAGCTCCAAATGACTGCAAAAGGCACCATCTTCCAAATGAGTTTTCTCCTAGCTGAAGTCATGACATGAGGCCACCCTCCCAACAAAATTCCAATGAACTCCGGTAAGACCCACGAGATGCCCACTTGAGCTAGAAAGGTGGGGTTTTTATTTTTATACTTTCCTGTTTTATGTTCTGTATCCTTTCCCCAAAAAGAAAAGGTAAGAGATGGTTTCATGGCGGGGGAGTTCGAGTTGAGTGTCAGGGCAATCAAATTTCAGATCGGTGGACCTCTTCTACTTGTTGTGAACTGTGAGGTACAGGCTCTCTGTTTGGATCGCCATTTTCAAAGTTTTTTGGGAGAAAAAATGATGTAAATATGGGATTTTAGATGCAGATGACTTTGGATGCAATCAATGTAGAGGGCTCTCCTAACCCTACATAGTTCATTTTTTGGACCCATTAACTACATGGATGTTTAGGCCACCGCTTGGTGAATATATATACCCTAAAAATCAACCTAAACTGTTTGGAACCGAAGTCGAACCTAAGCTGTTAACTCATCTCTATACACACTATGGATACAATTATGCAAAAAATCTAAGGGCCTGTTTGGTAACACACTGTGGTGGGCAAATAAAATATTTAGCCGCACTAATATTTGCCAACGCAGCCACTCGCCCTCGGCGAATATTTAGCCTAGCCCACATATTTGCCCTCCGCAGCGAAAAAAATATTTGATCACCCCACCAACCCACCCCGCCCCCCCCCCCCCGCCAATTATGCCTTGGTGAGAAAATTTTATTTTCTCGTCGAAAAATCACTATTTTCAATAAAAATTAATTTTTTAATATATAAAAAAGATAAAAATGAATTTTTTTTTATCCTTTGACATAATATGTGGTTCCCGCACTCGCCCAACCTATTTTTGACTTACTTTGATATGTGGGACCTACTCAAATTGAAAGAAAATGAAGTAAGCTGAAGTGAGCTAGCTCATACACGTACCAAAAATTGATAAATATTGATATGAGCAAATATTTAGCCAAGATAATATTCACCATCGGAACTCTTTTTCTCACGTACCAAACAGACCCTAAGAGTGATTCAATTCTAGGGTCTGCTTGAATCGCCATTTTTGCAACCAAATAATAATAAAATTGCACAAAAGAAAAACTCTTCAAAGAATATATTTTGGGGGCAAAGCTAAAATCGGAGATCCAAATAGGCCCTTAGGTCTTCATAGATATGCGATTTTCCTCAGAGGATTTTATAACATAATTAGAATTTTGACATAAGCTTTTAATCTTTGGAAACCTATCAAGAGTAAGAAAACAATGAAAGAAGGGGATGAGGAGAGTAAGATCGGCGGGCAGCGCGAAGTGCATTCACTACTTTCCCTTTGCTTGGCAGCAACAATCACAGAAGAAGCATCGAAGTTTTACTCGGGATTGAGAGAGGGGGGAGGGGAGGAGAGAAGCTTCCAGATGGGAGGAGTGCTTTTCTCCTAAAACTTTTTGATTATTTTTAAAATTGATTTTGAATTTTAAGTTTTGAAATTCAAAATAAAATTGAAATCTCAGAAAAGCAAACCTCACCCGAGTTATCGTGAAGTAGAATCCACGTGTCTATCGTATGTGCCCTCCAAGTTTTACTCGTGAACCTTCTATCACAGCGTTCTGACAGATGCTTCTGTCACAATGCAAAACATAGGCCACGTGGCACACTCTTAGTGTACGATGACCGTATGGATGTTTGGCTAGTCCCTGGGTGGACCTATAAACCAAAAATCAGCCTGATTAGTGATTTACAACCTTTGGATCTTTGCACCCAAATAGCGCTCAATAACTTCAATCTAATCGCTTAGAAATCAGTAATCAAGCTGATTTTTGGTATAGAGGGTCTGCTGAGGTACAGGCTAATCATCCATATGGTCAGCGTCCACTAAGAGTGATCTACGTGGCCAGTGTTTTGTATTGTGACAGAAGCATCTGTCATAACGCTGTGATAGAAGTTTTACTCGATGGACCCTACCAGACTACCACCAGCATCAGGATTCAGACGGTACTTGTGCAGGTTGTGGGGTCCACTCTATAATATTTTACGCTAAATGTGGGGCGGCGCTATATTAAAGTCGGTCCCAAGGAATGACAGGGACACAATATAAGCCAATCCATTGTGAGTAAAACTTCCGTCAAGACTGCAAATCACACAAAACACAGCCAATGAGTTCTCGGCACGTACACCTAAAAAGCAAAAGCACATGGTACGTTGTAAAGCACTTGTGTACGTGCCGAGAACTCATTGGCTGTATTTTGTATGATTTACAATTTCGTGTGATGGAAGTTTTACTCATCCATTGTGGACCTACAAACCAAAAATCAGCCCGATTAGTAATTGGAAAAAGATGTAACAAGTATGCCCGAAACTGTTACAAATGCGGAAGCATCATTTTGGTTACTTACCGCTGTCATATGGACCCACTGACCGCATGGATGTTTATCCCACCCCTTGGTGGATGTACAAACAAAAAATCACCCTGATTGGTATTCTGTAACCATTAGATTTTATCACTTTTTAAGGTGTTCTTATAACCGTTGAATGCAACCATTATTTTTGTACTAAAATCAACGGTTAAATATTATTAAACAAGCTGATTTTTCGTACGACTGTCTATTAAGGGGTGGGCTAAACATCCACGCGGTCAGTGGGCCCAGATGGTGGCGGTGACTACAAAAAGTGCCGCTTCCGCAATTGAAAAGATCTCAGGTATACCTTGTTACATCTAGAACCTTAGTAATTTCAGTAAAACTTGTCACAATCGAATTGCAAATCACACAATCACAGCCAATGAGATCTCGGCACGTACATCTAAAAGCGAAAGCACATGGGTACCTTGCGAAAGCACTTGTATACGTGCCGAGAACTCATTGTCTTGTGATTGTGTGATTTACAATTTCGTGTGACAGAAGTTTTACTCTAGTAATTTATAGGGGATAAAACTTTGATGACGGGGCCCTGTCATTGAAGAAGATGACAGGGCAGTAGATCTCGGCACTTGTATTTTGTAAGGACTGGTCACTTCGGCCTCACCACATACGTACCCAGGTGAGTACTTCAGTGCTTTTTGCCAAAAAGACTCACTTGTGTGAGTAAAACTTCTATAACACGAAATTGTAAATCACACAATCACAAGCCAATGAGTGTGCGGTGAAGCCGAGGTGGTCCAACCGTACAAAATCCAGGTGCCGTGATCTGCTGCCCTGTCATCTCCTTTGATGAGAGGGCCCTGTCATCAAAGTTTTACTCATTTATAGGCATTCGATTGGACTTATTTTCATAGGCTGATGTCAACTGTGGGAATTTGAGAGTAAAACTTGTGTCACAAGATGTTGTGACGGAAGCCGGTCACAGCACTTAATACGAGCCACGTGTCATACTATTAGAGGACAATGACCGTATGGATGTTTGGCCAATCACTCGGTGGACCGGTACACAAACAATCAGCCTGATTCGTGATTTCTAACCGATTCCATTGAAGTTATTTTCATGGGTTGATTTTAACGGTAGGAATTTGAGCATCATTGAGCATTATTTGGATGCAAAAATCCAAAGGTTGTAAATCACCAATTTTGATTTTTGGTTTGTAGGTCCACCGAGGGACTGGTCAAACATCCATACGGTCAGCGCCCTCTGATCGTGTGGCACGTGGCTCATATTGAGTGCTGTGACCGGCTTCCGTCACAACATCTTGTGACACAAGTTTTAGTCGGAATTTGAGCAGTATTTGAGATACAAGGATGCAACACTTATAAATCACTAATCAGGCTGATTTGTCGTTTGTAGGTCCAACATGTGATAGGACAAACATCCGTACACTTGGCTTATATTGTGTCCCTGTCATTTTAGATCTGTCAACGGAGCCCAACCCTTTAGAAATACTTAGTGCTCCCGTGGAATTTTCATTTTGTTATTGAATCTCATGTGGACCCTATGCAGTGATCTGATGTGGAATCAGCAACAAAAGTATATTTCCTGGACGGTCAGAATCATCCAATTTGGCTGAACTTATGTCCAAGTCTACTCCATAGCCACTGATTGGATAGTCGGTTAACAGTTCATCACGAGGGTTTTAAGGGTGACCCGGGTTTTAATTCTATGAAAATGGGTAAATATACGATTCCGTAGTCGATATCCAAGCTTCGATATCGAATTCATTGGTGCATAACACGTGTACACCCATTTCTTACACCCGGTGGTGGGACCCACATGGAAATCAGGTTGGACAATCCAACCAAACATTTAGTTGCCCTAGCCATGATGATCATCATCACCAAAAGTTAGTTTATTTCGACATTACTAACCATATAAAAAATTGAAAGTTAACACCTCTCGTCGCTCCGTCGTCATCCCTCTCTTTCTAGCTGCCCTTCAGTTCTGCAAGTCTCTCTCTCTCACTCTACCCCGTGCCCGATCCCTTTTATTTTCTTTTCCAGATTTGGCTTGAAGTTGAAGATAACTTCACAAAGGTTCAAAATCAAAGAAAGCTCTTCAGATCTCTCTTAGCAATTTTTTTTCGTAGATTTGGGGGTCAAATATCAAAGATACACCTTGAAAAATGGGAATCTTTAAAAAGGCCTCTTCCGACTCGAAAACCCAACTCGTTCTTGCAAACATTCATGAAACCAGCTAGCCAAAAAAAGCACTTGTCCCACCAGAACTACTTTACTGTCGATACGATATGTCACGCATCTAACAACCAGATTCCTTTGCTCGCTGGTTCAATTGTACAAACTTCAAACCAAACTTACCGAAAGGATGACGGTGAGAAGAGAGAGAGAGAGAGCTAGTGGTAGGTTGTGTAATTTGTGCCTCATGATAGAAGACATTTTTTATAATGTCCCGGGCCCAGACTAGTTAGAGGCCTTTTGGGCGTGCAAGGGCACGTACTAAAAACAAAACTATGAGGAGGATGACCCCAAAGCAGACAATATCTAACTAGTGTGAGCCCGAGGTGTTACAAATGATATCAGAGCCGAGGACGACTCATCTTGTCGGGTGGGGTGAATGTCATGTCCTAGCCGGTGCATCACGCCGAGGTTACTGGATGGAATGGTAAGTGGGTACATGAGTTTAGTCATACATTGGAAAGTAGTTGTCCAAGATCTGGGCTATAAGTGGTCGCTGGACCTTAACTAGTTAGAAGCCTTTTGGGCGTGCAATGGCACATACCAAGAACAAAACCGTGAGGAGTATAATCCCAAAGCGGACAATATCTAACTAGTGTGGACCCGGGGCGTTACATTTTTGGCTGTTGAAATTCCTAGATGGGCGATAAATTGTTTGTACATTAGTTGTTGTGTTTGCCACTTTATATGCAGTGATGTACTTTTATATATCTTGGTCTGTAATTGATAGTGTTATAGGTTTTTGAGTGTGCAGTTGTTGTGTGTGGACTAATTGTGTTACTATGAGCTTAGCAACTAATGCATTTTGATGGATTCAACATATATTTTATTGTTACATGTGTTTCCCCTATACCTTATAACGTGTACTATATACAATGATTTCATTATTTGATATTATTGTTCTTGTATAATTATACATGTTTATGCATAAGACAATGCCAAAATAGAAATACTATGTTGCATATAAGGGGCGTAATTCAAGTGTGTACGACACTTAAGAAGATTGCGTTAACCAATTAATTGAGTTTTCTAGGGCAACCCATAAAAAATGCCTCACAGAAAAAGAAATCATTGAGGCTTTTGTTGCGTATTGCTCAGAGCATGAGGCCGATAATGAAAGATCCAATTACTGTTCTATACAAAGACGTGGAGCATCTCAGGTCTCTTATTGATGATATGAAGATCAATAAGAGAGAGACTGAAGAGGAAGATGTCTTGAAGATAGTGGTTGTAGTAGATAAAGAATAGACATTACCCTTTGTTAGAATTTTGACAATCATTGCATTTTAGTATTAAATAAACTAAACTTGTTTAGTAAGCAATTATAGTAATATATATTGAATTTTATGCCTTTTATATGTATTTTATATTATTAGTCATGGTCATGATATGGACTTCTCAAATGGACAACATTTTATAGGAAACATTTATGTCTTGTGCACAAGACTTGAAAGTTGACAATGGTAGGAAACCTCTTGTATATTCAATATGGTTACCTACGCTATATCAGATGTTGTGGGTGTGAATGTTATATGCAATCATATTCGAACTCAACTAAAATCATACGTGGTGAAGCATATGTTTTTATTACAAATGCTAGCTTAGCCTGGATTCAGTTGGGAAGAATACATTGGTTGTTGTCGTTGACAATGTTTGAAAAGCCTATATATCGGTATGTAATAATTTATTCAAATATAGTATTCTTTCAATTAACCATTTTAATTTACTCTCTAACTTTCAAGAAACCAATTACATGTATGAAAAGCCTATATACCGGTATGAAATTTTTAAGAATTTATGAGGATGATCTTCTAATAAATCATCATACAAAGCAATCCATGTTTATGACACGTTACCAATTAATTACCAAATAACTAATAGGAATGTGATGACCATTTCTAGTTGCTACCTCTCTAATTATTATGTGAATGAATATTACCAATTAGGAATTGTAGATTAGTGCGATCTGAAGCAAGTCTTAGAGGAACAAAGCATCGTGCAAAACCATATGATGGTCTTGATACTATTGTTTTTGGTGAAGTGATTGTATGATGGCCCCACGGTGGTGAGATAACGAGGATGACAACCGGTAGCATTGCAGCTGATGCTGCTAGAAGAGTAGGACTGGAGGGAAAGCTGTTGTTAGTTAACTGTCAGCTTGCATTACCATATACAAAGCTCAAGGATGGTGACACAGTTGAAGTCAGAGTGTAGATCTTTAGTAGATCCCTCTAGATGGGCCTACAAACCAAAAATCAGGCTGATTAGTGATTTCAAACCTTTGGATCCTTATACCCAAATAATGGTTAATGCTCAAATTCACAAGGTTATACTCAACCCATGCAAATGATTCCAATCCAACGCTCAGTAATCACTAATCCAACGCCTAGAAATCACTAATCGCATTATAAGAATGCTAAAGCAAAATAAATAAATAAATAAATAAAATTGTAATTACAGTATCCAACGATGGTTGACTCAAACGAAACGCTGTGGGGCCCACATGGATGAGTCCATAGGTCTAATAGTGTGAGGATGATCTCCCCACCATTGAGATCATCTTCAAAAAAAATTCAGGCCAGTCTAAATTTTTGACCCCACCAAAATGTGCTCTTCATTCTGAGACGTTCATTTTCTAGAATACCAGATGGCATTTTGGTCGAAAATATATTAATATTAAATAAAATTTACTTTATATAATATTATGTATATCTAGAGATAAAAAAAAAAAATCGAGTCCACGTGGAAGTGTTGAACACATTTAACTTATACGGATGTCGAAGTGCGCACATCCAAAAACACGCGTGGAAAAAAATAAAAAACTAAAAAAAAGAAACCACATAATATTGTACTCAAATTGCAATCCATTTTAAAGGAAGAAATTCCCCCCTTACTCCTCCAACAAAACAAGGCCAATAAATATAAGGGTCAAGTGGTGGAGGGATTAAAATAATGGGCGGGGGGGAGGGGGTGGGTGTGTTTGTTACTAAGGTAATGGGTTGATGTTTATGATGGAGATATGATGGAAAGCATTAATTATAGTGTTTGTTTGTTTGTTATTTGTTTAACAATAATGAGACATCCATCCATATCTAATCTTTATTTAAGTTAAAAAAAAGAGGATTTCTATAATCTATTCTTCTATTATTATACTCTTTGTGTTTCTAATAAAGTCAAGGGTCATGATTTGTTTTTTTATTTCCTAAAGGTGGAATGAACAGTGTGTGGATGAGCGTACCGAAAGTAGTTGTACCTAAATTTTTTGTACACTTGGCATACATGCAAGGGTAACTAAATCCCTTCTTGATGGGAAATTGTGGTTAAGAGTAAAAGGATTTCTTTGGGGCCTAACCTTGGATATTATATAGAGAGAAAGAGACAAAGATACAGAACCCACCACCAAGAGTAGTCGTCCACACTTAAGTATAGGCAGTTGATGGGTCTTGGGATTTAGACCATACGAATCTCAAGGACCATCAACGGTGTTCACCCTAGAGAGGACATGATGCTCTTGGGAATGCTTTTGTGCTTTTATGTTGGATATAATAGGGCATATGTGTGGGTCCTTCCTGCCCAACTTCTTTTGCCTTCAAAAGCCAAAAACAAAAGAACCTCTCTCTCTCTCTCTCTCTCTCTCTTAAAATGCCCTGATTTCTAGCTTTTAAGAGGAAATAAATGGCACTTTTATCATGTTTCACTGTCCTCCATTGGGTCCCACAACCTCATTGTCCATTCTGGAGTCTGGCCACACAAACAAACACTTGAATTCTTAGAGAGAGAAAGAGAAGGAGATTTTCTTTTTCATAAAGGTATAAAATAACAGATTCCCCCGCAGGGGGGGGTGGGGGTTAAAAGTGTAAGAATAAAATTAACTGGCAAACAATAAATAGGCATTTACACATACAAACCCTCACCAACTCTACTTTTGGTATTTTATTCTCTGCTTTTTGTCTACAGTATTAACAGTTCAACACCTTTCTCATCTCAGGAGGGACCCACGTTTCCTTATTGTTCGCTCATAAAAAGGCTAATGTATGTGGGGCCCTTTTGAAGTGGGGTTCGTGGGGGGCAGTTTTGCCATTTGGGAACATGGCTAACTTAAAATAACACAAACTAATATTCTTAATTATTTAAAAAATATTAGAAGGAAAGAAGTCTTCTCAAATTTTGAACATAAGACACGTGTAAAATTCAAAAAACCTAGTTTGTCCATGATTAGGAGAGAGAGACTATTAAGAGACCCCAAATCAATTCTCTGTGTCAAAGAAATCAAAATATAAAAAGGGAAGTATAAAAATACCAAACCCCTCCAAGAACGAAAACACAAAAAGAAGGACAAATCAGAGCTGCGCATCCGTCCATCACCAATCCATTACTTAATGAATTAATAATCAAACTGAGAAGCAACAAGGAACCCAATTCCATGATTTGATCAACAATAATTAAAAAAAAAAAAAAAAAAAGAGAGAGGGAAACCAATAATAATGCAATTGATCTTTTTTGTTGTCTCTTATATAATAGTTTTAAATTTTTAATAATAAAATAATCAAAAAAGGAGGAGTCGTCAAGGGGGCGCACATACCCAATCAAATCCGGTTGCTGCTACTCCCACACGTCTCTCTCTCCCCCAACTCCCAATTTCTCTTGTTTTTCTTCCCATCGTCATCACTCATCACTACAAAAAAAATATTAAAGAAAAGAGAAGATTGCGAAGGGTCCTTTCTTTCCGTTCTTCTGTGTGCCAGATCACATATATACAGTACACCATTAAAAACTTACTGTCAAAGCCCTTTGTGGGTAAAAAAAAAATTTTAAACATCAGAGAAACCCAACTCCCAAAATACAATGGTGGGTCCTCTCATTCCATTTCTCCCTTTTTCTACGCCGCACGATCACCGCCGACGCATACCTTTTCTGCCCACCCTTTTTCATCTCCTCACCAACAAAACCCCAATCAAATTAGTGCTCTCTCCTCTCAGTCATCCCCGCCCGACCTTTCGAAGTTTTATCAAAATATACAACAATAGTCGACCCACCCATCTGATCCTTCCTTTCAAAATTGTAGGCGGGCTGTCTTCCCACGGCGCAGATTAGCAAACAATTTGTGGAGGAGACGAGTACAACAAGCGAGATTCTCTCTCCTTCACAGCTCTCTCACCCTTTTGTTAGCTGCTGCTGCTTCATCTCTTCTCAGGCTGCCAGCAGGCATGCAAATTGTCATTTCCTGGGCAAGAAACCGTCGTCCCCTTCATAAATATATAATTCTAAATGGGGAGAGGAGGATTAGAAGAAGAAGTCTTCTTCTACTCACCAGCAGGTTGTTTATGTTCGCTTGGTTTCCTTTGAACGGCATGTATGTATGGGAATGTCGCCGGCATGATTGGATGCGGGTTGCCACCTGACTGGGATGCAAATGGGGCTGCATGAAGAAGCCCCGGTGGCTGTACTCCACCTTTCATATTGTTAGATGTAGCTGCTGCGGCCACTGCTTTTGCAGGATCGGAAGTGGTGCCACCGGCTAATGTGAGTGAAGGACACAATGCAAGCATCCCAGTAGAAGTATTCAATGAGCCATGCTGCTGCTGTTCGGGTTGCCGTCTTTGCTGATAGTACACACTACTGGTTGAAGTAGGAGTGGTGGTTGTGGTAGTATTAGACTGGGGGGATTGGGCTTGCATGTAGGGATTAGAGAAGAAGAGCTGGGCATGGGCATGCTGTAGTGTCTGTTTTTGTAGTTGCTGCTGTTGTTGTTGTTGCTGCTGCTGCTGCTGCTGCTGTTGTTGCTGCTGCTGCTGCTGCTGCTGTGACTGGGGTTTAGTGCTCGAGCTGGGTGCCACGGTGACATGAGAATTACTAAGAATTGATGACATGTTCCTTCCACCAATTGGAGAGGACTTCCGGCTGGGCCCCGACGGAGAATTCTTTGCCTGTTGTTGTGATGATAATGTAGGAGCTGGACCCACTTTGCTCCCTGTTGAAGTTGTCCTTGGGCTGCTCCCGGCACTCTTGGACATTGATGTTGGGGGAGACCCCACTACAACAGGAGGAGATGAGGACTGATTGTTGTTGGGAAGTTGTTGCCCCTGCTGTGCCGTTCCTGCTTTTGAATTAACACCAAAAGATATCTGTGTGTGGCCTTGTTGGGTCCTGCCTTGCTGTTGAGGAAGGTTCTTGAGGGACGAGGTGGTTGTTGAGGCTAGAGAAGTAGGAGGGACTGGGGAGGCAGTTGTCCTTCCAGAGTTCTTCCATTGGGGAGACTGAGCAGGAGTACCACCTTGGATAAGTGCTTGAGGGAAGAGAGCATTCGGGAACTTAGCAGCCATGGAAGAGGATGGTGGAAGACGATCGGAATAGACATTGGCGTTGGTGGTCGTTGATGGTTTACTTCGAGCAGCCGCAGCTGCTGCCACTGCAAATTGCTGCTGCAGCTGCTGTTGTTGCTGTTGCATCTGCTGCTGCTGCTGTTGTTGCTGCTGCTGTTGCATCTGCTGCTGTTGTTGCTGGTGCTGTTGCATCTGCTGCTGCTGATGCTTCTGAAGCTGAATCAGCTGTTGTTGTTGCTGCTGCTGCTGCTGCTGCTGAGAGTTAGAAGTATTAATGGCTGAAGCAGTGCCTGTAGTTCCAGCGTTGGAAGTAGTGGAACGAGCAGCTTGGTTGCCATTGACAGGACCTGAGATGAGGTTTATAGTTCGGGCAGAACTGTCGATAACACTGCTGCCCAAAATTGTGGACACTGATGGATCAGCTGAATCTGGTCTGGAAAAGACAAGGGACTGCCCAACACTTGTCGAACCCTTTCCTGTCATTGCCTTCCTTTCATCATCGGCATTACTTGAGTCATTAACGCTCTTCCCTTCTTCAGAAATCTGGTGGGTTTTCTTCTGTGTTGCCTGAGGAGTTGCTGCAGCAAACTGGTACCCATGCCTAGCTGCCTCTGGGAGGCTCTGGAAAATTGGATGATTCTGCGCCATGGATGAGAAGTCAAAGCCTGGAGCAGTACCGGCTCCATTGAAAGAGGCAAAGGACATTGCGAATGCTTGAGATGGAATGAGCTCCACTCCACCCTTTAAGCTCTGCTGCTGTGGTGCTTGCTGCTGGTGCTTCTCCCCATGATTCCCACTACCACCACCGGCCAATGCTGCAGAGGACATCAAGGCAAAGTTCGGTGGGTGTAACGGCACAGCGAAATTCTGGCCATACACACTCTTGTGAGCATGAGACACTCGGCTATCGGCAGTTGATGGGCTTTCTTCCCCTGCCATCTCAGCCTCGAGCTGTCGAGCTTGATGAGGCAGTGGAACATGTTGATTCTGCTGCTGCTGCTGCTGCTGTGGCCGGTTCTTTGAGGCAGGAAAGTTATGTGAGCTTCCACCCCCACCATTGCTGCCACCACCTTGCAACCGCTGCTGCTGATGCTTATGCGACGATGATGAGCCACTAGATGTGCTCGTGTTTTGATGACCCTGGTGGACTGGCTGTGGCTGACCGTGAGGTTGTTGCTGTGGCTGCTGAAGCTGTGAAGGGTGGATCACCTGAGAAGAATAGAAAGGCCCATTGAAAAATGGCATTGCCTGAGCATGGTTCCCTCCTCGATAAGGTGGTGGAGCTCCAACATGGGCAGGAATTGGAAATGGGTACCCATTGTTCTGTAATATCGCCAAGTACTGAGCCTCATTGGGAGGCAAACTTGGGTAATTGAAACTCACAGTCGTGGTCACGGCTGCGGTTGATGAAGAGATCCCTGGAGTTACTGGAGCTGAATTAGCTGCACTTGATGAAGCTACACTGCCAGTGGTGGTGGCAGATTTACAGCCCCAGACCGGGTGGCAGCCACTGCTGGTGCTTGCTGCTGGCCCAGAGGGAAGATGAAAGCAGGGCCGTGCTGAAACCGGAAAAAGAAAAATAAACACAATAATTTCTAAAACCATCCTCCCACAAATTGTTCAACAACTAAGAGGATTGTGCAGAAGATAAGACCATACCAGTAAATTACCAGCGGCAGCTGGCTGTGAACCTTGCTGAAGCACAACCTGCTTCCTCTGTGCAGCATCCATGAAGTTGGCTGCCACAGAACTTTTCTCCTTCCCCATATGACCTGAAAAAGATGCCTCAACCTGGCTTTTGTCTTGCACAGAGTTCAGATTCCTCCCAGGAAAGCTTCCCTGCAATGGATTACCAATAATCGTGCTTTCCGTAGATGGCACAACATTGAGATTGTAGGGCTTGGTCCCATACAAAGATGCAGAACCAGGTGCTGCAGGCCAGAAAGGGTTCATCCTCGTGAACTGCTGGTGATAGTAGATGTTCTGAGCAATGATGTTCTGAGCAATGTAGAAATGGGTTGCACACCTCTTCGGCCGGGGTTGAGAGAGGAGGAAATGTGGTGGCTGCAATTTTTCCATTACCAAATTCCATAAAACAATCAGAGAGTTTCAAGAAAAAACTTAAGAGTGGACTTTATGAGAGGAAAATTGATAAATACCTGTATAGCACTTGAAGGTACCGCACTCCCCTCCAGAGAAACAACCCCTTGAAGAGGTCGAACTTGGCCCATACTGTATCTGCAAAAGAAGATGGAGTTGCTTCTTAGCTACTGAAAATCTATAAGCATAGATAAACTGATAATAACCAAAACAGATATCGAAACATAATGAGGTAATAGGATTGGCACCCCAGAGGAGGAATTCCGCCTGGCCAGCCAGCTACGGTCATTGGCGAAGGCAAGGAGGTAGATTGAGCTGAAGAAAAAGATACGGAAAAGTACTCATCAGCTTTCTAATGAAATCGGGGAGAGATAAAACAGATTCTGCATTTACCAAATGGGAAATTCAAGTTGGATTACCAGCTTTCTCCAATTTTGGTTCCTTTCTTGCAGCATTAGATTGCTGCTGCTGCTTTCGAAGTTGTTGTTGCTTGCTGACACTGATACTGCTGGTTCCGCTATCCTTATCCTGCGTCTCCAGATCAATTTGCACATCAAGGATCCTCTCCTTACTAACAATCGGCTTCTGCGATTCAATTTCCTCCACAATTGGCTCCAACTTCTTCTCTACCAATCCAGGTCCCCCTGCATCCTGCTTAACGATTTTCTCCAATTTCTCTTCTTCCTTCAGCACAGTGTCCATCTTCCGCACCTGATGGCATAAAAATCAAAAAGAAAAAAAAAATTAGTTACCAATCCACCATCAACATCAATGGAGTGATCAATGGAATGACGTGGGTTGCAAACTCACCATTTCAACATCCAGAGCCATTGATTTAGGATCCGATACAAAATCGATTGGGCCATCCCTCTCTGGAGATGATTTCAAAGGAGGAGCCTGTTGAGATATATTCCTTTTGAGAACTCTGCCAGAAAAATATATAGAAAGGTCTTATCTGGATACAAGAAAAAGAATCCTCACCATCAGATCGATCTTGAACTTCTCCCGGTGGTTCTCAACCTCCGAAGTTGTTGAAGCCCTGAGAAATTCAATGAAAAATGAAAGAATAGACTCAGAGATCTCAATCTCAATGGAGTAAAAAAAACAGTATAAAAACCAGATTTTTTATGCTCACGCTTTTGTCGCTGTCTCATCCTCCAGATCAACATCCACTTTAGCACAGGGAGATTCCTTTTTGGGCGAGGTGACGCCCTCCTTGGTCTGAATCTCATCTCGAACTTCCGATTCCTCTGTCAAGGGCTTTGAATCCGAGATTTTATTGCTCTCTGGCTCAGCCGATTCGAGTTGCGGCTCCGATGATACAGCCGCAGTTTGGGAGCTTCTCAAATCCGAAGAAGCCCCACCATTTTCGGCCGCGGATCCGGAGATTTTCTCGAATTTTGGTGAAGAAACTTCCATTTTTGCGGGCTCCTCGCTCTCAATCTTAGTTGCAGAAGAAATGGAACCATTCCTACCAGGGAAAATGACAGGACTCTCCTCTTCAAATTTAACAGGTCGTGGCCTTTTCCTCTTTGGTGCTGCAGATGATGCCCCAAAAAAACCCAACCTTTCTATAATCAGTAGCAGAAGAAAGATTTCCGAAAACACAAAAGCTATTAAAAAATTCCATTGGGTTACAATCTAAAGATACTCACCCACAGCAGGCAAGGGAGTACTTGACAAGCCGGAATTCTGAGGCAACATCGCCGGCTGAAGTGCCGATGGAGGTGAGATTGGGATCGGAGAAGGAACTCTCGACTTGACGTCATTGCTCGATCCATTTACATCTTTCAAATCAAACTTCTGCGAGGCGTTTGCAATGATTTCTGGCTTCGTAGAGCACTGAGATTGCCTCATCAGACCATACAAAACCTCTGCAACCTCGATCTCAATCTCATCCTGAATTGAGGAGGAAGGCTTGGAGATCTTCGTCGGTCGGTGCTTGATTCCGATAGGCTTCTGCAACAACAAAATCTTCATAATTTAATCTCCAAATCTCCTAAAAAAACACAAAAACGCGAGGCAAGAACATAAGAGCAAACCATCTTCTTCCGAACAGGAGCATTTGAAGAAGACGGCGAGATCGGCGACGGTGATGGTGCCGCAACGCTCGGCCTCGCTGGTGAAGTCGAAGCTTGACGGTGAATCTGCTCTCCTCCACCACCTCCTCCTCCTACACCACCTGAAATCCAACATTCATGTGACCTTTTCGCAGAAGCTGCAAAAACAGTTGAAGAAAAGCCGATTAAAATCAGCGAAAATCAATAAAAAGGATAGTTCTTCCGAATCTCAATCCCTCTCTTTATAATCTCTTATTTTGCTACCTGACCGAGCTTTTTTCGGCACCGAGAATCCCATCTCATCGGCAACCTTCCATGGCGCTGCTCTGACAACCTTCGTAGGTGGAAAGCTCTTCCGGTGGTGGTTATTCGATAGCGATGACGAAGATGCGGGATTCGGCGGAAGCATCCGAACCGCTCCAGCTTCTTCGTCCTCGTCTTCCTCCTCATCGTCTACGCTCTCATCTGTGCTTTCTTCTCCTCCGTCCTCTCGATTACTTCCATGCATCAATCTATCTCCTCTCCGTCGCTTGTTCCGACTCGACCGATCACGATCTCGATCCTTCTTGTTCCCTCGATCTCGTAATCTTGCCGTCTCCTGCAACTCCATCGCTCCATCTTCCTCTGCAGCAAAATCGGGGAAAAACATTCAAAATCAAAGAAAATATGAACACAAAATCTCAAATCTGAGAAATAACAGAGAGATCTGAGAAGTTCAAACCAGGGGAATCTCTCAAACTACCACTTCTCTGTCTCCGCCTCGACAATCCGTTGGTGGCGGCCATACTTCCTCTTCTCGCTTCTCTGTTTCTGTCCATCATCTTTGATCTTTTCTCATCAAATCAAATACAGTCACCAATCAATCTCCACTTCTTACAACTTTCCTCCAAGAACAGATCTCCCGGCCGGATTTCCGCCATAATTCGCCAGATTTCCCGTCAAATTCGTCAGAAACCTATAGATTACGACTCGTCTCCGACCAGCGAAGCGATATACGGTATCCAAATCTTTCAACAAGTGAAGATAA
Source organism: Euptelea pleiosperma (assembly GCA_035048495.1). Taxonomy (NCBI): domain Eukaryota; kingdom Viridiplantae; phylum Streptophyta; class Magnoliopsida; order Ranunculales; family Eupteleaceae; genus Euptelea; species Euptelea pleiosperma. Next base: position 29,703,269 of record CM068546.1, read on the forward strand.
AGTCGAAAAACAAAGATTTCGCTTAATTTCTTCTTTGCTCCCTCTTCGCCTCCTCTGGCTTCTTTGCTCCCTTCTTTGCTCCCTCTTCGCCTCCTCTGGCTTCTTTGCTCCCTCTCTCTGCTTTTTTCTACTCTTTTTTGCTCTCTATCTCATCTCCTTTTGGGTTTTTACTCTTCGCAAGACACACTCCAAATCCCCACTCGACGGCTAAGATCCCATCTCTTACATCCGTGCTTTAATATAAACCGTTGGATGCAAACCAAATCCCACGGCTGTAGTTGGCAGGTGCCAACATGGCAGAAAAGGTCCTCCATCCGATGGACTGGACTCTATTAAACGACTAGAGTCTAGCCCTTCTGAACATAACCTCCACGTGTCAGATTCCATATCGCTTTCTTCCATCCCAAGCTTCGGTGATTACTCCACTACCGATCCGATATATTCTATAATCGCTCGCCTGGCGACACCGACACCAGCACCAGCGCCAGCACATCCGTACGACTTCCACACTGGTTATTGCCCGTTTCCCGGTCGGATGTAAAAAGCTACAGTGCTACCGAACGGTCGCATATACACACATGGGGCCCAAAGTTACCGCCTCCCACCTGGAAAATATCGGCTTCAACCGGTCAAACTAATTATTTCGTTCCACCCTTTTCTTTTTTAATTTATTTCCTTTTCCTACTTCTTGACTGCGGGACCCACCATAAAGCTTCACTGAAGAAACGAACGGTTAAGATTTCCGGATTCAATCACGGAGTATTTTAAGAGCGTCGGATCTACATCTGACGTGGCTTTAACATTACTCTGATAAATCGCCGAACCAAAGCAAACTTCGTCTGGCACCGAGCCATCCGCTTCGTGCTTGTCGAATATAGGGCGAGATCTGTGCCGTTAATATATGTTCACTGAACGACCCAGATTTCTGTGGCAGCCGATAAAAAAACTCGAGGGATCACGGAACTTCCGAGAATGATGGGGCCCACGTCAGCTGCCGATATATTATTATTTCCTCGCGAGGCCTTTTGTCGTGATTGCCCACGTGGCAGTTATGATGACGTCATATTGGTCCCTACTCAAACCTCACTCCGTCCCGGTCAAAGGTATCACTGAGGTGGGTTGGGCCCCACCTCAGTGATACCTTTCTTCTTCTTTTGTCGTCTCTGAGCTTTCATTCCCCTCGTTTTCGCATGATAGTATAACCGTGAAAACCCTTGATATGCCACGTGTACACCAACAATTGCCACATCATCGAACCTACGTGGCTCCTCCTTCTACCGTACAACACATATCGATGATGATTAATATAACGCTCCTTATCCCTTTGTGACGTATTATTATATAATTACAACTAGAATCTATATTATAAAGCGATGCCCCTGACCCTGAGCAGTGGATTTTCACAAATTTTACCCTCAATTTTCTGGTTTTATTAAAGATAAATGGGCAAATTAGACATTTCACTTTTCCTTTCATAAAAAAATTTGAAGAAATTTTGCACTAATCTTCGACGTATCGGTCAGCAAAGTTACTTACCGCCCAAAATAGGAGCCACGTGACATATTCTTAGAGTTTTCTGACCGGATGGATGTTAGGCCCAATCCTGTATGGATATAGTGACCAAAAATTAGTCTGATTAGTGATTTCTAAGCGTTGGATTGGAATCATTTTATTGAGTTGATTTATAACCATGGAATTTGAGCATTATTGATCATTATCTGGGTACAAAGATCAAATGGTTTGAAATCACTATTTAGGCTGATTTTTGGTCTCTATGTCCACCTAACGATTCGCCAAACATCGATACGGTCTGTGTCCTATAAGAGTTTGCCAGGTGGCTTATATTGTGGGCGGTCAGCATAGTTCTAATCAATTCCACATGTACCTCCAACAACTATATTTTAAGAATGCCTTCATTAGGGCTGCATTTGTGTAAGCTCAAAAGATGTTAAAAGTAAGCTTATAGCTTGTGTAAAGCAGTTTTTCTGCGTTTTTAACTTATTTTTCTGAATTAACCAAAAGCCAATCAAATCTAGCTTTTTGCTTATAGCTTATCGGGATGATTTTTTATTTTTAGGCCTAAGTCTAACTACAGATTGGCCAAACATCCATACAGACAGCATCCTCTAAAAGTATGGCGTGTGGCACATACTGTATGTAGTCATCGGAGGCGGTCAGTGTGGGTGGTGGCGAAGTTTTACTCAGGGTGCTTTCACAATTTGTGGGGTGCAAATAAAATTTTCCTAAAACTTAAGTGGAGCTCTTTTAAATGACCATTAAATCTTTAATAAAAAAAACAAAAATATCCTTCAATCATCTCGTAATTTTTTAAAATGACCAATTGATTCTTTCTTACCCAAACCCAATACTTTAACCCATAGTTATACGCAATAAATGCGAATAAAGCTTACCCCAAATGCAAAAGCTAAGCACTATTTAGCGATAGTGGGCCTTTGAATTTCAGTTGAGATGCTAGGGCATAAAACCCTAGCGAAGGAATCCATCCTTGCTTCATTTGCTTGATATAAGAAATTCAAATTTTGTTATTTGTGAATAGGCTAAACAACACTTAGGTTCAAGGTTGAAGCAAATTTGTTCTACATCCAGCTCCTCCAACAATCATATTTAAAAACACTGTAGTCGGGGGTATAGGGCTAGCAATGGATCGGTTTCAAGTCGATTTGGTACTGATTTGGTACCAATCCGATCCGATCAATAAAATTTAGTTCCAGAACTAATCTGATATGATTAGGTCAATTTTGGGTCCAATAAAATAATACCTTTAGGCATATATTTAAGGGAATTTTTGACATACCCCACCATGTTGTCTTTAAAATTTGACATACCCCCCTCCCCCCCCCCCCCCCCTCCCCCCCCCCCCCCCCCCCCCCCCCCCCCCCCCCCCCCCCCCCACAATTTAAAAAAGCTGACATACCCCCCTATGACTCGGTCCACTGTCATTTGACCAGTGTTGACCCGAGTTGACTACCAAATTTTTTATTTAAGGACGAAAGTGCCCTTGTCTTCAACTTTAGAACAAGGGTTTGGGTTTAGGCCAAAACCCAAACCCCAAATCAAACATGAAAAGAGGAGATTGAAAATAAAAATTAAAACCCATGTTGGTAAACTTGAGATCTTTTTTTTGATTTTTTGATGAATTAATCAAATATTGAGAAGAAAAAACCCCCCAAGAAATAGATAAAACTCATGAAAGAATATTTTAAAATTGAGATAACCCATCTTTCCAAAATCAACATCTCAAAAGCTTAAAATATAAATTGCTTTGTCTCATTTTTCATTTATGTTAATTAAAATTTAAAAACTAAAATTTTATGCTGTTTTTTTTTTTTTTTTTCAATATACCTTGGGTTTTAAATTGTTGCCGGAGTGCTGGCCGGCTGACCATGAGACTCCGGTTGGTTGGTCGCCGGTGATGGGTGGCCAACCCATTGGAATCTCTTGGCTGGCCGTCCATCACAGCCGTTTGATTTGGGGATTGGGCTTTTGTCCAAACCCTTGTTTCAAGGTTGAAGACAAGGGCATTTTTGCCATTTAATAAAAAAATTGGTAGTCAACTCGGGTCAACACTGGTCAAATGATAGTGGACCGAGTCATAGGGGGGTATGTCAGCTTTTTCAAATTGTGGGGGGGTATGTCAAAAATTCCCTATATTTAAATAATATTTAGGTAATTAAATATATATCTATATAATACATATTCTATATAGTATAGATATCGGGTCAATATCAGATCGAAATAGAGTTGATCCGGGACCAATCCGATAAGAGATCGAATCGATAATCTATGATCCGGTACCAATCCGATAACGAAAAATAAGGTTCCAGACTTAGTTTTTTCGGATTGGATCAAATCAGATCTTCGGGTCGATCCGATCCATTGTCAACCCTACTGGGGGTACATGTCAAATGTAGAACTTCTAAGTTTGGCCTTGAAGCTAAGTGTTGTTGGGTAAAAAATGAGCTTTTGAATTTGAGTTGAAATGCTGGGGCATTAAACCCTAGGAGCGGAATCCAACCTTGTTATTACTCGCATATGAGAAATCTAATTTTTTCTTTGTTTCTTTTTTGTATGTTAAGGAGTTTACAAAACATGGGACTGAATGAGATAGGGACTTTCTTGCATCGTCTTCATTCAACGCCGCTCCTATTTCCAATGGGTGCTTCGCTATCAAAATCATTTTCCCTTTGATTTGGTAGCATCAAGATTAATTTAGAAAACATTCGTTGGCCCCGGGGGACTTCAAGTTTTGAAGTCTCCCCACCCAAAATGTTAGACACGTACTGCAATCCCTTTAACTCAACCCGTGTTAAGTCCCTGGTTAGTGGTTAACAAGGGGTACTTGTCTGACATTTTGGGAGGGGGACAACAAAGTCCCCTAGGCCCAGCGGATTTTTTCTCGAAGCAAATCTGCTCTACATCTGACATGTTCCTCCAACAACCATATTTTTTGGAAAAAAAATATCAACCTTAAAACTAAGCATTGTTTAGCAAAAATGGACTTTTGAATTTGAACTGAGATGCAAGGACATGAAACCCTAGGAAAGAAATCCATCATTGTTCCATTTGCTTGAAACAAGAAATCCAATTTTCCCCCCTTTTAGTGTTTAGCTTCTAGGCAGAAACCCTAGGAAACGAATTCATCCTTGCTTCCATTTGCTCAATATAAGAAACTCAATTTTTTTTTCTTTTCTTTTGCTCGTGACTAATTGTAAGGGCGTTTCTTGACAAAATAAGAAAGTTTCAACCCAAAGGACAGTTTTGGAAGATTAGTTTAAAGTGGCACATTTGAAAATTGTGAAAACTCAAGGCATAGTTAGAAGAACAAGATACTGAAATTAAAAAGTCAAGCTGCATATATATCTATTACTACTTTAAAGCCAAAACCTGGGTTGGGGCATGCCGCTCACATGAATGCTTAACACGACACTTACCTTAACAGGTTGCTCAGCATGCGGACATCCTTAATGAGGGACCACAATATAAGCCACGTGGTACATGTTTAGAGAACACCGACCATATGGATGTTGTGCCCGTTCTTAGGTGGACCAACTTACCAAATATCATCCCAATTAGTGATTTCAAACCATTGGATCTGTGTACCCCAAATAATGCTCAAATTCTACAGATAAAATCAACCTAGGAAAATGATTCTAAAGCAATGCTTAGAAGTCACTAATGAGGCTAATTTTTGGTCTGTAGATCCACCTAGGGTAAGGCCAAACATCCACACAGTCTCTAAGAGTGGGCCACGGGGCCCCATAATCATTCACGTGCGCACGTGCTGACCCAGGAATTAATAGAAAATTAGAAATCAGGGCGAAGGGAGGAAATACCCCCTAACCTTTATTACGGTGGAATCTGTATAGTTTCAGAATTTGGGATTATTTAAAAATTGGGAAGTGGGGGGGTGGGGGTGGCCCACAACAAGTTCATTAACGCCGTGGGAAAAAGTCTATTTTTAAAATCAGTAGATCCAAGGCTTTATATAATGGACAAAAGAGGGGATCATCTATATATCCAACTTTGTCTTGGAATTGTTGAGGTGGCAAGTAGTTGGTGTGCCACGTGGATAGAACAATTATCGGGACTTTCGGGAAGGTGCAAGGTCGTGCTGTCATTAATCACGGGGTGGGATCATATTTGAGATAGTTTAAAGTTTGCAGGAACCAAAAGTATGAGAAAAAAAGTGTTAAAGATATTATTTTATGTGGCCCTTTTTATTTTTTGCGGACTTGTTTTCAAACCAAAAGCTCCGACTTTGGATTGATTATCAGTCTGAAAATTTTGACTTTTTTCCAGTGAAACACCATTTCAATTTATTTATTTTTTCTAGAAAAGCATGCTAGCAAGCAGCCCCTTAGTGCGTTGCACGGATGCAACCCCACCCCGCTAAAGACGAAAAAGACTTTCTCGAAAACCACATATTTGAAATTTTTTTAATTATAATATGGGAGTGCATGTTGGCACGCCCCAGTTCTTGTCGGGGCGGACTCTTGATGGGGGCACACCCCAAAGTGAGAAATCTCTCTCTCTCTCTCTCTCTCAGCAGAGTAAAACTTCGCTGACTGGAGACCGCCCACAAGATGATCCACGTGGCATATTTTTAGAGGACACTGACCATATGGATGTTTGGTCAATCCCTAGGTGAGTCGCACAAACCAAAAGTCATCCAGATTAGTGACTTCTAATCATTGGATTGGACTCATTTTCATGGGTAGATTTTAACCGTGGAAATTTGAGCATTCTGGACCATTATTTTGGGTACAAGATCGAAAGGTTTGAAATCACCAATTAGGTTGAGTTTTGGTTTGTGGGTCCACACAGGAATTGGCCAAACATCCGTATGGTCAGTGTCCTCTAAAAATGTGACACGCGGATCATCTTGTAGGCGGGCAGCCAAGTTTTACTCGTTTTAGAAAGAGATCTCTCTTTTTTGAGTGTGCCCTACCAAGACTCCGCCCCAATATTTCTTTATCTTAAACGGGGTTGCATTTGTCCAACTCCATTAAGGGACTGCTTGTTAGCGTTCCTCTCAAATAAAACTGAAATTAAAAGTAGGCTCAGGCTCCAGTTACCGCCCTAAAATTACAGGCTCCGGTTACAGGATACAATATGAGCCACATGGCACATAATTAGAAGACTCTGACCGTATGGATGTTTGGCCAATCCCTAGGTGGACCTACAAACCAAAAATTCAGCCTGATTAGTCATTTATAGGCGTTGGATCATTGTACCTCAAATACTGCTCAAATTCCCACAGTTTAGATCAACCCATGAAAATAAGTCCAATCCAACTCCTATTAATCACTAATCAGGCTGATGTTTGCTTTGTAGGGATTGGCCAAACATCCATACGGTCAAAGTCCTTTAATTATGTGCCACGTGGCTCAAATTGTGTCCCGTAATTGGAGCCCTGTCATTTTAGGGCGGTAACTGGAGCCCGTCCCTTAAAAGTAATATATCATAAAAGAAAACAGGGGTAAAATATAGATCTAACTACTTCAACAAGTGGGGTCCATGCATTCTCAATTATTATAAGCCACACACGACACCTCTAACAAAAGAGGTGTCAAGAATGCTCTGTTTTTTTATTCCAAAAACATCCTTGCATCTGTTGGTAAAGTTTTGTGTGGATTTGAGGGTTTTTTGGTCTTTTTACTTGCAGAACTTGTCGTAAAGTTTCTATATCTTACCTGCCACAATTTCCTAAATTGCACATTGAGTTGCAAAATTTCTAAAACTACCCCTTAAATCGAAACTTTCATTTTCCAAAAATACCCCTTAATATTTTATTCGTGTTGAATAAAAACATGGACAATTTGGTCATTGACAACTCTTTCATACTTTAATTATTTTCATCTTGTTGTCAACGGATATTATTCGAATCAAATATAAACATATCCGAATTCGGATCTAAAAAGAAAAATCCTGATAGGTAGACTGAAAGCCATAGGTTATGTAAGCATCTGCTTCCATTTTCAAGTAAAAAAATAGAGAGATAAAATCAGCTGCGCGCCAAGGTCTTCAAATTTCTCAAGTACATGTGGAGCAATTGTATTGGTGTTTTGGGTGACATATGTCCAACAGCGTGTGACTATTCGGACACTAAATTAATCCTAAAAAGAATGGTAATTTCGTTAATATATTAAATTATTTGCGGAATTTAATTTATTTTTTTAAAAGGTTTGGTTATTATAATACATGCACTAGTACTATTCATTTATATTATATTGTTTAAAATACATTTTATTAACTAGATTAAGAATGCTTCTGCCTTTATTAAAGTAAAACCAATTTAAAAATATTTTAGAATAGTTTAATAATAATCAAAAATATTTTATTCATAAATAAATTATATTATAAAATCCTTTCTTTCTTTATTATAAACAAAAAAAAAAAACCCCTAACTTTCTACAATCTTGAAGTTAAAGCAATCGAAACGAGAAAATATAAATATTCATTCAAAGGGTTCTAGTCGTAGACTCATAGTTGTCTTAGGGCGTGTTTCATAATTTCCCACCAAGGCGAGAAAATGGATTTTCTCGGGAAAACATAATTTTCCCTGTTTGATAGCCATTCTCAATGTGAACATTTAAAAAAAAAAAAAAACATTTTTTGATATATTTAAAAAAAGTTAAATATTTTTGTAAATATTTTAAGCGCGTTTCATTTTTATCTTTTTAATGTATTAAAAAATTCATTTTTATTGAAAATAGCAATTTTTTTGCGAGAAAATAAAAATTTTTCACCAAGGCTTATTTGGTGTGAAAATATTTACTAGGGTGGGGTGATCAAATATTAGGCCTAGTTAAATATTTGGTGTGGGCAAATGCACGCCAAACATGTTTGGGCGAATATTAGCATGCACAAATATTTTATTTTTGTGCCATAGCGGCCTACCAAACAAGCCCTAATTGTCAACCTAACCTAACCCTCCTCCTTCATCTGGGCTTGGAATTGGTGATACAAGGTAAAAAACACTAAATTTGCGGAGTTAGAAATGGAATAAGAAATGGCCCCTAAAAATTATACTTGACGCGGGAAACGAGAAACGTGAGAGGAAACGATTAAAAAAGGCAAAGAAAAACTTATGGGGAAATTATATTTTTATGATCCTAGTACAGTGGCGTGAACAAATAAAATAATATAATAATGAACCAAACGAGTTGCCAATTGAGTCAACCAGCTCACAAAGATGGTTCAATTTCACCTATAAGTGGATTACCTATTATGCCCTGGGACCTTTCTACAGTGGTGACCCATGGTACTCCATGGTGGTGCATCACCATGAAGTGAACAATGGTGGTCCCTTTTGTCTATTTTCCTATGGACAAAGTGTACATTTGGCTCTCAGCAAGCAACTATAATAATTAAAAAGTAATTGATATTTTTACTTCCTCTCGTGAACATTTTTTCACAGTTGGACAGAAATGCCTTTCTCGCTTCATATTTAACTTTTGAAGACAGTTCACGACAGGTTTTTTAGCGGGGTAAATGTGAAATTCTTTTTTACTGAAAGAAGTAAATTTAGCTCCGAAGTTCTGATGGGATCTAGTGCAGTAGTGCTGGAATGATAGCACCCATTTTTAAGATGCTATAGTCTTTAGTCAACTTTTCTTTTACCATCTGTTCGATGGCTGATATCCATCGTCAACATTGATGACGGACCACGGCGTGAACCACGTGGCACATTATATGGGTGTTTGGACATCCCTAGGTAGACATACATATAAAAAATCAGCATGATTACTGATTTCTAACCTTGGGATCTGCGTACCTAATAATGCTTGAAATCCATGGTTAAAAAAAAAACAATAAAAAAGACCCTAATCCAATGAATTGTGGCATGTCAGTCCACCTAGGGTTGGGCCAAACATCCATATGGTATGTGATCTCTAACAGTGTGCCATGTGGCTCATATTTGGTCTCAACATGGATGTTTGAAAAGAAAAAAAAAAGTTAGTTAAATGTAGGTACGTATCCCCATTATTAAAAGAATAATGATCTCATGGTCCAAGGTCCAGTAACATTATCATGGTGCATGGTGGTGTTGTTTTGTCATTGGTCAAATGATACTTTAAATCTACGGTTAAAAATAAACCATAACGAAGACAGAATGAATTTTTGCATGTAGGTCCACTTAGGGATGTGCCAAACATCTATACAGTCAGATCAGTGACCTACAAGAGCCTGCCGCATGTAATGTACTGCCATGTGTAAAGTGCATGGTAGATATAAATAGAAAAAACATGAGGGTATTTTTGGAAAGAGAATTGACAAACAAGATTGGTCGTCACAATCGTTCTAATAAGTAGAAGAGATGGTGGCGCCCCCACGTTAGCTCACCGCTCTTTATTTTAACGCGAGTGACCCTATGGTGGACTTCCATCGGATCACCACCCTAAAAGACCTTCCACAATTTAACAATAAAATAATCCTGTTTGGAGAACCCCATGTTCTTGGGCTGAAATTAGGACCCACAAAGGAGAAGTTTTGAAAATCAGATTTTGTTACACGTGTGCCCTAGAAAAGTTTAGGCCTCGAGATGAGGGTTCTGTTCTAACGTAATGAAGCTGTGACGTGATACATCACATCAGACAGTAGAACTTTGCTTACCGAGTCCGGACCTATAAACCACGTGGCATACTTTTAGAGGACAGATGACCTTATGCCCAGTGGATACTTACCAAAAATAAAAGAAAAGATGTATCAAGGTATGCCTGAAACTGTTTCAAATGCGGAAGCAGCATTTTTGTTACTTACAGCTGTCATCTGGACCCACTGACTGCATGGATGTTTATCCCACCCCTTGGTGGATATACAAACCAAAAATCACCTGATTGGTATTCTATAACCATTAGATTTTAGCACTTTTTAAGGCGTTCCTATAACCGTTGAATGCAACCATTATTTTTGTACTAAAACCAACGGCTAAAAATTATCAAACAAGCTGATCCATGTGGTCAGTGGGCCCCGATGGCAGCGGTGACTACCAAAAATGCCACTTCCGCAATTGAAAAGATCTCAAGCATACCTTTATACATCACGACCCAAAATAAAAGGAAAAAGATGTAACAAGGTATGTCTGAAACTGTTTAAAATGCGGCAGCACCATTTTGGTTACTTACCGTTATCAACTGGACCCACTGACCACATGGATGTTTATCCCACCCCTTGGTGGATATATAAACAAAAATCACCCTGATTGGTATTCTATAACCATTAGATCTCAGGTATACCTTGATACATCACGACCCAAAATAAAAGGAAAAAGATGTAACAAGGTATGTCTGAAACTGTTTAAAATGCGGCAGCACCATTTTGGTTACTTACCGCTATCAACTGGACCCACTGACCACATGGATGTTTATCACCCTGATTGGTATTCTATAACCATTAGATTTTAGCACTTTTTAAGGCTTCTTATAGCCGTTGAATGCAACCATTATTTTTGTACTAAAATCGAAGGCTAAAAATTATCAAACAAACTGATTTTTGGTACATTGTTTATTAAGTGGTGGGCTAAACATCTATGCAGTCAGTGGGTCGAGATGGCAGCGGTGACTACCAAAAATGCCACTTCAAAATAAAAATCAGTGTGATTAATGATTTCAAAATTTTTCCATCTTTGTACCTCAAATAATAGTCAATAATGCTCAAAATCCACGGTTAAAAATCAACCCACGAAAACGACACCAATCCAACTTAGAAATCACTAATCAGGCTAATTATTTTGTCAGTAAGTCCACATAGGGTTGGGCCAAACATCCATACAGTCAGAAATCTCTAAGAATATGACATGTGGTTCATATTATCATTATCAAAGTTCTAAAATGGGACCCAAATGATCAGTTTCTTGGGTTTTTATTTGGGTAAATTACCGCCCCCAAGAACCTTCAATGTCTCCGTCCTTCGCTATTTTAAAAACAATTAATGTGGAATGAATAATTTTTTATTAATATCATTATCATCGAAAAATCAATTTCCCGTTTAAATTGACCGTTTCCCACGAAACTTGTTCTCTTCATTTTTTTTGGGAAGCCCTTTCGAAATTTGTTTTCCCAACGTCTTTCTTACACATAATGAACCAACGAGTGGTGGGACTTACCAAAAGATTTATAACTAAGATCCTCGCCTAATATATCTACCACGTAAATCTACTTGTTTACAGCTATGTTTCTCTTTCGTTACCAACTACAAATAAATAAATAAATTGACCTTCTATTGCATTATTTAGGGTAGTCATTGAAATATCATTTTCAAGTTGTAACAGTGAATGTAACCAGGGAAAAACAGAAGATTAGAGAATGATGGAGATTTAAGGTTGAAGAAGAACAGAAAAAAAGAGAAATAATGAAACCGTGTAAGGCATGGTATCAGAGCCAAGGTCATAGGATTGAGTTGCAGGAAGCACATTCTTGAAGGGTGATTGTTGGGAGTTAATAATGTCGCTCCCTAAGGGCACTATAGGAGCCAAGGGTGCGAGATCAAATGTTGTCGGAGTCAAAGGTCACAGGATCAAATCTCATAATAGACCTGCGGGTGTGAAATCGATTATGGTAAAAGGGCTAGAGTTTGCGTCTTCCTGACAAAATATCTTTTCGAGAGGAATGGCGGCTTGTAAGTGTTTTAGATGCCTTAAAATGATATGTTGGAGTTGTGAAGAATTTTGGAAGCTTTGTTAAAAAGAGGCTTGAATAGGGTCAAGTGTATTGCACACTAGGAGCTTAGTCTTTATACCCTATATGGTTAGGACCCAAGCACGGTTTAAAAGGGGCCGTTATAACGGTATAACATACTGGTGGTGTTAACGTTTTTTCTGTTATAACGGGTTATAATGCACAGGGGCAAAAATGGAAAAGAACGGGGAAATAACAGAACATAACAGTGCCAGAATTCAAAATTTGAATTTCAAATTTTCGATAAACTTTATAACGGAAATTAAAGGAAAATAACAGAAAATAACAGATTTTTTTCAACATTGTGTTTTCATTATAATGGAAAAATAAAGGAAAACAACGGCCGTTATTTTCTGAGCTTTAAAAAGTTACATAACGAAATGGGGGAGGTTGGAATCTGTTATAACGGTCGTTACTTTCATTATAACACCTGTTTTTTTAAACCAAGGACCCAAGTACTACATTCTTGAGTCCATGGGTTCAACTAAAAGGAACAATGTTCGTGCATGTAAACTTTGCGATAGACTATCGTTAATTTTTTTTTTTCAAATTGGCTTGTGAATCTCCTAATGTATCTAGTGCGACATATTTCTTTTTCGAGAAAATAAATGAGGTATTCAATTTCGGATTCGCTTTATCCATATCGCACACTTATAATTAGCACCGTATTATTAACTAATGAATCAATCCTAATGCATAATTAAGTTCCATGTATTTATAAGCATTTATCTAAACCCAATATAGGTGTTGGAGCCTAAACTCTCGGGGTTTAATTATGCACTTAGGGCGTGTTTGATTGCTCAGATAGGTTTCTCGAGAAAATACATGTGGGAAACGCCTTAAATGGCTGATTGATTGCAACTGAGAACACATTTTAATCATGTGGGAAAATAAAGACGTATTTTCAGGTGGAAATGAATTCTCACATATCTGGATGGGAAATGAATTCCGAGCTTAGTAGGGAAAATTATCCAAATTGAAATGTCTTGGTACGGAAAATTATAGAGATTTTAAGGGCCTGTTTCAAACGTGAGAAAAAGAGTACCAATGGCAAATATTTAGCTAGACAAATATTATCTTTGCTAAATATTTGTGCATATCAAGATTTAACAACATTTGGTACGTGTATTAGCTAGCTTACTTCATTTTCTTTCAATTTTGTGGGTCTCACGTATTAGAGTAAGTCAAATATGGGCTAGGTGAGTGTCGGCCCCACATATTAGATCACAGGATCCAAAAGAACTCATTTTTATTGAAAATAACAATTTTTTCGTGAGAAAATAAAATTTCCTCCCAAAGCTTATTTGGTGTGAAAATATTTACTGGGGGTGGAGGGGTGGGGGGTGTGATCAAAATTTTCTCACAACGGTGTGTAAATTTGTGGGCCCGACTAAATATTCAGCGCAGGCAAATGTGTGCCAAACTTGCCCAGACAAATATAAGCGCGCCCGAATATTTTATTTTCCTGCCGGGGTGGCCTACCAAACATGCCCTAAATGGCTATCTAACAATGTAGAGTTGTGTCTTTCCAAGAAAAATGCAATTTTCCCACTTAGCAATCAAACATTCCTTTAGGGTTTCTTTAATGTGGAAGCTAATCTAATTTTCAAACAAACATGTGTAACAAACCAATGAACTTCTTGTTTCCATGTGTTTTCAAAAAACCATTGTTAGCAAATACAGGACTATTTGGGTAGTCATATCCAAAGGTTAGAAATCACTAATCATGCTTATTTTTGTTATGTAGGCGTATCTAAGAATGATCCAAACATCCACATGGTCAGTGGCCTCTAATAATGTGTCACATAGCTCACGCTTTGGTCCATCACCAACGTTGACATGGACCTCAATCATCAAAATTTTTCTTTGGAGGAAGAGTTCATATGAAGGCATTTAATGCCTTTACAGCCAGTTGAAAAATAAAAGTTGTAGACCAAAAAGCCCTTACTAAGTAAAACAAATAACAAAAGAAATAAGCAAAATAGGGCTATTTTTGGAATATTCAGATTTACCATTACGCACGCAAGAAGGGCTTAGATATTTGGTAGATAAGATTGGTGGGCATCACTTTTTGCGCCTCATACATTTGAGAAAAAAATATTGTAGGAATGAATAACAAAGCTTGAAGGGCAGTGTCACCATCATCCCTAGAGGCCGTCATCCCTATTTTGAGAGAGCTTATGGTCCTCAAGATTCAAGCCACACAAATCCCAAAGACAACCACACAAGTATCAGATCATAGTCGTCAGGAGGATGCTATCATTCTCCAAGCTTGAGTGTTGTTAGGCTTAGCTGTAATGGGTCTTTCTATTTGAAGTTTGGTCAAGGCCCAACAGGCCTTTCAACTTGAGTCGCCATCCGATTTCAAAACTCAATATACTTGCTTAGTGTTTATTCAGAGAAATAGCGGCATAATCACATTTTTTTTAAGAGTCCGTCTAGAGCTACATCCATTTCTTACACCCGATGGTAGGGCTCACATGGAGATCATGGCGGAGAATCTAACCATACATTGAGTTGTCTTTGCCACGATAATTTTCATCACAAAAAAAACTTTGGATGTAAGAAATGGGTGTAGCTCTACGGTCGGATTATCTGACATTATCTCTATGTGGGCCCTACCATTGAGTGTAAGAATTGGATGTAAGAAATGGGTGTAGCTCTACGGTCGGATTATCCGACATTATCTCTATGTGGGCCCTACCATTGAGTGTAAGAATTGGATGTAAGAAATGAGTGTAGCTCTACGGTCGGATTATCCGACATTATCTCTATGTGGGCCCTACCATTGAGTGTAAGAATTGGATGTAAGAAATGGGTGTAGCTCTAGACGGACTCCTTGCTCTTTTGCCACATGTAGAGGGTGTGAAGTGCTACATGTAGAAGGTGTGAAGTTCTATTGAGCTGAAATTTGTCCGTGTGAAAAGATGCTGAGGTTAGAGCAGTGGCGGAGGCAAGATTTTGTTCAAGGGTGGGCAAGGTGACAAGTGACAGTCAGCCGACAATGTCAGTAATCGCTGTGATATTTTTAATTGACAGAATTACCCCTACATAGAAATGGGGTAATCAAAGTTCAACTTTTTAAATTATTCTCCAATGCTTGAGAGCCAATTTTTTTGAGTAAATCTTTGATGAAGGACATCCATTATCAACAACGATGTCTGAAGTCAGTCATAAACGTTGATCACAGATCACAATATGAGTCATGTAGCACACTCTTAAAGACCACTGACTGTATGGATGTTTGGCCCTTTCCTAGATGAACCTCCATAGCAAAAATCAGCCTCATTAGTGATTTCTATCCGTTGGATTGGTGTCTTTTAATGAGAATATTTTTAACCGAGGGATTTGAACATTATTTGGAGCACTCAGATCCAAAGGTTAGAAATCACTAATGAAACTAATTTTTGGTATATAGGGTCCACTTAGGGATGGGTTAAACATACGGTCAGTGGCCTCTAAGAGTGTTGCACGTTGCACTCCGCAATTGGTTAGGCGCTGCTTCAGAAAACCCTAGTTATTGAAAAGTACAAAGAAGAGTGGGGACGGGTATTCTATTGTGGGTGTCACCATGCAGTGAAGATAGTCGGGTGAGGATGAGAAAAAAGTGATAGTCTCTGTCCGTGCATGTAGGTCCCTCTAAAGATACTCTCTGACAAAAGTCATCTGATCAAATGGTCCCAAGTCCTGGCCAACCAGTCTATCACATTCTTTTTGGACAGTCAAAAAATAAAGCAATTAGTTGGGTGAAAAAGTCAGAGATCATATATATGTTCAAGATTGTCCAATTGGATTAATATTGACTTCTTAGATGGGCCCATTTGCATTGTGGGTCTAAGAAGACAGCTTGTTTCGATCCTCTTGTCCCGTTGCAAGTATTTTAGGTGTGGACCGTAGTTAATAGGAAGCTCGTTTCCATTTCCGTTTCCGTTTAGGGAAATCCCTTGACGAAATCTATTTCTCAAATGGATAGAAACTTGTTTCCTCAATCTTTTTCGCTAAGGCGATTTTCCCGAGAAAATACACTTGGAAAATGCTTTAAATCGCTGATTGATTGCAGACATTTCAATCATGTGAGAAAATAAAGGCGTATTTTCAGGTGGAAATGAATTCTCACCTTTCTGATGGGAAATGAAATCCGGGCTTAGTAGGGAAAATTATCCAAATTTAAATGGCTTGGTACGGAAAATTATATAGATTTAAAATGGCAATCTAACAATGGACAGTGTGTTTTCCCAAAGAAAATGCAATTTTCCCACTTGGCTATCAATCACGCCAAGGAGAAAATGAGCCAATGCGCACAAATACACGGGGTGAGACTTTTTCCAAGATCTATTGCTTAAATTCCTACCTAATATCTCTTTCTTATTTCCTTTAACAATCATCCCTATCATTTCCAACCAATAAACAAAGGGTCGGGCTCAGGGGACCCGTCTTTTAAGATTCGTGTTCTCGAGCGTGGATTATTAATCACCATTGGATTCTCGGAATCCATGGCCGAGGACACGAATAAAAAGACGAGTCAGAAAAAGACGAGTCCTCGGAGCCTGAGCCATAAATAAATAAATTGACACTCTATCACATTATTTTAGATTACCATCGAAATACAATTCTTAGTCTAAAAAACATTAAAAAAATATATATTTTATAGATTGGATGGTCAATAACACTTCATTGAATTGATTTTTAATACAATAAGTAGGCCTTTTACGACGACAAAATATAGATATATAGAGGAATGAGAGTGAGACCCACCAGTCAATAGATACGTGACGTTTTTCATGTCATTCAGCCCCGCCATCTACACGTAGTTTTCCTACTGTTTCGTGTATCATATGAAAATTTTAGGGGTCATTTCTTCGGGTTTTTTTTTTATTTTTTTTTTGGCGTAATATTTCGCGAAACATTTCCCTTTCTGGCAACTATGAAGTGGACGTTGAGGGTTATATTCAACTTTCTTGTAGCAAATAGGGACCATTAAACAATTTATAAACTTTTTGTTAGATTTCTTTCTTATCATAATTTTAAATGCCACTTGTGGACCCTTACCCAATCTTCATTTATAAATAGTCAGTTAACCCACGTGCATAGGTGCTCAAAACGTACTGGACAATGTTTTGACACGTGGGACGACAACAGGTGGTGTGATGCTATGCTGGATGATGTGACCTATGGGGGTGTGTGTGTGCATAAAATATGCCATATGGCACTCTTTTCGGCCCACTGATCCATGAATGATTGGCCATTTGGCCCACCCCTTGATGGACCTATACATTGAAAATCAGTCTCCAGGTTTAAAGGAGGCCGTTTTAACTGTTAACGGACTGGGGTCGTTACCGTTTAAACAGCTGTTAAAATGGATTGGAACGGCCAGGGGCAAAAATGAAAAAATAAAACGGGAAAAAATGGATTTTAACGGGTTTTAATGGTTTTAACGGAAAAAGCGGAGAAAATGGCACTGAAATTCAAATTTTGAAATTTGACAATTAAAAAAAAATTAGAATTTAACTGATTTTAACAGAAATTAAACAGATTTTAACAGAATTAAACGGATTTAAAGGTCGTTTTTTTCACAAAATTTTTCAGAATTAAACGGCTGTTTAAACGATTTTAACGGCCGAAAACAAAAAAAAAAGGGCCATTTTTTTCAAAACCGATAAAATGTGTTTAAATGGTTTTAACGGAAATGGGCTTGGGGCGTTACCGTTTAAACGGCCATTTTTAAAACCATGATCAGTCTGATTAGTTATCTCTAGCTATATCTGAGTACCCAAAAAAATACTCAAATCCAACGGGACCCATGAAAAATGCTCCAATTTGATGGCTAGAGATCACCGATAAGGCTGATTTTTTGTGGAGGTGGGTCAATCATTCATGATTTACTGGGCCCGAAAGAGTGATATGTGGCACATTTTTATGCACCAC
This sequence comes from Euptelea pleiosperma, assembly GCA_035048495.1. Taxonomy (NCBI): domain Eukaryota; kingdom Viridiplantae; phylum Streptophyta; class Magnoliopsida; order Ranunculales; family Eupteleaceae; genus Euptelea; species Euptelea pleiosperma. The sequence continues at coordinate 29,721,394 of CM068546.1, forward strand.
ATGACCCCTTGGAGATTATCTCAGAGAAAACAAGCCCATTCCAATATTTTTAGGGTCAGGATTGGGGGACAACCATTTTGACAACTATTTTAGACAACCATTTTGGCGGACCCACGTAGATGATGAATCAATGGATGATTTTTGGTGAGATGATCTCCTCGCCATATATATCACCCCAGCAAAAAATCAGCCTATTTGAAATTTCTAACCCCATCAAATGTGGTTTTCAAGTTACACAAAAAATAGACGGTCCATAATTCTTCAACTTCTTAACCAGTCTACGAATATCCGAAGGATTTGAAGTTTTGTGAGGATGATCTCCTCACAAAAAATCAGCCATTGATTCATCTTTTATGTGGGTCCGCCAAATGGTTGTCAAAATAGTTGCCCTATGATCCCGACCCATATTTTTAACCCGTGGACTTAAAATTTATAGTGAGATAAAGGGTTTAGAATTTTTAAACTTGTAATTTGCATTTCGTAGGACTAGATATGTTAGAATAATGTAAGGGAAGGTGAGTGCCGTGTGAGCGTCGTGTCTTAACCCAGGTTTTGACTTTAAAGTTTGAAGTCCCTCGGGGCCACCTGTCCTACGGCTAAGATGGCACTTAACTGTAGTTGCTTTTTTTCTTCACTCTTAACCACAGGACAGGTGGCACTTAACTACAATAGGAGAATGCCATCGATAAAAAAAAAAGTCCTAGTATACCTAATTGTACAGCAGGATTTTTCTTACGTGATACACATTTCACTAGAAAATATTTGCGGTCATACAAGGAGCCCATGTTTGACTTTAAAGCTGGACGTTCCCCATCCAAAACGCCACGTGGAGTATTGTTTTAAGGCTCACTTACCTTACGGATATTTGGTCCACTTCTTGACGACTCTACGTATAAAAAATGCTCCAATGATCGTGCGTCACATATACTAATGGTTACTTTTTAAAAAGTCTTTCGTAAAATCAAAAGCTTAAACCATGGTATATGTGGCACACGACCATTGGAGGCCCTAAAGAGTTCTCACGTGGTTTTTTTGGAGGGGAAGTATTCAAAGTAGGTAACACCTAGTCATCACAAAGATGACAGGCTCAAAGTAGGGGCCAGTAAAGATTCGCTGGCCCCGGGGACTTCGAGAAAACATTCGGCCTCACCCAAATTGTCAGACACGTGCTTCAATCCCTTAACCCGGATGCTCCCGGCGACTTCAAACTTTGAAGTCTGTCCCACCCAAAATGTTTTTGAGTAAAACTTCTGTCACAACGGATTGCTGCAAATCACACAATCACAAGCCAATGAGTTTTCGGCATGTCCACCTCAAAGCAAAAAAGCAAAAGAACATGGGTACATGCCGAGAACTCATTGGCTTGTGACCGTGTGATTTGCAATCCATTGTGATATATAAGTTTTACTCAAATGTTTTGACAAGTACCTCAATCCCTTAACCCAACCCGTGTTAAGCCCTTGGTTAACAAGGACTACTTGTCAGATATTTTGGTAGGGGAAAGGCCCCCCGGGCCCGCGGATTTTTCTCCTGCTATATAATATATATATCACCCAGATCATGGCTGATCCTGGGGATTTCACGGCACAAATCTCAAAATTTTATTCCAGAATTATCATCCTGAGGAGGATCATTATCATAGTATCAATAAGTGACAGCAATGATGGCCCAAGGATTCTCCGTTTTTAAATCACCGCTCTATCAATAATGAAATGATGTGAACAAAACTAACGGACAAAAAGAAAAAGACAGACGCCACTTTCCACAATGTCTTATCTTTGCACCCAAACATACGATAAGTGTGCACCTTTTTTTGTGGCATCAAGTGGGACAAATACAGTAGGGCCACGTGGAAGCATGGGTTCAAAACATCCTCGAGTGGTTTTAGGGGGTATTTTTGGAGGAAGAGGTGCCAGAAATTTTGAAGTTGGAAAAGTCTACTTTTAATGAAACCATTTAAGTGTAATGGTTATTTCTTGAGCTACCACGTGGCTCATTTGTAAACACTGATAGTATGTATATGTTTGGCCATTCCCGACCTACAGATCAAAAATCTTGAGCATTATTGACCATTATTTGGGTTCAAGAATCCAAAGGTTTGAAATCACTAAGCAGTCTGATTTTCTGTTTGCGAGCCCATCTAGGGATTGGCCAAACATCCATATGGTCGTCCTCTACAAATGTTCCACGTGGTTCATATTGTAGGTCAACGTCAGCGTCAGCGAATATTTACTCTTCGTGGAGATTTGTTTCCTGCCATCTCAGTTAAGAGTTAAAGACACCTTGTTTTTTCAACTGACATAGACCTGCCATGAACTTGTGGGGCCTGATGTTTGGGGGAAGTAAATTGCGAACTTTGATGACAGTTTGCCACGTAATAGTATTCGGTGAGAGTAAGCCGCTGACTACCAATGAGTTCTGGGCACGAACGCAAATGCTTTTTTGCCACGTAACCATGCATTCGGCGACTTCGCTGACAGCCCGCTGTTATCAAACAATAGTTTCCCACCGAGTAGAAATTTGCTGACCACTGCCGATCAGAGATATTACTTACCACCACGTACTCACGTAGCATGTTCTTAGAAATTTCTGACCTTCCAGATGTTTGGCCCGACCTTGAATGGACATGCAGACCAAAAATTAGCCTGATTAGTGATCTCTGAGTGTTGAATTGAAGTAGCTTTCCTGGGTTGATTTTTAACAGTGTAACTTGTGCATTATTTACCATTATTTGGGGTACAAAGATCCAGAGGCTTGAACTCACTAATCAGGCTTACTTTTGGTATATAGGTCCACCTAGGGATTCGCCAAACATCCATCCAGTCATTCACCTAAAAAATCTCATTCATTGATCTGGTAGAACGCTCACAGCATGATCGCATGCTCACAGACGTCGAAAGCACGATGAGATACTGATCAGAGTTCTCAACAGTGGACCAGAGATAACAGATGAATCATGGCTAGGCATCCGTCAACAGCTATGATTTTGTTTTATGGACCTGCAAAACAGTGAATAGTATCTCTACCAAGTGCCAATATTTAATTGTACAGAGACCGACCATTGGGGAACCCTATAATTGTTCTAAGTTTCACTTTTAAGACCGTAGTACATTGCTCATCAAATATAGTTGGTACATTGGAGCTTTCAGGGAACTTTTTTTTTTTTTTTTTGAAAGATCCAACAGAGATTGTTTGCAATCAACGTAGCTTTAACTTTCATAGAAGCTCAGAGAATGATCCTGACCATCCAATCATCCTATTCAGTCTAATGGGACCCACCATGAAGAATTCCAAATCAAGATTCAATCTGCGCAAATGATCCTAACAAACCAAAGTAGACATCTTTTGCTAACCAATTACTGTATATTTGACCCAGAATGGATGTCTTAGTCATTCACAGGGTCGGCTTTTGTCTTACCCCTCACATTTGCATGCCATGTGTCCGGGTATTCCCGGTATGAGGATGGTAGATCACATTATTGTTTACCAAACAGGGGCCTTTGATGTCCTCTTCTATGTACTGTGTTGCATCCAACAAAGTTCTTATAAAAAATTAAAGAAATGCTTAAAGATCTTCTTACAAAAATCTGAAGAGATGATTATGCATCCAAAATTATCCACAAAAAAGAAAAAAAATTAAAAAAAAAAAAGCAAGGAAGACTACTCTGAGATATAGTCAAGATGGGCCTCACCCATTTAATCTGTTTATTAGGAGCCATTAAACTTTCAGCAACTCCTGCAAACGAAAAACAAGATGGCTAAATCTCAATGAAAAGTTAAGAACAAAAACTAAGATGGGGAAACTTTGGAACAATTTCACAATGCAAATACGAGAAGTTAAATTCAGAACATTCATGCAAGTACTACATAATACTAGAAATATTCACGTATAGATGTTCTTCTCTGAGGGTCAATCACATACACCATTCCCTATCAGACCAATCATTACAAATATGAGTTGATACATATGTGGTTGTTCGACATGATAAGAAATCTCGGTCAGTTCTTATACACAACATTATGTTTAGAAGTTATTTTGTTGCATTGCAGGTAAGTACTGATAACAGATAATATAAGTTTCCAGAGGAGTAGATCCACCGTTCAGCTAGTGCTATATTGATATCTAAGAGATCTCCTAAGCAAAAAATGAATAAATAAAATAAACTTATTAAATGATCGCGACAAACTGATTAACAAAGCCTCTAAAGAGTATTTGCCATATTTTTCTTTCTAATGAGCAAAAGAATGCATTAGATTGTCAGGTTCCCAACTGCACATATTGCACTAAACATTGCTACTGAATTCCTAAATATCGGTATTTCTTCTTGCAAGCTCTGCGCTTTTCCACTTAAAAGATGAAAATTAAAATATTGTGATAAACATTGAATGCATCAATAGCACATGTCAACACTGCATTGAGTTTCCCATATTGGCTATACAACGTGCTTTGAACAATATTCCTCTATTCTCGACTTTTCTTCCCATATTTTCTCCTTTTGTCTTGATAAATTTGTCACTTACTAAAAGTACCCCAAGAAACTATAATACAAAAGAGAGAGAAAGCTATGGTTTCTGGCCAAAAATGCAAGCATGAATGCATAGACAGAGATTGTGCAAATTCATAACACAATATTATCCTCAAATTCCTTACACTGTGCCATACACGTAACACATGCAAAGTGGATCCCAGCTAGGAGATTCCTTATGTAAAAAATAAACCTGAGTGGTTGACTGTAAACAATGCTTTAATAGGTGTTTGAGGCTTAAGCCTTGAAGCTCAACTAAGGGTGAGGCTCCCAAAAACAGCCCATGGCTTATTAAAAAAGCATAAAAGAACTTTTAAGGTATATGCCTCATCTACTGACTTTAAAAGAAATTTATGCCTCAAGTCTTTTAAACGTTTTTTAATGCCTCGTGTCAAAGGCATACACCTCACATGCATATGTTGGTGATGGCAATTTTAGGTTACTGCACCTTATGGAATTCAATTTTCTTTGCTTTTCGCCCCTAAACCTCAGTTAAATTTTTTTTGACAAGTCCTAAACCTTAGTTAAATAAAACTAAGTTATACTTTGCTAAATAACATCAGCAAAACTATCTTTTCCCCCCTATGAATTAGATTATATTTTTCATAATTAGGTTTTCCTTTTCATTGAAAAATCCTATTATTTATTTCTTTATTATTTTAAGTATTCATTTAAAAAAGCATGTTAGTGAGGCTTAAACCTCACACTTTAGACCATTGAAGCACCTCGCCCCACAACTCTGCATTATCCCAGTGGATGTAACATTGAATGTGCAAGTGGTCCACATTATGAGGAGATCCAAATTCCCCTCTCCTCAAAGAATCCTGGTTTCTTGATATTCCATAGACTTGAACCGTTCAGCTAAGTAGCACATACCTTCTCTTTTTGTTTGTAAATGGAATCAATCTTCTTCATATATTCGTCTGTCAATTTCTGCATAGAGACCAACATGAAGACTTTATTCAAAAAGGCAGGAGAGAAATATTTAAGAACTTCCTGACAATTTTACTTAATTGACGAGAGAGAAAAAAAATGCAGATTAGGATGATGAAATGAGAGAAAATGGAATCTCTTAAATGACCCATGACAACAGTTTGCACAATAAAGGGCACTAGAAGTTAATTCTGCACCTGCAAGTCACTTGACAAATCTTTAACATTGTCTTCAGAGAGCTTTTTCTCCTGCAAGAAAAGGAAGTGAACATCAGGAGTAGAAATTTGGTAAACCGTTCTAAGTCATAAAAGAGAAATGGAAAAAGAAGAAATTGTAGAAACTGTTCACAGGTTGAATAAACAGAGCTATAAAAAAGAAATAGAACACTCAGAAAATTTTCACAGTTTGAACTTTGAATAAACATTTAAAGATGCAAACCTTCTCAAGTTTTTCATAGGCCTTAATGGCATCTCTTCTTATATTCCTTAAGGCCACCTGCAAATAGTAGATCGGTGGGGTGTCAAAAAGGATTCAGAGGAGAATCTCTGAGAAAAAGGCGTGTTAAGAAATTCAAAATCCAAATATAATATGTGAAGATGCCAGAATGCTAAGTTGCTGAAGTTTTTATGTGCTAATATCACAGGCCTGTGTTCAAAACCCGTCTTCACCCACTAGCCTGTTAACCCACTAACCACCCACATGCTTTTCCCAAAAAGGAAAATAAGTGCAGTATCTTAAACAATATCATACGCATAGCCGAATTACATAATGATCCAGACTGCTCAACCTGGGGATCACCACTTATATGGCCCGTAACTCAATTCATATTAACCAAAAAGCCCAAGGAATAATTGAAAAATAAAAGTTAAAAATTAGGGTTTAGACAACTTAATGTGGTTTGGCCATTTCACAAACTGAACCTCATAGAGAGCTCCTGACTGTTATATGTTTCGTAAGATAAATATCCGTGGTTGGGACCAGATATCCTAGCTCTACGCCAACAGTTTAAATTTGACCTCGCGGAGTAGAAGTTGTGCACAGAAATCCAGCCCTTTTGACCCAGTCTATATGGGTTTTCAGGCCCATGACCATAATCAATCTGGATTCTTTAAGTGCAGCGCAATTATGCTATGTTCCAGCAATTTCCCATATTCAGTCAGGTTTCTAGAAGTTACTGTCCTTGTCTTGGTTAATTTTAAATCTTAATTGAGTTCTATTTTGAGTCTTAGATTTTAAATATGAGGGACATTATTGTGCAATCGGATGTTTTATAACCTCCACACACTTAGGTGTGCCCATGATATAGCAGATAGGCTTCCTATATATGGTGCTCTTAGGTATTCCTTATAATAAAATGTGGGAGAGGTTGTTTCATTGAGTAATAAAATTTTCTCATTACTGAAAAAACAATTCTGATTTCATTAGTTGCTTTGAAGTAGGTTTATTTGGAAAATGCCAACTAGAGTAATGAAAGTGAATCTTAATCAAAGTTCTAAGTCTAGGAGAGTAATTTTATTCTACACAGAATGTCTATTGTGATTTTTATTTTTTTAATAATACTCCCTCCATAAATGAGTATTCTTCTTACACAAACTCAGAAACCCAAAGCCAAAAGCTTAAGTAAACCATAAAGATTCTAGATAATCGCTTTAAGCCTATTTTGATAATCAATTTACAACAATGAGGCAACGTATTTCTGAGAATCTACAAAAGAATGAACTGTACCTTCCCTTCCTCAGTCTGTTTCGCCACCACCTTTGATAACTCCTACACTCGAAATACAAGAAGAAAGAAGGATTAGAAATCAATCTATCGCAACAGTGTTTTAAAGAACTCGACTTATTTTTCAAGTCTTTATGAGAGATTGCACCCCAATTCCAAAATCCAATATTCACAAATTCAAATTAAGCATCTTATTTGTCACTCTTCCTGCTCAACAAAAGTAACTTGCTGACACTCTTATTGGGAAAATTATAATTTGACCTTTCCATTGTTTTCAGCAAATATTTATATACTATTATATTTAATTCTAAATACAATAATTAATCCAGATACGTTTTTCATATTGTGCGCCTAAAAGAACCAAGCTTCGCAAATGCAGAATTTGTTAAGACCCAAACAAAATGAACATGGCAATTCCAGGGAAAAATTGTACAATTCCACGTTTATTTTTGCATTGGATAAATAATAAATTTGAAAAACAATTTACCAAGTAGGGAATTCTCTTCCCTAATTTAATTCTTTTCTGTATTTCCTTTTTCCTTCAATACAATCCATTACACATCAAACAACAAAAACATGTATTTCTTTGACAATGAAAAATAATAGGGTAAATATGCAAAAAAGAAACGAGAAAGAATAAAGTATCGGATATTGAAATGTTCTACTGCTTCTAAATCAGGAACTTAATCTAAGGGTTGGTGACACTTCAGGGGCAAAACTTATAATAGGCCAGCAGTTTTGCATCCAATATATTGACATTTGACGGACAAAGGTATTAATAAGGTTGCAACATGGAATGAACATAATAAGGAGGAGAAAAGTTATGGGGTTACAAGGGCGTGGGTTTGTTTTGAAAATGGTATCCACCGGTTCCTTTGGATGTATGAACGGTGATGGGGCTAATAAGAATGTTTTGGGGATTTAAAAGGTATTTTGTATGTTACATGATATATATTGATACATTGGTGCATATAAGCCAGTTCATGGAGATGGTGCTAAATTTAATGTTAAGGGCAATAGGGATTGTATTGGGTTTATAGATAACATCTGTTTCCATGACATATGCAATGAAAAAGGCACACCTTCCTTCTATCAGAAGTCAATTGTGGGACAGACAACCGAATCACTTCTCCGTCGTTGTTTGGAGTTAGACCAAGATCAGAACTGACTATGGCCTTCTCAATAGCTTTTAAGCTGTAAAACAGTGGAGCATGTCAAAAAGAACTGGGAGTCAGCCTAAATGCGAAAGAAAATACATGTGGTATTCTTGAGATGACATGAATTCCGGGCTCCCCTCCCTGTATCATATATGTGACACACATGTAGTAGATTGGACCCATCACACAAGCATCCCACCTAAGGGGTCTAAATCAAGAAATTAACTCTCTTTTATATGGTCAGAGGAATTATGGTCAATAGCCAGGAAAGAGCCCCTAAATTGGATGGTTACAGTCATCCAATTGGGTTGATTTCTTCCATACCAGATCTACTAGGTGGGATCCATGGGGACTCTTCCATACCAGACCTACTAGGTGGGATCCATGGTCCCCATTCCCTCGTATGTACACCATATCTACGACAGAGGGGTAGGAAAGGCAGGAATTTCTTCTCATGAATACCCAGGTTCCTCAACATAAAATAATTTGCAAAAGTTGTACCTTGATTTGTCGTATGGCTGAACGAGGAGAGAACTTGCATCGGGAGTACTGATCTGCGCAATGCTCTTTAAGCTGACTGGACTTCCATAGTACTCAACCTAGAAAATTAATGTCGTATAGTTATTTAAAAAGAAAATGACATTTTCTTGAACAAAAACAAATAATTCATCTACAAGAAAAAGGTACCACAACAGTAAGAAAAATAAAGAGATTTTCTTTTAAATCAAAACAAGACTGGTTTCAACCTCAAGCACCTAAGACTAATTGCAATATTAGAGATGTCATTACATTTGGCATGATATATATACTAAAGAATGATTTAGCAAACAAAAGAAAAAATAAGGGGCAGTTTAGATTACCAGGGTGTGGGTATGGGCGTCAGTCTGTCAGATATGGGTATGTGTCCAAGTGTCAAGACTTGCTCAACCCCCAAATTTTTGGATACTTGGACACGACTAAATAGTTAATATTTTAATATAATAAAAGTTTTACTGTAAACCTGTTAAACATTACTTATCAAAAAAAAAAAAAGTTTTATTGTTTTACATTGAAAATGTTTTAATGAATAGTGCTTCATTCGAGTCATACGAACTAGTTTTGCTTTTACGTTTAATGAATAGTGCTTAATATTGTAAGAATGAATGTGTCTGCCTCATTGTGTGTGTACCCCATCATCTTTTTCTTTCCACACATGGGCATGTGTCCAACTCAATGGCACGTACCAAGCAAAGAAAAAATAAGGTTGAAAAATTGGACACGTATTTGGTGGATCCGACACAGATCCTAAACCCATGCCTAGGGGGGTCAATGGGTACCCGATTAACAGATACCCATAGAAACCCGTCCCAATTATCCCGGTTCCACGACTAGCTATTTCAGAACCGAACCCAAAAAGACCCTGAACCGAAGTATATAATTGGTTCTTGGTACAATTGTACCTAGACTGAACTGGAACCAGAACTAAAACTATAGGACCTAGAACCAACATATAGAGTAGTGTTGAAGATGTCAAGTTTGCTCTAAAATTTAACATGAAAATCAATTTTTATATTATTTTTGCACATTTTTATACAACACAAGGGTACCCAATACCCAATGGTAGAACCAGATGTTTATCAGTTCCGTCTGGACCCACTTATTTTGGTAGCAGAACCAGAACTGATAGGAATCAGAATTGTCGTACATAATAGGTTCCAGTTCTGGGTACATTGGTACCCGAACCGGAACCAACCTGTTGGCACCCCTACCCATACCCATGTTGTGCCGACATGGATATTGTGGGTTAAATAGAACGGTACGGGAATCCAGGTCTTCGTCTGAAGAGATATCACAGCTTGTCTCGAGGTACGTCTGTCAGTTGGAAATCCGAGACATCCCAATCGAGGCAATACAATAAAAATAGAGACAAGCATAGACGAACTGAGAAAAACGCCCAATATTTTGTTCCATGAGACCGAGGCATCTCAATTGAGACATGGTTTGGATCGCCATTTTTGCTCTGAAAAAAGATATTTTAGAAATCTCTTTCATGCAAAACAATATCTTGTTTTGGCACAAGATAGCGACCCACATTGCCCCTAAAAGTTAAGCAATGAAGAATCAAGATCCATGCGGAAGAAGCAGAAAAAATTCCACCAATTGCAACACTTGACCCTCCTTTATCCAGGCTTAGGCTGGCAGTGCATGGCTAAACTCGACAGTAGTAAAGTTGCCCTAAAAGTTAAAGCATTGTATAATGTATACTATATCCATACCCATGTCCTAGATTTCAGGATATGAAGGAGTTGTATACTTATTTCCTTTACCGGTGTCCATATCCACATCCAGATTGAGGCATCTTAGTCAGTGTCATCAGTGGAAGTGAATTAAAAAAAAATGACGCACACCTGCAAATGGCTTCATACCTCGACTCGATCTAGCATGGCTGGATTGGCTCGTCCTGTCCTAACAGCATTGAAATTTTCCCGAACTGTTTCAATAGTCTTTTCCATTCTTTTTTTCTGAAGAATAAACATAATCAGGAATGCATTTACATCAGTTATACTTCCTTAAAGAAAATTTTCGAATACAATTTATACGAAGTCTCCCCATGACAACCCATATATAGTTAAGACCAAGGTTTAAAATTTCGGTTTCACATGCCATTTCGGTGAGGGTCGAAACCGAAATTTTGGTCGAAATTTTGTGTGAAACTTTGGAAATTTTCAAAATTGAGATTATTGATGAAAATTTCGACCGAAATTTCACATGAAATTACAAAACAAAATCAAAATTTCAAAAAAATCAAAATTTCAAAAAAAATCAAAATTTCTAAACATTTCACGGAATATCATGAAATTTCGAAAATATCCGAAATTTCGGGTTAAACCCTGGTTAAGACCGAAACTTCTATTTCAACCATCATAGATAAACTTACAACATCTTTCTCAATCGCAGACTTCTCGGCTTCTATTTCTTCAATTGTTGCACATCTCCAAATTCCTGTTCTGAAGAAGAAGCAACAAAATGCAGCATAATAGAACACGTGAGGGAGAACCCATAAAAATAACGTGACCAAGAACTCAATCCAGGTGTGTCTAATATATACCCACAATGAATTACAAAATGGAATCCTGGCCCTGGACTTGCCTCTTATGTACCAATTGTTTTGCAACAAAGGGCTTGCTGGAATACTTGATAGCACTATCTTGAAGTCTTACGTAATTTGCAGCGGAGCTCCAAGAAAACACATTTGTAGAAGGGAGGAGGCGTTTCGTGCAATTGGCTCCTCTGTGGTTAGAATCTGAAAATGTACTTCATTACCCAGTTGCTATTTTACATCTATATAGTATCCAATCTTGAAGAGACTAGGAAATCACCAGGCCAAGTTACGAAATTTGTATGAAGACAATTCTCCGAGTCAGTCCATATCTCATTCAGCCATAACCGACTGCTGGACCCAAATTACCAAGTCCATACTTCGGTTTATAGAAAAATGGCCAGGTCAATGAGTGACACGGCCCCAATTTCACGAAACTGAAGAGGTTTTCACTGACTCGGATGAGTTGACTGGATTGGGAAGCTCCCAGGAACTAATCGAAAGTTCCAAACTCCACATTTAGTCTTATAAGTTATAGAAAATAAAATATCCCGGCAATGAGTGGTGACACAGTCGATTTTCTCACAGACTCGACCGAGTCGAACTTTGAAACCAAAAGGCCTTTCTGAACATTATTACAGGTCTCTGAACAATATTTGTGAACACTAAACAGCAATCTCACCCAAAAACAAAGAAAACCAAACCTATAATAGAGAGAGAGAGAGAGAGAATTAGGATGTGTGGTTCTTGTTCTGTACTGACCTCGAACTGAGAGGAGGGATTTGGGAGAGTTTGATATCGGTTGACAGAGAGACCGTACAGAGGCAGACGGAATCGCCATTAAGGCTCAGACCAAGAAATCGATTGAAGCTCTCTCTCTCTCTCTCTTAAAGTAAGAAAAATAGTGGGGAGCGTAGTTAGGGCAGAAGAAGAATGTTGTAGTGTTTGTCGAACCTCTCGCGGCTTGTCTACGAATGGGGAAGGAAGCAGAGAAATGTGGATAAGGAGAGAATTATGAAAGGGCAAGTTTATCTTGTTCCGCAGGATATGTTAATAATCTACAACTGAATCAAATGGGAGGATATCCATTGTTTAATTCATTTTGACCTGTGAGGTCACTCTGTATATAAGTTCAAGGTGTTGGTGGGCAAAACGTGGAGGGTCTGGGTTGGAACTATGGTTCGAAGTCTCGGCCAATCTCGATCTGGATCATGGTTCAAAGTCTAGGATCGGTGATCATCACTCCCGGTCCGGAACACCCCAATCTGAAAGATCTTGGCGAGAAAACCCCAATACCGCTCAGATCGGTGGCTGTCAATCCTGATTCAGATCGCCCTATCCAGAACGGTATCGGCCGAGACTTCGAACCATATTCTACAACGCGGCACTGATCCATTTGATCAAGGGGTTGTCTCGCCCAAGATGTATTGTTTGCTGAATGGGCCACAAATTGTTTCGAGCAAGCTCGAGACTAATTTGGATCTAGTCGATCTGGATTGGAACCGACGCCCACCAATCCGGCCCGCAATCCTCAGACTTTCATCCATGGTTTGAAGTTGGAGCTAGGGATGTTCCCTTTGGGTAAGGGAGGCATTTTGGCCCGTCCTGCTGGGCCTAAATCAGGCCAGGCCGAGGCGGGCTAAAGTTGAGTCGGGCCGAGCCGCAGGCTGGACTTTCCAAATTTTTGAAGCCCAAGACCAGCCCGGGGCCCTCGAACCAGGATTCGGACTAGGATTATTGGCCACGGGCCAAGTCTCAGGCTAGACCTACGTGTGGGGCCTTTTTGAAAGAAAGTAAAAAAAAATACTAAAAAAACACCACTTTTTAAGGAGGGGAGTGGAGAGGAAATTTAAAATTTTAATTTTGGGAGAGGTGAGTATTGTAAAATTCAAATTTGAGTAGGGAGGGAGTATTTTAAATTTTCAAAATTTAAATTTTGGGTTTCACAGGCCGCTTCACGGGCTGAGACAACCTAACCCATAAGATTCTCTTCAGGTGCCAGGCCGTGGGCCAGACTGTGGGCTTAAATCCCAAGGCTAGGACCACCCCAGAAGCTTAGAGGGTTGGATCGGACCAGGCCAAGCTAAAAACGGGCCGGGTCACGGGCCAAATTGAGACCCCTACCTTTGGGTAATCTTAAAGCTTATCTGTAGTGCTTGTCGAATAACACTAATAGGAAAAGTACTTGATTTACGCAATTTTAGTTGTTTGGTAATAATACAAGGAAAGTGTTTTTTTTTAGGGTGTTTTAGGAAGACTAGGAATCAATAGATGTGCTTAGGGCTGGCAATGGATCGGATTGGATTGGATCGGATCTCCGAAAATTCCGAGTCCAGAACCTTATTTATACTTATCGGATCGGTACCGAATCGACCCTATACCGATCCAATAGTGACCCGATATATATATAAAAACCACAATGTTGTTTGTTCTGCCGTTCGTTGTCCCTGATCAACAGCTTCGGCATATGATGATGTGGACAAAAAAAACAAAAAGTTGGGTGAGAGTAGAGAGACAGAAAAACGAGGATCGACCGTCGACTTGAGAAAGATTTCCTCGTAGGTTTCCAAGATGGCTTTCACTCTCCCCAAGAGAGAAATCGAAGTTTTACTCAACCAAGGAAGGTATTCCTGGTTTCCGAAGGATTTTTCCCCCTTCTCTATCCCAGATAACTTCTTCTCCTCTCGGTTTAGCGGTGATTTAGATCCAAGACAAGGTGGTTCAAATTGAAGCCAAGTTTCTCCCCCAAAAATGAAAACCTTCTTCCCAAAGGTTCAACCCAGATAGAGAGGTTAGAAACTAGGTTGTTCTTTCACTTCTTTGTAGATCTGAACTGATTTCAGATTTTTCTAGTTTTTTTCTAGATCTAAATGAACTTTTTTTTTAGTTTTTGTCGGCTGCAAGTACTAGGATTTTGATGGAATCTGTACTGGTTTTATTTTTTAAAACCCTAATTAGCTGTGTGTTGAGTCTTGTCAATTGGAGAGGCGTTAACCTCCACGGGTCAGCTAGAGACCAAAATAGAAACTACGAAAATGGTGTTGGTCGACTACCTTTGAGGACTACAAATACTTTTCAACCATTGGATTAAGCCTTTGATGTAAAGTGCTTAAATCCAATCCAGCACTTTGGTCTTTAGGTCCCCTTGAATTTTTTTAGTTTTTTCTAGATCTAAACACATTTCTATTTTTCATCTACTTCTTTATTTTTGTATATATGCTATATTGGACCGTATCGGGTCGGGTCGGACCCGGAATAGATCTAATCATATCGGATCAGTTCCGGAACTCAATTTTATTGATCCGATCGGGTCCGGATCAATTGGATTTCTTATCGGATCGGTACTAAATCAGTACAAATCCGACTTGAACCCGATCCATTGCCAGCCCTAGATGTGCTGAGCACAAACCAAATAACATAGACAAATATAAATAACATAGCCAAAAACAAAATAAAAGCCTAAATATCAAGTAGCCGACCAATGAAAACAACTCCAATCCAACGCTTATAAATCATTAATCAAACTAATTTTTGGTCTGTAGGCCCAGCCATAAAAAATGAAACCCATAAGAACCATTTTTTTCAAAAGAGAACAATGAGTTCACTACTAGGAACAAAACCATTCAAAGTCTATTGTATCAATGGCCTGCCAAAAAATGAGGAGAAAATAGAAAAGTAACCCGCAAAAGCCTTTATTTGAAAATAAAAACTGCTTAGCGGGAACAAAATCATTCAAGGTCCGCTAAATCATCCGCTTCTAAAAATAGTTTTTTTTTTCTCGAAATGTTAGTAAAACAAAAACCACAAAATGTTTTAACCATGGTTTAAAATAATGGCCGTTTAAACGGTAACACCCCAGCCCGTTACATTAAAAATCGTTTTGACACTTAGAAATTAATGACCATTTTTCCCTTTTTACGGTCATTAAAAGTATTTTAAAGAGCGTTAAAATCTGGAACTTTTTGTGGAAAAAAGGCCGTTATTTCTGTTAAAATCCATTATTTTCATTAAATTTTATCTTTTCGTTTTTCAAAATTTGAATTTCAGCGCCATTTTTTCCGTTATTTTTCTGTTAAATTCTACTTTTGCCCCTATCCGTTACAATCCATTTTAATAGTAACGCCCCCAATCCATTATACCTTTAAAACAGTCTCTTTTAAACCTTGGTTTTCACATCCAAGTCTACCACCAGGTCCACCACTGTTCGTATTTATACAAGGAACAAAGCCTATGCAAATGTTTGTATTCAAAGAATAAACAATGACACCACAAAAAGACTCAAAGAAGAAGAACGACACTTTTCTTGGCCCGAATATAAATCCCCAATTGGATTCCCGTGGCCGGGCAAACCACAGATTACCGAATCCTAAAATTGGCAATGAATGCCAACAAACCCGCAACAGTACGAATGCGTGGACAACCAAATCCCTCCATAGGGTTGCTCCAAAGGCTCGAACTGGTAGGCATATTGGGTTTGGGTCATGGTATCTAGTAAACCACCCATCTCATGTGTATATAGAAGAGAAAGCCAGAAAAGCGCGCATGGGAAGAGTGGTATCTGTGCAACCGTATTTGGACCCGCCTCTTTTATATGAAACAAAATATATTGGAGAGGGAGAGACGTGTTTGAAACATTGGGGGTGTTTGTAGCGTAGAAGGATGTCAAACCTCAAAACGCTATTATTGTAATTAGAATTAACAAATTTTTCTGAATTAAGGGCTCCTTATTATTGTTTTTTTAATTTTCAATTATGTGCTTTAGATTTAGAAGTTGCAAGGAATTGCCCTTTTTTCCCGACTCATTCTAAACAGTGTAAAAAACATACTGAAAAATAATTTTCCTAGAAAAATCACGACCCATGTGGCAATTTTTCCACACGAACCAAACACAGCCTAAAAGAAACACCCTCTTATCTTAAGATCTTATTCAAGGTTTAACGGACTGGGGGCGTTAAAACTGTTAAATCGGAACGAAATGGGCAGGGGCAACAATGGAAAAAATGGATTTTAACGGAATTTAATGGAAAAGTGGCGCTGAAATTCAAATTTTGAAATTTGAAAATTTCAAAAAAAATGGATTTTAACTGGGTTTAACGGCCATTTTTTTTTCACAAAAGTTTTCAGAATTTAACGGATGTTAAAACGATTTTAACGGCCATTAAAACAAAAAAAAATGGCCGTTAAATTAAAAGCATCAAAAAGTGTTTAAACGGTTTTAATGGAAACGGGCTTGGGGCGTTACCGTTTAAACAACCGTTTTTAAAACCATGATCTTATTATTGTTCTTCATATTCCCATAAAAAATAACTGGTTTTTCAATTTTTCCCATATTTTTGCTTAATTTCTTTCTAATTAAACTAACATTGGATCCTTTTTTTTTATTCTGTTATAGTCAGTTGGTACCTGTAACTCTGTAAGATCTACAGTTTATATGTTCTAGCGGCACTAGAATTAACGGGGAATGCAATATATTTGGGACCCATGTTATCGTATCCGATTATTTGCAACATTTTACATACAAATATTGTGAATAGCCTATAAACAACTCATTGCGTCAATTATTAGGATAGCCTTTTCGTTGGGGAGTGCATATTTGCACCACCCATTTCCTATCCCGGCGGACTCCTAGTCGCGGCACACCCCAAAAGAGAGATCTCTCTCTAAAACTTGGCTGACTGATGACGGTCATTGACCCCAGGCCCGGCTTGACCATTAGGCAGATGACGCGGTTGCCTAAGGCCCCCCGACAGGTAAGGCCCTCAAATTTCAGAAATTTTCATGTGTTTTTAATATTTTTTTTTATGAAAAGGCCCCACCTGTCCATTTGCGTTCAAGCCCCTCTAATCAGACAAGACTTTGCTACAGCCAGACAAATCTAGTCTGCGATTGTTTGCAGACTCAAAAGAATGCAAACATTGTATCCACCATTGAATTCTCCTTGAAAAACATGTTTTTAATTTATAATTTTTTTTTTTTGAAAACATTGAAATAATACATTTTTCAATCGACATCTTCTCACTTAGGTTTAGGGGTATTTCTGAAAAAATAAAAAGGCCCCATTTAAAGTTTTCGTCTAAGGCCTCAACTTGTGTTAAGACGGCCCTGATTGACCCCTCACAAAATGAGATTTTTAGAGGACACTAACCATATGGATGTTGGGCCAATCCCTAGGTGGACCTACAAACAAAAAAAATCAGCCTGATTAGTGATTTCAAACCTTTTCCATCTTGTACCGCAAATAATGGTTGATAATGCTCAAATTCCCACGGTTAAGTCAACCCATGAAAATGGCTCCATTCAATGCTTGTAGGTCCACCTAGAGATTGGCCAAATGTCTATACAGTCAGTGTCCTCTAAAAATATGCCACATGGCTCATTTTGTGAGCTGTCAGTTATTGTAGGATCGATAAAAGCTGTTATTCGTTATTGTATGAACATTGACGGACATGCAGTTGCACGAATTATACATAAGACATACAGATCGGACTCCAATTAGTTCAAAATCCAAGAAGCAACGTGTGATTCAATGCTTACATACAAGCTGCCGCATTGACAGAATGGCATCTGAGGCCTTATTGCACTATTATTCATGAATTCTTAGAGTAATTTATTTATCGGGGCAATTTGATAATTTAATTATTTCTTCTCCTATTCTACAAATTTCAAAGGTTTGGTGGGGTGTTTGGTGTGTCGACCACAACAAGAGAAATGGCATTTAATGTGTTCTATATAATGGATGTGATCGCTCAACCAATGAACCCCAACATAATGGAAGCCGTCTGACAGAGAATCAAAGTAAGCAATCTAAAAGCAAAGGAGCCACTATGGATCTACCATACATCATGATAATGTCCATGGACCTTAGACCATGTGATCATTACTCTTTATTAATGGTACGTACGAGGACAATTAACGAATTTTTCTATTTATTTTTAGGAAATATTGAATTTTGACACATGACGCCCTTTGAAAGGGCTTCAGCTTTGTGTAGACGCGCCCTTTGAGAGGGACGTCCACAACTTAAGATGCTCTTTGAAAGAGAACTGGTCACAGGCATTTTGGGCATTCCAAAGAAGGCGGGCTCTTGCCCTTTTGCATTTTTTTTCGTGTCACAGCAACATGGTACCGGGGAACATTGGCTATCAAGGGGTTGTATTGAAAAATAATAATGATGACTTGTAAAGTAATTAAGTATTTATCAAAGACTTGTATTGAAAATATAACTAATGGCATGAGAATGGGTGACTAACCTAAAATGACATTTAATTAACTTTTTTTGCTTCTCGTTGAGACGGGCGTTCAAAGTTCGATGGAGTAAATCTTTGACATCGTTGATAACAGACCGCTACAATACGTATATTTGGCCCATCCCTCGACTCATCAAGATTAGGTCACCCTAATGATCTTATCACAGCATTGGGCTAGGTCAACTGATGATTTTTCGTTGGATTCAAGCATTTTGGTCATTGACTTTGAAGCCACCCAAGCCAATTTATGCAGCCCATGATGGTTACCTGCCCTCTTGCGGAAGTCATGGGTTCAATCTCTCTCCCAATGATATTAGCTACTAGCAGATAAAAGTAGCTAGCACGCCTTGTGCTGGAGGTGGGAGATAAGACAGACTCACCTTAGGCATGAATTACTATTAGAGCAACTAGGGGGCGGCACGCATGAGTGATTATAAGGATATCATCAACTTTGATGACGGACCATAGTATGGGTCATGTGGCACACTCTTAATGACCACTGACCGTATGGATGATTGGCCCATCGCTAGGTCAACTTACATAGCAAAATTCAACCTGATTAGTACCTTCTATCTGTTCGATTAGAGTCTTTTCTATGATTTATTTTTTAACCATGGATTTCAAGCATTATTAGGGGTACTCAGATCCAAACGTTAGAAATCACTAACATAATGATTTTTAGTATGCAAGTCTACCTAAGGGTGGGCCAAACATCCATATGGTCAGTAGTCTCTAAGATTGTGTCAGGCTCACATTGTCGTTGATGATGGACGACCTACTTGATAACATTGCTGAGCGTGGTGTGAACGTGTAAAAGTAGAGTGCTACATTACTCATGCTTTGGGTTGCGGGCGTGAATTCCTATTAGAGCAATATTTACATCAAGCCGTGTAGTCGCAAATGGTTGGCAATTATAGATAGAAATGTTAGTAAGATCTGAAAAGACGTATTCCACGGCCGAATTTTACAAATTTTATGCACAATTAATATTAAAAAATATAAAGTTTTTTTTTTTTTTTTTTTTTTGTATATTTGCCAAATTTTTTAAAAGTCAGACCCAAATTACATTTGAATTTTTCTTGTACCCCATTTTTGCCGAACTACTAAACATGTTTGAGAGTTGAATCCTACAATGCAGGTTTTCTCCATGTAAATCTTATCCCATCGGGTCTTTTTCTAACACGGTTTCCAGCCGCCACACAATTCATGCCGTCCAGCCTCAACCGCGTCGGCGTCGCTAATAGAAAAATAATAAAGTCTTGAATCTCCTAATCACGTTTTTTTAGTGCACAATTTAATGTTACAAGTCCCTTTCCAAGAGGCAAGGGGACCACGACTATAGCCCTACATGTAGGCTCGGAATGGAACCAAGAAGCTCTGAAGGAAGGGGGACAACTTTTGAAGGAAGAACATTTCTTCTCTACATTTGAAGCTGCTGCTTCTACTTGAATATCAACATTAATTGCTAACATTATAGGTGATTGGTTGCTTGGTTTAGCCAAAAACTGGGACGGCCTTGCCCAATTATCCCAGATCGCCTATGGAACCACAGTGGGTCCGATGAACCATTTTGCACCTGCACCACATGTATTCTGTGGGTAGGAACAAATTGGAGTCGTGCTATCCCACGCATTAACCGGATAAAGAAACACTTTGTGGATCGATTGAATCCAATGGTCAATGACCTCAACCGTATACTTTTTTGTCCGGTTATCCGTGGTAAACATTTCTCTAATGTGACTATTTATCCTGAGCCCGTGTTTGAGGACCCCGGGGACT
Source organism: Euptelea pleiosperma (assembly GCA_035048495.1). NCBI lineage: Eukaryota > Viridiplantae > Streptophyta > Magnoliopsida > Ranunculales > Eupteleaceae > Euptelea > Euptelea pleiosperma. The sequence continues at coordinate 29,741,837 of CM068546.1, forward strand.
TCAAAGTCTGAAGTTCCCCCTTCCAAAATGGCACATAAAGTACTCTTTGGGGCCTCACCACGAAGGTGAGGTGGCATGGTTTAAAAAACGGCCGTTATAAATAAAATAACAGACGTTATAACGGATTCGGACCTACCGTTACGTTATGAACCGTTTTAATGCTCAGAAAATAATGGCCACTATAACGGCCATTTTTTTTTTCATATAAAGGCTGTTATAACTAAAATAACAACCGTTGTTTTATGAAACAAAATTGTGAAAAAATCCCGTTATTTTTCTGTTATAAAAAATCCCGTTATTTCAATTGTGAAAAAATTGTTAGATAATTTGAATAAGGGTGGCATCCGGAGGACTCAAATTTTTATCCAAACTCTCGGCCGTGGATTTTGTGAAATCCAATGGTGGTTTTGCCTTGGTAAAGTGAAAGCCAGCTCAGCACTATCTACCACGGTTGGATTTCAAGAAATCCACGGCCGACAGTTTGGGTTAAAAATTGAAGTCCTCCGATCCCGACATTTGAAAAAACATGCTGCAGGAGATAAGGTGGTCCAAAAGATAGACTACTTTGTTACTGCATACCGGCTGCTATACGTGAAACCCTTTTTTGTTTTCCTGTTGCATGTATGTTGCCGACAAGCGAAAATTAGAAGACAACCGGATTGACTGTTGGATTCAAGAGATCCATACAGTTGTAGCCTCGTGGAGTGTAGATCTCTTGAATTCAATGGTCAATGGCCTCATACCTCACATAATTTTGTCCGGATGTACGTGGGATAACATTTTCCTCGGGAATTTTTTTTCTGTTGAGCATCTTTTTCTGTGGCGTGCTTAAAAAGTGCCACTTGGCACACTCTTTCAGGCCAATTGATCCATGAATGATTGGCTCACTTATATTGAAAATGGATAATTTCTAGCCATTGGATTGGAGGATCTTTTAGATATTAAATTGAATGTCTAGGGATCAGCAATCAGGCTGATTGTTGGTATGTAGGTCCACCAATTTGTGAGCTAAGCATTCATGGGTCATTGAGCTAGAAAGAGTGGGACAGGTGGCACATTTTTATGTGTTCCACATGAAAAAAATGATCTACACATTCAAATGAACCACTTTGAATGGTTTAACAATCCTGAGTAGAATGGCTTTCCGGTTTAGCTAGTAGGTTGTTGGAATGGTGTTAATGATGGATAACGGTTTTGAATAAATTCTGGGTGGCCCTGATTGAACTGGCCAAACCCGGTTTTCCGGCCCGTGTGGGTCTACATTTGACTTGGACTCCCATTTTCCTGTTCTCATCGATGATGTAAGCTTATCCTCGTCATAATTTTATATTCTTTTTATTTTTAAAAATAATTTTCAGCTAAACATAAATAAAGGTTAACAGCCGTTATTTTTTAAAATTCAAATTAACAGCTGTTATATCAAATAACATAATGGAATTTGAACATTACTGCTATAAAAGCTGTTAACCAAGGTTTTAAATCAGTCATTATAATGGTATAACGGATAGGGGGCGTTACCGTTATAACACCCCGATATTTTACTGAACAATAACAAAAAAAATAACGGAATTAAAATAGTATTTTAGTTACTTTCACAAATAATGCCCGTTACATCCGTTATATCGGTCATAATGGTTTTATAATTGATTTAATGGCAATTATTTTTGAGAATTTATAATGGATATTAAAATAATAGAAAAACAACGGATAAAACATTATTAAAAAGGAAAAAGGAACAGAGTCAATGTGTGAAATAACATAACAGGGTCAGAGTGTTACCGTTATAGAGGCCGTTTTTTAAACCGTAGTTATAACCAGTTTTTGAACCATGATCTGGGTATTCTATTCAAATTTCTCAACTATAATTGACATGTTTTCAAATCTTATCACGTTCAATTATAGGCAATAGGATAAGGTTAACAATGTGTGTACCCGAATACAATATCCTGATATATTTGGTTGGTTATGATTTCATCACTTAGACTTAATTCATAATTAGGTCGAATCACGACCCACGGGCTCAAGACCCGAACCAACTTGTTGACCCTACTAATGGACGTGTTTAGATCCAAATATCAAGTTCTTCCTAATCTATATTTAATAGTTGAGTGGTTATACTTATTATACCTATGGTTTAAAATAACGTCGTTTAACGAATTTAATGGCCATTAAAACGGTAACGATAGAGCCCGTTCCGTTATAAACTGTTTTGACGCTAAGAAAATAACGATCTTCTGAAAATATTTGTGGAAAAAAAAAACAGCCATTTTTTCCGTTATTTTCCTTTTCCATTTTTTTTATTTTTGAAAATTTGAAATTCCAGCGCCATTTTTTCCCTTATTTATTATTACTTTTTCAAAATAACCTAGTAATTTTTTTTAAAATAATGGCAGTTATTTCGGTTACAATAGCCTTTTTCTGACTTGAATGTTATTTTCAAAATAATGTAAGGTTGTTGGGGCGTTACTGTTATAAAGATAACCGCCGTCATTTTGGTTGTAAGAGAAAATGAAGATTCGTGGCATGTTCAAGCATAAGGACCACCATTTGGTTGCGACACGAATGATTATCTGCTTCAGATCTTAAAGATCTCATCCATATAATATATTTATCTCATTTTATTGAGTTGAAAAATAAATTATAGTCAAACAATCGATAAAAAAGTCAACAGATCAATTGGTGAATCACCATTATTTATTGCCACGTGACAAATTCGAATCTGTGCGTGAAGTGTGAACCCAAAATGCCACTTCTCTAGGGAAGTTGGTGGTGTGTACTTTCAGTTTGATTCCTTCTGAAGTTTAAGTCAATACGTCTGTAGAAAAAAGTCCCACATGGCAGCAGCTCATTAGCCAGAAAAATGCGGGCTCCACAGCTGAGCAATCGTGTAAGACCATCAGCAAGAATAGAAGCACGGTTATCTTGTTGGCCAAACACTCCCGCACGTGTTATTTCAAACTTCCAAAAGTTGAACTCTGTGAGTCTGTATCAAAAGCTTGACGAAACACTCCTCGGAAGTGAACTGAATCTTGACAGCAAAACGTGTTCTTTTACGTAACTTCATATATTTTGTTCTACTGTACTACCCCAGCTTTATCTAAGAAGTAAAAACCAGCTACGCCTCGAGAGCCGTCCATTGACTGGCCAGCCGTCAAGGAACACCACCGTCAGATCCATCCACGTGGTCCCCACTTTCAGATCGTATGTCCGCTCTCTTTCTATATAAAGTTACAACCAGAGAGCACAGAGCAGAGCATCAGTGCATCACTCATCCTTCGCGTCCCTCCTTCTTCTTTATCTGAGGCAACACGAATCGGTGATTTTAACAGAACAACACGCCGGAATCTCTCATCGTCGAAGTAATGCCTGCCGGAGGATTATCTGCTCCGGCAGCTGCCGGAGTCGAGTTCGAAGCGAAAATTACACCGATCGTCATTTTATCTTGTATAATGGCCGCCACCGGAGGTCTGATGTTCGGTTACGACGTTGGAGTTTCTGGTGAGTTTGTCAGATCTTCAATTTCTAGAGTTTTTGCAGTTTTTCTTTGATTCTTATGAGTTTTAATAGTTTTCAGAGATAAATTTTCTCGTAAAAAATGATGATTTTGACGAATCAGCTCTGGGTTTCAGTTTTTATCGTAGATTTGTGACTTGAAATTCTTATAAGTTTGAATTTGTGATTTTAATGAACTGTTCGGTTTTGCTGCTCGGAGAGAGAGAGAGAGAGAGAGAGAGAGAGAGAGGCTTCTCTCTGGTTTCTGAGATCAGAGATTGTATCTTTTGTGGCGAGAAAATAGGTTTTACATCGTAATCAGAAACTCAGATTTTTCTTCTTTTTTTTTTGGGCGGGAAAACAACTGAAGAATTGTTTAATGAAAAATTCAGTTTCAGTTCTGAGATCATGAAAGAAAAAAGAATTGAAAAAAGCTAACACCATTTTTGTTACTCACCGGTGCTATCTGGGCCCACTGATCGCATGGATGTTTAGCCAACCCCTTGGTAAACACTCATACCAAAAATCAGCTTGTTTGATGATTTTTAGCCTTCGGTTTTAGTACTAAAAGTTGAATTCAACGGCTAGAATCACGCCTTAAAAGGTACTATAATCTAATGGCTAGAGATTACCAATCATGGTGATTTTTGGTTTGTATATCCACCAAAGGGGTGGGCCGCTAAACATCCATGCGGTCAGTGAGCCCAGATGGCAGCGGTGAGTAATAAAGGCGTGAGCTACAGCTTATTCATTCGCGACTAAAAAAAATCGACAGTATAAAATAGTTTTCCTGTTGCCTGAAATCTTTGGAAAGACGAAAATACCCTTAACTTTTGTTACCTAGGGCGAGGAAACTCAGATATTTCCATGATCCAATAAGCTTGTAATATTAACAAAAGTTATTTATTTTGGGGAAAAGCTAAGTATGCAAACATTTGCATACTTTAGAGTACGGCCAGAAAGCGACACGTAACAACCAAACCCCTGGGTAAACAAGGAGAGAGAACGTGTCGCCTTCTGGTGCATACTCAAGTATTTTTTTTTTCCCGTTATTTTGGCTCTCTGATCAGTCTTTTTCCTGTCTTAAAATGTCATCTGTTCATAGGCGTGGGACAGTGATGATCATCCTTTGCACAATTACTTATTTTACCCTCCGAGTAATTATAAAGACGGAAAGGGACATACCCAATAGTTAAAATCAAATTTTCCTAGATTTAACATTGGATTTATCAATTTACTAAAATCCGTTTATTTGTTAATTTTTCAAAGGGGGTGTTACATCAATGGGCGATTTCTTGAAAAAGTTCTTCCCGGTCGTTTATCGGAGGACTCAGGATAAGAAGGGTGACAGCAATTACTGCAAATATGATAATCAAGGATTACAATTATTCACATCTTCTCTCTATCTCGCCGGTTTGGTTTCGACCTTCGCCGCATCTTACACCACCAGAAGGCTCGGGCGAAAACTAACCATGCTCATTGCTGGGTTTATCTTCATAGTCGGTGTGGCACTTAACGCCGGCGCTCAAGACCTCGAAATGCTTATTATAGGAAGAATCTTACTTGGTTGTGGAGTTGGTTTCGCTAACCAGGTTTGTTTATCTACACCTAATCTTTAAGTACAATTCAAGAAGCATCCAACAGCTCAGTCGATCAGGTCTTTGAGTATATGGGTTCAATTCAAGTCCCGTTCTTATCTGGGACCTCCTTTTTGTGACCCCTCTCGGGGATTCTTGTGCTCGGACGTGGATTCTGAGAATCCAATTGTGGTTTAAATCCACGGTTGAGCACACATCTCCCGAGAGGGATCACAAAAAGGGGGTCCTCCCTAGGCCAAAAAAAATAAATCTCGCAAGTAAATTCATGATTTTTACAAGGTCTTGATTGAATTGCTCATATTGTGGGGGTGTGAGGAGCACTAAATGTTAGAAATTGAATGATGGTGTCACATATGATGACATGGGGCTTAGCAATTAGGAATAATGGGTAAATAATTTCTTTACTTTCATGATGGAAACAGGACCATTAGTTTGCAATTAGACTATGTGGGGTCGGGTTGTATCATCATGTGTTGAAAAACAGGAGAATTAGGTGGCCCCAGAATCATTTACATAAAAGAAAGTAAAGATATCTCTTTCTGAATCTCTTTTGATCCCTCCACCAACTTTTTTTTGAAAATATATAATCCGAGTGTTCTCACGTTTTTGCAATGAATGATTAAGACCCATCACCTTAGACTTGTCCATAAAAGTTATCCAGTGATGCCTGCCTGAATAACTTTCTTTCCTGCTTTTTGAACTTTTCCAATAGTTTTTTAGTTGGTTTATCTAGTCTCAAATTAAAAATAGCTTGTTTGCTTCCATCTATATAGCTTTTCTGAACCATTATTCTCATTTGACTCCTGTCAGTTTGTTGATTGGAGGATTCCCTCTTCTTATTTTTTACAGTGGGTAATTAATTATGGGTCGGGCTCAAGGGACCCCCATTTCTGACCCCCTTTTTTTACCACCATCTTGGCGTACCCACATAGAAGATGAATCAATGGCTGATTTTTAGTGAGGATGATCTCTATGGTGAGGAGATCATCCTCACAAAAATTCAAATCATTCTGATATTCATAAACTGGTTTAGAAGCTGAAGTATTATGGACTGTTGATTTTTACCGTGTAACTTTAAAACCACATTTGATAGGGTTAGAAATTTCAGAATGGGCTGTTTTTTTGTTGGGGTGATCTATATGGTGAGGTTATCATCCCCACTAAATATCAGCCATTGATTCATCTTCTACGTGGGTACGCCAAGATGGGGGTAAAAAATTGGGGTCCCTTGAGCCCGACCCATTAATTATAGTATCAAGCTAACGTGCGCAGGTAGTTGATCGGTCAGTTTTCCACTGTTTTGCCTAGGAAAGGGGGAACTACCGGAATTTCTCTTCATGTTACAAGAAAGATATTCTTTGAAATTTCTAGGGTCACTCATTTCTCTACATTAAATGAAATTTTAAAGTTGCTTTTAACTTTAATTAAGGTCATGGTTCAAACTTCAAAGTTTGGCCGTATGTTTCGCTTCTATTGGACGAAACTAAGTTTCGGTTTCTTTCGTCTGGAACCAAACGATACTTCATCTTATATGTAAATTTGAATTAACATTTCGTTTCCGTTTCACAAAATTTTATCGGAAATCGAACAATATATAATTCCGATACATTTTGGTATCGCTCATGAATGATACCGTGTACTTTGAACCATGATACAAAATAATGTTTCTAAATCTGAGAAAACAAACAAAAAAAGGGAACACAAAATCAGGAGTCAATGGAACATTCTGGGTCTTTGTTTTTGAGTTTATAAACCTTGTTGAGGAGCAGAAAGGCCTCTCAATTTCTAATTTTCCTATCTTGACTCTCTCTCTCTCTGACGAAAACAACAGGCTGTTCCACTGTTTCTATCAGAAATCGCCCCAACGAGAATACGTGGAGGACTAAACATATTGTTCCAGCTGAACATCACCATTGGCATTCTTTTCGCCAACCTCGTCAATTACGGAACCGCAAAGTAAGCTACTAGCAATCCCTCCTACTTGATTTGTTTCATTATTTTTCTAATAATGTGACGACAGCTCAATTGGACACTTTAGCTCTATGACTCACTGGATGTACCGTCGTTTTATCTTCCAAACTGTTGACCTTTGTCTAGATAACAGATGGTTAAAATCCCCTGGTTGTGCAGATTTCCTGTTACACCCCGTCAAACCACCTATCAATTAATGTCTGTCTAGATTAGTGACAGGGCCACGTGTAAGGTATGTGGTGTAGGACCATGAACCTTGAACTTTTTCTTTTGGCTTTGTGGCTAAGGGGCCGTTTGCACTCACCCCAGAATGAAGGGGGTTCTATTTTTCCAGTTTGTGCCAACAAAGTTTTTGCATTTCCATAGGTTTGGATGGTGCCCATTTGGCACCTCGTAATTTGCACCATTGACAATTTGAATCTTCACATCTTGCTTTGGAGACTAATGTAGTTCGAGATGTGTATTTGAATAAAATTACAGTTTCATTTGTTGCATTTGCTTGTAAACTCATTTTTATCTTTGTTATATTTAGCTTATATGATGAACTGACAACTCTCATTGACCCTTGCCTTTGCAACTGTAGAATCAAAGGGGGATATGGTTGGAGGATCTCACTGGGACTAGCTGGGATTCCTGCACTTCTCCTAACTGTAGGGTCCATCCTGGTGGTGGACACCCCCAACAGCCTCATCGAGCGAGGCCGTCTTGAAGAAGGAAAAGCTGCGCTGAAGAAGATCCGTGGCACTGACAGGATTGAGCCTGAGTTCTTGGAGCTTGTCGAGGCAAGTCGTGTGGCTAAGGAAGTGAAGCACCCCTTCAGGAACCTACTCAAGAGGAGGAACCGGCCCCAGCTGATTATCGCAGTTGCCTTGCAGGTCAGTCAATACTAAGTACTACTCATAATGTCACATTCTCAGCTGAGGAACAATGCAATGGTGGGTGCACCAAAACCATTATTACATCATGGTGCGCCCAACCCCATTGTACCTTAATGTAGTTAACTATTATACAACAGTAGGTCCCTCAGTTATCAATGCGGGGGGCGCCTTTTGATCATTTAATTGGATCTTGATCCAATGGTAGTAGATCTACAGTGGTAGTGGCATAATGATGCAATGAGCCATTGATTGTTCTTCTAATGGTAGATAGAAACATGGTAGTTTTTTCATTAACTTTCATTCTGGTGGTGCTGCAATAGATCTTCCAGCAATTCACCGGCATCAACGCGATCATGTTCTATGCACCAGTGCTGTTCGATACACTAGGTTTCGGAAGTGACGCATCACTCTACTCGGCGGTGATCACAGGGGCTGTCAATGTTGTGTCCACCGTTGTCTCCATCTACTGTGTTGACAAGGTTGGCCGTCGTGTGCTCTTACTAGAAGCCGGTGTTCAGATGTTCGTCTCTCAGATAGTGATTGCAGTGCTATTAGGGATCAAGGTGACGGATGACGTTAATAAACTAGGTAACGGGTTTGCAATTCTAGTCGTGGTAATGGTGTGCACATATGTAGCATCCTTCGCATGGTCGTGGGGGCCTTTGGGGTGGCTGATCCCAAGTGAGACGTTCCCACTGGAGACACGGTCAGCGGGGCAGAGTGTGACTGTATGTGTCAACCTGCTCTTCACCTTTGTGATAGCACAGGCCTTCCTCTCGATGCTCTGCCACTTCAAGTATGGCATCTTTTTATTCTTCTCCGGATGGGTACTCATCATGTCGTTATTCGTGCTCTTTTTGCTCCCGGAAACAAAGAACATACCAATTGAGGAGATGACTGAGAGGGTATGGAAGAAACACTGGTACTGGAAGAGGTTCATGGAGGATGACGATTATGTGGGAGTGAGAGATACTAATGGCGTCGCAACAATTAAAGAAGGAAAGAGCAATGGGTTTGATCCTTCTTCTCAGTTGTAAATTTGTGTCCAATTAAACACACTGATGCTTATTCAAAGAGATAAAATTAGAGTCATATGGGTAGTCACAACATCTCTTTTTACCAGTTTATTGGTGCTTGCTTCAGATTTACAAATGGGGGCAAGTTTAAATCGAACCGTTTGTCGTGTTGTACAACATATATCTTTCATATTCAAGAATATATTTTCATTTATGTGAATCTGTGCGTTTCTTATATCATGTACTAGTTTCAATGTCATTTCCAATACAGAAGTTGAAAAAAAAACTGGGTCTTGTTCAGCAGCCGATAAATTTTGTAATGGCATATGTTGCATGTAATTTAATGGCGAAAGGTAGCCTGGGCAGTCATAGCAGATTTAATACTTTGTTTAGACTGTTTTCTAGACATATGGGATGCTGATACGGCATATCCAGACCATCCATCTAAGAGAGATGATCTTCGATCTGGATTGCTGCACCCTTGTTCACATCCAAGGCTTAAAATATCGTTTCGTCTCATTGTCTCGGTAAGCTGATGGAATGAGACGTTTTGACTGAGACGGTACAAGACAATGCAAATATCTATATAACAAAACGCATCAGTTGTCTTATTTCTTTTCTTATCCGGCTTCATAAGATGAAGAGTGGTTTGAGATCAAATCCACCCATCTAATGTGGACGGTTAGATTCCAAGCACTCAATCCCCCTCATTTATTCGATCACTCCCTCATTTGACCCCACACGCAACAGATGGTGAGGAGTTTGGGGTTTCCTCAGTCGAGGGATTCTAGGTGCTTCGTTATTTTCCCATTAGACGTAAAGAAATCAATGACCATTCGTTATTTTTTCCATTTTTTTTTTTTGCCCACGTGCATTACAATCAGTTATAACGGAAAATTTGTAACGCCCCCAATCCGTTACACCGTTTTGAGTGCAATTTTTGCAAACATTTTTTACGGAGAGTGCCGTGGAGATGAATCAATAGCTGATTTTTGGTGAGGATGATTTTCTCACCATATAGATCACCCCTATAAAAAATCAGCCTATTCTGAAATTTCTAACCCTATCAAATGTGATTTTCAAGTTAACAATAAAAATAGACGGTCCATAATTCTTCCAACTTGTAAACCAGTTTAGGAATATCGGAATGATTTGAATTTTGTTGAGGATGATCTCCTTACCATAGAGACCTTCCTCACCAAAAATCATCACATTCCAAAACTACTAATTTATATATTGGGCTGCTGCAAGTTTTTGTTGTAAAAAATGTTGTATGAAAAAGTTGTCCCCCGATCCTGACCCTGTATATATATATGGGGGGACAACTATTTCATACAACGTTTTTAGCGCCATTTTTTTTGTTTTTTTCCCTTATTTTCTCCTTTTTTCTGTTTTTGCCCCTGAACGTTTTTTCGTTATAACGGAAAAAAGGGTAACGCCCCCAGTCCGTTATAACGGTCCCCTTTGAACCTTGGTTTGAACCATGTTCACAAGAAAAAGTAAATAAAATGGAACTACCTCTCTCAGCCATGTAGAGGAGAGCAACTCGGCTGATCCTTGCCACATGGAGAGGCGGTGATTGATAGGTTGACTCCTTTGACCCACCCTGCGCTTCGACTGCCACATATTTCTTCAATGAGATTAAAGTACGTTGTGTCTGCCTCAATCAGCTACTCCTCTTATTCAACACCACATTCTAATCAGCTAAATATGTTACCTACGGGTGTTAATTTGTACCCATTTAACCGAAATCGAATCGAAAATACTGGTTATGGTTATGGGTAGTTTGATGTTGGAACCAAACCGATAGGAACCAGAATTAATACATAAATATAGTATTACGATTGTAATATTTTGAAGATTGGAACCAATATACCCGAAACTAGAACCGAAACCAACCAGAACCAAATAATCTGTTTCAGTTCTAGATCCAAAACCAATAAGAACTGGCAATATTGGTTCTAGGCCTAGGTACGTACCTTAGGAACCAAACCAGAACCAGAACCGACTGGTTGACACCCCTAATGTTACCCAAGTACCAAGTACTGCTGAGCTATGGCCATTATACTTCACAGAAAAATAAGACATGGGTATAGGAGTAAAACTTGCCTGACCATGACAGGTGCAGTGCTCAGCGCGCATGGATTTCGTACGGGTCAGAAGAAGCTGATAGAGTTAACACCTTTTTGTGAAAGTTGTCGTCGGTAAAAGAGGCTGATTCTTAGCCAAATGTGAAAATAACTATGGATATATAGCTGCGCTGGAGATGCTCTTATACTACCTCAGAACCTCACTTTATGGGGCAACATTTTTTTGTTCATCCGACGAGCAAAAGTTGTAATTCTAATGCGTAGGAAATGCGTGAGATACGACATTCCAATGCAATGGAAGCTCACGTTAATTAAGAGTTAGCAAGACCACAACGGGATTACCTACGCGATTAGGCACAAAATGACGGTAAAAGAATTAATGGGAGAAAATTTCAACGGAGAGATTTCTTCCGACCATGCGAAGATACTGAAAATAGTCTCTCTGGTTCATCCCGAATCGTTGGGCCGATGGAAACATCAAGACTCCAACCACCTTTTCCCCTTGCACATTCAATGCTAGACCACACCTGGCTTGGGCCATAACCCCCTGGCGGCTCAGGTGTGGTCTAGCATTAAATTTGCTAAGCTCAAAAACTAGAATAATATTTCCTCACTATTGATTTAGTGCAAGTCCTAAGGTTGTGAACAGCTGAAGTCTAGGTCTTTATTTAATAGGCCTCAGAGTAGACAGGCCTGGAATGAGTAGCCAAAATGTAGCCCATTGCCTTTCCAGGCCCATATGCACTCAAACAACCAACAGTCGTTTGATGTAAACTATTAATCTCCAAAAGGTATGAACAAATGTAGCGGCTTATTAAAATAAAACAAAAGGTATGAACAAATGTTAGCTGCTTGTCGAAATATCCTTGCAATTAAATAAGTTAATTCATCAATACATGTATATTTATAAACTACTAATAACCAAATGTCATAGTCCAATTTGTTTCGCAGCAGACGAGACAATGCGGGATTCAACTAAGTCTTGATCGAAGCAAGCCTCGTCCAATGAGGGGATGGATCAACATTGACAAGGTTCAAAGAAAAGGTGTTAATTCATAATGAATCAAATCCCCCCAAGTAGGATTCGAACCCACGACCAATCAGTTAGCAGCTGACTGCCCTACCACTGAGCCACTGACCGTACCGCTCTACCATAGCATACTTATTGACCACAGTGTAGGCCATGTGGCCCGTATTGGCTATCTAGTCATGGGCGTCACTTACTGCAGCAGTCAGGTGAAGTTTTTGACATACATATTTTACAACTGTAAAAGTATTAACACATGAACCGATGCAAATTTCATAGCTAAATAGCAATTTAAATATTTAAATAGTCAGATAAATGTTTCCAGTTTCCACAATGTGAAACAGTAAAAAGCAGAATCACATAATTGTTAATTGGACACCACGGGGTACAACTTTTTCAAGATGCTCACGTATGCGTTCTACATTCAACTCTGTTTCAATTTTATCTACTTCAATATTACGAAACCGAAAGCCTCTATCATGGGTATAACATTTCACCTGCTGATGAATAGTCATTGTCTTGAGTGCTATGGCATTACTAAGCAAATATTTCACAAGCTTGATTTCTTCCTTTGTACCCCTAAACCCATTGAACTCAACCTCCTTGAGGTGGAGATGGGTGCATTTAGAAGGCTTCCAGATTCTTCCTGCTTTTTTTGGTCTGTTGAAGCTGGGTAACTGCAATAAAGAGAGTTCCTCATATTATGCTGAAAAAGAAGGGTTAAAATGCATATTGAAATCAAAATGGTTATCTTATTTTAAGTATGAAAAAGATCATCATTAACATTATCACCCAACCCGTCCGGTTGTCCCAACTATTAGGGGCAGGCTGCCATAATACATATGCCATTAAGTCATTTAGACTTCCAATTCTTCAACTCCATGGAAACAGATTGTATATCCTTACAACGTATTCAGCACAATATACTTCAGCATTAAATGAAACTCAATATCTTTAAAAATCTCACCACCAAAAATTTGAAATAAGTGAGAAGAAGCAATGAAAGCAAACATAGTTAGCGGCTTAGCGCATATTATAAGCACTAACAATCAGGTGTGAATAAAGTGAAAATATTATAGTCTGGCACTACAAAACGAGACTGTTAGATAGATAGACAAGTAGTACACAAATTTACAGATAGCATTATGCAGCAAGTCCCACTATGTTGTTTGCATTTGGTATAACAGTAAAGAAGACTTACAAGAAACTCCAATCTATGCAAGTACGGAGATGCCTGGAGAAGGGATACAAATCCAAGGAGACCTTGTCCCAACCCACCGACATCAAACACCAACCGCTTGAGACAAGTGAACCGAGGTAACTGCTTAGGTATCATATTTTTCTGAAAAACCGAGCAAAAAGTAAGTAATGAAACTTAGTTATCTATAACAAGCACCAGATCAAAATATGCTTCCACATACCTCAATAGGCCAGCTAAATAGTAATAAGGATTCAAGCTGGGGAAGATCACTTGCAAGTTTGCCTAGAGCATAAGTTACACCATCCAATTGGTTCTCGTGCACAGTACGGATAACTATGTTCACAAGCCGGGGAACATTCTGGAAAGAGAACCTTACCATGTCTCCACAACATTCGAATGTGGTGAGATGTGTGGCAAAGATCTCTACCATCTCCAAATACGAACAGTAGGCTATGGTTAGAAACTTGAGTTTGAGGGATGGGCCAGTAATTTTTAGATTAACCAATTCCAAGCACTTCACCACGCTCAACCGTTCTAGGTTTGAACAGTTGGACAATAGATTAACAATATGTTCTTCAGCTATATCAACATCTTCCAAAGTGAGGACTGTAAGGGAGCTAAAACCATTGAAATCATGAGGCGGCCTCAAGACGCAAGCATTTAAATACAAATACTTCACAGAAGACCCTATTTCTTGAGCAAAAAACCAATAAGGAAAATCATAGAGTTTGTCATCTACAACAGCAACATCAAATGTGGACAAGTTGAGATCAAGCTTTTGAACTTTCTTAGCTATTGCAACTTGAATCCATTGATCAATGTGACCAGCAAACTCTTTATCCAAATAAAAGCACACCCTGAATGTGTCTATCTCTGGAATTTGGTGATGCTGCAAGATCTGATTAACCCATCTTACAAATTTACACCTTCTCTTTCGTAGCACCTTTATCTCTTTTTCAGTATATTTGCTGGTATAATTGCCATTGACATCTTTTCTAAGTTTTCTGCCGGGGTAGTTGCTTCCTCTCATATTTAGAACATCAAAGTCGAGACTAGAGATTGTCCTCCAGAGGTATCTCCATCTGCGTGCAAGGCTGCTAGTTCTTGCTGTTTCTCTCATCACCAACAACGATAATATGGAGGAAAGAATTTCATCCGGCAAATCACTAAGCCGATCATCAACCTAATAATTTGGAACAACACACTCAAAACTTCAAAAGGATGTTAGCACTGAAAAATAAAGCTTCTTCCATCTTACATATTCTAATAGAACTCAACATCATTCAGTTTCACTTAGATCGAGTAATTCGAATCTCTAATTCTTACTGATGCAGGGGGGGCATAAGATCCACAAGAGATATCACTATGGGGACATGTTACTATGTAAAAAAGAAAAGAAACCAGAAATTTTTTTATCCCTGAAGAACGTGAACGATACCTGTGTGCGTCTGCGCGAAAGGCTGCTAGTTCTTCTTGTTTTCCTCATCATCAACAACGATAAGATGGAAAGAATTTCATCCGGGATCAGAGGATTTTTTTTTCAGTCTTTTATATTTCGATGGAATGAGCTGCTTCGGGATCCTATTCCTTCCTCGAGTAGTTAGATCCCGTCTCTTTGTATATGCGAGGGTTTCTCCCTGTTTATAATACATATACACTTATCAAAAAAAAAAATTTCATCTGGCAAATCACTAATCCGATCCTTTATGATCTCATCAACCTAATAATTTCGAACAACACACTCAAAAGGAAGTAGAACGAAAAATAAAGCTTCCATCTTACATTTCCTAATAAAACTCAACATCATTCAGTTTCAATTAGATCTAGTCAATATGGGGACATGTTACTATTTAAAAAAGAAAAGAAACCAGAAAATTCTTGACCATGCAGAATGTGCACAGTAGTTGTGTGTGATGTCATCACACTAATGGCATCATGATGACAACAGCTGGACCAGTTTGAATCTTCTTGCCCAGATTTGTTGCTGCACTAATATGTATTTTAAAATACTTATGCAATTCAGAATAGGATTCATGTTGCTCACCCCAAATATTTGGGACACATGATTGTGATTTGTGAATGATATTTCAAAATATATTTTTGATATAATCAGCTTAATTTGAGAATATTTGATGGTTATAATCATTTTCATTTGTTATTACAGCTGTTCTGCGTAGACACTCTTTAATACTAGTCTCAGCGTGTTATAGAACACTATTGGTCATTACTTATCAAAAAAAAATGGTCATTCATTTCCACACACCATTTGGTTGCATATTATGGTTTGATGGCTCATGGGTGTTTTATGCTTCTTTTACCATTTCCTAAACTTTCCATAATATTACCATTATTTTCACGAAAAAGTATTTTTTTTCACACTGGTCAAAATATTTTCATTTCTAGACTATTAAAAATAAATCTTGTAATCGAAATCAACACCTTGGTAGTAATAAATTATGATCTTCTTTCGGAGTTAAATGCTAATGGCTGTTATTTACAACTGCTCTTTCCCCCACAATAATGACCATTATTTTCATTAGAACGAATTAGTTAATATAATATTCTATACAAATAAAATCAGTGTTGGAGCGTAACCATTATAACGACGTCATAACCGTTTTTAGTTCTTTTCTGAACGATGGTTTCATTCAAGTTGACCAATCAGAACCAACATTTATTTGGGTGGATTCAGTTTAAACCCAACCCATTACAAGCCCAAGCTTTTGCCACTCCTCAAGTGAGAATGGTTCTAGTCAACTGGGTAACCAGACCCAACTTAACCCGTTTGTAGTTTTGTACCAATTTTAGGGTTTAGATCATGAAGGTTTTGGGTCAAGTTCAGAATTTATCCATTAAAATCCGAGTCAGTTTCTGGTCAAGTCCGGATCATGTTGGTTGTGATCTATTGTGACCTATGTTGTGGCCCTGTGGGGCAGTTTTATATAGGCCTATGTAAGAAGTGGGGAGGTTAGAACAGAAAACACATTATGAAGTGTGTCAAAAGCGAGTCACAAACATGGTGTGCATCCAACTCCGTGGCTGCATAACCAACATAGTGAAAAATACTAGAAAATTCGACATGGACATGGTGGATTCGACAAGGATGTTGTACACATACCCATGTACTGGGTCGACACTCATATGGTGGGGTAAATTGAAGGTCCAGGTATCCCAGATTGTGACCCTTTCATATTATATTGGAGAGTTGTCTCACCTCATTTCCAATTTGGGATAAGGACGACTTCTTGCCCATTAGATTTCAAAACCTCTCTCTTGCACACTCTATTTGAGGTTCAATCCCTTGAATTGCAAATGGCAAGATACATATTAAGCTATACACAAGAGTGTCCCACAAATGAAATCAACCATAAATTTAACCACAAAAAGCTATGAGGTGAAACAAACAGAAGGCAGATATATAGAAAATGTGCAAAACATAGGATCCAATAACATAAACATGACATACTAACATCAACATAATTGATGTGGATGCACATGAAGCAAAGTTCAAAACAACAAAACATGGTTCCAAAATTAAGACACCGCCATATCGCTATATAAATGACAAAGCGGTTAAGACCTAACAAAGCGGTTAAGACCTAATGACGAATCTCAGATAGGGAGGCTATAGGTTAAAAGAAAACACTCTCACAAGGCCCAGCACAAAAGAACAAGTCAATATTAAAGGGCCAGAGCAGCATGTTTCCAGAGGGCGTATTTTATGGAAAATAATTCCTTTCGCCATTTCTCGGGGTATATGGAAGGAGCGCAATCTCAGGGTTTTTGAACGAAAAGAAGAATCTGTCACCAGCATCATCCTCAGTATCAAAGGATTGCTCTTCTTTTGGTCCAAAGCTTATCGGGAATGTAGGAGTTTATTTTTTGAGGATTTCGTTTTTCGATGGGATTCTATTTGTAAGAGAGATACCCCGTGATCTATTCCTTTGTTTTCTGTTTCCGGGGAGCTTGTTGTTGCCTTGAGAAGGTCCTCTCAACCTTCTCGGCCTCTTTGTAACCTTTCTTTTCTCATCAATAACTTTATACTTATCAAAAAAAAAAGCAGCATGTTTCCCACAAATTTAACATCTTGCATACATTGCAGTATGCCACATCTTTAACTAAATTCCATTTCTCATATTATTATTGCAAACCTTGAATGCGGAAGGGAACTTGAAACAATAAAAAGAGAGGAATAGTACAAATATGAGAGAGGATATTACACAAACATCACAAATATAAAAATAAGTAGAAATAAAAAAGGAAAATGATAAGCAAATTACTTATAAAAAAAAGCGACAAGCAAATAATATAAACTATAAAGTCCAACAAACCGTATATAGTAATCAAGTACCTAAAGAATTAGAACAATGATCCAAGCCCCAAGAACTTAAGAAAATGCAACACAAAATGGGAGAATAACAAAATTCAAGATACCAATGGAAATAACAATAAAGTTTGGAATAATAGAAGAAATGGTTTAAAATCTCAGTCTTTGGGTACATCTAAGTTGAAAAACCAAGACAGTGCGATATAGACCGAGAGATTGACCTAAAGTATTGTTCTAGTCAAGCCAAAAACCAACAAGTGTCAACCTAAATTCGAGATGTTACAATGCTTTGAACCATGGTAGGAATAAAGGGTATCAATTCCTTTACTTCTAAAACATTTACCTTATCAAATAAATTTTACAAATGAAAAAGACAAAAACCCTTTTAAGGACGAATTTGACAATATTTTGATGAAAGGGCAACTATAGAAAATCAAATTGAGCTCCATCCTTCCTACAGAGAGCCAGCTATCTCTCATGTCGCATGCTTGCCACGCTGACGACCTCATGGTCTTCCTTTATGCAGACATTGTTTTGACCTTCGAGCTGAAGCATATCCTTATAAAATTCTCTAAGATGATTGGTCTTACTATTAATCATTATAAATCTATTGTTCTTTTCTTTGTTAAAAGCTCTATTCCAAAGTCAGATATTTGTGATATCCTTGGCAGTCCCGAAGCTCATCTTCCAGTTAAATTTTTGGGCCTCCCTCCCACTTCTACTAAATTAAGTTTGAGTGACTGTTGGGCTCATCGTTACTCGCATTAAAAACAGGATTCAAGGTTGGAAGAAATCTTGTCTCCCTTATGCTGGTCGTCTCCAACTTATACGAACAATTATATCTGCATCTCAAATATTCTGGAGTGGTGTTCTCTACATTCCCTTGCAGATCTGTAAAATTTTAGATATCATCCTCAACAGACTTCTTTAGAGTGGTTCTGACCTGCTCAGGAAAATGCAAACCATTAATTGGGAATGTTGTTGTTGCCTTTATGCAGAAGGTCTGAATCTTAGAAGAACAAGAGATTGGGAAGAGACAGGGAGACTCGAGAAATGCTGGTTAGTTGCTTCTCGTCACTCTAGTTTACGGACACAGTGGGTAAGATCAAAGTACATACACACAGGTTAGATATGGACTTATCAAAATCCCTCCAGATGGTTCAAAGGTTTGGAAGAGAATTCTCAAGAAAAGAGAAACTGCTAAGAAATGCATTAATCATCTCATCGTGATGGAAATCACACATTTCCATGGCTAGATCCTTGGCACCCCTTCAGTGTTCTCGATCATATATATGGTGACAGAATCAGCTATGCACTAGCACCTTAGAGCACATCAAACTGAACAACATCAGTATTAGAAATGATTGGAACCCTCCTCTAGCAGTCTTGGCAGATTTCATGGAGACGATCAACTCACTTGATAAGGTGAAATTTTTTTGTGAAGGTTACAATGATCAGGTGGTCTAGAAACCCATGGCAGACAGTATATTCTCTTTCAAATCTGCTTGGCATATAGTTAGACCTTCCTATCCCAAATTCTTTTGACATCATATTGTATGGTTCTCTTCCAAAGTCATAGATATACTTCATAATCCTTCCAAAAGCTTTTGGCACGCTTGTTGGCTAGTGTGTCAAAACTCTTACGGTCCTCGAGGGTTTTGAGCAATGGGATATGAACTTGGAGAGAAGCTAACAAGCCAGCGGGGTTATTATCTACTTTTTGTTCTCGAGATAATTTCATTTTTGTTGTTTCCTTCCTTCCCAATTTCCTACTATGTTATCCAAATTTGTGGAAGATGACGCATTGGGATGTACATATGAAAGATTGTAATTTTTGTTGTTTATATCGATAAAGTCTGGTCGGGGTCCGCCTAACCCCAGCTTAACAACCCAAAAATAAAATAATATCTACCCAATGTCCCCCATAAAGAATTGAGATATTACTAATCAAAAAAAAAATATATATATATATACGTACTGAGAAATTTCATACCATGAGGAAATGCAAGACCATATCCATCTTTAAACATGTCTTTTACAGATGTGGGCAGATGATAAATCTCAAAGGGCATGTATATTATAGTTTTATCTGATACGTACAGCGAAGAAGAAGAAGACAATAGACTTAAGCAAACTCTCACATCTACGAGGAAACCTTCCAAAAGACCTTGTTCATTCAAATTTTCCTTATAAAGACTCAAGGTAGTTAAAGGCGCACTTAAGGCGCTAGGACCTCTAGCGCCTGAGGCACAAGGCGAGGCACATGCCTTACTGAAGAGAGGCACAATATTAAAAATTATAAAAAATATAAAAAAAATTCAGAAAAATAACATCATAAAATAACAAAATAGGTAATCATTAGGCCATAAAACATAAAAGATAGCAAATGTCAAAAATCTCAAGTAACCCAAAAGCAGTTCTAGGTAACATTGTCATTATCTAAATACAAAACAAGTAATCAAGAAGCCATAAAACATAAAAGATAGCAAATTTTCAAAATCTCAAATAGCCCACAATTAATTCTAGTTAACATCGCCATCATCTAAAATATAATTATTAGCTTTATCTCCATCATCAACGGATGTGTTGGCCTCTTTCTCTTCCAACTCCCTTATTAAAACCCTTGCCCTTACTCTTGACCTTGATTGTGATTCATCAACACCAGCAGCTCTCGCAACAACACTCCATGTCAAGCTATCATACTTAAACACCAATTCATCTTCTACTTCTCTACCTTTTGTTTCCATCTCCCCAAGTAGCCATTCATTACTTTCATCAATGTCTTTCAATGAGATGGGTTCAATTGTATATCTCCTATCATACTGATGCTTAATATAACATGCCAAAGTACATAATTTTTACAAAAAAAATATGTATTTTAGTGAGGCGCGCGCCTTACTAAACTCGCCTCGCCTTGACCCTTCTAAGGCGCTTTAGGTGTGCCTTGCGCCTGATTTGCGCACCTTGACTACAGAGTAAAGACTTACAAGATAATTCTAATTTTTCTAATTTAAGTCAGTAATTAATTACCCTAAAGGCTCCACCATTCCACGTATGGTAATGGATTGTCTTTATTGTCCTCCTAATTCAAAAACCTTCATTGCATAAGAATGACGATGGCTGAGAATAAAAACCTTCCTATTACGAGAATGGTAATAACCTTGTAAAAGAATGGTAACGGCTGTCCACGTCAGCCCTATCTTCGTGCACATATCATTCCTTCCCGCTTCGAATAAGCCTTGTCTTCAAGATCCCAAATTACATTGTATGTCACCACAATGAAAGGCTCGATAATCACAAGGGGAGTGGTTTGATGAACCGTGCATCCAATTCGCTTTGCAACAATCAAATCTAGGAATTTATGAGTACTTCCTAAGTCAATAATAATAATCACTAGTTTGCGCTAAATGTAGCCTCAAACCCTTATGGTGTGATATGAAGTTGAGCCAATCACCACATGAACCAATAGTACTGGTTCCTCTGTGGGTACATTGTCGATTTCAATTTTGTCCCCTTCGGTTGGACCTGCATCTTCATCATTCTCACATGACATTTGTTTATTGGGATCAATGTAAAGAGTGGGTGGTTTTGGAGCTTGCTCTAGCCCCTCGAACTACATACTCCATTGTTCCTTTTTGCAACCGGGCTAATCCAATGGCTTGGGTTAATGTTGATGGTGTGAACATCATCACACCATTCCTCACCTCATCTTTCAAACCATGTGTGAAACAACTCACAAAGAAGTCTTCGGATAAGTCATTGGTTCATCCCACGAGAGTCTCGAATTATCTTGATATGCTTGCACAGAGTCTCCTTTCTTAAGTTTGGTGAGTTCACCCACCGCATCGTCATTACTCAATTGGCTAACGAGCTGGTCGTATTTGAGGTTCATCGCCGCTACGAGGTGTGATAATTCCTTCAAAGCCGCAACTTGCTTGTCTGAGCTTTCTCTCAGGTATTTGATCGTGTCGTGCATGTGCTTAACTTCTTGTGATCTATTCCTTTCCGCCATGATCAATTGTCAACAGGGCAAGATGGTTGCTCTGATACCACTTGATACGTACAACCAAGAAGAAGAAGACAATAGACCTAAGCAAACTCCTACATTTAGGGGGAAACCTTCCAAAAGACCTTGTTAATTCAAATTTTTCATGTCAAAGTTCTATCCTACAATTGCCTTATAAAGGCTTACAAGATAATTCTAATTTTCCAAATTTAAGTAAGTAATTAATTACCCTAATGACTCCACCATTCCACGTATGGTAATGGATTGTCTTTATTGTCCTCCTAATTCAAAAACCTTCCTTGCATATGAATGGTAATGGCTGAGAATAAAAACCTTCCTTGTACAAGAATGGTAACAATTGAGAATGGTAACCTTTCACGAGAATGGTAATAACCTTGCACAAGAATGGTAACGGCTGTCCACGGCAGCCCTAACTTCGTGCACGTATCATTATCTCTCTCCAAAGATTGGGGGAAAAATTAAAAGGTTTTGTTACGATTATTTAGGTTCCAATGTAACATTAATATTTATAGGAAAAATAAGAATTGGTCTAAATTTAGAACACAAAATATTACTTCTCCTTAGATCTCAACATAATAGAAAACCAAGGACAACATATTTGTTATAAGATCATTGTCCTCTAACTTGGTTGTAAAAAAAAAAAAAAAATCTTGGCAACTAGAAGGCTTCCCAGATGCTCAAACTAGAAGTTCTGCGCGGCGTCTTGCTCAGCAATCTGAACAAGAATAAAAATAAACTTTAGAATCCTTTCTCCTCCAAATAGGAAGTACAGAAGCCACCACTAGTGTTTATAAGTAGAGAGAGAGAGAGAGAGAGAGAGAGAGAGATTCCTCTCTCCCTTGCACGAATCCAAATAGTTGCAGATGTCTTCTCTATCACTGGGCATACTCAAGAAGACATTAAAGAGAGGGAGAGAAGAGAGACGTACCTGAAGTTGTCCGGCGGCCGGCGGTTATGGATTGAGACAACGGTTTAGAGAGAGGAGTACACGTCGCCTTGGAGAGAGGAAGAGGAAGAGGAAGAGGACGAACAGTTTAGGGCTTTTTAATTTATTTTTATATGGAGTAAAATTAGAGACTCCAACTAAACCCTGCTTAACATGCTTTCTAAGAGCATCTCCAACAGATTTCCGCATTTAGCTAACAATTAGCCTTTTATACCGATGACAGCTTTGACCAAAAGGTGTCAACTCCGTCAGCCTATTCAAAGTAGTTAAAATATTTAGTAAAATGACTTAAATACCCAACCCTTCAGAGATCGTACTAGTCGATTATTGTGTTTTACGTGCTTCGATCAGTATCTCTTCTTCTACAGAGTAAAACTTTGATAACAGCGGACTGTCATCAAGTCCGATGACAGCCCACAGTATGAGTCACATGGCATGCTCTCAGAGGATTCTGATCGTATGGATGTTTTGTCAATCCTTAGCTGGACCTACGAACCAAAAATCAGCATGATTAGTGATTTCAAACCTTTGGATCTTTGTACCCCAAATAATGGTCAATAATGCTTAATTTCCACGGTTAAAATCAACCCATGAAAATAACTCCAATCAAACGCCTAGAAATCACTAATCATGCTGATTTTTGGTTTATACGTCTACCTATGAGATTGGCCAAACATCCATACGGTCATCGTCCTCTAAGAGTATGCCACGTGGCTCATATTGTTGGCTGTAATTGGCCTCAATGACAGTCCGTTGTCATTGAATCCTAGCCCATAGCCTGGCCCGATAAAGTGTTACACATGCTGGTCTCAGGTGGGGCCGTGAAGCCAGTAAATATGGCCCACGGCCCAGCCCCGGACCAGGCCCGCCCTCGGAAAACTTATTCGTTGGATTTAGCATTTAAATAGGTTGATTTCTGACCATTGGATTCGAATATTACTTAGATGCTAACTGCTAGAAATTACCGATCAAACTGATTTTTGGTGTATAGGTCCACTACGTTATGAGGTTTTCAGTCAGCCCAGCATGAGTGCATGACTGTACAAAGAAAATTCGAGTATAATTTAGATTTGTATTTTAAAAATATATTTAAAATTTTGGCAAAAATAAAATAAATTATAAAAAAATTTCGAACAATTTTGTGCAATTTTCACATCTAATAACAGTTTTTTTAATTATTCGTGTATAATACGCAAATATTCGTGTAATATGATTCTTCATATTATATGTGAATGTTACCCAATCTTTGAATATTACAGCTGTACAATACTTTTTAATAAAATATGTCACGCAAACAACTTTACTTTGTGGACCATTTTTCCACGTGGAGCACACAAAAATGCACCACTTGGCACGTTCTTTCGGGCCCACTGACCATGTACGATTAGCCCAACAAATATGCTCATGAGCCTACACAAACAATCAGCCCGATTGATGATCTCTAGCCATTGGATTCAAATGTTTTTGACGGGGTGATTTTTAATCATTGGATTTGCGGGCTCAGGGGGCACCCTTTTTAATCAGGCTGATTTTTGGTGTGTGGGGCCACCAAGATGTGGGCCAAATATTCATGGAGTCAGTGGGCCCGAAAGAGTCTACTACGTGGCAAATTTTTGATACCGTTTGATTTCTGAAATCCATGGCTGAACGAGCGAACACCAAGAGGGGGTCCTGGACCCTGAGCCTTTTTTTTTTGGGGTCAGGCTCAGGCTCAGCAAACACGTAAAAATTCAAATCATTCTGATAGTCATAGCATAGTTTACCGAAGAATTATGGACCGTCTATTTTTTATCGTTAACTTGAAACCCCACATTTGATGCTGTTAGAAATTTCACAAGGGGTTGATTTTTTGTAGAGGTGATCTATATGGCGAGGAGATCATCCTCACCAAAAATCAGCCATTGATTTATTTTCAATGTGGATACACCAAAACTGTGTGTGAAAATATGTGTCTGCTTAGCCTGACCCTTTTTTGTTGGAAAAAGATGCAACAAGGTATGCCTGAAACTGTTTAATTTGCGGAAGGGGCATTTTTGGTAGTCATCGCTGCCATCTAGGCCCACTAACCGCATGGCTGTTTATCCGACCCCCTTGGTGGATATACATACCAAAAATCACCTTGATTGGTAATGTATAACCATTAGATTTTAACACTTTTTAGCACTTTTTAAGGCGTTCTTATCGCCGTTGAATGCAACCATTTTTGGAGTACTAAAACCAATGGCTAAAAATCATTAAACAAGCTGAGTTTTTGTATGAATGTCTATTAAGGGGTGGGCTAAACATCCATGCCGTCAATGGGCCCAAATGGCAGTGGTGACTACCAAAAATGCGAGTAAAACTTCTGTCACAATCGGATTGCAAATCACACAATCACAGCCAATGAGTTCTCGTCACATACACCTAAAAGCAAAAGCACATGGGTACGTTGCAAAAAGCAATTGTGTACGTGCCGAGAACTCATTGGCTTGTGATTGTGTGATTTACAATTTCTTGTGATAGAAGTTTTACTCCAAAAATGCCGCTTCCACAAATGAAAAGATCTCAGGTATACCTTGTGTCATAGGGTCGAATCCGAGCAAAACTCTTTTCCGCGCCGAACACTCTCACCGGCACTAAGTCCACCTGACTTAGTCTCAGCCTACATAAGAAGGGAGAAGTGGGAGAAAAGGCTCACACAATTGCAACCCAAAAGCTCACAGAGTTTTTCAAAAGCCACATTATTTTCTCTTTTATTCCTTTACACTTAGAAAATACATAACTCATAACTCATGTCTTTCACCCCATGGGTAGCTGAATAGCTACATTTATGCCATCATGTGACACTTGTTACAATTCTATACAAGTGGTTAGTAACTTCCAGTAACTACCCACTACTACCCCCTGGGTGTCACCCCCACACAATGACACATGGTATAACTACCCTAGCCCATCACCCCACTTTGTGTATGGACTGATAACTACCCACTATCATCCCTGGGTGTCACCCCCACACAATGCCACATGGTATAACTACCTTAGCCCATCATCCCACCTTGTGTATGGGCTGATAACTACCATAACCACTGCCTAGGTGTCAGCTCCATGCATCCGCCACATGGCGTAACTACCTAACCCAATATCTCACTTCTGCTTAGTGGGTGGACTGGTAACTACTTTATAACCACCTTCTAGGTGTCAGTCTCTGAAGTCGCCACCTCACCCTGAACCAAGCCACAACTGCTCCAAAGCACCATTGGATGACACACACCCCCAAGTCTTTTCCAGTCTAGCTTTGTTCGCCACACGCACTTGCCCATGCCACATATGCCTGTCCGCGCAATTGTCATGCCACATGCGCTTGTCCATGCCACATACACCCGTATGCGCTACTATCATGCCACACGCGCGTGTTCATACCACATACGCCCATCCGCAGTATTGTCATGCCACACGCGCTTGTTCATGCCATATACGCCCATCCGTACTATTGTCATGCCACACACACTTATTCTTGCCACATACGCCCGTTCGCGTATTTGACATGCCACATACACATGTATGCTCGCACACGTCGATCCGTCGCATGTGCCAAGTACCCAGCCACATGCCGGTGTACTTTTCCACAAGTCTTGTACACACTTGTGTTGGACGTCCGCATTAACTGCCCATGCACATCCCTATCGTTGCCCACGATAGTGTTGCACGTCTAAGCCATCTGTCCGTGCTCGCATACCCGTTGCTCCCATCCTCGATGTGGGAACCTCATGGGTGCTGGCCTTTCGTTTCACATAGCCAACACTCGAACCGAAGCTCAGGGGTGTGACAAACCACCCTCACTAGAAGAACCCGACGACCTCGTCGGAACTGAGTTCTTGTATCCTTCTACGCGGCCCTCCTGAACCTGAAGGACATTCAACAATTGAAGTGGATTTACCCGTATAGGTTCTTCATCTTCCTGATCTTCTTCGACAATCAAGGCAGAAAGCTTCTCTTTCTTCGGACAGTCCCGTACTCGATGGGGTCCCCCACGCAAGAAACAACACTTATTCTGCTTAGGTTGTTCTTCTGCTTTAGACTTCTCCTTCCCATCTTTCTTTTTCCAAACCTTATGGTCGTCCTTGGATGCCTTCTTTCCCTTCCCTTTTTCCTCGACCATGCCACTGTCCTCTTTGCTAGAGGAATTGGTGAGCTTGTAATCCACTAACCCATCAGCAACTGCCATAGCCGATTGCAGATCCTTCAATCCCTACCTCCGCAACTCATCATGCGCCCATGCTTGCAGTCCGGAGAGGAAATTGAACAATTTATCCTCTTCTGACATGTTCTTTATCTCTAACATGAAAGAGAAAAACTCCTTGACATAGTCATGCACCGTACCTGTGTGCTTCAGCTTGCGTAATGCATCTCTAGCCATCCATGCCACATTGCATGGTAGGAATTGATCCTTCAATTCCTTCTTCAATGTTTCTCATGTTTGAATCATGGGTCTCCCAGCACCATCATCATCCGACCGGGTCCTCCACCAAAGCTTAGCATCTTCGGTGAGGTACATGCTCACGATAGTCACCTTCTCTTCCTCGAGCATATGCACAGCCTTGAAATACTGCTCCATATCCCAAAGGAAGTTTTCCAGCTCTTTCGCATTTCTGGCACTCGTGAATGGCATAGGTTCCAGCACCTTAGCCTTGTGGGTTGGTTCACCATACACAAGGGTGAGCCTGACCACTCTCTTCACAACGACCAACTCATCAGAAAGGGTTTGGAGATTACTTTTGAACAGATTAGTGAGCGCACTCACATCCGAAGAGAGCTCGGTCCAACGGCCGTCCATCGCTCCTCCAAGGTTTGCTCAAGAGATACCACCCTCTCCATCATCGCCTCGGATGAAGAGGTTCCTTCCGTCATATGTTGGACTCCATTGGAAACTTCGGCTAACAACGCTTCTAGCCTTGCAACTCTTTCACGCACAACATCTAAAGCAACCGCATTGCTTCAAGCCATCGTAACTTTCGCTCTGATACCAAACTGTCACGGGGTCAAATCAGGGCCAAACTCTTTTCCGCGCCGAACACCCGCACCGACACTAAGTCCACCTGACTTAGTCTCAACCTACACAAGAAGGGGGAAGTGGAAGAAAAGGCTCACACAATTGCAACACAAAAGCTCACATAGTTTTTCAAAGGCCACAGCCTTTTCTCTTTTATTCCTTTACACTTAAAAAATACATAACTCACAACTCATGTCTTTCACCCCAAGGGTAGCTGACCTTATATAGGCCAGCTGAATAGCTACATTTATGCCATCATTGGACACTTATTATAATTCTATACAAGTGGTTAGTAACTTCCAGTAACTACCCACTACCACCCCTTGGGTGTCACCCCCACACAATGACACATGGTATAACTATCATAGCCCATCACCCCACTTTGTATATGGGCTGATAACTACTCACTATCATCCCTGGGTGTCACCCCCACACAATGCCACATGGTATAACTACCTTAGCCCATCATCCCACCTTGTGTATGGGCTGATAACTACCATAACCACTGCCTAGGTGTCAGCTTCATGCATCCGCCACATGGCGTAACTACCTAGCCCAATATCCCACTTCTGCTTAGTGGGTGGACTGATAACTACTTTATAACCACCGCCTAGGTGTCATTCTCTGAGGTCGCCACCTCACCCTGAACCAAACCACAACTGCTCCAAAGCACCATTGGATGACACACGCCCCCAAGCCTTTTTAAGTCTAGCTTTGTTCGCCACACGCACTTACCCATGCCACATATGCCTGTCCGCGCAATTGTCATGCCACACGCGCTTGTCCATACCATATACGCCCATCTGCGCTATTGTCATGCCACACGTGCTTGTTCATGCCACATACGCCCATCCGCGCTATTGTCATGCCACACGAGCTTGTTCATGCCATATACGCCCATCCGCGCTATTATCATGCCACATGCACTTGTTCATGCCACATACGCCTGTTCGCGTATTTGCCATACCACATACACCTGTATGCTCGTACACGACGATCTCTCGCATGTGCCAAGTACCCAGCCACATGCCGGTGTACTTCCCCACAAGTCTTGCACATACTTGTGTTGGACGTCCGAGCTAACTGCCCGTCCACGTCCCTATCGCTGCCCAAGATAGTGTTGCACGTCCAAGGCATCTGTCCGTGCTCGCTTACCCGTCACTCCCATCCTCGATGTGGGAACCTCGTGGGTGCTGGCCTTCTGTGTCTCGTAGCCAACACCCGAGCAGAAGCTTAGGGGTGTGACACCTTGTTACAACACGACCCTTTTTGTTTTGATACTCGAGCGGCTAGGAGAAAAGATTCGTTGGTCCGGGGACCTTCAGACTTTGAAGATTCCCCCTCAAGGCTAAACCTAACCCATGTTAAACCTTGGTTAGTTAAGGGTGACATTGGGTTAAAAGTAAAACTTTTGTCACAACACCGAAGCCGGTCACAACCCACTAGTCACAACTCACAACCCACAATACGAGCCACATGGCACACTGTTGGAGGGCGCTGAATGTATGTCTTTTTGACCAACCCCTCGGTGGACTTGCAAACCAAAAATCAGCTTGATTAGTGATTTAGTACCTTTGGATCTTAGCATCCAAATAATGTTCAATAATGATCAAATTCTTACGGTTAAAATCAACCCAAGAAAATAACTTCAATTCAACGCTTAGAAATCACTGATTTTGGTTTGCAGGTCCACTGAGGGACTAGGGTTGGGCCAATGAGAAAATTTTTGAAGCAGGTACATGTGGCCGTGATCGCTTCTATCTTCAAAAAAGTTCTCTTTTCTAATAGTCTCGTCACGGTGGAGACATGCCACATGGCCATAAAGCACGTGGGGGGAGCGTATCGTTCACTAACCGCCATTCTGGAATATAATTCTGTTGGTGTTTATAGTGTTCCCTCTCGAGTGAAGAGATTGAGCGGGAAAGCTTGTAAAACAAGTAAACATCCTCTCGTAACTTCAACCTCGTTCATACTTCATAGAGTTTCGAATGGCTCGTCGTGAAGGCGGTCACGGCGGCCATGGAAGGAGAGGAGGTCGCGGCGGCCGTCGAGGAGCGGACTGGCAAATTGATGTTGTTAATGCACGACGTCAATTTGGTATGTCTCTCAAGGACTACAGCAGGTATTTGCAGATGATCCGAAGACGAGACTTTGTGGAGATTTTCTCCTCTCAATTTTTTTAGAGAGTTTTATTCACAATCCGAGGTGTACGACTGCGATTCTCCAGGCGGACCAATTAAGAGACGATCTCATGGGCATTGCCCAATACTGCTTTGATCATGACATCAACTACCACATTGTGCCTCTTATCTCTTCTGATTCATCTGATACCTCTGATTCATCTTATGCCAATTCTGATTAGTATGTATTCTCAAGTAACCGGATTAGGTTTACAAAGAGACATGAGTAACTTTGGTTTTCATTTAGTTCACTGCAAATTTCACATATGCTTTGGATTAGGTTTACAGAGAGACATGAGTAATTTGTAGTTTGAATCCTCTGGAATACTGTTCAATGATTTTACTTCTATTGGTTTGCTACTCGCATTGTTATGTTATGATCATAGGGTGTAGGTCCACCTAGGGATGGGTATGTTTTAACCATTGGATAGCCTGATTGGTGGTTTCTAGGCATTAGTTAACCTGATTGGTGTGTTTTTGTGGTCGTAAGGCCAATCAGCCTGATTGATTGACCAAATACATTAACTTTGGTGCTAATGTATTTGATTCTTGGTTTCCTAAAGTACCTTTCAGTTCAAATTTGCATAGATCTTCAATGTGTTCTTTCATGTGGCTTCTCTGGTAGTCATATTTTATATAATTTAATTAATGTATCCTTAGATGAATTAAGTACTTACTTCATGAATTACAATGTGACTTAAGTTCTTAGTTTGAGTCCATAATGAGATAGGCTGAATCTTAATTATACTTGCATATGTAAGAATGTCAAGATTTCCACTTTTACTTCGAATTGTTGGACTGGACTTGCTGGAATTCCATTGGATATTAATTCAGTCTCCTATCCAGTAGCAAATTCTTCAAAACGTATAAAATCATTTTTTTTGTGTGTTTATTAATCTCTAGAGGACTCGGCAATGTTATTGTCTCAACATGTGGATGTTTATTTGTAACTTCTGCCTGCTTCAATATTCCAATTATAAAGATGGATAATGCAGTCAGGCTTTTGTAGCATCGGAGAATTGTAGTTATGGTTGTGATCATAATTATTAATTTCTTACAAGAATCAAAGTTATTTTGTTTGGGAGTGGCAAGTTAGTTGGCGGCATATTTTTGCTTATTTATAAAATAGAGCCAGACTTGCACATTGATGTTATAACGAATACGTGTAGGTGGTCTGGGGAACCTTTTTTAAGATTTCTAGTTTTCAATAGATAGGTAAATGAGAATTGTGATTAGTTGACATTGTGAAAGCTTACACTCTGTATCCACTAGTTGATGGGATTACATTTCACATGAAATCTTTTTCAAAACAACATCAGTAACCTTTTTAAGGATTTTCAGCTGCAAAGACTAGGTCAAAATTTTTAAGGCACGGCGACTAATTGATATTCGCTCGAAAGTGCTTATTTTAAGTTATTATCCTTATAGCGATGTTGCATTCTCCTACGTAAAACTTATTTTTTCTTCGACTTTTCCACGTAAGAGTTTCTTCCATTGCGTAGAACGTATTCTTTAGATGAAAATCGACTATTTGCATGAAATATACACATTTCGGATAGTCCAGTATCAAGCCGTTTTAGTTGAATCTCATTACGCATTTTTTCACTTGCAGGAGACCCTATCGGGCGATTCTGAAGGACTGGCGGGCCCATGATCAACTACAAAAGACATCTATCAAAGCTTAAAGAGCCAACAGGCTAAGATAAAAAGATAAAGACATGTACAGGCAAAGCTAGAGGATCGTAGAGCCGGAATAAGGACTAAGAGAGAGAAGAATAGTTGGAGACCAAGAAAAGGACTTAGGTGTTAAAGGCCTCACCAATTGACATTAAATGATAAGTTTGACTAATTGGTGGAGATGACGAGAAAGAATAAAGAAGACCAGGGTTCAAGACCATCCAATGATTTTATTTTTGTATTTTTCTCTCACCTCTCTCTTATTTCTCTCTCTCTCTCTCTATCTATCTTGGCCCATGACCTAAGCCAATGACCCATGCCCATACCCATGACCCATGACCCATGACCCATGCCCATGCCCATTTGCAACAACAAGAGTGAATTGGTCGCACTTGACCGATTCTTCTCTCTCCTATCTCTCTCTATCCTAGTCACTCTCTCTCTCATCTAACTAACCCATTCCCAACCATTGGATCCCTCTAGATCCAATGGTCATCATTTTTAGAACAAGCAAAAAAAAAAGTCTATAAGAGATCTACGATTTCTCCTTCTTGGGTTGGTTCTCTCCCCCCTCACTTTTCTCTCTCTCTCACTTACAAGCATACCTTGGACAGTTGCTCCTCAACCCCTACTCATTTGCAACACTGGAACCACCTGCTATCATCTAATTCACAAGGCTACAATTCTCAATCCTATTGAGGTCGATCCAATCGGAGTTGCACCATCTACCTCTTCAATGGTAAGCTTCT
Organism: Euptelea pleiosperma; assembly: GCA_035048495.1. Classification (NCBI taxonomy): domain Eukaryota; kingdom Viridiplantae; phylum Streptophyta; class Magnoliopsida; order Ranunculales; family Eupteleaceae; genus Euptelea; species Euptelea pleiosperma. The sequence goes on from CM068546.1 coordinate 29,774,045, forward strand.
CTCTAACCTTCTTACCTTCTTTCTCTCTCTTCTTTCCCTCTATACATTTACATGCTTTCTAGAGTAATATTTTAATAACTTTTTAGATTAATGTTATTCCGTAAAGCATTTGGACAAGCATTATTTTTAGTTTAATGAACAAGTTTTTAATTCAAGTTTAAGTTATTTTCATTTATTGTGTTTTTCATTCTCGTTTCTCTTATATTTTTTTCATTCTAATAGTTTTAACAACAATCTCAAACATATTTTAAATCAACATCCACCATTCTCACCTTTCCATTTATTCTGAGTATTTTCTGATTATTCTTGTTTCTTATTGTGCTAACTAATCCCGAGAGCGGACGATATCCGACACGAGCTACTGTGCAAGTCTGCTTATTTGTAGATTAAATGAACAAATTCGAAGAAATTACAAATATTGTTGAAATCAGTGGTTTTCGATCCAACGACACGGAAAAACCTTAATTTCACTAATCAAGCTGGGTTGAGGCAGCACATTGTTTGACTTCACAAGGCCCAAGCCATGCATGACATGCGTTGGCTTGACTTGACTGGTACCTTTGTAAAACCAATGGGCTGTGTGATTTGAAAAGTTAAAAGCGTTTATAGAAAATGTGAGTAAGCCAATTTGACTACAACACAGGAACAATATGAACTTCTAACTGTTGTAATTGTCAATACACTTTTTGATAATGATAAAGCCAAACTTTAGTCCCATATTGGTAATGCATGGAGAAGTTAGAAGCTTATAACCCTATCACATGTTGATAGTGAGTGGGTAACACACATACTTCAATAAAACAGGCCTTGGCTTTAACAACCTTACCTTTGGTCCGAACCGTTTAGTTTGACAGGCTGGATTGGCCTGGCCCTCAAATCCAGTCTTCTAATGGCTGTTGCTGATATACTCATTTCATCATCATCATCATTTCCTTGAGTCCTTTTATATGGAAATAGTGAATTGTATACTTTAGGTCTCTCTCTCTCTTTCTCTCTCTCTCTCTCTCTCTCTCTCTCTCTCTCTCTCTCTCTCTCTCTCTCTTCCAGAATCCTTTACACTTGGGATGGTGGTTGTGTAGTTCAAACATGGGTTGTGAGTGACAACTCGTTATGGTGTATGCGAATGCCTATAGGCTTCTTCAAATTATAGCTTTTCTTGAAAGTTTGCAATGGCATAGTTTTAATACACTAACATGATCAACCACATTTTATTATTATCTGCCAAAAGAACTAAGGTCTTGTATGGTTTCCCTTAGAAAAGTTTTCTAGAAATGTTTCTAGAAATCAACTCATTTTGACTTGTGAATCCCTTCTTAGAAAACTTTTCTGTGGTCATCTTACAGGGTTTAACAGGAAATTCGGGTGTCACCATACTTCAAATGCCCCGAGTTCTTTCAGTCCATGGCAAAGCCATGTTAAGGGAAGAAAAAGAATACTCTTACTACTCAATTTCTTCCCCTCCACATCCCCATCAACTGAAGAATTCCCATTGTGTCCTGCCTATATCAGCCAACATGATCTTTGTATAGGATAAATGATAGTAAGAGAAACCTTGCCGTTCTCAGAAAGATGTCGAGGGGCTGGAGATCTTGCTATGTCCCATCGTTAATTAGTTAGAGTTCTTAATCTAATTTGTACTCCCACTTCTTCTTTACTATAAGTGTGTTTAAAGTTTTTCCACATTTCTGTCACTTTTTGGCTTTCAAATCCTTTTCTAGAAAACTTCTGTGATCACCATACAGGGCCTAAGTAATGAGACCCATCTACAGATTGGGTCCCCTACTGCATTTGTTGAATTCAGTCTCAAATTACATCTGTGGTTTGGCATGGTTTTGTTTTATAGGTGCTCGATGAGATTGGTGTACATATTGCTTCGCAGGTTGGTTTTTGGAGGTTCATGATGTCTTGTTTGTCCATGCATTTCGTTTCCTTAGTTCATCATTATAAACAACTCTGTGACTGAGATCTCCATGTTTTTTTGACAGTTAACTTCCGCTCCCAAAGGTCAGATTGCATCCAAGAAAGTAGACTCGTTTTTATTTTGCATCTTACTTTGGTATTTTTGGATTACATTTTTTTATGAATTTTTAGATTACATAAATCTTGTGAATTGTTTCATTTTTATGCTAGTTAGCTAGGAAAATTAAAGAAAACACTGTTGAGTTATTGATCTCGTTAAAAGCAGGTGTATTTTGTGGCAGCACTAACATTTTTCCACGTTTTGCGCTTCAATACCCATCTTCACCACTAATGACTACCCGTTTGGCTGTTGGAAAATAAAAGTGATCCATGTAGCCTTCAAAAGTTTAAAGAGAGACATTTATATTTTTATAGTGGTCCACCCATTTCAACCCTACAGTACTTCCTCCATATGCCAAAAAGAGGCCTTAATGATGTGTATTTTTTCTAGCGCTTTACTTTCACAATGTTTCTTTACTTGTTCTACAATATTAATTTTTGGAAAAAAATTAGCTCCTCCCTATTCTATTTTGGGTCGGGCTCTAGGGACTGGCCTCTTTTGATTGGCTGATATTACAGGACACAATATGAGCCACATGGAACACTCTTAGAGGACTCTACCGTATGGATGTTTGGCCAATCCCTAGGTGGAGAACAAACCAAAAATCAGCCTGATTAGCGATTTCTAGGCGTTGGATTGGACTTATTTTAATGGGTTGATCTCAACTGTTGGAATTTGAGTAGTATTTGAGGTACAAAGATCCAAACATAGCCATTTAATACGATCATGTGATTACATGGGACTTTACAACTAACACTAAAAACACCATACGTAATTAACCATCTGAGTTTAGGAAATCTAAATTCGTGCTTGCTATTTACTTATTAATGTGGTCATAATTTGGGACAATTTAGCTTTTGTATGAAACATGGGATAAGTTATTCTTAACATTGAAGTAGAATAGACGCATGCACCAAGTACTTCCACACTACTGGGATCTACAATAAACAGGGCAATACTAATCATGACTGCCGGGTCAACATGAGAAGGTTTGTAGGTACTTCGGTACCAACTCCATTTCATTGATTGGATAACATAGCCCAATGGGTAAGCAGATTTACAGTAGTTTGGAGGAAGTGGATGAAAGCTGATTCTCATTTCTGTGTTTATTGATTATAGGCAGTGGTTCTTCTGCAAACTTATTTAAAGAGCTACATGGGTCTTGCTCCTTATGGCCTATTTCTCTTAATTTTCTGAAAGTTGAGTTCATAGGGTTTCTTGAGGGTCTCAAGAATAGGTGAGACATTTTATATCACAGCATTTATTTATTGATGATTCTTGGTTTCTTTGCAATAATTTCTTACGCAGAGTTTCTTTGCATTTATTTCTCTGTTTTAAGCAACTTGGAATGTTTGGTGAAAGTTCTTGAATTTGCCAAAATCAGGTGAGTGGCGGAGATCCACCGTACATTTGGGGGAAGATTAGATCTCGGCCCTTATTTGTTGATGCTTATAAGAGGAGGTATAAGTAGGGAGACAACCAATGTGTTTTGTTATATAGAATAGTAAATGGCCCATGCCCACGGCACTCTCCGACAAAAGCGTTTGCAAAAATTGGGTGCCTTCGGCACTCAAACGGTATAACGGACTGGGTCATTACCGTTTTTTCCATTATAACGGCTGTTATAACCGATTGTAACGAATTTGAGCATTATTTGGGTGCAAATATCCAAAGGTTGTAAATCACTAATCATGCTAATTTGTGGCTTGCAGGTCCACCGAGAGGCTGGCCAAACATCCATACAGTCAGCGTCCTCTAATAGTATGCCACGTGGCTCATATTGTGGGTTGTGACCGACTTTGGTCATAACATCTGTGAGAGAAGCATTACTCGGAACATTTTTGGTATGGGAAACTTTTCGTCGCACCCCTTGAATTGTGAGGGCACCCAAACTAAACATTCATCCAACAAAATTTTTATGGGTAGGGCTCCGTTGACAGCTCTAAAATGACAGAAAATATGACAGGGACACAATATAAGCCACGTGGCACACTGTTATAGGACTCTGACCGTATGGATGTTTGTCCTTTCCCATGGTGGACCTACAAACCAAAAGTCAGCCTGATTAGTAATTTATAGGCTTTGGATTGGACTTATTTTCATGGGCTGATCTCAACTGTGGGAATTTGAGAAGTATTTGAGGTACAAAGATCCAACACTTATAAATCACTAATCAGGCTGATTTTGGTTTGTAGGTCCACCATGGGGCTGTTCTTTGATGCAGCCTTCTGTATCAAAATTTTGATGCAGAAGTCCCTCAAATTCCAAGGTAATAGATTTGTTCGGGCCACTTGCCACTTGAATGTCTGGCCCACACTATGATAGACCTACACACCAAAAATCAGCGTGATTGGTGATTTATAGCCGTAGGATTTGAGCACTTTTTCATCATGGGCTTCATGAACAGGCATGTGAGTTAGTTCCAAGCCCATGATGAAAATGTGCTCAAATCCAATGGCTAGGAATCACTTTTTTGGTGTGTGGGTCCACCAAGATGTGGGCCAAACATTCATGGAAGCAGTGGGCCCGAAAGAGTATAACGTGGCAAATTGAGGGACTTATGCATCAAAATTTTGATGAAGAATCGGTATCATAGATTTTTCCTCCACCATGGGATAGGACAAACATCCGTACGGTCATAGTCCTGTAACAGTGTGCCACCTGGCTTATATTGTGTCCCTGTCATTTTTCCTGTCATTTTAGATCTGTCAACGGAGCCGGACCCAATTTTTATTTTTTTATTTTATTTTAAATCCATCGATTCCATCCCACAAATACTCGTTGACAAATAATAGTTGTAAATTTTTAGAGTAGAACTTTGATGACCGTGTACAATATGAGCTATTTGACACACTTTTAGAGGACTCTAACCGAATGGATGTTTCTCCAATCCCCTGGTGGACCTACAAACCAAAAGTCAGCCTGATTAGTGGTTTCAAACCTTTGGATCTTTATAATACAAAAATGATCAAATTTCGACGGTTAAAATTGACCCATGAAAAGAACTCAAATAAAATCCCTAGAAATCACTTATCAGGCTGATTTTTGGTTTGTAGATCCAGCTAGGGATTGGCCAATCATCCCGTCATAGTCCTCTAATAGTGGGGCCACGTGGGTCCCTAAACGTTTGCATGGAAGTTGCACGCGGACGCGGTGATCTCAAGTCTAACAGTCTAACTTGCAGACATTTTGGTAAATTAAGTAAAAGCACAATTCGTCGGGTGTTTTCAATATGTCGGGTTGCTCTCACAATTCGTGGGGTGCGATTGAAATTTCCCTTGTGGTCCTCCGGTTTTCCTTTTTTAAGTAAAAGACAAAAGGGGCGAAAAGGGTAGTTCTTTTCTGATTAAACAACACTAGTTCTTTCTTCTTCTTGTTCTTGCTCCAGCCGGTCTTCTTCAACTGGCTCAAGGGACTCTCCAAAGCACACTCTCCACTCCGGGCGGTTGCGGTTCGTCGTCTTCTTCTTCTTCTTCTACTTCAACGGTTCAACCGGTCTCACAGTTGTTGGTTTTTGGCTTGACGAGAACAATTCTCTAGGTCAAATTTTCAGCCTTGTCTTGCCATTCCCTCGGTCTGTATCTCACTGTCTCGGTTTTACAGAGATTTTAAACCATGGTTTCTATTCTTGTGAAGTTTTTTCTTAATAGTTCCATTGGTATCTTGAATTTTGTTCTTCTCCCTTTTTTGTGTTGCATTTTCTTAAGTTTTTCCTCCCTCTCTTGGGGCTTGGATTAATATTCGAATTCTCTAGGTACTTGACTTCTATATTCAAGGTTTGCAATGATAATATAGTTAAAGACGTGGCATACTTCTGTGTGTGCAAGATGTTAAATTTGTGGGAAAGATGCTCCTATGGCCCTTCAATCTATAGCCTTCCTATCTAAGATTCATCATTAGACCTTAACCGCTGTGTCGTTTATATAATGGTATTTTAATTTTAGGAACACATGTTTTGCTGTTTTGAAGTTTGAACTCTGCATCATTTGCACCCACATCAATTATGCTGATGTTAGTATGGCATGCTTTCTGTTGTTGGATCCTGTATTTTGCACATGTTCCATATTGCTGCCTTCTGTTTTGTTTTATCTCATGGCTGTTTGTGGTTAAATTTATCTTTGATTTCATTTGTGGGACACACTTCTGTATTGCTCAAATATATCTTGCTATTTGCAGCTCTCAAGGGATTGAACCTCAAAAAGAGGTTGCAAGAGAGAGACTATATGATGCAGGATCAATCACGTCGGATATTCAAAGAAGAGAAAAATGAGATTCGCCTCACCAAGGATTCTACAGGGGTTTGAAAACTAAATTCCTTTAAATTTGTTTTTTATTAATTAATAATTATTTTAGTTTTGGTTGTTATCTTGATTAGTTGTAGTTTCCTAATAGACTAGGGAGAGTAGAGAGTTAAGAGTCATAGAAATTCAAGTTTTTTCTTTTTTCTTTTTCTTTATATATATATATATATATATGGATGTAACCCAGAGACAACTTAATCTAGTTGAATGAATTATTTTCCTTTCGAGAAGCTTGACTCTCTTTTTAGTGGTGGAGATGATTCCATTGTTCTTGAGATAGTGCTGATTCTACCCTCTACCTATTCTTGGTGGTGTTGATTCTATCAAGATATTTGTGTGATGTTGAGTCCACACGAATGTCGTTGATCATAGAATGGGGTTCCTCGTTCTCCATCACTGTGAAATCTAATGGTCGAGAAGTCGCCCTACTCCCAAATTGCAAAAATGGAGGTGAGACAGTTATCCAATATAATATGAAAGAGGGTAGCAATCTGTTATACCTAGACCCTTCAATTTACCCCACCATAGGAGTGTCGACCCAGTACGACATGGGTCTGGGTATAGGATCTTTGTCTAATCCACCATGTCCTTGTTCAATTTCCACAATTTTTTACTATGTTAGGTATGCAGCCACGGAGTTGGTCGCACCCATGTGTGTGACTCGCTTTCGACACACTTTGTAATGTGTTTTCTATTCCAACCTTCCCACTTCCCACTTCCCACTTGGGCCTATATAAAACTGCCCCGCACCTGACACTTGTATCGAAACCCAGTTAACATAGGTCACAAACCCAACCCAATAAAAATTGGATATATGATTGATCAACTTGAATGAAACCATTGTTCAGAAAAAAAAATCGGTGAAAAACATTGTTATAATGGTTATGCTCCAATATTGATTTTATTTGGTATCTAATACTATATTAACCAAGGTAGTTAAGGGCGCAAGGCGCACTTAAGGCGCTAGGACTCCTGGTGCCTGAGGCGTAGGGCGAGGCATGCGCCTAACTGAAGCGAACATTAATCCAAGCCATCCAAACGATGAAAAGATTTCATTGAAAAAAAAGAAATGCAACAAAGGCTAGCGGTCGAGGAGACCACCAAAAGCCAACCAAACAACAAAACACCCTTGTACATGATGGACTTCCATCTGAAAACTATATCTTCAAAAGCCAACCCTTTGCATTCCTTAAACAACTTAGACCAAGCGAAGAGGAAGGCCTTGATGGAGATGACAATATCATGAACAGATGCCTCCTTTCCTTCGAAGATCCTTTTGTCTCTTTCGAGCCAAAGACCCCACCACACTGCAAAAGGCAATAGGCTCCAGAGTCTACGCCCACAAGGGGGAAAGCAATGAGTCGTCCAACTTCTAATGGTAAGGATAACTGATTCTGGTAGGGTTCAACAAATACCAAAGGCATCGAAGAAACACCCCCACACTACCCGAGCGAGGCTACAGTGAAGAAGAAGATGATTCACCAATTCCCCTGATGCCTTGCACATAAAACAATAACTTGTCATTATCCACCTTCTTTTAATCAAGTTATCCGCCGTGAGGATATTTTCAAGAGCGGCGCACCACACGAAAAGGCCACCTTGGACGGCACTTTGGACCCCCAAACTTTGGCCATGGGGTAATCCGTAGCCCTAGAGAAAGGGGAAAGAGCAGGCGAAGATCTCCAAGCACTATCCACCCTTCCGTGGAAAGAGTGGACCGTAAAACGACCGTCTGACTTACCCGACCACCACATAGCATCCTCCCTCGTAGTGATAAGCTCCATGGCTTTTAGTTTTTGTAGAAGAGCCGCCAAAGCTGGAATCTCCCAATCATTGAAGTGACATCTAAACCAGAAGTTACAGGAACCATCCTCCACCCAGATGTTCTCAACTGTGCTATCTTTCTTATCGGATAACCTGTATAACCTAGGAAACTCCTTAAGAGTCTTTTCATTGCACCACAAGTCGATCCAAAATCTCACCCTATTGCCCTTTCCCACTCTAAATCAATCCCTTAAAAGAAGTGGGTAAACATCTGTTGGATACCTCTCCAAACTCTGCAACCATATGTTAACTTGACATCTTTGCTTAGCTTGCCCAACAAATATAAAAAAATTAGAAAAATAACAAACCAGGTTATCATTAGGCTATAAAACATAAAAGATAGCAAATGTCCAAAATCTCAAGTAACCCAAAAGCTATTCTAGTTAACATTGTCATTATCTAAATTCAAAACAAGTAATCAAAAAGTCATAAAATATAAAAGATAACAAATATCCAAAAATCTCAAATAGCCCAGAATTAGTTCTAATTAACATTGTCATCATCTAAAATATAATCATTAGCTTCATCACCATTATCATTGGATGTGTTAGCTTCCTCAATATATTCTTCTTCTTCTGTCTCCTCCGAATTGACTTTTTCCTCTTCTGGCTCTTTTACTGAAGCCCTTGCCCTTACTCTTGACCTTGATTGTGATCTAGTATTTGATATTGATTCACCAGCTCCAGTAGCTCTCGCAACAACACCCCATTTCAAGCTATCATGCTCAAACACCGATTCATCTTCTGCTTCTCCACCTTCTGTTGCCATCTCCCCAAGTAGCCATTCATTGCTTTCATCAATGTCTTTCAATGTCAATAGTTTAAATTTTAAAACCTTTTTTTTTGTAAATAACAACTATCAACAACTAACTCCGAAAGAAGATTACAATTTATTACTATCAATGTGCTAATTTTGATTTCAAGTTTTATTTTGACTAGCTTAGAAATGGAAATATTTTTACCAGTGTGGAAATAATACATTTTCGTGAAAATATTGTGGAAAGTTTAGGAAATGGTAAAAGAAGCATAAAAACACACCCATGAGCCATCAAACCATAATACACAATCATACGGAGCATGGAAATGAATGACCATTGTTCTTTTTTTTAGTTAAGTAATGACCATAATATTATGTAGCATGTTGTGATAGGTATTTGAGAGTGTCTATTAAGAACAACTATAATAACAAATGAAAATGATTGTAACCATCAAATATTCTCAAATTAAGTTCATTATATCAAAATATATTTTCAAATATCATTCACAACCATGTATCCCAAATATTTGGGGTGAGCAACATGAATCCTATTTTGTTATTCAACTCAATCAAGTTAACCACTACATTTTGTCAGTTCTGACAACTAACAACACTTGAATTTCGTGCAAATGCACACATGTAAATTACAACCAGTATAATGTTATAAACTATTGACTATTTTATATATGCACATGTTTATATATATTTTTAATTTTATTTAGATTTTTTTTGAAAATTTAATAATTTATTATTATTTAATTATGGAAAAAGTTATAGTCAAGGTATTAACGAATCATAGTACATGTACTACTATTATTTATAATTGTAGAAAACTTATTTACCATTAACTTATAGCATTTACCTAATTTTTGAATTTTTAAATATATATTAAAAAATGTAAAAATGTTTTTTTTTTTAAAGAATTAACTCAACCAAGTTGTAGTTTGGGCTAAGTTATGCAACGTATAATTAATTCATGCCTTGCCATGGATGTTTAGGGTGAAAACCAATGGAATGTTTTTACCTAATACTTTCTTCAGTCTGTGCACAAATCTAGTGTAAGTGCCATAGATCAATAAATCTGATGCAATTACACCTTAAACATCAATCTATCAAGAAATATCCAAAAAATGAGTTATTTGAAAAAAATTCATACTTATACTGATAATGTGAACGACCCCAAAATTTCCTATCATATTTTCACCTCCTTAGTTGCCTTGTAACCAAGGTTTTAAATTTCGGTTTCGGTAACAATTTCGGTGAGGTCAAAAACCAAAATTTCGGGCAAAATTTTCAGATTCGGTGGATTTCGGTGTAGAAAGCTATATTTCGGGGATTTCGGTACTCACCGAAACCGAAATTTCAAACCTTGCTTGTATCGCTGTTGGTTAGACATTTCTGTGTAAGTATTTTAAAATAATTTTTAACATCAGTCCTGCATTAAAATAACAATCAATTTTGGCATGATATGTATCTCGTTTGGGCACCACAGAAGAACTCCAAAATTATAAGTAAGCAGCAACAAATCTGGACAAGAAGATTCAAACTAGATGGTCCAGCTGTTGTCATCATGATGCCATTAGTGTGATGGCTTCACGCACACAAGTACTGTGCACGTTCTGCAGGGATGAAGAATTTTCTGGTTTCATTTCTTTTTACATAGTAACACGTCCCAGTAGTGATATCTCGCGTGGATCTTTGTCCCCTGCATCTGTAAGAAATGGAGATTCGAATTACTAGATCTAATTGAATGAATGATGTTGAGTTCTATTAGAATATGTAAGATGGAAGCTTTATTTTTCATTGCTAACATCCTTTTGACTGTATTGTTTGAAATTATTAGGTTGATGAGATCATAAAAGATCGGATTGGTGATTTGCCGGATGATGTTCTTTCTTCCATCTTCTCGTTGTTGACGATGAGAGAAAAAGCAAGAACTAGCAAGGTTTCGCACAGATGGAGATACCTCTGGAGGACATCTATTGCATTTATCTCTAGTCTCAACTTTGATGTTGCAACTATGAGAGGAAGCGACAATCCCGCAGAAAACTCAGAAAAGATATCACTGGAGTCAAATATACTAAAAATGAGATGAAGTTCATACGGAAGGAAAGGTGTATAATTGTAAGATGGGTTGATCAGATCTTGCAGCATCACCAAGGTCCAGAGATAGATGCATTCAGGGTGCACTTTTATTTGGACGAAGAATTTGCTCGTCACATTGATCAATGGATTCATATTGCAATTGCTAAGAGAGTTCAAACGCTTGATCTCAACTTGTCCAAATTTGATGATTGTGACGTAGATGACGAACTCTATGATTTTCCTTGTTGGCTTTTTGCTCAAGAAATAGGGTCCTCTTTAAAGTATTTTTATTTGAAAGCTTGCATCTTGAGCCCTCCTCTTCATTTCAATGGTTTTAGCTCCCTTATAGTCCTCACTTTGGAAGATGTTGATATAGATGATGACATATTGTCAATCTATTGTCCAACAGTTCAAACCTAGAGCGGCTGAGCGTGGTGAACTGCTTGGAATTGGTTAATTTAAAAATTACTGGCCCATCCTTCAAACTGAAGTTTCTAGCCATAGACCACTGTGATCATTTGTCGAATGTGGAGATCTTTGCCATGCATCTCACCTCATTCGAATATTGTGGCGCCTTGGTAAGGTTCTCTTTCCAGAATGTTCCCCGGCTTGTGAATGCAGTTATTCGTACTGTATGCGAGGATGAATTGGCTGGTGCAGCTTATGCTCTACGCCGACTTGCAAATGATCTTCCCCAGCTGGAATCCTTGTTACTATATTCCTTGTCTATTAAGGTATGTGGAAGCATATCTTGATCTGGTGCTTGTTGTAGATAACTAAGTTTCATTACTTACTTTTGGCTAGGTTTCTCAGGTATACATTGTACCTGAGCGGTTACCTCTGTTCACTAATCTCAAGCAATTGGTGTTGGATGTCGGTGGGTTGGGACCAGGTCTCCTTGGATTTATATCCCTTCTCAAGGCATCTCCATACTTGCATAGAATTGAGCTTCTTGTAAGTCTTCTTAACCTATTATAACAAATGCAAACAACATCATGGGATTTGCTGCATATATGACTGCATAATGCTTTCTGTAAATTTCTGTACCAATTGTTGTCTATCTAACAGCCAGACTATAATATTTTTTTTATATTATTCACACAGATTTTGTTAGCCCTGACAATATACATTATCTATGGTTGCTCCGTTGCTGTCATTGCTTCTGCTCAATTATTTCAAATATTAGGTGGTGTGATTTTTAAAGATTTTGGTGTGATTGTTTCCAATAGTCGGGACAACCGGACAGGGGTTGGATGATAATGTTAATGATGATCTGTCTCATACTTAAAATGAGATAAACCATTTCCATTTCAATATGCATTTTAGCCCTTCAGTTTTTACATAAAATGAGGAACTCCAATAAAAATGAGGAACTCCCTTTCTTTATTGCAGTTAGCCGGCGTCAACGTACCAAAGGAAGGAGGAGTTGTCTGGAAGCCTTCTAACAATACCCATCTCCACCTCAACGGGTTTAGGGGTAGTAAGAAAGAAATCAAGTTTGCGAAATATTTGCTTAACAACGCCATAGCACTCGAGACAATGACCATTCATCGCCAAATAAAACGTATACCCGTGATATAGGCTTCTTTTTTCCTAAAATGGAAGTAGAAGTGAATATAGAACACACACGTGAGCAGCTTGAAAAAGTTCTACCCCCAGGTGTCCGATTAACAATCGTTTGATTCTATTTTTGTTGCTTTTGTGCTGTTTCATATTGTGGAAACATTTATCTGACTATAAATTGCTATTTGGCTATGAAATTTGCGTCGGTTCATGTGTTATACTTTTAGGTTGAAATATGTAAGTCAAACGATCATTATATGTGTTTGATTGAATTAGTGTGCCCAACTGTTCTGGTTTGGTTTGTGTTGTTAGCATCTGTCTCCCAGGCCTAATAGATACAATCGGTCGGGGTTTGTTCCGCAGAAACTCATATTAGGGGTTAACGATGGGGGCTTTCAAGTAGGGGTATACCATTCTGGTTGCCCGACCCAACCTGGGTCTGATTTCCAGGTTTTTCATGGGTTTTGAGCTGGTTCAGCCTGACCAAAATTTAGTCAGGCGGCCAGGCTGAAGCTTAAGGAACCTAATCTGTGCCCTACCCCAAAAAAACCCGGGGCTTGGTTTTCATGGGCCGGTTTTTTGGGCCACTAAAACACTTGTTAAAAAAACTCAAATTTTTTTGCCAGGCTTGGGGGCCAATGCCCGGGGTTCAGAATTGGGTGGCCCGAAAAAGAGTTTTCCCTGGAAGTCAGGCTGGGCTTGGGCTGAGGTTTGGGCCCGGGTCCGAATGTACACCCTTACTTTGAAGCTATGAATAAATCAGACTCCCATGAAATGTTTAGCTCTTCTCCCTCTTCTACAGTGACAGGAGACAAACTCCACTGGAGGCAGTTGATGGAAGAACCTTACCCGGGCCAACCCAAAAAAACTGCGTTTTCTCAGGCCGTAAATTTTTTTTTTTTTCCGAAGGTTTTCTCAGGTCTCATAGGTCAATATCGACACAATCAGTTGATTGTAACCGTCTGATCTATAAACTTTTCTTTTTTAGGCTGTTCGCCTTGCTTTTTCTTCATGTCTTAAAGAAAGCGATAGACCGGAATGTAAGATCATCCCATCAGATTGATGTTTGCTTTGGTGGGTCTTGCTAGCAGGAAGAACAGTTTCTTTGCATAAAAAGTAATTAATGACATGTGTTTGCACCATCCCTAGGTACACTTACATACCAGAAACCAGCCTGATTAGTGATTTCTAACCCTTGGATTTGAGTACCCCTAATGCTCGAAATCTACGATTAAAAGAGAAGACTCTAATCCAACGGATAGAAATTACTAATCAGGTCAAATTTTGGTATGTGAGTCCAGTTGGAGATGGGGTGGTCTTTTAAGAGTGCCATGTGGTTTATACCGTGGTCTGTCATAAAAGTTGACGAGACCCCTACAATCACTCATGTGCAACACACGTGCCACCCCCTAATTGGCTAGTTTATCTAGGCAATCACACTTAGAGCATCTCCAATGCCGTGCCAATCTCAAATTTGGCACAAAGGCTAAAAAAAAGAGTGATGATCACATGGGCCGGGTTCTATCAATGTGTCTATGGGACTCTTCTCTCTTCTTGTCTGTTTCCATAGCAATTTGATCCTTTGCAAAATAGAAAAATGATCAGAAGATCCTAACCATCCAAGCTACATCACAGACTTTTGGCATGGAAAGAACATGGGTCGGGATCGACGTTCCATAATTCTTCAACTTCTAAACCAGTCTAAAAATATCGGAATGATTTGAAATTTTGTAAGGGTGATCTCCTCAACATAGAGATTGTCTTCACCAAAAATCAGCCATTGATTCATCTTCTATGTGGGTATGCCAAAATTGAGGAAGACTCCACCCATGAGAGATATGAAGTTGAGGGAGATGAGAAAGGAAGGGCAGGTCCGTGGGTCATTTATTAGAAGAGGAAACTTTTAATTGCTATTTAAAATAATAGTAATTAAAAGCAACACCCTTAATTGCTATTTAAAATAATCCAATAAAATCTTAAATGGTTAAACTATTCTAAAATAGAATTTATTACAATAGCTACTGCACAGCTCGAAGTGAGTTGGCAACTAATCAAAAGTTGCCGCCGATGAGTCCCATGGACGCATTGATAGAACCCGGCCCATGTGATCATCACTCTAACCATTGGACATTGTTTCTTGGTGGGCTTCATGAATAGGCCTATAGATGGGTTAAAAGTGCTTAGACCTAACGGCTAGAAATCACCAATCAAGCTGATTTTTAGTATATAGGTCCACAAAGAGGGGGCCAAATATTCTTAGTTTCAGTGACCCGAAAGAGTGCCACGTGTCATTAGATGTACCAAACTTTTGAACTAGGGTTTGATGTGAAAGATTTGTTGGGGGTTTAGTCACGCTAGCTAGTACCAAAAGGGTGAATATTTTATTTCTTGTACTACACCATTTGCGTCCTTCAAGATTGTACTACAATCTTAGTACACGCTTCTGATGCTCCTCTTCCTTTCTCTTATATATAAGTGCCGTTCACTGCCCACGCTTCCATCAAAATCCGTTCTAACATCAAGGAAAAATATTTAGCATCAGGGCCGTTGGATTCGTGGGTCACCTCTTCAACAAATCATAATTCAATTCAGCTGGTTTCCGAAAAGTATGTATTCTCTTAGATGATCCTAACCATCTGATTAATATGCTTTGTCTAAAAAGCCATCTTATTATTAATTTGTTGTTTTTCTTACCTTTTTATCAGCTTTAGATCTTGACATCGATCAGAGACGGTGGCTTGACAAGTGTACATAATGAACAAGTGGGGGCCACTTGACAGGAAGCCTACAAAGAAAGTATTGTGTCCAACACCGATGACAGAGACTAGCCCCTGTGGGTATGCAAGGGTCGAGTTTGGCCTCAGAAGGTACGACACCCCTCTCTCTCTGTATCTCTTATACCCTTCAAATGATTATAGCCGTTGGATTTGAGCTTTTGTTGTCATGGGCTTCTTGGGAGCGGAACTCATTCATAGGCTGCTTCGTAAAGCTGTATCACGAAGAAAATAAAGCTGAAACCCAACGGCTAGAAATCAGGCTGATTTTTGGTGTGTAGATCAGTAGATCCCATGGGGTGGGCAATTCATGAATCAATGGGCCCGAAACAATATGCCACGTTGTATTTTGGGAGGTCTCGATGAGAGCAATTAGTCTGTAGAGCATTTTGTGCTACAGAGCACTCTTTTGGGCCCACTAAACCATTAATGATGGGCCCACTAAGTGATAACACACCAAAAATAAGCATGCTTGGTCTATAACCATTCAATCTGAGTATCCAAAAAGATGTTTAAATCCAACGGTTAGAGATCACCAATCATGCTGATTTTCAGTGTGTAGGTCCATCAAAAATATTAAAATCTAATGGCGAGAAATTATAAGGTGCTCTTTTCGTGTGGGATCGGGATGTGGAGGGGACCAACAAAAGTGAACCAACAAGTTCACGTCTGTTGTCGGTCGTGAATCCCGATCCCAAGAATCCAACGGTGGTTTTGCTTTTGGAAAAGTGAATGCCAGCTCAGCAATATTAACCCCTGTTGCATTCTCGGAATCCACTGCTGACAACCACTTTTGCTGGTCCCTGGTCCCTGGTCCCTGGTCCCCGGTCCCGACCCTGGTGTGTACATCCACCAAGGGTGCACTAAACTAAACATCCATGCAGTCAGTGGGCCCAGCGGGCAGCGGTGAGTAACAAAGATTGCGCTGCTACCCGAAGCCAAAAAGTGTCGGGTATACGTTGTTACATCTTTTTCCTAAAGAAAAAAGTGTCAACACCAATAAGATTGTGCCACTTGTCCCTTAATAAATTAAAAACTTTAGCAACGAGTTCTCTTTGTTTTTTCTTTTTTGATATAAAGGGAAAGAGATTCTCTTAAGTAGCTTGTGATTCTCATTCCACATTTCGAGAAATTTTTTGAAGCCACGGTATTTTTGCGATCATGCGCCCAATGAACGCGTGCCACATATTGAATATGTGGTGATCAATGGGCACAAATGCCACATGTATGACATCTAATTTAACATTCAAAAACGAGTGTTAGACTCACAAACATAAACTCGCGCAAAAAAGAAAATGGTCAACACGGTAGATGTAGCAATGTTTCAACATTTTGAGAGCGAGATTTAGAGGACCAGATCTTGAACTGTCAAATATGGGGTTCAAGGCACAATGATCTTGATTAATCGGAAGAATACCAAATTTGAAGCTTGTAAGGATTTTAGATGAGATCAAACAAATCATATTTTGGGGTTTATCAGATGACAACACCTCACTACAAAGCTCTAAAAGAAAAATAGGGGTACCAGAAAAAATGTCAGGGGCCCACTCACAAAAGTGAGAAAATAGGGGTACAGGAGTGAAAGCTACCTTAGTGTGGACTACCATGGATGTCTATCTTGGAAGCGTGGTGGAATGTTAGGATCCTAAAGGTTAAGACTTAGGTTGTGTTTGATAATTTCTGTGATTAAGTGGCGTTTGGTAAACAACTTCAAGTTTGAATAAAAGTGAAATTAAGACATACGCAAAAAGTGAGTTGAGTGTCACTTATAATGCGATAAGTGGTTTCGGCGAAAAGCATCTTAAAAGAGATTCTAAGATTCTCTCTTAAATACCCATAATGCATTTTTCTTAGGGAAATTCTATTTGCACCCCCACAAATTCCATAAGCACCCCATTTGGGTGCTTTTTGGCCATAAATGCCCTTAAGACCAAAAAAAAACCAAGCACCCCTTCGTCCCTCCCTCTCCTTAAAAAACAGAAAAAAAGAAGAATGAAGAAGATGCCGTCGCCGTCACCACCACTCACTCTCTCTCTCTCTCTCTCTAGTAGGCCCCACGGCTGTTTTTTTATTTTATTTTTTGGGCTAAGGGCACTTTCGTCCAAAAAGCACCTAAATGGGGTGCTTAGGGAATTCGTGTATTGCAAATAAAATTACCCTTTTCTTAAAGCGTTCTCTTTCAAAAACTTACGAAAGTGTCCTAATAAATATTTTAAAATATCCACAATGCCCTTGACTTAATTTTAAGACTTAAGACCTTTACTAAATAATGCAATTCAGACATAAGTCATTAAGCTATCAGACCTTAAGCCTTAGATATGATAACTTAATTTACCAAATGCCACCTTAAGCTTTCCGCACCTCTATCACCTAGGTGCTTTTGATGTAATGGTTTGGGTCTTAACAAATTGACTAACACTATCTCAATCATGTACTAATAGGCGTTGTCTAACAAAAACGGTCTAATATTATTCACCAATGGGAGACGAGGCAAACCCTAGTGTCAGTTCAGTCGAGAATATCCCACATGATTTGGTGTACATATGGTGTGGTGACTAGACACAACCCAACATAACTTTACTCAGACATGTGAAACCTTATCTTTTTCACCGATCACGCCAACGTCAACTGAATGTGGATGTAATGTAATGGGTTCGGATGTACAGCTTGTGAGCTTGAAGGTTTGAGATTGCCTACTAAATTATATGTATCAAAAGATCAACATTCCATGGCTCAAAGCTAACTCAAAACCTCAAAAAAGTGTAGGCTAAACCCTAAACCCTAATGAAGAAACAAGAGTAGGAAGGGGCAAGAGATATTGGTGATAGACGGGATAAAGACGGAGGAACCAGCAGTAACATTCAGCATGCTTATTAACAGTGATGACAATCGGATGGATGAGGTTGAGGTTGACGTTGCCGAGGAGAAGACTGATGAAGAGGAGATTCCCAAGTCGAGGTAGCGAAAGTAAAACCCAGGACTAGTCCAAAGTTGGTCGGATCAGTCAGATTCGGGTTGAATCAACCTAAGTTGCACACCTAGAACCAGATATGCATTGATGAATGGATACTTATCTATCCTACTTATAGCTAGGACAAAGTCATCTCTGCACCAAACATGCACCCCCTTAACTCCATAACAATTCATAGACTCATATAGTTATTTTTTTTAAGATTCCAATATGAATATGTAGGATTTCAGATTTTATTGATATTAAGGTATGTGAACAAACTTTTTATCATCTTTTGTGAGCAAGTCGAGGTTTGGCGGGACTAGGTGTGTAAATTTGGCCTGCCCGTCCGGGCTTGGTGGAAAAACTAAGTCTGGGCCCAGCTCGTGGTCCACATGCAGGTCGGGTCACACGGGCTGGGCCTAATTTCAAAAATTGATAAAGAAAAAAAAAAAAAAAAAAAACACAGCTGCTTAAGAGGGGATCGGAGGGAAACTTTAAAATTGAAATTTTGGGGAGGGGGATGTTTCAATTTCAAATTTCAAATTAGTGGGGTGGGCTAAGTGGGCTGGGCTTGGCCCAAGGGCTCAACTACCAAGCCCAAGCCCAAGCCAAGTCAGGGGTTTAGCAAGTTGGGTCTGGCCCAATACCGGGCTAAGCCTAAAAAATGGGCCAGGCCATGGGCCAAATTTACACCCCTGAGCAAGACCCTTATCAGAATTTATTAATTAAAGAGAAAAATATTACAGCTTTACATACACATGAATAATTTTCGAAAGGGTTGGGCTCCCGAGACTTGCCTTTTTTGACAGGCTCCCAGAACTTGCCTTCTCATACGTAGATTCGAGAATCCCACGGTGGATAGCACTGAGCTGGCATTCACTTTTTGCGGAAAAAACACCGTTAGAATTCTTGGAATCTATGCCAGAGAAGACAAGTCCCGGGAGCATGTCAAAAAAGGCAAGTCTTGGGGAGCCTATTCCTTTTCGAAAAGATCACTAAAGAAACTATTTGGATATAAGAAGGAAAAGTCGGTTGGTTTCCTTCTACAAGTGCTTGCAATTCGAAGGCTTCAATGAGGAAAGGATCTACCAAATCTCTTTATCATGTGTAAACATAGCTGAGTTGGTTAGTGTGTACGCTTCCTTTGGTAGTGGGTTCAACCGTTCAATCCCACACAAGGTAGGTTTCCTCCATTGAGCGGTTGACCATGAGGTCAAAATCCCCTTTCCTGACTCAACCCGGCTTAGGTTTAGTCTGAATCATAGTTAGCAATTTGGTATACAGCAAAGATTCGTAACAAGAAAAGTTCGAGTTTAATTCGATTTTGAGATAAAAAAATTCGGTCATTGTTGAAATGTTATATTCATTTAGCCTTAAAAAATTGAATTTTACCATTGTTTTTCAGTTTATGTGGCCATTTATTATGTTTTTGTTTAAAAAAAAAACGTAAATTCGTGTATTAAACATGAATAATACATATTTTATTCGTAGTCTTAAAATTCACGATTTTTTCTAATCTTTTATTTTATATGGCCGTATTAAACATTTCTTCAAAAAAAATAAAAAAAATTTGAATATTAAACGTGTATAATACGTGAATTTACTAACTAGGGCTTGGATGCATCCTCGGTCTTGCGGTCCAGCAGCCTCAACCGTGTTGCCTGTCAAAAAGAAAAAGTGAAGGGATCTTTGCACCAAACATCCCACCACTCGAAAACCACCACTTGTTTTCTTTTGTGAGAAGAACGTGAAAGTGTGTGAAACATTTACTTCTTGGATGGCATTTAAGGGCCACATGTAGTTGTTGGGTTCATAAAGAAGGTAGAGCTGAGGGCTTTTTTCCCTATTTTTTGCAAACTTTTGGCTCATTTTTCTCTAAAAGACTCACTTCGATTTTCTACGAACGAATGACCTCCAACAACCCACTGAAAGTGACATAAAATCAAATTCCACGGTTGTGTTCAAACCGATAGAGACTAGCACTAGCCACTTGAAATATCTAATTATATATTAAATAAATCGATATTATGATACGTGTTAGACAAAATTCGCTCCAGGAAAGAATTCGCTGGGCCCAGGGCTTTACGCGGATTGAGTTAAGGGATTGGGGTACGTGTGAGACATTTTGGGTGGGGAGCTAGTAGGGGTGTCAACGGGTTGGTTCCGGTCCGGTTCCTAAGGTGGCCAAAATTGGAATTAACGGTTCCGGTTCTCAAAATGATGGATCCAGAACTGGAACCGATTATGTAGTTTCTGTCAGTTCCAATTTTGGGTATATTGGGTTTAATCTTGATATTATGAGAATTTTAACACTTATCAATTCTGGTTCTTATCGGTTCAGTTTCGGTTCCATATTAAACTACCCAGAGCCAAAACCATTATTTTCAGTTCGGTTCCGGTTCCTTTTTAATTGGTTCCCAAAAATGAGGAACCGGAACCAATGTTTTTGGCTCCAATTCCGATTTGGGGGTCTAGACTCTAGATTGAATTTCTAAAGCTAAAGTTGGGCCAAACCCAAGCACAGCTCAAGTTTTACTCCTCAAGTTATACCACCAAAAATTTAATGGGTCCAGCTCGGGAGCCGCCCTTTTTCTGACCCCTTTTGTGGTCGGATTAGGGCCCATGGATTCCGAGAATCCAATGGTGGATGAAAGCTTGGCATTTACTTTTTCATTTAAGTGAATGCCAGCTCAGCACTAATCAACCACCGTTGGATTCTCGAAATTCACGGCCTCGGGTCCGACTCCCAAAAGGGGTAAAAGAAGGGGTCCTCGGATCCTGAGCCAAATTTTAATATCCCAAACTCCCAGGTCATACTTTACAGGGTACCAAATACAGGCCATGAGCTCTATTTACTTCCGAGCTTTGTTAAACCCATCCAACATTTCGTGAACCATGGGACCCACACGAAAAGCAATCACCCACCAATTTCAACGTATTAAACTCGGTTCCATACTTCCATGTACTTCGTCTTACGTGTATGCTCATGTGTACGCACGCCACATGACCCTGTGACACATAATCACGTCGGAAAAATTACTGACATTCTTATTCTGTCTAGAGAGATAAGAATTAATCTTTGATGACCGAGGCTCACACATGTCTGTGTGGGCCACATGGCACAATCTTAGAGACTAATGACTGTATGGGTGGACCTACAGACCAAAAATCAGCATGATTGGTCAGTTCTAACCGTCGCATTTGAGTTTTTTATGGGTTGAAAAAACCGTCCAATTCGACCGTTCTTTGGGATATTCTGATCCAACGTTTAGAAATCACCAATCAGGTTGATATTTCGTCTGTAGGTCCATCTAGATACTAGATAGAGCCAAATATCCATATAGTCAGTGGTCTCTAAGTGTGCGCCACGTGACCCATATGGTTTCGAGAACAAAGCCAAAAGGATATTTTTCCGGAAGAGTGGGCATGTGGGGGCGAAAAATTTAGCTGCAGCGCACTTGGATGTAGTGGATGAAGAGGACTCTAGTGAACCAACTTAGTGCATTCTTTTGGGCCTACCAACTGCATAGATGTTTTCTCCGTCCCTTCGTGGATATACATACAAAAAATTAGCTTGATTGATAATCTCTATATATTATTATTAGTAGCAAAAAAATGCTTAAATCCAACGGCTACAATCACTTTTAGAAAAGTGCTAAAACTAAAAGTTAAAGATAACAAGTCATGCAAATTTTGTGTGCATATATCTAATAAGGAATGAGGTAAACATCCATGCGGTTAGTGGGCCCAAGAAAATATATTACGTAGGAC
Organism: Euptelea pleiosperma; assembly: GCA_035048495.1. Lineage (NCBI taxonomy): Eukaryota > Viridiplantae > Streptophyta > Magnoliopsida > Ranunculales > Eupteleaceae > Euptelea > Euptelea pleiosperma. The sequence continues at coordinate 29,796,092 of CM068546.1, forward strand.
CGCAAGAGATCTCTGCATCCACGTCATAAAAAGTCCTCTGTATCTAAAATTTATCCGCACGTGGGTACTTCACGGGTCAAGTAAAAGCAGTTTTCGATTAGTAAATTTGCTAAACAAATAGGGTATTATTGTCATTTGATAAGGCATAATCTTTTAAGTTTTAATTTCCGATTTTGAAATCTGTAAAATCTTTTCTTTTCCTTTTCAGTTATTAAATACGAGTACTGCACGAGAGAGAAGTGTTAGTTTCTATCAAATCGCAATCCCTTTGATCTCTGAGTTTCAGCCATGGCTTCAGTTCAGAGAGCTATGGTTTTGTTGATGGTTATGGCTTCTTTGCAGGTCTCTTTGGCTGCTGTTTATAAAGTTGGAGACTCTTCTGGATGGACGACTATTGGAAATGTAGATTACAAGAAGTGGGCTGCTTCCAAGACCTTCCATGTCGGTGATATCCTCCGTAAGTTTTCTTCTTTTTTTGTTTCAGATCTCTTGTGTGGATGGTTATGGGGCTTTTTTTTTTTTATATTCTGGGTCTTCTTCTGTTCTTCCTTTGTTGTATGTGATGGTGTTTCCTTTCATGAAATTTCTCTTTTTCTGGTTCTGGTTCTGGTTCTTGGGCATATTTCATGATTTTGCCTCCTTTTTCTTCTTCTTTGCTCCCCCTCTCTCTCTCTCTCTCACACACACACACACACACAAACAAAGTGACACCCCCATGAGAATTTCCAGTTTTTCTTAAGTTTATAAGTCTTTTAATTCTTTTTTTTTAGAGCTACAACTCTTTTTTTCTTGTTTTCCGATTTCCTCGTGTAGCTATGTTTGGGACTTTCATTATTCTCTCTCTCTAAAACTGTTTCAGTACCGGCTATGGTGCGCAGACAGGCTTTTCTCAGAGAATTAAGTATTGTCTAGAGAGAGAGAAGCCTTTTCAGTACAAGATGTCCTTGTGTGCTACGTGGCAACCATCCATAGGTTTGAGTCTGACATGCATTTTGAGTGGGCCATTGTCTGTTGACGTGAAATCATCTCCATCATCCACTTGGCATCTCCTTCTTGGTTATAGCTTACATTAGATTTTAGTTTGGTCTAGTAAGTTGGAAAAGATTGAATAGCTCGCCACTCACCGTATTGTATTGTCGCGTGGAGTGCACGATCATGGTGTTTCAAACTTTCAACTTTGAACAACCATGTTTGCACAACGCAAGCAATCAAAATGGATTCCTAACGCTCCGCTGTTTTAAATTGCACCGTTGAAGTGAGGAATCCACGGAGTTGATTTCGCCGGATTATTTAATATGGCAGATGGCGAGGTACTAAATCGGGTCAAAGTCAATGATCCCATGTTTCTTTGCCTCGGATACCTAAACAGTTTCAGTTTGATCCATTTCTAAAAGGGTCGTGATGGAACAGCTGTAGCTCACGCTTTTGGCACCAGCTAGCAAAATTTTTGTTACTCACGGCTGCCATATGGGCACATTGTCCATACGGATTTTTAGCCCACCCCTTGGCAGATATACACACCAAAAATCACCCTGATTGGTAATCTCTAGCCGTTGGATTCAATCATTTTTTTTGAAACAAGCTGATTTTTGGTGTGAAACTCTACCAAGGAGTGGGCTAAACACCCATGCGGTCAGTGGCCCAGATGGCAAAATGCGCTAGCTGACGCCAAAAAGCGTGAGCATTACATCACGACCCACTATTATATTCATTGTATTTGCGTGGCCCACCAAAATTTCGTGGCTGTTCATCATTCCAAAACTTGTCCGTGTGCAAGCAAGAAAGTTGTGGATGTTCCACACGTGATCAATGATTTTATAGGAACCCATCTACTCCTGTGTACAAGTTGGCTCGCACGCATTTAACAGGATCTCTTAGGAAAATGCTACCCCACGGAAAACCGGACAAACAGGTATGCAGTTGATGTCATTGACCATTGGATTCAAGAGATCCACGAGGCAACTGCAGATAAAATAGTTATTACCTCGTAGACCGTGGATCTCTTGACTGAACAGTCAATGACTCAACCGCACCTATTTTTGTCCGCTTATCCGTGTCGTGGATCGGCAAATTCTATCCCACGGATAACGGGGCGAAAAAGTGTGATGCTATTGACCACTGAATTTAAGGGATCCACGGTGCACGAGGCGGAAACTGCAAAAGATAAAATAGTTGTTGCCTTGTGGACTGTGTATCTCTTGAATCCAACGGTCATGGCCTCAACTGCACGTAATTTTTTTCCGATTATCCGTGTGGTAGCCAGCACGACTCGTCTGACTATTATTATAACTTATCGTGGGTGGAAAGCTCCGGAGTCCAGTTTGGTCACGAAGGTCCAATAGAGCCACGTGGTATACTCTTGGAGACCAGTGACAGTAAGGATGTTTGGTCCATCGCTAGGTGAACCTACAAACGAAAGATCAACCTGATTGATGGGTTCTAACCGTAGGATTTTAGCTTTTCCATGGGTTTGAAACTGTCAAATTCGAGGGGTACACATATCCAATTGCTAGAAATCACCAATCAGGCTAATTGTTTTGGTCTGTAGTTCCACCTAGGGATGGCAAAACATACAGTCTCTAAGAATGTGCCATGAACGTTCACGAGTTGATCGTGATCAAAACTGGACTCAAGGAGATCTCTTATTGGTCAAGTATGTTTTATGTGGATTGGTGTCTCAAATTCTAATTTTCTTCAATAGACCGGATAATTTTAGGTCCGGAACTACCTATACTCTCATCAGATCGGTACCGGGTCCATGTATGCTGATCCAATTTCTTATCGGATTAGGTCCGGAACTCTATTCTATCCATCGGATCGGTTCTGGATCATGATTATATAATCGATCTTTTATCGGATTCATCGGCATATTTTCTTTATTGACTTGGGATAGTGGATGCTCTAGATCAATGTGTCTGTAGCCCTAGTGGGGAGCCAGGTGTCAATCTCAACATCTATGATTGTTTTTCCATTATTTTCTTATTCATTGTGATTGTACGCGAATAGTTACAAAGTTCACGAATTATACGCGAATTAATTTGGATCGCCGAATTTGTGGGGAACTATAACGGATTATGTTCCTATTAATCACTTTTTGGACATAATAGTCCATTCTGTAATGCAGGAAGTGGTGTTAATTACTTTTTAAATTATTTGATTTATTTTGAAAATATTTGGCCTTGGAACTGAGATCACTCTCTCTATGTTGTTGTTTCTTATGCGCAGTTTTCTCGTACAACGCACAATTCCACAATGTGATGCAAGTTACACAACCTGACTACCAATCATGCAACGCAACTGCTCAACTTGCCCTGTACACCACAGGTAATGACTCGATCACCATCAAGAAGAACGCTCACTACTACTTCCTCTGTGGCGTCCCCGGTCATTGCCAAGCTGGGCAGAAGCTCGATTTCAATGTCGCTAGTGTGTCTTCACCGGTGTCGGCACCAGTACCGGCGCCCACGGCCAACCCCACCCCCACACCCACCTCTGCTGAGTCATCACCTACCACTTCACCTTCAGGTACAACAATGGCACCAGCGCCATCTAGTAGAAACAGTGCTCCTGTTCCTTCTAAGGGGTTTCTTGGTAAGTTGGCATTGGCTCTTGCCATTGTTGCAGGTTTTGCTTATTAGGAAGGTTTCAGAGTTTGCATTGTTGGGGTTGTTAATGGAGTTGAGTGTTTTGTTGAAACTTCCTAGTTAAATATTTACACATGGGTGAGGGTAATTTGGTCATTTTCATATGTTTACTCTATCCTCATATATAGAGTCAAGTTGATAGATATGAACTTTTTGAAATTGTTCATCTTTTAGACAATTTTATATGGATTCTCCTTATGTTAGGCCGCGTTTGTTTACTGAGAAAACAGCTCGCGATAATGAAACTTGCGCCCTTTTGGGGTGTTTACAAGTTTTGTTGTTGCTTGGGAAGTCAAAATCACGCCTTTAGAAAATATTTTTGCAACCACCCCAGCATTGGAGAAGGGGGAGCGTGGGCCTCATCAAATATGTTGATCACGTAACATGTCAGACCCACTTAGCCTGTTTAGATGGGTGCAGGACTGACTAGTCCATTATGAAATGGCCAAGAAACGTCGATGAAGAGAAAACAAGCTGTGGTTAAAATTTTTTCCAAAATTATTGTTGGGTTTTTATTTTTTCCTTCTGGAGGTGCCCAATTAATTAAGAGGCGAAAAGGGGTGAACCCAAAATGCATTTGGCCAAAAATTCGATAATTGCACCAGTTGCGTTTCCCGTTTCATCCAAACAGGTCTCAGGGGTGCCTAGACCCTAAGAACGGTCTACTATCTTAGAAGATGGAATCATATATGTGGTAGGTCCCATCCCGGATGTGTGCCATATCTGTGGGAGCTTTATGAATGTCCTTGTAAATGTAACATTTAAGAGTGGGGTTTTGGACATCATATGGTAGGGCCTTGTCATTTAAGGCCCAGCCCAAGTTGTAATTTATTAATGCACCGTATCATAAAAATTCAATAGTTCCTTCCCGTATGTGCCCTCCAAACTGCAGGCTTTATGACCCAAAAAAAAAAATGTTTTCATTTTTTTTCTAATATACTAGAGGTATGCCACGTGCACTTTATAATTTGGGTGGGCTCCAGTGACCGGACCGGCTCCTGTCACATGACATAATGTGAGCCACGGGGCACACTCTTAGAGGACTCTGACCATATGGATGTTTGGCCGTGGACCTACAACCAAAAATCAGTCTGATTAGTGATTTCTAGGTGTTGGGTTGGACTTATTTTCATGGGTTGATCTCAACTGTGAGAATTTGAGCAGTATTGGAGGTACAAAGATCCAAAGGTTTGAAATCAGTAATCAAGCTGATTTTTGGTTTGTAGGTCCACCTAGGGATTGGCCAAACAGTCAGAGTCCTCTAAGAGTGTGCCAAGTGGCTCATATTGTGTCCTGTAAAAAAGGCCGGCCCTGGAGCCCGACCCTTATAATTATCTCTATAGAGATTGTGAAAGATGCTCCACTAGAAACATTCCCATAAAAAAAATAGAATTTAACGGGGAAAACAGAAAAAATGGCGTTGAAATTCAAAATTTTCAAATTTTAAAACGAAAAAAACAGAATTTAACAAAAATAACGGTCATTTTTTCCCACAAAATTTCTTAGATTTTAACAGCTGTTAAAACGATTTTAACGGCCATTAAAACGAAAAAACCGCCATTAAATTCCAAGCGTCAAAACAGTTTTTAACGTAACAGGCTTGGGACGTTACTGTTTAAACATCGTTATTTTAAACTAAGGCGTTGACAACCGCCATTGGATTCGTGAAATCCACGGCTGAGCGCACAAAAACCGAGAGGAGTCAGAAAAAAGGGGTCCTCGTAGCCTTAGCCTAATGCAATTATATCCACTCTTCATGTAAAAAAAACTTGGGATCCACGATCCCAAGTAAATGTCCCATAGATCATATATCTATCTCTATGAAGAAGAAATCATGTAAGCAATTTTTTTTTGTATAAATGGTAGTTTGGTCTTGGAACAAGCATAAAGAAATTAACGATACTTCTTTATCTTTTGAGTTATTATGCCAAAACGGTCACGTAAGATACTTGGATTTTACTCGGACTCAGATGACAAAATTTGGATCACTTATGGATTCGTTCGCAATGATTCTCATTTAGTTTATGACCTATTACTAATTCATGGCCGATTAAAAGTAGAAGGCCCTCTAGTGGGATCCTAGATGACAACAACAACAAAAAAAACAAGAAAGAGATTGCAATCTGTTTAATAATGATTTGAGTAAATTTTTTATTTCGGTCCAAACCCTAGTTGTTATGTTTGAGACGGGAAAAGTGCGAGTACAATTTGGTTATGGTCTAAAATTTTTATTGCTGAAAATTTGGTTGAAAATTCGGAGAATGATAAAAGTTCGCAATTGCGTTTATTCGTGTTTAATTCGGTAATGATCTAAAAATTAAATATTAAAAATTTGTCAAATATGTGTAAGATAATTGTATATGCAACTAGAAAGACAGAGATATGTATACACATTAAATATAAAAATTAAAAAACAAAGAAGAACATACCTTACAATGCATCTCCTTTCTCGAGGTAATCGAATTCACATATGATATCTAACGACTATACTTAACAAAATGCTAAAATCCAACGGCCAGAGACACACTATTTAAATGTTAAAATAAGAGTTAGAAAGCACCAAAAAAATAATTTTTTTTTTATGTTTAAATCCATCAAGAGGTAGACCAAACATCCATAAGGTCAGTGGGCCGTAAAGCATGATCCATATGGCATTTTGGGAGGGGACTTCACACTGGACCTCATTTTAGTGGCTAGTTTTTGAGTAGAGGGCTAATTTAGTTTGATGTCCCTTTCCCCCAAAATCGCACGGGGCACATTCTTGTGAGTCCCACTGACCCATGGCTATTTTGCCCACCTCTTGGTGGTTCTACGCATCACAAATCAACCGATGATTGGTGATATATATATATATATAGCCATTGATACAAACATTTTTGGCGCACTTGAATATTCTAAGTTCTAACGAATAGAAATCACCAATCAAGCTGACTTTTGTTGTCTGTGGGCCCAAAAGAGTGTGCCATCACCCAATCAATGGCCACCATATATACTCTTGGTGCTACAATAACACTGGCCATAATGTAAAAGATAATGGAGAGAGACATAAACACTTCCTTTTGTAATCTAGAGAAATATTCAGAGACAGTGGACTTCTAGGTAAAATGGGGTGGGTTTTCATTGGCACAGAAGACCCATCAGTGGTGGAGCCTGGATTTTGTAAAAGAAGAGGGGGGATTGCTAAAAAAGGAAAAACTAAGGGTAAACGCCGCAAACCAAAGGAAAATAGCAAATAATTTTCAAAAGGGTCGGGCTCCGTTGACAGATCTAAAATGACAGATCAAATGACAGGGATGCAATTAAGACACGTGGCACACTGTTACAGGACTCTGACCGTATGAATGTTTGTCCTATCCCATGGTGTACCTACAAACCAAAAATCAGCCTGATTAGTGATTTATAGGCTTTGGATTGGACTTATTTTCATGGGCTGATCTCAACTGTGGCAATTTGAGCGGTATTTGAGGTACAAAGATGCATCACTTATAAATCACTAATCAGGCTGTTATTTGGTTTGTAGGTCCACCATGGGATAGGACAAACATCCGTACCATCAGAGTCCTGTAACAATGTGCCACCTGGCTTATATTGGGTCCCTGTCATTTTAGATCTATCAACGGAGCACCACCTTTTTCAAAATTAAGTTGAGGGGGACAACTGACACCCCTGGCTTTGATGAATAGAACTTTGATGAAAGGGCCCTGTCATCAAGGCAGATGATAGGGTGCAATAGGAGCCACGTGGCATATTCTTAGAGGACTTCGACCGTGTGGATGTTTGGCCAATCATTAGGTGGACCTACAAACCAAAAATCAGTCTGTTTAGTGATTTCTAGGCATTGGATTGGAATTGTTTTCATGGGTTGATATTAACCGTGGGAAATTTGAGCATTATTGACCATTATTTGAGGTACAAAGATCCAAAGGCTTGAAATCACAAATCAAGCTGATTTTTTGTTTGTAGGTCCATATAGGGATTGGAAAAACATCCATACGGTCAGAGTCCTCTAAGAGTATGCCAAGTGGCTCCTATTACACCCTGTCATCGGCCTTTATGATAGGGCCCTGTCATCAAAGTCTTACTCCTCCGCCAATGGGACATACAACACAATTCATGGGTTAACATCCAAGGCAACCATCATCTCGTAGCGCATTGCTAATGCTTAGCCCGTCTGACGTGCCAAGTATTGCCTATGGACAGTATTCCGACACATTTTTGCCCCTTATTGTACCTGTCATCCCACACGACTAGAGTTACTCGACTTGGGAACATCGTGCAACCAGCATAATCACACCTGAACAGTTCATCACAAGGGAAAACTCTGTCCATCCAACACGGCCCATGAAATGAAATGCACCCTCAAGCCAGCACATATGCGTTCGTGTTGTGATGATGCAGCTACTATGACAACTCACTTTTTATGTTAGAAAAGTACCAAACAGGCAGTTCATGGCATCTCGTAATCCTTAAACCAAACATAATCCTCATCTAATTAGTGGCCCAATTATGCTATAAATAAAAATAAAATAGTGAACTGATCTCCATGTTTGAACATGAACTCAAATACCCAAAAACAAAAAAAAAACATAAAGAGAGAGAGATTTATCTTTATAATTCAATTTCATGATCCTTCCGCTTGCTCTCTTCATTATCGTCGTCGTCGTCATCATCATCAATCATGTATCTCTTCCAAAACCAATGTTGCTTCCAGACTCTCTCAACCATAACGTCGATCGGTACATTCTTGGTCTCGGGCAACCAGTAAATCACAAAAAATCCCATCAACAAGATCCATGTAGCGAAGAAGAAAAAGATACCGGCACGCATGTGACACATCATCGACAAGAAAGCCTGTGCTATGAGGAAGGTGAAGAGCATGTTAGAGCCGACTGCGAAGGCGAAACCAGCTGTTCTTGTCTCTAGAGGGAAGGTTTCACTAGGAACCAACCAACCAAGAGGTCCCCATGACCATGCAAAGCTCATAACATAAAAGCACACCAGCACCACCACGATGATCGCTTCAAAACGCCCCAATGAATTTGTAGCTTTCAAATCTGCTTGTAAAATTGCCCCAATTGCAATCTGCATTACACACAAATTAATCTAAAATTAATCAAGACTTAAAATTTTGGTTATTAGAGATAAAGGAAGGGAGAAATATATTACCTGGGTGATGAACATCTGAACACAGGCTTGAAGAAGCAGTTTTCTTCTCCCAACCTTATCGACTGCGTAAATTGAGACCCCTGTGCTTAAAACATTGACAAGCCCTATGATGACTGAAGATAGCAACGAAGCGTCGTTCTTAAATCCAACGGTCTGAAAGAGGACTGGTGCATAGAACATTATAGCATTAATCCCTGTGAATTGCTGAAAGACTTGCAACAGGATCCCAATGACAAGCGGGGGTCGACTCGATCGCTTCATGAGTTGCTTAAATGGGTTCTGGATTTGCCGAGCCATTTTACTAGCAAGTACGATCTGATCAAACTCTTCGTCGACATTTTCGGTACGTCTGATCTTCTCAAGTATTGTTCTTCCCTTTTCGAACTGTTCACGTTCAATGAGGCTTGTGGGGGTCTCCGGGATGACTAAGGAACCCAAGCATAGAATGGTGGCTGGTACACCAGCTAGGCCTAAGGATAGCCTCCAACCCCATGGGTGAAGTTTTGATGCACAGTAGTTTACTAAGTTTGCACAAAGAATCCCAATTGTTACATATAATTGGAAGAGAATGTTGACTGCACCTCGATATTTTACGGGTGCAATTTCGGATAGAAATAGTGGAACTGCCTGCAAAAAATAATTTTCATGTCCTTCTAATTAGACTTTCAAAAGATTTTCATGTCCATTGGCCCCATGAATATTAGTACCAACCCTTGGTAAACACCCATTTACCCCAAAAGATCAACCTATTTGAGAAAGGCAAAACAACTATGTATATCAACGGATCATCGGGCCAATATAACACGTGCACAGGAACACATCCTTTGCTACCACGCCCCCTCAGTGGGAATAAATTTTGCTGGAGACTTTAACCCATGACCTCCCAGGCCTTAAAGCTCTGATATCATATTAAACAATCATTTACCCCAAAAGATCGACCTGTTCGAGAAAGGTGAAATGACTATGTATATCAATGAGTCGTCGGGCCAATATAATAGTGTGCAAGGAACACATCATCTGCTAACACCTGGTAAACCTACATATGCCAAAAATCAGCTTGATTGGTGATTCTTAGCCATTGGATTGGAGCATTTTTTTTTTATGTCAGGTTGACGGCCTGTGTAAAATTCTTGTCAAATCCTTTATGAGTCCATGCCCATAACAACAAATTAATAAATACAACGGCTGATTTTTGACACGTCAGTTCACTAAGGGGTGGGATATTACAGCATCATTGAAATCATGGGAATGTAGGTTTTTTGAAAAAAAAAATTTAGTCATAAATATATGATTAAGAAAGTGATTATATATACCTCATTACCAAATCCAACCCCGAAACCAAGAAGGATCCTTCCTATGATCAACATGGCGAGATTCATTGCTGCGGCATCCAAGATGACTCCTAACAAGTAAAAGATGGACGCAAATAGCATCGTTAACTTACGGCCATATCTCGAGCATACCCTCGATGCCAATAAGCTCGAGAAAAGAGCGGCGAGATACAAGGATGAAGTGAAAAGCTGAAGCCATTGGTTATCATACTTGCAGTAGTTGTCTTCTCTAGCAAAGCGTTTTCTTTTGTAAACAGCAGGGAAGAATTTCAGTAAGAAATCATCCATGGCTGTCACTCCACCTAAAACCAAGATAAAATCAAGCTTGTATTAGTGGTCCATACACTTTTGATCAAAAGGATTTAGATGTATCTAAGTGAGGAGCATAGTTTAAAACGAAAAAGTTATAACCACCGTTGTACTGGTAATTAACGTCGTCACATTGACTTAAAGCTACATGAGCCCCTTATGTTGTGACTAGCCTTGCAGAAGGAAAGGAGAAAAGTGTTCTTTGAAACAAGGCTGTCGCCATACAAATTGATGCCTAAGGCAAAAAATTTAATTGAGGTCTATTTTATTTAAATATTAATATAAATTAAAATTAATTAAAAATAATTTAGTAATTTTTTTCTCAAATCACAATAATACAATAATACAAAAAAAAATAAATAAATAAACTCAATTAGCCAAAGGACCCCCAAATCCCATGTTTCTATCATTATTTTTTTTAAGTCTCAATAAAACTCAAAAAATAAAAAATAAAAAATAAACGGCCAATTAAAGGCCCTTTAACAGTCAAATAAAAATCATGTTTATAAAAATGGTAAATGTGTAACTTCTTTTTTTGGACAACTGACAACAAGGTTATTACTTTCTTGTACTTCGTTATTAAGCATAAAAAATTAATTAATTAAGGTATTATAAGAATTTTAGATTAATATAATATAAATATTAGTTTTTAATAAAAATAATAAGTATTGGATATAATTGAAAAGATCCCATCTGAGGAGTGACAATTAAAGGCCTTCTCTTGCCACCCACGTATTCTATTAACGCACCTTACCACACGTCATTCTATTACCTAACCTCCTCTAACCCGTTGGATAATTAACCTTACGCTATATCCAACAGTAAATCTAACCTCCTTTTACTCTCTGCTTCTACTCTCAAATCTCCTCTTCTACTCTCTTCTCCAAACCCTCATACTCTATTCTCTCTTCTCCAATCTCTCTTGCAAAACCGATGTTGCCATCCCGCAGGCTTCAAGAAGGAGCCCTTGGGAAGGAGCCTTACCCTGTCTACCCTCTCTTCTCCAACGTTGCCATCCATGCAGGGTTCAAGTAGGAATCCTACCCTATCCTCTTCTACTCTCTCTTATCCACACAGGGCTTCAAGAAAGAGCCATCCTCTCTTCAAGGAGCCCTCTCTCTTTAACGAGTCCTCAACTCGCTGTAAGATTAGTTTCTAAGATTTTCTAAGTTATTAGTTTCTAAGATTTTCAAAGAAAAAAATCTCTTAAAAAAGTGTTGTTCATTTGTTAAGGAGAGAAAAGAATATGGAGCACTCCATATTTCCCTATTTTATATAGACCAATAATTTTGCATTGACTATAAAGAGACTTTGAGTCCCATTGCTAAAGAAACCACAGTTTGACTTCTACTAGACGCTGTGACTATCAATGACGGAATTACTAACGTGAAGTCGAAAGATACAAAGCTCGTCTTGTTGCCAAATGTTTTGCTCAATAATTTTGCATTGACTATGAAGAAACCTTGAGTCCTGTTAAGTATACCACAGTTTGACTTCTACTTGTGATTACTACTATAAATGACCAAACTACCAACGTAAAGAGTTTGTACGCTCCCTTACTGTTCTTGCTCAGTGTTTCCAATAGTTGGGAAGCCAGTCATAGAAGCGAAGCCTATCGCCACACCAACCATCAAGTATGAGATTGGGCTCCTCAAACAAACACACACACACAGACGGTGGGGTGGCAGTGATGATCGGACGTTGGTCAAAAAAGTTGGTCCCCCGATCCTGACCCTTGTTTTAAATAAATACAGGGTCATCCGGGGACAACAATTTCATACAACGTTTTTTACAACAATTTTGGCGTAACCACATGGAAGATGAATCAATAGCTGATTATTGGTGAGGATGATCTCCTCACTATATAGATCACCCCTACAAAACATCAGCCTATTCTAAAATTTCTAACCCCATTAAATGTGGTTTTCAAGTTAACGATAAAAATAGACGGTACATAATTCTTCAACTCATAAATCAGTCTACAAATATCAGAATGATTTGAATTTTTGTGAGGATGATCTCCTCACCATAGAGACCGTCCTCGCGAAAAATAATACCAAACATTAGGTGGGTCCCATCTCCTGGATGATACACTACACCATTATAAAAGAATCCCAGTAGAGATGGAGAGAGTATATAATGAATACCTGAAATTCCAATATCGTAACCAAACATTAGGCCTCCAACTGCTGCAATAAGCCAACAGAATCTCTCATAAAACTTTGAGTAAAACTTCGGCTTTGATGTTGTCGCCATGTTTGCTTCTCCAAAAAAATAAAATTATTGTCGAAAAAATAAAAAATGAGAAGAAGAAGAATAAGGTTGAGAGGGGGAGAGAGAGAGAGAGAGAGATTCATGAATATGGGATATATAGATTTATAATAAATGTGTACTAAGTTGGGAAAGAGTAACGGATAAGAATTACAGTTAACCAAATTGGAAAATTAGTTAAGAGAGGGAGAGAGAGAGAAGTAAAACTTTGATGACAGTGGACTGTCATTGAGGTCGATGACAGCCCACAATATGAGCCACGTGTCATACTCTTACAGGATTCTGACAGTATGGATGTTTTTCCAATCCCTAGTTGGATCTACAAACAAAAAATCAGCCTGATTAGTGATTTTAAACCTTTGGATCTTTAATTGTACCCAAAATAATGGTCAATAATGCTCAAATTCCCCCAGTTAAAATCAATCCATGAAATTAACTCCAATCCAACGCCTAGAAATCACTAATCATGTTGATTTTTTGGGTGGTAGGTCCACCTAGGGATTGGCCAAACATCTATACAGTCATCGTCCTCTAAGAGTATGCCACGTGACTATATTGTGGGCTATCATTGGCCTCGATGGCAATCCACTGTCATCAAAGTTATACTCGAGAGGGAGAGAGATTTATGAATATGAGATATGGAGAATTTATAATAAATGTGTACTAAATTTGGAATGAGTAACGGATAAGAATGACAGTAAATTCAAATGGGAAAGAATGGTAGAGAGAGAATCCGTTTTATAGTAAAGGTTTTTGAGTAAAACTTCTATCACACGAAATTCTAAATCACACAATCACAAGCCAATGAGTTCTCGGCACATACACAAGTGCTTTGCAACGTACCTATTGCTTTTGCTTTTTAGGTGTACGTGCCGAGAACTCATTGGCTGTGTTTGTGTGATTTGCAATCTGATTGTGACCGAAGTTTTACTGGCTTTTAAGTTGTTTCCTGATACTTAGGAGTTCTTTATTTTGAATCATTGTATTTTAAGCAAGGGTCGGCTCAAGGAGGGACCCCCATCTTGGCGTACCCACGTAGAAGTTGAATCAATGGTTGATTTTTGGTGGGGATGATAACCTCACCATATAGATCACCCCAACAAAAAATCAGTCCATTCTGAAATTTCAAACCCCATCAAATGTGGTTTTAAAGTTACATGGTAAAAATCGACAGTCCATAATGCTCCAACTTCTAAACCAGTCTATGAATATCATAATGATTTGAATTTTTGTGAGGATGATCGCCACCATAGAGATCATCATCACCAAAAATCAGCCATTGATTCATCTTCTATGTGGGTACGCCATGGGGTCAAAAAAAGGGGTCAGAAATGGGGGTCCCTTGAGCCCGACCCTTTAAGCAATTCTAATAATAGAAATCACAGCCTTTATGTTCCTTTTCTTTCTATTTTTTGATGAACGAACATAAATTATGCTGATGATGATGATGATGCACCTCGTATAGCACAGAGCATGCCAATGGGTACTCGATTAATTGATACCTGATAGGAAGCAATCCTGATTTTCTTGGTTTCGAGCAATGTTTTAAAACTCGTCTAGTCAACTTGAAACTCGGCCGAGTTGACTCGATTAGGCTGAATTTTGAGTTGATTCAAAATAAACTCGAATCGAATAAACAACAGGTTTGGTGCGTTGTTTGTTATTCGTCTCACCAAATAAGTTTTTCGAACACCTTGTAAAGACAAAATCAACCGAATATTATAAATTCTGCTTATAAAAATATTAAGATATCTATATAATATTAATATATTTCTCGAGTCGAGTTCAAGTTTTCAAGTTAAATCAACTCAGTAGACATTCGAGTCGAGTCGAGTTGAGTTTTCGAGTTTTCAAACATTGGTTTCAAGTCTAGTAGTTTCAGAATTTGAAAACCCTAAACCTTAAACCCCAAAAAGACTCGGAAACAATATGACCTGAAATCGAAGTATATAATAGGTTCTAGTTCTTAGTATACTAATACCTAGATCAAGAATTAAAACCGATAGGATCCGGAACGACATATATTGAAGTGCTAAAGGTGTCGAGTTTTTTCTTAACTCTAATATAAAATTATTTTATTTTATTCTTTCACATCTTTTATACAATATATGTATGGGTTACCCGATATCCAGTGGGAGAATTGGAATTTTATAGGTTCTAATTCCGGAACCACTTGTTTTAGTACCGGAAACATAGGTGATAGGATTCGAAACCATTTTAAATCATAGGTTCTGGTTTTGGGTACATTAAAAATTGAATGGTTTTGGGTAAATCAAAAGGGTATTAAAAGTAAAAGAGGCAAGGTCCTGCTATCCCATGCTTAACCAAGAAAAAAACGTGTTGTCGAGTCGTGGGCCAAAAGTTTCATGAGATCCGTTACAATAAAAGTTGAGGCATAAGGCCAAAACTTTAATTGAGGCTTATTTTATTTAAAATATTCATATAAATTAATTAAAAAATTATATTTTTCTCTCAATTCTCCAAATCCCGTGTTTCTATCTTTTTTTTTTCTTGGAAGTCCCAAAAAAAAAACAATTAGCCAAAGGCCCCCCAGACAGAGTGCACATGTGATGCACATGATGTTTAAATAAACATGGGATCGGGTTCAGGGGACCCTCATTTTTCTAACCCCTCTTGGTGTTAGTGCGCTCGGCCATGAATTTCAAGAATTCAATATTGGTTGTTAGTGCCGAGCTGGTATCATTTTTTTCATTTTTGGATGCACTTACAACCACCATTGGATTCTTGAAATCCACAACCAAGCGCACGAACACCAAGAAGGGTTAGAAAAAAGGGGGTCTTTGGAGCTTGAGCCAATAACATTACATTTATAAAAATGATAAATTTATTGAAATGGTAAATATATAACTTTTTTTTTTTAGTAAGGGTAAGTGAGTAACTTAAAACAAGGTTATTACTTTCTTGTACCTCATTATTAAGCATTAAAAATCAATTTTCTTGTACCCTTTCCTCATGAGCAAGTTTATATCTAGGGATCTTTGGGATCAATTCGGCCAAGTGGAAGAGACAAGAGGATCGAGATTGTTTCAAATGAAAAGTAAATAACTAGACCAAATCACTATTTCCAATCCCCTCACTAACTTGCTTCAAAATTCTCTAAAAGAAAAGATCATTTGGATGATATTGTAAATCCAAATCATTGACGAAAAAAAAAAATACTGCTACCCATACAAAAACAAATTGTGGGGTACGGTTGAAGACATCGCTCGAACCTCGTGGACCATGAATCTCTTGAATCAAACAGTCAATGGCCTCAACTGTACAACTATTTTTTTTTTTCGACGCACAAATAACCCTTCTATTTGTTGTCATCATTCATGAATCTCTTCCAATACCAGTGTTGCTTCCATACATTCTCCGCCATGACTTCAATTGGTACCTTTTTTGTCTCAGGAACAAAAAACTGGACAAACAAGCCCATGACCACGATCCATGCAGCAAAGAAGAAAAAGATGCCGGCACGCATATGGCACATCATCGACAAGAAGGCTTGCGCTATGATGAAGGTGAAGAGCATGTTTGAACTGACCGCGAAGGCGAAGCCTGCTGATCTTGTCTCCATAGGGAAGGTTTCACTCGGAATCAACCAACCAAGAGGTCCCCATGACCATGCGAAGCCCATAACAAATATGCACACAAGTATCACCACAACAATTGCTTCGAGTTCCCCAAGACTGCTCGTCGGTGTCAATTTTGCCATTAGGATGGCCCCAATTACACCCTGTATCACATTGAAATCAGCAGTTAACCCATGCAATTTACACACACATATAATTTGGGCTTGTCATTCAAAAATTCTTCAATTCGATTGCTTTTAAAATTCAATTTTTTTGAATAATTCAAAAATAGTATTGCGCGAAGCTTTTCAAACAGCCTTATAACTCATGAATTTTTCTCAAAGTGTCGAGTGTACTAATCTGCGGGGTGTAATAATACTATATCCGCATATGGAAGGGCCCCCTACACTAGAGCCAATGGCATATTTTGTCTGTACAAGTCCGTAAATCTTATAGTTTGGGTACTTTGGATATTTTGTTATACTAAAGTTATTTACTTTCTAAAAGGGTGTTAGGGTTTCAATTTATACATGGGTCGAACTCAGGGGACCCCCATTTTCTAACCCCTCTTGGTGTTCATGTGCTCGGCCGTGGATTTCAAGGATCCAACGGTGGTTGTCAGTATCGAGCGGGCATCACTTTTTCACTTTTGGGGGCGCTGACAACTACCGTTGGATTCATGAAATTCATGGCTGAGCGAGCGAACACCAAGAGAAGTCAGAAAAAGGGGGTCCTCAAAATCTGACCCTTTATACATTGGGAAAAGGTGGGAGAGGGAGGAAACTGTTGTAACCCTAATTCTTTAAGATGATAAAAATATATTTTCTCACCTATAGATGTAGGTAGACTACCGAACCATGTAAATCTACTAATAAGTGGTTGGTGTCCACGGCACTCCCCAACAAAGCATTTGCCAAAATTGGGTGTGAGTGGCTGAGATCCACCGTCCAGTCGGGATAAGATCTGAGCCCTTCTTTATTGAAGCCTATAAGAGGGTATAAGTGGGGAGACAACCACTGTCACTTGTTATATAGACTAGTGGGTGGCTCGTGCTACTCCCCAACAAAGCATTTGCCAAAATCGGGTGGGAGTGGCTGAGATCCACCGTCCAATTGGGGTAATAAGATCTCGGCCCTTCTTCGTTGAAGCCTATAAGAGGGGGAGACAACCACGTACTGTGTTTTGTTATATAGATTGTATAATTGATTTTTCTGTTCTCTCTATTTTGCTGGTCAATGGTTCGAATATTGGCCGACGAATTAGGACATCCAATTGTGTTAAATTATGATAAGAGCTAAGAGAAGGAAAATTTATCACCTGGCTTATGAACATCTGAAAGCAAGCTTCAAGGAGCAAAAACCTCCTCCCGGCCCTGTCGACCAAGTAAATCGAGACGAATGTGCTTACCACATTCATAAGACCCATGATAACTGAGGAGAGCAATGAAGCATTGTTCTTGAATCCAACAGTCTGAAAGAGGACTGGAGCATAGAACATTATAGCATTGATCCCTGTGAACTGCTGAAATATTTGCATGAAGATGGCAATGACCAGTGGGGGACGGCTCGAACGCTTCATGAGTTGCCTAAACGGGTTCTTGACTTGCCTAGCCAATTCACTAGCATGCACAATCTGATTAAACTCGGCGTCGACGTTCTCGGTTCCCCTAATCTTCTTAAGTATCTGTTTACCTTCATCGAACTTCTGACGTTCAATGAGGCTTGTGGGAGTCTCAGTGATGGCTAAGGAGCCCAAGCATAGAATAACAGCCGGCACGCCCGCTAGTCCTAACGATAGCCTCCAACCCCAAGGATGAATTTGAGACATGAAGTAGTTAACGATGTTTGCGATAAGAATCCCAATTGTTACAAACAGTTGGAAGAGAATGTTGAGCGATCCTCGGATTCTAGTATGAGCAATTTCAGAGAGGAATAGAGGAACTGCCTGCAAAGAGAATTCAAGGTTCTTTCAAGTCCTAATATCTCCATGTGTTTTGATTTTCCCATATGGCAAAAAAAAAAAAAAATCTAAATTTGAATAATAACATAGTTAGCTTATATAATCAATATTGAAAAAAAAATTAGATGGATTAATACGTCCGTTATAACTAACGGACATATAACGTCATCCGTTAGAATGGGTCGTGTCATGGTAAGAAAAGAAGGCAAAATAATATCATTTTATTACTCTTTTTTTTTAAATTTATAAGATTACGGTAAAAATAACAGATAATGGACAAAATAACAGCCGTTATAACACTTGTATAAGTTAATTTTTTTTTTTAAATTTTGAGCTTCCTTTTTTTTTGTAAATAATTTATAATATTATTTTATTTTTATATAAAATAAAAATTAGTACATATAACAAGCGGTAACACGGGGAACTGGTGGCAACTAATACAGAAGGTGTTTATATACCTGATTAGCGAATCCAACGCCTACGCCGAGAAGAATCCTCCCAATGATCAACATGGCGATATTCTTTGCTGCAGCATTGAGGATGACTCCGACAATGAAGAAGATAGATGCTATTTGCATAGTCGGCTTCCGCCCCAATTTTGTGCACACCTTTGATGCTACAAAGCTTGCGACAAGTGCGGCAAGGTACAGGGAAGACGTAAACAATTGAAGGTATTGGTTATCATACCTACAGTAGTTGTTTTCATGAACTCTGAGTTTCCTTTCATAAACACCATGGAAGAATCTCTCCAAGAAATCATCCATGGATGTCACCCCACCTAAAACCCACCATTAAATCAAATAAATATATTAAAATTTAATTTCATAAAATTAAATTATTCCTTAATACAATCTCTCCTTGAAAATTAATTATATAAGAGCAGTGCTAGCATATCGTCCCTAGACCGATACCGTCCTATATATAGAATGAGCGTTCGAAAACTCGAGGGCGAATGCAGCGATATACATCAGACGTAAGTAATTAGCGGAAAATTTTGCGGATATAAAATGTTAAATTTATACCTGAAATTCCAATATCATAACCAAACATTAAGCCTCCGAAGGCTGCAATAATCCCACAGAGCACCACATAAAACGTCGTCCTCGCTTCAAATTCCGGCGTTTTGCCGTCTTTTGTCATTGTTATTACGACACCCATTTCTGCTGCTACAAAAGCAAAAATCCCTCAAAATTTTATGGAATAAGAAGAAAGCAAGAAAGATTTGAGAGAGAGAGAGAGAGAGAGAGAGAGAGTGTTTATGTGAGTGGATTATAAATGTATAAGATTTGCTAATTATAGAAAGCAAAGTTGAGAATTTGAAAACAGGACGTTAGAGACTTTTAAGGTCCTCCCTCATACGTAGGGGTCTCGTTTGTATTTGACCCGGGATCATCAGCCCCTGCTTTCTCAGTCAACTCACAAATTCTTGATTTAAGGAGTGATTCTATCCGTTGATCTAACCGTTTCATTCGGGCATCTTCTGGTTGGGAACTAATAAACCGGCTAGAAATCATGAATCAATCTGAGTTTTGGTGTGTATATCAGTGGGCCTTAAAAAAAAGGTGTGCTACATGGCATTTATGGTGGGCTTATCCAAAAAAAAAAATAGTTTTTGATGATGGGGAAGAGAGACTATTCAGAGCAGATAGTCTACGACTTTAACGGCGATTATCAATGAGTTGGTGGGGCTATTTTTTTATTACACGGTGTTTAGGGTGCATCATACTCAATGCTTCTGAGGAAGTCATCTATATTCTAGCTCTTTTTTCAAAGCTTGAAATGGTCTTATGTAGTTCGATTTTGATCTTAGGTAATATATTGACCTTCTAGACAACCACAGCTTACAGTTTATCCAACAGCTTGGAGCCCTGCTAGTAATTTCATATAGTACTATCGGGTCTATCACATCACTGGTCTTTATATAAACAGTTCTTTCTTTATTTTTCTTGTGTTTTTAACTAGTGGGGACCCGTGCCATCCGCACTCCTTGATAAAGAATTTCCAAAATCAAGGGAGTAGCGGAGATCCACCGTCCATTTGGGGGAGGATTAGATCTGGGCCCTTCTTTGTTGATGCTTATAAGAGGAGGTATAAGTAGGGAGACAACCAATGTGTTTTGTTATATAGAATAGTAAATGGCCCATGCCCACGGCACTCTCCGACAAAAGCGTTTGCAAAATTTGGGTGCCTTCAGCACTCAAACGGTATAACGAACTGGGGCGTTACCGTTTTTTCCATTATAACGGCTGTTATAATGGATTGTAACGCACAGAGGGAGAAATGGAAAAATAACATAAATAACAAAAAATAAAGGTGTTGAAATTGAAAATTTGAATAAATTGAGGTCAAATGAGGCAGATTGAGTGGCTGAAATCTAACTGTCCACATTAGATCGATGGATTTGATCTCACCGCTCTTTATCTAACCGTCCACATTAGATGGATGGATAAGATAAGAGAATACAACTGAGTTGTCTTGATATATGCGTAGGTGGCCCGTGCCCGAGGCACTTTCCGACAAAGTGTTTGTCAAAATCGGGTGGGAGTTAATCTCAACCATCGATATGAAGCATAGAGGATCTCAGCCACTCATTATTGAAGCCATATAAGATAAGAGGGGTATAAAAAAACCATTAAATTTCTGTTAAATTCTATTTATTTTTTAATTTTAAATTTTAAATTTTGAATTTTGAATTTCAGCACCACTTTTTTCCATTAAAATCCGTTAAAATCTATTTTTCTCATTTTTGCCCCTGGCCGTTTTAACTAACACCCCTCTCGAGGCATAAAAAGTGGGGCTCCTCAACCTGATCCTTGGGCTATATGTAAATCCAACTCATTTCATTCTTTATATGTAGGTAAATAGTAGGTGACCCATGCCCACGGCACTCATCGACAAAGCGTTTGTCAAAATTGGGTGTGAGTGGCTGAGATCCACTGTCCATTGGGTTTGATAAGATCTCGGCCATCCTTAATCAAGCCAGATAAGAGGGGGAGACAACCATCCTATTTTGTAATTTAGATGTGTGTTGCATTTCTACTTGTAGATTTCAAGCCATCATATCCAACTAGCATTTTAAGCAGCCACTAGGCAGTGACACGATACCCCTTGTGGTAAGTTAATACAAAGTAACACGCAAACGTAATCCTGTCAACCGTAATGGAAGTTGATGAGCTATCATGCTGAACGGTTTTGGGACCTCCACAATTATAAGAATAATTTTAGATTTATAGGACTTTGGATGCAGCCGATGCAGAGGGCTCTCTTGGCCCCACAGCTCATTTTTTGGGCCCACTAAGTGCGTAATATATACCAAAAATCAGCTTGATTGATAATTTCTAGCCATAGATTTTTGCATTGATTCTAGCAGTTGTATTCAAGCATTTTTTGCATTTTTTTGGGTACTTAATCCAATGACTAGAATTTATCGATGAAAATGATTTTTTGTATGTACATCCACCAAGGGGTCGGCTAAATATCCATCCAGTTAGTGGGCCCAAACAAATTGAGCTATGTAGGGCCTCGAGAGCCCCCGCATCGACTGCATCCAAAGTCCTCGGGGTACAAAAATTTTCCCACAATTATATACTCTATACATAATATATTTGTTGGTTGCGTATGTCATGTGGGACACCATTCAGACATCGCAATGCTCTTCTTATACCCACTTCAGATTTTCCCCTTTAAACGGGTTCAGAGATGACTCTTTGAAAGAGGCTGCAACATTGAACCAGTTCTTCCATCCTTGAACTGTGCAAAAAGACTGAGCTAAGACCTGAAAAAATGAGTTTTCCACACAGGACCTAATCATCATATACAAGATTGATTGATTAGACCGGGAATTATTCATTGGTTTCACCTGGACATGAAATGTTGAGTCAACTCTTGCTGAAGCCACAGCCCAAAAATTGTCCATGTCGGAATTGAGCGCTTTGTTCAATAATCCTAGGCCCAATTTTGACTCTTTCTCCATGGGCCTAGTACAAAACTAGATCTAGGTTACTGGGGTCTGGGGATAAGAAATAGCCTGAAATAAGATGGCTGGATTTACTCAATTATCACATTTTGGTAACACGAGGGACGTCAATCTTATGTTCATGAAAAGTGGTAAGTGGAAACAGCAACAAGCAAGGGAAATTCAAACTTTATTCTTTTCCTCAATTTTCATGGGCAAAGATTGTGAAATCAGAAACCTTAGTCTTACGCTGATCACACAAATCCCCCCAATCTGTATTGCCATTGTATCTATTATATTTCATGACTTGATAAAATTACAAGAATTAGCTGGACGTAAGAGGTGCACTCCTGCGCAGAGGGGGGAAGCAACTAATGCATATACAATAACTGCTAAACCCGAGAAGGATCATATAAACTAGAAAGAATCAGCAACAGGTAAGCAGAAGAAAGAATTACGCTCTTCGGAATATGGATAATCACAACATACAAATGTTGTCTAATCTTGCACCAAAAGACCGTCGAGAAGTGGCTGCTCCACATCTGCATTCCTTGCAACTAATCTTTTATCAGGCTGGCGACCTCTGCCCAACAGAAAATTAGAGAATCAGAATGCCATTGAAATGAAATTAACTATATGTTTGGACCAGATGTTTATTTCCCTTTCTTTTTTCCTATGTTGATTAACGAAACAGGCCCTTCAAAAAAAAAGAAAAAGTTGTTTGGGAGGAAAGCAGAAAAATTTCACAGTAAGATGCACACCCTTTCAATCCCTAAAGTAATTCGAACCAAGTGCAAAGACAGAAAGCAAGATCAGTAGTGAGCTTGCTTCACAAAACCCTATGATGAGTATTAATACCTAAAATTATATAACACATTATTAAAGTTTCATTGCCTCCCTTTATTGAAAACCACTTCCCTGTCCCGCTTCATGAAACTAAGCGTGAGGTACAGATAAAGGCTAAGTGAAAGGTCAAAATTTTATAACAGAATGCTTGGCTGTCCAGATAGGAGAGATGAAATGCGCATTTTCTGACATGCATTTATGAATCTAGGGATTGTGAAGCATTACCTAAAATGACATGGTTTCCATTGCCAAATGTGTCTTTTGTTGGGACTTATAATTTACATCTTTTGAATATAGTAGAGCTGGCGCAATAATCGGATAAAGGGATAAGAAATCTATAACATTAATACATCAAGTTTGAAGATTTCTCATGGCCTGAGTATCAAAATATATGAAAGAAGAGATATGACATGGGTATAGCTGTGTCAAGACCTTACACTAGTCGATTGTAGCTCCACAGTAGCCGTATCTTCATTTTCCTGTAATTCCAACCAGTAACCTTCAATGACAAAGCATCCCATAGAAGTGGAAGAACATAAAAAGAGCTCATCCAGCCATATACCTCAACTAACAAATCCTTCCTCGTAATCAAACCAATAACACGAGAAGGGCGAGGGACGACAAATACATGCCTCAATCCAAGCTGACGAAAAAGATTGTACACCTGTATCATAGGCAAGATTCACACGGTTACCAAAAACAAGAATGATATATGATTGCACTTGCAGAAACAATAAATTAAATACATATCCTTGTAAAGCTACATATGGGAATGCTCACCTTCGTCAAAGACATATCTTCTGGGACAATGTATGGGGAGGGGTTCAAAAAAGGGGCAAGATCTATGTACATTTCCAAGTCATCTGGACTTAGATGAATGTCCTCTATGGACAGTCCTTTACTTGAAACAGGTTTCACAAATTCACTGAAGTTGTGCCTGGGTATTAAGCCACTCTTGTCAACTTTTGCCAAAAGAGTAAACAGGCGAGAACTGAAGATTAATATTGAGCCTCCAGTTACCTGATCGGTATGGATCCACCTCTTATATCACAAGGCAAATGGCCATGCTGGAAATCTATCTTAGACTGCAGGAGTACCAACAAGTGACTGCATTGAGAACCAACTATTCAAATTATTTCATCCTTGACTGAAATTCCTAAACTCCATAACAAAGTTGAAGCATTATTATGCTTCTAACAAAGAACAGAACTTAGCAAGTTACTACCTACGAAGGATGAGTCCAATTACAAGTGCCTCTCCATTCTGTGCGTGATCTACCACCTGGAACACAAAGCACATGAAACATAACCCAATGACGAGTGGAAGGTTAAACAAAAATACCAGAAAAAAAATATACCACAGTAACTCACAGGAAAGCCATTGTGCGCGTTGCTTCGCAAAATAGAAACTACATCCGCAACTTTAACAACACGAGAGAAGGAGACAACCTTTTACATAGCAATTCAAGCCAATTGTAAGTCAAAAAGTGGCATGTGAGGAAAATAGTAGAATTAACAAAGGCGGTTTAAAAGCATTCTAATGAGATCAACCTTTTGATTCCTGCACGCCTCCTTCGCTGTCATTTTCCGCATGTGGTTTTTAGGTCTTGACTCAAGTAATGGGATGCTCCTCAAGCGGGCCTGCTCTTCATACAAACCTTCATTGAAAGCATCACCAACAGCCTGTAATAGAAAAAGAGAGTATTGTTTGGTTTAGTGTGTATCTAGCAGTAAAACACACAAAGCTTTGACTTTAAAAGGGCATACCTTTGATATAAGAAGAACAAGCATGATAAGAGGTAAGAGTTTCAAGTTATTTGTGATTTCAACCATAATGACACAAAGTGACACTGTCATCCGCATTGAACCTCCAAGAAAAGAAGCAGCACCAAGGAGAGCATACCTGAAAATTCCACCAAGATTCTAGGTGAAATACTTCAGAGACAAGAGTAAACCACATACATTTTTTTTTATAAGTTAAACCGCATACATTAGATCTCCATAAAAGCAAAATCAAGAATTTTGTTATATGGCAAGTAAGATACTGCCAAGAATGAGTAAAGGCAGGATATATATGTTAAGCCTAAAAGAATCAGCCAATGGACTGGAGGCTCATCGAATGACCCACCAAAAACTTACGAACCACATGTCAAAATAGAAGCCATGATTAACATAAACTTCCACAACAAGCTAAAACAGGAAAGCAAGAAGCTGAGCATTGTCTCCAAAATTAAATTAACTATTCATAAAGGCAAATAAGTTACCAAGCCACTTTCAGTCAGGGTTAAACCTCTGAGCTCACCCTGCCAACCTCTACTTGAACCTGCCTGGTTTATTTCCGAATTAAGGTCTGGGGCTGACCAGCAGGTTGGGTTCAGTTTGGGGCTAGAAGTGCTGCTTTGAAGTTAACCCAACCCAAACCCAATCAATACGGAGACATTATATCCTCTTGATAAAAGAAACTCTAGGCGTAAGTGAATGAACGTGTTACAGAGCATAAATCATTTGCCATTTCCTAGTTAATAAAGTTGAAACATGCCACTGCAAGTTCTTACAATAGACAAAGGTAATGCATGTCCATATATGGACCATAGATAAAACAGGCAACGTTTTATCACTTTATTTCTCTATGAAAATTATAGGTTAACAACTAACAGTATTCCTGCCAAATATTGAGTACGTATTTGACTTCCCACATATGCAAATTAATTAGTTCAGAAGATTTTCAGTGGTTCTAACCTGTTCGAAACCATCTATACAAACTACAGCACCAAAAAAAAGGCATTTATAATTCACTGATTCATTATTTATATCAACATAAACAGAACAATCTTCCATAGTGAGTTCCAAGGCATCTATAATTCACTGATTCATTATTTATATCAACATAAGCACAACAACCTTCTATAATGAGTTCCAAAACTTCAGAAACTAGGAGCTAAAAGTCTCATAAATCATAAATGATTCAGCATAATAGAGAAAAATGAGGGACTCACGTTCCCTCGTCGATGTTGAGCTTCTTGTAAAAGGTAACCACAAACATGCCAACAAGCCGTCCATATGTGGATCCTATCATTATTCCAGGAACAAATTGTCCAGCTGGAACAGCAGTACCAAATGTCACCACTGCCAAAGTATAAAACATAACCTGAAAATAAACAATTAAAGGAGACGTCAATCCATGCAAGAAAGGATAATACAACAGTTGTCAAACTATTCAATGAATGGACATGATAATTCAACTCATCATCATCGTCATCACGATATAGTTGTTGTCCCAACTATTTTGTGCAAGCTATTGATTGGAAATTCATGGTTGAGTTCCATGATAAGAATGAACATAATATTATCAAACCCTTTCGTGATTGGGTAAATCAGACCTAAGATGCAATAGACTATCAACACCAATAAGATAATTACTCAGCAGTTTTTAGGCACATGGAATTATCAATAAGCAACAAAATCTAGTGAAAGAATACATTCAAGATGATGATTATAAACCCATTGACGAATGTTAGTAGCAATTTCACTTTTGTTGGACATGAAATTCACTGAATGACAGATTTTCAACAAAGAGTCTATTAAAAATGATGCAGGACAAAAGAAGTTGAATAAACAAAGAAGAAATGATATTTAAATTCATAATTGAAAATCAGGGTTGATTACTTTCGGAGAACATATCTATTTGTTGCAAGCTTTTATTTTCATGGTGACGGAATAGAATTTGAGTTGTCTTCTCATAGAAGTGATTCTTCTTCAACCAAGAAATGATTTCCAGAATATTGGATGAAAATATAAATGTGCGCGGGGTGATGCAATGCTTATAAGCGGTGAGATGCTTTGTATTTGACTAGTGAGAACCTAATGAACCTTATTCGGTAAGATTTCTTCATGCACGATTGAATTTTTATTTCTAAATTGCTTTGTCTTGCATCAGTTTAGTATCAGTGCAAAAAGAAACTTTCGATAGATGGAATTAAAAATCAGATCCTGTTCAAAATTTGATACAAAAAACAGATTTGTGAAATCAATAGCTAGATAAAACAAAAACAAAAAAAAAAAAAATTGTTTGCTAAGTTAGCAACGTTGATCAAATCAAATTAGACTCAAGACCATGGTAGTATTGAGATGTATTGATGAGCTAATCAGAATTAGGATCACCAGCATAATCCTGTAACAATTGGGAAAGGGTCAATGTGGTAGTCAACTGATTCAGTAAGATTGTAGTGTCAAGACAATTGAAGAAGGGGTATGGGAAGTTGAAGAGTGAGGGATGCTGCATGCTGCCCCCTAAATTAGAACTGTTCCGCTAAAGGGGAGGTGTGCGTCCAGGGTGCTATCAGATCAAAGAAAACCGATCAAACCAAACAACAAATTTTATAAGATAGCAATAAGGCTGGTTATGTGTTGAGTAACATATTGTACAATCACGAACATGTTCATAAAATGGGTGTAACCAAAGAGGATGCTAAGACAGAGGTGTTGAAAGACTAGGAAGGACAAAATCATAAATAACACACCATAGGGAATCTAGGATTAGGCTCATTAGGGGATAAAATAAAACAAAGACGATTAAGATTGTTTGGGCATGTACAGCAAAGACCAATGACGGCACTAATTAGCAAGACTTGGTGTATATTTAATGCATTTATTGAAGAGGGCTATTCCAGCATTCAAACTCAATCCACGAAGATGCAGGGAAAGAGTAACACTATGACTCAAAACATTCTAGAACTTGGGAACTAAGTGGGCCTCTTAAAACATCATATGGGGTTTTGGATGGACCTACCCACATGTTTCAATAGGTTCTTTTAAGGGGTCGGTCATTTTATACTTGGGGTCTATAAGATGAAGTATTTTGTTTCAGAGTTGGGTTTTAAACCGAGGACTCAGATTAGATGTGATGGATGCCTGGGACTAGGGGGTATTAAGGTTGTTGTAAAGGTTTTACTGAAGGGAATTGAGGCACTTTTGTGACTGATATTGCTGTAATTATTTGCCGAGGTTTTCTCACCATGGAGAGAGCTTTTGATCGACCTTTGAATTGAATATTTCACTTTTCAAATTGCTGATTACAGCAATAGAATTTGGTTGGTTCTGATAATGTGGTTTACGATCACCATGATGCAAGGACATTGATTGGTCATGTGAATCGAAGGACAGAAACACCCCGAGATCCGCGAGATGCAGAGCTCAGAAATTTGTGCAGGCAAGTTGAAAAGCTCACCTGACGGCTAGAACGTCAAGTAATCCAACAAGATTATGAAGACAGTGATTGCATTGGTAACCCATCTTACGATCCTGTGGATGGGTTGATGCGGACATCAAAGCATCACATGGGTTCTACCAGTGGAAGACAAGGAAAAAGATTTTGAAGACCTCACATGCATATGCATCATGAAGACTCCACATTTGAAAGATGTATGTGGGCTGCGTAGGGAGTTTTTGAAGAATTTTTATTTGTTTTCTAGGCTTATGTTGATGTTTTTTAGAGTTTTGGATGTCTTTGCAATTAGTCCAAACTTAAGAGGCTCATTGTTATTTTGGTTAGTTGCTTTAAGTTGTTTTTTATAGCCATTAGATTAGATGGATGGCTGAGATTAGATTAGGCAGTTTTGAGTTATTATATAAACTCTTTTAATTGTAATCTTTGATTAATGATGAAATATATTGAATTTTGCTATTGAGAATTCTCTAGTAGAGTGCTCTCTTCTTCCTTGGTGAGAATCCAAGCTACTCGGTGCGAATCCGAAGGTAACTTCTTCTATCTCTATCTCCTCTCTTATTCTCTTCTCTTTCTCCATCTTCATTTTCTTTTTTATCAAGTTTGACCTAGAAAACCCAACCATATCTCTTCCATCTCTAAGCCCTAACCATTGAACAACACTGTAAATAGTGTTGCGTGAATAGTACCACGTGAATATTGTCCCGTGAATAGTAACTTCCTTACACCAATTCGTCCTACGGCACCCTAAACCCTCCCAAAACCCTTACCACAACCCCCAGACACTTCCAAATCCTTGCGGTAACCATAGGAATCCTAACCACATCATAAACTATAATTTTTCACAGTTCTCATTTTTCTTTCGAAACCCGGCTAAAATCTGATACTTGTCAAAGACCCCGAAACTTGCCAGAAACCTTCCTGAACTTCAAAGAACTTATAATCTTGTTGGAAAAGAAGTCATTTCAGATTTGTTTCATCCCTTAACCGATTCCCTAAGCTTGTTGGAAGTTCCATCTTCCATTAGATCATCGCCAGTAAAGCAACGGGTCTAATATTGTGGGATTGTGTGAAGGCCTTGAATTTTAATAAATTTATTTGCTTAATCTGATTATTTGCGTGTGATTAGCATGAAAATTTACTATTTCATTATTCTTAATAATTTTCTGTTGATCTCAACCTTTAGTTGGAAGCCATCACATTCGTCCTGCATCATGGGTCCTCTTCAGTTTTCCTGAGTTTTTAGAGAATTTAAAAAAAAAACAAAAAAAAAGAGAAGAATTTTTTTTGGAGAACAAACTTCCCCTTTCCTGTAATGTTGGAAATAGAAAACTTGTAGCACCTTTGTTGGTTGTTTAGAGAGGTACGGTTTGTATGTTGTTTTATTGTGTATAGATTTTAGTACTAAATACAATGGCTACCTACATTTCGTAATCCGAGAGAATATTTAAACTGACAATTTTCGCAACGCTGGCTATTTCCCAGTCTTTTGTTGTGAACTCAATTGAATATAACATTCATGCATAACTTTAAAAAGTACCAGAGAGTCGAGCACTCACATTGATCCCTAAATTTACAGACAATCAGCTACTAAACTAATCCAGTAGGAAAAATGTTATAAACTGTTTCTTTTTTCTTTTTGACAAGTGAAGATATTTACTGAGAAAAAATAGAACACTGCGACAAGGTTGTTGAGGGGACCAAGGAAAAAATACCAGAAAAAACAAAATCGATTCCTTGCACAAATGATAATACAGTGAATAAAGCCAACAAATGTAATACCAAAAAGGTTAGAAGGCTTTGGGCACTGTACTCATGAAATGTGTTTGCACTAAATAAATTCCGTATGGCATCGTCCTGCAACCACAACATATACTCCATTAAAAGAAAATAAACAACAAAGGCCAAAAAGCACTCATTCAACACAAAGGAAAAGATGACAAAAAGTTGCTAGAAATTTTATGAGAACCTGTGTGTTGAAAAAAATAGTTGCCAGATCATTGTATTCCTTGTCCTTAGAACAGTAAAACTGCAGATAGCATGAAAAAGATAAGAACCAAAATGCAAAACCTTCAACAATAACAGGAACAGATTACATAACTATTATCATGACAACTATACATCGGAAACATTTTCTATAAGCTAAATTGTAAATTTCACAAAGCTTGGTAACATCTTAAGCCCATGATATGGATATGTGAAAGGATCACATACAAAAAATGTATACCAAAGCTAGATGAAGTCTTACAAAACAAGTTAATATCCAATTAAAAAAAACACACACACACTAATCAGATTAACTGCATTATGATGACCAAATATAGACGAAAATAACCGATCAAAAAAAATAGATGAAAATATCTCTCTGATACATCCTTGAAGTAATTAATCAATTCGTAGTCGATCTGTCATCAACTCCTCTTGTACCACGACTCTATCAATCTCTTTCTCTGCAATTTCTGCAACAGAGATACTTCTTTCTTGGCAAAAGAAATTGGGGCCGAAAGGCTCTTGGAAGCCACGTAATGATGAGATCAAGAAGAGCAGGTGATGAGATCAAGAAAGGCAAGAACTCAGCTCTTCAAAGAGGTTGTTTGGAAGATCGATGGGAGGTATGGATCTCCTTACAAGACGAACGAAGCATGACCCAAGCATCAACTAGACGGAGAAGCTCCAGAATGAAATCAACGAGAGCCTGGACGGACGAGGTTTCGAGAAGGGATTTTTTTCCCTGCTAAGCAAAAAGAGTAAAACAATCCCCAGCTCCCAACATTCCCCTTTTTGCTATCTTGTGTTTTAAGGGACATGTTAAGATTTGTTAGAATTTTGGCCCATTTGGCTTTTTAACTGATAGAATAAAGGGAGAAATGAGAGAAGGCACTTATAAAAAAATTGAGTGATACAAAATTTGTAAAGGCTAAGGTTTGACATTGTATGGGTGCTAAAACCAAGAGAGATTAGGCCTAAAGATTTATTCCCCTTACCTAATAAAATATTTTATTGTTGCTATAACTTTTTAAATTTTTATTTCATAAATATAAGCTCATGTATATAAGATACAAATGGGAGTTTGAGGCCACGCCCGATAGTAATAATCATACATAAAACATATGTCGACCCATACATAAATATAGCATGTGTGTGTGTGTGTGCGAGCGTCAAATATTGGTTCCAAAATTTAAACAAAACCGTTTTAAACCCGAATATTTCTCATACCAAATTTTGTCCTTCATACTTTTTGTTAAACGACCATTTACCCCAAAAGATCGACCTGTTGGGGAAAGGTGAAACAACTATGTATATCAACGGGTCATCGAGCCAACACGATACGTGCGCGGGAACAAACTATCCGCTAACACGCCCCCTCAGCGGGAATACACTCCGCTGGAGACTTGAACCCACGACCTCCCAGGCCTTAATGCTCTGATACCATGTTAAACAACTATTTACCCCAAAAGATCCGACCTGTTAGGGAAAGGTGAAACAACTATGTATATCAACGGGTCATCGGGCCAACACAATACGTGCACGGGAACAAACTATCCGCTAACACTTTTGACCAAATTCGTGACCACATTTTTAAACATTGAAACCTAAATTACACTCAAATTTCTCGAACCAAACGTTTGCCATACGCCAAATTGCTAACAAAGGTTTCGACATTCCAATTTCTCTGTCACAACACACAGATTCCTTCCTAGTTCCCTCATTCTCAAGGAAACTTTTCTATTGCACATCAGAATGTGTTTGGTAATCACTCCCCTCTCTACCAATCACTCTTCTTTCAACCTAGAGGCCCTCCCTGAGTAGAGACAATGCATTTTGATCAATCAAATCAGTGTCAAAACTTTCACCAACTTTGAGTCAACCACATTTACAATGTCAGATTTCCACAAATAGGAGTTAAAGAGTATTCATACACTTGATGAGCCTTCTCAACCAGCGGGATCACATCCAATGGATCCATCGAGATCAGATCCTCACACTATCAAAATAATTTCCATCCGGAAATAATGATCTGTCGTCAACACCTAAAAACAGCTCCTTCAAAGTTCAAAGGCGGGGGATAGGGATCAAAGTAAGGCATTAATTATTGTTTAAAATTTCTCCTTGATTGGTCAATTCTCCATTTAAAAAACTCTTGTAAATTTCCGCAAGGGAATGAAAAAGAACCAATAGGTTTGAAGCTCCTCATATTGTAGCTTTCTCTCTTCTCGTTGCTCTTCATCCCCTTAGAACTCGTATTTGAGAATAATGACACTTATTTATCCTAGATTTTCTATCACATAATGCTTTGGCTCGATATACTTCACCATGCATCACTTAGTCACAAATCCGATTATGCCGCCGAGTCCCCGCCATCGCAAGCCTATCACAAAGAACTCTGATCATCACCACCATCTTTGATCTCTTTCCTCATACTCCAATGCGTGAGATTTAGTCTCGCAATTGTTGTCCATGGAAAGCATTAACCCAAAAGCCTTCCTCACAAGACATGTCAGCACCACCTCCGTTGCTGCGACATATATTTGCCAGTCTTCTGCCACTGTAAGACCCATTCACCACTTGCCCTTTTGTCATGACAGCTCTCTGCCATGGAAACCTATCCACCATGGGACATTCCTTCCTCCACATGAAAAACTGAAGTCATTTGCCATTAAAACACATTACTTATTGCAACTTATCAATAGTTATCTCTCTAATGAAAATCGGTCTTCTTCTGCAAAACATCCCCCATCAATCACCCCTTGTTTCGTGAAAATTGCCATTACTTTCTAATCATAGGGGCCTATCTGATATCTACGTGGCTCCCTTTGTTCACACACTCCCTACGACTTTTCTCCCCCAAACTTACTTCCACTTGAAATTTATGCAGGCACTTCATGAGATGGCCTTCCCCGCCTATCAAGTGATGCTACAACACCCTTGACCCCACCAGCTGGACCAGCCTTATTTCTCCTCCTCCACGTCATCATCCCCTTCCTCCCACCTCCAGTGGCCTCCCTTCCGCAGCTTCAACTCCAACCTATGATGACCAACATCTTTCAAAAACAACTTCTCTCCCTACACCGCAATCCTAGGGTAGAAAATACTCACTCTCCATTTCAACAGCGACTTGTGACAGAATGTGGTGGTAGTCTAATGTATGGATTAAAATTATATCACAGTCAAGTCTTGACCATGCCGTTGACTTTTCATCGGCCTCCACAAAACTGCCACAAGCATCTCCAATTGCATGCAGCATCACCTTGCTCCAAACGTGTAACAGTAACCCAAAAACATTAACCCATCATTACCCATCCTTTCTCTGCCTCCTGATTGGCCCCACAATGGGGTGCCACACACCATGAGTTAAAGTCACTGAAATTTGTCTTTTCTCCATGAAGAAAACGGAGAATTTATCCTTCAAAAGGTAAGATAAACAACAGTAAACCCCCAACAAACCTTCTGACTTTCACTCAATGGGGAATTCTCCAAACTAGAAAAACCAAAACCAAAACTTCATTAGCATCTTGTTCATATTTCACAAATCTCCCAACAAGACAACACTTCAGAATCTCCTCTCTTTCCTTCACACCAGAACAGAAGATGTTAACTTTTTGGTACCTTACCAACACTGTAACAGACGCTTCTCCAAAACTGGGCCATCTTCTCCATTATGTGACCTCCTTGTACGAGAGAAGATGATAAGTCATCTCCAAGTGGGTCTATAACCACCCATCTCTAAGGTGTTGAATGAATATCTTGGCAAATGAACCTCACTTTCAAGAAAAGGAAAAGGTAACCACCAAATAAGAGATGGACATGCCACTCAGTTTGATGAAACAATTGCAAATTAATCCACTGTTTATTAAACAATTGGGACATTTGATCTTCTACTGAGCAGTATTTTAAAAACCAATGGGTAGCCAATGGATCATCCTTGACATTCACCACAAGAGCTTATCGACCCTAAATGCAGATGGGCCACCAATCTTTGTCATGGATACACAGCACAAGGGCATCACAAAATCCAAAAAAATAATGTTATAGATCAGCACAGCAGAAAATTTTATCTTAAGATCATGTAAATCAAATTATCACTAAATGCCACATTATTTAGCATTTGGATGAATAGGCATACAAGACAGATGTTGCTGATAAATGCAGTAATATTACCAGATAGCACAAGTACAATATACACCCCAAACATAGCCATGAGATAATCCAAAAAGACAGAGTAATGTCCAGGGAGGAAGCTTACATTTACGTAATTTCCATACATTCCTGGTGGACGAGGGCATTCTATACCAGAATTAGCTTCTGAGTCTGGGCATGGACTACATTTTCTTAGAATTGGTAGCCCAAAGGAAATAATTGAGGTTACTAAAGAAACAACGCATACTTCAATAATCTGTGACAGTGAAAAGAATATTTACACTTAAAAGTGGATAATGTTTAAGTAACAAGCATAAGCCTAAAGAAACATTATAGGTCCATGGCTTACCTTGACCCTATTCCCCTTCTTATGTAGATATTTTCGACGCCAATAAGTTATATAAAGAGTAAGCTGATTAAATAACGCTCCTGAAAAGAACCAGCAAGGAAGCAATTAAGAAAAAGCAAAAGATGCTGAACAATGAAGGATACGAGCACACTTATATAGACAAAGTATAAAAAGCTCAATCCAAAAACTCCTACCAAGAAGACCTCCAATAACCCCAATTATAGCCATGGGCAATAATTCCTCGAACGAGTAGTCTTCTTGACCACTAATAAAAGAACACAGTACAAGTTAGAATGGATACAATGCAAAGTTATGCAAAAATGACATGTACATGTGTCTGGATCAGACACGGATAAAAGGCTACCAACGTAGAATGGATAGAATGCAAAGCTATGTAACAATGACATGGAAACGGTCTCTGTCTGACACAGATACAAGATTTCCAACACTGCAACTTTAAAAATCCTAAAAAGCACAGACATTCATCC
The DNA here is from genome assembly GCA_035048495.1 of Euptelea pleiosperma. NCBI lineage: Eukaryota > Viridiplantae > Streptophyta > Magnoliopsida > Ranunculales > Eupteleaceae > Euptelea > Euptelea pleiosperma. The sequence goes on from CM068546.1 coordinate 29,831,349, forward strand.
ACACATTATAATATTACTGATTTTATTTATTTTTAGATGGAAGACATTTTCGGGATAAAAATAGAAGAATTAGACACAATTTTTGTATAGAATATGTTTCTTAAGAGTTTCCGAAAACAAAAAAGATGAATGACAAAAGTACATGCTACCTATTAATTCGTTAGAAATCAGAATGGTATTTGTAAAATTCACTTCTAGATGAGTTTATGGCTGGCTTCATATTTCTAAAAAGAAAGGGCTCATACTGGGCTCCCTTTGCTTCTAAAATATTAAAACCTGTATATTTGTGATAAAATTCACATGCACATGGACCCCACTTTAAATTATAAAAGAGTATCTACTTGAGAAAGGGAGAGAATTGGTCGGAGAAAAGGCCAAAGTTTTTTCGTCGAGCAAAGGGACGACACATCAGGTGAAAATCTCCAGCCTTCAGCTGTCCATTTTGGTGTTATGAACAAAGGCAGATCTAAATCCCTAGCCCTCTATTTTTTGTGCGAAAAACAGTGGCGAACATGATTTTAGGTCATGGTCTCAACACATGGAAGGTCCTGAGCCGAGAACAAGTTGACTTGAGCAAGTCAACTAGTCAACTCAGTCTCAGGACAGTCCTCACCCAGAGAAGAAGAAGAAGAAGAAAAAGAAGGAATAGGAGGAGGACCGAGTCGCATAAGGATCATCATAACTTAAAATCATGTTGGCAAACCCCTCCGTGTTAGAAACAAGGAGAGGTATTTTTTCCCCTCTTCTGTAGGGATCATGGACAGTATTCTTTTTTGAGGTTTTTTTAACACCCACTGAAATTTGAAAACTTTAGTCATACCCCCTTATACTTTCAAACTTTAGTCATAGCCCCTTATATTTCAAACTTTAGGTATACCCCCCTTGACCTAGTTTAACCGTCATTTGACTTAAAACTTCATGTTTTAATGTCAAAACACTGTTGTACGTGTTTAGACCCATGTCAAGGTATATTGACATTTGCATCTGTATTGATACATATCGACACAATAAAAGAACCCTAAAAGTCCCATCTCATTGTTACATAGGCATAAAGAGATGCACATACAATTCAATAAGAAAAAGCTTAGATACTAACCCCGATATGTCCCAGATTATGAAGCCACCTGAGCCAAAATGTCCACAATTTCCACTCTTACACCAGCCCATTGCAGTACGCACCACAACAGCCACAACAGCAGATGTGAAAAAGACACGCCACATAAGTTGACTTCTCCACCTTTAAAAAAATATATTTAATTGAATTAGGTATTTATATGGGTACACCCACACAAATGCTGCAGCTGAATATACATATATATGGCAAGAGAGGTGAGTAGTTTTCTTACCAAGATGTAACCTCTTCAAGTGCAAATAATACACCACCAACTGGAGCTCTAAAAGCAGCAGCAACTCCAGCTGCACACCCACATGTTACCTTTTCAAAAATTTGGACACCAGTCAAAATGAGCATAACTTGATTCAGCGATAATAGCAAAACATATCAGAAAACTTGAAAGGGTGACATCAGACACAACTAGCCAAGATTTTTTGTTTTTGATACCAACATCTAGCCAAGAATGAGATGTCACTATATTACTTTATGATGCTTTCTAAAGATATAAAACATACTAGTAACTAGCAAATACAAATGATATTCTCGAACTTGACAGCAAACATCTCAGTTTATGATACTTCAAGATATATAGCATACTACTACTAGTAAGATGTAGGCAAACATCTCCACTCATGAAAAACAATGCCATCTAATTTCTAAAATTAAGAAACCCCACACTTCTCAAGCAAACTTTTCAATAGCATGTCATTGAATTAATCAACTCCTCAAATTACAATAACCCATCTCAACAAGCAAACCTTAACAGCTATGGCCATCTCACCTCTGGATACATATAATAACCCAATGCTACAAATCAATCTGACTCCTAGCTCCATTCAAAGTCTATACATCAATGATACAATCTTACCTCCTGTCGGCATTTCAGCACCCATCATGTCGCTTCCTAAAAGCATACCCTCCTTTCCTCCAACCCTTATCTTTATAACACAAGCAACATCAACCCCTAAGTTTTTGGAGGTTATGCTCCAGGCAAAGAGCTTTCCTTCAGCTCTTCCGGATTTCTTTTTTTCTTTTCCTATGATTTCAGTAAGAGAATTCCCAATGTATATTGGTTCCCTATTTAAACTATCTCTTGCTAAGGAATCCGCAACTTATTTGCACTCCTTAGTGTAAAGGAGAAAATAACAGCCCAACTTCTCACTAACCCTCTAATGGGAGTCTCCAGATTTCTATCTTTTTCTTCTTTCCTTTCTTTTTTTTCTTTTTTGGATAGGTAAATTGTGTACATTAATATAAAGGGGAAGATTAACCCCGGTATACATAAGAACTTACATTGAGAAAAGATAAAGAGAGGACATCTATCAATAGCAAGAAAAGCAAAACAAACACAAAAAATAATACAATGATGATGATGATTCACGTTGCCAACCCCAAACATTTGTGATAAAGTGTAGATAATGATGATGATGATTGTCATTATACATAATGACAAAAGTTATTATCATGAAATATTCAAATTTTGTATTAGCCAGGTTTAGTTTTCCTACTATGCAATCTCCAACTTTTCAAACTCTACATTTAAAATAAATTTTTGCACTTTATCATTCACATATGTTTCATGACCTCTCTCATTTTGCACTAGACTAGTTTAGTTTCACCAACTTATGTGTGGAGTTTCAATGAGTAAGGAACCAATAAATTTCAGTTCGTTAAATCCAACTTCAGATACTACATACAAAGTAGGACTGCGAAATCAATACCAATCATTTAGGTGCACCACTTTTGTTTCACTTATTTCAAAATTCTCACAGATGCAATTCACTAGGCTAAGTAAGTGTCTGAGGTAATCAAGTACTATATGGGAAAAGGTATAGCTTAAAGCAATTGCAACCACAAAACTTCGAAGGCATTAAAAATGATAAGTCCTATAGATATTTTTCAATGGGATTAGGAATCGACACCTAGTACGGTAAAAGAGTAAATTTCCATAGCAAGTAGGAAATTAAAATTCTAAAGCAGTTGTGCAAAGATACAATCCCTTAGGGTCATAAGAGTTATTCACCACACATTTTCAACAAAAAGAAATCTTGAAGAAGATAACCACATCTAACTTCAGCAATATATAAAGATTTAAACAAGTATGAAATTGGCGGGTTTGGAAAGGAATTACTAACATGAAAAGAAAGTCTGAGGACAGTATCTTATGAAATCCTACATAAGTTGAAGATTCAGCATCTAACATAACTTGTACAGGATAAGTTACTTACAAGATCCCGACGATCACGATCGCTCTTAAATACTTGTAACCATCTTGAGCTTAGGTGATATTTTGTCGATCCACCCTGAATTTTTTTGTACCAATGTAAGTTTGCAGGACCATATGCTAGAGAAGAATATACAATTGGATAACATGATGTCAACACTATGACAATAAAGGCAAGTCTGGATTATCTATAACTTAAAAAAAAGGTCTCAATCATCTATTAGATGCTCAATGTAATGAAGTAAGAAGAGAGGAAATATCAGCACCCAAGAAATATAAAGAAGCAAGTTCACAAGCTTGCTCAGAAATAAGAAAGATTTAGTAAACAAGAAGAAAAAGCGCAAACATAAAGATTCCTTATAAAAGAAATATGTGTAGCACTTACATTAGATATGATTTCTATTTGTATTCTTGATTGATGCCTCCTATTACAGATTTTAGTAGAAGTATAACTAACAATTTGTAAAGACATCCTTTCAGTTTTAGATGCCCATTTTCAAGTAAAAAAAAAAAGAGGTAAAAAAACACGAGCTAAGCAACCTTCTAAATTTCTGCACTATTTCATAATACAAGTTCAACTTTCTAATCTGTGTGTGTGCTTACTTGTCCAAGCAGAGAAGCGATACATGCACCCGTATGAACAAGTGGGCCTTCTTTGCCTAAGGCAAGCCCACCTCCCACTGAACCAATGCTCCCAAATATCTGTAAACACAAAGAATGAAGAATAGATTGTAAAACGGACAAATGGTACAAATCGCAATAAAATACAGAAGATTCCCAATAAAGCAACCATACCTTTCCAATCAAGGTTCTGAAAAGAAGGATACCATGTGTATCAACTCCTGCACATTTATGTAACTTATCATAATTCTCTCAAAATACATGAAAAATTAGAAAGGAATGATCAACAGTACAGCTTACCATTCAAATAACCCTTAATTTCAGGAATACCAGATCCTGCTGCTGCTGGTGCAAATTGTGTGACGATACATACAGAAGAAAAGACCAAAGCCAAGTTGATCAATATGTACACGATGAATCCCGCTAAGTACGACTTTTGTATTATAGAAAAAGTTGCTGCAAACTTCCAGCCAGCGAAGTTCTCAACAGCAAGATTAATAAAAACGGCAGCTAATCCAGTGCCTGTTATTAACCAAAGGGCAGAACACAATATGAATCAACACCCAGCAAAAATCCAAGATAAAATAGACAGAAAGTTGAAAATAATTAGAAATGATAGAAGATTCGTATCAGCATAATTTTACCTTGAAAAAACTGGAAAACATGTCAATTTTTTTTTTTTTTTTTTGATAAGCAATAAGAAACATTACATTATATAGAAAAATTTATGGGAAGGAATACACTGCCTTCACAATGGGTAAGATCTTGTCAGCATCTCTAAAAATACGGCAACATGGGAATGCAAATGAAACTATAAGGATCATAACTTTTCAATGCTAAAGCTCAAAAAAACTTTATTTGACTAACATTCATTCCTAATCCCCAACCCCTCACCCATCTTGCAAAATTATTTACAGAACTTCCAAGACAAGAAGTCTGCTGTCTCTGCCAGATAGTGCAAGCAACTGCTTATATTTTATTTTCTTACTAAATTTCAGAGAAATCCCTAGAAACTGTCATAGTTCAATGTGAGATTTTCCAGCAAGAAATTTGGATTGTTAATTATATCAAAAGGAAAAAGGATGATGGACTCTCCAGCAAAACTCTGTAAGGGAAATTAGCAGAGAATTATGCGTTTTTCAATAAGGTAAAATTATTTTCATAGCTGAATTTCTTGGAAACTATCCCGATGACCTTGTTTCACATTATTTCTCTATTTGCACATCTATTTTGTGAAATTTCCCACCAATAAACTTGCATGAGTTATTATTGTATATTTTCTGAAAACATCAACTGTTATGGGAAGTTTCATGACCATGAGAAACTTCTCGACAAGTTATATATTTCCCTTCAGTAAACATTTTACCTACTACATGAGAAAGAAATATCAATCTGGGTTATTTATTTTTTGTGAAATATTCTGACTAGTTATGTTAATCTCATGAAAGATCTTACCTAGCTTGACTTCATAACAATTTGACATCTTGCCATGGAAGCATGGAGAAACACTATAAAGCGAAGATAAAAGTATAGAAAAGTGAAAAACTACCAACCCATAACTTCCAAGCTGAGATTCGAATTTGGATCTTGTAGCCTTGGAAAGAACTGGGAGGTAGTGATTGATTCTGGTCCTCGGAAATGGTTCCTCAAAACGTCAATTTATTGCCAGAAATAAAAAGTAATCTTCCTTACTCTGCTCCCTTGGGTGCATTAAATCATTCATTGTTACCATCCCAATTTAGAGAATGTCTGCTTAACATGTTATATCACCTTCCTTACTTTGCTCCCTTAGGTGCATTAAATTACTGCAAAACACACAGCTATGGGAGCTAGCTTAAGCAACAGAATGATATGCCATATGCATGACAAGTGCAATGCCCAAACCCATCACCCATTCGGCGACCCAAATTGGCTAACCAATGCCATCGTTTGTACATCTACCCAAACCAAGAAGTTGTAATTACTGTGCTATAACCTGGACAGTTTCATGCAAAGCAAAACTCAGTTCTCAAACTCCATATTAGACTACCCATTCTCTCTCCCCATCACAAGCGTCCACTTTTAGTCAATTCAATTACATTGAGAGTTGAGACAGAGTGACTTGAAATAATTTCCTAATGTAACTCAAGGTACATGAGATACAAGCAAAGCAATCAAATTTTAACAGAAAGAAATTGAATTCATAACAAGAGAGAAAGTCAATTTTCTTACCAATACCGATCAGTAGTGCAAATAACCATTTCACCGCTACATAATATCCAACGTAAAGCTTTCCTCTCTGCGCCTATCAAATCTCAAAAAAATTAAAATTAAAAAAAAAAACAAATTTTAAAAAGTTCTCTCTGACAAAACCTCACAGAAACCCTAGAAACTCAACCTGTTCTTCCCTGTACGCGTAATTCTCGATGACCTCGTAATCAAGACTCTCGGCGCTACTGCCGTCACTCCTTCTCGCGACGTTTAATTCCTCTAATTCACCTTCCTCCGAATTCGGCAATCGAGACCAGACGAGCCTCGCCGTCTCGATACCGTTCTGAATATGGTTCGACAGCATAATTCAAAGCTCCCGCGAAGTATTGCAGAGCGCCAACTCCAACTAAATCCAAAACCCTAGATTTGCAGAAAACCCTAACTACTACCTCTTTTTCCTCCAGAAGAAAGATAGTCTCCGAGTCCGTACGACATTGCAGCGTTTTCTAGTGTATGAGAATTGAAGCAGAGCTGCAGATCTGAGATCGAAGAGATGTGAAACCAATTCGTGAAGATTGCAGACACAGAGATAAATTGATTCAGAGAAAGAGAGAGTTCTCTGTGATCGACAGAGCTCTCCGAAGTATCGAACAATGGAAAGTAACAATTGAGATCGGTGAGAAGGCCGACTCTCGTAGAACTGTGACGTGTGAGAGACTCCCCCTCTCATTCTCTCGCAGCTCTTTTTCTTTCTTTTTTCGGTCAGTGATCTCTAAGAGCGTACCACGTGGACCGTAGGACGACAGTGAGCGTCCGTCATCAAAGACGTCCTTCATTAAAGATCTATTGATCGTAGGGCTATGCGCCCTTTAAAAAGCTGGCCACCAATTGAAGTCTACCGAGTAAATCTTTGATGAGGGAAGCAGCCCAAGTATGAGCCACGTTCTGGGAGGTGGCCCACCAATTGAAGTCTACCGAGTAAATCTTTGATGAGATACGCGTTCCAATTATGAGCCACGTGATACGCTCTCTGAGACTACTGACCGTAAGGATATTTGGCCATCCCTAGGTGGATCTTAAGAATCGAAAATCAGCCAGATTAGTGATTTTTAACCATTGGATTGGAGTATTTTTCATGAGTTTAGTTTTAACTGTGGGATTTGAGCTTTATTTGGGGTACTCAGATCCGAGAACTCACTGGCTGTCTCGGGCTTCGATTACAGCCCACTGTCATCAAAGTTTTATTCTAAGTTGTGAGGGCCAGGTGTCTGCACTGCAGTGATGTAAACTATGACCATTGATAGTGCCAGGGTCAACTCCACATTCCCTCTTGCAAGAATAACTCCATGCGTCGCCATCATTTGCAGTTGAAAGGCAGCTCATCATCGCAGCCACACGATCCCCACACGAATACATTTTATTGTATGCTTACAAGCATTAAAGATGTGGCCTCATCATCTCAATAGTCTAGGATCGGTATTATGGCTCAAAGTCCATCCGAGGGCTGAGGAGTGTAGTTATAAAGGGCTTCTGCAGTGCTGCAGTACGAAATACTAACTTCTTTACCACAAAAGTCAAGAGACAATAATAACTAATAATAACTAACCGAGTATGGCCATGTGTCACTCAACTAATTAACCTATTGATGTGTGGCCATCCCTAGTTGGATCTATAGATCAAAAATCAGCCTGATTGCTGAGTTTTAACCGTGGGATCTGAGTTCCCCGAATAACGCTCGAATCCCGTGGTTAAAAATAAACCCATGAAAAAGACTCAAATCCAACAGTTAGAAATCACCAATCAGGTTGAGTTTTGGTTATTCGATCCACCTAGGGATGGGTCAAACATCCATACGGTCAGGTGTTATTAGTCCCTAACATAATTGATTTTTTTTTTTGGTATATGGAAAGAGATTACAACGACCGCACCCCACGGGGTAGGGTCCTGCCAGCAACGTCATCCAATAGCATCTGATGAATGTGTGACCCTATCCAAACATTGTTTGAGCAACTGAGCCCCCAGGGAAGCCAATTTGTCTGCAACTAGATTTCCTTGTCTAAAGCCATATGTGGCTTTCCATTCCATCTCTGTCCCGGACAATAGATCTTTGATGTCTTGGATCAGGTTCCTGATTCTCTAAGGTTTATGAATGATATTGTTTAGGCTGCTGATCACTGTGTCTGCATATCCTTGGATGATAAGATTTTTTATTTTCAGTTGAACTGCTAGCCGAATACATTCTCTAAGAGCTAGGCCTTCTGCTAATGTGATAGTGGACTTCCCCACATTTGTTGCATATGCGGCTATGCATTGGCCCGTAGCGTCTCTTATCAGTCCACCTATGCCGGCCTTGTCTAAATCAGAGAGAACCAAACCATCAAAGTGGAGTTTTAACCACGGATCAAGGTTAGGGTTCCATCTTATCAATCTTTCTGTTTCTTTCCTTTACTTTTGTTTTTTTCATGTTTGTTATTTGCACTCCACAAATTCCATAAGCACCCTTATCAGTTGAAAATGTCCTTAAGACTCAAAAACTCTTCGTCCCTCTCTCTCTCTCTCTGGCCCGGGACTGTGTAGCCCACGGCCAACCTAGCTGTGGCTGCCATGGTAACCACAGCTGGGCTGGCCGTGGGGTACACAGTCCCCACGGCACTAACTACCGTAGGGCCTGTTAGAGAGAGAGAGAGAGACACGTACTTGTGATGGTGGTAGCGGTGACGGCATCCTCCTCCTTTATTTTTATTTTTCTCTGTTATGGATTTTTTTCTGGGTGAGAGAGAGACAGAGGTGGAGAGGGAGAGAGGATGGTGAGAAAGAGGAGAGAGGATGGTGAGACGTGGTGGGAGAGAGAGTGCTGAGAGAGGTGGAGAGGGAGGGACAAAGAGGGGTGCTTTTTTTATTTTTGGCCGAAAAGCACCAATTTGTGGAGTGCAAATAGAATTTCCCTAACTAATAATAACTAACCGAGTATGGCCACCTGTCACTCAACTATCATATTGATGTGTGGCCATCCCTAGGCAGATCTATAGATCAAAAATCAGCCTGAATGCTGAGTTCTAACTGTGGGATCTGAGTTCCTCAAATAATGCTCGAATCCCATGGTAAAAAATAAACCCATGAAAAAGACTCAAATCCAACGGTAAGAAATCACCAATCAGGTTGAGTTTTAATTATGTTATTTAATTTCATAGTTGTTTTTTCTGTACTTCATGAATCTAAGGTTTTTCGTTTAAATTACTTAAGTTTAGATTTTTATGGAAAATCAATTAACTATCAAGGGGTTGATACACTTGTTATATCAGGTGTTATTAGTCCGCAACATAATTGATTTTTTTTTTTTTGTATACGGAAAGAGATTACAACGACAGCACTCGACCGGGTAGGGTCCTGCCAGCAACGTCATCCAATAGCATCTGATGAATGTCCTTTGGGTGTGACCTTATCCAAACATTGTTTGAGCAACTGTGCCCCAAGGAAGCCAATTTGTCTGCAACCAGATTTCATTCTCTAAAGCCATGTGTGGCTTTCCATTCCATCTCTGTCTCGGACAATAGATCTTTGATATCTTTGATCAGGTTCCTGATACTCCCAAGGTTTATGAATGGTATTGTTTAGGCTGGTGATCACTGTGTCAGAATCTCCTTGGATGATAAGATTTTTTATTTTCAGTTGAACTGCTAGCCGAATACATTCTCTAAGAGCTAGGCCTTCTGCTAATGTGATAGTGGACTTCCCCACATTTGCTGCATATGCAGCTATGCATCAGCCCGAAGCGTCTCTTATCACTCCACCTATGGCAGCCTTGTCTGAATCAGAGAGAACCGAACCATCAAAGTTGAGCTTTAAGGGTTCCATCTTATCAATCTTTCTGTTTTTTTTTTTTTTTCCTTTACTTTTGTTTTCTCGGTGTTTGTTTCCTTGTAGAGGTGAGAAAATCAAACAGATAAAGCATAAAAGATCAGTGTAGACCTTTGAGGTCTAAGAATTGTAAGTATTTTGTAATGAGAACTATCATTTGATCTGTTAGTGATCTTTGAGGTCTAACAATTGTAGTTAATGCGATTTTATCTTTGAGGACATATAACACCAACACTATTGTTATTCACAAAATTGAACATAACAACACTGAACTCAACCTGTTGGGAACTTGGGATGATTATAACAATCTCGCCCGTCACATTCTTTTTTGGCGGACAGAAAATAGCAAAATTATGTAGTAAGACTTCACTGCTACAACTGGGAATGGTCTTAGTCAAGCTATTTAAACTTTGGTACTAAACAACTCCTTATATAAATCTGTTTTTGCAATATTAGTGCATTGGAGTAGTTAATATCCAATATTAATTAACTAATCCAATGGTGGTCCTTCATTAGTTGGTGCATGGGCATGTGAACCAATGCTTCTGAAACTTAAAAGAGTGCTTTTCTACTTGAAAATGATTTTTACAGACAACTTACAAACGATCATTAAACCCCCAGTGTTTTCAACACACAAGGCTTCACTTGCCAAGGTATTGTTACATTTAACTAGGTCTGACACCAAGGTCCAACATAATGTAAAATTCGAATTCAGGCCCCCGTTTGAAATCCTACCATACACCAGACACCACTGTGCCCTTCTAAACTAAACAAAGGAACTTTATTACATCTTAAAAGGTGCATCAAAAGGTGATCAATCATGAATGAGGGTTAAACCTAAACGTCCTTGACAATAGCAATGCGGTAGCAATAGGTGTGTATTTGGCTGTGCGAGGGATACACTGTAGGCACAAAATCCACTGTTTTGGCTCCCATGGGGAGCAGGATGGATGTTTTATGCCAAACACCCTAACAAGACTTGAAACTCTGGGTCAGCCTCCCACCAACCCCTCGCATCTCAATAATCAATCGATGCTAATGGGGTTGCCTATGTGCCACTGTAATGGACCGGGCCATGATGTTTAAGGCATTGATTTGAATTGTACCATTCTGGGCCGCTAGGGCTGGCCCTATTTACGCCATAATGCTGTCACGTACCACTAAATGAAGCAGCTTTAATCATAGACACAGCTAAATAGCAATCAAAGTTGTTAAAGCTTGTATTCAGATGAATCATAATTTATTTAACTCATAAAAAAAATGTATTCTTTTTAAGACAAATTAATAACAATTTATTTAACTGAAACATGTTACATCTTGAATAGTACTGAAAGCTCCAGCTGTTCTAAAAGTCCCACTGCTACTCCTTGAACATGCAAAACCTTTGCTTTTTTAAACCCCAAATTAAAATTTGATCATATACATCCACAACAGCCCAGTGCGACCAAACTTTTCACCTTTTTGCCCTCTTGCGATTTTATTACAAAGGGGGAGCCATTAGATTCCCTGTATTAAAAAGCTTGAGCTTTATTCTCTTTCTTCGTGCTAATAAATTCTAGTTCACAATGATGTCGGATCTGACATAGACAGCTCTTCATACATGTTCGATATTGCTTTTGCAAAGTAAGCCTTTGCTTGAGGTCTTTTGATCTGAAAGAAAATAAGCAAAACAGTGAGACTTTCGTTCTACTTCAGGCTTTCGCCTTAAGGTTGTTGAAGCAGAATACTTGCCTTGAATGTCGGAGTAAGAAGGCCGTTCTCCAAGCTGAACTGTTCGAGCACTAAAGTCACGGCTTTCACAAATTCAAAACCTCTCAACTGCTTGGCAGAAGAAAAAAAAACATGATGATATAGAGCAAAAGAAAAAGGTATCCTCACAACTTCAGGGGGAATGAGAATATTTGTTGGAATAGGTTACCTGAGCTTTCCCACCGAGAGCATCCATGTCAGCCAGGACAGCAGCCCTAGCTCTTTGATCATTGCACAGCTGTTCTAAATTTTCATACTGCAAATATGCATACCAAAAAAACCGATAAAATGGACACAAAGATTTTCTTCCTTTTGTACAACAAACAGATATGAACTACTCTATCAAATATATGTACAAATCCTTCACCAAATTGGTGAAACTTCCAGACTATTGACTTCAATCTTTTTAAGACAATAAATATTGTATCTTTGCTTCATCATTGAACAAAATGAGGGCATTTTATCCAAAACCAAACTGCATTTTGCTTGTTGAAAAGAAACATGAGACCCTTGTTATGAAACAAGTTTAGACTAACAGCCTTGCTTGTACAAGATGAAGCACGTGGTTGAACCAGTAGCTGAATTAATGGTTCTATACGTTGGGACCTAGAAGAAATGGGTTCAATGGCTTACCAATTGAGAGAAAAAAATGAAGTGCAACTTGAGGTAAAATTCTTAATCTAACAAGAACTATTTATACTTTTGTTTTAAATGATGGGAAAAGATACAACACACTGCATCTATATTAAGCGACACAAGGGTAAAAGGTCTGGTGAACTCTACCAAATTCACCAAGAGATTCTCTTCCCTCACAGGCAGGATTTTCACATATAGCAGCTGAGGTGGCTGGATCGAAGGGGTCTACCTGTTTGATCAACTCACCCACTTTTCACAAGGCAAGTTCAGCCAATGCTCTCCTCATGTGACCAAATGAGAACATGTTTGTTTCTTTTTTGTTTTTTATTCTAAAAAAAATAGGAAATATTTGATTGTCACAGACCATGTGGCAAATCCCTCTATCAGATGGATGGTCCAGATTTGCCACATCAGCCATCCACATGGAAGAAACCCCCGCCTTAACAGGGATCAAAGTCTATTGTGACCCCTACAAAATCCATTGCTTATGTGTGTGTGTGTATGCATATGTATGTATGTATGCCCGCCAATAAAACCACCTTGATTCCTTGAGATGCAGCCCAAGCCTTCAACACGTCTTGATCTACCGAGACAACAGCTACTAAGCAGGAGTTCATGCTGTCACCTTTCATCACAAAACCATTAACCATTCAGCAAAGGGAAGATTATTGGGTAATTAAAAAAAACATATAATCCCAATTGCTTACCATATACAAAACACTGGGCAATAAACGCGCATTTGGCATATATGTTCTCAATCTTCTCTGGTGCTATGTACTCGCCCTGTGCCAACTTAAAAATGTTCTTTTTCCTGTCACAATTTTACGAGAACCGTTCAATCTGATGGTTAAAAGTAAATAAATAATTAAGTGATGTGGTCAATATGCCTATAGTTATGGACAAGACATACTGTCAAATAAATGTACAAAACTTTTAATTTGTTTTCTAAGAAGCCCTTAATTTGAACCATGAGAAGTTGTTCATTTTTAGAAGGGATGCTTCTTAGAAAGGTCAAAACACAACTTCCGGTACAAGTTTTACCTACAAGCCTTCTATTTTTATTGTTTTCCAATCTAAGAATAGTTTAATTTTCTTTGAAAATAGTGGGTAAGCCACCCACACAAATTCACAGTTTATTTCTTATTACAACATACCTCGATAAACACAGTTAAAAAAATTAAGGTCAAAATGGATAAGTAGGAGAATTCACAAGGGCAGGCTTGATGGAAGATAACACATTAGGTTATTGTGAAAATAGAAAGGGGAATTAACAGTTTGTTTCATAATGATTAAGTTTATCACTATCTTTTAAGGGTCGGGCTCAAGGGACCCCCATTTCTGACCCCCTTTTTGACCCCCCATCTTGGCGTACCCACATAGAAGATGAATCAATGGCTGATTTTTAGTGAGGATGATCTCTATGGTGAGGAGATCATCCTCACAAAAATTCAAATCATTATTATATTCATAGACTGGTTTAGAAGCGGAAACATTATGGACCGACGATTTTTACCGTGTAACTTTAAAATCACATTTGATGGGGTTAGAAGTTTCAGAATGGGCTGATTTTTTGTTGGGGTGATCTATATGGTGAGGTTATCATCCCCACCAAAATCAGCCATTCATTCATCTTCTACGTGGGTACACCAAGATGGGGGTCAAAAAAGGGGGTCAGAAATGGGGGTCCCTTAAGCCCGACCCATCTTTTAAAGCTAAAAATAGTATTAAAAAGCCCTCTAATTTTAGGGTCAGAGAAATCTGAGAGATGTCAGTCCAACTGCCAAAGAAAGGCTAAGATTTGGCTCTATAGATTGGATGCATTCTTACAGGTGAGAACAATAATTTGTGGGTGCTAGAAGCCTAGAGAGTTCTCTGCATGTCTTTTGATGCAGAACTGGTGTTGTGCTCGAATGCTAATTACACTTACAGGAGAACTGAAGATATCCAGGTTAGTAGTTTCGTTATTAAACGTCGAATGCAATGGGTGAGTGAGATACTAATGACTTGACTGATAATCCAATTCCTACTACTATGTCTGGATCCTACAAAAGAATTTTGAAACACCCAGTGTTCTTTCTGTTCTTCTTGAGATTCATGAGTACCACGAAAGATTATGGACCTTCTACAATAGGTTTTCCATAAGACAAAAAACAGGTTTTCCATAAGACAAAAAACAATAGGTTTTCCATAAGAGAATGTTGTAGAAGGTCCATTCCCTTATGAAAAACCTAGTACTAGTATCAATTCCTCTCAGTACTACCACAAAAGATTATCTGATCTTACCTATCAATGATCTTTAGGCGCCCTCCAGGTAACCACAACCCTATGTCTCCTGTATGTAACCAGCCGTCCTCATCAATTATTTCTCTCCTGTCCAATTTGATTGGATCATCGGTCAGATTCAGTTTTAACAAATTTCATAAAACCTATAAGGAATTGCAATATGAGTAAGGTAAGTACGTCTGCACTTCATCTTTATGGTAGCCTTGGAAAACAGTAGGCCCCCTGACACAGATTTCACCACGAGGATAGGGCTGATCTTCAGAGGTGTAATTCATTTCAGGAACATCCACAAGCTTTATTTCTGAAAGAGAAAAAATACACCCAGATCACAAAAGAGACAATATCACAATACCAGAAAAATTTCCACTCATTAGAAAGCCTACTCCCATCAATTATTTGTTCCTTGTGATCGATCAAAAGAACTTCCTCATTTGCAAAGGACATCAACTAACACTTTCCAGGATGCAATTTCAATTAACATGTCACAGCTGAATTTGCATGGTCAGTTTTGTTATTTGGAACAGAGTTACTCATGTCCTAGTCACCCATGTTACTTGGATCCTTTGAATCCCTCCGGGTACCTGTGTTCCGCAACAATAACATGGGTATGGGTGTGGGATCCATGTCAGATAAGGCATAGCCATTCCGGCATACTCAAATATTTTGTTTTAGGAAATTATTTTTTATGTGTGTACAATTTTTTATCACAAATGTAGAAGACAATAACCAACATTATTATGATAACCAACGTTATTATGATATTCATCATCACCATCATCATACACCTTATCCCAATTATCAAGGGTTAACAACGCAAATCCTATTTCACCACTCGACTCTATTAAAAGCAATATCTTCTGTCAAGTCATATGTCTTCAAATCCTTTCTTACTACCTCGCTCCATATCATTCTTGGCCTTCCTCTCTCCCTTTTATGGTCTACAACTTGTACCAAAGCACTACTTCCCACCAATGCTATTGTTGGTCTTTGTTGTACATGCCCAAATCATTTCAATTGTCTTTTAACCTTAGTTTATCTCCTACTAGGGCAGTTCCTAGACTTCCTTAAACGTGTTTATTTCTAATTTTGTCTTTCCTAGTTTTTCCACTCATCCTGGACATCCCATCACTTATAAAACTTCCCTTCTTATTTTGATAGGTACTCGTCGATCACATAATATTCTAGATGCGCGTCTCCTCCTTAGCCACCCCAGCACTAATTCTATGGGTCACATCCTCACCAATCTCTCCATCCTTGTGGATAATCGAACCTAAATAACAAAAGTAGCCACTTTCAGGGTTTTCTTTGCCCGACAATCTTAACTAACGTCTCCTACCTATAAGCATCCTTACAAAGTTGCACTACAAGTATTTTTTCTCGTTCCTACTTATATCTTAAAACCCTTATTTTCTAAACTATATCTCCATAGTTCTAGTATTGTATTTACTCCCTCTATAGTCTCATCAAGTAATACTATATCATCTGCAAATAGCATACACCAAGGGACCTTTCAATAAATATGAGCAACTAATTCATCCATAACTAGTGCAAAAAGGTACGGACTTAGGGCCACCTTAGTGCAAACCAATTGTAACTAGAAACTCATTTGTCTCCCCATTAACTATTCTTACACTAGTTACCGCTCCATTTTGTCAATATTAACATTCAAAACTTTTTTTCCCTTAATACCCACCAAATTTGCTCCTGTAGGAACTCTATCATGTGTTTTTTTTTCTAAAAAACATATCTAAATTCTTCCTCTTTTATCCAAACTTTAAATTAATTGTTTGTACCAAGGTAGTTAAGGGCGCAAGGCGCACTTAAGGCGCTAAGACCCCTGGAGCCTGAGGTGCAAGGCGAGGCACGCGCCTGACTAAAGCGAGGCGCAATATTAAAAATTATAATAAAAAATATTAAAAATTAAGAAAAATAACATCATAAAATAACCAAACAAGTAATCATTATGCTATATATATAATATAAAGAACTTATCATTCTTTCTATTTTTTCCAAAAATTTATCAGAAAAAGACACACCCGATGCGTCATTTATTACTTAAATCTTATTTTTTAAGAAATATCAGCATATATGATGGATACGTGTCGGTACCGTGACCCATACCTGTATCCGTGTCATACCGTGTCGACACTACTACGATGGGGGATACATGTATTCAAGTATCATAGGTTCTAGTTAACATTGTCATTATCTAAATACAAAACAAGTAATCAAAAAGCCATAAAGTTTGCCCATCTCTAATTGGACCTACATACCGAAATTCATCCTTACTAGTAATTTATGTCCGTTGCATTAGTCTTTTTCATGGATTATTTTCAACCTCGGATTTCTAGCATTATTGGGGTATTCATATTAAAAGGTTAAGAATCACTAATCAGACCCATTTTGTCTTGTAAGCCCATCTAGCGATACGCCAAACATCCATACGATCAATAGCCTCTAATAGTATGTCACGGGACTCACACTGTTGGTCCGTCATCCACTTCTATTATGTACACCAGCATCGATTTTTTTCTTTACATGTTGAAATGTTAAAATGTTGAATGACCAAAACACCCCTATAAAGTAAAAAAAAATTCAAAAAATAAGCAAGGTTTGTAAATTTAAGGAATTTGGGGGCCAAATTAGGAATAAGGATTTTTTGATTTTTAACTTTTTTTTTTTAAAATCTGTTATTTTAGTGAGGCGCGTGCCTTGCGCCTGGACTGAGGCATGCGCCTTGATCTTAAGGCGCCTCGCCTTGACCATTTCAAGGCGCCTTGCGCCTCAGTGCTCCTTGACTACAGAGGTTTGTACAAAGATAGCCTCAATGGTTGACCTCTTTGGCATGAAACCAATTTGGTTTCTGATATCTTTGTTTCTTGTCTTAATCTTTTCTCAATGATTTTCTCCCATAATTTTTGGTGTGGCTCATAAGTTCTATCCCAAGTACAATTTTGTATATCTCCTTTATTTTTATAAATAGGTACTATCATTCATTTAGCTTTTTCTTAGTCTCCAAAATCTTGTTGAACAGCTTAGTTAACCACCTTCTTTCATTCACTTCCAAAATTATATCGGAATACCATATGGGTCTCGTCTTTCTTTATCTTAGCAAAAGCTTCTTTTAATTTGGTAACCCTAATCCTAAAGTAGTTTATATGTTCTCTAGCCTCTTTAGATAATGACGCCTCCTTCTATTCTTAAGCTCCCTATGTATTCTTCATTTAATAAGTCCTAAAAATACTCCACCTTTCTTTAATCTCTCCGTCCCATACCAAGACTCTCTAGTCCTCGCTCTTACTGCATCTAACTTGATTTGTCTCTAGTTTTTCTCTCTCACACTTTTGCTAGTTTTTAGATATCTTTCTCACCCTCTCATGTTCCCAACCTATTGAATAAGTCATCATACGCTTTATATTTTGCCCCGCTTACTAATTGCACTACTTCCTTACAGCACTTTTATATTTTTGAAAGTTTTCCACATTTCTAGTTTGTTCCAAGTCTTGTAACATGATTCTCTTTAATAGCCTTTCAGACATCTTCACTCCACCACCAAGTGTCTTTCTGTGAGTGACATTTCTCTTTAGATTTCCCAAAAACTTCTTTCACAACTCTTTTAATACAACTAGTCATTTCATCCAACATTGTAGTTTCTGCATCTAAATTCCTGTTTCCATCTATAAGTTTATCTCTAAAAAACACCATTTTATCTCATTTTAGGTTCCACCATCTAATTTTTGGACACCTTTTATTTTCAACCCTCTCTTTCATCTCTTAACGCAAACAACTATAACCATTAGCCTATATTATGTAGTTAAACTCTCTCCTTGAATAACCTTACAATCTTTACATATCACACAATCCCTCATTCTAAGAAGAAAAGTCTACATGACTTATATTCGATGCACTCTTTAAAGTTACCAGATGTTCATCTCTCTTCCTAAAGTACGTATTTGCTAATATCAGATCATATGCCATGGCAAACTGAAGGATTATAATGCCCATCTCATTTATATCTCCACATTTGTCCTCCATCCACTCTCATATCCTATACTATCTCTCCCTACATGCCTATTTAAGTTCCCTCCTAAAAATATCCTCTCCATCGGGAATTCATTTTAATAATTCAACCATCTTTTCCCAAATTTGTCTCTTAATACTCTTATCCAAGGTTTAAAGGAGGCCATTTTAACGGTTAAACGGACTGGGGGCGTTACCGTTAAAACGGATTGGAACAGCCAGGGGCAAAAATGAAAAAAAATAGGAAAAAACGAAATTTAACGGAATTAAACGGATTTTAACGGTTTTCACGATTTTAACGGAAAAAATGGCGCTGAAATTCAAATTTTGAAATTTGAAAATTAAAAAAAAAAATGGAATTTAACGGATTTTAACGGAAATTAAACAGATTTTAACAGAATTAAACGGATTTAACAGCCGTTTTTTTCACAAAATTTTCGGAATTAAACGGCTGTTTAAACAATTTTAACGGCCATTATAACAGAAAAATGGCCGTTTTTTACAAAACCGATAAAACGTGTTTAAACGGTTTTAACGGAAACGGGCTTGGGGCGTTACCGTTTAAACGGCCGTTTTTAAAACCATGCTCTTATCCAGTCTTACTTGAGTGCATATGCGCTAATAACATTAACCATCTCCTCTCCTAGGGGTAGTTTAATTGACAGAAGCTATAACTTTCTCAACACTATCAAATCTTTCTTTAACACTATAACAACCCCATTTCTAGTATTTTTTTTATCTCATGTGCAAAAATGCTTGTAAGTAAATCTGTTTTATCTATCCAAGACACTGCTATTATAGACGTCCGCCAATTTATAATGCTGCTAACTGCCAACGTTCCACGTAAAACTGTTGATACTTGTACAAAAAATTTTGCTTTCAAGTCATAAACCAAGAACTTACCACAAGCTGGATTAGGAGAGCCAACATGACCAGATATGCTATCACCATCATCCATTGCGCTTATAATACAAGCAGTCTCAGTCATTCCATATCCTTCAGCTATTCGACCACCAAAGCATCTGTGAAGTTAATTCACACACTTTTTATTATGGAACAAAAGTTATCAAATACACAACTGATATGACACAATTATTAACAAGCAAGTAAGCACTCTGCTCAGAAAAAAGGAATCAACTTACACCCTCAAAAAATCCATGACATCGGGAGACAAAGGTGAGGCACCTGAACCCATAAACCGGACCCGCCCTCCAAGTTTTGCCCTTATTTTATTGAACACCAATCTGTCCCACATGGGTGATGGACTCCTACCTGAAATATCATATATGTAGGTAATAAAATAAATTAATATCAAAAGCAACACAAGAACATGAGCATATTGCAGAATAAAATTATACAGGTCTGAAGAGCAACTAAAGGCTCACTTCAATTAAAAAAGGCACAAACAACTTTCTAGGGCTATAATAAAGAGCGTTAAAATGATCAAACATAAATTTATGTATACATGTATTTTTGTGTCTATGTGTATAACCAAAAGAAGTCTGAGTGATTTGCTTCCCTAATCGTGGAAAAATGATAAAAAGAGAATTTCTACGGAGGCCATATATGCTTAGAATGAATATTTCAAACAGACTAATGAAAAAGGAGATCGACAATAATAATAACCGACACCTCTTCCAAACTCCAAAGAAGGTACAGCTGAGAACAATATATGCTACTGATTATGAAGTGGCTCAATCAATACATGTCCTTCAAAGGTCTTTGTTAGTATAAATAGGGGTAATTCTGTATTTTTACCTTTATTCCAGCATTAGTACATATACTAATTGTGGGGGTCGACAAGTGTAAGTTAAAGACAGTAGTTCGACTTACTCTTCTCTCTCTCTATTCTTCTCATTTTTCTTACCATCTCAAAACCCTAATTTTTTACCATCTCAAGACAATAGTTCGATGTCCTTGAAGATTTCCTCATGAACCTCCAAATTGATGTTGATGAATAGTTCCAATTTATTCAATTGGATTAAGGAAAGTGCAAAAGCAATGGCTAGTAAAAGGAAATAAGACCTAAGAAAAAGACCTTTGCATGTTAATAGAGGATGAGATTCCATTCTTTGATTTGGGCAAAGGTGATGAGAGTGGGTGAGCAATGGATACTGGCAATCAATAATTGGGGTAGGGCTTAGCTGTTTAGGTTCATGCCTTCAAAAACATGTCAAATCCCATCACATGAATCCGAATTCGTCTAGATATATTGGTACCTGACCCATTGAAACCCCTAAACGTTGGTCCAAGGGGACGTGATAAGGGGAAGTTGTTTGGTAAGGGAGTTAGTGGAAAAGAAAGAGAAGATAACAAGCATAGTTGTTGATTATTATTCCAATCTATATTCTGAACCCAATTTCTACAAACCTTCCCTAACAGATTGGGCTTTGCTACTATCTCAATAGATTGTGGTGCACGATTGGCAAGGCTGATTGAAGAGGATGAGATTGCTAGAGCCTATGTAACAAGGACACGGATACGGAGTTCAGACACGCTGATTCCCACAAACCCAATACGTCGACACGTCCGTAGAGTTCATTCCTTATGCTAAAAGATATTTTTATATATATACTTTAGTCCATGTTAAGCATGCAATATAGAAAGAATGTTTTTAGAATAAGCTGATATATATAAAATCAAGTAAATTATGTATAAATAATAGTTAAAAACAAAATTTTTGAATAAATTGAGATTTGCTTAAAAAGGTGTGTCGGCATGTGTCCGACAAGTGAATATGGCAAGGTGTCCAACATGGCAAATTCGTAGAAAACAGAGTGTCCTTGTTACATAGGCTAGAGAGTGTCCTTGTTACATAGGCTAGAGCTATCCGAGAGTTGAGTAGGGATAGAACATCGTGTCCAGACAGGTTTCTCCATGGATTTCTATGAGAATTGTTAGCACATCATCAAAGATGTCATGGTGGAAGTCAAGGAGTTATATGAGGAGGCTTATCTTGAATGAGGGCTGAATAGTCCTTTCATTGTTTCAATCCCTAAAAGAGTGGAGCATAAGAGCTTAAAGATTATCTTCCCATAAGCTTGATGGGTGATGTCTAGAAGATTTTGGGAAAATCTTCGACCTCAAGGGTGAAAGAAGTCTTGGGATCTGTCATCTCTCCTTTCCAAGGAGCTTTTGTGAAGGGAAGGAAAGTATTCAATTAATGAGTTATAAGTGCTTTATCATGCTTGTTTTATCATATCCTTAAAAATCAGTGTGTTTAACCAACGTTTTGGCAAAAATTCTCCAAACTTCTCTAAGTTAGCGAATTTTTATAGATTCTCTAAATCGAATTAATCTCAAATTTTAACTGACCGAAGTTCAAGGCGAAGTCGAAGTATAGAACCTTGTTGGCAGGAGTACTGACAAGCAGGGGGAGCTGCAGGTGTACTCAAGGCACCGACCAGGAACACAGATCACCATTGAACTCCAGGGCCAACAATCATCCTCATCGGATCCAGGTAACCTCACCTCTAGCTTTGTTCATCCCTCTTCTTATGATAGTGGCTCTGGCCTTCCTATTGCCTTTAGGAAGGGAAAGAGATCTTGAACCCAACATTCGATTGCTAACTTTGTTTCATATGATAATCTATCTCCGCCATACAAATCATTTGTTACCTCGTTGTCCTCTATTGCTCTTCCTTCATCTGTTACAGAAGATCTGAAGCATCCCAAGTGGAAAGAAGCAATATATGAAGAGATGGATCCATTGAAAACAATGGCACTTGGGAGTTGGTAGACTTGCCAAGAGACAAGAAACCCGTTAGATGCAAATGGGTTTACAACATGAAATGCAAGCATGGTAGTTTAGTGGATCGGTACAAAGCAAGATTGGTGGCGAAGGATTACTCTCAGACTTATGGGATATAGACTACAAGGAGACATTCGCTCCTATAGCTAAGCTCAACTCTACCAGGATTATTCTTTCTCTTGCCGCGAACCAGTCTTGACCACAATTTCAACTCGACGTCAAGAATATTTTTCTTCATGGGGATTTGAAGGAAGAAGTGCATATGCTGCCCCCCTAGCTTTCAACTTTCTGAGGATAAACGGAAAGTATGCAAGCTTTAGAAAACTTTATATGATTTGAAGCACTCCAAGAGCGTGGTTCGAACACTTTAGTGGAGCAGTCAAGCGAATGGGGTATAGTCAGAGCCAAGCTGATCATACTATGTTCATCAAACGTGATAGGGTGGATGTGACGATTCTGATTGTATATGTCGAAAATATCATTGTTACGGGTAATTGAGATGCAGAAATTACCAGGTTGAAAGAGTTCTTGGCATTGGAATTTGAAATCAAGGATCAGGGTAAGTTGAAGTACTTTCTGGGGATAGAAGTTGCGAGATCTAACAAAGGAATATTCATTTCCCAGAGGAAATATGTGTTGGACCTGCTATAGGATACTGGTATGCCAGGGGCTCGGCCTATCGACACACCCATCGAGGCAAATCATAAACTTGAAGGTCAGTCCGGGGAGCCTTTGGAGGATGTGAGTAGCTTCTAGCGATCGGTAGGGAGACTTATATTCCTGGCACATACTCCCCATGACATTGCATATGCAGTGTGTAGTTAGTCAGTATATGCATTCTCCTCGGACTCCATATTTGGAAGCTGCCTACAGGATTTTAAGGCACTTAAATCTTCCCCAAGTCGTGGCCTACTTTTCAGCCATCAAGGCCACATGCGTGTGGAGGGTTTCACAGATGCGGATTGGGCATGCGCCCAAGATGATATGTGATCTACATCAAGGTATTGTACTTTTGTAGAAGGAAATCTGGTTACATGGCGAAGTAAAAAACTTCTTGTTGCACGGTCGAGTGTAGAAGACGAGTTCCGATCAATGGCCCATGGTGTCAATGAGTTACTGCGGCTTAAGGTGTTACTTGGAGAACTCGGTTTCCTCGTAGAAGGATCCATGTCATTATACTGCGACAAGTTGGGCATGATTGGTATCTATGTCCCAACTTGAGGGGGTGTTGAAGGACGTCTCTGTTGTTAACTATTGTTTGGTGTCTCTCTACTTATTTTCAGTTAAGGGCCCACACTTATTTATATAAATAAGATTTATTGGGTGTGTACCTAGGGTTATCTCCTCTCTGCAGAACTGAACAACTTTTACTCTCTAAACCCTCATAAAACCCTTACCACAACCCCCAAACACTCCCAGATCCATGCGGTAACCATAAAAACCCCTAAACTCTTCTCAAACCCTAATTTTCCATAGTTCTCCTTTTTCTCCCGAAACCTTACCACAATCTGATACTTGTCAGAAAGCCCCGAAACTTGCCAGAGACATTCCTAAACTTCAAATAACTTATAATCTCCTGAAAAATTAAACTATTTTAGATCTGTTTCGGCCCTTAACTGATTCTCTAAGCTTGTTGTAAGTTCCACCTTACATTAGATCGTCGTCGTTAAAGCAACGGAATACTGTGGGATTGTGTGAAGGCCTTGATTTTCTTATAAATGCTTAAATCTGATTATTTGCGTGCGATTAGCATGTAAATTTACTATTTCATTGTTCTTAATAATTCCCTGTCAATCTCAACTTTTAGTTTGAGGTCATCACATTCGTCCTGCATCAAGAGTATTTTAGATATCACCTAGTTAACTAGAAAACGGTTGTAGAAACAAGGAGGTCTTGGTAGTAGACCCCTTAAGGTATAGTCAACAAAGTGTTGCTAGGGAAGTGCTTGTGGAAATTTGGAGAGAACCCCGAAAGACTTCGGAGACATGTAATTGAGAGCAAGTTTGGTACCATCTTTTTGGGTGGGAAAATAGGGATGTTTCACCTTCATATGGGGTGGATGTTTGGAAGGGAATTTCCCAAATTTCTCAAGATTTCCAAAAAGACATCCCCTGTTCGAGGTGTGCAAAGATGATAAGAGTAAAATTCTAAGACGATATTTGGTGGGGACCGCACTGTCAATCTTTTCCATCTCTTTGTGCCTCGATATTTGGTCTTTTGGAGCATCTCAATGGAGTTCAATTGCATCTCGATGTAGCAGATAAAAGACCATAGAGATGGGGATAGCTAGCCGAAGTTGGTTATAGATCTTTCCCCGCTAAGTTGGTATGAAAAAACCCTATTCCAACTAAAGTAGCATTTTTGATGTAGATGGCCTCTTTGGATAAGGTTTTAATGGTGGACCGTCTCATTAGTTAGCACAAGATCTTGTCAACCATGTGCTTCCTATCCCAAGCGAATGTTGAGTCTATTGACTACTTACCAGTTGCCCTTTTCACCCATGCAGTATGGTATGAGTTTATTGGGGTATGGCATGCATTGAAGGATCTCTGCCTCGCGTGGTGAGTGGAAGCTTTAAACGGTAAAGAGTGTGACTCAAGAATTTTTTTTAAGACAAATAAGGGTCTTTGGTATCTGTTGTTGAAAAGGTTAAAACAGCTTTATTTCAATGGGCAACAATTTTAGAGATGTTCAAGGGTGTTTTGATTCACGACCTTTGCTACAAGTGGGATCTTTTGTAAAGGAACCATTGTTACTCTTTCGGGATAGTTTGTTTTATTCATCCAACCCTTCAAGTATTGAACCTTGCTTTTGTATTCTCTATATAGTTGAGTCTTTCCTAGCTCTTTTGTTTCCTTTTCAATATACTCATTCTTGTTTTGATAGGTAACTAAGATGATTGTATTAATGTATAAAAAGACGTACATAACTAGGGAAAAGCAGTCCCTAATCAAAACAAGAGAAAAAACAAGGTCAACTAGAAAAAAAATATTCCTAGTATACTCATTCTTATCAAAAAGAAAAGGTTGAGGGTGAGAGGAAGCAGTTTACAAAAGACATTAAGGGGCGATCATCCGCTTGATGTCCTCAAGCACTCCATCCTTCCCTTGAAGGCTCAATGCAAGTTTGAGAAAATTCCCAGATGATCCCAAGTGATAGACCCCTTTGCACCTAAGGACACTTGGGCAGCTGGGCTAGTGTCCAAGTGATTAACCCTAAGAAAAATGGATATTGAGTTGTAATATATTATACTTTCTAATAAGTAATATAATTATACGAATAAGATACAAAACTATATGTTCATTCATATATTTATGTGTGAACATGACATGCCACATATTTATGTTACAAAAAAGTCTTGCATAAGAACATTAAATTCACAAGTCAAATTCCTAATTGACAAAAACATGTCATAGGTCAGTGAATAAACAATCATTTTATGATGACAAAAGTGACAAGGATATGAAGATTTTGTCTTCCGGTGGGATTGTTTAATTTCTTAGTTTGTTCCTCTTTGCTGGGTTGTTGGGTTGCGGTTGTTCTCTTTTGAGCTTTTGTTGTGTCTGGTTGTAGTTTTTCGGGCCTTCTCAGCCCCCTTTAATATATTTATCTTTTTACCGATCAAAAAAAATGTGACAATTATATGTGACAGTAAATTACAGAATTAAAATAATAAAGATTCAGAAATCATATCTGGAAAAATTAAAGAAGAAATTTTCCTTGATTTGCTAACAATTGAAGGGTAATGCTTCAACAACATAGGTGCAACCCTAAATCCAGGCAGTCATTTCGCTAACCTATCCTTGGTGCGCTGTCTAGGCGAGTGCCTATGTGTCACGGGCCACTACCGGGCAACTCCAGGCAAGAGTCATTTTGCCCCGGGCATTTGCCGTACGGTCCGAACCACTGCGAGAAAAATATGACTGTGACACTATGTCACTCTAAGGGAATCCATGAGAACTTTTTCAATGAATAACAAGGAAAAGACACACATCAGCCACCCAGTAGCCACATTCAGCAACACAGAAGTTGGAGGCAGGGAATCGATTTTATGGGTTCCAAATCTTAAACTATAGATTCCTCATTGTTATTAGCTATAAACATTCAACAAAGACCAAAGGAACCAATAGGAAATTTTTGTTAAAGAGAAAATGGATCTAATAGGTGATTTATCTTTACCACTTATTATTGCTTGCTTCTTGGCATTGAAGGCAGCATTAAAAAGCCTTTCCCTTAGAACCCCAGATGTCTTTACAGCATTCGTAATTCTGTGGTTATTCAAGTTAGAATGAATCAGTCATTATCCTTTACCAATCGAAAAAAAAAAAAGAATGAATCAGTCATACCTATGGCCATACAATTTGCATGAAATAGATAAACTTAATAAAAATGTTCAACCGTGATATTACCCTGCATAGATTCTGTTGTACAGTCGAGGAACACTACAAAATATCGTTGGTCTTAGAGCCGCCATATCATCAATTAATTTCAAATTGTCCTGCACATTAAGTGAATATTCAGCAAATAATGCTTGTATCAGAAAACTTCAAAATTCTTTGACAAAATCATCGAAGCTGCTGGGGATATATCAAATCGATATGGCGGTGCCACTTTACAACTGTCGCATCAACTATCAGATTGAGCTAGAACATCAATTGAAGGTTTAGAATGGTAGCGTGATTCTGTTAGATGTAGAAGCTATTACTTAGTAGGTCAGGTATCTGTGAAAATAAGAACTCTATTGACAAAAAAAAAACCTTTATAAAGCATAAGAAAGGATTATAACCGCAAATAGAGTAAGCACCAGTTAACCAAATCAAGATGCCATTATCCATAAACATACTGCATTCATACTAAAGTTTGCATTTATGTCATAGGACAGGTACCATAAGTATATAGAGCAATCAAGCACTAGCAATTGAGCCAATAGTGTAATTAGATAGAGCCATGTGTCTCAATCTTGAGCTCGTTGGCCCATCTCCTGCTTACTTCCCAGAAAAAGGAGTGGCTTAAACTTAAACTTAAACGTTAAGTTGTAAATCCCTGTGAATTTGACAAAACATGAATTTTTAGCAGTATTCCGTTTTTCCTGAAATTGTACTTATTTTTGTGAATTTAGGGTCTGTTTGGTACGTGAGAAAAAGAGTTCCGACGGCGAATATTATCTTGGCTAAATATTTGCTCATATCAATATTTAACAATGTTTGGTACGTGTATGAGCTAGCTCACTTCAGCTTACTTCATTTTCTTTCAATTTGAGTGGGTCCCACATATCAAAGTAAGTCAAAAATAGGTTAGGCGAGTGCGGTAACCACATATTATGTCAAAGGATAAAAAAAAATTCATTTTTATCTTTTTTATATATTAAAAAACTAATTTTTATTGAAAATAGTGATTTTCCGGCGAGGAAAAAAAAATTCTCACCAAGGCATAATTGGCGTGAAAATATTTACACAGGGGGGGGGGGGGGGAGGTGATCAAATGTTTTCCCACGGCAGAGGGCAAATATGTGGGCCCGGCCAAATATTCGCCGAGGGCAAGTGGCTGCCAAACGCACCGGGGCGAATATTAGCGCGTGCAAATATTTTATTTTCCCGCCGCGGTACGTTACCAAACAGGCCCTTAATTATGTTTTCCAACTATATAATAAGATTTTCACCATATGCTATGGTCCGAATCTCTAATAGTTTTAACATGCTTCTTGATGCTGACAGCATTAATTAGCAAATAAGTACAAGTATAACTTCCACATGCTACATCATGCACTTCTCATATTTCCCATGTCTATTTTGTCTCATATGTAGATGCCCTAGGGCACTAACAACTTCCATTTAATTTAAAAAAATTCTAAGGACCCGTTTGTCAACAAATTAACAATTATGGTGAAATGGATACTCTGTCCAAAACCAATTCTATCAAAAACTTTTCTAGTAGAAGCATTTCCAAAAAGAAACTTACCAAACATCTCTGCAACTCTATTTAATATCATGATCCATATCTGGTTTCACTCAAATCTAGGTAGATCTAAATCAAAATTTGAATTTTAATATGATGATCCATATCTGGATTCAGATCTGGACAGGATCTAGGTATCCGGATCCAAATTCGACTCTTTTAGTATCATGATCCATATTCGGATTTGGTTCCGACTTGGATACATGACACATGACCTGAATCCGAACCATGATCCATATGTGAAGATCTGGATCCAATCTGTATGTGGAATATGGGTTGGTTATGGGTCGGATCCACTAGGACCACTACAAAATGACTTAATACGGATCCTAGGATTTGATTCAATCCGAATACCTATCACCAAGATCCGAATACAACCGAAACTTAATTGGATTAATTTAGAGGGATCTGTATCCGACCACTTTCCAGTTGGATCGTATATCAACCAGTATTTTAACAGGTGTTTGAGGCTTATGCCTTGAGGCTTGCCTTGGGGCGAGGCTCTCGGGCTTATTAAAAAAGCTTAAAATCTTATGAGACATAAAAATCGTCTATTGATGCTTTAAAAAAAACACTAATGCCTCACGCCTTTTACACATTTTTTAACACCTTGTGTCAGAGGCGTGCGCCTAATCCAGTTGGATCTTAGGTCTGACCCACCTCATTTCATGCCATAGGGTGATACTAAGAGGTAGTGCTGGCAGCAAAGGTGGTGGTCGTGATGAAGAAGAACAAGAAGAAAATCTTGTGAGGCATTCACTAAGGTTTTAAAAAAAAACTAATGATTCACGCCTCTTACACAATTTTTAACACCTTCTGTCAGAGGCATGCGTCTAATCTAGCTGGATCTAGGTCTGACTCGCCCCATTTCATGCCCTAGGGTGGCACTGAGAGGGATCGCTGGCAGCGAAGGTGGTGGTCGTGAAGAAGAAGAAGGAGAGAGAGAGAGAGAGAGAGAGAGAGAGAGAGAGAGAGAGATCAATTTATCATTATATAAGTAGGTTTTTTTAAATATATTTTATGTAACACATTTATTGGTGTTGATAATCATTTATGGGGTTGATTATTCATTATCAGCACCATATTAAATTATCATAATCATTACCAAATGGGCCCTAAATTTTTCACTTCATAACAATTAGTTTCTTATATCAAACCAGGAAATAACCAAAAATGTGCAAATAGTGGTGTCAAAAGAACAAGATAATTTTTTGAAAAAAAGTAACTCGTTTAAGTCCCATACCCCCTGGTAAAAACCAACTGCAGCTCCGAAGAATGCTGCTGTAACTTGGTTAACCCGTTCATAAATGTGCGCCAAAGGAAGATAGGATATGTAGCTGTCAAGCATACAGATGATTTATAAAACAGATGCTGAGCTACTGGATATAAATAACCAGAACATAGCAACAGATAAGAATTGCAGCATATATATGAATTAGAAATTTAGAACAAGATTAAACAAAACTTACACATCTGAGGGGAAGAATATAACAGAAAGAGTGGCGCCGGCAACACTTGCAATCAAGTTTCCATGTGTCAATACAGCTCCCTTCCCAAGGGAACAAAAAAAAAGTGTTTTGTGTAGTTAATAAAGGCAACAAATCATCACTAGCAAAACACTTTTAGCAGAAAGATCAAAGAAATGAAGTTTACAGGACCATAAGTACAATACCTTTGGTGTCCCAGTTGTACCACTTGTATAGCAGATGGTTGCAATATCTTCAGGTTTTGGGGGGTGAAACTGTTGAAGATTACTGAGGCCCTGAAAAGCAACCGTTTGTATATTGTTGAAACAGTTAGGCTAGTTTACAAGAGTTAATATGAACATCTAAACATATATTAGCTTTACGTCCATGTTTTGAGAAGAAAGATAATGAGAAGTAGCACTAGATATGTTCAAGTTAGGTCCTTTGAAGTTTAAGAAATCTAGGAGAGAGGAACCATTTACAAGTAAGTCGGCAGAGGTAATATGCAACTGAAAAAAAAATTAGCTTTAACAGCTTTCTCAGATAATATTAGAGCACAAATGTGACCACTGCATTTGCATATTGCATATCCGATCAATGGTGTGTCAGGAGTGCCAGCAGATTTGTTTCTTTTCTTTGTTAAAGTGACTATTAGAAGACAATGGGAAATACTAGAGAACATAAAAATGAGGGGAAAAACCAGCAACTACATGCTGCGATAAATAAAAAAGTTCCTTTTGACTCCCCTTTTTGCTGGGAGATCCACCTTGTAACTTGCAGACCTTAAGATAAGAGAGAACGAGATGTTCATGAAAGAGACAAGTCCCAAATCTCTATGATAATATGATGCAATCTCCAACTACCTTTTCTTCTTCCCGAATGCCCACCTAATAGCATTGCTTGAATCACCCTCAACAACAAGATTCCCACTTTCAATGACTACAGCATTAAAGATTTTAAGGCCTTGAATGAGAAGATAGGATTTCGGTTTTGTTAGTCACGACTTCTAAAAAGCCTAAGTTAACATGAATGATCCTTCCCTCTTTGTCTTGGAACAAAACACCAAACTAAGAAGGACCCTGTTTAAGTGAGCAACAAATGAAGTCAAGCTATATTAAACCATCCCTAGGTGAATGTCATGCAACATGAACAATATGAGGAGGGGACGATAATGCCACCATCATCCATCCTCTCAGTTTATCATTTCAATTAACACCTTAAACCCCTTCAAAATAATAACCCAACGAGTCCCTGATATAGATGCAGGACAACTAGGGTTTCCATATATGGACTGTTTATGAACAAATAAGGGATGGATCTGGGTTAAAATTCCAGGTTTAGGACTGAGAAATGTTTCTAGAGTTTAGATTTAAATGGGTGGAATACAGGGTTTAGGATAGAATGGGTTATCACAAGTTAGGGTTTATGGGACTGGTTCTATGGGCTGAGAAGTGCTGAAAGAACAAAGAGAAATAGAAACTTAGCTCTAAAATTCTGCAGAGAAACAAAGATGAAGGATGGAAAGAATAAGTGGAGTCTCACCACTCAAAACCTGTGGAAAGAGAGAAACCTCCGTATTTTCGAAGACAAGACGGAAGTGGTGGAGAAGATTATCATGAAGATCAAAGCCACAATGTATTGGAGGGGTTCAGTCATTCCCGAGCTTCAAAGCTTTAGATTTGAGGATTTTGTGTTTCGTTGGGGTCAGTTGATTTCCTAAGTGTTGGCTTGCTCGTGTAGGGATGGTCGTTCGATTTTTTGGAGGGCTTGAGCCGCTTCATTGTTTTTGCCTTCGCGGCCTTGTCTTTGGCGGCGCTTGTATAGCTTTTGTGGGAAAAAAAGTCTTACCACTCAGTGTTCCACTAGTATGGGGTCACACCACACAAAAGGATTTGTTGATGGGAGACACCACTAAGAAATAGATGAGTCACACCACTAAGAAAGATAAAAAAAATGTGAATCGGACCTATTCACCGCCCTCGAAGTCCTGTGGATACATAGACCCAGGTACTTTCAACTGGTATCAAAGCTTTTGGCACTGAATCAGTTTAACAACCCGAGTGTGATCCTACTCAATATTTGAGTCTACGGATTCGCAGAGAGAGGGTGGTTCTATTACTCAACCATCGTGTCGACACGGATACGAACACTCTACTGACACGTATGCCCACGTATCCTTCATAAAAAGTTGAAAAGATTATAAAAAAGAAAAAATTGAACTATAAAATAGGATACTCATCCGTATCCGTGTCCTTGATTTTGAAAAATGTCGAGTCATATCCCCTCTCCCGTATCAGTGTCTGTATCTGTATATGTATCTGTATCTGGTCATCATAGGGAACTATGCATACTGGAAAGCTAGGATGAGAGCTTTCCTGAAGTCTCTCGATGAGAGAATCTGGATACATCCAAGGTTGAAAACCACCAGAGATGATTTGTCTCTGGGTTGGTTGATGTGAAACCTAATGACCAATGGACCAAGGATAAGATCGACCAATCTAACTGGAACAATTCAGTGCTATCTTCAATGCAGTTACCCTTGATGAATTTCAAAGGATCTCGACGTGTGATACTGCGAAAGAAGCATGGGACATCCTTGAGGTTACCCCAAGTGAACGACCACTGTGAAGATCTAAACTTCAGATGCTTACTTCTAGATTTGAAACCCCATGAAGATGGATGACAATGAATTATTCTGATTTTCAGAAGAGTCCATGTAACATAGAAAGTAATAATTCTCTTGAGCATTGTCGTCCCCAAAAAAGCTTTGGCCTTAGGAACAAGGCAGTTTCCAGATGTCCTAGAGTGAAAAAGACAAATGATTCCCAAAGATAAAGCTTTTAAGAAAGAATTAGGAGAAAATAGTCCACTAAGGACAAGGATCCAGACTCTTGAATCAACAGCATTTGTGAAAATATCAGCTACTTAGAAGATGGAGGTGTTCTTCTAATAATAATGACCTAAAAATCTCTTAGTGGATAACAAAAGGAAAACCATTAAGCCAGCAAGCTGATGTAAACCTAAAATCTGAAAAGGGCTTAATCCAGATACAACAACTCTGAAAACTAGGGAGCTGAACTACAACTTCTGCCAAGAAAAGGAAAGTAATTATCCAGATACTACAACTCCATGGCATCAACTATAACTTCTACCCAAAAATGATCAAGTCTCCTCTCCAAATAACACAACTCCAAAGGAGGAACTATAACTACTCTTCCTCCCCTCCCCTCCCTCAAAGGGGATAATCAAGATACAACTCCAAACACGAGGGGCCTGAACCATAACTTCTGTCAAGTGGAAAGGGATTAACCCAGATACAATTACTCCAAACATTGGAGGGGAGTGAACTATAACTTCAGAAAAGATGAAGGTCTCTTCTCCAGACAACTCCAAACATTAGGGACCTGAACTAAAATCAGATGCAATAGGTCAGCTCTCCAAATACAACAAATGAACTTTGGGGCCCTGGACTAAAACCAGATACAACAAAACCCAAACATCTCCATCCAAAGGAATTAATCCAGATACAACTCCAACACCCCACTCCAAGCTGTCAGGAGTAATTCTGAGGGAGATTGTAGAATAAATAATATGACATGGAGTAATGAAGAACACAGGAGTTTTTTAGCCTTGATTGAGCATCAGATCACTTCTTGCAGAGGTGAATATCAAAACATAGAAATAAAAAAAAACTCATAACCACAATATCATGCCCGTAGGAACTGATGCCATAAAATAATTCTTGCGGTTACACGGTCATCCCATCACAACTAATAAAGGGAATATAAAAAGAGTTAAGTGAAGAAATTACTAACACACCCAGTAGTAAAAAGATGCAGGTAAAACATGGAAGTCAAAAGACAACCTCGCCAACTTTTAAGAAAACAAGAACAATATAAAGCAATATAGATGTATACCGAATAATTCAGCTTCAATAGATAGAATCTAATCCCTACTATATTTTTCTCTTTTTTGAGATAATAATTTCTTGTATGTTTGATTGTCATTTTCAAAGGGGTGTCGCCAAAAATCCATACTACTAATAGTCTAATACGTAGAGAATAATATAATCACCTGACTGAGTAGTTTTGAATATGATATAACCTCAACTCCAGTTGAGGATGGAAGAGATGGAATGCGTTCATCCACTCCTCCGACTACCTGTATCATAGAGAAAAGAAATGGAAAAACTATTGATAAATCTGGAGAATGGCATCAGGTTTCCTTTTTAATCAGTTCAAGAATCCAATCACAAAATGTCAGGCATACTTCCATACCACTATTAGACGTACAGATGGAATCTCAGACAAGAAACTCAGCATCTGCAAATTCGAAGCGAGGAACATAAGAAATGTTGCAGAAGTACAATTTGGAATCACAGACCAGGTATTGATAAAGACACAGCTTCAAAGAAGCCAGGATCACAACTCACAGTGTCCAATGTCTGTGGCACACAAAAAATAGCTTGTACAACAGCATGATTTACAATATACTTCACAGAATCTGGACCTGCAGAAAGAACAAGAGATTAATTGTAAGGTCCACATTCTACCCCTCTAAGAAAAATATCTATTTAAAATTCTCTAAGATGGTCAAGGCATACCAAGAGTGTCATATAAAGGAACCGAGATGTAAGAATATGCTGAGCAGGCATGATCAACAATAAGCCACTCCGGTCTGTTGATAAAATAAAGTCCAATGCAAGCTCCCTGTTCCAAAAAAGAAACCAAATGGGACAAACAGATTTTAGAGTGAGAAAAATGAAGTCCCCACAGCATCTGGTTTTTAACGTACAACTTGAAGTGTTCATAAAACAAGCAAAGGTTCATGAGAAAGCACGCCAATCTCGGAACAAAGTATAATGGAGCACAATATTGTCCAAACAGGAATTCAGTAACAAAATAACTCACTTTTGGTATCCCATGATATATAAGGCCAGAACCTATTGCTGACCGGGCGGTACCTGCTTCTCCATACGTCATCCATTTGTACCTTTAAGTGTAGAGAATAAATAAAATTGGAGAAGGACTTCAATGGAAAATTGGAATCTTAACCTAGAAAAACAACTTACTCTCCAACTGTTCCGTCCACCCGAATTCGTGTACCCAAATACTTGTAGTCTTGGAAAGTCTCAATTGCATGCCTAAATAAAATATCAGAGGAAAAACAATTTAGTCTTTTAAATGAAATAAATTTAGTGGAAAACTCCAATGTCTTGTATCGAAATAAAGTGTGATTTATATTTACAAGCACACAGAGAGGTACACTCATACACATAGACACCCACACAAACATATATATCACCATACTGGAACTGAGAAGTTAATCAATCAATGAGAAGAATAAAAGGGATACTCACACAAAGTTATCGTGCAAAGTTGCAATTTCAGGGTGATCTGGAAATCTACTCACAAGCTTCAGTGGAGAGCGCGCAGATCTGCCACCCAAGAATGATATATTAACCAACCGTCCGAGGTCGGTGTAGAACCAATCTAAGATAAATATAAACCAGCCTACCTGTACACATTCCACTTGCCTGTTTGCAATTTTTCTGGAAGAACTACGCTATAGCCCTGCGCTGCTCGAAATTCCAAGATTGTCCATTTTAATATATCACGTCAATGCAAAAGCAGGAACAAGACCAGATTGTATAAACATTCAAGAACAGCATTTTTCAATCAAGTGGAAATGGAATACACAAGTGACAGAGAAGAAGCAGAGAATACCAACTCTCAGAAATTATAGTCTTTAAGACAGCAATGAAGGGCAAAAATGGAAGAAGCATGAATGGTAAGAACCTAATTACCCAAAAAGTAAAAGCCAAATATGCATCCAAAGCTGAGGCAGAGTCCAAAAGCGATAAACCCTACCTCGAACAATGAATAACTAAATCCCAATTTACACACATACAACTTAAAATTGCTCAAAATTGCCAAACTATTTTTTTTTTTGGATCGGTAAAAGATATATATTTATATTTATATATAAATAAAAGAGGGCTGAGAAGGCCCTAAACTGAACAACCGATACAAAACGAAATGAAGCTGCAAGAGCTAAAAACCCCGAAGCCCCAAAACACCACAAAAAGAACCCACTACAAGACTAAACGGTCCCACCGGAACACAAACTGTTCAAACTATTGGTATCATGTCCCAATTCACACCCCTTTTCTTTTCCCTCCTTTAATCTTCGCTTATATATCCCATCTTTGAATATATGTTTTCTTCCTGTAGCTCATATATGTTGTTTTCCTCTAATCTTCGCTTACATATATTTGTTATTTTGATGCCTATTCTGCTCTATATTTTCTCTTTAAACATAATTATTGAAAAAAAAAAAGTACTTTTTGAAATGATCTACATGGGCAAAGCAAGGATTTAAATCAGTTACAGCTTTAGGCTTCCACCAGGTCGGTCCCCAAATTTGTCCAAACTATCAAAATTTCGGTGAAATATTAGAAAATGTTATAATTATTAATGCCCTTTATTTATAAAAACAAAATATTATTTATTTCTTTCTCTCTCTCACAAAAGATAAGAAAGTCTCAAATATCTCTCTTTCTAGTCAATCAAAATAATGGGATTCTTTAGGTTTCTATTTTGACGTTGCCCAAAAAGAAATCCTGAAACAAGGGCATCTGAAAAGGTACATAACAGAGGTTAATGGCTTAGGAGAAATAATCCAAAGTAAGATCCCTTCTGTGATGAGGCCCCACGCAATAATTGAATCACATAAACAGTAGCAACAAACCCAAGAGTCGCAGTGTCGGAAACGATAACAAATCGAATCGAGAAGTTTGTGTAATCCCGAGTCTGAAATGCCCAATACGAATCACAATTTTCATCCCGAAAGTGCGATAAAAGTGACAAATTGTAATAATTTTAGTCGGACGCGCAGAAGAGATTCCTGATACGTGCCTTACCTTCTATACACGTATTTATTCTCAATCAAGGATAAAAGAATATGGCCACAATCAAGGAAAGAGATTATCATGCAAAGATAAGGAAATATAGTTACAATAAAGGAAAGAGATCTGCAACAATCAATGAGGAAAGAAGGTTACCATTACGATTAGCATTAATAGATTGATTGGCGTAATTATAGGAGTTTTGATTTATTAATTGCCATAATTGTAAGTGATCCACCATCTATATAAGGTGGAAATCGTAGGTAGAAGAATCATCGAAAGTTTTATGTTTCTAGTTAACTTTTTAGTAATATGAGGAATTCTCCCCAGATGTGGGAAACTTGCTTAGTTAATTGATCTTTTCTTCTGGGGTCGTATCATTTAGTATCAGAGCAACGATCTTGCCCTGTGTCTTGGTGATAATGGCAAACGAGACTAGAGCTCAAGAGGCTAACGAAATGGAGGAAAATATTAAATGCTTACTAGAAAACTCAGAGAGACAATCTGAAGCCTTGAAGGAGTTAAGGCAATTGATGATAGCCATAAGCCTTAAACACGATCAATTAACTTCACGGTTAGTTGAGTTGGATGTTGATCATGTTGGGGCCCATTCTAACATCAAGCTAGAGATGCCCGATATCATACAGGAGTATGAAATAGTTGTTGACGCAATTCATGTCAACGTTGAAGAGCCTTTTATCCAGCCTATAATTTCATATTGTGGCAAGTGTAATGTTGGAAACAAATCTCATGCAAGTGATTTTTTGGTTAATGACTTTGAGGAGCATCCTATCGAGTGTATTTTTTCAAAGAAGTGCGACGGTGAAAAAAATACTTCTCCTTCTAATGCGCCCAATCGAGCTGAATAAGGTATTGCTTGCATGATCGTCATCACCTACAACATACATGTAATCCATCGAAGACTTGTGATGATCGAGTCATTCATGGTTGTGACATCCAATAAGAATTGGGATCCGAGAAGAAACATAGATTTCCTATACTTTGACCTTGAGGACAAGGTCAATGATAAGGGGGTGGGATTGATACGTGCCTTACCTTCTATACACGTATTTATTCTCAATCAAGGATAAAGGAATATGGCTACAATCAAGGAAAGAGATTATCATGCAAAGATAAGGAAATATGGTTACAATAAAGGAAGGAGATCTGCTATAATCAATGAGGAAAGAAGGTTACCATTACGATTAGCATTAATAGATTGATTGGCGTAATTATAGGAGTTTTGATTTATTAATTGCCATAATTGTAAGTGATCCACCATCTATATAAGGTGGAAATCGTAGGTAGAAGAATCATCGAAAGTTTTATGTTTCTAGTTATCTTTTTAGTAATATGAGGAATTCCCCCCAGATGTGGGAAACTTGCTTAGTTAATTGATCTTTTCTTCTGGGGTCGTATCAATTCCAAAGCAAGATCTTTGTTTCTGTTTCTCGATTCAGAATAAATGGAGACTACGATCCGATATAGCTCCGTAAGCGAAACAATAAAGCGAAAGAAGAAGATCCATAGCTTATATTGTCTAAAATGAAGATCAAAACTAGTGTTCCGGTATATTGGGGGCCCATACAAATCAAGAAAAAAAAAATAGGACACATAAAAAGGGACGACAGCGACAAGAAGCTCGCAACCACCTTCTCTCTCTCTCTCTCTCTCTCTCTCTCTTTGCATATGAGCTCTCCCACCTTCTAAACCCTAGAACACCGTTTTTTTTCATCAGTATCGGCGTTTCAGCTCGGATTTCCATAGAGAGAGCTTCGACGCGCAAGAGAAGATGCATGTAGATTTTTTTTTTTTTTTAAAAAACGCGAGAAAAAAAAATATAGAAAACTGAAAGATTGAGAGACCGAGATGGGGAGAATTACCAGAGACGAACTCTCCGGCGGTCTCGCTCGTTCGAAGTTGCGGCTGTGAATCGACGGTGGTGGAGAGAAGATGACCTTGAATGGATTTCAGGCGACTTTGAGCTGTTGAATCCATGGAATTTTCGGGGGGGGATATCTTCAAACTGTTCTGCTGCTTCTGTAACGTCTCCAAGTTTTTGCCCTTCCTATTCTGTTTAGAGAGAGAAGATGGAGAGAGAGACAGATAGATGAGCACGCTTTACGATGGGGATGGCATGTAAAGCTGAGATAAGCATTTTGTTTTTTTTACTATATTGTTTCGGAAAGTGTTATTCTTAGGCAGGGCTCCTGGTTTTTGGACCGACCCAGGAGTTTGACTAACGTCCACCGGCGGGTGCCGGCGCTTAACCTGGGCCATAAAACCCTCGTGCAATAAGAAGGACCAGCCCGACCGGGTCAGATATGAGTTGTCCTGGCGCACGTTAGAATTTCAAATGTTTGGGTCAAATATCTTACCACGCGACGAATAAGATACGGAGCAGCATTACATTCATCCCTACTAGCCATCATCTTTATCGCGGGAGCACGTTGAACGTGACCGAAAGGAACGGGGTAAAACTTGCCTGACCAGCGTCGGTCAGAGAAGCCCTGACAACCCATAATATGAGCCCCGTGGCACATGTTTATAGTATGATTACCGTATGGATATTTGCTCAATCCATAGGTGGACCTACAAACTAAAAATCAGCCTGATTGGTGATTTAAAACCTTTCGATCTTGTACCCACCCCAAACAATGTTCAAATTCCCACGGTAAAAATAAACCCTTGAAAATGACCCCAATCCAATGTATAAAAATCACTAATAAGGTTGATTTTTGGTTGTAGGTTCACCTAGGGATTGGGCAAACATCCATACGGTCGGTGTCTTTCTATAAATGTTCCACGTGGCTCATACTGTGGGTGACGGTCACTGACCGGCGGTTAGGCAAGTTTTACTCAAAATGAACGGGAGGGTCGGTGTTGTTACGTGACGTGTTAGTTTTATGATTTTTATCTATCTGATTTCTGTTGGGATAGAACTTTGCCGAGGACGTCCGTCAACGTGGCACACTCTTAGAAATCACTAATTTTGGTTTTGGTATTTTTGGTTTGGACCAATTCTAGGTCCACGTAGACGTAGGATTGGTCCAAACACATAAATACAGTTAGAAACCTCTGAGATTATGCCACGTGGCTCATACAGTGATCTATCATCAACGTTGATAAAGTCCGAAGTTCTACTCATTGAAAAAGGGCTTTTTGGAGTAGAACGCCCGTCAACAAAGTCGCTGACCACACTATGAGCCACGTGGCAAATTCTTAGAGGATGCTGACCGAATGGATTTTGGCCAATTCCTAGATCTGTAAACCAAAAATAAGCCTGATCAGTGATTTCAGTCCTTTGGATTTTTGTACCCCAAATAATGGTCAATAATGCTCAAATTTCACGGTGAATAAAAACGAGACTCTAATCCAATGCGTAGAAATCACTGTTCGGGTTAATTTTTGGTTTGTATGACCATATCGGGTTGGGCCAAACATCCTATCTCAGTCGGAAATCTCTAAGAATATGCCACATGGCTAATAAAGTGGTCGGTCAACAAAGTTCTACTCAGTTTTTTAGGAAAAAAAGTTGCTGCCCTTGAAAGATAAATAGTTTTTTTTTCGCATTAGAGTTCTATGATGACTAAAATTCCCTGTATTAGTGGGTGACCTGTGCCCCGTGCCCCGTGCCCCGTGCCCCGGCATTCCCCAATAAAGCATTTGCCAAAATCGGGTGTGAGCGGCTGAGATCCATCGTCCAGTTGGGGGATAAGATCTCGGCCATCCTTTGTGAAGCCAAAATAAGAGGGGGAAACAACTTCCCTGTTTTGTTATATATAATATATGGTCTCTTAAAAAATTGAAAATTTTGACGAACTAAGAAAATTTTGGTAAACTAAGATCAGTTAAAGGAGATCTTGGAAATTATGGAATAAAAGGAATAACTAGGGAAAGATAGATTTTTTGAAATGACCATTAAAATTTTGAGGCAAATCAGGGGGTAGTTTTAAAAATTGTGTAACAAGAGGTGTACTCAATGTTATTAACATTTAAATATAAAAATACTAAAATGTCTATTTTTATCATGTTGTATAATATCAAATTATGTATGAGTAACTGTGAGTGTCAAAGTAATAGTTGATGACATCTCTACACATGGTGGAGCCGGAGGGGTTGAGGCGCCCCGTTCAACTGTTTGAGAAATTTTTTGTTGTCCCATGTGAACTTCAATTTTGAAGTCTTCCCTCCAAAAAATGTCACGTGGAATTCACTTTAGGGCCTACTAACCTTATGGATGTTTGATCCACTTCTTGGTGGACTACATACCAAATAACAGCTTGATCGTTGGTCTTTAACAGTTATAGTTTAGCATCTAAAAAAATATTCAAATCCAACGGCAAAAAATTATATTATTAAAATATTAAATCCAATGGATATAAATCATCAATTAAATGGATTTTTTTATGTGTAGATCCATCAAGAGGTGGACTAAAGAGTAATCCACGTGGCATTTTTCGATTACTCCCCTCCAAACAAAATCCTGGCTCCGCCACTGATCTCTATGGTGAAGATCCTTATGAACAAATTTTATCATTATTAATCGTAAAATAAAAAGTAATAGTTTTTAACAAAAAAATGAATTTTTTTTGCAATAAAAGCTTTTTAAATGTCTTTGTTTACATAAAAATAGATATTCAAACAGAGTATTATAGGAATTCTAAATCAAAATAAATATTAATGTTGTAATTAAATAAATTAGTTAGTAATGTATAATTGTATATTATTAAAATGTTCTCAATATTACAAAACCAACTTATTCACATAAAATTATGAATTTTTTACATAAATCTCGAAGAAAATACACTTTTAAAACTAAATGTCGAACATCAAATTTTTAAAATGAAAAAATATAAGGAACACCACACAATTTTCACTCAACTCATTTTCTATAATGAGTAAGAATTAATTAAAAAACTTTACTCATTAATTGTATTATATAACTAAAAATTAACATGGTTAAGATTTAATTTTTTTAAAAAGTAAAGTTATAATTGAGTGAATAAACACCTGAAACCCACTTGGCTTTACACATATATACTCTTCAAGAACTTTTTATGGACATGTTTGGACATCTACATGTGGGTAGCAACTAATAGCGTCCTATTACAAAAATTATTCGTGGCATGTTCAATTACACATGATCACAAAAATTTCCAAAGATAATATAGAAATAAATAATTAGTTGTAACTGGATAAATTTATTAGTAGCAATTTACTACGTGTTCAAAATAGTTAAAAAAAATAAAAAGACTAAATTACTCTTCAAAACTTATAATAGTTAATCTATTATAGGGAATTGTTTTAAAAAATTTATTAATCAAGTGTTTGCTTTATATGTAGATGTATAAATGAAAATTGGAGTACGACTTGGATTTGCCAAACTCAATATTGGCCTGAGATAGGGTTAAACATTTCTTATTTTATATTGTGATCGATTTAAAACATTAAAGCTAAACCCAGAGTTAGGTTGGGCTCGAGTTGAAGCCACGGGCAACCCAACTTAATCTGATCCTAATCTCTATTATATAGATACAGAATGCAATACTCTAATGAATTAAAATTGTTCAAAAAAATTAAATAAGTAGAAAAGTTAAAACAAATTAGAACAACATTTGATTGAGAAATATTACGAGATGAAGGTGATAAATATAATTTTAGAGGGAAGGACATTTAGTGGAGATTGTCAAGTAAAAAAGTAAGAACTTTAAAATATAAATAAGATGTTAATTATGAGATGTTATTGTAAATGAACGAGAAATTTAAGGATGAAAAATAAGTTAAAGAGGGAGATTTTTAGATTATAATTATAAATTACAATCTAATCTCTTTGGGTATGCTCTATCACATGAACTGTTAATTCTCACATACTACATTTTAACTTTATATTAATATTATAATTAATTGATGCTAGTAGAATATCATTTAAAATTTAAATTGTTAAAAACATAGACTAATACCCCAATAATAATTGTATGGAGGTAAAAATGAGTTAAAAACAGTATTTGAAAACTTGATTTGACTTGAAATTAATTCTGTTGAGTTGAGTGAACTCGAAGACTCAAACTCACCTTGAAATAACTCAACTCAAACAAAATATTCATATTTTAATATTGTTATATATGTATAATATTTTATAAATTCTTATAATCAAATAATTTTTTATAAATTAAAAAAACTTATAAGAT
Organism: Euptelea pleiosperma; assembly: GCA_035048495.1. Lineage (NCBI taxonomy): Eukaryota > Viridiplantae > Streptophyta > Magnoliopsida > Ranunculales > Eupteleaceae > Euptelea > Euptelea pleiosperma. The sequence goes on from CM068546.1 coordinate 29,874,314, forward strand.
CAAGTTTTGAGAAACTCGATGAGCCAACTTACAACTCAATATGGTTCGAGTTTCTATCAAGTTAACTCAAAATTCAGCAGACTCGAGTCAACTCGGTTGAGTGTAAAGTTGACTCGATGAGTTTTAAAACATTGATTAAAAATAGAAGAGTCGAGCAAGGAAGTAAAAATGTTCAAGATTTCAGGGGCTATAAAGGTGGAAGAAGTAAAAAAATTGAGTAAAAAGGGAAAGATGATTATTTTAGAAAAAAATGGGTCATGCTTAGGGGTGTCAATTTTACCCGTTTAACCATAACCGAATCGGAACCGGAATCGAAAACACCAATTCCGATTCCACATTTTTGGGAACTAATTAAAAAGGAATCGGAACCAACAGAAATACATAATCGGTTCTGGTTCTAGATCCATCACTTTGAGAACCAGAACCGTTAAGGAACCGAACCATTAAGAACTGGAACCGACTGTTCTAATTCTGGTCACTTTATGAACCAAACCAGAATCGACCCGTTGACACCCCTAGTCATGCTCATAATGCATGTGCTACTTGCAAATAAATAAAAATTAAGCACAAGAATGTCATGATATGAAAAAAAGAATGGTACGTATAACACATTTTTTATTTCGAAATATTTGATAATAATATATTATAAATATTTTTTCATATAATATTTTATAGAATGCAAAATATTTTTTTTGTTTTTGTGATATTAGAGGGAGAGTTTTATGGGGAATAAATTAGTTAAGTATACATTGGATTAAATTTAATTAATAAAATATTAGTAATAAAAAATTAATTAATGGAGTATTAACTATTTGAGACATTTCTTAGTAAAGTTTTACTAATTTAGTAAAATAACTAAAGTTGTAGTCGTTTATAGAAAATAAAAATTGTCTATAAATATATGTGCATCAGGTTTGAAATTTTTATTTATGCTATTTAAACGATAATCTAAAATAATTGTATTTATACGACTTCAAATTTTTTAAATAATGAGAATGAAACATAAGATTTTAATTTTAATGTTAATAATTACATCATAGTTGTAGTACATCTCTTCTTTTTGTGCAAATTTTTATGTATGAATTATAGTACTTCTAATACAATCTCATTCACAATTCATTGGAAAATATAAAAAAAATTCTAATCACGAAGCTAAATATCCAAATTTCTAAACCTAATACATAAATTTATAACCAGTTGCATAACAAATCATGAGAATAACAAATAGACATAAACATGACACCCAATAAGCTTAACACATAAAAAACAACACTCAGTTCATAAAATATATCTAAATGTAAGGCCCATAATTAAAAAATTTATAAAATTAAAATTTTTATGAACTAGAAAACTTGATTAATAAAAAGAATAAAAGCAAAATACATCAATAAAATTAGAGATTGGAGTTTTTGAGTTACACCCAAAATCTAAAAAATAAAAAGAGTTGATAAACGTACTAATATTTGCATATTTGAATAGGAAAAAATACTACATATATTCATATCATTGTCAAAAGTAAGTTACTTATCTTAGCATCAATAGTAATGTGAATTCTGCTTCAAAAGATCGATGCTCTATCTGCAATCTATAGGGTCTTTCATAAATGCCCATTTAAGGTTCCTCAAGGTGAATATAGACTTTTTTTTTTTTTTGTCAAATCTACCTAAATTGACAATAAATTAATAGATGATGTTTTGTGGCACAAGAGAGTTATTAAGCCAATGACACACTTTATGTGGCATCTCTTTCCAACGTCGAAAAGAAAAATGAAGAACATAAGAAAGGGAGTTAGGGAGAAGATCAGTAATTAGGTAATTGAGATATTTTAGGATAAAGACAAAAAAGATAAAAAGATAATAAAAAGTGACTAAGGTTTATAGTACAATTAAAGTGATTTTATAATTTTAGAAAAAATAATATTAACTTTCGTGTAGAAGAAGTTGATATAATAGAGTAGAGAGAAGATATGAGGATTTTAAGTAAATTGGAGATAGTTTAAGATATAATGAAAGAAAAAATCTAATGATAAGTATATAAAAAGAAAATTAAAGTCATTTATTGTTATTTAATATAGAGGTGAATAAAAGAATGGTAATTTAAGAGAATTAAAGAGATTTTAAACTATATTTAAATAAAATTTTATTAAATCATAAAATTATTTTGAGTGTTGGAAACGTGATATTTTGAACATGAAGAGTGTTGTTGACTTGTCACTTTAAATGTGGAGAGCGTCACATCAACATGATCTGAATAAAAGAGAAATGGGACACACTTATTTGCTTTAGTACATATCGCTAGCTAATAAATTCGCCTATTATACACGATTCATTTTTTAAGGAACATTTAATATTACCGTATAAAATAAAAAATAAAAAAAATATGAATTTTAAGATTATACGAATAAAATATGTATTATTCATGTTTAATACATGGATTGCGTGTTTTTTAAATAAAAACATGTTAAATGGCCGCATAAAATGAAAAAATAGATAAAATTCAAGCTTTTTAAGGCTAAACGAATATAGATTTCAACAATGACCGAATTTTTGACAAGATGTTTTTATCCCAAAACCGAATTAAACTCAAACTTTTCTTGTTTCGAATCTTTACCGAATTGCTAACTAGTACGTTAAAAACTGTTAAAACCCATTTTGACATAGAAATTAACTGCCTTTTTTCGTTTTAACGGCTGTTAAAAAAATTTGTGAAAAAAAGGCCATTATTTCTATTAAAATTCATTTTTTTCGTTTTTCAAAATTTCTAATTTTAAAAATCAGCAGCATTTTTCCATTTTTTTTCGGTTGAATTTGTTAAAATTTGTTTTTTTTTTTCATTTTTGCCCATCCGCTACAATCCGTTTTTACGGTAACGCCCCCAGTCTGTTATACCGTTAAAACAGTCTCCTTTAAACCTTGGTTTTGCCAATCCCTAGGTGGAGTAAAACTTCGGTCACAACGCACAATATGAGCCACGTGGCAGACTCTTGGTGGATACTGACCGTATGGATGTTTGACCAATCACTAGGTGGACCTACAAACCAGAAATAAACATGATCAGTGATTTCTAAGTGTTGGATTGAAGTTATTTTCATGGGTTGATTTTTACCGCATGAATTTTGAGCATTATTTGGGTGCAAAGATCCATGGGTTGTAAAAGGTAGCTGAGTTACTTTACCTTTATTATTTTTTTTAGGAGAAAAAAGGATATTACTCTTTTGCTCTCACCAAACCTGAGCAGGTTTACCAGAGGAGGAGAGGATGAGTTTATGGCTCGTGCGGATGCGACCTGCTACCGTACGTAAGCCACACGGCAAGCACCTTGCCTATGGTTTGGTAGATACCACACCACAGGTGGTCGGGCAAGTTTTACTCGCTGACAACCTCGGCCTCACCGGACACGTTCCTAGGGCGAAAATTTAGGAGCGGTGATCATGATCATGCGCCCAATCATATTGCGCCAAGTACACCAGGGTAAATGCACCTCATTGCCCATGAGAAAAAATTGGCTGGCCCGGTTGAAGTACCCCCTCCAAAATGTCTGACAAGTACCCTTTGTTAACCACTAACCAAGGGGTTAACGCGGGTTGGGTTAGGGGATTGGGGTGCCAGTCAGACATTTTGGGTGGGAGACTTCAAAGTTTCAAGTCTTCTGGGGCAGCAAATGTTTTCTCATTGCCCATACACTTAGTGTACCTGGCACAATATGATTGGGCGCATTATCCCCGCTTCAAAATTTTCTCGATGATCAAAGTGACTCATGTGGAAAGGGAATTCAATGCCAGAGCTAACGGGTTAGCAAGCATAGCTGCATCCCAACAGACGCTACCCCCTAACTAATTTGATAATGTACCATAAAATTCCAGATCAGAAAATATATTGAGCTCTGTTCTGATTTTTGTTGCTTGATGCTTAGGCCCATATATTGATGGACCTATGCACAAAAAATCAGACTGACACTTGATTTTGGCCATTCGGCTATTTTGCATTATGGGCTAACTATCATGGGCCTGTTCAGGAAGCCCATAATTAAAAATTGTCCGATCCAAAAGCTAGGAGAGTGTAATTCACAAGGAAAATGTTGGCGTCATCCTCACGAGGGCGTTCTCCTCAGGGTTTAACCGTTGGATGGCCATCGGATCTGTGTAGTGTGGACCTAAGGAGAGCGCTCTCCTCAGGAAGACGACAACACAATCACTATTTTCTGCCATGTGTCGTTGTGAAGACAGTTTCCTCCAATGGCCACGTAGAATAAAGTTTGCTTCTTTTGTGTTCCTCCAAAATGCAACTTGGGAAAAAAAATAGTAATATCCTTAATGACGTCTATATGAGCCACATGGCACACTCTTCGGGGTCCACTCTTTGGCCCTCTCTAAGGACCCACAAACTAAAAACAACCTGATTACTGATTTCTAGCCGTTGGATGTGAGAACCCAAAATAATACTCGATGGCCAAAAATAACTCATGAAAAAGACTCAGATCGATAAGTATAGTTAATCCTTAATCGGGCTGATTTTTTGTCTGTGGGTCCCCCCACCTAGGGATGGGCCAAACATCCATACGGTCAGTGGATGAGTATAGGGATGAAATAGCATACCTCCTAACCGATTTGTCATGATAACCAATAAGGAACAATATGATTCCCATAAAGCTAATCATAAGTCATAGATGCTTGGCCCTGCATCTTGGTGGCCTATACACCAAAAATCAGATTGATTGTTTAATTTCCAGCCATGGATTCGAGAATTTTGCATTAGGGGCTTAGCCATCATGGGCTTGTTCATGAAGCCTGTAATGAAAAATTCTCCACTCCAAAAGCTAGAAATTACCACTGAGTCTGATTTTGTTGGTGTAGGTAAATAGGTTATCAAGGGGTAGGACCAAGAATACATTGGGATCCGTGACCACGAAAGAGTGTGCCAAGTGGCATTTTTAGGGTAGACCCTTGTTAGCAATTTGGAATACGGCAGAAATTATACGGAAAAAAATTGAGTTTTATTTGATTTTGGGTTTTAGAACCCGTTCCAAAATTTGTTAAACGGGCAAATATGCGGCATACATTGTTGACATATGATCCTTGTGGCAATTGTGCTTATAAATACTATGCAAGTATCTATTAAGAAGATGAAGTGATATTCCTTATTAGCGTCGAAGTTTCTAAATTACTACATATTAGTTCTCAAATATTATGGCTATGATGACCCAATTCAGATGTTAAGGTTGGGACCCATCAAAGGGTGGGACCTCATATGGAGCACAAGTAGGGATAGTATTCCACCATTCGGTGTGTCACATCAAGACACTTGGTCCCATGTACATCTCCTAGGTCTAAAACTCACATGATTGGATTATCATGACCATCCAAGCAGTTTGTAATTGGTTAGTTGTTTTAGTCATCTGATGTTGGACCCTATTTTGGTGGGCTCTACTCCGTACGCGTGGACTACTTGAGTTGAGCCAACCAATAGGCACATTTTGTTCGAATATATTTTTTTTTATCTTTGGCGAAATAAAATATGGGAATGTGTTGGTTCAACTGGCTTTTGTTCTTTTTACTTTATTCCCACATCGAAGAGAGCTGCGGGAGCTTGACTTGAATTAATAGGACTAAAAGAGAAAGGGGAAAAACATACTTGCCTGGATGGGGTCAATGGGTGATCAACAAGCACATGGCGTAGGCTAATAGTCCCCATTGCACTTGGAAGGGACGTTTGCCTAAGATCTGCCCAAGTGGTAGCTAATAGTCCCCATTGCACTTGGAAGGGACGTTTGCCTAAGATCTGCCCAAGTGGTAGAGTGACTCATGAATACGGTGTGTCGGGGCCACTACAACAAAACGTCGTTTAGGTTAACTTTCCAAAAACAATGCACCTGATGCTTCGTTGTTTTATTGGGTTAAATTTTTAAGAAAAACACGAAAACACGTTTTATTCATTTGGGCTTGAAAATTTATATATTTTATTGAATTGTTGAAAGATTCGGGAGAATAAAACTAAAAAAAAAAAAAAAATGTAAATTCACAAATTAAATGTGGGGAAAGGCTTCCATGCGCCAGGGCTGTACGGAGCAAACAAAACGGCCCTGCTTAAGTTGTGCCACATCAGCACAAAAGCTAAAAATAACCTTGCCCCAAATGTAACCGACTAACTTGGGCTGTGTTTGTGTTTGTGTTTGTAAGTGCATGGTTATTTTAACTTTCTATGGACGTGTCACAATTTGAGCTGGGGCATTTTGTTTGCTCCGTACGGCCCTGGCGCATGGAAGCCGCTCCCGCTAACAAGGGGTAGACAAAATAATTGATTAAGATGAGAGAAATTTAATGGACCTAGTGGAATAAAAATCGAGTAAGGGAGGTGGATCACGGTGGATGAAACACCTCTACCGATTCCTGCAAGCCAACACACCCAAAAGCTTTAAAAAAAAGAGATGCACGCCCAAGGAATAAATCTTTGATATGAACCACGTGGCACAATCTTAGAGACCGCAGACCGTATGGATGTTTTGCCCATCCTAGGTGGACCTACATAACAAAAACCAGCCTGATTGGTGATTTTTAACAGTTGGATCAAAGCCTTTTTCTTGGTTTATTTTTAACCGTGGGATTTAGGGCATTATTTGAGGTACTCAAATCCAAAGTCTATAAATTACTAATCAGGCTGAGTTTTAGTAGGTAGGTCCACCATCCACCTAGGAATGGGCCAAACATATGTAAGATCAGTGGTTTCTAACAGTGTGCCACATGGCTCATAATGCAGTCTTATTTTGCCGCTTCTTCCAGAGATAAAATATCCTTTGTACCCTCTGGACTTCAAAATTTGAAGTCTCCCCCTCCCAAAAATGTCACTTGGAGCTCACTTTAGGACCTATTGATCTTATGGATGTTTGGACCACCTCTTGGTGGACCCACATACAAATTTCAGGCTGATCCATAATTTATAACAGTTAAATTTTAGTATCCAAAAAAATGGCTCAAATCCAACTGCCAAAAATCACATTATTAAAATCCGAAAACCAATGGCAATTAATTGCCAATTACATTTATTTTTTATGGTAGATCCATCAAGAGGTGGACCAAATATCCATAAGGTAAGTGAACCCTAAAGAGTACTTCAAATGGCATTTTGAATTTTTCTGATTTTTTGTGAAGATGATCATCATGGCAAGAACAGCTAGTGTATGGTTGGATTGTCCACCATGATCTCCATCTGGGCCCCACCCCCAGGGTGTAAGGACTGGATGTAATAAATGGGTGTAGCTCTAGACGGACTCTATAATTTTATAATAAATTTAATTTAGCAACTAAATCACGGGACATTGGTAAAGTTAGAAAAGAACCTGCAATTAAATGATCTGTAAAAGTGTTTTAAAACCCAGTTGGTGCACACCTGCATTGCATGTAGATATGCATTTTAGAACACCGGACTGGGGGAATTACCATTTTTTCCGTTATAATGAATTTTAATGCTCAGGGGCAAAAATTGATAATAATGGAAAAAATGGCACTGGAATTCAAATTTTGAAATTAGAAATTTGAATTTCAGATTTTCAAAAACGGAAAATAATGGAAATAACGGGGTTACTGTTTTTTTTTTTTTCCATTATGACGAATTGTAAAGCTCAGGGGCAAAAATAGGAAATAATGAAGTAACGTAAAAAATGGCGCTGAAATTCAAATATTTGAAAACGAAAAATAAAAGAATATATGGTAAATAATGAAAATAACAGCCATTTTTCACACTTTTTTTCAGAAAATAATGGTCGTTATTTTCTTTATAAAGGAAAATAACTGCCGTTACAACAAAAATAACGGTCATTATTTTTTCGGCATTTTAACTGTACATAACGTAACAGGGGAGGTCCGAATCTGTTATAACAACCATTATTTTCGTTATAATGGTCGTTTTTTAAATCATGGGCTAAACATCGATGCGGTTAATGGGTCCGAAAACATGCTACATAGGGCTACTGGATTGACCAGCAAAACTCCGTTGGAATAAAAAAAGAAAATCCTTAAAAGTCAACTCAGATGGGTCTTGAAAAAAAAATCACCGAGCCCACAAAAAGATCAATAATTTTTATATTTAGTTAGCACAAATGTATAGGTCCCATAAAAAAATTATTTACATTTCAGAAGGATAGCACATCACAGGCCAAGGCTAACATGGGATTTCTCCCGATCACCAGTCCTGCACTTGTATAGGCCAACGTACCGAAATGCAGTCAACCCGGCATGAGATGGATTTGGAAAATTGCAGGCCCCAAGTTTCTATTTTCTTGTTTATTAGAAGAAATCTAATGTCACGGCAGGAAGAAAGAAGCATCCCTTACCTTAGTAAAAATAAACACGGATGACATGTAGTAGGGTCTGAAGTTTGAACCCACCTTGCATTTGGAGATCATTCAACCTGGAAGATCACTTGGCCAAAATTTGTCTTGATCAAATGATCTTAGCCATCCACATTGTAATTATGAATCATCTGTAACATTCTTCTCTTATCATCCAAAAGAATGCAAAAGCTGAGATGGTTTGGATCATCTCTCTGGTATCACAAAATATAGGATTTAATGATGACTTGAATTTAGAAGATCTTGACCATCCAAATTTACCGTTAATTTAGGTCAACTTTTCATAAGGTTAATGATGTCAGAATTGATTGATTTTTGTTGATGATGATCAACATACTGAGCAGTTGGATTGCCCAACATAACCCCCATGTAGCTCCACCACCGGATATAAGAAGTGTAGCTCTAGACAAACTCTTAAATAATAATGTGATATCAAAGAAATTGATGGTCAAAATTGCCTAATCAAAGAGAGACTGATAAAGGGAAAAATGCCATGAATGTTTACATTTTAGGGCCTGTGTGGTTGCCCTTACAAAAGTTATCTAGAAATGACTTACTAAAAATCTGCTTAAAAGTTTTCTAGACTAATATATTTTGACTTATGAATTTCATCTTAGAAATTGTTTGTGGTCACCATACAAGGCTTGCTAGTGTTGGCTTCATTGGGCTTCACATACCCATCCTTGAAACCATCTCATTTGATTAAATGCTCTAAGGCCAAAATTGAAAACTTGGCTTGCCAAAATTTCAAAGCAACCACTTAATTAATTGTTCTAAGATTATAAAGTCAATCAAGACCTTTGAAACAAGCTCGAGTATTTATGAGTATTCTTAAATCAACTACTCCAGTCGTGTTCCGGAACGCTTTTTCGTAAGTGCTTCTCCATCTTTTGGACCTGAGAAGTGCTTCCTTTGCATAAGGCCCTGTTTAGTTTGCAAAAGCGCTTTAGCTTCCAGCGTCTAAAAGAAGTTAGGAGGGCTTTTCAAAAAAAATATTTCGAAGGGTGTTTCTTAAAAAATCGCTTACACGCTTTTGTGAGAAGCCTTTTTTCGTAAAAAATGGTTCTTATTTTTTACCTTTTTGTCCCCAACCAAACCATCTCTCTTCACGTTTTCTCTATATTTTGTTTTGGTTTTGCTTCTCAGCTCCTTCCCAGAGAGATGAAATAGGTTGAAAAATCCTACGGACGTTCAGAGACGAAGATCACAACAATATCGTTCGGTAGTCACGGTTTTGAGACCCTCCATTGTTGCATGAACCTTTATTTTGGACGGAAACTGGTTGAGCTGCTCTGGCCTGAGCGATTGTGTGTGAAGCCCCAATCAAGAGCATTCTTATCAATGTGTGACACCCCTATCATGGATTACTGGAAGAATATCATGGCTTCCATTATCATGGATTTTGTAGTCCCTCGAATTAGATGACAGATAGTGTGGCTTTCTACCTTGAATTTCACTCGGTCAATCTTGTACCACCCAATCAAGTTGAACTGTCACCCCCAACAACTTTTGCTTCTAGTGACAATCGCGATATTCTTATATAACAAATGACCTATTTCTATAAGCTAAGTTGTTCTCCAACCATCAAGTGAAATCAACAGGTATTCCATCTTCCCTTGAGATTGATGAGGAGACGAAAAATGTGCCACGTGTCTCATATTGTGGTCGGTCAGCAACTTTGTTGGCTAGTGCCAATCAACAAAGTTCTACTCCATTGACCGACGACTGATGCATCCATGAGTTTCTATCTCAAAAGAAATGTACCCACCCACCCACCCACTAGTTCTCTTTAATTATATCTCTTGCTTTTCCTTACATTAAGTTGCATGTTTGAGTCTGAGTAAATCTTTAATATTTGACCTTTGGACCCGAGTATCTATTCTACTTATTAACAAACGAAGGGAGTTCTTGCGTTTGCATCGCAAACCCCATTATTCCCAAAATATCCCTCTTTTCTTTTCCTTTTTTTTTTAAAAAATTATTTGTCTTTTATAATTAGAATACATGAAATAAGGGTTATTTAGTCTTTTTTGCATTTTTTATTTCTTCTAAAAATGCCCTTATTTTATTCTTTCATTTTTATTTTTTTTTCTTTTTTAAGAGTGTTTTGGTCATTAGGCAGCTTTTACTTTTCAACTCAGTGAAACGCAATAAAAGCGGTCACATGATCTCCTTCAAGGAGAAAACTTTGATGTTGAACGTTCATCATCAACATTGATGATGGACCACAGTATGAGCCACCTGGCATATGATTAGATGCTACTAACCATATGGATACTTGGTCCATCCCTAGGTAGATTTACGCAACAAAAATAAGCATGGTTAGTGATTTCTAACCTTTGGATCAAAATGCTTGAAATCCAACGTTTAAATTAAACCATGAAAAATACTCTAATCCAACGGATATAGATTAATAATCAGGATGACTTTTAGTATATATGTTCATCTAGGGATGAGCCAAACATCCATATGGTTAGTGGTCTCCAAGAGTGTGCGACGTGGTATCAACGTTGCACCATTTATTTGGTGTCAAAATTTAATGTTTTCAAAAAAAGTTAATTAAGAGTTATCCATGCTTACCCCATTATTAAAAGAGTAAAGATCACATGGTCCAAGGTCCATGGACATGCATGGGGATGTTTTGTCATTGGGCAAAAAGTACCTCGAGTTGCATGTTAAATAGTAATGCTCAAATTAAACCGTTAAAAATCAATCCATGAAAACAACTCCAATCGATTGCTTAGAAATCACTAATCATGCTGATTTTTTGCATGTAGGTCCACCCAGGGATGGGCCAAACATCCATACAGTAAATGGTCTCTAATAATGTGCTACTTCTTCCAAAAAGCCCACAATTAAAAACAAACTATGAAAAAAACTCTAATCTAATGGATGGAAATTACTAATTAATCAGGATGAGTTTTGGTATGTAAGTCCACCTAGGGATGGGCCAAACATCTATACGGTCAATGATCTCTAAGAGTGTGCGATGTGTAAACATGCATCACAAGTGGCGTCCCCTAGTCCCAAATAATGATTGAATCACATGGTTAAAAGTAAACCATTGAAAAATATTCCAATTCAACATTTAGAATCCCTGATGTCAAGTTGATTTTTGGTATGTAGGTCCACCTAGGGATAGGTCAAAAACCAAACGGTTAATTGTCTTTAAAAGTATGCCACATGGTTCATATTGTGGTCCATCATCAAAGATTTACTGGAACTCAATCACGTGGCAAATATAGGCGGATTTTATTATCTATTTTACACTGATGGTAAAGTAATGCATGATAAGACAAATCTAGTTTGCATACGTATGCAGACTTAAAAGTATGCAATCATTAATGTATCCACCGTTGAATGCTCTTTGAAAAATGTGTTTTTATTTTATAAAATTATTTTTTTGAAAACATCAAAATAACATATTTTTCAATGGACATTCAACAATGCTGACAATGTTTGCATACTTCAGTGTCTGCAAACGTGTGCAGACGTACCAGATTTACTCTGCAAGATAGTGTATTGATGTGATATAGATAGGTGACCATTGTAGACAATCATTTGTCAAATGGACAGTCCAATAAAAAGGTGGACCATGATTTAAAAAATGGCTGACCCTATAACTTTATTATCGAATTAACATTATAACAACCGTTATAACAAAATATATCATCCATTATTTTTTATAACATTTTAAAATAAAACATCCATTATTTTTTATTTTTTCTATTATTTTGTTATTCTTTTATTATTTTCAAATTTATTTTATTTAAATTTTGAATTTTATTTCCATTATAAATTATAATGGATATAACGACCATTATTTATTATTTATATCAATTATATATAATGGATATAACGATCATTATTTTTTAAAGTAATCAAAAAATAGCTCTACGACCTTTTGTATGATTTTCTCATAATCTATCATATTCTTTTGTACATGGTTTAGATTTGCTTGATATGTCGGCTCTTCGAATCCTTGATCCATGACATCCTATATCTCTTGATATACAAATAAGACTTGTATCTAGATCCTTCAATGCTGAAAGTTCTTTCTGTCGAACTTTGAAACTTGTGGTTGAAATGAACTATTGCCTAACACTTTTTATCATATTCTTCAAAGGATTTGATTCTTCAATAGAAAAATGTACATGAACATAATGTGTACTTTACAAAAATAGATCAAATAATATATTTTTGGAAAGAAAATTCTGTTAGCCTACCAACGGATCTAGAATCACATGGATACGAATTTATGTTAGAGAGATATCACCAAAATATTAAAATTATGTTGTGTTGTGACAAGAACAGGTCTCAAAGGACTTTTACCTATGATACCAGTTGTAGGCACAAAACGCAAGTTTGAAAATAAAATCCAACAACAAATCACTACACTTCTAATTAATATTAGAAACAAATAATATAACCCAACAACACCTCAATGTATAAAAGTAAAGAGAAGAAAATAAATTACTTTTAAAATAAATTATTCGATTAAAAAATTCTCCATACACTCACATGTCATTATTTTTCCTAATTTCATTAATTTAAATGTTATTTTATAAATTTAGATATAATTAAAATACTGGTAAAACGTTATAGACTATCAATAAAGGGCATAAACATTAGTTATGACTTTTACAAATTGTTATGATATCGATGAAAGGTAGAGAGATACACCATTTAATAGGTTTCTCTTATGAGATCTCGTACATTGATAATCAATCTGATTGAGTCATCACGACCATTCATCAATCACATGGGGTCAAAGTCATGGCTTTAAAAACAGCCGTTTAAAGGGTAACACCCCAAGCCCAGTACAATAAAATCGTTAAAATCCGTTTTGACGCTTTGAATTTAATGGCCATTTTCTTTTCATTTTTACCGCCGTTAAAATCGTTTTAACATTCGTTAAATTCTGGAAATTTTTGTAGAAAAAAAAAATGGCAGTTAAAATTCATTTTTTCAATTTTAAAAATTTTCAATTTCAAATTTCAAAATTTGACTTCCAGCACCATTTTTTCCATTTTTTCTATTAAAATCCGTTAAATTCTATTTTTCCCCTTTTTTTTTTCTTTTGTTGGCCCTTGCTGTTATAATCCGTTTTAACAGTAATGCCCCCCAGTGCGTTATGCCGTTAAAACTGCCTCCTTTAAACCTTGGTTTTACCCAAGTTTAAAGGAGGCCATTTTAACGGTTAAACGGACTGGGGACGTCACCATTTAAACAGCCGTTAAAAAGGATTGAAACGGCCATGGGCAAAAAATGGAATTTAGCAGAATTAAATGGATTTTAACGGAAAAAAATAGTGCTGAAATTCAAATTTTAAAATTAAAAAAAAAACACGGAATTTTAAGGAAATTAAACGGATTTAACGGACATTTTTTTCACAAAAAATTTCAGAATTTAATGGCTGTTTAAACGATTTCAACGGCCGTTAAAACAAAAAAAACAGCCGTTAAATTCAAATACGTTAAAACGTGCTTAAAATGTTTTAATGGAAACGGGCTTGGGGCGTTTCCGTTTAAACGGCCGTTTTTAAAACCATGGGTCAAACCAAGGTTTAAAGGAGGCCGTTTTAATGGACTGGGGGCGTTACCGTTTAAACCGTTTAAACGGATTGGAACGACTGGGGCAAAAATGGGAAAAACGGAATTTAACGGAAAAAAATGGAAAAAGTGACGCTGAAATTCAAAATTTAAAAATTAAAAAAAATAGAATTTAACAGAAATTAAACGGATTTTAACGGAATTAACCGAATTTAATGGCCATTTTTTTCACAAAATTTTTCAGAATTAAACTGCTGTTTAAACGATTATAACGGCCGTTAAAACAAAAAAAATGGCCGTTTATTTCAAAACTGATAAAATGTGTTTAAACGGTTTTAACTGAAATGGGCTTGGGGCGTTATTTAAACGGCCGTTTTTAAAACCATGGGTCAAACATCTAAAGTCAGTGTCTTATAAGAAATTGCCACGTGTCTTTTTCATGTTGTTTTACATTTTTTTACTTTTATTTTTTCTCACTTTTTTCATTTTCTCTAACCAAACCTGAGTAGGTTCCACGCCGCAAGCAGCTTGTGTGTGGTCGGATAGGATTCCACACCACAAGTGGTCAGGCAAGTTTTACTCGTTGTCAGCCCATACAAAATTCACGAGATCTGCAACCCTGTCATCTCCTTTGATGACATGGCCCGGTCATCAAAGTTTTACTCTACAAGCAACAACGATTTAGCTGTGGTGTCATAGGCTCATAGCTAATGAGGTAGTACACTTATTTCAATCCATTATCCATGTACTCTTCCACTGACCGTATGGATGTTTTGGTCATCTCTAGGTGGACCCACAGACCACAAATCTGTTCGATTAATGATTTCTATCCATTCGACTTGAGTCTTTTTCACGAGTTATTTTTAGCCATAGAGTTTTACTTTGAGGTACTCAGATCCAACGGCTAGAAATCAGTAACCACCAGGCTGTTTTGATGAGCCAAAATCAATACCGTTAGTGGGACTCTGAAAAGTGCGCCACGTGGCTCATACAGACGTCATTGACGATATTTCTTTATTACCAAGTGGCATTTTTGGGGCCGTTCTATGATGCAGAAGTCCATCAAATTGCCACATAATGCAATCTTTTGGGTCCACTAATCAGCGTGATTTGTGATTTCTAGCCTAGGATTCAAGCACTTTTCAATGTTTTCATCATGGGCTTCATGAACTGACTATGTATTGGTTCCAAGCCCATGATGAAAAAGTACTCAAATCCAATGGCTAGAAATCACCAATCACACTATTTATGGTGTGTTGGGTCCAACAAGGTGTGGGCCAAACATTCAGGGGGTCAGTGGGCCCGAAATAATGTACTACGTCACAATATGAGGGACTTATGCATCAAAATTTTGATACAGAACTCTGTATCATAGATTTTCCCCATTTTTGGAGGACGGGAGCAGCAAACTTTATTTTACGACATGACACAAATCCGAAGACCGTCCAACGGTTTAGACCCTAAGGAGAACGTCCTCCTGAGGATGACACCAACATTTTGCTTCTGAATTGCACTCTCGCCGTCGCTCCATTCCACCAGAGACGGAGAGACAAATTCACAGAGAAGGGTAAAGCTGCTACTTTCCCATTCCTCTCAGAACCCATTTTAGGGTTGTAGGGAAAAAATGGCGGAAATTGGGAAGACGAAGCTTGATTCAGGATGGGTTGCTGCTAGATCTACAGAAGTCGATCTGACTGGAGTTCAGCTCACCACAACTGACCCTCCGACCGGACCGTCATCGCCTTGGATGGAAGCTGTGGTTCCCGGAACGTAATTACGTCTCCTATCTCTTATTTCTGCGATTTATTTCCTTGAATTGATTATATTTGATTCTATACTCTCCGTTTTTGCTTCTGTAATTAATTTGTTTTGAAGTTTATGCTTCTGAAAAAAAAAATTGAATTGTTCTGTTGATCTATCATTGATGGAAGATTATTTTTTTTACGTCACAATTCGAAAACAAGCCACCTTGAACTAGTCGGAGATCATCAAAGAATATTTGAAATTACATATTAGAGACTTCACTAGGTTAATTACATGTATTTAGACCAGATAAATAAATTGGTATACTCGAGAGGCTTCAGTTTTCCTCTCTGTGCTTTGGATATTTTGAGTAGGACTAAGTAATAGCTTGTTAGAGATTGTAGAGGAAACTAGGTGATTTGGTACCATGAAAAGAATGCAAACCTACAACGGACTTTCATATTTTTATTTGCGATTACAAGTAGAATGAGAACAAGTGTTTGCATCAAGCGCAAGCCCCTATTCTAAAGCACCTTTGTCAAAATATTTCAATTGCAATCATTCAATCTCAAAATTGTACACCATTTGGATAATGAACTGCAAAAAAACTCCATAATCATTAGCTTTCATGCATAGATAACCCTAACTATTCAGAACAGATCATGTAAACTGCTCAAGCGCTGCAGGTAACAATCTATGTAGCTGCCTGTTTGGATGCCTTTCATTTGTTTCTTTTGTAACCTTTTTATTTGGATAAAAGGTATCATCAAACATAGCGACACACCATAACCATTTACTCTTGTTACTCTGCATGAATAGAATCAATAGATGATAAAGTGAATGTTGCAATCTGATGCAAACTGCACAGAAAATTTACTGTTTAGTGTGTAATAGCAGGGTATTTACATAATCACCTCTCACCTGATTTATGCTTCCGTACTTATATATGCATTCATGCCATGTAAAAAACATGATGCTCATAGAAATAGGTGCTCAAAACAATTGTTTGTGTTAGTCCTCTCCTGTCCTTTATTGTTTATTTGCGCAGACTAATGGTGATTTGGTTTACAGTGTTTTAGGAACCTTGTTAAAGAACAACCTCGTGCCAGATCCTTTCTACGGATTGGAGAATGAGGCAATCATAGATATCGCTGACTCTGGGAGGCAGTACTATACATTCTGGTTTTTCACAACTTTTCAGTGTTCACCGGTATGCAATACTCTTCTTTGAGGTTCAGTTTCTTGCACATTGGATAACTTTGTATTATCTTTGTTATTTCTAGTTCTTATTCACATTGATGTTTCTTTCATGGTAGAAGTAAGAGTTTGATGAGGGATTTTAAGATTGAGAATTTGAGAGTGTTGCAGATATTCTTGATTTATTTACATGTTTATGCTTGCAAGTTAAAATCTCAGTTAGAGGTTTTGTTTGCTCGAGTAGAGGTGCAGTGTTGTTTATCCTCATGTGATAAGATTGAGAGCAGTGTGCTTAGATCATCCCTAGATAACAAGGAGATAGAGGTTGTTGGAATTTGCAATTTCTAGAACACCCTTACATACATGAACACATGTCCAACAAAGAGGAGTAAATTTTTTTTCCCCCACCTGTGCAAGTAACACTAGCATTCTTCTATTATTATATAACTGATAGGAAATCTTGGTTTCTTTGGGTTTATGGTTGCCATGTCTGGCATCTTGTGTCTATAACAAGGAAACAGCCATTTCCCAATTTTGGTCATGTTGACACATATCGACAAGGATACGCATGTAAGTACTTCCGGACACACATCCTGACACGTATGGCCGCATCACTGTTTATTTTAGCAATTTGTTTTCTAAAGAAATTATATCTAAAAGAGGGCTGGTTTTGTTCCATCCCTCGCACACTATATGAACTTGTTAAACACAACTATAGCTATTTGGTAGTATTCCCTCTTATAAATCTACTTATATTATTAAGTTATTGGATAACAATATGATGCACACAAATGTTCTCTTTCTTTTCATGTATTAATTTACTTATTTTTATTTTAAAAAAAAGCCTATGATTTAACTATAAATAATACATTTGTATGGACGTGTTTGCGTTATGGGCTTCTTGAAGGAACCATTTTATACTCTTCGTATCTTTTGGTGTCCGTGTCATATTACATTGTGTGACTGGGTTTTTAAAAAATTTCGTTTTCCTGTTTAACTTACATATATCACCAGAAACTTATTTGGGTCTTGGCTTGCCATATGAGAGTGCACAAGCTTTTTTTGGGTCGAGAATGAGAGCTGCTCTCCAGAATGGTTGTTTATCGTAGTCAGTTCACTACTTGATGGTCGTTTTTAAACTTAATATCTATCAGTTACAAGGAGTGTCTTTCTTTAGGAGAGAGCAAGGCAATCAAGGATAGGTAAAAAAAATATGAAAAAAACTTTGTTTTGGATTCAAAAGTCCCTGAATATGTATGGAAAAATACAACTTAAGCTGTTGATACTTATTTTGTGCAATTGGGAAGCTTTCATTGTCATTATTTTTAATTAACTTAACAATATGTAGTTGTTCTAATTTGTGAATGCAAGCTTCTTATCCACTTTCTGCTAATGTGTTATAGCTACAGCATGTTTTGTAAAGTTTTGAGTCAAGATCAAGAACGGAATATCCTGAATGATCTTAAAGTGCTTCACGGACTCCATTGATTATTGTAATTTGAATGTAGATGCACTTCTTTCTTTTGACATGTATGTGTACTAACAGTTCTCTGTAATACCTTCTTTGCTTCCAAGTCCTAAATTTTTAATGAGTTAATGTTTCTAATGCACTAATTTGGTTGTGACTGACAACTTAAATTTTTTAGTCAGGAAATCAGCACATAGATCTGAACTTCCGTGCAATTAATTACTCTGCAGAAGTATATCTGAATGGCCACAAAAAAGTCCTGCCTAAGGGGATGTTTCGAAGACATTCTATTGATGTTACAGATATTCTACATCTTGATGGTCAAAACTTGCTAGCTGTTCTTGTTAATCCTCCCGACAATCCTGGAAAAATTCCTCCTGAAGGAGGCCAAGGTGGTGATCATGAGGTATACATCTGTTTTCCCAACATGTGATTATTATGTTCTATTTTGTATAAACTTATGTACCAAATTTCTGACTATGATAAGATCTCTAGATCTAACACAATTGGCGGGATTATGATTTTAAAAAATAAAAAAATCTAAGAATGGAATGCAAGATTTGGTACTCGACTCTGGTTTAGTGATTTAGATGCGTGTGCACACAAGCACACACATTAATATGCCTATATCATTTGTTTGTGTACTGACATCATTTTTTTTCATGTTAGATTGGAAAAGATGTTGCTGCACAATATGTTGAGGGTTGGGATTGGATGACGCCAATAAGGTAATCATGTAATATTATTAGACACCACTGAGTGTATGTGTTTGCAACTAGTTCCTCATAGCAGTTACTTTTCTTTGATAAGTGTATAATTTATTAAGGGGTAGAAAGCCAAACAAAGATACAAGCAAGCCGAAGAGGTCTAGTGACATGCAAAATACTACAAACTACAATACTGGAAGAAGGAAAAAATAAAAACAACTAGCGACATTCTCTAGAGCACGTGGGGTCCCATCTAAACACAAAATCTTCAAAGAAAAGACCTTTACACTCTTTAAAAGTTTTAGACCACAAGAAAATGATGCCCTTAATATTGAGAATAACCATAGCCACCTCTTCTACCTTGCCTTCAAAGACTATAATTTCTCTCCTTCTAGTCCCCAACAGATAGCGAAAGGAAGAATTCGCTAAAGCACTCGGACTCTAGAAGAAAAGGCATAAGAATGCCAGTTGGAGACTAGAGTCAACAAAGTACCCGACATAACCCAGGACATCCCAAAATCCGCCATAGCAGTTATTATTTTCATTATGTTTGTGGTATGTAAATTTTGTAGAACATTTATGTGAAAGAGTGGCAACATAATGACTATTAATATTCAGAGCTAAGCCCTATACTTATGATCTTTGGACTTTGGACTTTGAACTTTTTGCATGTTACATGGATTCGTTTATCCTTGAAGATAATTTGTAATTGATGTTCAGAATACTTCATTGAGTATAAACATTAAGATTAGCCTGAGCTATTTGCCAGAGGCATGGTAATATTAGTGTTAAAGTTTTTGTTTTCTGTATTTATTTATGTCTTTATTATGTGTAGTGTGTGGACCCACAATTCACTTAAGTCTTATTTATGCAAGTGCGCCAACACTTAAGTGCACTATATATAAATACAAACAGAGGAGGCCGGACCACTAAAGTTTGTTTCTCTCTCTCTTCTCTCCAATCTCTCATCTCTTACATCTTAACATGGTATCAAAGCTCTCTGATCCTCTGTAAACCCTATTATCCTCTTCTCCTTTCTTCATCATTTATTCCCTCCTCTTGGATGACAAGTTATCTCTACGGTTGTGAGAAAAAAAATCAAATAGTTCTCCGTTGGTTTGTTCACACGTAGTGCGTCTGGGTTATTGTTTTGTGTTCGTTTCCAGGTTTATGGTGTTGTTCAAGGTGTGAGAAGGATATTTGTGAATTTGATGCCCTACGATTTGCAGTGCAGGTTGTTGTTTTGTATTTGTTAAGGTTTTTTTTCTTCTCTGGAAACCCTAAAGTCTTCTTTGCATCTCTCTGGTGATATCGCATAGGCTATACAAGTTTGTCGGGTTGTTTTCTGGGTTTTTGAAGTAGTTCTATTGGGTTTTGAAATCCCTCCCCCCCCCCCCCTCCCCCTCCCCCATCCCCCCTCAAAAAGCTTTTCTAAGGGTCTGGTTGGAATCTCCCCCTGGTTATGTGCTTTTATAATAGATTTGTCCTGCTGCTTTACAATTTCTTGACCATTTTTGTAGTTATGGCTAGTTCTAGTGATGAAAAACTCTCAAGTACGTATTTGTTTTTGGGATTACAACTGTTTAGAAGGATATATGTTGTTTTTTTTATAAGTAAAGGTAATGTATAAAAGAAGGGAATACCCTGCTGTACAAGCTATGGAAGAAAATAAATGCTTGTGAGGAAGAACATCGCAAAGAGAGTAGCTGCCAACTTGCTCAGTTGGTAAAGTTTGTGGGTGATGATACCATAGACCTGGGTTCAAAACCCGCCTTCACTGAGTTACTGATCTCTTTAAAAACAGGCTTACCTAGCAAAAAAAAAACATCGCAAAGAGAGAAAACGAACCAGCAACCAAAGAACAAAAAGACTTTAAATCATCTCCAAAACAACCATTTCCCATCTAAATACGACATCATAAGATCGAAAACCTCTTAATTCAATAATAATTTTCGACTTATGACAAAGACTTGTTTTTGGTAAGTGTAAATTTCATTAAGGGCCGATGCCAAAACTAGATACAAGCCTGACCTAGAGAGGTTGAGATGAACTTCCCTAGGCTCAAGCGGAGGAAACAAAAGAACAAACAAGCCCCTTTAACTCTCTTCCCTAACACATATCGTATCCCACCAAAGAACAAAAAGACAGGCTTTAATAATACACAATAGCAACATTTCAAAGATATTCTTATTCCATTCTTTCTAGATAGCCAACTAACAGCAAGGGTAGCAGCCTCCAAAGAATACAAGCACGAGAACATAAGGCATTAGAAGACCAGCCTTGAATAAGATGAGACACTTCTCGGGACTGTCCAAGAAATGCAAAATAGCTGGAAGAAGGCACACACCACCTTGCGAGAGAAACGTCAATGGATAAGGAAATGCTCAACCAACTCACTACTAGATTTGCACATGGAACTCCTGTTAGGAATGACCACCCTCTTACTACACAGGTGGTCCACGGTAAGAATCTTATCTAGCACTGTCGTCCAAATAAAAAAGTTGCCCGAGAAGGAACATGGGAACACCACACATACTTAGCTGGAAAAGAAGCTGATATACTTATAAAAAAAAAAGAGAAGCTGATATCAACAAAGAGATCACTAAATAGAAGGATCGCACTAAAACGGCACCTTTAAAGTCCCACTTCCATACTAACATATCATCCTCAGATTGGGAAGTCTGCTTCCTCCCTGAGCAACTAAGAAAGAGAGCAAGGTCATCCGCTTCCCAATCCTTGAAGTTTCTTCTAAATATCAAGTTCCAATAAACATCATCTTCTACTCTTATTAATATAATTTCTGACAAGGCCCCCCCATGAAGATCTGACA
This sequence comes from Euptelea pleiosperma, assembly GCA_035048495.1. Lineage (NCBI taxonomy): Eukaryota > Viridiplantae > Streptophyta > Magnoliopsida > Ranunculales > Eupteleaceae > Euptelea > Euptelea pleiosperma. The sequence continues at coordinate 29,896,154 of CM068546.1, forward strand.
TACCGTAAAAGAACAAAAAGGCATCTTGAAAAGAGCAGGCCCTACACCAGATATCTTCCCCAAAACTCACTCTATCAAATTGATGCCTTCTTTGAATAATTGATAAATCTTGGAAATGCCTTCCACACCCAACCCCATAAGAAGACACAACCAAGTTGCTACCCAACCATTGTTCTTGCTCCCAAACTTACTATCAATGACTCTTCTCCAAAGACTCCGTTTCTACCCAGTACCTCTAGAACCACTTACCCAGAAGGGCTAAATTCACATCCTTAAATGTCTAATGCCTATACCACCCCCTTGTTTAGACAAACAAATAATATCCAGCCAACTAAGTAAATTTATGGGAATCTACCATCCCTTTCCATAAGAAATCTTTGATAAGTTTCTCCAATATTTTGGCAATACACACTGGCATAGAGAAGAGAGGCAGATAATTCCAAGGCATCTGATATATATATATATATATATAAACTGCTTGTTGATCATAGATTTGATGTGTTACAGGTTATGCTGATGTCTGTGTGTGCATCCAAATTTTTTATTTCTTTATATTTTGCGTGTAGAATGTAGATTGGGAAGGCAGATTGTGCGGTAGCAATTCAAATTACTATTATTGGACCCATATCATATGTACACGTATTTTTATTCTAATTTTTATTTATGTATAGGTTTTATATGATTTTTTTTCTGAACTTTTTAGCATTTTTCAGATTTTTTGAAGGGTGTTTTAGCGGTTTCATTTGTCTTGCCATTGGATCACATCAAATCATTCCTGGATCGTCTAGACTCTAGATATGGATCGGTCTCGGTCAGGAATGATTCCAATCCTGATCTTGAGACTTTGAACCATGATAAGCACACGAAAGAATTTTGTTCAAGATAAAATGGATAGACATGAATGCCTCTTCGATATGGCTTTGGCCTTTGAGTGAAGGACTACGAACTGATTTGAAGTACCATGATAATGACTGAAGATTACGGTTCCATTTGTTTATAAATTGCAAAGTTTGACTTATCAAGAAAAAAAAAAGTTTGTATATTTATCAAGAGTTAGGATAAATCTACACCCAATTGTTACACCCAGTGGTGGGCCCACATTGATATCATGTCCTCATCATGATGGTCATCATTACCAAAAATCAGTCAATTCTGACACTACTAACCATAAAAAAAAAGTTGACATACAATAACTGTTTAATTGGATGGTGTGGATTTAAGTCAAACTTTTCATGAGGTAAGGAATGTCATAATTTACAGTTTTTTTGTGAGGATGGTCTCTTGGTATGGATGACTCAATGTGCGGTTAGATTGTCACACATGATCTCCATGTGAACCCCACCACCAGGTGTAGGAATTGAATGTAAGAACTGGGTGTGGATTTATCCTAACTCTTTATCTAATGAGAGAAAAAAATATTTCTCTAATTCAGAAGTGTTTGATTTCTATTATATTACAGGGATAGGAACACCGGCATCTGGGATGAGGTATCAATTTCTGTTACTGGGGTAAGTTTTTATTCAAAATGCTTGGTTTCCTTTGATGTCCATTTGGATGTGGTTATCATTTGATTCTCATTTATATCACAAGCTCCTTGTCTCTATTACAAGATTATATTTTAGGCGCAACTTTGTCCTAATAAGAAAACACAATGATCTGTTTGGGATTTTGTTAATGGAATATATTGTATCATTAGTCTAATTTCGGTAGCTTTGGTCATGTGAGATTTTGTTCTTGGGTCATCTAAGAAGTCTTTTCCATCGCTTCTTGTTTCTGTTTGAAATTATGAAAAATGGCTAAACAACAGAGATCACTTACTAATGCTTTTTAGAACTTTGGTCTGCATTTATCTGCTTAATGGAAATTATTAGATTCTTTTTTTCTACTCTGGTACTTCTATACAATTTATATTAGTTGCTCTTTGATGCATTGTTTGATGAATTTTCCTCATAAACCAATTGGCGATAATTGTTATTTGTAATTCTGCCACTTTCCTGATTGATGGAATGATTCATGCAATTGTATATAAGAAACTAGCATTTCCTGTGTTGATGCATGACTATTCTTTGTAATGAGTGCAGCCGGTGAAAATAGCCGATCCTCACTTGGTTTCATCATTTTTTGATGATTACAAGAGGGTATATCTGCACACTACTACTGAGTTGGAAAATAGAAGTTCTTGGGTTGCTGAGTGTTCATTGAATATCCAAGTGACGACTGAACTTGAAGGAAGCATTTGCCTGGTTGAGCATCTTCAAACTGAACACGTGTCAGTTCCACCTGGATCACAAATTCAATATACATTTACTCCGGTTGGTAATACTATCTGTTTTTTTGTTGGTTTAAGTGGAAATAGTAATTTCTATATTCTTTCAGCTTGAATCTCTTGAAGCATTTTTTTTTTATCGGATCTCTTGAAGCATTTTGGATATCCCTCTTTACTTAGATGAATTTTATGGCTGTATCATAATTTGGAGTTTATTCTGATATTTGTCAAATCATATTTAGTTGCCATTGCAACTCTAGGCCCTACTGTTTTTTTTGAATAAAGGTTCTTAACTTATCATTAAAAGCAAAAAAAGAGAAAAACAAAAGGTGGGATTAGTGGTCAAAGTTGTCATGAAGGGAAACTTAGTTGTGTTTTTTAATGTCTCTTTTAATTTTTGAGGCGAAGAAAATCTTTAACTTTATTCAGTTGTTAAAGTGATTTCACATCACATGTGTACCAATCACAAAAATAAAAATAAAAAATTACATCACATATCTGCAACTAATGCCTTCCAGCAGAACTCAACATATTTTTCGTAATTATCCCCTTTTCGTTTTCCAAACTTCCAAGCCTATAATTTCATGTATCTAAAGAAGAATATTAAGCAATCGGTCTTTGTTTATTGATAAAAAATGGTTTATAATTGCCTGGGCTCACATCTTGAAGGATGACGGTTAAGAAACTTCGATCACTCTGTTTTCTATTATTCACGTGCTTGATCACTTCCACGTGTCAGAAGGTCTTCTTTTATTGAATCTGAGAATTTCAATTGGTTTAAGTGAATGTGAGCAGAAATTATGTTCAGTCTACCCTAGGTGGAAGAAGATCTATTTTTCTTTCATGTTAGAGAAAAATTTCTTTACTGTCAGTTGCTTTATGAAATGAAGTGCAGAAGTAGATTCTTTGAAGGTGCCAATACTTGATTTTTTTATGAGAATCGTGTGACAATTGACACATGTCAACATCCTGAGACAATTGGTGTTTTTGTTGGTGCAACAGCTTTCAGACTGCAGTTTATATTTCCCTTACTACACGTTGGATTTAGGTTGGTGATTATGTTCTGCGAGAACCCTGTGAGATGTTAACTTGCCTGGGGAAACTGGTCATAGAGATGCTGTCATTGTTCAGCTTTCTAATGCAATCTAGTGTATCTACCTGCTTACCTCTAGTAAGTGATAATTTTGTTTTCTAGTCTAGCACTTTCAGTCAAACAGAAACCTCTGAATTTATTCTAGCAACTCCATTGTCGTTTTATGCATCAAGTACTCTTTTTAGTTCCTGTGGTTCCCCTCTTTCTTGTCTCTTAATGTTGACATGCCAACTGCGAGGTTTATTTTCACTTCACATCACAATTATATCAGCTCCTGCCATATCATCCAAGTACATCTCTAGGTTATTAACTCATCATCATCATAAGCCTTATTTCAATTTTGTTTAAAGCCATCTCTTCCGTTAAGGCAAGTTTCTTAAAATTTCCTTTTAAAACCTCACTTCACGTTCGTTTTGGCCTTCCCCCTGGCCTTTTAGACCCTTCAACTTGCACATTCCTCCTCACTAGTGCTGTCATTGGTCTTTGTTGGACATGACCAAACTATCTCAATCGACTTTCCCTCATTTTGCCACTTATTGGGGCTACTCCTATATTTTCACAATTGTGTTCATGTGTAATTTTGTACTTCCTCGTCTTACCACATCCATCTCAATATCCTTATCTCGGCTACTCTAATTTTCTGAACATGTTTTTTGATTGCCCAACATTCTGCTCCATAAGTATTCGCCGATCTTATTGCCGTCTTATAGAATTTTCCTTTGTCTGATTGGAACACGTCGATCACATAGCACTCCGGAAATACATCTCCACATCAGCCACCCCATTCTAATTCTATGGGCAACATCCTCTTCAATCTCTCTGTCCTTTGAATAATAGAACCAATGTAATGAATACCAGTCATAATGTTGCAAAGTGGTATGTGATTATCTTCAATATTTCCAGTTTCATCGGGAACTCCGAATACCCTACACTTCCATTGGTGGATTTTGACCCTTATTTTAAGAAAATTTATGATTGATTGGTAATCCTTTTTTCTGTAATGATCATTTACTATCACCAAAGCACCACTAAGGGTTGTGGCAACTTACAAAGATACTTCCTTTATGATATTTGCATTTTCTATTGAGCCTAAACGATACAAAAGTAACTGCCTTGTTCCTTCTTAGATCACCTGACCTTAATTTAGCAGCTACATCCTTCAGGTGAATGACTCCATACTGTAGTCATACTGAATCCACCCACTGAAGATAAACTTTGGCTCTCCGACAGCTACATATTTTGCAGGGCAAGGCATCTGGACAGCTTTTGATGTCTCTTTCAACTCATGTAGTTGTATCAATTACATTCTGTCCTAAGCATTCCTCAGCAACAAATTGAAACTGGGATTCACCCCTACACATTGTAATGGAAGCAGTTTTAATTTGATATATTCGGTAGGGGAACCTTGGCTGTTATAAATTTAGAATTATTGACTTTCCTTATATGGAGTTTATGATATAAAATACCAGGATCCTCTCCCAAGTAATTGATTACACTGAATCTGCAACTCTTGATGCATCGAAAGGAGATTGTGTTAGCTGTTTTTCCTCTTGCTGATGATTGTAAACTTAAAACCGATGGTAGCACCGTGCACTGTTCACTTTTCTACTTACCTGTCAAGATCCACAATATAATCTACTACCTGCTTGTGGTGAGCAACTTAAAGCACCAGCATTATTATCAATGGAATTTGAGAAATAATTTCTTCTGCCATCAATTCTGTAACTGAGATAGCTATTTAAAAACAGGCTTTAAATTTTCAGAATACCTCCTGATTAGACAACTATTCAGTGTCATGAGTTGCAAGAATCACAGGTTACAAGTCAATTAATAATGCTGGGTATAAGAATATATTGATATAATATATAAAATGCAAATACTAATCAAAATACATTAAGTGATAGAATAGCTCAGGATGTGGTTGCTATTCGGAAGAATTCAAATGGGCTTGCGAAGGGCTGTCTGTAACATTAACAATCATAATTGTAACCCATGGGAAGAAACTATTCATCATCATGTTACTGAGTTTGCAAGAAGTATTGGTTGTACATATCTACTTTTGACTCACAATACCCCTGTTCAAGTGCTAATGGAGAATGAGTTATCAGCTTTTTGTCTACAACCCCAATTTGTGGTGGCCAAACGGCATGGGAAAACAGTCCCTTTACAATGTTGAGATCACTGTTGATGTAAAAGGATATGGAGAGTCTGATTCCTGGAGCCATCCATTTGGATTCCGCAAAATTGAGAGCACTATAGACGATGCTACTGGTGGAAGGTATCGTTTCTCTTTTAAATTCTAGATTAGTTTGCTAAGTTCTTTCATTGGGTGCTAGATTTTTTAATGATGTTTTTTTTAAACTACACATTTCCACATTCCAGATTGTTCAAGGTCAATGGACAACCTGTTTTTATCCGTGGTGGTAATTGGATATTGTCAGATGGGTTATTACGGCTTTCAAAGAAACGATACGAAACAGACATCAAGTTTCATGCAGATATGAATTTTAACATGATCCGCTGTTGGGGTGGTGGATTGGCTGAGAGGCCAGAATTCTATCACTATTGCGATATATATGGGTTGCTGGTAAGTTTTACAGTCCTCAGTTTCTCTCTCTATGCATACACAACACATGCATGCATGCACCCACCCACACACACCAGACAGCACTGCCTCAAGGCCGTGACTAAGAGTAGTGCACTTTCTTAGTTGTTCTTTTCCATCATGCGGATTGCTGTTTCCTACTAATATTTAACCCGTCCAAGTTTCTGTTTGATCTAACATGGGACATTAAGATCCAAATGCATAAACTACCTGTATTATTGAAAGAGATCAACTGTTGGGGAGGTATCTGAGGTTTTCAAATTTTGACCTTTTTTTCGGCCTGACATATTTTCAAGAGAGAGAGCGAGAGATGTTGGCATATCTTTTACTGATTAAAAAAAAAGGTGTTGGCCTTTTTTTCTTTTTTTAATCCAGTAGGGTATTTAGTCCTTGTTTTGTTAATTACTAGTAAATGGCCCGTGCCCACGGCACTCTCCGACAAAAATGTTTGCAAAAATTGGGTGCCTTCGGCACTCAAACGGTATAACGGACTGGGGCGTTACCTTTTTTCCATTATAACGGCTATTATAATGGATTGTAACGCACTGAGGGAAAAATTAAAAAATAACAGAAATAACAAAATATAATGGTGTTAAAATTAAAATTTTAAATTTTTAATAAATTGAGATCAAATGAGTGGGAGTGAATGAATAAATGAGGGAGATTGAGTGGCTGAAATCTAACCGTCCACTTTAGATGGCTGGATTTGATCTCAACCACTCCTTATCTTATGAAGCAGGATAAGATAAGAGAATACAACTGAGTTGTCTTGATATATGCGTGGGTGGTTCGTGCCCGCGGCACTTTCCGACAAAGTGTGTATCAAAATCGGGTGGGAGTTAATCTCAGCCATCGATATGAAGCGTAGTGGATCTCAGCCACTCATTATTGAAGCCATATATGGTAAGAGGGGGTGTAAGACAACCACTTTCACTTGTTATATAGATAGTAGGTGGCCCGTGCCCACGGCATTCCCCGTCAAAGCATTTGCCAAAATCAGTTGTGAGTGGCTGAGATCCACTGTTTATTTTGGAGATAAGATCTTGGCCCTTCTTTGTTGAAACATAGAAGAGGAGGTATAAGTGGGGAGACAACTTCCCTGTTTTGTTATACAGATGGTATGTGAGGGCGAATTATCTCTTCACTTAAAAACTAGTTCTGTTCTTTCTTCCTAAAAGTTCACTTGTTATTGACCTACTTTGGTCTGCAGTTTGGATCATGGATCATGATTATCTTACTTTGAGGAGAGTTTATAGCATAAAACTATTTTGTTCTAGGCTGTGAGTCATGGTTGTCTTCAAGGAGAGTTTATGGTAGGTGGATTCCCTCTCATAGAAAGTTGCCACTTGTTTTTTATCCTTTCCTCTTTGTTCCTTCAGATTTGGACTTTGGAGGTTCAAACCATGGTTTAAAAAACGGCTGTTATAACAAAAATAACGGCCGTTATAACGGATTCGGACCTCCCCCATTACGTTATGTACCATTTAACGCTCAGAAAATAATGGCCGTTATTTTCCGTTATAACGAAAATAACAGTCGTTATTTTCTGACAAAATTTGTGGAAAAAAGGCCCATTATTTCCGTTATTTTTTATTGAAAATTTGAAATTCAAAATTTGATTTTGAATTTTAGCGCTGTTTTTTCCCGTTATTTTCCGTTTTTTGCCCGAGTGTTACAATTCGTTATTACGGAAAAAACGATAAAGCCCCCAGTCCGTTATACCATTATAACGGCCACTTTTAAACCTTGGTTCAAACATCTAATCTCATCAAGAAATTTTCATTTCATCAAAGATTATTTTTGGTGAGTTTTTGAAGGATATACAAACTCTATGAACCCCCTATTCTATGCTGCACACCCTATTGTAGGTTTTCATCCTCTTTTCTCAGACCATCTTTGAAAATGATTGGTTATTCAAAATTATTTGATTAATGGATGATTAATTCCAATTTAAGGTGACTCAGATTTTTCCCTATTGTAGGTTTTCATCCTCTTTTCTCAGACCATCTTTGAAAATGATTGGTTATTCAAAATTATTTGATTAATGGATGATTATTTCCAATTTAAGGTGACTCAGATTTTTCCCAACTTCTTGATTTTTCATTCAATTTTTAGATCTAGCTTTCTTCATATACATGTTGTGTCCGTGCCTGCACGTTTTTGTGTGTTCTCTAATTTCCCTTTGATTTTGTCTTTTCCTGACCCACTGTAACTGACTTTTGGTATTTAACAAATCATTCAAAACGTAAGGAAACAAAATAAGATATAAGAGTAAAGGCCTGTTTGAATGGCTACTTTTGCAGTAAAATATATTTTATGAGTTTTTTAACCAAAAAGTTCTTTTCGCCGCTAAAAAAGAGGGATAAACAGGCCCTAAGAATCTAAAAAAACTTCTGCTGTCATGTTTATTTTAACTTCTCGCTTATTTAAATTTAATCTTTGTTTTTGAGAGTTCCTTTTTTGGTAAAAAGTTCAAAGCCCGATGTAGAACTCTCATAAATTGTATCTGAGAATCAGAATAAAAAAACCCTCCCTAAAAACCATTTTTCTTCTTTCTCTAATCATTATTTTTGAAATGGCTGTCACTATCTTGTTAACCTTTTGAATCAAACTCCATTTAGATTGACCACCCCTCTTTAAAGCTCTCTAAGAACTCTTTCCTACTCCTTGTGGCTAATCATTCTTTCTTTAAACAATTGCAAGTTTTTGAATTAAGTCTGAAGAAATTAGTCTCTAAAATTATTTCATTGTTCATCTTTAATACATTCTAGATCCTTCATGTGGTACTTTTAATTATCCACCTACAAACTGATCTAACGAAACCAGCCATTTGAACCACATGAGTAATCCAGTATTTTAGGAATTAGTCTTTGAACTTTTGCTTGGATAACTGATCCAATTTTTGCAGGTGTGGCAAGAGTTTTGGATAACAGGAGATTGTGATGGACGAGGCGATCCAGTATCAAACCCAAATGGTCCTTTGGATCATGACCTTTTCTTGCTCTGTGCAAGGGACACTGTCAAGCTTCTAAGGAATCATCCCAGCCTTGCTCTTTGGGTTGGGGGAAACGAACAAACTCCCCCGGATGACATTAACACAGCTTTGAAAAATGATCTGAAGCTCCATCCATATTTTCAAAGCTTCAACAATACGAGCCTTTCCTTAGAAGATTTACCCCTTATATCAAATGATCCTAGTCAATATCTTGATGGTACTCGTGTTTACATCCAAGGATCCATGTGGGATGGCTTTGCAAATGGGAAGGGGGACTTTACGGATGGCCCTTATGAAATCCAAAACCCCGAAGACTTCTTCAAGGACAATTTCTACAACTATGGGTTCAACCCGGAGGTTGGCTCCGTGGGGATGCCTGTTGCGGCTACCATCAGAGCAACAATGCCTCAAGAAGGATGGAAGATTCCATTGCTTAAAAAGCTCTCTGATGGTTACATTGATGAAATCCCAAACCCCATATGGGAATACCATAAATACATTCCATATTCAAAGCCAGGATTGGTTCATGATCAGATTGAACTCTATGGGTCCCCAAAGGACCTCGATGATTTTTGTGAGAAGGTTAAACTGAATCGAACTTCCTCCACTTGAATGTGATGCTTTTGTCTTCTCTGTTCTTGTTCTGATAATTGTTCAATTATTGTCCCAGGCACAACTTGTTAACTACATTCAGTATAGAGCGCTGCTGGAGGGATGGACTTCTCGTATGTGGACTAAGTACACGGGTGTTCTGATTTGGAAGACTCAGAATCCTTGGACAGGTCTTCGAGGTCAATTCTATGATCATCTCCATGACCAAACAGCAGGTTTCTATGGCTGCCGCTGTGCAGCAGAACCAATTCATGTCCAGCTCAATCTGGCAACGTATGCTATAGAGGTAAACGATACATTATAACTTTATTTTTCTGACATAAGCTTGGTACCCCTTTGATGTGCAAAAGACAATTGATGGTGACTTCTTGTTGCCTTTAAACAGGTAGTAAATACCACCTCTGATGAACTATCTAATGTAGCGATAGAAGCCTCAGTGTGGGATCTAGATGGAACATGTCCATACTACAAAATTACTGATAAACTCTCTGTTCTGGCTAAAAGAACACAAACCATCATTGAGATGGAGTATCCGAAGTCTAGAAATCCGAAGCCTGTCTACTTTCTTCTTCTCAAGCTTTTCAACATGTCAGACCATGCCATTTTGTCAAGGAACTTTTATTGGTTGCATCTTCCTGTTGGAGATTACAAGCTGTTGGAGCCTTATAGGACAAAGAAAATACCCCTCAAGATAACATATAAAGTTTTCAACAAGGGGTCCACTTATGAATTCCAAATGCTCGTGCAGAACACATCCAAGGACCCAAACTCCAAAAGTCTAAGTTACAAGAATCCTGTCACTGATAGACACAACAACAATGATTATGATATGGATTCGATAGAATCCACACAAGGTGGGACAGAGGAGAAATGTAGAGTTGGTTTGTTTGAGAGGATTTACAGACGTTTCTCAAGGTCTGATGGGGGTTTGAGGGTTGTGGAAGTGGATGGGACTGACTCAGGAGTTGGTTTCTTCCTCCATTTCTCCGTCCATGCTTCAAAGAAAGATTCACAAGAGGACACGAGAATTCTCCCAGTCCATTATTCTGATAACTATTTCTCACTGGTACCAGGGGAAACAATGCCAGTCAATATTTCATTTGAGGTGCCTTCGGGTGTCACTCCAAGCATCACGCTTCATGGCTGGAATTATTGTGGCGGACATTCTGTCTATTAAGATGGGTAACCAATTTTATTTTGTGTAGGAGTTATAATATAAGAAGTTTCAAAAATGCACTTGTCCCCCCAAAAAAAAAAATATTTACAAAATGTTGGGAAACCAGATTAAATTTAAATTCTTATCCTGAAAATATCTTTTGATTCTGAGCTGAAACTTCTATGATAAACAATTCCTAGATTATGATAGAAGGGTCGGGATCGAGGGACAGTGAATCCAACAGACTTTTCACCCGAAATTATATGACGTGGATGCTCACACCATCTGACGGCCAAAAGTGCTAAGTTGTGGCTTTGTAAAGCTGAACGTAGAGTGAGAAAGCCAAGCTGAGTGACAAAAGAAGGAAGGCAAGCCGACACACTTTCCCAAAAAGACTGACGAGGGAAGACATTTTAAATTTCAAAATTCAAAATTTACCCCTCTCAAACATTCCCTCCCTGCAACCCTTAACCCTCTTTCTCTCCACACCACAGCTCTCTCTCTCTCTAACCTCACCGTCTCTCAAACCCTAAGTCTACAAACATGGTGCTTGACTTTGCAAGGGATTGTTGTCTCACTTTACAGGCATTACATGTGCTATGATGTCCACAGTTTCCCTCCACTCAAGAAAAAAAATTGCCAACTGAGGGATAAGAGAGCCTAGTAAGTCCTTCATACAAGTTTTTACTGCTCCATCACTTGCAACAAAGACTAAATCATTCAAAAGACTAGGAATAATAAACATAATTTACTTTTAGTACACATGGGTCAATGTATTCAAAACATGGACTTGAGTCCAATTTGACTTGAAACACAGTCGACTATTTAAGCTAAAACTCATAGTCCATTGGCGTTTCATGGGGATTTTCAGAGAACTTTGTCAATTCAAACTCTGTATGGATGCCCGAATAAGTTTTTTAGGAACGATTTTTACATAGAAATGTCATACAAGTTTTTAGTAATGATATTTTGGGTATCAGGTTAGCCTCAAATGAACATGGAAATAAATCATCCAACAGACTAACCCACTTGTTGATTCTATTTTGTTACTTGCGTTCTTAATGAGGGCTTGATCTTTGTCTCCATCTTAAAATTTGAAAGTAAGGAAAAATAAAGGACTTCATGACCCACACTGTATATATTACTTTGGATTGCATCATTCTTCAGCTAGAGAACTCGTCCTCGAGTTCGGTTAAATGACGTCCTTAGATTGGTCCACGAAGCTTCTTCTGTATCTTTTATTTGGCTTGAATGTTAGGAATGTTCTTGCTGAACTAATACATCCCTAAACCACTACTTCTTCAAAAATTCATTCAACTTCACTTGGCAACTTCAAGAACGGAGCTTAAAGGACTGAAAATGACGGAGCTTGCCCTACTCAGGTTTTTGCCACTGTTTATGATTCTCCAAAGAGGAGACGAGAAGACATTGAAGACGTTTTGCAATCTCACAGAACCTCCCACTTTCAGACTTCTCTGAAGACTTCTATAGAGGAAAAGAAAGATTAAGACCCCCCAAAACGAAGTCACTTTTCTGCAATCGAGCGACAAGTGTAGTCGCATTAAATGCCATTTTGTTGCTCTGTGAAGGGAGGAAAAGAGACGGCTTGTCTTTGTTCGGCTTTACAAAGCCATAGCTTAGCACTTTTGGCCGTTGGATGGTGTGAGCATCCACGGCTTACAATTTCGGATGAAAAGTCTGTTGGATTCTCTGTCCCTCGATCCCGACCAATGGTAGAAATTGAAATAAAGTGCCAATTGGAAGAATAAACGGGAGAATTACTTGTAGAGCCGTAAATCTGCATTTATGGCCTTACATGCCCTTCGCCAAAGACCAAGAACTCCAAAAGCACTCTTGCACGTTTCATTCGAAGTTTGCCCCAATCTAATCCGTACCTGGGCAGGTGGGAGTTATTCCCTGTTAGCCTTCTATGAGAAAAAGGTCAATCATTCACGAGTGCCCCAAAAGAGAGCATGCCCTAGATGTGTATAGACCAAAAATTAACTTGATTAGTGATTTCTAAGCGTTGGATTGGAGTCGTTTTAATGGGTTGATTTGTTGATTTTTAACTGGAATTTGAGCATTATTTGGGGTACAAAGATCCAAAGGTTTGAAATCACTAATCAGTCTATTTTTTGGTTTGTAGGTCCATCTAGGGATGGGCCAAACGTCCATACAGTCAGCATCCTCTAAGACTGCCACGTGGCTCATATTGTGCTCAGTCAGCACAGTTCTACTCCTATCTTGGCTATCATTTGAGCAATAATCATTGATGGTGGACGTTACCGACCTAGGGATATTTGGCCCATCCATAGGTGGACCTACACACCAAAAAATAGCTTGATTGGTGGGATTTGAACGTTGATTTGAGTGCTGAATATGACAACTATCGAGTGTCAAGGTTGATTGGTGGGTAGAAATTTGTGTCCCATCAATATCAGCTACATACGTTTGAAATGGGCTTTAATCCAAACTGAAGGCAAGTGCTAAATGGCTCAACCACCACAATAATTGCTGTCAAGGAGATCTCATTGTTTTTTAGGTAAAAAGGATTGATGTTATCATTTTCTGTTAAAATGAAAGTGAATAATATAGGGCAACTGAGGCAAAGGTAATCCACACCCTAAATCAGTGCGGTGTGCAACCCTCTTAAGGTCTTAGTGCCTTGGGAACACTGCGCTTCACAGATTTACGGTGCAGATTCACTTGGTGTAGCATGTACACCTGGCAATTGATATAACAGGCCACAAAAGAAGTTATTTTAGCAAATCTTCATTTACGCTTTAAGTCAGTCTGAGATGAGGGCGTGTTTGATTACACAGAAAATTTACGGAGAAAATTCATCTGGGAAATGCCTTAAATGGCTGATTGATTGCAACTGAGAACACATATTTCAATCATGTGAGGAAATAAAGACGTTTTTTTTTCAGGTGGAAATGAATTCTGACCTATCTAGATGGGAAATGAATTCCAGGTTTAGTAGGGAAAATTATCCAGATTTAAATGGCTTGGTAGGGAAAATTATACAGATTTAAAAGGGCTATCTAACAATGGACAGTTGTGTTTTTCAAGTAAAATTGCATTTTCCCACTTGGCAATCACACCCACCCTAAGAGTTTAATGTTAATTCGTTTAAATTAATGGATGGAAATAGGTCAGGGGCTGATCTTTATTACGATTCAAAACTGATAAGCCTGTGTGTTCAAGAACAAATATGATTCGATTCTTAGCTAAGATATAAAACGGCATTTCTCTCTTAAAATTTCCCATTATAAAGCCCTGATTACATTGCTACATCAGCCATAATTCCAGGTAAATTTGCAGCTAAGGGGTCTTCCTTAGAAAATAAGAACAGACTGGGTTCATACCTCCTGCATCAATCGGTGAAACACAATCCAAAACATGAGGGACCTCCCTCTTTAATGGGCCACAAACAATAGTTCGCATTATGGAGTTGTAATGGCTGTTGACAGACCCTTTTTTAAACAATGAACCATACAACCTTGACAGTCCAATAAAGCTGGGGGCATTCACGCTCTGTCTGTCCAGCAACTGATGCAATTTTTTTTCCTTAGCCATAGGTGTAACCAGTCAACAACATTAGAAAGGATACAACATGAAATCAGTCACACCACACATCACCACGATCAACCCACAACTACAGAGCAAAGAGAGATTAGATCCACCTGATCACCATCATCAAGTGGACCTGTGAATCCGAGCATCAAGGTATTAGTTTTACTTGGGCCTTCTTGTTCATATACAAGTAATGCATGACCGTGCATAATCGCACTTACACATTTCTTATTGCCAACCAATCAGTGTTCCCAGTGTTCCATTCATCCTGCAACTCAAGTTCCTGGTCCTAGTTTTGAGCTCGAGAGACCAAATTATTGATTATAATAATTTCCCAACTTGTTCTTGTTTGTGGTATTAACAAAAACCGAACAGCTGGGTTGTTTGAGATGGAGCAGAAAACCAAATAGAAAATCACTAGTTTTCAGTAAATTTTACGTAATTCCATAAAAACACAACTTCCACTGCAAGTGCCCAACTGCCCACCATCCCCTATCTTAGACTACAGACTCGTCGTCTAAGGTTTTACACCCAGTGTTGAGAAAGATCAAATTTACTGCTCTCTCTCTTATCTGACGAGGCTTCTCACACCATTTCAAACACAACTAACACATTTTGTTGCCATTGGTTCTAAAGGTATAATCTGGATTCAATAAAACAATGAATATATACTCACAATTATACGTATCATTGAAGCAAAGCCTTCTATAGCCATGCTTTAATGTTCTTAAAAGAGCTCCATCAACTGCTGGATCACATCTGCATTTCAAATGATTACACATGCTGTTAAATATGGAATTTTGGTTCAAAACGGGGAAGAAAAAAAACATCTATTTAGTTTCAACAATGGAAAATTTTGGAAAAATAGCTCTTTTTCTGACAAGTAAAAAGAATATTATCTTCACATCTGGGAATAAATTTAATGTTGGTTTCCTTCCTACTGTCGTCGGATTATGAATAAGAACAAAATGTACTAATATATCAAAAGGAAATAATGGGACTCCATTAATATTGTTAAGATAAAACCCTTATCACTCGGAGAAAATGTTAATTTTCTAATCACAGGATATGTGGAAAACATGATTGTGGAGATGATGTGAAAAAGAAAGAACCCAAAATGGCTATTAGTTTCACTTAAAATGGCCAATGAGCAAGAATGTAAATATACGCTACCTTGAAGAATAGATGGTGTGGTATGGAACTCCTGCCACATACTTCGGTAAGAAGCAAGATCAACATTGAGGAACTTAGCAGCAAGAAAAGCAGCTCCGGCAGCAATGTGATGGGGCTTAAACTGAAGCCAAAGAGAGCTCCGAAGCCTGCACAAAGAACAATAGTTAAATTTGATTCCTTACAGACAATTGTATTAAAAGATTATAAATAAAAAGCAATATACCAAGCATTGTTCAAGATGGATGACAAATAAATGGCTACCCAAACCAACCATCTGCACCAACTCTAAACATGAACAGGGAATGTCTTGTACATGGTATTTCAACATCAACAGAATCCATATCAGTTTCACAAAGGGGACAAAAAAGTTAAAGCCAGGATACAGATTTTTCATGTAAGCAAAGCAAGCCAAGTCCTTGAGCATTCTTATTCTTACCAACTACAAAAGCAGCCACAGGTGGAAAACTTTCCCAAGAAGCTTCTGCAGAAATGCTGGCAGAGTGCCAAAACAGTAGAAAATAATGTATACCCTCTGGAATAAAGCAGTAGCTCCTGGGTATAATTCTGCTCCAGGGGTGTTTTCACTCCAGTGATCCACACGCAATTAAATTGGGAAATCTTACAGGAAGTTGTAATGCATTGCAAGAACGTGAACTTCTTGAAGTGCATGCTGACATCTTCTGTTCAATAATGCAATACGAAAAGGCATGCCAATATGCATGCTTTCATCCTCGTGGCACATGCAGATACAAGAATATAATGCAGTACAAAAATTAAAGCGCAAAAGATGTATGATGAGACAGACTAAAAGGTATAAATGCATGCATACATGGGGCAGATTAAAATGTATACCATCCAACAACTCTAGGGAAAGCTATATACTGCAGTAGAGTTGGACTATTTGTAAACATTACAGATACGACATTGATAACACACTATATAATACAATATTATAAATTGTTAAATACTAGACAATACATGCCATGTTAAATAGCATAAAAATGTTACGATGTTTTAACAAGCATTTGATGGCTAGACAGAGATAGTGGGAATGCAAATATAGTTTTTTGTTTATCTTTTGTGTGTGTTTATATGTGTTCCCAGAAGCTAGTACAAACAAATGTTGACATTTTTCACTTAAAAAAAAAATTCTAGAAATCAATAACTTTCTAAAAATTTATTGCTTTCTAGGAAAGAGAATAGATGCCATAGCCATTTTCTAGGTTTAATGGGTCAAAGAGAATCATACTACTCTGGCAAGACCTATGTAACAATGACACGGGCAATACAGATACGAGGTGTCTAACACTGCGCCTATAAGAAGCCTGATAAGCGTACATGTCCCTACAGATATATTATAATATAATATTTTAGTTTAAATCAAAAGTTATTTATACAAAAATAAGGAAAGAGAAATACGGAAGGTAAGAGAAAATAATTTTTTATATGCACTATCCAATAACATAACAAATACAGTAGATTTATATGCGGGAAAACTATCAAACAAGTATATTGTGTTTAACAACTTAACAAAATAGTGTATAGAGGATGGAAGAAACCAATCCTTAAAAATCATTCATTTAATAAAAAAATTACTGACATAAAGGGTGGCACTGTCATATGTATCATGATGCATGTTGGGATGTGTCGACACAAGCGCCTGTATGTCGATGTGTCTGACACAAAAAAATCCTAAAAGTGCCATGTCCTCGATACATAAGGTAAAACTAAAAAATGCATGCTCGGCCAAATTTTTGCATGATATGGTGATCATCTGGGGCAATGTTTGACATCCGAATAATGGTATTATGAAATAGAAGGGAACACAATGACTAACATTTTTAGTATAAATAGCAAATTAGCAATAACTATTTTTAATATTATCTCAATATAAATAATTTTCATGACTTGCCCGAGTCAAAGTAATGTTAGCCAAGCAACTCCCCATCATGGAGTATATAAATCTTGATAGATCCAGTGTGATGTACCATGTTGAGAACTTGTCAAACATGTATTAGTAGATGATATTGAATGGATAAAGATATACTAGTCTAATTGACGTATTTGTGCAACATAACATATAGTTAGTGTCCATTTCCTTTAAGAATGCAGTGTAACATAGCATATAGCATGCACATGGGTTCATAGGCCCATAAACTAATTATTCTTGTCTAACTTATTCATAAATAAAGTGCTCAGCCCTGACTTTATAGTTTTAGGTCTGGATTTATGAGTTATCGGAATAAAATTAGCAGATCTGTAGAGATTACAGTTTATAGTTCCACAGTTAAAATCTCTAGTAGGTAATAGCTAATGAAATTATGTATGTGATAACACATGTAACTTAGACATGGAGATGCATGTCTAGTCAGACACTGAAACAAGGTGTCAAGCACGCTGAGCAAAGGAAAGCAGATCGTCTCGTAGTTTAAATCTAGGTCTTGAGATATGTCTCAACCAGTTGAAGAAATGAGATGTCTCGACCGAGACGGTATGATACAAACTGAGAAAAGGGCTAGAGAAACCAAAACAAGCCTATATAAACCCTCAGTGTATCGTTACAGTAACCCTGAGATCAAGACATCTATGCCGAGACATTCCAAGATGGATCGCTACTTTGTACCATGGATCTGATGACATGTCTACACGCTTAATTTGATGACATTGAAGTATATGCGCATGTATATATATTGAATATTATATTATAATATATAAATAATAGCTGAAAACAAGAGGAAGAAATTAAAAAAGAAAGAATGATAGAAAAACTGAAACTGTCCTCACAAGTCCTGTGACTGTCCAACATGTCAAAATTACAAAAAAAACTGAATTGTCCTTGCATAGCTTCAAACCCTATTTTTATCTTCTATTTATTAAAAAAGAAATACTAAAAAAAAGGAGTAACCCAGCCAACTCCTTTAGATAATGAATTGGCAATATTGTTTGCACTAGATAGCTGAACAAGACGCCCAGTTCCATATTCAAGTAATGTCGTCTAAGATATTTGCAAGTCTCCAAGGACCCCAGAACCTTCTTAGACACCAAAGAAATGCATTAAAACCAGTATCTGTTAATATAAAACCAAAATGGGAAGACCGAAACTTGAAACTTTCCAATAAATCCCTTGCCTTCGCTTTGACAGTCCTTGAACCTGCTAGGCCCTCTTAGAAAACCTCAACACCTTCCATCATTTCTAAAAACACGAGAAAGGGCCATCAAAATTTAATTAACCTAGCCAAGGACTGAGCCAGGGGGGGCACGTGCCCCCCTCAACTTTGAAAATCCTTCCCCCCCCCCCCCCCCCCCAACCACACACACACACCCACACCCACACATTTTGTTTTAGTTTAGCGCCCCTTCAATTTTTCTTTTAATTATATTGTGCCCCCCTTAAATACCCTTATTTTGGTTTTAGTGCCCCCCTCAATTTTTGTTTTTAATTATACTGTGCCCCCTCTTAAACAAATCCTGGCTCTGCCCCTGAACCTAGCTGATAAGAAAAAAGTTTTCAACTTAACTAGATTCAAACTTTAAAGAACAAAATTGGAATAAAGACACTCCTCCAGTTACTGTACTGAACCAAGGTAATGGTACAAAGGCTGATTATAAGTTTTTTTAATCTTTCCTTCCTGAAAGGGATTATCTATATATAAAGGAAGCTTGGGAGGACCCAAAACAAGATCAAAACTAGAAGAAACGAGACCTGCATCACTAACTCTCAAAATACCCATAGTGGCAAAAGATAGTTTTCAAACAGAAAAAAAGTTTTTACGTAAAAGCAACATTCCAAACTGAAAATAAGGGAATTCTTCCAATGGAAGGCTTACACAAACTAATAATTTGCATAAACTCATAACTATCTCTACCCAGTTCACTACACATGGCAATTGATCTGGACCATCTAATCAATGAGCTACCTCTGGGATGGATCATAGCCTAGCAAAAAAATTCACACTTCTCAGATCATCCCAGCCATTCGATCAGTCTCCTGGAGAGTCAAAAAATTATTGAACAGCTAGGATAATCCACACAAGATATTTTTCTTGTTTATGGCCCATCCAAGGATAATCCACGTGGTCTCAGATCAGTGGGCATGGGACTGAGGATAAACAGCCCATACAAACTTTAGTTTGTACAAGGCTTCCACAGGAGTCATCCCAAATAAAAATATATAACTTCAAGGTAAGTAAACAACAAAACTGGTTCTGGAAGGTCTGCGGCTAACTCTAATAACCAGTGACCGTGTTGGTAGGGGAATTTTCATGGTAAAGGTATCCACAACATATCGGCAGTTCAACTTCAGATGTAAAACAAAACTTTCCATGAACAGCATATCAATCCGCCAGCTAAGAATATCATACAGGTGAGCACGCTATTCTTGTGAAGATCCTGCAATTAATATGCCATGCCAAAAAAATCAATATGCCAATGCCAGAAAGGGCTGGGTAGAGTAATCACTCTTGAGAAAAAGTAACATTGACACAAGTAAAAGCAGTTCAATGGCAAAAATGTAGAAAGAAAAACATTTAGCCTCCATATGAATGCTATTAAAAACCTGAATTAAGCTGCAACAAATAATTAGTTATTACTTATAAAAAACCATAATTAGAATGTGAACACCACACAGTCTGTTATCATATACGTATTTAGTCGTATTTCCCATGTAAAGGGTAGTTTTGTAAATACCTCTCAGTATGAGGGGTATGCTTGTCCATGTAAAAGGTTCTCCATATAAATAATATTTTTGGAGTCATGTGACCTATGCATGACATCCTTCTCCCTTCCTTCTCTTCTCTCTCCTTTCTCTTTCTTCCTTGGAAACCCTAATTACAAACCTTAGACAATCCCTAGTTTCAACTTGGTATTAGAGCCTGCCTTAAGGCTTGGGAGGTTGCGGGTTCAAGTCTCTAGCGGAGTGTATTCCCGCTGAGGGGAGGTCGTGGGTTCAAGTCTCTAGCAGAGTGTATTCCCACTGAGGGGGCGTATTAGCGGAGGGTGTGTTCCTGCGCACGTGTTGTGTTGGCTCGATAACCCATTTGTATACATAGCTGTTTCGCCTTTCCCCAACAAGTCAATCTGTTGGGTAAAGAGGGCGAAACAACGTTCCACAGAGGATGTGATGCCTGGGAGGTCCCGTGTTCAAACCTTCCTACAAGGTTGATCTTTTGAGGGTAAATGGTTGTTTAACATGGTATCAGAGCAAGGTTTCAAAGTAGCTTGAAGAACATCATCCAGGGATTGTCTGAGAGGTGCTGATTCCTGACGTTAGCAGCCGTACGGACAAGGTGAGGATGATGCTCCGAAACTCCACCACTTGGTAGATCTCATTTTTCTCTTCTTTTTGGTGATTTTTTGAACTAGTTTGAAGATTTTTTGGCTGATTTTTCAGGAAAAATCGAAAACCCCCCTTTTTCAGATCTCAGTGATTTACAATCCCTTTTGGCCTTTTTCTCCCATGTTGGTTACTCACTTTAGGTTCAGTTTTTTACCACCAACCTATTGATACCCTCTCTTGCTCCATTCCATGGAGGATTGAGTTTTCCCTCCACTACTATAATACCCATATTTTGCATCCAATCTTGTCCTCTACTGCCTATTATACTACTTGGAGGACCTGATTTGGTTATATAACCCTTCCTTGTGACTCACCTGTATAACCCTTCCTTATACTTTGGTACTATGGCAGCCCATGGTTCGTGTTTATTGGCTTTCGTTATTTTGTTACCTTTGTTGATGACCATACTCGGTGTACATGAGTATATCTCATGAAAACCAAAGATGAGGTTCGTTCCATCTTCTAGGGTTTTCATAAGATGATCCAGACCCAGTATGGTACTTCCATCAAGGTCCTTCGGTCTGACTAAGGTGGTGAGTATATGTTTGGAGGTCTCTAACAGTATTTTTTGGACCGTGGGATTTGCCACCAAAACCATTGCAGCTACACACCTCAACAGAATGGTTTAGCTGAGGTAGTTCGTTCTCTTCTGATCGGTTCCAATGTTCCTACGTTCAATTGGTCTGATGTTGTTTTGACTACGGATTACCTGACTAACTGGATGCCTTCTCGTGTGCTCAATTTCAAGTCTCTGTATCAGGCTCTTGCCCCCAGTTCTTCTCTATTCGTAGTCCCTCCTCATATTTTTGGCTACGTTTGTTGTCGACATTATGGGTCCTCATCGTACCAAACTAGATCCAAAGACTCTTAAATGTGTGTTCCTTGGCCATTCTTCCACTCACAAGGGGTATTGGTGACTCGGTGTTAACACCCCTTGTCTGGGAAAAAGTTTATTTCCATGGATGTCACCTTCCACGAGGACGCTTCTTTTTTCTCCCCTACCTCTCTTTAGGGGGAGTGTAGTAATGAAGAGAGGTCCATATCATGGATGTTCATCTTCCTGTTGTTTCCCTATCTCCATCTCTAGTGCCTGAGAGGCCTCATCCTGCTCAACCTACTACTGTGACTGATAGTGGTCCTCGAGCTCAGGGGGAGCTTAAAGTCTATAGCAGAAGGGGGAAAGCCACAGTTGATCCAGTACCAGTTGCACCATCCTTGAATCCAGGTAATATCTCTTCTTATATACATGTTCCTTCTTCCTCTACTAATGTTTGTGCTTCTGGCCATCTTCCCATTGCTTTGAGAAAGGGTACTATGAGTTGTACTCAACATCTTTTGAGCAACTTTGTTTCATATGAGGCTTTGTCTCTCTCGTACAAGGATTTTGTCACATCCGTTTCTACTATTCATATTCTCTCTTTTGTGGTAGAAGGGTTGAAGCACCCTAGATAGAGAGCTGCTATGGTAGAAGAGATGAGTGCCTTGGACAAGAATAGAACATGGTAGCTAGTCGATTTGCCAAGAGGCAAGAAATTCGTTAGTGGTAGATGGGTGTTTACAGTGAAGTACAAGGCAAATGGGTCAATTGAGAAGTACAAGGCTAGATTTGTGGCCAAGGAATACACCCAGACATATGGGATTGATTACGTGGAGACTTTTGCACCAATGACTAAGATGAACTCCATAAGGGTGTTGTTTTTCTTAGCAGCAAACCAAGCATGGCCTTTACATCAGTTGAATGTGAAGAATACATTTCTTCATGGTGACTTGCATAAAGAGGTGTACACGGTTCCTCCGCCTGGTTTCATCCCACCAGGGGAAGGTGGTAAGGTGTGTAAACTGAGAAAGGCCCTCTATGGGCTTAAGCAGTCTCCGAGAGCCTGGTTTGAGAGATTTACTCTAGCAGTAAAGAAGTTGGGCTACACCCAGAGCCAAGCCGATCACACTATTTCTGAAGCACCAAGGGAGGAGCACCACTATCATCATTGTCTATGTTGATGACATCATTTTGATAAGGAATGATGCAGAAGAGGTGGCGAAGCTGAAGTGTCATCTAGCAGGGGAGTTTGAGACCAAAGATCTAGGATCTCTCAAGTACTTTCTAAGTATATAGGTTGCAAAATCTAGCCAAGGGATCTTCATCTCTCAAAAGAAGTATGTCCTAGACCTGCTAAGGGATTTTGAAAAGTTGGGAGTCAAGCTAGTGGAGACTCGTATAGAGCAGAATCACAAGTTGGGCGATGCAAGTGGTAAGCTACTATAGGATATAGGGAGCTTTCAGAGACTAGTTGGGAGATTGACCTCTCTCTCCCTGACTAGACCAGACATTGCTTATGCAATGAATGTTATCAGTCAGTACATGCACTCACACAGAGACATTCACTTAGAGGCAACACACAGAATCTTAAGGTATCTCAAATATGCTCTTTGTAGAGGCCTTCTATTTAAGAAAAATGGTCATATGAGAGTAGAGTCATATACCGATGCAGACTGGGCAGGTGCCAAAGATGACATGAGATCCACCTCATGCTATTGCACCTTTGTTGGGGGCAATCTAGTTACCTGGAGGAGCAAGAACCAACCTGTGGTTGCTAGATCTAGTGCAAAGAAAGTTTAAGGCAATGGCCTATGGTTTGTATGAGATGCTATGGTTAAAATCCTAGTGGTTGAACTAGGCTTCCCCGTCTCAGGTCCTGTGAGTTTGTACTGTGACAACAAAGCCGACATTAGTATTGCTCACAATCCAGTTCAGCATGATCGGGCCAAGCATATTGAAGTTGATCACCACTTCATCAGGGAAAAAATTGTTTCTAGGGAGGTGTGTACTCCTTTCGTCAAGACAGATGAGCAAGTTGCTGATTTATTCATTAAGGGAGTTCCTAGTTGGCAACTTCGCAAGTGTCTTAGCAAGTTGGGCATGAGAGATATCTATGCACCAACTTGAGGGGGAGTGTTATCATATACGTATTTAGTTGTATTTCCCATGTAAAGGGTAGTTTTGCAAAAAGGAAATTCCTCACCATGAACACAAGAGTGTTCCCTATGCGCTAGTTTTTGTATTAGGAGTACTTAAATACAGACATAGAAACACAATTAATCGCAGAATAGCCCATGCCCAACTTGACCTGAAGGAGCAGGACCAGAATCACTATACGGGAATTACGCCAACTCAGATTCATGCTGTACCAAAGCACAAATCGTTCCACAATCAGGTGACATAAGGTATGTCCTATTCTGCTATTATTTTTGTTCCGATGTCCTTGTGAAGTACCCCAATACAAAAAGTGGTGCATTGGAAATACTCTGGTCATTTTTAAGAGTAAAAGCGAAATAAAATTAGATTCTCAGACCTCAAGAAATTCAAATTAAAAAAAATCTCCACAGAAACATTATTTCGCTGCTTGTGCATAAGAATATAATAGAGTTTCAGGCTGCTTGTGCCTCCTTTCCACCTCCATGAACGATTACGAAGCAGCATCAGACCCACATCACTCATAAGCATCCACCAGGGATTGCGACCCATTGTTATACGAGTAAGCATATTATGGGACCTGTTGCTTAGTACAGATACAAGTATAAGCTGACTCAGTCAAATGCTTATATAGCAATCATGTCAGTACCCCGTGAAAACAGAAGTCGGGATTGCCATGGCAATGATTTAACATTTATATAAACACCATGTCGGGGAAAGGTAATTGATCTTAGCATCCAGAAAAGGATTATAAACACCAATGAGAAAAAACATGAGGTGAAAAACTTACCCTTCACTGACCAAGTTCAAGGCCAGATTCACCAAAACAGTCTGTGAAAGCCCTAATTTGTTTAGGACAGATGTAAGAGGAACGTATGGATGCTGCACATTAAGCTCAAAATCTAGAGTTGTCAGTATCATTTGCTCAGCCTCAGTCACACGCTCTCGATACTGCTCAAACCAGTCCTGTTCAAAATAGTGCAATAAGTTTATAAGTGACAGGTATATCTTCAGTCACATGCTACACGCAACACCTCATGACAGCATATAGATAGAATAAAATAGAAGCTGCATCTCTATCTTTCAATCTAACAGTTTATTTAAAGATCTATCAATGTTGGACATGGCAGACACTGACTCGTCCCGAAGGTGGTTTGGACTGTTTGTGAATGTGCTGTTATATCTATACTATTTTTTAAGGCAACCCTGAAGGGTAAAATGTGATCTACATTTTGCTACTTTTTTTTTTCATAAAATGCTCTCAACTCTATTTAACTCATCAATAACAATGAGGGGTAAAAATGTCTTTGGACATATTTACTATTGTAGACAAAACCTCCCTCTCATGTGCCTTCCGCTAATTGTAATACTAATTCATAACAATGAGGGGAAAAAATCTCATTGGACATATTAACTATTGTAGACAAAACCTCCCTCTCATGTGCCTATGGTTTTATATTCAACAATATCACTTTAGAACAATGAATTTTGGTAACTGAAATCTGATCATTTGGACACTAGTCTTCATACAAGGAAAAATACTCCAGTGATAACATGGCTGTCAATGTCCTTAAGATTCATGGTCATAAATAATGACTTGGAATAGAAGTAAAAACATCTAAAGATACTCACCACAGGGAGAAGACAAGGAAAGAAAGTAATATCCTGCTCATGACAAATATCACAGGATGTTCTCAATACATTGTTCAAAGGTCGTGGTGTCTCCTCAGACTTCGCAGCAAGGAACAGAGCTGCCGTCGCAATCAACTACATACATAGCTAAGATCAGTAATGAAGAACGACAAAATTAAGATAGAACTAGAAGACCACGAGTCGTTACAGAGGGCAGTGAAGCCATTGCAACATAACAAACAACAGCAAAAAATATTAAAGAATCTGGCTAAACAACTAGAGATACCGAGAGAAAAGAACCAAGAAAATGATATAGCCATATATTTCCCATTCTAAATATGTAATACCGACAGAAACAAACAGAAATAAGTCCTTTCTTAGCCAAAAAAGGATAAATGGCTACTGCTTTTCCATACTCTTGTGGGAAAGCAATGCACAAACCTTAGTAAACACCAATGTTACCAAAAACATCGGACAAAAATGTTCTGGCGAATGTTACGTGGGTAGAGGCTTGCTAATGTTATCAATCAAATTACTTCTAAGGCGGTGATCTATTATTTTTCTCCCACACGCATAGGGAAGCCAATGATATGGAGGACCTTTTAGTGAAACGAAACATACCTTGTAT
Organism: Euptelea pleiosperma; assembly: GCA_035048495.1. Lineage (NCBI taxonomy): Eukaryota > Viridiplantae > Streptophyta > Magnoliopsida > Ranunculales > Eupteleaceae > Euptelea > Euptelea pleiosperma. The sequence goes on from CM068546.1 coordinate 29,922,196, forward strand.
GCAAGGAATCCTCTTCCCTAATTTTGCATCTTCTTTTTCTTCTCCTAAAGGAGAGAAGGGCAGCTGCGGCGGGGGGGCGACCTCCCTAGAATCCTAGCCAGTGTTAACATGTGGCATGGGTGCCAATTGTTGCCATGTACTACATAGGGACCTATGTAACAAGGACATTCCATTTCGCCTTTTGAAGCGCCAGTAGCGTAGGGCGACCGGGCCAGGCCGAGTCAGAAAGGCTTTGATGACGCAAGGTTCATATTAGGGAAAGGAGCTGGAAGTCGGGGAAGCCAAAAAATGTGAGCGCTCCTGCGCGATACGGCTTTTTGGCTGAGCCGTATCTTGCTGCCCTCAGCCTGATCATCCAATTTGTTTACGTAACATACTTAACATGAACTAAAGTATTTTATATATATATATATATATATAAAATATCTCTTAACATATGGAATTTATATAAACTTGTCAGTGTATTGGGATTGTGGTGGTCAATGTATCTGACACTTAGTATTGGTATCGGACATTGACACGCCTGTCCATGTCTTTGTTATATAGACAGGGACACTTCCGTATAATTAATTAATGTTTTATATAATTAAAATATAAGGAAAGGTACGTAGAAGTTAAAAAGAAAATCAAAATGATCAGTTAAGGAAAAGTTACCAATTCAATCCCTATCAAGATCAAATATCATGTACTACTGTAGCCTACATGAATAACACGTGATGTACAGAGCCTCGTCTAGTAAAAACAGGACAAAAGAACAACAAGAGTTGTGATTCTTTGTTATGTGGTCCATGCACCTATAAAAAGGGAGAGAGATGAAACGAAAAAAATCTTAGAGAGGGATAGAGCCTACACAATAGGAAAAAAAATGTTTGTTAAGCAATGTTCAATATGTTAAGGTAGTAGAATTGTCTTAAGTAACAGTTCCCTGTCAATAATTGAGACCTCTCCCAAAGATGATAAGGCCAACGAATCAATGAGCTTTAGGACTAATCCATCTTGCAAGCATACCCATATATCGGGTCAACGGATGGCTCCCTTCATGAGGCACAGCTTGTTTACCTAAAGAAGAGAGGGATGTCCTTCCAATTATCCATACTCCTACTGGCCTCAAGACATGTGTAACTCCTGCTGTGCTTTCTTCCCTAGTACTGGGGGGCTGAGCTAGTATTAGACAACCCATTTCACAAACCTGTACTCTAGTCCGAATGCAAGTGCCTCATGAAGGGAGCTTGGCTGACAGGTCTTTTTTAAATTTTATGCAATCCATGACAGGTCTTTTTTTAATTGGACGGTTTGGTTAAGCTTGGTTAACACTAAAGTGCCAAAACAAAAAGAAAGGAGAGATTTATTTCTCAGGAAAATGTGATCCTATGGGATCTTTATTGTTTCTTTTCTTAAGAACAATGATAAAGCTCTCCTCTCTATTCGAAAACTTAGCAAGCCGCCTTTGTTGTATTGACACCCTCCCTTGCTTTTGATTTCCTCTCAATGAAACTAATGAGTATAATGAAGAGCTAGGCTTTCCTTAATCTAATTTTCCACTATCTCGAGAAAATGGCATGGAATAGGTATGTTGCATTCATATGGGATCCTATGGGATTTATTTCTCCTGAAAATGTGATCCTATGGGATCTTTATTGTTTCTTTTCTTAAGAACAATGATAAAGCCCTCCTCTCTATTTGAAAGCTTAGCAAGCCGCCTTTGTTGTATTGACACCCTCCCTTACTTTTGATTTCCTCTCAATGAAACTAACGAGTATTAGAAACTCTGCACCTGTGTCAGAGTCTGACATCCGTACCCGTATCAATGAAACATAGATATAGGGGTAAGGGTTTTCTTTCTCTATGAAGAGAAAACCCAAAGTGACAAAACTCTTCTCTCTACCATACACCCTCTCTTCTTCACTGAGAAGGCAAAGCAACGGAAGCCAAAAAGCTCTCTTTTTGGTGGAAGCAACAAGATATGGTCATCATCATCCTTATTTTGCCTGCCACGGTAGAGGTTTACTTGTGTTACTCTATGTGCAAACTTCCTCCTTGTGCGTTAGAACAGGTGTGCAGCAAGGGCTGCTGTTGGCTGTTGTTTACAACATTCAATTCCTCTGTTTTTGTCTGTTTGTACTATATTCTTTGACTGTTGTGTAAGCTATTCATTCTTATCCTGTCACGCACCTGTTTCCTGTCATGTGGCGCCTTTTACACTGACCTAATCAAATCAAAAACAACGAAGCAAGTGACCCTGTAGAGTGAATCAATACGGCAAACAAAAAGCGAGATAATAACTACCATAATTTATACAAACATAATAACGACTTTAGTAACCCTATTAGGGAATCAGTGATATGGAAGACAAACAGTAACTGATGTTCATTCAAAACTAAGACTGCCGCATAACACCAAACATGAGGGGGGCTGGAAACTCACAAATCTATCGTGACAAGCGTGAGATCGTCGAACAAAAAAGCGGTGGCAAAGAACCATGGAAGTTCCAATGGTAGTTTGTGGCCTGCAAAAAAACCAAAATGCAATCCTTTATATAAATTTATAAACAGATTTTAATAGGCAACGGGGAAAACGAAAAGCTAAAACGCAAAAGATTACAGTTCAAGCTGCCATAAATGAAAGGATAGAGAGCTTACAATTCGAGCCGCATTCCAAGATTCTGAAGAAAGGAGCAGTACGAGTACCGTAGATGCATTTCTCGGAGTGAATCGATACCATCCTTCCTTGATGGGGACAAACTTTCAATCTCATCCCTCGACATAAAGACAACATCATCCTCTAATTTCGACCGGTCACGTTTATAGCTCGTGAGCATGTGGGCATTCACATCAGGTCTTGTAGGGGCAGAGAATGAACTATTGCTTGTTGAAGGGGCATTGCCAATTGTGCTGGAATGCCGATGGTGTCCCCCACTATCATCCCAAGTAGAGGCCGAGAATTTTCTCCTCTTCAAAGGAGGAGCCACAACAGGTTCATCATTACTAACGTTATAAATATGCTCCCTAAACTTCCTTGAGAAGTCATGAGGGTCGTTATTGTTGCTTCTGTGGTTGTTGTTGCTGTTGTTGTTTCTACTGAATGAGGATCGGAAGTCATTGCGGAAAACGCCTCCTTGTCCACGACAATTCCGGGAGAAGGACATGGTTCTCCTAAAAAAGTTCTCTGAAAAGATTGATAATTACTGTCGATCTGACAAATATCGAAGAGAAAAAGAAAAAAAAAACCTAAAGACTGCAAAATTCAGACAAAAGAAAGAGCAAGTTCAGATTTAAAAGAGATATGCAGCACTTAATATCTCAAATTTGCATCGAATTGCTGAAAAAGGTGGGATCAAAATATTTGGCTAACAGAATATCATATAAAAATTAGGTAAAAACACCAAAAAAACAAAAATCACAAGAATCTTTTTCTTTATCCACAACTACAGGAGTCAAAGATCATAAACATGAACCCATAACAACTTAGTTTATCAAATCATCGATCTGGCTGAAGTGAACCTATATCCCCCAAAGAACGGAAATTGAGAATAAAATAAAATTGAGCCTTCCTGTCCTAAAAAACAAAACTTTCTGCTTCAGCACGCAATCATCCATCCATACTATCGAATACGAAAATAAACCCTACGAATTACAATAAAATAAAAATAAAAAACTCCAAAATTCATGAATTTAAATCCGATTAATCGCTGAAAATACCTATAAACTATAATCGTTCAATGATTGATCGCTGAAAAAACCCAATTATAAACATTCAATCCCATCTCCGTCTCATTTACAGAATTCAGAAGAGAGACAGTCGAATCAAAATCCCCAACGTTTCAGAAGCCCTAGAACAGATCGAAAAGTACCTGAACTGCAGAGAAATATAGATATCTCTCTGTCTCTCTCTCTAGTTCTCAGATTCTGTCGAATTTGGGGTGAAATTAGGGTTGAATTCTTTTCGTTAGGTAAGAGAGGACCGTTGGAGAAGGCAAACTCAGGAAAGAAAACACCTTACAGAGCCCAACGATATAATACTTCTCGTTATAAGTTAATGTAATACTATCTTAATAGAATCCGTCGGATATGACAATAATGACGTAGCGGTGACGCTGTTCATCATGTTTGTGAGGTGATGCTTGTCCTGTAGACTCGGATAAGTGTCCGATACGTGCTTCAAGAAGGGTCAGCCGATGTCGTGTAGAACTCTGCTGACAGATCCGTCGTCAACGATGATGACAGACCACAGTATGAGTCACGTGGCACAATTAAGATATCGCTGACCGAATGGATGCTTATCCGAACCCTAAGTGGACCTACAGACCAAAAATTAACCTGATTAGTGATTTGTAAGCGTTGGATTGGAATCGTTTCATGGGTTCATGAGGATTATTGTGGGTACAAATATCCAAAGGTTTTGAAATCACTAATCAGCTGATTTTTGGTCTGTAGGTGTCCACCTTGAGATGGGAAAACCATCCACGTGGCTCATACTGTTGATATTGGACGTCCACAGCAAAGTTCTACTCACTGAGCTGGATATGATGAGGTTGTAATAAAGTATTAGCAATGTTGTTCTGATCCAATGGACTGCATTGTGGTTGCATTTTATTAACTTAATACTTGAATATGGCATCAGAGTCCTTATTAGCAAATATCTCGGTTTCGCCTTGTAATTGTCATCTCAGTCCACATTTCACACGGATCGCGATGTAACAAGCTGGAGCTAGCACTATTTTTGTTACTCACCGCTGTCATCTGGTCCCTTTGACCGCTTGGATGTTTACCCCAATCCGTTGTAGAAACATTCACGCCAAAAATCACCATGATTGGTAATCTCTAGCCACTAGATTTTAGTATTTTTAAGGTGTAATTACAGACGATGGATTCAACTATTTTTTGAGTACTAAAACCAACGGCTAGAAATCATTAAACAAACTGACTTTTGGTATCAATGTTGACCAAATAATGCTCGAATTCTTACCATTAAAATCAACCCTTGAAAATAACTTCAATCGCTTAGAAATCACTAATCAGACTGATTTTTGGTTTAGAGATCCACCGAGGGACTGGCCAAATATCCATACGGTCAGAGTCCACTAAGAGGAGTAAAACTTCTGTCACAACAAAGGTGCAAATCACACAATCACAGCCAATGAGTTCTTACACCTCAAAGCAAAAGCACATGGGTACGTTGCAAAAAGCACTTGTGTACGTGCCGAGAACTCATTGGCTTGTGATTGTGTGATTTACAATTTGTTGTGATTGAAGTTTTACTCGTCTTAGTGGACTCTGACCGTATGGATATTTGGCCAGTCCTTCGGTGGACCTCTTAGTGATTGAAAATCACTAATGTGCTTTTGCTTTTTAGGTGTACGTGCCGAGAACTCATTGGCTGTGATTGTGTGTTTTGCAATCCGATTGTGACAGAAGTTTTACTCGGTGAATGGAAGGGGTGCGTGATCGACAGGATGGATTTGACGTGTCATGAATTCATTGTCCAACCTGATGTTGATTGGCTTTAAGTTCAAAAGGAAAATATAGAGAGTTGTGACTATTACTTTGTGGGCCTAGACGTTATCTTCGAAACAATGTAACGGGTCACAATCGGATTGCAAATCACACAATCACAGCCAATGAGTTCTACACCTAAAAGCAGAAGCACCTGGGTACGTTGCAAAAATACTTGTGTACGTGCCGAGAACTCATTGGCGTATGATTGTGTGATTTACAGTTTCTTGTGAACGAAGTTTTACTCTCCATACACCCTATTGGTTTCTCCCTAAATTGTGAAGACACCTTTATTCCAAACTCAGCTGTAAGCAAAGCATTATTTTCCATTTCCAAGGTAAGAGAGTGTTCTCGTTGGCATAAAACTTAAAAGTCGTAACAAAGTTATTATAATATTCTGACCATGGTTTTATAAACGGCCTTTAAACTGGTTTTAACCACCGTTAAAATCGTTTTAACAGCTGTTAAATTTTGTGGAAAAAAAACGACCGCTAAATTCGTTACAATCTATTTTTTTTGTTTTTAAAATTTTCAATTTCAAATTTTGAATTGTGAATTTTGGCACCTTTTTTTACGTTTTATTTTTGTTAAAATCCGTTAAATTCTATTTTTTTATTATTTTTGCCCGACCATTTTTTTCCCGTTTTAATGGTAATGCCCCCAGTCCGTTGTGCCGTTAAAACGGCCTCCTTTAAACCTTGATTCTGACAAAGCACAGAGAAATGGAACAAATAACAACATCGTGTTTACACCCAAATTTGACACATGCTTTTATAATAGAACATGTGGCAAAGTTTGAACCATCGATTTTTAGTATCTGGCTTATTTTTTTAAATGTCAATTAACTCAAACACTATAGCAACTTTCTACTATGATTAGAAGGTGTCAGCTTGCTCAGTTGGTAAAGTTTGTGGGTGATGATACCATAGACATGGGTTCAAAACCCGCATTCACTAAGTTACTAATCTCTTTAAAAGCAGGCTTAACAACAACAAATAAATAAATAAATAAATAAATATTCTACTATAATTGGCAAAGGGTCGGGCTCCGTTGACAGATCTAAAATGACAGAGACACAATATAAGCCACATGGCACACCATGGTGGACCTACAAACCAAACATCAGCCTGACTTAGTTTCATGGGCTGATCTCAACTGTGGGAATTTGAGCCGTATTTGAGGAATGTAAATTTTCTCTTTTACAAAATTGAATTAAATCTTTTTAGGAAACTTCATTTTTCTCTTCAATTTTTTCAAAAATTCATGACTTTCAATCCATTTGTTGGTTCGTAATAAAAATAGTACGGTTAGAAAGCTCTCGTCAAGATCCTTCTAATGGTATTCATTTACTAAATATTTATTTTTAATTATAATTTGATACTTTTAATAAGCTTGATCAAATCCAATGGCCAGAAATCACAATATTAAAATGCTAAATCCATTTGATAAAAATAAACATCCTTACATGGCTACACGTCTCTCCCTAAAATCTAGTACTATTTAATATTATTTAATGATTTTTCGAAGACTTTTAGAAATGTTAAGAATAAAAAAATTAATTAATGCAATTAAATCCTTAAGAAACACCAAAATACGAATTCAATTTTGATTTCATAGCCATTAGTTGTGGTACAAAACTCTAGGAATATTACAGGTAATTATGAAAATATTTACTTTGTAAATTTTTTCCACTTCATGTTATAATTCATGAAAATATTATTATTATTATTATTATTATTATTATTATTATTATTATTATTATTATTGAAGTTGGGAGAAAAGATAAAATTGATTATTAATCCAAAATCAAGTTTGAAACTCATGCAAATGTAATTAACCTCTTCTGGTTAACACGAGAAACAAAAAAATTATAATAATAATAATAATAATTATTATTATTATTTTAATTTACTACTACTATTATTATTATTTTTTGACGAAAAAAGTTGGATTACTTGACATTTAATGTTTCATATATCATGAACGTCTCTATTACTCTTTTTGGAACAAAATAAAAAATTCTAAGCTACGAACATTCTCTCTTCAACTTTCAGCTTGACAATTTGGCCTGACGAGACAGGCCTGGTCTACAGTGTCGGGCTGGACCAAATTTTGGAGGCTATAGCTGGGCCCAACCCAAGGCTTGTAGGTGTTCAAGTCTCCGGCTGAGCCTGGGGCTAGGTTAGGCCCAATCTCAATATTTAAACATTTAAAGAAATTGTAAAAAATAGTAAATTTTTAAAATTTACTGGACATTTTCAAGTCGGGCTGAGCTTCGGGAGGGTAGGCCTGGGCACAGCCCAAGGACCATATTGGGCTGTGCTGTCCACCGGGTTGGGCAAGGGGCCACAATTACAGGCCTATCCAACTTCTGGTAATTATGTTATTTCTATAATAATAATAATAATAGTTATACCACTTACGCTTTGGATGTTTGACCCATCCATAGGTGGAACTATCGACCAAAAATCATCTATTCTACTTATTAACGCGCGAAGGCCTTACCGCCTTAGTGCATTATGGTTCGGCATTTTCTATATTTTCAAAATTGCCCCTATTTTTGCTTCTTTTCTTTTTTTCAATTGGGTCTGTTTGGTACGTGAGAAAAAGAGTTCCGACAGCGAATATTTAGCCAGGCGAATATTGTCTTGGCTAAATATTTGCTCATATCAATATTTAACAATGTTTGGTATGTGTACGAGCTAGCTCACTTCAGCTTACTTCATTTTCTTTCAATTTGAGTGGGTCCCACATATCAAAGTAAGTAAAAAATAGGTTGGGCGAGTGCACGAATCACATATTATGTTAAAGGATAAAAAAAAATAATTTATTTTTATCTTTTTTATATATTAAAAATTAATTTTTATTGAAAATAGTGATTTTTTGGCGAGAAAATAAAATTTTCTCACCAAAGCATAATCGGCGTGAAAATGTTTACACAGGGGAGGAGGTGATCAAATGTTTTCCCGCCGCAGAGGGCAAATATGTGGGCTCGGCTAAATATTCGCCGAGGGTGAGTAGCTGCCAAACGCACCCGGGCGAATATTAGCGCTGCTAAATATTTTATTTTCCCGCCGTGGTGCGTTACCTAACAAGCCCTTATTCACTTGGTAGGGGCTCTTCAATCTTTTTGGTGTAAAGGCACACGTCACCCCTGCAGCTCCTCTCTTATTGAAAAAAAAAATCCCTATTCCTAATGTAACCCTCAAATTCTTTCATCTTTTGGAGTGTTTTCGTCATTCAACATTTTAACATTTCAATTCAATTATAAAAGTATTTATTGAACACCGACTTGGTACCTGAACTTTTTTTTGCTGATGATGTGTACATTATCAAAGTTAATGATGGGCCTACAGTGTGAGCCACATGGAATAGTCTTAGATGCTACTTACCGTATGGATGTTTGGCCCATCTCTAGGTGGACTTACTTGACAAAACTCAGCTTGATCAGTGATTTCTAACATTTGGATCTGAGTACCCCAAATAAAGCTAGAAATCCATAGTTAAACATGAACCATGAAAAAGACTCTAATCCAACGGATGGAAATTACTAATCACGACGAATTTTTGTATGTAGGTCCAACTAGGGATGGGCCAAACATCCATACTGTCAGTAGTCTCTAAGAGTGTGCCATGTGGCATAAACGTGGTGTTAATTATTTGGTTTCAAAATAAAGGTTTGAAGAAAATTACAATTACAAAAAAAAATTAAAGGTTTGAAGAAAAAAAAAGATAAATAGAAGCACTATACATACCCATTATTAAAAGAGTAATGATCACGTGGTCCAAGGTCCATTGACTTGCATGATGGTGTCATTTTGTTATTGGCCAAAACCCAAAATATACCTTAAGTTGCATGCTAAATAGTAATACTAAAATTCTCCAATTAAAAGCAAACCATGAAAAAGACTAATCCAATGAATAGAAATTGCTAATCATAATGAATTTTCCTAGGTAGGTCCACCTAGAGGCGGGCAAAACATTTATACTGTCAATGGCCTTTAAAAATGTGCCACATGTAAGGTGATGCCATGCGTGACCTCCTAATGAAATTTGAGGTCCTTGTGCAGGCGTCTCGTCCCTACGACTTGCTTGCTCTTAATGGAGTGCCCCGTGGTTCATCAAGTGCAAGCCATCGAAGGCATAACGGAAAAAGGGTAAAGCCTCAAGTCCGTTATAACGGCCCCTTTTAAACCTTGCTATCAACCACTGTTGGATTCTCCCAATCCACGGCGGAGAACATGACTCCCGAGAGGGGTCATAAAAAGAGGGTCCCCTTAGCCCTACTTATTCTTAACCGTGGGATTAAAGGGTTAGAAATCACTAATCAAGCTGATTTTTGTTCTGCAGCAAGGGATGGGCCAAACATCTATACTGTCAGTGGTCTTTAAGAGTGCACCACGTGGCTCATACTGTGGTCCGTCACACGATCCGTCATAAAATATTTATTCCTCAATGTCTTAAGAGTCTTACGGTGGCACAAGTACATAACTATAACTTACGACCGTTAGTTTAACTGTTTTTCATGGATGAAAGCGAGATGGGTAATAAGCAGATTCAACTCCAGCATTCCCTCCTCTCCAATATCTTCTTTCATGAGAAAGAAAATGCAAACTTCACAAAATCCTCTTTTTCTAGAGACGAGATATTTCGATTTTGCTATCGACCATGTAGATATAAGCCTCCTCCTTTCCATATGTGGAAGAGAAGGATATCTTCGTCTTGGGGCTTCCCTCCATGGCTCCATCATCAAGAATTTTGAATATTTCAACCCCAAGTATCAATTTAATTCCCGAAATGTCGTCGCCGTTTGGAATTCTCTCGTTTCCATGTACTCAAAATGTGGAGAATTATCTGAAGCAGCTAAGGTGTTCGATCAAATGCCACTTAGAGACACCGTATCATGGAATTCAATGATATCGGGTTCTTTAAAGATTGGAGAGTTCAAAATGGGATTTGAGCTCTTTAAACGAATGCATGATACGGGTATTTTTCAATTCGATCAGGCAACCCTGACTACTATTTTATCTGCTTGCGATAAACCGGATATGCTTTATGTGTGTAAGATGATGCATTCGTTGGTATTTTCAAATGGGTTCGAGCGGGAAATTTCAGTGGGGAATGCTCTTATAACTACCTATTTTAAATGTGGGTGTTTCTTGTCGGGAAGGCAAGTGTTTGAAGAGATCTTTGAACGTAATGTCATCACATGGACGGCTGTGATTTCGGGTCTTGCCCAAAGTCAGTTTTGTGAGGAGAGTTTGGATTTGTTTTTGGAGATGCATCGTGGATCGGTGGACCCTAATTCTTTGACTTACTCGAGCTCGCTCTTAGCGTGTTCTGGTTTACGGGCAGTAAAAGAAGGATGTCAAATTCATGGACTCATCTTAAAATCAGGACTTCAATCAGATTTGTGCACTGAGAGTGCATTAATGGACATGTATTCTAAGTGTGGTTGCATGGAAGATGTGTGTCGTATCTTCGACTCTGCTGAGGAACTTGACGAGGTTTCCTTGACTGTGATTCTTGTGGGTTTTGCCCAAAATGGATTGGAAGAAGAAGCTCTCCAGATTTTTGTGAAGATGGTGAAGTTTGGCATCGAGATTGATACCAACATGGTTTCGGCCATTCTTGGGGTGTTTGGTGCTGATAAATCTTTAGCTCTAGGCAAGCAAATTCACTCATTGGTGATCAAGAAAAACTTCGGTTCTAATCCCTTTGTGAGCAATGGGCTCATCAACATGTACTCCAAATGTGGTGATTTGGGGGAGTCCATCAAAATCTTCAATCGAATGGTTCAAAGGAATTCAGTCTCGTGGAACTCCATGATTGCAGCTTTTGCACGTCATGGTCGTGGTTTTGAAGCACTGCAATTGTATGAAGACATGAGATTAGAAGGTGCAGAGCCAACCGATGTCACATTTTTGTCATTGCTTCATGCTTGTAGCCATGTCGGATCAGTTGAAAAGGGCATGGAGTTCTTGGAGTCCATGTCCACGGTTCATGGAATTAGTCCAAGGATGGAGCATTACGCTTGTGTGGTCGACATGTTGGGGCGAGCAGGGCATCTGAATGAAGCTAAGAGCTTCATTGAGGGGTTACCAGTGGAGCCTGGTGTCCTAGTCTGGCAAGCCTTGCTCGGTGCTTGTAGCATTCACGGGGATTCACAAATGGGGAGATATGCTGCTGATCACTTGCTTTTAGCAGCACCAGAGAGCCCCACTCCATATGTTTTGATGGCCAACATATATTCTTCTGAAGGAAGATGGGAAGAGAGAGCTAGGGTTATGAAGAGAATGAAAGAAATGGGGGTGAAGAAGGAGAGCGGGATGAGTTGGATTGAGATCGAGAAGGAGGTCCATAGCTTTGTTGTTGAGGACAGAGTTCATCCACAAGCTGAGATAATCTATGAGATCTTGGAGCAGATGATTAGACTAATGAAAGACGAAGGATATGTACCGAATAAAAAGTTTTTGTTCTATGATTTGGATCAAGATGTCAATGGAGCTTACTAAGTTAAACTTTTGGCACACAGAGTAGCTTGTTATTCAAAATCTTATCCCAAGGTCGTCTCGGCTGCAACTTTTAAGGGCGGGAATTGTGATGAGAAAGGATTACAGGTATGAATACGATAAACTTTATACATTCTTTGTTCCATTGAGTAATAATATCTCATACTTCATGTTGGAAAATGTGTTGGTTGTGTGGTTTTATAAACTAATACTTCTCTTTTACTATTTTAGCATATTTGATTGATACCAAAATGTTTTCATGTATTTAAGGTTCTTAGTTACAAGGTTGATTTGTTCAATGAAATTTACATACTGAAGAAAATGTTTATGATCCACTTCGAACTGTTCGAGTAACTAAAGCTTTCCAGTTCAAGGTCTCAGTTTGTGACAGTAGTGACAGTTAACATTTCAATAGAAGTAAGGGAGGTAGTTTTTTAACACATTTACATCTTAGTTGAGGGAGATTCAAGAAATGTGATTAGTTGGGTGTCCGGGAAATGGCACGTGGAGGCTCTCTCGCATTATTAAAGAAATCCAGGATATGTTCTCTTGTGCTGAGGTTGGCCAATGAGTTGGCGGAATCACTAGACAAAGGATGGGTCCATGTCGATGCTTTATACAGCGGAGTGGAGCTCCTGCTGTTATTTTCCTTTTTCGCTTATTGTTTCTTCTTCTTCGTCCCCTTTGCCTATCTCTTTATTCTTTTTGACAAAGTTTTCTTTTTATCGATAAAAAGAAATTACATTTTTTTTTTCATTTTTCTGGTAGAAGCATGTCCACAGATCTTAATCATTTTTGCATGAATTTTAACAAGTATGCATATCTCACTCATTTGGATGATTTGCTGACAAAAATTCCCAATGTCAGGGTTCTTAATTCTAGTTTTTGACAAACTTCTTTCATTGATTTCTAAAAGTATAGTTAGAAATCCATCCTCCTTTCACCTCTCATGGTTACATGGGTAAGGAAGAATATTGGTTGATGAACCAATAGAAATGACCGAATTTTTTTTAAGTAATTAAACGATCATGATTCGATGACTGTCAGATGTGGGAACCACAGAATCACCATAAAAAACAATGAGATGGGATCCACCAACCATGGTGACTGCCATAGCAAGCTACTACTCTACACAACCAGAGAATGGTGCACACATTGTGTACTGTGTGGTCCAACATGGGCTCACTGTCTACCACCCATCACCTGACAGCCCTGTAGTTGATCATCAATGGTGGTTGCAGGTGGCAGGGCTCTACTGAACTACTATTCTCACTTTGTACGAGCACCGTTCGATCCATAATCGATGGCTGTGAGGGGAAGCCAGACAGTGTAAGCAGAAACAACCGTCCATGCACTACCTGACAAATGCCTTCCTCAACTTCCTCCTCTCATTACAGCTAAATTTAAGATGAAAAGAAACATTTAAAATCAAGGGTTCACGTTAACAGCTATGTTTTGCATAAAAACAGGCTTCAATCCATGTGACCTGGTTCAATTTAGTCACAGCCCCTTGCTTTGGAATCGTTCCCAGTCAACAAGCCCTCTTAAAATGAGCACAGTGCACAGTACGCCCATCAGTGGTTATTGGTAAGCACAAAAGCTCTAAAATTGTGGTCCCAATTTTATTAATTGGGTCAAAGGACTCTAAAACTAGCAGGATTGAATAGATTTATAGGGGGGAATTGTAGGTTTAAGCTTTTTGTCTCACAGCTCATAATTATGGTCTATAGATAGACTTCATGGTTCAAAAATCAACTCAATTGGCTGATCATAGCCATCCAATCTATCATAGATCAGATTTTTTAATCATGATATCTCGCTGACTGATCCAGACCATTCAATTGGTAGAAAAATCATATGTATTGGACAAGATGTGCATTCTCCAAGGTCAAAAATCAACCCAATTGACGGTGGGAACCACCTGTGGACCGTTGATGACAATGAGATGGTTGTGATCGTCAGATCAGGTCAATTTTCGACGGTGAAGTCGATCCCTTGCAGGTGTCATGATATTGTGCTTATACACAACAATTCCCCATCTATAATACTATAAAGATTTAACCCTTAATATGTTTATTAGCTGTCTACAGCCTAAACTAGATTAGGGCTACCAAAATCTTTAATGGAACTTTTAAAGAAAATCAACATGATCTCTACCACTTGTGGGATTCTTGAAAGGACAAAAATACCCTTTCTTCAATGAGAACTTTTGTGAAAGATTACCACCACTAATCAAACTTTTTCAATGGGTACTTTGGTCAATTAGAAGATGTGATCTAATTGGGGAGTGGGCCGTCACATGGCTTGAAATTTTCTCTCATGTGACCACATGCTTGGGACTACCCCCATGTTATAATCTTGTAAGCATGGGAGTCAAACTCCCAAAGCTTATCTTTCTTTGACTAACCCTTATTAAATTAATAAAAAAAATCGAATAAATAACCTAGTTTATAAAATTACTAGAATACCCCCTGCCCTTTTTGCCCCTTTTCAGGAAAAAAAGTTATACCCACTAATAGAACTTTTATAACAAGTTCGATTAATAAAAAAAATTAGGGATTCCATCTAATCCATTTCCCTTTTCTCTCCTGATGGTTCTCCTGAGGGGGTGTTTGGCTACTTGTATAGCCTATTCTGAAAGAGGTTTTAACATTAAGAAAGGCCTGACAGAGGTGCTTGAGGGGGTGGAATGAAATTGCAAAGAAAGTTTGGAAATTTTTTTATATTTTTTCGCGTTAATGAATCTATTCGAAAAAGATTTCTAGCAATTTGAAATTTAGAATAAAAATGTATGAAAGAAAATGATGCAGATTTGCAAATTCTAAGCAAAATTAGGTGTATTTAATTGTTTAAGCCTGTCTTTTACTTCCCTTGGTTTCCATGTGCTGTTTCCATATTCTAAACATACCCTTAGCTCACTTGTTTCGGCTTCACCAGACCACTTAATTTAATAATCTCACCGTCCCAACATTTACAAACCAAAAAGGAGATTAAAAAAGAAGCACCAGCTGCTCTTTATAAAACATATGCTCATGCATGAATTAAGACAGCCCTTTAGCCAACTCCACACCCCCTCTCCGCCTCTCCCCTCCCCAGGCAAACACAACCACCATGGTCTCCCTAGAAACTGTTAAGGCAACCTCTAGATCCATGGAACCGACGTCGAGCCCTCGAATCTCTTTCTCTGCCGACTTCCTCGATGACAAGAACTTCATCTCCATAAGCCCAAATTCAGAGATCAAAAAAGTCCTCGACACAGAGCGAGACAAAGCGCGTAATGTCGACTTCGAGTTTCTCTCTAGTGACTCTCTTACTGATACCATGTTAACTGCAGATGAACTCTTCTTCGAGGGAAAGCTCCTTCCCTTCTGGCAAATGCAACATTCAGAAAAACTCAACAAAATCACTCTCAAACCAAAAGAGGAAGAGGGGGAGGAAGAGAAGGAAGTGAATAAGGATCAAGAGAGTACTAGAGTAAGTTGGTTCGTTGACGAAGACCCGTCTCCTAGACCCCCTAAGTGCACTGTTTTATGGAAAGAACTACTAAGGTTGAAGAAACAGCGTGCTTCTTCATTGTCGCCATCGTCATCTTCATCGTCGTCGTCGAGTTCTCTAGTCGATATGGGTACCATTGATGAGGGAAAGGAAGGTAAGCAAGGATTGTGGAATAGAGAGAAGCATGTGAAGAGAATAAAAAAAGGGTTGGAGAGAACAAGGTCAGCTAGTATTAGAATAAGGCCTGTGGTCAATGTGCCCATTTGCACCCAAGGAAAGAGCAGTGGCTTGCCTCCCTTGTTTTCTCTTAAGAGAGGGAGTGTACAGAGGTAAGAGAGGATGGTGAATGAAGCTTGTCTTCTTTGTAGGATTGTTCAGTATGTTCATCTTTGTTTTTACCTTTTAGTTTCCATATTTTTGGGAGACTTTTTTTGGTTTGTATTTTTTTTTTTGTTGTGGTAGATTTGATGCAATGTATGTAAAGGTGACTTATCTTTTGTTAGATCCAATCTAACTATTGTTCATCTTTTTCTCCCCCCTTCAAGGGGTGCACATGCAAGGGATTGGGATCCATCATTCAGTGGGCCAGTCAAAGAGGTCCATTGGGTAAAAAAAATCAACATGATCTGATCATAACCATCTAATTTGATCCATTCTCTTGTGCAATTGAGAAAAATCTAGCAAATGGTACGTATGGTTGTGATCACCCAAACAGGTTAACTTTTTTATGCAAGCAATTTGTTTGTGAGACCAATTTTGACCACATAGTCTTGTGCCACGTGTCCTAATTTCACTCTTCACTTAATATGAATTCCATTTGAATGAAATGGACCAAAAAAGGGTGCAAGCTAAAAGGATCAATATTTAGTAGTGATGCTGCCGATATCGACATGTCAGCGCTAAGTTTTCTTTGACTATATTTTGACGATATTAGCAAGGTTTAAAGGGGACCGTAATAACGGTATAACGGACTGGGGGTGTTACTGTTTTTTCCGTTATAACGGAAAAAAAACGCTCAGGGGCAAAAAATGGAAAATAACGGAAAAAAATGGAAATAACGGAAAATAACAGAAAAATTAGCTCTGAAATTTAAATTTTGAATTTCAAAAATGGAAAATAACGGAAAAAACAGAATATAACGGAAAATAACGGCCGTTTTTTTCACAAAAATTTCTAGAAAATAACGGTCGTTATTTTCGTTATAACGGAAAAATAACGGCCATTATTTTCATTATAACGGCCATTATTTTCTGGGCGTTTTAACGGTCCATAACGTAACGGGGTAGGTCCGAATCCGTTATAACGGCCGTTATTTTTGTTATAACGGCCGTTTTTCAAACCTTGGATATTCGCTTGAAGTTTGTTTGTTGATCGGTTGTACCCTATCGCATGTCAGAGCTAATAATTGGAGTTTGGCCTGAACTCCATTTTTATGGGACAGCATCTAAGCTGCAATGTGCCCACACTACACAAAATTAAACCCCTAAACAAAAGAAGTAGGCTTACAAAAGGAGAAAGAAGAAAAGTACTACAAGGAGAATCCATTATATTAGGGCTGTCAATATTTTACTATCTATAGTAAATTCTCATTTTTACCGTCTTTAATAAATTTCGATTTTACTATTTTTAGTGAATTTTATTTTACTATTTTTAAATAGGTCTAAGAGGTTCTAGAAGATAGTAAGAGAAGTTTGAAATAATTTCGGATTGTTTGTTTGTTTCTAGATTTATTTTTTAGTCTTATTTGTTTAGGAATTGGTTCTTTTAAGTTGTAATAAGTTTAAGATTAGTTTTCATCATGGTTTTAAAAACGGCCGTTTAAATGGTAACGCCCCAAGCCCGTTTCCGTTAAAACCGTTTAAACACGTTTTATCAGTTTTGAAAAAAACGGCTGTTTTTTTGTTTTAACGGCCGTTTAATTCTGAAAATTTGGTGAAAAAAAATGGCCGTTAAATCCATTTAATTCTGTTAAAATCCGTTTAATTTCTGTTATATTCTATTTTTTTTTAATTTTCAAATTTCAAATTTTGAATTTCAGCGCCATTTTTTCCGTTAAAACCCGTTTAATTCCGTTAAATTTCATTTTTGCCCCTGGCTGTTTCAATCCGTTTAAACGGTAACACCCCCGGTCTGTTTATCCGTTAAAACGGCCTCCTTTAAACCTTGGTTTTCATTGCTTATAAATATAGGATATGTGTAAAAATGAAATAATGAATTTAAATTAATGAAGTTTAGTTTATTTGCTAGAGAATTTTTCTCCTTTGGTAAATCATTTGGATTGGATTTATATCGACTGATTCTATTTTTCGAGACTCGTGTAATGCGATCTATCGTTTGGCATCCATTTTGCTACCAAAGCAAGTTCTTTGCTCTTGATATTGCTTGGATCATCATATTCAAGCAATTTGATCTATCATTTGCATCATTTTGCTACCAGAGCAAATACTATACTATAGTAATTTTCTAGTCTTCTGCACTCCATCGTTCATCATCGCTGCATTTTTTTCCATTTTGATCATGTTGTTCAAGTTTTATGTTGATAGAACCAAGGTTTAAAGGAGGCCGTTTTAACGGTTAAACGGACTAGGGGCGTTACAGTTTAAACGGCCATTAAAACGAATTGAAACGGTCAGGGGCAAAAATGGAAAAAAAACAGAAAAACGGAATTTAACTGTTTTAATGGAAAAAAAAATATATGAAAAAATGGCGCTGAAATTTAATGGAAATTAAATGGATTTTAATGGATTTAACGGCCTTGTGCAATTGAAATTTGAAATTTAAAAAAAAAATAGAATTTAATGAAAATTAAATGGATTTTAACGGAATTAAACGGATTTAACGGCCGTTTTTTTCACAAA
Source organism: Euptelea pleiosperma (assembly GCA_035048495.1). Classification (NCBI taxonomy): domain Eukaryota; kingdom Viridiplantae; phylum Streptophyta; class Magnoliopsida; order Ranunculales; family Eupteleaceae; genus Euptelea; species Euptelea pleiosperma. The sequence continues at coordinate 29,940,553 of CM068546.1, forward strand.
ATTTTCCAGAATTAAACGTCCGTTTAAACGATTTTAACGCCCGTTAAAACAAAAAAAATGGCCGTTTTATTCAAAATCGATAAAACGTGTTTAAACGGTTTTTAACGGAAACGAGCTTGGGGCGTTACGGTTTAAACGGCCGTTAAAACCGTTTAAACAGCCATTTTAAAACCATGGATAGAACCACTCACGATTCATGTCATAATCGTTAAGTCGGATCATACCACCATCTTTGTCTTCAGAACATGATGCATCATCATTCACTGCCATCCATGTATAAGATTAGTCAATTTAATACTGACCCATGCAATAACAAGAATTATATTTCTCTAGATGCAGAAGGAAAAGTTGATAAACATGAGGAGTACACTAAAAGGATTATTTGGTAGGTTGCATGTATTTTATCAAGATTGCATATTATGTGAAATCAAACTCATGGAATAATGCTGAATTCTTTTACATAAGCCATGGTTAAAATGCGGAGCCGTATACAATTTCAGTAAACATACCTACAAATTTCAAGGATGGACGAATATTTTATTAAATGGATAATTTTCGTTGTGGTTGAAAATAAAATGCAAATGCCGGAGGACGAACACGTCGATCCGCCATCAATCTAGAAGAAGGACGTGCATCACCTCGTACAAAAAGTGAAAGAAATTAAAACTTCGACTGCAATTATACCCTAAACCAAAAAGACCTAATTGTATGAAAAACAATGGTACAATTCCTAGGCAAAATAAAAAATGCTTGAACTCCAAGTAGAGTTCTTTCGAACCATGTGGGTTTGATGCATGGGCATCCAAGATGCAATGCTGTTGCGGCTCTCCTCCCTCTCCATCAACTGATATCGATTCGGACAATAGGAGTTGTTAATTAGCAGTTTTCCACATCCTTGAGGTGGGGAGGTTTTATCGTTCGTGCTCGCGTTACACCAAATCAAACCTCTAAACAAAAGAAGTGAGCTTGCAAGAGGAGAAAGAAGAGAAGTGCTACAAGAGACTCCGTTCCATTGTATTTTCTATTTATAGTAAATCTTATTTTGATAAGGTAGGTCTAAGAGAATCTGGAAAATGGTAAGTGAAGTTATTTGAAATAACTTAGAATTTTTTGTTCGTTTCCAAATTTATTTTAGAGTGTTATTTGTGTAAGAATTGGTTATTTAAGATCTAATAGATTAGAATAGAGCTTGAAGGTGTGTTTTAAAGTCCAATAATTTAAACGATAACGCCCCAAGCCCGTTTCCGTTAAAACCGTTTAAACACGTTTTATCTTTTTTGAATTTAACGGCCGTTTTTTTTTTTTTTTTTAACGGCCTTTAAAATCATTTAAACAGCCGTTTAATTCTGAAAAATTTTGTGAAAAAAAAACCGGTAAATCCGTTTAATTCCGTTAAAACTCGTTTAATTCAATTTTTTAATTTTCAAATTTCAAAATTTGAATTTCAGCGCCATTTTTTTTCATTTTTTCCATTAAATTCTGTTTTTTTCATTTTTGCCCCTGGCCGTTTCAATCCATTTTAACGGCCATTTAAACGGTTTAAATGGTAACGCCCCAGTCCGTTTTACCGTTGAACGGCCTCCTTTAAACCTTGGTTTTTATTGCTTACAAATATAGGGTATGTGTAAAAATGAAATTATAGAGTTGAAGAATTGGTTAAAAATAAGTGTAGTTTATTTATCCAAGGTTGACGACGGAGTACAATATAAGCCACATGGCACATTCTTAGAGACAACTGACCGTATGGATGTTTGGCCCAACCCTAGTGGACCAACATACCAAAACTCAGCCTGATTATTGATTTCTAACCCTTGGCTCTGAGTACCCCAAATAATGCTCAAATCCCATGGTTAAAAATAAACCAATGAAAAAAATCGAATCCAACCGTTAGAAATCACTAATTAGTAGGGATGTAAATCGGGCCGGGTATGGGCTTTCTTTCGTCCTCGGGTCAAATTTATAACCTTGGCAGGGTTCATTTATGATTTCCAACAAACGCAACTTAAATGGTGTTGGTCCTGTTGGATGCTTTTTGTGTACAATTATCTACTTGATATTCTGTACGGTACAGCTGGTGCATATTCTTATAAATCTGGACCGTCAATTTGATGGTGCTGTCTATGATGCATCATAATTCAAACTGATTGGATGGTAGGATCATCAAAATACGTCTATCAGTGGGCCCCATCAATAGATTTCTTGATTGTTAAAGACTATATACTGCTTGTATGGTAGAGAACCATCCAATATTTTCTCAATACCTTCTTAATGAATGTCACGCGGAGCACTCTAGATCATACTGACCTTATGGATGTTAAAATGCCACGCGGAGCACTCTAGATCATACTGACCTATGGATGTTAAAATGCCACGCGGAGCGCTCTAGATCATACTGACCTTATGAATGTTTGGTCTACCTTCTGATGGATCTACACAAAATCAATTTAATTGGTGATTTCTGGAAGTTGAATATGAGCACTCTGGCCGTTGGATTTGAGCAATTTTTTTTTGAATGCTAAATATGAAAATACAGGCTTAGTATTACAACGGCCATTGTTTAAAAAAAAAAACCATTTTTTACCATTATTAAGGTTATTTTAAAATAATAATATTCTGTCCGTTTTTCTGAGGGGTTGTTTTGTTTGGGCACCCCAACCTTTCTCCTTCGTCTCTCTCTTCCTCTCTACTGTAACTCTCTCCCCTCTCCCCTCTCCCTCCCACCCTCTCTCTGGGCTTTTTAGCCCCCACGGTATGGAACTGCCGGCCAGCCGAAACGTTTCTGAGTGAGATTGATAACTGTGACCTGTAATAACGTCTGTTAAAACGGTCGTACAGAAACGTTAAGTGACTATCACCAAAATAAAATTAGTCAAACATTTAAAACCATTCATTAAAAAAGATGACTTTAACCATCCAATCAAGAGCTAAAATCTATATAACAAGTCACAGAAGTTATCTCCCCACTTATACCCCTCTTATAAGCTTTAATAACGGCTGAGATCTTATCCCCCAATTGGATGCTGGATCTTAGCCACTCACACCTGATTTTGGCAAACGCTTTGACGGGGAGTGCTGTGGGCACGGGCTATAACCCATTTAAGAGCTGGTTAGCCCACGCTACCCATGTCCCCGTCAGCTATATCTCTATCCTTATTTAGGGTTTAGGGAGTGTCCAATACATAACGCTGACATTAACACAATAACAATAGATCAACCACACAAATTGACCCATATCTCTATCCTGACAATAACAGCTATATAACTATCCAGATTGTACACTTGGGAGCAAAAAGGGACAGGGTTTAAATCGGACATTTATAACGATGTACCGGACATGTAATCGTTACTGTTACTGCTACTGTTACGTCTATTGTAACGGGTCACATCATAATAACTTTAAAAAAGAAATCAAAATATTATTAGTTTCCTTTCTTTATATTTTTTTTTTCAAAATAACACCATACTGGTCTGGGAGAACTACAGTTATGAACAGAGAGAGGGAGAGAATGGCATGTTCTCAAAAATTTCTTATATCCATGACAAAGTTGTTCTTTATCGCTCTTGTCGCTTCGATATCAACTTCATCGTCTCTCTGTGGGAATTTCTCCGACTGTCGATCTCTTCTCCAATTCAAAGATGGTATAACAAGTGATCCAGATGGTCATCTCCGAGGTTGGAATGAGACCACTTTCTTCTGCAACTGGACTGGAATTAAATGCCACCCATTTCTTAAAAACCGGGTTGTTGCTCTTGAGCTCATAAACATGGGCTTAGAAGGAAGTATCTCGCCGTTTCTAGCCAATCTTTCTCTCCTCACCACGCTTAATTTGCAAGACAACAGCTTTTATGGGGAGATTCCAACATCTACTGGAGAGCTTTCTGAATTGGCCCATGTGAATATGAGCGGCAACAAGCTCCAAGGCAGCATTCCAGCAGCACTACAAGGTTGCCGGAATTTGAAAATAGTAGACCTGACTTATAACAATCTTTCAGGAAGCATTCCAGATGAACTTGGCTGGCTAAGGAACTTGACATACTTGGCGCTCTCCGTCAACAACCTGACTGGCCTCATACCTCAATCTCTAACCAACCTGACAAAACTGACAGATCTTGAATTGGCTGTTAATTACTTCACTGGGAAGATTCCTCCAGAGCTCGGAGCACTGACAGAGTTAGAGATCATGTACTTCCACACCAATTACTTCGAAGGAACAATACCTGCGTCGATCGGAAATTGTACTGCTTTACGTGAAATTACGCTGAGTGAGAATTTGTTGACTGGTGAAATCCCTCTAGAATTGGGGGCTGGACTCCATAATTTACAAAAGCTGTACTTGCTGAAAAACCAATTTTCTGGGCAGATTCCAGTGACCCTTTCGAATCTTTCTCAGCTGACATTGCTCGACCTCAGCCTCAACAATTTAGAGGGGGAGGTTCCTTTAGAATTGGGGCAGTTACATAAACTCGAAATCCTCTACCTTCATAGCAATTACCTGGTTAGCGGCTTCGATAACTCTTCCCTGAGGTTTGTAACAGCTCTAACAAACTGCTCCTTGCTACAGAAACTGCACTTGGGTTCTAACTTTTTTGCAGGAAGCCTACCAATTTCTGTTAATGAGCTTTCCAAAGATCTCTATTACTTCAATCTCCTTGATAATCGGATAACAGGAGAGATACCTGAAGGTATTGGAAATCTAAGCAGCCTTGTGCACCTAACACTATTACACAACTACTTGAGCGGAACGATTCCTGCATCAATTGGAAAGCTGGGGCAGTTGCAGAGATTGGACTTGGGACAGAACAAAATCCTAGGGCCAATCCCAGACGATATGGGGCAGATGGCTAACCTCGGTTTACTGGGTCTAAATAAAAATTTGATTAACGGGTCAATCCCATCGTCACTGGGTAACCTTTCGCAGTTGAGGTATCTTGACTTGTCTCATAACCACCTTTCAGGAACGATTCCCACAGAACTCAGCCGTTGTTCTCTACTGATTTTGCTTGATTTATCATTTAACGAATTACAAGGGTCTCTTCCTACAGAAATAGGTCTATTCTCAAATTTGGCTCTTTTGCTCAACCTTTCAAACAACCATCTCCAAGGAGAGATACCGGCAAGCATTGGCAATTTGGCAAATGTCCAGGCAATTGACATGTCAGAAAATCAGTTTTCCGGTGCGATCCCGAGCTTGATCGGGAGCTGCATTGCGTTAGAGTATCTGAATCTCTCTAACAACATGCTTGAAGGTTCAATGCCAGATTCCTTGAGACAGATTAAGTATCTAAGAGTTCTGGACTTGGCTTTAAATAACTTAACAGGTAAAGTTCCAGCCTGGCTATGCAAAATGCAGATGCTCAACAATCTTAATTTGTCATATAACAGATTAACAGGAGAAGTTCCAAGGATGGAATGCTTCAACAATTATGGAAGAAGCTCATTTATGGGGAATGCTGGTTTGTGTGGTGGCCCTGCATCAATGGATCTCTCTCATTGTGACTTACAGGAGAAGGATAAGAAGCGAAAGATAGGGAAATGGGTTTATTTACTGCTCACAATTGCAGTAAGTTGCGCCATCTTGATCTGTATGATAGTTGTTTTTGTTTACCGCCACTTCTCCAAGAAGGATAATGAAGAGTCTGAGGCAGCACTTTTAATGGTTTTCCCTAGCAAAAGACATAAAAGCCTGACTCTAACTCAAAGGGAACTAGAAATTGCAACAAATGGATTCCACGAGGCCAATCTCTTGGGGAGGGGAAGCTTTGGGTCAGTCTACAAAGCAACCATTAACAGTGGGAAAACTGTGGTGGCAGTTAAAGTTCTGCACCAGGAGTGCAGTCAGGGTTATAAGAGTTTCAAGAGGGAATGCCGAATATTATCTGGAATTAAGCACCGAAACCTGGTCAGAATACTTGGAGCAACCTGGAATGCACATTTTAAAGCTCTTGTGTTGCAGTATGTAGGCAATGAGAACTTGGAACGGCATCTCTATCCTAATGGTTCAGAAGCGGGAGAAAGATGTCAACTGACAATGAGAGAAAGAATGGGAATAGCAATTGGTGTAGCCCGAGGATTGGAATATCTACATGAGGGGTGTCCAGTTTGAGTTGTTCATTGCGACCTGAAACCACAAAATGTGCTTCTGGACAATGATATGGTAGCCCATGTGGCGGACTTTGGGGTTGCTCAGCTCATTGCAGCAGACAAATCCAATGGAGATATTACCACCACCATGAATTTTCTTCGAGGATCAGTTGGGTATATTCCCCCAGGTATGCTTCTATTATGCCTTTCTTCCGATAATTCTTTTTCTTAAATTAGAGCTAACAGACAGGATAAAAAAAAATTTTGATTAGCAATCTTTGATCAGGTTCACTCATCATTAAGTGATCAAAATGAAAAAGAATACAGTAGTCACAAATATGAATTTTCATAGGAATTAATAATGTCTTGTACACAATAAAGGTGTGGGGGTGTGGGGGTTTAGGTGTTAAGACCCCCGGTCTTGACGTGGCTGAGTTTAATTAGAAAGAAGAAATTGAAGTAAGGAAGAGGATAAGAAAGATAGGAAAGAGGAGAAAGGGTTTAGGTTATTAATTCTTTGATTGATATTCTCATTGATTCCATGTCTATAAATAAATGGACTTGACTAACTAATTAAGGAAGGGAAATCTTGCATGACTCACTCTTTAATAAGTAGGGAAACTAATTAATGACTATCCTAATGCAGATTGTATTCTATCGCTAACAAGGAAACAAATCTACGACTTTACTGCAACAGATCCATAGGATCTTTTATTAAAAAACTTAACAACTAAAGACGACTCCCGCAATCAATGTTGCCAATTAATGCTGTCACATAGGCTTTTCAAGTTGGGGTCTCAACATTCCCTCCTCCATGAATGATGGCTTGTCCTCAAGCCAAAAACTCAGGGAAATGACCCTCCCAGGTTGTATCTTCAATCGGATGATTTCTCGAGCGGGTCATATTCTTCGTTCATTATTTCTTCCACTTCGGGCCAGTTTCCATCAATAAGATGCAATTATGTTCTCTTACACTTTTGCAATGTTGTGGGGTCTTTGAAGGGAGAAGAGCCAACGGGTTTTAGAGAACAAAGAAGAGGAGGTTCAGTGTAGCATTCTATCTATGAAGGCCTTTATATTTCAATGGTCTAAAATTTTCATGGAATGTAGCGGCTTCTTCTTCGAAGACTTGGATTTTAGATGGGGAGGGTGGTTCTCTCAACCACCTTGTCTCTTCCTTTTTTGTTTCTTTTGTCTTTTGGCTGTTGTTTCTCTTCTCAATAAATCTAAAAAAAAAACACAAATCCTAAGCTAATTGAAACAGAAATTAGAAAGTCCTATTCTTTAAACAACTCAAGATCATTTTGGGTTTGATCATGGGTTCATAGGGCCCCTTCTTGATCCTACAGCTGTAGTAGGGCTGAAGCCGGACATCGAAAGGTTGCCAACAATTAAAAATTTGAATTACATGAAAAATGGAACACAACAGCTTCAGACACAGATTTTCTATTAAGTACTTTCTAGCATAATACTTTCACAAGTCAAAGTGCTGACATTCTTAAAACCAACAAGGAAGATTCTTTTATCAAGTGTCAGTCGAATTCAGAAACATAAAGCCACCTGTTAGTAATAGAACCTACAATAATCATCTCCTTCCAAAGCCACGAGATCCTTTATTATTGTTTTTAGAAGCAGTTCTAGCACTTTAGAGTGCATTTTACTCTGCAAATCACTTTGTTGATTTGTGAGAATGGAAAAACACCACAAACAATCGTAGATGTGTCACCTAGATGAGATTTATTCCAGTAAATTGCTACATGCTGCATCCACCCTAGCTATTGGATGTATTCCAAAGTAAGACACATCCTAAAATGCTTTTGTTTTACTGGAAGGAGAAGACTCTTCTCCACTGAGTGGAAACATGAAGACCACCGGTTTTTGTTAGAGCTAAGTTTCTTTCTTTTCTTCTTTCTCTTTAGTTTCTTGCTCTGATTCTATGCTTGTTTCCATTGGATGAAAGCTAAAATCTGTTAGTTTGGGAGACAGATTACTGAATTGAACATAGACTGCCAACTTTGAAAATAATTCTAAACCAAATTGTACGGCCACCTCTTTTATTGAGTTTTATAAATTTGCATGATGCTTCTTTTAAAGGCCTCTATGCTAGGCAACTAGCCATTGACGATGTTATCCATGGACATGGATAAATTAGAGAATGCATATAATCAAGCTTTTTCTCAAATGGAAAACTTATTTTTCTTCCCGAGATAACAATAATATTATTGTCTTTTTTGTCCTTTTTTTTTTCTTTCTTCTTTTTTCTTTTGGGTTAAATAAACTGCATTTAAGTCAAACCAAACCAAATGCCTTCCTGAACCAACCCAAGGACCATGGTTTTACGACTAAAGATTATTACCACTGCATTGGATGGTAGGTTGGCATTTATAATAGTGTCTCATGAAATTGAAATGGTTGCTCAAACTCAATCAGTATATCGCATAAATGTCACTTTCTCTAAATAACATAATGCTATTTTTGTTGAAAGAAAGGGAACACCTTGGTTTGGCTAATCGCGTGCAATGCTTATGAACAGAGTATGGACAGAGTTCTGAGGTATCAGAGAGAGGAGATGTGTACAGTTTTGGAGTCATGATGTTGGAGATGATGACAAGGAAGAGACCCACAAGTGAAATGTTCTCAGATGGGCTTGATCTGAGGAAATGGGTGCGTTCTGCATTTCCTAACCATGTTTTGGATGTTGTGGACATCTCACTAATGGAGGCAGATGTGGGAGGTGACTGTGGTGCTGAAAAAACACTCGAGCAATGTTGCATCCATATGGTTGATGTAGGGTTGATGTGCACAGAGGAGAATCCACAAAGACGTCCCAAAATATCTCTAGTCGCGCACAAACTAGAGAAGGTTTGGAGAGAAATGGAAGTCAAAATGGTGACCAGCTCATCAGCTTAAATAAAGAAAGCAATTATGTTCAAGGATCAAATGTTAATCATACAATGTGTCTATATAGTTTGACTTAGAACAAGCATCTGTTTTAGTTAAGGCCTATTCTCGTATGGCTGTGGCCTTGAGTAAAGAAAGGGTCGGGTACAGGAGACCTTCTAAATGGTGAAATCTTAGCATCTAAATACAGCAATGATCAATATGGGGCATGTAGTTTCTACAATTGATTCCAATCATTTAGAGTTCAAGCTAGCAAATTGTAACAAAAATGAAAAGGATGCAATAAACCAATTACTGAATTAATCTAATCAAACATGACTACATGAGTACTTATTAAATAACCATGGACTAAAAAAATGATAAAAGTAAAATAATAGGTGATTTATACCAGATCGGTATGAACAAGGGTTTTTTCCATGGCAGCAAAAGGTAGATATGCAGCTATATAGGAATATCAAGCAGCAAATATACGCTTCAGTTTCTTAGGCCCTGTCTTTCTCAGCATATCCAGCTTGCTTTTGGCCAATCTCGGAACATTATTGCAGGCACTTTTCGGTTTTAGCTAAATTTTATTTTTTTGTAGACAAGCTGATTATTGGGTGAAAATGGTTTAGAACAGATCCATGATATCAACAAGCAAGGACTTCACCACTGTAGCTAAATTTTTTAACAAGAACGTGATAATCAAATCCAATGGAGGGCGTGTGGAACTCTCTACATCACAGGTAAACAACACATTCGCATCCTCTTCTTTCTTTTCTTTTTGTTTGTGTGAGAGTGTGTGGTGGGTGGGTGGTTGGGGGATAATTGTACAGTCTTAAGTGACCACAAAGCTCACATCACTCATCAAAAGAGCTCTCTAATTGTAGTGAAGGCTTCCAATTTTAAAAAAAAATTACAATTTCAGAACTTTCAATGGTCTAAAATAGGTTCACAAAGCACAAAAGACTTTACTCCAGGAACTACCATTTTAAAGTTTGGAACAACCCCTTTAGGTTGGTTTTTGTAGACGCCAATATAATGTTACACTTACACAGTATGGGAGGAGGCCCAAGTGCATGCATATTATCTTAAGAAAGTAGAACTTACAGTTCACACAGGCTGTTAATGGTCCCCAGCGATGGAGGAATCTCTCCACTGAACTGATTGTTCTCCAAATGCCTTCATGAAAGATAACAGCAAATTAGATAAGGGTTATGTCAAGTACCCAGCAAGCCATACATTGTGAATTGCAATTTAGACCATACATTCCACAGAGTCAGAACAATTACCCATATTTACAGGTTTCAACTCTCCTAAAACCCCACTAGGGTTTCAACAAACCTGAACCTATTGAGATTGAAACTCTCATCAACGCCGAAAACCTTCTCCACCCATCATATTATATGTATGAATCTTACCTCTTTCCATCACCCATCACGTGGAACACAAAGTGTTGAATCCCCACCACAAGTTGCAGGCGTCATCTCTACTGCCACTTGAGAATCTCCACCGTGAAGATAGAAGTGTCGCTGCCAAGAGAACCCAGCCGTGTAGCTACACCGTTGATCGATCAACATCTCTCCATCTTGAAGCTCTTCCATCGTGGATCATTTTTCCTCCAACAGACAGCCACGCCTTAAGGTAAATTTCCCTTTCTCCTTCGCTTAGCGTCGGTCTAGTATGCAACCATTTGCATAGTTCAAAGTATGCAAACAGCAAACATTGTATCCACCATTCAATGCTCATTGAAAAACGTGTTTTTAATTTATAAAATATTTTGTTTTGAAAACTTTGAAATAACACAGTTTTCAAGGGAAATCCAACAGTACTGACAATGTTTGCATACTTTTAAGTATGTAAATGGTTGCATACTAAATTTGTCCGTTTAACATGGGGCACCCTGTTCTAGACCAGAACAGAGTAAATCTTTGATGACAGCTGCTGTCGTCGAGGCCGAGGACAGTTGCAATATGAGCCACGTGGCACACTATTAGATGACTCTGACCGTATAGATGTTTAACCAATAGGTAGACCCACAAACAAAAATCAGCCTGATTGCAAACCTTTGGATATTAATAATGCTCAAATTCCCACGGTTAAAATCAACCCAGGAAAATAACTCCAATCTAACGCCCAGAAATTACTAATCAAGCTGATTTTGGTTTGTAGGTCCACCTAGCGATTGGCCAAACATCCATACGGTTAGAGTCCTCTAAGAGTGCTACGTGGATCAAATTGCTACTCTGTCGTCGGCCTCAATGATATCCCCTGTCATCAAAGTTTTACTCAACAGAACACGGACCTCACCTCTTCCATCAATCCACGTCCATGGTAGGCCACACAAACCACCTGAAGGGGTCCACAAAATGCAGCGACACTACTTTCTGAGTAAAACTTCTATCACAGCGTTCTGAGACAGATGCTTCTGTCACAATGCAAAACACAGGCCACGTGGCACACTCTTAGTGGACGCTGACCGTATGGATGTTTGGCCAGTCCCTCGGTGGACCTATAAACCAAAAATCAGCTTGATTAGTGATTTACAACATTTGGATCTTTGCACCCAAATAACGCTCAATAATGCTGGAGTTTTTACCGTTAAAATCAACCAATGAAAATAACTTCAATGGAATCGCTTAGAAATCACTAATCAGGCTGCTTTTTAGTTTCGAGGTCCACTGAGGGACTGGCCAAACATCCACACGGTCAGCGTCCACTAAGAGCGTACCACGTAGCCTATGTTTTGCATTGTCACAGAAGCATCTGTCAAACGCTGTGATAGAAATTTTACTCCTTTCTAATCTCTGTTTCTTTTCTTTCATCTCTGATGTGGATCGTCTCTTTGGAAGGTCTCTGTTTTGGATCGTCTTCCCCACTGATCCATTTACATGGTGGGCCCAGATTTTTCCTTTATGAGCCCACTGAATCTCTCTCTCTCCCCGTTTTACCCCAACCCATTCTCATGGTGAAACCAATGGCCTAAAGTCCGATGGTGAAAACATTGTATGGCCATTAATGGCCGATTTTTTTTTTTTTTTTTGAGAGTTTTGGATATGATTTCTTCACATATTAGTAGCCAAATGCTCTATGCTCATCAAAGACGTCCAATATATAATCTGGTGTTCGGTGTGTATAGGTGGTGACCCGACCATCTAATGTATCCGGGCCCAATAATTTGGGTTTGGATCCATCTCCTTAAACCTGATTAACAAACCAAATTGGCCAATAACCCATTTTCTATCTAATCGTTAGCCGTACCTAATGTTCAATTCCCAATTACCCTGTGCATGCTAGTAACCGATTGGGTATGGACTTATTGGTACTCCATCCTCGGTGCCTTTCATTGTATCTTAAAGGTAATTTTCTCACATCCATTGTGCACTTGCAGCTCTCATAGGAAGGGAAAAAATATTGTGCAGCTCTTATCAGCTCAACCCGAGGGTTGGGTTGGCCCCTTCAGTACTCGAGTTGGCTCGGGCCTTTATTTTGACAACCCAATCAAAATCAGGTTGGGCTCGGACTGAGGCTTTGGGCAACTTGAAGCAACCCAAGTCCGACATATTTGTAATGTATTTATATAATCTATGTACACAAGTAAACCCTATATGTATATAAGGTATAAACCGACTCTTCTCTCCTCCTCTCTCCGGTGAAGGTTATACCGTTATAATGTCCCCTTTTAAACCTTGGTTTTAAAAGGCTGACCTTATGGATGTTTATCCCATCCTTAGGTGAACCTATATACCAAAGATCAGTCTGTTTAATGATTTCAAATCTTTGGATCTGAATACTCATATAATGCTCAAAATCTACGGTTAAAAATCAACACTTGGAAATGAATCCAATCAAATCTTTAAAAATTATTAATAGGCTGATTTTTTACATGTAGGTCCATCTACGGATGGGCCAAATATCGATACGGTGAGTGATCTCTACAAGTGTGCTATGTGTAAGGTGCTGCCATGTGTAAGGTACACGTGCATCACACACAACATTCCCCTAGTAATATATAATGTTATTGATATAATCTTAGGCCACGTTTGTTTACTAAGAAAATGTTCGTAATAATGAAATTTGTGCGACTTTGTAAATCAAGTCGTGCAAGTTTTGTTGTTGTTTGGGAAGTCTAAATCGTTCCTTTCTTTAGAAAATGTTTTCACATCCTCGATGAATTGTGTTGTTGCACCTTCGCTATAGAACTTTTCCCACTCTCCCTGATTTTGTGTATATGTATCACATCATACACCCTTACTCATATATCAAATAGGACTTTCATATGCTGACACATTGACATGTGGCATTGGGGACACCTATCATACGGGGTCTACCTAAATATGTTGGGACATAACACGTGAGACCCACTTGGCATGTGGTGTTCGATTCCTACATTTTATTTGAACTACACATTGATGTGGATCGTTGGGGCCGAGCCTCAACCCTAGCCCAACCCAATTTGATCGGGTTACCAAAAATCCGCCCAAGCCCAACCTAAGTTCTGAAAGGGCTAATCCAACCAAACCCTAATGTCGAGTTGAAGCCGTCGGACTCGGGTTGAGCCTGCCCAAGTTGCAGCCCTATGATTTACCCCGGTCCAATTTGGCAAGTGTCAAACTTTTAATAGCTTATTGGATCGGATCTGGATCGGATCTGGATCTGGATCTGAAATTGTGATGGGATAAACTATTGGATCGGTTCTGATCCATCCCAATCCATTGAGAGTCCAAGTAGAACATATAAGGAGATTTCCCACGCTAAAACCCAAACCAATTTCTTATAACCTCAACTGTCCGATATAATCATATTTAATCCAATCTATAGTGGCCCCACTTCTTCATGTAAGGTAGACATTCTTCATGTCATGTGTACCTGACTCGGACGTTAGATTTTCCCAAGCGATGGACTCTGGCCTGGAGTCCACGCGCCAGTTAGTTTTTTCTTGTATTCCACCAATCCACTTGTTAGGCGCGCAAATTAGCATTTTGGGACAAAAAAGGGCGGGGTTTTTAATTTCAGGGAACCGGAAATAATGCGAACCGTACATAACGGACAGTGTTCTGCGTTTTTCCCGAAGGGTCGTGATGTAACAAGGTATACCTGAGATCTTTTCATTTGCGGAAGCGGCATTTTTGGTAGTCACCACTTCCATCTGGGCCCACTGACTGCATAGATGTTTAACCCACCCTTTAATAGACATTCCTACAAAAAATCAGCTTGTTTAATGATTTTTAGCCGTTGGTTTTAGTACTCAAAAGATGGTTGTATTCAACGGCTATTAGAATGCCTTAAATGGTGCTAAAAAGTATTAAAATCTAATGGTTATAGATTAGCAATCAAGGTGATTTTTGGTATGTATATCCACCAAGGGATCAGATAAACATCCAAGCGGTCAGTGGGCCCAGATGGCAGCGGTGACTACCAAAAATGCCGCTTCCGCAAATGAACAGTTTCAGGCATACCTTGTTACATCTTTTTCCTTTCCCGAAAGGCGCATCATAATCACTCGCGTCACCGTCACCGGGAAAAAAAAAAAAAAACTCATTTCCCCAAAATACCCCTCTCGGTCTTCTCGTCAAAACCCACCCTCTCTCGCTTCTCCTCTCCCCACTGCGTTATGGAGCAGCAGCAGAGGCGCCGAGAACAGCAAACCGTCCCAGAGAGGAAAGGGCAAAAGCGGAAACTGGAGGAAGAAGTCGAAGAAGAACGAGAGATCTCTCTCACCTCTCCCGCCGCCCACCAAGCGCTAGCCTGCGAGTTGAGTGCGCAGGTTAACATCCTTAACACCACCTTCTCTTGGAAAGAAACCGATCGAGCCGCCGCCAAGCGCGCCACTCATGTTCTTGCCGAGTTCGCCAAAAACGGTAATTCAAAACACTCCGATCTCACTATGTATTTCTTCATTCCCCGCAAATTTTCTGCGATTTCTAGGGTTTCTGTTCTTTGATTTTGATCTTCGGAGTTATTGAGGGTTCTTTTTTTTTTTGTGAAGTTAGGGTTTTGATGTAAGTCTTTTTTGATTCTCGCAGAAGAAGTTGTGAATGTTATTGTTGATGGCGGTGCGGTTGCGGCTCTGGTGAAGCATCTTCAGGCGCCGCCTCCTTCTCTCGACGGTGACAATAACCAGAAGCCGTTCGAGCACGAGGTCGAGAAAGGGAGCGCCTTCGTTCTCGGGCTTCTCGCTGTTAAGGTAATCCCGCATGCGTGCCTTTGAATGAAATTCGGATCTTTGTCATTTAATTTTCTGCTTAAGTTCCTTTGGATCTGTGCTATCTTTTTTCTGATATTTAATTTCTCAAACTCTGTATTTCGATTATACTATGTGGAGTAAACTTCACTTTGTAATCCTTTGTTCTAATTGTTTTGATACGGGCGTAAAATTATAACAACAAACTTGTTTAATTGTAATAGATGGTCTGGAAGTGTTAACTAATACGTACCAACAACAGCCAAAAAGGGCTCAATTTGCATTAAATTTCTAAACTTGTGCTAAGAACTACATGTATTGCTAACATTTATAAGCTACCTTGAATTTTGTTTGAGTCCATTTTCTTAATGACATGCAGATAGCCTTGTCCTAATGAAATTAAGCATTCTAATCTTATAGCCCAGGTAGCATTAGATTAAGCACCAATGGCTTCCCGTTGACTGTTGTTGGATACGCACGTGGATTTGGCCATTTATTTCATAGTGCCAATGCGCATAACTCAAAGGTTTAAAATAACAAAGTTAACGGTATTGGCCCTTGATTGAAACAATTGTTCTTTCCTCTGTCTATGGACATGTCGCACTTATCAATGCATCCCTCGATCCATTGTTTTTCACCTGATTTTCACAAGTTGATGATGTGGCAACCATGGTGAAATGGGTGACGAGGGTGTATTGAACTGCAGGCGATGATGTAAGCCAGTGTATTAAACTGTGGGTGATGAACTCAGCTGCCACGTGCAATTCACCGTTGATGATGCTGTGAGCCACTGTGAAACTTAATGCACCTTGGGTGAAGAGTCACCAAGGTTTTAAGAAATCCCCGAAATATAGCTTTCCTAAAGCGAAATCCACTGCCTGAAATTTTGATTTTCGACCTCACCTAAATGGTTACCGAAACCAAAATTTAAAACCTTGAGATTCACCCATTACGTGAGCTACAGTGAGTAAATTTACCGAGTGTCTTTAACCTCAATTTTTGGCGAGGTTTGCTCAACCTTAAATTTTCACTGAGATTCCTGTTTCACCTAAGTCGAACTAGTTGCATTCTCTTGAGAATTGAACCTACTTTGGCGTCAATAGTCAAAGGTGTGGGCATCTTGTGCCATAATTGCACACCAATTGAATTTAGAGTGATGTAAGCAATACCATAAACATGTAAGAAACTAAGAATGCACAGCCATGAGCTTTGAAAGGCTTATGCAAGGTGTTAAAATCACAAAAGTTTTGAGAATGACACAACTTGAATTTGAAATCACGAACCACAACATGTTTACCATAACCAAAGAAGAATGGAAATATTCTGTGTGTAGGGGTTCTCTTCCCAAGTGCTTTTGTTTTTCTTTCCTTTCTTTTTAATTTTTTCTTCTCTTCCCAAGTGCTTTTGTTTTTCTTTCCTTCTTTTTAATTTTTTCATCACTTGTTTAAAAAACTGAATGTACAAGACAATTGGTCTATGACTTGAAATCTCCGATCCAATGATATGGGAACTGGGAAGTCAGTGGCTTTTATTATACTGCCCGCTAGAGCTATGACATCAGGTCACTATAGTGTTGTTTCTTGCGGTTGCTCTAGTTCCATTGTGTTTCCACTTTTCTTTCAAACTATTATTGGTTGAGATTGGTGTGGGCTGGCCATATTATCTATGTTTAGGAGGTTACCAATATGAGCCCTAGCCATAATGACTAAGTTGGAATTGACTGTCGTGTCATAATTGACTTATATCTATTTTTTGGTGCTGACCCACACAGTGGAACAGAGTTTTTGATCCTTGGGATCTAGTTATTTTCATCCCAATTCCATTCTTTGATGATATTCATCATGTCTATCAGCCTTTGTTCCTTTATCGCGATATTGGTTTGAAGAATCTCTTGTTGTGCTTCAGTTCGATAAATCCATCTTCTATCACTTTGGCATCATTTTGAACTCAGCAAGATACGGCTCAGTCAGAAGCCGTATCGCACAGGAGTGCTCACATTTTTAGGCTTCCCCTCCCTTTTTTGTTGGTGCTCTGCAATACCTTCCATTTCTTACTCAATTTCGGGTCTTCCCTTTCTATCCCTAACAACTGCTCTTTCTGTTTTGTCATTTCATTAAGCCATACCATGAGGTGCATAGTTTGAAATTTGTCTTCTTTAAATTGTAGTAGTTTGTCCAAATGTAGTTTGATTGTGCTTCCGGACTTGTCATCACCCATGTCTTCCACATGGTTCATCGTTGCACCCCTAGTCACAAAAATCTCCGATTTTTCAAAAAATTCTCCAAAAATCTCCGATTTTTTGAATTCACGAATCAATCGCTGATTAATCGGCAAAATCGGTAAAATCTTAGATTAATAAAAATTCGGCGATTAATTAGCGATTTTGTCGATTAATCGGCTGAGATCCCTTTTTTTCCATTTTGATATCGATTTTGGAATTATGAATGATATATCATGCTTATGAATTATGACTTATTACTATGGAATTATAGATGTGGTTTTCATCATATAAATGTGTTTTGTTAAAAACAACATTTCTAACTCGAAAAATGCCATGATATATTTTCTATTTTTGCCGATTTCTACCGATTTTTACCGAATTTTCCCGACTTGACCCCTCACCGATTCATTGCCAAATCCCAACTTTGTGACTATGGTTGCACCTGCTTACAGTACTTTTATATGTGGATGAGTTTCAAAGGTTGGTTGTCTCTTGTTATGGCTGTACATATGCTCTATTCTAACTGCTAAACCAGTTGTTTTCTATTTTGTTAACAGCCAGAGCATCAGCAACTCATAGTTGATGCTGGCGCTTTGTCTCATCTTGTGGACCTGTTAAAGAGGCACAGGGATGGTTATAACTCTCGGGCAGTCAATAGTGTTATTCGGAGTGCGGCTGATGCAATTACTAGCCTTGCCCATGAGAATAGCAGTATTAAAACCCGTGTCAGGTTTGCTTGGTTCCGTACTTCTTTACTTCCAAGTTGCATATCCAGCATCATCTTATGTTTGTGATATTTTGGGCTGGCTTTTCAGGAAGGAAGGGGGGATTCCGCCACTTGTTGAGTTGCTTGAGTTCATTGATACAAAAGTACAGAGAGCGGCTGCTGGAGCCCTGCGAACCTTGGCGTTTAAAAACGATGAAAACAAGAATCAGGTTGATGGGGATTACAATGCAGCATGAAAATTTTCTGAGCAAGCTCCAGTTTGAAGTTCTGTTGACGTAACGATTTTTCTAAAAATTTGCAGATTGTGGAATGCAATGCTCTTCCTACCCTCATTCTAATGCTCCGATCTGAGGATGCTGCTATACATTATGAGGCGGTAAGCTCATATTGTGAAATGATTTTATAATCATCTATAGGACTTGCATCAGTGTGGAACCTGGAACCTGATATTTGTAATTTGCATCACCTATAGCATCGGATGACTTTTCGTGCATCTGTCAGGTTGGTGTGATCGGGAATCTGGTTCACTCCTCCCCAAACATAAAGAAAGAAGTGCTCATTGCTGGAGCTTTACAACCTGTTATTGGATTACTAAGGTATTACTGAATTTTGTACCCTACCTTATCAAAAAAAATTTCTGGACCCTTATCATCCCTGCAGTGTCTTCTTGCTTTAGTTTAGTAGAATGTGAACTTTTGGAATTTCTTGCAATGTAGCTGTTTTGTGTCAACTGCGAGTTGCCCATGGACAATTAGTGTTTTTTTCTTGCACTTTCTTAAATATTTATGTTGGATGACAGTTCCTGCTGTTCGGAGAGCCAAAGGGAGGCAGCTTTGTTACTTGGACAATTTGCTGCGACAGATTCAGATTGCAAGGTGAAATGCTAATATATATTCTCTTTTACTATTCTTGAATTGAATTTTGAAACTTATCTCTTTTAGTTTTAGTTTGTGCTATGTAAAGGATGAGTATGATTCTGGCCAATTTGTTGCCTTCTTCCTTCTCAAATACATCGTCGTTTTCTAAAAGATAAGGTTCTTGCAGGTGCACATTGTGCAGAGAGGCGCCGTCCGCCCTCTGATTGAGATGCTTCAATCCCCAGATGTACAGCTTAGGGAAATGTCTGCCTTTGCACTGGGGAGGTTGGCACAGGTTATTTGTTTCTTAAGCCCTTCCTTTGTATTGTTCAACTTGAATATATATGGTTGACGCTGGAATATGGTTACTGGCATCCATCATATTAGTGAGTGGTATCTTCTTTTTTTTCAAGCAATTTCTTGGTCCATTTGTTATGAAACTTGCTGGCCACTTCAAGTTTGTTGATTGTGCGGTATTACTGAGTTTGTACAATCTACAGTAAATTGTTGTTGGTAGATACGTTTCTCTGACTTGACAAAAAATTTGTATTTTCAGGACACACACAACCAAGCTGGGATTGCTCACAATGGTGGTCTACTGCCACTGCTGAAGCTTCTTGACTCAAAAAATGGGTCTCTGCAACACAATGCCGCATTTGCTCTTTATGGTCTTGCAGAGAATGAGGTATAGTTAGGTTTCATGGGTCCTTAGTAAACTTCAATATGCAGTGTGGTTAGATTTCCTTTATTCTACTTCTAAAGTTACTAATTAATACTTGATTATAAAATAAGACTATTCTTTTTCTTCCCCATAGGACAATGTTTCCGATTGTATCAAGGTGGGAGGTGTTCAGAAGCTGCAAGATGGAGAGTTCATTGTTCAAGTATGCTCACACGTATTTATTTATTTCGATTAGTGTCTGCTATTATTTGGTGTTTTCTGTGTTCTACATGTGGGGGGTGGTATCGAATTGCTTTAAAGTATAGGGTAAATTGTGCGAATGATCATCAATTCTTTAACAACCTGAAAATTTTCTTGGGGTCCATCGTTTATTGTGCCAAGCATTTTTTATGTGGATTTTATAAATAAAATTACAGGCAACCAAAGTTTTTTCCTTTTTTTTGATCGGTAAAAGGGAATATATTACAGGCAACCAAAGATTGTGTAGCAAAGACATTGAAAAGATTAGAAGAGAAGATCCATGGAAGAGTGAGTGTTCTCATTTCTTTTGACATAACTCTACCTAGTGTATGGTTATTCTTGTACCTCAGAACATTTTATAAGTATTCAATCGTGGACATGCTTACACTTCCCTTTCAGAATTTTAATCTTCGGCATCATTGGTACTGCCCAATCAACTTATTCATTTAAACACATTTGTCCTGATAGGTATTGAACCATTTGTTATATCTGATGCGCGTAGCAGAGAAGGTTGTTCAACGGCGAGTTGCATTGGCTCTTGCTCATGTTTGTTCCCCTGACGATCAGAGAACGATATTCATTGATAACAATGGTAACCTTTTTTTTGTAGTTAGTAATCCTCTTCAGTTTTCCTATCAGTATCGTATTTTTATATACTAAATTGCTTTAGTCACATATGTGCATGCAGGATTGAGTTACTTATTGCTCTAATCACTTCCCATGCAGGATTGGAGTTGCTTTTGGGGCTTCTTACTTCTGCAAGCCCAAAGCAGCAGCAAGATGGATCTGTTGCCTTGTACAAGTTGGCTAACAAAGCCTCATCGCTCTCTCCTATGGATGCAGCTCCTCCATCTCCAACGCCACAGGTGTGCTTCCTTTCAAAATTTAAAAATGGGTTTGTTGTCTGCATCTCTCATGCTTTAACTCTGCAAAACAAGCCTTGTTGCTTCAATTATTTGAGGATTTTAGTTTTTCATGGGCATAGATAAGATGGACATTTCATTAAGATAACAATGAAGATATTGATTTGCTTAAGTCATTTCGAACTGCACATGAAGTCAATGGATTGTATGGTTAGATAGTCCCTTTTAAGGAGTTAAATTATCTAGTAAAGATGTATAGTTTCCAATTGTGGACCTGTGGTACATTTAGGCTATTCTGACTGTTAGTCGATTGTAGTTGACCTCCTACGATTTATTATTATTTTGTATTCAGAAGGTAGTGTAATGTTCATAGTATTAGTGTAATGTTCATAGTATTTTAAGGGACTATGGCATGTGCTGATTGGACCTGAATATGGGTGTTAATGGGTGGGGCTGGCCCGATGAGCTTTTAGGTCCAGGGCACTATTGTACCAGGCTTGGGCTTTCTTACGAGGGTCGCTAAGTCACTGGTCCAGGCTTGGGGATGGTTTGAATAAAAATAAGCTTAGGCCCAGCTTATATCTGATGGCTCGGCCCGTTTTGCCTATTCTTGGGCCGGGCTTGGGCTGCTTGCTAGCTTCTTTTTTAATGTTTGTTTATTTGAGGTTGTTCTGATTGCTTACTTGGATGGGTCCTGAGTCGTGACCATGAAGGATTTGGGTTTAATTCTAGCTTATTTAATGTAAAAAAGCATTTCTCACTATATTATCTGGTAGTCTATTAGAATTAATTTTCCTGCAGTTATTCTCAAGTATTTTGGGAATTACTGAATTTAAATCTTGCTTTTGGTTTGAATTTTGGCTTCTTGCCTGCTATTATGACAGTATGACAACAAAACATTCTTGCTGCAGGTCTATCTGGGTGAACAGTATGTAAACAAAGCTACACTATCCGATGTTACCTTTCTAGTTGAAGGTTGTTAATCATTCTTGTTCTGAATTAGTTCAGTTTTTCATGTATTTCCACACCCAAGATGTTTTAGAGAAATCATCAACTTATGTCGCATAAAGGGAAAGGAGATCATAAATTCCCTTCATATAAAATGTTATTGTGAATGCTCAATCATTTTTTTGTTTCTCTTCAGGTAAGCGGTTCTATGCTCACAGAATTGCTCTGCTTGCTTCTTCGGATGCATTCCGTGCAATGTTTGATGGTGGCTACAGGGTGAGCATAGCTATATTTTTTACTTTCTTTGTTTTATTCCCTTAACGATTCTTTAGGTTGCGCTATTTTTTCCATTTTTCTTTCTGTATAGATTTTATATGCATGCATGTGCATACCTACTTACATGTGCATTGCATGTATATTAGATGTTTGTGTATATCTATACTATATCAAGGCAATTGCCCAACTGGGACCGTTTTTTGCCCCTCATTTCGTCAAGCCCCATGGGCAAATGTGACTTTTTTTTACTTTTTCATTTTCCTTTCCAACTGGGCCTTGAGTTGCCACAATTTTCTGATTTGCCCCTCTAAACTAATATTCCAAAACTGCCTTTGGGCTGAAACTTTCCTCTTTTGCCCTTCTTCCATAAGAGCCGTACAATCATGCACGTGCCTTCCACTATTTCACATTAATATAACTGAGCTTCAATTTCAAAGCATGGAATTTTCATCTGATTTATAGCAATATCCTCACAACAGTGCTAGTGATGAGATAGTTCTAGTATTTGTCTGCACAACTGATCCAACTTATCAATTATGAATGCACATACCACAATTTTTCCCATGTGCCTGCCATGCCACTTGAACACAGATGTGCAGCAAAAGGAGATGGTTTTATGCATATTTGGCCGTATTAATGAAATCACCATGGGAATGTGACAGGAGAAGGATGTGAGAGACATAGAGATACCCAATATAAGATGGGAGGTATTTGAGTTGATGATGAGGTTAGGGATTTTACTTTATTTTCTTACTGTTTTGTGAAAACTTGTCACCCGTGAGGTTTTTCTTAATGTACTGAGTCTTTATTGTGTAACAGATTCATATACACAGGATCCGTCGATGTAACGTTAGATATTGCGCAGGATCTCCTCAGAGCTGCAGATCAGTATCTTTTAGAGGGACTAAAGCGTCTCTGTGAGTATGCCATTGCACAGGTGAGCCGAGAAGATATAAATGCTTTTCCTTCAACTTTTATCACAAGATGGGTCTCTAATGATTTATTTGTATTTATTTTCTGTTCAGGATATTTCTCTGGACAATGTTTCAAATATGTATGAACTTTCAGAGGCCTTTCATGCTATATCATTAAGGCACACCTGCATCTTATTCATTCTGGAGCAGTTCGATAAATTGAGTACTAAACCGTGGTATGCTCCCTCACGATCTCTGGACTACTGAACAATTTAAAGTCTGTATGAGCTTAGTTGACATTGTTCAATTTGAAATTCAATTAAAAAATTGTGTGGAAAAAATTAAGAAATATCTATGAAATCTATCAAAAGTTTTGAGGGGAAAATAGTTAAAGATATCTATTATTGAAAAGTCATCTTTAGCAAGTTTGAATTATTCACTTCAGTCTCAGCAAAAGCAATTTTTACAATGGGCTCGAGCTTGTAACATCTGCACAACCATGAGGTTGAAAGTTCAAACCAACTTACCGAAGAAAATGATCTTTAGTGTTAATTTATATTTTTGAAGGTCATTATACAAGAACAAAATATAAGGTAAGAAAATATATAAGAACAAAACTCGTATAGAAAATAATAAATGATGGGAAACTTAGGTAAGAAAAATATACCTTGACATGAAAAGAACGAAGTGTGGAATATATTTTTGAAGCCCTATGTTATAAAAAAAAAAAAAATGAACAATGCATTTTTTAAGGCTATAAATCGAAAGAACAATTTTTGCATAAGTAATAAAATAGGGAAATAGTACAATTTTTTTATGGTTCAGTATCAATTGTTTTGTTCATATTTTAGATTATATAGATCTTTTAAAGTTTTAGGACATTTATTTTTCAGTTTTCTAACTGTCTATTGATCATGATAATTTATCATACTGATATATGTAGACCATCCAATACGGTTTGAAATATTACATGCCTTAACCGTTGATCTTCCTTAAATATTTTGGATGTAATGGAAGGACCCTTGCTACAACTGTTATTGGACTATAATTTAAACAGAGTGCTATATGGCCATTTTATATATGCTATACTAAAAAAAGTTTATTTTGATCATGGCCGTCAGCCTCTAGATTCATAGTTTTCCCCAGCATCTGAGTGAATTTCATCTTCTGGTCAAATTTGCAGGCACTCTTCTCTGATCCAACGTGTAATACCGGAGATTCGTAACTACTTCTCCGGAGCACTTACTAAGCCTAACCAACGAAACTTCCGGCTATAGATGCTTGTTGCTGACCCTTGATCTCTAACTAACCACAGGGATGATGAAGATTGTACAGTGGAAGATAGTCCAGGGGACCAGAGGCGGGAACAGACCATGGACCAACAGGATGACTTTGAAACCATCACTTTTCTGCTGAATGGTTGATTGGTTTGGTGCAATCTCCTCTGTTACGAGTCCTATGTCCTGTTAACATTCTGTGTAGTTTCTCATGTAATGTCATTGTTAGGGTTTTGTTAGTAATGGAATCATCAATTACTGCGTAGCCATTATTTAGTGATGGGTTGGGATCTGTGGGACAATGGCTGCCGTGTAATTTTAGCTTTTTGGGTCCAAAATCGAGACCATGGCCCTAGATGTACTATCATTCAGAAAATAACAGCAATTATAACAAAAATAACTGCAGTTATTTTCTGAACATTAAAACAGTACTTTAGGTAACGGAGGAGGTCCGAATCTGTTATAACAACCGTTATTTTCATTATAACGACCATTTTTTAAAACCATGCCTAAACCTATCAATTAATCCTCTTTTAACACACATCTGCACTGCCTGCTTTATATATGCAAGTTGAGCTTCTCCAATTCTGTATAGATTGCAAACCTCAATACCAGCACACCAGAAGCCCTGAAATCAACTGTGAAGGAACGGTTCAACGGGAAATACTTTGCATCCCAGTTCTTAATTGGGACGACACAAAAATTGTTAAAAAAGTATGTTTTTTCTGTTTTCTCTTCTTGGTTTTTTGAATTTTAAGGCTGTTTTTTTCTCTCGTTATTTTTTCCTTTTTTCCATTTTGTCCCATGCGTTACGATCTGTTGTAATGGAACAAAGGGTAAAGCCCCATCTGTTATACCGTTATAACGGCCCCTTTTAAACCTTGGTCTCTCGGTGATGGCCGTAGATACCTTCACATAAATATCTAAGCAAAAAAATGCGTCTGATTAGTGATTTCTAAGCATTCAATTGGAGTCGTTTTCGTGGGTTGATTTTTATGGAGCAATTTTTGAGCATTATTATTTACACGCAATTTGAGGTACATTTTTGGTCAATGACAAATGGCACCAACAAATGACACCACCATTCTCCATGATAACATACTTGGACCATATGATCATTTTTCTTTTAAATTTTGACACCAAATAATTGGTGGCACGTTGATGATGGTCTATATTATGAGCCATGTGGCACACGATTAGAGACCCCTGATTCTAGGTAGACCTACATAACAAAATTCATCATGATTAGTAACTTCTATCTATTGTATTAGTCTATTTTATGGTTTAACAGTGGATTTTGAGCATTATGTAGGGTACTCAGGGCCCAAAGTTTAAAAATCACTAATCAGGCTGATTTTTGGTTACCTAAGTCCAACTAGAGATGGGCCAAACATCTATACGATCAGTGCCCTTTAATAGTGTGCCACGTGGTTCATATAGTGGTCTGTCATCAAAGTTTTGCTATGTAATAATAGTGACACCAATGATTGATGGTTGGCATTTTTTTATATGACCGTCATGCCCAGTTAAAAATGCCACGTGGTACACTCTTAGAGAATTGTGATCGTATGAACGTTCGAAACATCCGTAAGTGGACCTACAGACCAAAAATCAGCCTGATAGGTGTTTCCTAGGTGTTGAATCTCATTACCCATTCTAATCCACGGTTGAAATAAAACCTATGAAAAAGATTCAAATCCAACGGTTAAAAACCATCAATCCTGTGGATTTTTGGTCTACAGGGCCATTTAGGAATGTTTCAAAATTTGTAGGGTCATGGATCTCTAATAGTGTTCCGCGTGAACGTTCCTATAAATTATGCTAGCATCAAATTTTTTTCATGGAGAACAAAAATTTTTTCACTCGTTTACACGTGAACTCTTTAAATGCGTTCACATTCTTAAAGATGTATAACACTAACAAGCCTTTATTTATAGAAATAATTTAATAAAACCAATCAAGCCCAGGATATTTTGGGAAACTTTGAGGATTGCGATCGTAATGTAAGAACCCCTTTCGTTTGTTAATAAATAGAATAGATTTGACAACCCCACAATTTGAAAAATTTGACTTATCTTGTGACCTAGTCCATTGTCATTGATTGATTAACAAATTTTTAAATGGACGAAAAGATATTTTTCTTCTACTTTAGATCGGAAGAACATGCAGGCTTTGGCTGAAATTCTAACCCAAACTAAACAATTACGATGGTTGTCTAGTCACTAGACTTTGGCAGGTAGATCACTCATCGTTGCCCGACTAACATATTGTGGAGTCTTGTGACTGGACAACCACTACTCAAGCGATAAATTTAAAAAAATCTAATGTTTCTAAAATACATATAAAAGATAAGATTTTGGAATTAGAAACACTTGTCGAAGTGGTGGTTGGCCGACTACGAAACTCTAGTAAGTTAGTCATCGATGATAGGCAGCCAACCTACCTATCTCATCCTGACCGATGTTAAGACCCAAACCATTATGTCAAAATCACTTAGGCAAGAAAGGCATGCAAAGCTAAAGTTAACAATTAGGATCCTATTACACCACCACATTTTTGCAATCCATGTCTCTCACGGCTCACTTTGTGGTCCAAGTAGCTCTTTCCACATGGCAACTTTTACTTTGGCCTCTAGGTAGCCCTTTTCGAGTAAAACTTCTGTCAAAACAGATTGCATTGGCTTGTGATTGTGTGATTTGCAATCCGTTTTGACACAAGTTTTACTCATAGTTTTAAAAACGGCCGTTTAAACGGTAACGCCCTAAGCCTGTTTCCGTTAAACCATTTAAACACATTTTAACGGTTTTGAAAAAAACGGCCGTTAAAATCGTTTAAACCAAGGTTTAAAAAACGGCCGTTATAACGGATTCGGACCTACCCCGTTACGTTATGGACCGTTAAAACGCCCAGAAAATAACGGCCGTTATAACGAAAATAACAGTCGTTATTTTCCGTTATAACGAAAATAACGACTGTTATTTTCTGAAAATTTTTGTGAAAAAAAGGCTGTTATTTTACGTTATTTTCCATTTTTAAAAATTTGAATTTCAGCGCCATTTTTTCCGTTATTTTTTGTTATTTTCCGTTATTTTCCCATTTTTTTCCATTTTTGCCACTGAGTGTTTTTTTTTCGTTATGACAGAAAAAACGGTAACGCCCCCAGTCCATTACGGTATACCGTTATAACGGTCCCCTTTAAACCTTGGTTTAAACAGCCGTTTAATTCTGAAAAATTGTGTGAAAAAAACCGCCGTTAAATCTGTTTAATTCAGTTAAAATCCATTTAATTTCCGTTAAAATCCGTTAAATTCTATTTTTTTTAATTTTCAAATTTCAAAATTTGAATTTCAGCGCCATTTTTTCCATTTTTTTCAGTTAAAATTGTTAAAATCTGTTTAATTCTATTTTTGCACCCGGCCGTTTCAATCCGTTTTAAAGGCCGTTTAAACGGTAATGCCCCCAGTCCGTTTAACCGTTAAAACGGCCTCCTTTAAACCTTGGTTTTACTCTCCTTTCCATATGTTTGGCTTTTGCTTGGGCCTTTTTTCTTCAATAGGTCTAGGTCGCCCCTTCGTGGCTTTGAACACGAGATGTGGGACTGGCTCTCACACAAAATGTTAAGATCCAAAGAAGAAGGGAGACAAAAAACCAAAAAACTAAGAAGTATATGGTTTAGGATTCTGATATTAAGAGCCAAAACAATACACCAAAAGCATTTAGGTGAGTGTGTAAAGCTTAGGTTTTAACAATTAGGATCCTATTTGCTGGCCACCACTTTGGCAAACGCTTTAAAAAGTAACAAAGCGCCTTTAAAAGGGCGTTTCTGGTCTGACCGCGGTCAAAATAATCAGTCGTCGCTTCCCATTTTTCTTCTCCCTTTTCCAGTTTCCCACCAATTCCACCCGTCCTTTGGTCCTTCCCCTCCCTCCTCTCAATGGAATCCAGTAACCAGGAGATCGAACTCGAGCTTCTTCCACTCATTCGCGTCTACAAAGACGGCCGCGTCGAACGTCTCATGGGATCGGAGATCGTTCCCCCGTCTATAAATGACCCACAAACCGCTGTCTCTTCCAAAGACATCATCATCTCGCCGGACTCCACCATCTCCGCTCGACTCTACCTTCCTAAACTCACTCACCAATCTGACCACCCCCAAAAGCTACCCCTCCTCGTATACTTCCATGGCGGAGGCTTCTGCCTCGAATCCGCCTTCTCCTTTCTCGACCATCGCTACCTCAATCTTCTCGTTTCCCAAGCCAACGTCGTCGCCTTGTCGGTGGAGTACAGAAAAGCCCCTGAACACCCTCTCCCCACAGCCTACGAAGATTGCTGGGCCGCACTCCAATGGGCGGTGGCCCACTCAAAGGGACCCACCGCCACGGGCCATGATTTTAATGATCCCTGGTTACTGGATCACGCGGATTTCAATCGTATCTTCTTAGGAGGCGACAGTGCAGGCGCCAACATAGTCCACAACATCGCCATGCGTGCCGGTGCACATGGGTTGTTGGACAATGGTGTAACCCTTCTAGGGGCTTACTTGGTTCATCCTTACTTCTGGGGATCCGACCCAATCGGGTCGGAGTCGGATGCGAACCCTGATCAAAAGTCATTGGTAGAGCGAATTTGGTTGTTTGTTTACCCTTCATCGTCTGCCGGTATTGATGACCCATTTATCAACCCGGTTGCACCTAGTGCACCCAGCTTGTCCGGGTTTGGGTGCACCCGGGTACTCGTTTGTGTTGCTGAGAAAGATATATTGAGAGACAGAGGTCGTCTTTACTGTGATGCACTGAGGAAGAGTGGATGGGAAGGAGAAGTGGAGCTGTTTGAAGTGGAAGGAGAGGAGCATGCTTTCCATATCTTCAACCCTGATACTCAGAATGCTGGTCTCATGTTCAACCGCTTGGCTTCATTTCTCAGTCATTAAAGCTCTTAGCTTACGTACGTCTTGTAATGTTATCTAACAATAAAATCCATTTCATAGTTATGTTGAAGCTTTACTTCTTAGATTGTTTTAGACTAAAATGGGTTCAATCAAGTGATCCTAACCATCCAATTTGTAGACTTTTTTCTTGGATGATTTGCCATCATCTTTCTTAGCCATACAAGGATATCATAAGTTCATAACCCCTTGGGGTTGGGGTAGCACCAAACACCTAAAATTTATGCCATTGTAGGAATCATTACCATCTGATTTCAGATGCTGATGGACTTACTTTGAAATGGGTTTTTCTTGATTTAGACAATCATGTGATCCTGTGAGAGTTTTTATGCTAAAATCCAATAGATCACATGATTCTAACCATCCAAATGTGTTCATTTAAGAGATCTAGGTGAGACCCATTGACTGGTGGTTCTTGACCCCTATGACCCTAAAGTCCAAAAAAGGTGCCATATGCGTGGTATTTGTGTAGGGAAGATGGGATCGCCGTATATATATATATATATATATAGGGTCACAATAGGGGGGACAACAATTTCATACAACATTTTTGACAACAAAAATTGGCACAGGCCAATGTATAAATTAGAAGTCTTGTAATACTGGGGTGATGTTTGGCAGGATGGAGGAGATCATCTTCACAAAATTCAAATCAATCCGATATTCGTAGGTCAGTTTACATGTTGAAGAATATTTATGGACCGTCTATTTTTATCGTTAACTTGAAAACCACATTTGTTGGGGTTAGAAATTTCAGAATGTGCTGATTTTTTGTAGGGGTGATCTATATGATGATGAAGAGATCATCCTCACCAAAAATCAGCTATTGATTCATCTTCCATGTAGGTACGTCAAAATTATTGTCAAAAATGTTGTATGAAATTGTTGTCCCCCGATCCTAGTTTCTCTTATCTCCCCCCAATCTCAAATCTCCCCTCCACCCCGTCGAAATATCTCATCTCCCTCCTGGTAAAAAATGAAAAGGCTAAACCTAGGTTTTACCCTCTTCACTGTGAGATAAAAATTGGTTGGTTTCGATGCCTCTTCACCACAAGAACCAGTTGGATTTTCATGAAACCTCAAACGATTACTCGTTATCAGGATGATTTTAGGTATTTAGGTTCACCAGGGGGTGGACACAACACTCATCTAACGAATCAACATTGTCATGTAAGCACTACCATGTTAGATAAAATTTACAAGTGTGGAGGGAAACACCTGGACCAACTGAAGTACTCCAAACTTGTTTAAGGTTTTGTGAATAGATCAATAGCAAGCACTACATCAATTTTGGAATATAGTGGGTTGGGCCAAATTCATCTCTACTGAATGTACCATGTTTTGTTCAAATCGTAAGAGGCTGCCGAAATATGGTATTGACCTAATGAATGTATCTTAATTAAGAACCTCGGTAATCTCCTGCCGAAATACAATTAAGAACCTCAGTAAGATCTTGTTGTCTGAACCAAATCAATTCATCCCGAACTGAATTGATTCAAATGGCAAGACAACCAAAAATACAAATTATCCAACAGTACTGAGGTATCGAAATGAAATTAAGTAACCCGATAAGAGGCCACCGTTTGAACCAAACTAGTATATCTCGAACTGATTTGGTTCAAACCACCGAGATATGTAGAGAACCACTCTTGATTCTAGCTTTCCAATGTATTTGGTAGGAGATTGATGAAGTAGAACCCAAAAAACTCATGGCTCTTTCGGTGGGAGAGCAACATATCCTCATTTTGTGTTTCGGTTGAGTAAAAACAAAGGTGATGAATAGGGAGAAGATTAGAGAAAATATGGTTTTAAGTGGGGATGTTCAGAAAACAAAAAAGGCAAAAAAAGGTATTTTATATTGGGTCACGCTCAATGGAAACCTATTTTCACATAAAAATCGTCCGGGGGCCAATATATAAATTAGAAGTTTTGGAATGGGATGATTTTTGGCGAGGATGGTTTCTATGGTGAGGAGATCACCCTCACAAAAATTCAAATCATTCTGATATTCATAGCACGGTTTACTAGTTGAAGAATTATAGTCCTTCTATTTTTTACCCTTAACTCGAAACCCACATTTGGTGGTGTTAAAAATTTCAGAATGGACTGATTTTTTGTTGGGGTGATTATATGGTGAGGAGATCATCCTCACCAAAAATCAGCCATTGATTTATCTTCCATGTGGTTACACCAAAATTATGTGTGGAAATATGTGTCCGCAGGTGGACCTATAAACCAAAAATCAGCTTGATTAGTGATTTCAAACCTTTGGATCTTTCTAGTTTGTACCTCAAATAATACTGCTATCAAATTCCCACAGTTGAGATCAACCCATGAAAATAAGTCCAATCCAATGCCTAGAAATCACCAATCAGGCTGATTGTTGGTTCGTAGGTCCACCTAGATATTGGCCAAACATCCATACGGTCAGAGTCTTCTAAAGTGTGCCACGTGGCTCATATTGTGTCCTGTAACGGGAGCCGGTAAAAAAAACCGGTACGTGGAGCCCGACCCCAAGAGAAATCGCCATATATTTTATGTGGTCTTCATGCCACGGAAGTGAGCAGCAAGCCAGAGATAAGAGTGAGTGATGGGATCTTTGTTCCTCTGCAATACAAGCGTGCGGTTCTTTTTCTTTTCAAAAGCCGTTACTGACAATAAGGATTTACGTTCTCCCTCTCTCTGCCCATTTCCAGGGCTTCAAAACAAAACCCAGAACCCCATTTGCTTTCCGTCTCCTCCAACATCTCCATTCACACTGAATTGCAAAGAGAGTGGAGGAGAAGATGACTGGCTTTCAACTTCATCCGCTTATGACGTCCTTGGCGTCGACCGGAGCTGCTCCTTCGCTGAGCTCAAAGCGGCTTTCCGATCCAGAGTATGAACACTAAACCATATTTTGCTCAATTCTGGGAATTCTATTAACAGACAAGCATGATATAATTAAATTCATTTGGATATATATATATATTTCTCAGGTCAAACAGTTCCATCCCGATGTATGCAAAGATGCTGGAGATTCAGATTTAATGATTCGTCGTGTGATTCGGGCTTATGAGGTACTACTACATTTTAGAACAGATCAACAGGATTTTTGTTTTGGTGAATCATATTTCATAAAACAAAGATGGGTCCTCTTATATATAGAACTGATTCATACTGGTTGATGAAAAAGAATCTGGTTTGATTTCAGAATTCAATTTGAAGTACTGACGTAATGCCTGTTATGCTTGCAGATGTTGTGCAAGAACCACCAATTCGAGACCACTGAGAGGTAACTTGCTGTTAAGTATTTTTCAAAAGAAATGTGTTTGAAGAGTATTTGTATTGTATGATATTCTTCTCCTCCCTAGTATAGAACTAGTAAAATTTAATTTTAGTTTGCTAAAAGTGAGCTTAATGGTGCAATTTTCAGTGATTTCACTTTGCTATCATTCTCACTTTTGGGGATGCATTTGTAGGGAATGTGTGGATCCTTTTGATCAACCAGAATGTGAGGCACTTGATCTGTTTGTCAATGAGACTCTTTGTGTTGGCAAAGGTACTAATCATGCCTCATTTTGTTGTGCGGCTTAACTCTGTAGGTGGTGTTGTTTGCTAATTAAGTTGCTCTACCATATCTGATGGAAGCAACAAAACTTTGACAATAAGAATCTTAATCCAAAATACAAAAGACTCACCCGATCTCCCCCACGCCTAATCCCGCCCCCTACAAACCAACTCATACCACTTGAAAACCATATCCTCAAAAAAGATCCACTTCCCTTCCCCATACAATTTGATCCACACATACACCAAAGCTTTAATTTACATTATAAGATGTTCCATATGAAGACTCTTGCCCTCAAAAACCTTGTTGTTCCGCTCCCTCCACAATCCCCAAATAACCGCTGAAGGAGTTAATGCCCACATCCTTCTTCTAAGACGGTCTAAAGACTTACATCCCCATGTAAGAATAGCTCCTTCATAGTTTTTGGAATTACCCAAGATACTCCTAACTCTTTGAGCATGCCTGTCCATATGAGCCATGCACACCTACATTGTAAGAACTAAGAACAAATGGTCCACTGACTATCCACTACTCAAGCATAGCGGACAATGATCCATAACTCCTACACCTCTCCTCCAAAGAAATTCCATAGTCTGAAATCTTCCTCGAACAACACACCATGATAGAAACCACACTTTGGATGGAGCTCTACTTCCCCAAACTCTAGCTATGGGAAACGCCTCCGATTCTTCTAAACGTGTTTAGTCGTAGTGTAGACTTCATTGCAAGAGAAGATTTAGCAGTGTTATACTACCTTTGTCTCTATCTTGAGTGACTTGTGGGGCATGGAAATCGCTCCTGCAAATAAATGGAATTCATGACAAGTGGCTGAGAGTATCCATAAGCAACTTATGACAAATATTTTGCAGGAGCAATGAGTAAGCATCAAGTAGGCCATGACTTTTACCTCTACATCTATACATTGTTGCTAACCAAAGGATCGATGAAAAACTTAAACGAGTGGATCAAGCATCTGTGGAACTTTAGTGTGGTTAGGATATCTATATGGGACCACTGATTGGTGAGCCCCAGACTTGCTTGTGCATGCACAATGTGGTGGGTGCTGAAGTATCATTTTTCATAGCTCCATGGTATAGTGCCTCAAAGGCTTGCCCCATTACTTTGTAAGATTAGCTTCATTTTAGCTCGAATAGTCAATTACTTGTCTGAGATCATATATTTGTCCTTTCATACGGATAAGTAAACAGCTTGACTGAAAAACACATTCTCTAAACAATAAAAAAAAAGCACTCATTCCCCCAAGTGCTTGTTTATAAACTTGCACATTAATACAGATTTCTTTATTGTATTTTTTTTTCTCTCTTTTTTCAGGATGTCCTTATTCTTGTGTAAGCAGAGCATCTCAGGCATTCTCCTTTGTTTCTTCGACTGGTACTGCACGTGCAACTTCTCAAGGTTAGGATATAATTTTTTAAGTTCCTTTTGTGGCTGTATCAAGAGAATTGGTTGGGATCTCTCATCAACAATAAACGTTGTGTATTTTTCTTTTTATTTATATCAATGTACCATTGACTGACAGGTTGTGAGCTCAAAACTTGTTTGCACCTTTGAGTCATTGATCTCACTAAAAACAGGTTTACCCAGTGGCAACACCGAACATTTGAGGATGCCAAATTTCTAAGTTGGTAAAATTTGTTGGTGTTGATACTTGATACCACAGAGTTTGGTTTTTGAACATGCCTCCATCCACATGTCCACTAACCTGCTGGCCTACCCCAAAAGAAAAAGAAAAGAAAAGAGGGAACAATCCAATAGGATGATTAATTGGGAAGGTCAGGAAAATACTGCCAAATGGTTTTAAAACTTTTCTTGGATGGCATGGATGGGTATATTCTCTTGAACTATGATGAAAAGGTTTCTACTTCCATGCCACAGCCATGTTCAAGTTGTCAGCTTATTTTTGGAGACCAGCCTTTCCACATTCACTGTTTATGAAGGGAGACAAAACACTTTTTTCACTACACTGCCTTTTATCCCTGTTGTCGATAGTATATCTTTGTTTCTAAAACTACTGTTTTCTGTGTCTCCTATATGTTTTTTGTTTTCCTGTAGTGTTGGTTCCTTGTATTAGTTGTTTTTTAAACTATTGTTTCTCTTTGAGCAGGTCATGGTGAAGATTACCAAGTTCAGATTGCAGTTGGCCAGTGCCCGAGAAATTGTATCCATTACGTCACGCCTTCTCAAAGAGTTATTTTGGAGGAGCTACTCGACAGGTGGTAATTCTTAAACTTCCTCTCTGCAAATTTTGAGATCTTGCATCTTAGAAATAATTTAGAACTTTTTTTTTTCTTGGCTTATTTTGATTTTGTAGCATCTTGAACTTGCCGTATAGCAGTTCTGCCGAGGCAGACTTCTTGTATTCTCTCATCTCTAAAGCTAAGTTCGAGAACAATAGGTATCAGAAGCCCAAGAAGCAACCCAAGGCTTCCACACAAAATGTAGATTGGTTTTGACAGGTAAATAGCCAATGGTGATATCCTCCTCTGCACCAAAGCTATCATCAGTAACCGGAGTTGACCTATAAACAACACTATCACCATGTAGATGGAAGAAATTGGATGCAAATACTACTGACTGATGCCTTGACATGGACGAATACAATGATAGATGATTAGGTGTGGTACCTATGCTTTAGTTCTCGGACGAATAGAGATCTGCAGATAACCATTGGGTGATCAGAAAACAAATGTTTTGGTGGGGCGAGACTCGCAAGGCTTTAGCGAGGGAATTCTTCTGTTGTTTGAAATGTGAAGTTACAAATTGTAAATATGTATTGTTCTATATCTTTGGTTTTTTCGCAGCTAAAAGATTAGATTCTAAAACTATGACATATCTTCTTATATGCCATAAGAAAATTGTAATAAGCTGGAAAGGCTAGATGGTCCAAAGACCATAACAGTACACTGATCTGGGGTTTAATTGTTTATACCCAAATGCCCTTAGCCCCTTACACATAATGTACAGGTTTAAGCCTGGCAGTTTAAGAACCTTAAACACTTCTTAGTTGACAGGGCAGGAGTTAGTGGGTTTGCCTGCATTCGACCCACTTTTGTTGCAGTTTGCATTATTTTTTATATTCAACTTTGGTTCTCATGAAAGATGTTCTGCTTCCACCAGTCTGACTTGATAAATTGGTGGGCTGCATGTATGATATGGGGGTATAGTCCCTTTCTTACCTGGGGAGGGAGGGTTTAAGGGTTATTAATAAGGAAAAAAAAATTGGACTTCTCAAAAAAAAGAAAAAAACTATCTGGTTTTGTTCATTGTCCCTAATGATGGGGTATTAGGCATCAAAATTTGGATATTTGCAAATGAGGAATAATTATCCGTCCTTTGTCTTTCTGTTCTATCCAAAAAGAAAAGTTTTCTAGATGATCATTCGCAGGTCAAAAAGTTATGATCGAGAAAACTTTTATGGACATTTATGGCCAGGAAACGATTCTAGATTTTTTTTTCCAAGGGCAACAATACAGGGCCTTAATTTCAGGGGATTGATTTTTCCCATGAACTTTTACCTCTTCCCGTCGACAATTTTCGCATTTGATAAAAATGCCTAAAATATTTAATTTTAGTTATAGAGACATAATGACAGTTATACTAAATCGATTCCCTATTTTCACCTGCATATCTGTATTTTGCAATTACCCTTCTACTTTATCAAATTCCTTTCAGCCCTGACATACAGTGAAAATGTTAAAAATCCTATGATTAATGCCTAAATTTCGTGTTGGGAAAGAATTTACCCTAATTTTTTCTAATGCCTTGTTACCTTCTTTTGTTGTCAAATAATGTTAAAATGGTATTTTGATGTCACATATGGAAGTTATTATGTCAAAGTTGTAAACGAATTTTTCATTGCTATTTGAAGTCCGTCTTTGCAGAGAATCTGGACAATGCTGTGGAATTTATAAATAGGTCGGGCACAGGGGACCCCCTTTTTTTTTTACCTCTCTGTGTTCCTGTGCTCGGGCGTGGATTTCAAGATTCCAATGGTGGTTGTCAGCGCCGAGCTAGCATCACTTTTTCACTTTTTGGGGGCGTTGACAACCACCATTGGATTCGTGAAATCCATGGCTGAGTGTGCGAATACCGAGAGGGGTCATAAAAAGGGGGTCCTCGAAGCTTGAGCCTTTAAAAATATGGCAAAACCTAGGGCAACCATATAAAAAGCTCTAAAAAAAAAAGTCGTGAGGTCAATGTTTAGATTTGTTTTCAAGATTGGCTTTCTCCTATGGATACTGGGAAACTCATATCGTATATTCTTGTTTCTTTTTTCCGTTTCTTAGGAAACCCCTTCAGAAACTCATTTCTTAAATAGATGGAAACTTGTTTCCCCAGTCTCTCTTCCTCTATCACACACAGAATGAATCCATGAGTACACACATAGTGGGAGTTGCCAGAATATTTATGATGAAGATACCTACTTAATATATCTCTTTTTGTTGGTTTATCTACTTGGTAAATCAACTTGTTTATTTAACCATCATTCCCTATCCTTGCCAACCAAAATAACTAAATAAATAAATAAATTGACCCTCTTACATTATTTTGGGTGATCATCAAAATATGATTTTTTTCTTTAACAAAAATACAAATGTTGCATAGATTGAATGGTCAAGATCACCTCCTTAGTTAATTTTTGACATAGAAAATCTCTTTAGTTGGCCCAGTAGGATGGCCAATCAATGGGTATCAGACAATTTTTATATTGTTTCCCCGTACATTTCCATTGCATTATCTAATAATTTCTTGTTTTTGTATAACATAAAACTTTTAGGGGCCGTTTCTTGTTTTCATTTCTCGTATCATTTTCTGGAAACTATGCTTTCTTCTCCCCAAGATTAGGACACTTAATTCCCTTATCAACAACTTGTGGTGGTGGTGGTGGGTGGGGAATGTAAGTAGTTAGGAAAGTATTCAAATTTCCATTGGGAAAGTGTTCAACACCTATTGGGAAAGTACTTTAGTTGGGAAAGTGTTAGATTGATTAGGTTTAGTTTTTCTAATTTTACATATTATTCTCTTCCTATTTCTCATCATTGTAATTCTCTACATAAACCCCCTCAGATAGTGTAGAAATCACCCCAAATTATACAATAAATCAATTTCTTATCATGGCATCAGAGTCTTTGATCTTATGAGATTAAGTTATTGATTATGTGCCCTTCAGGCAAGCAATATTGTCGCTATTTACCGGGTACCAAAATCTCACTATTTTTTTCTTTATTTGGTTATGTTTCATTTTTTAATCTCTATTTCTTGTCTAACACTATTGTCGAAAAATCAAGTACGATAATCATTGTTTCGATCTACTGCCACCATTTTTGGTTCCCATCATAACATAATATGATCTTAGTATTTTAGCGATATCTTTTTTATTAGATATCGGATTTGAGTGATTCTAGATTCGTTAGCAAGCTGACGAAATTTTCTATCCAACAATATATTATTTGACACCAGTTAGTGAAGTTTTCGATGCCATTATTTATATTTTGCTAAAAATTAAAGCTAAAGATGAAAGATAATTAAAGAGAGAAGAGACGGTTTTTTACTCATCTAAGCCCAAGCCCGAGGTAGAAAGAAGCATAAAAGAGAGTTATACCCACTTTGGCCCAAAAGAGGCCTATTTTGATGTCCAAACAAAATAAATTTTCAGTTTCTTTCTTCTCTCTTCATTATTTGCGGCACTTATCGACTGGCAACACTTTGTACAATCAAATATGTAAGAATCAAAATCAATTCTTTAGTGATATTCTTCTTTGGCGATCCAAATAAATTCTTTGGCAATATTCTTTCTTAGAGATCCCTACTTTGACATCAACAAGTTTTGTCAAACTTACGGTGCTCCATGATCCCCATTAGTTTAAGGGAGAGTAATAAGGAAAGTGTTCAAACACCCATTAAAGAAGTGTTCTACACCCATTGGAGAAAGTGTTGGATCACTCGTGTTTAGTCTCTTTTAATTTTATATTTCTATATCTCATGATTGTAATCTTCTACATAAACCCTCTTAGGGTTAGTGTAGAGATCACCCCAAGTTATACAATAAATTAGATTATTTTTGGTAAGAAGATTCTTCCACAAGTCCAATAGTGCTCTCCTTGTTAAGATATGTTGGAGCATCCTTAAAAACTTTGAAACCCTTTGGATCAAAGTCCTTAAGAGCAACTATTTCCCCAAGCATCACTTTCTTAATGCCCCATGCCCTAGTGGAAAGGCATCATTAAGACCAAGGACATTCAAAAAATTCTTCTACTAGTCTGTAGGGAATGTGAGGAACATTAACATTTGGAAGGATCCTTGGATCCTTGACTTTTCTAACTTCTTTGTGAATACCTCCAAACCTGTTGACTATTCTCTCTCCAAGGTCAATGACCGTATAGACCCCTAGAGGCATTCCTTGATAACAAAACTCATCTTTCTCTTCTTGTCCTAGCCAATATTACTGATGTAGAACATGTGGCAGAGGACTTCATGGAGCGTTTGGCCAAATGACAGTAGTAGAAATCAAGGACCCTGAAGTCGGAATCGTGCAAGGGCCTTCATTTATGAATGAAAATGACGAGATCTTCAAGATCCATGCTTTGCAATGGATTTTTCACATTTTTGCCAAATTCATTCGTTAAGGCCATCAAAAGGGGAATTTTGTAATTTTAGGAAAGTTTTGTTTTAGCAATAACTTTAATTATAGAAGTCAGAATCACTCACCGTCGATTCTGCCTTGATTCTAAGGTTGAGTATTATAAGTTTTCATGCTTACTTTGATTTTGCTGTTTGACATCATTAAGACCAGAGACATTCAAAAAAATTATTCCACTAGTTTGTAGGGAATGGGAGGATCACCATTTGGAAGGATCCTTGGATCCCGAACCTCTCTAACTTCTCTGTGAATACCTCTAGGCTTATTGACTATTCTCTCTCCAAGGTCAATGACCGTATAGACATTCTTGGACAACAAACCTCATCTCTCTCTGTTTTTCCTGCCAATATTACTGATGTAGAACATGTGGCAGAGGACTTCATGGAGTGTTTAGACTGTCGAAAGCCCAAACGACATTAGTAGAAATCAAGGACCCCGAAGTTAGAATCGTGTAAGGGTTCCATTCTTGAATGAAAACGACAAAATCTTCAAGATCCATACTTTGTCATGGATTTTTCACTTTTGGGCCAAATTTCTTCGTTAAGGTTGTCAAAAGGGGAATTTTGCTATTTTAGAAAAGTTTGGTTTAGCAATAACTTTAGTTATAGAAGTTAGAATCACTCATTGTCGATTCTGCCTTTATTATAAGCTTGAGTATTATCAATTTCTATGCTTAATTTGATTTTGCTATTTTTAGTAATTTTTCCTATTTTTGCTTATTTTTGTGTTCTACACATATAGGTTGTAATTGGGCAAATTTATCAATAATACATGTTTTGCTTAAGCTTATATTGCTCTTTTCTCCTTGTGAATTCAAGGCTTTTCTTAGTTTTTCTCCTCATGAGAACACCATCTTTTGGCTTAGGATAAGAAGGAAAAATTCACCATTAAATTAGCTTAACAAACCCATCAGCTCCCTCCCTCCCTTCAAAACCATATGATGCGTTTGAAGGATTGGTGGAAAGTTATTTGAAAGCTTCAAATCCCAATGAGGATCCAACTATTTTTTTGGAAGTGCCTAAGGGGTCAACTACCTATTTGATCTATTTTCTTGACAAGAGGGGCTGTGGACTCTTTTCTATACCCCTGTGTAGTGCGAAGGAGGAGATCATATATGTTTGACATAGCGGAACCAACGAACCTCATATACACCATCACTCTCATGTGGAAGAGAAAGAATGATATAATTTTTATGTCTCTAACCACCCCACAACCTTTCTTGATGAAGTATTGTTATTCTTCAGAAATAGGGTTGAAAATGGGAAAAAAAAACAAAAAATAAAACTCAAAGTAAGCAACAACAAAAAATGGATTAACCTCGACCCTTCTTGGATGAAACTTAACATTGATGGTGCTTGTGATAGAAACTCCAAAAGGGATGACCTTGGCTTTATCCTTAGAAATGATATGGGTGCTCTTGTAATAGCATGAGGTCAAGTGAGAAGGCTCTAGTCTACAGAAGAAATTGAAGCGTTCACAGTAAAAATGGACACTTGAAAAAGCTATGGAGCTGAACATGAGAAACACGTGATAGCGATGGAGTTGGTACATGCCATCAATATCAAGACTCTAGTATTTTTGGTGAGCTTCCCACATCTTTTGTTGAAAATCGACCTTCCATGAACTAATAAAAATAGAGATAATAGAAAAGATTAATATATAAATACAACATATTTATGTGGTTCGACAGTGCATCTGAAGAACTCTTTTACTATCTCTAAAGAATTAGGGATACAATAATTTTCTCTCATTCACACTTTTTATTAGAGTACAAAGTACATCGTACCCTAACGTCGCTTCAGAGATTATATATAATCTTTGATACAATAAAATACCCAAAATACCCCCAATACAAGTTGTATCCTAGCACAAATTGTACAGACAAAATATAACATTAGATTTGATGGCTAAGGGAGCACTTCTCCCTTGCAACGCAGAGTTGAACCCACGTAGAGGTGTGGCTTGATGAAAAGTAAATCCTTACGAAACAATAAAAGACACCTAACACAATATTGATGCTAACCTAGAGGAGAACCGATCTTATGCAATGCTTATGTCATTGGACAACAATATCCCTCTCATTCTTTCCCCTCTGTAGGCAACGTGGTTGAGAGTCCAGACTGATTGCAAGACCCTTTGCAGGAGTAAAACTTCTGTCACAACGTACATACGAGCCACGTGGCACACTGTTAGTGGATGCTGACCATATGGATGTTTGGTCAGTCCCTCGGTGGACCTATAAACCAAAAATCAGCCTGATTAGTGATTTACAACCTTTGGATCTTTGCACCTAAATAACGCTCAATGATGCTCAAATTCCTACTGTTAAAATCAACCCAGGAAAATAGCTTCGATCGAATCGCTTAGAAATCACTAGTCAGGCTGATTTTTGGTTTAGAGGTCCACCGATGGACTGGCCAAACATCCATATGGTCAGCGTCCACTAGGAGTGTGCCACGTGGCTCGTATTGTTCGTCGCTGTGACAGAAGTTTTATTACTCCGCTTGACAGCACGGCTGGTGGCCACGCCCAATTGAGGAAACCTTTGTCCAAGTGAGAAGGGTGTGTTTGCGCCAAAAGAAATATTCAAAACATTGGACCAAAGCCCAAAACCCAACAGTTCAAACAAGGCTCCGAAAACTTGCCGTTAGATAGTTCCTTCAATCTGACGATCCATATTGATTTGCAATTCAAAATCGAATAGAAACGAAATCCCTAATATGACCGTTTGAAGGAGCCAAGGCTCAAAAAAAAAACAAAAAAAAACTCTCTCTATCTCTCTCCGACGCATCTCAGACCCCATCTGCATCGTAGCTCTGATTTCTGATTTCTGCAACGTAAGGAAATGATCGCCAAGGAAGGTATAGGAACTCCCCTAAATCTCTTCTTCTTCTTCTTCTTCTTTGGTTTTCCTTTTATCTGAGTTGAAATCGATCAATCTCTGATGGTGCTGGGATATTGTATCAGATCAAACACAAGAAACCCTCTCAGAGAAGGCCGGTTTTGTCCCAGACCACGGTATGATTTCTTCTTATTTCTGCATTTTTGTTTCATTTGAGATCAAATCCAAGAAACCCAATATATAGATTTTCATTATTCCATTTTGTTTCCTTTGATCTGAGTTTCCTTTTCCTTTTTCTTTTTCCTCGATATAATCATTTCTTTCGGTTCTGGGTTGAACTTATCAATCTGAGGTGTTTGGATATTGTTTCAGATCAAACCCAAGAAAATACCCTTTTGATGAAGGAAGATAATTTGAATAACCAAATGCAAGAAATCTCATCTTCAGATCAGGAGGAGCAGGAGAACCTTCTTCCCATTCTGCAGAAAATCAACACTTTGAACAACAAAATCCAGGTAAATTTGGGTAAAACTACCCATTTAAATTATCTGAATTTGCTAGCACAGATTCTGATTGTCCCTGTTTCAGATTTTAAAGAAGGAACACACGGTTCTATCTGATGAAGTAAAGGGCATCACTGCCGAATCCTTTCCTGGCTCTGATGTTTCGGCTGCTATTCGGTTTCTCAGTATGTTGCCTTCACCAACATCTGATTGTTCTTTGCTTTTTTATCCTTTTCTCATGTATTTCGTAATTGGGTTATTATTTAGGTAATGAACATGAAACCCTGAAGAACAAATACCTCGAAGAGAGTTCTGAACGAAAGCGGCTCTACAATGAAGTAATTGAGCTCAAAGGCAACATTAGGGTCTTCTGCAGATGTAGGCCTTTGAACCGGGACGAAATCACTAGTGGTTCTTCTTCAGTGGTAGATTTTGATCCGTCCCAAGAAACTGAGCTGCAGATCATTTGCTCCGATTCTTCCAGAAAACAATTTAAGTTCGACCATGTGTTTCGGCCTCAGGATAATCAAGGTAACCTTAATTTAGTTAAAAAAGAAGAAGACCCATATATCAAATCTGTGTTTATGGAGAATCGAGTTTTAAGGTTTTGTCTTGTTTGATTCTGAATCATTTCATAGTGAATTTAGGAAAAAAGTACATGACCCATAAACTGATTTTCTGTTTTTGAAGAATTTAATATATGGGTTTTGTACTAGTAGAGGAGGAAAAAAGGAAAAGAAAACCTATCCTCCCATCTCTTTGTTTGTTTTGCAAAAAATTTCACTTGCAGAGAAGAAATATGATGAACTATATATTGTTTTCTTTGTGTAAAAACATCTTAATTTCTTAGTTTTTAACTTTCAAAAAAAGAAAAAAATGAAGAAAATCTAGATTTCAAACTCTGCAAAGAGCTCAATTTTGTTAATCCTATGCTAATTGTTTATTGATTTATGCATATGTCCTCATTTTTTGAAAAAAATTGCAGAGGCTATTTTTGCTCAGACTTCACCTGTTGTGATTTCGGTGTTGGATGGGTTCAATGTCTGCATATTTGCCTATGGACAGACGGGAACAGGCAAGACATTTACAATGGAAGGAACCTCAGAAAACAGAGGAGTTAACTACAGGACCTTGGAGGAATTGTTTCGGATTTCCAAGGAGCGGAGTGGTACAATGAGATATGAGTTGTTTGTAAGCATGTTGGAAGTTTACAATGAGAAGATTAGGGATCTCCTGGTGGAGAACTCCAACCAAACTGTGAAAAAGTAAGTGCTGTTCACCTTCTTCATTTAGGTTTCTGGGTAGTCTTCAATTTGATTAAAGTGGAAGTATAGAACAGATGTTTATGGTTTGTTCATGATTGTGAAAATTTATGCAGGTTGGAAATAAAGCAAACGGCGGGGGGAACACAGGAAGTCCCGGGCCTGGTTGAAGCTCGCGTGTACAGCACAGATGAGGTGTGGGAGCTTCTCAAGACTGGAAGCCGAATCAGAGCTGTCGG
Organism: Euptelea pleiosperma; assembly: GCA_035048495.1. Taxonomy (NCBI): domain Eukaryota; kingdom Viridiplantae; phylum Streptophyta; class Magnoliopsida; order Ranunculales; family Eupteleaceae; genus Euptelea; species Euptelea pleiosperma. Next base: position 29,984,706 of record CM068546.1, read on the forward strand.
ATCGACCAATGCTAATGAGCTCAGCAGCCGCTCTCACTGGTAAAAACTAGTTCTTCTGTCGGTCTTTGTCTCTCTTCAAATTCTGGGTCTCTTTAGTTCTTTGGATTAATCCCTTTTTTCTGATTCTTTAAATTTTCATCTACTGAAGAAACTAAAAGGGGCCTTACAATTTCTTGTAAGAAATACAGAATCTGCTATTCCAAATAGTAATTCTTATCTATAAAATCTGTTGGTTAAATTTATGAGTGAAGAAGATACTGAGTTGGTTTTCTGAGGAAGTTATGTGAAGCTGACCATGGTATTAGTTTCAGATAATGATCAAAACATCCTTTGGATGCAGCTTGTTCCGAGTGACCATTAGGGGGGAGAATTTGGTAAATGGGCATAGGACCAGAAGCCACCTCTGGCTGGTAGACTTGGCGGGAAGTGAACGTGTTGGGAAAACTGAAGCTGAAGGTGAAAGGCTTAAGGAGTCTCAGTTCATTAATAAGTCCCTCTCAGCACTTGGTGATGTTATCTCTGCTCTTGCATCCAAGACATCCCACATACCCTACAGGTACATATCTCTCCCTCTCTCTTTCATGTGTTTGTGTGTGTCTCTGTCTAATATGTTTGTGTCCTCTTTGTTGTCCAAAACCAGGAACTCTAAGCTCACCCATTTGCTGCAGAGTTCTCTAGGTAAGCTTGTTCTTGTTTGGAAATATAGTTCCATAACTATTAACTTGCTTATAATAGTGTGTTGAGTTGGGTAAAGTCAGTTGATTACCCTCATTCTGAGTTCCTCCCCCAAACTAAAAAATGTCTAATATGAATTGGAACAAAATATACAGGTGGCGATTGTAAGACACTTATGTTTGTTCAGATCAGCCCAAGTTCTGCAGACTTAGGAGAGACCCTCTGCTCCCTTAACTTTGCCAGTCGAGTTAGAGGGATCGAGCATGGCCCTGCCCGTAAACAGGCAGACCACTCCGAACTTTTTAAGTACAAACAGATGGTAATCATCTCATCTTACTCCAATGAACGATAGGACAATTTATACCAAATTAAGCCATCCTTCATGGCTCGCTAACATAATTCGGTTATTCAATTGCTAACAGGCAGAGAAGCTAAGGCAGGATGAGAAGGAAACAAAGAAATTACAGGATAGTTTGCAGTCCTTGCAATTAAGATTTGCTGCCCGAGATCAACTTTGCAGAAGCCTTCAAGAAAAGGTAATGAATGACTATAATTAAAAAGCAGTGCTCAACTTGTCGTCTTCCATTTCAATCAATTTTGTAGAGTTCATTATAACTAATGAAATTTCTTTACAGGTTCGAGATCTCGAGAGCCAAATAGCAGAAGAGAGGAAAGCCAGACTCCAGCAGGAAACTAGAGTTGCTGCTTCTTTAGCTAAATCATCAGCACTGTCATCAATACAACGAAGTCAGAATGGCCCAACGGAGAAAAAGCCGCCGTTGGGTCCCTCGAGGCCAAGGGCACCATTGAGAGGAATCTCCAACTTCTTACCTCCTCCATCACCAGTCCCACCTCGTAATACTGCTCCGCCTACCTCAGCATCACAAGAGGACAAAGAGAACATTTGTAGGCCAATAGCAACAACCAGCACCAAAACTCTGATGAGGCCAAGGCGGGTTTCAATTGCAGTCCGGCCTCCTCCTCCGGAAACAATGCAGGTTCATCAGCACAAGAGGCGGGTCTCCATCGCGACTATCCGTCCCGAGTCACACTCACTCTCAACGATGACGCCACTCGATACCTCCACTGTCCGATCAAACTATGGAGTGATGGGTCGACGATCACTTGCGAAGGACCCACGGAGGATTTCAAGGATTTTCTCGCCATTGCCGGAATTGAATCCTGTTGGAGCTGGAGAGGCAACTCCAGTCAGTGGCAGGAGCAAATTTTTGGGCAGTCCTCCAGTGCAGGCCGGCTCATGGAAGCCAAAGCATCCGACGGTGATTGCATTACAAAGGCGGCATTTTGTGTGGAGTCCACTCAAGCAGAGAAACCTGAAGAATGAAAGAAAATCACTACTGCCTTCAAGATTTACAGAGAATTATAGGTAGTTGTAACAGGTTTCAGTTTTCTCCATTATATTGTATCATGTATCACCTTGAAAAACACTCTGAAAGCTCCTTGCTTTACTTTTGCACACCAAGCATTTCTCTCTCTCTCTCTCTCTCTCTCTCTCTCTAATGTGTTCCCTTCTTTCCTATGATGGATATCAGCTTTGTTTAATTGATGAGCAGAAGCAAATAATTAGAGTAAATAGAAATTGTTAGCCATGCTGTTATTGTTGTAAACTGGTTTTGATCCAAGACCAAGGCTAGACATCTTATTTACTATCTTTATTTATAGGGATGTAAATGGGCCTAAGCGAGGTCTGCAAACTATTAGAAGAAGAGAAGGATCGAGCACGGCCCAGGCCCTTGATGGGACTAATAAAGCAATGATCAGGTCCAGCCCATTAAATATCTACAACCCTGGGCCCGGGCCCTGCCATCAACTCATCTTGGGCCGGGCTGAACACTTTGGTTGTGTTTTTATTTTTATTTTTTTGTAACTCTAATAATGGATACTAGTTTATAAATAGAATATTATAATCAGTTGGGTTTCTAATAAAAGAATTAATAAAAAAACAAGAGATCTCATAACATAAGGGGTAGAAATGGCCTAACACTCTTAGAGATCTCGAGCCTGGTCTGATTAGTTATCGAGCCCAAGAATCAAGCCCAGGCCCAGATAATTGGGTTTATAATGCAATCCAAGCCAAGCCTAAAAGGTCCTTCAGCCTAGCCCGCATCTTCGATAAAATTTCGAAGAAACCTAACGTCGTCTCAGGTTGGATTGGATTGGAATTGCTGTTGGCTGATCGAACCACTGATCCCGAGATTTTGAACCATGTTTACGTTTGTCCGAGAAGTTTCTATCTCAAGACACGTATCTCAAGGATGGCACGTGTTGTATGTTGATATATTCTTTTACCATTTGTTATTTGACTTAGGTGGTCTGGTTTTCGGGCTTGACCAACCCTGATCCGTAAGTTGACTGGGCTCGGTCCGAGTTGAAGCCTGTGGAACCCTACCCAAAGCCCCAAAACTGGTATAACGGCCGTTATAACGAAAAACTGGTATGCTAGTTTAATATTCCTCTTTTTCCCCTGAGCGTTACAATTCGTTATAACGACAATTATAACAAAAAATGGTAACGCCTCCAGTCCGTTATACAGTTATAACGGCCCCTTTTAATTTTTATACCTTTCCCCTACCTATATAAGTAACCTATCGATTACAAAAACAAAAAAAAATTACAAAAAAATAAGTAACCTATCGCGACCCGGGTCGTATTTTGGGTCAAGGTTATCATTACCGGGTTGATTTCCTATCCGACCCATTGCCATCTCCGACCCTAATATCATGCGGGGTATTTAGGTTTTCGTTCGGCTTTTAGGGTTTCTGTAAGGACGAGAGGGGGAGAGCGGAGCCACAAAGCACCAGTAGCAGAAGCCATGGTTCTCAAGTACGTATATTATGTTTTATTTTTGTAAATTTTGATCTTTTAGCTTTCGTAAATCATGATCGGTGAATTTTGAGAAAAGAAATGTCTATTTTATAATTTTAATTTTTTTTTTTTCCTGTTAATTTTTGCCCTCTCCATTTCTGCACCCGTTATCTGTTTTGTTGAGTAATCTGATCTTGAAATGTTCTGTTTGATTGAATTTAAACATCTCGAGCTGCGGAGAAACCGACTAGATTCGCCTCTCGTAAATAGCTAGAAAGTAATCATGTTCGATTAAAAACTAAGGTTAGGGTTAGTCTTCAATCAGAACTTTTGATCTCTTATAATGAGGAGATAAAAAGAAAATGAGTATAAAATAATGGGTTTGATTCAAGCTACCTTAAACGCCAATTTCCTTGTAAAATGCGATCCTTCATTTTACCTAGATCTCAAAAAGTTCTGAACACAATGTGTGTTGAATCACTAGTACTAGTTGCAAGACATTCTCCTTCACTGATTGCTTCAATGTTAATGGTTCTCGATTCTTGGGGACCCATCTTACTTGAACACATGCTTCAAAGTTTCGACGGAAACCGAAACGTTTCGTTCATTTTGTTTCAGTTTAGCTATAGGACGAAACTACATACGTTTTGGTTGGTTTTGTCCGAAACCGAACAATACTTATCTTGTGTGTAAATTTGCACTAACATTTCATTTCGGTTTCATGAAGTTTTGTCCTAAACCGTACTTTGAACTATACTTGAACAACATGGACATGGGTGTCTGGTTTTGTCACGGTAATTCAAGAAAGCCCAACACACCTACACATCTGTAAAGTGGCGTTTCCTGGGAAATGCGTCTTGGATAAGGGTGCGAACTGGTTTCCCAAAGGTTGGGAAATGCTTGGAAACTCTCGGGGAAACACTTGGTGAAACACATTAGGAACACTTGGGAAAATGCTTGCGAGCGCATGTCGTATAGAATTAACGTTCTTGTGTGTTGCCCCTTCACATTTCTCATACCTTTCATTTCTCACATCACGTAAAAAATTTAGCTGCTGTTTCCTGCTTGCGTTTCTTGCATTGTTTCTGGTACCCACCTGTATCCATCTGGCTATGATTTGTATCGTTATGCAATGGTATTCGAAGATATATTATTAGACGTAATACTTTACCATTGATATGCAGATACTACCAGAAGATAGTAAAAATAATAAAATTTGAATGTTTTCTTTTGGTACCTGTGTTGATAATGCCCAACACAACGTGCTTACCCAACATTGTAATTTTTTGGGAAATGGGGTGTCCATGTTGCAAGGTTGGAGGCTTGGCTCTGTGTTTACTTTCTTTGGCAGCACAAATAAATAGATCAATTGTGCATGAGTACATTTCATATCTCTTCTCCTAGCTGCCTAGTATGCTCACTGCTGCCTGTTGTACTTAGTTGGATTTCAATGTTTACCTGCATTCTCAATTGCCAAATCTCGCTGGTTCAGTATCTAAATGATTTGGGTTTTCAGGACTGAACAATGCCGCTTCAGTGGTGCCAAGATATACCCTGGTAAGGGTATCAGATTCGTTCGTTCGGATTCTCAGGTAAGTTATGGTGCTTCACTTGTTTATAGAGGAATGAGTATTTGCCAACTAATGCATTTTGTTCTTCCATTGAAATTGAACAAACCTCTTATGGTATATCAATTTAGGTCTTCCTGTTTGCCAATTCAAAATGCAAGAGGTACTTCCACAACCGGCTTAAGCCTTCAAAGCTTACCTGGACAGCTATGTACAGGAAGCAACATAAGAAGGTGATTTTCTTTTTGAAATGACGGTTTTTTTTCCCTTGTCCTTTTTGAAATGAAGCCCTCCTTCCCTGCAATTTTCTGGACAATTTTCGTGTTTTGTTGGCCGATGACTAATTGGATCTGAGTCCATTTTCTTTTTGTCATACAATCACAGGACATCGCTGCAGAGGCTGTAAAGAAGAGGCGTCGCGCTGCCAAGAAGCCTTATTCTAGGTCCATAGTGGGTGCTACCTTGGAGGTTATCCAGAAGAGACGAACTGAGAAGGCAGAAGTCCGAGATGCTGCCCGTGAGGCTGCTCTCCGGTATAGTTTCTTTCCATCTTTGATATTTCCCAAGTGGAGTCATTCCTGCTGGCATTGAGCAACTTTGTTCCATGTGAAAGCTTATTGTTTGTTCATATTTGCCTACTACTGAATACTTTTGTATTCTGCAGTGAAATTAAGGAGAGGATAAAGAAAACAAAGGATGAAAAGAAGGCAAAGAAGGCCGAGGTGACGGCGAAGGCACAAAAGACTCAGGGTAAAGGTAACATGCCCAAGGGTGCCGCACCAAAGGGCCCCAAACTTGGAGGTGGTGGTGGAAAGCGCTGAGCTGCCTGCTTCCTCAGTCTCTTTTTCTTCCTAGCATGAAGATAGTAGAGGATGAAATTTAGGATAAATTTTCACTTGAATTTCTGTTGGGATTGATAGAGCCACAAATTTGTTTAAGATGTATTTTTCTTTTCATTAATTTTGTGACCAGAGTTGGTAGACATGCATTTTATCAAGTGAGGTTTCAAAAGGATTTATCTATTTATACCCTTTTTTTAATGCCTTGTATCAAAGGCATGCTCCTTCCATGCATATGTTTTGGAGCAATTTTTAGGTTTTTTCTCTTCTTTTATGATTTTTCCCATTACTCTTAGGGATTGCCAAGTGGGAAAATTGCATTTTCCTTGGGAAAACACTACTGTCCATTGTTAGATAGCCATTTTAAATCTGTATAATTTTACCTACCAAGCCATTTAAATCTGGACAAACAAAAAAGAAGAGTGGACATAATCGAATTATTTGTTCATCTATATACACCTAGATAGATAACCAAGTATCATGCTCTATACTATTATATTATTTGTATCCCGATCCATATTGATTCATTTGTATCAGTATCTATTTGATACATTAACCACTCGTCAGGAATCTGATTTTGAACTGGTGACACAAGGATTTTCAGTCCTCCGCTCTGCACTGCGCTACAAGCTGAGCTATCCGGGCCATCCCCTATGCATCATCTTATTAGAGGACTAGATCTATGCCAATTAAAGGGACTAAGAATTTGTTCTCGAATCTTACCAGAATTTCTTGGATCTTCATAAAGAATGCTTTGTAAGTGTAAGGGCAATGACACGGACTATGAATGATTCAACAATGAGGATTCGTTGTCCGTATATGTTCGTTTGTACATGTATGAGTATCTATTTGATACACCTGATTTTGAACTGGGACACAAGGATTTTCAGTCCTCTGCTCTGCTCTGCTCTACCAGCTGAGCTATCCGGACCATCCCCCGTGCATCATCTTATTAGAGGACTAGATCTATGCCAATTAAAGGGACTACAAATTTTTTCTCGAATCTTACCGGAATTTCTTGGATCTCCAAAAGATAGCTTTGAAGTGTAAGGGCAACGATATGGACTATGAATGATTCAACAATGGGGATTCCTTGTCTGTATATGTTCGTTTGTACATAGTCTTTCTCACACTTTAGGCCATTGAAGCGCCTCATCCCACGCCTCTATGTTTTTTAAATTTGGTGCTCCCATGGTCCCATGCTCCCACTTTTGGGCACTTAGGTTCAAGTGCAATGAAGCAATTGCACGTTGACACACAACAAATGTGTTCTGCGAACCATGATCGACCAACTAGTAAAGTCGGGGATGTTGCACGGACCACCCTTTGGGGTGTGTATAGTTGCTTAAGTTAGGACTATTGTATTACTATTTATCGTGGGGCTCTAATGGTGAGCAACCATTAATGAAATATCTTTAGGCTTCATAGCCGAACTACTTGTATCTTTTCTTCTTCTGTGTGATTGCTTGCTTCGTTTCTATATGGTATCAGAGTAGTCGTTCTGATCCGATTGTGGGGGTGCTTCCTTTAGAAGTTTTGGAAGAAGGCAGGGTGCTGCCTCTCCCCTCGTTGCTGTTGCTTCTCCGCTGTTGTTGTTGTTGCATCACATCTAGATCTGTTGCAGCCATCTAGATTTGTTGCAAACTGTTGTAGCCGTCAATCTTTGCATCAATACTGTATTACAGCAGTTAGATCATCACTGCTAGTCTGCTACTGCCTTATCTTTGGTAAGACCTACACCAAATCAAACCTCTCAACAAAAGAAATGTGCCTACAAGAGGAGGAAGAAGTGGGTTGCTAGACAGTCCCTATTCAGCTAATCTATCTGGAACACCTTAAGAGCATTCGATAGGTCCATGGTCCAGTCCATTTTCTGCCCATTTAAAGGCCAACTCCAATAGTCCACAAGCCCATTACTTGGTCATTTTAGTTCATATCTTAGTGTCCTAGTCAATTTCTTAAATTAAGAGTCCTAGAACTTTATTTCTCTACTACTAGATTATTATCAGTTCAGAAAATTAGAACTTCCGCGTTACAATGTCCTACATCACCAGACCATCGGAATCGCATAAATTGGGATATCCTAGTCGTCCAATATCCTTTTTGTTGACTGTTGCAAACACCGAATCGGATGGCTAGAACAACTTCAGAAAATCTGCTGATATGCGTTCCATAAACTTTTGAATATGAGATATGTCAATCCAAGGGGCCTAAAGAACTGCTGAGAACTGGGACCCACTTCCTGAATCTTACATGTAACGACACGGATGAAGAGGCAGCAGCAAGTACTCCTGTCAGTCTACGTAACAACCATCGATTACATTTTTGAATATATATCCAACACCCTTAAACTCTAATGTGATTGAGAATTTCAACTTCATAAATGACCTATAATAATACATTTAGCTGGCCCCACAACTATATCTCTGAATCGTGGCGGCACTTGTAACTGCCGACTCGTCTTGTTTTTGCCATCCTTCTTTCAACCCACAGACTTGCATCCGCCGCTCAATCTGGTACACTCCAGTGGCTTCTTTCTCCAACTTCAAACAATATCTCCTGAAAGTCTCTATGGTGACGTGGAGTCTGAAATCCAAATTGAACAAGAATTTCATCTCCAACCTGTTCATCTCAGCAGTGCTGACTCCTCCCACTTTGGCATAATATGCATTGTTGAAGAATCTACATGTTCCAGAGATAATGTACTTAGATGGTTTACCACAGAGATGAGAGCGAAGGAGCAAAAAAAATAAAAATCCATGTCACTAAAATGCAGTTTATAGGAAGAAACTCATTTCTCCTCTAATTTAGTCTGTCTTAATTAATGGCATTTCCTGATTGCTGTAAAGATTGTTTGTTTTTGGCTTCTCTGCTAAAAATAACAGGATATTCTGAAAATAGCTGATCAATCTAAGCTTAGCATTTTAATTCGAAAAGTTCACCCCTTTAAATCTTTGGACAAGGTGTGGCCTAAAACCCTGTTCTGGACTTTCCAGTGAAGCTTTGAGCATCTTCAATGCAAGGTTCTTTTGACATTACCCAACTTGTATTATGTTAAGTTCTGATTTTCGAACTGCATGCACTGAATATAATCTATTGGTCGAAACCAGATATTTTTAGTGTCGATAGCATGACTTGAAGGTACTTTGAGTTGGGTTGACACTACTAACTCAAGTTGACGCAAACTTCCAGTCTAGATTTCTTCAATACCAAGACTAGTACTAAGTATAAACTAAAAACTACTAAAAAGCATATGAAACAAGAAGAGAGAGTTTCTCATTGAGTCAACTGGAGAAATCAAACAAACACCAATAGACTTGAGATCTCAAAAGGCACATTAGGAAACTCCTCGCAAAATCTCATGCTGTTCTGATTAAGTCAAATTTATGGTTGGAAGGAATAAATGAATGTGTTTAGCAGGTGTGGTCTGAAAGGTGGCCTAGAAGGTGTGCTCATATATCTAAGTCCAAATATCCGGACGAAAGGCAGATTACATCTAATCTGAAATTTATTCTCAGTCTTCTAAAGCCACTGTAATGAAGATCTTGTTGATTTATTCCTAACAAGTTTCATAAATTTCTCAAGTCTCAAGGTAAAGTGATTCTGCTGAATCTAAAATGGACTGTCTTTCAAGAGGGTTAATTCAAACTAAAATCAGATGGTTCAGCTATTCCATAATCATGGGAAAGCTACCACAGGTGGAGTTGTATGAGGGATCATAAAGTGTTAGCTCTATGGAACTCTTGATTATCAAAGTGCTGAAATCAGCGCAAGGCATCAAAGTCACGAGTTAAGATTGGCAGAGACCCTGGAATCTGTAAATCCACGATGAAGTGGACCCAAATATCACATCTGACCATTTAAAGAATACAACGACGCAATTGAAAATCATCCACTTAGGTAGTCAAATACTGACTAACTTGTGCAGATGAAATCAGAGGTCCTAAATCTAAACCCCCCATCGAGCTGAGTCTTCTTGAAAGTACAGGTGAAAAGTAATGTTTGTATCAACAAAAAATGAGGGTTCCCTAATACAGTCATATATTAAAGAGAAGATGCATTTATTGTCAAAATTCATGTGCCTACAAGAAAGGAAAAAATATTAGTGGAGGATGCTGTAGCTGAGGTCCATGTTATATGCTCACCATTTTTGGTGATGCTAATTCAAATATAGAATGGTCAGCTAAAAACACATCTGGCTATACGGAGAGTAGTACTTACCCGTCGTCAATAAATTTTGCTGCGACCATGACACTTGTGATCAGAAGCCGATGAACATTGAGAGAAGTGAGATGAACATCCACCCGTTGAAGGAATCTATCCATGTATATGAGTGCAACGACAAAGCAGGATGGGCTGCAGCTTGAGTACTTGAAGATGCGATCAATGTATTGTCTAATGCTCAGGGTTGGTGCTCTTAAACCATGAAAAATCGTTATCACATCTTTCTTTTTTGTCGTCTCTAATAACTTTTCATTTTTCTGAACGTATCTCTCAAGAAGCGAAGAAAGAAGCGATAACACCCTAGGGGTTCCGCGAACTCCCTTGCTCGATTCGTTCAGCCCCAAAGCAAAATAAGTCTCTGAGTCTACAGCTTCAGTCTCAAGTGCCAATGATCCCATCTCTGAAAAGAGCCACACAATAAATTGTTAGGATCAACATGTATTGAATGCATCATTCACGAAGAAAGAAGAGAGAAACCAGTAAGATTGATCTTGTCGAACACTTTTAAGTATTGAAATTAATCATGTAGGAAGGATTGAGGATGAACCCAATGATTCAGATAAAAGAACTAAGTTTCAGTACTTGTCCTAGGCTTTACTGTTTGATAATAACTTTGGAAATATGTGGATCTACTTACTATTTATCCCGTTCTCCACTAATAAAATTTCTGATAACAAACTCAAATTAAAGTAACTTTATCTATTTTATTCTTTTCTTCCAGGTAAATTAACTGGGGAACTTGCATACATAACTTAAGTGGGAAATAGAGCTCTCCGCAAATTGGGGGCAGTATTTAATTGTCCCGGTCACTGTTTATATGCAAGATTCTCACTGATCAAAAGCAGCCAGAAAATTCTTTTCATGGGACAAAACTAGGCATATAAGCTAAGCAAGAAAGAGAATGTGTACATAAGAAGGCCAAAAATAAATATAGAAAATAGAAATAAAAATAGGAAAAATGGCACACAAAAACCCAACTAAAATAAAGCCTCAGCCTGCTTTCTGTGACCAATCATAAGCACATCCCTCTCTCTGTCAAGTCTCCATTTATGCTGTCTTTTGGAAATTCCTTCTTTGTTGCTCTGAAATTTTTTTCTCTCTTCTGCAGCTCAAATCAATCCTCAGGAATCTAACCATTCATCGTGGCTGAGGGCAAGCAATTCATAATAAATGATTAAAGAATGCAACGGATTGAGGAAGAAGACTACAGAAAGGAAATGAAAGAGATGAGAGACTTGATTAGTTTTTTTTTTTTTTCAAATATTATTATTTAGAGTTTAGAATTTAATGTTTCAAGCGACACAAAGTGAGAATGAAATCTGTGGTTGCAATAATGATGGTCACTTAGAAGCTTCCTCACTTAGAATAGTGGGAGTGGGGTGGCGTATAAGTGGAGGTTTCTGTAGAAATGATTTTGGTGTCAGTGATGGTAGCTATTTTGGCAAGCACATGTGTGGTTGGTGCAGAGAGGATGCATTTTCTGGCATAGTTGGAGTCTTGGAAGGACCTTTAAATAAAAAATATATTCTCCATTGTGATTGTAAGCATTTATGCACGATAAGCAAGTTGCAAGATCAAATTACCACTAGTGATATGGAATAAGGATGTCAGCAACATCTAATGGACATGTGCCAAGAAATAAGAGCAACAAGGAGTAGCATACTGGTAATTGTGAAACAGGGAAACGAAACTACATCACTGATTGAATTTGGGGATGTAGGTTCTAGTGTTGGCGCAATAAACTCCAATTATTCTTCCTCTATCTGATTACCAACCTCTTGGTTCCAATGGTTATACTTCATGCTCATGGGGAGGCAAATCACAAAGCTTATCGCTTGGCTGATAGAAGGGTTTATAGATCTGATCCACATAGGAGTAATGCTCACCTAGTACTGTTTTATGTAATTTTACATACTTTTTGTCTTCTCTTTCTCTGATAAATTCTGATCTTATGTTTTGAGTTAGAGCTGCAACCAAGTAAACTGTTAAATTCTCTAAATTTAAGTTAATCCATAGTCCACCAGAAAAAAACCCCATTAGATCCATGAAACAAAACAGAGAATCCCTAAGAACATTAATGAAGAAGCAGAGAATTCTCAGTCCTTACAACAATAAATGCAGCAATGACAGTTTAAATTCCCATTTTAACTCAGATCTAACAAGCCCACAAATTCAAATAAACAAGTAACAAGAATGCAAATCAAACTGACTCAGACAGCAAAAAAAAGGAGAAATTCAACAAAATAAGGTACACCCATCTCAGCAAATCAAACAAAAACAACTAAACAAGCAAAAATAAATAAATAACTAAACAACCCATTTCATAAAATGCCAATCCAAGCTCAACAGAAGCCCAAATAAGACCCAAATCCAACAATTCAAGCACAGATTGCTGACAAAATGCAACTCAGATAAACACAGAAAGAGAAGGACTTACAGCTTCTTGATAGATCTCTTTAGGCTGTAATTCTGTCTACATGAACTTCAATCACCAAAAAGATACTCTGAGGAGAAAGAGAGTTGATCAACACATCCACAGTTATCTTCCTTTATACCCTTTTTGCTAGTTTTAACACATCCACATGTCTCTCTTTATTCTTTTTTTTGCCATTAGAGAGCTATCTGGTAATAAGACCCATAAGAGTAAACGTGCACCAAATCCAACAATTCAAGCACAAATTGCAGACAAAATCCAACTCAAAGAAAGAAGGAAAGATGCTCTGAGTAGAGAGAGGATTATTAATCAACACATCCACACTTCTCTCTTTATTCTTTTTGCCTTTAGACTACAGAGTTCTCTGGTTTTCCCTTCACTTGGAAGCTTCTGTCGGTGTTAAACTTAACAGGGCCACCATACCAGCATTTTGTATCCTACACCCCAATCAGCACGTTAGTGTAGCCAGTATTAGGAAATCTAAAAATGCGCTGGGATGTTGTGATGGAACACGGTCACAGCACTCAATACGAGCCACGTGGCACACTATCAGAGGCCTTTGACCGTATGGATGTTTGACCAGTCCCTCGGTGGACCTACAAGCCAGAAATCAGTCTGATTAGTGATTTACAACCTTTGGATTTATGCACCCAAACAACGCTCAATAATGCTCAAATTCCTACCGTTAAAATCAACCCATGAAAATAACTTCAATAGAATCAGTTAGAAATCACTAATCAAGCTGATTTTTTGTGTACCGGTCTACCGAGGGACTGCCCAAACATCCATACAGTCATTGGCCTCTAATAGTATACCACGTGGCTCATATTGAGTGCTGTGACCGTGTTCGGTCACAACATCTTGTGACACAAGTTTTACTCCCCCCTTCACGGCTTCACCATGGTCGCCAGCTAGACAATGATTGCAAGTCAAAAATGGTTCATTAATTAATTCAACTGAAAAGACAAAAATAACCCCAGGTTTAAGACCTTCTGACAATTGTTTGGGTTGCATCAAACCACTAATTATGGTTTAAAACTTTTAAAATTTAGTGCCCATTTGTACATGATTCACACACATGTAAGGGAATCTGAACCACACAAGTGATGGGCCCCCTAATACAATGTCTGGCCACAAAATAGAACAAATTAGATGATCCCAACCATCTTAGGATCATTCGGTTGTTCTTACTGCAGAAATTTCAGTAGTTTTTCTGTAGTAACTACCACTAACGACACAACCCCTCCATCTGTTTGGTGGTATGGATCATGGTTTTAAAAACGGCCGTTTAAACGGTTATAACGGCTGTTTATATGGTAACGCCCCAAGCCCATTTCCGTTAAAACTGTTTAAACACGTTTTATCGGTTTTTGAAAAAAACGGCCGTTAAATCTGTTTAATTCCGTTAAAATCCGTTAAATTCCATTTTTTTTTTTAAATTTAAAGATTTGAATTTTAGCGCCATTTTTTCCATTAAATTCTGTTTTTTCCCTTTTTTTTTTTTTTTTTTTTCATTTTTGCCCCTGGCCGTTTCAATCCGTTTTAACGGCCGTTTAAACGGTAACGCCCCCAGTACGTTTAACCGTTAAAACGGCCTCCTTTAAACCTTGGTATGGATCCCATTAAAAATAATTTGGAGACAAAAATGTGTTCAATTAGTGTGGGAAAGGACATTTGAGCTACAACGGAGCTGGCATGTCCATGTCACCCCAACTACTTTCGATTCGCTTTCAAGATGCCTTGACGGTTAAATGGTAGACACGCGGGCTCAAAAATTGGACTCCTAGAATATTTGATTGTATTGAAAGGCCTAGAGAAAAATTTTCACATTTGATGAAACTAAGGGTGTGCTTGATTGCAAAGAAATTTTTTTCGAGAAAATATATCAAGAAATGCCTTAAATGACTGATTGATTGGAGCATGTTTGATTGCAAAGAAAATTTTCCTGAGAAAATAGATCGGAAAATGCCTTAAATGACTGATTGATTGGAATTGAAAACACATAGTTCAATCATGTGAGAACATAAAGGCATATTTTCAGGTGGAAATGAATTCTCACCTTTCTGGATGGAAAATGAATTCCAGGCTTAGTAGGGAAAATTATCAAGATTTAATTGGCTTGGTAAGAAAAATTATACAGATTTAAAATGGCTATCTAACAATGGATAGTTGTGTTTTCTCAAGGAAAATGTAATTTCCCACTTGGCAATCAAACACGCCTTTGAGTGCCAATTTTTCTGTGGGAAAATTACATTTTCTCAGCAAAATACAAATTTTCATTGTTTGATAGCCATTTTAAATAGAGAAAATGAGATTTTTCCATCAAAGGCTGGAATTCATGTCTGTTCCACATAGGTGATCGAGAATTCGTTTCCACCCAAAATAACCTCTTATTTTCTCACATAATTGGAAAATGCATATTTTCTCAGGTGCAATAAAACAACCATTACCAAGGGCAAAAAAGATTTTCTAAGAAAACTTTTTGGTGCAATCAAACATGCCCTAATTGGCACTATCTCCTAGGTCAAAAATTAAACCTGGTTAGATGATGCTATCCATCTGATCTATTAGTGAAATGATGAGGGCTTTGACACTCAACCCCATGATTCTCTTCTTGCTTTTCAAGCATGTGATTTATGCTTACAATCAAGTCAAAAATCTTTAACGAGAGCTGGTTGAAGAAAAGATATCATGGCTTGTTAAATTAAATGTACCGTAGTTCTGCATACTATATACGTATTATACCTGAATAGTAAGGTTTTTTTTTTTTTTTTTGAAAATATGTTTTAAATGACCGTATACATTGAACTGTATAGATTATTCACCGTTTTTTCTTTAAAACCTATTAAAACACTTATTTCTATTTTTCAATAAAAGTTTCCAACAATACTTAAATTCGACATGTGCAGGAAAAGTCCATTGACACATTCTTAGAGATCAAGTCCTGAATT
Organism: Euptelea pleiosperma; assembly: GCA_035048495.1. Lineage (NCBI taxonomy): Eukaryota > Viridiplantae > Streptophyta > Magnoliopsida > Ranunculales > Eupteleaceae > Euptelea > Euptelea pleiosperma. Next base: position 30,000,223 of record CM068546.1, read on the forward strand.
TTTTTTATCCAGACGATCTCCAATCTGGATCGAAAATCACAGCATGATTGGTAATTTTTAGCCATTGGATCTCCGTACCCACCCTAAAATAATGATCCAATCCCATTGTTGAAAATCACTCATGAAAAAGACTAAAATCTGACAGATATAAAGCACTAATCATACTAATGATTGGTCTATATTTCCACCAAGGTATTGGCCTAACGTCCATACGATTAATGGTCTTTTAAGAGTGTTCACGTGAGAAATTTTTGATCCAGGCAATTTTTTATCCGACGTCTAGGCCACACCTAAAAATAGACCACATATATTAGGGTGTTCATGAGATTTACGCTTACTATCAAATCAAAAATCTCTAACGAGAGGGAGTTGAAGCCCATCCACAATTTCTTTTGGGGCCCACATGCAACACAAGAGTGACCCCACAAGATTAGAATTAAGGAAGTTAGAAGGAGAGTTTTGTTTAGTTCATTATTTTGAGTGTGGCATTGAAACAAAATTGCTTGGTGAGATGCCTTGCTTGGAAGAACAATCTTTTCTTTCTGAAAAAGTGATTCCTCAATTATTGTAAATTGTTCCCTACCTTCCCTAGTTGTGGAAATGCATTACTCAATAATTTCACTGGTGATTTGCCTTTCCGTGAGCTCTAGCATCTCCAAAGAGGCGATAACCTGCAACTAAGACATTTGAAGTAGATTGTACGAATCAAATACGACCACGATGCTAATATTAATCGGCAATATCGACATACGAATTATCAAGCTGCACGTTTCCATGGATGTGTTGTACCCTAAGAATCAAGCTGATTCTGAGCTTTGATTAGTCGACCTGTTATCTAGGGTTGCAACTCGGGCGGGTTGGGGGTCAACCCTAGCCCAACCCTACCTTCAAGGTTGTGAACCCTAACTCAACCCAATCCGAGGTCAGGCCTAGATTTCACAGCCCGAGACCAACCAGGTTAGTTAATTTCTTAATTTTTTTAGGCTCAGGCTCCAGTTACCGCCCTAAAATGATAGGCTCCGTTTACAGGACACAACATGAGTCATGTCATACAGTCTTAGAGGACTCTGACCGTATGGTTGTTTGGCCAATCCCTAAGTGGACCTACAAACCAAAAATCAGCCTGATTAGTGATTTATAGGCTTTGGATTGGACTTATTTTCATGGATTGATCTCAACTGTGGGAATTTGAGCAGTGTTTGAGGTACAAGGGTCCAACGTATGGCAAAAAATCCATACGGTCAGGGATTGTCGATATAAATATCAAATTAGTGGAGTGTATTGTTTACCATTTGAAGGGAAAAAGAGAGGCCAAGATTGGTCACATCGAAAACATGCTTTCGGCTTTGTGGGGCCCTCACAATGGACTTGGATCATCGATCATCTTTCTATAGCTCTTTTTTTTTTCCTTCTCTGAGTGCTAATTCTCTACCTAATTATTTTGCTCCAGTCCATAAATGGCCCTACAATATTGCTTTTATGGGCTACTGACCTGCATGATTATCAGTTGGACATAGTCCCCAAAAAACATGTTTGAATCCAATGGGCTGAGCAAACGGGCCAGATGGCCCGGCCAATGAAATTCCTTAGCGGGTTAGGCTGTAGGCCCAAGAAAATGGGTCATACAGCCCAACCCACTCATGAAACCCTCTTAATGGGCTAGACAACTGGCTCAAAACTCAAACCAAATCCAGTCCGCTTCCATAGCAGGCCTGGCCAGTCTGGCCGATCCGTAGTTTAAATTTACACCCCCTATACACAAGGTTCCATCAAGGAGAAACGTTTAAGTGCATAGATGTAGATCCACGACACATCCGAATTGATGTGATCTTGGCAGTCGGAAGCTAAAATGGTTTATAAAGCTTACATTAAGGGGTGTGTTTGGTTCCAGCTCAAAGTCTACTTCTAATAGACTTGGTACCTACCATAAAAGTTAATGGCTTGTTTGGCTTGCCAGGGTTGATGGGACATGTATTCTCCTGTTAACTTAGTCATCCGTTCTTATGTCATTAATTACATTTTCAATATAGTCTCTTGATATATACTTAATTCAATGTTATTAAACCTGGCCCGGTCAGGCTAGTTGAATCGGGTTGGGTTGATCTCGACCCAACAATCTGTGAAAAAGTCGTTTACAAACTGCTCGACTTGACTGGTTGAACTAGTGACCCAGGGTGGTCCAGCAAAGGGCAGGCAAAACATTCATGGGTCAGTGGGCCCCAAAGAGTTGCCATGTTGCGGGTAGACCCAGTTGACTCGTTGGTTGAACCGGTGACCCAATGAACTGGTCCATTAACCAGTTCAATGATTGGTCTGGGTATGAGAACATTGACTTAATTACTTTTCTATGTCATCATTTTTATTTTTAATACAACCTCTTGCTAGCTACTTAATTACTTACCACACCATTATTTTTCTATTTTCAAAATAATTTCTTAATAGCAACTTAATTACTTTTTATGCCATTTCTTCCATATTTCCCAAACAAATCCTTAATAACTATATATCTATTCTACACGGATAACTTCATAATTTTGATTTTTTAATTGTGCATTAAGTTGCCACAATTTACAGATTCGCCCATCCAAACTAATCTTCCAAAAATGCCCCTACAACGGCTACAATCATTCATTGTATGACACACTTGTAAGTTGGCAACACGAACCTACTAGTAAGTTGGTTGAATATTTATTTTTTTATTATATATGGCCCATCGAGGAGGTAGGTAATGGATTGGATGATGATAAGTCGGCGACACGAGCAGTTTCGATGCACTGGGATGCATCATATATATTCTCTAATAAAGTCTTGTTGCTTCTATAAATTGCAATTGGCCTTTAAATACGGTTATTATTAAGGAAAGTATCATTTACTCATCAACCTAACGGTTGGATGGCGCTTTGCTTAGCCAGAAGATTAAAAAAGAGTAACGGTTGGATGGACTGCAGTCCATCATCCTTAATAGACCCTAACTTCCCCACCTTACATCAGTGGGCATCCTCTTGGGTGGGACATAGCCCAAAATCAACCTGATCAGATATAGAAAGAAAGCTTTAATGGCTAAAAATCAACCATTAGTCTTTCGCGTGGTGCCCCATTACATTCACGGTCTAGATCAATAAATGGTGGGCAACATGTGGGGTATGAGATCCATCTAGATTACTCCTTATCTTTACCAAATTAGGGCCGAAAAGGGTTCATTTTGCATGTATAGCTGCATGCTGTCCTTATGTTCTGATTATGGCCATACCCTTTCTAATTTTATTTTTTTCTTTTAATTCTCATAAATAGATTTAAGATTTTTTTTTACTTACATCCCTAATTAATTAGGTAAATTAAAAATGACTCCTAAATTAATAAAATTTAGACTTTCTTCTCTTGATTGTGGGTATTTAAGTAACACCCCCCTGAAATGTGAAAGTAATTTGTAATACCTCCTTATACTTTCAAACTTTAGGATTACCCCCGTTGACCTAGTTTAACTATCATTTGACTAACGTTAAAACGTGGCATGCATTCATGCTTGCTTTTAGAGCTAGTGGATCTGTTGTTCGACGATGCCTATATTCCCTATGATGATGACTTAGCCAATTGGCCCTTGCCTTTGCTTGCCTTATTCTCATGGCTTGCTCCGTCCTTGCTCTTTCCTAAGCTGTTGGAGGAGCTTATGTACGTAGCAGTCTTCAGGTTTTGAGTAGTGGGCAGGGCAGGGGCGGGCCGGCCATAGGCTTGAATCCTGCCATGCTCCTTTCTTGTGGATCATCATGTGGCTACCGGATGATGGGAATAACAAAGTAGAAATTTTGAATGAGCACGAAATGTCAAAGAAAAGTGGAGGTCCGCCGTCAGCTAGCATTGTGGTTTGGAATCCATTCTTTATCAATGGCCCAGCCTTTCTTCGAACCTTGTCAATGATCGGTCTTAAAGATATTAAATTAGGTCAAGGGAGGTAATCCTAAAGTTTGAAAGTATAAGGGAGTATTACAAATTAATTTCAAATTTCAAGGGGGTGTTACTAAAATACACCGTTGATTATTGACAAAACGTTGACTTTGACAATGTCTTGAAACCACAGTTTAGAAAAGGGCCGTTAGAACATTATATATAACGGACGTTTAGACTTGATTAAAATTAGGGAGGCAAGTCTAAATTTTTTTCATTTAGGGAGCCATTTCTAATTTTCCTAATTAACGAGGGAGGTAAGTGAAAAACTCCCAACCTTAAAATTGTTAATTTAATGAAACTTTTAGTGCGAGGCGGGAGCATGTTCATCCCCATGTCTCTATATATGGATAAAGAGATAACTACTAACGTGCGCTCATGCACACGCTTTCACCCTCCTGTATATAAACTGTTCCACAAGGAAAACGTAAGACGTGGGAAGCTGAAATGGGTTTCAGAGCAAATGGTCTAAAGTTCAAAGTCTTCATCCTCTCTCTTCTCTCTCTATCTCTCTCTCTTCTGATCCTAACTTCAATCTTCTGCCTGAAACCTCGTTTGATTGTCATCCATCGCGTACAAAATGAGTCCCATAGGACGATCGACGACGAACCAATTCGTGCGAAAAAGAAACAGTTGCTGCCGTTTGATTTGTTCGCGAGAGAGCTCGAGGGGAGGGAAATCAAGATTGGTTTAGTAAACATACATGATGGAGGAGAAGAAGAGTGGGAAGGGGTAGGCGAGACGAGTTTAGTACATTTCGATCGAGTGTCAAACGAGCGACAATGGGACGAGTTCTTCCCCGAATGGATCGACGAAGAGGAGAAGTGGGAAGCACCTACATGTCTAGACATTCCGATGCCGAGATATGAAGATTACGGTGAATTCGACGTCTTGGTCTCGAGAGTCCCTTGTGGAAGTGGGGAGGAAACAGAAGGGATTAGAGATGTGTTTAGGCTACAAGTGAATCTAATTGTTGCTAATTTGGCGGTACGTAACGGCCGTGATCGATCGATGTATGTCGTGTTTGTTGGATCATGTGGGCCCATGTGGGAGATCTTCAGATGTGATGATCTTTTGAGACATGAAGGGGAGTTTTGGATTTACAAACCTGATTTGAGGAGATTGAAACAAAAGGTGCTCATGCCTGTTGGGACATGCAAACTTGCTCTACCAAATAACAAACAAGGTGAGTAAAATTGGTTCTTCCCTCTCTCATTTCTATTTTTAAGCGATTTTCGTAACATTCATCGTCCTCGTTAACATACGACAACTATATTATCTCCTCCGGCACCATGGTTTTTTGCAATTTTGCTTATTTTATCGATATTAGGGAGTGAATAATTCAAGTTTATTTGTATAAATGAGCACCATTAATACCCTTTTCTATATTTAGGGAAGTGTGTGTTGTCATTTTATTATTTTTATTTATTTTGTCAACACCTACCTACCTAATATTTATTAAGACAACTAGGTTTAGAACAAAATTATCCCAATTTTTTTTACCAAGAAGCGACTGGCCTTGTGGTAGGTGAAGCAACGTATGAGGTCTTCTTTCAGCTTTTAGGTGCACCAAATAAGCCACGTGGCACTCTTTCGGGCTAACTGACCCCATGAATATTTGGCCTACGTACCCCTTGGTGGACTGGACCTACATACAAAAAAGCAGTCTGACTGGTATTTTTATTGTTGGGTATATTCTATTATTTTTTATTATGGGCTTGGAAGCATTCCATGGGCCTGTTTAAAGCCCACGATGAAAAAATAGTTGGTTGAAAGCCTAAAAATCACCTGTTGGGCTGGTTGTTTCTGCTAGGTCCACCAAGGGGTGGGCCAAACATTGATGGGGTCAATGGCAAAAAGTGAATGCCAGTTCAGCACTTACAACTACCATTTGATTCTCCGAATCCACGACGGAGAAGAGGGTGGAAATTTTGGGTTAAAAAAAGGGGGTCCCAGGAACCCGATTTAACACTTGTTATAACAGACATAACGGTTTTATTGAAAAAAACCAAATGAAAAAATAGATGTGACACAAATGTGACTATTATTGAAACAGACAGATATATCTATTATTTACCGTTATCCAGGTTATAGTGAAAAATAAAATAAAAAACCACATTTTGACACAAATGTGACTGATGTTCACCATATAACAGTTGTTTTAACAGACATAACGGTAACTTTAAGTGTTCCCTTGGTTCTTACGAGTGGAAGGCAAATGAGAGACAGGGAGAGTGGGAAACGTTTGGGAGATGTTTATGGCGAAAAATTTATCCACGGCTCCTCCTGAGGGGATTTTTTTACCTGTGGGAACTGTGGGGCACATAAAAAGGAACCATGTGGGACACTCTTTTTGGGTCCGCTGATCCATGAATGTGGCCCACCTCTTAATGGATCTACCCACCAACAGTCATGCTAATTGACAATATCTAACCATTGGATTCTAACACTTTTATGGGTTGATTTCTTGCTGTTGAATTTGAGTATTTTTTTGGCCGGATACTTAGATTGAATGGTTAGAGATTACCAAACAGGACTATTGTTAGTGCGTAGCATCAAGGGAAGGCAAATCATTATGGGTCAGTGGGCCCGAAAGAGTATGCCACGTGGTGAATTTTTATGCGCCCCACGATCTCACAAGAAAAAGTCCCCTCAAGCTAAAAAAGAGAAGAATAAAGAATCTTGAATGATCTTGGCTATTTATTATTATTTAAATTCCACCCTTCTCCAAGTCCTGGCATTTCTAATTTTCTAGTTGGCACAAAAATCTCTTGGGATTCGTCATCAAGAACATCTTGGGTATACCCAACTGGGTAGACCTTAGTGACTATCCACCATCTTCAACCAGTACCTGCGGTGCACATGCAGGTAACTGGGACCCATCTAGGACATCTCTTACTCCATAATCCGGATCCCATTTAGTGAAAACAACCATCTCTACTTTGATCACTGACCGTCCAAATTAAAAGAATGTGATGGATATGATGTTGCAATCATCTCTTCACCTCTGATTAATTACATAATCATCATCAGCACCATCAGGGCCACCACCATCATGATCATCACCTTATTCTTTCTTTGTGTTGTTGAAATCATGAATAATTCGCAAACCATACAAATTATCTAAAATAACGAACCGAACAACGTCCTATTCAAAAGTTTTGAAAAATTCGCGCATTTTTTTAATTGAATTGTTCTTGAATCATTCACGAACTTTTCTGAATTATTTTCAGTTTTGAATACAAAAAATTATTTTATAAGACAAAAAGTTGTCAATATTTTATTATTCTTTGTTTTATTTTATTTTTAAATTATTTTTGTATCAAATTTTTTAAAGCATTTTTCAGTTCGGCTTGCCTCACCCATTGGTTGAGGAGATGTGTCGACACCCTGCGATGTTGTGACATGTGGAGGGGAGGGCAAGTGCTACCTAAAGAGTAGGTTACATTTGTAGAAGTGTTACTAAAAATTAACCCAACCCAAAACTAATTCTCCCAATTACCCTTGACCTCCCCCTCCACATTGTCACAAGTTCACAACATGATAGGGGGTTGTGGCATATCTCCCCAAGCATCTCCTCAACCAAATGGGCGAGGAAAGGTTTTTTCGCATTTTTTTTAGTGAAAAGTCTAAATTATACTCGAACATTTTCCGTACCATATTTTTGCGGCATGTCGAATTGCTAACTATGGCTGAAATGCAGGTGAAGGAGATATCAATTATGATTTCTCAAAACTTGGCAAGCCCATCGATAATCCTAGAGAAGCCTATGTAACAGTCCTCCATTCTTCAGAGGCTTATGTTTGTGGTGCCATAGCTTTGGCCCAAAGCATAATTCAAACCAACTCTACCAAAGATCTTGTCCTCCTCGCCGATAAATCCATTACCAAAAAAAGCCGGCGAGCCCTCCAGGCTGCAGGATGGAAGATCAAGTATATCAAGCGCATTCGAAGCCCACGGGCCAAGAGAGACGCCTACAACGAGTGGAACTATAGTAAGCTTCGTATTTGGCAACTCACAAAGTATGATAAGATCATCTTCATAGATTCAGATTTAATTTTACTTAAGAACATCGATAAATTCTTCGTTCATCCTCAATTATCAGCCGTTGGGAACGATAAGTTTCTCTTCAATTCTGGGATAATGTTGATCGAACCCTCTAATTGTGTGTTCGAAATGCTAATGAAGAAGCGACACACCTTAATTTCGTACAACGGCGGAGACCAAGGTTTCCTTAATGAAGCTTTCACTTGGTGGCACCGTTGGCCGGCTAGATTGAATCATCTCAAGATTTTCCGACAGGCGAACGGAACACGACATGAGCTACCGGAGTCGCCTTATGCAATCCATTATTTGGGTTTGAAGCCATGGATGTGTTATAGAGACTATGATTGTAATTGGGATATGTTGGATCATCATCTTTTTGCTAGTGATTCGGCTCACGGGAGGTGGTGGCAAGTCTATGACGCCATGCCAAAGAGGTTGCAGGCGTTTTGCGCTCTCTCGACGAGCATGAATGCAAGGATAAAGAAGTGGAGAGGGAGGGCGGAGAATGATAATTTGGCTGATGGGCACTGGAAGATCAAGGTGAAGGATCCCAGACAAAACCATTGATGTTTGTCGTAGAACCAAACAAGGTTCTTGTGATGGGGTGAACTAGTTTCAGGGTTATTTGTTAATTAATTTGAGGAAGAAAACAAAAAGTATAGTGAGAGATGAGCTTTGTGCCTTCTTGCTCAAAATGTATGTTACTTTTGATTGTTGCTTGGTACGTAGCAACAATTTTTTTGCCAAAAAGTGGTCTAATGTTTGCAGCCAAAAAGATGTAAATAATTGGCAAAAAGTGATCATGTTACACAGTGTTGGGCAACATAAATATAAGCAACTTATTGACTTTTGTAAGTCAAAAAGTTAAAAAGTTAGCTCGAATGTGTTTCATATTTTAGCTTTTAAGTTCTAGAGAAATTACTTCTCGAAAATTAGAACGCCTCCCACGCTTCAATTTCTGACTTTTTTGGAGGTAGAAAATCAACTAGTAACTTCTGCTACAATTAGAAGTGCTTTTACTTTTTGTTCCCAAACGCCCCCTTAGCCGTCTAGCTGAGATGGTTAGTATGTACCCTCTTCTTGTGGGAGGTCGTGAGTTCAATCCCACTCAGGTAGGTTTTCTCCAGTGAGCACTTATGCCTTGGAGTAGAAATCCCTTTCCCCGGCTTGTCCAGGCCAGGTCTAGCCTGGTTGCTCCTGTTGGTACGCGGTCCACCTTGCTCCAGAAAACCGCTAGCCGCTGTTTGGCTGCTACGGATCATGGGATGTGTAATATGCTTATCTTTGAAGAGACGCAATTTTCCACCTATATTGAGAATAATTGTAATTAATTTTTTTTTTTTGTCATCCTGCAGCACACACAAAAATCCCACATCCAAACACACTGTTTGGACACAATAACATGTTATCCACGAACGGGATGGAAGGACACCCTATTCAAGGTAACGGGAAACAGGATTTGACCGGCAATTCTAACTAGGGTAGTGCCGTAGTGGCTAGCTACTACAAGTTTCCCATGCGACACAAACAGAGCGCTAACCAAGGTTTGGACAACATATCCTTGCATCCAAACAGCCGGTCAATGCATGCATGTTCCTGAACAACTCCATAGTGTATAGCGATATAAAAGCAGTAGTAACGTGCGCCCCACACATGCTGATCACCTCCTTATATATTAATGTTTCATTGTTTCAGCTGAAATGGCTTCCAAGGTCAAGGTCTTCTTCCTCTCTCTTCTCTTTCTATCACTCTCCCTTCATGTCCTGACCTCTATTTTACAGATAAGAACTCGAGGAACCGCCATCCACGACCTAGTAAATGAGTCCCTAGAGAAGGCCTCATCAATATCATCGATCGAATTCCCGACATACACACAAAGAAATGGATCCCTACTGTTCGATTTATTCGCGAAAGAATTCAATGGTAAGGAGATAAAGATTGGTTTAGTAAACTTGAATGAAGGAGAAGAAGAAGAATGGAAATCGCTAGGCGAGGCGAATTCAATACTTTTCGATCGAGTGCCGGAAGATCGACACTGGGAGGAATTCTTCCCTGAATGGATCAATGAAGAGAGATGGCCACTACCCAAGTGCCCGGAAATTCCGATGCCGAGATTCAAAGAGTATCGCGAGTTCGACGTTGTCGTCTCAAGGATCCCTTGTGGAAATGGGGTGGATAGAGAAGGGGTCAGGGACTTGTTTAGGCTACAAGTTAATCTAGTGGTTGCTAATTTGGTGATAAGTACTGGCCGGCAACATGGCGATAATCGAACGGTATACGTCGTGTTTATCGGGTCATGTGGGCCCATGTGGGAGATTTTCAGGTGTGATGATCTGTTGAGACATGAAGGGGAGCTTTGGATTTACAGACCTGATTTGAGAAGATTGGAACAAAAGGTGCTTATGCCTGTTGGGACATGCCGACTTGCTCTACCTTATGTCAAACAAGGTCTCTCTCTCTCTCTCTCTACGCGTAGTATTATAGGCCCCCCCTATACTGCCGTTTCCAACACCATTGGATTCATGATCAGATGGTCATGGCTTCGGCTCAGTTTATGTCAAATTATCACAGATCGTAGTGAAACTAACACCGTTCGATCATGAATAGGCGGTACCTGAGTCACCGATATAAAATGACATTTATTTGTATCAAATTTGGGTTACGGAGGGTTTTTCGCTCATTTTTTTTTTGTGACAAATCTAAATTATACTTGAACATTTTCTGTACCGTATTTTTGCCGCGCCCGAATTGCTAACCATGGTTGAAATGCAGGTGAAGGAGATATCAATTATGATTTCTCAAAACTTGGCAAGCCCATCGACAATCCTAGAGAAGCCTATGTAACAGTCCTCCATTCTTCAGAGGCTTATGTTTGTGGTGCCATAGCTTTGGCCCAAAGCATAATTCAAACCAACTCTACCAAAGATCTCGTCCTCCTCGCCGATAAATCCATAACCAAAAAAAGCCAGCGAGCCCTCCAGGCCGCAGGATGGAAGATCAAGCATATCGAGCGCATTCGAAGCCCCGGGGCCGAGAGGGATGCGTACAACAAGTGGAACTATAGTAAACTTCGTATTTGGCAACTCACAAAGTATGATAAGATAATCTTCATAGATTCAGATTTAATTTTACTTAAGAACATCGATAAATTCTTTGTTCACCCACAATTATCGGCCGTTGGGAATGACAAGTTTCTCTTCAATTCTGGGATAATGTTGATCGAACCCTCTAATTGTGTGTTCCAAATGCTGATGAAGAAGCGACACACCTTAATTTCGTACAACGGGGGAGACCAAGGTTTCCTTAATGAAGCTTTCACATGGTGGCACCGTTGGCCGGCCAGATTGAATCATCTCAAGATTTTCAGACAGGTGAATGAAACACGGCACGAGCTACCGGGGTCGCCTTATGCAATCCATTATTTGGGTTTGAAGCCATGGATGTGTTATAGAGACTATGATTGTAATTGGGATATGTTGGATCATCATCTTTTTGCTAGTGATTCGGCTCACGGGAGGTGGTGGCAAATCTATGACGCCATGCCAAAGAGGTTGCAGGCATTTTGCGCTCTCTCGACGAGCATGAATGCAAGGATAAAGAAGTGGAGAGGGAGGGCGGAGAATGATAATTTGGCTGATGGGCACTGGAAGATCAAGGTGAAGGATCCCAGACAAAACCATTGATGTTTGTCGTAGAACCAAACAAGGTTCTTGTGACGGGTTATTTGTTAATTAATTTGAGGAAGAAAAAAAATATAGAGATGAACTTTGTGCTCAAAATGTATGTTACTTTTGATTGTTGCTTGGTAGCACTACAATTATTTGCGCGCAAACATTTGTGGTATTTGTGTGTGTTTGGTGGCGCAACATCCAACAAATATTTGCATTAGACCCAATTTTTTTTTTGCCAAAAATTGGTTTAAAGTTTGCAGCCAAAAAGTTGCAAACAATAGCAAATGACTCTTTCATCCCCTTACAGCTCTCTTCTTCCCAATCATTCGAATATATATATTTTTTTGATAAGTCCATTCAATAAAAGAAAGGAGATCGAGGAGATCTCAATGTACAAAGAAACAAAGGAAAAAAAAAAAAAAAGGAAAAAAAACAGGAAGGGTCCGAGATGAAACACTTGTCAAAAACCCTCCCATTCCTCTCCCATCAAACTCCCCACATGACTGCCAGCAGCACCATTCTCCGCATTATGACCCGTCTAGCAGATAAGCAAGCTTGGGCCACCCACTGGGGCGTTACCTTATTTTCCATTATAATGGATTGTAACGCACAGGGGTAAGAATGAAAAAAAATGGGAAAATAACGGAAAAACCGATGCTAAAAATTCAAATTTTGAATTTCAAATTTTCAATAAAATTTATAACGGAGCCGTTGTAACAAAAAATGAGTCGTTATTGTCCGAGTGTTAAAACGGTACATATAATAACGGGGGAGGTCCGAATCCGTTATTTTCGATATAATGGCCGTCTTTAAAACCATGTATTTGCTTAGCTGCTAATTAACTATTATCATAACAATTTACATGGATATTAAAAAAGAGAACGGGTCAAGTTCAAGTAAGAGATCGTCAGTAGGATCCACTGATTGGACCGTCTGGGCCGGGTCAACAAATTGTGGGCCACATGTGCGTGTATTTTATTCTAAGTAGGTTCATTTTAAATTGTTATCTCACTGAAACGCATATGGGGTGTTTGGATTCGGCATAGCTCTATTCTGGACATATTAAACTCTGGTAAAAGTTAGTTGCTGTTTGGCTGCCACGGATCATTGGGTGTGTAATATGCTTGTCCTTGAAGAGTCGCATTTTTCCATCTATATTGAGAATAATTTTAATTTCTTTAAAAAATATATTATTTTCCTTCATGCAGCACACAAAAAAGCCCACATCCAAACACACTGTTTCGACACAATGACGTGTTATCACATACGGGATGCAAGGGTGCCTTAATCAAGATAGTGGGAAACGAGTAGGGCTGGGCTGCTCAACCTGACTTTGGGTTAGGGTTGGGTTGGCCGTTTGAATACTCGATCGGTTTGAGCTCGGGCCTAGATTTTGACAACCTGATCAAATAGGGTTGGGGTAGGGTTGAGGCTTTCAACCCAACCCGAGCCCGATGTACGTACACACACATGTTACAAGTCCATTGTCCCCCATGTGATACAAACAAAAAGCTTTTCTTTTTGGAGCCGTAAACAAGGTGTGGACAGCTAATCCTTGCATCCACACACCCGGTCAATACATGCATGTTCCTGCACAAGTCCCTAACTCTATGGTGATAAAAAAGCGCGCACCATAAGGTGCGCCCCCCGCACATGCTCTCCCCCTTATATATAAATGTTTCATTGTTTCCGCTGAAATGGCTTCCAAGACCATTAATGATCTCAAGTTCAAGCTCTTCTTCCTCTCTCTTCTCTTTCTATCACTCTCCCTTCAAGTTCTGATCTGTATTTTACAGCTAAGAACTCCACGAATCACCGTCCATCGCCTAGTAAATTCCTCGATCGAAAACCCGACATACACGCAAAGAAATGGATCCCTACTGTTCGATTTCCTCGCGAAAGAATTCAACGGTAAGAAGATAAAGATTGGGTTAGTAAACTTGAATGAAGGAGAAGAAGAAGAATGGAAATCGCTAGGCGAGGCGAATCCAATACTTTTCGATCGAGTACCGGAAGATCGACAATGGGAAGACTTCTTCCCTGAATGGATTAATGAAGAGAGATGGCCACTACCCAAGTGCCCGGAAATTCCGATGCCAAGATTCAAAGAGTATCGCGAGCTCGACGTCGTCGTCTCAAGGGTCCCTTGTGGAAATGGAGTGGATAGAGAAGGGGTCAGGGACTTGTTTAGGCTACACGTGAATCTAGTGGTTGCTAATTTGGTGACAAGTACTGGCCGGCAACATGGCGATAATCGAACGGTATACGTCGTGTTTATCGGGTCGTGTGGGCCCATGTGGGAGATTTTCAGGTGTGATGATATGTTGAGACATGAAGGGGAGCTTTGGATTTACAGACCTGATTTGAGAAGATTGGAACAGAAGGTTCTTATGCCTGTTGGGACATGCCGACTTGCTCTACCCTACGTCAAACAAGGTCTCCCTCTCTCTCTCTCTCTCTCAATTTTATTTTCTCTCTTGTCTATATGCTTAATATTATAATCTCTAAGACGTCCTTTTATTATAATTTAGTTTAAATTCTAAACGAAATATTATGGAGAGCTAGTCAACAATACAGACCCCCTATACCAAGGTTTAAAAATCGGCCCTTATAACGAAAATAACGACCGTTATAACGGATTCAGACCTACCCCGTTACGTTATGGACCGTTAAAATGCCCAAAAAATAATGGCCGTTGTAACGAAAAGAACACCCGTTATTTTCCATTATAACGAAAATAATGACTATTATTTTCTGGAAAATTTTGTGAAAAAAAAGGCCGTTATTTTCATTTTTTTTCAGTTTATTCCGTTATTTTTCATTTTGAAATTCAAATTTTAAAATTCAAAATTTGAATTTCAGCGCAATTTTTCCGTTATTTCCGTTTTTCTCAGTTTTTTTTTCCATTTTTGCCCCTGATATAACAAAAAAAATGGTAATGCCCCTAGTCCATTATACCGTTATAATGGTCCCCTTTAAACCTTGCCCTATACTACGTGCAGTTTCCAATACTATTGGATTAATGATCAGACAGTCATGGCTTCAGCTCAGTTAATGTCAAATTACCACGGATCGCAGTGAAACTAACACCGTTCGATCGTGAATAGACGGTGCCTGAGTCACTAATATAAAATTACTTATATTTATGCTTAGGAATTTAAAATTGTTTATTATAATTGTTTTATAAGAAAGGTAGCTTTGGAAGCTAATACCTGGAAAGATATCACTACAAGCCATGTGAACTATGAGTTGACACTTTTTGTGTGGGTTGGTCAATTCTCACCACTAGAGGAGGAAAAAGAGTGCTATCTATAGATAAGTGGGTGGTATTATTATGAAGTTGGTATTCGTTGAAGATGATATCTAGGTAGGACCCATCGTTTTGGTGGGTTTGATGGGGACAATTTTAGATGCAGAGGACTTTGGATGCAGTTGATGTAGAAGGCGCTCGTGGCCCTATATAGCTCATTTTTTTGGGCCTACTAACCGGATGGATGTTTAGCCCACCCCTTGTTGGATATACATACCAAAAATAAGTCTGATTGGTTTTCTCTAGCTATAGATTTTAGCACTTTTTTAAGATTGATTTTTTCCGTTGGATTCAAGCATGCTTATTTTTTGGGTACTTAATCCAATGGCTAGAAATGATCAATCAAGCTGAGTTTTGGTATGTATATGCATCAATGGGTGGGCTAAACATCCATGCGGTTAGTGGAACAAAAATATTGAGCTATGTAGGGTCACAAAAGCCCTCCGCATCGACTGCGTCCAAAGTTCTTGCATCTAAGTTTTTTCCGGTTTGATGACCTATCATCTATGTAAGAGGAGACTTTTTGGTGGAACACTTTATTTCCCTGTGGAGCATATAAAAATGAGCCAGCTCATGAATAATTGGCCCACGACTTGATGAGCCTACACACCAAAATCAGCCTGATTGGTGTGATGGTCCACCAATTAGTGGGCCAATCATTTATGGGTCAGTGGGCTCAAAAGAGTGCCAGATGACATTTTTTATGCACTCCACAGCTCCACAGCTTAAATTTCCACCTATGAGCCAATTGTTTGACTGATTGATGAGAAAAATAAATAAATTAGAGCTATGTTTGAGGTTTAACCTCTCAAAATGCCACGTGGTACTTTTAATTTTGGCCCCCCAGTGACACCATAATGTTTGATCCACACCAAAAATCAACTTGATTCGACCAAGCCTACCCATACTATCACAGACCAAAAAGTAAAGCCCAAGCCCAACCCAGGACTAGATATTTGAAATGGAAAATTAGACTAGGCCGGGCCTAAACCAAGGTTTAAAAAGCGGCCGTTATAACGAAAATAACCGCCGTTATAACGGATTCGGACCTACTCCGTTACATTATGGACCGTTAAAACGCCCAAAAAATAACGGCCGTTATAACGAAAATAATGACGGTTATTTTTTGGGAAATTTTGTTAAAAAAAAACGGCCGTTATTTTTGTTGTTTTCCGCTATTTTCTATTTTTAAAATTCAAAATTTGAAGTTCAGAGCCATTTTTTCCTTTTTTCCCGTTATTTTCTGTTATATTCCATTTTTTCTGTTTTTGCCCTGAGCATTTTTCCGTTGTAACAGAAAACGGTAATGCCCCAAGTCCATTAAACCGTTATAACGGTCCCCTTTAAACCTTGGTCTAAACTACTTTTAGAACAAGCCAAGCCCAAGACCAACCCATTTATATACCAGGCCCAAGATGGGGCCACAGCCAAGCCTGGCCCTCGATACCTGTTTTGCCGGGTTGACCCATATTTGCCCTTGTACTGACATTATTTCCCAACTGGATACCGTTACATATATTTATTTATTGGTACCGGTTCTTATCGATTCGGTTCTAATTCCATATTAGGCTACCCAGAACCGAAACTGTTATTGTCAGTTCGGTTCCAGTTCCGATTACTTTTTAATTGGTTCCCAAAAATATGGAACCGAACTGGTGTTTTCGGTTCCAGTTAAAAGAGTAAAATTGACACCCATCCCAATCAATTTTTCATCATCATCATCATCATATTGATTGCTTATAATCTTTGGTGGTTAAAACAGGTGATGGAAAAATCAAGTACAAGTTTGCAAAACTTGGGAAGCCCATCAATCACCCAAGGGAAGCCTATGTAACAATCCTCCATTCTTCAGAGGATTATGTCTGTGGTGCAATAGCTTTGGCCCAAAGCATAATTCAGACCAACTCCACCAAGGATCTAGTCCTACTCGCCGACGAATCCATAACCAAGAAAAGCCGACAAACCCTCAATGCTGCTGGATGGAAGATCAAGCACATTGATCGGATTCGAAGCCCAAACGCCAAAAAAGACGCCTACAACGAATGGAACTATAGTAAGCTCCGCATTTGGCAACTCACAGATTACGACAAGATTATCTTCATAGACTCTGATCTAATCATACTCAAGAACATCGATAATTTTTTCGTAAGCCCACAATTATCTGCAGCTGGAAACGACAAGGTACTCTTCAACTCTGGTCTCATGTTGATCGAGCCATCCGAATGCATGTTCGAAATACTTATGCGTAAGAGGCTCACCATATTTTCTTACAATGCGGGAGACCAGGGTTTCCTTAACGAAGCGTTCACATGGTGGCATCGTTGGCCGAAGAAATTGAATTATCTTAAAATTTTTGAAGGGTCGAACGATACACAACACGAACTACCGGAGTCGCTCTATGCCATCCATTATTTAGGTTTGAAACCATGGATGTGCTATAGAGACTATGATTGTAACTGGGATTTATTGGATCATCAAGCTTACGCTAGTGACTCGGCTCATCGGAGGTGGTGGCAAGTGTATGATGCCATGCCAAAGAGGTTGCGCAAATTTTGCGCCCTCTCTGAGAGCATGGATTTAAGGATAAAGGAGCAGAGGGGTTTGGCAAAGAATGCTAGGTTGCCTGATGAACACTGGAAGATCGAGGTGAAAGATCCCAGACAACACCATTGACGTTGTAATAGAAGTAAACATGGTTCTTGCTTTGATCAAGTTATAGAGTTTAGACAAAACCCTATAGAGAGAGTAGCAAACTAAAGTAAACCATTAACTTGTAACAAGCGATTCTTAGGGGTGTGCTTGGCTGCAAGGGTAGCTTGATCTGTCATTTAATTTTCTGGTGGAATTATTCATGAAGGGATGCATTATCTAATCCACAAAAAGGTACAGTTTTGCACGTTTTGCGCCATTTTTTTGTGTGGATAAGCCTGTCTTGTTAAAAAAGAAAGAGAAATAAAAGGAAGAAACTGGATTCCCCTAGTGCATGGTTAAGCTCTAGATTGGGGTTAAGCTCATAGCTAAATTGGCGCTTTTTGTCGCAAATGTGGGTTCATGAGTTCGATCCAATGCGTATCAAAATTAAGAAACACCCCTGCAAGCTAATGGGCTATTGATGAACCATTATCTCGCCCTACAATTACTGAAAACGAGCATTACGGGCTAGACCTATAGTGAAGATATTGGCAACGTGATCATCATTACAAATGTATGTAACATCGAGCTCCTCACAAACCAGTTTTTCTCAAACATGATGATAATCAACCTCTAAATGTTTGGTGCGAGCATGAAAGACGGGATTGGATGCGAGAGAAATTGAGCTAATGTTGTCACATCATATGAGAGGTGTGGAGAAAAAAATGTAGACGTCGTTTTAGTTAGTGGTGCCATAGATTTGGCCCAAAGCATAATTCAGACCAACACCACCAAGGATCGTGTACTACTCGCCGACGAATACATAACCAAGAAAAGTCGACAATCCCTAAAAGCTGCTGGCTGGAAGGTCAAGCTTATAGACAGGATTCGAAACCCAAACGTCGAGAGAGGGACCGTAAACGAGTGGAACTATAGTAAGCTCCGTGTCTGGCAACTCACAGAGTACAACAAGATTATCTTTATAGACTCTGATCTAATCATAATCAAGAACATCGATAATTTCTTCGCAAGCCCACAATTATCTGCAGCTGGAAACAATAAGGTGATCTTCAATTCCGGGGTCATGTTGATTGAGCCATCAGAATGCATGTTCGAAATACTTATGTGTAAGAGGCGCACAATATTTTCTTACAATGGGGGAGACCAGGGTTTGCTTAATGAAGTGTTCACATGGTGGTACCACTGGCTGAAGAAAATTAATTATTTCAAATATTTTAAAGGGAACGGGACAAAACGCGAGCTACCGGAGTCTCTCTATACGCTACACTATGTAGGTTGGAAACCATGATGTGCTATAGAGATTATGATTGTAATTGGGATTCATTGGATAAAAAACCTTTTGTTTTTGACTCAGCTCATAGGAGGTGGCGGCAAATTTATGACACCATTCCGGAGAGGTTGCGCAAATTTTGTGCCCTCTCTGAGAGCATGGATTCAAGGTTAAAGGAGCAGAGAAGTTTGGCAAAAAATGCTAGCTAGATTGCCTAATGGGCTCTGGAAGATCAAGGGTGAAAGATCCCAGACAACACCAGTGATCTTGAACCTAGGTCCTTTCGATCTGCTTCTTAAAAGTAAATGTTGTTTGTTTTATTTGATTTTAAACTTTATAAAAATTTAAATGAAATGTTTTGGAAGGAAAACTTTAGTCGTTTTCATTCAAATTGATTGCTTTTTTGTAAAGTTTTTAGTCCCACGTTGCTTGAGAACAAGATCGGATGTGAGTATATATATATACACACACTAAGGGTTGGGGTCCGTTGACAGATCTAAAATGACAGGGACACAATATAAGCCACGTGTCACACTATTACAGGAATCTGACTGTACGGATGTTTGTCCTATCCCATGGTGGACCTACAAACCAAAAATCAGCCTGCTTATGCACTTAACGGCTTTTTAGGCCCTGCTTGGTTCACGCAAATTGAATGCAATGCACTCACTTGCCACAATTTTGGGATTGCAAGTGATTGGTTGGAGGCGGCAAATGAACTGCCATGCACGTGGGTTCCAAGCTATTGCAAACTCCTTAACAAAGTAGATGCAAGCAAGTGCAGCTCTATTTTTATTTTAGTTTTCTATTTTTTTATATAGTTGGTCGGGCCGCTTAACCCGAAGCTTTCCCCTCCAAAAAATAATAATAATAAAAATAACATGATAACAATAATAATTTTATTGTACAATTATTTTTATAAAATCAAGAAATAAAATAATCCTTTGCATTCTTTTGAAATGCACTACCAACCAATCAGTTAAACTTTGTTCGCATCTGTAGTGCAAAATGCACCCAAGTGTAGCGAACCAAATACGGCCTTAAAGTCACTTATTTGTGGATCAACTATAAACCACACATTTAGGTGGTTGTTTGTATCTAATCAATCTAATTTGAAGTTGCTCTAAATAGTTTTTTTAGTACCGCGTTGTAGAATATTTCTAATTAAATCAGGTTTTATTAATGATGACGACGAAGATGATGAGAATAACCTTTACTATTATAAACCCAATTTAAAGGATGAAGCTTATAAAAAAATTGAAGGATGGAATGTTGTTCACATTTAGTAAATTTTTTCATAAGATGCCCTCGAGTTTCTTCAACATAAACATTAACAAAAGGGTAAATGTCTTTGGACGTCTTTCAGTGTTTAACGCAACTCTTTTTTTTTTTTTTTTATTGTAATCTTATTAAGGCAACACTTAGGTTTAAACAAATTGTCACCATTTGTTATTTATTTTTTCTAAAGGTGCTCTTAATTTTGAAAAAAAAAATTATAATAATAATAATAACAATAATCTATGATGCATGAATACAGATATGGATACAGACACAGATATGGGAAGCGGGGATATGACTGGATATTTTATAAAATTAGGGACACGGATACGGATACGAGTATCTTATTTTGTAGTTCAAAATTTAATTTTTTTTTTAATTTTTAACTTTTTACAAAGGATACGTGGGAATAGAGTGTTGGCCCTGTTGGGTGTCGTGTTGTATTGACACAGACACGTGGCCATGTATAGGTATATATCTGGGTATCATAGACAATAATAATGTGGGTACAAGTAGTAGTAAACTTTATATAAATGTGACAATGAAGCTGCCAAGTTGTTACTAACTTGTATTCATTTTTTCGGCCACAAATCGAAACCGTATTTTCAATATTAACAACTAACCCATAAGTATTATTAACATTCTGGAAATGCTATTAGAACATTTGCATTAAATTATAAATATTTTTTTATTAGTAGTCTAATTAAACATAGATGATATGGTAGGGCCCCCACCCATTCTAAATTTTTTTTAAGCCACACATTCATTCCATGAGCAAAAATCAACCAGCCTCGAGTGAATTAGTCGATTATCAGCCTCAATAGCTTCCCAAATCCATTAGGGTGGTGATGGAGTCCATCTCAAGGCCTTAGTATGAGTGGTGATCGAGTCTATCTCAAGAGTAAAAAAGAAAGTACGTGCCCGAGAGGCAATAGTATGAGTGGTGATCGAGTCCATAGTATGAGCATACACGTCCAGCAAAAAGAAAGGATAAATTTCGCAAGGAAGAGATAAAAACAGATTTCGGCACAAAGGCCTGAAGAGATTCAAGAGAACCATGCATCCAGTAAAATTTAACTTATTTTTCTTTTCTCTCTTTTATTAAAATAATCTTGGAAAATTAACAATTTATTTGATGATACAAAGAATATCTCTCTCTCTCTCTCTCTCTCTCTCTCTCTCTCTCTTTATCTTTACATTTCCATATTAATTCTCTTTTATCTTTACAGCTTCTCCATTAAAGTTTGTATCATCCGCCATTAAAGCTTCTCCATTAAAGTTTGTAGCATCCGCCATTAAAGCTTCTCCATTAACTTGAAGTCTTGAACATCAATCAGAAAGATCATCCTGAGTTTTGAATATTCACCTCTTGACTGAGACCTGAAAAAAAGGCATTGTTAACTACCCAAGAGATTCAAATATATGCACTTGACTGGTGCAAACTATATGATTCAGATAAACAAGAGATTCAAATATAAGTATGAAAATGCACCTTACTGGTGCAAAATATATGTCTATACCTCCAATTTGAATCTTAAAGTTGTTTCAGCATTGACATAGAAGAGTCGCTTAGTCCCGTGTTTCCACTTTGATCAGCTTTTCCAATCATCTTTGCCTTCCCGGACGGTCCCGAGTCTCAGCTCCGTTCTCAGCTTGTTGGTACCCTTCGTGAAGCTTCCTCTTAGTAGCTTCGATTTTCAGTCGGACTGAGACTTCATCCCAACAATTCGATTTCTAATAGTTCAAGTTTAGGAAATCAGATAAATATTTTACGTTGAATTTGACAACTATTTTGATACTTACGTCCATATAAAATTTTGTTTCATAATTGCAGCTTGGTCTCCCCGGCCCTAATATTTTCTCTTTTGTGAGCCCATTTTAATTTCCTCGTGAAGAGGAGGCTGTGGCTTCCTCTTGGGCTTTCTTTCCCTCTCACGGCTCCTGTCGAATTCCCCACAGTTTTGAGGATCTTGCAGATCTGCAACAAAATTCCCAAGCAAAATAAAGAATTTTCAAGAGACTACAACTTTGAAAAGAAAGATCAACCAAAAAAAAAAAACTATAAACAGGAAGCCTAGAAGTTCTTGAACGAGACTCACTTCCATCCTCATCCAAGCCGTCAAAAAACTTTAATTTGCATTGGTAGAACACAAAAGAACCAGATGTCAGTCAGCTAGAAACTATAAATCCAGAACATGATCTCTTCCCTGAAAATCAAGAATAGCTATCTCTACCTGGGAGAACTCCATTGAAGTAGTCTGAATAGCCAAGAAAGCTCCTTCATCCAGAGGAGGAAAAGAAAGCCCTTCTGCTTCGTCAGCAACGTCAGATGGATTCATCAGAGAGTTTGGTAACGTTTCTGTAGCTACAGAGATTTACAAGTAAGATATCAGTATTGGGTTTTTAGCAGAGGTTGAAAGAAGACATGCAGGAAAGAAATACGTCTATTAATTACAACACGAGGAACAAATCCCTACCTCCAATTGCCGTTGTAGCTTCGAGCCACTCATCTACCAAAACCTTCCACCCACTGCAGTTCATATATAATTAAAACAAGAAATGGGGCTAGTAATTTTAAAACAAGATCTGCATTGAGTTTCATACTCGATGAGAGTCCGAACAAGGTGACGAATCTGCTTTGATCGATGCTTCCGGAGACCATTAACAGCCTTTCCAACTTCCGTGGCCTGGATAAACATAAATAGAAATAAAAAAAAGATTAATAACATTAGATTCGATCAGAGATTCGAATTTCTTAAAGACAAACAGAATTAACAAGCGACTGAATCGGAGATTAATTTCTCCAAGCAGATATAGAAAGCAAGATAAGTAAAAAGAAATTTGAATTTCTTTAAACAGAACAGAAGCGAAATTAATAAACAAGAGATTCAAAAATCAAAACAAATGATAACAGATTCGAGTTAGAGATTCAATTCGAACCTGGAGTGTGTCCACAGAGAGTGCCATTAATTGAAGCCTCCTTAAAGATTCGAACAATGCCTCATCAGACTGAAAAAACCATTAACAATCAAAGAACTTTGATTTAGAACCGAAACACCCGTAAAAAGACAATCATCGAAGTCAGTCACACTGTGAACGCAATCTTTTCGGCAAAACAAAAAACTTTCAAAAAAAAGAAATTCAACATCAAATCTTTCTAACTAACCCATGAACAAGAGTAGTAGTACTAGTAAGTTTTAAGAGGCAAATACCACTTCTTGACTATTGGAAAGAACCTCTTTGATCCTCAGAACTTCCCCGAGAAGTTGACCCTCCTCTTCAATCTCATCGGTCAACGCCTCCGCTTCATCGTACGTGTAGTTACTCACTCGGTTTTTCACGAGTAACTCATCATGATCATCCGTACTGCTGTTCACTTTGGGTTCTTTCCCTTCAGCACCCTCAAGATCATCAGCATTACCATCGACATTGATCTTGAGACCATCATCTCCCTCATCCTCTGGTACAGCTAGCTCCACACGATCACACCCTAAACACCGGGTCAATGGACACGAGAAGAGCCTCTCGGCGATTCGATCCCTCCGCATTCTTAACTCCTTGGGGCAATCCGAAGCAGCGATGTTGATGGCATTCTCAATGACCTCGAAGATATCAGTATTAGTGCTCTGGAAGTACTTCCGCCAGTAATCAAGGCCGCCGTCTTTGGAACCCATGACGAAAATCCGCACTGCAGATCGGTTTCCACTGAAACAAAATAAAAAAACGTCTCCTCACTAAACCCAGAACACAAAGATCGATCTTTGCATGGTTTTGATCGAAACTGCACGAAAAAACTAACTCTCAGATCAGATTTCTGCTTAAAAGTTAGTATTTTCACACGTTTTCGATCAGGAAACGCTTATGGGTATTCCGATTTCTGATAGAATCGATTGCTACTGAAAACAAGAAATCAAGAAACCGAGTGGCGTTCCGAGTTCCGTATCGGATTACTTACAGGCGACACAGGAACGGAAACTCAAGTTTCAATCCCAAAATCCAAATGGGTATCCTTAATAGTGCCTGAAACAATCTACAGCTCTTCGATTTCGATAGGAGAAAACAAAAGCACAAGGAGATCTGGGATTGTCTGCGAATATATATAAGCTAATTGGGGAGAAAAAGGTGGAGGAGAGAGAATCTGTCTGTTCCGATCTTATTCCGAAAAAAAGGTTTAATACCAAGGACTGAAGAAGACTTGTATTCGTTTCCGACTATAAGCTGTTTTGCATAACCACTTTTTGTAACAGTGTTCTTTCTCGATTCTTTGATCTTCTTGTCTGTTTGAATCCCTTTGGTTCAGGGGATTTAGATAGAGGGTTTGTCGATCATCTGAGAAAACAAAACCGATTCTGTTTGTTTTCTTGTAGAAAAATGTTATCCTCTTCCTTTCTTGGTCTTGAGATTTCCTTAACGGAACAGGTCCGAGAACCGCAATTTTCACCGAAGCCCTCGGGCGTGGATTCGAAAATCCAACGGGGATTTTGCTTTGACAAATACTTCACTGTCAATCACCGTTGGATTCTCGACATACACGGACAAGAATTTCGGTGCAAACCTATGTCCACAAGCGGTTTTAGTAATGTGGTTTTTTGGAAAGCCCGTTTTCTTGCTGGAAGAACTATCCGGTATTCCGGTGCGATTATTTTGGTATATCGGCGCTGTATCGCATCGGGTCCTTTACTCGTGGCCCGACTTATAAACGTGGTTTAACGGGTTCTTGCCTTCTTGGAAAGTCTAGTTCAAGGCTTCAAGCAACCCTAACTACATTTCTACTTTATGGCGAGAAAATTTTTGATGTACCTGGCGCAATATTATTGGCTGCAAGATTCCCACTAAATATTCGCCACTTCAAAAAATTTCGAGCAAGACTTGCCTGACCACCCACAATATAAGCCACGTGGAAATTTATTAGAGAAGACTGACCGTATAGATGTTTGGCCAATTCCTAGGTGGACCTACAAGCCCAAAATTAACCTGATCTGTGATTTCTAAGCGTTAGTTGAAGTCATTTTCGTTGACAGATTTTAACCGTAGGAATTTGAGCATTATTTACCATTATTTCTGTATAAAGATCCAACGGTTTGAAATCACTAATCAGGCTGAGTTTTGGTTTTTTGTTCCACCTAGGGATTGGACAAACATCTATACGGTCAGTGTCCTCTAATAAATTGCGACGTGGCTTATATTGTGGGTGGTCTGGCAAGTCTTGCTCCTTGTTTTTTGGCTTCAAACACTACGCGGGAAATCGTAATGAAACTCGGAGAATTTTTTGGACAAAGGAACGAACTCCACAATGACACGTGTAACTGCACGGGGATCTGTCCTTCCGCGATTTCGAGATGCTGCACAGTAGCCATGTCAAAAGTGTGCGGGTATTTCAATTTCGGAACTTAAAAACGGCTATATATGGGGATCCCATATTGTTGTCGTCCTAATAATGTCCAGACCATTGGATGTTCATTGAAACTTGTGTTGTGATCTAAAAGATACCGTTATATTCGAGATTGGTCGAGTAAGCTGTTAGCTGAAACCGGAACAAAATAATCTGTTTCGATTCCAAATCTACCAATTTGAGAACCAGAACTGATAGTGACCGATGATAATATGGTTCCGGTTCTAGGTACCTTCACCCACACCTCTTATAGTACAAAAATGGCTGTTCTCCAAACTAACGACTGTTATTTCTTTTATAACAGATACAGAAAATTTAAAAAAAAATACAAAATTAAATCAATTTGTAGAAAATAATATTTATTTTCAAAAATTATAAAAACGAATACGTATAGCTGTTTACTTCGGCGTCAAAACGTATTTTTCCAATAAAATCTGATTGTACCCTCACCCATTTGGCTCCGTTTGAAATGGAGTCAAAACCATTTTGGCCCATTTCAAATTCAAATCAAATATGCAAGTATGTTGAAAAGTATAGATCAAGAGAGGATTAGATCATGACAGAAATTGATTAGATCAAGACATAAATTGATTAAATCAAGAGAGAGATTGAGATATGTGATGAGCCAAAATGGGCTTATGCATATAAAAAGAGGAGAAAGTACAGGTATGTGAACAACGGTCGATTTTTATGTGCAACGGTCGAGTAGCCAATTGCATTGACGCCAGATCAAGTTTGACGCCATTTCTATCGGTGCCAAATCTAATCTAGCTCTGATTGAAACGATGCCAAACTTGATCTGGTGCCGATGCAATTGGAGCCATATCAAGTCTGGCACTGTTTCAATTGGAGCCAGATTAGATCTGGCGCTGATAGAAATGGCACCAGACTTGATCTGGCGCCGATGCAATTAAAAGGGTATTTTGGGCATTAAATTTTAAAAAAGTTGATGCCGAAGGAAACAACTATGCGTATTAGTTTTTATAATTTTTGAAAACAAGTATTATTTTCTACAAATTGATTTAATTTTGTATTCTTTTTTAAAATTTTCTATAACAAATATCTCATTTTCTGTATGAGTGTTGTAACGGAAAAAATATAACGGCAATAATTCTATAATGGACTGTGGGCCGAGTGTTACCGTTATAGTGGTATAATGGACTGGGGGTGTTACCATTTTTCCCGTTATAATGAATTGCAACGCTCAAGGGCAAAGCAGAAAGTAACGAAAGAAATGGAAGGTGCTGAAATTCAAAATATTTGAAAAAGAAAAGTAGCAGAAACAATGACCGGTATTTTACAAAATTTTCCTGAAAACAACAGTTATTATTATTTTCATTATAACGAAAATAATGACAGTTATTTTTAAATAATTTAACAGTACATAACGTAATGGGGGAGGTCCAAATCTGTTACAACGGCCGTTATTTTCGTTGATATGTGGAAATAGGCCGAATTAACAAGAGCTCCTCACACAAAGAACTGGAGAACATGAGCGCAAGAGGGAGGTGGTGCATATTACTAGAGAGTCAGCTCCCGTATATCACCACGAACAGTGTTTGTAGTTCCGGCAGGACATCCAGTCTCCATTGTCGCCTCCAAGAATGAGAATTTGTAGTTGGTGGTATTCGGTATCAACGCACATGATACTAGGGCCGTCTTAATACAAGTTGAGGCCTTAGGTGAAATCTCTAATTAAATGGGGTTTCTTTTTTCTTCAGAAATACCCCTAAACCTAAGTGAGAAGATGTCCCTTTGAAAAATGTGTTATTTCAATGTTTGCAAAAAAAAATTTATAAATTAAAAACCAATTTTTCAAGGAGAATTCAATGGTGGATATATACAATGTTTGCATACATTTTAAGTCCGCAGACAATTGCACACTAGATTTGTCCAGCTGTCGTAGCATAGTTTGTGTGATTGGAGGGGCCTGATCAAATGGACAGGTGGGGGACTTTACATAAAAAAAAAAATTCAAACACTTGAAATTTTCTGAAATTTGGGGGCCTTAGGCAACCGCCTCATCTGCCTAATGGTCAAGCCGGGCCTAAGGATAACCAAAAGAACTTCCTGGCAGGTATAATTGTAATTCTCACTCAACTAATTAACTAACTAAATAATTGTAATTCTGTTCTATTTGAATTTGAAGGGAGAGACAACTTGATGAACCGGCTGGAGAGAGAAGCTAAAGAATTGGCATTTAACATCCCAGTAAGAGAAGTAGAAGAAATCTTCAACAAACAGAAGTAGTCTTTCTTCTTTCCAGGGTCTCACCAACGCTAGTAGAGAGATGAGGAGGGAGAGGGAGGCCGCCACCGCCCCTAGGTTTCCATTTTGGATTTTGTCGGCTTTTAACAGGTTACATGTATGATTTCACTATGGAGGGAGTGTCTGTACGTAAATAATGAATAAAGAAGCTTCTATCAAACTTCTCTCTCTCTCATTGTGCATGCAGTGGAGATGACGATGTTCAGTGTCCTCTTAAGATTGTGGGCGGTCAGCGGCGTCATTGACCCGGCCAAAAATTAGTTGAGTCAAAGATGGGCTTAGACCCAAATAATCAAAATAATTTTTTTCTTAAAAGGATCAAATGTGCAAAAACAGGGAAAAATCTAGCCTGAGGTGCATTTTTTTCTTGTCGCCCTGTTGTGAGCATAAAAAAGGCCCCACATGCATACTCTTTTTGACGCCACTGACCCATGGAATGATAACCATTCAATCCGATCCGAGCATGCACCTCAAAAAATTACCAATGGAATGATAGCCATTCTAAGTTGGGATAATATAGCCAGGCATGTTATAAGCTCATTTCAATTTAAAATGAGCTTTGCAATGGCAAAAAATTGCTTCAAAATATTATCATACGGGTTCAATAGTGAAGGATATATTTATATGACGAATATATCACAGGAAACCCAAAAGAATACTGCAAACAACCACCCCGAAGCAAAAGTTAAAGATTAAGGAAGAGCGTCCCAATAAACTCTCCTCAACGTAGCTCAATCTTTTAAGGGATCGCAATGTTTATTTACATTAATGGGTTGATCAAAGTATTCTCTTCTTCTTATTATTTGTTTGTTGATCCATTTTCTTCTTATTAGGTATGCTTGATGCGTTGAGGCATCAATGGAATGGTTGACTAAACTTCATTTAAGGTTAAAGTTTGCATCCTGTAGACATTTTCCCTATATACTGAAAAAAAAGACATACTTTTATATTATCCTTCACTATGATGGATTCAATATATATAAGTCATTGTCCAAACCTCCACAGCCTATTGCCACTTCAAAACAATTCACTAAGGGCC
Source organism: Euptelea pleiosperma (assembly GCA_035048495.1). Classification (NCBI taxonomy): domain Eukaryota; kingdom Viridiplantae; phylum Streptophyta; class Magnoliopsida; order Ranunculales; family Eupteleaceae; genus Euptelea; species Euptelea pleiosperma. Next base: position 30,029,092 of record CM068546.1, read on the forward strand.
TAAATCCCGAGTTACTTACCATAACAAAGTAGACCATGAAAGAATTATTTCAACGCTAGACACAGGTATTGGATCTATCAATCAAATATCCATTTTGCCTTCAATTCACAAAATGATCTATCAAATTTTTGTAAAATCCATGATGAAAATTTGGTAATCCAAAATGCCTCAATCACTATAGTTTGTGAGCTATGAAATTGTCGCATATTGCCATCTTTATCATCTAATGTAGGTCTCACATACTAATCAAAATATATTAAACCATGGGTTCAGAAAATGAATCAGTTTACATAATAATTTAAGACCTAGATCTACTCTTTTGGTGTGATATGACACCAAAGAATTTTCATTGGTCTTTAGACACGCATTTTAATTTGAGAATTGTCCAAATGTTGATAACAATGCGCTAATCCTCAAAGTCACTATGTAATGTTGCTAAAGTCTTTCTAAACGTCTATATCTCTTTCTCTCATTCTATTTAATCTGCCACCAAAAATAATTCTGGCATTTTCAAGAGGATATTTTTTAGGAAAGAGAGTTGTTTAAAAAATGGAATGAAATTTAAGAAAAGACATCAGGCCATTTAAAGATGAGATTTTTTAGAAAATTGAGTTGTTTTAGAGAAGTAAGAAAATTTAAGGAGACAAATAGAGCACGATGAGGAGAATTAAAAAAATAATACGGAGTTTTGAACGAGACCGGAATAGAAATCTAAGGAATCCCAAAATTTTTACTCACTATTTAAAACTAATAGGTAAGGAAAGTTTTAAGACTTTCTTGAAATTAATAAAGTCGATTAATTAAATTTTGTTCTTTAAAGTAATTATAGAGAATCCAATGAATACGATTTATATCACTAACAAAGACTAATAAGTAATATCTTTTTATAAGATTTTTTTTATACTGCGTGTACAAACACGGGCAGGTTAAGAACTTATGAGATATTTTCTTATAACATTGAATTATAATATTATAGATAAAATATTTTTTTTTATTAAAATGCTTCTTGGCACAAAAAAGATATCAACTCAAGTTACGAAATGCCAAAATCTTTTTTTATAATACGAAAGGCTGATGTCATGCATTTTTTTACATACATCAATTATAAGTTTATTTTTCATACTTAATTTTATTTTCTATAAAAAATCATCTTCTTAAAACTGATGTAGAATTATTTTTTATAAAAAATATTTTAGAAAACTGAATACCCGTGCTTTGCACGGGGGCAAACACTAGTTACTATTATAAAATGAGAAGTTGGGGCATGCCTACACGCCCACCTAAAAGTAAAAACAAAACAACTTTCCTGGACCAAATAATTACTTCTCATGTCATTTTAGAAATCAGCCTTCCCTCATTAAATGCCCATTTACAGTTCAGGTTGTCCAGCATGCCCACGGATGAGGTACAATAGTATAAGACACGTGACACACTCTTAGAGACCACTGACCTTATGAATGTTTGTCCTATCCCTAGATGGAACTATATACCAAATATCAGTCTGATTAGTGATTTGAAACCTTTGGATTTGAGTACCCTAAATAATTCTTGAAATCTATGGTTAAAAATCAACCCATGAAACGACTGCAATCAAACCAATCAAATCCTTAAAAACACTAATCAGGCTGATTTTTTTGCATATAGGTCCACCTAGGGATAGGCCAAACATCGATACAGTCAATGTACTCTAAGAGTGTGCCACGTTTTCCATGTGTAAGGTGCACGTGCATCTCATATGGCGTTCCCCTAGTTAAGTTAAAAAAAAAATAGTAGAGAGAGAATATTTTGAAGAGATTACAAGAATCAAGGGCTTTCAATCAATCAAGAATATACAAGCTTCGAAAAATAATAAGATTCAGCTAGCTCATGATACGGTTGCCAAAAAGAGAATTGATCTAGTGAGTTGCAGGACCAATATCTATAATAAGATGAGCTTTGTGCCTTGGTTATTAGGGCATAAGGTTTGAAACATGAGGTTATGGGTTGCGCTCAAAATGTGTGTTACTTCGATTGTTAATATCATTCAGGTTCGAGAAATTTTTGTTGCTGATATCAAAACGTGGCACATTTTTAGAGGATGCTGACCGTATGGATGTTTGGCCAGTTATATCATCCTGATCAGTGATTTCTAAGCGTTGGATTAAGTCATTTTCATGGGTTGATTTTAAAATTAGGAATTTGAGCTTATTGACCATTATTTGGGTACAAGGTCCGAAGGCTTGATATCACCAATAATGTTGATTTTTGGCTTATAGGCTCATCTAGGGATTGGACCAACATCCATACCATCAGCATCCTCTAAAACGTTGCCACGTGGCTCATATTGTGGGCGGTCAGCAAAGTGTTAAAGTAGCAGAGGCATTTAGTTGTCACGCATGGGTGGCAACTTTGGTTGTTGCTTTATAATATAGTATAGATAGATATATTTTCCTTCATCCAACACACAAAAAATCCCAAATCCAAACAAAATAGTCGTGCTAATAAGAAATTATTTTTTATGGTGTCCGTGTTTAGCACGGGCCTTTGATTACTATTAATATGATAAAAGAGCACCAACAACGTGCGCCCGACACATGCTCTCCCTTTTCTATATAAATATTTCATTGTTTCAGCTGAAATGGCTTCCATGGCGAATGATCGAAAGTTCAAGTTCTTCTTCTTCTCTCTTCTCTTTTTTTCACTCTCCTTTCGTGCCCTGACCTCTATTTTACTACTGCTAAGAACTCGACGAACCACTGTCCATCACCTAGTAACTGTATTCCCAGAGAAGGCCTCATCAAATCCGTCGATTGAAAACCCGACTTACACACAAAGAAATGGATCCCTACTGTTCGATTTCCTCGCGAAAGAATTCTATGGTAAGAAGACTAAGATTGGGTTAGTAAACTTGAATGAAGGAGAAGAAGAAGAATGGAAATCGCTAGGCGAAGCGAATTCAATACTTTTCGATCGAGTACCGGAAGATCGACAATGGGAAGACTTCTTCCCTGAATGGATCGATGAAGAGAGATGGCCACCACCTACATGCCCGGAAATTCCAATGCCGAGATCCATAGAGTATCGTGAGTTCGACGTGGTTGTCTCAAGGGTCCCTTGTGGAAATGGGGTGGATAGAAAAGGGGTCAGGGACTTGTTTAGGCTACAAGTGAATCTAGTGGTTGCTAATTTGGTGATAAGTGGGCTGCAACTCAGCGATAATCATCGACCGGTGTACGTCGTGTTTATCAGCTCGTGTGGGCCCATGTGGGAGATTTTCAGGTGTGATGATCTGTTGAGACATGAAGGGGATGTTTGGATTTACAGACCTGATTTGAGAAGATTGAAACAAAAGGTGCTTATGCCTGCTGGGACATGCCAACTTGCTCTACCTTATGCCAAACAAGGTCTCTCTCTCTCTCTCTTAATTTTATTTCATAACTAGTAATCAAAATCCAGTACTAAGCATGGTACAGTAAATTAAATTATTATGTAATTTATTAAATGCTTAGTCCATACGCATCTACGATTTCAATATGAAACACATCCCAATATATAATAGACTGTATTTAAGATCTATATGACTCAGACTTTAGATTTATCCTATTAAATTTAGAAATTTAGGTTCGGGGATATGGGGATTCGCCTTTTTTGACTCATAATTTCAGTCGTGCTCTCAGGCACGGATTCCGAGAAACCAACTGCAGTTGAACTCTCATCACCATATAGATCACCCTTACAAAAAATCAGTCCATTCTGAAATTTCTAACCCCATCAAATGTGGATTTTAAGTTAACGGTAAAAAATAGACGGTCCATAATGCTTCAAGTCATAAACGAGGCTACGGATATCAGAATAATTTGATTTTTTGTGAGGGTGACCTCGTCATACAGACCATTCCTCACCAAAAAACATCCCATTCCAAACAACTCGATTTCTAAACAATCACCGACTCGACTAAAAAATTTTGACGAACGGAATGGATATTATTGAATCGACCATTTGTTTTATTATCTCATATATTTTTGAATTTCTCTAAATATATTTTTAAAATATTTAATAAATACAAACCGATCAGACCATAACGATCGAACCATGGTCCGAACAATTTGTCAAAATTTCGGTTCAATCACCAGTTTGGTTTTTAAAACATTGCTGCTTATAATCTTTGGTGTTTAAAACAGGTGATGGAGAAATCAAGTATGATTTTGCAAAACTTGGCAACCCCATCGATCACCCAAGGGAAGCCTATGTAACAGTCCTCCATTCTTCAGACGATTATGTCTGTGGTGCCATAGCTTTAGCCCAGAGCATAATTCAGACCAACTCCACCAAGCATCGCGTACTACTCGCCGACGAATACATAACCAAGAAAAGTCGACAAGCCCTCGAGGCTGCTGGCTGGAAGGTCAAGCTTATAGACAGGATTCGAAACCCAAACGTCGAGAGAGGGACCGTAAACGAGTGGAACTATAGTAAGCTCCGTGTCTGGCAACTCACAGAGTACGACAAGATTATCTTTATAGACTCTGATCTAATCATACTCAAGAACATCGATAATTTCTTCGCAAGCCCACAATTATCTGCAGCTGGAAACGATAAGGTGATCTTCAATTCCGGGGTCATGTTGATTGAGCCATCAGAATGCATGTTCGAAATACTTATGCGTAAGAGGCGCACAATATTTTCTTACAATGGGGGAGACCAGGGTTTGCTTAATGAAGTGTTCACATGGTGGCACCGTTGGCCAAAGAAAATTAATTATCTCAAATATTTTAAAGGGAACGGGACAAAACGCGAGCTACCGGAGTCTCTCTATGCGCTACATTGTGTAGGCTGGAAACCATGGATGTGCTATAGAGACTATGATTGTAATTGGGATTCATTGGATCAAAAACCTTTTGTTTTTGACTCAGCTCATAAGAGGTGGTGGCAAGTTTATGACACCATTCCGGAGGGATTGCGCAAATATTGCGCCCTCTCTGAGAGCATGGATTCAAGGTTAAAGGAGCAGAGAAATTTGGCAAAGAATGCTAGATTGCCTAATGGGCACTGGAAGATCAAGGTGAAAGATCCCAGACAACACCAGTGATCTTGAACCTAGGTCCTTTCGATCTGCTTTTAAAAGTAAATGTTGTTTGTTTTATTTGATTTTAAACTTTATAAAAATTTGAATGAAATTGTTTTGGAAAGAAAATTTTAGTGGTTTTCACTCAAATTGATTGCTTCTGTAAAGTTTTTAGTCCTATATTGCTTGAGAACAAGATCGGATATGAGTACATATACCACCTGTACGTTGCCATTGCGAGGCATCGCATCACTTAAAAAGTATACTCAATTAAAATAACATTTCTTCACTTAAAAAAACTATGAAATAAAGAGCATTGTTTAAATAATGCCATTGTAAAGAAAATAACGGCCGTTAAAACGGTAACACCCAAAACCTGTTACATCGGATATGAGTACATATACCACCTGTATGTTGCGATTGCAAGGCATCGCACCGCTTAAAAAGTATACTCAATTAAAATAACATTTCTTCACTTAAAAAAACTATGAAATAAAGAGCATTGTTTAAATAATGCTGTTGTAAAGAAAATAACAGCCGTTAAAACGGTAACACCCAAAACCTGTTACATCGGATATGAGTACATATACCACCTGTACGTTGCGATTGCAAGATCGCACCACTTAAAAAGTATACTCAATTAAAATAACATTTCTTCACTTAAAAAAACTATGAAATAAAGAGCATGGTTTAAATAACGCGTTGTAAAGAAAATAACGGCCGTTAAAACGGTAACACCCAAAACCTGTTACAGTATGAACTGTTTTCAAGCTTAGAAAGTAATGGCAATTATTTTCGTTATAACAGCCATTATTTTGAAGAAAAAAAATTGTGAAAAAGGGCTGTTATTTCTGTTATTTTTTCGCTTTTGAAAATTGAATTTCAGCACCATTTTTTCCGTTATTTTATCATTTTTTTTCTATTTTTGCCCGTCCATTACAATCCGTTTTAACGGCCGTTATAACGAAAAAATAGTAACGCCCCAGTCCGTTATAACGACCTCTTTTAAACCTTGATAAAGAGTACACAATGTAATCATAGTGGTGCTCAACAACCTTAAAGGTCTGTTAATCCTACCCAAGGATTTATTGAATCAAATAATTCGGGAATAATTTGAGAATATACTAACGACTTGGATCGTCGCAGAATTGATTATTGAATCGTTAGGGTTATTGGATCCTTGCAATCTGGGTGCGATGACGTTTGATCGTCACATGTAGTCAAAATTCAAGCATCTTGGTTTACACAAAATTCACCTTTCCCTTTAATATAATCTCATCGAAACATGAATTGCAAAAAATAAAAAAATAAAAATTATCTCACCGAAACATGAAATCCTCAAAGAACAGAACCCGACAACTCCTCGAAGAGCTTAAACCAGAGGATTAACAAGAGCTTGATGCTGAGGATGATGGACTTTCAGTTCTCTTCTTTGTCCTCAAAGATACAATGGTTTCTTTCCTTCCACAAACTCCATGCAATGACAAGAGAGGGGAGGCTCCAAAGATGGCTGGCGCAAGGAGAGAAGGAAAATGGGACCTACACGATCTTAGAAGAGATCATTTGAAAAACGAAATTTTTTTAAACAAAAATTAATTTTTAGCTATTTATAAGAACAGATAAATTTTTTGAAAATTTGCAAAAAAAAAAAAAAAATGAACCTAGAGGCCTTTTAAAAATTTACTAAAAAAAGGGCGTTAGAACCTCACAGACACTCTTTAAAAGGGCATTTGCCTATGTCACACTCTTAGTGGACACTAACCGTGTGGATGTTTGGCCAATCACTAGGTGGACCTACACACCAAAAATAAACATGATAAGTGGTTTCTAAGCGTTGGATTGAAGTTATTTTCATGGGTTGATTTTAACCGTAGGAATTTGAACATTATTTGAGTGCAAAGATCCAAAGGTTGTAAATCACTAATCAGGCTGATTTTTGGATTGCAGGTCGGCCGAGGGACTGGCCAAACATCCATACGGTAAGCGTCCACTAAGAGTGTCATGTGGCTCGTATTGTGAAAGGTTTACTCCTCAATGGGCAAACACTTCAGACCCCCTTTAATAGAGCGTTTGTCAGCTTTAGTTACTTATTTTTGTAAATTTTCAAAATTTTAATCTGTTTTTATAATAGTTTAAATTTATTTTTTGTATCGGATTCAATTTTACTGAAAATCGTGCCATGTTTGAGCCTAGTTAGCAATTCGGCATACTGAAAAAATTCAGGACAGGAATAGTACGAATATAATCCGTTTAGAAAATTTTGTAATACGGAAAAAAATGGTCAAATAAACGGAAAATGGGAAAAAAACACTTGGAGAATAATTCGTGTATAATACGATTTAGCATAAAGAGTCTGGCATAAAAAATTTGTGTATATATATGTATATATAGTCTATTTTTTAGGTGCGGTCAGGCGTGGGATAAAAATCATTTAGATCAAAAAATTTCTCACATGGAACACTTTTACAGACCATTAATAGTATGGATGTTAGGTCCATCCCTAAATGGACATAGGGACCAAACATTAGTATGATGAGTGCTTTATATCCTTCACATTTTAGTCTTTTTCATGGGTTGATTTTTCAACTATGGGATTGGGTCATTGTTTTGGGTGGGTACAAAGATCAATGGCTAAAAATCACCAATCAGATTGATTTTCAACTGAGATTAGAGATCGTCCAGATAAAAAAAGAGTTAGCACATTGATCTCTAAGAATGTGCCAATGGACTTTTTCCTGTACGTTAAAGTATTATTGGAAAGTTTTATTGAAAAAAGTAGAAATACATGTTTTAATTGGTTTTAGAGAAAAAACAGAGTATAATCCGTATAATTCAATGTATACGTTGTTTAAAATATTTTCTCAAAAAAACTTACTATTCGGGTATAATACGTGTATAGTACGCAGAATTGCTAACTAGGGTTTGGAGAGATCTCTCATATTTACTGTTGAACAAAAAAAAAAACTAAACCATGTTTTAACGGCCCAAAAATGGTAACGCCCCAACCCCGTTACATAAGAACCGTTTTGATGCTTAAAAAATAATGGCCGTTATTTTCTGAAAATTTTGTTGACAAAAATGGCTGTTATTTCCGATATTTCTGTTAAATTCCATTATTTTTCGTTTTTTGAAATTTTGAATTTCAGCGCCATTTCCCACCCTTTTTTCCCGTTATTTCCGTTAAATTCTGTTCAATTCCCTTTGTTTTCCATTATTTTTCCATTCATGCCCCTGTTCGTTACAATCGTTCTAACGGTAATGCTCCCAGTCCGTTATACCGTTAAAACGGCCTCTTTTCTTAAACGTTGGTATAGATTTGTTATCAATATCTGAATAATTTGACTCCAACCTGGTCGATTCGTCCGAGTCTCTCTCGTCAGTGAGATCCTGATCAATTAGAGAAAGAATAAGAATCCCAAACGAGAAATCTACGATTTTGGCTCCATATTTTTGAATTCAGTTTCATCTTTCCCACCATTCCCCCAATTCTGCACATTTGATGATCAGATCAGAATCTCAGATAGATATAATAACCAGAAAGACAGAGAATTCAAAAAGGTACTTTTTCTTCTCTCCATCACATTTCTTGCATTTTAGGGTTTTCTGCTAATCGCTTTGTTTCAGTTCGTATTACACTGCCTCAAGGATTTCCTGCACATTTTCATTTCTAGGATTTCGAAGCGTTCTTGTTTTTCTCCACGTTGTCTACTGTTTTTCTTTTTTACAGAATCTTGTGATTTTCTTGTAATATCGGCGTTCTTGTCTCTTCGGATTCAATCTTACTGAAAATTGTGCCATGTTTCGACGGATCTGTCACATTTTATGCGGAAAAAAAAAAAAAAACTGAACAATTTATGGAGAATTTCTGAGGATTTTTTTTAGTTCGTCGAACAGATTATATCGTCTCAATCGAGCAGTCTATGTGCTTTTGCTACGCTAATAGATCTGAATGTTGGAAGAAATTTACGTTCATATGGCTTGTATATGTACACTATTTATGTAGTTTGGACTAATGATTCAGTTCTGTGCTGAGAAAGTTGCAATCTGAAACCATGTCTATAATCTTGATTCTGTGTATTTGCTATCTTTATTGTAGTTATTATGTGTTGTTTCTCGATCCATATAAATTCTTGTTTTGTTTTTGGCCGTTTTCTGGAAGTTGGTTGTTGGTAAATGATAATATCTTTGATAATGAGGCCCTGTATGGTGACCACAGAAAGGTTGTCTAGAAAAGGAATCATAAGCCAAAATGGGTTGATCAAGAAAACTTATATGGACATATATGGGCAAGAATCTTTTATAGAAAACTTGTCCAAGGGAAACCATACGGGCCTAAGTTGCAATGGCGGAAGGAAAGGATTACTTGCAATTCACCACTGTGTCTTGTTGGAAATTGGAGCTTTCTAAGCATGAAGATAATATCCCTTTCTTTTTATAGACTAGTGGGTGCCCCGTGCCATCGGCACTCCTCGACAAAGAATTTGCCAAAATCAGGTGAGTGGCGGAGATCCACCGTCTATTTGGGGGAGGATTAGATCTCGGCCCTTCTTTGTTGATGCTTATAAGAGGAGGTATAAGTAGGGAGACAACCAATGTGTTTTGTTATATAGAATAGTAAATGGCCCATGCCCACGGCACCTCCGACAAAAGCTTTTGCAAAAGTTGGGTGCCTTCGGCACTCAAACGGTATAACGGACTGGGGTGTTACCGTTTTTTCCATTATAACGGCAGTTATAACTGATTATAACAAACAGGGGGAGAAATGAAAAACTAACATAAATAACAAAAAATAATGGTGTTGAAATTCAAATTTTGAATAAATTGAGGTCAAATGAAGCGGCTTGTGTGGCAAAAATCTAATCGTCCACATTAGATTGATGGATTTGATCTCAACCACTCTTTATCTAACGCCACATTAGATGGATGGATAAGATAAGAGAATACAACTGAGTTGTCTTGTTATAAGCGTGGGTGGCCCGTGCCCGCGGCACTTTCCGACAAAGTGTATGTCAAAATCGGGTGGGAGTTAATCTCAGCCATCGATACGAAGCATAGTGGATCTCAGCCACTCATTATTGAAGCCATATAAGATAAGAGGAGGTATAAGAAAACCAGTCACTTGTTATATTGATAGTGGATGGCCCGTGCCGAGCACTCCCCGTCAAAGCATTTGCCAAAATCAGGTGTGAGTGGCTGAGATCCACCGTCCATATGGGGGATAAGATCTCGGCCCTTCTTTGTTGAAATAGATAAGAGGGGGTATAAGAGGGGAGACAACTTCCCTGTTTTATTATATAGATTATGAAACTACAAACAAATATTGACATTGGTTGGTTGATGTAGAAGAATTTTGCTTATTTTAAAAAATAAAAGACAAAATTTTGATCAATCTTTAGAGTATTTCAACCTTTTTTTTTCTCTTGGGTTCAAATACATAATGTATAGATCAAAGGCTGAAAACCATTGAGAGACAAGCTATTTGGGAGGCCTGGATGCCATTAAGCCTCCTTGTGGAGATGCATTGCAATAAGTTGTGTTCTAACTTATGATGAGTTATTTTCCAACTATGGAGGTTTGTAGTTATAGTGGAATCCATGTTGTGGATGTAGACCTTAAGTTTATAGTTTCAAAATTTCTTGGTTGTAAATTAGACCACAAAGCAAAAAACATCATGGGATCTTAAGTTGATAGTGTGACATATCTCTAGGGGGATTTAAAAATGAGGTGGATGGAAAAGTCGTTTGAGGAAGAGGTGATCTTGAGATCTATCAAGTCGGAGGTGGATAAAGTTCCAAGTCCTTATGGTTTTTCTCTCCCCTTCTTTTATCGATGTTGGGAGGGGCTAGGTGAGGGTTTCATGAAGGTGATTCGGGAGTTCTAGGACAAGGCCTATCTCGATCATTGCTCTAATACCATGTTTATTGCTCTCATTCATAAGTGGCATGGGTTGAAGATATAATTGACTTCGGACCCATCAGTTTGGCAGGAAGTGTTTATAAGATTTCAGCAAAGAGGATGACTTTTGGATTTCATAAGTCGTTAGCAGATTTCCCCTATTTATGGTGCCTTTGTGTTAGGATCCTAAAGGTTAAGACTTAAGCTTTCCACACCTGTATCACCTAGGTGCTTTTGTGTATTTGTTGGGTCTTAACATTTGATATCAGAGCCAACCCCATGTCACGGGTTCAAGTCATAGGAAGAGGGACTTGGGGAAAGGGCTACATGGGGCCCACTCAAAAAGAGAAAATAGGGATAATGGAAAAAATGCCCGTGTCCGCGTTTAAAAAGAAGGAAGATTAGACGATTATAAAAAAGGCAAAATGGTACAACTATAGGAAAAGATGTCTTGTATGCTTACAAAAGTGAACAAAACCAAAAGATGGGAAATCCAGTTGAAGACTAACACGTAAACATGATTGATAAGTCCTTTTCGTTCCTTATTTTCTCTTTCTTCTACCCGTCATTTCTTCTTCAAGCTCCTTTCTTGCAACACTTCGTTTTCAAAGGCAGCTCTTGAAGCTTTGGCTGGAGAGAGGACCACAGTAAAAGTGGTGAGATGGGGGCTGAGAGACGACAACACAGAGAGAGGTTAGCGCTGTTGTATGTGTACGTGGAGGGCAAGAGACGAAGATGAAGGAGAAGGGTGGCTTGAGGGTTTTTCACCATAGGAACCCTGCTCTCAAGAAGTTGATAGTGTGACCCTGAATCATGATATCGCGGTTTGGAGGTGAATTCGTACTCAAATTGCGAAATTGCGGTTTGAGAGCAAGACCGTTACCCTACTATGACGGTTCTTGTTACTAAGGTCCCCACACATCTAAATTAACTAAAGCAAATGGTCTAACAACTCGAGGAACAACTTTAGAAGGAAAAAAAAAAACTTTGATATTTTCCTAACTAACAAGACTCACACTCTAAACTAGACACATCACTCAATGAAGGAACCATGATCTTCAAAGAATGTAACGAAGGATGACTAAGCCGACAATGTCACTAATGTGGTTTAAGAGAAGACGTCTGAAATGCATTAGTCTCACCCTCACCATCAAAATAGTAGAGGCCACCAAATTCACACCCTTCATCGATCTTCTTTTTCATATTGAGATCTTGAAAAACACAATAAGAAGGATAAAAAGTCACTGAATAATCCAATAATCTAATAAGTTTACTAACAAACATAAGATTGACCTAATTATTAATTTGTTTATGTTGAAAGTTAAACCTTTGAAAAACTATGTTGACAACATTGACTTTTAATGGATTTCTCGTAAATGTTGAACATGCGAAAGTTGTAGATGATCGTACTTCATGGAACCATTAAAAGTGTAACTATTAGGGGACATGCACTTCATTCTTGTTCGCTCACTTGTATTCTTTTCATTTTGAAATTTGCTTACTGCTTTGTTGTTGTTTCTGCGAGAACTCATAATTTACTTTCTACACGTGGCTGCAGGAGCATGGAGACTACAACACAGACCTTTCAACACCGCTCATTTTCGATTAAACTGTGGCCACCTAGTCAGAGTGCACGACTGATGCTTGTGGAGCAAATGACCAAGAATCTTTCCACTCCATCCATTTTCTCCAGGAAATACTGTCTCCTGAGCAAGGAAGAGGCTGAGAAAAATGCCAAACAAATAGAAGACATGGCTTTTGTTGCTGCGAACGACTACTACGAGAGGGAGCGTGATGGTGATGGAAGTTATGCAGCGCAATTTTATGCCAAGGAATCCGTTAAGCTCGAGCTGGAAGTTCTTAAAAGAGGCCCAAGAAGCAAGGAGGATGGTGAAGTTCCCATATCCGAGAAGGATCCTGCTCATGAAACATTTTTTGATATATCTGGAGGCAAACGGGCTTTTATTGAAGCAGACGAGGCTGAGAGACTTCTAAGGCCATTAGTGGTTCTGGGGAATTCGTACACTAAGATATGCTTCAGTAATAGAAGCTTTGGAGTAGGCGCAGCTCGTGTGGCAGAGTCCATTTTGGTATCCTGTAAGCATCAATTGACGGAAGTAGACATATCAGATTTTATTGCCGGAAGGCCGGAAGCAGAAGCTCTTGAAGTGATTAAAATATTCTCATCCGCTCTGGAAGGCTGTGTATTGAAGTCCTTGAACCTCTCGAACAATGCCTTGGGTGAGAAGGGTGTCAGGGCATTTGAGGCGCTCCTGAAATCCCAGAGCAGCTTGGAGGAGCTCTATTTGATGAATGATATTGGTATCGCTGAGGAAGCTGCACGAGCAGTGTGCGAGCTAATTCCTTCCACAGAGAAGCTTAAGGTGCTTCATTTTCATAATAATATGACAGGAGATGAAGGGGCTATTGCTATTTCTGAGGTTGTGAAGCGCTCTCCTGCATTGGAGGATTTTCGATGCTCCTCTACAAGGGTAGGATCTGAAGGGGGAGTTGCCCTAGCCGAGGCACTAGGGACATGCACTAATTTGAAGAAGCTCGATCTGAGGGATAACATGTTTGGTTTGGATGCTGGTGTTGCTTTGAGTAAGGCTCTTTCTTCTCATGCAAGTCTTATTGAGGTTTATCTGAGCTACCTGAATCTGGAAGATGAGGGGGCAACTGCTCTTGCCAATGGTTTGAAGGAATTCACTCCATCTCTTGAAGTCTTGGACATGGCCGGAAACGACATCACAGCTAAAGCTGCTCCTGCTTTAGCTGCCTGTATAGCGGCAAAAAAGTTCCTCACCAAGCTGAACTTGTCCGAGAACGAACTAAAGGATGAGGGCGCTATTCTCATTGGCAAGGCATTAGAAGATGATCACAACCAGTTGAAGGAAGTGGATCTGAGCACCAATGCAATAAGAAGGGCCGGGGCCAGGCTCTTGGCACAGGTGGTGGTGCATAAGCCTGAGTTTAAATTGCTCAACATCAATGGCAATTACATCTCTGATGAAGGCATGGATGAGGTCATGGAGATATTTAAAAAATCCCCTGATGCACTTGGGGAGTTAGATGAGAACGACCCTGAAGGAGAAAATGATAACGAGGAGTCCAATGAGGAATTGAGGATAACAAAAACGAGGATGAATTAGAGTCAAAGCTTAAGCATCTCGAAGTTGGCCAAGAAGACTAGGAGGCTATATATTTCAGGTATCTCTTTGTTTCTGACTATACTTTTAACCTTCAGAAATACTAAAACCTCTCAAAAGCGTTCTTGGTTTATTATGACAGAATTTGGATTGATCAGCTTGTTGAGTTCTTCTAGGCATAGAGCAAGACCAGCTGCTGTACCTCATTCAGAGGAGATTTAGTAGTAACTTAGGTACGATGGGACCGTAGATTTTTTTGTTTCGGAAACACGGTAGTTTACTCTTTTAATATAGAGCATACCTGCAAATGAATGCACTTGGACCTGGTATCGCTTAGGAATGTTAATTTGTTTGTCTAGAAAAGGAATCATAAGTCTAATGGTTCTGCTATGTTACTGGATGTATCAGTCGTTATTAGTTCAATCTCTTCAAAGGGAACAGTGCCTCCAAACAACTATTCAAGAAAACTTACTGAGATTTATCCCATATCATTCTGGACTCCTCGTGTTTATACCTTCTTATATAGTTTGAAATGAATGAAATGCTTGAACGTTCCGCTTAACAATGAAATTTCAATTTCCGCTGCCCTTCAATGTCTAGAGTTATCATTTTAATATTGGAATCTAGCAAACATATGAATAGGATGTTTGATAGGTGGACCCCTCACACCTCGAGATCTGCGTTAGGTCTCGGGGCATGACAGATGAGATATACACCATCTATATCAACCTATAGGTCTCACATTGTACATAGATAATTTCGCATATGATGATAGAATAAATGTTGATTATAGATTATAGTAAACCTTAATTTTAAGGGAATTTTTTACATATCCCCCCATGTTATTTTGAAAATTTGACATACCCCCCACAATTTGAAAAAGCTGACATACCCCCCTATGACTCGGTCCACTGTCATTTGACCAGTGTTGACCCACTGTCATAAATGACAGAAACGCCTTTGTCTTCAACATTGAAACAAGGGTTTGGGCTAAAACCTAAACCCCAAATCGAACGGCTGTGGAGGACGACTAGCCAAGAGACTCCAATGGGTTGGCAGCCCATCACTGGCGACCAACCCAACAGAGTCTCATGCCGACCACTACTCCGGCAACAATTTAAAACTCTAGATTTTGAAGAGAAAAAAAATCATACAATCATATTTCTAAAAATTTCATTAACAAAAACGAAAAACAAGAATAAGATCAATTTAGAATTTAAGATTTTGAGACATGGATTTTGGAAAGACGGGTTCTCTCAATTTTAAAAAGAAATCGCGTTCCATCGTGAGTTTTATCTATTTTTATGATTTTTTTTATTTTCAATCTTTGTTTAATTCATAAAAAAATAAACAAAAAATCTCAATTTTACCAACAATGGTTTTTAATTTATTTTTAATCTCCTATTTTCATGTTTGATTTGGGGTTTGGGTTTTGGCCCAAACTTGTTCTAAGGTTGAAGACAAGGGCACTTTTGTCCATTAATACAAAATTTGAATTTGGTAGACTCCGGTCAACACTGGTCAAATGACAGTGGACCGAGTCATAGGGGGCTATGTCAGCTTTTTCAAATCATGGGCGGGGGGGGGGGGGATTTCCTAATTTTAATTATGGTTGACCTTGTCATCAAAATTGGTCAATTTAAGGTTATCCCTTAAGAAGAGACATCATGTATTTTAATTGAGCCCTTATACATTGTAGCATTAAACAAAATAAAACTAATTTAGAAAGTCAAATGTATCATCATTCTATTGTTATTGGAGATAGGTATTGACTGAATTTATTAGAACTAGGGGAACGTACGATGCACGCGCACCTTACACATGGAAGTACCTTACACGTGGAACCCCCGTAGAGATCACTGATCGTATCGATGTTTGGCCCATCTCTAGGTGGGCCTATATGCAAAAAATCAGCCTAATTAGTGGCTTTTAAGGATTTCATTGGAATCGTTTTCATGGGCTTATTTTTAACCATAGATTTCAAGTATTATTTGGTGTACTCAGATCCAAAGGTTTGAAATTACTAATCAGATTGGTATATAGGTCCACCTAGGAATGGGACAAACATCCATAAGGTCAGTGGTCTCTAAGAGTATGCCACGTGGCTTATACTATTGTCCCTCATCATGACGTGGGCGCACCAAACATCCTGAAGACATTTAATGATGGAAGGTTTTACCCAAGGTTTAAAAAACGGCCGTTATAATGGATTTGGACCTACCCCGTTACGTTATGGACCGTTAAAACGCCCAGAAAATAACGGATGTTATAATGAAAATAACGGTTGTTATTTTTCAGTTATAACAACCGTTATTTTCTGAAAAAAAACGGCCATTATTTTCATTTTTTTCCGTTATTTTCCATTTCTTTCTGTTACTTTCAATTTTTGAAATTTTTTAGATTCAGATTTTCCATTTTTTCCGTTATTTTCCATTTTTGCCCCTGAACATTTTTTTTTGTTATTATAACGGAAAAAACGGTAACGCCCCCAGTCCGTTATACCGTTATAACGGTCCCATTTAAACCTTGGTTTTACCTTTGAAAGTAGAGACGGCTCTAATTGTGTCACATGCGTGCCAACCCCAGTTGTTGCTTTATAATAGAATAGGGGAACACCACGTGGCATGCACGTGCACCTTACACATGGAAGCACCTTACATGTGGTACACAGAGATCATTGACTGTATCAATGTTGGCCCATCCCTAGGTGGATCTATATGCAAAAAATTAGCCTGATTAGTGGTTTTAAAAGGATTTGATTAGTTTTTAACCATAGATTTTTAGATTTATTTAGGTACTCAGATTCAAAGGTTTGAAATCACTAATCAGACTGATATTTGGTATATAGGTCCACCTAGGGATGGAACAAACATGCATAAGGTCAGTAGTCTCTAAGAGTGTGCCACGTGTCTTATACTATTGTCCCTCATCACGGGCGTGCCGGACAACCTAATTGTAAAAGGTCATTTAACGAGCGGAGGTTTTGAAATGGCATGAGATGTAATTATTTGATTGGGAAGGGTTGTTTTTTTTTCTTTTCTCTGCTTTTGGTGTGTCGTGTCACGTGTGGGCGTGTCCCCGTTCTCGCTTTATAATAGTAAGGGTCGTGATGTAACAAGGTATACCTGAGATCTTTTCATTTGCGGATACGGCATTTTTGGTAGTCACCTCTGCCATCTGGGTCCACTGACCGCATGGATGTTTAGCCCACCCTTTAATAGACAATTCATACAAAAAATCAGCTTGTTTAATGATTTTTAGCCGTTGGTTTTAGTACTCAAAAAATGGTTGTATTCAACGGCTATAAGAACGCCTTAAATGGTGCTAAAAAGTGTTAAAATCTAATGGTTATAGATTACCAATCAAAGTGATTTTTGGTATGTATATCCACCAAGTGGTGGGATAAACATCCAAGCAGTCAGTGGGCCCAGATGGCAGCCGTGACTACCAAAAATGCCGCTTCCGCAAATGAACAGTTTCAGGCATACCTTGTTACATCTTTAGATATATGTTGACTTAAATGTCACATCTTGAAAATTCATTTATTGGTTGTGATACATTTTGGCTCCATGAGCCTGGCCCAACTCGGGCTTGATCTACAATATTGGGCACTGTGGGCCAAATTCTAGGGCCCGACCCAAGGCCCGTAAGAGGGTGGGCCTCGAGCTGGGCCTCAGCCCTGGTTGAGCCCGATCATTTTAAAAAATAGAAAAATAATTAAAAAATCAGGATGATCGGGCCAATCTCAGGTTGGGTTGGACTAGTCTACTTCGGGTTGATTTCGGGACAGGCCTCAAGGGTGCAAGTCTGGGTCTGGTCCGTGGACCATATCGGGCTGAGCCGGACTGCAGGCCAAAATTACAAGCTTATCACAAAACTATATAATCAAATTATGTATGGAGAATCTTATTATAGGTGAATTAATCTTACAAAATTATAGTGAGTATGATTTTAACAAAATACTATAGGCCCTGTTTGGGAATGCTTCTACAGAAGCCTTGGAATCAACTCCTGAGAATCATTTTTTCTGGAATAACGTTTGGTAAACCATGTTGGAGAAGTGTTGTTGTGTAGAAGATGGTATTGATGTTTGACAAAACTAACTGTGAGCTTATGGATTCTTTCAAAATGTCAAGAATACCCTTATATTTAAACATCATTAATATGTTTAGGTTCGGCAAAAAGAGATACCTACTCATGAGGTCCAGGTGCATATGGTGGCGGAACCAAGTGCAGGTGGTGGAGGAATCAGGTACAGAGGATGGCAATCAAAACAGATTGCAACGGTGTAATCAATCAAAACCTGCAGTGGCAACAGAGCGGTGAACGCAGGTGCAGACGGTCGCAAAAAAATGTTTCATCAATGACGAATCCTCACATTTTGGAGGACTGAATCAATGATAAAAATGGAGGAGTTTAAAGGTTTTAAAAAATTATTTTATACTATGGAAGAAAGAGGGGGGACAAAAAGGTCAAAATGTGAAATTCGTTTTAACAATGATAGGCTTCTCGCGCGCGCACTTCTAGCTTCTTTTAGACGCTGGAAGCCAAAGTGCTTTTACAAACCAAACAAAAATTTATGTTACAGAAATGCTTCTCAACAGCCAAAAGTTGGAGAAGCACTTCCCAAAAAGCGTTTCCAAACACTACCGAAGTGATTATAATCATAAGATTGTGTTGGGTTTTGACAGAATCTCTTTGTGGGACTAGGACCCATCAACATGAAGGGTAAGGTGGTTTCAACTATGCTAGACTACCAAGCTACACAGGGGTAAGGTGATCTCAACACTGGATAGCAACTGTAAAATCCGCCCCGCGCACCCTCACCCCCCCCTCACCACTCACATACATGGCACACTTTCGAGTCTATTGATCCCGTGAATGTTTGGCTTTCTAGCCGTTGATTTGAGCAATTTTTCGCCATGGGCTTGGAAACCATGACCATGGTCCCGCTACATAAAGTTTGGATTTCTTTTGCCAATTCAATGCATAAGTCCAACTACAAAAATATGTTGGCACGTGATTTCAAAACCAAATACATTTCGGGCCACAACTTGGAGGAAAGAATCCATTTTTGCTCATAGACTTTTTTGAGCAAAACAATGCTCAACTGACATCTGTATGAGTCATGTGACACACTCTTTGAGACTATGAATGTTTGACCCATTCTTAGATGGACCTACAGACAAAAAATCAGCCCAATTGGTGATTTTCAGCCGTTGGATTTGAGTTTTTTTATGGGTTGCAATTGTTAGCCGTGGGATTTGAGCACCATTTGGGGTACTCGGATCCAATGGGTTGAAATCACTAATAAAGTTGATTTTTGGTCAGTAGTTACACTTAGGGATGAAAAAAACATCCATACGGTCAGTGGTCTCGAAGAGCATGCCACGTGGCTAATACAGATGTGGTTGAGCATTTTTGCTCATAGACGTCTTAGGCAACATGGGTGAGACCCTAGTTACAACTTACAATTCACCACCAACTTAGTTTAGCTCAATGATCATATATGTTTCTTATCAATGTAACTTTCTTTCGGTATTGTGACTAGGGTTGTCGATGGATCGATCCTCAATGATTCGATCCGATAACGTCCGATCTGGATTGAGATTTGGGTCAATTGAATCGTGATCTGGATCTGAAAAGCTATCTGATTTGCGGTTTTTATTTTCTTTCAATCAAATTTAATAAGTTTTTAGGCTTAATGTTATGCCACGCACCCTGATTTGATCAGGTGGCTTATCAGACTGGTCTGGATCTGGAAATCATGATCTGATGGATTGAGAGTAAAACTTCCGTCACAGCATTCTGACAGATGCTTGGCACACTCTTAGTGGACGCTGACGGTATGGATGTTTGGTCAGTCCCTCAGTGGACCTCTAAACCAAAAATCAGCCTGATTAGTGATTTCTAAGCAATTCGATTAAAGTTATTATCATGGGTTGATTTTAACTGTAGGAATTTGAGCATTATTGAGTGTTGTTTGAGTGCAAAGATCCAAAGGTTGTAAATCACTAATCAAGCTGATTTTTGTCAAAGGGCGTCTAGTTACATTTTTTTTTTTGTAAATTTGCGAAAGTTGTTTTTGTTTTTGTAAATAGTTTATACTTTGTTTTTGTTTAAGAAACTTTCCCTTTTTTTTTTATAAGGCTATCAATGTCAAAAGTAGAATTGCCCCATAAAAAATTAATCAACTCTCAACTCATGGGCATGTGTTTTTGTTTTGTTTCGAAATTATAACCCGTGAAAGTGAAATGTTGTTCCTTTGGGAGTTTAGCTCATCAATTACCCACTCCCTAAAAATAAGTCCAACTCAAAAGCACACTTGCCCATCCAGTGCAAATGGTGTGAATTGGATCACTGAATTGGATGGTTCCAATCCTCTCCAAAAGAAGGCTCTTATGATATTGGTTAGGATCTTCAAAACAATGTGAATATTGGTTTACAGCCGATCCATCTGGTAGTTTTAACATTCAGACAATTTAGAACCTTAACTAAAGATTTTGATTTCTTTTTTCGTTTTGGCACCATTTAGTTTGGACCAACACCCACACATTTTTTTGTTCTCAATCAGATGGTTGGATTCATCCAAACGATGTGAACTTTTTTAGCGGCAAATGCAATGGCTAGCCCAGCAAGGCATGAAGCGAGGCACTTCATAGCATAAAGCGTTAGGCATAATTTTCACCAGTTTGCCTTTTTAAATGAATACTGAAATAAGAAGCTATTTACTGTTTTTGTTTACTTGGTTTATGAGTCAAAATCAAAGAATTCAGATTCATATGAAGGGATTTTACATGATTTTACACAGGCTGTCACCCTGATGTAATCCTCCTCATTTATCTGAGTTTAGGACCAGCACTGTAGTAGAGGGAAAGACACTATACAGATGTAGATGAATGAATCAGTTTTTCTTGGTAAGCAACATGGTTCCAACCTGGACCACAAGTGGTCCTGTTCACGACCATCTTGGGGTCGACACCAATATAACCTTCCTCTTTGCTGGAATATTTGAACGTTTACAATGATCTTCAAGCGCTCGAGTTATACCCTCCCCCAATCTCTCTCGGTCGAGTATAGCCTCCATATGCTCTTCTCGATTTGGAGCGAATGTTTTTAAAAAGTATTCCATTGACCTAATGGTGTTGAATGTGTCCTTGCTGTTCCTTTTCCGGCCATCACGGCGGCGACAACGATGACCACTGCGGCCTCCAATGTCGGAGGTGCTTGCCCTAGCAATCCCAAGCCCAGTGGCACTGAGCTCTGCGAATGTCTGTATAGGTTTAGCTTTGCCAAATTTACCAACAAATCAACCACTTTAGATTGGGTGATCACCCAACACAACGCAGTTCCCTGGTGAAGTTCTAAATAACAAATATATGTAACAACATGAGATTGAATTCAAAGACGGAGATAAACAAATAACAAATAACCCATATAGGATCAATTTACAAAAATCCAGAACCAAACAATATCAAAACCATATTTATCACAAACCCGATAAGCAATTCAAAGATAACAATATTGAGCATCAAATCCATCATGTTATAGATGTTTTTACATTTGTCTTTCAGTCCATAGAACTTTTTGCTGCATACAAAAATGACTCACTAAAACAGAGACTGCACCTCACCTTGTTGCAGACCCAAAAATAGAATCCAAAACCCGACCCATTGAACAACAAATCTGACCCGTACCTCCCTCAAATCTGACCCAGACCCCCCAGAACCTTACCCAAAAACAAGCCTAAACCGACCCATTTACACCCTTAACTCATCTAAAAACCAGAACCCAAAACAGGGGTGCCGGTGTGAATGCAATGAAGTACGATTTTAAAATTCGACAAAGTTCGGTGAAATTCGACTAAAACTCGGTTAATTTTGAATTATCGAATTAACATGTACATGTATTGTAAACCCTCTAACTCTGTATCACTCACACAATGAAGAACACTTAGAAAAGAAGGAGAGAAGATTGCAATACACTTAAATAACTTGATTTACAAATGAAGTCTCCCCTATATATAGGCTTGGGAGGAGGAATGTATGGTTAAGATCACGCCAAATAGCAAGGATCCAATAGTGGCAATACATTCTAAATTAATAAATTTGTGTAATAAAATAATGAAGATCAACATCAGAGAGAACGAGAAGTATCAACATCAAGAGAACATAATGAAACAAACTAAAAATAAATAGCCATAAAAATTAGATAAATCAAATAAAACATAAAAAAGAAAAAAAAATAGTGGGGTGGCTTAATTGTCCCATGTAATTACATTGTTAGAAAGAGAAATATAGAAAAAAGTTAAACTAACATAAATAAAAATATAAGAAAATAAACTAAATAAATAATCAACTAAATATATAATAAAATAAAAGACAAATAAAGAAGAAAAAAATGTTAGGGCTTACATTGTTATAGAGAAAACAAATCAACATAAAGTGAAAGAATAAAAAATCTTCTTCTTTTGGCATTTCTTCTCATTCTTTGACTTGAAAAAAAATAAAAAATAAAGTGAAAGAATAAAAAATCTTCTTTCTTTTACTTAATTTTTTAAAATAAATGAGGTCTTTGAAAGATTTTTCCAAAAATTTCTTAATGATTTTGGGAGGTTAAAAAACTAGTTTGTAAGTTAATATAGGCTTAAAGAGATGACTTAGAATGATCTCTCTTTCGGGAAGGAAGGGGTATTTACAGGTGAAATGAAAGTTTTTGGTAGTTTAAGAATAAAGGTTAAGATAGTTTAGTCATTTGAGAGTAAAAGAGTAAAACAAAATTTGTCTTATATAGATATCTAAATATATATATATATATCTAAATAAAAAAAGTTTTTTTATTTTATCCCTATTTTTTTTGTTTATTTTTTATACCTAAATTTTCTACAACTTTTAATTTTTTAGATTATCAAACTTTTTCCTAACGAATTAAATATATATATATATATATATATATATATATATATATATATATATATATATATATATATATATATATTTAATAATCTAAAAAGTTTGATAATCTCGAAAATTAAAAGTTGTAGAAAATTTAGATATAAAAAATAAATAAAAAAAATAGGGATAAAATAAAAAAACAAGAGAGTTGATGAGTTATATGGATAAGCTTGAGTAATATTATTATAGGTATGTCATGATATATAAATATCGATATATCTATTTACATCAAGAACACACATCTAGAGTTTTGATCAATAATTGATAAAATGTATTTCATTTTAAGTCTAAAATTAATAAAATAAAAATAATTTTAAAGATCTTTTAAATTACTTTTCAATAGTAGACCTCTTATTCACACACAAACTATCAAAAATTGAGATTATTTAAGAATTGATCAAACAAGAGTATTGATCTTACGATTGAGCTAATAGATTTTAATAAAACTACTTTACTTTAAAAGATGGAGTTAAAAATAAAGTAATTTTGATTTTGATCAAATCTTATTCTAAAATTAAAGATATAAGAATTTTTAATTATTTATCAATAAAAGTCAAACCTTTCACTAAATCCTCATAGCTTATGATAAGGCTTTCTAATCATGATTTTGAATTCTAAAATTAAGTGTTATCTAAGAAAAGTTGATAGTTTTAAATATGATTATATGATTTGTTAAAAATATTCTAAGAGTTGAAATGAGTTAGTTAATCTATCAACCAATAAAAAAGAAAATTAAATCAAGATCGTCGATCACCAAGTTAAAGCCAAAATAGGGTGTCTACATATACAAATGAGCATCAAGAGACGTAGGTGGTTGTTTGTTCATACAAATGTCTATTCATACACTATGCCTGACTGCGTACCAATATATATGTTGTTAGATGATAACTATTAGTCAACTATTTGAAAACCTATCTAGCAAGCTACTTGAGTTTATAAGAACCTAGTTGTATAGACAAAAAGTTCTCTTAATGAAAAGAACAGAAAAAACTTAAAAAAAAAAAAAAAAAAGAACCCAAAGCTTTTCAAAGTATAAGGAAGAGTAGAGTGTGCTTAAAATTCCATTGTTTTACACTCTTATTTCTTTTTCTTCTTTTTTGTTTTGATCGATACAAATCTTAATTCGCAGTAATGTACTCTCAATTGGTTCACTTCACTGCACTAGGATTTGATTTGACAAAAATAAAATTTTCTCTTACCACAAAGTTTCTAAATTTTTTTCCAGATAAAAACTTAATTTGTTTTCTAAAAGAGAAAACTTAGATTTTATTATAAAATTGAGTAATTAGATGGAGGTTCATACACTAGTGCACATCTTTGAGGTTAATATTGAATCTAGGAATTTTTTTTTTTTTTTTATGTTGAATAAGAAATATTATTAAAAGAAGAAAAGGGCAAAGGTTACAATAGAAACATTAGGGAGAGGACTGCATGACCCTAAGGGGAGGCATCCCAACTATATTGGTACCACGCCCCTCATCAATCATTTACACAACTCATCAAAAAATAACCAAAATAATTATGCGAATCTGAAATATGGTCTTAGTGGCTCCTCGATTCTAGTAATAAAATCTAGTCTAGTGCTCTACAATTGAATCGTACCATGAGGAAGGATAATTCCTCACTTGACTCCTCAAATGGGCCATTCAAAGACTTCGGATGTTGCTTTTTGATCCTCTCTCCTCTTCCTTAATCACCCATTTGAGAAAACTAAAAACTATGGGTCCAAAACTAGAACCAAAGAATCCTAAACCTGAAAAAAACTTAAAGGGAAGATATAGGGAAGAGAGAAGGTGCCGTACTAATTTTTTTTTCATTTTTTTATCTCTCCTTTGCTTGATTGAAAGAAGCAAAATTAAATTTAAAAAAAAATAGTTAACCATGGTTATTTCAGAGAAGAGCGCGTCCAAGTTGGGAGGATGTGGCACACTCTTGTTGGGTCTATCAAATCTGGGCCCTATTCCTAGGAAAAATTTAGTATGTGGAACATATTTTCCTGTAGAGCTGTGGAGCACATGAAAACGTGCCATTTGGCACACTCTTCTGGCCCATGAATGATTGGCCTACCACTTGATGGACTTACACACCAAAAATCAGCTTGATTGATGATTTTTACCCTTTAAATTCAAACTTTTTTATGAAGTGATTTCTAGACATTGGATTTGAACAACTTTTTTTTTTGGATACTCATGTTGAATGGAGATCACCAATCAGGTTGAGTGTAGGTCCATCAACTGGGGGGCCAATCATTCATGCGTTAGTGGGACCAAAGGAAGGTGCCAGGTGGTGCGTTTCCATGCGCTCCACTGATCCACAAGGAAAAATGCTCCAAGAACTAATTGCTCTCCTATTCCTACAATAGTCCCGAGAACTACACTTCGTGCATGATTGAAATGAGTGTAAGGTTGGAGTTGTACAATATCTCAAACTTGCGCAAATATTAACATACATCGCACTCACATGTATGGGAACTTGTTGCACCGTGCTCTATAATAAGCATTTTGACGCATCGTCACTTTGTGTAAGTGGGTCATACATGTTAGGTAGGCCCCCACATGCTACATGGCAATCTATAAAAGTCATACAAGGCATATGTATGTAGTTCAATTATCATGTAGGCCCCACATGCCAAAACGGGTCTCTCGTGTTTCGGGTCTTATGACCCTACATATTTAGGTGGGCCTTAGATGCTAGGTGCCCCCACATGCCACATGTCAGTATATAGATCAAGGCCCAACTTATCATATGAGCCACACATGCCAAGTGGATTTAACGTGTTATATGATCAACATCCACATGCTAGGTTGGCCACAACATAACACGTCAGTGTATCCGTCCCATGTGATATACGAGTATAGTGTAATATGCGACGCACTCTTGACCATATCGATGTTTGGACCATCTCTTGGTGGACATACAGACCAAAAATAAGCTTCATTGGTGATTTCTAATCGCTAGATTTGAGTTTTTATGGGTTATTTTTAACCGTGAGATTTGAGTATCATTTGTTACACATATCCAATGGTTAAAAATCACTAATCAGGCTTATTTTTGTTTGTATGTCCACCAAGCAGTTATACGGTTAGCAGGGTAGATCTTTGATGACGGACCATAGTATGAGCCACGTGGCACTATTTTGGAGACCACTAACCGTATGGATGTTTGGCGAATTCCTAGGTGGACTTACATACCAAAACTCAGCCTAATTAATGTTTTCTAATGTTTGTACCTGAGTAGCGTACCACAAATAATGTTCGAAATCGATGATTTAAATAAATCGGGAAAATGTAGATCATGCCATTACGAGCGATCGACCTTGGCAGTGGCGGAGCCAGGAAGGGGCCATATTAATCTCAATCAAGCTCGATGTCAAGTCTACCCTTCCATTTTTCAGTTCCATATTAATAATTTTTTTTTTTTCAGTTCCATATTAATATTTGGAGCTCAATTCCCCCTGAATCAAAGAGCGAAAATGGAGAGTAGGACTTTGGACTTGCAATCTTGTGGCCAGGGCCAGCTCAAGCATAAGGCTAGTAAGGCAGTCACCTTAGGCCCCCAAATGATTAAAGGCCCCAAATTTTTTTTGTTAAATGTAGATCTACCTATAATCACTCACCAGGTGTTTTGAAAATTAGTTTTACTCTCTCTCTCTCTCTCATGCTATGAGTCATTAAACCCCATTTAGAGTTTTCGCTTTAGGCCCCAACTTGTGTCGAAACGGCCCTGCTTGTGGCCCAACCCAATTGGGCTGGGATTCTCAAGCCAACCTTGGGTTGGTTTGGGCTCAGGACTCGAAGCCTTGACTATCAGTTTGGGCCCGGGTTGACTCTTAACCAAATCCAACCCGCCCGAGTTGCAACCCTAGTTTTAAGGTTTCTTCATCTCATATACTAAGAAATCTCTTCTACGTTTTGTTTGGTATGGGGTCCTTTGCTCCATATATTTTGAGTCAGGCTTGCCTCACCCATTTGGTTGAGGAGATGCCTCAACCTCCAATCATACTGTGTCATGTGGAGGGGAGGGCAAGAGCTACCAAAATAGTAGGTTACATGTCTAAAAATTACTTTTTTCTGTTTTTTTTTCTTCATTACTTTTAATATTAAACTCTCTCTCTCCTCTATTGTACCTACTACCTACGGTAGTTTCTTTTATTTGAGTAAAACTTCTGTCACAACGTTCTCACAGATGATTCTGTCACAATGAAAATCACAGACCACACGGCACACTCTTAGTGGACGCTGACCGTATGGATAAATGGACAGTCCCTCAGTGGAGCTCAAAACCAAAAAATCAGCCTGATTAGTGATTTACAACCCTTGGATCTTTGCACACAAATAACGCCCAATGCTCAAATTCTTACCGTTAAAATCAACCCATGAAACTAACTTCAATCGAATCGCTTAGAAATGACTAATCAGGTTGATTTTTACTTTAGAGGTCCACTGAGGTCCCTTAGTGGAGCAACTGCTCTCGCCATTGGTTTAATTTGAAGGAATTCATTCCATCTCTAGAAGTCTTGGGGATGGCCAGAAACGACATCACGGCTAAAGCTGCTCGGCAAAACAGTTCCTCGCCTAGCTGAACTTGACCGAGAACGTACTAAAGGATGAGGGTTCTATTCACATTGGCATTTGGCAAGGCATTCGAAGATGATCACAACCTGCAGTTACGGGACGTGGATCTGAGCACCAACGCAATATTGGCACAGGCCGTACGTGGTGCATAAGCCTGAGTTTAAATTGCTCAACATCAACGGCAATTACATCTCTGATGAAGGCATGATGCACTTGGGGAGTTGGATGAGAACGACCGTGAAGGAGAAGATGATAACGAGGAGTCCAATGAGGAGGATAACGAAAACGAGGATGAATTAGAGTCAAAGCTTAAGCATCTCGAAGTTGGCCACTATACTTCTTACCTTCAGAAATTCTAAAACCTCTCTAAAGCGTTCTTGGTTATTATGACAGAATTTGGATTGATCAGCTTGTTGAGTTCTTCTAGGCATAGAGCAAGACCAGCTGATGTACCTCATTCAGATGAGATTTAGTAGTAACTTAGGTATGATGGGACCGTGGTTTTTTGTTTGGGAACCACCGTAGTTTACTCTTTTAATATATAACGTATCGCTTAAAATGTTAATATTTTTGTTTCTCACTTTCTCAATAGCTAGGTTCTTTCACCTTTCCCTCTTTTTTTTGGTAGCTAGGCAGTTGTCTCAATTTTTCTTGCGAATTCAGAATCTCTTTCGGAATGATGGACCAAATAAGATGCAAGATGTTTTAAACTGTTGATTTCAATTCTTTGGTCTGGGATTATCTTAGCTAATCTCTAATTATGATACCGAACAAGTATTATCCTCCCATGTTACACAGTGGTCTAATAGCTCTACTTTTTAAAAGGTGGATATACTCAAGGTGGAAGGAAATAGTTTTATATATCGATCCTTATATATATTTAAGGTGGTTAAAACATGTTGACCCTTTTTGCCCTGCCACTTCATTCGATGTGTTGAAAATCTGTCATTCCAATGAAGAGTAGCTAGATTTGGAGCTCAAGAAGATGGAGGGAATTGAATTTATTTGATTTCTGAATTGGACATCAAATACAACGTTGGCTTTTCAAAAAATAAAATCAACTAAATCAAACAAACAAACTATGTTGGCTTTTCAATGTTGGCACTTCCGCCACCACCTTTAGCGCTATCGTTGTTGCCGCCCCCTGTGCCTTGTCTACTAGCCTCATAACGACAAAGTGGAGAATCGGAGCGTTTCCGGGAAAATGCTGTATAAGCCTCACAAATACTAAAATTTAATGTGGCTTATGTCTTGGATGGACTTGTTGTGCTCGTTGAGCAATAGGATAGAAGTGCATTTTTGCACTGTAGATTCTGTAAGAAAAGAATAGTATCATTAAACGATAAAATTTATTAATGCAGACTGAGAAGAGGAGGACTAACCAAGGTTTCTTGTAGAATTTCAGTAAGTTTTGATTTCTTATAAAATATCTCCTTTCCTCTTTTCCCGTGTTATACATCAAAAATTACTTCTGAAAGAGTGAAGAATACCTTGTCTCCAAGGATTTATTTGACAGATGCAGCCAACTCTACGAGAATTAGCTTTCGAATTTTTTTTTTCCAACTGCTCACATATTTAAAAAGCAAACTCATCTTAATCTTCTAACATAAGATTAGAAAGAATTTTATCTAATTTCAACCATACAATACCTATTGGTTGCTTCTAATGATTTCTCCTTAATGCTAAAAATGTAGGCAACGTGAGTGCTGCCGTTAGCTACATATATTCTTTTAAGGTCAAAGTCTATAACACGATTGTAGCAAAGAAATAGATAATATGAGTACGTCCCCTAAGAAGGATACGTTTGTATACACCTGCCTTGTATGCGAATGGTATTGTTTGTCTTCTATCCATTCCAGCTTGCAATTTTGTGGTCTAAATTTGTGTTATAAACTAATGAAGATCAACATCAATAGATAACGACATCAAAAAAAAAAAAAAAAAGAAAACAAACTTTAAAATAAATAATTATAAAAGGTTAGATAAACAAAAGAAAAGATAAAAAAAAGTAGGGTAGCTTAGCTGTCCAACGTGGTTATACTGTTTGAAAGAGAAAGAGAGAAAAAATGTAGACTAACATAAAAGAAAAATCCAAAAATGAACTAAAATAAATAATCAACTAAATATATAACAAAATAAAACTCAATAAATAAAATGAAAGACAAATAAAAAAGAAAAAAAAGAGTAGTGTGACTTAACCTTCCCACGTGCTTATATCGTTAGAAAGAGAAAATTCAACATCAAGAGAACATAAGAAAACAAACTAAAAATAAATAAATATAAAATCTAAATAAATAAAATAAAAGACAAAAATAAAGAAATAATAAATAAGATAGAATAGATTAACCACATTTATTTGATGTGCATTACACCTTGTAAATGATCATTCTCCTTCTTTTGACATTTTTTTTCTTCTTGTATGACTTAAAAAAAAAATGAAGTGATTAAGAATAAAAGTTCTTCTTTTAACTTAATTTTTTAAAATAAAAGAGATACTTGAAAGATTTTTCTAAAAATTTTTAAAAGATTTTTGGAGGTTAAGAAACTATTTTGAAAAAAATTCTCTAAGCCTAAAGAGATTGCTTTGGAATGATCTATCTTCTTCGAGGGAAGAGGTATTTATAACTGAAAGGTAGAGTTTGGGGTACTTTAAGAAGAAATGTTAAGATAATTTTGTCATTTTAGGGTAAAACAGTAAAATGAAGATTGTCTTATATAGATATCTAAATAAATCTTCTAATTCGTTACGAAAAAGTTTGATAATCTAGAAAGTTAAAAGTGGTAGAAAATTTAGGAGCAAAAAAATAAACAAAAAAGATATGGATAAAATAGAAAAACAATGGAATTGATGAGTTAGATAAATAAGCTTAAGTAATATCATTAAAGGTATGTCATGATGTATGAATATTGATGTATCTACTTACATCAAGAACATACATCTATCTAGAGTTAATTTTGATTAATCATTGATAAAATGTTCATTTTGAATCTTAAATTGTTAAGAAAAAAAATAATTTTAAAAGATCTTTTAAAATATTTTTTAATAGTAGACATTTTATTCAAACAAACTATCAAAAATTGAGATCATTTAAAAATTAGTCAAACAAAAGCATTGATCTTACAATCGAGCCAATATATTTTAATAAAATTAATTTTCTTTAAAAGATGACAGAGTTAAAAATAAAATAATTTTGGTTTTTATCAAATCATACGGTAAAATTAAAGATATAAGCATTTTTTTATCATTTATCAATAAAAGTCAAACCTCTGATTAAATCTTTATAGCTTATGATGTGACTTTCTAATAATGGGTTTGACTTCTAAAAGTATTATCTAAGATTAGTTGATAGTTCTAAATAAGATTATATGATTTGTCAAAAATATTATAAGGGTTGAAATGAGTTAGTTAATCCATTGATCAATAAAAAAAGATCAAGACCGTCGATCACTAGTTAAAAAATTGTGCCAAAATGGGGTGTCTACATATACTAATAAGCATCAAGAAACATAGGTGGGTGTCTATTCACACACCATGCCTAATTGCATACCAATATATGTTGTTAGATGATAACTATTAGTCAACATGTCTAGCAAACTGCTTGGGTTTATAAGAACCTAGGTGTATAGACAAAAAGTTCTTTTAGTACAAAGAACAGAAATAAACTTAAAAAAAAAAACAAAAAAAGAACCCAAAGCTATTCCAAGCAGTATTGGGTAGGACTAGATTGTTGCTTAAAATTCCATTATTTTACACTTATTTTCTTTTCTTCTTTCTTGCTTTGATTTGTACAAATATTAATTCGCAGTATTGTAATCTCAATTCCAGTATTGCAGTAGGATTTGATTTGATAAAAAAATAATTTTCTCTTACCGAAATTCTGTCTTAATTTTTTTCAAAATTAAAAACTTATTTTGTTTTCTAAAAGAGAAAACTTATAAAATTGGGTAGACGGAGAGGTTCACACACTATATAGTGCACATCTTTGAGGTTAATATCGAATCTAGGCTTCTTTTTTGTTGATTAAGGAATTTTAGTAAAAGAAGAAAAGAGCAAAGGTTACAATAGAAACATCAGGGAGAGGGCTGCATGATGTGGTGGCATCCCAACTATATTGGTACCCCGCCCCTCATCAATAATTCTTACACAACTCATCAAAAAATAACCAAAACAGTTATGCGAATCTGAAATATGGTCTTAATGGCTCTTCAATTCTAGTAATAAAATCTAGTCTAGCACTCTATGTTTGAGCCATACCATGAGGAATATTCTAGTAATATTGGATCCTTGCTATTTGGTATGGTTAAGATCACACCAAATAACAAGGATCCACTAGTGGCAGTACATTCTAAACTAATAAATTTGTGTAATAAACTAATGAAGATTAACATCAAGAGAGAACGAGAAAGATCAACATCAAGATAACATAATGAAACAAACTAAAAATAAATAACAATAAAAATTAGATAAATCAAATAAAATATAAAAAAGAAGAAAAATAGTGGGGTGGCTTAACTGTCCCATGTAGTTACAATGCTAGAAAGAGAAATAGAGAAAAAAGTTAGACTAACATAAAAGAAACATAAGAAAATGAACAAAAATAAATAATCAACTAAAAATATAATAAAATAAATAAATAAATAAAAAAGATTAGGGTGACTTAGCCGTCCCATTTACTTACATTGTTATAGAGAAAAAATCAACATAAAGTGAAAGAACAAAAAATCTTCTTCTTTTGGCATTTCGTCTCCTTCTTTGACTTGAAAAAAAATAAAAAATAAAGTGAAAGAATAAAAAATCTTCTTTCTTTTACTTAATTTTTTAAAATTAATGATGTCTTTGAAAGATTTTTCCAAAAATTTTTACATGATTTTGGGAGGTTAAAAAATTATTTTGTAAGTTTTTCTAAACCTAAAGAGATGACTTGGAATGATCTCTCTTTCAGGAGGAAACGGGTATTTATAGGTAAAATGAAAGTTTTGGGTAGTTTAGAAATAAAGGTTAGGATAGTTTAATCATTTGAGAGTAAAAGAGTAAAACGAAATTTGTTTTATATAAATATCTAAATATATTTTTTAATTCGTTAGGAAAAAGTTGGATAATCTAGAAAGTTAAAAGTTGTAGAAAATTTAGATATAAAAAATAAACAAAAAAGATATGGATAAAATAAAAAAATAAGATAGTTGATGAGTTAGATGGATAAGCTTAAGATATATTATTAAAGGTGTGTCATGATGTATGAATATTGATGTATCTATTCAAATCAAGAACACACATCTAGAGTTTTAATCAATCATTAATAAAATGTATGTTCATTTTAAGTCTAAAATTTATAAAATAAAAATAATTTTGAAAGATCTTTTAAATTATTTTTCAATAGTGGACATCTTATTTACACACAAACTATCAAAAATTGAGATCATTTAAGAATTGATTAAACAAGAGCATTGATCTTATGATCGAGCTAATAGATTTTAATAAAATTATTTTTCTTTAAAAGATGGAGTTAAAAACAAAGTAATTTTGGTTTTGATCAAATCTTATTTTAAAATTAAAGATATAGGTATTTTTTAATTATTTATCAATAAAAGTCAAACCTTTAACTAAATCCGCATATCTTATGATAGGGCTTTCTAATAATGATCTTAAATTTTAAAATTAAGTGTTATCTAAGAGTAGTTGATAGTTTTAAATATGATTATATGATTGGTTAAAAATATTTTAAGGGTTCAAATGAATTAGTTAATCCATTAACCAATAAAAAAAAAATTAAATCAAGATCGTCAATCGCCAAGTTAAAGCCAAAATGGGGTATCTACGTATACAAATAAGCATCAAGAGACATAGGTGGTTGTTTGTTCACACAAATGTCTATTCATACAACATGCCTGACTATGTACCAATATATATGTTGTTAGATGATAACTATTAGTCAACTATTTGAAAACCTATCCAACAAGCTACTTAAGTTTATAAGAACCTAGGTGTATAGACAAAAAGTTCTCTTAATGAAAAGAACGAAAAAAAACTTAAAAATAAAAAAAATAAACCCAAAGCTTTTCAAAGTATCAGGTAGGACTAGAGTGATCCTTAAAATTTCATTTTTTTTACACTTATTTTCTTTTTCTTCTATTTTGCTTTGATATGTACAAATGTTAATTCGCTGTAATGTACTCTCAATTGGTTCACTTCATTCCACTAGGATTTGATTTGACAAAAAAATAATTTTCTCTTACCACAATTCTGTCTAAATTTTTTTCAAGATAAAAAACTTAATTTGTTTTCTAAAAGAGAAAACTTAGATTTTATTATAAAATTGGGTAATTAGATGGAGGTTCATACACTAGTGCACATCTTTGAGGTTAATATTGAATCTAGGATTATTTTTTTTCATGTTGAATAAGAAATTTTATTAAAAGAAGAAAAGGGCAAAGGTTACAATAGAAACATTAGGGAGAGGACTGCATGACCCTAAGGGGAGGCATCCCAACTATATTGGTACCCCGCCCCTCAGCAATCATTTACACAACTCATCAAAAAATAACCAAAATAATTATGCGAATCTGAAATATGGTCTTAGTGGCTCCTCAATTCTAGTAATACAATCTAGTCTAGTGCTCTACGATTGAACCGTACCATGAGGAAGGATAATTCCTCACTTGACTCCTCAAATGGGCCATTCAAAGACTTCGGATGTTGCTTTTTGATCCTCTCTCCTCTTCCTTAATCACCCATTTGAGAAAACTAAAAACTATGGGTCCAAAACTAGAACCAGAGAATCCTAAACCTAAAAAAAACTTAAAGGGAAGATATAGGAGAGAGAAGGTGCATGCCGTACACATTTTTTTTTTAATTTTTTTATCTCTCATTTCCTTGATTGAAAGAAGCAAAATTAAATTTAAAAAAAAAAATAGTTAACCATGGTTATTTCAGAGAAGAGCGCGTACAAGTTGGGAGAATGTGGCACACTCTTGTTGGGTCTATCAAATCTGGGCCCTATTCCTAGGAAAAATTTAGTATGTGGAACATATTTTCCTGTAGAGCTGTGGAGCACATGAAAACGTGCCATTTGGCACACTCTTCTGGCCCATGAATGATTGGCCTACCACTTGATGGACTTACACACCAAAAATCAGCTTGATTGATGATTTTTACCCTTTAAATTCAAACTTTTTTATGAAGTGATTTCTAGACATTGGATTTGAACAACTTTTTTTTTTGGATACTAATGTTGAATGGCTAGAGATCACCAATCAGGTTGATTTTTGTGTGTAGGTCCATCAACTGGTGGGCCAATCATTCATGAGTTAGTGGGACCAAAGGAAGGTGCCAGGTGGTGCGTTTCCATGCGCTCCACAGATCCACAAGGAAAAATGCTCCAAGAACTAATTGCTCTCCTATTCCTACAATAGCCCCGAGAACTACACTTCGTGCATGATTGAAATGAGTGTAAGGTTGGAGTTGTACAATATCTCGAACTTGCGCAAATATTAACATACATCGCACTCACATGTATGGGAACTTGTTGCACAGTGCTCTATAATAAGCATTTTGACGCATCGTCACTTTGTGTAAGTGGGTCATACATGTTAGGTAGGCCCCCACATGCTACATGGCAATGTATAAAAGTCATACAAGTCATATGTATGTAGTTCAATTATCATGTAGGCCCCACATGCCAAAACGGGTCTCTCGTGTTTTGGGTCTTATGACCCTACATATTTAGGTGGGCCTTAGATGCTAGGTGCCCCCACTTGCCACATGTCAGTATATCGATCAAGGCCCAACTTATCATATGAGCCCCATGTGCCAAGTGGATTTAACGTTTTATATGATCAACATCCACATGCTACTTTGGCCCCAACATATCACGTCAGTGTATCAGTCCCATGTGATATACGAGTATAGTGTAATATGCGACGCACTCTTAGAGCCCCACTGACCATATCGATGTTTGGACCATCTCTTGGTGGACATACAGACCAAAAATAAGCTCCATTGGTGATTTCTAATCGCTAGATTTGAGTTTTTATGGGTTATTTTTAACCGTGAGATTTGAGTATCATTTGTTACACAGATCCAACGGTTAACAATCACTAATCAGGCTTATTTTTGTTTGTATGTCCACCAAGCAGTTATATGGTTAGCAGGGTAGATCTTTGATGACAGACCATAGTATGAGTCACGTGGCACTATATATTGCAGACCACTAACCTAATGGATGTTTGGCGAATTCCGAGGTGGACTTACATACCAAAACTCAGCCTAATTAGTGTTTTCTAATGTTTGGACCTGAGTAGCATACCCCAAATAATGTTCGAAATCGATGATTTAAATAAATCGGGAAAATGACTCTAATCTAAAATATGTTAGTGGGACATTTGAGTATGAGCTATGGTATCCATTTGAAACTAATAGTAACATAGTTGGATACTCAGATGTTGATTGGGCTGGGAATGTAGATCGATGCTTTTATAGGAAGAGTACTAGTGGAGGATGCTTTTATATAGGTAATTGCATAGAAAACATTCGTTGGCCTTGGGGGACTTCGAACTTTGAAGTCTCCCCACCCAAAATGTCTGACACGCACCTCAATCCCTTAACCCAACCTACATTAACCACTTGATTAGTGGTTAACAAGGGGTACTTGTCAGACCTTTTGGGAGGGGTACTTCAAAGTTTGAAGTCCCCCGAGGCCAGCGAATGTTGTCTCGTATATATCTTGATAGAGCTAAAAACAAAATTAGACATCCTTGTCCAGAACACAAGATGAATGCATAGCAGCTGGAAGTTGTTGCACTCAACTCACGGATGAGACAAATGCTCCAAAACTGTGGATTAAGTCAAAGCACCATGAAATCGTACTGTGACAATACAAGTGCCATAAACGTTTTAAGAGATCCTATGCAGCACTCTCGCAAAATGACTAGTGGAGTTTATTCGATAGATCAGTTGGGGTAGCATCTCTTAGCTCTGGAGAGATGCTACCCCAACTGAAGAGAAGCGCCTTGATATTGATAAAGATCTCCTAGAATGATCGTTCCTTAATTTCCACCAAAAGGTCTTCTATTCCTTACCAGTCATACACTCCACATGACAGCAAACGGAACCATTTTCCAAAGAAACTTCTCCCTAGCAGATGTATCAACTCACGGCCAACCTCCCAATAATCCTCCAATGGTTTCCTGCATGACCCGTAAGTGACCTGCTGTTGTGCTAAAAAAATAAGATTTCGTTCATTCACAAGGGTGTTTTAGGCAGTTCAAAAAGTTTAGGACACTTACCGTTATACTAAAAATATAACGATAAGCGTAACGGATATCATTTTATAATGTTGCATAAAAATAGTTAGTAATGGATATCATCGAAAAGATCTCAGCAAGAGCTTTCTAATGGTACTATTTTCCTGCAAACCAACTTATAGATTGAAAGCTATGAGGTTTTTTAAAAATATTAAAAGAAAAAACAAAGAGATTTAGAAGATGATGAATTCGGTCTTTGAAAAGAAAAATACAGGAAACACTTTTATCTCCTCTTAGATGATAATCTTGAATTCAGTTGTAAGGTTGAGCCCTTCTACCATGGATAGAGCTTCGGCTTCT
The DNA here is from genome assembly GCA_035048495.1 of Euptelea pleiosperma. Lineage (NCBI taxonomy): Eukaryota > Viridiplantae > Streptophyta > Magnoliopsida > Ranunculales > Eupteleaceae > Euptelea > Euptelea pleiosperma. The sequence goes on from CM068546.1 coordinate 30,066,308, forward strand.
TTGTTGTTGGAACTGAGGCTGGGTAGCTCGTGCTGTAACAAAAATGCTCATGCCATTACGAGCGATCGACCTTGGCAGTGGCGGAGCCAGGAAGGGACCATATTAATCTCAATCAAGCTCGATGTCAAGTCTACCATTTCATTTTTCAGTTCCATATTAATATTTTTTTTTTTCAGTTCCATATTAATATTTGGAGCTCAATTCCCCCCCGAATCAAAGAGCCAAAATGGAGAGTAGGACTTTGGACTTGCAATCTTGTGGCTAGGGCCAACTCAAGCATAAGGCTAGTAATGCAGTCACCTTAGGCCCCCAAATGATTAAAGGCCCCAAATTTTTTTTCTTAAATGTAGATCTACCTATAATCACTCGCCAGGTGTTTTGAAAATTAGTTTTACTCTCTCTCTCTCTCTCTCTCTCTCTCTCTCTCTCTCTCTCTCTCTCTCTCTCTCTCTCTCTCTCTCTAATGCTGTGAGTCATTAAACCCCATTTAGAGTTTTCGCTTTAGGCCCCAACTTGTGTCGAAACGGCCCTGCTTGTGGCCCAACCCGATTGGGCTGGGATTCTCAAGCCAACCTTGGGTTGGATTTGGGCTCAGGACTCGAAGCCTTGACTATCGGTTTGGGCCCGGGTTGACTCCTAACCAAATCCAACCCGCCCGAGTTGCAACCCTAGTTTTAAGGTTTCTTAATAAAATCACTTTTCTTTAAAAGATGAGGGGGTTAAAAATAAAATATTTTAGTTTTAATCAAATCTTACGTTAAAATTAAAGATATAAATATTTTTTTATCACTTATCAATAAAAGTCAAACCTCTGATTAAATCTTTATAGCTTATGATGTGGCTTTCTAATAATGGGTTTAACTTCTAAAAATATTTTTTAAGAGTAGTTGATAGTTCTAAATAAGATTATATGATTTGTTAAAAATATTCTAAGAGTTGAAATGAGTTAGTTAATCTATTGACCAATAAAGAAAAAGATTAAGACTGACGATTACTAGTTAGAAGATTGTGCCAAAATGGGGTGTTTACATATACTAAGGAGCATCAAAAAACATAGATGGGTGTCTATTCATACACCATGCCTAATTGCATACCAATATATATTGTTAGATGATAACTATTAGTCAACGTGTCTAGCAAGCTGCTTGGGTTTATAAGAACCTAAGTGTATAGACAAAAAGTTCTCTTAGTACAAAGAACGGAAACAAACTTTAAAAAAAAAAAAAAGAACCTAGCTATTCCAAGCAGTATAGTATTGGGTAGGACTAGATTGTTGTTTAAAATTTTATTATTTTACACTTATTTTCTTTTCTTCTTTCTTGCTTTGATTTGTACAAATATTAATTTGCAATATTGTAATCTCAATTCCGGTATTGCACTAGGATTTGATTTGATAAAAAAAATAATTTTCTCTTACCGAAATTCTGTCTAAATTTTGTTCAAAATTAAAAACTTATTTTGTTTTCTAAAAGAGAAAACTAATAAAATTGGGTAGACAGAGGTTCACACACTATATAGTGTACATCTTTGAGGTTAATATTGAATCTAGGCTTCTTTTTTGTTGAATAAGGAATTTTAGTAAAAGAAGAAAAAGAGCAAAGGTTACAATAGAAACATCAGGGAGAGGGCTGCATGATGGGGAGGCATCCCAACTATATTGGTACCCCGCCCCTCATCAATCATTTTTAGAGAAGGGCGCGTACATGTTGGGTGGATGTGGCACACTCTGAACGCGTCACTCAATTCTGGGCCCTAATCCTAGAAAAAATTTAGTATGTGGAACATATTTTCCTGTCGAGCCGTGGAGTTCACGTGCTATTTGGCACACTCTTCTGGCCTGCCACTTGATGGACTTACACACCAAAAATCAGCTTGATTGATGATTTCTACCCATTAGATTCAAACTTTTTTATGAAGTGATTTCTAGACATTGGATTTGAACAACTTTTTTGGATACTCAGGTTGAATGGCTAGAGATTACCAATCGGGCTGATTTTGGTGTGTAGGTCCATCAATTGGTGGGCCAATCATTCATGAGTTAGTAGGACCAAAGAAAGGTGCCAGGTGGTGCCTTTTTATGGCCTCCACAGCTCCACAAGGAAAAATGCTCCATGAACTAATAGAGACCATTAACCTTATGGATGTTTGAGCCACGTGGCACTCTATAGAGACCACTAACCGTATGGATGTTTGGCCAATTCCTAGGTGGAGCTACATACCAAAACTCAGTCTGATTAGTGTTTTCTATCGCTTGGAACTGAGTACGGTACCCCAAATAATTTGAAATCGATGGTTAAAATAAACTGTGAAAAAGACTCTAATCTAAAATATATGACATTTGAGTATGAGCTATGGTATCCATTTGAAACCAATAGTGATATAGCTGGATACTTGGATGTTGATTGGGCTGGGAATGTAGACAGTGGCGGAACCAGGAGGGGACGCGGGTGGAGATGCACTAATATGAGTTTTTAAGAATAAAACCAGACCGATTTTATCTATTAGGCCTGGGAGACGGACGTGTATCTATTCGGCGTGGGGGACGGACGCTAACAACCGGCCCAAGCCCACCCGGACCAAGATTTGAATAGACCGAGGGCCGGATTATTTAGATTTTTTTTCAATCTTATTTTTTCATTTTCTAAAAGTTTGGACTTATTGAAGTTGGCCAGAACCCCCTTAGGGTCTAGGGCCAAGCTCGGCTACAACTTTTAGGTACACGGCCCAGCCCAAAGTGGCCCGGACCATAAGGCCCAAAATTCACTGGTACGGCTTGTTTTATACCACCACTATCTAGGTTTATTTTTTTGCTTATACACGAAGTCAAATAGAACGTCCGACATAACACAGTATGACCCACATGGCACACTATTAGAAATTGCTACCATATGGATGTTTGGCCCAACCCTATGTGGACCTACAGACCAAAAATTAGCCCGATTAGTGATTACTAAGCATAGGATTAGAGTCGTTGTTGAGCATGGCGACTCACCGCCTCATCTACCACGTAAAAGTCATTCCATTTAAATACAAAGGACTCAAAAAAGCATCCACTGAAGAGAAGAGAGGTGGATGACCAAAGGAAGAGAAGAGCTTTAGCTTTCAAAACAACTTAGGCCGTGTTTGATTGCACGGAAAATATTCCCGAGAAAATACACCTGGGATATGTCTTAAATGACTGATTAATTCATTGCAACTGAGAACACATATTTTAATCAGGTGAGAAAATAAAGGTGTATTTTCAGTTGGAAATAAATTCTCACCTATCTGGATGGGAAATGAATTCCGGGCTTAGTAGGAAAATTATCCAGATTTAAATGGCTTGTTAGGGAAAATTATACAGATTTAAAATGGCTATCTAACAATGGACAGTTGTGTTTTCCTAAGGAAAATACAATTTTCCCACTTAGTAATCAAACACGGCCTTAATGAAACCCTTCCTCTTTTCCTTCAAACACCCTCAAGTTCCTCTCCTTCCAAATAATATAATAGAAAATGGAAGCAAACACCACACAAAAGGACTCCTCTCAGAAAATGAGTCTTGCACATTTCTTTGAAAGAAACTGCTCAAATGATGCGAGACCACGTATAATATATAATATGAGGGTCGGGTTCCGGTGACCAACAGTTTTGACCAACATTTTTTACCAACACCTTGGTGTACCCACATAGAATATGAATCAATGGCTGATTTTTGGTGAGGATGATCTCCTCACCAATAGATCACCCCCACAAAAAATCAGCCCATTCTGAAATTTCTAAACCCGTTAAATGTGGTTTTCAAGTTACACGGTGAAAATTGACGGTCCATAACTCTTCAACTTCTAAACCAGTCTATGAATATTAGAATGATTTGAATTTTTGTGAGGATGATCTCCTCACCATAGAGATCGTCCTTACCAAAAATCAGCCATTGATTCATCTTCTATGAAAGTACACCAAGGTGTTGGTGTTGGTCACTGGAACCCGACCCATAATATAAACCTTACATCCAAATTTTAATCACAATTTTGACCCTTCCTACAATTAGTTGACGGTCAAGATTATGTCAACATAACAACACCTTTAGCTTATTCTCTTGCTTTGCCCCCGTTGCCCATGTATTCAAACTGAAATTAAAGAGTTAATCATCTCTAGATAAGTTGACATTTGGGCTCTGCTTGGTATACCATATATAGATGCAAATGCATTCGTTCACAGTGCGCCTTACAAATTTTGGTGCTTGGTTACCATGGTAAAGTGGAACCACTGTAAATGAATGCGGAGGCTGTGCATCACTTGAGGTAAAAGTCTTGCATTGAAATACCGGAAAAAACTTGCTGAATCACAATGCAGAAGTTGCAATGAAATATGATAAGAAATTAGAAACATAGATGACCCAAAAATGAATGATTTTTTTTTATTCTTTTAAGAAAAATAAAAAAATTGAACTTTCAGATTTAGAATGGAAAAGAGAGAAAATGAGTAAACCTTGGCTCACACGGGGTTGTGAGCGAAGTCGATCACAGCCCATGATATGGTCCACGTGGCATACTTTTATTGGAAAATGATCGTATGGATGTTTGGTCAATCATTAGGTGGACCTACAAACCAAAAATAGCGATGGATTGAAGTTATTTTCATGGGTTGATTTTAGCCGTAGGAATTTGAGCATTATTGAGCGTTATTTGGGTGCAAAGGTCCAAAGGTTGTAAATCACTAATCAGGCTAATTTTTGGTTTGCAGGTCCTCCAAGGGACTGGACAAACATCCATACGGTCATCACCCTATAATAATATGCCGCATGTCTTGTATGAGCAAAGGTTTATTCAAAGAGAAGAAAAAGGTTGTGATGTAATAGTACACCATACACCTGACGCCAAATGGTGTTATGTAGAGCCATTTTTAATACTCTCTACTGCCTTTAGGTCCACCTAATAAACCCACGAAAAAGACTCCAATCCAACAGTTATAAATCACTAATCAAGCTTGACTTTTGGTCTGTAGGTCCACCTAAGGATTGCCAAAGCCAAACAACTATAGGTTAGCTAGTAAATTTTATCAGACCACCGCTAGTCTGGTCAGGTAGCTAACTCACCACCCACAATATAAGCCACGTGGTAATTTCTTATAGGACATTGACTGTATAGATGTTTGGTCAATCCTTAGGTGGACCTATAAACCCAAAATCAACTTGATCAGTGATTTCTAAGCGTTAGTTGAAGTCATTTTCATGGGTTGATTTTAACCGTAGGAATTTGAGCATTATTTAAAGATCCAAAGGCTTAAAATCACTAATCGGGCTGAATTTTGGTTTGTGGGTCCACTTAGAGATTGGCCAAACATCTATACGGTCAGCGGCCTCTAAGAATGTACCTTGTGGCTCATGTTATGGGTAGTCAGTGCTTATTGGTGGTCAATAAGTTTTACTTAAAGAGATGCAGTCATAGACCAATCAAGTACTGGCACAATCTAAAATTTGTGGGGCCCACAGTGGGACCTACACAATCATAATGTGTAGATATGTAATTATCTACAAACCATCCCTAGATGGGCCTACAAACCAAAAATCAGCCTGATTAGTGATTTAAAAGTGTTGGATTGGAGATTTTCATTGGTTGATTTTTAACTGTGGGAATTTGATCATTCTTCACCATTATTTAGGTACACGGATCCTATTAATGATTTATAAGTGTTGGATTGGAGATTTTCATGGGTTGCTTTTAACCGTGGGAATTTGATCATTCTTCACCATTATTTAAAGGTTTTAAATCACTAATTAGGCTGATTTTTGGTTTGTAGGCTCATCTAGGGATTGGTCAAACATCCATACGTTAGCATCCTCTAAAAGTGTGCCATGTGGCTTATATTCTGGACAGTCATCGAGGGCGGTTATCGAAGTGTTACTAGTAGGAGGTGGGTGTTGGAGTGAAAGAGGTTAGGGTGAGGACACATGTTCTTGCGGAGGGACGCGGAAAATTGATCTAACTGGAAACTCACTTTAAATCACTATGTTAATTAGGATGTATTAATTTACGGAGTTTTTCTCAATTGCTACCAAGCAACCGTGAACTAATGCATTGTAAACTGATGCACAGTAACTTAATGCATTTGCATTCATTTACAGTATACCAAGTAGAGCCTTGGTCTAGACCAAGGTTTAAAAGGGGCCGTTATAAGGGTATAACGGACTGGGGGTGTTACCATTTTTTCCGTTGTAACAAAAAATGCTCAAGGGCAAAAACAAAAAATAATAGGAAAAAATGAAAAATCAGCTTTTTTTCACAATTTTTTCCACAAAATAACGGTATAACAGAAAATAACGGCCGTTATAACAAAACTAACAGCACCTTTAGCTTATTCTCTTGCCTTGCCCTGTTGCCCATGTATTCAAACTGAAATCGAAGAGTTGCAAATCATCTCTAGATGGACGTACGTGGCTACATTGACCTTTGGTCTAGACCAAGGTTTAAGGGGGGCCGTTGTAAGGGTATAACGGACTGGGGGCGTTACCATTTTTTCCGTTATAACGAAAAAAATGCTCAGGGGCAAAAATAGAAAATAACAGGAAAAAAATGAAAAATCGGCCTTTTAACAATTTTTTCCATAAAATAACGGTCATTATTTTCGTTATAACGGAAAATAACGGCCGTTGTAACGAAAATAACAGCAGTTATTTTTTTGGTGTTTTAACGGTGCATAACATACCGGGGGAGGTCCGAATCCGTTATTACGGCTGTTATTTTTTTGGTGTTTTAACGGTGCATAACGTACCGGGGAGGTCCGAATCCATTGTAACGGCTGTTATATTCCTTATAATGGCCGTTTTTTAAACCCTGGTCTAGACCACTGAAAATAAACTTCTGTTTTCTTAAACTACTGAATGCTCCCCCTTTTATATTTAGACTTCAGTCCTGACTTGGGCCCAAAATTTTAGACGGACCAAGTCGAACTTTCGGGCTTTGGGTGAAAAATGAGTTTTTGACTTAATTTATGCTAAATTGAGACATTTGGTAACTTAAATTTCAAACTGTTTGGTAACCTCCTAAAATTCGGTAATTATTTTTAAGTTTTCCCCTTCCACGTAATGTGGTAAGACATTTTTGCTAAATGATGAAATTTTTAAAAAGATTTTAAGATTCTTTAATGAAATAGACGTAAATAATGATATACAAATAGAAATTATATATAGAATTCTAGAGTATTCCTAACCAAGGTTTAAAGGAGGCCGTTTTAATGGTTAAACGGACTGGGGGCATTACCGTTTAAACGGCCGTTAAAAAGGATTGAAACGGCCAGGGGCAAAAATAGAAAAAAATGGAAAAATGGAATTTAACGGAATTAAACGTATTTTAACGGGTTTTAACAGTTTTAACGATTTTAACGGGAAAAAAAAAATGGAAATTATGGCGCTGAAATTTAAATTTTGAAAATTGTAAAAAAATAGGATTTAACGGATTTAACGGCCGTTTCTTTTCACAAAATTTTTCAGAATTAAACGGCTGTTTTAACGATTTTAACAGCCGTTTAAACGATTTTAACGATTTTAACAGCCGTTTAAACGATTTTAACGGCTGTTAAAACAAAAAAAATGGCCATTTTTTTCAAAATCGACAAAATGTGTTTAAACGGTTTTAACGGAAACGGGCTTGGGGCGTTACCGTTTAAACGGTCGTTAAAAATAGAAAAAAATGGGAAAAATGGAATATAACGGAATTAAACGTATTTTAACGGTTTTAACGGAAAAAAAAATAGAAATAATGGCGCTGAAATTCAAATTTTGAAAATTTAAAAAAAAATAGAATTTAACGGATTTTAACGAAATCAAACGGATTTAATGGCCATTTTTTTCACAAAATTTTTCAGAATTAAACGGCTGTTTTAACGATTTTAACAGCCGTTTAAACGATTTTAACGGCCGTTAAAACAAAAAAAAACGGCCATTTTTTTCAAAATCGACAAAACGGTTTTAACAGAAACGGGCTTGGGGCCTTACCGTTTAAACGGTCGTTAAAAATAGAAAAAAATGGGAAAAGTAGAATTTAACAGAATTAAACGTATTTTAACGGGTTTTAATGGAAAAAAAATAGAAATAATGGCACTGAAATTCAAATTTTGAAGATTTAAAAAAAAAATGGAATTTAACGGAAATTAAACGGATTCTAATGGAATTAAACGGATTTAACGGCCGTTTTTTTTCACAATATTTTTCAGAATTAAACGGCTGTTTTAACGATTTTAACAGCCGTTTAAACAATTTTAACGGCCGTTAAAACAAAAAAAAGGCCATGTTGATGATAGAAAAAGCACCAGTGTTTGGAGTTTTTATGTTGGGAACAGCCTAGTTAGTTGGCAAAGTAAAAAAACAGAATCGTATTTCTTTATCTACTGCTGAAACCGAGTATATTACAGCTGGGAGCTATTGTACTCAACTGCTATTGACGAAGCAGATGTTAACTTATTATGGGATCAATCAAGGATTGTTGACTATATATTGTGATAATACGAGTGTGTTAAATATATATAAAAATCCTGTTCAACACTTAGAACTAAACATATTAACATTCGTCATCATTTTATAAGAGATCTTGTTGAAGAAAAAATTATCACTTTGGAGTATGTCGCAATTGAAAATCAATTAGCAGATATTTTTACAAAATCTCTTGATGTCGTTAGATTTGAATTTCATCGTAAATCTATCGGTATCAGTTTGATTGATTGATCTTACAGTTTGTATTTTTTTTTTTTTTGCTTTCATAATAATCTGGTTGATTAAAACTGATATTGAATAATCAAATTTCAGACTTGTCATGAGTTCATCAATATCTTATCATGGTGATATATATATTTTATGTTTGTAATGATTATTTATTTATACATTGTCTTTATCAGTGGTTAAAATTATCTCTTTCAATCATGGGTCTCACACACTACACACTGACTGATTTTTCTTCATGAATAGATATGATTTCAGTATTATTTCTAGATCTTATTCCAAGAATAAGGAATAAACCTCTACTAGATATGACTTCAAATTAGTAGTGTTCCTGCCTTCAGTTGATTTCGAAACTGCACTATAGTCGACTGTTGGCTTCCCAATGAGAGTTATTATATTAAGAAAACAGCTACCTCCATTCAAGTTAGAGTGTATGCCATCTGTATGGCCCTGTTTAAAATTGAAATCTGATTCTAATTGCTGTAGAAAATGGCTACCTACATGGAGAGTGAAAGCTACATATATTCAAAGTGAATAAAAATGGTGTAAAAGACAGCCAATTTGCTAGAAAAATTCTTATCCATCAGCAAATACCCATATACATGAGCGTATGTGAGAACCCTTAATAGCTCTAATGAAGATTTCATATCTGGATACAGGATACCTCAGAAATTTCTAGAATTTGATATCTAGAATATTACTGAAATTAATTATCATATCTTGTGTCGATTCTGATTTCAGCATTTTATCTTATACTGGTTCTCAAGAGTAATGATTTTATTACTTTTTTTGACTAATTATTGTTGATTAAACTAGCGAATAAGAATTTCTATATACATATTTTGATCTAGTTGAAATTTTATCTTTCACAAGTTCTGCATTTCATGGTAATCTTTGTCAGTATTAATCAAACATATTTCAATAAAAAAAAAATTTTGCTTGCTTATTAAAATAATTTTATCCCAACCAATTCCTATTCCAGTCATGACTCTCCAAAGCTCAGTCTTTACTTCAAGATCTACTATAATTTGTTGCTTAATGTTAATTGACTGGTTATTGTTGTATATATTACACTTATTTCTCATGATAATCTTCATTGCATGCTTGTTATTTGCTTATATTTTTGTACTTTTGTCAATCTATGATAAAAAGGGGGAGAGAAAATCATAGCGATAAAAATAAGTTGATGCATGAGATAGGGGAGAGAGAAATTTAGGAAGAGAAAAATTTTTCATTATCTTTCCAATTTCTTTACTTGTGATGTGCAAAATTTAACTCACTGCATTTTATATGATTTATTGATTGCCGATGATATTACATGGTATGTATTGTTGGTAGAATGTGCCGATGATATTACATGGTATGTATCACTTTTCAGTTAGTAATACTTTCTGTCTGGACGTGGTCCCGTAGTTTTTCCTTCGCTAAGGTTTCCACGTAAAAATATCTTGTCTTGTGTGATTATTTGTTTGTATTCCACAATATATCTTGATTAGATCAAACGACAAAAAGACAATATACCACGGAGGTATATTTGATTTGAGTCGGTTGTGATAATCCTTTATCAAATAACCAAGGCATGTGATTTTATCCCCTTACCATCGACCAATAAAACTGTGTAGGGATATTAAATTTAAATACCTAATCAGCCCCCCCCCTTCAAGGTATATTGAGTTAAAAAGAACGAACCGGTGAAATTTCATAGTATTCTTCAAGAAGAAGTTTATGTGGAATAACCCAAAGGGTTTGAGGATCCAAAATTTCCTGATCGAGTTTATCGCCTCAAAAAGGCCTTATATGGATTAAAACAAGCTCCCAAGCATATTGGGTATTATTAGAGAATCTTAAAAAAAAAATTTAAAGATGCTCTCACTTATCGCATTAAATGAAAGGGATGATGAAAAATAGTAACTGAAATTCAAAAATTCTGAATTCTAATCGGTTACTGATATTCGCTCAAAAGTGTTTATTTTAAGCCATTATCCTTATAGCGATGTGGCATTCTCCTACATAAAACTTGTATTTTCGTCGACTTTTCCACATAAGAGTTTCTTCAATTGTGTAAAACGTATTCTTCAGACGAAAATTGACTATTTACATAAAATAAATACATTTCGGATAGTCCAGTATCAAGCCGTTTTAGTTGAATCTCACTACGTGTTTTTTCACTTGCAGGAGAGCCTATCGCGCGATTCTCGAGGACTGGCGGGCCCACTATCAACCACAGAAGACTTTTATCAAAGCTTAAAGAGCCATCAGGCTAGGATAAAAAGATAGAAGACATGTACGGGCAAAGCTAGATGATCGTAGAGCCAGAACAAGGACTAAGGGAGAGAAGAATAGCTGGAGACCAAGAGAAGGACTTAGGTGTTAAAGGCCACACCAATTGACATCAAATGATAAGTTTGACTTATTGGTGGAGCGAACGAGAGAGAATAAAGAAGACCAGGGTTCAAGACCCTCCAAGGCTTTTATTTTTGTACTTTTTCTCCCACTTCTCTCCTATTTCTCACTTTATCTATTTTGGCCTATGACCTAAGCCCATGACCCATGACCATGCCCATACTTATACCCATGACCCATGCCCATGCTCATACCCATTAGCAATTAGAAGAGAGAATCGGTCTCACTTGACCAATTCTTCTCTCCCCCATCTCTCTCTTCCCTAACCAACCCATTCCTAACCGTTGGATTTAGAGAGATCCAACGGTCATCATTTTTACAACAAGCAAAAAAAAAAAGTCTATAAGAGATCTACGATCTCTCCTTCTTGGGTTGGTTCCCTCCCCCTTCTCTTCCTCTCTTTCTTCTTTCTTTATTTACTTCTTCACCTTTCTTCTCCGACGAGCTCACAATTAACGCCTCCACCTCGAGGTGCAAAGCGTCAAACAGCAACATCTCCTTGCTGCCCATTCTATCCGCCACAATCAAAGGCTACAATCCTCAATCCTATTGAGGTCGATCTAATCGAAGTTGTACCATGTTTTCTAGGGTAATATTTTAATGGCTTTCTAGATAAATTTGGTTTAATGTTATTTCCGTTGTAAAGCATTTGAACAAGCATTGTAAGCATTTATTTTTAGTTTAATGAACAAGTTTTAAAATCAAGTTTAAGTTATTTTCATTTATTGTGTTTTTTATTCTCGTTTCTCTTATGTTTTTTTTATTCTAATAGTTTTAACAACAATCTCAAGCATATTTTAAATCGACCTCCACCATTCTCATCATTCCATTTATTCTGAGCATTTTCTGATTATTCTTATTTCTTATTGTGCTTATTAATCCCGAGTACGGACGATATCCAACTCAAGCCACTGTGCAAGTCTGCTATTTGCAGATTAAGTGAACCAATTCGGAGAAATTATAAATATTGTTAAAATCAAGGGTTTCCGATCCAACGACACAGGAAAACCCTAATTTCAGTTACCACACAATCTGAATGGGCCATTAAGGTCTGAAATTAAGTTTTACCAAAGCAACCTAAGTGGGGGTTGCTGGTGGTACATGTGAACAAGATTGACCATTTGTATACGTGAGTGAATTGGTGAGAAAAGAAAAATATGTTTATGATGGTTATCTATGTGACCATATATGTGATCTCAGTGAGCTAAGATTCATGGGTTTTCTTTTTTAGTATTAATGTTTGAAATAAAATCAGCTTGGTTGGAGTCCTCTTTTTTAGAATTCAAAGAATTCTAGACCATTAAGACTAAGGTTTAAAGGAGACCATTTTAACGGTATAACAGACTGGAGCGTTGATATTCGCTCAAAAGTACTTATTTTAAGTCATTATCCTTATAGCGATGTCGCATTCTCCTATGTAAAACTTGTCTTTTCGTCGATTTTTCCACGTAAGAGTTTCTTCCATTGCGTAAAACGCATTCTTTAGATGAAAATTGACTATTTGCATGAAATAAATACATTTCGGATAGTCTAGTATAAAGTCGTTTTAGTTGAATCTCATTACGCGCTTTTTCACTTGCAGGAGACCCTATCAGGCGATTCTTGAGGACTGACGAGCCCACTATCAACCACAGAAGACTTCTATCAAAGCTTAAAGAGCCAGCAGGCTAGGATAAAAAGATAGAAGACATGTACGGGCAAAGCTAGAGGATCGTAAAGCCAGAACAAGGACTAAGGGAGAGAAAAATAGTTAAAGACCAAGAGAAGGACTCAGGTGTTAAAGGCTACACCAATTGACATCAAAGGATAAGTTTGACTTATTGGTGGAGCGGACAAGAGAGAATAAAGAAGACCAGGGTTCAAGACCCTCCAAAGCTTTTATTTTTGTATTTTTTCTCACATCTCTCTTATTTCTCACTCTATCTATTTTGGCCCATGACCCATGACCCATGACCTATGCCCATGCTCACACCCATTAACAACTAGAAGAGAGAATCAATCTCACTTGACCGATTCTTCTCTCCCCCATCTCTCTCTATCCTAACTAACCTCTTCCCAAATTGTTGGATCTCTCTAGATCCAACTGTCTCCCTTTGTACAACAAATCTACCTTCCCTTTAAGAGGATTTCGTGGATCTCATCTTGGGTTGGTTCCCTCCCCCTAGCTTTTCTCTTCTCTCTCCTACCAATACCACCTCCCTCTTTCACTTGCTACCCGTTTGGAGTGTACCACGTTCCACAAAGAAGAGCACCAGCTACCGTCCTCCATTGATTCCGGCGAGAAGCTCGCCGAAATTGTTCAAAACCACACCACCTTCTTCTCATCTTCTCTTCCTTTCTTCTTCTTTCTTCTTCTCTCTTCTTCTCCTCTCTGGTTAACAACAATCCCAGCAACCACACCATAGCTGTGTGCATCAACGGTGGTGCTTCTCCTTATCGGCTCCTCCTCCTTCTCTTACCGGAGTTGTTGTCCACAACTCCGACCAGCCATCTTTCTCTTCTAGCTAGCTACACTGCAAGTGCTCCACCTTCTTCTTCACCTTGCACAACCATTTACCAGCAGCACACCTTCTCCTTCTTCTTCTTCTTCTTCTTGTTCTTCTTGTTCTTCTTCTTCTTTATTCCTTACCGGAGTTGTAGACTTGCAACTCCAATCATCTCTGTTCTCCAAAATCGGCTAGTCTCTCACACAGGCTCACACCGTTTACAGAGCAACCTATTGCCCCATTGGTCCACGTCACCAGCCACCCTCTATAGCAACCTGTGGACCCTTGTGTATCTCATGGCAGTCTGCCACAAGTTGCTGGCCAAACCCACTTGCAAGTTTGCAACGTTAAGTTGCTGTCCCCTACAATCCCGGTAACCTCCTCTCTTTCCTCTTCCTCTGCATACACCAGCACCTTCTTCTGTTTGGTCGAACTGGTTCTCGAAGAGGAGGCGACAACAGTGCTTGTGGCGACCTTTTGGGAGCAGTTCGCCAGAGTTGCAGGCAACTCCGGTAAGTGGAGGTGCTGGTTTGGAGAACGACTAGCAACGGTGGTGATCCTTGGATAGGAGACAAAAGCCTGCACTAAGTTGCTGAGTTGGAGGTTCCGGAGTTGCAGTCCGATTGAGGAAGAGTTTCAGACCTATCGTGAAGAAGAAGATGGAGGTGTTGTTCGAGAACCAGTTCGACCAAACAGAAGAAGAAGGTGCTGGTGTATGCAGAGGAAGAGGAAAGAGAGGAGGTTGCCTGGATTGAAGGGGACAACAACTTAACGTTGCAGACCTGCAAGTGGGTTTGGCCAGCACTTGTGGCGGACTGCCGTGAGATACACAAGGGTCCACACGTTGCTGTAGAGGGTGGTTGGTGACGTACGTGGACCAATGGGGCAGCAGGTTGCTGTGTAAACGGTGTGAGCCTGTGTGAGAGACTAGCTGATTTTGGAGAACAGAGATGACTAGAGTTGCAAGTCTGCAACTCCGGTGAGGAATAAAGAAGAAGAAGAAGAAGAAGAAGAAGAAGAAGAAGAAGAAGAAGAAGAAGAAGGAGAAGGTGTGTTGCTGGTAAATGGTTGTGCAAGGTGAAGAAGAAGGTGCAGCACTTGCAGCGTAGCCAACTAGAAGAGAAAGATGACCGGTCGGAGTTGCAGGGCAGCAACTCCGGTAAGAGAAGGAGGAGGAGCCGAGAAGGAGAAGCACCACCGTTGATGCACACAGCTATGGTGTGGTTGCTGGGATTGTTGTTAACCAGCAAAAAGAAGAAGAGAGAAGAAGAAAGAAGAAGAAAGGAAGAGAAGATGAGAAGAAGGTGGTGTGGTTTTGAACAATTCCGACGAGCTTCTCGCCGGAATCAATGGAGGACGGTAGCTGGTGCTCTCCTTTGTGGAACGTGGTACACTCCAAACGGGTAGCAAGTGAATGAGGGAGGTGGTATTGGTAGGAGAGATAAGAGAAAAGCTAGGGGGAGGGAACCAACCCAAGAGGAGATCCACGATCTCCTCTTAAAGGGAAGGTAGATTTGTTGTACAAAGGGAGACCGTTGGATCTAGAGAGATCCAACGGTTTGGGAAGAGGTTAATTAGTTAGGATAGAGAGAGATGGGGGAAAGAAGAATCGGTCAAGTGAGACCGATTCTCTCTTCTAGTTGTTAATGGGTGTGAGCATGGGCATGGGCATGGTCATGGGTCATGGGCATAGATATGGGTCATGGGCATGGGTCATGGGTCATGGGCTTGGGTCATGGGCCAAAATAGATAGAGTGAGAAATAAGAGAGAGGTGAGAGAAAAAATACAAAAATAAAAGCCTTGGAGGGTCTTGAACCCTAGTCTTCTTTATTCTCTCTCGTCCGCTCCACCAATAAGTCAAACTTATCATTTGATGTCAATTGGTGTGGCCTTTAACACCTAAGTCCTTCTCTTGGTCTCCGGCTATTCTTCTCTCCCTTAGTCCTTGTTCTGGCTCTACGATCATCTAGTTTTGCCCGTACATGTCTTCTATCTTTTTATCATAGCCTGCTGGCTCTTTAAGCTTTGATAGAAGTCTTCTATGGTTGATAGTGGGCCCGCCAGTCCTAGAGAATCGCCCGATAGGGTCTCTTACAAGTGAAAAAGTGCATAATGAGATTCAACTAAAACGGCTTGATATTAGACTATCCGAAATGTGTTTATTTCATGCAAATAGTCGATTTTCATCTAAAGAATACGTTTTACGCAATAGAAGAAACTCTTACGTGAAAAAATCAATAAAAAGACAAGTTTTACGTAGGAGCATGCGACATCGCTATAAGGATAATGGCTTAAAATAAGCACTTTTGAGAGAATATCACAACCCCCAACTAGTATATTGCCAATCATTGGCAATTATTGCGAAATAAGTGAGCTAAAAAGGACTTGGCATAACATGCTAGAAAACTTATTTGCATTACTCAGAAAAATTCTATTTTGCCAGATTATTTCAAGGATGCAATAAATCATTCACAAATTAGAACTAATCGGCAAAATGCAACACTTCTACAAATGGACCTTCAAACAAAAGATTACTCATACTCAGTGTGTGTGTGTATTCAACATCATCCTTATCTAGCAGTAGAGATATCTAGATCTCCTTAGAGACTATATGCCTCGACTTCAATCCTCACTTGTATACCACTCAGAATTGAATCACTCAGAAATTGTTTTATACTTTTCTCTCAAATTATATGTGAGGAGATGAATGTAGAAACTGGTAAACGTCCATATATAGTTCTTGAATGAAGGATATAAGAAGACTTAAGAAGATCTCATGATTGGAATGACATATCACTTAAGAACATCGGATTAAATTCTATAATTTCTCTTTTCTTCATTCTCCACACTTGATGATGGTACTAATCTAGAATCAAATATGACTTGTATAGGTTGTATTGAGGCTCAGGATATGTTCAGAAAAGAAAGATATTCTGGAATTCAAAAATTCTGAGAGGATATCTCACTCTTTGCAACTTTTCCCAGGTATAATATTTCCTTGACTTTTTTTCTTTTCTTTTTCCAATTTTTGTCTTTTTGGATATTCTTCAACCTTTTTCAAATTCTTTCTTTCTGATCATGTTTTTTTTTCAACTCGAACCATTTGTTTTGTTTTCTGGTTTTTTGGTTGATGGGTTAACAAGAAAAGGTTTTCATCAATAGGCTCAAAAATGATTTCTAACGGTATAGATGTTAGGGAAGCTAAAAAGTCTAATTGGCTAAAAAGATGGCCTATATTATTTTCTAGGGTTTGTACTTTCATCTTTAATGTCTCGAATGGATATAGATGAGGTTCTTTATGTAATAATCTGAATTTGAAGTCGTTCTGAGTTCCAAGACCAAAGCAAAGGTTAATGAGACCACTCAATAGAAATATTTTGGGACTAGAAGAATTGTGAGTCATCTTGTGACTCAGAATAATTTTATAATCCTCAGAAATAATGAAAAGCTCAAAAGCTAACTGCGTTAGGTCTCCACACTTGTTCTTCTTGGATCTCTTGATAATCTAAACTTCGGATAGTTCTGACGTTGATATGTGAACATTTTTGCTGGATTTAATAGAATTTAATGATTTTAACGGAAAAAATGGCACCGAAATTCAAAATTGAAAATTTCAAAAATAGAAAAAATGGAATTTAACAAATTTAATAGCCATTTCTTCCACAAAAATTTTCAGAATTTAACGGCTGTTAAAATGATTTTAACAGACGTTAAAACGAAAAAAAACGACCGTTAAATTCAAAGTGTCAAAACGGGTTTTAAAGATTTTTACGGTAATGGGCTTGGGGGATTACTGTTTAAACAGCCGTTAAAACTGTTTAAACGACTATCTAAAAACAATTATATATGGATTATTAACCATAAAAAATTATATTGGTTAGGTTGTATGAATGTTATTAGTCGTGTGGTAGACTCTACATGATCTCGTAGACCCAATATTACGCGCCATCTATCTCGAGGTTAGGAGCAACTACAGTTAAGGGCCACCTTAATCCCAGGATAGGTGACACTTTACTATAAGGGTCAGGATGCCTGGTTCAAAATGCACCATAATCGAAAAAATTCCAAGCTTTTTGGAAAAACTTCTAAGTTTGCAAAGAATTTTTGTGAAGACTTCGAACATATAATTACCATGGATATATTTTGTAAAGGGTCGGGATCGAGGGGACAACCATTTAGCGGACCCACATAGAAGATGAATCAATGGCTGATTTTTTTGTGAGAGTGATCTCTATGGCGAGGAGATCATCCTCACAAAAATTCAAATCATTCCGATCGACATTCGTAGACTGGTGGCTTGAGACGCATTACGCAAGTTGAAGCACACAGGTACGATGCATGACTTAGAAGTTGAATTATGGACCATCTATTTTTATCGTGCATAACTTGAAAACCACATTTGATGGGGTTAGAAATTTCAGAATGGGCTGATTTTTTGTTGGGGTGAGCTATATGGTGAGGAGATCACCCTCACCAAAAATCAGCCATTGATTCATCTTCTATGTGGGTCCGCCAAAATGGTTGTCAAAAATAATTGTCCCCAGATCCTGACCCTTTTGTAAAACTCCTCCATGTTTGCTCTAAAATAGTGTTGAATTTATATGTCTCTTAAGTCCGCAAAGTGAGAAATTGGTGAGGAAGAAAAGAGAAGAAATGGGAGGGAAGTGGAATTGGGGTTTGGAGCGAGAGGAGAAGGTTGGGTTGCAACATTGTAGACTACGACGACAACAAACCTCAGCTATGGGGAGAGAGTTTGCCGAAGGTTCTCCTTTTCTTCTTCATCTCCAAATTTACTACCAATATGGATAGGACCTGTAATACCCTCAACTTTTTCAAAGGTATTTTTGACTTTTATGAGATTTGACCAAGGTTGACTTGTTTACTTGACCTTATAGATGATTAATTGAAACCCTAATAAACTCTTATACCTAATTGGTTTAGGACACTAGAGTCATTTTAGGCCGTATAGCTTATTTTTAACTTTTATCGTATTTAGAATATTTCGAATATTTACTTATTTATTGCATTGTGTTGATCATTGTGTGTGTTTAAATCATTAGTCATATTCTAGTTAAACCCTAGGAGAGGTCCACCAAGTTAGGGAACCTAACTCTAAGTGTAGGTTAAGTTTTAGACAATTTGGTGAGGTAGGTGCCCAAACCCTAATTGGGGTGTGCCCTGACTGAGAGATGTATGTGGTGTGACTTTATTATTAAGCTACATAGGTTATATTATATTAATAATTATGTACCTAATGTTTTGAAATATTATTTTATGTTTTAGAGACTTTTTGGGCTTATAAATAATCTTAAGTGAGGCCTAATTGATACATATGGGCCTTGGGCCCATTTTTAAATCATAATTAGCCTAAAATATAAGTTTTAAAGGGTTGAAAAAGTCATCCCTTTGATAGTTACGAATTTCAACAAAATAGAAACCCTAAACCTTCCCTAAACCTATTTATGAAAACCCTAAAACTTTAGAAGCTTTCACAAACCCAACTCCGTTGAAGCATAGAGAAAGCTCCATTAAACCTTAATCCGGGCATCGATCGCACTCGAGCAAGAAGGGAGAATTGACGGGGACTCCGATTAGAAGAACATACTCCGAGGAAAGGACGATCCGACGACTTTCAAATTTGAAGAAACTTTTGATTTTCATTAAAGTTCAATAAACCTTGAGGTAAGTGTGTTTGATCCATTCTATACTGGTTTTTCTTCAAGATTTTGTTTTTCTTTTATTAGATAATGATTGATACTCATTATAAATTAATTTCAATAATATTTACTTTATTCTTATTAAGTTGATCTTTATTTTGGGCCACTATGATGGGTTTGGCCATGGTCTCTTTTGTACCTATAACGAATTACTATGTTCTTTATCATTTTTGTTGTAATTTTATGATTTAAATATTTTTATAATTATTTTTTCTAAATACCTCTATAAATCTATTTTTCAAAACCGTTTAGTTTGTATTTTTTTGGATTTATATTTATTTAATTATGATTTTTTCTAAATTGTTAAACTTTACAAAAAAAATCTAGAATTCCAGATTTTACACGATCCACTTTACTTGGAATTTTGATCTATATTTTTAATCTAAATATTTTTATGATTATTTTTCCTAGATACCTCTATCAATCTAGTTTCTAGAACATTTAAGTTTTTTATTTTTCTGATTTGTATTAATTAAGTTATGATTTTTCTAAGTTGTTGGACTTTACCAAAAAAACCAGAATTCCAGATTTTACACGGTCCACTTCACTTAGGATTTCGATCTATATTTTTAATCTAAATATTTTTCTACTTATTTTTCCCAGATACCTCTATTAATCTAGATTCTATAACCTTTGAGTTTATATTTTTCAGATTTATATTTATTAAGTTATGCTTTTTCAAACGTACTGGACTTTTCTGTAAAACCCAGAATTTCAGATTTTGTACGGTCCATATAACTTGGGATTTTGATATATATTTTTAACCTAAATATTTTTCTAATTATTTTTCATAGATACCTATGTCAATCTAGTTTCTAGAACCTTTGAGTTTGTATTTTTCTGATTTATATTGATTAAGTTATAATTTTTTAAATGTATGGAATTTTTTTATAAAATCCAAAATTTTAGATTCTGTCCGGCTCACTTTATTAAGGGTTTCGACCCATATTTTAAATCTCAAAATTTTTTTTATTTATTTTTCCTAAAAACTTATGTGAATCTAGTTTTTAAATCCATTGAGTTTATATTTTTCTAATTAATATTTATTTAGTTATGATTTTTATAATACAGTACAATTTTTTTATAAAAAAAATATATATATATATATATATATATATATATTAATTATTAGTGGGTCATGATTATTAACTATTAAGGTTTTAACCTTGTTGTTTGACTTAGACTTGTGTGCATTGGGATTCCACCACTACAAGAAATGTGGTTTTTAGTGGCGACATTTTTAGCTGCAGTTCATATCTCGCCACTAAAAACTTAGCTTTAGTGGCGAAAATAAGATGTCGCCACTAAAGGTGTTGCAGTAGCCATATTTAGCGACAACCCAAATGTCGCAACAAAAAGTCGCCACTAAATTAATGGCGCGAAGTTTTGGCCCGAATTTCATTTGGAGGGAAATACAATTAGTGGCGAGATTTAGTTTTTTGCGGCTAAAAATTAAGATTTTAGTGGCAACTTCACATTTCGTCGCTAATTGCTAGTTTTAACAGCAATTTTTTCGTTGCGACTAAATGTGAACATTTTTGTGGCAACTGATTTCGCCACTAATACTTTTTCCTTTGATTTTTATTTTTTTTTCTTATTAATTTCTTTTTGGAAACATATGTAGAGAATTCACATTCACACCCACCCCCACCCCCCAACAAATTGAAAAACTTGACTTGCCCCCCTATAACTTGGTCTTCTGTCCATGACCGTCATTGACCTACCATTGACTAATAAAAAATTATGAAACGGTAAGAATTAATTTCAGCCTTAGAATATGTGGGTTTTGGCCAAAACACTAGCCCCGAGTCAAACCGTGACAGTTGACCACATCATGGAACTGATTTAATCCAAATTGAGCTTGTAAATGCTCATCCATAGCAAAATCTAAAAATAATAATACCAAATACAATGAGTGGTCACCGATGATGGGTGACCAACATACTAGAATCTCGTGCCCCAACCGTGCATCACATCCGTCTAATTTAGGGTTAGGGATTTGGCCCAAACCCACATGTTTTAAGGTTAAAGAAAGGGGCATTATTGTCCTATTAAGAAGGATCGGGTCATAGGGGGATAAGTCTGCTTTTTGAAATTGTGTGTGTGCTCAATGCTACAACGTAGGTCCACTGACCGCGTAGATGTTCCGCCCACCCCTTCATGGATATAGACCCCAAGGTTTAAATGAGGCCTTTTTAACAGTACAACAGGCTGGGGGCGTTATCATTAAAACCATAAAAACGGATTTGAACAAACATGGGCAAAAATGGAATTTAACGGAAAAAATGGCGTTGAAATTCAAAATTTTGAAAAATAAAAAATAAAATAGAATAGAATTTTCAACAAAATTTTTTAGATTTTAATGGCTGTTAAAATGAAAAAATGGCAGTTAATTTCTAAGCGTCAAAACGGGTTTAACGTAATGGGCTTGGGGCATTGCTGTATAAACGGCGTTATTTTAACCCATGATAGATAGCGAAAAACACCTTGATTGGTAATCTCTAGCCATTATATTTTAGTATGTTGTGAATCTAGCCGTTGGATTCAACAATTATTCTCGGGTACTAAAACCAATGGCTAAAAATCCTCAAACATGCTGATTTTTGGGCTAAACATCCCTTATGATCGCCCATATGACCAAGCTAGATGACCGCCCTTAATATGAGCTACATTGCACGCTTTTATAGGACTGACCATATGGATGTTTGGCTAATTTCTATATGGGCCTACATACCAAATATTAGCCTAATTAGTGATTTAAAACCTTTGGATCCTTGTACCCAAATAAGGGCCACTAATGCTCAAATTCACATGATTAAAATCAACCCATGAAAATAACTCAAATCCAACAACTTTGAAATCACTAATCAGACTGAGTTTTGATTTGTCAGCCCATATAGGGATTGGCCAAACATCCATATGGTCAGAGCCCTAAAAAAGTGTGCCACGTGGCTTATTTTGTGAGCGGTCTAGGGGCGATCATACATACTTTGGGCGCTGAACACTCTCTGGTTTACCTTATTAATTACCCTTCCCTTACGACCCTTCATTTCCCCCATTTCTAGTTCTGTCATTTCCCTAAATCCTTCAACCCTATGCAACTCTTCTACCTCTCCAAAACCCAAGATCCTACGGCATCTTCCTCCGACGAACATTCCGGCGAACATTGGCATCCTCCGTCCGAAAAAGAGAATTTGGAGACCTCCGGTAAGTTCTCTCCCCATCTTCTTCTCTATTTTTCTCATTTTTTTCCGGGCTCAAAAGCAAAATCATCATGCTGGTGGGGATGTAGATAGAGATCCAAAAACTTCCCTAAACTCTCCAAAAAATTGACAGATCAGACCGATCTTCTTTACATCTCTATGAGTAAAACTTTGATGACAACAATGACCCACAAATATGAGCCACGTGGCATACTCTTAGAGGACGCTGATCGTATGGATATTTTTGGACTCTACTGTATTTTATTGTGATTTGTACCATTTTGGGACTCAACTGTGGGAATTTGAGCAGTATTTGAGGTACAAAGATCCAACGCCTATAGATCATTAATCAGGCTGATTTTTGGTTTGTAGGTCCTCCAGGGGATTGGACAAACATCCATGCGGTCAGATTCCTCTAAGAGTGTGCTACGTGGCTTATATTGCGTCCCTGTACAGAATCCTGTCATTTTTCGCCTGTCAACGGAGCCCGACCCTTACAGATATAGGGGAATAGGTGACTGAAAGTTAAGTATTAGAATTGAACCGACCTTTCATTGCTGCTTGATTTGAAATTTGAATTGATATTTAACAAAAAAAAAAAAATTTTGAATTGATAAGTCATACACGTAGCAACCTGTGAAGAAAAAAGGAGAGAAAATATGTTAAGAGTTTTATTGGAATCTGTAATATTAGGCTCGAGCCTCAGATCTCATAGTAACATACATGAATGTTCATCAGAATTTTTTTTCTATCATGTTAGTATTGTTAAGAAAAGTTCATCAGAAATTTAGTTTTGTTGAATTATCTCTTTTTTCACATTTGACATATATACATCTGCTCCACTTCTATTTATCTTTGCAATTAAGGATCCATAAGCACAAGATAAGCCACAAATTACTAAATGTTTGCAAAGAAGTATCCGGATTTTGTTGGAGCAGTTTTTGCCGTTGATAAAACGGTGTACACGCAGGTGCTTGCCACGGATGGACATTTCAATAATACATGATAAGCCCAGGTATGGAGGATGTTGAAGTGTTCACAGTGCTCCCTTGAATCTGTTGTCTGTTTATAACTGAAAGCTTAGTGGTGTTTCCTTCTAACGGTATAGTTGTTGTTCTGAACATTATAAGAAAACATCATTTTCCTTGCTCTCAAGTAAAACCAACACCACTTGCATGCTGGAAGATCCTCCACTTACTGTTACTCCTCTATATTTACCATTTTACTTCCTTTCTCAACCTAAGATATGACAGTATTAAAATCTAGTGGATATTAATTCTTTCCAAAATATACAGGTCTTGTTTTCTTAGAAGCATACAAAATTACCTAGATTATTTTGTAATTTTTTTTCAAACAATTTTGGAACATTACCAAACAACTATTGAGAGGTCCAAATTAATGTCATGAGCGGGTGATGAGTGGCACACAGTGCATTGCACGTGACTGAATGTAGGGGTTCTCATCTTTGATGGATTTAATAATAGGGATTCTTCATGTTTTGAGGCTTTGAAGGGTGCATGCTATCGTTCAATGTGTTGATGCCACTAAGTCCTTGCTTGACTATATTGCCTTTTATAATATAGTTATAACTATTTTAGGTTCTTTTTGAGTTGTTTTTTAGAATGATTCAATGTCAATTCCATTGACATGCTATGTTTTGGGTGTTGGTTGTCTTGTTCTTAATCCTTGACACCCATGTGGGTTTGGTTCGATTTTGCTACTAAGAAGAATAGCTGAGGAAGAACCGACTGAAGTAGCTACCTATGCAACCCTTTTTATCTCTTTCTTAGTTTTTTCTCTTCTTTTCTTTCTCTTTTTTTTGTAGATTTCATTGCAAACAGCACTAAAGAAATGACTAGAGACGAAGACTTTAAGCTCCTTAAGATCCAAGTCTCTCTCTTCTCTTTCTCTTTCTGTTTGTGTTTTGAGGCACTCTTTTTCTTTTCAACAGCAAAGGTGGTCAGTGATCTTTTCCTTGAAAGAAATTTTCTGCTTATGTTTGATTCTTTTTTTCTTTCTTTTGCAGACTTGTGTTCTCAAAGTAAACATACAATGTGATGGGTGTAAGCAGAAAGTGAAGAAACTTCTCTAAAAAATTGAAGGTACTCTTTTTCTTTCTCGTGTTGGTGGGTTTTTGTTGAAAACTATGAAGAAAACCAGAATGGTTTATTCTCCTCTTAACTATATAGGTAGAACTAAAATGTTTGTATGTTATTCAACACTATCGTGCTGGGTTTCTCAGTTCAGTGGAGGTCTCTCTTTATTTAGTAATAATTGAACTCTACTGGCTTTAATTATCTTAGAAGTAATTAGTTTCTAACAACAATATTGTTCATGGCATGCAGGAGCCCATGTCCATGTGGACTCCAAAGTAGGTCCAACATATAGTCATGCAAGTGGTAAGCAGCTGAAATGCCAAGTGATCACATATATCATATATGTTGTCTTTTTTAATAGCATCTTATCATTTTTTATTTTTTTATTTGCAGGCTAGAGACATGTGATGCATAGCTTCTCAAAAGCCCGAAGATCGTGACATTTTATTTATATTTTTGGATATGACGATATACTTATAGTTTAATTGTATTTTGAATGAAGAGTTTACTTAAATGAATTAAATTTGAATTTGTTTCAATAGTTGGTGGTGATTATATATATATATATATATATATATATAAGTATGCTAATGAAAAGACATATATATTAAAGGAAAAAAATCTATTAAAAATAAATTTTTTTTATCAAATTTTAACTTCTTGCCGCGATAATAAGTCGCCGCTAAAACTGCGATCTAACACTTTTTATGGCAATATTTAATTGCAGTTAAATGTATAATTTTTAGCCACGACTAGAAGTCGCCACTAAAACTATGATACCTAACACTTTTTGTGGCAACATTTAATTGCAACTAATTATATAATTTTTAGCTACGACTAGAAATTGTCACTAAAAATTATTTTTATTTTATACTTTAGTGGCGATTTATATCTTTAGTGACAATAATTTTGTTTAATTAGTAACGATAAATCGTGTGACTAAAAGTTTTATTTTAGCGACGATTATAATGTCGCAGCTAAAAGTTTCACTTTTAGTGGCGACTATATAAAGTCGCAGCTAAAACCTTTAGCCACAGCACTTTCAGCTGCAGCGTAGTGGCGATGAAAATGTCGCCACTAAAAGATTTAATGGCGACTTTTAGACATTTAGCTGCGACAATTTTCGCGGCTAAAAGTCAAATTTCTTGTAGTGCACCCATGTGTCTTGGATCCCTCATAGGGTTCGGCCAAGTGTCTTGGATCCCTCTTTAGGGTTCGACCTTGTGTCATGGATCCCTCATAGGGTTCGACCATGGAGTGTTAGATTCTCTTATGGTTCCCACTAGTATTGTCTATCCGTCTTAGTCGTGATATTTGATGATTGTTTACAGGTTATTAATGTTATTTAATTTTAGTTCTATTCATATCATTACTTTTGATGTTAATGTGTTCATTTTTTTTTCTTATTAAATGTTAAATAAATGTGTTTATGCCATGTAACCCTAGTGTCATACTATGATCATTACATCATTTCATATAGGGGGTGCATAAGGGAACGGGGTTGAAGTATATTATATACGTTTATATTGATTTTATCAATTAATCAGGGTTCGGTACCCTAGGGTGAAAGGCCCCAGACGTTATTATATCCTGCAGATGGGTCGATGAGACCACTCCCAGTGCGGGAAGGAGATGGAGACCCTATGTGGTTATGGGTACTAGTTGCATGTGCATCCTGCACTCACCTTGCATTTACCTTCACTTTTATGTCATCCTTATCATATGATTGAGATACACGTCTTGATTAAAATCTTGTATAGTATGATATCATACCATACACACTGTTGTATTACTGGGCCTCGGCTCACGGTGTTACACCGATATCATTTCAGATTTTGAGGAGCCAGGTGCGTGGGAGGATTTTGAGACGGATGACTCCGGTTTACTTGAAGAGACCGACGATGATTTGGGAGTCGATCCCACACTTTGAAAGAGACTTTATTGATCATTTTAAGACATTAGTTATTTATTTTTTTGGGCATGTATGCCTTTGATTGAGAGCATGTTCTCACCCTCTTTTCCCCATACTTAGTTGATTTAATGCCCATTTTCTACAATGGATATGCTTATTACTGATTTTAACTCCTCGAGTAGAATTATGGTTAACCTTATGACACCCGATCGATCGATTCAACTTTTTTTTGATTCTCTTGACTTAATTGACCTAGTTTGACTTTGTGAACTTTTTGATCTGTGTTGATTTTTTTTACTTAACCTTAGTGGATTTATTAAGTTGATTATGATTACATAATTGGACAAAGATGAATACAACCCTATTGCTTAATTGAATCAATCGGACATGATTTGACGATTAGAGAACGTACTTAAATATCCCCTTATAACTGAATCTCACATAGGATTATTTTAGGGCCATTAACGCTTGAACATCGATTTGTTTCTTGTTTGTGGAGTGAGCCTTGATGGTCTAACTACATCATGTGGACCATTGGGGATCATTCATAGATCACCTTCAAACTCAGGTTACGGGTCGTCCCATGAACTTTTCGGGTCGAATCTGGATACCCGGGTTCGGGGCGTGACAGGACCGGCCCACAGTTGGATAGAAAACAAGCCATTCTCCTCCTTCAGTTTCCTCAAACAAAATGCATTGCCCGTGGCGCTGTGGATGATTGCAATTTCCAATTTATCAATGGAACTGTAGTGAAGGTTGAGGCAGAAGAACAAGAATCAACTTCCAACCATGAATCAATATCTCCAACTAAACCCAAGAAGAAATTCTTAATTGTAAATGTGTGCTTTCTTTGACCTTCAATTGCATTTGGGGAAAGTTGTAATATCCTGAACTTTCGTTCTAGGGTTTTATAATAAATTCACCTAATAATGAAAACATGAAACTTTTTCAGACTCTTATTATTGTTTTTATTGTTTAATATCATGTTTTAGTATGTGTATTTAATTTGGTTTCATTCTGACAATTTTGAAAAACCTGCTATTTTTGAAACTCGCTCTTTAGGGCTAAATTTTGCTAAAAATAATGAACAATAACTTGTAGGGAACTTTTTCTTTCCCCGGCTAACATTACAGAATTTTTATAAAAAAATTGTTTTGTGGGCTCGAGACACCAAAAATATTCCTATTTTATCCTTATCAACTTACCTATGAAATTTGGAAGCTTTTCTGAGACATAAAAACTCTAGTCGAAGATTTTGGGAGATTTTGACAAAAATAGTATTTTCATAATTTTTAAGCTTTCCTACCATTCTTATATTTTTCAAAAAAATAATATTTAATTATATTCTATTTATTTAATAGGAGTGTGGGACCCGCGAATCACTTTCGAGTTATTCCAATATCATTTGACACTTTTCTAGGGTTTTGAACATTTTTGTGATTTATGTGTGTGACATGTGTCAATACCTTATTGTATGAACTTTTAAATTATGTAATATAGTTTGATTGAATTAATTAATAATTATTTGTGTTATGATTATTGGGTGGGCCCGTATAGCCAATCTAGAGGTCTTTTGGGCTTAATAATATTCTTAAATGAAGCCCATTGATGTATATGGGCCTTGGGCCCATTCCTAACCCATTAATAGTATAAAATATAAGTTTTTGAGGGTTGAAAAAGTCATCCCTTTGATAGTTACGAATTTCAACAAAATAGAAACCCTAATCCTTCCCTAAACCTATTTATGAAAACCCTAAAGTTTTAGAAGCTTTCACAAACCCAACTCCATTGAAGAATAGAGCAAGCTCCATTAAACCTTCATCCGGGCACCGATCGCACTCGAGCAAGAAGAGAGAATTGACGGGGACTCCGATTAGAAGAACATACTCCGAGGAGAAGACGATCCGACGACTTTCAAATTTGAATAAACTTTTGATTTTCATTAAAGTTCAAGAAACCTTGAGGTAAGTGCGCTTGATCCATCCTATACTTATTTTTCTTCAAGATTTTGTTTCTCTTTCATTAGATAATGGTTGATACTCATTATAAATTAATTTCAACAATATTTATTTTATTCTTATTGGATTGATTTTTATTTTGGGCCACCATGATGGGTTTGGTCATGGTCTATTTTGTGCATATAACGGATGACTATGTTCTTTATCATTTTCGTTATATTTTTATAATTTAAATATTTTTATAATTATTTTTTCTAAATACCTCTATGAATCTATTTTTCAAAACCGTTTAGTTTGTATTTTTCTGATTTTTATTGATTAAGTTATGATTTTTCTAAGTTGTATGACTTTACCAAAAAAACCCATAATTTCAGATTTTACACGGTCCGATTCACTTAGGATTTTGATCTATATTTTTAATCTAAATATTTTTCTAATTATTTTTTATGGATACCTCTATCAATCTAGTTTCTAGAACCTTTGAGTTTATATTTTTCTGATTTGTATTGATTAAGTTATGATTTTTCAAACCTGCTGGACTTTTCTGTAAAACCCAGAATTTTAGATTTTATACGGTCCAGTTTACCTGAGATTTCGATCTATATTTTTAACCTAAATAGTTTTCTAATTATTTTTCACAAATATTTCTATAAATCTAGTTTCTAGAACCTTTGAGTTTATATTTTTCTGATCTGTATTGATTAAGTTATGATTTTTCAAACGTGCTGGACTTTTCTGTAAAACCTAGAATTTCAGATTTTACACGGTCCACTTCACTTGAGATTTCGATCTATATTTTTAACCTAAATATTTTTTTAATTATTTTTCATAGATACCTCTATCAATTTAGTTTCTATAACCCTTGAGTTTGTATTTTTCTGATATGTATTGATTAAGTTATGAGTTTTTAAATGTGCTAGAATTTTCTATAAAACCCAGAATTTCAGGTTCTGTCCGACCCACTTCATTAAGGGTTTCGACCCATATTTTGAATCTAAATATTTTTCTATTTCTTTTTCCTAAAACCTCTGTGAATCTAGTTTTTAAATCCATTGAGTTTATATTTTTCTAATTCATATTTATTTAGTTATGATTTTTATAATGCAATATATTTTTTGTAAAAAAACCTATTAATTATTCGTGGTTCAGTCATGATTATTAACTATTAAGGTTTTAACCTTGTTGTTTGACTAAACCCTAGATGGTTTGACCTATACCTGTATGCATGGGGATCCCACCCATGTGTCTTGGATCTCTCATAGAGTTCGACCAAGTGTCTTGGATCCCTCTTTAGGGTTCGACATTGTGTCATGGATCTCTCATAGAGTTCGGCCATAGCGTGTTAGATTCTCTTGCGATTTTCACTTATATTATTCATCGATGTTGATTATGATATTTGGTCATATCTTATTGACTATTATACCTAGATGGTTTGACCTATACTTGTATGCATGGGGATCCCACCCATGTGTCTTGGATCCCTCATAGGGTTCGGCCAAGTATCTTGGATCCCTCTTTAGGGTTTGACCTTGTGTCATGGATCCCTCATAGGGTTCGGCCATGGTGTGTTGGATTGTCTTGTGATTTTCACTTATATTATTCATCCGTGTTGATCGTGACCTTCGGTGATTGTTACATGTTATTCATGGTTAACCCTAATTCGTTCCCATATTATTACTCTTAATGATCATTGGTTCATTTTATATTTTTATTTAAATGTTAAATACATGTGTGCTTATGTCATGTAACCCTAGTACATCTTGTTATCATACCATGATCATCACGTCATTTCATATAAGGGGTACATAAGGGAACGGGGTTGAAGTATATTATATACGTTTATATTAGTTTTATCAATTAATCAGGGTTTGGTACCCTAGGGTGAAAGGCCCCAGACGTTATTATATCCTGCAGATGGGTCGATGAGACCGCTCCCAGTGCGGGAAGGAGATGGAGACCCTATGTGGTTATGGGTACTAGTTGCATTTGCATCCCGTACTCACTTGCATTCATCATCATATTCATGTTATCCTTATTATACGATTGAGATGCATACCTTGATTAAAAAACTTGTATAGTATGATATCATACCATGCACACTGTTGTATTACTAGGCCTCGGCTCACGGTGCTACACCGATACCATTTTTAGATTTTGAGGAGCCGGGTACGTGAGATAATTTTGAGACGAAAGACTCCGGTGCATTCGAGAAGATCGGCGAGGATTTGGGAGTCGATCCCACACTTTAGAAAGTTGTATTTGATTATTTTATAACATTATTTATTTATTTTCACGGGCATGTAAGCCTTTGATTGAGAGCGTGTTCTCACTTCCATCTCTCCACATTTAGTTGATTGATTGAATTATTTGAATTATAAATTATTTGAATTATTTGTTTCCTACATCTAGACTCTTTTTTTTACTTAGCGGGTTTTCGAATGAACCTTAGTAGTCTAATTGACCTAATTGGACCACTAGGGGACATTCATTGATCACCTCTGGGTTCGGGTACGGGTCGATCCACGGATTTTCGGGTCGTATCTGGGTATCCGGATTTGGGACGTGACAAAAGTTTAAAATAAGTTAAAAGTTAGCTTATAGTTTATGAAAAATTATTTTTTTGGGTTTGAAGCCAATTTTTTGGGGTTAAGCAGAAGTCAATAAAATTCAGTTTATAGCTTATGCGAGATACAGTTTCTAAAAGGGTGCGTCTATGAGCACCCACGTCTTTAAGCATGGCACCCACATCTTGTCGGCTGACCCAGCCAAACCAACCCACCACACGTCAACTCCGATGGCTGACATGCGACACACCATGTCGGCTTGACCAACCGACATAGCCTAGGACATCTTGACTTGTGGGTGCCTAACTTAAAGACGTGGGTGCCCGTAGAATCACCCAGGACATCTCAGCTCTGATGGTCGAGCCGCATGTGGCCAAACCAACATAGCCTAGGATATCTTGGCTTGTGGGTGCCCATAGAATCACCCTTTCTAAAACTTAAGTAAGCTTTTTAAATACCTAAAATGCCCCTCTATTCCTTTAATACAATATCTAAATGACTAATAAAACTTTTTAAACACCAGAAATGCACTTCAAATCATTTCATAAATGACCAATTCATCATTCCTTAATTCTTACCCAAACCCAATGCTTAGCCCATAGGCCTTGTAGCTAAAAGCTATTAGCTATACGCTCTGGTTAGGCTTACCTAAACGCAACCAGTGGGGTGGTTAAACATCCATGCTTTACAAAGTGCTAAATCTAATGGAAATCAAGCTAGTTTTGGTGGGTGGGCAAAACATCCATTTGGTCAGTGGCCCTAAACATTGGCTACATAGGGCCATTAGAGTCATCTGAATAGACCACATCCAGAGTCCCCTGCATCAAATGTAGGGCTGCAACTTGGGTGGGCTCAACCCAATGTTGGGTTCAATGTTGGGTTGCCACTTTAGAAACTCGAGTTAGGCTCGAGCCTAGATTTTGGCAACTCGATCAAAATCAGGTTGAGGCTTTCGGCAACTTGACCCAACCCGAGCCTGACAATATACCGCTGCAAATATAAACATATATATTTTGTTAATGTGTTTTATAGCCTATTTTAATATGATTTATGTTTGTAAAGATGGCAGAATAAAAAAAATTCTTATATGTATTTTTATATTGGAAGTTAATATAACAAAATTTACCAATATTTCCGAGCAATAAAAAACAATGAGTAATTTACCAACCCGACAATCCGACTAACCCGATCGGGTTGGGAATTATAGGCCCGACGGCCCTGACCTTGGGTTGGGTTGGGCTCACGACCATGAAGATCGGGTTGGGCTCATGTTGACCCCAAATCCGACCCACCCGCCCAAGATGCAGCCCCCTCAAATGTTTTTTCCCCGTCAGACAATTACTCGTGGTCGACTCAAAACCCTTAATATGGCGCGTTGCGAAGTGCCATGGTAAACCATACTGAGGAGTGAGAGATGGCGAAAAAGAGGAGAAGCGAAGCAGTTGCAGAGAACGGAGATGAGAAGAAAGAAGAAAATGAAGAGCTCGTTAATGGCGAAACTAAGAGAAAGAAAGAGAAGAAGTCCAAGAAGAAAGAGATACCCACAGTGAGCATTGCAGTGCCTGGCTCCATCATCGACAACGCACAATCACTCGAACTCGCCACACGTGTAATCTCTTCTCTTCGATTTGTTTATTAGGGTTATTAATTCATTCGAGATAGTTTTCAATCTCCATTTTCCTTAAATTTGTCTCTTTTCTTCTCAGTTGGCTGGTCAGATAGCCCGGGCCGCAACCATTTTCAGAATCGATGAGGTCAGTATTTTATTGAATTCTTTTGTGGGATTTTCGCCATTTCTGTTCGTGTCCATCGCTACTGTCCTGCACTGCCAAGATTTAATAGAGATTTACTTGGAATCGTGTATGAGTTTTTATGGGATTTCATGCTGATGTACAATTAGGGATTTTCCTTAGAGAGAAGTATAGATAAAAATAGGTTAATGGGGCTTCCCGTGTAACAATGATCAGAGGATTTGACAACAAATTCAACCTGTGCTAGAAGATATTAGAGTATGTAAGGTGCATGAGATGCACCATATCTTTACCAAGTACTGTGCCAAATGTCACATGTGTCACATGACACTTGTCAATATTTAGTTCGTGTTAGTTTTACGTAGTTATCTGCCACATGTATTGTAGTTAGTTACTTTCCACATGTTTCTCAAAGACATAGGTACTTGTAATGTAGTTACAACCACTCTTGTATAAGATTTCTATAAATAAGAACATTGTACGTAGATGCCTTAAGGTTGAGAGACACCCTTCAAATCTTAGACTTCTCTTGCTCTCTCTTCTTTTATTTTCATTGAAAGGTTTCTAAACCTTAACAGAAGAGTGTTTACTAACTGAAGAAATATTCATGTACAAATAGGTGGTAGTATTTGATAATAAGAGTATGACAGTGGATGATTCTAGAGTCACAACAGCTGAGGATGCAGATGGTAGTGAAAGTGGTGCTTTATTTCTCATAAGGATTTTGAAATATCTAGAGACACCGCAGTATCTTAGACGGAGTCTTTTCCCAAAGCATAACGACTTAAGATTTGTGGTATGAATCCGCTCTTTAAAAAATGGGATCTATTCAGCAGGCAAATTTTTATTATTTGATTTTATGGTTCATGTGAATTCAGAGAAGATCTCATTTTTACTTGCGTTTTACAGGGTATGTTGCCCCCTCTCGATGCTCCTCACCACCTGCGCAAGCATGAATGGGCTCTGTATCGGGAAGGTAACTTTTTTTAAACTATAAATATCTTCAGTTGATGTGCATTATGCTAGTCAGGGAAATGATTTACTTAATGCCTTTAAACTTCTTCTGATGATCATCTCATGGATGAAGTTTAAGGTTAGATGGGTATAAGGCCATAGATCAAGTGGTTGATTTACTGCACCTTAACCAAGACTTGCAGATTCAATCCCAGCTTACCCAGCAAAAAAGAAAAATAAAATAAAAAAAGAAGAATCAATGAACGAAAGAAAGAAATTTAAGGATAAATTTTCTCAGAGCATAGTTGAGCCTCTAGAGGTCTAGAGTTTTATTTTCTTATTTCAATTTAGTGATTGACTGACTCTTGATGCTTTTCAATTTGATGCTCGAGTGTCATACATACAGGGCTACATGCATCTGTCTATAGAAGGCAAGAGGCACTAGTGAAGGAAAAATCTTTTCGATATTTTGTTGATAGAATTTCACATAATATAAAATTAGAGCATGAGCAACGTGAGGTGACAGGTATGGGTGATGAGATAATTCTGCCCTGGTGGTTCCATGTTCTCTCATTCTGCCCTTGTGGTTCCATGCTCTCTCTCTCTCTCTCTCCTTGGTCATTGTTCATTCTCTATGCTACTGTTCTTGATAACAAACACAGGCTTTATTGGGGAAGGTGGGTAGTGGGAAGTACAAATCTCGAAATGTTCAAATTGATGCTTTCAAGATCCAAATAATGGCTGCAAGCTGGTCTTTTTGAAGTTCTATCTTCTCTCCAACCTGGTTTGGCAAAGCTTTTTTTAATCCTTTGGAATCTCTTGAGTAATTCCTAGAAGCTTGTTGGAGATCATTCAAGGGTGGTCTGCTGGTCCTTTAAAGTTCATGGGTGGATCTTGTGGAGGATGATTCCCTTTGGATGAAAAGTATGGGACAGTGGAGTTGGTTATAGGGAGGACTTAGTTGTTCATCATTGGTCTGCCATCCTTAAAGAGTTCAAAGGGATTGGATATACCAATTTCAGAATGAGTTAGGAATCTATTATTCATGGTGCCAGCTTTTTTGGTTGATTTCCTTTTGTAGGCTAATGAGTTCTCTCACTCATTAGGCCATTTTTGTATAGCATTCTTGTATACCGTGGTTCTTCCCCTCTTTTATATATATAAATATTCCATAAAAAAATGAATTGTAGCTGCAAGTCTACAATTACGCTCTTACCTGGATTTTTTCAAATGAAGAATGAAAGGCTAAGAGAGAGGAACTTAATGATACAAAAGCACATAGTTAAAATTGAAGACATTGTAAATACTACAAATTTGGCTATCCTGAAATTTGTTGGGTGTGAAGTATTGTTTTCACCATGAGGGCTACTGGAGTTTGTTTATCATTGCTTTTGTAGGGTTGGCTTTTCCCGTTGTGTGGACTATATTGTTTCTGTAGATGTTTAGCAGGCTCACCCTTATGACAAGCTGTTATTCATTGCTTCAAATTCTTTATTTTGTTCTTTTTTTTTTGCTTACATGATCAGCTGACCTTATATGTTGCAATGTCATTACAGGTATTACATTGAAAGAAAAAGCTTCAAATTCCTCGGGCACTCTAGTTGATGTTGGTTTAAGTAAGGTCTGGGTCGTGAATGCTTGTCCAAATCTGCGTAGCCTACAGAGATTTCTTATTTATCATTGATATTTATATTTGTCAATATTGCATTGATTATACGTTGTTTGACTCTGATTGTGCTCGCTTTTATTAGTTTTTGTTATATTGCTTGTCCGCATGTAAAATTTTGCGTAAGAAGTCATACGACATCAACAAAATTAGTTCTTGTAAACAAACATATGGTAAAGCATTATCAGTACTTTCTCCTCAATCGATTGTAGAAAGTTGAGCTATAAAGTAGTAAACATTTTAAAATGTTGCCTTCTTTGCCACTACAGGATTGGCTAAAACAGCTTGGCATGGCAAACACATGACAATCTTATAGGTCTTGCTTTAACTTGTTCACTCACTGTTGCATTAGTAAAGGCAACATGACATGCCAAACATATGATAAGATTTTATGAGGAGCCTTAGATTTCTGTCTTCATCTGTGATCAAGGTTACAATACCCTAAACTGACCATGCACTTGATGGTAGGGCTGCAACTTGGGCGGGCTCAACCCGAGCCCGACGGGTTGAACCCGACCTTAGGGTTGGGTTGGGTTAGCCCTTTTAGAACTTGGGTTGGGCTTGGGCCGGATTTTTGGTAACCCGATCAAATTGGGTTGGGTTAGGGTTGAGGCTTGGCCCAACCCGACCCAACCCGAGCCCGACTTACAAACTATATATATATATATATCGGGGGACAACAATTTCATACAATATTTTTTACAACAATTTTGACGTACCCACATGGAAGATGAATCAATAGCTGATATTTGGTGAGGATGATCTCCTCATCATATAGATCACCCCTACAAAAAATCAGCATATAGATCACCCTTACAAAAATCAGCTTATTCTGAAATTTCTAACCCCATCAAATGTGGTTTTCAAGTTAACAATAAAAATAAACGGTCCATAAATCTTCAACTTGTAAACCAGTCTACGAATATCAGATTGATTTGAATTTTATTGAAGATGATCTCCTCACTATAGAGACCATCCTTACCAAAAAATCATCTCATTCCAATACTGGCCGACGCCAATTTTTGTTGTAAAAAATGTTGTATGAAATTGTTGTTCCCCCATCTTGACCCATTAGTTTTACCGACAAATATCCACACTACATTTTGGCAAATGCAGCAACCTATGGATGTTTGTCTTTAGTAACTACGACCTTTGTGTGATATTACCAAATGTCATTGAAACTACATTTTGGCATTTTATGTGATCGGTTGATAGTGAAAATATCGTATTTTTCTCCAACGATTGTTTTTGGTTATTTCTTTAGTGACTTTTATCATGTATTTGAGTTGATGAACTTTTCCGTTATTACGAAAATATCATGTTTTCTTTCACGAGCTTTGAAAATGAAGTTATTATGCTATTATTTAATGGTTAGCACAACGGCTATTTTATTGACTGATAAAGTATTTTAATATGAAAAAATTCAACAATATTTTCAACCAATAAAAAAATTAAGAAATTGACCAACCCGACCCAACCCGATAGGGTTGGGTTAGGTTTGGAAAATCTAGGCCCGACCTTGGGTTGGGTTGGGTTAGGGTTGACAGCCTTTAAGGTTGGGTTGGGCTAGGGTTGACCTCCAACCCGACCCAACCCGCCCGAGTTGCAGCCCTACTTGATGGGGGGCTACCCCAAGTTGACTCTAAATTCAATTTGGTTTTTGATCTGGAATTCGTTATAAAACATGATGTAGTCGAGTTTCTCAAGTGCTATATTGCTTTTTCCCCTTAATTTCTGGAAAAATTGCCACTCAAGTCATTCAAAGTCTCAATTTGTTGAGTTGTCTTCAATCAATTTTGTGGAGAAAATTATTCTGTGATTAAGATATCAAAAATCATTAATCATTCAATTCATGTTTAAGAAAAACCAATATGAGAAAATACATAACCCTAATTTGAGTATTTAACAATATATTTTCACTTCAATGATTAGCAATCATGGACATGTGTGTAACATTTGCTTTTTTTTCTTCCTTTTTTTTTTCTTTTTCTTTCCACTGTGTCCATTGAAATGCTAATCAGGTGGCAGAATTTCTTAAAAGAGGGTAAAATGATATTGTACTTCTATGCTTCTGCTCTAGGAGAAGTCTGTTCACATAGATTATCGAAAAAAAGCTTTGTTCTCATTGTAAGCTTGTCTAAGTTTGATTTACTTCCTTATATGATGTGGAATATAAAATATTCTCACTTATTTCTTAAATAACCTTTTTAGTACTTGGTGAAAGTATCATTAGTGCCCATCTGGTTTATTTGTTGATTCCATACGAAATTGTGCAGAATGTTGTCATTGACCATGTACTTGAGCCTGGAGTACGAGTAACTGTGGCTATGGGAAATGACCGCCATCTGGGAACAGGTACCTGGATTGATATTTCTTCTGAAAATTTATAAACTAGTCAGAATTCATTCTCAACCATGTTTTGGAGCTGTCCTTCAAATTTGGTGTGATGTTGGCAAGCTAGCTAGATTCTTTTCATACATTGAAGTCATGTGCTAGTTGTGTTGTTTTACAGTACTGAACTTGTACCACATCAGTTGTTCCATGTTTATCTGTTATTCCACAATGGTGTTTCATTAAAGAAGAATTATTCATGATGAACTTGAAAGTTGGAATATCTGACGTGTTCTTTGATCCAAAAAGAAAAAGAAAAGGAAAAAGAGAGAATGGTGTGTCATTCTTAAGTGCTAACATATTGAAGTTTTATAATTCACAATAACTCCAGTTTTTTCTTGTTTCTTTGTTTTTAAAATGAGGCTTTTATTTGTGCCAGGAATTAATAATTGTTCTGAAAATAGATGTAGTTTATTATATGTTCTCATACTGTGGAATTGTGATGGTTGGTTAATCCTCTGAGTTACAATAAAGCATACAGTAATGCACTTCATGTAAATTACAATAAGTTGGCTCAGATGTCTAACCTATGTTTTGCAACAATTGGATGGCACTTGGGAATTTGGAATAAGAATTTGGGCAGCTTTTCAAAGTTTCTTGTTTTTGGCTTTGAGGAAGAATGTGGCTTTTGCAAACAACACATAGTTACTATAATGTGGCTCTTGCAACCAACACATAGTTACTATAATGTGGCTCTTGCGAACAACACATAGTTATTATAATGGCTCTTGCAAACAATAATTTGCTTTCAGTTATTATAATAATTTGTTAGTCTTGATTAATGGAAAAAAAAAAACTGTACATGTCTTTCAAATGCATAGACCAGCAGAAGAAACTAGTCTATATTAAAACTACTTTCACTCATCATGAAGTTTGAGACTGCTTATTTCCATTTGTCTAGATTGTTTGCACAAAATTGTGTCATCCTACAAGCCTAGGGAAGTAGGAATGTATTGGGGATATAAAGTACGATATGCTTCCAATGTCAGCTCTGTATTTAAGGACTGCCCTTATAAGGTATTCATTGTTTAGTTCCTTTTATTTTTTTTTAAGCTGTACAAGTTCATATGTTAACCAATTAATTCAACTTCTGATATTTCATCTAAATAGGATGGATATGATCATATGATTGGAACTTCGGAGCATGGTCTCATTGTTAACTCATCAGAGCTTGCTTTACCTACATTCAGGTACCTTTTGTGTGATTGGTGATCAATTGTGTTAGTGTAGCACAATGATTGTTACTTCTTTTAATATTTATTCTTGTATTTGTTTTTGTTGATGGAACAAAATTCACACTTTTACGTAAAATTAAATTACATAGTACACTTGAAATGGTTATCAAATTATGATCTCCTATCAATGATTCTTGCTTTTTGTAATTATTAGTGGTTAGTCTTTGAGACACTTCACCCACGTATCCATGCCATTGTTACTTTTGAATTTTTTAAATGAATGGCGAACATTTCAACAACTATTTGTAGCACACAGCCCTACATGGATCATGTATGAAGCTCACTACTGACATGAGAATGTTGTTCCCAATACTGTAGCACGACAGTGTCCAATTACTTGTGAAGTAGACCATACTGTTCATGTGACGTATCAACTCATCAATACAGACCACTCCATTGTCAGCCACCTGTTGGATGGGGTATAACCCAAAAATCAGACCAACTAGAGGTTCTTGACCTTCTTATCTATAATTAAACTTGGGTAGCTAAAAAGAAAACAGTTTATTGTCAGGCAAATGTTCATATGTGGGGGGTCTAGAAGTGTCCAATTGCTCCAATTTTTTGGGCGGTGTCTCATCAAGAGGTGGCTCACTGATTGTACTGTCACGTCTGATGAGTAGCGGAACTATGTATTCGGTATGGAGAGTTGGGATTTATTGAGGATGATGAAACTCAGGTTCATGTTCATCATATATTTTCTCTTGATCTGGAAGTCTTACGTCATCTTTTCCTGCTTTGAGATGGGCAGAATTAGTTTTTATTGATCTTAATCTTTCCACCTTTGAAGTCTTGAACAGTAGTAGTAAGCAAATTTATATAATCTGTTAATGCACTTAAGTGTATGCAGCATGAAAACTATATTCTTTGATCCAGACATGAATCTTGTTACCTGAATAACATCTAATTCCACAGGCACCTATTACTTGCTTTTGGTGGACTTGCGGGGTTGGAAGAGAGCATTGAAGAAGACAGTAACTTAAAGGTATATAACCTGGTGTGGGAATTATCTTCTTTGAGACAAAAACCTAGCTCAATAGCTGTGAGCGAAACCATCTTGTTTTTGCAATTGTGCTGGAAATATTTTACTTCAGAATATTCATGTATGGATACTTAAAATTTATGGAACAATGATAATGGGCAATATATGTAAACAAAGAAGCCTTGGGAACATTTCAGTTTTTGTTTGGAGTCTCGTTCCTGCAGAGCTTGGGGATTCAGGTCATTCTTCAAGTTCTTAGATGGGACACTTCTAGTGGCTACAACTTGAAGTGGATAATCGAACCTTCAGCCTAATGAACTTTGGTTTTGAGGGGTTTGGTATTCTAAACTTATTTGCTTTCGTGTTATTTTACAAAATTTTGGGTCTTCTTTGTTATTTGGACAGTTCACAGAGCAGTTCATTTTGCTCCTACTATTATCTCATATAGATGCTTCTGAAGCACTCCTGCTCTATTTTTGAGACCCATTGATTTCTTTGTTTATCCTTACCCTAAATAGTTGGTTAAGGCACTGTATATGCTGATGCTGATTCCCTCTCCTGCATTTGACTCTCTTCCACATTGTGAAACTACGATTACTCTGCCATCTTGTAGCTGAAGTACTGATGAATGTTTATCTTGTCGCTTTGACAGGGGAAGGATGTACGTGAGGTCTTTGATTCCTACTTGAACACATGCCCTCATCAAGGGAGTAGAACAATTCGAACTGAGGTACTCATTTTTCATTCTCTACTTTTCTGTCTATATTCGACGGTGGTAGTAATGTCTTGTCTGCATTTTGTCACATACAGGAAGCCATTTTCATATCCTTACAGTATTTCCAAGAACCCATTAATCGCGCATTGCAGAGACTTGAAGACTGAAATTACTCGATCTTTTCTATAAATGCATGATTCCTTTTTCTCATGCTGAATCATAGTTTTTCCACATTCTGAGGTGGTCGGCAACATTCTGAAATGCCAGGATCGTGTACTACCCAGTTCAATATGTATCGGCCTGGTGTATTTGTTGCCAATTAAGTCAAAAAAGGGTCGTGCCATCGGTTAAAGTTCTCACTTGAAAGAACAGTTTTGAACACAATGATCAAGATTTGGTTCCAGTTGATTATGAGAAGGGCTTTTTACCATTGAAAGGTTTGTACAAGTAGAAAGGTGAAGAGTAGAGGAATATATCTCTCTTTATATTTGAACGCACTAATCACACCCGATCCATCATTGATTGGCTTTCCCGTACACCAAAAATCAGCCTGAATGGTATCTGTAGTCTATTTGATCATTTTGAGCTCCAAAAAAGGTATTCGAATCCAATGGGTAAACATCACCCAATGCAAAATGCTCAAATCCAATGGCTATATAATACCAATCAAGCTGAATTTTGGTGTGTGCGTCCATCAAGGGTGGGCCAATCATTCATTTGTTAGTGAGCCTGAAAAGAGTGTATGGAGCATTTTTACGCTCCCACATTTATTCTACTTATTAATGGAAATGTGTTCGTGTGATCTTCCTCCACGAGAAAAAAATTGATGACGGATGTTCATCATCAATGTTGATGACGGACTATAGTGTGAGACACGTGGCATACTATTAGAGGCTATTGACTGGATGTTTGGCTCATCTCTAGGTAGACTTAGGCAACAAAACTCAGCCTGATTAGTGATTTCTAACATTTGGATTATAATTTTCGAAATTCACGGTAAAAAGTAAATCATGAAAAAGACTAATCCAATGGATAAATTACTAGTCAAGATGAATTTTGGTATGTACTAGTAGGGCTGCAAGAATTGCTCAACCCTCGGTGTCGGGCCTATTTTGGGAAGCCCTTCAGCACTCGGTGTTGGGCTCAGGCCAGATTTTGGTAAGCCCGATCAACATTGTGTTGGGCTTGGGTTGAGACTCGGAGAAACCCGAGCCACTGACATTATGGATGTTTGGCCAACTTCTTTGTGGACTTAACACCAAAAATCAGCCAGATTTCTAGCAGTTGATTTAACACTCTCAAAATAATCAAATCCAATGGTTAGAAATCACCATATTAAAATACTGAAATCCAATCGCTGGAGATCACCAATTACGCTGATATTTGGTGGGTAGGTCCATCAAGAGGTGAACCACGCATTCGTGGGCTTGACAGAGTCTGCCAGGACAACAAACTCGGGTTCTAATCATTGTCCATGTATACATAAAAATCGATTTGGCTTAAACCCTTGGCGCATTTATTTTTGACCACAGATCAAATGGTTCTAATCACTAATCAGGCTGATTTTCGGTTTGCAGGTCCACTTATGGATTGGCTAAACATCCATTCGGTCAGAGTCCTCTAGGAGTGTGCCATGTGGCTCATATTGCGTGCTGTCATTGGCCTCGATTACATCCCGAAGTCATCAAAGTTTAACTCTGATCTTTCCATAAGGATTCAACGATAGTCGATTGGGTGCTTTAACGAGTTAGTCAATGAAATTGACTAATTGTCAAGGTAGCCGTATTTCGGAGTATAGAGGGGTCTTATTAAGGATGAGACTTTTTCAAATGCGGAAGCACGATTTGTGTTACTCATCGCTGTCGTATGGGCCCATGACCGCATGGATGTTTATCCACCCCTTGCATTGGATTGGACTCATTGTTATGGGCTAATCTTAACCGTGGGAATTTGTGCATTATTGACAATTATTTGGGGTTCAAGGTCGGAAGGTTCATCAAAGGGAGCTCTTATTTGCACAACCCATTCCCCGACTCCTAGTCGGGGCACACCCCCAAAAAGAGAGATCTCTCTCTAAAACTTGGCTGACCGGTGACGGTCACTGCACACCCACAAAATTAGCCACATAGCACATTTTTAGAGGACACTGAGCGTGTAGATGTTTGGCCAATCTCTAGGTGAACCTATAAACCCAAAATCAACTTGCTTAGATATTTCCAAGCGTTGGATTGGAGCCATTTTCATGGGTTGATTTAACCGTGGGAATTTCAGCATTATCGACCATTATTTGGGGTACAAGATCGAAAGGTTTGAAATCACTAATCAGGCTGATTTTTGGATTGTAGGTTCACCTAGGGATTGGTCATCCATATGGTCAGTGTCCTCTAAAAATATGCCATGTGGCTCATTTTGTGGGTGTGCAGTGACGGTCACCGGTCAGCCAAGTTTTAGAGAGAGAGAGATCTATTTTCGGGCTGTGCCCCGACTAGGAGTCCACCGGGATAGGAAATGAGGTGTGCAAATATGAGCTCCCTTCATCAAATGCCTCTCCATGCCATGGACTAAAAAAAGTTTATGAAATGCTACTTAGAAATGGGGTGTGCAAATATGAGCTCCCTTCATCAAATGCCTCTCCATGCCATGGACTAAAAAAAGTTTATGAAATGTTACTTAGATGCTTTCAAGTCATTATTACATTTTCAACCCGCTTTCTACCACATAATTACTTTGTCATACCCTTATCGAGTAAACCTTCGCTTACACCTATGTGTGAGCAAGGCCGATCACACACCACAATGTTAGCCACGTGGCACATTCTTAGAGGAAGATGACCGTATGGATGTTTGGCCAGTCCCTCGTTGGATCTGAAAACTAAAAATCAGCCTGATTAGTTATGTCAGACCTTTGGATCTAGTACCCCAAATAATGGTCAATAATGCTCTAAATTCTACGATTAAAAGCAACCCATGCAAATGACTCCAATCCAACGCTTAGAAATCACTAATCAAGTTAATTTTTGGTTTACAAGTCGACCGAGGGACTAGCCAAACATCCATACAGTCATCGTCCTCTAAGAGTGTGCCCCGTGGCTCATATTGTGATGTGTTTGCTCACATACTAGTGTGAGGAAAAATTGGTACTTATTAAGAGCACTCTTTCTAGCTTGCCGCTTTATTACATGTCTATCTTTGCGATGCCGGTGAGTGTGGAGAAGAGAATTGTTAGGCTCATGAGGAACTTCCTATGGAGTGGATTTGGAGAGGGTCGGAAGTTGTGTCTTGTTAGTTGGAAATTTGTCACGAGGCCTAGAGGGAGAGGTGGCCTAGGTATCCGGAAGCTTTGAAATATGGGTGAAGCCTTGAGAGGTAAATGGCTGTGGAGATGTGGTTTGGAGAGAGGCAGTTTGTGGCGTAGTGTGATAGTTGGGAGGTACGGTGAGAACGTGACGGGTTGGGTCAATAAGTCCCCTA
Organism: Euptelea pleiosperma; assembly: GCA_035048495.1. Taxonomy (NCBI): domain Eukaryota; kingdom Viridiplantae; phylum Streptophyta; class Magnoliopsida; order Ranunculales; family Eupteleaceae; genus Euptelea; species Euptelea pleiosperma. The sequence goes on from CM068546.1 coordinate 30,110,504, forward strand.
GAGGTACTTATGGGTGCAGGGTTTGGAGAGGGATTATGAATGGGCTGCAGAAGTTTGAGGAAGGGGTGGTATTCAAGGTGGGCAAGGGCAAAAGAGTACTTTTTTGGAAGGATTCTTGGAGCTCCGAGGTTAGGCTTAAGTTTGAATTTAACGATCTATATGTTATTTCTTCTAAGAAGTTGGCCACTGTTTGCGAGATGCAGGTTGTAGGTGATGCTTTGCCAATTTGGGATTTTGGATTCCGTCGGAACCTCAATGATGGAGAATCATCTCGTATGGCGGATTTCCTTGTGAAAGTAGGGGATACTTTTCTCTTAACCAGGTAGAAGACGTCAGATGGTAGAGTCATGACAATAAAGATAAATTCTCTGTGCATTCCTTCTATGAGGCATTAGATCATAGTGAGGAAGTTGTCTTCCCTGTGGCTAAGGTGTGGGCCAATAGAGCCCCATCCAAAGTTCGATTCCTTGCATGGTGTGTGGTTCATGGTAGAGTTCAGACTATAGACTTCCTATGGAGTAGAGGCATCGGGGTGATTGATCATTGTCCCATGTGTTTAGAGAGTGAAGAGTCCAGCGATCACCTCTTCATTGTAGAATTGCTTCGTCGATTCGGTCAGAATTTCTTAGAGATTTTGGTTACATTTGGGCTGCTCCTCAGTCGATCGCGGATTTGTTTTTGTCTTGGAGTAGCAAGGCATTTGGTGATCTCGGGAAGAGGTTATGGGCTCTCACTCCGCTGGCTATTTTATGGGGTATTTGGAGAGAGCGAAATAATAGGGTATTTGAGGGGAGGTGTTCTTCCCTTGAAGCCCTCATGTTGGAGATTCGTGGTCTTATCTTCATCTGGGTCAAATTGTATGAAGAAGGGAGGGGAGTCAAGTTTGAAGATGTGGTGTTTAGTTGGCCGTCCTTGATTGGGAGGAGTTGAGTTCCTTTGTACGGGTGGGTTGTGCCCTCTTGTTTTCCTTTCTCTTTTTGTTGTTGTTCTTTTTTTGCGCCTTGGCAAGCTTTCTTAGACTCTAAGCCTTCAATAAAATATTCTCTTTACCTTTCCAAAAAATAGGAGAGGTTTTCTCCCCTTATTCTTATTTTCAATACATCCCTCCACGTCAGCACATTAGCATGTAGAAGGTCCATCCATCTACGTTGATGACCGATGACATGTGAGCCACGTAACACACTCTTAGAGACTACTGACCGTATGCACATCCATAGGTAGATATACATACCAAAAATAATCGTGATTAGTTATTAACCTTTGGATCTGAGCACCACAAATAATGCTTGAACTTCATGGTTAAAAATCAACCATGTAAAAGACTCTAATCCAGTGGATAGAAGTTATTAATTCGGTTGAATTTTGGTACATAAGTCCAGCTAGCTAGGGATGCGCCAAGGAAAAAGATGTAACAAGGTATGCCTGAAACTGTTTCATTTGCGGAAGCGGCATTTTTGCGCTGCCATCTGGGCCTACTGACCACATGGATGTTTATCCCACCCTTGGTGGATATACAGACCAAAAATCACCTTGATTGGTAATTTATAACCATTAGATTTTAACACGTTTTAGCACTTTTTAAGGCGTTCTTATAGCCGTTGAATGCAACCATATTTTGAGTACTAAAACCAACGGCTAAAAACCATTAAACAAGCTGATTTTTGGTATGAATGTCAATTAAGGGGTGCTCAAATCCTACGGTTAGAAATCACCAATCAAGCTGATTTTTGGTGTGTGGGTCCACCAAGATGTGGGCCAAATATTCATGGAGTCGGTGGGCCCGAAAGAGTCTACTACGTGACAAATTGAGGGACTTCGCATCAAAATTTTGATACCGAAGTCGGTACAAGGAACAGCCCCAAATGAAAAAATCTATGATACCGACTTCGGTATCAAAATTTTGATGCCGAAGTCCCTCAATTTGCCACGTAGTAGACTCTTTCGGGCCCACCGACAACATGAATACTTGTCCCACATCTTGGTGGACCCACACACCAAAAACCAGCGTGATTGGTGATTTCTAGCCATAGGATTTGAGCACTTTTCATCATGGGTTTATGAACATGCCTATGAAATGGTTCCAAGCCCATGATGAAAAAGTACTCAAATTCAATGGCTAGAAGTCGCTAATCACGCTGATTTTTGGTGTGTGGGTCCACCAAGATGTGGGCCAAATATTTATGGAGTCGGTGGGCCCGAAAGAGTATACTACATGGCAAATTGAGGGACTTCGGCATCAAAATTTTGATACCGAAGTCGGTATCAAAGAACAGCCCATCAGAACTGTCAGCGTCGTTTAAAATTGTGCCACGTAGATCATGTTGAGGACTGTGACGGATATTCGCTGACCGTCGCCGGTGAGGCAAGTTTTACTGCACGACTTCCGAATCAAACACTGCTCTTCACATCACAGACGTCTTTTCAGGTGTGCTAAATACTCAATTATTTTCGCTTCAGTTTTCCTCGAGCCGTGCGAGAATTCAGTCGCGCATTTGTGAATTTTGTCCGAAGTAGAAAGCGAGGGGAAAACCCACTGTCCTCTGTATGTGAACAATGGGTAAGAGAGGTGGTGGCACGAAGATGATGGTAGACTCCTCACTTAAAAATCAGGTGTGTTCTTACAGAGGTTTTTTTTTTTTTTTTTTACAACTTGCTTTGCTTTCCTCTGTTCTCTCTTTTTTCTTCATCCTTGGGATGGGTTAAAGGGGAAGAGTATTTGAGTTGTGCAAGAAACAAAAGAATGCAAAGAATGAGATGTTTACTCTCTATTTCTTCTTCTTCTTCTCTCTCTCTCCCTCTCTCCCTCTCTCTCTCTCTCTCTCTCTCTCTTGTTGGGCATTACTTTCACTGTGATGTTAGTTTTAATGTTTTGGAAGCTTGTGATTATATTTTATTTTCACTTTTGTAGTTTGGAGTCATGCATAAATCTTACATTTTATGTGTAGGCACTAGGCGCTAGGCACTCTACAATTTCTTACTTGGTTTGTAGTTGGAAATATTAAGTAGTTTGTATGAATCTGTTATTCTTCTTAAATCTTTCTTCCAAACTGTTTTTCCCAGTTAAATGTAAAAAAAAATGCTATTTTTTGGATTTGATTTGGTCTTATCCTGTATTATATGTTGTCTATTAATGGCAAAAACATTTTTGATGCTTTGGCAAAAAATCAAATTTGGCCAATCAGTGCACGTGGTTTGGGGGTGGGGTTGGACCCACAGTATTGGAATTTTTCCTTTTCAAATCTTGTGGTGGGGCCCCACATGATTTTAGGCTATGCATGGTGATCAACAAAAAAAAATGTTGTCTTTGCTCACTTGCTCCAAATCTCTTGGATACATGCAGGATTATCGTACATACAGGACTAAATGGGTCCATGTGTTTCACCTCCACACATTCACCCATGTGGCAGATTTCTGCCAATAACATGCTGTCACATGGCAAACAATTCATTTACTTTTTATTTAGGTCGGAACAAATTTTCCCGAGAAAAGAATTGGGAAATGCCTTAAAATGGCTGATTGATTGCAACTGAGAACACATATTTCAATCATGTGAGAAAATAAAGGTGTATTTTCAGGTGGAAATGAATTCTCACCTATCTGGATGGGAAATGTTCCGGGCTTTGTAGGGAAAATTATACAGATTTAAAATGGCTATCTAACAATGGACAGTTGTATTTTCCCAAGGAAAATGCAATTAACCCACTTGGTAATCAAACACGCCCGGCCGACATTGGAAGGGAATGGTAGAATGAATGGTGACCACATTCTTAGGGTATAGGCATAATGTGGATAGGGGAATTGTCCACATGGCCAATCACTCTCAACGTCGCAAGAAAAGCCCTGCCGATACAGAATAGTAACTAGTACACTTATGTTTTATGAAATGTTTATTGGAAGTTAGGTTCAGTATGGTGATCAACACAACCTTTTACAGAAAAAAGATTTGTATGTCAGAAAATGTTGATACAGAAAACGTTTTATAACATTTATATGCAAAAATCATTTCTAGAAAACTTATTCAGGGCAACCGCATAGAGCCTTAGATGTCTAGATTGTTAAAAAAGTGGTAAGTAGAAAGAATTACCCAACAGAGACGTTGGATTGTGAATTTTGGTACTGGAAGCTAAAGTGGATTTTTGGGACCCCTTATATCCTTCACGGATCCAGTAACCAGATCAATCTATTTTGTGTTAGCCTGAAAGCTCAAATCCTTCTTTGAAAAGAACAAGAATGAGCCCCGAAATAACAGCAGAATTGACCAACTTAGCTGCTCGCGGGAACAAGATGTTGGAGATTGCAAAAACCATCCCTAGACGATCTCAACGTATTCAGAACACGGCTTCGTCTTCTCAAGATCGAGAAGCTGGTGAGCATGAGGAAGGTCACCAGTGTTCTTACAAAGGAAAAAAGGCTTCCATGGAAGAGAAAATTGACAATCTAATTATACTTTTGGAAGAGAAAGGAAAGACTATTGAAGCATTGTTGTCCAAGGTAGTTAATTATAGCTTTTTTACAGCATTAGTTCTACTGTTTAGTCAATATTTTTGGTTCTGTTATTGGTTGAACTAAATTCATTTTTTTCCAAAACAGGGAGTTGATAGGTGCATTGTGCCGCAAGACCCATGTGCGACGGACATTGGATCAGAGACGAAGAAAGACAAATACAAGCACATGTATATAGAATCTCAGAAAAAGGTCACTGCTTTTAATTCCTTGGTTGCCTATTGTTTTTTGTATATAGTACGTCAATATTTGTTATTCTCACGTCACTTTTCAGATTAATGACTTGAAAGACAAAAATTATGAGCTACATCAATATTTGTTATTCTCACGTCTCTACGTCACTTTTCAGATTAATGACTTGAAAGACGAAAATTATGAGCTACGTAAGAACTTGGAAACTGCTCTTGGAAAACTTGACGGAGTATGCTCTCTACTACATCCACTCTTCTTTTTTTTTTTTTTTTTTTAAAGTCTATATTTTACTTGTGAATTGTTGGTTACTTCTGAAGTATTATTTTTGTTATACAATAGGATCTACTGTATATATGGATACCTATATTACCCAGATATGCCAAGGACACAGCTCCGACACGGCATGGATATGACATTTACACTAAAAATTGAAGTATCCGTATCCAACACGGATACTGCACCCATTTTGAAGTATCAGGGTAACATGGATAGATACATGCTTGTTGGTGGATCACATCTTGGAGATCCTTGTGTGTAAATTATAGCTGCATTATTCTTCCGTGTTAAGAAAAAAGAAATAGTCTAGAATTCAGTTTATCTAATGATTAGGATCATTGAATTGGCTTGATTTTGAGGCTGGAAGGTATCTTGGGTGAGACCCACCAAGATTTGGTTTTTGAGGGGTGAGTTTAAAATTGGTAAAGTTGACACCGGCTCATCCGACTGTGGATTTTATTTTTAGTTTTATTCCACTTGGCTGATTCACGGCCATCGAGTTCACCCCAAAAAGGTTCACTCCTCCGTCAGCTCGGGGTAATATTGTTGATTCATCGGCTTAAATGCATGTTGATTATCTTTCCTTTACATTTCTTTTTTTCTTTGTTTCTTTCCAGTATGAGAATGGGCAGCTTGTTTTCTCTGATGCAATCGAGAAGTTAAAGGATGCATGTGTGATTTCAAGTCTAACAAAAACAGCCGAAATAGTGTTTGGTCTTTCTTCTTCTCAGGCAATTGCTGGTGGCTTTGCTGTTCCAACTGCCTTTCCTCATGCCAATTCTCCAGGAGCTAAAAGAAAGAGGATTACTAAAGCTAAAAGAAAGGTCGCTACAGGCAGTGGAAAGAAGGAATGAACTCCTACTTCTCCAACCAGGTGACTTGGTTGAACTTTTTTGGACAAATAGTTTTGTTGGTGTTGAAAGTAGACCGCTGGATGTTTTGTTTGCAACAGTCGGCATGATCTGTTATCGTCACAAACATAGATCTTGTAGTACCGTCGTAAGGCTACTTTATCCAACTAGCCTTTTTAATGGGAGTCTGCCTTGAGCAGAAGTTTTTGCATATAATAAGATTTAGTCATTAGCATGATCTGTTATGACACATTGATATTCTCGACATAGATCCTTTAGTATTATCCAACTAGCCTCCGTAACAGGAATCTGCATTGGGGATGAAGATCTTTTCTCACTTGAATTTGATGTGAAAGCACAAGAGAGCAAGCAAAGAGTGAGATCATGCTCTCCCTCCTTGTTCGGTCCAGCTTTAGACATAAACTATGTTTGGGTACTCGATTTTTTACCACAACAGCTACAAGCAAAACATAATTTGTTTGAAATTGACAGGAAAGTGTCGCGGACTTGGTTGCCTCCTTTATTATTGAACACCTTCCTGTTTCTTTCTTTACAAAAGTCTTGTACAATCACAAAAGGAAGAATGTGCCAAAGACTCATACAGCACTGAGAAAACGCAAAAAGGAATAGGAAGGCACATCATACTTCTCGGGCTGCACATCATACCTCTCGGGCCATGTTGTTGTGGAAAAGAAGGTAGTTAATTGGCTCCTCATTTTCTTCAGATATGGCACAAAAGCAACTATGCATCTCAATCAAATTGTCCATTGTCTATATCCTCTCTTGCACTGCACACCAAACAAAAGACCACATTAGAAGGGATCTTGTGGCCCCAACAGAAGTTGTAGAAAGAGCTGGATAAAAGGATTTGACTGGACACAACTACTGATGTGAGTCTTCAACCTGATGATCAATGCTACACCCTTGAATACGACCCAGAAAAAGGCTTAAACCTGCTCTTTCCTATTATAGGTATTGACGAAAATTCATCCCTAAAAAGGGTATCACCACATCACAAATCTTCCTAAATGGGACCATATCGCCTTGCCCACCTTAAACCAACCATATGTGGAGAATTCCGGCAACATACAAGATGCACTTTCTGACCCCAACTCCTCTCTCTCCACCCGAAGCCACCCAATAAATATTTAAGAAATCCCAACTAACATAAGCATAAGCTTTCTCCATGTCAATCTTGCATACTAACCCCGACACTCCCGTGAGTTTACTAGAGATGATACTGTCATTAGTGGTAAGCACGCCATCCAAAGTTTGTTTATCCGTGGAAAGAGAAAGCACCTATGAATCTCTCTTGCAATTTCTATGAGAAGCTTCACGTGAGCAAAGCCAAGTTTTTAAGATTCAAGCTTGTAGTATTTATTCCCACTTAGCTTGTAGTGTTTCGTCCCATTTATGTTTGTGTTCAGTTGGAAGCTTGAATTGTCAAGCAGTCATGTGGTTGGGATTACTTTGTAAAACCCACCATTGCTTAAATTCTTGGGCTCAACCCTAGTTAGCAATTCCCCATTTAATACGCATATTTTAACGAAACATATTATACAACCTTATTATTCAAAGAATCAATAAATTCCACGTACTTTATGAGAAATCGTATTAAACGCGCATTACGCATGAATTATTGAAAAAACTATTTTGAAATGTAAAATATGTCAGTGCCTTCACCAGTTTGAGAGAGATCCAAATAAGTTTGTTATTCCTCCCTCTCTAACCCGACCAACGGTATCTAACCCGAGTTAGCTTGGCTTAAGGACCTTAGGCCTGACCTTGAGTTGGGTTGGAGTCGTTGGACTTTGGTTGATCCCCAACCCACCCGAGTTGCACTCCTAATTAGGTTCCACTCAGATAACCATCGCTTCACTTAAAAGGACCCTCTTAGTGCAACCCAAAACACTTAAATTTATATCCAACATGTTTGTCTCAGCTACAAATCGTCTTCAAGTATGCAAATATGTTAGAAGCCCCCCAACTCTTTTGGTCCTCACTTCACCTTCCCATTTTATACTCATCTCTTATAGAGATTACTGCAAGTCGTTTTCTTGGGGCTCATATGATTTGGGCTCAATCTTGACCACCCCTTACAGTAACATTGATGAAAAATGATACATGAGAGAAATTTGGAAAAAGGGAGAAGCCCAAAATAAAGTCTTCATTACAGATTATCATCTCAAACATACATCATACAGCTAGTGTACATGGTACATGGTACAGAAGCCCAATTTACACTTAACAATAAAAGGAAAACATGAGTGGACATGGTACAGAAATTGGATCTACAGCTAGTGTTCGTCACAGTAGTACTCGTCAAGAGAAGTAGAGAACCCAAATATATCAGTTTGGGGCGCCAGAGGAGCTTCAGTATCACTACCATTACCATCTCCACTGTTTGCCTCTTCTGCTATTGGTGGTGGCGGAGACGAAAAGTCCAAGCACGTCCCACGTACGACTTGCTCATAAGATGCTGAAAGATCATGGCTGGTGTGTTGGTGGTACTCCACAAGTTGGTGAAGGCACTGATTCTCCCTAGTTAGGTTTGCGTTCTCGCTCGCCAATCTGGACTTCTCGGCAAGCAGTGCTTCTAATTGAAGTCTCACCTGCAAAGTAGCCGGCAATGTTAAAACTACGAGCCCAAATTTGCGTAGGGAGCTCCCTATGATAAATCATTAGTCCCATCCCTTTTGGGATCAATATTTGAGAAAGGCCTGATAAAATGTCTTCTAGTTTTGTGTGAACAAATTATGTGCAATGAGCCATTATTGAATGTTTAATGTACACATAAAGGTTTGACATTCAAACAATGCAACAGGAGAGACAATTAAGTGAGGGGGATTACCAGATCATCTTCTTCGGGTCTGACCCGTTTCCCGAATCCATCTTGAAGTCTCTTATTCTCCTCCTCAAGCAGAGCACATTGTTCTTGCATAAAACATAAATCCAATTTTATCGATTTCAGTTCTCTTGCAAGAGTAGCTGATTTGGTTGCCATGGAAACTGCAAGCTGCAAAAGACAGAAAAACAATTAACAACCAGCACAAAAAATCTACTATACTTATCAATGAAGTACAAAAGAAAGAAACAAAACCCAACATTTTTAGTTCTCTTCAGCTTCCCGTGCTTTAGGCTTTGTTCATTTTCTTTCTGATCAAGATCCCCCTGATCGTCGGAAGATTCATAAGAATCATATTTCTTCTTCACTTTTTTCTTGTTTATTTCTTCTTCTTCACCTTCTGGATTCTCTGGATTAGTATGCAACAATTCGGTTAGCGAGGGTTTAGCTAGATCTCTTGCTCCCTGTCATAGAAAACAGAGGTAAGTCTAATCACTAATGCTGTTGTTACATTTAACCCCTAATCAAAACAGATACTTTAAACCAATCAACTGGGACAAAGAGGGGCATAAGAAAAACAGAGATTTGATCCTTTAAACCCATAACATTGAACGTGCGGACTCATAGGTAATAGTCCAAAACCCAAAACATTTGAGAAAACTAAAACTTTGTTTCATTAAAAGAGTATCCAACCTATGCCAATACATCAAAATAGAATTATGCAAATCATGTCCTAGAGGACCCTTAAGTTCTTTAAAAAAAAACAAAAAACAAACCATGTTCTGACTCATAAGAATATACCCATACTTGTAAATTAATCTCCAGATAAAGATGAATAAAAGAAAACCCAGAACCCAATTTGGCAAAAAAAAAAAAAAACTGTTTTAAGTGAATAATAACTCCGCTTGAAGCTTTCTTCCTACAGATTCTACTGTATACAGGCTCTAATACATTTTATAAGAAAGAAATAAAAGAAGTTTACCTGCAGCGCAGTGTCTAAGGTACTTGTAAGCTGGGACAGAGAAGAGGAAACTGAATCAAATCCCCTGAACAGAAGCAAACAGTCTTCTCTCAAGCGTTTACCATGTTCTTGTTCTCCAATATCCTATAAAAATCCAAACAAAGCGATCCCATAATTTTTTCTCTCTTTCTTTAACAATGATTTAAAAACTGAAGCTACTGTGATTCATAAACTTAAATAGGCGGAAATTCTCACAGTTGGAGCTTGGCCGATGGGGCCACCATCGAGCTTTCGATTGTCGAGAAGGGTATCGATCCGGATGCGAAGGGCACTCCAAAAGAGCTTCTCTGAGGAGGGGCAAAACAGAGGAGAAGACTCCATGGAGATACTCGACTCCTGTAATCAAATTGAAGAAAATTAATTAAAACCTAGATATGGGGAACAAGTAGTTGCAGTAGTTCTTTCAGATGGAGAAGAAATCTTGTCGAGGCGAGCAGGAGATAACGTGTCCAACGGAACTGTCATTAGAGATCCTGTGAGAGAGAGAGAGAGAGAGACAGTAACGGCTAGTTTTTGAAGAGCCTTGCCAACAATGCAAGAAAATGTTAAGAACTTTAAATAGGTCCGCCGACAGAACCAACGTTCCCCTGAGTAAAACTTCGCTGACCGGCCGCCCACAATGAGGCACGTGGTACAATCCTAGAGGACGATGACAGTATAGATGTTTGACCAATCCAAGGTGGACATACAAACCAACAATCAGCCTGACTAGTGATTTCAAACCTTTGGATCATTGATCCCCAAATAATGGTCAATAATGCTCAAATTCCCACGGTAAAAATCAACACCATGAAAATGACTCCAATCTAAAGTTTAGAAATCACTAATCAGGTTGATTTTTGGTTTGTAGCTCTCTAGGGATTGGCCAAACATCCATACGATCAGTATAAAAATGTACCACGTGGCTCATATTGTAGGCAGTCAGTGGCTTCGCTGACCATCTACAGTCAGCGAAGTTTTACTCTTAAAAATTTTTAGGCGGCGGCAAAATTTTAGTTGCCTTTGGATTTGGAAATTTTAAATCCAAAGGGTAGATATTGCTTCAAAGTGGACTACGGTACAGGAAAATTTTCGATGCAGAGGATGAGTGGTAAATCTGAACCACTCATCTTGACTTTTTCAGAACCCTACAATATGAGCCACATGGCACACTCTTAGAGGATGCTGACCGTATAGATGTTTGGTTAGTCCCTCAGTGGACTTGTAAACCAAAAAATCAGCCTAATTAGTGATATCTAAGCGATTCGCTCGCAGTTATTTTCATGGGTTGATTTTAACGATAAATTTGAGCGTTATTTGGGTGCAAAAATCCAAAGGTTGTATATCACTAATCAATCTGATTTTTGGTTTGTTGGTCCACCGAGGGATTGGCCAAACATCCATACGGTCAGCGCCCTCTGATCATATGCCACGTGGCTCGTATTAAGTGCCGTGACCGGATTCCGTTACAACATCTTGTGACACAAGGCATCCTTTTCTTTTCGGAAACTTTACCCTTTTCATGGTTATTGTACAAGGAGGGGAAAACGATGATGGAAAGACTGCTGTGGTTTTAGGTTACACAAAAAAAAAAAAAAAAGACTCTTGTGGTTTTGAAGGTGGACATACATTTCAACCGTTGTGGATAAAGTTTTTATGATAAATCTTTTTGTTTCTCTTGCAATTCTCATTGATCTCTCAACGATTTTCGGTAATTTTTTTTTTCTTTATATTGAATTACTGAACATAAAATAAGGTGGAAAATTAGTGGAGCATGAGATTGGATTCTATGGTGCATGTTAGCTTCCTGCGATTTTTATGAGTTGTACGTTTTGTAGTTGGTGAAGGTGTGGAAGAAGTGAAGGAACACATCGCTGCGGTGGTAGCTATTCCGGTGGTTTCGACGCTGAAATCATAAGAGATGCCGGGGTTTGGAGGAACCTTCAGTTGCATCTGAAGATTCTGGGAAGTTGATTTCAAACTTCCATGGCCATCTCTCTTTCTCTCAATTCTGACTGTCGAGTGTCGAAGCAAATGGGTTTTGCGTGAAGGTAAAATGGTAATGTTCAAATAGCACGGAGACTTGGCGAAGGAAGATGTCTCGCCAACATTGGCGGGGTGGGAAGATTTTTTAGCTAGCGACCTGCTAGAGATCGGATTTAGAAGGTTTTCGCCAAATTTTAGTGCTTCCCACAAAACTTCTATTTTCCACCAATTTCTTTGTTTCTGAAAATTTTATTCGCTCATTGTCTCTTTCTATCCTCTCCTATTAAACCGATCTCACTTCTCGTTCTCGAACACCCCTCTCTTCTTCTCGTTACTTTCTAGGGTTAGGGTTTCCCGATCTCTAGATTATCTTCTTCTTCTCTACAACTTAAGGCCTAGAGGAGTTTGATAGCGGCTGTACGGGTGAGACAACCTACCCAATGCAGATAATCTCTTATTCTTCTTTCTTAGCTTTTAGATTAGATGTTTTTAGGGATCATCAGTTTTGTTTTGGTTTATTTTGCTATTTATTGTTGTTGCTGTTGAGGTCTGTTTCCATCATATTTCTTCATCTTCTTCCTGTGTTTGTGGATGCTAAAAAAATGTAGTATTTGCAATTAAAAATATATGAAGTAAAAAAATTTATTTTTTATAAAGAATTTCAAAGTTGGCAACTGCCCCCTGGGTCCGCCACTCGTTTCAGTCATTCACAGAGTGTAGTTCTCAGTAAGCAAATGCAACCTTATTCTAGTTTGACTATTGTAGGAATAGGAGAGCAATTAGTTCATGGAGCATTTTTCCTTGTGGACCTGTGGGGCGCATGAAAAGACACCACCTGGCACCTTTCTTTGGTCCCACTAACTCATGTATGATTGGCCCACCAGTTGATGGACCTACACACCAAAATCAGCCTGATTGGTAATCTCTAGCCATTCGACCTGAGTATCGAAAAAAAGTTGTTCAAATCCAATGTCTAGAAATCACTTCATAAAAAAGTGAGAATATAATGGGTAGAAATCATCAATCAAGCTGATTTTTGGTGTTTAAGTCCATCAAGTGGCGAGCCAGAAGAGTGTGCCAAATGGCACGTTTCACGTGCTCCACAGCTCTACAGGGAAATATGTTCCACATACTAAATTTTTTCTTGGGATTAGGGCCCATATTTGATTGACCCGTCCAAAGTGTGCCACATCCACCCAACATGTACGCGCCCTTCTCTATAATAACCATCAAAAAGCAACCTATGCATTTTCACAAGCAACCATCTCTTAGAGGGTAAGAGTTGATTGGGAAAGGATAATTCACAAAAGTTGATAGAGTTTGCAATTCGGCCACTTGGAGAGAAGTTAACTTTAGTGTTGACTTGTGCGCCAAATGAGGAACTATCCTTCCTCATGGTACGGCTCAAACATAGTGGTAGACTATATTTTATTACTAGAATTGAGGAGCGATTAAGACCATATTTCAGATTCGCATAGTTGTTTTGGTTATTTTTTGATGAGTTGTGTAAAAATGATTGATGAGGGGCGGGGTACCTGCCTCCCCATCATGCAGCCCTCTCCGTGATGTTTTTATTGTAACCTTTGCTCTTTTTCTTCTTTTAATGAAATTCCTTATTCAACAAAAAAGAAGAAGCCTAGATTCAATATTAACCTCAAAGATGTGCACCAGTGTGTGAACCTCTCTCTATCAAATTTTATAAGTTTTCTCATTTAGAAAACAAAATAAGTTCTTAATTTTGAAAAAAATTTAGACAGAATTTCAGTAAGAGAAATCTTTTTTTTTTGTCAAATTAAATCAAATCCTAGTGCAATGCTGGAATTGATATTACAATACTGCGAATTAAGATTTTTACAAATCAAAGCACGAAAGAAGAAAAAGAAAATAAGTGTAAAATAATAGAATTTTAAGCAACAGTCTAGTCCTACCCAATACTTAGAATAGGTTTGGATTTTTTTTTTAAGTTTGCTTCCGTTCTTTGCACTAAGATAACTCTTTGTCTATACACCTAGGTTCTTATAAACCCGAGCAGCTTGTGTAACGACTCGAAGTAGTAATAGGTTTAGTCCTTCCACCTGTCCGAGCGGATCATGGAAAATCACCCCTTTGGACCCACTATTTGGATTATATAATGGTGCAATGCATCGCATTGGTTGGACGTATCATTCACAATACAACCCTCCTACACCCTATCTCATCAATATCAACCTTCTCTTCTCTTGTTGAGAGACACATGTCTCTCTTGTTTGAGAATAATAATAATAATAATACCCTTTTAAACAATGAAAATTTCAGATTTAACCTTTTTAGTTAATAAAATTTAACAAAATCAACACCAACCGGGGGAAGTTAATTTTTAGATCCAACGGTCCGACTGACCACTTTCATTTTGTGGGACCCGCATTTTAATCCTATATCTAATAGTTACATCGTAGTACCATGCTTGTGTTTCACTAAATCATTTTGTATTATTTTCTGGCCATTTTAAAGAGTTTTGACACTCATTCCAGACATTTTTTTAACTTTTGGCTCGTATAATGAATGAAATTCTAATCCACTTTTTACTAGGTTTATCTTGATGCACGTATCAAAATTTTGAACTTTATGAAGAAACCTCGGTGAATTTATTCGTTTCAAATCCATCCAATCGGATTGTTAAAATTCATTTTTGTAAAACCCATTTTATATCTGAAAACTTTTAGGTACATTTTAATCATCATACACTCATTTGTACCTTAACAAAATCAATTGTTGTACGTGAGTAACAACACTTGTGGGAATCATCCATGCAAAGAGACATTTGTCACTAGCCATGGAAATTACACTTGTGCCCTCCATTGTTTAAAACAAAACTTTTTATCTTAAAAATTCCATTCTTTTTTCATTACCAACCGAACCAGCAAGTTTGAGAGCTTGCATGGGGAGGTAGACATTAAGTTTTTGAAACTATTTTACACTACGTTGGTCGTGTCTCAATTGGTTACATTTCTAAGCCAAATCTGAAGGAATCCAAGCTTTACAAGGGGAGGATTTAGAGGTTGGACTGGAGTAAAATTTTGTTGCAGAGGCCAGAAATGGAGCAGTAGAAGACCTCCATTGCTCTACCATTTCCAGCCTAAAGACAAGTAGGTAATCTCTTCTTCTTCCTCCAAATCTGTTTCTTTAATTTTCTTTTGTTTGTTGCATTATGCTGTGTTAGTTTAAAAAAAGAAAAATCTAGGATTTCTTTAGTTTTCCGGGTTCTTTTTCTTCGTGTTAGTTTGATAGAAAACATGATAAAATTTTGGAAATATGAAGATTTCCACCATGTTTTCAAGGTGCTGGCCGGCCATAATAACCCTTCATTGGGCCTCATGGTAGCCTGCTATAGAATGGGTTAAAGCATGGGGCGGAGCCCTGTTTGTGGGTCGTTGCTGTTGATAAAAATAGAGCATAACGCCCCATTAAATGTTGGGAAAATATTAGGTTTCAGATGAGAGAGGTGATGGGTTGATTTGGTGGACCAAAAATAGATTTTAGACGACCATTAATGGGTGTGTTGAGGTCTGAAACAAAACTCTGTTTTGGGTGTCTTATTCTCATTAAAAAAATGTGGATTTAAGTTGTTTTTAGACTATTTAAGGAATGTCATTTTGTAGAGAGTTGTGGAACGGTAATAGAGAGGGGTTTTGGGTAGGATTAGGGGCCATTAATGGCCATGGTATAGGTGCTGAAAATAGCACTGGTTCAATATCGTTTTTGTCGTGTTTATGCTGTAATATCCGGGCATAATGCCCAATAAAACTTAAGAAATCAAAGGGGTTTAAGTTGGGGATTGAATGGTGATTTTGGTGGGGCCATTGTGGCTGATTATAGCCATTGATAGCTGTGATTGGAGAGTAGGGATGGCAACCCTGTTATGGTTCAGAAGTTGAAGTTGAACCAGAAAATTCTTGAAGAAGATGAAGTTAAAAGGAAAAGGAAAAAGAAAAAGAAAAAGACATGGGCCTTTAAGTGAAGCCCACAAACCATAACCATATTAGTTATGGACAGCCCATATGGCTAGCCCATTTCTACTATAATAAAATATATAAATAAAATAAGTAAATAATAATATGATTTGTGGTGTCCAACACCAATAAAGTTGTGACACTTGTACTTTAGAATCCAACAAATCCAACGGCCAGATTTGTGGTGTGATTGGGTCCATTAAATGGTGGACCACATTTGGTCCATCAAGAGATGGATCACCTAGGAGTCATAATCATGACTGATTTTAGTGAGTGGGCCCACATCAGTATATCAAACATTTCATGGGTTCATAAACCCACAAATTTGAGTTTTTGTATATGGGCCAAACATCATACTGTTAGTGGTCGTCAATAATATCATTCTTCCAAACAATGCTTAAAACCCACGATTAATAACAACCATGAAAAAGACTTCACTTCAACGAATAGAAATTAATGATTAGGTTGAACCTAAGTATAGGTCCACCTAGGGTCATTTAATAATGTTGACCAATTGGCACTTTTTGACCCCCAGTTGATTAACGTTAATTTGGATAAGTCAAAAACAAGTTTTAAAAATCTAACACTCGACTCAAGAGAGATTAAAATTACTAAATCAATTATATTAGTTAAGTTCTACCAAATTTGACTAGAGTTAATTTAATTTAACCTTTTTAATTAATTTTGAATTTATTGACCTATTTTGACCATATTCAACTTAGATTGACTAAATTTGATAGATTAATTATATTACCTAGGGTTAACTACAACTAGTTATCATGGGATTACACTTAACTTATTTTAAAACAATTTAATGAAGCATGAAAAGGAATAATAAGGTTTAAGTAACTATTTAACTTGAGTTGACGAGTTTGACTAGTTGACTGGATGACAGATCAATTAGTTTCACTAGTTCGATTAAGACGGCTTTATTGATTAGTTGACCAGTTGGACTTTGGCTGACTATAATGGCTAGTTTGACCAGTCTACTAGAATAACAAAAGTTCGTAGTTGACTAGTTTGACTAGGTTGGATTAGACTGATTAGTTAACTAGTTTTGCTAGGTTTAACTATATTAATTGACTAGCTTGACTTGGGTTGACTATAACGACTAGTCTACCAGTCTACTAAGTTAACAAAAGTTCTCAGTTGACTAGTTTGACTAGGTTGGACCAAACTGATTAGTTAACCAGTGTAACTAAAGTTGACTATGTTGATTAGTTGATTGATCGGATTAGGATGGAACTAAATGAATTAGTTAACCAACGGACTAGCTGAATAGACTTGACCTACGTTGACTAGTTGCCTAGACTTGATCAGTGTTGACTGTTATATATTAGTTGACCAAAATAGATCTTACTTGGTATAAATTAGTGTCCTTAAAACTGGGTAAGATTAAGTAAATCTCAACTATATTAACTTTAGGGTTTTATTTTAGTTTAAATATTAAGTTTTGTTCATTTTAATAGATCTATAGTGAACTTAGGGTCTAATCATCTAATTCAATTGAATTTCTTCTTCTCTTTGTATTTTGTCATTAATCGTGAAGAAAATAGAGCAATACAAGAGAGAAGTGTAAATTGAGATATAAAGCATCTAAGCTATAGTTGATCTAGCGAAAGAGTAAGTAGGACATGTAGCCATTGAAAAACTAACCCTTTTGGATTAGCGTTGTAAGGTGGGTGGCTTCTTATCCTCTTAATAATCATTTCATATTTATTTTGAAATCTTGTAAATTTATGCATATTGTTATATGATCTGATTTATGAATTAAGTTAGAAAATCTAATTATTTTCTAGAACTTAGAATTTCTCACTATTGAGTTTTTGGAAGGAGAATTTTTGGAATTCAAAAGTATTATGGAAGATTTTTATCGAAACAGCTCTCTCTATTTCATTTAATGAAAGAAAAGAGTAATTGTACATGGTTTGACATGGATTGTGAGTGGTTATGGGACGGGAGTTCCCAGTTGATTGAAATATGTGGTGCGTGAAGTCCCCAATTAGCGGGTGATGATGATAGACCGCCCTAGACTTAGAACTTAGTTAGCGGGTGAGGGTAATAGACCGCCCGAGACTTAGAACTTAGTTAACGGGTAATGGTGATAGACCGCACGGGACTTAGAACCTGATTATAGATAGAGCGGGTGATGGTGATAGACTGCCCGGGATATATGTTTTGGATGATGAGTCACATGAGCTTCAACAAGTAATAATCCGTATGAGGGAGGCTGGTCCCAAGACGACGGAACATATAAGATGTGACTGGGGAATTCAGCACACATATTTGTATGCAAAAGTTTTTCAGGAAGAGAAAGAAAGTTATTTGGATTAAAAATTGTTAATTACTATTTATATTATATAATATATCACTAGATAATCTGGAAAATGATCAGTTGAACTACTGTAGGAGTGATTCGATGCTATTTTCAGGGGCAACGGATTTCTCTAAGATACGAATAATGATCTTATTCTCTTAGGTAGAATGGGCCTGTCTTTTAGAATATTCTCATTATTCATATCCAGAAAGTTCCAGTTCTATTTTCTAGATTATCATCTCTGTAGTGGTACGTCTTGGAAGTCTAGATCTGATAGAGGTTTACATTGTATACCTCGATGAGGCGATAGATGTGAGGGGTACGGTTCGCCAGTCCCTGGATAGTTTTAAGGATCATTGAAATGTCTGCAGACGTCGAACGATTGACCATCGTTGTTTTTTTGACCTGTGTATTCAGTGTCGTGGTCAAAGGCCATCTCCTGAGCCTAAATTCACGGGCTTGTACTGTGCTCCTCACACACAGCGGCAAATATCCGTCCGACCGCAAATCAGGATACCAATGGTGGGTTCTACACTAGTTAAGTATTGGGACAAAAGAAATGATTGTTAAACTAGGGCTGATACTAGTCGTGTTCTCTTCACTCTAAAATGAATAGACTACCTGCCTTGTGTTGTTATTAGTTGGTGATGAGTGAGATATAGATGTTATTGATATAATGTTTAAATGCTATTTGATTTCTAATTTTATTAGTACGTTTTAAATTCTGTCATTTATTGCTAAATAAAATTGTTAGTTTGAATTTTCGTTCTTGCACTTTTATTTCTTTCAAAATGAAATGCAATTTGTTGTTATATTATTTTGTATTTATGATGATTGTTTTAATGATACTTGGTTACCTGCGAGTTCTTTCAAGAAAAGCTCACACCCCCCCCCCAGTTCTCTTGCGGAGATAAACCTATGGACTTATTCAGGCTTGTTTTGAAGTGAAGTCTAGTTGCAGTGAAACAGATTTCAGGTTATGAACTCGTGATTGAGTATGTATTTATATTTAGATTCTTGTTTAAAAGTATATATCATTAACTTCACATATTATCTCTATTGTATAATGTTGAGTAGGTCTGCGCTTCCGTATTATATAAAAAAAAATATCCCCTGAAATGTATAACTTGGGTTAGATGTGAGAGAGTATGTTTTGCGTGCCTTGGATTCAGGACACGTGGCTAACACCTCGAGATTCGTGTGGTCCGAATTCGGAGCGATACAGCTTGCTAGACACGTTTTCAAATAGTTGACTAATACTTATCATCTAACAACATATATTAGTACACAGTCAGGCATGGTGTATGAATAGACATTAATCTGTGTAAATAGACGCCCACTTATGTTTCTTGATGCTCGTTATAGTATATATAGACACCCTATTTTGACACAATCTTCTAACTTGGTGATCGACGGTATGGATTATTTAACTCGTTTCAACCTTTAGAATATTTTTAATCAATCATATAACCCTATTTAGAACTATCAACTACTTTAAGAGAATATTTTTAGAAGTCAAACCCATCATTAACAAACCTATCATAAGCTAGAAAGATTTAGTCAGAGGTTTGACTTTTATTGATAAATGATCAAACAAATGCTTATATAATTAATTTTACCGTAAGATTTGATCAAGATCAAGATCAAAATTATTTTGTTTTTAACTCCATCTTTTAAAGAAAATAGTTTTATTAAAATCTATTGGTTCGATTATAAGATCAATCTCATTATTTGACCAATTATTAAATTATCTCAATTTTAATAGCTTGTGTGTAAATAAGATGTCTACTATTAAAAAGTACTTTGAAAGATCTTTTAAAATTATTTTTGTCTTATCAATTTTAGACTAAAAATGAACATTTTATCAATGATTAATCAAAACTCTAGATGTATAGTTAGTGTCCTCTAATAAATTGTCATGTGGCTTATATTGTGGGTGGTCAAGTAAGTCTTACTCGGGTTTCTACACAGAAGGGAGAAGATATGGGAAAAAATTCGATGGCCCCGGGATACTTCAAAGTTCAAAGTTCAAACTTTGAAGCCCCTTCCAAAATGTCGGACAAAATACCCATTTGTTAACTACTAACCAAGGGCTTAACACAGGTTGGGTTAAGGGATTAGAGTATGTGTGAGACATTTTGTGTGTGAAGACTTCAAAGTTTGAAGTTCCATGTGGCCAGCTTATATAGGGTTAGGATCGGGGGAGAACCAGTTTTTGACAACTATTTTGGCGGACCCATATAGAAGATGAATCAATGGCTGATTTTTGGTGAGGATGATCTCCTCACCATATAGATCGCCCCAACAAAAAATCAGCTCATTCTGAAATTTTTAACCCCATCAAATGTGGTTTTCAAGTTACACAGAAAAAATAGACGGTCCATAATTCTTCAACTTCTAAACGTGTCTACCAATATCGGAATGATTTGAATTTTTGTAAGGATGATCACCTCACCAAAAATCAGCCATTGATTCATCTTTTATGTGGGTCCGCCCAATGGTTGTCAAAAAGGGTTGTCCCCCAACTTTGATGACCGGGCCCTGTCATCGAAGGAGATGACAGGGCAGCAGATCTCGGCACGTGGATTTGTACGGATTGACCACCTCGGCTTCACCACACACGTACCCAGGTGAGTACTCAAGAGCTTTTTGCCGAAAACACTCACAGTGTACGTGGGTGGTGAGGCCGAGGTGGTCTGCCCTACAAAATCCACGGGCCATGATCTGCTGCCCTGTCATCGAAGTTTTACTTACCGACTCGCTTATATATTGGTGGAAAACTTCGGATACCCCACCCCTGTTTTTTAGAACTGAAGGGAGGGATTTGCTTTCTTCTTCCCCTCTCACTCCTATTCTGCAGCTCTCGTACCAGGCTTCTCTTTCTCAGCTTTGAGCAGCTTTTTGGGATCATCTGTTTCGTGTAAGCTTATTTGGTTTGTAGAGATCCTCTTTTTCAGTATTCCCGTGTTGCGGCTGCTCAAAAACTCTATTTTTTTTTGCAATTAAAAATATATGAAGCATGTGTAGGATCTGGTTTTTAGATGGGAGTCCATTATGCGTAGGGGCATGAAGATTTATGAGATTATGTGAAGCTTTCAGATTTCGAGTATAGCCAAGTGCAAGTATTAGGTTATTATACGTTATCACAGTTGAACTCCGTAAATTCTCTCTACTTATATACACTAATGGTGTGCCTCCCTGCTTGGTTGGCTGCACTGGTATACATTTTGCATTCCAGTACAAATGCGGTGAGTTGCATTGGATTTGCTCGCCACGATTTTAGGGCTGTAGCCTGTAGGAGCTTGTATCTATTTTGTTAAGGAGTTTGCAAGGGCTTGGCAACCACTTGCACGCCAGCTCATTCCACGTGCAATCCCAAAATCGTGGCAATTGAGTGCATTTGCATACCAATGCAGCGAACCAAGCAGGCCTTAGTTTGAGTTATCTGCTTCAGGAGAAGGAAGGAGTTGGAGGAGAAGTGATAATTTGTGTTCTAGTGGCCAGTACATTTTTTTTTTCAATAAATATTAATTTTACATTGGAACTCAAATAATCCTAACAAAACCTTGTAATTTTTTCCCCCAAGTCCTTGGAGAGGGATGACAATACAATACACATGCCCTTGGAGATTTATCCTCTGCCTTTTCACATGTTTAAATATGGATATGGCCCTGCATTTCTTCATAGTGTGAAATATCTCATTATGAATATATTTTTTTGATGAGTAAATATCTCAGTACTTTTATGGGGGACATTGGGTAGAACACGATTCTTACTTTTGGGTGGTTAAGCAGCGGTTAGGCGGACCCTGACCAGACTTTACTGATATAAACAACAAAAGTTACAATTTTACATATGTACATCCCAATGCGTTATCTTCCACAAATTTTGATAACATTGTAGGAAACTGGGAAGGAAAGAACAAAATGAAATTATCTCGAGAACAAAAAGTAGATAGTAAGTCCGCTGGCTTGTTAGCTTCTCTCCGAATATGTTGAATATCCCATTGCTGAAAACCCTCGAGATCCTTAAGAGTTTTGACACACTAGCCAACGAGCCTGCCAAAAGCTTTTGAAAGGATTATAAAGTATATCAACGACTTTGGAAGAGACCCACACATGATTTTGGGATAGGAAGGTCTATGTGCCAAGCAGATTTAAAAGAGAATTTACTGTCTGCCATGGGTTTCTAGACCACCTGATCATCGTAGCCTTCACAAAAAATTTTTCACCTTATAAAGCGAGTTGATCATGTCCATGAAATCTGCCGAGACTGCTGGAGGGTGTTTCCAACCTTTTTCAATAACGAAGTTGTTCAGTTTGATGCGGTCTAAGGTGCTAGTGTCATAGCTGACTCTGTCACCATATATATGAGCTAGAACACCGAAGGGGTGCCAAGCTAGCCATGAAAATGTGTGATTTCCATTACCAATGAGATGAGTAATGCATTTCTTAGCAGTTTCTCTTTAGTTGAGGATTCTTTTCTAAACCTTCAAACTATCTGTAGGGAATTTTTATAGTCCAAATCGAACCTGTGCATATGTACTTTGATCTCACCCACTGGGTCCATAACTAGAGTGATGAGAAGCAACTAACAGAACTGCTTGAGTTTCGAAGCCTCTTCCCAATCTCTTGCTCTTTTAAGATTCAGACCTCCTTCTGCATAAAGACAACAACAGCTTTCCCAACTAATGGTTTATTTATTTTTTATTTTTTTTATTTGGCAAGTGTAGATTGTATTAAAAACTATAGGAGAATACAAAGCTGCGTAAGAGTCGAGATGAGCTAATGGTTTGCATTTTCCTGAGCAGGTCAGAACCACGTCAAAGAAATCTGTTGAGGATGATGTCTATAATTTTACAGATCCCATGGAGATGTAGAGAACACTACTCTAGAATATTTGAGATGCATACAGAACTGATCTAACAAGTTGGAGACGACCAACAAAAGAGAAACAAGATTTCGTCTAACCTTGAATCCTGCTTTTAATGTGAGTAATGATGGGCCAACAGTCACTCAAACTCAATTTTGTAGAAGTGAGAGGAAGGCCCAAAAATTTAACTGGAAGACGAGCTTCAGAACTGCCAAGGCTATCACAAATATCTGACCTTGGAACAGAGCTATTACCAGAGATAAGAACAACAAATTTAGAATGATTAATAGTAAGACGAGTCATCTTATAGAAATTTATAAGGATATGCCTCAACTTGAAGGTTAAAAGAATGTCTGCAATCTGCATAAAGGAAGACCATGAGGTCGTCAGCATGGCAAGCATGAGAGATAGCTGGCTTTCTGCAGGAAGGATGGATCTGTAATTGCCTGCTTAATCAATACAAGGAACACCTCCACGATCACGGTGAAAAGATATGGGACCATAGAGTCTCCTTACCTTAGCCCTTTGGTAAGTCTGAAGTAACCATAAGGAATTTCGTTAACAAGAACTGAATAGGAAGGGGCTGTAACACAAGTTGTTATCCAGTCCACCTAAATAGGAAGAAAACTGAGAAGATGAAGAATCCTGGTAAAAGCTTTGGAGCTAAGTGAGTCGTAGGCTTTTTGAAGATCAGCCTTGTAAACTAATACTAATAGAGACCTGTTGTTCTTTCTATTGGAACCTTGGACAATTTCGTGGCAAGAAGAATATTATTATGAATAGACCTTCCTTCGATGAAGGCCCTTTGATTTTAATCGATGATACTAGCTATGACCCTTTTGAGCCTATTGGTGAGAAGCTTAGAGATGGATTTGTGATGCAGGACTGTGATAGATGATGATTTGAGATCAGAACTAAATTACCACAAACAATATTAAACATAAAATAAATTTGAAATTTACCACATATTTTAGAGATGCTAGTAAGTAATTAAAATAATTAATTCGATACCAAATTCACAATCTAACAGTAAGAACCTCTAATTATCGATCAAAGAGTCCAATGGAAGTTGGTTTGGAACTTTCATTAGCTAGAGTTCAAGCAACACGTGCAGATTTACTAGCTTATTTGTCAATGGTTTAAATAAGAAATTTAGGCTCAAATAGGTTTGATTAGAATTAATTGGGGGAGGGAGTGTAACGGTTAGGGATTGGTGAAGCTAGGGTTTTGGGAAGGGTAGGGTACGGCTACGGTTTGGGTAAGGATAGGGGTATGTTAGGGTTTTGGGATGAGAAAATGTTTGATTTAAAAAAAAGGTTTAGGGTCAACAGTAAATAGTTACTATTCACCCTAAACGGTTTACTATTCACCCTTATTTTTTTTAAATCAAACCTTTTCCCATCTCAAAACCCTAACTATACCCCTTTCCCTACCCAAACCCTAGCCTATCCTTCCCTCCATTAATTCTAATCAAACATATTTGGACTCAAATTTCTTATTTAAATCATTGGCAAGAAAACTAGTAAATCTGCACGTGTTGGTTGAAGCATAGGCTAGTGGAAGTCCTAACTTCCATTGGACCCTTCGATCAATAATGGAGGTTCTTATTGTTGGATTGGTCTCGTGTTAATTATTTTAATTACTTGCTAACTTCTCTAAAATATTTGTGGTAGATTTCAGATTTATTTTATGCTCAATATTGTTCATGGTAAATTTATTTTGATCTCAAATTATAACCTAGACTTAAATTTCACAGTCCTGCATCAAATTTGGTTTCACAGCTTTGGTTTAGCTTAGGGTTTTTGTTCATTGCACGCTGGAGTAGTCTTTGCATATTAGAATTAATTCCATCATCTCATACAGTCATAGGACCTTCGAGAGTCGTTGTTTGCGCATACCTACATGTAGTGGTAGAAGTTATGAACTCGAGATGGATGTCAAGCAGATCACCCGAGCTCTTGAAGCTCTGAACAATCGTCTGGTAGACATTGATGCAAGAATTGAAGAGCATTCCCATGTCACTTAGAATACTTCCTCCATTAAATAGACGAAGAAGGGTCCCGTAACCTAGGTCGAGGACGAGGTTGAGATTGATACTTAGGCCAAGGCCGAGTGCGTGTTCAACAACCCCTTGGTGAATATCAAGACCCGTACAATCTTGATGACCAAATCACGAGGACGGTCAAGGTTGGTGCTTCTAGCTTTGATGATCGCTTGGACCCAAAAGCTTTATTTGATTGGTTGTCAGATCTGGACTTCTAATTTGAGTGGTATTAAATGTGTGAAGGTCGTAGAGTTAGGTTTGCCAAGATGAAATTGTTTAGACAAGCCAAACTTTACTGGACCAACATCGAGCGTAGGATTAAGAGAAGTGATGAGGACCCCATTGCTTAGTGGACTGAGATGACAGAAGTCCTCAAGGAGAAACATCTACCCTTGAGTTATCATGCAAGACTTCTAGGTCAATGGCAATTTCTTCACCTAGGTGTGGTGCGCAAGTCCTAGGACTTTGACAAGATACTTCTTGGGTCTTCAATCTGTCTAAGATCCCGACTTCTTGGTCTAAGATGTATAGATATATTGAGGTCTAACATAAGGGGGAAGACAAATTTCCCCTATCATACATAAAAGGAGGTAGTCGTGAAAGCACAGACCTTGTACCATTTTTTCCATTTTATTCTGAATGCCATTCTACATAGCATTTTAATAAAAAATAAAAAATCGTAATGAATTACGATCCCAAGCACACAATTTTGGGCTTACTGAATTCCCATATTCATTTGTGATTGAACCATATATAATTTATTGACTGTTACAAAGACACCTTGGTAAGAATACAATCAACCCTGAGACTTCTTTTAGCGTGGTTGCAATACCTTAGCCAAAAATTCTATAAACACATCCCATCAAGCTTATTGGATAAGAGTTCTCGAGATTTTTGTCACCTCCTTTCTGGGGATTAAAGCAATGAACTTGTTAATCAAACTTTTGTCATGATAGAACTCCTTTATTGCTCCTAAAAAGTTATTTTTAACCAAGTCCGAACACATTTTGAAGAAAGTTATGGAGAATTTATTTGGAACAGGTGCTCGATTTCCTCTCAATTCACATCAATTTGTCCTCTTCAATCGGCTTTTCAAGCCAATCATTGGTTTTCATAGATATTACCCTAAAATTCCAAGCTGTTTGGGGTAGGTACGAAGGATCTTGGTTACTTGGTCAAAGTAAAGTTGTGTAAAAATTAACCACAAGCTCCCTTATCCTCTCCTTTACCCACACTACTCCATATTTTGGTACACCTTTGTGTATTGGGTATTTTATTCTTGCCCCTCTCTTTGAGCCACCTTACTTGAGTTTTTTGATGCTACCATATCTCTTCCATTGTATTGTGTAGAAAAAAGAGCACTCAACTCTATTGAAAGCCTTACAAGATTCAAGCTTAAGGACTAATCCCTCCATTCTCAACTGTAAAGTAGCTTTTTGTTTGCAATTGCAATCATCGTTAAAATTAGTTGATGTTTTGTCGAATTTTGTGAATTTATGGCTTGTCGAAGTGAAGTTTACCTGTAATATTTCAATGAATTTTACCATTTAGGACTGAGAAATTTAAAATCTATGTAATAGTGACAAGAGATGTGTCAGCGTCGACACAAATATGAGGTGTTTGACACGATACATTTAAGAAGTGCGAAGACATGTCGTGTATTATAATATAATATCCTAGTGATATTTTTGACATTTTTATATACCATAGAGCCATCCAATAACATATTAAATATAAGTAGATTTATAGAGGGGGAAACTATCAGACAACTATAACTATGTTCAACTATTTAAAACAAGTATTGTATGGAATATGGAACACACCAGTCTTCTTTTAGAAATCAATTTTATGTTAAAAATTATCAATAAAAAGGGTTACATAGACATATCTGGATGTGTGTTGCGATGTGTTGACAAGTGTGTTGTTGTAATTTAGGTTGTCATCAGTATAGAAAAGATTAGAGAGAAGAGAAATATTAATGGAGGCGGAAGAAGGTGAAGGTAGAGAAGAAGAGCTTGTGGGAAGAGTGGAGAATGAATAGTTAATTTATTCTCACACACTCTATATATATGATGGGTATAAACCCTACAAAAGAGTAACACTATTCACGTGACACTATTCATGTGGCACTATTCATGTGAATAGTGAAAACCCAAAAAGAGTACCACGTGGGAAATGGGACGTAGCCAACTTGAGACACCCACGTGGGTGTGTTACATAAACTCCAACACTCCCCTTCAAGCTGGTGTGAAGATATCTATCATGCCCAGCTTGCCAATCAAGGTATGAAGAATAGACTTGTTTACCCCCTTTGTGAGTATGTCGGTAACTTGTTCTTGTGTTCTCACATATGGAGTACAAATCAATCCTTGTTGAAGTTTCTCTTTGATGAAGTAAAAATCAACTTCAATATGTTTGGTCCTATCATGCTGAACTGGATTGTGAGCAATGCTAATGGCAGCCTTATTGTCACAGTAAATGCTCATCGGCTCTGTCACCTGGAGTCCCAGTTCCTCAAGCATGGTCCTCAACCAAAGAGTTCACACACACCATGTGCCATAGAGCAAAACTCTGCCTCTACACTGTATCGAGCTACAACCGGCTACTTCTTGCTTCGTCGAGAGACAAGGTTTCCTCCAACAAGGGTACAGTATCCTGACGTAGACAGACGATCAATAACTGAACTTGCTCAATCTGCATCAGTATATGCTTCCACTCTAGAGTGTCATGTCACCCGAATAGTATGTCACGACCTAGAGAGCCCTTGAGGTACCGAAGAACTCGGTGAGCTGCCTCAAGATGTGATGACTGTGGTGCATGCATAAACTGATTGATAACACTAACAGTGTAAGCAATATCTGGACGGGTGTGTGTCAAGTAGATCAGCCTGCCAACCAATCGCTGAAACATAGCGACATCCTCAAGGGTGTCACCCTCTTCAGAATTCAGCTGATGGTTCTGATCAATTGGAGTCTTTGCTGGTCGAGCTCCTAAATACCCAGTCTCATCTAGAAGGTCCAATACATACTTCCATTGTGAGATGAAGATTCCCTTCTGAGACCGAGCAACTTCAATTCCCATGAAGTATTTCAGTGGCCCCAAATCCTTTGTCTCAAACTCCGAGGACAAGAAGGTCTTCAGTTGCTTTCTCTCCTTAGGATCATTCCCAGTGATGACAATGTCATCAATATAGAGGATCAATGCCGTGGTACTAGTCTGCTAGTGCTTCACAAACAACGTGTGATCGGCCTGACTCTGCTTGTAGCCCACTCGTTTGATCGCACTGCTAAACCGCTTGAACCGTGCCCATGGAGACTGCTTTAGCCCATACAAGGCCTTCCTTAACTATCACACCTTGTCACTTCCAGCAAGTGTCAACCTAGGTAGTAGTTTCATGTACACCTCTTCTGTCAGATCTCCGTGCAGAAAGGCATTCTTCACATCTAGCTGATGCAATGGCCAGGACAGGTTGGCAGCTAAGGATAGAAGAACACTGATTGAGTTCATCTTGGCCACAGGTGCAAAAGTCTCATGATAGTCTATCCTATATGTCTGAGTGAATCCCTTGGCTATGAGCTGTGCCTTGTATTGTTCGACTGACCCGTTAGCTTTATGCTTCACTGTAAAAACCCATTTGCACCCCACAGGTTTCTTTCCTCTGGGTAGTTGTACAAGTTTCCGTGTTTTGTTCTTCTCAAGAGCATACATTTCATCAATCATAGCTTCTTTCCACTTTGCGTGACTAAGTGTGTTTGCAACACTGGAAGGCAAAGAAACATAGAGGCAATAATGACAAAATTCTGATATGACAGAGACAGACTGATACGTGACAAAATGTGAGATAGGGTGTTCCGTACAAGTACGTACATCCTTCCGAAGTGCAATAGGGAGGTCAATATCAGTGCTCATATGATCATCAGAAGTAGGAGATGCATGTGGTTTAAGAACCAAAATAGGAACTGAGGCAGGGACAGAAGCAATACCTGGAACTGGGTCCGAGGAGAGACTTGCAGATGTAGGTGCAGGGACAATGGCTTGTCCTTTCTTCTTGGTTCTGACATATACATGCACATCAACTACAGTAGTGGAAGTGTCCTTGTCACTAGACTGAGGTTCCAGCATAGGAATAGAGACAGGCAAAGGACTAGGGACACTCTCTTCTGCAACATCATGCTCTCCTGAAGAGAGGTCTGCTCACCAAAGAAGGGGATAGACTCTGCGAAGGTGACATCCATAGAGATGAAGGGACGACGGTTAGCAGGGTGATAACATTTGTACCCTTTTTTATTAGAGGGGTTCCCCAAGAAGATGCACTTCAAGGCCCGTGGATCTAACTTGTCCCTCGAAGAACAACGAATACGGAAATAACAAACACACCGAAAGACCTTTGGAGGAATAACGAAAGTCGGGTAGTCAGGAGCCAGGAGAGATAGTGGAGTCTGAAATCCGAGAACCCGAGAGGGCATACGATTTATGAGATAAGCAGCAAGTAAGACAGATTCAGACCAATAGTGTTTTAGAACTTGCATACCTAACCGGAGAGCATGCTCAACTTCAAGAAGGTGATGGTTTTTTCTCTCAGCCGTCCTATTTTGTTGAGGTGTGGAAAGGCACGAGGTCTGATGAACAATGCCATGAGATGCAAAGTAGGATTCAAGACCCTATCAAGGTATTCCCCCCATTGTCAGAGCGAAGAATCTTAAGGGTGGTATGGAACTGAGTGGTAACCATCTTATGGAACTCTTGGAAAATGGAGAATACATCTTTGGTTCGCATAAGGTACACCTAGGTACAACCACTAAAGTCATCTACAAAGGTAACAAAGTACCGATATCCAAACAAAGAAGTCAGGGGTGCGGGGCCCCACACATCAGAATGCACAATAGAAAAAACGGTAGTACTTTTATTCTCACTAATGAGAAAATAGAACGACAATGTTTTGCCAGTTCACATGTTTCACAATGAAATGAAACCGCAGGAACAGAAGAGAAAGTAGGAAAGGCACGCTTTAAGACTGACATGGGTACATGACCTAGCCAGTTATGCCAAAGCATTAACTGGTCTTTATTGATTCTACTACTACTGCTGATGCTGGACAGGTGTGCAGATGAAGAAATCGAAGAATCCAGGATGTATAACCCACCGTCTTCATGTCCACTGCCAATCGTCCTCATTGACTCCAGATCTTGAAACACATAGTGAGAAGGAAAAAACATTACACTGCAGTTAAGACTTTTGGTAAGACTAGTGACGGATAGTAAATTAGCGGTGAATCGAGGAACGTGCAAAACGGAAGACAAAGAGAGTTGGTGTGGCATGAACATCCCATTTTCCATAGATAAAGGAATAGGTGCCATCAGCTATCGAGCTTTATCACGATCAAAGCAAATACCATAACTAGAGAAAATGGAGGACATACCAGTCATGTGATCAGATGCCCCTGAATCAATGATCCAAGAAGGGCTGGAAGGTACAGTAGAGGCAGAAAAAGCTACCTGTGTGAGCAAATGCAGACGTGGAAGTGGAGGCCAGGCTATTGTGTCGGGCCATTATGCGGCGAAGTCACTCAAGATCTGCAGGAGAGAATGAGTCCGCTTCCTCAGAGGAGGTAGACACTGGTGGTGCGGTATCTTGAGTGATTGAGTGCGCTGAGTGAGGTCCCCGTTTGTTGATGGACGCTAACGAGAAGTCGGGGCCTATCCTGGGGGACGTCGATGGAGCTTCCAGCAAGTGGCCTGGATATGGCTCATGCGACCGCAGTGATCACATTTGGGTATGGGTCGGTCCCCAGACTCCTTCGGACTGGATGTCTGGCCCTCTGATTGGTAGCATCTAGGGCAAAGCGGTCCTGAGTATCACTCCTACTGTAGAGTTCCATGGTAGAACGACGGCTGTCCTCCCCCTGAATTTAACCATAGACCTGTACTAGAGAGATGGGAGAAGGATGCCTGCCAAGGATCTGAACACGAGCTTCCTCAAAGCTCGGATGAAGGCCGGAGAGAAACTGGAAGATCTGGGAACGTTCAATCATCGCCTTGAAGGACTTGACGTCATCTACGCACTTGGGGGAGTAACTCTGGTAGTGATTTATCTCCTCCCATTTGCTTCAAAGGGAAGCATAATATGTACCAAGCTTCATCTCCCCCTGACGAAGACAAGATATCTCTTGCTCTAGTTCATAGAGCTTGGCGAAATTGCCCACTTGGGAGTATGTCTGAGATACGGCATTCCAAACATCTTTGGCCGTTGGTAAGAACATAAATCATTTGCTGATCTGGGTTTGCATCGAGTGAAAAAGCTAGGACATGACAGTCAGGTTCTCCATAAGCCAAATCCAGTGAGATTTGTCATTCAGATCTGGTTCCTTAGTAGCACCGGTCAGATACTCACCGTAGCCACGGCCCCCAATGTACATGAGTGCGGAAGTTGGTGCCATCGAGCTTCACAGTGGTGATGCAGAGCTGAGGGTCGTGATCTCTATGAGAGCCATGAGTCATAGGACGATCCTCAGAGGAAGAGCCAGAAATCCTAAATGTGGCATCGGGGGAACTCATCGGGGCAGGACCACCAAAAATAGCAGGTAGTGTACCGAGGCTCCCAGAAAATCGAAGCGAGGTCTAGAGGATCCTTAAAGGCCCAATGAGTGGTACGCCTAGGACAGGAGGGCCCAGAGAGGTCTGATTTTGAAAGAAAATCAAAACTCAAAAAAAAAGTCGGGGGATCCAGGTGATTTTTGGAAACTAGGGTTCCAACGGTCAGAATTCGTCGAACTGTTTCATGAGCAGTACTGAGGAGGGCGGCAAGGTCATAGGGGCCTGCTTTTGCGTGAATCTAACAAAAATCCAAAACCCAAAAATCTGAAAATTGGGCCGATTTTTGGAAACTGATGATCCGGCTGTCAAAAAATACGAGACTTTCTGACTGTCCCTGGGTGAATACTGGAGAGGGCTGCTAGGGTAGAAAACCCTACCGTGGTGCGGATCTCAAGAAAATTAAAAACCCAAATATCCTCGAAAATTGTGTTGGCCGGAAAAACGCTGGAGAAGCTTGAGAAGAAGACAAACTGGATCTCTAATGTGGCTGAGGGAAAAAACTAACCAGAAAAGCCTCTAGTGTTTTGCCTCAGGATTAATCCCCGGATAACGCATGAATGATCTCTGCGATTTCCTAAAAAATTCTCCTCGGCACTGGATGCTCACATAACCGTCTTTAAATCGGAATGGAGTCTCTAGGGGACAAAGACACATGCCCTAGAGCTACCATGCTCTGATACCATGTTGTAATTTAGGTTGTGATCAATATAGAAAAGATCAGAGAGAAGAGAAATATTAATGGAGGCGGAAGAAGGCGAAGGTAGAGAAGAAGAAGAGGTTGTGGGAAGAATAGAGAATGAATAGTTAATTCATTCTCTCACACACTATATATATATGATGGGTGTAAACCCTACAAAAGAGTAACACTATTCACGCGGCACTATTTACGCAGTGAATAGTGAAAACCCAAAAAGAGCACCACATGGGAAGTGGGATGCAGCTCACATGAGACACCCACGTGGGTGTATTACATGAACTCCAACAGTTGTGTGTCGATGCGTCTGACATAGCAAAAAATCTGAAGAGTGTTGTGTCCTTGTTACATAGTTTAAATTAGATTAGGAGTGTTTAAAATTTAAAACACATTTACCCCTTTACACGCTTCCTTGCTTTTGGGTGTTTCTTGGGTGAAAAACGATCATCCAATAAGAGTTTGAGTAAAAACAACTTGTAGGGGTTGAAATCTATAGATCAAATACTTATCCAGTTTAATATTCATGTTGTTTACCGGTAATTTTTTTTTCTATAATTTATATTTCTTTCATATATTTAAGCTACATCAGTATTACAAATGTTTAATGTGATCTCCAAACTTCTTTATGTTGGCAAATTTCTGCAAACTTCTCGATATCAAATTGTACTTCTTTGAATTCATCTGAATCTTAACTAAGCGAAGTTTAGGGTAAAGTTGAAGTGTAGTGCTTTTATTACAATTCCTTCCTGAATTTGTCCATCTCCTGTAATCCTGTTTTGTGCATAGAGATGAGGAGCACCCATTTCATCTCAGCCCCCACATGAGGACATCTTATAATAGCAATCATCCATGCTAAGGGGCATGAAATATTTTATATTTGTGGTATAGTTAATCTTCAATGGAAGCATGATGTCGGTTTAACTTCTTTGATTCCTTTGCATAGCTTTATTGTTATGAAGGACCTGCTAAACTCGAATGTGTGTTAGTTTTTGAAAAATTGTGGTAGGTTTCTTGATATATATTGTCAACTTCGTCCTTAAAAGGGTTTTTGTCTGTTTAAATTTTATTTGATAAGTTAAATGTTTCAGAAGTAAATGGATTCGTATCATGGTTCAAATCATTGTAACATCTCGAATTGTCTAGGTTGACACTTGTTGGTTTTTGGCTTGACTAATACCCCAAGTCAATCTTTCAGCCTTATCTTGCCATTCTCTCGTTCTGTATCGCATTGTTTCGGTTTTTTCAGCTGAGACATACCCAAAGACTAAGATTTTAAACCATGGCTTCAAGTTTTTTCTTAGTTCCACTGGTTCTTGAATTTTGGGCTTGGACCAATGTTTGAATTCCTTAGGTACATGACTACTATGTACGGTTTGTTGGACTTCATAGTTTATATTATTTGCTTATCTTTTTCTTTTTTTTGTACTTATTTTATATTTGTGATGTTTCTGTAATATCCTTTCTCTTTTTTACTTATGCTATTCCTCTCTTTTTATTGTTTCAAGTTTCCTTCTGTATTCAAGGTTTGCAATAATAATATGAAAAATGAGATTTAGTTAATGATGTGGCATACTGCAGTGTGTGCAAGATGTTAAGTTTGTGGGAAACATGCTGCTCTGGCCCTTTAATATTTTTTTTTGATAAGTCTGGCCCTTTAATATTGACTTGTCCTTTTGTTCTGGACCTTGTGAGAGTGTCTTTTTTTTTCAACCTATAGCCTCCCTATCTAACATTCATCAATAGGTCTTAACTGCTTTGTCGTTTATATAATGGTATCTTAATTTTAGGAACACATGTTTTGGTGTTTTGAACTCTGCATCATGTGCATCCACATCAAATATGTTGGTGTTAGTCTGGCATGCTTTATGTTGTTGGATCCTATATTTTGTAGGGGTGCAGGCGGGCGTAACCCGAGCCCAACGGGCTCAACCCGACTTTGGGTCGGGCTTGGGCTAGCCTTTCTGAAGATTGGGTCAGGCTCGGGCCTAAGCTTTTGAGCCTGCCTAATAATCGGGTTGGGCCCGGGTTGAGGCATTGGGCTGCCCAACCCAACCCAAGCCCGACCTTCAATATGCTTTTAATATATATATTTAAAATTATTTAATTTAGTTTGAATAAATGTTGTGTGATGTGACAATACTTTTGGCCTTTGTCACAAGTAAGATTGCAAAAGTTGCCCAAAACCTTATTTTTTATTATAGAAAGAAAGAAAAAGTCTGCAAACTCTTTGATAGTTGTAAAATATTGCAGATACTTTTAAGTTTTTCAAAAAACAGTGTTAAATCCTTAGACAGACATCATCACTAGGTTACCTTAGCGATCAAGTCCGTGGATGGTCTCAAGTTTTACATCATTCAAATCTCAAAGACCGTCCTTGGGAGAGACTTTAGGGAGGATGAGAAAGATAACATTTTTATCTTTTACTGAATAACTCCCTACTTTATCCCCACGTTACTTCTTTCATATTGTCTTTTTTATTTGAACAAAATATCTGAAATGTGGCTTTAGTGTGCAACTTCACTTCTATTCCATCAAAATAAGACACGATGGCACTTACCATAAATCTCCATAAGGGACTAATAATTTTTTGGAGAAATAAAAACTTCATTTGTTCTTCCCTCACCTCGTCTCTTCCACTACTTCATATCTCCTTTCTCTCTCCAAACAAACCTTGAGGTTGAGCTATGTCGGTGGGCCTTGTAATTTTTCTCATTTGCTTGAAATCACTAATGTTGGATTGTGGGCCCCACGTGGGGGTGCACTTAGTGGGCTACATCCCACTGCCCCACGTGGGGAGGATATGTCCTTATGTTTGTGGGTTAAGTGTGGGTCCCACCCACTTAACTCATGAACTCTCTTTTCTTAGTTCGTGGGTTATTTGGGTCCCCCACTTAACCCACCTCTATTAGTATTGTACTTGTACTAGGGGACTTCCCCTTCATATATATATGACTTGAGAGGAGATTGAACAACAAGTTCAATTACTCCGTCTCTCTCCAAAACCCTATTCTTCTCTTTCTAATCTCTCAACTCTCTCTCTCAATCTTACGCTTTTGGTGACAATCTAGTTTACAACATGGTATCAGAGCATGGTTAATCTAGGGCCTATGCTCTTGTACCCTAGAGTCACCGCCACGATTTACGAAGAATATGTGGGTTTTCGAAGTTTGGGCAAGCTTTTTGAGGAAATCGCAGAGGGTCTTCCTGCGAGGTTCATGGATCTTTTTTGAAGCAAAAGGACCAGAGATCTATCATTCCTGGTAAGGTTTTAGCTATCAGTCTCATCAGGGGTCCATTGCATCCCCTTTCTCTTGAATTTTTTCAGTTTTTTCTAAAAAAATACATATATCGAGGACATTTGGGTTTTGATTTTTCTCGAAATACGTATCAATCAAGGGTCTACTACCCTAGCCGCCCCTCTCATCGAGCCCTTTGGGATCTATAGAATAAAGTTTGGGTTATTTCTAATCATCGGATCTCCGATTCGAAATATCATCCAGATCTCTTTCCAGGGAAAAATTGGGTTCTCAATTTTTTCGAAAATTAAATTTTTCTGGACTCCCTACCCTAGCCGCACCTCCTATAATACCCCTAGGGATCCTTTGAACTTTGTTTTAGATTTTTTGGATCTCCCGTTCTATAGTTCAGTTTTTTCCAGCCTTCCGCTGTGA
Organism: Euptelea pleiosperma; assembly: GCA_035048495.1. Lineage (NCBI taxonomy): Eukaryota > Viridiplantae > Streptophyta > Magnoliopsida > Ranunculales > Eupteleaceae > Euptelea > Euptelea pleiosperma. The sequence goes on from CM068546.1 coordinate 30,146,337, forward strand.
TGAGTTCGTAAGAAATTTCCTCTGTTGAGATGGTTCATTGTCTCATGGGTCTCACGGAGACCATAATGCACAGTTTGAACTATCCCGGATTTTCCAATTCCTCCCCGGCCTTCATCCTAGCTTTGAGGAAGCACGGGTTCAGATTCTTGGCCGAACTCCTCCTACATCTCTTGCCCAGGTCTATGCTTATATCTAGGGGGAGGAAAGCTAATGCTCTACTATGCACCTACGTAGTGGGAGTGACTCTCAGGATTGATCTGCCCTTGCTTCTATGTCTAAGAGGGGTTAGAAATCGACTCTGAAGAAGTCAGGAGAAGAAAGAAAATGACCCAAGTGTGATCACTGTAGTCGTTTGGGCCACATTAGAGACATGCTGGGAGCTACATGGGCGTTCTCCAGGACTAGGCCCAAATCCTCGCCAGCGCCCTACAGCCAAACAGGGGTTACCTGTAGCACACTCAGTGACTCAGGACACTACCCCCACATCGCCGTCCTCCTCTGAGGACATGGATTCTTTTACTCCTGGAGATCTTGAGAGGCTTCGTTGTATGACGTCCCAACTCAGTGGCCAGTTTCCACTTTTGCTCAGACAGGGTATTGGGTCTGCTTTCTCTGTATCTACTGTTCCATCCAGCTCTTCTTGGATCATCGATTCAGGGGCGTCTGATCATATGACTGGTATGTCTTCTGTTTTCTCCAATTATAATATTTGTTCTGGTCAGGATAAAGTTGGGATTGCTGATGGCACGCTTTCCTCTATTTCTGGTAAAGGAAATGTTCATGCCTCTCCAGCACTAACCCTGTCCTTTGTTCTGCATGTTCCTCAGTTTACTGTGAACTTGCTTTCTATTAGGAGTCTCACCAAGAGTCGTAATTGCATTATACCCCTTTTTTCCTTCTCACTGTGTCTTTCAGGATCTGGAGTCGAGGCGGACGATTGGCAGTGGACGTGAGGATGGTGGCTTGTACCTCTTGGATTTCTCAGTATCTCCATCAGCGCATCAGTCTAGCACCAGTTGTAGTAGTAGAGTCAATAAAGACTAGTTACTGCTTTAGTATAACCGGCTTGGTCATGTCCCTGTCTCTGCCTTGAAGCGTGTTTTGTTTTTTTTTGTCTATGTCCACAGTTCAGTTTAACTGTGAAATGCGTGAACTTGCTAAGCACTGTCGTTCTATTTTTCCTATTAGTGAAAATAAACACAATGTTCCTTTCTCTATTGTGCATTTTGATGTGTGGGGTCCTGCCCCAGTGACCTCTTTATTTGGATATCGCTATTTTGTTACTTTTGTGGATGACTTTAGCGAATGTACTTGGGTGTGTCTTATGAAAACGAAAGATGAAGTTTTTTCCATCTTTTAGATAGTTCATAAGATTGTAGCCACTCAGTTCGATAACCGAAGGTTCTTCGTTTTGACAATGGGGGTGAATACTTGGATGGGGTGGCTTAAAGACTATTTACCTTCTCATGGCATTGTGCATCAAACCTCATGTCCTTCAATACTTCAACAAAATGGGAAAGCCGAGTGTAAAAATCAACATCTTCTTGAGGTTGAGCATGCCCTTCATCTTGGGATGCAGGTTCCAAAATCCTACCAGTCTGAATTGATTCTTCTTGCCTCCTACCTTATCAATCGGATGCCATCTCGGGTTCTCGATTTTCAGACTCCTATTTCTCTTTTGGTACTTGGTCGTCCTGTTTTTCTTGTTCCTCCCAAAATATTTGGATGTGTTTGTTATGTGCATGTTCATCGTCACTCCCATGACAAATTAGATCCACGGGCTTTGAAATGCATTTTTTGGGGGTACCCTTCGAATGCAAAGGGGTACAAATGTTATCCAGGCACTTGTCGTCGCTTTATCTCTATGGATGTCACATTTGTTGGGTCGATTCCGTTCTTTGGAGTTTAGGACTCTTCAAGGGGAGTATGACATTGATGAAGAGAGTCCAGTTCCTATGTTTGTTTCCGTCCGTATGATGTCTTCTGGCACGAACACAGTCTTTACTCTAATGCCGGAACCTGAGTCCACTATTGACAAGGACACTTCTATTACTGCAGCAGACATGCGAGTTTACGTTAGATCCAAGAAGAAAAGACAGGTTACTATGCTTGTTCCTACCAGTCTACCCTCGGATCCATCTCTAGGTATTGTTTCTGTCCCTGCTTTAGTTCATGAGCCTCTAGAACCTCCTACTCCAGATGAGGATTTTCCCATTGTACTTTGTAAGGGTGTTCGTACGTGTACAGAGCACCCTATTCCCTATTTCTCACTTCGTCTCTTATCAGTCTTTGTCTCTATCTTATCAGAACTTTGTTAATACAATGTCTTATGTCTCTTTGCCATCCAATGTTGCAGATGCTCTCAGTCACCCAAAGTGGAAAGAGGCTATGACGGACGAAATGCATGCTCTTGACAAAAATAGAACATTGGATCTTGTTCCATTATCCAGAGGGAAGAAATTTGTGGGGTGCAAATGGGAAGTATAAGGCCGATAGTTCAATTGATAGGTACAAAGCTCGCTTTGCTGCAAAGGGATTCACTCAGACCTATAGGATTGATTATCATGAGACATTTGCATCGGTAGCCAAAATGAACTCAATTCGAGTTCTATTGTCCTTGGCTGCGAACATGTCATGGCCTTTACATTAGTTGATGTAAAGAATGCCTTCTTACATGGAGACCAGATAGAGGAAGTGTACATGAAGTTGCCACCTGGATTGAAACTTTCGGGCAGTAAAAACAAGGTGTGCAAACTGAAGAAAGCTTTGTATTGGTTAAAACAATCTCCTCGAGCATGGTTTGAGTGATTCAGCACTGCGGTCATACGAGTTGGCTATATACAGAGTCAAGCAGATCACACAATTTGTGAATCACAAGCAGACCCGTACTACAACATTGATTGTCTACGTGGATGACATTGTCATCACGGGTAGTGATCCAACAGAAATCAAGTAGCTAAAGACTTTCTTGTCCTCTGAGTTTGAAACAAAGGATCTCAGATCATTAAAATACTTTCTAGGGATTGATGTTGCTAGGTCACCGAAAGGGATCTTTTTATCTTAGAGGAAGTATGTCCTAGATTTGTTGAGTGAAACTGGGTACTTGGGAGCACAACTGGCAGAGACCCCTATAGATCAGAACCATCAACTGAACTTCAAGGATGGTGATCTCCTTGAGGATGCTGCCATGTTTCAACGATTGGTTGGCAGATTGATCTACCTAGCTCATACATGGTCTGATATTGCCTACGCAGTGAGTGTAAACGCAGGACGAGGGAATCATTCCGCGATTTGGGGGGGGGGGGGGGGGGAATGAAGAGGGAAGGTTACTATTCACGTCACTATTCACGCGGCACTATTCACGTTGCAATATTCATGCAGCACTATTCATAGTGCTGTGGTATGATTTGGGTTTTCTTAGGTAAGAACTTGACAAAAAAAAATAGAGATGGAACAAGAGAAGAATAAGAGAAGAGATGGAGAAAGACATAAGGATAGAAAGATACCTTCGGCTTCGTACCAAGAAAAGATGGCTTCACACCACGAGAGAGATTTCTCAAAGAGATTTCTATTTTTTCATTCATAATTTCATCCTTTAAAATCAAAGGGTACATCACCTTTTATAAGACTCTCTACTTGAACTTTCATAATTCTAATCTAATTGAAATTAGAAACTGCTAATACAAGTTAACTATTGCAATCAATAATACAATCCTAATTGGAAACAAAATCTCAATTGAAAATCCTAGTTAAATTAAAACAAATCTTCGTGGGGTCCACTAAAAATAATAAAATCAGAATAGTAAATTCCGGATTTACTATAATTAGTAAAAACGAGATTTACTATAAATAGTAATTTCGGGATTTACCATAAATAGTAAAAACATGAATTACTATAAATAGTAAATAGGATCCACTTGATTAGGCATTGATTCAGTGTAGCGCAGATGATCGTAGTAGAATGCTCCCACATCAAACCCTCCTGGTTGAAATGAATTCAACCTTGAATTTAAGTTGAGATATTGCAATAGGCTTTTTCCAACGGAAGAGATATTTGGAGTACTTTCCCTTCAGTTTCTTCTTTTGCATCTTCGACAGGTGTAAATTTTCTGAAACATGGTCTATATCCTCAACTCTGGCCTTCTTGGATAAGAAATCCTTGTTTGTTTATTTGGTTCATTTTCAACTGTCGATTCTGAAACAATAGAAACATCAGATTTTGGACTGGGATCTTCTATACTTTTTGGGCCATCTTCAGTTGGAGCATCCAAACCAGGGTATTCAACCTTTTCATTTTCTATAACTGCAGGCAGATCAATTTGTTTATCCTCTGTCTTTTCGTCTGATTCAACTACAGGAGCTTCAGGACTGGCTAATTCCTTAGCTTTGGCTTTTTCTTCTTGTCGATTCTTTCATTTTCCTTGGATGGAAAAACACCTTCTTATTCAATGGATTTTATTTCTTCGTTTACTTCTCGACTTGCTTTGAGACCTCTTTAGGGGTTTCTTTTACTGTGAAACCTTCCAATAACTTGCCGGAAAGAGGTGGAAAAGCCAGTGGTGGTGGCGGTGACTTTCTAAGATGGCGGTTGCTGATCGGAACTCTGGCGAGGATCCTTGCCTCCAGTTTGCTCTCAGTACGATTTATCTGGCCACTTAGTTTGTAGCTACTGCTCCCAAAACGATTTACTGCATCATTTAGTTTAGTTAACGCAACTGCCAACGATCGCGAACCAATCTGCGACATATGTCCGAAACACTCAGGAAATTCGAACTTGCTCTGATACCAAATTTGACGCAGGCAAGGGAATCGTTCTGCGATTTTTGGGGGGAATGAAGAGGGAAGGTTACTATTCACGCTGCACTATTCACACAGCGCTATTCACAGTGCTGTGGTATGATTTGGGTTTTCTTAGGTAAGATCTTGACAAAAAAAAAATAGAGATGGAAAAATAGAAAAGAATAAGAGAGACGAGATAGAGAAAGGGATAGGGATGGAAAGATACCTTCGGCTTCGCACCAAGAAAAGATGGCTTCACACTACGAGAGAGATTTCTATTTCTTCCTTCATAATTTAAAATCAAAGGGTATATCATCTTTTATAACTCCTTACTTGAACTTTCCTAATTCTAATCTAATTGAATTTAGAAACTCCTAATACAAGTTAACTATTGCAATCAATAAAAAAATCCTAATTGGAAATAAAATCTTAATTGAAAATCCTCGTTAAATTAAAACAAATATTCGTGGGTCCACTAAAAATAGTGAAATCCGAATTTACTGTAAATAGTAAATTCGAGATACTATAATTAGTAAAAATGAGATTTAATATAAATAGTAATTTCGGGATTTACTATAAATAGTAAAAACATGAATTACTATAAATAGTAAATAGAATCCACTTGATTAGGCATTGATTCAGTGTAGTGCGGATGATCGTAGTAGAATGCTCCCGCATCAAAGTGTCGTTAGCAGGTTTATGCACTCACCTCGGTCACTACACCTTGAAGCAGCTCACAGAGTACTGTGGTATCTCAAGGGATCTCTGGGCTGGGGAATATTGTTTGGACGCCATGGACATTTTAGTGTGGAAGCATATAGCGATGCAAATTGTACAGGGGCAGTTACTGATAGATGGTCTACATCAGGTTACTGCACCTTTGGTGGAGGTAACTTAGTTTCTTGGTGCAACAAGAAATAACCTGTTGTAGCCCTATCCAGTGCAGAGGCAGAGTTTCGCTCTATGGCACATTCGTATGTGAACTCCTATGGTTGAGATCATGCTCAATTGGGAATCAAGGTGACGGAACCAATGAGCCTTTATTGTGACATTAAAGCGGCCATTAGCATAGCTCACAACCCAGTAGAGCATGACAGGACGAAACATATTGAGGTTGATCGACACTTCATCAAGTAGAAGCTGCAGCAATGATTGATTTACACACCTTATGTGAGGACGCATGAGCAGGTTGCAGATATGCTTATTAAGGGAGTAAACAAGTCAATCCTTAATACATTGATAGGCAAACTGGGCATGATGGATATTTTCGCACCAGCTTGAGAGGGAGTGTTGGATTGTGGGCCCCACGTGGGGGTGCACTTAGTGGGCTACGTCCCACTGCCCCACGTGGGGAGGATATTTCTTTATGTTTGTGGGTTAAGTGTGGGTCCCACCCACTTAACTAACGAACTCTCTTTACTTAGTTCGTGGGTTACGTGGGTCTAGTATTGTACCTATACTAGGGGACTTCCCCACCATATATATATATATATATATATATATATATTCACTTGAGAGGAGATTGAACAAGTTCAATCACTCCATTCTCTCTTCAAAACCCGAGTCTTTGAAAAGTCTATGTTTCCCAATATCTTAGATACCTAGAGAGGGGTGGGGGGGGTTGAATAGGTTTTAAAATTAGCTAATTAAACTAGCAACCTAATTCAAATTACTGGGTAGGGTTGGTTTGAATTACATGCATTTGCTATTGATTATCACAAGGTGTGGAAATATAAAGAATCAACAAATCATAACACATGTAATTTTTACGTGAAAACCTTAGCCAAGGAAAGGACGGAAAGTATCACTAACTGAAAAGTTGTGAGTTCACAAGCTACCTACGCAGCACCGTTTCCATACAACATACAACCTTAGCCAAGGCCAATTGCCGGTGCGTCCATGTCGTTTGGCTCCACGCATCGAATCACGAGCACCTATCCAATCACGATCCTTTTGCCGTTGATTCAGTTTGGTACGCCCCAAACCTACCGTTGATTGGTACACCCCGATCTTATTCTCACTCACCTGTCCAGCGTCGGAGGTGAAGGATTCATTACACCCTGACTCTTAAACGTTGCTTAAAAGTGTTGAGTCACACGTGGTACTCTCTGGCTTACTAGGTTGGGTTTCTAGTTGGTAACCTAGGCAGATGTATTGATCAAGCAAGAAGCTATGATCAGAAGAGAAAACCTTACAAGAAAAGGAGTGACTTACTAGCATTTGCTCTTCGGAGGGCCAACTCTATATGGCTCTTGATAGCTTGAGTGCAATTGCTCTATCTTCTTGTGTATTTAATGTGTATCTTCTAAAGCCCAAGGGAGGCTCTATTTATAAGAGAGTTGAAACCCTAGGTCGAACAAGTGATGGGGATAGTGGGCCACGAATCCCAGATTTGATTTTGAACATTTCTATATCGGTCCAATCGATCGATGCTCAGGTCCAATTGATTGGACTACTCTGTGGGTTTTTCGTTCGTCAGTTCAATCGATTCCACATCAGTGTCCAATCGATTGGACTATCGGGAAGTTATGTCTCGTAATGTCCAACCGATTCCACATCAGTGTCCAATTGATTAAACTTCCTCTTAGTTCAGATTTGTAACACCTCTTTCGGCCTGAACCTAAGTCTTGTCGACGAAGTTTAGCCAAGTTTATTAAGCGATATTCTACTTCTAAGGCCACTAAGTCACCTTCCTATGTGAGTATGCACGTTCTTAAACGGACAATAGAATGGTTCCTCAGATGAATCAATCTTCAATCTTCTGAGTCTTCGTCTTTTAGTCTTCAGGCAATCAATTAGCGATGCGTACCACGACATTCTCAAGGTCTCACTAACACTCATAAGAATGGTTACAAATATGTTTTATGTCATACGGAATTACGCCAACTAGAATATGGATATATTCCTTACACTCATCTTATTTTTCTAATCTCTCAACTCTCTCTCTGTCTTACACTTCTGGTGACAATCTGGTTTACAAGAACTGATACCTAGCAAAATTAAATGACGCCGAAGGAGGAAAGATCTTGTTTCTTGATGAATAGCAAAATAGTTCTTGTCAGTGATTATCTCTCTTCCTAATGTTTTCTTATATATATATATATATATATATATATACACACACTAGGGGATGACCCTCGCCAACGGCACTCCCCGACGAAGCGTCTGCAAAAAAAATTCATCAAAGTCAAGTGGAGTGGCCCTTGCTAAACGATTACATGTGGAGTGGGGTGGGCCAAACATCCATACGATCAGTGATACGATCATCAATCTTGACCATCGGGCCAACTAATGGTTTCATGAACTGGCCTAAAAGTGCTCAAATGAGCTTAAGCGTATGAATGTCAGCACACTGATTTGTGGGGGGCCAGTGGACACTAACCGTATGGATGTCTGGCCCATGCCAGGAAGTCAGCCTGATTTCCACGATTAAAAATCAACCCATGCAATGATTTTAAACCTTGTCTCCCAATAATGGTCAATAATGCTCAAATTCTTACAGTTAAAATAAACTCATGAAAATGACTCCAATCCAACACTTAGAAATCATTGATCAGGCTGATTTTTGGTTTGTATGCCCATTTAAGATTGGCCAAATATCCATATGGTCATTATCCTCTAAAAGTGTGCCACATGGCTCCAGGGACGTGCACTTTTGTGGTCCCATTGAGCATTGAATGTTTGACTTGGAATGTGTACACAAAAATCAACCTCATTGGTGATTCTAGCTGTTGTATTTGAGTACCCAAAAAATGTTCAAATCCAAAATGTTCTCTCCAGATGTATGAATCAATGGCCATAAATCACCAATCATAGTCAAAACTTTACTTTCAAAAAATGTTTTCACTTCATTTTCTTAATAAATATATTTCTATCTTAATAAATAGATTTCTATTCTCTAACATTTTCCTTTTGTGAATCCATCGTTAAACACTATTTTCATGGAAACTTTCCTTTCAAAACATGATTTCACTTCCTTTTCTTAATAAATAGATTTCTATCTTAAGAAAAAGATATTCTCCAACATTTTCCTTTTGTGAATCCACGTTTTTACCTTCTTCATACAATCCATAGTCATTGCTTCCTTTTCAATAAAATTCAACAAAAATAGAAAACCCATTTAAATCTCCAAATCAAAAGTGCAGCATTCAATGTCCAACAACTTTTTAAATTGAGAAGTGGGAGAAAATGTCAACCGTCGGATGTGGGTTGATCTCAGCCTCCACTTATATAACAAAACATAAAGGTTCTGTTTTGTTATATAGATATCTCAAGGCAATCAACCGGAGGAAAGTTTAATCTAGAAGATAGAGAAGCCATCCACTTGGAGGAACATCTTTTACTTTTATGGAAGAAGCAACTTGACTAACCCGACCCAACCCACTCGGGTTGGGCTTGGGCTCAAGTTGATTGCTTTATAGCTCGGGTTGGGCTCGGGCTGACTCCCAACCTATCCGAGTTGTAGCGCTAATATTTTGCATATCGCTGCCTTCTGTTTATTTCATCTCATAGCTGTTTGTGGTTAAATTTAGCGTTGATTTCATTTGTCGGACACACTTATGTATTGCTCAATATATATCTTGCTATTTGCAGCTCAAAGGGATTGAACCTCAAATAGAGTGTGCTAGTGAGAGACAAATCTAATGGGCAAGAAGTCGTCCTACTCCCAAATTACGAAAGTGGAGGTAAGACAATTCTCCAATATAATATGAAATAGGTTCTCAATCTATGATACCTAGACCCTTTAATTTACCCCACCCCAGGTTTAAATTATTGTTTTATTAAGCTGATAGAATGAGCTGTATTGAGCGAACTGAAACTAAACGGAACTAGATAATGGAAAAAAAATTGTATACGTCTTGACAAAATTAAACCACTTTCCAATGTTTAATTATAAAAAAACAATATACGTCTTGCCAAAAAAACCACTTTCTAATTTACCCCACCCAAGGTTTAAAGTATTTTTCATCTTGTTGTTTTAGTAAGTTGACAGAACGAGACGTATTGACCGAAATGAAACAAAACGGAACAAGACAATGGAAAAAAAACAGTATATGTCTTGACAAAATTAAATCACTTTCCAATGTTTAATTAGGCTACAAACTTGGTTTTTAGCATGTATATGTATTATAAATGACACATCATGAAAACAAGCTTTAAAACCAGTTTTAATACTTAAATTAGGCTTTTGGCATGAGACAATACATTCCCCAATTATATCGTCTCGATACACTATTGAAATGAAATGAAATTTTGAGCCATGGCCCCACCATAGGAGTGTCGACCCAATACGCATGGGTTTGGGTACAAGATACTTGTCGAATTCACCATGTCCATGTCTTTCCACCATTTTTTCCTATGTTGGTTATGCTGCCATGGAGTTGGACAAACCCATGCATGCAACTCGGTTTTGACACACTTTCTAATGTGTTTTTTGTTTTGTCCACCCCACTTCCCACTTGGGCCTATATAAAACTTTCTTGCACCTGACGCTTGTACCGAAACCTAGGTTACATAGGTCACAATAGATCATAAGGGTTGGTGCTAAATTGAATTTGACCCAACTCTAGTTGAAACTGATCGGGACTTGACTAGAAATTGACTCGAATTTTAATGAATCAATTCCGAACCTAACCCAAAACCAACACGATCTAAACCCTAAAATGGGTACAAACGGTTTAAGTTGGGTCTTGTTAGTTGGTTGACTAGAATATTCTCACTTGAGGAGTGGCAAAAGCTCTGGCTTGTAATGGGTTGGGTTTAAACTGAACCCAACCCAATAACCGTTGGTTCTGATTGGTGAACTTGAATGAAGCCATCGTTCAGAAAAGAAAAAAAAACGGTTATAACATTGTTATAATGGTCTCCAACACTGTGATTTTATTTGGGATAGAATACTATATTAACGAATTTGTTTTTAATGAAAATTATGTCCATTATTGGGAAAAAAATGCAGTTGTTATAATGAGTTTTTAACATGTTAAATTTGAAAACATTTTTTGTAAATAACAGCCAATCAGCCATCAACAACTAACTCCGAAAGTAGATCACAATTTATTATTACCAAGGTGTTAATTTCGATTTCAAGATTTATTTTGATTAGCCTAGAAATGGAAACATTTAGTGGAAATCTTTCGACCAGTGGAAAAAATACATTTCGTGAAAATAATATAAATATTGTAGAAATGATGGAAATATTAGCCATCAAGCTATAATCTACAACCATATGGAGTGTGGAAATGAATGACCAGTGTTTTTTTTTTTTTTTGGACAAGTAATGACCATAGTGTTCTGTAACATGCTAAGACAATTATTTGAGAATGACTACTAAGAATAGCTATAATAACAAATGAAAACGATTATAACCATTAAATATTCTCAAATTAAGTTCATTAGATCAAAATATATTTTCAAATATCATTCAAAACTATGTATTCAAAATATTTGGGGTTAGCAACGTGGATCTTAAATTTGCTATTCAACTCGATCAAGTTAACCACTACATGTTGTCAGTTCTCACAATTAACAACACTTGAATTTCCCTCAAATATATATATATTACACCTTGTGGTGGGGCCCATGTGGAGATCATGTTGGACAACCCAACCTTACATTGAGTTGTCCTTGCATGATGATCATCACCACCAAAAATCAATTCATATCGAAATTGCTAACCAGATAAAAAAATTGACCCAAAATAATGGTTTAATTCGATGGATTGGCTTTTTCAAATGAAAGTCAATTTTCATGTGGTTAGTAATGTCGAAATGTCTTATTTTTTGTGAGGAAGGTAACCATAATATGAAAAACTCATTGTACGGTTGGATTGTTCACCATGATCTCCATGTGGGTCCCACCACCATATGCGTGTGTATATGTATGTATTCATATTAGAAATTTTTTATATTTTTTTAATTTTAATTAGTAAAATACTAAACTAATTTGAAAGAAAGAATGCATCACCTATGTATAGATAGCATTTCATTGATGTTTTAGAATTTTTTTAAAATTTTAGTAATTTTTTATTTTTTAATCATGGTTCATTTACAATAATGTACTACTATTATGTATAATTGGGTCGGGCTCCGTTGACATCCCTAAAATGACAGGATTATGTACAGGACACAAATATGTGCCACATGGTACACTCTTAGAGGACTCTGACCGTATGGCTGTTTGGCCAATCCCTAGGTGGACCTACAAACCAAAATTCAGCCTGATTACTGATATCTAGGCGTTGGATCTTTGTACCTCAAATACTGCTTGAATTCCCACAGTTGAGATCAACCCATGAAAATAAGTCCAATCCAACGTCTAGAAATCACTAATCAGGCTGAATTTTGGTTTGTAGGTCCACCTAGGGATTGGCCAAACATCCATACGGTCAAAGTCCTCCAAGACTGTGCCACGTGGCATATATTTGTGTCCTGTACATAATCCTGTCATTTTAGGGATGTCAAGGGAGCCTGACCCGTATAATTTTAGAAAACCTATCTACCATTAACATAGCATTTGCCTAATTTTTTGAATTTTTAAATATTTTTAACAGATTCAATTTTTTTTTAAAAAAATTAACTCAACTAAGTTTTAGATCGAGCTAAGTTATGCAACATATAATTATTTCATGCCCAACTATGGATGTTTAGGGTGAAAACCAACAGAATGTTTTTATCTTATACATTCTTCGGTCTGTCAACAAATCTAATGTAAGTCGTAGATTAATATATCTGATGCATTTACACCTAAAACATCAATTTTTAGCAAGAAATATAAAAAATTGAGTTTATTTATATTGGTAATGCCTCGTTTGGGCACCACAGAAGAACTTCAAAATTATTAGTAAGCAGCAACAAATCTGGACAAGAAGATTCAAACCAGATGGTCCAGCTGTTGTCGTCATGATGCCATTTGTGTGATGACGTCACGCACAAAGTACTGTGTACGATCTGCCCTGGTTTTGTTTTTTTATTCCCCATAGTGACATCTTGTGTGGATCTTATGTTCCCTGCATCAGTAGGAATTGGAGATTCAAATTACTAGATCTAATTGAAACTGAATGATGTTGAGTTCTATTAGAATTTGTAACATGCAAGCTTGATTTTTCATTGCTAACATCCTTTTGAGTGTGTTGTTCGAAATTATTAGGTTGATGAGATCATAAAGGATCGGATTAGTGATTTGCCGGATGATATTCTTTCCTCCATCTTATCGTTGTTGATGATGAAAGAAACAACAAGAACTAGCAGCCTTTCACACAGATGGAAATACCTCTGGAGGACATCTATCTCTAGTCTCAACTTTGATGTTGCAAATATGATAGGAAGCGAGTACTTCTGGAGAAAATTCAGAAGAGAAATCAGTGGCAAATATACTAAAGGAGCGATGAAATTGCTACGGAAGGAAAGATGTAAATTTGTAAAATGGGTTGATCAGATCTTGCAGCATCACCAACGTCCAGAGATAGATGTATTCAGGGTGCGCTTTTATTTGGATAAAAAGTTTGCTTGTCAGATTGATCAATGGATTCGTATTGCAATAGCTAAGAGGGTTCAAAAGCTTGATCTCAACTTGTCCAAATTTGATGTTGCTGTCGTAGATGACAAACTCTATGATTTTCCTTATTGGCTTTTTGCTCAAGAAATAGGGCCCTCTGTAAAGCATTTGTATTTGAAAGGTTGCATCTTGAGCCCTCCGCTTGATTTCAATGGTTTTAGCTCCATTATAGTCCTCACTTTGGAAGATGTTGATATAGCTGAAGAACATATTGTTAATCTATTGTCCAACAGTTCAAACCTAGAGCGGTTGAGCGTGGTGAATTGCTTGAAATTGGTTAATTTAAAAATTACTGGCCCATCCCTCAAACTGAAGTTCCTCAACATAGCCTGCTGTAAGTTTTTATTGGAGATAGAGATCTTCGCCATATATCTCACCACATTCGAATATAGTGGCGCAATGGTAAGGTTCTCTTTCATGAATGTTCCCCGGCTTGTGAACGCAGTTATCCATACCGTAGGCAACCGCCAAGCGGCTGGTGTAACTTATGCTTTAGGCAGACTTGCAAGTGATCTTCCCCTGCTTGAATCCTTATCTCTATTTTGCATGCCTATTAAGGTACGTGGAAGCATATCTTGATTTGGTGCTTGTTGGTGATAACCAAGTTTCATTACTTACTTCTGGCTAGGTTTTCTAGGCGAATATGATACCTGAGCGGTTACCTGTGTTCACAAATCTCAAGCGGTTGGTGTTGGATGTCTCTTGGTCAGAGCGTCTCCTTGGACTTTTATACCTTATCCAGGCATCTCCGCACTTATATAGATTGGAGGTTCTTGTAAGTCTTCTTTACCTGTTATACCAAATGCAAACAACAGTGGGATTTGCTGCATATAAGGCTGCATAATGCTTTCTGAAAATTTGTGTCTTAATTGTCTATCTAACAGTTGCTTTTTAGAGCCAGACTATAATATTGGTACTTCATTCACACAGCTGATTGGTAGTGCTTACAATATACATGATCTCTGTTTGCTTTCATTGCTTCTGCTCAGTTATTTCGAATTATTGATGGTGACATTTTTAAAGATATTGAGTTCATTTAATACTGAAAAAATCATATTGTGCTGAATATTGAAAGTCTAATGACTTAATGGCATATGTATTATTGGAGCAAGTGTGCTGCATATAATGGACTCGCAGAAAAGGATTCTTGTACCCTACCTCCAGTAGTTGGGAGTTGGAAAAGCAGACGGGTTGGATGATAATGCTGTTGATGATCTTTACTTAAACTAAGATAACCATTTCCATTTCAATATAAATTTTAACCCTTCTTTTACGACATAAAATGAGGAACTCCCTTTCTTTATTGCAGTTACCCAGCATCACGGGAGTAAGGATGGCAAGAAGAATCTGGAAGCCTTCTAAATGCACCCATCACCACCTCAAGGAGGTCGAGTTAAACGGTTTTAGGAGTAGTAGGAAGGAAATGATGCTTGCGAAGTATTTGCTTAGTAATGCCAAAGCACTCAAGACAATGACTATACATCAGCAATCTACTCGAGAGGTTTGTTATTGTCGAAAATTAATGTTGAATGCAGAAAACACACGTGAGCAGCTTGAAAAAGTTCGACCCCCAGGCGTCCAACTAACAATTGATTGATTCTATTTTGTTGCTTTTGTGCTGTTTTGTATGGTGGAAACATTTATCTGACTATTTAAATATTTAAATTTCTATTTAGCTATGAAATTTGCATCGGTTTATGTGCGACCACTTTTACAGTTGTAAAATATGTATGTCAAAAGATCATTAGATGTGTTTGTTTGGTTTCATCTTGCGGCCTTCTGTCATCCATGATGTGATCCGCTGATTCAATAGTTTGAATTAGGGTGCTCAACTGGTCTGTTTTGGGTGGGTTGTAAGCGTCTGTCTACCAGGCCTAATAGATACAACCCATCTAGATTTGTTCCACAAAAACTCACATTAGGGATAGGGCTGTCAATGGATATCATTCAGATCGAATATAAGCATATCCAAATCTGTAAAAAATCCGATATCTGAATCCGATTTGGTATCGGACAGACATTCTAATCAAGAATATCCGAAGACAACAATGCAAAATGAAACAGGAGATATGAGAGATTTTGCCATTGTTTCCAAGAGAGGTCAGAAATGAGTTCTCCTTCTTCCTCCTCCCTCCCTCTGCAAAGCCGCACTAGCCTGTTGTCAGTGGTCCTGCCCACAGCTACAGCTGTAGCCTCTCTCTCTCTCCTTTCCTTCACCTCCCTTCTTAGATCTTTGGTGTTTTCCTCCTTTTTTAGGTCTGGTTATGCTTGTTCTTTCTTTGATTCTGTAACTTGGTGGAAAAGCTAGGATTTTTACTTCTAGTAAGTTGGGTTGTTGCCGGTTCTTAGATCTGGTAGATTTGAATCTTCATACTGGTTCTTTTTTGTTTTTGTTTTTTTGAAATGGGTGCTTGGTGACTGGCGAGTACGATGGTACATGGGTTAATGGGTCATCGTTTTGTTTACTTAGTTGCATTCATCCTAACGATGAAGGGAGGCCGCGGCTGCAAGAGTGTTGACTCACAATGACAAGATTTCCCCAAGGGCAAGTGGAAGGCCCGAAAGGATAGACGATTGACACTGCAAGGTAGAAAGAAAGGGCGGAAGGCAGACGATTGACACTGCAAGGTAGAAAGAAAGGGCGGAAGGCAGATGTGGTGACGGATGATGATCTGGACCCATTTCCCATTCAAACGAGGGTACCGAAGCATTTTCAGTGAGAATGAGAAGCAAAGGGATGATCTGGACCCCCATTTCCCATTCAAGCGAGGGTACCGAAAGCATCTTCAGTCAGGATGAGAACCAGAGAGCTAGGAAGTGAGGCCTCAACAATCTCAGATCAGATAGTTGCCATGTTGTAGTTCAAGAATGTTTTTTCGTTTTTGGTTAAAAATCTGGTCCAGCAGGTGTTTGGACGTGGCTACTCCAGTTCATGAATCTGAAAGGGGCTCTTTCAGGTGGGTCCTGCTATAGTGCCTCTAATCACCATTTTTCCAAGCCAGTTTCTCCTTGGATCCATTCTTATCAGTCAGTCAGCTACCTCAAGTGCCAACCCAATTGTATTGGGCAAAAACTGTATCTGTGTCTAGAAGCCCTGTTTATATGTGACAGGACCCTATTTTCTTGTACATAACGTTTTTTACATTGAGCCCCAACCCTTTTCAACTCCCAAGATGCAGTTAATTGAATGGACCATGTAAATGGTTGAGGTTCACTGATCGCATGAAGTCCTATCACATATAAACAGGGCTTCTAGACACAGTCGCAGACACAGTTTTTGCCCAATACATTGGGTTGGCACTTGAGGTAGCTGACTGATAAGAATGGATCTAGAGAGAAGCTGGCTTGGGAAAATGGTGATTATAGCAGGAACACATGAAAGAGCCCCTTTCGGATTCATGAACTGGAGTAGCCACGTTCAAACACCTACTGGACCACATATTTAACCAAAAAAGAAAAAAACATTCTTGAACTACATGGCAATTATCTGATCTGAGCTTGTGGAGGCCTCACTTCCTAGCTCTCTGGTTCTAATCCTGACTGAAGATGCTTTCAGTACTCTCGCTTGAATGGGAAATGGGGGTCCAGATCATCATCCGTCACCGCATCTGCCTCTACCTTAGATCCTTTCTACCTTGTAGTGTCTATCGTTTACCCTTTCAGGGAAAGTCTTGTCGTTGTGTCAACGCTCTTGCAGCAACGACCTCCCTTCTTTGTTAAGATGAACGTGAAAGTAAACAAAGCAATAACCCCACAAAATGTGAAGGCACCCGACCTGTTGAATTCACCCCACCTTACCGGTGTATGCTACATTAAAACTTTTTTTTTCCCTTTATTTATTGAAAGCGATGATCTGGTCCCGGCCCTGCATGCACATAAACATTAAATAGGTAGGCACTCACATAGGTGGAAAGGAGTAAAACTTCTCTCACAATGCACAATACCAGCCTGACCGTAGGGATGTTTGGCCAGTCCCTCGGTGAACCTTTAAACCAAAAATCAGCCTGATTAGTGATTTACAACCTTTGGATCCTTACACCCAAATAACACTCAATAGTGCTCAAATTCCCCCTGTTAAAATCAACCCATGAAAATAACTTCAACTGAATCGCTTAGAAATCACTAATCAGGCTGATTTTTGGTTTATAGGTCCACCGAGGGACAAGCCAAACATACATACGGTCAGTGTGTCTTCCCTTATATTTAATATATTGATATATATGGTATTAATTGAGAAATTGAACTCTATATTATTGGAAATCTTGATATAAAAACTATTCTTGATAATCAAATACCACGGAAAAATAATTTAGATGCAGAGAACTCTCGTGGCTCTACGTGGATAAACACACTAAAAATCAGCTTGATTGATGATTTCTAGCCATTGGATTTACTACTGAAAAAATATGTTTGAATCCAACGGCTAGAATCATGTTCTAAAAAGTACTAAAATCTATGGGTAGATAATCAATCAGGTTGATTTTTGGTTTAAATATCCAATAAGGGATGGGCTAAAAGTCTCTGTGGTTAGTGGGACCGGGGCTGGGGGCCTTCTCTCATCAAGGGGCCTTAAGCGACCGCCTTAAGGTAGAGTCAGCCCTGCAAGGGAGGAAGGAGGAAGATTAAGAGAACTCGTTTCTGGCCTCTCTCAAACAGCGACAAAATCTCTCTTGTTTAGTCTCTTGCGTTTTTGCTTTTGGTGTCTACATCAGCATTTTTAGTCCGTTGGATTGGGGGACAACAAAGGGCATCTAGACGTTGTACAAACATTATATCATTTTTGTTGTCTCCCGATCCCAACCCAAATCTAATATGTTTAATATTATATATATGGCTTAGGCTCCGAGGACCCCCTTTTCTGACCCCTCTTGGTGTTTACGCTTGGCCGTGGATTTCCCGAATCCAACGGTGGTTGTCAGCGCCCCAAAAAGTGAAAAAGTCATGCTAGCTCGGTGTTGACAACCACCGTTCGATTCTTGGCTGAGCACATGAACATGAGAGGGGTCAGAAAAAATGGGGTCCCCTGAGCCCGACCCTAGCTATATATATATATGTACTGCACATTACCTGTAGCAACACCTTACGTGTAGTATTTTCGATCATTGGCCATATGAAAGTTTGGCCCATCCCTAGGTGGACTTACATGAAAACAATCAGACTGGTTAGCAATATTCAAGCATTCAATTGAAGTCATGTTTCCATGCTCATCTCAAATTCAAATTTCATAACTTGAGAAAATTCTAATGCATACTTTTCAGTAGTTGAGCCAAAGACTATATCATTAACATATATCTAATATATCAACACTCCACTATCTCTTTTTTTAATAAATAATGTTTTATCAATTGTTCATCTTGTGAATTCATTTTTCAACAGAAATTGAGTTAATCTTTCATACCAAGTTCTAGGTGCTTGTTTCAACCACATAAGCTTTCTTAAGCCTATAAACATGATTATTTTTATGCGGATCTTCAAATCCTTTCGGTTGCTCTAGATATATTTCTTCTTCTAGAATACCATTAAGAAATGCACTCTTAACATCCATTTGATAGAGTTTAAATTTTAAAACACATGCAAATGCCAAGAGATTCCTAATAGATTCTAATATAGCTACATGGGCAAAATTCTGATCAAAATTAATGCCTTCAACTTGAGAGTAACATTGAGCCATTAGTCTGACTTTGTTTCTCGTTATAACATCATTCTCCCCACAATACTCAGTGAACTTGTGATTATCAAATTCTCCATCATTGTTAATTTTAATTCTAAGAATAGACAATTATTTCTTATTCTATACTCTTTTACAGATTTTCATAAATTCCTCAAATGCTTCAAATTTTTCTCTTAGGAAAGCTACACAAATAAATCTAGAGAAATCATCAACTTTAGTCAAGAAATATCTTTTTCCTCAAAGACTTTTTATCTTATTGGTTCCAACAAAGTCCATGTGTAATAGTTCTAGAATTCTAGAGGTTCTAATATTTTTAACATTTTTGTGTGGGCTTCTAACTTATTTTTTTTTAAGGCAAGACCTATAAATAGTTTGATAATTCTTATTAAGTTTTGGGATTTCTCTAATTAATTCTTTTTTACTGATCTTGGCAAAGTCTTGAAAATTTATGTGTCCTAGTCGTTGGTGCCGAAGTTCGATTTCATTTTTTTGTGCCATGTTGCACTTAATCGAACTACCAGTTTCAATGATATAAGAATTATTAGAAGTTTTATTTCCTTGAATGATTATCTTGTTAGACTTCTTGTCTATGATTTCACATTTTTCTTGAGAGAACTTGCATATGTAGTATTTGTCACAAATTTGACTAATACTAAGAAGGTTATGTTTCAGATCATCCATACACAATACATTCTCAATCTTAGGTATTCCTGGACCTTGAATAGTCCATCTACCAATAATCTTAGCACTACTACCATTACCAAATATAACATCACCATCACGGTTTTCATCAAAAGAACAAAATAAGATCTTTTTCTATTCATGTGTCTGGAGCATCCACTATCCAAATACCACTTGAAAGTTTCATTTGCAATTAAAGCAGTATAAATAACCAAATATTTTCATTCAATTTTCTATCACAACTTTTTACAAGAGATTTATCATTGCTTTTCTTGTTGGTTAGATTGGATTTTTGAGAGTTATTAATGTTTTCTTTAATGATTCTAGCTCTAGCATTTAAAGCAGCCACTTTAACAAATAATTCTTTTTCTTTGTTTTATTTTTTGGTTTCTTCCAAGATATATAGATTTTTTATTCTTTCATTTTATTCTTTTTTCTTTAAAAATTCAAACTTCTTTTTCAGAACAAGACAGTTATATTTCTTATGTTCAGAATGTCTACATTAATGATAAATGATATTCAATTTTTTAGTTTATTAATTTTGGGTTCAATCCATAGTAGTTTTTACAAACACAGTTTTAGAGTTAGAGTTTTTAAAAACTTTTCTAGTATATCCGAGACCTCTCCTGTCATTTTTTTTCCATGGTTAGTAGATTTTCTTTTGTAATGTTTCTGATTAAGGTTCTATTCTTGAATTCTAATTCATTCATTTTCGAGACTTAATTTTTCAATTTCATTTTTAAGTTCTTGTTCTCTACTCAAAATATAAGTATCACTTCATTATCTTTATCCTTTACTATTTGATATAAATTTTCTAATTCAATTTTTAGTTAAGCATTTTTACAATATAATTCTTTTTTTTTTAAGATATCACAAGATTTTGTCAAATTTAGGCTTTCTTTATACAAATTGTTAAAGATTTTTTGAATATCTTCTTCACCATCACCATCACGTAAGTCTTTTAAGTTCAACTTCATTATTCTTTAAGTGATATTTTTCATTTAGATTAGCAATTGTCATTAGTGCTCTAACATTAGATATTTTCCATTATCACTAGATGTGTTCGTTTCTGAATCGGATTCTTCACTATCCATGTATCAAGCAACAACTTTCATAGTTTTGGTTTTCCCTTTCTTAACATTGCTAAAATAGTCAATAGAGATATGACCAAATCCTCTGCATTATAACATTGAACTTCATTTTTGTTGTTATCTTCCTTTTTGTATTTATCAAAATTTTTAAAAGATTTCTTATTCCTTTGAACAAATTTTTTTTTATTTTTGTTTCTGAAAAACTTTATAAATTTCTCAGCGAAAAGGGCAACTTCTTCGTCAATGTTATTAGACTCATCAGAGTTAGTTTCTTCTATTAATTATTTCTTATAGGTTTTTAGAGCTAATCATCTTTTCTTAGGTATATGAAATTTAAGTTCAAATGTTTGAATTGATCTTATTAATTTTTCTTATTTTATTAGATCAATATTTTTACTTTGTTCAATAACCGTTATTTTAGGGTGAAACCTATCAGGCAAAGATCTCATAATTTTTCTAACAATTTTTAGTTCTGGAATAGCTTCACTAAGACCCCACATAGAATTGTTTATTTTACTTAATTTAGTGTATAAGTCTGTAAAACTTTCATCCTCATTCATTCTTATGATTTCAAACTGTGTTGTGAGCATTTGAAGTTTAGACACCTTAACTGAATTAGTTCCTTTATAGGTCATTTCCAAAATGTCTCATGCTTGTTTCGAAGTCTTACATGGAATAATTCTTTTAAACTCTTCAGGAGATAAAGCACAATGTATAGCATTAAATACTTGATTATTGTATGTATATGCATATTTATCCCCCACACTCCATTTTAATTTAACCTTAATAGTAATGGTAGTTAACTCACCAATAGTAGTTGCAACAGTAGGGGAAGTCCATCCCAATTCCACTGATTCTCAAATCTGTTCATCAAGACATTTCAAGAAAATCCTCATTCTAGCATTCCAGTATGCATAATTAGTGCCATTGAATAGAGGAGGTCTAGACACAATCTCTCGACTCATGGTTATTCCAAAAGAACTAATGATATTCGCTCAAAAGTGCTTATTTTAAACAATTATCATTTTAGCGTTATCGCACTCTCCTACGTAAAATGCTCTATTTATCTACTTTTCTATGTAAGAGTCTCTTCTGTTTCGTAGAACACACTTTCTGGACGAAATTGTATATTTGAATGCATTAAACACATTTTCAGAAGTCTAGGTATGAAGACGTACATTATGATCAAGTCTCATTACGTGCTCTTCTCTTGTAAGAAACTCGATCGGGCTATTTATCGAGACTTGTGGGCCAAAATCAATCATGAAAGCCCACTATCAAAGCTTAAAGAGCCCACAGGCTATGACTAGAAGATATGGGCCAAATACGGGCTGAATAAGAGGACCAAAAAGCCGGCCCAAAGAACGAAGAGAGTAGGAGAGCCAATGACCAAGAGACGGACCAAAGCGTTTAAAGCCACATGAGTCAGCAAGGAATGATAGTCTACTCTACTGGAGAAGCGTGATGATGGTCACAATGAAAACCAGGGTTCCAGACCCTCTGCCAATACTTTTATCTCCATTTTCTGATATTTTCTCTCTCTTCCCCCTAATTTTCTATCTCATCTCTCCTTATTCTCTCTCTCTCTTCATCTCTCGGTCCTCGGATCTACTGACCTAACCCCAGAACTCCTTCCCGTTGGCTCTGGCCCATCTCCCTAAGCTATCGGACCGTTGGATCGTCCATCAGACCATCGGATCTCTCTAAATCCGTCGGCCTGCCAATCTGGATCCTGATCCAGTCATCTTCAGTCTGATCATCAGCTAATCGTCTGTCACATCATCTTATAAGACGATGGACTTCATCAGTCCATGTGGGCCAGCAACCGGCCAATCATCATCGACCCGCTGCCCGACCATTTAGTGGACCTTGTGAATTTCAAAATAATTCAAATTAAATTTTTAAAAAAATGAGGGGGGTCCACTAAATGGGAAAATCCCCCAAAGAAAGAAAAGAAGTTTTCTTTTTAAAAAAAAATTATTTTTTTCAAAAAAATCTCTAATTTCCATTAATGGAAACAAGGGAGCTTTACAGGGGAAGGAGAAGGGTTCGTTTGAACCCTAATCCCTCTCCCATCTCCACTTTTCTCTCCCCAAAACCTTTCCCCCCACGTTTTCCACATTCTCCTTCTTTTCTCCACTTTCTCTTCTTCCTCTTCTTCTTCTCCCTTCTCTTCTCCAACGAACTGGTTCTTCTTGTAAACAGGGCCGGCAACTGCTCCAGCAGCAAGCACGACAATGCAACCCGCACCATCGTCCTCCCCTCTCTTGGACGGTCATCCATCCTGTTCTCCTTCTTTCATCAATGCCGGAGTTGCAGGTTTGCAACTCCGGCCAAAACTAGAGACTCCGGCCAGCACGGACGGCAACTCACTCCTCACCAGCCACTCTCACACTTCTAGCCGCCAGCCACCACGCTGCAAATCATCACAATTTCTGGTATGCCTCTCCACCAAAAGCAAACCTGCAACACAACACATCCTCCATCCTTCCACCGTCTTCCTCACCACTCCAACCACCGCCGGAGTTGCAGGTTGCAACTCCGGCCAACTGTTGCTGCATCAAGAACTATCGCCTGTAAAGCTTGGCCGAGAGCCACCTTATTCCTTCAACATTCTTGCTGGTTTCCTTCCAGCAACACCAAGAAACCACGCACAAGAACCTGCAAATTCCAGCAGCCTGTTCCTCCTTGCATGCACCAACTCGCGGCAACACAAGTGTGCACATCCTCCTCAACACACCCATTGCAACTCCAGCAGGTCCGCCATTCCATCTCCACCGACCTTGGTTCCTCATCCACCATGGATCGGCCATTAACATGGCTTACCCTCATCTCCAAGCAAGCACCACAGATGCTCTTCTCTCACTTGGCCAAACCAAGTTCATTACCCGAAGCACTCTGGTTTTCTTCATGATTGGCCCGATGCAACTCTCCAAGATTGGTTATCTATTTTCTCTCTCCATAGATCTATCTAGTTCTTTTCTTCCTCTAAAAAGGTGAGTTTCTCTCTCTAGGTTTACTCACCTTCTAACCCACTCTCTCTCTTATTTTTCTCTCTATTAGTCTTTTAATGGCTTTCTAGTTGTAGTCAAATTTGGTTTGATTATTGTAAGAAATTTTAATGATTAATAGAGTTGTTAGTTGCATTTCTTAATTTGTTTTAGTGTTTTCTTTATTGATTGTGGTACTTTCTCTCTCTAAAACCTTCAAAATTATGCTTTAAAAACCACTCCACCATTCTCACATCTTCATAATTCTGAGAAAAGTCCATCATTTCATGTTCCTTATTTGTGCTAACTAACCCCGAGTGCGGATCGACATTCGACACGAATCCCTATACAAAAATTCATATTTTGCAGGATTAAAATCTCGGATAATTACAAATGTGTTGAGATTAGGGTTTCCGTAACCAACGACGTAGAAAAACCCGACTTTCAACTAAGGATCACACTTGGGTTGTTAAGCCTTTCTCAAAGTGACATATGCTTTGATACCAATTGAAATTCCCTTTTAATTACCACAATATGTCCAAAGGGGGGGTGTGAATAGGCCACAATATGTCCATGGCCCAACCATTCAGGGGACCCCACGATTTTTAAAATTAAACCAACCCTTTTCTCGCACAAAGAGTCTAAATTGGAATGTGATATTGCAAAATATCTTTGAAAAAGAAAAAAAAGGGAAGTTTTTTTTTAGAATAATTTTTGGCATGAAAGTGGGACCCACATGCTTAGCATGAAAGAAATGATTTCTTTTGGAAGGATTTGGAAAATCAAATAAAGACAAACATTTTATACAAAAAGGGGCATGTTTTTAAGGTTGGAGAAAAGTTTCTAAGTTAGAAACCGTGGGTTTCTAAGCGGTTCCTATCTAAGCACTCCACGTTTTGGAAATGGGATCTTGCCCCCCCCCCCCAAGCCACCCCCCTCAAAAAGATCTTCCATCCACGCTCCACCTGCAACTTGGGTTGGGCTTGGGTCGGATTTTTTGCAACCCGATCAAATTGGGTTGGGTTAGGATTGAGGCTTGGCCCAACCCGAGCCCAACTTACAAACTATATATATATATCCGGGGACAACAATGACATACAACATTTTTGACAATGATTTTGACGTTCCCACATGGAAGATGAATCAATAGCTGATTTTTGGTGAGGATGATCTCCTCATCATATAGATCACCCCTACAAAAAATCATCTTATTCTGAAATTTCTAACCCCATCAAATGTGGTTTTCAAGTTATTGAGAGAAATAAACGGTCCATAATTCTTCAACTTGTAAACCAGTCTACGAATATCAGATTGATTTGAAGTTTTGTGAGGGTGATCTCCTCACTATAGAGACCATCCTTGCCAAAAATCATCTCATTCCAATACTTCTAATTTATAAATTGGCCGACGCCAATTTTTATTATAAAAAATGTTGTATGAAATTGTTGTCCCCCGATCCTGACTATTTGTTTTACTGACAAATATCCACACTACATTTTTGGCAAATGCAACAACCCATGGATGTTTGTCCTTAGTAACTAATACCTTCATGTGATATTACCAAATGTCATTGAAACTACATTTTTGCATTTTATGTGATCGGTTGATAGTGAAAATATCGTATTTTTCTCCAACAATTGTTTTTGGTATTTCTTTAGTGACTTTTGTCATGCATTTGACTTAATGAACTTTTCCGTTATTATGAAAATATCATGTTTTCTTTCACGAGCTTTGGAAATAAAGTTATGCTATTATTTAATGGCTAGCACAACGGCTATTGTATTGACCAATAAATTATTTTAATATGAAAAAATTCAACAATATTTTCAACCAATAAAAAAATTAAGAAATTGACCAACCCGATCAACCCGACTAACCCGACCCAACCCTATCGGGTTGGGTTAGGGTTGGAAAATCTAGGCCCGACCTTGGGTTGGGTTGGGTTAGGGTTGACCTCCAACCTGACCCAACCCACCCGAGTTGCAGCCTACGCTCCAACATCACTTGGCCCAGCCGTTTTCACCATCTCTCCTTCCCCAGAGTTTTCACGATCGCTCCAAAGAAGAAAAAAGAAAAAGAAAAGAAGTACGAGGGAAGGAGAAGAGAAGAAAGCTCTCCAATCTCTAGGTGCCGCCTCCTCCCACCTGCAAACGCTTCACAATCTGTTGCCGTCCTCCTCTATCACCTTCACCATCACCTACTGCTTGTTCACCAAGCTACAACCTCCACCGGTTCCACCTGCTAGTGCGCTCCAAGCCTTTACAATCTCCAACCCAGCAACCCTCAAGTTGTTGCCCTACAACTCTACCAAACCACCGGTCGTTTCACCTCCATTGGCCGCTTGCCTGCAACCACTAGCCCACTGCTAGTCCACACGCTCTATTTAAAAAACTTAAAACAGTGTCCTCATAAATATTTTAAAATATCCACAATACCCTTGACTTAATTTTCAGACATAAAACCTTTACCAAACGATCTAATTCAAACATAAGTAATTAAGTTTTTAGCGCTCAAGCACTTAAAGCTTTCAGTGTTGACACTAAGTTTTATCAAAATGTAACCTTAGTAAAAATAAATAAAAAGTAGGGCATTTTTGCAACACCCCATGTGATTTAATTTTAATTATAGCAACACTCCTGACAAATCAAAAGTCTAGAACACTCCCATTGATCAGACCAAATAGTCATTGACTAACGCGCAAATGTGATGTCCACTACATAAATGTTATAATAAGAGTATTATATGAGCGTTATAATGTGACGTCCACTCCGTAACCAAAGGTGGACCTCGACGATCTGAATCATCCATTATAAACACCACTAGGGTTCACATTACGTCAATAGAGACATGTGTCGTGCCTTGGTTGGAGTAGAGACCAACCTTGTTAGATGCACAAACTAATTTGAGAGAAATTTTTGTATTTAAATAGATGACGTTTATGTGTTGGTCACGTTTACACATGAGTCAATTGCAAGTGGTCTAGTCAAGGGAGGTGTTCCGGACTTTTAATTTGTCAAAAAGGGTGTTGCAAATTAAAATTAGATCACAAGGGGTGTTGCAAAAATGCCAAAAAAATCTTTTTAACTTGGTTTAAAGTTTAAACCCTAAACTCAATCTCCTAAGCCTTAGAAAGTACCACGTGGCAACACTTTTAGGTCACTAACCGATGTATGTTTAGCCAACTTCCTGGTGGACCTATACACCAAGAGCATTTTTTTTTCCATGGGCTGATCTTTAGCTGATGGATTCAAGCATTTTTTGGGTATTCAGATTGAATGGTTAGAAATCATCAATCAAACTAATCAGCAAGGAGTGGGCCAAACATTGATGGGTCAGTCAGTCGGTCCAAAAGAGTGGTCACGTTTTCTTTCGTGCCTTGATCTCATGAGTAAAACTTCTGCCACAAGATATTGTGACCGAAGCCACAATACCAGCCACGTGGCACACTATTAGAGGGCCTTGACCGTATGGATGTTTGGCCCGTCCCTCAGTGGATCTGCAAACCAAAAATCAGCCTGATTAGTAATTTATAACCTTTGGATCTTTGCACCCAAATAACACTTAATAATGCTCAAATTCCTACGGTCAATATCAAGCCATGAAAATAACTTCAATCCCATGCTTAGAAATCACTAATCAGACTGACTTTTGGTTTGCAGGTCCACCTAGGGACTGGCTAAACATCCATACGGTCATCACCCTCTGATAGTGTGCCACGTGGCTCGTATTGTGGCTTCGGTCACAACATCTTGTGACAAAAGTTTTACTCTGATCTCATATAGTGAGAGAGCAAATATTTTCCAGTCAGGGCCTGTTTGGTAACGCACCGCGGCGGGAAAATAAAATATTTAGCCGTGCTAATATTCACCCGGGTGCGTTTGGCAGCCACTCGCCCTCGGCGAATATTTAGCTGAGCCCACATATTTGCCCTCCGCGGTGGGAAAACATTTGATCACCTCCCCCCGTGTAAATATTTTCATGCGGATTATGCCTTGATGAGAAAATTTTATTCTCGCCAGAAAATTACTATTTTCAATAAAAATTAATTTTTTAATATATAAAAAAGATAAAAATGAATTTTTTTTTTTATCCTTTGACATAATATGTGGTTCCCACACTCGCCCAACCTATTTTTGACTTACTTTGATATGTGTGACCCACTCAAATTGAAGAGAAAATGAAGTAAGCTGAAGTGAGCTAGCTCATACACGTACCAAACATTGTTAAATATTGATATGAGCAAATATTTAGCCAAGATAATATTTGCGGTCGGAACTCTTTTTCTCACAAACCAAACAGACTAGTGCTAATATCACACGCTCTCTTAATGCACTACAATTCATGCTCCCGCAGCAAATATTTTCCTGTCAAATCATGCAGTGCTATTAGCTTTTGCGTTGCAACTGCAAAGGGGAAGTCGCAGTAAGCAAGACCATGGTTTTAAAAACGGCCGTTTAAACGGTAACGCCCCAAGCCCATTTCCGTTTAAACATGTTTTATCGGTTTTGAAAAAAACGGCTGTTAAAATCGTTTAAACAGCCGTTTAATTCTGAAAATTTTCCGTTTAATTCCGTTAAAATCCATTAAATTCTATTTTTATTTTTTTTTAAATTTCAAAATTTGAATTTCAGCACCATTTTTTCTGTTTTTTTCCGTTAAAATCCATTTAATTCCAAGAAATTCTGGTTTTTCCCGTTTTTTTCTATTTTTGCCACTTGCTGTTCCAATCCGTTGTAGCGGCCGTTTAAAGGGTTACGCCCCCAGTCCGTTTAACCGTTAAAACGGCCTTCTTTAAACCTTGAGCAAGACTACACGGTGAGGTGGGGTCCACATCATTTTTTGACTCTTTATTTAATTCATGTGGGCCCCACTTTAACATGTGGTCTTGATTGCTGCAACCGCGCCTATAGATTGACATCTCCCCCATCATTTGGGAGCGTTAAGATGCTATCATTGCTTAAGTAAATCTTTTAGCAGTATGAGCTACGTGGCACATTCTTAGAGACTACGTGGCACATTTCCACAGTTGAGATCAACCCATGAAAATAAGTCCAATCCAACGCCCATAAGTCCAATCCAACGTCCTCTTATAGTGCGCCACGTGGCTTATATTGTGTCCTGTAACCGGAGCCTGTCATCTTAGGGCGGTAACTGGAGCCTGAGCCATTTTGAAAAAACACTCTCCTAAAAAGGAAGGAGTAAAACTTGTGTCACAATATGTTGTGACGGAAGCCGGTCACAGCACTCAATACGAGCTACGTGGCATACTATTAGAGGACGACGAACGTATGGATGTTTGGCCAGTCCCTAGATGGACTGGTACACAAAAAATCAGCTTGATTAGTGATTTCTAACCGATTCGATTGAAGTTATTTTCATGGGTTGATTTTAACGGTAGGAATTTGAGCATTATTGAGCGTTATTCGGGTGCAAAATTCCAAATGTTGTAAATCATTAATCAGGCTGATTTTTGGTTTGTAGGTCCACCGAGAGACTGGCCAAGCATCTATACGGTCAGCGCCCTCTGATCGTATGCCACGTGGCTCGTATTGAGTGTTGTGACCGGCTTCCGTCACAACATCTTGTGACACAAGTTTTACTCAGAAGATACTAAAAAGTGGTCATTTATACAAAGAGTAAAACTGCTGACCGTTGGCGAATAAGAAATGTTACAACCGTGTAGGTCCTGATAATCCCGAGTTCGGAGAGAGAGAGAGAGCGAGAGCGAGAGTGAGAGGATCCTTCAAACCCCTTTTTAGCTTCTGTAAAGATGGTAGCCAAAACCCCACCAAAGCAGAAGAAAATGGCAGCTCCTCTCAATCCGAATCTCCTGAGAGAAACAGTAAAGAAGGTAAAGTACTACAAGAGCCTCTGACAAGATTTTCTTTGTATGCTGTTCATGGCGTCTGAGTTCCTCTGTTCTTTCGCTTTCTCACTTTTGTGTTTCTTCGAATTTGTGTTGTTCAAGGTGGATCGGTGCATGGCTCGATTGCAAGAACTTCAATACACTGTCGGCGGAGGAACGAAGGTGATCTCTGGAGTGAGTCTTAGTCCTCGCAGTACAAGAGGCTATTTGAGTACTAGTTTCAGATGCAAGCAAGAATCCTTCTGGTACGAGGGAAGGATTGTACTGTTTTTTTTTCTAAAAATGTTTGGGTTACCAAAGAAGGGTTTTGTTCAAAAACTACAATTATCTGTTTTTCTTTTGAGTTTGATCTGTGTTCTCAATTGGGGGTTCTCTGAAATGGTATTTTGGCGCTGTTTTTGGTTACTTGTTCGATTTCCAGAGATGGATGAGATTGCTTTCTTTTATTAATACTGCTATTTTTTATTATTTTGATCTCTGTACCCAAGTCTTAAATTGGCAGTTCTTCTCTCTTTTTGAAAAGGCTCAAGAGCTCTGCTGCTCGGAAATCTCCAGTGGGAAAGTTTCAAGGAAGTGCAGGAGGTATGGTCCATATCCATATCAAACATCCCCATTTATTTCCTTCGAATATGTTGTGCAAATTATTCTTTTATTCTTAATTTAGTTGGCAAAAACTGTAATTGCTCATCGATATCTCTCTAGCTTGAATTTTTCTTTTTCTCTTGAAACATATGATTTAAATTTTTTTTTTGTTATCATGAAGTTTGTTCGGATTTCGACAATCCGAGTCCACTAGTTTGTTCACAGGTGTAAATTGTGTTTTATTACTGGTCAAAAGGGTTATTTTCCTGTTCTTGGCTTTCTTCGTTCATTTGTGTTTTAATGGATTGTGTTCTGATTTGATTTGATTATTCAAAACAGGGGAATGGCGCCGAATGTCATTGCCGGCAATGCTGGTTGAAGAAACAGTTGTGGAGATTCTGCAAGCCAGTCGATTTGCAAAGGAAGTAGGCACAGTGGTTGCTTCCAAAACTGAGAAAATTTCCCCTGATGATCCCAAAACTCCGGTAACTCAACGGAGAATCCAGAAGCCACGTTCCGAAAACACAGAGCTGCGGACTAGAAGGAAGAGGGAGAAGCAAGTAGTGTTACAGACAATCCGATCAGAATCTGATCTCCCAAGTCTTCAGAGGGCTCGATCACGTATCAATTTCAGGGTATCACCTCCAAACAAAAGGGAGTTTGGAAAAGAGAGCAGCCATGTAGCCAACAGGGTATCCCCCAAGAACCAGCCTTGGGCTAAAAAGACTGTACTCTTTCCTAATCCTCTATTCCTATCTTCGCCGTCCACCCTTCAACACAAGCTTTGCAAGACGAGGTCTCCTGTATTTTCAAGAACACGGCAGACTCCTCATAAATTCTTGATTAAATCCCCATCATCGTCCTCGAAATTTCAAGTCAAGATCAAGAATGCTCCCACAAGACCCACCACTACTTTGAACAAGAAATCTCCAAAGGTTTCAACAGCATCGAAGCTGCGGAGATCATTCTCACCATCAAAGCTGGCGAACAGATTGGTTTCTCCTTTAAAAAACAGAATATTCGAACGAAGTGGATTGAAACAGCGACCGTCTTTTACTCCAATGCGATTCTCAGACTGGAAATTTTAGAAGGTTCTCTGTAAAATTTTCCG
The DNA here is from genome assembly GCA_035048495.1 of Euptelea pleiosperma. Taxonomy (NCBI): domain Eukaryota; kingdom Viridiplantae; phylum Streptophyta; class Magnoliopsida; order Ranunculales; family Eupteleaceae; genus Euptelea; species Euptelea pleiosperma. Next base: position 30,177,661 of record CM068546.1, read on the forward strand.
TTTGGCTTTCTTTGAGTTTGAGGGGATTTGATGAAATATTTGCTCGATGTCTATAACTGAATTTTTTTATTGTTATGTACAACTTTGTGAGGTATTCTATTTTATAAATAAATTACACTTGTAAATATGGGAGTAATATTTTAGTTCATTGTATTAAAAAACAAAAAACACATTTCTCCATCTCTTTCTCTTGCATGAAGATGCAGTTCGCTCTGTAACTTTGCAGGTGGGCTGGGATGGTTGGTTTCATATCAATAGTTCATGTGGCATTGCAGACCTACACACAGCAATCATAAGAGAATTCCTCTTGAAAATCTAGGAGTAATATTTTGGTTCATTGTATTAATAAACAAATCGCGCATTTCTCCATTTCTTTCTCTTGCATGAAGGTTGTCCTTGGTGGACATCCATTTTAAAGATGCAGTTCGCGCTGTAACTTTGCGGCGGCGGGGGTGTTGGTTTCATTAATAGTTCATGTGGCATTGCAGACCTATACACAAACCAAAAGAGAACTGACCTAGATTTCTTGTAAACAAACCTGTGTTGACATTGTATATTTGTATGCATTCTTTTTCTCTGTTTAGTGCAGAATTATCAATTTCGGGTCTCATAATCTTACCAAACCATCCACTTATACATTCGGACTGCTATTCCGGTAAATTTTTTCTTAAAATATAGCTCAAGGGCTCGGATTTGATAATAGGATTTTGGCCATTTAAAAACTGTTGAAGCTGGAGATCTCTGTATATCCAGTGGGGTAAAGGTTTTGATGGAACTTTTGACTAGTTGAAACCGGCTGAGAGGCTTTTCGATTCAGTCTGGATCTAAGGTCCGCCGCAGATTCTTTCTCTATGCAGCTTCGCTGTTTATGGAGAACTTGTGGGGTCTTAAATTCTCAGTAGCCTGGACTCTTCCTTCTATTGAACAGGGGTAGGTACCTTATTCCGAGAGGATGATCTAAGAAATGTTTTGGGATGAATTTGGGTTCATGTATAGAAGTTATACTTCTACATTGCTTTGGTTATTTCCCTTGCTAAATCAAGGTAAATTTTTAAATCCATTAACAATGTACCTTTTGTTTTGTTAATCTTCATGTGTTTCACAAGAAAAAACTTTGCTTCTAAGCAGCTCCCCACTCGACACGTACCCTCTAACAACACTCAGTAAAAAAAATGAAAACAGGCCTGTTGCAGATACGTAGAGCCTAGGAGCAAGTTCACTCCTAAGTACTTAAGAGCAAAGCTTTTCTTGCATTTTTAACAATTACTCTACCGATATGGAAACTGGTTAGAGTGGTTCCTGCTTCTCTATCTGCCATTTTCAAGACATATTTATCAATCTTCGAGGTGTCTAATGGCAGGAAAATAATGAACCAATTGATCCAATTTTAGTCTGGTGTGGGTGGGAAACAATGAAAATACCCAGTTTTCTTCTTGCTCGTCACTGGGCTTAAACTAGACTGCAGGGTTAACAAGAATGCTGGCCAAGTTAGAGTTGATAAGTTGGATTAAAGTTTCAACTAACATGCTTATGATGATCACCATCATCATCATCATAAGCCTTATCCCAACTATATGGGGCCGGCAAATTGATGACTTATTTATGAATTTGCAAAGACAGTTCAAATTTTGAATTCTTTAGTTGCTAGAGGTGAGAACCCTCAGTAAGTGAAGAAGGGATCCTGTCTGTTTTCCCTGCCATCATGGAAAGACAGGAAGAGGATTCCCTTGTCAAAGGCCACTTGAGAAGAATGGATAGTAAACGAAACAGATACCTAAGGTGACCAAATTCTTCCATGGTGAAACCAAACTAGGCCACCATTGGATCCAAAACTGGTTATCATTTCTACCTTCAAAGGGATGCTTTTGACAATGCCTAGCTTGTTTTTTTCCCCTCCAAATGGGTTATTTCTTGTGTGGAAAAAAATCATGTTGACTTTACATTTCTAACCACTTGATGGTCTGATATTCTTTCTTAACATCTGCATAGGATGCTTAAGACCTTCTTACTGATTTTGAGTTTTTGTCCATGCCCCGTCTGTAGAGACAGCGCACTGCCTCAACAATGGTCACGATCAGGGTCGTCACTACCATAAGGCCATTAAGGCGGTCGCCTTAGGCCTCAGGTGAGAGAAGGCTCCAAGCCATTTTTAGAGAACGCTGACCATATGGATGTTTGGCCAATCCCTAGGTGGACCTACAAACCAAAAATTAATTAGCCTGATCAGTGATTTCAAACCTAACTTGTGGCCCACATAATCTACTCTACTTATTAACGAATCAAGGGTCCCCATAATTCTCAAGATAGCCATTTTTAATTACTTCTATATTTACATTAGATAGAGTTCTTTTAAGGCTTTACATCATCTGACGTAAGCGTCAAATGCACCTCTCCCTTCTTTACACGACCCCCTTCTTTTGGATGCAAGTGCCGTCCCTCGTCTATCTATCTATCTATTACTATTATAAAGCAAGAGCCGGTATTGGGGCACGCTCACACACCACACGTCCACACAAAAGTAAAACAAAAAGCTAAACAATCCTTTAAAACCACATAATTACTTCCCATGCCCCTTTACAGTGCCACGCCCACGTAAATATAATTTCATTTCAAACTACTCTTTCGGATAGATTAATGGGATTAATAACTGTATCTACATCAACCCACACCCCATTAATTCAATTAGGCACGTATCATGAAAAAAAAATATAGTCAGGCTTTCGACCATTGCGGAAAATTCCCCACTGCTGCCTCTCGTAGGAATTTGGGCCGTGTCTCAGTTCCAGTGTGGCCAATCGTCACCTTGGTAAACTATTGCCTCACCAACCATTCGACCATATCCACATTATATTCGTTCCTGGTACGCACTATATGTCCATGCATTTAAATATCTGTGTCTGGCCTCCAAATTTCAGACCTCACCTTTTTTTTTCTTTTTTCGCATATGTTTCTAATGAATAATGGGACAATAGTATAAGACACGTGGCACACTCTTAGAGACCACTGATCTTATGGATGTTTGTCCCGTCCCTAGGTGGACCTATATACCAAATACCAGTCTAATTAGTGATTTCAAACCTTTGGATCTGAGTACCTCAAATAATTCTTGAAATCTATGGTTAAAAATCAACCAATGAAAATGACTCCAATCAAACCAATCAATTCCTTAAAAACCACTAATCAGGCTGATTTTTTACATATAGGTCCACTTAGGGATGGGCCAAACATCGATACAGTCAATGATCTCTACGAGTGTGCCACGTGTAAGCAGGGCCGTCTCTACCTTAGGGCCATTAAGGCGGACCGCCTAAGGCCCCTTTGTGAGAGAAGGCCCCTGCCCAGGTCCCACTAACCACGGATTTTTAATCCACCCCTTATTGATTGATTATCCTTAGCCATAGATTTTAGTTCTTTTTAGGACATGATTCTAGTCATTGGATTCAAGCATAATTTTTGGTAGTAAATTCAATGGCTAGAAATCATCAACCAAGCTGATTTTTAGTGTGCTCATCCACCAATAGGTGGGCTGAACATCCATGCAGTCATTGAGCCCAAAAAATGAACTTGGTAGGGCCACAAGAGTCTTCTGCATCGACTGCAATGGAAGTCCTCTACATCTAAATTTTTCCGAGTATTTTATTATCAAGAATAGTTTTTATATATTGATTTCCACTTATATAGAGAGTTTAATTTTTTTTTTAATTAATACCGTATATTAATATATTAAATATAAAAAATATCTTATATAGAGATTTCGCCTTAGGCCTCAACTTGTATCGAGACGGGCCTACGTGTAAGGTGCACGTGCATCGTGTTCCCCTAGTACTATTATAAAGCGAGAACCATGGTTGCCACCCATGTGACAATTAAAAGGCCTCAAGGGTATGTTTGGTAACCAGAATTGAGCCGGATTTGGATTTTATGATTCTTGGAATCACAAATCTCAATGTTTGGGATGACTGAATTATAGGAATTATATTCTGTGATTTTCTCGGAATTAGAAGTTTTAAGGGGGAGAAGAAACTTCTAATTCCTGGAATTCTATTTCCGGACAGAGAGATTCGACAGAATTTTTATCAAGCTCCAACTCTTACACGCATCCCTAGGTGGACATATAAACTAAGTGTGGCAATTTGGCCCGTCGGGCCGGGCCAATCAAGCCTGCTGGCAACTCGGGCCGGGCTCCTAAAATTTCAAAACCCAGGGCCAGCCCATGGCCCGGTCTAGGGTCGGGCCAATGGGCTTGTCCGCGGGCCGGGCCGTGGGTTATTTTTAATGGGTTTTGGTTGGGTTGGGTTTAGGGCTTGTGTATCGGGCTTGGGTTGGGTTTGTGTATCAGGCTTGTTCGGGGTTTGTTTTTGGACTTGGGTTGGACTTATTGTTATAATTTAGTATACTTATAATATATAGACAAATACATATAGTTATAATATACGGAAAATTTTCAAAACAAACCCAAGTTTAAGGGTATTTTGCAAAAAGAACCGTATTTTTTGAAATTTGTCAAAACAAACCTAGGACGCCGGACCGTTTGGCGTATTCTCACGAAACTTTAAAATGGCTGAATTGCCCTCTTCAAACGATACGCCAAATGGTTAGGCGTATGTTGTTATACGTCACCAAACGGTATGGCGTATCACTTTGTGAACCGCCAAACCGTTTGGCGGTTCACAAAGTGATACGCCATACTGTTAGGTGTTTATTTTTTACTGTGTTAACGTGAAACTCACGTTTTATGATGTTAAAAATTTCAGATCACCAAAAATCAGCCATTGATTTATCTTCCTTGTGTGTACACCAAAATTATGAAAAAAAAAAAGTCAAATCGCCGTCAGACGCCATACTGTTTGGCGATGGTTACTAACAGTCGCCAAACCGTTCGGCGTTTGACAATGATTTGACATTTTTCAGGCAACAGGACAAGGGCAAATCTGTCATTAAAATATTTTTTGAGAATACGCCAAATGGTTCGGCGTCCTAGGTTTGTTTTGACAAATTTATAAAAATATGGTTCTTTTTGGAAAATACCCTTAAACTTGGGTTCGTTTCGAAAATTTTCCGTATAATATATGAACAAATACATCGTACATATAGCTATAACTTAATTTAACTTATAGTTATTTTTATATAATTTATATTATAACTTATAGTTATAAAGTATATAATATATACTAATATATAATGTTGTAAGTTATAGTTAGATTGTACAATCTATAGGTATATAATATAAAGGTCGGGTTCGGGGGACAGCCATTTTTTACAACCATTTAGGTGTACCGACATACAAGATGAATCAATGGCTGATTTCTGGTGAGGAGCTCACCCCAACAAAAAATCAGCCCATTCTGAAATTTCTAACCCCATCAAATGTGGTTTTCAAGTTAAACGGTAAAATTGGACAGTCCATAATTCTTCAACTTCTAAACCAGTCTACGATTATTGGAATGATTTGAATTTTTGTGAGGATGATCTCCTCATCATAGAGACCATCCTCATCAAAAATCAGCCATTGATTCATCTTCTATGTGGGTACACCAAATGGTTGTCAAAAATGGTTGTCCCCTAAATGTTTACACTTTAAATGAGCCACGTGGCACACCATTAGAGGCTCTAACCGTATGGATGTTTGCAAACCAAAAATCAGCCTAATCAGTGATCCAAGTTGAGAGATGACTAATCAGCCTAATTTTAGTTTGTAGGTCCACCAGGGATATAACTAACCGTTGGATTGGTGTATTGTAGGTTGATTTTTAACCATGGGATTTCTAGCATTAGTTGGGGTATCATGAAGATCTAAAGCTTATAAATAACCAATCAACCTTATTTTTAGTGTGTAGGTCCACCTAGGGATGGGAAAAAATATCCATACGGTATTAGTGATTTGTACCCATTGGATTTGTGTCTTTTTATGGGTTGATTTTTAACTATGAGATATCTAGTATTATTTGGGTAGTCAAATCTAAAGGTTAGAAATAACTAATCAGCCTGATTTTTAGTATGTAGGTCAACATAGAGATGGGACAAACATCAATACGGTCTATTGTCTCTAATGACGTGCCACATGGCTCATAATGTGGTCCATCATCAACGTTGATGACGGACATCCGTATTTGTTGCATCATGTGCCACTTAGTTAGGCTTTAGCCATGAGATTTTGGCACGGGTAAATATTGGTCAAAAAATTATCAAAATAATTTTATTTAGTATTTTTAATTTTTTTCTCTAAATTAACATTGATAACAGTAAATTGACGGGTGACAAAAAAATAATAATCGTTATAACATAATGTTCATGAGATAATATTTCTCTTAATTAGATAGATAGAAAATTCAATTCTGTTAGATCTCCAGACAGTTAAAAATCGATTTCATTGGGAATTCTAAGTAAATTCCACGGTGCAATCAAACACAAGAAATTTCAATTCTTGGAATTCAAATTCCTAGAAATCACAATTCTTAGAATTCTATTTTCAATTCAAAATCCATGTCTGGTTGCCAAACAGGCCCCAAAAGGCAAAACCTCCCGACATTAAATGCATCTTTATTCTAAAAACAAAACCTGAGTTAGAGTAGGCCCTTCTCAGTTTAGGTTGTCCAGTATCCTAATGTCCCTCAGCAATGATGACGAAGGACCATAGTATAAGCCACGTGACACACTCGTAGAGGCCACTGATCGTATGGAGGTTTATCCCATCCCTTGGTAGACCTATATACCAAATATCATGTTGATTAGTGATTTCAAATCCATGGATCTGAGTACCCCAAATGATGCTCGAAATCTACGGTTAAAAATCAACCCATGAAACCAACTCCAATCGAATCCTTAAAAATCACTAATGAGGCTGATTTTTTTGCATGTAGGTCAACCCAGGGATGGGCCAAACATCGTTGTGGTCGGTGATCTCTAAGAGTGTACTACGTGTAAGGTGCCACCAAGTTTAAGGTGCATATGCATCGCACGTGGCATTCCCCTAGTGGTCAATAATGCTCAAATTCCCACGATTAAAATCAACCCATGAAAATGACTCGAATCCAACACTTAGAAATCACTAATGAGTTGATTTTTGGGTTGTAGGTCCACCTAGGTATTGGCAAAACATCCAAATGCTCAGTCCTCTAATATGTGCCACGTGGCTCATATTGTGGCCGGTCAGTGGTCAGCCAAGTTTTACTCCGTGAAAGAGGGGAAATTCCGTACGATCAACTGTTTCCAAAGTATGACACGTGTCACATACAGCATTGCTCGACTCCTTATCACGAAATGTGTGATAAAATTTTGGATATTATAGTAACACCCCCTGAAATTTGGAAGTAATTAGTAGTACCCCATTTATACTTTCAAACTTTAGGATTAACCCCCTTGACCTAGTTTAACAGTGGTTGACTTAAGTTAAAACAGACTTGAATCACACGTTGTTGTTAGCATTGTACTTGCAAAGTTGCAATATTATGGTCCTTTCATAGGTGCATTAACAGGCGCATGATGCATGGCACATTAAAACATTAGTCAAATGATGGTTAAACTAAGTCAAGGGGTGTAATCCTAAAGTTTGAAAGTAGGAGGGAGTATTACTAATCTTTCACATTTCAAGAGGGGGTGTTGCTAAAATACCCTAAAATTTTCCGCTTGCAAGGGAGTGGCGCTGTCCTGGATGTATGCCACGTTTATGCTTGAGAGCTTAAACACGTGTCTCACACCACTTAAAAAACCGGAAACAAGGCTGGCTCCATCGCCGCAATTCTCCGCCTATCCAAACTCCTCAAACCCGCTCTCTAAGATACGGAAGTAGATAAGACGAGTCCTTGAAAGAAAACACAGTGACAAAGAAGCTGAGATAAGGTTCTCTCCCAGTCCAATCTCCTCTTCTCTTCTTCTCCTGCAAAATCCCAGCTCTGTAAACCCTAAAATCTCAATCTCTCTCTCTTCCATGGTCTCATTACTCTCCAATTCCACACCCATTCACCTCCCCAAACTTCCTCTCCCCTGCAAAGCCCACATTCCAACCCTTCTCCGCCATGATCGAACACTCAAATTCCGAAATCGACCAATTCGATTTTCGGCAAATGCAGTTGGGATGAACTCCTTCCAATCAAATATTCCAAACCAACAACAGCAGCAGCCTAGAACATTGTTTCCGGGTGGATTTAAGCGGCCAGAGATCAGGGTACCTACTCTGGTACTGCAATTGAACTCGGACGAAGTTTTGAGGAGGGAAGCTGTTCTAGATTCTATCGATTTGGCGGTCTCTAAGTGGGTTGGGATTGTTGTGCTTTATGGTAGCGAAGCTAGTGGTGGGCAGTTATACGAGGCAGCGTGCTTGTTGAAATCGGTTATTAGAGATCGGGCATATCTGCTCATTGCAGAGCGTGTAGATATTGCAGCTGCTGTTGGTGCAAGCGGCGTTGTGCTCTCTGATCAAGGTCACCCCTTTTTTACTTTGGCTTGTTTATTATTTGAATTGGTGCTCATTGTTATTTGAAAATTTGGAAAGAAGATTCTCAGTTTGCTTATCTCAAACTAATAATGCTCATAGGAATTGAACAATGTTATATGTCTATTTAATGATTTGTGTTAGATAATCTGTGCACAAAAGAAATAGGTTCTAGGATCAAACCTCCTATCCAAGTAGTTTTATAAAAAAAGGTCTAATAAGACAAAAACCTTTTTTATTCATAAAATCCAACAATTTGTTACAATTAATATCAATCAGTCAACCAAGTCTTGTCCTAACTATTTGGGTATTCCACCATTCCACACTATCTAGAGCCATATCTCTGTTAGAGCATATGTATTCAGATATTAGCTTACTACCTCTATCCACAACCGTTTTGGTCTTCCTCTCGTCCTTTTAGAGCCTTTAACTTGTAGTCTTGTACCGAAGCACTCCTTCTCATTGGTGCAGTCATTGGTCTACATTGAACGTGTGCAAATCATTTTTCTTTAATTTTCTCCCATGTTGGGCCTATAACTAGATTCCCTTGGATGTGCTTATTTTTTTATTTTGTCCCTCATAGTTTTTTTGCTCACCCATATCGACTTCTTCATCCATCCTGCACTCATTCTTCAAAAACTTGTTTCTTGATTGCCCAACATTCTGCTCCATAAAGCATAGTAGTTCTGATTTGTCTTGTGAACAAAAATCTCCTTTAGTCTGATCCATATGCATCAGCCAAATAGCACTCTGCTGGCACATAACCACTTTAGCCATCCTACTCTGATTCTATGGAACAAATCCTCTTCAATCTTTCCCTCCATGAATAATTGAACATTGATAATGGAACTTTTCACTTTGTGGTATTTCCTGCCCATCAATCTTAACTAACACCTCACCTCTTTACGTGCCCTCATATAAGTTACACTGCATGTTCTAAGTCTTGGTCCAATTGATATCAAAATCATTGGTTTTTAAGGTATCCCTTCGTAGCTCTAGTTTTGTATTTACTCCCTCTCTACTCCCATCAACCTGCATGTCATCTGCAAATAACATAAACCAAAGGACCTCTCCTTTAATATGAGTAGTTAATTCATCTATAACTAGTGCAATAACACATGGACTTAGGGCTAACTCGTGGTGTAGATCTATTGTAATTAGGAACTCACTTGTCTCACCACCAATTGTTCTCACACTAGTTACCGCTCCCTCATTCATGTCCTTAATGATTTCAATATATCTACTTCGGGTTCCTTTTTTCTTTCCAATATCCACCAAATTAGCTCTCTAGGGACTCTATCATATGCTTTCTTTAAATCAATAAAGACTATGTAGAGATTCTTCTTCTCTTCTCGTAACTTCTCTACTAGTTGTCTAAGTAAGAAAATAGTCTTAATGGTTGCCTTCCTTGGCATCGAGCCAAATTAGCTCTTTAACATTGTTTATTCTTGTCTTAATCTTTGCTCCATTTTCTCCCAAAAATTTCATTGTGGTCCATAAATTTGATCCCTTTATTGTACTTACAAATTTTTTTTATGATAAGGTATTGTACTTACAATTTTGTACATATCATTTGTTTTTGCATATAAGTACCACAATATTTCTTCTCTTCTCGTCTGACATTTCTTCGTACTCGGAATCTTGTTGAACGTCTTAGTTAACTAGGGCAATCCCATTCTCTAATGCAATTTTTTTTTTTAACATCTATAACATTATCTATTAGATCTTTTTACTAATATACGTCCTTCCATTACTAGTTTTTATCTTTCCTCAGTAATAAAGTTTATAGCCATCCCCAATCTTTTGGTCTTTAGCTCCTTTCCACTTTATTTGCAAACAAGCTATGTTAATTCTCCTTGTTCTCATTGTATTCGCCAACTCCAGCTCCGTACTTGTCAAGGTCCTTGTATTAGAAATGGTCAAAAATTCTTATTTTCTTTTCTTTTCTTTTTCTATTAAGTAAACTAGTAAAGATATTCATCAAGGAGGGGTATAAGCCCTGAAAATGTCCTAACGTTTTGCAACGGCTGCTAACCTGATGCAACCATCTCCTTTATCCAGGCTTGAGATGGGCAATGATACAAATGGATTTAGGAGTCCTCTTTGATGCTTTCTTTGAATTTAATACATGTACAAATTCGGTGCAAAAACATAAGGAATTCTAAGTATCGAGAGACTAGAAAAAAGTAATAGTAGGATCTGAACTGTTTGTTGCATAAATTGATATTCGAGTTTACTAGCCTAAAATATCCATCCATACAGGATGGATAATTGCAAGATGCACTTGGTGGGATGGAAATCGGTGTGCCAGGCCAAGGAAAGAGGAGGGTTGGAGATTAAGAAGATCAAAGTTATGAATCAAGGCCTGTTAGGTAAGTGGCTATGGAGATTTAGTGAAGAGCTAACTAGTCTGTGGAGGACGGCCATTGGGGGAAAGTATCAGATCTCATATTTTGGGTGGGCGAGCAGAATTGATAGTCTTTTGTATGGGTGTAGCGCTTGGAAGGGCATTGTCTGAGGATTTTGCTAGCGGGATTCGGTTTGTGGCAGGGGTGGGGAATATGATCGATTCTGGGAGGATATCTAGTGCGGAGAGGCTCCTTTGAGTGACGACTTCCTAGAGCTTTATTTTCTTTCTGACTGGAAGAACTGGTCTATTTAGGAGTGTGTTAGTATGGGGGGGGGGGGGGGGGGTTATGAGGTGGAACTTTGGGTTCAGGAAAAATCTCAATAATTGGGAGATGGAGCCCTTGTCTAGACTTCTCTCTCGTTTGCATAGCGTCCACCTGCCCCTACTGGTCTAGGACAGACGGGTATGGATATGGACTAAAGGCGATCTTTCTCGGTTCGATCCTTCTATGAGGTGTTGCACATTTCACATAGTATTAGTTTTCCTACTTCTTTGGTGTGGAGGTCTAGAATCCCAACCAAGGTTGCTTTCTTCACGTGGGCGGCCGCTTTGGATGAGATCTTGACTGTGGATCACTTGAGATCTAGGGTTTTTTTATTGTGGACTACTACTGTATGTGCAAACACAATGGGAGACTGTCAATCACCTTTTACTGCATTGTGACGTGGCCAAGGAGGTTTGGTATTTGTTAATGTTGGAGTTCGGGATGAACTGGTGATGCCGGGGTCTCTTATGGATCTATTGCTTAGCTGGTGCTCATTTGCTTTCTCATCTAGAGGGCGTATTCTTTGGAGGCTTCTTCCGTTTGCGATCGTGTGGGGGTTATAGAAGGAAAGGAACCGGAGAGTCTTTGAGGGCAAAAGCGAAGATCTGGCTTCGATCATTCTCACCATGAAGGGGCTGGTCTACTTATGGTCTAAATTGTTCTCAAAATGTCGAGGACTCTTCTTCGAAGACTTTGTGTTTAGATGGGATTCTCTTTGTACTAGAGATGGTTGATCTTTGATTGTTTTTTCTTAGCTTTGTTTTTGTTGTTGTGGAACTTAGCCTTGTGATGGTCACCTCAACCTCACTAGCTTTGCGTTGTTTCTGGTCTTGGTTTTGTTTTCAATAATATTTATACTTACAAAAAGATTGATATTTGAGTTTTTTTTGGTAATGCGGGGTTTTTGATGAAACGTAGGACCAATGGAGTTGATGGGAGCAATGACATCTTTGTGGTGAGAAAAATTGATGTTTTGAGTTTTTTTTGGTAATGCGGGTTTTTTGATGAAATGTAGGACCAATGGAGTTGATGGAAGCAAGGACATCTTTGTGGTGAGAAATCCAAATATTACAAGTGGCTACTAATCACAGCATTAAAATGCCTTGTAAAAATTTTTAAAATTGCAAAAGAGAAAAGCTTAGTTGAAGTGGAGAAAAAATAAAATAAAACATCATTTTACTGATCTTGGTTTGAACTTCTCTCAGTATAGACTTATTGGGTGGTGTACATTTTGAAATCTCTTTCTGTATAGGCAGTTATTGGTGGATGTATAGGCCAAAATTGTCTTCTGTGGTCATGCGCAAGGGAGAAAGGTCCACTAGTGGTTTTTAATTTTTGGGCTGGCATTTGTTAGAGGTTGAAATTTGAATTTGCGAAGAGAGATGTAAGATTTTTAACTTTTGAAGGGAGGGAATGATTTCAATTTAATTCAACATAAAGTAATGCTCTATAGAGAACAAAAGAGAGAGGTTACTTTTTTCCCTTCATTTTGATCGATTGAGAGAGGTTGCTTTCAAGTGCTGAGGGAATATGAAAGTGGTGAGATGAAGATGAGAGTTTGGTTGAATTTTAACCTCTTGTAATTATGTTGTGTTTAAAATGAATATTGAAGAACAATTTCTCCCCCCGCAAAGATTAGGTAGATAGTATACTTAAGAGCTTTTGTGGGAATAAGATGCCAAAGGCCATTTGGCAAGTATGGTTTTTACAATTGGTATTACAATATTAACATACACACACGAAAAATATTGGTTTAAGTATTTACATTGTCAGTTCCTTGATTACTCTAATAATATTTAACCCTTTGACCTTTCCTTAGCCTGCCTAAATAGTGAGAATCATATCGTTCCTTGATTACCCAGCAATCAGAATAGTTTTCCCTCCAAGAAAAACAGAAAAGTTTTATTTCCTAAGAAAATTTTTGAAGTTCATATCATGGCCTAGTTAGTGTACAGTTTATCATTATAAAAGATCTTTTCACTAGTTATCAAAAAAAGTTATCCTTAGGCAATTGTTTTTTTCAAACAGTTCACACACTCCAGAGTCTATCACCTGTTTGTGTCAGGATAGTAGTTTACAGGAAATTTTATACTGTTGTTGGTAATACTTGTCCTTATATTTACAGGTCTTCCTGCTATTGTTGCAAGGAATATGATGATGGACTCCAAATCCGAGTCTGTGGTTCTCCCTTTAGTGGCAAGAAATGTCCAAACAACAACTACTGCTTTAAGTGCATCTAATTCTGAAGGCGCTGATTTTCTTATATATAGTATCGATGGAGAAAAATATTCTGAGCTACTGGTGGAGTCTGTAATCCAAAATGTCAAGATACCAGTGTTTACCACAATTTCTCTGCTAGGAGAGGACGCACCATTTACTGAAGCATCAAAGTTATTCCAAGCAGGTGCTAGTGGGTTAGTTATTTCCTTGGAAGATATGAAGCTGTTTAGTGATGATGTTCTGAGCAAACTGTTTTCTACTGTATATGTGATGAATAAAAGAACACAGGATGAATTTCAAAGCTCAAATAAACTTGAAAAAATGGATGTCGAAAGAGGATTTAATAGGAAAGAAGGTGTCGCTGGCTTTATTAAATTGGAGGATAGAGAAAAACAGTTTATAGAAACAGAGAAAATGGTTTTACTAGAAGCGATCACTGTCATCCGCAAAGCTGCACCACTGGTGATCTTTTAATGTTTAACATTTGGTAGTTGTTGCTATTTGGATAATGTCTATTGTTCTTTCAATAGTTTCCATCTGTATTTGGTTGGCTCTGGATATGTAAAATTGGTTTTCAATGGCAGATGGAGGAGGTCTCACTTCTCATCGATGCTGTTTCTCAACTTGATGAGCCATTTTTGCTGGTTATAGTGGTAATTGTGTGTTGAACTTCATCAAACTCTGGTTCCACGGATTATACTTTGGTATTAGCTCTAAATTTCAAATAAGTTTCTTTATAGAGTTCAATATAAAAGTGGCTTTGAGAACTGGAAAGAAAACTTTATTTGCTCGTTTTTTTCATTCGTTTCACATTTTTTATTGTAGGAACCTATTCTATGCCAGATGTGTCCTTATTTTTCTTATTCATGCTGCTGCATTTATTTCTTGTTTCAAATGATTGTCTTTTTAACATAGAAAGCAAGCATTCAAGGAGACCAAGATTCATTTCTCATTAGCTCCCAAGTAGCGTAAAACCCCTTATTCCCATGGTTTCAACTTTCAAGTATTGGTTTCAGCAGCTGGGTGGTATTGTACAGATAGTCAATACACTTGTGTATTGGCCAACCATATGTGATCAAATTGGTCCAATGCGCTAAAAGTGTAATGGACCCTACCCAGTTAGCAATCTGCCAATTAATACACGAATTTCACGTATTTTGGAAAACACGTATAAATGTTCATATTTTTCAATAATATGGGAAATATGCATATTATTCATGCTAAAAGTATAAATGTGATTTTCCATATATTTAAAATATACGGTCCAAAATACAGCCTACACAAACCCCTAAAAAAATTCCTTTCAGATTTACTTAAAAAAAAAAAAAAAAATTCCTCACCGTCTCAACAAACCCTCTTCCTCTACCCAACCCCATACCCAAGTTAAAAAAAAACCTAACCACCTCATTCTCTCAAACTCTATTCTTCTCCCCTACCTCATACCCCAAAATAGAAAAAAAAAACCCAATCCCTCTCATTCTCTTTCTTAAACCCTCTTTCTCACCCCCAATGTCTTTGGTAAAGTATCTATACAGTTAAAAAAATAAGAAAAAAGGAAGAAAAAGAAAAAGAAAAATGCCTAGTTGTGTAGTTCATCTTGTTCTCACTCCGCGTTGTTTACGGTGCACTCCTTTCTCTCCATCTTTTTTTTTTCCAGTAAGACTCTCCTCCATTGTCCCAACTTTCAAAGCCTTATCTTGTTGAGAATAGAGACTTGATAAGATTTGATTATATACCTATTAGCACAAATAACATATAAAACTGATACTATAATATAGGTGTTGGAGCCTTTGTTGGGCCTAAGTTTTGGAGCCCACTCACTTTTCTTTAAGCCCATGTTGAGATTTTATTAAAATCCCAATCCATGTGTACATATATTAAAGTCCAACCCTTCTATACATACATACATACATACAAATATGCTTATTCAGGAAAAGCATATTACAGTGCCAAGCTTTTGATAGCGCATTTTCAAAATAAAAACATATTCTACATGTATTTATTACTCTGATTCTTTTGGCGTTTCTCGTATGTTTGACCATATAGTTGACCAGATTTTTGAGGTCCGAAACTGAATTATACTTGAATTTTTCCCATATGCTGAATTGCTATCTAGGAGACTGTATTGGTCGATGAGCTATGTATTGTACAGTAACAGCCCTATACTGCGTAAAAAATAATAAAAGAAAATGCATAGCTATACCATATTGATGTTGACCAATTACCAATATGTTATGCCGAAATGCACCAGTATCATCTGATGTTTATGGCCATGATTATTCCAACATTAGCAATCAGAATGTACAAATGCCCTATATCCAATATCAAGTACAAAGAAACATATTTGAAGGATGCAAATGCACAAATATATACATAATCTAACCCCACCCACACCCCCCGAAAAGTTTGAGGCAATTTATGTATCTTGTACTTGATCAGTATAAATTTTATTGAAAACGAGGCCAAAGCCAAAACGAACAAAGCTAGATAGGTCAAGGTGATCTACACTGGGCTGAGTCCCTAAAGCTAAACAAAACAAACACGAGTCAGCCCTCCCTAGTACAAATAGCCTCCCATCTAAACACAAAGTCCTTGACACTCGGCGAACAATTTAGACCACAAGTAGAGCAGCCCTTTTATATTGAGGATGATCACTGGCATCTTCTCGCTTTTGTCTTGAAAGACTCTCCTGTTTCTTTCCTTCCATAGCCCCCACACAATTGCAAATGGAAGAAGCCTCCAAATGATCCTCCCTCTTGAAGAGAAAGCAGAGGAGTGCCAATTGAGCAATAGGTTCATGAGGGACTTTGGCATCACCAATTTTTTTTGATAAGTATAGAATTTTATTGCAAGCAAAGAGCAAACCAAGGGGGGCGGTAGGAGAGGTCGAGCTGACCTCCCCCGCTCCCCAAACAACAAGGAGACCCCGGGCCCTTAGCTAACAGTCAGCGCCAAAGCATATAATGCCCCAACGGAACACAAAGTCTTCAAAAAAAAAACCTCTACACTCTGTATACAATTTAGACCATCGAAACAAAAGCCCTTTAATGTTGATGATGATAGCCCCTAGTTCCTCACTCTTCCCTTCAAAGACTCGTTGATTCCTCTCTTTCCATAACCCCCAGAAGATAGCCATTGGCATCACCAAGTTCATTCTGAACTCCAATATGAACACATACCAGACCTCTCTAGCCAAGTCACAATGCAGGAAGAGATGGTTGACGACAATTTATGTATCTCTAACATTGTCACAATAAAGATGTGTCAGAGATGCCAAATATATGTCTATATGATGATAAGGAGGTTATTCCAAATTATGTCACTATTCAAGGAAGACAATTCTCTATACTATGTTTCTATGCGATATTTAGTTATCCAAGTAAACAGATGCATTAGAAAACCCCAAAACCTCTAATAGGCTGTTGTAAGTAAACACATCCCACCTAATCAAAATTGATGTGAGCAACTAGATTGAACAGAATTGAATGGCGGAATGGGAATCATGTTGCCGACCCCAAACTTTTGGGGTAAGGTATAGATGATGATGATTTGAGGTCATAATAAGGAAATTTCTTCAGTGGCTATATTAGAGATAGCGAATAAATTTGTGAATTATAGCTGAATTGGGGAGAATGCGATTGGTTATGAACTGTCTGATAGTTTAAACGGCTTTTCACACTCTATACGAGTAATGGTTTCTTTAGTATGGTTATAGCACGGAGGTCATCCCTAGATATGACAACTGCGGACATGAACTAGTAGAATCTTATCAATCTATTTGAAGGCTGGTAACAAACATTTTGAACTTGTAGAAATGCCTCTTGTTTTAACAATCTAAAGGTTCCAATGTTTCCTAATTTTTTCAAATAAATGGCTCAATGTTTCTTGGATTTCTAGCTACAAAAGCGTTTTTAGGTTGACAGTCGATGACTTTTGGTGTGATTGGAGATCATTGGAGAGAGCAGAGCTCATTCTTCTCTTGTGCTGCTATTATGGCCCCAAGGTTTAAGAAAGGAAATAATAGCAGTATGGCCATGGAAGTCGACCTTTATTTGATGTTTGTAACATTTATAATGGCTTTTATAAAGGTGTCCGTTTCCTTTTTTTTTTTCCTTTTTAATATAATCTATTGTAAAAGTTATATTAGAAAAATAGTGAATGCTGCTTATCTTTATAACGGTCCGAAAATTTCTGAAATAACAACATGATGAGAAGGATAATGGGTCTTAATGGTCAATAAAGACTTTTATGTCAAGGCTGTTATTTGGTACATATAATATAACAGATGATTGAAAACCTTTCTAACAACTGTTATTTTGGTGATGTAATGACCATGGTTATGGTGACCTCCAAAATCTGGTTAACTCAAACTCAATTTCGACACTAGTTCTTTGGGTAACCGAGTACTAGTAGGTCCAACATAAGAGGTGTAACAATAGACGTCTGGGGATCTATGGTAAAAGTATTTAGTAGATCAATTGTATCAAAGATTCTTGGGAATTGGAAGCCCTTGCTCTACTGCATGGTTTGAACACTATCAAAGTTCTTGAGCTGATTTATTGAATAGTTGCAGGTGGCTCTCTAATTGTCATTGAGTGGGTTTCCAAAGTGGAGGGTAGTATGGTTTAAACATTTTGTTTAACCATGTCCTAAAAAGCACCTATGATATCTTTGACTCCTTGGCAGAAGAGGTGGTTTTTGATCCTTGTCGTAAATTGGATTCCCAGAGTGATCCGATATTTGCAATCTCTAAGATAGTTGAACTAACAACACAGTGAAATTTCTTCAGCTAGTTGAGGATCTTGTTTCAAGCTATCTACAACTTCTTGACTTCAACACCTTGTACTAAAGTCTGTTAAACAACCATTTGCCCCAAAAGATCGACCTGTTGGGGAAAGGTGAAACATCTATGTATACCAACGGGTCGTCGGGCCAAACCAACACGTGCATGGGAAACCACCATCCACTAACACGCTCCCTCAGCGGGAATACACTCCGCTGGAGATTTGAACCCGCAACCTCCTAGGCTTTAAGGCTCTGATACCATGTTAAACAACCATTTACCCCAAAAGATCGACCTGTTGGGGAAAGGCGAAACAACTATGTACACCAACGGGTCGTTGGGCCAACACAACATGTGCGCGGGAAAACACCATCTGCTAACAAAGTCCCCATGAAGGAAATGATTAATCACTTCCATCTAAAGAATTTACCACTTTATGGATGTAAGAGCCATGGGACTCCTAATGGTAATTATCTTTGCAACTGGTCTAAAATTCTCCTAATATACGATACTGATTTTATTTGATTCCTCAATTTCAGCATAGGCAGAGTTCATAAGAAAGTAGATGAAACAATAGTTATCAATGCTCCTATCTTTGGATAACTATACCCCCAAAAAGGAATTATTCTGGGGTAGAAGTACATGAAAGTAATGAAACGAATAATTTTGTCTGCCTTTACAACTATGGTGAACCACAACATAGTTTTCAATAATATAAGTTTGTCTACAAATCATGGTATATAACTGGTGAGAAGCACAATGACATACATATGCTAATAATGGGATGGTTATATTCTGCTGTTCTAGTGCAATGTTGAAGGTTTTGCAAGCTATCAATGGAGAAGAATCATGCCTTTTCTTCAATGCCTTAAAAATACCTTCTCAACATGTATATCGGTTCTCTAGAATAGTTATTGTTTGAAACCTGAACATCTTGCATACTAATTTACTCTATTCCTTCACATATTAGCGTGACAGACACTCTGTATCCCCCATATTTTTTCTTCTCGGTAGATGCTGATTGGATCTTATGATGATCATTAAGATTTAAATTGTTGTTTGTGATTAGATCATTTGATTGTCCTTGATATTCTTTTGTCATTTATTCTATCCTTTAGACTGTTTCAAATGTTTCCACTTAAGGTTTTCCTTTTTTCTAATGACTATTCATCCATTTTATTAGGGGGAATTTAACTCTGGTAAATCAACTGTTATCAATGCTCTTCTTGGAAGAAGGTACCTCAAAGAAGGAGTTGTTCCGACAACTAATGAGATCACTTTATTATGTTATTCTGAGATGGATACTTATGAGCAAGAACGTTGTGAAAGACATCCAGATGGTCAATTTATATGCTACCTACATGCACCAATCCTGAAAGAAGTTAGTCCACTTGAGCTTATTAAGTTTGATATTCTTGAAATATATATATTGGTTATTCATCGTTCGTTTCTTCATCTAATTTGGCTCAACTCTTCTAACTGTTCCAGTCAATCTATATTATTTATACAATTGAAAGTCCCATTCTGGTTATTTATCGTCTCTTTGCCTTTTCTCCTTTGGCACAACTCGTGTCATTATTCCTGTTACTCCTATTTCTTTTATTATTAGTCCATTGTCCATGTAATTTTATATTCTATTGCGTGTATATAATGTTTTTATCTTGTGCCCTATTTTTTGTGGTTGGCAATATGTTAGGCTTTTCATGACATATCCACTGGTGTGCCCTCCCCTTGTGTGAGGTCATGTGTTCGAGAATCCCCAGTGTGTGGTAGTGCCATAGGTTGGGGTCTCTTCATTGCCCAGTGGGTATCAGCCTGCTTTATGAACTGGTGCCGTGGTCCCTGACCACTCTTGCCTATCAAAAAAAACAAAGTCCTTACTTTATGTCGTCTTAGAGAAAGCTTCCATAGTACATTTGTGTGTGCATGTGAATTTTTTGTAAGAAATTGTCACATGAAAGATGCAATTTTATGGTTTTAAATGTTTTGTACTAGGTGATGGAGCCATTGAATTGTCTTTCCTTTATTTTTCTTGTCTATGTGATGTCCTTGTGAAGTACTGTCTGAAACGGTAGCCGAGCCATCGTGTGTGTGTTTTTGCATCTGTTATTGGTGTTGGTCCAAGTATTGACTTACATGGTTGGGTCAGACCGTGTTAGTTATTAAACCCAGTGCACTACCTTGGGTATTTTTGTGAATCCATAAGGATGTTTGTAAGTAAATATTTTCTTCAAACATGTTGGAAGGATTCATGGTGAAGAATCTTGTAAGTGAAATGAACAAACTCATCCATGGACTGAATTCTGTGGTTACAAGGTGTCTCAGTATTTTAATATTCTCAATCGTTCTCCTTAGTGAGAAATTTCATTTTTTTTTATTGAATTGCAAGAGGAAATCCATTTGTGCTTAAACAATGCTGTTTCTCAAATCTGATCCGATATTATGCATTGCATGTATGTATTTAGGGATCAAAGCTCAGCTGAATGAAAAATAGTTCCCTTTCTTAAATATCTCTCTCCCTCTCTGGGGTTTGCCATCTTTAGGTTAATGTTATCGTTTATGTGGACAACTTTTCTCTGAGAAAAACCGCTGGTGCAAATCAAAGCCTTCACGAAGTTATTTCCTGAAATAATTGAATAATTTTTGCTCAAAACTGTACAAATTTTCCAATTTCTACCCTGCCCGGTCATAAATTAAAATGTGTGAATAGCTAATCTAGTTTGTTTAATATCATTTCCAGTCACATTAGACAGAATTGAATGGCGGAACTGGATCCGTGCAGCCGACCCCATAACGTTGGGATAACGCTTATGATGATGATGATGTTCTAAAACTTTCATCTGGATATTAGCTAATTGTAACAATGACGTTGTTTGATAGAATTAACTTATTTCTAATTTTTTCATGAATCAGATGAACCTCGTTGATACACCAGGTACCAATGTGATTCTCCAAAGGCAACAACGCCTTACTGAAGAGTTTGTCCCCCGTGCAGATTTGCTTCTTTTTGTTATTTCTGCTGATCGACCATTAACTGAAAGCGAGGTATGACAAGTTATAATCGTCAACATGGCATATCGTGTACCTAGTGCCTCTTTATTGATATAAGTGAAAGTATTAAGGTACCACAAAGCACTATTTCAAGGATAATTCTCTTTGAAACATTTATTCCTGTTCATTTAGCAATAGAATCCATGATATTGTGTTTTTAATATTGCATTAGCTCTTGTTGATGACCTGGTTAACAAATTGCTTTTTTGCTTGTTAGAAGATGGTTGATTATTTTGTTCTTGCTTATTGTTGAACAACCACGTTACTCCAAAACCTTAAGCTGTTTGAGGGAGGTGTAACAATGTATATCAGAGAGTCCACGGGTCCAACACAGCCAAACAACACACTCCAACAACACCCCCCCTCAGCACTTTGTCGGGACCTCGAACCTGGGACCTACTGGGACATCCTTGCTTCGATACCATGTTGACAACCACTTTACTCTAAAAGCTTAAGCTGTTAGAGGGAGGCGTAACTATGTATATCAATGGGTTCATGGGACTAACGAAGGTGGAGTGCTGGCCACACAGCCAAACAATACACTCTAATAACACAACCCTTCATCACTTCGCCGGGGACTCGAACCTGCGACCTACTAGGACCTCCCTGCTCTGATACCATGTTGAACAACCACTTTACTCTAAAAGCTTAACTTGTTAGAGATAGGCGTAACAATGTATATCAAAGAGTCCATGGGTCTAACAAAGGCCGAGTGATGACCACTCAGCCAAACAACACACTCCAATAACATCCCCATCAACACTTTGTCGAGGACTCGAACCTGTGACCTACTAGGACCCCCCTGCTCTGATACCAAGTAGAATTCTAGGGTTGGTTTTAGGGTTTAGAGTAGATAAAGAAAGAAGAGAAAGAGAGAAGAAAGAGGAAAAAAAGAGAGAAATGAGAAAGGGAGAGCATGTGTATCACATGACTCCATCCAGATCTTATTTATATTAAAAACTTTACATGGACAAATATGCCCTTATAGCTTAACATGGTATTGACAACATATACTACCCTGACACACTTATGAAATACTTAATGCTTTGTTAATGTAACATAGGGGTATTTTGTACTTTAACCTTTATTATAACATTAGTATACATAATAATTGTGAGGGTTGACTAGTGTAAGTTCAAGACATTAGTTCGACTTCCTCTTCTCTCTCGCTTCTTCTCCTTCCTCTTCTTATCTCGAAACCCTAATTTACTGGACATGGTATCAGAGCATATGATCCATTAACTAGGGTTTCCTCTTTTCTTCTTGTTCTTTCCTTCTGTTCTATTTTTATTTCTTTCTTTGTAGTAAGAAATAACAACCTAGGGTCTGATCATGAAATCTTAGGTTTTTCTATTTTTTTTCTTTCCCTTTTGTGGTGGTTCCTACCACCTATACCGTGTATGGGTGTGCAAGAGGTCATTCATGTAGATTTGAAGGGATAACCTTGGCCTTTATGTGTGTTTGTGCATGCTGCAGATGAGAAGTTGTTGCAGTATGGTGTATTTTGTCTCCAAGGTAAATTACATGTTCTTGTAATTTGTTGTGACTCGTTCTTGAGGTTGTTTTGACACCTTTCCCGAGGTTGTCGTGATACTTTTCTTGAGGCCAGTTGTGACATGTTTATTGAGGTCATCACAACACATTTCTCGAGGGCTAATATGACACATTTCCTGAGGTCGGTGTGAGTAAATCGTAGGTATCAGTTTCTCTCATGGCTTTCTAGAGCAAATCACAAGTGTTCAAATTTCTCTCCCAAGCTCTCCAAAGAAAATAGCAGGTGTTCAGAGTTCTATCCTGCACTTCCCAGAGTATTACATGTATCCAAGGAGAATCACAGGCTTTCTGAATTACGTATAGGTGTTTATGATCTAGTGGTTGGTGATGGAATCTAAGCCTAGTATGTTGTCTTCTTTTGAGATACTCATGTCCCAGATGACATCCATTAAACTCAATGGGAGTAATTACGTACCTTGGTCTAAATTTGTATAGTTTTCTTCACAGTTAGAGGGAAACTTAGTATTTGACTACAGAAAAACCTCTGGGGAAAGCTAGTAATTATGAAGAGTGGACTCAAGAAAATGCTTAGATCATGTCGTGGTTGTGGAATAGTATGGATCCACAAATAAGTGTGAATGTGATGTTTTTGGACAGAGAGAAATATGGGAGACACTTGGAATATGTATTCTGGTGAGAAGAATGTTACCGTATCAACTGTTTTATGATTTTTTTACTCCGCAGCAAGGTGATAAAAGTCTTGGTGAATATTATGCTTGCATGCGGGGAATAATTGATGAGTTGAATGTATATCAGCCTATTACTACTGATCTGGAGATCCAACGAAAACAACGAAAGGAGTATTGAGTTATGAAGTTTCTTTTTGGCCTAAATGTTGAATTTGAGCTCGTGCGAGCTTCAATCCTTAGTAGCAACAAGCTCCCATTGTTGACAGAAGTTTACTCTCGCCTTCAGCGGGTCTCCCTCTCTGCTACTACTGTTCTTACATCAACTAATAATTCTGCATTTGCAGCTTTGGGTAGTTTTCTGTCTCAGGGAGAGGCACATTTACCAGTCATGGTGGTTGGATAGGTGGTAGAGGTCGCGGAGCTGGTGAAGACTCAAGGGGAGGCTGCAGTAGAGGACATGGTGCTTGTAAGTGTACTCATTGTGGTCATGATGGTCACACCTTCGATATGTGCTGGAATCTTCGTGAGACATCGACAGACTAGGCTTTTGCTGTAAGTGCTGAGGTTAATACTCTGGACTATACATCCCATTCATTGGCTGTCACGTTTGCTACTATTTCTATTTCTCGGGAAGAATATGCCAAGTTGATGAAAACCCAATCCGTTGCTTCTTCTAGGTTTACTACCACCGTGGTTCAGTCATGTATACCTTGTGTTGCTTTTATCATGGATTATTGATTCTAGTGCCTCAGAGCATATGGCTGGCACCCTAGGTTTGTTTTCTTCGCTTAAGTCCATCTTACTCCACTCAATGTGTTACTGTGGCCGATGGCACATCTAATTGTCTGGCATTGGTAATGCACATCCTCATTCCACTTTTTCATTATCGTCTGTCTTATACGTATCTAAATTTTCTTTTAACTTAATGTATGTGGGTAAATTCACCAAATCTCTGTTACCTTCTATCATTCTGTGTCTTTTAGGATCTAAAGACGAAAAATAGAATTAGTGGAAGGCATAAAAACTGTCTTTACTATATTGATGGTGGTGGTGGTCTTCAGAATTTTGCTCTTCAGATCACACTTTCTCCTCACCAATGACATTGTCACCTCGGTCATCCGTCATTAGATAGTTCGAAGATTTTTGTTCCCACTTTGAGTCGATTCTCGTTTTTGGTTGTGAGTTGTGTCGACTTAGTAAGCATCGCCGTGTCTTTTTTCTGCCTAGGCTTAATAGTCACGTGCCTAGTACTTTTTTAGTTGTTCATTCTGATGTTTAGGGCTCGGCCAAGATATCTTCATACAATGGTTTTAAGTACTTTGTTAATTTTGTGGATGATTATTCCCGATTCCGAATGGCATGGATTTACTTAATGAAAGATAGATCCGAGTTGTATTCTATTTTTAAATTATTCTATATGGAAGTGCAAACTCAATTTGGTATCTTTATTTGCATTCTTTGTTTTGATAATGCCAAAGATTATTTTACACTGTTTCAGGATTATTTTGGCTCTCATGATATGTTACATTAGGCTTTTTGTGCTGATACACCTCAACAAAATGGGGTGGCCGAAAGAAGATATCGGCATGTGTTAGAAGTTGCATGTTCCTTGATTTTCCAGATGAATGTACTCAAAGTAGATTAGAGTGATGCTGTCCTCATAGCTAGTTATCTCATTAATAGGATGCCTTTGTCAGTTCTCAATAGCAAGGCTCCATTCTCAGTTTTGCTTTCAGATACTTCCCTATTCTCTCTCCCCCCTCGTATTTTTGGTTGTGTGCTTTGTTCATTGGTTAGGTCCATGGGGATAAACTCGATCTTTATTGTATCTAGGGTGTCACCCGAAAAAGGATATCGTTGTTACGGTCCTCTTCATCGACAATTTGTGTATGCTAATGTTAAATTTTTTTTTATTTGCAGATGGGAGTTTATGTAGATGATGAGCTATTTTCTATTCCTCTTCCTCAACTGATTTTCTTCCTCTTGATACATTTGGCTCTACACCTCCTACTTCTCATTCTACATGGTTTATGTTTGACTTTGCGATTTCACACATCCAGCAGTTGTTGCCTCTAAACCGTCAACTGTTCCTATGCTTCCTCCATCTTCTTCCATGTTTGTAGTTCCGCCTCCCTCACCAGATCTCCCCATTGCCTTTCGTACAGGTAAATGTGTGTATTTTACACCTTATTTCTCATTTTGTTTTTCTTACTCATTCTTGATGGATCTGTAGACAGGCTTAAGGCTCATCTTGTTGTCACTGGTGATTCTCAAATCTATGGTATTGACTATGTTGAGACGTTTTCTCTAGTGATTAAAAAGTATCTTTAGTTCGTGTCATCATCTCTCTTGTCGCCAATGCGCATTGGCCTCTATACCAGTTAGACATAAAAAATGTGTTCATGGTACCTTGGATGAGGAGGTTTATATGGAGTAACCACCAAAATTTGTTGCTAAGGGAAAGTCTTATAGGGTGTGTAGATTACAGAAAACTATATATGGGTTTAAGCAATAGCCTCGAGCTTGGTTTGGTAGGTTCAATGACGTTGTACTTCAGTTCGTTTATAAAGATGTCAATCAAACCACTCTGTATTCTGCCAGAGTTCTGAGGTTGGAAAGATCGTTTTGGTTGTCTATGTTGATGACATCGTGATTATAGGTAGTGACATAAAGGGTATAGATAATTTGTAGTTTTCTCATGTACACTTTCACTTTAAGGACCTTGGACAGCTAAAGTACTCTCTAGGTATTGAAGTTGCGCGGTCAAAAGTTGAAATTAATTCGTTTCAATGGAAGTATGTTCTGGATTTTTACTTTAGGAGACTGAGAAGTATTTAAGACTGGTCGGCAGCCTTAATTACCTTACTATCACTAGAACGGATATTTTTCGTTGTTAGTGTGGTAAGTCAATATATGCAAGAGCCTCAGATCCCAAATTGGGAGGTTGTGATTTGTGTTCTTAGATTTCTCAAGGGAGCTCCTAGCCGTGGTTTGTTATATTGGACACATGGTCATGTATGTGTAGAGGGCTATGCAGATGCTGATTGGGCTGGCTTATCATTTGGTAGGAGATCTACCGCATGATATTGCACATTCCTTGGTGGGAACCATGTGTCGTGGTGGAGTAAGAAACAAACTGTGGTGGCTCAGTCAAGCGCAAAAGCTGAGTATCGAGCTATGGCTCACACTACTTGTGAGTTGACATGGTTGAGGAATCTTCTCTAAGAGATAGGATTTGTAGTTGATCTCATTATTCAACTGTTTTTGTGATAATCAAGTAGTTGTCCATATTGCTTCTAATCTTGTTTTTCATGAGAGGACCAAGCACATTGAAGTCGACTGCCACTTCATTAGAGAGAGTTGAAAATGGTGACATTGTACTCTGAATGCAGGTCTGAACATCAGTTACCTAATGTATTTACCAAGGTATTGAGTCACATGAGGAGTGATTTCTTATGTTCCAAGTTGGGTATATATAATATATACGCTTCAGTTTGAGGGGAGTGTTAATGTAACATAGGTATTTCTACACTTTTACCTTTTTTATAACATTAGTATATATAATAATTGTGATTGTCGACTAGTGTAAGTTCAAGACACTAGTTCGATTTTTTCTTCTTTCTCAATTCTTCTCCTTCCTCTTCCCATCTCAAAACCCGAATTTACTTTACGATCTCTATATGCTTGAATTGACAACCATTGCCATGAACATGATAGAAATTCACTCGTATAGAAGACCTTTCATGCATGAAAAATTTGTAAAAATATGGCATATTAGTAATTACCTGTCCAATTTCTTTTCAAATGCGATTAGAATTTAATGTACAACAATATTCAATTCTTGGTGTTAGGAATCTCTTTCTAAGCTTTTGCATTTGTTCTCACTTTAGAACAAAGTTTAAAATCTCGTTCCATTTCATTGTTTCGTTAAGTTGGCAGAACGAGAGTAAACGAGACCGAATGAGATAATGGAAAAAAACTATATGCCTCGATAAGGTTAGACCATTTTTTAATGCTTAATTAAGTTACAAACTTGGTGTTTAGGATTTATTACAAGTGTTATAAAACATATACAATGAAACTAAGGTTGTAAACCAATTTTAATACTTAAATTAAGTTGTTGGCATGAGATAATACATTCCCCTGTAGGCGTCTCGGCCGAGATGAAACAAGATTTTTAACCATGCTTCATCTGATTCGGTGTATAGCGTTGCATTGTATAAAATTATACATACACGTTTCCAGACTGCCACGTATACTCGAATATTTTTATACGGTTTAGATATACATATAATATATTATATAATGTCTAATATTAGATATATTATATAAATGTAATATAATATATTATATAATGTTATATTATAATATAATATGATAGATTTTTATTATATGTTATATATTACATAGTATTATATATATTATAATATATATATATATATATATATATATATATATATATTATAATAAGGGTCGGGCCCCGTTGACAGATCTAAAATGACAGGGACACAATATAAGCCACGTAGCACACTTTTACAGGACTCTGACCGTACAAATGTTTGTCCTGTCCCATGGTGGATATACAAACAAAAAATCAGCCGTATAAGTGTTGCATCTTTGTACCTCAAATACTGCTCCATTTCCCACAGTTGAGATCCGCCCATGAAAATAAGTCCAATCCAAAGCCTATAAATCACTAATTAGGCTGATTTTTAGTTTGTAGGTCCACCATGGGATAGGACAAACATCCATACGGTGAGTCCTGTAACAGTGTGCCACGTGGCTTATATTGTGTCCGTCATTTTACCTGTCATTTTAGATATGTCAACAGAGCCATATCATATTATTATATGATAATCATATATAATATTATTTTATTTTATTATATTAATATTATTATATAATACATTATAATATTAATTTTATAATGATATTATTATAATACATTATAAATTAATATTATAATGTATTATATAATAATATTAATATATTATATTTTAATATTAATTATGATCTTATCATATAATTATATAATATTATAATATATTATTTTATGTAATATATAATATATACGATATAGTAAAAATCCTTATTTTAATATAGTGTGATGCACCGTGCAATACACCATAAGTATGCCTTATGGTATAACGACGCGTGTTGTAACACGCAATTTCGTGCGTGTTCCGATTCTCAGGTGGGGGGGGGGGGGGGGGGGGGGGGGGCGCCTTGGCGCACATTGAGGGCCCTGGTGCACATTGTGAGTCACGCACATTAGTGCGACCAAACACGTTTTTTAGCAGAGTTGCGCATATTTGTAAAAAACAAACGCAACCTAGAATTTAATGTACAACAATATTCAATTCTTGGTGGCAGGAATCTCTTTCTAAGCTTTTGCATTTGTTCTCACTTTAGAACAAAGTTTAAAATCTCGTTCCATTTCATTGTCTCGTTAAGCTGGCAAAACGAGAATAAACGAGACCGAATGAGATAATGGAAAAAAACTATATGCCTCGATAAGGTTAAACCATTTTTTAATGCTTAATTACGTTACAAACTTGGTGTTTAGCATTTATAAGTGTTATAAAACATATACAATGAAAATAAGGTTGTAAACCAATTTTAATACTTAAATTAAGTTGTTGGCATGAGATAATACATTCCCCTATGTAGGCGTCTCGGCCGAGATGAAACAAGATTTTCAACCATGCTTCAGAATCACCTCTCATTACCATCTACTATAATCGAGATTTAATTCTATCAAAAAAAAAAAATTCTATCAATTTTGTACGTTTTGAAGTTCTTGATTAGTATTATTTCTTTTGTATGTATTTTTGTAATCTACATATTGATCAAACCTAGTTCCATCTAAATTCAAGAATTACACATGTCACATTTCTTAACTTCATTTATTATTTAAATTTATATAAAGCTCAATAAGCTTTCTGATAAATCCTTGATAACTGTCATTTACCACTATCTCTATCTAGTGTGCTTGTACCTCTTCCACCTATTTTTGGTATCTAACAAAGTCTAAAGCTCAATCTGAAATAAAAAAATTATGGGCCAGTAGAAGGTTTAAAAACTCACCTGTGTTTTTTTCTCCCCTTCTTAAGATGACTGCTAGAGTAATATGTCTAAAGACTCTAAACAGTCACTAGCAGTAGAAGTTATTCTTAATTGTATGCAAGAGTTGTTCTAAACCTTAGATAAGCAGTTCATGAAGTGATTCTATCCAAAGTACATTCTTTTCAGAAATTTTGTAATGAGGAATTTATTTTGTATAATGACAGAAAGATTCTTTCCTGAGGCTGGTCAGCATGGATATTCTCCCGTACTTGTTAAAGACTTATACTTTGTTTTTTAGTGCCTCCCTATATAGCGAGTAGTAATTTTTAACTGGATTCGTGTCTGCTTCTTGCTAAACTGTGGATCATTTTAGTTGCATATCATACTTAGTACTTAGTAGTCAGGATTCAGGAAAAATAAAATAGAAAAATAAACTACTTAATATTTTAGTATACAAATTGTTCTTGCCATTGATATGTGCTTCAGAGTCACAAGCACGATACGTTTTTTTTTTTGGATTGGCAACAAGAAATTCTTTTGAAACTAATTCTAAACATTTGGAGAAGGATCAGCAAGGTGTTCTCACTGAAGTTTGAAACTAAAGGATAAATATCCTAAGGTTCAAGAAGATCAAATCAAAAGTAGGCCAATGCATCAAACCTGCTCTTTATTGGTTAAAGAAGGTTTCGGGGATGTCCTAAGGAACCACACAGTATGGCCTCTTTGTAGGTTTGTTATGTTTCTAGTGTCTTATCTTGACTATCTTTCAGAAGCCCTTTGATATCAGGGTGTTGCTTTTTAAAATGTAATCATTGGTCTTTTATTTATCCATAGCCATGGCTATAATTTTCTTTATACCCAACCAGTCTGCCTTATGTAAAGAAATCTGCTATCTACTCTTAACTATTAATCATTTATTCTTTTGTAAAAATTGATGCTAGTTTCATACATGGTGCTTTTCAGGTTGCTTTTCTTCGTTATGTTCAGCAATGGAAGAAAAAAGTTGTGTTTGTCTTGAACAAAGCTGATATCTATCAGAATACCAGTGAGGTTTAACTCAGCATTTAGATTTGTTTTGACTCCTTTCTCTTTAGTGATTTCTTGTCTCTTTGACTGTTGGTCGGGATTTTTTTCCTCTTTCTTGAACTCGTTTCTTAATATGTGGCTTCATGGCTAATTGCTATCGTTGATTCTGTCCCATTTTTCTGATATGGATTAGCTTGAGGAAGCCATTGCATTCATTAAAGAGAATACAAGGAAGCTGCTGAGTACAGAACATGTGACTTTGTATCCTGTATCTGCACGTTCGGCAATTGAAGCAAAACTTTCAGCCTACTCAGACATTGGCAAAAATCACGAGGAATTATTAACAAGTGATTCTCGTTGGAGAAGCAGTGGCTTCTGTGAATTTGAGAAATTCTTGTTTAGCTTTCTAGATGGATCAACAGATACAGGAATGGAAAGAATGAAGCTTAAGCTAGGAACACCAGTTGGAATTGCGGACCGACTACTTGCTGCTTGTGAAACACTTGTGAGGAAGGACTGTGAATCTGTCAATCAGGATTTAATCTCAGTCAATGAAATATCTAGTGGAGTCAAAGAGTATGCAATGAAGATGGAAAGCGAGAGCATGTCTTGGAGGAGACAGATTTTGTCACTGGTATGCTCCTATTGAGTCAAATTTTTGGTTCATGAATATGTTGTGGGATGGTGCAGATATATATTATGTTATTCAGTTTTTCTATGATCTTGTTCTAAAATTCCTTGGGAATATACATACTTGATATTTAAGTGGAAGGTCCCTTTTTAACACTGTGTTAATGAGAAAGGATCCATGTATGTGACTTGCAGATTGATAAAGCAAAAGCACGGGCTGTAAGGGTTGTAGAATCTACTCTTCAATTGTCGAATCTTGATCTTGTTGCTTCCTACGTTTTCAAAGGGGAGAAATCCGGTTCAATGCCTGCCATCTCAAGTGTTCAAAATGATATTATGGTTCCTGCACTTTCTGATACACAAGTAAGTTATGGTATTTTAACCTGAATAGAACCTGAAATTCTAGCTCTGAAATATAGTGTGTGTTTCTGCTGCTCTATTCCTATATATGGTGAAGAATATTCGCTTCCTGAAGCTTGGTTTGCGTAGTCATTAAGTACAGGATTCTCAAAAGCAAGGTTTTAAATGGACCGTTATAACGGACAGGGGGCGCTACCATTAATTCCGTTTTAACACATGTTATAACGCCTCGATATTTTAACGGACAATAATGGAAAATAACAGAATAAAAATAAAATTTTATTACTTTCACAAATAATGGCCGTTATAATGGTTTTATAACGGATTTAACGGCTGTTATTTGTTAGAATTTAAAATGGACTTTAAATTTGAAATTCAAAATTCAAAGAAAATGAATTTTAAAATAACGGAAAAAATGAGAGTAACAAATGTTTTTATTTTAAAGCGTTTATTTTAAAAATAACGGCCGTTATAATGGGATAATGTTAAATTGGAAATAACGTAACGGGGTCAGAGCATTACCATTATAAAGGCCATTATTTTCGTTATAATGGCTGTATTTTAAACCGTGCTAGAAAGTACTGCTATTAAAAATATTTAAGGTTCAATTAACAAAATTGTGAAAATCATTTTTAATTTGGAAAAGATCTTCTAAAATATGATAAATCATATTATAATAAATCTCAGATTACCATGATTTGTATAGCATTTTAGAGACTCATATACTACATTGGTTAATCATGTATTGCTGAAGGATACTTTGAACCGTAGTCTGTGTAATGTTAGTTGGCTTTGACATTTCCTGGATCTCTTTTCTTTATACTGTTTTGTCATTTAGAAACTACTAGAGGAATATTTGATATGGTTACAATCAAATAATGCTCGTGAGGAGAGGCTCTACAAGGAAACTTTTGAGAAGAGATGGCCTTCATTTGTTGACCGGCACAATCAGGAGCATTTGGGAACTTATGAAGTGGTGAAGAAAGGAGAGGAGCTCAGCATGAAAGCGATAGAAACTTTCAGTGCTAGTGCTGCTGCAAAACTTTTTGAGCAAGAAATCCGTGAAGTGGTGAGTTTAGTTTTCTTATGCAAGTAAAATTAATGTTCATTAACAAAGTGAGCATCCTCAAATGGTGTCATCTTCGACTCCTTGATCTGTTCTCCCTTTCTCCTATTTTTCCTTAATGAATATGTCATGTACTTATTCTTTTTATGCTGCTTGTTTGTATATTGTAAAATTAAGATATGATAAACATATGCTAATCTACTAAGATTTGAAGATGCTAGGCCACTGTGATACATGATTATGGTTTGTTTGCTCACACAGTGGCTTATAAATTGTTTTTGGAGGTCAACATTGACTCCATGTTTCCTTGTTAGGTCTATTTTTACTATAGTATTTTTCTTTGTGCTCCAGGATCTTGGCCTGTTGTTATAGGGGAAGTGTTAGAGCTGCAGTATTGCATGGATGCTGAGTCCCCTTAATGCACACTGGAAATTCCTTTTCCATATGTAACATGAAGAGAAGAAAAACCCCTGAAAAGATCCTTCAGTTTGTGGTGAGAGTTCCTGCAAACAATTGTGAAAGCCTCAAATACGAGTTCCCAATTAAAAGAAACCCTTGGTTCTAGTGGGAAGCTGGACAACAACTCTAGGAAGAAAAACAACTCTAAGAAGAAGAAAAATTTCTTCTTTGAAAAGATTTGGGCTTCAAAATTCTGGCATAAGAGCCAGCCATCCCTTTCTTCTTTTATGTATATCAAATCCGCTTCTTGATTACAAGAGTTTCCTTAGCTTCTAGGAAACCTTCCCAATATAACTCCCTATAGATCACTAGGGATCTCTCTCTCTGTCTCTATTTGCTATTTACTCAACATAAATATAGAAATAAAAGACTTTTATGGACCACATGGTCCATCTTAATGTAATACCCTGCAAACTATCTATAGGGCCTGTCCTACCTATGGCCCATCTTATTAAAATGCATCATCACTGTTCATCTTGCTCCTAAACATAAAATCAGTCCAACCATCTGATAACAACAATTGTCATGCATGCTCTCCATTTTTTTTAATGCCTCGTCCTCCTATAGACTTTGATTGTCCGCGAATCTCCTTTAGACAAGTAATCCAAATTGATCTCTTCCTCTTTTTGTAAGATCAGGTCATGATGATTGTTGTCACCCTCTCCCACAAGTCTACCTCGGTTCACATTGTCATGTTGTAGAAGTTTTTGTGGTATGCACCTACAA
The DNA here is from genome assembly GCA_035048495.1 of Euptelea pleiosperma. Taxonomy (NCBI): domain Eukaryota; kingdom Viridiplantae; phylum Streptophyta; class Magnoliopsida; order Ranunculales; family Eupteleaceae; genus Euptelea; species Euptelea pleiosperma. The sequence continues at coordinate 30,211,337 of CM068546.1, forward strand.
TAGGGTGCTACATACAATACAACTTGACCTTGATGTGTATGACATATATTAAGCATAGGGTGCGCTCTCTGTGCTTGACATCAATTAAGGCTGCAACTTGGGCAGGTTGGGTTAGGTTGGGGGTCAACCTGATCTTCAAGGCTGTGAGCCCAATGTTGGGCCCAAGTTTCTCAGCCTGAGCCCAATCCGATGGGTTTGGTTGGGTTGGTCGATTACTCATAATCTCACAATAGTTTCTTCATCTTTATTGGACTAAGTTCAAGAGAATATAATAAAGTTCAACAACTACTACCCAAATGAAAATGAACAAAAGAAAGAATAATTTAAATAACATACAAGAATTCCTAACTCATAAAACAATCAAAACCTACTCTACATCAGAGGAAAACCAAGAAATTCCAAGAAGACCGGCGTCCATTAGAATGAAATTCCAAGAAGACCGGCATCCATTAGAATAGAATTAAGACCCGCCCAGTCAAAGGGAAGAGTGAATCGCCCCATAGTTTCTTTTAAAAGGATAAAACCGGTAGTATAAAAGCTACCCTTTAAATCAGTGGAAAACAGAAGTATGACGAAGAAAGACAGATTAGATGCCTCTGAACTACAAGGCAAATTTCTCTTAGGTTTGCCACTCTTGTACCATAAAAATAGTATGGGTACGGCTAGGTCCTTTCTTTTCTTTGATTTTCATGGCTTGTCTAGAACCATTTGTGTGTATTTCGATAGTGGCCTTGTGATAGATTTGTTTCAAACTAAAAAGACATAAAGAGAAAAGAGCAAAGAGAGGGAAAAGAGAAGTAGAGAGCAAAGAACTATTCAAGAAACAAGAGAGGAGGAAGTTACTTGAGGAGTCGAGGATGGTGTCAATGGCGGCGAAAAGGATGACAATGTGTGGTGTGGTGAGGGAAACCCTAACCCTAAGACTCATTAGAAGTTAGAGAAGGGGGAGAGATGAGGTCAGGCTGCTATTATTTAAGTGTTAGAGATTTACCGTTGTATATATAAAATATATTTATATGTTAATCGGCTCGGGTTGGGTCGGGTTGCATGAAGTCTTAGCCCGAGTCCAACTTGATTTTGATCGGGTTTCGAAACCAAGCTCGAGCCTGAGTACTGAAGAGGCCAACCCAACCCGGCTCAAAGTTTTGTTGGGCCCGCCCAGGTTGCAGCCCTAGCATCAATTTGTGCCTTGTGGCACACTTGGTGATCGTCTAGACCGTTGAACAGGAGGGATACTCCTTGAGTTAGCGGCAACCTCAGAGTTACTCTGTTTAAGGAATCCTAACATCTTAATAGCTTGATGGTGATAAACCAGTGCCCTAATTATTGATTGTTGAAAAGATTGCCCTTGAACACTATCTGGTTGAAGATGCTACGGTTCATCCAAGAGGTAGCCTAATGTGTGGAAAGTTTGGAATCTTTGGATTAATTACCAAGTGTGCCATGTGGTACACATCCAGGTCAATTATAGCAAATTTTGTATATATCACTGCATGTAGTACACGACCTCAATATATGTCTGTATGTCTGTGATTGCGTGTATGTATGTACTTTTTTATAGGTATAATGATTATAGTATTATGAAACAGGGTTGATACAACCCATTGTACAAAAAATATAGTGGTTAGAAAGAGATCAATACCAAATATTGAAGAAAAAAACCTATCACCCCCCAAAAAGAATTCACAAAGGCCCTAGGAGAACGGTCTCCCACTTGTGGAATAGCTTTTGGACTATGACACTGGAAAACTTCTAATATTGATGCTTAAATAAGCAATGACAACTTTGTCTTCTTGATGACCTACTCTAGAGTTCCATATTTGTCTTCACATATCCTAGTATTGCATTCTTTCCATAAGTTCCAACAAAGAGCAAGTGGGAGCAATCTCCAAATCATGCAACCTCTTTTATTGGAGTCATTGGACACTCCAATCGACCAACATATAAGGAGCTCAATAACTTTGCTTGGGATAACCCAATTCAAACCAAAGCTAGATGAATTCACTCTAAATGGTAGTCCAGAAAGTGAATAAGCAAATCATCAACCGACTTCACATTCGCTTTGCAGAGGAAGCACGCGTTCAGCGTGATTTTCTTCTGCTAATAAGGAGATCAACTGTTAAAATTTTGTCCAAGGCTGCTGTCCAAACAAAAAAGGCTACTTCAGAATAGGGCTACTCCACACAAGCTTCGCTGGAAAGAGAAATGAGTTGTAGCAACCTAACTCCAAATAGAAAGGTCTATCAGAAAAAGCGCCTCTAAGCCCTGGACTCCAAAGTCCTCTATCAGCTATATCAGAATGCATCATCACTCCATTAATACACTCCAAAATTTTGGCACATTGATCGATTTCCTAGTCAATTAAGTTCCTCTTGAACTTGGGGTTCCACACTAATCTGCCCTTCATCCTCTCAAAATTCTCCATAACAACCGAATCTTTGCTTGGTGCCATGCTATAGAGCACTGGGAAGACCCTACAAAGGGGATCATCCCCGCACCAAGTATCTTCCCAAAACTTCACTCTATCATCTCTACCCACCTCAAAATGAGTGCCTTCACATAATGGCTGAAAATTGTTAACCTTCACTTGATATTTTTACCCCTTCACTATACCATATCAATTTGACTGAAGGAAAATTTTGGTCATTTGAACAGATTGTGGAAGAATTCTGTAAAAAATGGGCAGTTGAGAAAGCAAGAGGATCCAATACAAGTTGGGATGTGGCATGTCCAACTATTGGCCTCTACTCCTAGAGGGAATACCATAATTTCACACCTCCTTGCGGCGTTTTTGGACTTCCCCAAGTTACTCTAACAAATTACAAAAATACCGTTATTTATTCATTATTTTAAAATGGCACCGTCTTCCCCTAGGCAAAATTGCTATTATCGTTTTAATTGTCTTCTAAAGTTTTCTAAAGTTTTTCTTGACTTCTAACAAAAATACAACCTATATATATTCGAAGGAGCACCTTTCCATCTATAACCCTTGAGAAAAGAGGGAAGCATAGTGGTTTTACCTTTGGTAGTGCTATTTTCCTATTTAATTACACTTCCTAGGAAAACATGGTGTCTCAAAAGATAAAAGCCACATGAATAATTTATCGTTTGGGACTTTTTCATCTCTTGGAGTTGTGAAAGCTGCACCATATACTATATAGCAGATCACCTTAAAGGTGAAGTGGATGGTCCAGAATTTTTCAACTTGCAAATTGTAATCCACTTTTTTCTAAAATTTATTTCTGAAGGAGGTTTGGTGTGTTCCATTCTCCGTACACTATTTTATTCAGTGTTGAACACAATTGTAGTTGTTTGATAGCCTTCCCTCTTATAAATCTGCTTATATTTATTAAGTTATTGGATAGCTTGCTTTATGGTGTATGGAAATGTTTTTTTTTTACCTTTTTTTTTATTTCTATCTAAAAAACCTTTTGACTTAAATATAGCCAAGTTTCACCTACTAACCACTTGCCTAACTGAATAAGTTTTTTTTATTGGGTATTGTTACTGGTGCCTCATGGTGTTATAGTTGTTTTTAGTGGAAGATGGTTGTCCTAGGTTCAGCAAGTTGACCTAGATATTCATAAGTACCTTGATGGATTCCATCTTTTAATCAACATTTGATATTTATTGATTTCTTTGAATACAATATCAACGTACAACATTCTTGTAGAATCTTTTATAGACTTTGATCATTCAATATCTGAACTCGAAACTCTATGTTGCTTGTTTAGTATCTTCCTTGGATGTTCAGAAAACTAGATTCATGGAACCCAAAATATTGTTCTAGCAATTTCTCTAGAGACAATCTTAACTTTCTTTAAATGTGTGAGATGAATCTCTCTTAGAGCAATGTTGGTTTAACTAACTGATCAACCTGATGGGCATATTCCATTTTTATTTTAATTTTCAGGTTTTGGGAACTTTTGGAGGACTAGGAGCAGCTGGCCTATCTGCTTCTCTTCTAACATCTGTGCTACCAACCACATTGGAGGATCTTCTTGCTCTAGGTTTTTGTTCTGTTGGCGGGTAACGATTGCTTTTCTTAATTCGAAGTTTCATATCAATGTTTCGTTACATTTCTCTCTTATTGCCAAAGGTTCAATATTACTTCATGAATTGAGTGTTCCATTAGTTTGATCTAATTGAATCCATGTCATAACTATGAATATCTCGTTAATCGTGAATCAAGGCCCATGAAAGTTTATTTTTTGTTGTCTTCTCCACTTGCTCAATTGTTAGGTTTTGCACGGCTAAAAAGTTTGAAAGTCTTATATGATGATCAACTGCATGAGTTAAGTGTCCACTTGCATTTGTGGATTTGTATAGATCTTAACTCATGATATGGTCAATTAATCTATGTATACATGTTCAGTTACTAGAATAATCAATACAGGTGTTACATGTACGATTAGAATGGGACATATATTGTGAAAGAGTGATTATTATTGCATTCTTCTAGCAATAGGCTACTTTGGTGGCATTATTATTTTATGGGACTTGAGCACTATTGAGGTATCTGAAGAATTAGTGGGGGCCTTTTCCATCTCTTTGTTGTGTAGATTGGTGGAGGATGATTTCAGATGGGTGTTCTCTGGTGACAAATAGGAGCTTGCGTGTTCATTTTTGCGAGGAGTTGGAGGGTGTGGCAGGATTATGGGATTTGCCATGTTGCACATCGGGTTTTCCTTTGAGAAGAAGGGTGGTAGTAGGATCACCAGGAGCATGCATGAGTTTGGTGAGTTTATTATCAAGCATGGCTTGTTGGATTTATCTTTGTGGGCAATTCACCTGGTTGAATATCCAGGAGCATTCGATTATGTGTAGACTAGACATGTTCCTAGTCTTTGCAAACTAGGAGGAGCATTTCCCATGTGTTCCCAGGCCATGATTCCTAGGCTGACATCAGATCATGTGCCATTAGTGCTGGATTGTGGACGAGTTTCCAGATTCCCTTCTCCCTTTCATTTTGAAAACGTGTCTCTTGATGTCGGATTTCAAGGAGAAGGTGGGGGCTTGGTAGAATTCATTTTCCTTTGAGCTCAAGGCAAGTTTTCCGTTTCGTAGGAAATTGCCCTTAAAGAGAAAATTATCCGGTAGAATTAAGAGGAAGTTAGCAAGGTGGACCACAAGCTGAAGGCAATATCAAAGGGCATTACTATGATCAACAGGAAAGAAGTAGAGCCATTAACGACGGAGGTGATTAGTAGGAGATTAATCTTGGGGGAGTATCTTACCTATGCCAGGTGGAGGAAATCAGTTGGAGGCAGAAATTGAGGGTGTGTTGGTTGAAAGAGAGGACAATATCATAGTTTTTTCACCGGATTGTGAATGTTTGGAGAAGGAGCAACCATATATCTAGGGTTCAGATAAATGGGAATCGGTTGGCAAATGAAGCTTCCATCAAGGATGGCGTGGTAGATTACTACTTGAAGCTTTATTCGGAGATGCACTCATACAAACCTCGGCTTGATGGATTGTTCTTTGATAGCATTTATTTCGACCAAAGCATTTGGTTAGAAAGACTCTTCGAGAAGGAGATAGTAGACTTCATTGTCTTTGGCAGGGGACAAGGCTCCAAGACTAGATGGTTTTTCCTGTGCCTTTTTTCAGTAGTGTTGGGAGGTGGTGGGGAAGACTTTATGCGAGTGGTTCGGGAATTTCAAGACTGAGGCTTTCCTTGATTATTGCTCGAACAATACTTTCATCATGCTTATTCCTAAGAAGCAGGGACAGAAGACATTACATATTTCAAACCGATCAGTTTGGTGAGTAGTGTGTCTAAGATTTTAGCCAAGAATTTGGCATCTAGATTTCGTGAAGTCTCGTCTATGGTGATATCTCCTACGCAGGGAGCTTATGTTTGAGGCAGGCAGATCCTAGACTAAGAGACAAATGAGTGCATAGACTAAGAGACAATTCGACATTCCTGGAGTAGTGTGTAACATTGACTTGGAGAAAGCCTATAATCATGTGAATTGGGATTTCTTGGAGTATCTCCAGGAGAGGTTGGGTTTTGGGGTGGTTTGGAGGAAGTGGATTAGGAAATGCTCCTCGATTTCCTTTTCTCGGTTCTAGTTAATAGTTCCCCAGTAGGCTACTTCAGGAGCTCAGGGAAATCCCTATCTCCCTTTTTATTCATTGTTGTAGTTGATGCTTAGGGAGGATGGTAGCCATGTAATGTCTCATCTCCAGTTCATTGATGACAAGCTTCTTTTTCTGGGAGCTTCGAGAGCGCAATTGTGCTACTTCAGAGGTCTACTTGTTTGTTTTAAAGCATTTTCACGGCTCAGTATCAGCCTAGTTAAGAGCAAGGCATTTGAAGCGGGTAGTGTGGAAGACATTTCAGATCTAGCTGGCATCTTGGATTTAAACAACCATTTACCCCAAAAGATCGACCTGGTAGGAAGCTTTGAACACGGGACTTCCCAGGCATTATATCTTCTGGGGAATGTTGTTTCGCCCTCTTTACCCAACAAATCGACCTGTTGGGGAAAGGCGAAACAACTATGTATACCAACGGGTCGTTAGGCCAACACAACACGTGCTCGGGAACACACCCTCCGCTAACACGCCCCCTCAGCGGGAATAAACTCCACTGGAGACTTGAACCTGCGACCTCCCAGGTCTTAAGGCTTTGATACCATGTTAAACAACCATTTACCCCAAAAGATCGACCTGGTAGGAAGGTTTGAACACAGGACCTCCCAGGCATTATATCTTCTGGGGAATGTTGTTTTGCTCTCTTTACCCAACAAATCGACCTGTTGGGGAAAGGCGAAACAACTATGTATACCAACGGTCGTCAGGCCAACACAACACGTGCGCGGGAACACACCCTCCGCTAACAGATTGTACAATTGATTCGTTCCCGTCGTCTTATCTTGGCTTGCCTAGGAGCGAACTACATATCCAACGCTCTTTGGGATCTAGTGATTGAAAGATGTGAATGAAAGCTTGTTATGTGGAAAGCTCGCTATCTTTCGAACTGAATTAAGGTTGTTTTGATTAATAGTACTCTATCCAGCCTGCCTACGTTATTTATTTCTCTTTTCTCCATCCCAATCTGTGTGGTTTGAAGGTTAGAGAAAATGATCAGATGCTTTGGTATGATCGTGTTGAGACACCTAAATACTTGTTAGTGAACTAGAAGTTGGTCTACTCCACGAAGAAGCATAGAAGGTTGGGAGTGAAAAACCTAAGTCTAATGAACAAAGCCCTTTCAGGAAATGGCTTTGGCATTTCAAGTTGGAAGTCGATAGCCCTTGGTGGAGAATCATTGAAGCCAAATATGGTTGCAAGCTATGAGTGTAGCGTGTGGAGGAGAATCTTGAATGTGTTGTCGGTCTTCTTAAAGAAAGTGAGATTCAGGGTGGGGAAAGGGGACATGGTTCATTTTTGGGTAAACAAGTGCTGCAGTGGGAACCCCCCTCGAAGAATTCCCTTTACTTTTTTCGATATCGGAGAAGGAGAATTTTGTATCTTGATTCATAGTCAAGGAAGGGGAGGCTGCGTCGTGGGATTTCTGTTTTAGGTGAAACCTTGATGATTAGAAGATGGATTTATGGCCACTCTTCTCAGTCGGGTCTATGCTTTTCCTCTAGATCGATCGGTCGTTGATTCTTGTATCTGGTCTCCTAGTGTGAATGGTTCATTCTCTGTTCGATCAATCTACGAGGATTTGGACTCTTAACCGAAGTCCCCGTTCCCGGTTGTTGCGATTTGGGGCTTGAAACTACTATCTAAGGTGGAATTCTTTGCGTTGGTTTGTGTCACGCCCCGGATCCGAGCACTCCGACCCAACTCGAACCCTATACACAGGTAAACCACGGTAACTAAATATAAACGACAATTAAATGAATTAAAGATATAATTATAATTACATTAAATTCACCCAAATGTCAAAATAATACAGAAGCATAAATAAGCTATTATAGTAAAATAGACAGTCAAAATTGAAGTCAAATTAAAAGTCAAACTTTATTTTGGTCAAAAGACTCAAGACCATTGATTAGAGTCTCTGTAATTACTTAGAATTTATATCAAACATCTTTTGTGAAAGTGCTTAAGCCAAAACATTCATTTGATAACGTTTTGAGAAATATTTTTCGTAATTTATGAAAAGTCAACTTTTGAGAAATGGTCAATAAATTATTTTCTTCAAGGGTTTTGTTCTATAAATAAGTAAAAAAACTTTTATGTAGGAACTTTGACCAAAAATAATATTTAATAATTTTTTACTGATTTTACAAGTATATGCAGTCTTTAAAAGTGAGTGGCAAACTCATTTGAAGCTGACTTTTATAAATTTTAAACAACAAAATCAAGTTATCTACGATTCTAAACGAATCAAACATGTCTCAAAACTCATTATTATATAATAACAGCTTTTAAAGTAATTTAAAACACAAATTGTTCAAATCCTGCATTGATCTTCAATTGGCTTCGTTTCTTCTCGATCCTCATAAAATGCATTTGAAATTATTAATGGACGAAACCGTTAGCTTGAAAGCCCTGTAAATCCACGTGTGCAAATATCTCATATATGACATCATTCCAAAATCAATAACAATAAATATGCATCAACATGGATCGATGAATTAATGATTTAATTAGTGAATGAAACATACAATTTTTTTTTTCTTATATCATTTTCCTTCCCACTGGGAGTAGCTTAGCAAGCTCTTCTGTAAGTAAATATAAAACTAATTCCTGATTGTTATGAGACCAATCCCCGATCAAATAATTAAGTGGGAACAATCCCTGATTGTTATGAGACCAATCTTCCATCAAATAAATAAGTAGGACCAATCCCTGGTTGTTATGAGACCAGTCTCCGATCAAATAAATAAGTGGGACCAATCTCACACTTCATATAGTATGCAATGAATAATCCAACACAAGTATGATCATACGGAACCAATTCTAACAAAATCAAGAACATATAATAATTAATGATATTTATCATATGAAATAAATTCCAACAAGATCAAGAATATATATAATAATTCATATAATACAATTTCAATCAATTTATTGTAGAACATAAGGATTAGGGTTTTTGAGTTTCTATTTTTAAGTAATTTTCATCACTTTCAAAGGAGTGCATTTTACAACCCACTACAAGGCTCATTTTAGGTTGGATATGGGCCAGAAATGGGCCCAAAGCCTATAGGTATCAACTAGGTTTCATTTAAGATTATTCTAAGACCCAAAATATATCTAAATTAGCCCTATAAGCTCACCCAACAATTATAACTCAATCAATCATGCAATTACTTATATTATATTCGTTATTAGCCAATTAAATTGTCCGAGAGGTCCATTTATGTTTAGTAGTACATTTGTGATAGTTGTTCAAAATTATCATTCTAGGGTTATTTATGGACGTTTTGGTGTCATTTGGGTTCTTGGTGGGTCCCTACCACCTCAAAATTTATTATTCTCTTATTAGATTAAGTACATTAAATAATGTCAAGATTTTGCTCAACAAAATTTTATTTCAATGTTCAAACATGTAAATGATTTTAAGTGTTATAAATTCCAAGTTTATTTTAGGTTCTTTGTATACTTTCTAAGGTTAATAAACATGATAAATAAACACGCAAGAGCAATTAAAATGTCTAAATTACAGCTATATAAGTAAATTATACTAATACCCATGAATGGAAATTCGGGGTATTACAGTTTGCCTTTTGGGAGAAGAATTTGACAACTGACAACCTCATTTAGTTTAAGAGAATCATTGTAAATTTTTGCTTAATGTGCAAAGTCAATGGGGAATTAGTAAACCACCTCCTCCTTCACTACAGCGTGACTAGAATGGTACGGGGAACTTTCTTCCCTCCTTTCGAGGTATGTTGGATTATGCCAATGTAAGTGAGGGACATGTTTAGCAGCTGGTCATGTTTAGCCTTCTCTCCATGTGGCTGCCGACTTTGGAGCATCCTCCCTTGTGCAGTGATGCAAGGCCTTCGGAAGGAGAGGAATCGGAGGACATTCCAGGATAAAAAAGCTGATTGCCAAGACATCATCCTTACGATTAAGGCTTTTATGTTTTTTAGTCCAAATTCTTAAGGAAATGTATAGGTTTTTTTATTTATTTTGTCATTAGATGGGAGATTCTCGTCCACAGAGAAGTGTGTATCCCATATTTGCTGATCACCTTTGTTTTGGATGCTCTCTTGGCCTCTGTTTGTCCCCGTTGTTCTTCTCCCAATAAAGTTATAAAAAAAATACAATTATTATGGTATTCTGCCGGTGCTATTGTTCCTAATTTAGCTTTGCTGCCTCTTTAATGCTGCTCTATAGACTGATTTGGTTTGAAGCGATCTTATAAAGTTCCTCCTGAAAACAAGCAACTCAGAAACAAGGATTTGATTTTGAATGTTCAGGCTCACATATGATCACAGTTGATATTCTTTCTTTTTTTTATTTTTGTTATTTTTTTATATATTTGTTATGCATATTTACTCTTTAGCTGATTTTGTGTGTTTCTTGAGTCTCCCTGTCATCATGGATGAAAACAAGACACACAAGCAAATCGAAGTATGGAAACAAAATATGGAGTTATGTCAGTAACTTGCAGTGAAATTATGTGGATCAGATGCCTTCAACCATCATGGGAATTCATTTCTCTTGTACCCTCCTTCAGACACAACAGATGTGACACAAAATATGGAGATATGTCAGTAACTTGCAGTGAAATTATGTGGATCAGATGCCTTCAACCATCATGGGAATTCATCATGTGATTTCATTTCTATTGCATACTTCTATATAGCCTAAACGCTTCCCTGGATATAATCAAAGTTCAATTATCGATATCTATGCTGGTATATTGCTGTTTCCTTCTAGTTAATGGATTGGACATGTGACTAATAAGTTCATAACATATTAAGGCTGTGAACATTAAAAACACTTGATCTTAACTGTAAGCAAGCGGAAAAATGGACCATGGAACATAGCACATCAAACACATAATAATATTCAACATTGGGAGTTCATCTATCATTCTTTCATGTGTAAATGTTTACATCTTTTGCTTACAGCTCTCTCTCTGACATGTAGTTTGCATTATTTCATTGTTTGATGACTGATTGGACATTTATTATTAACAGTTATTTAGCAATATCAAATTTCCCAGCCCGTCGTAAGGCAATGGCTGATAAGGTGAAAAGGACAGCAGATGTCTTGGCACGTGAACTCGATGAAGCCATGCAGAAGGATCTCTTGCAGACAATTGAGAATCTGGAGAACTTTGTGAAACTCATTAGCAAGCCTTATCAAGATGCAGCACAACATAGTCTAGATAGATTGTTGGAGACACAGGAGGAGTTGATAAGTATGAAGAAAAAACTGCAAACACTACAGATTGAAATCCAAAACCTACATGTATCTTGAAATCGTTTTCGTCACCTTCATAAACCAACTGAGCAAATTCCCTGCATCTACTTCTCTTTCATTATGTGGGCATTCATATTCGGTGACCGATTCTAGAGGGGGGATGTTGTACCGGCATTATATATATGTATTTTTTGATCAGTAATTATATTGTATCAAACCTTTGTAACATATATAATGTATCAAATGTAACATTATTTGTTTACTAGATTGCTGGTCCCTTAGTGTATGACTTGTATTTTTATTCTGACGACGGTGCCGGGTACAGAATTTACCAGTGTGCTTTACCAAACTGAACCCCAGAGGTCTTTTTATCAGAAACAGAATCAACATTTTTTTTTAATATTAATTGATAATCTGTCCATGAATTGCATAAAAGATTATGCTCTTTGTGTAGGTTATTTATATTGTGGAATCTTTCTCACCCTTTTATTCCTTAACAAAGGAATCCACAGAATTTCAACTCCACAGATGAATTAAAATCTCCTGGTATAAGAAAAAGATTGTTCCACTTGAGATTTGACCCCAATGTCGTAACGCATCTGCGATGTTCACATACCGTCTGAAAAGCCTTTCATGGGCTCGATGTATTAGTTTATGTTTTTTTCTCGAAATAAGTAACGAAAACGACCATTAGCTGCGCGACATGTTTGCATGGTTACATGGTTTACGTAGACTCCCCTTTTTGTTATTTTAAGCAAGCAAGTATGAACAATGGAAGGAAAAGGTGGCACTAACATGGTCAAAAGGTCGGTGCAGAAGTGCGCATTGTTTCATGCTTGTGTAAGCCACGAAGTGGATTCCCTCCTCTTTCTCAATGAAAAGTCTAAAAGAAAAACCATGAAAAAAAGTGAAAAAAAATATCGAGGGCAACTTTAGGGTTTCACTTGAGACCAAGGGGACAATCTCACACCCCTTTTTCCTTGGTTGGCCAAATTAAAACAAAAGCAAAGATGGATTTGTGAATGCAAATTTGATGCAAGGGGCACATATTCCTCATAAACCTCACTAACAAAAAGACTTCTGTATCAGTAAGGGCTACAAAAGCATGTGTATTTTAAGAACCACCAAAGGTTAACAAGCTCCTCTCATTTGCTCAAGTTCCATGGTATATGCTTCAGGACCACATGTGAGACCTTTGCAAGATACAAAAAACCAACCTAGTTACAGAGGAATTTTTGGGTCAGGATGGGTTGACGACAAGGGTTGTCATCGTGACGTGTGGGCGCTGGTACAGTTGTGAGTCAAAATAATCATAGAAACAAAATCGATCTGATCGAATGATCATAATTGTCTCACCTATACAATTCCTTGGGATGATCAGAAAAAAAAAAATGGCCCCCACTGACTTAGGTGGCAATGACAAATTATCCATGGGTTTTTGGTTGGTTTTTGACTAAAATCTTATCTGAAAGGTTTGGAATGGTTCAAGGGTTTGACAGTCAATTGTGGCTCAACTTGGTGAGCTATGTTTCAACTTTGATCACTACTTAATTAAAAAAAAACAAAGAAAGAACAAGAATCGTTTAGAGTCAGACCCCAATATTACCAATAAAAAGGAAGATGCAAGTTTGATGCTTGCACATTTATTGATCATGAAGAAAGCCATCTTACTGTGTAAAGTTTAAAAAACGGCCGTTATAGCGGGATTCATTCATAACTTAACGGGGTAGGTCCGAATCCGCTATAACGGCCTTTTTTTGTTATAACAGCCGTTATAACGAAAATAATGACCGTTATTTTTTGAAAAATAATTGTTTTAAAAAATGCCCATTATTTCCGTTATAAATCTTATTGAAAATTTGAATTTTGAATTTAGCGCCATTTTTTCCATTTTTGACCTATGCATTATAATCTGTTATAACGGAAAAAAAAATGGTAACGCCCCCCAGTCGGTTATACCGTGTTATAACGGCCATTTTAAACCTTGCTATGAACTTTTTCTTTTAAATGTCATAGTGAAATACTTTCTAGTTTCCCTTTCCATACTTGGTAATTTCAAGGCCTCAAATGTAGCATGGGCTTTTAACAGCCACTTTGGTAGGGTCAGGAGCTTTTGATTTTGGTTTTTGGTTGTAATCTGTTGTGTACCCACATGGGTTAGGGTGGTGTACTATTCTAGTAGTATAGCTTTAGAGTTTGTCTTCCATGTTCAAGTTACCTTTGTTATTTCAGGAAACCCTAATACTAATGGTAGTGGGCTATGGTGCTCTTCCTCAAACTCAGCAAAGCTAAAGGTGACGTCTCATGAATGAGAAAAGTTGCTTAAACTAGCAATCCTTAGAGAGAGAGAGACTTGTATCAAAATTTTGATGCAGAAGTCCGTCAAGTTGCCATGTAGTAGACTCTTTCGGGCCCACTTACCCCTTGAATGTTTAGCCCACACCTTGGTCGACCCACACACCAAAAATCAGTATGATTAGTGATTCCTAGCCATCGGATTTGAGCACTTTTCCATCATGGGCCACGACGAAAAACTGCTCAAATCCAACGGCTAGAAATCACCAATCATGCTGATTTTTGGTGTATAGATCAATCATAGTGTGGGCCAAGCATTCAGGGGGACAAGTGGGCCCAAACGAGTCTACTACGTTCCAATTTGAAGGACTTCTGCATCAAAATTTTGATACAGAAGTCTACATCAAAGAACAGACGAGAGAGAGAGATGGGGGAGTGTGTAGTAATAGTAGACCTCATAGGTTAAAACTTAGCCGACAAACTAAAAAGGTTGTTGGAGTTAGTGGAAGATTAATTGTCTGGTTTTCAAGGGATTAAATATTTGGGAATTTTTGACATACCCCCCCATGTTATTTTGCAAATTTGACATACGCCCCATAATTTGAAAAAGCTGACATACCCCCCTATGACTCGGTCCACTGTCATTTGACCAGTGTTGACCCGAGTTGACTACCAAATTTTGTATTAATGGACAAAAGTGCCCTTGTCTTCAACCTTAGAACAAGGGTTTGGGTTTGGGCCAAAACCCAAACCCCAAATCAAACATGAAAAGAGGAGATTAAAAATAAAAATAAAAACCATTGTTGGTAAATTTGAGATTTTTTTATTTTTATGAATTAAACAAAGATTGAAAATAAAAAATCATAAAAATAGATAAACTCACGAGGGAATACGATTTCTTCTTAAAATTGAGAAAACTCATCTTTCCAAAATCCATGTATCAAAAGCTTAAAATCTAAATTGCCCTTATTCTTGTGTTTCATTTTTATTAATAAAATTTTTAGAAATATAATTATATGCTTTATTTTTTTTTCTTGAAAACTAAGTTTTAAACTATTGCTGGAGTAGTGGTCGGCCGGCCAAAAGACTCCGGTGGGTTGGTCGCCGGTGATGGGCGGCCAACCCATTGGAGTCTCTTGGTTGGTTGTCGTCCATAGCCATTCGATTTGGGGTTAAGGTTTTAGCCCAAACCCTTGTTCCAAAGGTGAAGACAAGGCCGTTTCTATCATTTAATACAAAATTTGGTAGTCAACTCGAGTCAACACTGGTCAAAAAACAGTGGACTGAGTCATAGGGGGGTATGTCAGCTTTTCAAATTGTGGGGGGTATGTCAAATTTGCAAAATAATATGGGGGGTATGTCAAAAATTCCCAAAGTATTTGGATGGAAAATCAAAGGAGGTTGGCGGTTGGGTCTCTTCGAATTTGGTCGGCTACACTAAAAGATTCATAAAAATGAACTTAACCATAGTTATCTTATTGAAATCCCTTGATGCATCTCCACTTTTCTTCTCAAGAGACAGAGAGGATTAAGACCCTCATAAAAAAAAAAAAAACACCCATTTGATTAGGATTTAAAACTCGTCGAATTGACTCGGAACTCGGCTGAGTCGACTCGACATGATTACATCTTGGGTTGACTCAGGTTACTAACTCGATCATCAAGTCGACTCAGAAATTTGATTGAGTCAGTTGGGTCGAGTTGACTTGCTTGTTAATTAAATGGCGTATTATGGTCCAAAAAAACATATTTTATGATTAACTATTTTCCATTTTCGATCCCTAGTGTCTATTTTTTTTCTTCTTGATTGAGATTATTCTCTCTTTTACTGCACTTTTGTACCAAATTACTACAAATCCAAATTCACCATTCAAATCTTAAGTTTTTTTTATTGAAAATCTCTTGGTCTCTATGGTGAGGAGATCATCCTCACAAAAATTCAAATCATTCCGATATTCATAGACTGGTTTAGAAGTTGAAGAATTATAGACCGTCTATTTTTACAGTTAACTTGAAACTGCATTTGATGGGGTTAGAAATTTCAGAATGGGCTGATTTTTTGTAGGAGTGATAAATATGGTCAGGAGATCATCCTCACCAAAAATCATCCATTGATTCATCTTCTATGCGGATACGCCAAAATTGTTGTCAAAATGTTTGTCCCAGATCCTTACTGACTCGCTCGAGTCGACTCCCACAATGGACTTCCGAGTCGAGTCGAGTTTTCGTGTTTTCTGGGAGAGAGAATTTATTTGGGGGGGCTGAATAATGGGTACTTAAGTAATTTTGCTGCATAAAAGTTTGAATGGGCCTTAATGTTTTATTCCCTTTGAACAGAATCAGCTTAGGTTTTGACCCTAAGATGTTTAAGGAAAATATGTGTTTTGAGGAAAATGAAGAGAAAAAAAAAAAAACCGCTTTCAACAAATATTCGGGAGAATCCTTTGTTTTCAGTTGGTTTTGTTGGCTTTCTTTTGGAAGGGAAGGAGAAAGGAATAGGAAGACTGGTTGTTTTGGATCAAACTTCAACCTCTCTCTCTCACACACAGTCACACAACTACATCTCCCCTCACTTGAGATATTGAAGAGAATTTCATTCAAAATCATTTTTTACAAGATACCCCCCCAAAAAAAATCACTTTCTCTTCCTACCCCACTTCCAAAAAAATAAAAGTTTCAGCTTTTTATGATTTTTTTTTTATCTGTTTTATAATGTGTGGCAGAGTAGTCGTTGTATGATTCTAGTGGCGTGAAAAAGGGCTCCTCTGTGCTCTCTACACTAGGCCCTATGGTCACTTTTTGGGGACTACAAATTCACACCCACCCCTCTCACTTATCTCTCATACTCTCCTCATCTCCTCCTTCACTCTTCTCCTCTCCCTTTCAACTTTCTCTTCATTTCCACCAAAACCAACATAAGGGGTTTGCTCAAAACCTTCTCCACACCTCCCTTTCTCAACTCTAACACTTCTAACTACACCCTTTTTTTTGCATTTCAACTCAAAACCCATCTCCCCTGTTCTTCCTACTTCTCTGTTCCTGCCTTTGTTACCATTTTTCGAATAATTTTCGCGCCTGGTTATTAGTCATGTCGTCCGCGGTGTGTCAAGGGCTGCAGTCATGTCTTGAGCCTTGGCTCGTGGAACCACGAGCCGTTGGGCTCAAACTGGCTGCACCCAGTACACACTTCCCTCAACCCCTCAGATTGGCTCGGAGGCCTCCTAGAGTGTCAGAAGCAGATTCTGACTCCGAGGATAAAAGCAATAATGATGACAACAACAACAGCAACAACAACAATAACATTGGTGACAACAACAGCAAGGCCAACCACAGTGAAAACAAAAAGGCCGAAATCAACTCAAATGGTGACTTGGGAGGATGGAGCTTTATCCAAGCTCTCACCGATACCTCCCAGAGTCAGCCCAAGGAAGCAAAGGAAGAGAAAGAGAGCCTTTACGTTCACCCTCTCGTTAAGCGTTCTTCGTCGACGCTTAGTGAGAAGAGCTTGGAATTGTGCACAGAGAATTTGGGTTGCGAGACGGGTTCCGACATTAGCGAGAACTGCGACATTTCTTCATCTTCTTCGGACTCTGAGAGCGGCAAGTCTCCGACAAGGGAGCAATCGAAATTACGACAATTTTTGGGGCATAAGAAGGTGAATTGTCATTCATTTCCACCTCCTTTGACGTCGATCAGAGGTTCCAATTGTGTCCACATGAGACCTCACCGCGAAGGCGGACGGCTAGTGATCAAAGCTGTCATGGTCCCATCTTTGCAGACTTATTTTCAAGCCGAAAGGAGTGACGGCCGCCTTAGGCTTCGTTTTCTAACCAATTACAATTCTCCTAGTCTTGACTCCGAAGCCGCCGCCGTCGAAGACGGAAAAGTAGTAAACCATGACGAAGAAGAAGAAGAACAAGAACAAGAAGAAGAAAATGAAGTTGAACATGAAGAAGTTGAAAATCAAGAAGAAGAAGAAGAAGAGAATGGTGTGGACATGGAGGAGATGGATGGAACTAATGAGACTAGTGGGGGCGAAATGGGAATGGAAAAGTTTCAAAGGCCAAGCAGGTGCAAGGAAGGTGGGCGGGGGAACAAAGGGATGGTGATTTGGGGGGAGCCTTTTTGGGTGGCTACTTAAAGCCTTCTTTTGGCTCTCTCTTTCTCTCTCTATATATACAATTTTTTGCTGTTTTTCTTCTTTTTTCGCTTAAGATTTTGGATTTTCTCCACCTTGCTTTTCGTAAAATATGCTAATGGTAGTTATTATCGTTATTGAAAATGGTCTCTCACTCTCTCTCTCTCTCTCCCTCCCTCTCTGCAACCAGTACATGTGGCTTCTTTTAGTATTCCAAAAATGCCCTCAGCGACCTTTAAATGCATGCTCAATGTTGCACATACCCATCAATCTTGACCATCTAATTAATGGGCTCACTCTTTTATGTCGTACACTGATGAAATTTGGTTGATTATGGCCGTCTGATTGTTCATACACTTTGGGGAAGCATAGCTTGTTTATATGATCTCCTAGTGTTATTTTAAATGACCAAAATACCTTTTTAATTTGAACTTTAAAATGGGTGCGATCATACCAGTACTAATGTACAGATTTTATCAGGATTCTGCAGTTAAACGTGCTTGAATGAGAGTAGTACAGGATCGGTGACCTCCTAAGATGTCCTCGTGTTGCACCCTCCAAACCATCGTGAGGAGAACCAACCATATAATGGGTTGAAGGAGAGAGAGAAAAAGTTTTCCTAATTTTAGGCAAGAAATGTGTGATTTTGGTAATCTTGTGGGTCTCACAAGACAAAAAGAAGGCAAGTTGTGATGTACGGCTGAGTACGGTTGTAGGGTGGTAGCTATCAGTAATGGGTCCCACACGTGCAACATGCACTGACCTCATCGGAGACGATGGGCCATGCGCTCCATGTGCTCGCTTTCTATTTCTTCCACATTATCAACGAATTATAAACAAGCATCCCCTCATGTGCTATCAAGTTATAGAAACCCACTTTTTACCTTTCCGTTATTGACAAAAACTTATTTTTTAAATTACCAAAACACCCTCACCATGCACAACTTAATGAGGGTGTAATGGTCATTTAGTAGGGTGTTCTTGGACAATGGGCTGAGTGGGTAACATTCCTCCAAAGATAAGGGGAAGGGGGGAAGGGTCTGATCGTGGAAGTAGGGCATCCATTCATTAGGGTTTGGGAGGGGGGATGGGGATAGGCGGATGGAGGTTAGGGTTTATGGACGTGCATCATTAGTGCGCCTCTCTACGTCATATACTAAGTTAGGAAACCCTTATGAGCACGTCTTCTCCGACCATATCTTGTTATAAATGAACAAAGATCTATGGACATGTTCCATGTTGAGCATCTCTTCATGTGATGTAGATCTTCATTATGCATGCATTCATATATAAAATCATGCATGTATATGCATGCATACATGCATGCATGCATGCATGTATACATACATACATACAATATGTTGTTAATCGGCCAATAACAATCATTCGACGGTTATCAAGAAGATCTCGAGAAAAATCAGGGAAAATGCAAATATACACGATAATGTTCCGCTATCACTCCATGAGTACATTAAACCTAAACACCATATCACCAAAGAAAATGCCTCTCACGTCTGGAAGGATGCTGCTCCTGTTAAAAAGAAAAACTTTTATATACAAAAAGTCTTCTGGAAAAAACTTTTATTTCCTCTGAAAACTCTCTTATTCCTCTCCAACCATAATCTCCAAAGAAGATCTATGCAGACAAGGTTTAAATTATTGTTCCGATCTCGATTGAGACGAAACGAGACCAAAAAAAATAGTATATATCACAATAAAATTAAATAATTTTAATATTTAATTAGGATATATATTTGTTTTTAACATATATATATATATATATGGGTCGGGCTCCGTTGACAGATAAAATGATAGGGACACAAACACAATATAAGCCACGTGGCATATTGTTACAGGACTCTGACCGTATGGATGTTTGTTCTATCCCATGGTGGACCTACAAACCAAATATCAGCCTGATTAATTAGTGATTTATAGGCTTTGGATTTGACTTATTTTCATGGGCTGATCTCAACTGTGGGAATTTGAGCAGTATTTGAGGTACAAAGATGCAACACTTATAAATCACTAATCAGGCTGATTTTTGGTTTGTAGGTCCACCATGGGATAGGACAAACATCCGTACGGTTAGAGTCTTGTAAAAGTGTGCCACCTGGCTTATATAGTGTCCCTGTCATTTCATATCTATCAACGTAGCCCGACCCATATATATATATAAGTTTTGCAAAAGAGACATATATACTAAGAAAAAAAAAAAGGTTTTAAATCAGTTTTAATACATAAATTAGACTTTTGGCATGAGACGATACATTCTCTTATGTATTGTCTCAGTACATTAACGGAACGAGATGTCTTGGCCGAGGCGGAATGAGATGGAATGGGATATTAAAAATTTAAAACCAAATTAAACCACGATTGTAGGTTAGGTAAGATAATCAGATCCACATTTTTATGGTGCATCCAAAAGGTATTTTAAACGGCTTGTTCGAAACTCTATATATATACCTACTACTGACTCTACCAACCTCTATGGACGGCATAGCTGCTCCATCGGATGGTCATCATAGGAGACCATGCATGTGTAGTACGAAAACAGGGTGGGATCCACCTAATTATTTAACATAATTGCACTTATTTAATGAACTTCATGACTCATGAGGTTGCATTTTTGTCTGCCTCGTAGATTGTCTTCATGGAAAGTGACTTAACATGGGGATCATTAACAAATCGCATATGCATGGTCCACATGATTTAAGTGAGTTTGAGTCTTTTAAGACCTAGAATTTCTTTAATTATGCTTTGGTTATTTTCAAGAACTGTTCGCAATACTTACCTGGCTTGATATCATATACATCAAGATTTAACTTATTACAACCAAGTCGAAGAGGTCGAGTTGACCAACTAAAGGCATAGCTAACCGGAGAACAGACAAACCCACGAAGGGGGTGTAAAACCTCTAAGAACCATCTCTAGGGCACGTAAGATCTATCGGAATACGAAATCCTCGAAAAATAAACTTCGACATTCCACAAACATCTTGGACCATAAAAACATCAAGCCCTTTATGTTTAGAATGATATTGGCCACGACCTCCTTGCGGTCAAAGACCCTAATTTCTCACCTTCCATATCCTCCAAATTGCGAAAGAAAGCATACGCAACGTAACCTAACTGGAGGCCAGATGCAACAAAGTATAGGGAACTACCCATGCCATGCATCGAATTTTGCCAAAAACATTAAGAAATGATTGAGCAATTTCCCACTATGTTTACACATGGAGCAAAAATCGACCACTATATAATCTTCCTAGCTATCAAATGGTCCACCGTCAAGATCTTAACAAAAGAAGCTATCCAGAAGAAAAATGCGACCTAGGATGGCAGATTGGAGTTCCAAATGAAATTAAGGAGTTGGATAATTGTCAACGAACGTGGTAAGTACCGCCATCTTGCAGAAGGAACGGACCGAAAAACGACCATCTTTCAACGTACCATTTTCAAAATCGCCTATCTGACACCGAAGAAGATATATAGCCACTCAACAGAATCAATAAACAACATACTACCTCAATTTCCCAATTGTTGAGCCATCTTCTGAAGCCGAAGCCCAATTCGTTCCACCCCCACCTCTAATAGGGCAAGCCAAAATTGAATAATTCTTTTTTTCTGAAAATGAGAACATGACTGGGAATTCATCCTTAAGAGGCATGTTTCACTACCAAAATTCTCAAAATCTAACTCTATCCCAAATCCCTACCTTGTAATACACCCCTCCATGAAATTAACTTCAAGAGCATCTTCATAATACCCATACATCGACGAGACCTCTCTTCAATCTCAACTAAAAAAAGCGAGATCCCATATTTACAAGTTATATATCAACTTCCACCACAAACTGGCTATAGAAGTCTCCACCCTGAACCTCCACAACCACTTCTTACATGTTGCTATTATATCACTTCATAATGCGATTTTTCTTTTTTACTGTTAACAGTGATACACCGCAATATTATTAAAACTTTCATTATCAACGGTTCATACATTACTAGGTATACTCAACATCTCCTAATCCATCAGCATGCAAACATAAAGAGCTGGAAACCAAGGTTTTAAATCGGTAATTAATAACGGTTACTTAATGTTAACATTATGATCGTTATAACAGGTCACATCCCAAGTTAGCAATTCGCGCAAAAATGCAATACAAGAAAAGTTCATGTATTATTTGGATTAATTTGTCATTTGAAATGCGTTTAATAATTTGGCAAAGAATAAATAAAAAATGAGTACTAAAAAAATTTAAAAACAATGTTTTTTCTTGTTTCGAATTTAAAAATAAGCTTTTTAATAATTCAGGAATAATTCATGTTAATATGGTTCATAACACAAATTTTACTGAATCTTTGAATAATAAAAATATGTCATCAAATATGTGTATATTAATTTATTTTTCAAAATAACGCGGTTATGTCCATTATAAGCTAAGCCTGTTTTTCGGTGTACATTTAGGCATTATTTCGTAAATAACGTAGCAGGGACGTTACTGTTATAACAGCCATTTTTAAACCATGCTGGAAGCTATAATCATACTAGCAACCGTAGCAGTAAACTATAATGGAGATATAAATTAATCTGAGCATGGTGAGGAGTACTGTTGAGCTTGATTGTGCCAGAGCTTGTCCTGCTTTAATGGCTTTTTGTGTTACATCTGACTGTTCTTGAGAGAGAGAAAGAGAGAGAGATGCAAGTGTTCATCTTGAAGTTTTATCAGAATTTCACTAAGGAAAGGAAGGCAAATTGTAGAGGAAGGTGACTAAGTAGACATGGACATGCAATCCACGTAGCCACTATAAAAGAGACAAAAAGAAATGAAAAGTTTGTCTTTGTTGGGTCTACAAATTCCATGTCATCACCACCAACAAAAGATTAAACTTTGACATCCAAACCCACCCATCACCCTCTTTAGACCCCCACCACCCTGTCCACCCAAACTTGGACACAAATGGATCCCACTCAGCTAAAAAAGACAATAAGAATTTGAGTACGTACTCGTTCCATTCCCTTTGTAAATGTGGATAATACTTGTTAGGTTAATTGGACCCCCCACCCCTCTCTCTCTCTTCCAATCAAACCCTCATAGCTAAGGCTGAGTTGTAGTACATGTGGAATTACGGCGTGTGTGGACGGGATTCTCCTACACCTGAGAGAATGCCACCAGGTACAAATGTTACTGTTACATGTTAAGGAGAATATCGCACCCCGTATACCATATACACGAAACATGCGCGTGGTCGGCCTCATCGCGCCAACACGACAATCGAATCCCGCACCATTTCTTGTGGCCTATCCAATCTTATGTGGTCACGTGCGTTGCTCTCCACATGTAGGCGATTGACCCTCCTTCGACCCCTCGACCCTTTCTTTCATTGTTTCACATCCACATCATCCACCCAATCCCATGTCTCTTTCCATATAGCTAGGTATATTCTTAAATCATTTCGAGGATGAATTATTCGATAATTCTTCAGAATTTAATATATAATGAAGCTAATTATATATTTCTCAAAGGGTGTATATATATATATATATATATATATATAAAAGGAAGGGCCCATATGGTGGTGGTGGCGTTAAACCATGACCACGAGAGTCTTATGTGCTTATCTTCTGAATTTGATGCCTTGCTGGTGGTGGTGAAAGACATGGAACACTTGTTCTCCATGACTTGTTCTTAGTGAAATTGTGGAGGACATAGAAAGTAAAGAAAGAAATGGTTTAGCCAACATTGGATTTGATATATAGGCCCATATATGGTGTAATTAGAGAGAAATTTCGTTTGGAATGAGGAAGAGGGTTTGGCCACTTTTTCTTAATATAAATAAAAGGAAATGAAAAGATAAAGGAAACCCGCCTAAGAAACCGAAAAAGCTTTCCTCACCCATTTGGTTGAGAAGATCCCTCAACCTCCTATCATGTTGTGACATGTGGTGGGAAGGTCAAGGGTAACTGGGAGAATTAGTTTTGATTCAAGCTATATTTTTTGGATATGAGGGACCCCTTTTTCTGATCCTTCTTGGGAGTCGGACTCTCGGCCGTAGATTCCGAGAATCCAATGGTGGTTGACTAAGTGAATGCCATCTCGGCACTATCAACCACTATTGGACTCTGAGAACCCACGGTTGAGAGCCCGACTCCCAAGGAGTTAGAAAAAGCGGGGCTCTTGGACCCGACCTTTTTTTGGTAACAACCTGCTCTTTAGGTAGAGACCCTTTGACCTCCCCTTTGCATGTCACAACATGATAGGGGATTGAGGCATCTCCTCAACCAAACGGGTGAGGCAAGCCGAACTGCTAAGAAACCTAGGAGGAAAGAGTCTCTCTCTCTCAACCAAACGGGTGAGGCAAGCCGAACTGCTAAGAAACTTAGGACGAAAGATTCTCTCTCTCTCTCTCTCTCTCTCTCTGATAATCAAGATAAGCTATCTTTGAGAAGAAAAGAAGTCCATATATCATGCGTGCATGGTTTGAATCAGTGGCATTTTGGTTATATTTTTTGCCACATATAAGTTGCAGCATGTTATAAACAAAATAAGGAAAAAATTGGAATTCATCAGCTGGAGCTGGCTGAACAAGGAGATCTTATGTACTGGATGATGAGAGAAGAATCTAAGGATCAGTGTGGGTATCAAAGAGGGTCCCACCTCCCCTATAACAAGGAGGATTCTGGAAATCCAGTCTATGGGTTAGGAATCATGAGATTCTTGTCCTCTTGCAATTATTGATTTTTATGTTAGGCATACAATTTTTTTTTTTGTGTTCATGCTACTTTCATCATGAACATGGCCCACCAAAAAAAACATTAGATTTAGACCAAAGATCATATGATCATACCTTAATTTTGATCAATAGCCTCTCTAAGAGGTGGTTGACTGGTCTAGTGGTCTTGATTAATAGTTAGTTGAGCAATGAATGCAATTTTTGAGTGACATAAAAGCCTAACTAACTATTATCATTAGGAAAATGTTGACGAATCCCAAGGACCATCGGACGGTGTAGGACCTATGAAAGATGTACTCCTCAGAGAGGATCCCTTGATGAGATGCACTTTGGGCTGTTTCTTCCATGCTTCAAGCCTAAGTTCTTGCCTTTATGTTCTATCATTCTGTAAACAAAAAATAAATAAAAACAAATTTATTTTTCTTAGATGTAATTTGAGCTGGTTCTTCCGTGCATCATTGCATAGACTCTTCAAACCAGCAGGCGAGTTGCGGGTCCCCGCGTGGGGATATGGATTCGGAAACCGACTTGTCTGGGACTTTTTGGTTTTTTTTTAATTTTTAGCTGAAACTTTTTAAAGAAAATAAATATTCAATATAAGAAAATTTGGGGTTTGAAGTCCAAGGGAGAGATAGAGAAAAAGGTTTTGCTCTAAGATTTGTTAAAAAAAAACCTACCAAAATCTACCAAGAAAATCCTGATATTTCTCCAGAATCATCGTTATAAAATAAAAATAAATTAATAATTGAATATTCAGCCGAGTCCCCGAATCTTATTTTTTGGAGTTTGTCGAGTCTGACACCTCGTATCGGTGCTTTGTGAGTCTACTAATTAATTTTGACTTTGGGAGGTTCTTGGGAGTGGTGGGACATGAAAGAGATGAAGTATCTTCAAGATTTTCACCATATTGATCTCCCAAAATCCTACCCTTTCACATCATATTGATCTCATAGCATCCAACTGCCACAGAGATCTCCTCTCATGCATCTCTGATCTCTTTCATGATTCCAATTCCTAAAAACCCTTCTCCAAAAATTTAAATTTTTTTACCATTTACTTACCTCACCCACCAACTCAATACCTAGTTATAATAGTGTCTTCTGACTTATGAGTATAGGTCACACAAAAGGAATTTCTAGGGTTTGATGATTGAAAGCTTGAAATAAATTTGGTAGACAGGCTCCATCCTGCACAGCCATTTGGGAACATTAGGGAAAAGCTCATGTACAGACCCCCATACAACACCAAAGAGTCAATGTTTCCCCACTCCCCACTAAAATCATTTCTATTCAATCTCATGCTCTTTGACCTTAATAACTAATAAAACATCTTCACCTAACTTAGAAAAAACAAAAACAAAAAAGAGATTTTGTTTGAAAAACCAAGTATGTATGTGTCCATTTTTTATTGGTACTAGTTTGATTATAAGGGTATTTTAGTAATACCTCCCTGAATTTTAAAATTAATTAGTAATACCCCCTTATACTTTCTAACTTTAGGATTACCCCCCTTGACCTAGTTTAACAGTGGTTGACTTAAATTAATTGTACTTGCAATAGTATGGTCCTTTCATGTCATGTTTTAATGTTAGTCAAATGATGGTTGAACTAGGTCAAGGGGGGTAATCCTAAAGTTTGAAAGTATAAGGGGGTATTACTAATTACTTTCAAATTTTCAGGTGGGTGTTTTTAAAATACCCTTTATTATAAATGATCTTAAAACGGGTCGGATATGAAATTGGGTTGAAACCAATCCTTCCAACCGACGGAGGTTAACTTAATTGCTTGATGGTCCTATATGAGTAGTGTTTTGAAAATCAATCCAGTCTACGAACTCAACTACCGGCTCGACGAACGGTGATATTCTATGACGTAAAGAATAAGTTTATTTAAAATTAAAAAAGGGACCGATTCGAACATTTTACCTGCATGCCCTAGGTTGAACAGTTTTTCGGTTCAATCGGTTTGTTCGTGATAATTAAATGGGCTCCCTTTTCAGAACACCCTCACTCCCCCTTTTTCAATAAGCCCCCTCCCACTAAGGGGCCCCTCTCTAATAAGGAAGGAAATGAAAGAATCTAAATTTTTTTTTGAATAAAATTTCGGATCGACATGTTCGAGTCACGTGTTTGAACGGTCGATCCAGTCAGATTTTCAATATACATTGGTCCTATTTTCAACTAACAGATGCAATCACTGGGCCAATGCGAGTGATCCGTAATGTCATATGACATCAAAAATAAATTTTAAAAAAAGGACAGGTTTGAATTCTCCGACAAATGTTTGAGTGGGGTTTTGAATAAAATTCTATGTAAAAGTTCAGTTAGACTGATTTGGGGCCATTTGGGGCCATTTCACCAGTTGAACTGGCCAGTCTTGGCCCGATTTTCTTGCGGAAATGCATTTATTTGGGTCCAATACTGGAGCTTCTTGAGCCTGAGTGGTCAGACCACAATGTCAATCCTTAAGCACAATGGGTTAGGATCCATCACTGAATAGATTCCACCTACAAAATTTCTTGAGCCAAAAAGTCAGAATGCCTACATGATTTTTAGCCATCTAATTTTGTAGACTCTTTTTAGAATCTTTACTGTAAATTTCAATGGTTTCGATCATCTCAATCATATTAAATTTTGACTCTATGATCTCCTAATGAAGACCATAGTTAGCAAATCGCGAAGAGGCGAAACTTCGCCCACTGAAAAAAAATGCGGGTTTAAAAAGATTTAGGTTAAAAAAGTGGAGTAAAAAAAAGGTCAAAAAGACGAGAATGTCAGAAGATCGATGATGCTTCCCTTAAATCTAGTAATGTAAGCAATACTCATAGTTTCTAAAATATATATATTTTTTTATTTAAGTCTCGAAAAGCTTATGAATATTTTAATTTCTAAAAAAAAATGGACACAAAATAGATTACATATATTATAAATAAAAAAATATTCTTTAATTTAAAAAGAGTTTGATTCATGAGTTTTTTTTTTAAAAAACATTATTAAATTACGAGTGTTTAATATTTTGTGGGTTTTTTTTTTTTGCGCTGTTTTGAAAACACCATATTTTTAAACGGGGATTTGCTAATTATGACACAGAAAAATTTATAAGACAATAGTAAGACTGACTATGCTTTATGAAACTAAATATTGGGTAACTAAGAAACGGTGTGTAGGAGACATAACGATGTAGAGATGGACGAGTGAAAAGATTAGGAAAGATTCACACTAGATAGAGTTGAATGGTGAAATAAGATTCACGTTGCCAACTTCAAATAATTCGAATCTCAGTTAGCAAATAGTAGCTTATAGCTAGTTCAATGGATAAGATGGCTGTACTCCAGCTCACTCAAGAATGAGACGGTAGTGGTCTGCCGGCAAGCTCGTTTTAATCTTGGATGAAGTACAATGGAATCCTGAAGCACCACCAAGAATGCTAACGTGTGTCTGCCTGCGGTACAGTAAGGCACCACCCTGAAGTGGCAGAACTTTGCCCATTGGAAAATGTGAGTTTAAAACGATTTAGGTTCAAAAAAGCAGAGTAAAAAAAAATGGTCAAAAAGACGAGGACGTTAAAGGATCGATATGTGAGGACTCTGTGATTAATACTTTTTTAGTATAAAACTACACACTAAAAAAAAACGTAAACATATATGTGCATACACCCCATGATGTAATATAGACTGGGTAGTAATGTAAATACGATACTACCAAAATAATATGATGCTTCCTTTAAGTCTAGTAATGTGACAAAAACTTAGTTTTCCAAATCATATTTATCATTTATCCAAGTCTCCAAAAGCACAAAAATATTTTAGTTTTTTCTAAAACTATTTTTACAAGCGCAAAAATGATAGACGACATATATATAAATAAATAATATTCTTTAATTTTTAGGATTATTTTTTGAAATTTTAAAATTATTGTGTTGTTTCGGATTGTTGAATATTTAAATCTCTTTATAGTTTTAACTGTTTTTTCTTCCAATAAGACGTTTTAAATGGGGATTTGCTAATTTTGGTTTGGATAAGCGTAAATGATGATGATGCCCCCCTCCAAAAAAAAATCAATTTGGGCCCGGTATGGTTGCCTTTAAGGCTTTCTAGAAATGGTTTTTGCTAATATATGTTCATAAATTTTTCTAGATGAATCATTTTATTGAAGATTTTTCTGTGGTCACCGTTTGAGCTCCACCATCAGATTGTTTTCCATCAACTTCTGACATTACGAATGCAAATCTAAGAATAAATGTCCTCAGTATCTTGAGGTCGACGATAGTCCGAACTTCTCGTACTACACATGTGTTCGTTTGGCCCACCCATAGACTCAAATTCAGACCGTACAATCTGTGGATCACCTTTTATGTTGGTACATAAACTTTAAAAAGTGGTGATCTCACGGAGTTGTCACATGAATCAGGGCGAAATAGAAGGAAACCATAAAGGATGAGATGTTTTTCTATTGACTAAAAAGATTAGTAAGGCTGCAACTTTGGCAGGTTATGTCAGGTTTGTTGAGGTAGCGTGAAACAATAAAAAGATATATATGACAAACGTCAATATCTCGAAGTTTTGGAATCCACTAAACAGAGAAGAACTTTCAAATGAGTTAAATCACAAAATATTATTGATAAAAACTGTCTTTGCATTTCGGCTTACAATCCATTTAATGTAAAACAAAAGTAAGCAAAAAAGGAAAATTACTAAAAATGACAAAATCTAGCTAAGCATGGAAACTAATAAAACTAGCGTCTATAAACATGTTAGAATCGACTGTAAGTGATTCTGACTTCTATAATCAAAGTTATTGTTAAAACAAAAATTTCCTAAAATAACAAAATTATTGTTTTTACCCACTAAACGATGAAATTTGGTCGAAAAACAACGTACATCACAACAACGCCGTGATTATTGCTTATCTCGTCATTTCCTTTTAAGAGCTCTGACCTTGTGTGGTTTTGACACCGTTGGCAATTCCGTTAATACCTGTTATGTCCTATTTTCATCAACAAGTCTGTTACTACCCGTTGTGTCCCATTAGTACTGTTAGAGCTTTTGACAATCCAAAAGCTCCACAAAAGAATCCACTACTTGTTCTACATCATTTGGAGTCAATCTGAGCCCAATCCAATCTTCAAGGTTGTAAGCACAAAAAAGATAGATGACATATATATAAATAAAAAATATTCTTTAATATTTAGGAGATGTTTTGAAAATCCTAAATTATGGTGTTGTTCCGGATTGTTGAATATTTTAATTTTTTTTTTTGCAATGTTTTGAAAATATCATGGTTTTAAAATATCTTTTTTTGCTTCAAAAAGGACATTTTAAACGGGGATTTGCTAAGTGTAGTTCAGATAAGACCTCGTAGATGAAACCAATTCAAGATTTCTCGAAAAAAGATCAATTTGGATTCCAATCAATTTGCCGAAGATGGTTCGAGCTCCGCCATCAGATCGTTTCCCGTCAACTTCTGACATTCGTCAAGCAATTTACAATATGAATGCAAATCTAAGAATAAATGTCATTAGTATCTTGAGGACGATGCTCCGAACTTCTCGTACTACACATGTGTTCGTTTGGCCCACCCACAGACTCAAATTCAGACCGTACAATCTGTGCATCACCTTTTGATGGTACATAAACTTTAAAAAGTGGTGGTCTCATTGATGTGTCACATTTTTATTTATTTATTTATTTTTTGTAATTACCATCGTGGGAGGCCCCCACAGATGAAGTCAGGTGAAACCCTGAACCCGGCCAAGCCGGTAAAGGGGATTTCTACTCCTGGCACACTGCTCAAACGAGGAAATGTACCTGTGTAGGTTTGACCCCATTACCTCCCGAAGGAGGTGAATACACACCAGCCATTTAAGCTGCCATGTTGGGTGTTTCATTGATGTGTCACATTAATTAGGGCGAAATAGAAGGAAACCATAAAAGATGGGATATTTTTCTATTGACTAAAAGGATTAGTAGCGTTGCAACTCGGGCAGGTTGGGTCGGGTTGTGAGTCAATCTGAGCCCAACCCAATCTTCAAGGTTGTAAGCACATACATAAGATTAGTAGGGTTGCAACTCGGGCAGGTTGGGTTGGGTTTTGAGTCGATCTGAGCCCAACCCAATCTTCACCTTTTGGGTTTTTTTTTTGCAATGTTGTGAAAACATCGTGGTTTTAACAATATTTTTTCTTTCGGAAATGATGTTTTAGACGGGGATTTGCAGATCTCTTAGATGATGATGATGATGATGCAGATCTCTTAGATGAAACCAATTTCCCCCCAAAAAAAAAGATCAATTTGGGTTCCAATCAATTTGCCGAAGCTGACCCATCAGATTGTTTTCCATCAACTTCTGACATTCATCAAGCAGTCTACACGACAATGCGAATGCGAATCTAAGAATAAATGTCCTTAGTATCTCGAGATGCTCCGAACTTCTCGTACTATACATGTGTTCTTTTGGCCCACCCACAGACTCAAATTCAGACCGTACAAACTGTGGATCACCTTTTGATGGTACATAAACTTTAAAGAGTGGTGATCTTTTCAGTTTACGAGTGTAATTAGGACCAAGGTTTAAAAGAGGCCATTATAACGGTATACCGGACCGGGGCGTTACCATTTTTCCATTATAACGGATTCTAAATCACGGGCAAAAATGGGAAAATAACCAGGCTAAATTTCAAAATATGATTTTCAAATTTTCAATAACATTTATAAAGGAAAATAACGGACTTCTTTTAACAATTTTTCAGAAAATAACGATCATTATTTACGTTACAACCGGAAAATAATGGAAAATAACTGCCGTTTATTTTTTATTGTTAAAATTGTATATAATGTAATGGGGGAGGTCCGAAACCGTTATAACGGTCATTATTTTCGTTAGAATGGCCGTTTTTTAAACCTTGATTAGGACGCTTCGCAGCAAGAGGGGTGTTAATGGGCCAGGCTATCCTGATGGGCTTTATAGACCTGGTCCATATGGTCTCAGGCTTGGGCTGCTTTGAAAGGCCGGACAGGCTTGGCCTGGGCTTATTTTAGCTTAAGGCCACGAATTGAAGTTTCTAACCTGCTAGATATCATGAACGTAAGAATTTTGATGATCATAACGATTCAATCCATCGTGTTATTTGGGATGGGTAGAGAAAGTTTAGGTGGTGGTTAAAAAACAAGTCCATAAATAAATAGTCAACATTCCTAAAAGGTCTTAAATCAGATGGTTAGAATTATTCAATCAGATCATCTTTGGGGCCCATGAGATCTCGTGTCATACATCTCACTTAGTGGGTCCCAAGTCCCAACCAACTGCCAATTGGATGAGCAACAACATTTATAGGCCATACTTATGTCGAGAAAATTTTTGATCCTGCAACTTTTTGATGCAACGATCTGCCACCTTAAGTGCCACCTGTCCTGGGGTTAAGGTGGCCCATTAACTGTAGTTGATTTTTTTTTCGATTACAAAAAAAAAATATCGACCTTAGGACAAGACAAATCAGGATGAAATCGGGACCCGATCTTAGCCATTAATATTCAATCTGAGCTCAACCCGATCTTCAAGGTTGTGAGCCCAAGTCCACTCCAACCCAAGATCGGGCCTAGAATTTCTAGCATGGGCACATTAATAAAGCTAGGGGGCCTACACATATGATGCACATGCACCTTACACGTGGCACACTCTTAGAGATCACCAACCATATAGATGTTTGGCCCATCCATACCAATATTCATCAGGATAGGATTAGTAACTTTTATCCATTGGATTAGAGTTTTTTCATAGTTTGTTTTGAACTGCTGATTTTGAGCGTTATTTGGAAGAAGTGGCACATTAGAGACCACTGACCTTATGGATGCTTGGCCCATCCCTAGATGGACCTACATGCAAAATAATTAGCCCGAGTAGTGATTTCTAATCATTCCATTGGAGTCATTTTCATAGGTTGATTCTTAACGCTGCAATTTGAACCTCATTATTTAGCACGCAACTCGAGGTACATTTTTTTGTCAATGACAAAACAGCTCGTTCATGAACCATGTGATCATTACTCTTTTAATTATGGGGTAAATAAAGGAAATTTTAATTAACTTTTTTTTTCCTTTTTTGAAAATATTGAATTTTGCATTGATGCCACGTGGCACACTCTTAGAGACCACTAATGGTATGGATGTTTGGCCCATCCCTAGGTGGAACTACATACTAAAACACATGCTGATTAGTAATTTCTATCTGTTGGATTAGTCTTTTTCTTAGTTTATTTGTAACCGTGGTTTTTTAGCATTATGGTCGAAAGGTTAGAAATCACTACTTAGGCTGATTTTTGTACCATAAGTCTACCTAAGGATGAACCAAACATCCATACGGTCAGTAGCTCCTAACAGTGTGCCATGTGTCTCACATTGTGGTCCGTCATCAAAGTTCTACCCCCTGTAATAATGGTGAAAGCTACAATTGATAGGGGGGAAAGTTTTTGATGTTTAGCATTTTTTATGTGCATCAGGCCGCACCTAAAAATGGCACATATCACACTATTAGAGATTTATGATCATACGGATGTTTGAAACGTTTCTAGATGGACCTAAAGACCAAAAATCAGTCCCATTTATATTTTCTAGCCATTGAATATCAATACCCAAAATTATTTTTGAATCTAACATTAAAATTCAACCCATGAAAAGATTCAAATCAAATGGTTAGAAAGCACTTATTAGGCCGATTTTTAATCTGCAAGGCCATCTAGAGATGTTTAAAACATCTGTACGGTCATGAATCTCTAACAATCTTCCACGTGGCGTTTATAGGTGCAGCCTAGACTTCGTATAAAAAGATATTAAGATCACTTATTTTCTGCCGAGACAACGAAATTTTTAACGCACTAAACGCATTTAATGCATTGGCATTCAAATAAATGAGTAAACACTAAAATGCCCCTAATAAAACAAACAATTAAAAAAAAAGGGGTAATTGGGGAAAATTAGGGACTTTGGACGTAACGCAAGAAGGGCCTTTGTCCATAAATAAGTAGAATAGATATATATTTATATTTACAATGGTGTATTGTATGGCTAAGGTTGGTTCGGATTTCCCAAAGCCTCGGCCCAAGCCCAATCCGATTTTGATCAGGTTGTCAAAATCTAGGACGGAACCCAACACCGGGTTGAGCCTGCCCAAGTTCCAGTCCCAAAGGTTAGGTATGTATAGGTAATACCTATTTTCGGGTGGGTGTATTTATTTGTTTCCGTTTTCTTTTTGGTCAGTTAGGCACGCCATTTTGCTATTAGACCCTATTCATTTTGCGAAATTATGTTTGCAGTTTGCACAGCTTGAAAATGCATGCAAGAAAAGAATTGGATAAAGACATATCGCAAGACTTTGGGTTTCAGGAATTTTGATGACCTTGTAAAATTACTAAACGGGCCTTGTTGCACGTGCTTCAAAAATAAACATGTGGCTCACTCATGCGGGCCTCACACAATCAGTGCCTCACATATCAAGGTCTGATAAGGAAATGAGAATCTATTGAATAATACTTCTATAATTACATTGACCTACACAAAGTTCTTATATAGAACATTACAAGAGTTCAAAACATGAAGGAAATCCTAATCAAATCAAATCTAGTACTAATTAATTCATCCTAATCTTAATGATCCAGAGAATATGTGATGTGATACACCTATGATGATATAGTGCATCTCATGCATTTTGAACTCTGCCAATTTTGGGCTTGACGCAAAAAAGTTGGGCTTATCTTTGGCCAACGAAGAGGTTGTGGGCATCTTGCCTCATGGGCTTCGGTCTAGTAAGAAAGCCCCCGAACAAAAAAAGTTTCGTTTTTTTTTTATTCAACTTGAGCCTACTGGTGTGGGCCTTAGCAAACCTTGAGCTTTAATAGTGAAGCCCACATTTTTTTGTTTTTTTGTGTTGTTTTTAGCCGCAACAAAAGAGGCTAACAACGAAAGGGGTTTGGAAACCAGAGAGTAGAGGGTTTTCATATATTTGAATTGTCATATATTTGGGTTTTTAAAGCCCATGAAGGTGGCGGCAACAGAGGCGGCAGCGGTTAACGACAATGGTGGTGGCGAAAACAGCAGCGGTGACGAGCTATTCGGTGGTGGTAATGCACGACGACAACCCATTTTTTTAGTGACATGACTTCTGCTATCACGCTAACCCAGTTCCTTCAGCTTTGGGCACTATTTTTTAGACAACGTAACAGGGTTGGGGGCCTGGGGCATTACCGTTACAACAGTCATTTTTTAAAACAAGGTTTACAGTAACCTCTCATCGACTCAATTCGATCACAGGGCATTTTAATTTTCTTAAAATTTATGAGTTTTCGAGCATTTCAGGTCTCTAAAAACTTCCATTACTCTTGTAAAATTCAGAGAATAAATAAACTGGTTTGATCATAATCTAACATCGAAATGAAGCTGGGTCAGTTCGTCTTTAGGAAAAACTGATGTGCAACCACCATGGTATGCTTCTAACAGTGAAGCATACCATTCAGGCCGAACCACAAGAAACTGAAGACAATGGGGTGCGTGGTTGCCCTGCCTGCTTCTGTATTTGTTATTAAACCATTTTCAGCAAAAAGAGAGCTACATACATTATTACTCTTTCAATTGGAAAACTGGACTTCTCTGTACATTCATTTGCCAGGGGATGCAAGCCTTAACCGGTCTCTCTGCCAATTTTTAACTCGATCCTTTGGAGACGAGGTCTTCCCTCCTACACCTGCCTGGCGCATCATCTCTGCAGATGCAGTTATCAGAGTCATCATCCCAGAAAAGAAATAGAAACTATTTGAAATCAAGTGACCGTAAAACTTCTACTAGTTAAGAGTAATTCTCATTACTTGTGCAATCCTAAAATAAACTTAATTCTCCTTGATTATGGGTCATTAAATTACAAGCTATTTTTACCGTTATCAAGGTCATTTTTTGAATGTATATATTTATATTCTGACCCTTTTACATGACTGCTGTGACATCACAACGGTAACGTTAAGGGACCGTTATACAGTTATAATGGACCATTTAAAACCTTGATCGTGACAATCCTCTTATCCAATGTTGGAAAATGCAGAGGTGTGAGGCAACGCATTAGAACTTTGAGAATCGTTACCAAAAAAGTAATTATAATTATGGACAGTAAGTATTATATCATTAAAAATGATAATAAACTGTTAGTAACATGTTAGAGGTGTACACGCGACATGCACATCACCTTTGGAGACGTGCACTTCACTGGGCATACGCATTACAGTGCCTTGCCTTGAGGCATATGCGGCCACACTTCTTTAAATACTGCTATTATTCCCTATAAAACAAGATCTCCAACCATAAAATTCCCAAACCACTGGCTGCAGTATGACAAAAACTACTTTTATTGTACTTTTCCTAGTGAGAAGACTTGCATCATTACAGGCAGCAAGGAGGCATTGTCTCCAACGATATGCCATTCACATCACATGATCTTCATGAAGAAGGATCTGAACCAAGTTTTCGATGGTAACTACCGACATGATCTCCTAGGTTAGCTGACCCGACAAAATGATCACCATGACAATAC
The DNA here is from genome assembly GCA_035048495.1 of Euptelea pleiosperma. NCBI lineage: Eukaryota > Viridiplantae > Streptophyta > Magnoliopsida > Ranunculales > Eupteleaceae > Euptelea > Euptelea pleiosperma. The sequence goes on from CM068546.1 coordinate 30,247,417, forward strand.
AAAAGAATGCAACAGATTGGTTGGTTACCGGTTAGGGATATCAAACCAGATCAATTTTGAACAAGGGGACAATGTCAGACCCATGACTAATGTTTTGACCCCTGAATGTGTGTTGAATACACAGGGAGATTGCTTCTTCCTATCCTCCTGTCATACATCCCCCTTTTCGAATATAAGTTTTGGCCCTTCTGGGAGTCCTGGTTTTTTATTCTTATTGCAGATAGCTGGTACTAAAGAAACATACTACAGTTGGATTTTGTCATGATAAATATTACCAAGTAAAACTTACCTCGTTTTATCTCGAGCTCTTGGTAAAGCTCTTCTTTCCATTTCCTTTTACTCTCAGAGAAGCTCGCACTGCAGATAGCACATCTTTCAGTGTTATGATGGAACAAGACAATACACAACTAATAATGAGAGGTGAGTATTGTCTTGTTGAGAATCAAGACAATAACCATCAACTAACCTTAGGCTGATTGGTTCTTGCTGAGAATCAAGAAGACCTCTCCATTCATTTCGCTGAGGAGAAGGAATTTCTCGCGAATTTTGATTGTTTACATTGCTAATGTTCGATACACACCTGATACAACTCCCAGGGCTTGCAGTATTCATAGAATCAACCGGCACAGACGGTGATCCACTAGCAACCCTGCTGGGTGACCTGCTTTTGGGAGGTAATTTCAAATGATCTGTAACACTTTCATCGTGTGTGTCCCTGACAACAGTCAATGGAATAGCCCCATTCGAAGTGTTGTAGAACTCTTCATATAGTGGTGTTTCCAGCTTCTTCGGATGCTATAATGGAAGTTGGGGTAAAATAAAGTATATGTTGCAACATTGAAATACAATAAAACAACTGGCTCGTCATTCATGTATAACAGCAAAGGAGATTTATGAAAAAGAAAAAGCTATACCTTCTCGTCCCAAAAGGCTCTAATTTTAAACTCAGTAACTTCATCATCCTCAGCTACTGATGGCCCACACGGAAATGTGAAGTCATTTTCCCCCTTCCCGGATGTTATAGGGCTGCCAGCAGCACCATTAACTGGTTGACCAGAATCCGAGTTCATTCCTCTTTGTTCTGGTTCTCGACTTACATCAAACTTGCATGGCCAATCATCAAAGGGCTCGCACATAGGATTAAAACTCTGCTATAAACAAACAAATCCACCACAGATTAGTTACTGAAGCTCATTTTTTCAGCTTAGGAACTATCAAATCGGATGAGTCATAAGACACATGAAAAGTGTTTCACACCTTATCAAATTCAGCAGACATTAAGGCAGAACTGAGTTTTACTGATTCACCCAACACAAAATCATCTTTGTCATCCTTCTGACATGTGTCATCCTCACTTTTGCTTGTTCCCCAAATGGGTCCAGTTCCTGAGAACTTCTCAGGGTATATGGTTGAGCACCTCACACTATCCATGTCACAAACATCCTTCAAGACCCTGCAGGTTGTCCCAGGTCTGACAACAGGATTAATGCTGGAGCAACAAAAGCATCAATAGTCATGATTGCAGGCAATGTACTATCTTGAGAAGAACCTAAGACATCAAACGATAACACTTACGAGTTCTTCAGGTTTGACCCAGATGTTGGCAACAAGCTTACAGAATTTTCCTGATGGTGATAAGTTATTGAGAGCAGCAGTAGAATTGAAAAGAACAAAGAAGAATCTAATAGCATGTATAACAAATTTTGAGTGGTTATACTGACCATAGATGAAGTGCGAAACATTGGATGAGTCTCCAGATATTCCCCATTAACAAAGGGATGCTGCATAATATTAGCAAAGCAAAAGATCAATAATTAAAAGCAGCTTACTCATTCTGATCCAGCTTGCCACTTTCACCAAGAACAAAACAATGCCACATTCCATGATAGCAGTCGAAAATTTAATAAAACTGTAGCTTATCCAATTAAGAATCGATGAGAATTTGAGACAAAATATTTCATCAGTTCAGAATCACCTGCAGCAACTCAGATGCAGCTGGCCTCAAGTTCGGCTCCCTGCACCACATTATGTAGACTTATTTAAAATGTAAAAGAGAAGATAAAATCACAAATACAAGCATCGATTAATAACTTTTTTTAGTTGAAAAAGTAATTAAGAATATTGATTAGAAAATAGTCATATTAGAATTAGAGCAATGAATGCATGGGTTTGTAACTTTTTATCTTCAAAGAGATATCCACCGAATTATAAATATCAATCTTCAGGGTTCTGGAAAAGTCAGCTGTTAGTGGGTAGTGCTCTTTATTGCAACCTCGAGGTCGCAACTTCAAGCTTACCTAACAGGGAAGAAAAACAGTGAAAATTATGTAGAAAAGGGAAATGGTTTGTAAAAATGTAAACTGGATTTTGGATCATTAACATTAGAATTAAAAGTTAAACCATCTTATGTATTCTTTTACTCTTTCTACATTTAGCGCAGAAGAACAAAGAAATGAGAAAAAAACAGTACTCTTGAAAACATTTCAACAGAAAATCCTTTGCCTCCACGGAGAGATGCTCAGGGATGGGTGGATGAGATTTAGTGTTCCCAATATGGAATAGAGCAGCAACAACCTGGAAGAAACACCGGTTTTCAGTTTTAAAATTAATGCAAGAACAACATACAAAGTTCAAAAAAAATTTCAAATGTTACAAAATTTAGAAATCAAATGAGAAAAAACAATCAATAAAAGAAAGTGGCTTTAAGTCCGCACCTTTGTGTCGTACTGCTTGCTCCAAGGATGCTTTCCTGTAGCCATCTCAATAACAGTACATCCAACACTCCAAATATCAGCGGAGCTAGGAAATTATATTTGAAAACTAATCAGCAAACTTACAGCTCATTTAGAAAAAAGTCAAAAACGAATAAAAGCTGACAAGAAATATAGCACGAAAAGGAACGAAATGTCAACAAAAGCTGCAAGCACTAGTAGAACCACATATGCATAATCAAAGATAGCATGGAACAGGAGATTGAACATACACTACAGTAGCATAGTTATAAATCTCATTCTTGGAACAAGAAAATCAATCAAAATTTTAATCTTGCTTTTGTTTCTTGGTTTTTATTGGAAAAGTCTAAATAAATTTAAAATTTTGAAAAAGGTGGAAAAGGAATATGAATTAAAACTTTAAGAACTTAACACTATAGTCACTAAGATATATATCAAAAATCATTACACTCTCATGAGACTTGCAAGAAAATGGAAGTCAATTTCTAGTAAGGTTATTAATTTCTCATTAGAGATTAGAAGCTTTTTTTAAGAATCCAAGGAAATAAATGTGCATGCATATTTCAGAGAAAATTACTTAAGAAATACAAATTAACCTCAGAAGGATGTTCTGTCTTCTCCAGAAATAAGTATCAACGAATATGTAGAATATGTCGTCATAGGTTAGGTCCCTTGATGTATGCTATTTGTAGATATAGTATTAGATAATGAGACTAGAGAAGGAGTAAATACAAAACTACAACTAACGAAAGATACTTTACAAACTAAGGGTGTTACTATAAGTAGGACCAAGATAGAGTACATGCAATGCAACTTTAATAAGGATACCCATAGGGAAGAAACATTAGTCAAGATTGACGAGCAAGAAATACTCCAATGTGACCCTTTCATTTCTTTAGATAATGGGACGAGAGAAGGAGTAAATACAAAACTAAAACTAATGAAAGATACTTTACAAACAAAGGGTGTTACTATAAGTAGGACCAAGACAGAGTACATGCGATGCAACTTTAGTAAGGATACTCATAGGGAAGAACGTTAGTCAAGATTGACGAGCAAGAAATACTCCAATGTGACCATTTTCATTTCTTTAGGTTTAATTATTCACAGAGATGGAGAGATTCGTGAGGATGTGACCCATAGAATAAGGATTGGGCGGATAAAGTGGAGAAGCACGTCTAGAAAACTATGTGATCGACGTATACCTATAAAACTAAAGGAAAAAATTTATAAGACCGCAATAAGATCAGATTTCTTTATAAAGCTGAATGTTGAGCAATTAAGAAACACGTTCATATAATGAGTGTAACAGAGATGAGAATGTCGAGATGGATGAGTGGAAAAACTAGGAGAGACAAAATTAGAAACACGCACAATCGAGAAAACCTAGGAATGGAGATATGAGAAGAGAAAGTCGATGAGATCGTTTGGGCATGTACTGTAGGGAATAAATCCACACACCCCAAAATACGCGCTTTTTCCACGGGCTTGATATCCTTTGTGCTGTTGGATCCGAGGTCCCGGGACAGATCCGAGGTCAGAGTCCGAGGTGTCCGAGATCAGATTCCGAGGAGTCCGAAGTGAGGTTCCGAGACCGCCGAGTGATCCTGCAAATAACTCAATGTGGTGGAACTCCACCAAATGAGCCTCCGATGCTTAAGTCAGTCTTCTGAATAAAAGTTATAATCCAACTTCAATCTCCAAAATCGCGTCCTTTCTACTGTAGCAAATGCTGCTATTTATAGTATTCAAAACTAGATATTTATGCAGATATTTTATATGGACCAGTAAGAACTCACCATGTGTCTTTCGATAATAATTCTTCAAGTCTAAAAGTAATTCCGAGGTTTCCGAGGTTACCGAATATCATATCCGAGACTTCCGAGGATCCCGAATAAGGTAAATAAGATCAAATGCCAAAATCAGTAAATAGCACCCGAGGACCCGAGGTCATAATTCATGGACCCGAGGTGTCCGAGGTACCCGAGGTACCCGAGCAATCCGAGGTACCCGACGTCAAAGTCATGGGATCCGACTATTTCGAGGCACCCGAGCAATCCGAGGTATCCGAGGTGAATAAGTCATGGGATCCGACTAGTCCGACGTACCCGAGCAATCCGAGGTCGCCGAGGTCAACTTGTTGGTTGGATCCGACTAATCCGAGGTATCCGAGGCCCCCAGGTCACTTTGTCATGGGATCCGAGGTGTCCGAGGTACCCGAGGTCAATTTGTCATGGGATCCGAGGTGTCCGAGGTACCCGAGGTCCCCAGTAAAGTTTTTGCAATCCCCAGTTTACGTCTAACCACGTGTCAGTCGAAGCATGTGACACGTGGCACAATCGCATACGTCCACGTGTCAACAGATTTTATCCCCCACAATCGCCCCTCTTGGAGATGACACGTGTCCCACGCACGTGTGTACCGCACGTGCGCCACCAAGACCGTGACGCGTGGTATGTCCTGCGTCTCTTCGGCTCCTCTGCGCAGCATTTAATGCTTTGCCACGTGTCAATCTGCCATTGGGCCGTACCCACTGCTTATCAGTGTAATCATTACACTCAAGGGTATAAATAGGTTGCTCTCGTCTCATTTTTCATCTTCTGGATTTCAATTTTCTGTAGCCTCTCCTTCTCGGCAACCTCGGCTCTCTCGGCTTTCTCGGCTCCCTATTCTTCACACATCTCGGCACCTTCGGCTACCTTTCTCGGCCCTCTCGGCTTCAATCCTCGGCCTTCTCGGCTTCATTGTCTAATACTTCTCGGAGCTCTCGGCTCTCGTAGGTAAGCTTCTTTTAGTAAATTCGATGTCATCAGTCTTCTAAAAAATGCCAAAAGAATCATTAAAATCCGTTTTAAAACACGCTGATCCCCAAACTTGGCCTCGTCCAGACCTAGATGAGATCCGAGCTAAATACCATATACCCGAGTCAATTGAACTTGAGCATGTGCCCAACTCCCTTCTCTATTCCCATCATTCGCTGCCGAATCCGAATGTAACATGCTTAACAGTCGGACAACTTCTCTCGGGTATTCCCCTTCCGCTTACTCCCTTCGCCCGAGAGCTACTAAATTTCTACAAAGTTGCTCCGGGTCAGGTGAATGCCAATTTTTGGCGTATGGTACGTTCGTTTGAACGTATTAGGGACATATGGGGCCGAGGTCCTTCCCTTGAGGATGTTCGCCGACAACATTTCCTTAAAAAGGTTCCCAAGGAGCGGGGGGAGAATTCAGATATAACTTTCTACTTCTTGGCAACCCGGACCCGAAGACTCCCAATCCTAGAGAGGATCCAGGATTGCGATAAATCGTGGTAATGCTACCCTGTGTTCTTATCAGGGGATTGGGAGAGAGGATCCGAGGATGACGCCCCAGGTCTCCTGTATAAAAGTTTTAATTTTGAAGGTACCCGGGTGTTTTTCTAAAAATAAATCACTCTTTTTGTTTCAACAAGTCTCTAATTTCTTTCACAATGTTTTGCAGATGTGAATACGGATAGTTCTTTTGCCTTCCCCGAGGATACGCTTCCTCTGTGCTTCGATCTGCGCCGACTTCCTTCTCTTATCTATCAACGTCTAGTCGGTCTCAACACTCTCGGATATTCTCGGGTTTGTGTTGATCCGACGTCCGAGGAGTTGAGCCAAACAATACCCGAGGGAGAATTTCTTCGAAAACTTCCTCTCGGATTTTCCACCGATCCAGCAGAACCTCGTCAATCGAAGAAAAAAGCTAAGAGGTTAAAACCTCAGGTCTCATCTTCGGATACCCCAGTTCGAGCCGACTCTGAAGCCACGGAGTCCGAGGTAGTTGACGTTGATCCAATTTCTTATTATATTCCTATCTCGTCCGATTCGAGTTCGGTCACTCTTTCTTCTGGATCCAGCTCTTCATCTTCATCTTCATCTTTTGACCATTTTCTTGAAATCGCACAGTCTCTCGGGAGATCTTACCGAACCGGATTCCGAGACATGGGACGACTTCAAGCGGATGTTGGAGCCGACTCTCCCATTCGTCAGAAAAGGAAGAGTTCTGGGCAGGGTTTGCCCCGAGTCACCAAGAAGCCGGCTGCAAAGAGCAGGGAAGCTGGTCAATCCAGCCAAAACGCCCCGGCTCATGATGAGGCACCTCTGAACTCTGCACCTCCCATTATTATTCTTCCGGGTGCAGATGTTCCTGAGTCGGCGTCTCTGCCCCAAGAAAGTGAAAAATCCCAAAGCCAGCCTTCCGGATCCCAGCATGAGCCTGGGAAAGTTGCTCAGAAGGAAGGACGTCACGAACAGGTCCATCAGCATAAAGGTCCTGTTCCCAAACCTTCGGATGTCTTCCGACCCCGACCAGTACTGAAGTCGGGTAAATCTGTTGTTCTCGGCGATAGCGCCGTAAAGAATGCATCGGTGGCTTCTGCTATTGTGGAGCAGATCCGACTCCCTGCTGATATCGAACATTATAATCGGCAAAATGAGGAATCTCTTCTCGGCTCATACTATACTTCAACTTTCTCCGTAAGTTCCAAAATATTTTTACATAATTTGTTTCGCCCATCCTGTGTATAACATGCTTGTAATTTGGTTGGTTGCAGAGTATCAACTCGGTGCATTCGCTGGTGGCCAAGCTCAACAACAAGCTCAAAGCGTCCGAGAATGATCTACACGCCACCCAAGCCCGGAATCGGACCCTGCAAGGTCAAGTTTCCAAAGCTAAGGACGAGGCGGGGAAAGCTCAAGCTGCTGCCAAGACATCTGAGAATGAAGCTACCCGTCTTCGTCAGGCTTTGGCAGAATCTGAGTCGGCGCGTCGGGCTCTGGAGAAGATGATGGCCGAGAAGGAGGCCAAATTTGAAGCCGAAAAAGAGGCTCTGGATGCTGCTCTCGCGGCTAAATACCAGAATGAAGTTCAAGAACTACTTGCCCCTGTTAATAAAAGGGTCGATCGCCTTCGTGCCGAGCGAGATCGTCTACAAGAAATAGTAGACAAGTATGATCTCCCCGACGAGGATGAAGCGGAGGCCGAGAAGAATCCTGAGGAGGGAGAATTACCCGACTCCGAGAATAAATGAACTTCTCTTTTTAATTTTTGGCATGTAATTAAGATACTTTGGGGAGGTTTCGACCTTTTTCCCCTAGGAACTTTCTTCTTTCTTTTTAACATCAAATATAATCGTTACAATGCTTCATTTGCCATTTCTTTTTCGCATAGTAAAATTGAATCCGACTTATTATTTAGTAATTACAATACTCGTATTTGTAACTTCAAACGCGACTTTGACCAAGAATCAATCCGAATCCGACTTCATTTCTGAACGTAACTTCAATCTTAATCCGACTCCATTTCGGAAGTGGACCGAGGACTTCAATCCGGATCCGACTCCATTTCTGAAGTGGACTGGGAACTTCAAATCCGGATCCGACTCCATTTCTGAAGTGGACTGGGAACTTCTAACCCGGATCCGACTCCATTTCTGAAGTGGACCAGGAACTTCAAAACTGAATCCGACTCCATTTCTGAAGTGGATCAGTACTTCAAATCTGAATCCGACTCCATTTCTTAAGTGGACCAGGAACTTCAAATCCAGATCCGACTCCATTTCTGAAGTGGACCAGGAACTTCAATCTGAATCCGACTCCATTTCTGAAGTGGATCAGGAACTTCAATCTGAATCCAACTCCATTTCTGAAGTGGATCAGTGCTTCAAATCCGGATCCGACTCCATTTCTGAAGTGGACCAGGAACTTCAATCTGAATCCAACTCCATTTCTGAAGTGGATCAGTGCTTCAAATCCGGATCCGACTCCATTTCTGAAGTGGACCAGGAACTTCAATCTGAATCCAACTCCATTTCTGAAGTGGATCAGTGCTTCAAATCCGGATCCGACTCCATTTCTGAAGTGGAACAGGAACTTCAATCTGAATCCAACTCCATTTCTGAAGTGGATCAGTACTTCAAATCCGGATCCGACTCCATTTCTGAAGTGGACCAGGAACTTCAATCTGAATCCAACTCTATTTCTGAAGTGGATCAGTGCTTCAAATCCGGATCCGACTCCATTTCTGAAGTGGACCAGGAACTTCAATCTGAATCCAACTCCATTTCTGAAGTGGATCAGTGCTTCAAATCCGGATCCGACTCCATTTCTGAAGTGGAACAGGAACTTCAATCTGAATCCAACTCCATTTCTGAAGTGGATCAGTACTTCAAATCCGGATCCGACTCCATTTCTGAAGTGGACCAGGAACTTCAACCAGACAAATTTCAAAAGGTATCCCATCTTTACTGATAAACGATCTCTTTACAATCTGGTCGTAACTAATATCTCATTGATAAAATTTCTTCAAATTCATTACATTCCAGGGTTTTTCTATGTACTTTCCCTCCATAGTTTCCAGGTGGTAGCTTCCGGCTTGACCAACCTTCTGAATCAAATACGGTCCTTCCCAATTGGTTGCTAGTTTTCCTGCATTTACTTCTCTTGTATTCTGGAATACTTTTCTCAGTACTAGGTCTCCTTCTTGGAAATTCCTTTCTTTGACTTTCTTTTGATACCATTTTCTTAGTTTTCGATGATAATCTTCTATTCGGACTCGAGCTTGCTCTCTTCGTTCTTCTGCCATATCAACATCGAAAACCTGAGTTTCGAATCCAGAACCTTCTTCCACCGCTCTGTGACGAGTCGTCGCTACTACCATTTCTGCTAGTATAACTGCCTCCATCCCAAATGCTAGGGCAAATGGCGAATCTCCAGTTGATCTTCTAGACGTAGTCCGATAAGCCCATAGAACACCATCTAGTAATTCTGCCCATTTCCCTTTGGCTTTTTCGAGTCTCTTCTTCAAGTTTTCTAAAATCACCTTGTTGGTTGCTTCAGCCTGTCCATTACCTTGGGGGTACATGGGAGCGGAGAACAATTGTTTTATCCCGAATTTTTCGCAGAAATAGGCGATTTTACTGCCTCGAAACTGTGCCCCATTATCTGAGATAAAAGCATAAGGGAGGCCAAACCTGGTGACGATCTTCTCCCACAAGAATTTTTCCACTTCTTCTTCTCGAACTTGTTGTAAAGCCACTGCCTCTACCCATTTTGTGAAATAATCGGTAGCAACTAACATGTATTGTTTCTTTCCTGGGGCCATAGGAAGAGGTCCAACTACGTCAAGACCCCATAGTGCAAATGGCCATGGGCAAGCTACTGAGTGTAATTCTCCAGCAGGAGCATGGATTGTTCGTGCGTGTTTCTGACATTTTTCGCACTTCTTTGCATATTTCTTTGCATCCTCTTGCATGTAAGGCCAATAGTATCCTTGAGTCCAAGCTTTATGGGCTAAAGATCTTCCTCCTGAATGATTTCCACATTCTCCTTCATGAATTTCGGCCATGATCTGTTGAGCTTCTGAAGGGGTAACACATTTCAACCATGGTCCCCCTGCTGATTTTCGGTATAGCTCGCCCCCAAATAAACTATATCGCTTGGCCCTTTCTTCAATTCGTCTGGCCACTTTCTTGTCTGGATCTCGGATTCCATCTCTTATAAATCTTATGATTGGTGTCATCCAGGTGTCATCTTCTTCTGTCTGAGAACATTCTTCCACAAATGAAATGCTCGGGATGGCTAAAAACTCTATTGAGATAGATCTTCTCTCGGTTTCTCCTAGCATCGCTGCTACATAGGCCAAGGCGTCTGCATGACGATTCTCTCCCCTGTTTATGTGAAACAACTTTGCATTTTTGAATTTTCTCATAGCCAGTAAAGCTACCTCCAAGTATTTTGCCATCTGTTCATTTTTTGCCGAAAATTCTCCGTTCACCTGATTTACAACTAGCTGCGAGTCGCTGAAGACCTTTAGTTCTTGTATCTCTAGATTCTCTGCCATTCTTAATCCTGCCAGAAGTGCTTCATATTCTGCTTCATTGTTCGAGGCCAGAAAACCAAGTCTTATTGCTAGTTCCATTCTTGTGTTATCAGGTGTAACCAAAATGGCACATATTCCTGCTCCTGTGCTGCTGGCTGACCCATCGACAAAGAGCCTCCATCCGCTCTTTTTATCCCATATATCTAAAGGTCCTTCTGATTCTTCTTCAGTTATAATGGGTTCTGGTTCTTCTTCCCAAAATGGATCTTCTATCGGAAAATCTGCCAGAAAATCGACGACAGTCTGTCCCTTCTCGGCTGTTCTAGGTCTGTAAGTGATATCGTACTGACCCAAAGCTACTGCCCATTTTTCCATGCGACCAGACTTTTCAAACTTCGTCAGGATGTTCTTGAGAGGGAGGTTTGTGATAACAATTATTGGGTGAGCTTGGAAATAAGGTCTTAACCTCTGAGCCGAAAACATTAGAGCCCTGCTTTTTCAATCCTGCTGTAGCGAGTCTCGGCATCCAATAGTGTTTTACTGAGAAAGTAGACCGGCCTCTCTGCCCCGTTTCTGTCTTGGATTAGTACTGAACTTACTGCAAATTCCGAGACTGAGAGATATAGTAACAAAGGTTCTTCTGCTTCTGGTTTTGATAAGATGGGAGGCTGTCCGAGATACTCTTTCAAATTCTGAAAAGCTTGCTCACATTCATCTTTCCATTCGAATTTGGCGTGCTTTTTCAATAACTGGAATAAAGGTTGACATCGATCCGAGGACTTAGAGATGAATCGATTCAAGGCTGCAATCATTCCAGTTAACTTCTGAACTTGTTTCTTGCTGCATGGAGATGGCATTTCTTGCAAAGCTCGGATTTGATCGGGATTGGCCTCTATACCTCTCCTGGTGACAAGGTGTCCAAGGAACTTGCCTAATGATACTCCAAACGTGCACTTCTCGGGATTTAGCTTCATTTTATACTTTCTCAATACTTGAAAGGTTGATTCTAAATCCCTTAAGTGATCTTCTCGAATCTTGCTTTTTACTAGCATGTCATCGATATAGACCTCCATTGTTTTTCCGAGTTTGTCTCTGAACATATTCTCTACCAGGCGTTGGTACGTAGCACCCGCATTTTTTAGGCCAAAGGGCATCCGTTTGAAGCAGAATGTGCCTCGGTCTGTATAAAATGCGATTTTTTCTTTATCCGATTCGTGCATCAAAATCTGATTGTACCCTGAATAACCATCCATAAATGACAGAAGTTCAAATCCGGCTGTCCTGTCAATTAGTTCGTCTATCCGGGGCATGATGTAACTGTCTTTAGGGCAGACTTTATTCAAATCGGTGAAGTCGATGCAGACTCGAACCTTCCCATTCTTCTTTGGGACTGCTACTATGTTGGCGATCCATTCTGGGCATTGTATTTCTTCAATAATTCCGGCTTCAAAAAGTCGGTTGACCTCTTCAGAAACTGCCTGGGCCACCTTTGGGGAGATGCGCCTTAATCTCTGCTTTACTGATTCCGCCCCATGCTTTATGTTCAGTTGGTGACTTACAATGCTTGGATCAATCCCTGGCATATCCTTCATTGACCAGGCAAATACGTCAGTATTTTCTTTCAAGAATTTCACTATTAATCCTCTTTCGTCTTGACTCAAGCCAGCGCCCACATACGTGATTTTCCTTTCTCCTTCCTGCCCGAGCTCTACTGGCTCTATTTCCTCAATGGTTCTTGTTCTTTTCTCACTCTCACCCTGGAGCGAAATCGCCTGTAATTGCTATTTGTCAGACGTCCCAATTTCCTCAGGGTTTTCTCTAGGGTTTGACAGTCCCTTTGTCATGGCTGTTTGGCATTTTTGAGCTGCACTCTGATCTCCGCGTATTTCAAACAGTCCCTGAGAAGTAGGGAATCTGATTGTCTGATAGTAAGTAGATGGTACCACTTTCATGCTATGCGTCCATCGTCTGCCCAAGATGATGTTATACGAAGATCTGGCATCTACTACCAAGAATCTTGTCATTACTGTGATTGGTCCTACTGTCACAGGTAAGACAATTTCTCCAAAAGGTTCTGAGGCAGCTCCATTAAATCCATATATCGCTGCTCTTGAAGGTTCTAGAGCGGATAAGCTAATGCCCATATTATCGAATGCGGATTTGAACAAAATCTCCACTGAACTTCCGCAATCGATGAGGATTCTTTTAACCGAGAAATTTCCAACTGCTAAGGAAATTACCAAGGCATCATTGTGCGGTGACGAAACCTTCTCCAGGTCTTTATCAGAAAACCAAACTGCCCTGTTGGGGTCAACCCCCTTTATCAACGAACCCTCAACTGGTCTAGGTTCGGTTGAGACTTCCATTACTTCTTGCATGCTCATGGTTCGCCGGACTTTATCCCGATGAGCACTGTTGGTTTCTGATGGTCCACCATATATCACGTGGATGATAGTTTTTGGTGGGCCTTCTCCATCCGATGGAGCTTTCTTTGGTTGTTCTTCGACAACCTCTTCTCTGACCCCTGTCTGGACCACGAATTGCGGTATTTTTCCTCTATCAACTAGATCTTGGATAAATCCCTGCAACGCATAACATCGATCAGTTGCATGGTCCCTTGCCTTGTGATACGCACAATATGGTCTCTCTGGGCGATCTTCATATGTTCTTCTGGGGGGTCTGTAAAAGGATCTTCCCCTGATGCTCTCCAAAATTACAGATAGAGATGCTGTCAGGGGAGTATATTCCCTATTCTGGAATTGCTTCTTCTTCTCTTCTGGTTCCTTTCTCGCAGATTCGGTACTGCTTCTCTTTTCTCCTCGTTTCTCACTGCTTCTCCCAGCTGAAGTCTTCACTTCTTGTACTTGACTCTTCTGGGCCTCATTCCTGGCCCGAATTGATTCGTCCACTCGGATGTGTTCCTTGATAACTAGATAAGCATCTTCTAGTTGGGAGAAATTTCGTATCACCAGAGTTTCGTGAGCTCTACTTCCTGCGAGAACCCCGATCTGCAGCGCATATGCGGCAGTTTTCTCGTCCATCTGGTCTACTAATGTAACCTCTTTCTTGAATCGAGTCAGATAATCTCGTAGAGATTCATTTTCTGTCTGTCGAACACTTAGCAAAGAAGTTACATTTAGCATCTGCTTTCTCTGGTGATAATAGTGCCGTACGAATGCATCTTCCAAATCTTCGAAGATTTGTATGGAGTCTGGACCAAGGTTGTGAAACCAAGTTAGGGCCGGGCCTTTAAGACTTGCAGGAAAAAGTCGACATCTTAATCCATCATAAACTAGTGACTCCCAGAGCACCATGAGTTGTTTATAATGTAGCATGTGTTCTACTGGATCTGATGATCCGTCGAACATTTCAAATTTTGGCTGTACAAATCTCTTTGGGATCTCCGATCTTAAGATCCCTTCAGAAAATGGCGAATATCTCAACATCCTCAGGGCTTCCCTGGATGCTCCAGCTGCCGATTTTTGTCCCAGTTCCGGCCTTCTTTCTCTGTCTTTCCTGATCATCTCAGTTACTTTCTCCACAGTGACTAAGCGATCAGGGTTTGGCTGCATTTCTATCTTTTCTGCCGGTTCACGACCGGGTGCATGTGATTCTCTCCTGTTAGAGCTGATCTCTAATTCTTTCTTTCCAACTTCTTCTTCGTGATAAGTTTTACTTGAATCTCTCTGACAGCCTTCCGAGGCTTGTAATTTTAACGCTTCATTCTCTTTTCTGATCTCCTTCATGTCTTCTCGCATGGCAGCCATTTCTGCCATTAACATCTGGGCTATTCTCTCTAAACCCGTCTGAGCTGGGACGTCAGCCTCACTATTCTCTGGCTGAGCCCTGACGTCCTCATCCACTTCCTTTTCTTTAGAAGCCCCAGGTAATCTTCACGGAGGCATTCTGAATCCGTCTGAATTAATCAAGCTCTGGAGAGCGCGTAAGTCTTCTTCGAGTTTCCCACAGACGGCGCCAAAAGATGTAGGGAATAAATCCACACACCCCAAAATACGCGCTTTTTCCACGGGCTTGATATCCTTTGTGCTGTTGGATCCGAGGTCCCGGGACAGATCCGAGGTCAGAGTCCGAGGTGTCCGAGATCAGATTCCGAGGAGTCCGAGGTGTCCGAGATCAGATTCCGAGGAGTCCGAAGTGAGGTTCCGAGACCGCCGAGTGATCCTGCAAATAACTCAATGTGGTGGAACTCCACCAAATGAGCCTCCGATGCTTAAGTCAGTCTTCTGAATAAAAGTTATAATCCAGCTTCAATCTCCAAAATCGCGTCCTTTCTACTGTAGCAAATGCTGCTATTTATAGTATTCAAAACTAGATATTTATGCAGATATTTTATATGGACCAGTAAGAACTCACCATGTGTCTTTCGATAATAATTCTTCAAGTCTAAAAGTAATTCCGAGGTTTCCGAGGTTACCGAATATCATATCCGAGACTTCCGAGGATCCCGAATAAGGTAAATAAGATCAAATGCCAAAATCAGTAAATAGCACCCGAGGACCCGAGGTGTCCGAGGTACCCGAGGTACCCGAGCAATCCGAGGTACCCGACGTCAAAGTCATGGGATCCGACTATTTCGAGGCACCCGAGCAATCCGAGGTATCTGAGGTGAATAAGTCATGGGATCCGACTAGTCCGACGTACCCGAGCAATCCGAGGTCGCCGAGGTCAACTTGTTGGTTGGATCCGACTAATCCGAGGTATCCGAGGCCCCGAGGTCACTTTGTCATGGGATCCGAGGTGTCCGAGGTACCCGAGGTCAATTTGTCATGGGATCCGAGGTGTCCGAGGTCCCCAGTAAAGTTTTTGCAATTCCCAGTTTACGTCTAACCACGTGTCAGTCGAAGCATGTGACACGTGGCACAATCGCATACGTCCACGTGTCAACAGATTTTATCCCCCACATGTACGACATCAGTTAAAAGGAATCTATTGGTACAAGTAGAAGACCATAAAAGAGACTGATGAGGACATCACGTCCTTACCAAGAGTGTACTAGAGGGGAGGAAAACAAATCCCATTCCATGTCTTTGTACTTTGATGACTATGTGGTCCCCAGTTTGAATTCTCATTGATTTATGGGAGCAGAAGACCCCACATGCATGTGCATCATCAAGACTCCACATTGGAAAGATGCATGTGGACTGCGTAAAGAGTTATTAGAGATTTTTATTGGCTTATTTTCATATTTTTTAGAGTTGTGGGTGTCTTTGCAAATAGTCCAAAGTTAGGGGGCTCATTGTAATTTTGGTTAGTTACTTTAAGTTGCTGTATTTTTTTATAGCCATTAGACTTGATGGATGGCTGAGATAAGATTAGAGTGTTTTGAATTATTATAAACGCTTTTAAATGTACTTTTTCATTATGATAAAATATATTGACTACTACTTTTGAAAATCTCTTGTGGATTGTTCTCATACTTCCTTGGTGCAAATTCAAGCTACTCAGTGTGAATCCAAAAGGTATTTCTCTATCTCTCTCTCTTTTCATCTTCTTCTCTTTTCCTCCATCACTTATTTCTGTTTTGTGCTGAATTTCAACACTTTTACCCCATGTTTGTGAAACCGTAACCCTAATTTGGAGTTTTGCCCTAAACTGATCCTAGCCCATCCCTACATCTATCGTACCCCTCTTTAGTGATGTATGACACCACCTTTGTGCCTATCACAACATACAGCAACCACCCCTTTTCCCTTCTCCCTATTCATTCCCCTTCACATAAGCTCAAACCCTAGCTAACTGTACTACACTCTATCAGAACCTACAGCAGTTTCCCAATCTGTCCCTAAGGCCATGCGACATCAACTCCTAACCATCATAGAAGCCTATTGGACATGGACCCTGCAGAACTTTCTGCACCTTTCCCCCTCTTGTTCTCCTTTCCTAGCCCCATACCAAACCCAAACCTAGCCTACTTCACCCTAAACCCTATCCGACCACTCCAGCACCCTCCCCACCTTGCCGCATCCACTCATACTATCCCTACTGCCTTGCGGCAGCACCCTATATCCTCCCAAGTGCCTACGACACATATAGGAGACTTCCCTTTGTAGCCCTTTCAAAACCCTAGAAACCCTAAAGTCCTTGTAACCTTTTTTACCCATTCCAGTCCCTAATAGCCCTGTTGTACACTTCTATACAACAACTTGAACCTTACGAATCGCTTCTCCTAGTGCGTACGACACTCATTCAGGATTCCTCTCCCGATGCCCCATCAAACCCTAGTTCTTTACACTTGATCTTACAAACCATAAAACCTTTCCTAAACCCTAAATGCATACCTTTATCTTGGAAAAGGACTAAAGTGAACCTACAAGTATTGGTTGAACACTAGCTAGTGGAAATCCTTACTTCTATAGGACCACTCAATCAATAATTGAGGGTTTTCACTACTTGATTGTGAGATCTAGACTTTGAAACAAATGAATTAATTATTGCTAGCATATCTGCATGTTTGTGGTGATTGTTAGAGTAGTTTTATACTTCGTTATTATCTGTGGTAATTTAATTCTGATCTCCACACATCATATAGGCTAGTTCCATCATCCCGCATCAGAAAGAGAGAAGGCTGAATATGAAGTGAAGTGAGGTAGTAAGAAAGGATTGTCGATTGGTGATAAGGCATATGAAGATGATGATCATGATCATGATGTCATCACAGGAGAATGAACACACATATTAAAGCAACCAAAAAGTGTTGTAAAGCTTAATCAATATCCCTAATAGTCAGGAAGCTATATTGATGTATTAGCGAACCAAAACTAAAAGGTGCATCTTTGCACAACACAAACATACATGAAAAAAGATATCCTAACAGGGCAAAGAATAAAGTCAAAATGATTGTTTGAGTAGCATAACATAAATACACTAATTCCATGCCTCCCTCTCATAATCAATGTCACCTTATTTCATACATCATCATCATAAGCCTTTTCCCCATGGTATGGGGTCAAATGAACAAGGAGTATCATCTTATTTCATATCATAATTAAAAACAAGGAACTACGATAGAGCCCAAACGAAATAGCTTCGACCAATGTATGCAAATTTAGAAGATTCAATATTGTGAATTGGACAAACAATTACAAATCAATTCTAGAACAAGTTAATTCAGTCTGAATCAATCGAATCAATGTGAAACAAGACGACTCACAACTTCTTTCATTTTCTTTTTCAATTTCACCCTTGGTTGATTCATTGACCAAAGAAATAATGTGGAATCGGCCAATCCAATAGTCACCTCAAAGTGAAACATTACAAGCACGAATCCCTCAAAGCATGAATCATTTAATGGAGATAACTCACTTGCAAACTTTTAATGCTGATGCTAAAGTGTTCCTAACAAGGTCCACAAAAGGTTTAAAGTGCATCTACAACAAACTCAAATCGAGATTAACGACCAGATGAAGTGGTTCAATATATAATCCTTCTCTACAGGTGCAATAACAACCATTTCCTAAAGATGTAAATGTTAATTATTCCAAGCACTTGATTTGCTCATCATTTTGTAACATGGTCAGTCAACTTCAAATCAGCACAAGTAACTATGGGGAAACATGGTTAGTCAACTTCATATCATCATAAGTAACTATGTGAAGTGCTTGTTTTCACATAAGACTTCGTAACAATTAATCAACTTTAGCATACACTTTGCATGGATCAATCTTGACTACCATCGCTTCCATTCTACACTTTTAGTTGCTTCAGCCTCTTCATCATAGGAAAACACACCATTGAGGAGCTGCTTTCCTCCACTAAACTAACTCTATTCACCTTCGCCCATAAGAGTGGGAAATCAAATGCTTCACACCCTTAGACAATGAATGCCTCCAACACTCGTTAAGCCATAAAATCCCTAGTACTCATCTTCACCTAATATGCCGTTTGGAGGTGTTTTGATTGCCTCCCCATAATGTTTTTTGAGATTATACTCTTCTATTCTTTTAATGTCATTCTTAATTCTATAAATCTCATCCAATGATTACATGGACTTAATATAACATAAAGATTATTCCAAGTCTATCATAGTTACTAGGAAACATGTTTCCTGTGGAGATAGGTGTTTCCAGGGACACGAGTTTGTGAAACGGGTATGATATGGTCTCCCCGAAATGGGGAAATTCGTCCTGAAACGTCGAAGAAAGGCTGAGGAAACGTTAATAGAAACGTGTGTGAAATGATATGAAAAACTTGTGTGAGACGTGTAGATTCGAATTTCAAAACTCTATAGTTATTTGTTGCTTTATTGCTGGGAAAATGAGAAAACCAAAGGAACTCCAATTTCTTTCTTTGTGCTTTATATCTCCCAAGTATCCGTATATTAGAAGCTTTCTTGTCGTTTCAAATCCATTTCCCTTCCCATTTTCACTAAAGTTTCCATTGACGCTTCTCACCTGTTTCCCGTATCACATGAAATTTTTTGGGGCCATTACCATTTCCATTTCTCTCACTTGTTTCCCTTCCTAGCGACTGTGATTCTAACTTCTTTAAATTGCCGACACAAATTCAATTGAAAAGTTCTAGTTAAGTTAAAGAAATGAGGCCTGTGTCAATAACAATGTCAAGAGTCTAGGCAAGATTCAAGCATATATAACAATCTACTTAGTGTATTTTCAAACCTAAAGAAGAGGCAAAGTGTCTGTTTTATTGCTTGATGGAATGCTCATTAAGGCACTAAAGTGCATTTCCAAAAAAATTAGTTTTATAATTTGAAAGATTAATAATCAAATTGCAAGGAAAATTAAAGTAAAAAAAAAACTGTATGGAACAAAACACTACTTGGACATTATGTATATACTGATCAATCATACAATTATCTTCACCCTAACCCGTTAACCCACTAATTACCCACTCGCCCAAAGAAAAGAATCATAGAGGTTTGATAATAGAAGATAGTTGTATGAAAAACTTCCCTTTATTGGGGATAACAAGCATAACATGTTTAAAAAGTTCATTATATTATCCACGTTACATTACATCAAAATCTAATGTGCATTTCTATAAGATATTTTTTTTTTATTGATAAAAAATCTATAAAGCTAAACGCATAAAATGATATAAAAGTATGTTTATTATTGGAAAAGGCTACAGTTAAAAGGTCTTAATGGTAGAGCTTAAAAAGGTCAGTCCAAAGGTCTTAACGGTAGAACAATAGACATATTACTCAGTTATGTGACTTGCATCATTAAGTGTCCAAAATCACAATAGTTGAGACTTGAAAGGCATGCTAAGCCTTTTCTATAGAAGGCTTAAATTTCAAAAAATCAACTGATTCAGGCTATATACTACTCTTTCCATGGAAGTAAAAACTACTGACTGCTAAAATAGAAAAACAGAGAAAAAAAATAAAATCTAATCAATGACATGTTCCAATCCGAGAAATTCCCTAATATTTCACCATGTTAAAGATAGAATATTGTATACATGTAATCATGTAGAGGTTATAGAAGTGTATTATGGTCCTTACAAGCTATGCCCAGTCTGGAGAATGACTTCAGGAGCCATCCAATATGGAGTACCAATCATTGACTTGGCAGTAGCCTATAGTAATAGACAAGCCTCAGTTAGTAATTAGTAAGTGATTTTCCAGGAAGAAGGATGTTAAAGCATATGTTGAATTACAAAAAAGGACACATAATGTTTATACCTGCTCAACAACTTGCTTGGATGCACCAAAGTCGGCAAGCTTGATGCACTCTTTAGTCTCTTTATCATCCACAAGAATGTTTGCACCCTGAATGTGGAAG
This sequence comes from Euptelea pleiosperma, assembly GCA_035048495.1. NCBI lineage: Eukaryota > Viridiplantae > Streptophyta > Magnoliopsida > Ranunculales > Eupteleaceae > Euptelea > Euptelea pleiosperma. The sequence continues at coordinate 30,267,754 of CM068546.1, forward strand.
AATCCACACACACACACACATACATATATTTATTGTTAGGACATGGTCTGAGATTTTTCCTTTTTTTTCCTTGAGTACAAACTGCAGAAAAAGAGATTTACCTTAATGTCCCTGTGCATGATTTTGTTTTTATGAAGATACTCCAACCCCAGCAACAGCTGCTTTGTGTACATTCTTATAAGCTATTCGACAAATGGGATGGAAACATCAGCATTCAAAGCAACATCAACTCTAGAATTTGAAGAACATCAATGACTTACAGCCTCAGAGAAGGAACCATATTTCTCAAGACGTGACGAGATGGATCCACCCGGGACATATTCCAGCAGAATATTTACACTTTCCTCCTCCCTAGTAGTTCCCAAATATCTCTGAGAAGCATAAATAAATAAATAACAAAATAACAAGGTTAGAAAGGAGAACTGCCCATCAGTTCTATCATAACGGAATATCATACTTACGACTATGTTCGGATGTGATAGATTCTTAAGAAGCTTCACTTCTTCCTCAAGCTCCCGAATATGAGCCTATTTTGAGAAAATCATGCAAACTCAATCCAATTTAAAAACGAAAAAGGTTTTTTTTTTTTCTACAAAACGCTTAAGATACAAGTTTTACCCCGAAAACATAACAATATTTCTAAAGAATCAGCCTTGCAGGACAGTTCAATCTACGAAATTAAATAACCAAGAACCAACATGAATTAAAACCAGCTAGAATTTTATCCCGAGTTCCTCACATGTGCTTTCTCGTTCGAAGCATTGCTCGCCGCGATCGAAACCTGAAACAGAACAAGAGCATTGTCGAAACCAAAAAGACAGATATCGGAGCAAAAAAAATGGCGAAACAAACACTAAAAACTGAAAATCGACCTGTTTAACTGCGAGAGGCTCTTGGGAATCGAGATTCGTCCCCATATAAACTTTACCGAAGGCACCGAACCCGATCAATTTTTCTTTTTTCCATCGGATTGGAGGCGCATTATCTTGCGGTCTGGAGAAAAGCCTTACACTCGATTTCCGAGTACAAGAACCGATATTCTCAACCAGATCTCCTCCTTCATCTCCTCCGTCTGGGCTCTTTAAAAATAGAGGTCGACGAACTGATCCGAAGGTCTCTTGAATCATTCTTGTTCTAGCTCTTCAACTAGGGTTTCTCTGTGACTGTGTGAACTGTTATTCAGAGAGAGAGAGAGAGGAGTGAGAGGAGGGAAACGGTAGGGAGATCTTTTTTCAAATAATTAAAAATAAAATATAAAGAGCTGTGATGAATCTGATGATAATTACCATCTATTTACGGGGTAATTAAGACTAATAAGGCTGCGTTTGGTAATACAAAATAAGTAACCATCTGCGTTTAATGTTTGCGGATCGCAGGTATTTGAAGTTTGATTTAGTGCTTTGGTTGAATACAAACGAGCTGCCACAAAGTGGAAGAAAGAAGCAGACGCCGCCATTAATGACTGAACTAAAAGCTTCAGAAAAGAACTCAGAGGAGCAGCAAGGAGTGGCTGCACCTGCAAAGCTTTCACATGTAGGCGCCGTGTACGCACTACGCACTACCATCACGCCATGATAGTTCCGGTCTATAAACTCTATCTGGACCCTACTTATTAAATTCGCCTATTATACACGTTTAATATCCGAATTTTTGTTTTATAAGAAATGTTTAATACGTCCGTATAAAAAATAGAAAAACACGAATTTTAAAGCTATACGAATAAGAATAAAATACGTATTATTAGCGTTTAATACACGGTTTAGGATACAACGTATTAAATGGCTACATAAAATTAAAAAATTGGTAAAATTCAGGCTTTTTAGACATGGTTCGGGCTCTTTTGACGGATCTAAAATGAGAGGTATCTGTACAGGGACACAATATAAGCCACGTGGCACTCTTACAGGACTCTGACCCTATGGATGTTTGTCCTATCACATGGTGGACCTACAAACCAAAAATCAGCATGATTAGTGATTTATAAGTGTTGGATCTTTATACCTCAAATACTGCTCAAATTCCCACAATTGAGATCAGCCCATGAAAATAAGTTCAATCCAAAGCCTATAAATCACTAATCAGGCTGATTTTTGGTTTGTAGGCCCATCATGGGATAGGACAAGCATCCATACGGTCAGAGTCCTGTAAGAGTGTGCCACATGGTTTATATTGTGTCTCTCATTTTAGATTGGTCAACGGAGCCCGATCCTTTAAACATTTCAAAAATGGCCGAATTTTTTACAAGATTTTTTATCCGGAAACCGAATTAAACTCGAACCTTTCCCGTTTCGAATCAACTATTCTGGACCATCCATCCCAAGGTTCAAAGTCTCGGGATCGGTCGTCGTATCGGCGTGATCTCGAGACAAGAGTAAAAAAATGCTAAAAAAAAACGAGAAAACCCCAAATATCTCTCTAAAAACCCTATTGTATCCACCATTCAATACTCTTTGAAAAATGTGTTTTTAATTTATAAAATATTTTTCTTGAAAACATTGAAATAACACAATTTTCAAGGGGCATCCAACAGTACTGACATTGTTTACATACTTTTAAGTCTGCAAACAGTTGCAGACTAGATTTGTCCTATTTGTAATGGGAATCACTTACTATCACTTTTTTGCAATGGGAATGGAAGAAACCACCTCAGACCAGTCTCCCTTTATCCCTTCTTTCTTGGGTGGTGAGGCGGCAAATGGCACACGACGAAGATCCGGTAGATCTTCTTCCTTTCTAGTATTATGGGAATGAGGATCTTGTTTTAGATCCTATGTCGTTTTTGTTAAGAGGAATTGCAGGCAGTGGCAGAGTGCGGGAATAGAGTTTTGAGGGTGGGGCTTTCTCCTCTTTTCCTTTTTGTTCGTGCCATTCTCTTCATTTTTACTTTCTGGAATAGTCCAGAAAAGCTACTAAATCAGTGAACGGGGACAGTAAAATAGGGTTTGAGAAGAGACAAAAAAAAAACAAATCAGTATGCAACCATTTGCATAATTAAACGTATGCAAACATTGTCAGTACTGTTGGATGTCCTTTGACAAATGTGTTATTTCAATGTTTTCAAACAAAATATTTTATAAATTAAAACACGTTTTTCAATAAGTATTCAACGGTGGATATATTGTTTGCATACTTTTAAGGAGTAAATCTCCACTCACACAGTACAAATCATTGTCAGTACTGTCGGAAGTCCCTTGAAAAATGTGTTTTTACTGTATAAACTATAGGGTCGGGCTCCGTGTTGACAGATCTAAAATGACAGATAAAATGAGAGGGACACAGTATAAGCCAGGTGGCACGCTGTTACAGGACTCTGACCGTACGGATGTTTGTCATATCCCATTGTGGACCTACAAACCAAAAATCAGCCTGATTAGTGATTTATAAGCTTTGGATTGGACTTATTTTCATGGGCTGATCTCAACTGTGGAAATTTGAGCAGTATTTGAGGTACAAAGATGCAACACTTATAAATCACTAATCAGGCTGATTTTTGGTTTGTAGGTCCACCATGGGATAGGGCAAACATCCGTACTGTAAGAGTACTGTAACAGTGTGTCACCTGGCGAGTGAAACTTGCCTGACTACGGTGGTGTGGTATTCCACCAAACCATAGGCAAGGTGCTTGTCGAGTGGATTTTGTACGGTAGCACATCACATCGGCACGAGCGACAAACTCATCCTCTGGTTAACCTACTCAGTTTGGTGAGAGTAAATGAAAAAAGTAACAAAAAATGAAAGTAAAAAAAAGTAAAGCTACACGTGGCAATTTCTTATAAGATACTAACTTTAGATATTTGACCCATGGTTTTAAAAACGGCAGTTTAAACGGTAGCGCCCCAAGCCCGTTTCTGTTAAAACCGTTTAAACACGTTTTATCTGTTTTGAAAAAAAACTGCCGTTTTCTTATTTTAACAGCCGTTAAAATCGTTTAAACAGCCGTTTAATTTTAAAAATTTTTGTGAAAAAAACGGCTGTTAAATCCGTTTAATTCCGTTAAAATCCGTTTAATTTCCGTTAAAATTGGTTAAATTCTTTTTTTTTAATTTTCAAATTTCAAAATATGAATTTCAGCGCCACTTTTTCCGTTTAATTCCGTTTTTCTCATTTTTTCCATTTTTTCCCATTTTTGCCCATGACCGTTTCAATCCGTTTTAACGGTAACGCCCCCAGTCCGTTTAACCGTTAAAACGGCCTCCTTTAAACCTTGGTTTGACCCATGGTTTTAAAAACGGCCGTTTAAATGGAAACGCCCCAAGCTCGTTTCCATTAAAACCGTTTAAACACGTTTTAACGTATTTGAATTTAATGGCCATTTTTTAGTTTTAACGGCCGTTAAAATCGTTTAAACAGCTGTAAATTTCTGAAATTTGTTGTGAAAAAAATGTCCGTTAAATCCGTTTAATTTCAGTTAAATTCTGTGTTTTTTTTAATTTTCAAAATTCAAAATTTGAATTTCAGCGCCATTTTTTTCCGTTAAATTCCGTTTTTCGCCCCTGGCCGTTTCAATCCGTTTTAACGGCCGTTTAAACAGTTTAAACGATGACGCCCCCAGTTCGTTTAACCGTTAAAATGGCCTCCTTTAAACTTTGAGTAAAACCAAGGTTTAAAAGGAGGCTGTTTTAACGGTATAACGCATTGGGGGCATTACCGTTAAAACAGATTGTAACAACCAGGGCCAACAACAGGAAAAAAGGGAAAAATATAATTTAACAGAAAAAACAGAAAAAATGGCGCTAAAAGTCAAATTTGAAATTGAAATTTTCAAAAAATGAAAAAACGGATTTAAACGGCCATTTTTTTCCACAAAATTTTCAGCATTTAACGGCAGTTAAAGTGAAAAAAAAAAAAAAAAAAAAAAAACGGCCATTAAATTCAAAGCGTCAAAACGGATTTTAACAATTTTACGGTAACGGGCTTCGGGCATTACCCTTTAAACGACTGTTTTTAAAACCACGACTTTGACCCTAGCTAGAAAATTCGCGTATTATACACGTTTAATACACGATTTTTTTTTTAAGGAACATTTAATATTACTGTATAAAATAAAAAATCAGAAAAAATCATGAATTTTAAGATTATACTAATAAAACATGTATTATTCATGTTTAATACATGAATTGCGTGTTTTTTAAATAAAAACATGTTAAATGGCCGCATAAAATGAAAAAATAGATAAAATTCAGCCTTTTTAAGGCTAAACAAATATAAATTTCAACAATGACCGAATTTTTGACCCGATGTTTTTATCCCGAAACCGAATTAAACTCGAACTTTTCTCGTTTCGAATCTTTACTGAATTGCTAATTGGTACGTTAAAAACCGTTAAAACCCATTTTAATGCTTAGAAATTAATGGCCTTTTTTTTTCGTTTTAACGGCTGTTATAAAATTTTTTGGAAAAAAAGGTCATTATTTCTGTTAAATTATATTTTTTTCGTTTTTTCAAAATTTCTAATTTTAAAAATCAGCACCATTTTTTCATTTTTTTTTCTGTTGAATTTGTTAAATTTTGTTTTTTTTTTTTCATTTTTGTCCATCCGCTACAATCCGTTTTAACGGTAATGCCCCCAGTCTGTTATACCGTTCAACATTCTCCTTTAAACCTTGGTTTGGCCAATCCCTAGGTGGAGTAAAACTTCGGCCGCAACGCACAATACGAGCCATGTGACACACTCTTGGTGGACTCTGACCGTATGGATGTTTGGCCAATCAGTAGGTGGACCTACAAACCAGAAATAAACCTGATCAGTGATTTTTAAGCGTTGGATTTAAGTTATTTTCATGAGTTGATTTTTACCGTATGAATTTTGAGCATTATTTGGGTGCAAAGATCTATCGGTTGTAAAAGGTAACTGAGTTACTTTACCTTTTTTAATTATTTTAGGAGAGAAAAGGAAATTACTCTTTTGCTCTTACCAAACCTGAGCAGGTTTACCCGAGGAGGAGTTTATGGCTCGTGCGGATGCGACTTGCTACCGTACGTAAGCCACGCGGCAAGCACCTTGCCTATGGTTTGGTAGGATACCACACCACCGTGGTCAGGCAAGTTTTACTCGTCACCTGGCTTATATTGTGTCCCTGTCATTTTAGATCTGGCTTATATTGTGCCACCTGGCCTATATCGGAGCCCGACCCTAAAATATATATTTTTGAAAGGGTCGTGATGTAACAAGGTACACCTGAGATCTTTTCATTTGTGGAAGCAGCATTTTTGGTAGTCACCACTGCCATCTGGGCCCACTGACCGCATGGATGTTTAGACCACCCCTTAGTAGACTTTCATACAAAAAATCAGCTTGTTTAATGATTTTTAGCCGTTGGTCTTAGTACTCAAAAAATGGTTGCATTCAACGTCTATAAGAACGTCTTAAAAAGTGCAAAAAAGTGTTAAAATCTAATCGTTATAGAATACCAATCAAGGTGATTTTTGGTCTGTATATCCTCCAAGGGGTGGGATAAACATCCATGCGGCCAGTGGGCCTAGATGGAAACAGTTGCATACTAGATTTGTCGTGAGCAAAGCCGATCACACACCACGATAGGAGCCACGTGGCACACTCTTAGAGGACGATGACCGTATGGATGTTTTTGCTAGTCCCTCGTTGGACGTGCAAACCAAAAATCCGCCTGATTAATTATGTCAGACCTTTGGATATAGTACCCCGAATAATGGTCAATAATGCTTTAAATTTACGGTTAAAATTAACCCATGCAAATGACTCCAATCCAACGCTTGGAAATCACTAATCAAGCTAATTTTTGGTTTACAAGTTCATCGAGGGACTAGCCAAACATCCATACGGTCATCATCCTCTAAAAGTGTGCCCCTTGGTTCATATTCTGATGCGTGATCGACTTTGCTCACACACAAGTGGGAGCGAAGGTTTTCTCACTTTAAGTATGGAAATGGTTGGATGCTAAATTTGTCACAAGAAAAGGGGGAGAAAATGAATTAAAAAAAGGAAAATCGCAAGTTTTATATCCCGGGCTGGTTTGACTCGCCGATCCAACACGCTTAGATCAGTTGGATCGGGAGATCTGACCGATTCAACTTGTCAAATCACCCGATCCATCATGATCTGGTACACGCCTTGGATCAGTGTCTCGGGGCCTCCGACACTCGGCCGATACTTCGAACTATGATCCATCCTATATTAAAATCAGCCCAACTGAATGTTCCTGTCCATCCGACCACTTGAAACTTATATGAACCCTTGTTCACAATTCTGCATGCGGAAAAAATTTGGTAGGAGAATAATATGAATATAATCCGTTTCGAAAATTTTGGAATACGGTTAAAGAACGGTCAAATAAACGAAAAACGGTAATAAAAAACAGTACGAGAATAATTCATGTTTAATACGGTTTTGTGAAAAGAGTCCGGACAAAAATTCGTATATAAGGATGTTAGTCCATCTTTTTCATGGATTGATGTTCAACCGTTTGATTCGATCATTATTTTGGGGTATAAGATCTAATCCCTAGAAATTACCAATCAGTCTGATTTTTGGTATTTAACTCTGTAAATCTACCTTGGGATGGGCCTAAGTGGCAAAAATAAGTTTGATTAGTGAATTTTACGCGTTGGATTGTAGTCGTTTTCATCGGATTTGAGGGACGAAATACAAAGGTTTGAAATCAGTAATAGTAAGAACTAAGAAGATCCAAAGGAATGTAGGTCAACCTAGGATGGGGCAAACATCTATACGGGCAGTGGCCTCTAAAAGTATGCTAAGGTGCATACTGTGGTCAGAGTAAATACGAGACACGTGGCACATTGTTAGAGAACGATGACCGTATGGATGTTTGGCCAGTCCCTCGTTACACCTGCAAACCAAAAATCAGCCTGATTAGTTATGTCAGACCTTTGGATCTAGTACCCCAAATAATGGTCAATAATACTTTAAATTCACGGTTAGAATCAAGCCATACAAATTTCTCTAATACAACGCTTAGAAATCACTAATCAAGCTAATTTTTGGTTTACAAGTCCACCGAGGGAATAGCCAAACATCCATACGGTCATCGTCCTCAAATAGTGTGCCCTGTGGCTCATATTGTAATGTGTGATAGGCTTTGCAAACGTTTTCACCTGTGGTCCACATCGGGAATGAAACGCGCAGGAGCGAAAATTTTCTCCACAGTCGGCCCTTCTATTATTGTGCTCACAGGGAAACATTTGCTGGAAGAAGATGCTAACGAGAGAGCTTGAAGATATAAATGGAAAGAGAGAAATATGTACCTGGAGTTCTCCGGCGGCCGACAGTTATGGATTGAGACGACGGTGGAAGGTGACGGCGAGATAGACGATGGGGTGGGAGGGATTGGAGAGAAGAAGGTGAATATTTTAGGGGTTTTTTTAACGGTTATCCACCGTGTTTTTTAGAAGTTTTATTTATAAATTTGAAAATACGGGTTTTAATCGGCTTGAGGAAAAAAAAACAGGTTGAATAATCCGGATTCTGTACAGTTCAATATGTTCGGGTATCATACCCATTTAATCAGCCGGATTGCTAACTAGGATTTGAACAACCAAAAACATAATTAGGCTTATTTTGGCATTTTTTTTATCCAGGTGTCCGGCCGCACCTAAAAATACCACGTGGCACACTTTGGAGATCATTGACCATAGGGATATTTGAACCATCACTAGGTGGACCTGCATACCAAAAATCAGCCTGATTGGTGGGTTCTAACTATTTGATTTGAGTATTTTTCGTGGGTTTATTTTAAACCGTGGGATTCAAGCATTATTTTGGGATCTGCGTGTCCACCTAAGGATGGTTCAAACATCGTTACGATCATTTTTAGGCGTGGCCCAACGCCCTTATCAAAAAATGCCAGGATCAAAATTTTTCTCTTTTTACATAGGAGGCTGATCAAGAAAACCCATTCTTTATTAAAATTGTGAGTTGTGTGCACATAAAAACGTGGTGCAACTCTTTCCGACCCACACACTCATGAATTATTAGCCCATTGTTTGATAGACTAGGTATTCGGTCCACCGGCCGCATACCCAAAAGAAAAACTCAAATCCAATGGCTAGAAATCACTGCATGAAAAAGCTTGAATCCAATGGCTAGAGATCATCGATTAGGCCGATTTATAGTTTTTAGGTCCACCAAAGCTGACCCAATTATTCATCAATCAGTGGGTTCGAAAAGTGTGCCATTTGTTGTGTTTTGATGCACCCCACAGCTCAACATACTGAAACAAGCTGTGTTCAAAGTTCTATATATTTATACTGGATTTTACTATTTTAGGGGTAAATAAATCGTTTGACAAGTTACCGCTGTAGTAAAAGCACTTTTCCTAATCACGTGACCACCAAAGAAATCGGGGAATCAAACCATCGAAGCTGGTGTAGGACTGCTTCATGTTCGAAGCGAGGGTTGTACGTGAGCCAACTGAATCATACAATCAAACACTGTAATATTTTTTTTTTTTCAGAAAATAAGGGTGTGTTTGATACATGTGCAAATTGGGTGTGCAAATAGGTTTACGAGTGCAATCAATCGTTTCCCACGCATGTTTGGTACGCGTGCATTCAGAGATTTGCACATGCACATAGGCAAATGAATGCTCACCCTCTTTGGCAATTAAAAGCCCATTTCACCCCTTGGGCAATCGTTTACACAACCTCCTCGTGCAAACGATTTGCATAAGGTACAAATTAAAATCCAATATTTTCTCAACTCAAGCCCTATCTTTCCAACAAAAAAAAATAGAAATAATGAAAAAAGTGGCCTTGAACTTTAAATTTTAAAGTTTGAAGTTTTAAAAAACGAGAAAAATAGAGAAAAAATAACAAAAAATAATGGTCCTTTTTTTTCACAAATTTTTTCAAAAAATAATGGTTGTTCTTTTCGTTACAACAGAAAATAACGATTGTTATTTTTTGACCATTTTAACAGGTACATAACACAACGGGGGAGGTCCTAATCCGTTACAACGGCCGTTATTTTTTCCATAAAGAATTCAGACCTCTCTCGTTACGTTATATACCGTTAAAACGCTGAAAAAATATACAAAAAAATAACGATCATTATTTTCTGAAAAATTTTGTGAAAAAAAAAAAAAAAAAACGTCGTTATTTCTGTTATTGCCTATTATTTTTCTGTTTTTTTCATTTTTGAAAATTTGAAATTCATCTTCAAATATGTGGAGCCCACAAGTTAAGTATGGAAAATTCAATTTTTTTTTTCGTACTTAATATGTGGGATCCACATATTTTGTGTTTTCCTAAGTGAGCATGCACGGGAACCAAATGGTACTAAATATGAACTATGCGTAAATTTTGAAATTTGCATATGCAAAGTTAGTGCGAACCAAACGCAAGAAACTAGTATGGGTGCGTAAACCATTGCATGCACAAACCATTACACGGGCAAACCATTGCACGCATAATAGTTTGCATACATACCAAACAGATCCTAAGCATTTTTCTAACGGGTAAGCCAGACACTCAAAACAACTTAAAATAAGCTATTTATAAAAAGATACTTTTAAAAAAGCACTTATGTTCAGCTAATCGTAATGTCAAACCAGCTACATGAAGAGCATTGTGCACATGTGGATGTGGGACCTACTTTTAGATACTTGTCCCAAAGTCCAACTTGGAGAATATGTGACGAGATGCACTAATATTGATACGGTGGACCTACATATCAAATATCAGCCAACGTGATTGGTGATTTTCATCGTTAGATTTGAGCACTTTTCATCATGGGTTTCATGAACAGGCCTATTAGTTGATTCCAAGACCATGATGAAAAATTACCAAAATCCTGCTGCTCGGCTTCATGAACAGGCCTATTAGTTGATTCCAAGACCATGATGAAAAATTACCCAAATCCTGCTGCTAGAAATCACTAATCACGCCATTTTTTGTTATGCAGGTCTACCAATGTGGGACCAAAGATTCATGGGGCAGTGAACCTGAAAAAGCGTACCACTTTGCAATTTGAAGGACCTGTATCAAAAATTTGATACATGTAGATTTTACTTGTGCCCTGGTGCTCCTGTAGAGAGTAGAACTCTGCTAATCGGCACAGTCATCGAAGTTGTTGATCGACCACAATATGAGCCACGTGACATATTTTTAGAGATTTTTGATTGTATAAAAGTTTGGCCAACCCTGACATCAGACCAAAAATTAGCCTGATTAGTGATTTCTAAGCGTTGGATTGGAGTTGTATTTTTAACCGAGATTTTGAGAATTATTGGGGAATTGGGCTGATTTTTAGTTCGGAAAATTTATAAAAAGAAAACAAATTTTAATCTATTTACAAAAAAGAATACAACTTTTCGCAAATCCCAAAAAAGAAAACGAAACGCCATTTCATTACGTGGGACATGTTTATCAAAAAACGCCCTTTAAAAGGGCGTTTGTCAGTAAAAAACGCCATTTTAAAGGGCGTTTTTCACTAATAGACGCCTTTTTAAAAAACGTCTGTCAGACCTCTGACAACTGACAGACGTTATTTTAAAGGGCGTGTGTCAGTAGAAAACGCCCTTTTAAAGGGCATTTTTTGATAAACAGGGAACCCCAATTTTTACGCCCATTTTGGCATACCCAGAAGATGAATCAATGGCTGATTTTTGGTGAGGGTGATCTCTACGGTGAGGAGATCATCCTCACAAAAATTAAGATCATTCCGATATTCGTAGATTGGTTTAGAAGTTGAGGAATTATGGGCCATCGATTTTTACTGTGTAAGCCAAAATGGGGGTCCCCCAAGCCCCACCAAAAATTAAAAAAACTAAAAAAAAAATAAAAAATAAATACATACCTGAGTTTTAAAAGCGTAGGAGGCCGCTTCGATCGGAGCAAGGAGGCCGCGAGGAGACCGCCGGAGAGAGAGAGGGGAGAGTTCGCCGGATGAGAACACAGCGAGAGAGGAGAGGCGGGAGAATAGATGAAAGCGACTTAGGCGGAATTTAAGTCGTCGCCTGGAAAACGCCCTTTGAAATGGCATTTTTTTTATGAAAACGTTTTTTAAAAAACCATTTCTTAGGAATAAACGCCCTTTAAAAGGGCGTTTGTTAGACGTGTCAGCCATCAGTCATTGACAGCAGACAAAACGCGTTTCGTTTTCTTTTTTGGGATTTGCGAAAAGTTGTATTCTTTTTCGTAAATAGATTAAAGTTTGTTTTCTTTTATGCAATTTTCCGTTTTCAATTTGTAGGTGGCCAAATATCCGTACAGTCAGCGTCCTTTAAAAGTGTGCCACGTATTTCATAATGAGGTCGGTCAGGAAAGTTCTACTCCTCCTCCTTTAGTATCCGGACGCGTCTAGGACTGTGTTACACGTTGTTAGAAAGAAAAGTGTCCAACACCATAATATTTCTCCACGTGCAGGGACAAATGTCTCGTCTTTCTTCTTTTGGCCTTTCTTTTTGTCCTTTTCATAACTCATGCTCCGGCTTACTCTCGTTCCACGTTGCACCATTTTACTGGTCTTGGGTGCTTTAAGTGTCCAACTACAGGTGACCTTTCAACAACCTCGACTCTTCAATACGAGTAAAAGTTTGATGACAGGCCTGTCATCAAGGCCGATGACAGGTCTCAATATGAGACGTGGAACATTATTAGAGGACTCTAACGTATGGATGTTTGACCAATTCCTAGGTTGATCTAAAAACCAAAAATCATCCTGATTATTGATTTATAGGCGTTGGATTTGAATTATTTTCACGGGTTAATTTTAACCGTGCGAATTTGAGCATTATTGACCATTATTTGAGCTACAAAGATCGAAAGGTTTGAAATCACTAATAGAGCTGGTTTAGGTCCACCTAGAGATTAGAAAAACATCCATACAGTTGGAGTTCTTTAAGAGTGCCACATGGCTCATATTGATCCTGTCATCGACCTTGATGATAGGCCCCTGTCATCAAAGTTTTACTCCTTCAATACATGGGCAGTTTTAAACGTTATTCATGCACATAAAGCTCCGTCTAATCCCCGTGAGTTTGCGCCGTTAAGACAGAGACGGCAATCACGTTTCCCAATTCCAATGAAAAACGCCACTGCCACTTTCAGTTCTTTACCTTTTTCTATTTTGCCTACCTCCTTGACGAAATCATAACCTCTTAGACTTGTTTCTTCTCTTCTTCCAGATCCAACTCTTCTATCTCTTGAATTTTTTTATTTTTTTTTGCTTTAAGATTGCTTGATGGCCGTTGATTTTGAATCTCTATCAGAGGCGACTTCAGGCGCCATTGGAGCTCTGCTGAGCACAACCATACTCTACCCCCTCGATACTTGTAAGACTAAGTACCAGGCTGAGGTTCGAGTACAGGGCCGGCAAAAGTACAGGTGGCTCATCCTCCCTTTTCGAGTTTTTGCCATTTTTTTCTGGGAAAAAAATTTCGATTAGTTCTGTTGGGTCTGTTTACATAATTTTGGATTTAATGGCCGTGTGTGTCTCTTGATGGGATTTTCTGTTTTTGTTCACAATATTCATGATTGGGTTGTTTGATTATTTGTTTTTTTTTGCTCTTTTTGGATTAATAGATTGGCTTGTATGGGATGTGACTTTTCAAGTTTGAATTTGTTTGGTTTCTTAGAACTTTCTCGGGCATGTGTTATGTTCAATATGATTGAATAGGATTTTGTTGCCTACATATTTGTTGGCTTTTGTTGTAAATTTGTGATCCCTCTCTATCGTTTTCTGTTTTATGTAATTTTGATTTTAGTATTGTTATGCTCGACATTAAGTAATTTGTGTTTGGATGAGTTTTTTAGGGTTTTTAATCTGAATTCTGTTTCAAAGTTGAGCTTATAACTTGGTTAAGGTGTTGACGCAACTGAAATTGGTGAAATTTTAGAAAAAAAAATAAATTGACGAGCAAGAATTAATTAATGGCCTTTTGTTAATGGAAAGAAAACATTCTCTTTGTCTCTCTCTAGTCTCCAAAATGATAGGAAACTCTTAGTTTAGAGCCTTTATGAATGGGGGAAAGTCTTAATTCTCTCTCTCTCTCTCTCTCGGTTTTGAAGAGTTGGTCAAAATTTTGGGATTCTTTCATTTTCTATTACGGTGATCGGGTGATGCACGAAATTGAAATTATTTTGGGAATTTTGGTGAAATTTAAAACCATGGACATGGGACATTGAGCTTTTGGTTCCTACCTTTCTTGGATTGCAATCTGGATATACCGAGGGGTCTTTCAGTACGAAGTTCTAATAATTTTTAGCCATGAATTTGTGTCAATGTGTCTTGGCTTCAAGTCTCATTTAAAATTAGACTAGAAATCTTTTATTGAAAGAAAAACCTTAATTTTGTGAATGCCTCTTACCCTCTTGATCTTAGCTCTTTTCTTAACCATTTGGAGAATATGGATGTGGCGAGATGGTGAGGTTTCTGCTTCAATGTATTGGATGTGGCAGTAGTTGTTCTCTCTTGCTTCATGGGGATTCTTATACGGTTTCCGTGTTGGGTGATTTTCAATGTGATCTTGATGTGTGGAGACCTCCATATGTTGGATCACTGAAACTTAACTTGATTTTAGCAATTAAGAATGAGAGATCTTTATGATTTGAATTCGACACTTCAATTGTGGCTCATTATTGAGATTTGACTGTGTTATGATAGCTCGATGACACCCTTCAAGGGAAGCGTCTACCGGGCATGGATCTGATATATATATATATATATATATAGCTTAAAAAAGTGTCACTACACTGAACTGTTGACATTACTTAAAGGGAGACATGTGCCACCATTTTTTTTATTATATTTTATACACGAGCAAAACAATATCAATCAAAGAAAAGAAAAGGAGGTTGAGAGGACCTCCTAGTCTTGCCAAAGAAAAGAGGAGGCGGGGAAAAATGTTACCATCCCCTAAGGAGAAAGGTCTCGCATTTAAACACAAAGTCTCGAAAAAGATACCCCTACACTCCTTAAAGAGTTTAGACCACTTGAACATCAAGGATTTGATGGCAAGAATAATATGCTGGCCATCTTTTTCCCTACCCTCAAACACACTCTGATTCCTCTCTTTCCAAAGAGGCCACACCACAACAAAAGGAAGGATACTCCACAGGCGTCTACCACATACGGAGAATGTAGAAACTAACCACCCACTAAAAGTATCTCTCAGTCTTTGGCATCACCCATGCCAACCTAAACAAGGAAAAAAAGTGACACCATACCTCCCTAGCAACAATACAGTGAAGAAGCAAATGGTTAACTGTCTCCCCACTGGCCTTGCACATGAGCAAAATCGACGTCGTATCTGCCATCATTTTCTCTTCTGGACCTTATCACGAACCCTAGATCAACCTATTGGTTCCCATTGTTCTATTGTTGTTTTGATGTTTCCGAACATTGGAATGCTAGCTTACTGTATCTGGGAAACTGTAGCCAGAAATCAGAATCTGGTATTTGCTCTCCCTATTTAGGAATATAGATGTGAGAAGCTTGCAACAGTGGTGTTTTGGAAATGGAGAAGAACACGTTTATTGTTAATGTGGCAAATCCTCGTCAAGAAGTTCTCACTTGACGAAGTAGTTTATAGTTTTATAATTATTATAAAAGTTACATCTTATTTTTATATTGATTTTCTGAACTTTGGGTTACATCTTATTTTTCTTATCGTTGTTGTGAAACAGTGGCAAAACAGGATTTTTTATGGCATTATTTTTAATGATGTCCTTACCTTTGGTATATTGAAAATGTCAAAAAAGCCCTTTTCTGAAACAAAAAGATTTTCGTTTGCTGTTTTGATAATCTGATCTTAAAAAGATGAGAGCTAAACTTCCAGAAATTTTTTGGGAGCAACGATATCCAGTGTTCCTATTTGGTTCGAAATCTAGGAATTAGGGTTTTACAGTAACATTGGGGTTGCAGAAGCCAATGTTTGACTCTGGTGCCTAGTTCTGGACGTTAGGCTTTATGATGCAATGCAAGGAACTCAAAGGATGAATGAAGAATAAAGTGAGACTGGATGAAACAAGACAATAAAGTAAATGCCTATTTCAAAGGAAATGCACATGATCATTCAGTGGCTTCACTCTGGTGATTGACATGAGGAAATTCATTTTAAGTCAAGTGCTCAAAATCCTAGGCAGGATATATAAGATTGGAATACCATAAGTTGTCAATGGGTTTTTATGTATAAGAGGTCCCGAAAACATTGTTGTACTAGTTGTTGTGTGTACAAATAAACAACCAGACCAGCTGGAGAACTCTGTGAAAGCCATATCCACTGGAGTTCTCTTCGCAATTTGGGCTGGAAGGAGTGGAGTGCCTTATTTGTGTCCTTTGAAATTTGCATTTTTTTGGGGGGCTCAATCGGCTTTAAAGATTTAAGCTACATGGAGATGCGGGCTTTACTCTTCAAGGGTTCCCTGGATATTCTCCACCTCCTTCTTTGGCCCGTTCTGGTGGCAGGCAACTCCCTCGATGTTATTAGAAGGATAGACACGGGTGATCTCTGCTATGGAAGAATGGAATACTCAACCTAAAGATATTAGGGTCTAGATAGGGTTTTGGTAGGCCCATTTTCATTGTATCCCGATGAGACTGATGATATTGCCGTTTTGCTTGCTAAAGAGAGTGTAGCTTTATTGGTCTTAGTTCTTGAGGTCTTCTGTTCATTCGTTATAGTTCTTGCTTTGTTTTTATATCTCTTGGAGAACTTAAGTATTTTCTTTTCTGTTCTTTAGTAAATTGCTTCATCAACTGAAAGAACAAAGGGATAGATGATGCTCCTCGAGGAGCATTGAGGAATGAGGATTATACTTCCTACACCTAATACTAGAAAAATGGACCACCATTTCATCTGTCCTAAATCCTAATAGTTCAATCAGTTTGTGGGTATAGCCCACAAATTAGAGTAATTTTATAATGTAGGTACAAATTGATGAAGGCAGCAATAATCCATTAAAAGATGTTTTATTTGACTTCAATTGCTGACTTATGTAGGAACCTCTCCGATGTTTTGTGGGAAGCAATTTCTACAAGGCAGGTTCTTTCGTTGTACCAAGGGCTTGGGACCAAGAACCTGCAATCCTTCATTTCACAGTTTGTCTACTTCTATGGCTACAGCTACTTTAAAAGGTTGTATTTGGAGAGGAGTGGAACTAAATCGATTGGAACAAAAGCAAACTTGCTTATTGCTGCTGCTGCTGGGGCTTGCACTGTCATAGTGACACAGGTAAGTCATCTTTTCTGCAAAATCCTTTGCTTATTTGATTATAAAAACATCCAATAGCTTAAGAGATACCATATTAAATGGTGCTTGTGGATTCCAGCACCATGAATCTTGCAATTGATGTTTTTTGAACTGTGTTGACTAAGTAACCAAAAGGTGTTCCTAATGTTACAGAGCTCAGATACTGCGGGTTGTGAGATCCATGGCATTGGAACCTGGGAGTACTGCTTAATATGGAAACTTAGAGCTTACCTGCATATGGACTCTATTTGATGATCTATATACAATTTTCTTTAGCCATTCCATCTCTTGAAGTTCAATATTCTAATTTTGACTTTTCTGTGTAGCCCCTGGATACAGCATCCTCCAGGATGCAGACAAGTGCCTTTGGGAAATCCAAAGGGCTCTGGGAAACCCTTTCGGAGGGCACTTGGAGGGAGGCATTTGATGGCCTTGGCATCTCTCTTCTTTTGACCTCAAACCCTTCTATTCAGGTACTCCACCACATCTTCTAGTATGGGGACTGGGACTTGTGAATTTCGTGCAGAGGCTCGGTCGATGGGTCCCGCCTAGGAGATCTGTGAAGTCAAATATCAATGCAAGGGGATGATCATAACCATTTACCTTTAATGCATTTGATTTTTGAGTAGGGGAGATCCTCATGTGGGACCCAATGGTTGTGTTCCCATCCCCTCCATGTCGCCATGTGTACATTTATTCTGTATATAGGTGTAGCTGCTTTGTATTATACTTAAAATCGTAGAAACAAAGAGAAGGTCTTGGATTGAAACTAATCATTCTGTCTGCAGTACACCGTATTTGACCAGCTGAAACAAAGACTACTTAAGGAGCAGCAGAGCAATAAAACAAGTACAGAGTCGTCCCCAGTGGCCCTTTCTGCTTTTTCAGCTTTTGTGTTAGGTGCCGTCTCAAAGAGCATTGCCACCTGCTTGACGTATCCGGCAATCCGGTGGGACCTCGTTTCTTTCATGTTTCTTTCCATACCTTAGATTCGGTATATGAACAGATAATGTATGATCTGCGGACAGGTGTAAAGTCATGATTCAGGCTGCTGACCAGAATGATGATGGGACCAAGGAAGCTCAAACCAAGTCCCCCAAAACGGTGTCAGGTGCCCTGTATGCTATCTGGAAAAGAGAAGGGATACTGGGATTCTTCAAAGGATTGCATGCTCAGATCCTGAAGACTGTGTTGAGTTCGGCCTTGCTTTTGATGATCAAGGAGAAGATCACTAGGACCACATGGGTCCTGATGCTTGCACTTCAGAGGTATTTGTTGCTCACCAGGAGTAGATTAAAGAGTTCTTAACAGTAATGATACAAACGAATGCATGGATCCCTTGTAAATAAACTGGCTCGATTTGGTTTCAGCGACCAAAGAAATAATCTGGTAGTAGAGGTAATATTTTTCAATAAGAATTATAAGCCAAGCTAAGGGAAGAAAATTCAAATTGTGGTGACAAGGGATGTTTTTGATAAATAATAATTATTGTTTTGGCCGGTATCATTGATTTGAAGAATATGAAATCTTCAAGCTGCTTGATCCGCTCTTGGGCTGATGCTCATTTTGACGGTTGTGTGAACTGGATCATTTCTATGCAGTTTGTTGTGGGTGGTCACATTTGTTTGATTTTTGGGAGTCAGCAATATCAATCCAACTAGCTCAGATCACTTGATATTTTGTCCAATGTATGCAACTCCTGCTGAATAGTTAGGCGTGGCGGTGGCTGTGTATGGTGTGAAAATATTGCTGGCAACTAAATGTTATGATCCTAAGTTAAGACCTTAGCTTTCCACTCCACTATCACCTAGGTGCTTTTGGTGTATTGGTTTGGGTCTTAACATTTGGTATCAGAGCCAACCTCACGTCATGGGAGGGGTGACCTGAGGAAAAGGCTACCTGGGGGATCGTTCAAAAAAGAGAAAATAGGGGTACCGGAAAAAGTGCCAGGGGCTCGCTCACAATAAGTGAGAAAGTAGGGGTACCGGAGTGAAAGCCACCTTAGAGTGGGCCACCGTGGATGTTGGCCTTCGAAGCGTGGTGAAATGTTATAATCCTAAGTTAAGACCTTAGCTTTCCACTCCACAATCACCTAGGTGCTTTTGGTGTATTGGTTTGGGTCTTAACACTAGACCCACCCTCCACCAAACCTCCACCTCTAACCCCTATCTCTGCTAGCCAACTTTTCCCATCTAAAGACAATATCTTCAAAAGAAATGACTCTCCCCTCGTCCAACTTCACTCAGAAATATACCAAAGCTTTAACCTTCAACAAAAGCTGCTCTAAGCAAAAGACTTTTACTCTCAAACGCCCTACTATTCCTCACTTTCACAATCCTCACGTGTATGACTCCCGAGGGAGTTAGAGCCCACATCCTCCTCCCAAGGCTGTCGAGGGAAGGCAAGGCCTAAAATGACTAGATTGGGGGTATTGAGAGCAAAATACTTAGCTTGATGGAAGACATGATCCAATATAGGGCTGCCAACGGATACTATGCGGATTGAATATAAGCATATTCAAATTCGAAAAATATCTGATATCCGAATCCGATTCCTGTCGACTAAAGATTCATGGCTCAATCCCCAACTATTATATTTATATATAATAAACATTACTATTATAATACATATTATTTAATATGATAAATATAATAAAATCTATTATATAAAATAAATATAATTAGTAAATAATATATCAGATTGAATATTATCGAATCAAATATATCAATATCCGAATCCGTATCCGAAAACTGTTTAGATATCTGAATCCAAATCCGATATCCAGAATTTTTGAAAATATCCGATTTTTCGAATACCAATTCGAATTGAATTTGGATTTTCGACTATCCATTGACAACCCTAATCCTAGATAGAATTCAATGGAGGAATATGATTTATGTAGAGCAGGTATCTCAATTCTCAATTATGATTTATTTTATTCATTTTTACTTTTTGTTTTTAGTGGAAGAACAACAATCCATGTAGATAGAAATGAGTGGGATAAATCTAGTCTGCAAACATTTGCTGATTTAAAAGTATGCAAACATTGTCACTATAACGTGGTGTTTCATTGTTTTCAAAAAATATTATTTTATAAATTAAAAATGTGTTTTTCAAGGAACATTCAGCGGTGGATACAATGTTTGCGAGACGGTTACTCCCTCGGTCTAGAAGATGGGGTTGACCCAATCAATTGATTGAGTCTTGAATTGGGTAATGAACGAAGAATTGTATACCAGTGTATATATATGAATCTGACCCGGTTATTAATGGGTCCAAAAGAGTAACCCAGACCCAAAAAGGATAACAGGGCAAGTAATGAGGTTCACCGAAAGCCTTGGTAATGGTGATTTGATACAATTCGGGCGTAAAGACACCTTTTCGCCCGTTGAGATGTGCATCATCATCATCACCAATCAAGCTGATTTTTGTATGTATATCCAGCAATGGGTGGGCTCAACATCCATGTGGTCAGTGGGCCCAAAAAATGAACAATGTAGAGCCATGCGAGTCATCTGCATCAATTGTATCTGGAGTTGATGGGTTGGATGGATATGATTGAGCAATATTATCAAATGTACGTCATGATGCACGAACCTTGATGCATTTATTCACATCAAGCGTTCAAAATAAATGGTCGAATTTAGCGGCTATAAATACGTCTTAAAAGTACTAAAATCTAATGGTCAGAGACCAAGGGGTGTGATAAACATCCATGCGGTCAGTGGGCCCAGCTGACAGCGGTGAGTAACATCCATGCGGTCAGCGGGCCCAGATGACAGCGGTAACAAAAATTGTGCTTCAGCATTTGAAAAAGTTTGAGGTATACCTTGCTACATCTTTTTCCTATATATATCTATCTATCTATACTACTATAAAGCTAAAAACGGTAGTTCCACCCAGAGTAAGACTTGCCTAACCACCCACAATATAAGCCATGTGGCAATTTACTAGAGGACACTGACCGTATAGATGTTTGGCCAATCCCTAGGTGGACCTACAAACCCAAAATCAACTTGATCAGTGATTTCTAAGCATTAGTTGAAGTCATTTTAGTTGGTTGATTTTAACAGTAGGAATTCGAGCATTATTTACCATTATTTCCATACAAAGATCGAAAGGTTTGAAATCACTAATCAAGCTGATTTTTGGTTTGTATGTCCACTTAAGGATTGGTCAAACATCTATACTGTCAGTGTCCTCTAATAAATTGCCACACGTGGCTTATATTGTGGGTGATCTGGTAGCTACCTAACCAGGCAAGTCTTACTCTGCCACCCACGGTTGTCTCTACTTTCATAGGCAAAACCTTCCCTCCACAGATCAGGTTTCTCCCGCACGCCCACATCCTTCATCAAGGATGATGAGGGACATTAGTATAAGCTATGTAGCACATTATTAGAGATCACTGACCTTATGGATGTTTGTCCCATCCCTAGGCGGACCTATATACCAAATATTAGTCTGATTAGTGATTTCAAACCTTTGTATCTGAGAATCCCAAATAATGCTTGAAATCTATAGTTAACATCAGCTCATGAAAACGACTCCAATCAAATCCCTAAGAACCACTAATCAGGCTGATTTTGTGCATATTGGTCCACCTAGGGATGTTCCAAACATCGACACGGTCAGTGATCTCTACGAGTGTGCCACGTGTAAGGTACATCCATGTATAAGGTGCACGTGCGTTCCCCTAGTATAAATAAGGAAAATGATAGTCGTACCAAGGAAATACGATAATATCGTCGTCACTTGGTCTAGACCGTTGGATAGTCTACAAAATTTGTCTAGTATGCAGCTCAGGACCGTCAGCGGTCTGTACCTAGAGACCATGCTAGGACGAAGGCCACCGTTACTATCGTCGTCCCTAGGTCCGGATTGCTAATGGTCCCTAGGGACAACGATACTACAGAATCGTCCTCTCGACGATACTAGAGAGAGAGAGAGAGAGAGAGAGAAGGAGACTTTTGGCTTTCCCGCGATTTTTCAGTCGGGAAAAGGATGATGTCGAGCGGTTATACCAGTCTCGACAACCAGAAGGTCTCCGGATCCGTACCGGTAAAAAATGTTTCTCCGTTCTTTTTTCTTTTTTCTTTTTGTGTCTTGTGTTTTTATTTTGAATCTTCAGATCTCAGTCGCTGATTCTTTCAATTATGCAGGCAGTCTCAGATCCAGGTCAAGTCACCGTCAAATTCGCAAGTTAGTTTTCGTTTTCCATGAAAATTTTCTTTTCTCGAATCTCCTTTCGTGATTTGTTCTTCCATTATTATTAAATTTAGATTCATTTTGAGTTCATTTCGATGATTTCTGATTTCCAGATTCAAATCTTCAGACATTTCCGTCTTCCGAAACACAAGGGAAGATCTCGGTGGCTTTCGCCCTCCCCGTGATGCCGATGGTAAGACATTTTCTCTCTTTACATACCTGCATATCTATCGTTTTTTTATTCTTCTTAAACTCTAGGTCCCATTGTATAAAAAAATTGGTGAAATTTAGGGGAATTAACATGAATTGGACCTGTAGATTCTTTAGATCTATGGTTCTTCATTTGGCCATCAATTAAGGCATGCGGGAATGGAAACATTAATTTTCCTAATACTCAAACTTCCATTGGTTTCTGCATTTGTATTAAGATAGGGAACATCGAGATTAATTTAAAATAGTTTGGCATGGGCGGACGCAATTATATCAACCAGTGTTCTTCCTATGTAATTTCACCATTTAGGAGGCAGTCTTCACAATTTGCATATGATAAGAGTTCTCTGATTTATCTGAAGAATATTAACATTAGTTTTTAGTTAGAAGTTTTTGTTGTAAATAATGTGTGTTCCAACACCAATGAAAGAAACAGAAAATATAAGATAAGAAGAGGATGTTTAAATGGTCTCCAAGGCTCAAAAAGTATCAATGTCTTTTAGACTATGGTTGAGATCGAATTATGCACAATTCGTTCAACCCGAACATTATTTTTTTGCAAATTGATGTCACCCAGAACTTTTTTGCTTTTCTATATGAGAAAGATTTCTATGAATTTTCAATGCGTCTTGTCTCAATCCTAGTCCTGGTCTTAAATAGACACGTACTTGTCTATTCCCAATAGACACCATATGGATCCTATGGCTAGATCTGATTGGCTGTTTGATGGTCCAGACCGATTTTGGATTGTCATGTCCATTCATTTCAATCGGATCAATCTGCAGCCATCCACGTCATCTGTAGATCCTATAGTCCAGATCAATCGCGCATGTCTATATGACCGTTGACCATCTGTAACCGCGGAGATGACCACTGGGACACTTGATCGCATCAATCTACATTATCTAGGTCAACTGTTGACCAATCAACGGTCAAAACTAAACGCTAATCAACTCCTCGCGACGATGCATACGTGTGAAGTGCAAAGCGAATTCTTAAAGCGTCCAAAAGACCTTAAACGCCCAACGCCCTTCGCACATGCACGCGTGCGAGCGGACGCGACACAAAATGATCTCTTTTCACATGTATCCATCAATTACACGTGTAGGTGAGCTTTAAGAACAACTTTTCTTTCTCTATCCGATGTCGGACTAAACTTTTCATCTCTTTTACAAATGAAGTAAACAAAGCACTAAAGATAAACAACTTTGCTTTTTTGAAAATATTCCTAACAGTTTTTACTTTTTGGGGGCATGAACCTCGTACTTGTGACCTTAGCTCTCAACAGTATGGACTATCGAGCAATGTAAAGCTCATTGTTTTCTGGAAATAGCTTATAGTTCGTAGTACATAGCTGATGTTTTTTTCTCTAATCACATTACAATGAAACTATTTCACTCTCCCCATTCATCACTAAGAAAATATAACTGTTGAAATTCGGATGCAGTTATGTGCTGCTCTAGGATCTTCAAAAGCTTTGTAGATTGATCGTCTCCCATTACAAGTTCACTTCCTATTCCAATGGTGCTTGCTCACAACAACTTTCTCTAGGGCTTGGAGTGGGACTTTCATGGTTATTTAAAGACTCAGTGAAAACCCTAAGTTTCCAATTCCCCAAACTGTTTCCTCTTTTGGGAGTAGTAGAAGAGTAATTTCATAGTTGGCCTTGAAATTCCCATACTAACCATCGTCCTATGGGAAATAACAAATGGTGCCAAAATGTGCACTCATATTTCTGAATCAAGTAACTTCCAAATTTGTTTTCCCATACTTATCAAAAAACAAAAATTGTTTTCCCATAAAATAAAGCATCTGTTTAGTTCCGGACTTCCTTAATTCAGAAACCGATACTCTCAGTATTTATGCCAGAAATAATTCCATTAAGTGTTATGGAATTGTAACATGATAATTTGATAAAATAATTTATCATCATCACATGCCTTCTCCCAATAGTATGGTGCTGACTGCATGAATCCTGTTCTGCCATTCGATTGTGTCTAATGACATCTCTTCCGTTAAGGCAAGTTTCCTAAAATATCCTCTCAGACAACTGTTTCTAATGAATTTATTCCATTTCGGCATAAAATAATTGAGTCCAAAATTATGTGTGTTATTATTGAGATCTCATAACACATTAATCAAATACAGTCAATTATCAGGAATCCACAAAAATTCTTGATGTTAATTCACGTTTTAGATAATGCCCAACTTGAACAATGTCACTATGAATGTCTAGTGTCCTATGTTTCACATCAAAGTACTTCTCATTATACACATACTAAATCGAGTTTTCTGCTATGGAATTAAAAAAAAATATGTGCACGTAAATTGGTGTAATTCTGGAAAAACAAAACATCCCATAATTGCTAAATTGAATTGGCCTCCACCAAGTTAGAGAATCATTCTGCAGAACACGTGTGAGTCACATGCCATGACTGAGTACCAAATGTGTGAGACACATGCATATGTATAAATTCCATGCATTTCCTTGTTCTTGTAGGGTTCCGAATCTTCTAGAGCCCATTATGTCAAGCATCCCCTATTATAAGTTCCAATCACACGTGTCGGGCTTAATTAAATTCCATTAGTGGGTCTCAAGGTCCCATCACCACCGCTCTATGTATTCCATGTGATCGTTTTCCTGACATCTCAGTCACCATGGGAAACATAGGTCCCAACCAACTGGAGGATTTAACATAGTATTAAACACAAATATAGTGGAAATAATAAGCATATATTATTCATTCATTATAAATGAAAATGTCTGGCAGGCTGCACATAAGATATAAAATTCCAACAAGAGCCTCCTTGTATATACCCGTTGTTTCATGTTCAACTATAATCTTATAGTTTAAGTTTTTAACGTTAGGCATGCATTGTGCTTGGTTTTGCCTGCATTGGGGTAAGCTCAAAATAAGCTAAAAGTTAGCTTATAGCTTATGAAAAACAGTTTTTTCTTGCGTTTTAGCCAATTTTTCCGGGTTAAGCAGAAGCCATTGGAATCCAGCTTATACCTAATAGCTTATAGCTTATGCACCTAGCACTTGTAAAAATGCACATGCTCAAATTGAAACTTAAGTGAAACTCTTTAAATACCTAAAATCCCTTTCTATTCCTTCAATAAATTCTAAATGACCACTAAACCTTTAATAAAACTTTTTAAATGACAGAAATATCCTTCTAATTATTTTATAACTTTTTAAATGTCCAATTCATCCTTTCTTACCCAAACCCGGTGCTTTTACCCATAGCTTTAAACTATAAGCTCAGGTTAAGCTTGCCCAAACGCTGCCTTATTGGTGGTAAAAGTACTTTATTTGAGAAAGTCATACACTTGTCTTTACTTGTACCTGACAACCACATCCTCACGTGAGTAACATAGATCCCAGCCTGACTAGGATTACTGATTAAGTGCTCAATAAGTGCCTTGCAATGTAGGCAATTTAGTTGCCTTAGAAGAACAAAAGGCAAGAGGAAACTTTTCAATGGATCTTTCCCCTAGCTACAAGTGCACAAAGTGATGAACTAATTTAATGAATTGGCCATCTGTCCCTGGAAAATTCAGTCCACCAATATCTTTAGTAGGCTTGTAATGGATGAAGAGGTGGTTGACGGTCTCATTGGTTTATTTATTAGTAGGTGATCCCCGTGAGGATCTTGTCACAACCATGGTCCAACAAAAGACATCAGTTTTTAAGTTGCCAAGTTTCCCATATCTTGGAAGCCTACTATCCTCCTCTGCTTTGGTCTCTAATAACCTTATTACGTATGTACACTTTTGTCTTCCTCTAAATTCTACGTTCTTCATTTAGGCTAGCAAGGGTTACGGAGAGAGAGGAAACAGTCCATCCCTACTCTTCTAAGGCCCTGAAAATCAGACGACACCTAAAACACTCTTAACTTCTTTACGAAACCCTAGGAATGTAGGTGACATTGGCCAAAATTGAATGTGTATACTATATTTTCTGAAATATGGATGAAACTTCATCTATTTATTGATGAACAAACAGTGTCACCTTTTGTCCATATAATGGATGGGAGTGATTTGAAAAAAAGAAACCAATTATATTCTAGAGACAAGATGATGTACGATAACCCAACTCTCAATTCATCTGCCGTTGATCAACTGTCCAACAACTAACCCACAATAAATTGCAAGCATAATTCAAAATAATTAACAAGAAAACTGCTGCAGTTGTCCACTCTATGGACTGCTCAAGGGAGAAAACTTTCTACTAAATAAACTCTTCATTAAATAAGTTAAAACTCAAACATTCAACACATTCATACCCCTATCCCCCTAATGTTACACCCCACTTGTAACAACTCCTGAAGTGACTTGATAAGTTTTTTATCCTAATTCAACTAAGAACTAATTAGGAACTTCCAAACTTGTAAATAACTCCTAGTTTCTCCAATAACACAAGTCAACTATTAATTACTTTCCTAAACTAATTCTAATAAATTTAGGAAACAGAACAAAATAAAAACTATATATACTTTTTTAAATCAAACCTACTAACCATTAACTCTACAAAATAGCAACCTATTAACACAAAATCTTTCTAATTCCTAAATTGACCTAATATTGACTAAAAGAAATAGAAATCCAAAAGTTACATCCTTAATGATTGGGTTGTGGGACCCATCTGTCCTCTCCTATGGGAATAAATACATGGTATAGCTGCAGTGTTCCAAGGGTCGGTGCAATTCCGTGTCCGCATCTGCTGCATAGGTAAGAATAATATCCATTTTGCTGTTAGTTGTCAAACTGCCCAAGTCTTCTGCGCTTCTTTGCCTATTAGAGTCAATGACATCTTTACTGCTGCTGTCGACATTCAACTACTGCCAACCCTTAGGAAGATTCCCTGAATCTGAGGATCTAATGTACAATTGATTTAGGCATTTTCCATGTTGAATTTCAGGCTTGAACACGGTTTCTTTTCAAAATCCAGTCGTTAAAGCTTTTATGGGAAGCAAAATAAAATAACTGGTTAAGATTAGCCCAAGCATTAATATGAGCATGTCCATAACATATTTCCAACACATGTTTTTTCTCCTAGGTAATTATTGCATCCCAGACCTTAAAAGGTAAATTCATAGAGATACCAAAGGCATAAGGAGTTGTTTTCCTGAAGAGTGAATTGCATACGACATATCTTTCAGGAAGGGTCTCTTTTGATATAGATAGTGCCATGTATATGTTAGGAGTGCCAATGGGATGCCCACTTGCTCGCTAAGGGTGGTATAAATAGTTTGTTTTTGTGCATGGGGACTCTCTTTGCTAAATTGGATCTTCTATCACCTTTCCTTTAGAATTTGTTAGATAAAAAAAATGGCCGTGTATTTGTTGAATACTTGCTGGAAGGATGGAGGTATCTTCTACAAAAAAGATATTGAAACAGTTGACAAAACTTTGCCACATGCATCACCATTTGATATTTGGAATGGTTTATATTGGTCATCAAGAGTTACTACATTTTAGCTCTATGATAATTGTTTATGGCTAATATACCTCCATTTTCTTTCAAATATTTCTGTTACTTTGTATTAATTGAAATTAAATATGCTGTAGATACATTCTCGAAACCAGCTCCTGGTGGTAGCTCTGATGAACCTCAGTCAAGCGGTTGGATGCGAACATTCACAGTTGCAGCTTACAAGCCATACTTTGATGTAGACACTTCGGATGTCTTAGAGAGGATTAAAGACTCAGTCTTTCCATTTAAAGGAGGCTTTTCTGAAAAGACAGCCAACAACCCAGACTTGTAAGTCTTGCTGTAATTCACTTTTCTTTTATGGAAGTCTTAATTGAAAAATTAACAAGGTGTAGAACATCATTTTGTCATTAGTTCTCATGTTTTTGAAGATGGTATTAGCTCTTTTTGATTGTATGTATAGGACTTTCAGAATCCTGATGCTATTTGGCATATGTTCTGCCTGTGATTTATAATAATCTTATCTTCCTTTCCATTGACATTTCTTTAACAGATAAGTATTTGTTTTTTCTTTTTTTTAGGCTTGGCATTGTTGCATTTCTGATGATTTTTTATACTTCAATTAAAAAAAATGCTGTACATCTTATAATGTATTATAACTTACAAACTCGCCAAGGCGGCTTGAAGCTAGGCAACCTGCTTTCTGATTTTGGAACTAAAACAAGGTAGCATAGACGGATGAGTTCAGATAATCAACTGCAGCATTTTTTTCCGTTTTAGTACAAACATGGAGCTTATTCATGTATATGACTATGAGTGCATGATGGAACTACTGATGCGTTAGTTTTAGTAACTGTGTTGATGAACTGCTACTTAGTTATATATTGTTATTTGGAGTGAGTAAACATCATTGTTTCAGATACTCTGCATAGAAAGTTAGAAACAAACAATTCATGGTTGGAAGAATGGATTGATGCAAGGCCGCACCTGATCAGAATTGTCTTCCATAAAGCGTAGCTTCGCTTGATATTTCATTCTCCAATTTTTTAGCTGGGATCTAGGTGATATCTGTCACACCACTATGTGGTGGTGTTGGAGGTGGTTGTGTGCATGTGTTGGGGATGTGGGTGAGGGTGGGGGGATTGTTTGTCTCAAAACTCCTCTAGTTTGGGATGATCTATCTTTTGATCTAATAATAAAAAAAAAAAAAAATCTATCTTTTGATCTAATACTCATAGTATTAGAGCCACCCTTAAGAGTAATTGAAACACCTTTGTGGTATTCATGTGCCCTAGGTTCTTGAGTATAAGTTTTCCAAATGTCTCAAATTACTCCCTCATCCATTGCCACTAAATTTGGAATAAAATAGTGTATCTGAAAAGATGTTCAGTTAACTATAGATTCACTTATATCCCGTGGAAACAAACTTTGATGTCTTAATGTAGCTATATTAGGATCACTAATGGATGCTTTCCATGTAATCATGTACCCTACATTTTGAACAAAATGATGCAGGAGTTTCTTCTGTTAGCCACATTCTTGTGCATTATATCAGAACTTTTTTGTTTTCCCCTTACCAATAAATGAGGTTTTACTGACCTTACCAAGTAGAATTTTCATTCCCATAATTGGATCCCATTTCATCTCTTTTGAGCTATGTTAAGTTTTTAAGAAATAATTCAAAATGTGTAGGTTTAAAAATCTTGGTCTCGGTCAGCGTCTCGGTAAGCAAAAGGAACGAGATGTCTTGAATGAGATTACATTAAATGTGTTGAAATAATTCTTGTAACACATTGTAAAAACGTGATACATCTCGATGCACAAATGTAGATTACTTTAAATGATTCTTAATGCTTAATTAAGCTAAAAATGTGCTGTTTATCTTTTATATGTGTTATAAATACACAAATACTATGAAAACAGGATTTAAATTACTTAAATTAGAATTTTAGTAGATACATACTTGAATGCGTCATCTTAATCATAGTCACAAAGTCAGGATTCGATAATAAATCGGCAAGGGGTCATGTCGGGAAAATTCTGATAAATTCGGTAAAAATCAACAAAATTATAAAAATATATCATGGCATATTTCAAGTTGAAAATGTTTTTTTAACTAAACACATTTCTATGATGAAAAGCACATCTATAATTCCATAATAATAAGTCATAACTCATAAACATGATTCATCATTGATAATCCAAATCGGCAAAATTGAAATCAGAGGAGGAAAAAAAAGTGCTCAACCAATTAATCAGCAAAGTCGGCCATTGATTCATGAATTCGAAAAATCGGAGATTTTTGTGACTAGGATCTTAATACCATAATAGAATGAGATGTCTCCGCCAACAAGGAATGCGATATTACGAGACTTTGAACCTCAGTAATCAGAACTGTGGGGACAAGGTAACCGTCCTGTACTCAAACTGCGATTTTGCGGTTTGAATTGGGATCTGTCACAATGTTTAGACCGCATGCCAACTCATTGAGAATGCGGTCCCCAATGGGGGACTGCCCCCTTGTGATGTTTATTAACTCTCTCTCACTCTTGCTCTCTTCTGGGATTCTCGAAAACCAACTCCCCATGAACTCTCTCTCTCTCACTCTCTCACATGTCTCTCTCTCTCCTTAATATTGGACAGTTGTATATGTACTTTTTAGCTATTTTTTTAGCAAATGATTTTTGCAGTGAGCTTTTTACCTTTCAGTTGACATTTGACATAAATGCCTCTCTCACTTCACACCACTTTCGAATAGACAAGTAAAGACAATTTTGTTGTAGGGGCACTCTCGTCATCACATGTTGATTAGAAGAGGTGGAAAGTTCACTGGAAAAATCAATTTTTGGTTTTTTAAGCATGTACTTTCTAACCTTTTTTAATTTTATATCTTATTAGAAATAGAAAAGAATAAAATCTTACTTGGATCTTATCTTTCTATTTACATTGTTTTAAGTGAGATATAATTCTTTATTGTACTTGAAAAAATTCATTATTGTAAAAAAAAATTGCAATGATTCCATGGAACAAGAACTATGAAAATAGCTCTGGTGTCTTTTTAGGCAAAAGTGTACCATAGGCAACATCACGAGAACATTTCATAGTGCTATGGATCCAACGAACAAAGTAAATAGGACCAATACAAGCAGCGGCAATAGCATAGTATTGTCCGATTCATGGGGATATGGGGAAGTTTTAAAAGGTCGCATCATATGTGATGATGTAACTCAAGTTCAAGATGTGAGAGAAACTGACACTAAAGGGTCATTTCTGAGCTGTGTATGAACCTAATGGTCTGTTTAATGTTCAAAAACTTGCCATCATGTGGAAATCAGCATACTATAAAGCTAGGCCGTTGGTTTGGCAAGGTCAATGCTGAAATCTCCTGTACTAGTTCTTGTTGGATGGTTTGAATGGGAAACATTAAAAAAAATTAGAATGTTTAAAGAATTAAAAACTAATCCGGACCTTTACATGGAAAAATGAATTTGGAAAAAGGGGATAAACAAATGGAGGAAGATGGATTGGCTTTCATGGAGTGAAGAAAGATGAGAATATTAACAGATTAGCCAGGTCCAAGATTAATAGAGTAACATTTTTTTCTTTTTTAACATTCACAAGGATCCCCCCTCTTCTCAGACAAAAGAATCCCACTTAGTTGACTTGTGAATATGATTGCAGTTTGTTTCAGATTCTTGGGTTCTCTCATTTCTGTTTACCAAATGAGTGTAATCTAAGTCAACCTTTACAGATGATCCTCCTCTGGTTTGTGATTTGCAAGGAGTTCTTCCAAATCTGTCTTTACTTTTGGTAGTTCGGTATGCTTTTGCCACTTTGGGTATTTGCTAGCAATTATATTGGTGATTCTTAACCCATTATTCAAATGAAGAACTGTGGAGGTGGAGGGCCACTTCCCATTAATCTTGGTGCATATCTCATCTCCCAGTCAAGCATAAGGTTGGATTTCAGTTTGGCATGATTTTATTTTTCATGGACGTCATCAGAAAAGGAAATTGTCTTTTGCAGTTTTTTTGTACATTTTTGTATAATCTCTTTGAAATCTCTGGTACTCTTTTATCAATTTTATTAAGCGTTAAAGGTATGTCAGTAGACTCTATATTGAGTTATTCTTTTTCTTTGTTTTTTTATTTTATGGTAAAGGCACCTCATATAATTTAATTAAAAATTCTGAGCAGGTATGGGCCCTTCTGGATATGCACTACCTTGATATTTGTAGCAGCATTCATTGGCACTTTCGTCACGTATCTGGCACACAGGCTGCAGAAGAAAGAGTGGGACTACGACATAAACATGATCACGTGGTCAGCCAGTTTGTTTTACGGCTATGTCACCCTCGTGCCACTTGGCTTGTACATCCTCCTTAAATATTTCTCAGCACCATCCGGCCTTGTCCAGCTGTGGTGTTTATATGGATACTCCCTCTTTGTCTTCATTCCTGCCTCGGTAAGTTTTTATAGTTTGTACGTTCACTATTCGCTCAATGAAGCATAGATTCCGTCAACTACTTTCTAGAGAAATCACATGACTCTTAGGCCAAAAATTTGACTCAACAATGATCCTGAGCATCTGAAGTATTAAACAGTGTTCCTTATTAATTGAGTCATCGAAAATCTCCATATTGTACTTCATGGTCTCTGAAAAATTCCTTATTTTCATTTGTGGATAATGGGTTGGCTAAAATTCTTTTTTAAACGTGGATGCAGTGTCTCTCTGTTGTGCCCGTGGAAGTGTTTAGGTGGGTGGTTGCAGGTATTGCAGGGTTCATGTCAGCGACCTTTGTTGCCCTTAATCTTCGAACCCATATTATGTCTGCAGGTGAAAGGTGGTTCTTGATTGTTGCTGGGATCTTTGTTTTGCAGCTGGCTCTGGCCGTTGTACTGAAGGTCTATTTGTTTACTGTTACAGTGTAAAGACATGGATTCATCATTGGTGTGAAAAGAGTGTAGATCATAGAGTAGAGAGAGAGAGAGAGCTTTTCGGTCTTTGGCTGTCTGTTGTTGTTCAAGCTGTAATAGAAAGTTCCTTGTGAAATTCATGACTTCATTCTTTCATTTTTGGCAATATAACCAAATATCCTGCCAAACCCTTTATGGGGCGTTCATCTTGCAAATATTTCACTACTACATACATTCTTCATGAGCATTTCCCCCTTCTTTTCCCCATTTGATAGCAAGGTTGGAACTCGGATTTGACTACTCCAAAGAGTCTCAGTTAAGCCTGGCTGGGACTGGGTACACAGTTGGTGCACCACAGATAGGCTTAACAATGCCGAGACTTGGCCTGAGTTCTCGCATCATACTGTATCTTGCAGACTACTCCACCCAAGCCTTTTTCCCCCACAACTCCATGCTCTCAACTTTTCTCCATTTTAGTTTTGGGACTTCCAGTTAGCTCTGGCTGTCTGCTGGTGCATGTTGTTGGCTGGGAATTGCCTTTTTTTTTTGTTGGTACTTTTGGGTTTTGGATCTTTCTAATGTATCTCCCTTCAATTCGAAACTATCCGGAATAAAACCATGGTTTAAAAAACAACCTCTATAATCGTAAGTCCCCGACCCCATTAAGCTATTTCCCATTATAACGCTATTTACTGAAGAAAAAAAGAATTTCCGTTACAACGGCCTTTTTTTTCGAAAAAAAAAATTTGTTGTTTCCATTACTGAGTTTTTTTTTTTTTTTTAAATAATGATATTAATATTCTGACCTATTTTGACTGAGACGTTACTCATTATAACAGTCATAACGGTAACGTTATGGGACCATTATACAATTATAACAGACCATTTAAAACCTGGAGTAAAACTGTAAAAGCACAAACAACCATTTAAAGAGAGGATGGGATTGTGATAGATCCAACATTTGTTTATGTTTCCAAAGTGCAGCATGTTCCTTGGCGCGCATCCAAAGTGTAGCACAGCACGTTATCATGATTCTGAAAGTTTGGGAGATCCAGCAATGGAGATTTTCTCATCTTCTCCATTAATTCTTCAATAAATGTCACACAATATGGTTTGTCAACTGCTCCAAATCTCAATTATTTCCAACTGATTGTGGCACAGAAACTAAAATTTATAATTATTTAGTTTGTACACCCCCATTCTTGTGTCACCTTCTTCAACTTCTGCGCCACTACTAGATCCCAAATGGATTGCACCCGATATATCCGAAGTAAACAATTATTCCATCACTGTACCCGACCCGACCCTATTTGGTCAGGTTCGGGTTCCTTCAATTGGTGTTCTGGAATCTGGATATGTTGGCACCAGACTCAAACATGGCCAGTTTGACACCCATAGGCTCAAGCCTGGACTGTAGTGAGAAATTTGGGATGGGGCTAACCTTTTCATTTTTCGCTTAAAGGGAGGTCCGGGTCTAACCCTTTCATTTAGCAGTAGATCGAAGCATCTGTATGACCATAGTGCCTGGGGCTTTCTTTTTTTTTTTTGTGCAGAGACGTGCATTTGAAAAACATAGTAAATTTCCCGATCATAGAGGCAGGGTTTGGAACAGCTATTGAATAAAATTTGACTGTTATTTGACCCATTATAACAGCCGTTGTAAATGGTAACGCCACTTAACCGTCGTGTGAGGTATAATAATTTTTGGGGGAGTTTTTTGAGGGAATTATAATAATTCTTCGAGGAAGGTTTCTTGGATTATAAGTCCAATGGCACTTTTGTGGTTTTGATTCTAAGAATCAAAGGGTGGATGATATTTCTAGGTACATGATTGTCAGTTTGGTGGGAAGTATGTACAAGATTTTAGCTAAGACTCTTAGAAATCGGATTTATAGGGTTTTGGCTTTTATGATTTCCCCATGACAATGAGCTTTTGTGAAGGGAAGGTAAATTTTAGACGGAGTTTTGTTGGCTAATGAGAGTATTGACACAAGGTTAAAGGTAGGGATCCCTAGGATTGCGTGCAAGGTCGATATGGAGATGGCATATGATCACGTTAATTAGGTTTTCTTGGACTATATGCTTGGTAGACTAGGATTTGGGCTGAAGTGAAGGAACTGGTTTTGGAAATGCATTTCGTCGGTCTCGTTCTCTATTTAAATAAATGGATCTCCTACAAGGTACTTCAGAAGATCAAGGGGGTTTACATAGAGCGGTCCGTTGTCTCCTTATTTGTTTATTGTCATGGCGGAAGCATTAGGGCGTATGATGTCTCAGGAGCTTCTTCATCTTAGCTATCTTTTTTGAGGGGTCTCTTCTGTTGCTTCGAAGCTGTGTAGGATTGAGGATCAACTTAGCCAAGAGTAAGGTGTTTGAGGTTGGGAAGTGGAGAATATTAGAGGATTAGCTAGCATTCTGTGGTGTGATTTGGGTAGATTTTTTACTCAATATTTGGAGCTTCCATTGGGAGGGAACTACAAAATGAAAGCTATTTGGGAGTTGGTGACGAAAGGTTTGAAAAAAAGTTGGCTATGTAGAAGTCTAGATATATATATCCAAAGGGAACAAATTGGTGTTGATCAAGCAAATTTGGTCTAATTTGCTCATTTATTTCTTGCTTCTATTCTCCATCCCTAAGAGCATAGCTCGTATTCTAGAGAAGATAATGAGAGATTCTCATGGAACAACAACATGGATAAAGCCAAGTATCATTTGGTCGATTTTGTCGATCTAGGTCTCAAGGAGGATTAGAGATTAGAAGCATTACTGTTATGAATTTTGCTTTGTTAGGAAAGTGGTCATGGAAGTTCAGGGCGAAGACTTCTAGCTAGTATGTGGATCGAGGTAGGCGATTGTAAGTAAATATTGGCTTTCGATGTTTGGCTGAGAAGAAAGGGTGGTGAATTTGGCTTATGGGTGTAGTGTTTGGAAGGGTATCATGAAGGTTTCAGAAAAAGTTTTGAAGATGTTAGATTTTGGGAAGAGTGGTGGTGTGGTGAGTCGCCCTTTAAAGAGTATTTTCTTGGGTTGTTCATTCTTTCAGATAAGAAGAACTGCTCCATTCAATTTTGTGTTATTTGAGAAGGGGAAGATGTGACGTGGAGTTTTGATATGATCAATGGTGTGTTCAGTCTTTTGACTCCTTTGGCCCCAGATAGATGCGTTTGAACTTGGTTAAAAGGTGAATGCTTCTCGGTTAAGTCCTTATATATAAGGATCTTCTTGGTCTTATTCGGGACAATTTTCCAACTCCCTTTGCATGAAGATCCAAGTTGCCTTCCAAGGTAGCTTTCTTCTTATGGCTATTCTGGACAAGATTTTGATCGTAGGTCATTTGAGACCCAAGTGGATTATCATTTGATGTATAAACCTTGCGGAGAATCTGTGAATTATCTCTCGCTTCACTTAACATAGCAAGAGCTCTATGGTCAACGCTTTTGGCAGAGTTTGGGATGATTTGGGTTATGTTATCACCAGTTGGTATACTTCGTTGCCGTATTTTATGTTGGATGCTTCCCTTTGCTATCTCTTGGGGAATTTGGAGGGAGAGAAACTCAAGTATCTTTGAAGGAAAGGAAGAAGAGGTAATGTCCTTATTTTCAATTTTAAGGGGGCTCATGTTTCTTTGGCCTAAAATCTTCACTGAATGTCGCAGTATCTTCTTGAGGACTTTGTTTTCTGATGGGAGTTGTTTTGCACCAGCGAGAGGGATTAGTCCCGTCCCTATTTCTTTCCTAGTCGTTTGTGTTGAGGTTTGGCTTTTGTAGGTTATCTCCACCGATTTTGGCTGCCTTTGTATCTCTTTTTGACGTTTTTGCCTTCAATAAATGCCTAAAATTATTTTAAGAAAATATTGTTTAAAAAAATATTTTAACTATTTTTCTGACATAGATGTGGATGATGTGACCCATTATATCAGCTGTTATAATGGTCATAACGGTAACGCAAAGGGGCCGTTATAGTGTTATAACGGATAATTTCAAATCTTGGGTAAAAAAACACTACAGCATTTATGAAATGTATTAGCGATGAAAGGAAGAAACTGAGAGATATTCGACTCTTAAACAAGGTTTAAAAAACGGCCGTTATAATGGATTCGGACCTCCCCTGTTACGTTAAAATGCCATTTTTGTTATAACGACCGTTATTTTCCTTTATTTTGCCGTTATAACGAAAATAACGACCATTATTTTTTGAAAAAAATTGTGAAAAAATGCCATTTTTGAAATTCAAAATTTGAATTTTAGGGCCATTTTTTTCCATTTTTTGCCCCTGAGCGTTTTTTTTTTTTGTTATAACGGAAAAAACGGTAACACCCCCAGTCGTTATACCATTATAACGGCCCCCTTTAAACCTTGCTCTTAACAATACCCCATGTCCCTTGGGCACTGCGCAACATTTAATGGCGCCAAATAAAAGAGACAAACAACTTGGTTTGAGTCAATAGTCAAGGGAGGCAAGTCTAAATTTTCCGGCTCAAGGAAGGGCTTGTCAAGCCTAATTAACGAGGGATATAAGTCAAGAAAACACTATTTTATCTTCCTCAAGCACAAAAGTTGTCCTAGATGCTATATTACCAATAAATTTATGCTGTGGATCATTTTTCCCTGTGGTGCTGTGGAGCATATAAAAATTTGCCACTTGGCATACTCTTTCTAGCCCATTGACCCATGAATGATTGGACTACCACTTGTTGGACCTACACACCAACAATCAACCTGATTGGTGATATCTAGACTTTGGATTTATAACGTTTTTCATGAAATGATTTCTAGCCATTGGATATAAACAATTTTGTGGGATATTCAGATTGAATGGATAATTAAGATCACCAATCAGGCTGATTGTTGGTGTAGGTCCATCAAGTGGTGGACCAATCAACCATTCATGGGTAAGTGGGCCTGAAAGAGTATGCTAGGTGGCATGTTTTTACAGGGAAAAATGCTCCACAGATTAAAGTTATTCCTTCATTACCAATGCATCAAATCCATAGTTCAATTGGTGGGCCAGTTCTAACCCAAATACATCAAATGGTCTTGATGCTTTGGATATCTCCATTGTGGGCCATGTGTACTTTATCGTGTAAAGTATCACATCATCATGGATAACGCAATACTTCCAAATGGGGTCAGAGGGATCCTAATTTAGGAACAAGAACAAAAATAGCCCTACATTGTTAGACCTGCCCACAAGATAATACAAAACAACAATACATCCTAATGGGGTCGGAGGGATCCTAATTTGGAACAAGAACAAAAGAAGCCTTCACATTGTGAGGCCCACCCACAAGAATAATACAAAACATGGAGCAAAACCCTAATAAAGAGTAAATCTTGCCTCACCACCGATAAGAATCTTAACGCATCGTTTTTGCACGAACGAAACACCACGGTGTTCTCGGCACGTACCCAGGTCCTCTTTTTTTTGCTTTTGTATTAAAAATTTTCAAAAAGCTGACACGGGTACGTGGCAAAAGAGCACTCTGGTACGTGCCGAGAACTCCCCTAGGTGCAGAAATGCAATAGAGATGCCCTAGTGTGAGAGAGCCAAGGCAACGTGTAGTTTGTACAAACAGCAAAAACCCTAATTTTGTAAGACAAGAACACAAAAACAAATAAAAAATCATAGAAAAGGAGGGACAAGAGAGAGACAAGCAAGTACTAGTAGCCCCAGAGAGCTGCATTAACACCAATGAACATGAGGGAGAGAGAGAAAGAGACCTAAAATAGTCAACCTTTGATCCTGAATTTGAGGCCTTTGGGGAGATAAAATTTAGTTATTTTTTTTTTTTTTAAATGGAAGGTAGGATAGAGACTCGAATGGACTCACCGGTGTGGCTGACGTACCACATGCTCATCACCTATACCCTACTTCACAATTTATAGACGAAAATACCCTTCTTTTCCTTCAAATATTTTTTACTTTTGCTAAACAGATTTATATTAAGTTGAGTATATAAAATATATATTTTTTTTTTGCCATTAGGTTTGAATTTGATCAATACATGATTAGAAGGTGATGAGACATTGGACCCACCATTGCTAATCAGATCAAAGCTGTAATGCTAAGGGACCATTTAAAACCTTGCTTTGAATGACCCTTTTTTCAAAAAAATATTTATTTCATAAAAAGATTTTTTTTACTGCTAAAAAGTATTTATAAAAAATATTTGAACTCTTTTTTCAAGTCAAAATATAAAAATAAATATAAAATTTTTTGCAAGCTCAATCCCTAGTCCCAAGTCCAAGTCCTAACCCCTCTCCATGACTCCATCTATCGCTCTCTTAGTGGTGCCGGTGCCGCCCACCAAGAGAAGATAAAAGGCAATTCGCCTTGATAATAGTCCGAAGAACTTGTCTCATGATGATTACCTAATGTCGGATCTGCACACGTATGCAGACTTGAAAGTGTGCAAACATTGTCAGGACTATTGGATGTCCATTGAAGGAGCATTCAATGGTGGATACAACGTTAGCATACTTTTAAGTCTGCAAACGTATGCAGATCTGCATACTAGATTTCTCCCCTAATACCCCCTTGTGGAGGAGGGGGGAGGTCGTGGGATTCTATTTCTCCCCTAATGCCCCCTTGTGGGGGAGGTCGTAGGATTCAGAATCCCATAACCAAGGCTATAATAGTCGTTAGTGGGTAAAAAGTAGCTTGATGTGTTGCACGCTCAAAGTGACACATGACTGATGTAGCCCATGCGGGACCAATCTAGTCTGCATATGTATACAGATTTAAAGTATGCAAACATTGTTAGCATTGTTGGATGTCCATTGAAAAACGTATTATTTCAAATTTTTCAGAAAAAAAAAATTTATAAATTAAAAATACGTTTCAAGGAACATTCAACGGTGGATACAGTGTTTGCATACTTTTAAGTTTGCGAACATATGCAGATTAGATTTCTCCGCCTCAAACAATCCTTACTCTAATTAACACCCCCTGAAATTTAAAAGTAATTAGTAATACCCCTTATATTTTCAAACTTTAGTACGTAATACCCCCTTGACCTAGTTTAACAGTGGTTGACTTAGTTAAAACAGACTTCAATCACACGCCGTTAGCATTGTATAGGTGCATTAACAAGCGCATGATGCACACCACGTTCTAACGTTAGTCAAATGCTAGTTGCGTCCCAGTAAGGGTTAGCGCAAATGGTAACTAATGACGGGTTTGCTCATATTCTGCGTGCTCCTCGATTTACCCTGCTGTACATAGAGAAACTTCCGAGTGGGTGGGTGCGTTCAGCTGGAGGGATTAGTTATTAGTCGCATCCCAATCTGGGTGGGGACATCCTACAATAAAAAAAAATTACTAATTACTTTCAAATTTCAGGGGGTTAATAGTCTAAATGGGTTTTTTATTTATGAAAAATGCATTTTCAAAGATATTTTTTTTAAAAAAGTCATTTTTCAGAGTAAAATAATTTTAGGAAAATGGCGATCCAAACTGACCCATCCTCTATAATTTTAGGTGTCACGTGGATAATTGTTGGAATTCAAGAGGGTAGTTTAGGAAAGGGTGATATTAAACAAGTCCTCCAAAAATGGATTCATCACGTGGAAAGTGGTGGGACCCGACAACCCCGGAAAGCTCGAGCCTTTAATGAGCCTCACCCCCCAACACAAGACTCTGCACCAATTACATATTTGTGTTTTGCTTGGGAACTCGACTACTCTTCACCTTCACAAACAACCATTTGATTATTCTCCTATTCCTTCTTAAATATACCAACTTACATGCACAACTCCTTGTGTTCTAGCTCTGGTTCAGAGAAATAGAGGAGAGAAGAGATTTGAGGAAGCCATGTTCATTTCAAGGAGTCAAGTTGGGTTTTTTCTAGTGATTTTGTTGAGTGTTTCAGTCATAGAAAGCAGGGTCTTGGGTTCTAGACATGTACCAGAGAAGGTGGTAAAGATAGAGGAAACCCAAGTTTGGAAAACAAATTCTAACTCTGGAGATGATGATTTTGTTGCAACTACAAAGAGAGAAGTACCCTCATGTCCTGATCCATTGCACAACAGGTAGGTTGGTTAAACCATGAAGATGGAACGAATTCGAGTCGTGGGGTTGCATCGAGATACCGAGACGAGTACATGAATCGTGCCGATGGATGCTATCGGTCGATCAATATCTTGGGCGGATCGATATACACAACGATTCGGTAACTTGGAATTGTCAAAGATAAGTCTCTCCATTTGTTTTGTACTCAATTATATAAATTAAGTGTAAGTTTTTTTTTTTTTTTTTTCTCTATCAACTATATTGATGTAGAAGAAGAATAAAAAAAAATAGTTATATTTGTTTTTCTCAAATGAGATTGTAGTTTAGCGAGTCGCGAGTCGAGTCGGCGAGTAGGTGAGTCGAGTCATATGTACGGATGGAGTATCTTACATGTGAAATTTGAAGTATTAATATGGTGATTCTTGCATTGAGGGGGTGTAAGACTTTGAATGAATAGAACAAGTGGGGTTTCAAGTTTCAACTACATACTTTTTTGACTGGTGAGAAATCAAAGCATTAAAATATGAAAGATTACTTAGAAGTTGTAATAGGATTTACCTTGAAATCTAATCCCTAAGTAGGACTTTTTCCATGTAGTGGTCGGATATTTCAAAAGGGGTTAGTGTTTTTTTTACAACTAAGTTGAAAAAAATAACCCTGCTACTGTAGCCATACACCTAATATAGAGAAATTTTATAGTGTGAGACCATAGCACCACTTTGTACCCACAATACTTATCCATACCCTTAATCTAGATTGTGCAATTTTAGGCCACACTTTTGATGGGCCATAGGTGTAAGTTGCAGAGCATATGTTTATGTTCTTTTTTATGGTCAATGCATGGTTTTAAATAACGCCGTTAAAACGGTAACGCCCAAAAGCCCGTTCCTTTAAAAACCGTTTTGACGCTTAGAAAATAACGGCCATTAAAATCTAGAATTTTTTGTGGAAAAACACAGCTATTCTTTCCGTTAAATTCCTGGTTTTTTTTTTCAAATTTTGAATTTTGAATTTCAGTGCCATTTTTTTTCCCTGTTAAATTCCATTTTTGCCCGTAAATTACAATCCATTTTAACGACCGTTTTAATGGTATTAACGGTAACGCCCCCATTCCATTGTACTGTTTAAACGGCCTCTTTTAAACCTTGGGTCAATGTACTCATTGGACAAAGGAAAAAAGTCCATTATATAATTGCGAGATCTGATTAGATTTTCATAAGATCTGAATGGTCCACAACCGCCACTTGACAAATCCCACCTAGAAGATCATCTAGTCCAAACGCCTCAATGATAATATCGATATGATCTAACAACTTTTTTCTTTTGGACAATTCACCAGATTTCTTGACTTTCTAAAAGGAATGTAGTGGATCGGATTAAAATAAGCTGATGGGGTCAATTTTTTTGCTTAGTAAAAAGGTATCCAACCCTCAGCATGTGCATCACATGTGTAACAGTTATACATGGAAGTAGGCTTGCAAATGAATTGGGCCAGCCCAATAGGTTGTAAGGCACAGCCAACTTTGGTCTGATTTTGGGCTGAACCTTGGCCTGATTTCATAAGCTTAATTACACAAGGTTGACTCTGGGCTTGGTTTGGAAGGCCCAACGGACCCCTTAAACTATGAGATATGGCCAAGCCTGGCCCTGCTGCATGCTCAACCATTTACATGTAATTAACATAATTTTAAAGTGAAGATGTTGCTCGTAGTAGCCTGCTCAAATTAATTTTTGTGTTTGAAACATGTCATTAGTTCTCCTAAACTACAAATTAGTAAAATATAGGCCGGGCCTGATTGCTTGGTTCCTGAGCCTCAGCCTGGCCAGGCCCATTTTGGCCCTTTTGCAAGCTTGGCTGGAAGAATCTGTTATAGTCTCTCTTATATCAAGCTCGTGAAGGGAATATAAACCAAGGTCTGGGTTTTGAGGGTTGAAAATGACCAATCATAATAGCAAGAGCCCGATAAGTCAATCAGGCCCACGCAAGCAGAAAACGACGTTTTCAAGATTTTTCGCACACGGGGTCCCACACCCAAGGCTTTCATTGGAAAACTGGTTGAATTTCAGCCTCCTACTCAACAGTCCACACCATTATTCAGAGACTAGCCCCAACCATTATGATTTCAATTTGATACTCATTGAATATGCCAAGTAATCAAGCTTATCAATGGATGTACAGGATAGTCAAAAAAACAAAACATAATCAACTCATAATGCTAAACTAACCAACTTAGCAAATAGTAGTTGGATGTTTGACAAGCAGCTCCATGAAGCTTCATGTTGTGCATGAAAGTGAAAAACAAGTTTCAAGGGAGTTAACTAGCACTAAATAAAGTGCGAAAAGGCACCGTCCAGTGCAACTACGGGAGGTGAACCCGTCACCACTCATAAGCTGTATTGCTAATATCCAGTTGGTACCAAAAGAACCTGAAGCCCATAACCACAGAACACTGAAAAGCAAAAGCAGTGCCTTTGCCCTACAAAAATCTGCGTAGAGATCTATACATGCTTGCTTGGTCAT
The DNA here is from genome assembly GCA_035048495.1 of Euptelea pleiosperma. Classification (NCBI taxonomy): domain Eukaryota; kingdom Viridiplantae; phylum Streptophyta; class Magnoliopsida; order Ranunculales; family Eupteleaceae; genus Euptelea; species Euptelea pleiosperma. The sequence continues at coordinate 30,311,243 of CM068546.1, forward strand.
GCGTGTGTGCACACTACGGATAAAAGGGATGATAGCTTGGCATAAATGCAAGGGACTGAACAAAACCAAGTAGGCTGTTCAACATGTGGTTTGCAATCTGCAACATTGCACTAAAGAAACAATTAGCCTAATTTGGCTACTTAATTTTCTATATCTTTGTAAGTGATTCACTGCTTAAGCAAACTTGATAACCATGGTGTATATTACGCAAAAAGGATCACACAAAAAGGAAAGCATAACTTAGAAATGGCATGAATATTGCAATCACACAGGTTGATGTTAAGAACTTGCATCGTTTCCTCTCTTTTTTAATTGCATTCTGTGATAAAGTTTCATCGCCTCCCAAACATTCAATAATACTGAAAAAATCAATCATAAAATAGATCTTAACTCACCACTGTCGGCTTATAGAAGAAATGGATCGCAGCATAAACTTTCCTTAGCGTTTGCAGTTCGTGTTGGCATGATCTCTCTTACTTTTAGCCTTCTACCACTTTCTTGGTTCAAAACCCTCAAAATTTTAAATTAGAATTTCTGAACTAAAATCTTTTCCTGTTTTAATTTTCTTTTCAGATTTTCTGACATGGAGAAAGAGAGTCTTAGGCTTTAGACTTCTTTCCTTTGGTTTCAATGGTTGGGCTGGTTTGAAAAGGAAGGAAGGAAATGCCACCCATGAAAGGTTGTAAAGCTGCCGGAATCTCAACCCCATTTTCCTTCTGGTAATTCTCAAGGATGCAGCAAATGGTCCTCTCTGTCGCTGTGAGGGTAGAGTTCAACAAGTGAACATATTGCTTCACCTGCTCATTACTCTGCAGCCAAAAACAGTAATGACGTGTAAACACTTTGAATGTGCAACAAACCTTCCTTAATCGATGGAATTCAAGTGTCTGGTCATGCTTTTAAAGTACTGGTTCAAATTTCTTTTTAGATCCAGTGGCGTATAGTTCCAATCATGTACCTAATAAAAAAACATACAACAGAAGTAAAGAAACATACCTTTTTCTGCCCATATCGGATCTCTAATCTTCGAGACTGGTAGTCTGTACAATTTGAACAAGACACTAGCTCCCTATATGTCTTTGATGCCGGAAACCATCCTTCCAAATCGTACTTCTTTGCAGCTGCATCGTTCAAAGCACCAGAAACAATAGCCACAACATGATAGGGAATGTTTAGCTGTAATAGAGAAAGATCTCCATCAGAAACTTCAAAGAGAAATAAGCCTAGCATCATTCAATAGGAAACAATATAAAGGATAAAAAAAACAATCTTTCTTGTAAGTTTCTGAGAAAGATTCCTGTACCTCCTTGTAGAAATCCTCAGAGTTTTTTATCATTTCCTCGTGCATGTCCCAAGAGTCATTGCCATTTGGGCTAGTGATGCAGAACTGTTCCACTTTCTCAAATTGATGCACTCGGAAAATACCCAGAGTATCTCGACCATGTGAGCCAGCTTCTTTACGGAAGCAGGTCGAATATCCCGCATATCTGCAAAATACCCAATAGTTATCAACAACCACCATTTTTTTATATTGCCAAGGAGATGACGGTGATCAGGCAAATAGTTATAACCTTATGGGTAGTTGTGAGGGATGGATCCAATCATCCAGATGATAAGCACAAAGTGGCTGCTCAGCTGTAGCAATCAGATACTTGTCATCTCCCTCACCAGTTACCTGTTGAACACAAGGCTACCAACTAAATCAGTTACAAGCAAAGTTATCTTTCCATGTACATCTGTTGGTAGAGTTAGATTCTGGGAACAAAAATTTGAGTGTAATCAGGCATGTCTGATTGTTCAAAGTATAATTCACATTATTATATTGTTGTTTTTGATAATTCAGTATTATTCACGTTATGATCGCATTTTCTAATGACTTTTAATCTTATATCCCAATTTACGTTACCTGCGCAAGTCGTGGACACGGCATTTACTAAAAGAATGAAATGTCCAACACATGAATGGTTTCCATTTTGATGTGTCTGGTTAACACCACTCTAAATCAAACTGGCATTCTAATACACAGAACTGCACCCGTGATCAAGCACAAATGGTATGATATCCCATTCCAGTAGAGCTAACATCAAATACTAAGTCTAGACGTGAAGAAAAAGGTTACTTGGAGATGCAGTGGAGAAGATGGTCTGCATAGACTTTGAGCATGCAGACCAAGTTAGCAGGGCTTCTGGCATCTGTATTCTCTGGTGTACCAAGATAGTTCAAAATGGGTGCCATGCCCATGTCCAACATTTCAGTTTCAGGTGTAAATGCTTTACCAGTGATATGTACAATGTACCTGCACTAGATCATTGCTTGGATCATAAAACATTCTACACAAAGCAACCCTTATTGAGCTGATCAGTAAGTGACAATGGGGCTTAGGCAATTTCCGAGATGGAAAGCTCAGAATGTCGACCATTCTTTGGCATTCTGGCAATCAAAACTCCATGTGGTATATTCACATTTGATGAATTTTCTAATTCAAGGGTCATTGCCATCCTTTATCTGTTTTGAATAAAAGGAAAAGAAGTTTATAACTATATTAAAACATCCTGAAATTAAAGTCATAGTGCTTCTAAGATACTAAACAGGTCTTATAAAAATCTCAAAACTTTACCTTGTAAAGTTCTTCATCAAATTGAGCAAGTTGAGCGCATTTTGCCATGATATCTTTTCTCATGAAGAAAGGAGTCTGCAATAATGTGTAGTTCCGTTTCACCAAAAATGCAAATCCAAAATTTATTACGGCCTGATTAAGAAGTACGCCAGCTCCTTTCAAGTAATAACCTCTTCCTCCCGCTACATTAGCTCCTAAAAACAAGAAGAAAATTTGCATAAAATATCATTCAAATGAAGCATGTAAACAAAAGATGATACGATCAGTCAAACTTTTTACTAAATTACATTACTTTCCTGGTGCCAATTTTACAATATGATCAATTTAGACATGTAAGCGCTTTCGTAAGAACAAATAAATGTCAACCTCCAACTTAATTTTAAATCAGTATCTAATGGATGAAATTCCCATTCTAGAAAAACAACAAGTAATGGATCTGAGAATACACTATAGCTCTTCAACTACTAAAGATGAATAGACTACAAATCCATTGCATAGTTTAAAAAGGCATTTGAGGCTTACGCGCCCAAAAATGGCCTCAAGGTACCTTTCTGAGGCTTAAGCCTCGAGGCGTAATTGAGGCTTAAGCCTCAGATTTACATGGTAAAATCTAAAACCCTAAACCCCTTTTTTAAATTTTTTTCACTTTTTTTGCATTCTTTTTACCAAAATACCCTCCTCACTATTCATTTATGTTAAAAAAAGACCTAAAAGGTTATATTTTGTTATCTAAAGCTCTTTATTTTGGGAGAAACACTAAATCTAACCTCTCATCCCTAGTTTTTCTCATTTAGAATAGATTAAATAGGAGGATGATGATGATATTGGGGATGAAGAAGAATAGAAGATTGATGATTGTTGTAAAAGAATAGGATTTAGATTTGTGTTCTTGTTATTAGACTTTGTGTTTATATGTTGACTTGTTAGATTTTAGTTTTTATTACATTATAGACTTGCTCTACTTTTCGAATTCTATCTTGTTAGTTACTTTGTTAGTATTGATATTTTATTAGTAGACGCTATCACACTAGATAGTGGACTTAGCATAGTAACTAGAAACTACTTAAATTTGGTAATTTAGTTATGTGTTTTATGTTTTTTAAGATTTGATATTAGCATTCATGCATTCAGCCAGTGTTCTGACAGTGTCGCTTCTAAGGTAAAGTTATAGCCTCAATTACTTTTATTGCTTATTTAAGTTATTTTTTCACATGATATGTTGTTTCTCATTTTTGTAGAATTAATTATATTTTTTTTAGAATTTTTTATGCATTTTTTTAAAAAAAATTGAGGCTGAAATGAGGCTTACGCCCCGGTACCGCCTCGAGTCTACGCCTCGCCTTTTTGAGACAAAACGCCTCGGTTCCCAAACTAGCCTTTTTAAACTTTGAGATTCTATTGTACTTTATTCACGATGGTAAGGCAACAATCTTCTATTAATAAGAAATGGTAACAATAAAACTATTGCTCATCACATGAAGTCGTCAATGTAAAGATCTCCTTCGAAAGATAGCATACTCAACCTTGTAATCCTGGCTCTAACTAGCCTTAACTTCTTAAATCGTAGCCTTATCCTCTCCATCTATTGTTTATATCCTTCAATGAATCATAACTTCTGAAAAAATGCTTCTCTATTAAGATGGTTAACACTTGGAGTTACATAATCGGATTAATAAAACAGGAAAATCAACACCCAAATTACTAGAAATATGGGTTTTTATGCGGAACCTATAAGAACAAGAACCAGAAAACAATGTGCAATTGAGATGTGGTGCAACGAGTCAACCTTCTAAATGTTGCCTCATGCACGAGGCTTAGAATTTGCCACAATATTCATGTGGCTATGGATAGAAGATGTTGTTGACAATACATTCCAAAGCAATATTCCCAGACCATTAAATGCAATACATGATAGAATATTGATTCAAGTGATATATGACACCCCAACCATTTCCAAACCATTTAGTCAACCAGAAGCAATCTAATATTTCCCTTATACATCTTTACCAGCATGTTAAGTCAGTAAACATCTTTTGTGAACATCAACAGTGAAGGACACAAGATATAACAAAATTTATGCTAACTACATTTTAATTTGCGCAGATATAGATGCAACCCATCGCCAAAATCCAACGCAAAGCACACAAAGCTCAGGTCCAAATCAATTTGATCACTTACACATTGGATTTTAAAATGGAGCAAGACGAATTCAAGCATAATTAAGAAATCGTTCATGAGAGCATTTCTATCCCATAGTACAAAATGTTAATACAGCAATAACAAACTGTATAGAGGAACTTAAGAACTGTTCACTTCAGATACCTTTCTTCAAATCTGCAATTCCAAGAAGCTCAACGAGTTCAACATGATTTTTCAATTTCGGCTCCATCCGTTTCTCTCCCCACGATCGAATCACTGCATTATTCACCTACAAATTGACACTAATTAGCGGAAAAAAAAAATCAAATTTAACCCAATTCAAAATGCAGATGAATTAGTACGAAAAGCATGATAGCAAGTTGCATACCTCATCATCGCTGACAGGAACTGAATCGTGGACGAGGTTTCCGATTGTCTCCAATCTCGAATACAACGCCGCTCTCGCCTCCTGAACTTCAACATCTTTCTTTGCCGTTAACTGTTTGTTCTCATCCGTGTTCTTTATCATATCAGTTGCATCTTCACCCGACTTTTACAAATCAAACCCGTAATTCAGTTCACACTCAAGCCCTATAAATCAACCCAAAAACCCTAAAAACCTAAAATCAGAAGGAAAAAAAAAAACAAGAAAACTCACGATTTTAAGCCGGGCAACTTCCTTGTTGATCTTGTTGAAGTCCTTCCGCAAATTATCGAACTCGAATTGGCCTGAAAAATCAAATGAACAAAAACCAGAACAAAAGTCTTAAAAAAATCTGGAGTGACACAGTTGGAAGAAGATGATATCTTAACAACCCTAATTTTGAGACTTACGCTGTCTCCATTCCTTATCGAGGCGGATGATCTCGTCGACGAGCTCGACATTCGTGAATCGCCGACGCTGAGATTCGCGGATGCGTTCGGGATTGTTTCCCTTGTCTTCCCTGAAGAGATTTATGTCCAGCATCTTCCCTGCAACTACAGGTCGGCGAGATGATAATCGAAGAAGATGCAGGAATCAGAGAGAGAAGAGACAGAGAGCACTCAAAACCCTAATGGGGAAGAAAACCGCAAGGAAAATGATGTTGTCAAACTCAGGAGAACGTCCTCCCTGGATCGCCGTGTATAGCCTTCAAGATGGCAACTTTTTTATTTCACCGTCGTTGACTTTTGTTGACTCAAATAACAAGGATAAAAAGTAGCTTACAAGGGAAGCAATTTTTTTTTTTGCAAAAAAATCTTGGGCTTCAAATTAACTACGGGAAGGCCACGTGCATCACACCTTACACGTGGCACACATTTAGAGACCACTGACCATATAGATTTTTTTCTATCTTTAAGTGGACCTATCTATGAAAATTCATCCTGATTAGTAATTTCTATCCATTGGATTAGAGACTTTCTCATGGTTTGTTTTCAAAAGTAGATTCTTAGCATTACTATTTAGCACGTAGCTATGTGCGACTGACCATGCACGTGTGACTGACCGTATAGATGATTTGCCCGTTTCTAGTGGACCTACTATACCTACAAAAATTCATACCAGATTAGCAATGAGTTTTGACACCATTAATGATTGGCCATATTATGAGCCACGTGGTATAATCTTAGAGATCACTAACTGTACGGATGTTTTGCCCATCCCTAGTTGGACTTACATCCTGATCAGTAATTTATAACTGAGTCTTTTCTTGATCTATTTGTAACTGTGATTTTGATCATTATGATCTAAATGTTAGAAATCACTATTAAGGTTTATTTTTGTTACATAAGTCCATCTAGGATTGGACCAAACATCCATATGGTCAATAGCCTCTAATAAGGTGACACGTGTCTCACATTGTGAGTCCATCGTCAACTTTGATAATGGAGTTCATCATCTAAATTTTTTTAGCCATAAAGTTTAAATGTCGTCACGATACAATAATTGTTTGTAAAGTTGAGTTGAAATGTGAAAGTATTGAATGACCAAATAACCCTTGTAAATTAAAAAAAAAATTAAAAAATTGAAATGATTTTTTTTTTTGTCAATTTAAGGAACTTGAGGACATATTAAAAGTAATGATTTATTTTACTTTTTAACATTGAATGAGCTGCAGGGTGACATGTCCTTTGGCACCAAAAAAATCGAAAAAGCCTTGTCACGTAAATAAAATGAAAAAAAGAAAAGAAGCTAAAATAAGGGAATTTGTGGGATATTAGGGTTTAGTGTGAGGCATACAAGAAGGCCTTCGAACTTTAAATAGTAGAATAGATTTAAACGGGTGCATAATTTAAAGTTGGGTTGGGCTCGGGTGCCCCCTATTTTTTTGACCCCCCTCAGGAGTCGAACAGCGTCGTGAATTTAAGGAATCCAAAGGTGGTCATATGAAAATCCTTCCTCTAGTGAATTGTGGACCCAAATACTTAAATAGTGTAGTCGTGTATCTGGTGAAGTCATGTGGAGATTTGTGATTAGTTTCTATAATTTTTTGCATTGTAATAGAGAATCTCAACCTCAGTGATAAAAATGTTATCCCTCTCTCACTTAAGGGTTTGAATTATTTAAGCTGAATAATTCCTACATTGTACAACGTTTTGGCCTTTCTCTTCTCCTTAATTCATATTTTACAGTATCAGAGCAAACAATCTTACGACACTTAGAAGTTTAGCCGTTTGATCTTTTTTTATTTCTCTTATTCTTATGGATTCCTCTTCTGCGTCGGTTGGAGTCATGGTACCCAACTTGGACCACACGCTTTTGATCAAACTTGATCACAACAATTATGTTTTGTGGCTCGCTCAATTTCTCCCTATTCTTTAGAGTAAGAATGTGATCGATTTTGTTGACGGAACAAAATTGTGTTCTAAACAATTAACTAAGGATAAGGATGGGAAACTCACCACCACGGTTGATCTCGCCTACACTAACTGGCAAGTTATCGATCAGACAATTTTAAGTTGGATCAATGCCACATTAACTCTTATCACCAACGACTCGCCTGACGACGTCTAGTGCAGTTTGGCAATCTCTTGAGAAACGCTATGCTTCTCAATCTCACACCTGTATCCTCCAATTAAAGAATCAATCGTAGACCACAGAGAGAAGATCTTTCTATTTCTGATTTCATTGATAAAATCACACATATCACCGATAATTTGACGCTTGCAGGGAAGCTGATTGATGATGACGATCTTATTACATTATGAATAACGTTGGACCGACATATGAAGTAACTGTTAACTCCGCCCAAGCCCGGGATACACCTATCTCGCTGGACGATCTCATCGATCTTATGTTGAGTGCCAAAATGTGCCTCAACGAGCAAAATTTGGTTTCAGCTGAACCACATGCCACTACTCTCTATACTCCTTGGCAAAAGCCCTTCTCTCATCGTGGTCATGGAACCCCATATCATAGGAGGTAAGTATTCGCCGTCAAAGGCCAACGAGCAGACCCAAGGCGCTCTCCTTCGGACCTAAGTCGTTCTCAAATCGACAACAAGGAAAAGGAACATCTCCCGTGTCCCAACATAGACTAGCCAGTCTCCACAAACTTTGGAGGCCAACCTCCTTGTCAAATCTGCGGAAGTACGGGACATTTGGCGCTAAATTGTTACCAACGTATAATCATATACATACGAATGTGTTCCAACCAAGAAACTTGCACCCATGGCAGCCACTGTTTCATCTTCCATCCCACCACCACATGATCAAACATGGTACACGGATAGTGGTGCGTCCAAACATTTTGGGTGGGTTGGGTTAACGCGGGTTGGGTCAAGGGATTGTGGTATGTGTCAGACATTTTGGGTGGGGAGGCTACAGCGAATCTTTTCTGAATGAGTCAAAGGACCGTCCATCAAAACATGGAAGAAATCTATGATACAGACTTCTTTATCAAAATTTTTAAGCAGAAGCCGCTCAATTTGCCATGTAATAGACTCTTTAGGGACCACTGGCCCCACGAATGTTTGGCCCACACAGCAAAAATCAGTGTGATTAGTGATTCATAGCCATTGGATTTGAGCACGGTTTCATCATATATGGGTTTAGAACCAACACAGACTGGTTCATAAAGTCCACGATGAAAAAGTGCTCAAATCCTACGGCTAGAAATCACCAATCACACTGATTTTTGGTGTAGGTTCATCATAGTGTGGACCAAACATTTAGGGGGCAAGTGAGGCCCAAACGAGTCTACTACATTGCAATTTAAGGGACTTCTGCATAAAATTTGTGATACAGAAGTCTGCATCAAAGAACAGCCCCAAAACATAGGACGTGGGCCCAAAATACTTCTTAGAAGAGTAAAACCTCTGTCACAGCATTGTTACAGAAGCTTCTGTCACAACGCAAAATATGAGCCACGTTGCATACTCTTAGTTGACGCTGACCATATGGATGTTTGGCCAGTTCCTTGGTGGACCTCTAAACCAAAAATCAGCCCGACTAGTGTCCCAAGACTCCCAACTTAACAACTAGTTTGAAGCACCCCGGGTGAATCTTTTCTCGTCATGCGAACAAGTCAAAGGACAGTCCATCTAAACATGGGACGTTGGCCCAAAGCATTTTTAGGTAAAAGATGTAACAATGTATGCCTGAAACTTTTTGAATTGCGCGAGCATGAGTTTTGTTACTCACCTCTGTCATCTGGGCCCACCGACCGCATGAATGTTTATCCCACTCCTTGATGGATATACACACCAAAAATCATCCTGATAGGTAATCTATAACCATTAGATTTTAGCACTTTTTAACACCTTTTAAGGCGTTCTTATAACGTTGAATACAACCATTTTTAAGTACTAAAACCAACGGCTAAAAATCATCAAACAAGCTGATTTTTTGTATGAATGTGTACTAAAGGGTGGGCTAAACATCCATGCGGTCAGTGGGCCCAGATGGTAGCGGTTGACTACCAAAAATGCCGCTTCCGCATTTGCAAAGATCTCAGGTCTACCTTGTTACATCACGACCCTTGTTAAAATGATCTCCAGTTAGATCATTTAGGCCTCACGTCAATGTACTGATAGATGGCCCTTGATCTGCATTGAGCCCGTGGGTCAAGCAATGCGTTAGAGTGAGGCAAAATCTTCCTTCAATATAAATTACTGGATTTGATGATACACCATTCTTACGGTCTATCAACAATTTGCTCATAGTTGTCTCCTACTCTCTCTTTTCACTAGTTTACTCGCCGCCTGCCAAACAGCAGGGAAGGGGGTTGAGACTTGAGATGTTGGCGCGTTTTGTGAGAATCGCCCTCGCCGCAGGACGCTCGTTTTCTACAGAAGCGACGACAGAGGTTGTCTCGAGTTGTGGCGCCACCAGCAAAACCACCAGCACTGGCGGCCGAGACACGTTAGGGCGAAGGCTTCTCAGCCTCATCTACCCGAAACGCAGTGCCGTAATCACTATTCACAAATGGGCCGAAGAAGGCAAGACTGTCCGTAAGTATGAGCTCAACCGCATAGTCCGAGAGCTTCGAAAGCTCAAACGCTACAAACACGCCCTCGAGGTTCGTTCTCTCCCTCACTTTCTCATACTCTATCTAAGCTTTTATGTGGCTTTGGCCTTCTGCTTCGAATTTCTGATTCTAGGAATTTTGTTGCAGTTCTTAGGAGTCTGTGTAGAAAACTAGAAATAAGATGGGTTTAGGGATTGAAGAACCAGATACTTTGTTGAATGCGTTTTTATACATAGAATGGGTATTTGATTTCAAATGGGGTCAGTTGAGATGAAGCGAAGGTAGTGGATCGTTCAAATAGGATAATTTGGAGTGAGAATGGTGTGAAACTTAGAAATTGCAGGACTTGGAATGGTGGAAATTGGAGTAGTCCCTCTATGCAAATTTGGCATGGATCATGTTTGTCAGGAACTTTGAAGTACTCAATGTGGGATGAATGTGTGGTATATGACCTCCCCATAGAAGTCGTATACAGGGGTATGATCAGTTTTCGCCTTAGAATTACATATCTATCCACATGGTTTAGGAGATTCTGGTAGGGTTTGGGGAAGGGTACCTTTGGTGGATGCATTCAGGGTTCTATTGGGATATATGATCCATTGTAGGAGATGGGAGATTTTGGTAGGATTAGGGGAAGGCTTCCTTTGGTGGATGTGCTCAGGGTTCCATTGGATATAAGATCCATTGTAGGAGCTGGAACTGGTAAAAAGGATCCCATTTTGGTGAGGAAGCAAAGGAAGCCAACTCAAAAGGTAGATTTAGAAAACCTTGATGTTCAACATTTCTTTTACTTAAGAACAAGAGTTCTTCCTTTTCTTAGCCTTGAGCATCTTCTCTTTCTGTTTCGCATTTGTCTTTTTCTTTTTTGAACTATTTGTCAATGGTTTCGATTTTGTTTTTGTAAGAGATTTGTTAAACACACATATTTTTCTTAGGATAGTACAGCAAGATGGAGTTCTCAAACATGTAGAATTAGTCCGTGCTTAGGGAAACATGCGTAGCTCCACAAATGAAGACATTCAATATCTGATGTCAATTTCCAGTTTTCCATTTAAGTTTTTTTTTTTTTTTAATTTATCATCATTAAATGGACTTCTCTAAGGTCACCTATAGAGGCAATATGTTTGCAATCAGCACTAGGGTATTTCTGTAGTGCCCCATCAGGCATCAACTGATAACCATTTCCTTCTCTAAATTAAGAACTGTTTCTCAGGGTTAACCGATCTATATTTGAACTGTGTGAACTTGCTAGCATACTAAAAGGTTAAGTTCACGTAGTAGGGTTTGAGCTCTCTCTCATATCCTTGATGTGTGAGCTCATTCAAGCTTACCTAAGAAAAGAAAGAAAAGTTTTTCTCACACTGAGTCCAGCTTGCAGTGTAAACTCCAGACCATCTAGAGAAGGTAGTACTTTAGTTTCCTTATGAGGTTTACTGGCAATGCAATTTCATTTCCAGATATATATACTGTATTGAGATCAGTTACAGGATATCTTGGAAAGCCGCAAGTAGTTTGCTTGAAACTTGAAAGAGTCTGTATCAAGTTCCAAAATGTATAAAATCTGGATAATGCATTATTTTCCTTGTTAGAAAGTGGTGTGGATTTGAGTGACACAATAGTTGTGTCCTGCTAGCTCAACTGTGTGCATAGTTCACCCAGGAATTGATCCAAACAGTTCAATAAGCCTCTTAAGTCATACAAGTTCAACATTCCTAGGACTACTATGGAAATATGTTTTCTAATTTTTCCTGAGTGCCACACTACTTTAGTTTAGCGGTCCAAGTTTGTGTTTGTTTTTCCTTTTGAAAGGACTGTTAGTGTGGCTGGTAAGTATTTGATTTGGGCTAAAGGCGAATCGATTGAATGGCTCTGGGACCCATCTTTTATATTCGTTGCAGACAAAAAAAATCTCTTATAATTTACAACATCCATTATTTCTTTACACAGATATGCGAATGGATGACAGTTCAACAAGATATCAAGCTGTTACCAGGGGACTACGCCCTCCACTTGGACTTGGTTGCAAAAATCCGTGGCTTGGCTAGTGCAGAGAAGTTCTTCGAAGATCTTCCGGAGCAGATGAGGGGACAACCTACCTGCACAGCTCTACTCCACACCTATGTACAAAATAAGTCATCTGCCAATGCTGAGGCTCTGATGAAGAAAATGTCAGAATGTGGTTTTTTGAAATATCCTCTGCCTTATAACCACATGCTATCTTTGTACATTTCAAATGGGCAGTTGGAGAAGGTCCCCGCGGTGATTCAGGAGTTAAAGATGAACACCTCCCCGGATGTAGTTACGTACAATTTATGGCTAACTGTATGCGCCTCGCAGAATGATGTCAATGGTGCAGAACAGGTTTTTCTTGAGCTAAAAAAGGCAAAAATAGATGCAGATTGGGTGACATACAGCACATTAACCAGCTTATACATAAAAAATGCTCTCCTCGAGAAGGCAATGGGTACTTTGAAGGAGATGGAGAAAAGGGTTTCGAAAAAAAAACGCGTTGCCTATTCCTCCCTCATTAGTTTGCATGCAAACATGGGTGATAAAGATGGAGTCCACCGGATTTGGAAGAAGATTAAGTCATCCTTCCGTAAGATGAACGATGCTGAGTATAAATGCATGATATCTTCTCTTGTGAAACTTGAGGAGTTTGAAGCAGCTGAGAATGTCTATACTGAGTGGGAGTCGGTATCCAGGACAGGTGACTCTAGGGTTCCAAATCTACTCCTTGCAGCTTACATTAACAAAGATCAGATGGGAAAAGCTGAGAGTTTTTACGATCGGATGGTGCAAAGAGGCATAGTGCCTAGTTATACTACTTTGGAACTTCTTACATGGGGTTACTTGAAGACAGAAAATACGGAGAAGGTCCTGGGTTACTTCAAGCAAGCTATTGAGAGTGTCGAGAAATGGGAGCCCGATGATCGGATTGTTCGAGAAGTTTTTAGTAGCTTCGAGAAGCAGGGCGACGTTGACAGGGCAGAACAGTTATTGGTTATTCTTCGTAATGAGGGGCATGTGACAACTGAGTTTTACAATTCCCTCCTGCGCACGTATGCGAAAGCAGGTAAGATGCCTCTCATAGTTGCTGAACGCATGCAGAAAGACAAGGTTCAGTTGGACACAGAGACTCACCAGCTTATAAAATTGACCAGTAAATTATGTGTAGGTGAAGTTTCAAGCATCCTTTCTTGAGGGGAGTTCTAAATGTCATTGATTTAAACACACCTAAATGAGTTGATGCCAAGTTTGCGAGCTAAATTTCTGCATTAAGACCAACTTACATCTTCTATCTTGAAACAGATTAAAGAAACAAGACATTATTTGGTACTTGATTACATTTGCATTTAGTTGGAAATGGTTCTCAACTAGGATACCCTTGGGCCCTGAAATCAGATAGATTAGATGATCCTAACAAGGAATAAAAGGGGCCATTATAACGGTATAACGGACTGGGGGCGTTACCATTTTTTTTACAAAATAACTGTCATTACTTCCGTTATAACGGCCGTTATTTTCTGAGCGTTAAAATGGTTCATAATGTAACGGGGTAGGTCTGAATCCATTATAACGGACTCTTTTTAAACCATGATCCTAACCATCCAATAAATGGTCATTCTTGATGGTTGAGTCAGTCATTTGGGCTGATTGTATGGATGGACGAAGCATGAGGTGGAACCACTTGTTTTGGTATGGTTTTGGAACCACTTGTTTTGGTACCAGAACCAAAGTCGAAAGGAAGAAGGAAGTGTCATATATAATAGGTACCAGTTCTGGATATATTGCTACCCAAACTGGATCCGAATGGATCCCACTATGAGTTCGTTTATGTCGAAAAACATGTTCTTTTGGATGGCTATGTGAATGTGACAAACAAGGCATAAGAAGAGCCTATAATGTAGAGGGTTACTATCATCTGGCCGGTTGGCAACAGGAGATTCTGCTGGTAGGGTCCAAATGGATGCTGAGGATTATACACCATCCTTCGCGATGACTGATGCGGAGTTCTGGTGTTAATATGTGCTCACTTAACCTATTAATTGACAGAACTGGCCCAGATTAGTTGGTTCTGGGTCTAATTTTGAAGGATACGATTAAAATTGGGTCTACCCATAAGTAGCTGATGCCCAACAAGAAACACAAATCGGATGCAATGCACTCACATGCTACCGTTTTGGGATTACAAGTGCTTGGTTGGGGACGTGCAATTGTGCAAATGAGCTAGCGTGCAAGTGGTTGCGAAGTCCTTGCAAACTCTTTTTTAGTAAATGGATGCAAGCATGTACAGCCCAAAAACTGTGGTAAGTGACAACAATGCAACTCATCACATTTGCACCGCCGGAGTGCAAAATGCATCCAGTGCAGCTAACCAAGCAGGGCCAAAGTATTTATCAGGTTGGTCATCGAACTACTGCCTTTTAGGACCAAGAATGGAACCGATAGGACCCAAGGCCTAAAATTGGGTCCGGTTCTAGTTATTTGTACCCGAACCTGAACCAGAACCAGCAGCATGCATGGTGACATCCTACTTGTGGGTCTATATGTTCTCTAGCAAAATTTGAACTGTATCTAATGTTTGCCTAATGATTATATCGCCATCCCTACGTCCAGGCTGTTGGTTGGCCTTTGCTATTTATGTGCTGCGAATCTCAAGGACCATCAGCGGTCTGGACCTAGGGACGATCATAGGGAAGATGGCCACTAGGGACTATGGTAACACTGCCCAAAGAAGTATTTTATCCAATGTTTGACTTTGTGTTTGACCCTCCATCATTGAGATCATTTTATTTTATGGTCCATCATTGAGATCTTTGCCCTTTTGATAGATTTATCGAGTTCTTTGGCTTGAGAGGGGTTATATGGGGGGTAAACCTTTGATGAATGCGGGTTGTCATCAGAGCCCCGTGACTACCAATGAGCTCTCCGCATGTACCCCAAGTGCTTTTCACCACATGCCCATGTGTTTAAAAAAGAAATCTTAAAAAACTCTCGTGTCGTTCAAGTCTTGAACCTCAATGTGCGTGCGCTGGGCTCCCAACTCACAGCTCAACGAGGTCGTGCCAGTCGTCTCAATGCGACGGAGATCTGAGTCAGGTCGCATTTTTTGGGTTTTCAAATCTCTCACGCACAGCATATAACACGCTCTTTCGGGCCCACCAACACCTTGTATGTTTGGACCCCCGGCCTCTTTTGTTAGACTTCAGATTTCAGTGATAAGTTTTCAGTTTAACAATCGCAGCCTTACACACAGCTTGATGGAATCTCAACGATCGGTTTTAGCATTTTTTTTTAATCATGGACTTTTAATCCATCCATAGGCCTGTTCATGAGATTTATGATGACATGGGCTTTGAATCCATCCATATGTCTGTTCATGAGGGAAATGATAAAAAAAAAATGATTAAATCCATCCATAAGCCTGCTTGGGGTAAGTGAATGTGATTCAACTGAAATTAAGTGATTTTGGTCATTAAATGGCGTTATTAAACGACCTAATTTTAGTATTTATCACCAAACTCATTGAAATAAAGTGAAAAGTAAAATGTGACCCAACCTTCACTTATTGCGGTAAGTGAATGAATCTTTAAAAAATATTTTTAGATTCTATTTTAATACCAACAATGCCATTTTATTAAAGCTTTCTCTATTAAAAACTTACGAAAGTATCCTAATAAATATTTTAAAATACCCACAATGCCCTTGACTTAATTTTAAGGCTCAAGACCTTTACCAAACAATGTAATTTTTAGACATAAGTCGTTGAGCTACCAGACCTTAAGCACTTTAAGCTTTTAGATCTGATTACTTAATTCACCAAACGGCACTCCAAAACTACTCTAGCTCAATATAAGCTCAACGTAGGTACTTTTTTTTTCTACCATGTGCTAGGCTTTTCTTTGCTAGGTGTCCTACAAAGAGGCACCCTGAAGTAATTGCTCCCATTACAGCATAGCCTAGGAATTTTCAATAGACCTACACCCAAAAAAATCAGGTTGATTGATGATTTCTAGCCATTGGATTCATACATTTTTTTTCATGGGCTTGATGCACACCTATGGGCATGTCACGAATCCATAGTGAAAAACAAAGAAGAGAATTTTTGAAGTCATCTTTAAAATTTGACACCCCTTGTGGTTTAACAAAAGCTGATATACCCCCTACGACTTGGTCCACTGTCATTTGACCAGTGTTGACCCAAGTTGACCACCAAAATTTGTATTAAAGGACTACAATGCCCTTGTCTTCAACCTTGCAACAAGGATTTGGTCTAAAATCCAAACTCCCAATCAAACGGATGTGGTGGACGGTCGGCCAAGAGATTCCAATGGGTTGGTCACCCATCACTGGCAACCAATCCATTTAAGTCTCATAGTTGGCCGACCACCACTCTTACAACAATTTAAGAACCCAATGTAAGAAAAAAATATGAGTGGCGGTTCTTAGTTTATATAGAGAATTTACAAAAATGAAAAACAAGTTAGAACAGTTTTGATTTTAAGCTTTTGAAGCGTGGATTTTAGAAAGATGGGGTTTTCTCAAATTTAAAAATTTTCTACCATAAAATTCATAAAAAGAAATCTCATTCTTTCATAAGTTTTATCTATTTTTATGGGGTTTTTTTCTTTTCAATCTTTGCTTATTCATCCAAAAAATAAAAAAAAACTTGGGTTTACCCACATTTTTATTTATATTTTTAATCTCAACTTGCTTTCGTGTTTGATTTGGGGTTAGGGTTTTTGGTTTTTGGCTCAAACCCTTGCTCCAAGGTTGAAGACAAGGCATTTTTATCTTTTAATATAAAATTTGATAGTCAACATTGGTCAAATGACCATGGATTGGGTTATATATAGGGGTGTCAACGGGTGGGTTCCGGTTCGGTTCCTAAGGTGGTCAGAACGGTTCTTATCGGTTTGGGTCCTAACGGTTCTGGTTCTCAAAGTGATGGATTTGGAACTGGAACCGATTATGTATTTCTGTCTGTTCCAGTTCCGGGTATATAGGGTCTAATCTTGATAATGTGAGAATTTTTACACAATATTTATATATTGGTTCCGGTTCCTATCAATTTCTGTTCCATATTAGACTACTCGGAATCGGAACCATTATTTCCGGTTTCGATTCCTTTTAAATCGATTTCCAAAAATGTGGAACCTAGAACCAGTGTTTTTGGTTCCAGTTCCGATTCGGTTCCGGTTAAACGGGTATGTCAAATTTTAAATATAACATTGGGGATGTCAAAATTTTCCAAAAAAGAAAAAGGAAAAAATGCACGAATCCAACAGCTAAAAGTAACCAATCAAGTTGACCACCCAGGGATGGGCCACACATTCACAAGGTCAGTGGGCCCAAAAGAGTGTGCCACATGGCATTTATTTTAGGAAATTTTGACATACCCCCCATGTTATCTTCAAAATTTGACATACCCCCCACGATTTGAAAAAGCTGACATAACCCCCTATGACTCGGTTCACTGTCATTTGATCAGTGTTGACCCGAGTTGACTACCAAATTTTTTATTAAAGGACGAAAGTGCCCTTGTCTTCAACTTTAGAACAAGGGTTTGGGTTTAGGCCAAAACCTAAATCCCAAATCAAACATGAAAAGAGGGAGATTAAAAATAAAAATTAAAACCCATGTTGATAAACTTGAGATTTTTTATTTTTAATTTTTGATGAATTAAACAAATATTGAGAAGAAAAAACCATCAGAAAATAAATAAAACTCATGAAGGAATATTTTAAAATTGAGAGAACCCATCTTTCTAAAATCCACATCTCAAAAGATTAAAAAATAAATTGCTTTGTCTTTTTTTCATTTATGTTAATGAAAATTTTAAAACTAAAATTTTATGCTTTTTTATTTTTTATTTTTTTATACCTTGGATTTTAAATTATTGGCAGAGTGGTGGCCGGTGATGGGCGGTCAACCCATTGGAATCTCTTGGCTGGCTGTCCACTACAGCCGTTTGATTTGGGGTTTGGGTTTTTGCCCAAACCCTTGTTCCAAGGTTGAAGACAAGGGCATTTTTGTCATTTAATAAAAAAATTCGGTAGTCAACTCGGGTCAACACTGGTCAAATGACAGTGGACCGAGTCATAGGGGGTATGTCAGCTTTTTCAAATTGTGGGGGGTATGTCAAATTTTAAAGATAACATGGGGGGGTATGTCAAAAATTCCCTTTATTTTATTTTTCTGGCCCAACAGTGAAATGGAATTTGCTGTCCCGTGGGTTGGGCCCACAGCAATGAGAACCGTCTAAAGGTGCTCGGAACCTCCGACCGCCAAACTTTTACTTTACTCTCGTTAAAAACCTTTTATTTTTAGTCGAGGAAACTCAAAAATGTTTGGATGAGCATTTGGCTTTCACACAGACTTCTCTCGACTCCTTCGCTGCAAAGCTGAAACTCCTCAATTGTTTTCTCTGCAACTCTCGCCATGGAAGCAACGTCTTTAAGCTCACAGAGTTTCCATCTCAATATCTTCAGAAGAAAACCTCTCAGAAATAGAGGTGAGTATTTTCTTTCTTACTTCTCTTCTGCAAACTCTCCTCCATTAAACATACTAATGTGTTTGTTATTTGGTCCTGCTTTAGTTTCAAACCCTAATTCTAACTCTAACCCTAACCCTAACACTTTTTTTATGTCTGTTACTCTTATTCGTAGTGTAGTGTGTTGATGTTCCTTTCTTCTGTTGCATTCCGAATTGTTTTCTTACAACTTCAGCTGAATCATGCTTGTGTGTAGGCGAAATGAAAATTTTTTTATTGCCATTTTTTGCACCACAAAAGATAGTTTTTGCTAAAAAAAATCATAATTTGGTGCAAAATTTGCGATCCAACGAGGTTCTTAGTTTTTCTCTGTGCGGGACAGAGTTGTAGGATTTGATGCTTATGGACTTGGAAAATGTATTCTATGTGATAATTTTTTTCTTAGTAGGACTTGACCGAAAGGCACGAGTGAATTTTAGCATCTCGCTTGGTCCAGTATTTCATCGTTCTTAGCCAGGGTTCTCGTGTTTTGTTGTATATTTATAGTTTTTTTTCTTTCTTTGTTGTTGGTATTCTGTGAAATTTTATTTGTTTATTTATTTTGGGTGGGTGGGGGAGGTTTTCATGACTGAATGATTTAATGGTTAGTTTTATATATATATATCATCTCTGTTTTCCTGCCTGCATACAAAAAGAAAAATGAAAAGAATAGGAGGAACCCCAGCAGTTATGCTACTTGAAAATTTCTGTCAGTAATATAATGAAGTGAGGCTATTGACTGCCTACATATGCTGCAGCCTGGACAATTATGCCTGCTAATATTATGATATGACATGGATGTTTCTTTTGAAAACATATAAATACAAATGAACATGTGTGAAAAAAAAAATCTACTTTAAAATATTTTTCTGTTAGTCTTCAAAAGGTGCCACTACTATAGCCTGGACAAGCTGTGTAACAAGGACATTCCATTTTTTGAAAATTTCTATATGATATACCTGTGTACTATTCTCTAATTGGACAAAGGCTAACACTCTTATACAAACAAATCTTAATTCATCAAAATCTTTTTTGCAGCTATTTCTAATAAACTGTTTTGATAATTAACTTGTATAATTTTTTCCGAGATATGATTTTTCAAGTACATTCTTTTGCATGATTTTCATGTTTATCACCTTGTTTCTAGAGGGTATACATATATGGATGATTGTAAAGTATACCTCATAAGTATGGAATAAACTGTACTAACGTGTCACTACGTTGGGTTTGCTGGGATCAGTGTGTCGGACACTTTGTATTTAGTTGGACACCAACACATGTTCATCTCTTAGTTACATAGTGGACACATATTTTAAATGTATTGTTTCCATTCAAAATACCGTTGTAGTCTTTTTATATTATTCATGCCAATGGTTGTTTCACCTTTTTAACTGAATTCTACCACTTGTTAGCTTTTCTTGGAAGGGACTTCCTCTATATTGGTGCACTTAGCCATTGATTGTTGTTGTGGAACTTATCAAAAAAAAAAAGTTGTTGTTGTGGAAGCTTAGTATAGATGTGTAATTTATGTTACAAATGACCAATTGTTTGGTACAGTTCTCTTGCATCTTATCCTGTGAAGGAAGTCTTATAATACCAGATAATTGGAGTTACGCTTTGTTGGTGTCACACAGACCTTTTGCACAACTGGGTGAGCATTTTTTAATTTGATCAGTTACTCTATCTCTGATATGTAGGTGGACTGGTTGAACACAATCATCAATTGTATCATCCATTGTACGCTGGAACCTACTTATCCTTAGTCAACAATGCGTCATTCTCACTCAGAAGGCATTCCAAGTTGTTGAACAGTCACTTCTCATCAAATTTGCACAACAGATTTCCTGTTTATTGTTCTGATCAGCTTCGAAGTGACTATTTGAATGTTGAGGCTGCATCTGCACCGTCATTGCACCCTGAATTTATTCCACCTAGACCTGATGCTGGAACAGATGTGCTCAGTTCATATGACGATAGTAATTTTGAGAACTTGCAAACCAGACCTAAAATGTTCAGAAACCGATTCTTAAATTTTGTACGATTGGGGTCTGTTGTCAATGGTGCTGCTGAATCTTTTTTCAAAAGTGAAATACGACGCAGATTATTTGTGACGGCTGTATTAATTGTAATTAGTCGCATCGGCTATTTCATTCCATTACCTGGCTTTGATAGACGGTTGATACCTGAGGACTACCTTAGCTTTGTCTCTGGATCCGTTGGTAAGTTCTTGTTCATGTCTGTTACTTTTGGTCATGTTAGACTGCAGATCTATATTTTCTTGAATTAAATGTTTGCATTTCTTACTGATCCAATTATTTAGGTGCTATTTTGTAATTGCAATTATTGTGCATCTTGAAATGCTTTGTACCATTCTAAATGGAATGACCAGATGTGGTAGAATATGCAAATGCTCTGGAGGAAGCTCATTGTAGGACTATTCTGTGGGAGAAACATTATGCGATCAAGTAGAACTATATGAACAAATTAATTAACTATGTGTACCTTTATATTGCATTTTGTGACATTCTCATGTACATTTCATGCTTAAAATTGTGAAATGAAAGCTTAAAACTGTCCACTGAAAAGAGAAAGCTTAACACCCCTGTTTATATGCTTCCATTTTTTATTCCACACTCAACATGTCTCGCATCATCCTGGGACAAAGGATGAGTTTTAGTATGATCCAAAGAAAATGCGGAGTAAAGAAAACAAAGGGAAGGGCACCACATAATTCCTGTCTCTCAGTTGATTGTATGCTGTAACACCTAACTGAAATTCTTATATGGATTCCTATTCTCCCCTTCTTGTCTTATAGAATGGGATGGTCTTGGGCACAAAATTATCTTTCTTGCTGATAAGTTTGACCCTTGTGCCATCTAGCAATATGGATTCCTCTCTCTGCACCAATAGGAAATCTCTTCAAGCTTTATGTTTGTTCTGATTCTTTTGCATCTTCTTAGTGACCTTAGGTTCACCTGGAACATGGACACGAAGAAACATTCTTGCCTTTCTTTAGAAAAACTTTGCATTCAGAGAAAGATTGAAGTTATACATCTGGCATATGGCAAAGTGAACGATAGTTTTAATGGCGACTACAACAAAACCATCAAATAATATTGACAAGTTGATATGAGAAAAACTCATCGAAGAGCCCAAACAAGGAAGAAGAAAGATTGAGAGTGACGAGTCTCTTGCCCAAGGAGTGGAAAGCAGTCAAAGCACGAATTCTCCTATGCTTTCTTTATGCATATTCTCTCAATAATGGGAAATACCTAAACGGTGTGACACTGCTTATACGCATGAAGGAGCAGGTTCTTACAAAGAGGGCTTCCTTAAGTTGCATTCCTATACAATTTCTGGTACAATCAGGAAGCATTATGCACAAGTAAGTTATGCAGTTACACTTTTGGAATTATCAAGGAAATGTTAATAGTGGAACATGTAGGAATAGGAGACCTATTGTGTCTTTTGTTGCCCTTAATAAGCAAAAGGCATAAAAATGTACAAACCTATAGGCAAGCTTTGCCTAGCCGGAGGCTTGGTGGAATGGTTTCGGGGCATCGGGGAGAGCAGGCTATGTTTTTTGGAGTAAGCTTAACAATCTTAAAAATAATCTGAAAGCTTGGAACGATGAGGTTTTCGGCAGAGTCGACAAGAAGATGGGGGCAATGCTAGAAGACATTGCTCGGCTAGATAGGGAGGAGGAGGATGAACCCCTCTCTGATGAGGCCTTCTACAAAAGGGTAGACTTGAAAAAGGAGTACATAGCCCTGGCTAGGTTGGAGGAAATTAGTTGGAGGCAAAAGTCAAGGGCGACATGGCTGAAAGAAGGGGACAGAAACACTAAGTTCTTCCACATGATAGCCAATGTCAGAAGAAGAGCTAACTTCATCTCTAAGATTCGGGTGGATGGGACGATCGTCGAAGATGATAATAGTATCAGGGAAGCCATCGTTTCTTTCTATTCCAATCTCTATTCCGAGACGGCTAGGGTGAGACCGAAGTTAGATGGGTTCGAGTTTGATAAGTTGGAGGAGGTTCAAAGCAAGTGGCTGGAGAGACCTATTGAGGAGGAGGAAGTGTTAAGAGGCTATCAAATCCTTGGGGGGAGAGAAGGCGCCAGGTCAGATAGATTTCCCTTGGCATTCTTCTCTCGATGCTGGGCTATAGTGGGACAGGATTTCTTGCGTGTTGTGGAGGATTTCTATCAGGACTCGTGGCTGGATTGGAGAGCCAATGCCACTTTCATATCCCTGATCCCGAAGTCTGATGGAGCTGAATCCCTAATCGATTTCCGCCCCATTAGCCTGATAGGCAGTATGTACAAAATCATTGCAAAGGTGTTGGCCTCTAGAGTGAGGACGGTGATAGGTATTATCTCCTCTTCCCAGGCGCATTTGTGAGCGGGCGTCAAATCTTGGATGGGGTTCTCATCGCCAATGTGGTCATCGATTCCAGATATCGTGAAGGCTCCCCAGGCATCTTATGTAAAGCAGATCTGGAGAAGGCGTACGATCATGTCAATTGGGCGTTCCTGGATTATTTGTTGGGTCGTATGGGGTTTGGTACGCGATGGAGGAAATGGATCCACACTTGCATTTCTACTGCCCGATTCTCGATCCAAGTTAACGGATCCCCAGCTGGTTTCTTCAGGAGCTCCAGAGGGCTTCGCCAGGGGGATCTGTTATCCCCTTATCTGTTCCTTATTGCGGCGGAAGCCTTGAGCCGGATGGTGGGAAAGGCAGCTAACGGAGGTCTGTTAGTTGGCTTCAAGGTAGGAGGGGATGGCCCTTCTATCTTTCATCTACAGTTTGCAGATGATACCATTTTCTTTCTTGATGCATCTATGGCGCAAGCTCAGGTGGTAAGAGAGATCCTCAGGTGCTTCGAAGTGGTTTTTGGACTCCGCGTCAATTTAGCCAAAAGTGAAGTCTTTGGGGTGGGTGATGTGGGGTGTTTGGACGCGGTGGCTGCTCGATTGGCTTGCAGGAAGGGGAAGCTCCCAACGGTCTATCTGGGTCTCCCACTTGGGGCGAAGTATAGATCCAAAATCATCTGGGACCCAGTAGTGGGGCGGTTTCACAGAAGATTGGCCTCGTGGGAAAGAGCGTATCTGTCCAAAGGGGGTAGACTCACGTTAGTTAAGAGCACCCTATCGAACTTACCAACCTACTTCCTTTCCCTGTTCTCGATCCCATCTGAGGTGGCTAAGAGGATTGAAAGTATCATTAGGAACTTCCTATGGAACGACAGAGAAGATAAACACAAGTTTCATCTTGTTAACTGGTCTCGGATTTGCAAACCAGTTAAAGATGGCGGGCTCAGTGTGCGTCGTATCAAACACATGAACAGTGCCTTGTTGGGTAAGTGGTTATGGAGGTTTGGTGATGAGAGGGAAAGCTTATGGAGAAGAGTGATTTCAACCAAGCAGGGAGTCGATTCCTTCGGTTGGGATAGCAGGGTCCCAAACCTGTCCTATGGGACAGGAGTGTGGAGAGGCATCTCCAAGATGCTTGGGAAGATCAGGAATGGTAGCAAATTCATAGTGGGCAGTGGCAATACAGTTAGATTTTGGGAAGACAGATGGTGTGGGGACCTCCCTCTTAAAGAGGAATTCCCATCGATCTGCGCCATTTCGAACCACAAAGGCGAATTTGTTCGTGCTATGTCCACTCTAGAGGGGGGCATTCTGTCGTGGGGTCTTGGTTTAAGAAGGCGGATTAATGATTGGGAGATGGACACTTTGGTCTCTCTTCTGAACCGGCTTGATGGGGTAAAGCTGTCAGACAATGCCAAGGACTCTAGATGGTGGTTAGAGGACCCTAAGGGGAGATTTTCGGTCAGATCCTTCTATTCCACTTTGGTAGGACACAGTCATAGTGCGTTCCCCACAAAGAGTTTGTGGAGGACCCCTATCCCTTCCAAAGTCATCTTCTTCTCCTGGTGCGCGATGTTGGATAAGATTCTGTCTGTGGAGAAGTTGAGGAAGCGCGGCCTCCAGTTGCCTAGCAGATGTATCTTATGCCGGAGTGCTGAGGAAACCACCGATCACATGCTCATCCATTGCGGTGTATCCAGAAGTATTTGGGACAGATTCCTGAGTCTCTTCGGCATTTCTTGGGTCCTCCCCCACTCTGTGTTAGAAACTTTCAGGAGTTGGCATTCTAAAGCCTTCTCTGAGAGTAGCCATGTGCTTTGGAGGCTTATCCCGCACGCCATTTGTTGGGAGCTGTGGAAAGAAAGAAATCGGCGGATTTTTGAAGAGAAGGAAGCCAAGGTCAAGGAGATAATCATGAATATCAAAGCCACGCTGTATTATTGGAGCTCAGTCATCCCTGTGGTCAAAGGGTTTAGATTTGAGGACTTTGTCTTCCGGTGGGACCGTATGATCCTATCTTAGCTTGTCCCCTCTGGGTGCTTTGGCCTGGTTGGGGGGTCGGTTTTTGTTATCAGTTTCCGATCGGGGGAGTCTTTGTATAGTCTTTTGTTAGGGCCTTCTCAGCCCTCTTTAATAAATTCACCTTTTACCGATCAAAAGAAAAAAAAAGCTTTGCCTAGCCGGACCGTAGCGCTTAAAACAGGGCCTAGGTGGGCATTAGTACAAAAGTGCTCACCTAGGCGCGTCTAGTCACCAAGGCACAAAGCGGTAAAGCGTTCTTTGGCCATACGTATATAATTGCTGTTATATGTGCTTCATATATTAGGAATATATCATACCTATAAGGTCAGTGTTATATGTACTTCATATATAAGAAAATTCAAAGGTATAATATACATATAAGTCTAGTAAGCGAACCATTCTCCAAACCCCAACAAGAGGAGAAAGTAAGCCTCTTGCTCTTATTTTTTGATGATTGTTTGTCGGGATGTTGTGTAGTGGGACTTTAAGGATTTGGGGTTTCAGACTTTGTTTGATGTTTGGACAGTTATATGTTGGTTTTGAGCTTTTAGATGTGGTACTAAGTCACTAAAGTACTTTTGGTTTTGGAATATTAGATGTGGCTCTAAGTTACTAAACTAAACTATTTCAGTTTTTGTGTTTATTTCACATTTAGTTATTGTACTCAGCAATTAGCTTGGCTCTTTTGTTTCACTTTGGTACTATGTGGCTATGTGCTTTATTTTTTTTTGTTTAGTTCTTATAAAAAATAAATTATTGCTTAGGCCTCACATAGGCTTCACCTAGCCTGAGTGACCCTTGTCGCCTAGGCATCACCTAACTCTTTTGACTATGGTGATATACAATCAAGATAGATCACTATTGATCACAAACCTATATCTATCTTTTGATCTAATCCTTAGTGTCTCTAGCAAGATGGGCTGTTATGTGTTCAAGGTTGCTAAGAGGTTCCACCTCCCTCAATAGTGAATACAGGGGTAGAGGGCTTGGATGGGTAGAGGTCATCGTGGCTCCTTCTGGTTGGCGGATAGGATATACAAGATTTGTAACGACAACCGGATAATGGAGATAGGAGAAAGGATAGGAAATGAGAGAGAAGGAGGTGGGGTTCCGGGATAAAAGACAGATAGTTGAACTGGTCGATCAGTTGAGAGAAATCATTGTTGCTGGAGCACTCAAGCACAGGTATAAAAAGATTAATTGATGGCTACTAGGTACAGGACTAGTGATGGATTACTTGGGAGGCCTACAAGAAAAATTATAGATTTGGTTGAATAAATAAACAGGTAGTTGAATCAACTTCATATTTTACCGATCAAAAAAAAAAAAGCAGGTAGTTGACAGTAGGGTTCTTTTGCTTGATAACTTGATAAAGTTCTTGCTTTAAGCAGATAGACACTATGGTTGACATCATGATGGTTGCTGATAATTGTTGGGAAATCTGGAACTTCTGGTTTGCGTTTCATGCCTTATTATTTACATTCTTTTTGGCAGATGAACTTGGTGATTTCACAGCAGAGCTTAAGCTGTCATTTTTCCAGCTTGGAATCAGTCCTCAGATAGGAGCGTCAATTCTTATGCAGGTTTACCACGTTTCCACTTCCACTTCCACTTTTTTTAGTAGTTTTTTTTATAAGTATTTCCAATTCCAATTTTACATTTTTGTTACTGCTTGTTATATGTTTGGCTATATTCTTCATTATACTTTCTACTTGATTGTATCAGATTTTCTGTGATATTTTTAAGTCCCATACTGGATGTTATCTAGCTCATGTTCTCAATTCAGATAATATCTCCGTATACTTGATCGGTCTTTTTAGAGGCTAAAGGATGGTTATCACTTTTCCATGAGATGGAATTGGCATGGAAAAAACAGGCGCTACCCATATATTGGGGATCCTCAAGCCAACAAGCTTAATAAACATCATAATGAGAGTAGACCACACTCTGGAGTATGATGTGTTAGGTTTTTTTCATGGTGGGGCATATCAGACATAAGCTGAGAATGTTGAAGGATCGTGCAACTACTTTCTTGAGCTGCTAAATGCTGCACTTTTAACTCTACTATGGAAGTTTGTACAGGGCATGAGAACATTTGAATATTTGTCTGAAAAGTTTGCCTATCCATGAAGGCCAGGCTATAAAAAATTCTGCTGACGTCTTGCTGCTTGCATGTGTAATAATTGGTTAAGAAAGACTTGCAGAACCCAACACTCGTTGACAATAAGGACATCATTGCATTGGGTGGTAGGATAGCTAGTCCTCTAAGAAGTTTTTACCATTACAGTGCCTAGTAAAATGCTTCTTTTAACCTAGAAACAATGGATTTTTATTTGGGTGGTAGGAAAGCTACCCCTCGAAGAAGTTTTAACCAGTGTTTTAAAACTCGCCGAGTCAACCCGAAACTCGGTCGAGTTGACTCGACTCGACTGATTTTCGAGTCAACTCGTCGAGTTTTGGAGTGACTCGTCGAGTTTCTCGAAAAATCGACGACTCAACTCGACTTGATCGAGTCTTAAATAGAAAAAAAAAATTAGGTTTTAGATTTAGAATTTACTCTTTAGAAAAAAGAAAATAGGAGGTTGGAACGGTGAACTTAGAACTTTAGAACTTAGAAACCCCTACCTGATTTCTTCCATAGTTATCGGTCGCCGTCTCCGTAGCCATTGTTGTCCGTAGTTGCAGTCTCCATTGAAGCTCAACATCTCCGCCATTATCAAGGTGCGCCCTCTCCCTTTCTCTCTCTTTTTCTCTTTTTTTTCTCTCTCTCTCTCTCCCTAATGATTCATAATCTTACACTAATAGATGTGAGGAAGAAATCCCCTCCATTTGTGCTTGATCGTCTTTCGGGTTCCATGGTTTCCATGGCTCCGTGAAAAAAACCCCAAATCTGTCAAAACCCACACTTTAAGGTTTTGTTTTAAAATTTTTAAACTAAAGCTTTTTTTTTTTTGTAAAAGAAAGTGAACACTTTCTTTTGTTTTTTTCTAAGCAAAAGGTCAACAACTTCCACCCTTTCATCCACGGCAACACTTTTTTTTTAAGCAAAAGTTAAAAGAGAAACTTCTGTCACAGCGTTTCGACAAGTGCTTCTGTCCCAACGCAAAACACAGGCCATGTGTCACACTCTTACTAGACTCTTACCGTATGGATGTTGGCCAGTCCTTTGGTGGACCTCTGAACCAAAAATCAGCCTGATTAGTGATTTAAAACTTAGAAATCAGTAAAGTTTCACTAATACTTTTTCCAACTTGAGCTTTAAGAAAACATAGTTACATGTTTCACGAGAAATAATTTCTTTTTGGCAAAAATAATTTTTTTATTATTATTGAATGTAAATGGAATCAACGACAACTGAATCCAGGAATTTTTTTATTTATTATTGAATGTAGTTACATAATAATATTAATATATAATATTAATATATATTTTCTCGAGTCGAGTTGTTTCGAGTCGAGTCTTCGAGTTAACTCTACTCGCCGGACTTTCGAGTCGAGTCGAGTTTTCGAACACTGGTTTTAACCATTACAGGGCCCAGTAAAACGCTTCTTTTAACCTAGAAACAATGGGTGTTTGAGTAAAACAATTGTTTCGGAGTGACTCGGCGTCTGTTGATGTAAAATACATCTTTCTGTTTGTCTTTCTGCTCTACCTTATTACAATAACATGTATTAGCATCATTTTAAGCAACTTAATAAACATGCAATGACTACTAAAGGCTCTCCATCTATGTGTTGAGTTCATGCGTGTAGAAAAGTTTAATAGCTTTCTTTAAGTGTGTTGCTCTTGTATTTTTCTTCACTGTCTAATCTGCCCATTCAACAGATAAGCTATATTTCATGAATTTTGTAAACAGGTACTTTGTCACGTTGTTCCTTCCCTGGTGAAGCTGCGGAAAGAAGGCTTAGACGGCCATGAGAAGATTAAGAGTTATATGTGTGTCTAGTTTTCATCTCAAGCAGTGAGACGAGTCCTTGCTATGCAATTTTACTTTATCCTGTATTTGCCTAATCGATGTTAAAGGATGCAAACCCTTTGGATTTGTCTGTCCATTTCAGATGGTGGATCTCACTTGGATTTGCAATATTGGAGGCAGTGATCCTTTCTTGTTATTCACTCCAATATTCAATCTATGCAGCTAGTCACAGGTAATGAAGCAGGAACTATCTCAAGTCCAATGGTATTTCTTCTTTTTGATTTTTTTTTTATCGCTAAAAAAGGATATGTATTAGAGTATAAAGATATGTACAAAGAGGGAAAAGCATTCCCTGAAAATGCAAACAATAAAAGAGAGCCAAAAAAAAAATGATACAGGCATATATCAGTCCAAAAGGACTCAATGGCCTATATCTCCAAAAATGATAAACATCCTGTTGTTTGAAAAAATCCTCGTATTTAATATCAAGGTTTAAATTCGACCATTCTTACAGTCACAGAGGTAACAATAATGTTGTGTCCGTTATAACGGGTCACATCATAGTAAAAAAAGGATCAAAATAGTATGTTTTTGTATTTTTTGATTCTTTATTCAAAATAACACTGATAACAATAAAATAATGGATAATAATGCTTAATATAATGAAACTCTTTCAAAATGGGTGCCCATGCTATTATTATTTAATCTGCCAATCAATAAACATAACTCTGGAATCCCTCATCTATGGTCATAAAAAAATATGGCTGTTCTGTTCCTTCCATATGCCGCAACAGAAGGCAGCGGGCAAAATCTTCCAGAGAGTAATTCGCCTGCACCCAAAGGCTCCACTAGGCCAAGACGAAAGCACATCAGTTGCATCCTTGGGGAAGACCATGGAGAGACCAAATACTGATGGGAAGAAGCTCTATATTACCCGAGCAGTTTTGTAGTGTATGAATAAATGATTAACAAATTCCTCACTCTCTTTGCGCATGGCACATTTGTTCAGAACCATCATCTTTCGATTGTTGAGGTGGTTGATTGTTAGGATCTGATCTAAGGCCACAGTCCATAAAAATGCCTCAATTCTAGCTGACACCGGCTTCCTCCGAATAGCAGCAAATGAGACTCCCCTAAGAAACCAGCCAGCTGATTGTAGAAAGAGCGCACTGAGAACTGACCTTCCAAACTCGATCATCGTCTGAATCTACTAATAGGTGGACTTCTTGAAGACGTGTCAATAGAATGACACATTCTTCTATTTCCTTCTTCAACAAGTTCGTTCCAAAAATCGGGGACCAAATGATCTCTTCGTTCCAAATAACAACAAAGTACCTATTAATTGGAAGGTCTTTTATAGGAGCCAGCCTATATAATTGGGGGCAAAACTCCTGTAAAGTGCTAACTCACACTATTCATCTTCCCAAAATCTGACTCGGTTGCCATTCCCCACCTTGAACGCAACTCCTTTGCAGAAATCTTCATAATCCTTTTCTATGCCAATAACATACGAGCACTCTGCACTCTACCTTCTTGATGTCCCAATTCTGACCATGGAACCCATATTTTTGCGCTATAACTCATCTCCATAAAGCGTTGGTCATTTAATCTCCGCAGCCATTTTCGCAGAATAGCACTATTAATGAGTCTTAAACGCCTCAACCTGATACACCAAACTTGTTCGACGATGAACCAACTTTCATTTAACCAAATGAATCTTCTCTTGACCCCTCTTCCATTCCAAAAGAAGTCTATCTGTAGTTTCTCCAAATGCTTTGCCACTGCACATGGCATATTCAAGAGAGATATATAGTAAATTGGAAGGGGCTAGGTTATTCTTTCTCAATTTAATTCTTCTTTCCAACATGCCAGTGTCCTCTCCATTCTTTTTATTACTGGAGCCCAAATACTTTTGAAATGGAGTGAGTCCCCATGGGAAGCTCAAGTTATGAAATTGGAAATCTTCCAAGCTGGCACCTATGCATCTGGCTCACTCTTCGGAAATGCCTTCTTTATCCTTGCCAATACCAATAAGGAGGCTTTTTCTTTGATTAACCTTGAGATCGGACACTGCTTTTGAACACCGAAGGATACCTCTCAGATTGGCCACCTCTTCATTGTTAGCATCGAGTGGAGTGATGGTGTTATTAGCATACTGAAGATGGAAGATCACAAGTCCATTCGCTCCCATTGTAAAGCCAGAATTCAAACACAGCTCATCTGCCTTACATAGAAGTTTGTTTAGGGAGTCGGTCACTAGGATGAACAAAAATGGAGACAAGGGGTCTCCTTGTCTCAAACCCCTAGAAATTTGAAATAAAATCTTTTGGCTACCCATTATCAGGAACAGAAAAAGAAGCCGTCGAAATGCATTCTGAAATACAACTTTGGTAATTTGCCCAAAGCCCATCCTCTTCATGACATAATCAAGGAAGTTCATTTTTTTCTCTTTTTAATAACAATTTTCTCGGTGCTTGACAAGAAATTTCAACAGAAAAGATGACGCAATTGATGTATATTATTCAATTTTTTTTTATGTGATAAAACCATTCAGTTATCACATTTGGACACTCATTAACCTTTTTTTGTTTTAGGAGTAAATTCTTGCATCTGGATGGGTGTATCCTCCCTACCAATGTGATAATGCGTTTTTTAATTAAAACCTGTGTTTTTTTGTTTCCGTTCTGAGGAAGCAAATAGGGGACAACAATGACACGGACACATGTCGGTGTCCAACACAAATATGGGGTGTATGACATGGTACCTTTAAGAAGCCCAAAACATGAACACGTCTGTAAGCATGTATTATAGTATAATATTTTAGGTATATCTATACCAATTTTTCATATAAATATATATGAAAAGTAAAAGAAAACATTTCATATGCCATGAAATTATCCAATAACATAATAAATGTAAGTAGCTTTATACAAGGGAAAACTATCAAACAATTTGCTTAACAACTTAAGAAAAGTGTTGTATGGAGGATGGAACACCAACCGTCTGTTAGAAATCATTTTTATTAGAGAAATTATTAAAATAAAGGGGACACGGCTGAACATGCCCGGATGTGTGTTGGGATGTGTCAATACGCGTGTCTGACATGGCAAAAAATCTGAAAGTGCCTTGTCCTTGTTACATAGGGGGAAACATTCTTAGTAATTTGTTCCAGAATAAAGCAGCTTTGGCTGCCTTTAATGTAAATAATTTCTTATTTAAGTTTCACATTCATAGATCAGCGGACTCAATGGCCATTGATATGGCCAATCAGAGTTTTCCTCTAACATTTCATATGGAAGAATCCTTTCTACCTGAACCAGTTGTGTTGGCAAATTGTATTATCTACATTTCTGGAATTAATTAATGGAGCCCCACTTGATCTGAAGAACTGAAAAACCATGATTTTGAGTACTAGCTATAGAACTCAGAACCAGTTTTCGTTGCTGGAATGGACAATGCATTGTTCTGACGAATTATTTTTGTAAGTACTAATATAGCTATTCATTTCATTTTTCCTTTAGTGTTTCTTAGTCCTACATTGAACAACTGATACAGTTTTCTGTTAAATGTTGGTGTACATGAGAACTATTACTTCCTCATGTAAGGTTCAGTCTAAGCATTCAACAGCCATTTATTTGCCAAATGAAGTTAGTAGGTAGTGATAATATTGCTGAGTAGTAATTTTCCTCTGTCAAATCGGTTTTGAACACAACTGTGTCGCATTTT
This sequence comes from Euptelea pleiosperma, assembly GCA_035048495.1. NCBI lineage: Eukaryota > Viridiplantae > Streptophyta > Magnoliopsida > Ranunculales > Eupteleaceae > Euptelea > Euptelea pleiosperma. The sequence goes on from CM068546.1 coordinate 30,344,026, forward strand.
CAGTTTGTGACCATCTTAAATACTTTCGGGATGAGGTATTAAACAATTTATGTTGTTTGCAGTGTCAAGCATGTGATGGTGACAACTCTTTTATTGGTTTGTGGCGCAATGACAATGACATGGATCTGTGATAAAATATCAGAATCTGGATTTGGTACTCTTCTCAACATATTGGCTTACTTCTTAACTCATGCCCTTTTTCTCCTGGTATGGTGTTGGTCTGCTGTTCTGCTTGCCATTCTTTATACTAACCAAATTGTGCTAATGGAGTTACTTTCTACCGCTATTCTTTTATAATTAATCTGTTTCTGGATCATATTAGTCATTTTTCAAGTTCCGATGACTGAGTAGCCCGTCGATCAATAGTCTCACCTGTATTGTTGTCTATAATTAGACATTCTTAAACCCTTGTACTCACTGTTGCAACACATCAGTCGTTAATCACTAGAGCAAATACCCTTTCTCAAATAGTTCGCTGGTGCCAATTTCTCCTTGTTCATTCTATATGCTTTTATTGGGGTTATGTTGCCAAGATACTACAAAATGGCTCCATGCAACATTGGTGAGGTAGCAAAGGCGTGCCCATGAACATAGAATATGCTAATCGAGTAGTGGTGATGTTTTAAAACATATGGCAAAAATCTGATACATCGAGTTTCCAAGGTTTTCTCTCTTTTCTATTTTTTGAGGGGATAAGGTTGCCAAATAATCCTGAATATGGAAAAGAATCTGGAAAACCATAGCTGCAAGGATATGATATTGAAGTACATATTACCATGTGGAATAATATATAGCCAACAAAGTTTTATATACATATGACGACGTAAATATAACGTAGCTAAAGAACTTAATTATTCTTAGAATTTCATATGCATCTGCATTTGGTAGATAGAGCTGTATGAGTTATATTCAGTGTGAAGTCTACATGTGTAATGCACACTTGGATTCAATCATAGAAAAAGAACAATCCACACATAATAACTTGAATATGATGGTCAACCAGCAGAACGGGAAATTTAGGTAGTGAAGTAGCACGTTGAAAATTGTGTGCTGATTATATTATACTATAGTACAAGTTGAGAATTCTTTTTTTCCCCTCTCTGATTTCTTATGCGTACTTCAGGTCAAGGATCGTCTCTAATTATATGCACGGGAATATTGACTGGCTACACAGATACTTTATACAAGATGTTGTCTCAGCTCTCAGGTAGGTGATGAGATCGTCGAGAACTTCTTAAAGATATGAAGTTTCCTTTTTAATGGTTCCTTGTCATAAATTTGGTCCTGGAGTTTGTGATAATTAGAGTTATTGTATCCTTATCTGTTATCCTTTAAAATGTTCAAGAATGCCTGCATCTCCTTAACAAGATTAATTAAGAGCTATGTGCCCTTGAGTAGCTTGAAAACCTGACTCATTGTTGTTGTTGTTGTTTTCATATACTCTGGTCATTGGTCAGTGCTGTGAATTTGAGATGACATAAGGTGACCAAAAGAAAATTTTCCGTTGATCGGAGAGGGAAAATTCAGGGTTTCTCTACTTATTACAGCATTATATTATAGGATGCTTATTAACAAGATTTGTGTTCCTTGTTAGTAGTTTCCTTCTACATATTTGATTGCAGACATTGTTTACACAATCAATATTATGCCCTAACTTCGTAAGCTTGCTGATTTTGAGAACCATACCACTGCAGATGCATCAGCCTAAGATTTCTTATCAGAGTTACATTTCTGATTTTTTGTAGTACAAATACTCTTAAGTCTCTTTCATTTTTATTTGTTATTTAAAGTTGTTGTCATTCATCAGTGGCTCTTACGTAATTGTTTTAGACTGTTTAGTGATACAGAAGGATCATTGGGGGGCTGGGTGGGGGGGTGGTCTCTCTAACTTCTCCTCAATCCTCTGATTTTTTTTTCTTCTATCTACGTTTATTATTTGTAAAATTCAACTTCATATTAGAGTAGTTCGACGGAACTCGCAATTATTTGCTGCTGATTCCACACACGAGTTGTCATCAGGTAGTGCATCTGCAGCTGTATGGTCAACAGTGCTGGAAATTGATGCAACTTATATCCTTCAGTAGCTCAAATTTAGATGGACTTAGTGATTTAGGTTTGATTTTCTTATGAACAGGTGGGCAGTTCTTTAAAAAATATATAGAAATTGCTGAAAATTATGCAACTTTCCAGCACTGGAGGTTTAATTTATTTATTTATCGAAGCAGTGTGTATGGATTAATTTATCTGAAAAATAGTTTTTTTCAATATTAGAATAAGTCGTTTGCTTGACCTTGAGAGATTAACATAAATATCATAGCTATAGGACTAAAGGAGATATACGTAAATGGGGAAGAGTTATCCGTTCGAAAAGAAAAATGCAGTGGTTATTTGATTTATCTGATAATCCATTGAGTTGTTGGAGTGTGTTGTTTGGCTGTGTGGTCAGCACTCCGCCTCTGTTAGACCCGTGGACCATTTGATATACATTATTACGCCTTCCTCTAACAGCTTAAGCTTTTAGAATAAAGTGGTTGTCAACATGGCATCCGAGCAGGAAGTCCCAGTAGGTCGCAGGTTCGAGTCCTCGGCAAAGTGTTGAAAGGGGGGTGGGGTGGGTGGGTGTTGTTTGGCTGTGTGGCCAGCACTTCGCCTTTGTTAGACCTGCGGACCATTTGATATACATTGTTACACCTTCCTCTAACAACTTAAGATTTTAGAGTAAAGTGGTTATCAACATAACAAGGGAAGATGTTGGAACTTTTTATTTCCGAAATAGCATAAATGCTTCTTAAAGTTGACAACTCCAGAGCCTTTGGGGCCTGGGATATCTCTGCAGCAGCCAAATCAGCTTGATGGACCCTGAAGGAGCCGGCTCCAATAATGACATACATCTAGGTTTCCACCCCTATATTCTGGGATATGATAAAAATATGGATTTCATGGTACTTGTCAAAAAAAAAATATGGATTTCATGGTGCTCTGTGCCCCAAACTTGAGTTTGCAGGCCAATTCCCTAGCTTACCTTCCAAGAAATGAATATCTTGGATTTCTAGATCACCGTGAGTTGAAACTCTATGATGCATTGACGATGATCAGACACCATTCCTACATCATCAGCGGTGTTTTAAAAAATAATCTGAAAATGAACAATGTGATGGGCAAGTATGCAGGCATAAGTAACCAGAGAGTCTTTGAAGGAAAGAGTGAAAATGTGGCGTCTATTGTGCTGTCCATCAAGGGGAGTTTATTTCTGTGGTCCAAATTATCTAGAATTTGCAAAGGGCTTTTTTTCGAAGATTTCGTTTTCCAATGGGATCTTATATGCTCGAGAGACGTTTGATTCTATTGTATTTTTTTAGCCTTTTGTTTTGCTTTGATTGGATGTAGTTTTAGTAGGTCAACTCGACCTCTTTAACTGATTCCTTCTGTAATCATTTTGATCTTAATGAAAATTATACTTATAAAAAAAAAACAAAAGTATGCAGGCATAATAAACAGCGAGTAGAGGATACAAATAAAAATACCAGTAGCAACCTTAGTGGTTTCTTGTGCCAATCCTCAGTACGTGTATTGCTTTCTTCTTCTCGTGGATCTATATAAGTCCATGCATTAAATTTTGTATATGGTCTAACCTTTGTGTTCTAATTTTGTTAGTTTGATGAATGGTCAACTTCAATTTTTTTAACTTTTCCAACATATTTTTCAGTATCGAAATTTCTTGCTATGATGAGCTATGTGTCAATAAGCTAACCAATGTTTCATTCACGGAGGAAAATGCTCTTAATTTCGCAGCATGAAGAGAGGAATGACAGTTTGTGCTTTAAATTTCTATCCAAACCTTCTCTATTTATACGCATGGATATGCCATTTCTACTTCATAATTTTATTCATGTATAATGTTAGCTCGAGTGACTTTTTTTCTTCATTTACAGTATCATGCCATTGTTACTTGGCAGCTTGTATCCTATTCATATGTGCTATATTTGCAGGAAGTGCTTTGACTTGGTGGCCATATATATTTGGAGTACTAGGTGTTTTCACTGTAGTCACTATGTGGGCAGTGGTAGTAACTGAGGGTTGCAGGAAGATCAAGTTGCAGTATTATGCTTTTAAACTCGCTTCTGCTGCAAGGTAAAATTTCCGATCATTGTTACCCATATGTTTAGTCCTCTTTTTTCAAAAGGCAACTACAAGTTCAATAAGTATTATTTAGATTCTTGGCTTGCCATAATATAAATTTGGATGATTGGTTCAGGAGGATGCTGTCATATTCTTACTTAGTTCTGCAGGAATCCAGAAGCTATTATTTGCTTCATGTTCTGTTGCCTCAAGTGTGCATTATAATTCATGCTGTTGTACCATCTAATGGTTTTGAATACATGATATGCAAGTTTTGACATTTATCTTTTGATTCTCATGTTTTCGACAGAGATGACTCACCCATTACTGAGGTGGAGCCCTATATCCCATTCAACATTAATCCATCAGGAATGCAGCCTCTTCTCACCACCACCTATCTCTTGGCATTTCCCAGCATTCTTGCAAGGTTATTTTACCAACAGATAGTTTAGACATGTTTATGTTTGCATCTTTAAGACGGGTAAGGTACCCTTGGTGTACCCTTAGAACTGTCAAAACTCAAAACCTTGTATGCATAGAGTACTGCTCACCTTTGGATGGGTCCCCACCTAAGATATATCTTTACAGAAAACATATCCAATGGGATGACCATAATGATCTATTCTAGACTATATTTAATCATTTTTTTCCGTACCATTCAAATGGATGCTATTTATTGGATGGTTATGATCATCCAATTGGATCAATTTTTTATGTAGGAGATAATCCTTAAGATCTATGCAATGGTACTTTTATTTCCTCTTGCATTTATAAGATTAGCAGGCTCACTCATGTACTATAATATCCTTCATTTCTTTGTTTCCAAGATACTCTTTTGATTTTCTAATATAGAGCATTTCTTGGCAGTCTCCTTCGTTCGCCATTTTGGGAACATGTTAAAGAGATATTGAACCCTGAGACTTCACTTGGAGCAGAACCGTGGGTTTACTATTCAATTTATGCATTTTTTGTCTTTGTCTTCAATATATTTGACATTGTAAGTATCTTCTGAACCCCATATCGGATTATTCTGAATAATTTATGATATTTTGACAAACTTCTACATATGATGTGCATGTTCTCATAGAGTTCCTTTGTTCTCTTGCATTTGCTCCTAAATATTTTCCTTTTCTGGTAATAGCTTCTCAAACATTGTACTAATGATTACAGAAACAAAAATATTTAAAGGTAGTTATTACCTTAAGCTTGGTTTCATTACTAAGTCAGTTTTGTATTTATTTATCTCTTTATGATTAGAAATAGCCATTACTAAATTATAAACCAGTGGCAGTTACAACGATACTAGTTCTTTTACCTTATGTGACGATGCATGTTTACAATTAGTTGTGTAGTCATTGTTCAAAATTTCTAATCCGGCTTGGAATCACGCAGGGCTCTTGGCAACTCGACTAGACTGAGCCAATGGAAAGTGCAACTAGTTGTAAAAATCAATTAAAGTAAAATACTGAAAATTAAGAAAAACAATGAAAATTTTGTACGTATATAAAAATAGAAGATCATGGTCAACAAGCCACGGGTCTTCAGCCCTCCTAACAATATTTCTTACACATGGGACCTTAGGTCATCAATCTGGACCAGTGTTTTAAAAGGTGTTTGAGGCTTATGCCTTGAGGCTTGCCTCGGGGTGAGGCCTCCCAAAACGCCGCACGGCAATGTTTTTAGAATTTAATTGGATTACAATATTTGAAGAAATATGTGCTTCAAATCAAATCAGGGTTCAAATCGTTAGATTATAAAATTCATAAAGATTTTTCTTTATGAGTTAAAAAATATGAAATCATATCCAAAGTGATAGGAAAAGAGATTTATTGATAAATTGGATAATTGATTACATTGACCCTAAGATCAATTCTAATTGATCTTATCCTAATCACAATAAGGATAGAATGTGATGAGATACACTTAGTTGTGATTTGGTGTATGATCATATCTCTAATCCTCGCCGTCAAATTCATGGGGATCAATGATCATCATCAGTTTGCTAAAATATCCTTAGTTTGAAAATGCCATGAAGATTGTTTTGATGTCGGTGGTAGCCAATGAAAAAAGTGGTTGCCGGCTAGAATGGTGATCCATGATGGTCCGCCTGAAAGAACGGGAAGGGGCGTAGGGGAGGGGCTCATTCTGATGAATCTAAAATTTCTTTGTTGGAATATGAGGGGGTTGGGGGGCATTGATAGGAGAGGGATTTGTAAGTGTTTTCTCAAAATGTGGTAGGTGGACATTGTGATTCTTCAGGAATCTAAGATGGATGGTAAGAATGATAGGATAGTGGCAGAGATCTGGGGTAGCAGTGGTTGTGGCTGGTTGGACTTACTTGCCAAGGGGTCAGTAGGGGGAATTTTGATGATTTGGAACACCCTCATAAGGTAGTTTTGGTGGAGTCCTATGTAGGGGACTACTCAGTTTCAGTGGTTTGATGGTGTATAGATCAGTGGGAATGGATTTTTACGGGGGTTTATGGTCCTTGCAATAAAAAATTCTGTGAATATTTCTGGAAGAGCTTGATAGCATCCGCACGAAGTGGGCCTATCCTTGGTGTGTGGGAGGCAACATCTGTTGAAGGACATCTCTGTTATTAGCTATTGTTTGGTCTCTCTATGTACTTATTTATCACTTATGTAAAGGCCCACACTTATTAATATAAATAAGATTTATTGGGGTGTGTGTAGGGTTAACACACATAACCCATCTTCTCTCTTCTCTCTCCTCTCTGTGCAGAATTGAAGAACTTCTACTTGGTATCAGAGCAAATCGTCCTTGGATCCATATCCGGACCTACGTACGAGATCGTGGGGGCTTGGAGGAACCCTAGAGGTGTCGTCACTGCGTGTAGCCTCGCTGACGTCATCCAGCCGTACGGCTGACGTTATCAGCAGTACGGACAAGGTAGAGATGGTGGACTGAAACTCTCCTCCCTACTAAATCTCGATTTTTGGTGATTTTTTTGGAGCCTTATTCGATGTGTTTTTGCTGATTTAAAAAGAAAAATTGCAAAAATCATTTTTTTCTTCTCGGTGCTTTGTGGAACCATACAGCGACTATGGGGGGGGGCTTGTTGCTTCGTTTTAGTCCCATATTATCATATCTACACATCCATAGGTGGATCTCTCAAATCCATGGAGGATTGAAGTGTGTGGGTCGATTTCTCTCCTCCTCTACTACCGCCGGTGGCTTTTTTGGGGTCAAGAGTGCTGTCCACGCACTCCCCTTCTCTATGCATACTCACCATACGTCTTCTCCAAATGTTTTGACCCTTTTTGGCTGCGATTTGGGTGCTCTATGGCGTACCCCTTGCTCCGTGATTGCTTAACAGGTGCGATTTACATCGAGGGACTCGTTCTCTCCTCTATATACCTTCAGATCTGTTTTTGAGGGATTTTTTTTTATTTCTTTGTGGATTGTTACTCTTTGTGGTACTCTTATTTGCTTTTTTGGAGTGGGGATGTCGACTTTGAATGAGTCTAGGGCATCCGATGTGTCCTCCGGCTCCACCAGGACTACTGTTTCAGTCCCAATGTCGTTTGAGAATTCGAGTTTGCAGATCACCACCACCAAGTTGACTAGAAAAAATTACTTGGAGTGGTGTAGGGCTGCCAAGATGTTTATTGGTGGTCGAGGGAAACAAGGGTACATTACTAGTCGATTACCAGCACCTGCTGAGACAGATCCTAAGTTTGAACAATGGGAGACAGGTAATTTAGAGGTTATGTCATGGCTCCATAACTTTATGGAATCCCACATTAGCAGAGGATTCATGTTTTTTTCCACGGCCAAGGAGATCTGGGATGTAGTAGCCCAGATCTCTCAAATCCATGGAGGATTGAAGTGTGTGGGTTGATTTCTCTCCTCTTCTACTACTGCCGACGGCTTTTTTGGGGTCAAGAGTGCTGTCCATGCACTCCCCTTCTCTATGCATACTCACCATACGTCTTCTTCAAATGTTTTGACCCTTTTTGGCTGCGATTTGGGTGCTCTATGGCGTACCCCTTGCTCCGTGGTTGCTTAACAGGTGCGATTTACATCGAGGGACTCGTTCTCTCCTCTATATACCTTCAGATCTGTTCTTGAGGGATTTTTCTTGATTTCTTTGTGGATTGTTACTCTTTGTGGTACTCTTATTTGCTTTTTTGGAGTGGGGATGTCGACTTTGAATGAGTCTAGGGCATCCGATGTGTCCTCCAGCTTCACCAGGACTACCGTTTCAGTCCCAACGTCGTTTGAGAATTCGAGTTTGCAGATCACCACCTCCAAGTTGACTGGAAAAAATTACTTGGAGTGGTGTAGGGCTACCAAGATGTTTATTGGTGGTCAAGGGAAACAAGGGTACATCACTGGTCGATTACCAGCACCTGCCGAGACAGATCCTAAGTTTGAACAATGGGAGACAGGTAATTTAGCGATTATGTCATGGCTCCTTAACTCTATGGAGTCCCACATTAGCAGAGGATTCATGTTTTTTTCCATGGCCAAGGAGATCTGGGATGCAGTAGCCCAGATTTATTCACAACAGTAGAATGTTGCCCGTGTGTATCAGTTGCGCCAGTATTGCCTCCCTTCGTCAAGGGGATTTGCTCTTGGCTGATTATTTTGCGAAGCTCCGAGGTATGTGGGAAGAACTGGACTTTTATCAGGTCTTTACACCTAAGTGCCCAGAGAATGGCTCGCAATATCGAAAGTTGGTTGAACAGAACCGGAGTTATGAGTTTCTTGCCGGCTTGAAAGTTGATTTTGAGTTAGCTCATGTCTAGTTGCTTAATAAAGACACCTTGCCATCCCTAAATCAGGTATATGCGTATGTCAGAGTGATGACAGCCGCAAAGAGGTCATGTCTCCTTTTCCCAGCCATGAAAAGTCCGCATTGGCTGCCTTCCCGTCTACTTCCAACGCCCTTAAGTCTAAAACCTCGGTCGCCACCAGTGGCCCCAAGGGGGGTCCTCCATCTACTTGTGCTCATTGTGGCAAGAAAGGCCACACCAGGGATCGATGTTGGAGCTTTCATGTTTGTGAGGGGTGTGGTCGTAAAGGCTACAACAAGGATCGCTGCTACCAAATTCATGGCCGACCACTACAGCTGCCTGGGACTCCCACTACTGCTCACAGTGCAACTATGGATTCTACACCAGGGTTGCCACCCACCTATACTGCTGCTCCTCAGCCTTCTGCTACGTCCCCAGCCCCCTTCTCTAGAGATGAGATAGAGAACTTGTATTGCTTTATGGCCCAACTGGATGGTCCCACTGCCGCTTCTACGTTCGCACAATTAGGTATCATTAGCTCTGCCAACCTTGTCTCTGCTTCCGCTTCTACTACTGATACACCCTGGATCATTGATTCGGGGGCTTCAGAGCATATGACCAGTATGTCATCTTCTTTTTCTTCATATTCTGTGTTTTGGTGCGGATAAAGTCCGCATTGCCGATGACACCCTTTCTTCTGTCTCAGGGAAAATGCGTGTCACTATCTTTTCTGGCCTATCTTTACCTTCAGTATTTCATGTTCCCAAATTTGCCACTAACTTGTTATTTGTCAGTTCTCTTACAAAGAACTTTAACTGCTCTGCAACCTTTTTCCCTATCAATGCGAGTTTCAGGACTTGGCCACGAGGAGGACGATTGGCATTGGACATGAAGTGGGTGGTCTCTATGTCCTGGATGCGACTCCTACAGCCTCTGCAGCCCTTCAGTCTAGTAGTCTTAGCAATAGTGTCGATAAAGAGCATCTTATGTCTTAGCATGCTCGTTTAGGTCATGTGTCATTTCCTTATTTACGGGTGTTATTTCCTGAGTTGTTTAAATCAGTGTCCATGTCTGATCTTTATTGTGAGATTTGTGCGCTGTCCAAACATTGTCGCACTACTTTTCTCCCTCGTGGTAATAAAAGTTTATCTATTTTTGACATTATTCATACTGATGTTTGGGGGCCATCCCCTGTTACTTCTTTCTTTTGCTATCGATATTTTGTTTCTTTTGTGGATGATTTTTCCCGCTGCACATGGATATTTGTCATGAAGTCAAAAGATGAAGTTTACTCTATCTTCAAACAGTTTCACAAAATGGTTCTTACTCAGTTTGGGACATGCATTAAAATCCTCCGATCTGATCAAAAGGGGTGGGGGGGAGTACATGTATGGGGGTCTGCAGTCGTACTTAGCTGAACATGGCATTGAACATCAAAATTCTTGTGCCTTCACTCCACAACAGAATCAAGTTGCTGAACGCAAAAATAGACACCTGTTGGAAGTGGCTCGTGTACTTCTGCTGTTGCACCAAGTTCCTAAAACCTATTGGTCCGATGCAGTTCTTCTTGCCGCATACCTCATCAATCGTATGCCGTCTCGGTCTCTTCAGTTCCGTACTCTGTACCACTTGCTGCGTCCTACGAATCCTCATTTTCTGGTTCCCTCGAAGATCTTTAGTTGCGTGTGTTATGTCCACATCCTTGGTCCGCATCGCATCAAGCTGGATCCGAAAGCTTTGAATTGTATTTTTTTGGGGTACTCCTCGACACATAAAGGCTATAAATGTTTCCATCCTCCTACTCGTAAGCGGTTCATCACCATGGATGTCACTTTTTTTTGGAGTCGGCCTCTTATTTTTCAGGTCTCACTCCTGCCTTTCCTCAGGGGGAGCTTCTTAATAGTGAGGAAAGGCATGTCTCATCTGATTCTGTTTCTTTGCCATTGGCTATGGATGCTCCTGACAGTGGTCCCAGTCCGACTATGAATGATACTATTGACAGGGGTACTGGTAAGCAGGGGGAGTTGCAGGTGTACTCAAGGCGTCGACCCGGAACACAGATCACCACTGAACTCTAGGGCCAACAGTCATCCTCATCGGATCCAGGTAACCTCACCTCTAGCTCTGTTCCTCCCTCTTCTTATGATAGTGGCTCTGACCTTGAAAGAGATCTTGTACCCAACATCCGATTGCTAACTTTGTTTCGTATGATAATCTATCTCCGTCATACAAATCCTTTGTTACCTCGTTGTCCTCGGTTGCTTTTCCTTCATCTATTATAGAAGCTTTGAAGCATCTCAGGTGGAAAGAAGCAATGTATGAAGAGATGGATGCATGGAAAAAAAACAGCACTTGGGAGTTGGTAGACTTGCCAAGAGGCAAGAAACCCGTTGGATGCAAATGGGTTTACATTGTGAAATGCAAGCCTGATGGTTCAGTGGATCGGTACAAAGCAAGATTGGTGGTGAAATGTTACTCTCAGACTTATGGAATAGACTACAAGGAGACATTCGCTCTTGTAGCTAAGCTCAACTCTATCAGGGTTATTCTATCTCTTGCCCGAACCAGTCTTGGCCTCTATTTCAACTAGATGTCAAGAATGCTTTTCTTCATGGGGATTTGAAGGAAGAAGTGTATATGTTGCCCCATCCTGGCTTTCAACTTTCTGGGGATAAACAAAAAGTATGCAAGCTTCAAAAAACTTTGTATGGTTTGAAGCAGTCTCCAAGAGCGTGGTTTGGACACTTTAGTGGGGCAGTCAAGCGAATGGGGTATAGTCAGAGCCAAGCTGATCATACTCTGTTCATTAGACATTATAAGGAGAATGTGACGATTCTGATTGTATATGTCGATGATATTATTATTACGGGTAATTGTGCTGTAGAAATTACCCAGTTGAAGAGTTCTTGGCATTGGAATTTGAAATCAAGGATCTGGGTAAGTTGAAGTACTTTCTGGGGATATCGATAAAAAAAGTACTTTTTGGGGATAGAAGTTGTGAGATCTAGCAAATGAATCTTCATCTCTCAGAGGAAATATTTGTTGGGACCTACTGCAGGATACTGGTATGCTAGGGGCTAGGCCTGTCGACACACCCATCGAGGCAAATCATAAACTCGATGGTCAGTCCGGAGTGCCTTTGGAGGATGTGAGTAGCTTCCAGCGATTGGTAGGGAGACTTATATGCCTGGCACATACTGGCCCTGACATTGCATGTGTTGTGAGTGTAGTTAGTCAATATATGCATTTCCTCGGACTCCACATTTGGAAGTTGCGTACAGGATTTTGAGGTACTTAAAATCTTCCCCAGGTCGTGGCCTACTATTCAGTTTTCAGGGCCACGTGCGTGTGGAGGGTTTCACAGATGCGGATTGGGCAGGAGCCCAAGATGATAGGCGATCTACATCAGGGTATTGTTCTTTTGTGGGAGGAAATTTGGTTACATGGCAAAGTAAAAAACAACAGGTTGTTGCATGGTTGAGTGCAGAAGTTGAGTTTCGATCAATGGTCCATGCTGTCTATGAGTTACTGTGGCTTAAGGTGTTACTTGGAGAACTCGGTTTTCCCGTAGAATGATCCATGTCATTATACTACGACAACAAGGCGGCGATAAGTATTGCCCACAACCCAGTTCAATATGAAATGACCAAACACATCGAGGTGGATCGTCACTTTATTCGTGAAAAGGTGGCATCGAGAGTAATCTGCACTCCTTTCATTCCTACATATGATCAGCTAGCAGACATTCTCACGAAAGGTGTTGCATCGGCTCCGTTTACTAAGTGCTTGGACAAGTTGGACATGATTGATATCTATGTCCTAACTTGAGGGGGAGTGTTGAAGGACGTTTCTGTTATTAGATATTGTTTGGTGTCTCTATGTACTTATTTTCTCACTTATGTAAGGGCCCACACTTATTAATATAAATAAGATTTATTGGGGTGTGTGTAGGGTTAATACACATAACCCATCTTCTCTCTTCTCTCGCCTCTTCGTGCAGAACTGAAGAACTTCTACTACATCAACGCGATTCGGTTTGTGTTTGAGAGAAGGGAGGTAGGTGGATGACGAAGTACATGAAGGAGTTTGAGAACTTTGTAAATAGACGATGCTTGATGGATCTCCCCTTTAAAGGGCCTAACTTCATGTGGTCCAACAACCAAGTTAATCCCGCTATGTCTTGGCTAGACAGATTCTTGGTGTCCGATTAATGGACTAGGTTGTGTTTCGTTATCTTCCAATAGGTCCTCCCCAAACTGGCTTCGACTCACAACCCATTTTTGCTAGGATGTGGGACCATTCGTAGACGACCCTCCCCTTTCAGATTTGAGAACATGTGGCTCGAGGAGCCAAACTTCCATGGGCTAGTGGCTGAATGTTGGAAGTATTTTGTGTTCTTGACTTCTTGGGTAAGGTAGGATTTATATTTAGAAGCAAGTTGAAAGCACTGAAAGGTAAGATTAGGGAGTGGAATAGAGATGTGTTTGGGAGGGTGGATACGAAGATGGGAGAGCTTTTGGAAGACATTGCTGCTATTGATGCCACGGAAGAAGATGGGCCATTCCTAGAGGAGAAATGGACAAGAAGAGTTGAAGCCAAGGAGGACTATTCCAATTCGGCCAGATTGGAAGAGATAAGCTAGAGGCAGAAATCTAGAGTAAGATGGTTGAAGGAGGGAGATAGTAACTCTAAATTTTTGCACCAGATTGCTAACGCTAGAAGGAGAAGCAATAGCATTGTTAGACTTATGATAGATGGGAAGCCAGTGGAAGAGGAAGAAGAAATCAGAGAGCATCTTGTGGACTATTATTCTAAATTGTATTATGAGCCAAGACATTTTAGGCCACCCTGGATGGTATGCAGCTTGATAGCATCAGTTTGGAGCAGAAAGAGTGCATTGAGAGACCGACTTCAATACCCCTAACCACTTAGGGTTCTTTGTTACGGGCTTTATAACTTCTTTTTAAATCTTTAAGGGCCCCTTTAAGTTGATCGATTAAAGAGGAACAATAAAAGTCAAAAAATAAAATAAGAAACACGTGTGGAAAGACGTAGTAAGAAACACATTATAAATTTGTTTAATTAAAACACCCACTATTTTTTCTTAGTGTTAAACGTTTAGAAAAACCAAGAAGTACAAACGTAGGAGTTATTGTTTTCACTTGAAAATGTGCCCCATGTGTAAGATTCAAGTCGTGAATTGTGCATGAATCCTAAAATTCGTATAGGAATAAGATTTGTATCTAAAGGGATCCAAACATAAGATTCAAATCATTTGCGTTATGATTTGATTTGAATCGTAGGATTTTAATTACACTGCCCTAAGGCTTATTTAAAAAAAGTTTTAAGAGCTTGCGAGGCATACGCCTCATGCCTATATGGGTGGGTGGGAGCAACCGTACTTTAAAAAATTCAATTTATGTCATCTTTTTCTTTTCTTTTTCCCCTAAATCATTGTTAAATAATAATAAATTATTCTAAGTTCAATACCAATTATTTTAAGGTCCTTAAGTATAGAAGGAGAGCTTTGAATACCAATTGAATGGTTAAGATGAAGTGAGGAATCTCTGTGGAGATTGGCAAACTTTATTGATCAGTCAAAGAATATAGTTGGAGAGGAGATCCCTATATTCTCTCATATGCTAATGGAGGTGGATGAATCAGTGGACTCCATCTAAAAGTGGTGTACCTGGAGACTTTGTACATAGGGAACTCTCCTCTTCAATTCTCCATGTCAGTATGATTCATGCTCATTACTTACAAAAATAATATGTAAATAAACAGAATTGGGGAGAAGAGTATTAGATAGAGAGAGAAAAGGAGAAGTGAAATTAGGAAGAGACCTAGAGAGTAAAATGGATTGACAATCGGAAAATAAAAAAACGGAGAGAGGAAACAGGTATCTGCTTGTATGAAGTTGAGAACATGTGTGCAGGTGTGTGGGAGTCCCGAAACTTATGAAGCCCCATATAGGATCCATAATATTTGGCAAAACCTTTAGTGCAAATCCAATTTGTGCCAGGCATAAGGTTCAAGCAGGCGCTGAGTTTTTACAACTTACTGCTGCAAAACCCTGACACGTCAAGTTCTATATGCTGGATTTAATACCTAAAGTTGTTGGATATAGATACATAGTTTTGACTTTAATGTTACAAATCAATTCTATATGTTGTATTTAATGCCTATAATTGTAAGCTATAGAGAAAATATCTTTTGACCATCAATCACCTGTGCAGGCCAACTTGCCCAAGGAAATTGCTGATTACTTGAATAAAATGGGTGCTAGAATACCAAACATAAAGCCTGGGAGGGCCACAATAGAACATCTAACAAAGATTCAGGCATCAACACGTTTTTGGGGTACTTCCTTTGTTAAAAGAACAAGCATTGCCTACAAGCATATTCACAGTGCAAAGTCAAACAAATTAATCTTTTGCTCTCTTTTTATTTTTTTGTTTCTTTTCTTTTTGTGAAATTAATGCAGGGGGACTATTATTAAGTATTTTGGCCACCACTTCAACCTTGCTTGATCATTATTTACGGCGTATCAATCAGGGGTTTGCAATTGGGTTCACGTCAGTCCTAATCATTGTAAGTGAAGTGCTAAACTTCAGGCCTTATAATTAAGCATGCACTCCAATTCATGTTAAAAATATAATCTTTTTTTCCTGATATCAGTTGAATGCATTACTTTGAACATTTGATAATACTGTGGTGGGACATGCTTCTCTGTTTCTATGTTAGGTATGAGCGATCTTTGTTGTGGTTATGGTTGTTTTCTCTCTGTTTTATTCTAAAAGCAAGTAGGATTTACTGGGTAGCATCAAATGGGAGATCTGCTCCATGTGCGTAGTGGACATTAAAGGAACCATGGCAGTGAAGCCATTAACTGTTTTCATTTTGATGAAATCATATCGTGGAGGATTGGTGCTGGAAGTCAGATTATCAATTTCAAACAATGATAAAGTATTATTCTTGTGGATACGATAGACTTTGTTGGAAGTACTGTTCCCTTGTGGATAGAGTATACTCTGTTGAGTATTGCACCCTTTGTTCATCTTGTTCCCTTGAGGTCTGAAATCATGTATAGTTAGTCATAATTTCTATATCTCTAGATGATCCCACAAACATAGCATTTGTTGTAAAATGATGCTTGAAGAGGCATTTTTCTTGTTACTATTTGCTATTCCATCATCTTGTTTGCCCTTTCAATGACGCCATTCTTTATTGGCCTTCAGTGAGATAAGTGCGATTTATCTTGGAAGTTCCTGTATATGCATCATCTTCATCATCATCATTATCTCAAGTCTCAACAATATAGGCCGTCTACACAAATCCTGTTCCTCCATTCGATTCTGTCTAAAGCTTAGTTGCTGGAAACTCTTACATAGGGTGACACACCCGCTTTAGAACTGTGCTTCTGACTTGGGAGCTGTTTCGAACTCGAGGTTCTAAGATGACAAACGCGAACTTGTTTGAGATGGACTCTCGATTTGTAAAACAACGAGTATTTGACTAGAAATTTAAAAAACAAAGCTCAATGATTCTCTTATGTTGTGAAAAACTTAATCTTCTACTACAAAAGTAACATTATAAACTTAAAATATAATTTATCACTCACTAATTTATCATATTATCTGGACTTGTGAGAAATAATATGCATATGTATATCCTTCTAAAATAAATTAACTCTCTTTAATGTGTGTGTGAATCTGTCCAGAGTTACACACTATTCTTACATCCAGTTGTGGGGACCACTTGGAGATCATGTTGGACTATCCAACTACACATTGATTATTTCAATGTTGCCCTGGGAGAGTATTTCGATGGACTTTCTAGGAGGGTTGCCGAAGACAAAATTTGGACATGATTATTTGTTTGTGGTTGTCGATCGCTTCAGTAAGATGGTGAGCCTACTTCCATGAAAGTTATTCTTTCAGCTTGTTTGGAAGAATTTTGGGTTGCCTACTTCCATAATTTCAGATCGATTTGCGAGCCATATTTGGAGTTCCTTGTGAGGGATGATGGACACTAAGCTGAAACGAAATACCACTTTCCATCCACATACGGATGGGCAAACAGAGGTTGTGAACAGAACGATGGTGCATCTCCTTTGAGTCTATAATTTTAAGCGTCCAAATATGTGGGATGAAAGCCTGCTTTGTCTTCAGTTCGCATTTAATCGGGCTTTCATAGTTCAACACAGAGTTCACCATTCAAGACGTGTTTGAGGACTTTGTCTTTTGATTGGATAGTCTTTGCTCTAGGGACTGATTTTGTTGGGGCCCTTTTCTTCCTGGGGCTGTTCTTGGAGGTTTTCTCGACCTCTTTTCAGCCCAGGCTTTTGTAAGCTTTTTTATCCTTTTCAATAAAGTTTACACTTGTCAAAAAAAAAAAATATTGGCGATCAACAATTAATTGGGAAAGAAAAAGATGAAAAAGTCCGGGCTAAACGTTTCTTGGAACGGATAAGAAAAGTACACTAGGAGGTAGAGGCACAGTGATATGGATCACAGCAGTACAAGGATCAACATGATTAGGCATAGAGTAAGGTGTGATATCCACGAGGGTGAACTTGTTTGGCTTTGGCTGAGCAAAGATTGGTTGAAAGGAGATGGTAAGAAGTTGCAACCTATGGACCATTCAAAATTATAAAGAAATTGGCGAAGAGGCCTATCAGCTATACTTGCCACCTTACATGTAGATGCACTCAGTATTGAATGCTGAGAACTTGAAATTGTCAAGGAACTTGATTTCCCTCTATTGATGATCTTTGGGTGGAATAAAAAATCTATTGGCTTAGGACTGCATTTTCGAAAGGAAGGTGACGGAGACATGACAGGGAAAGTATCGCTCTTTTCGCATTGGCAAGAAGGGGGCAAATACTTCAGTCAAAGTGGTACAACAAGGATCGGAGAACGAGGGAGTTTCCCCACCTTCAATTTTAGATGTAGCAGGAGCTAAATTGTCATACAAACTCCGATTGGGACGATTCTTTAATCGTTGGAAAGAAGATGAGGAGACATACGTCACGTACATGCTCGCTTGGGACCCCTTTCGAGATCGTTTGCCCCTCAAAATTGTGGTCAAAGTTACAGTTTATATTTATAGAATCTTTGACCAAGAATATCTCCGGATCCATAGAGATTCTACAGATGTTCCAAGAGAGTTTTGATGTACTTGTATATCTAAATCCGAATATGAAAGAAATTATACTTATTATTTTTAGACTTGTTATAAATAGTAGAAGTAGGACCGTACTGTTAGACTATATTGAATAGATATTAACGCGAAGAGAAGATTGCTTCAATAATTTTCCATTGTTCCTAGATTTTTTTCAATTATTGTTTAACATCCAATTAGGGCAGTTTAGAGGGAGCGATTCCTCTTCTCCAATCGGATAAGAAACAACTAATAAGTATGGGATATATTCTTCTCAGACGAGTATGTCTTTGAGAGCTTCCCAAATCTCCTTGGTAGTGTTCAATTACATCACATTGGAAGTCACCCGAGGTTCCATACTATTACACAACCAAGTCATTATCAGGGCATTTTCCTGCACCCACTCACCATAATTGCTCTAATCCGCTGTCGGCTTTTGAGCAGTCAAGTACTTAAGTTTCCCTTTTGCAACAAGGAAGACTTGTACTGACTTCGGCCATTGCAAATAATTTTTCCCATTTTTACGGAGGTCATCTGAGCTGCAAAAAAATCATAAGTATTTAACATACCGGTTTTTAGGGTTTTATTCTCCATGATTACTAAAAAAATATAACCAGAATAAACTACTTACGAATGATTCCAACAACTTCGAGTAGCTTCCAGCATCCAAATACAGGAACACTGTCCAATCCACTCATGTCATGTGGATCACAAACAACGAGCACCACAACTACAGCCAGAGTGGCTTGCGATTTGTCTTGTGATCGGCACTATTCATCGTCATTGTTTATCGGGTACTATTCATCGGCCACTATTCACTGGTATTGTTCATCGATACTGTTCAAATGAAGGATGAACCCTAAATAAACCCTAAAAAATTGTGGAGATGAATCCCACTACGATACCATGTAGATTTATTTAGGTTTCAGCATACCAACAATAAATGAGGGAAAATGAAGAAAAGAGAAGTGAAGAAGAGAAGAGAGAAGAAAAGTAAAGAGATGACATAGGATAAAGAGGTGAGAGAAAGTGAACTTCGTTAAGAGTGCACCATCTCCTCAAAATTGCTTATATTCACTTTGGTTTCACACACAAATTACAAGTATGCCCTTCTAGGAGCCAATAATAAGAAAAGATAAAATAAATAATAGATAGAAATACCTCTACATGCATATCTATACTCAGCAACATCTGAATGTTCAAACTATTGATGTTCTTCGAAATTTTGTAATCATCAGGATTAATACCACAGGAATCTCAAGACCACTGCACAACTTTCGAAGAACATCCAGTGGTTTGAACACACTGACGACGATGCTACCTTAACGTCCTAAGGATGATGCTCTCATTTCCCATAAAAGGATGGGATGTTATTCATGGATTCATGCACAATTTGTGCTTCCCTTGAATTAGCTGATAGTGAGAGTTCTTTAATTACATCTCATTATTTTGAAAGGACAGGGTTGCCATATCTCGGAACGAAAAAATCAATTTATAGTGTTCATAATTAAATGACATTCTATGTTCATTCTTTTCTACATTTGTTACATGTTTTTCATGCTGTAATTGATTATTTTTTTCCTCTCTTTAATACATAATCCTGTTGATTTTTTTGGGTATAATAACTATAAATTCTGACTAAGACTGGTTTTACTGGTTCAGGTGGGTTCGATTATTGAACTTAGAAGATCCTATCAAGCATATAATGTAATGCCAACTTTGAGCAAGGCTCTAAGGCGGTATGGTGTCTAGTAGTTAAATAAACATGTGCTTAGTGTTGAGGTAATGTTGTACTACTACCCATTAACTTCAAGAACCTTTGTGGCTGGTTAAAATGCTGGCTGCTAAAAACAGGTCTTCCTTTTTTTGCAGAATTCCAGTCACTCCATATTGTAACTGTTGATTGATCTAGGGTGTTAGTGAAGAAGCATCTCCATGGCGGAATTAGAGGGTCCCTGCAAAGATCAAAATGTTACTTCCAACAGAAGTATCATGGTTGCCAGAAGCAGCTGCTGTCTCCTACAGACACCGAGATGCGACAATTTATCATCCGCAATTCCCAGACATAATTAGAAAGTCATAGCTATCCATTTCGATGCAATAGCAAGTTCTAATGCCCTAAATTTAAACCCGGCTTCTGTTATTATAATTATATCCCATATTCTTATATCTGCTTGGTCTAGAACGAGTTCGTTCTTGGAATATATTGAGATGCAATTGTAGTCATGGTTCGAAGTCTCAGCCGATCCGTTTCGGGATCGGTGGCCATTGAGATGATCTGAAATGGGGTTGTCCCGCCCGAGATGCACTGTTCTTCAACCCTCATGTCATCTCGAGCGAGACGATCCGAGACGAGCGGTACATCTGGATCGGCTCCCACCGAACCAGCCTCCGATCCTGAGAGTTTCAACCATGATGGTAGTTCTATTTTGACATGCATTGGGGTTCTACACTTCTAGCCACTTGCAAAAAAGAAAAAGAAAAGACGCAGCCTGTTTTATCATTCTCAACGCAGCATATCAAGTCATTCTGGAGGATTTGATAAATAATGTCATTGGACGCCTTCAGTGGTCCATGGAAGGCGCATTGCAGAATAATCATGCTCATCAAAAGGAGGTTTTGAGTTAGGTTCAAAACAGAAAAAGTGGTGGCATTGCTAAGTGACACCATGACCAGGTTCAATTTTGTTTTTACTCCACATTTGATAGGATTAGAAATTTAGTTATATGATTTATTGTATTGTGCCGGTACTCAACATTGGCATAAATCACTAGTTCATACAGATAATCAACTGATTGATGATTTCTGTCCGTTGGATTTAACTACCTTAAAAAGTTAGAATGTAACGGCTGGAAATCAGCCATGAAAAATGCTCAAATCCAACAGCTAGAAATCACTAAATATAGGTCCATCAAGGGGTATGTCAAACTGACATCCATAGGTTGGACGACCCAAATAGTTCGCTTTTTGAGGGGTGGACATCAATTCTTTTTTTTCTCATTTAGAAACTCTTTACTTCTCGTTTCAATCTCTCTCTTGTTTCTACCTAGTTACTGAAAGACAACGGTGGCGAATCACACCCGAACTATATATATAACATACCGACAAAAGAGTGGAGGATTTGGCAGTTTGGTAATGGTCAAGGAAAATGCATATTTTACAATATTGTCCTTCTATCAAGACCCAGTTGGTGTTTACTATCTGAACCATTTCCCTGTGGGCCACAATCCTTAAAAAGAGTACATATTTTTTTGATAAATCCGAACCATATATTAAGAAAAGGAGATCTAGAAGATCTCTAGGGAAACAAAGGGGAAAAGAAAACAAGTTACAAGAAAGCCAAAAACAGACACTACTCTCTACCCATGAGTAAAATTTTGAAGCGGTGTGAAGCAGTTGCCAATCACATTACGTCACAATCCGCTCTTCAAAAGCATTTCTGGGTTTGTGGCGTGATGTGATTGGCCACTGCTTCGCCGCTTCAAAAATTATGAGAGTCAAACTTGAAAACCATGTCACTAAAGAATACACCTCTTACTTCGTGGAAAATGGAGAATGCCCAAAGCTTCGAGCAAACTGGAGGAAGAACCTGCTTGGGAGGATATTCTGACGGCTAGCTACCAGAAACTGACACATTTTGGTTGAAATCCATGGCCAATGTAAAAGGAAAGGTAAGTTTATTACCCACTGACTAAGCAAGAGTATATTATACAGACAATTCTTTTGTCCAACTCTTTATGCTCAACCTTATTATACAAAAATTATTTTCATACCTTTTTGTCAGCCTGGCAATTTGGCCCGTCGGTGACATGCTTTTGTGACAAGTGATCACAGGAGCCACACGCTAGTGAGTTGAAAAATATTCTGAACCGTCCAGTTTACCGTTTCAACTCCATAATTGGTAGGGTTAGAAATTTCAAAAGGTGCTCATTTTTTGACCATCGTGGTAGCCAAAAATCAACCCTTGAAAAATCTGCATGTGGGCCCCCTGCGACCATTGTGTATATATTGCTTTTGTGACAATGACATGGTTGTGGAGTCCACAGTAGATGAGTCAAGGGCTGATTTTTGGCAAATATATTCTTTTCAGTATGAATACCAACCTTACAAAAAACCAGCCCATTCCGACAATTTTTAACCTCATGAAAAGTAGATTACAAATTGAAATATTCTAAACTGTCCATTTTACCGATAACTCCACAATGAAGGGTTAGGAAAAAGCTGATTTTTTTGTGAGGATGATCTCCAGGTAAGGACATCCTCTTTCACCAAAAATCAATCCTTGACTCATCTGCATTTGAGCCCACAACTTGTCATTTTATTTGAAAGAATGCCAATTTATCCCAAAGGTTGGACATTTGGGCGACTATGGGGCATATCCAGAGGATGTGATTTTTAGGTCATGTTCTATCAAAATGGTGAACCATCAATTGAACAATAGACTCACACAGTTCATACACGCAGGTAGAACATCGTTATACGAAACATAACCTTTTGAGGTTAAGAGTCTTCATGAAACTAGTCCCTTAGTTTTTGTTTTGGTAGAAATATAAGATGAATCCATCAAGCTTCTCATTGTTCCCTAGACAACATGAATTTGCAAAACAATGGAAGGGGTGAGATGGAAAAGGATCCTTTGTTGTTCCACAATACTGTATCTAGGTATGTGGGTGATCACCTGGTGCACCCAGATCCGAATATTACACCAAACATATTATTAACTGAAAAATACCTTTACATCCAAACACTAATGCTACAGCTTTCATAAAGAATGCCGAACAAATAAGGAAAAAAAGAATGATTTCAGAACCTCTCCAGATCAAACCAAGATGGAGTAGGAGCCAGCATAGCTCGAGAGCCAACCACATCTTTGACCAAAATAGCATTAAGTACTTGCATTTTTAGCCTGGCCTTACTGGTTCGAGCCGAAACTGCTTCTCTTTTTAGCCAATTATCAATTTCCTTCAGTTTAGCAGCTGCAGCTAAGGCCTCATTAGTAAGGAAATCACTCTGCTTTTGATTACAAGGTTGGTGAACAAGCTAGCTTTCGGAAAAACCTTTTGACTTCCAACTTCTGCACTGTTTTCCTCTTCAGCCAACATATATGTGTGGCAACTTTGGAGGATCAAAAGATATCCGATTTGCCCACAGGTTTGCAAGCGTGAGAAAGTAGCGCTCCCCGTTCCACACCACTGCTTTCATGTCTGGTTTAATTTGAGAAAGCAAAGAGAAATCAAGATAAGGAGATGATGAATGATGTATACGAGGAACTCTAAAGATGAGGAGAGGTGATAATCCCTTCCTTGGGTCCACTTGTTGTACATGAAGGCAAGTTGGGACCATCATTTGGTGGATCCAACTTCTGAGTTTTCTAGGCCAAAAGTGTCCTCAGACGACCCCTGACCATCCAATCTATGACCATAAAAAAATAGCACAATCCAAAATATGTAATTAGGGTCATTGGGTAGGACTTTTGACCTAGGAGATCTCCAAGGGGGGATCCATCAAATGGTGGGTCCCAATCTCTTGCAGCATGTAAATAGGCAAGGAATCCTCCTAATTTGAGCATTCTTCTTCCAAAACTGTGGAATCAAGATTTCTTACATACCTGGCACCATTCCCAGAGATAATACTGACAGCCTACAAATTGGTTCCTGCAGAGCAAAAACATGGTTTTGAAGGGTAAGCGCATCGAGATCATGAACAGACTTAATGGATTCAAGTAATGCCTTGATGTCCCCTTCGTATGCAGATTCAACTGTATCAGAGATACTCTGAAGAGCTTCTTCCAACCCTGAATGTAACCATACAACATCGCACTCCTCCAAAAGAGCAAAGATATCCATAGGGCTTGCAAGGCTTGATAATATCCAAGGCTTGTATAGCGTTGCTGACACTCTCAGCACTGCAACCACTCTATAAATTTCTCCAAGGGCGATAACATAACGCTGGCCTGTATTACTTGCAGAATTATTACGAATGAGATACAAAGTTGAAAGTAGGAAAAAACCAAGAACCCAAATTAAACCCTTGTCTAACCAATACCTTGAGATTTAGATAATATTTGCCTGTGGACATTCTTTTGCAATGACTGCTTCCAAATCAATGAACCATGTTTCAACTCTTGAGTACAAGCTGAGATCATTTTGGACCATGTGGTAATATAACTGGAATGGTCCTCCATGGATCCCAAGGTCAAGATCTTTACCATTGAAATGGCATGCTCCAAAAGTGCAATTGCTGAGCTCAAATCCTTCTCTGCCTATTCACAACATAGTAAATGTTAGCTATTAACTCCAGGTCACCAACAAGCAAAATGGCTTAACTGCCAATTTGAAGTTGAGATTACCATAAAAAGGTTGTAATTTAATTAAAATTGTGTTTATTTGCCTAAACTTTGTTTATTGTCATTTTCAAAAAGAGTTTTGATTTTCTACTCGAGAGTTCCTGAGAATTTAGAATTACAGGGCCAGTGTTCCACACATTTCTTGAGGAGGAGGTATTTGAAAGAAAGAAAAAAGCAGAAAATCCACAAGAAATCGAATAGACATGAAAGGAAGCATTTTTCGCACCCAAGAACAATTTGCATAAGCCCAAAGTCCAAAGCATCTAGGATTAAACAAGATAGGCGTGCCATGGAAATGTTCTCAACTGAAGGGGCCAACACAAATCCCCATCCAAAGCAAATTAGGGAAAAAGACAAGTTGGAGGTGGTGGTGATCATCACTGCCAACACCCCTGTACCATCTGAACTTCAATTTACCCAACCCATGATCAAATGAACTAGTAACATCCATTAATGAGGTTTTTGGGGTGGTTGTTGTCAACATCCATGAGCTTGCTGGGAGCTTAGGATGCAAAATCGGTTGTTTTACAAGATCTTATCTAGGGTTTCCACTTGGTGCATCATGTAGATCTAAATCAAACTGGGGAAATTTGGAAGAAGATTGGCTTCTTGGAAGAATAGATTCTTATCACCTTGATTTGGAGCACACTATCAAGCCTTCCTACACATTTCCTCTCCCTGTTCCGTATATCGGCTTCAGTAGCCAAGCACTTGGGAAATATGGAAAGGGGTATTCTGTGGAATGGTGTGGATGATTTCTTCAGGTATCATTTAATAGATTGGAAGATGGTCTATAAACTGAAAGATGATGAAGGACTTGACATTAGACCCCTTAAGGAGGCAAACAAACTCTGCCAGGAATATAGTTATGGAGATTTGGGAAGAAGTGCAGTAACCCATGGAGAAGGGTCATTGTTTGAGTTCAAAAGAAGGAATCCTGACTAAAATTGTGGGGTCATCTCTTTATCATATGGGGTGGGAGTTTTAAAAGGCATTTCAAATTTGGCTGAAGATTTTCTATAGGGGATTCGATATGCAGTGGGCAAAGGAGACAAATGGGATGATGTTGGTGCAGGGAACCCTCTCTTTGTCAGGCGTTTCCATCTATTTATGCCATGTCAACTAACAAACAGGCCATTGTTATGGAGTGTTACAAGAGGAAGAAAACATAGTTTGAACCCCAAGGTTCAGAAGAAATTTTTATGACTGGAACACAGACCACCTTAACCGGTTTTTGGAGGCTTTAAATAGTACTTCGGTGCACCCCGAATCCAATGACAAAATACTTTAGATATGGGAGAAAAAAAAGGTGCATTCACAGTTAAAACTTTCTTTAAGAAGTTGATTCACAATGGCTAATTGTCCTTTTTGGCGACCATGGTGTGGCGTACTCCTGCTAAGACCAAAGTTGTTTTCTTTATGTGGACCACTTCCTTGGATAAGGTTTTATAAGGATCATCTTATTAGTAGGAGCAAAATTACCCCGAATATATGCTTCTTGTGTAAAGAAAACACCGAACCAGTTGATCACTTGCTCCATTATTGCACCTCCACAAGTGCGGTGTAGCACACATTTATTAGGAGAACTGATACCCAGTGGGTTATACCAAGGACGATAATTGTTGTCCTCCATTGGGTGGTTAGTGAATGCTTTCGCTAATAAGGATACACTATTTGGAGGCTTCTCCAGTTTCACACTTTGTTGGACTATATGAAAAGATAGTGATCAAAGGATATTTGAAGACAAGTATGGGTCTTGAGAATTGGTTGTAGATAATAAGAAGTTGGCACTGATTCAATGGAAAACAATTCTAAAATCATTTAATGGAATATCATTTCAAGACTTATACTTTAAGTGGGCCAAATTATTAAACGAACCTATGTAAAGCAGGGAGGGGAGATTTTGTTGTGTACATTGTCTTGGGATTTGTTTTACACTTTCCTTCACTTGTAAAGTCGGGATTTTAAGATCCCTTTGTTAATATAAGTAACCTGCACTAATGTAGCAGTAAAAGTGAGATGTGTTGCACAACTGTTTAACATCTTTCCCTGTGTTGAGTAAGACAAGGTTACACTGAGAAGAATCACTAATGTCAGCAGGAAAAAAAAAACATTTGTCTGTAGATTGAGATGAGCTGAAATTTAGTATATTAGCATATTTCTTGGTATTAGAAAGCAGAATCAGTTACGTATAATTAGAAAGTTTATGTTGGAGGTGCTAACTTGTGTTGGATAGTCCGACTCTACATGTAGTTTTTATCTCATTTATGCTTAATTAATACTCTCTCGTTTACTAACTTGCTACATGTTTTGCTGCATAAAGCACGTGTTATATTGAATATCATATATTGTTGCAAAGTCAATAATATGCAACTATTACGACTGATATACAGGCTGAGATATAGATACTAGCAACACTGGCAGCAGGTCAAACCAAGGTCCAAATTTCCCACCAGACCCTCCCAAGTAGTTTCCACATATCTATGCACAGTTTCCGTTTCCCTTTTTCTCCCCTCTTTTTCTGCATCTTTTTTTGTTCTTCTCTTTGATAGGTGAAGTGCAAGTCTATATTAAAATTAATTAGGAAGCACCAATGGGCTTATATGACAAGCCTCTCAAAAGCATCAAAAACTATATAACCAATCATTTTCCAGTCATGGAGCTTGGTCAATTTTTATTATGGTAATGATCCCATTATATTACTCCCCTACATGGGTGCATCTGTTGGGATGTCCATACAAAAAATTCATAATGGAAGAATACAATCTGTAATTTCCTAATACAAAAGTATATAGGTTTTAGTTGACGTAGTAAAATTATACGCTTCAAGAACATCTATCAGAAATGAAAGAAAAAGGGGCACGTACTAATGAAACTCTTTTTGACAAATGATATTCTGACTCAAGCGCTTCTAACTGCGATTCCTTCATAATTTCAAGCAATTCATTCACACAAACATTTCTTGGTGGACGCTCCTCCGAGTAAACTTCTTCAGAGACCACATTCTCTTGGTGCAGTTTCTTATAAACTACCTGGAAACAGAAAAAAATACAAAAGTTGGAGATGCAACAAAAAATTTTTAACCTGTCTCAATGTCTCATATATGTTCCCTAAGTTTGTCATAATTAAAAGAGCATCCGGAAACTGTTTCTAGTAACAAAAGGACAATAGTAAACAGTGTATTAAAAGGCGTGTCACATGTGAGGCATAAGGTGAGGGGCATGCCTCATGCCTTGAGGATTAAGCCTCAACTGAACTTTTTGGGCCGTAGTTTTCACATAGTGGGAGATTTTGTGACTGTACCCTCATTTCTCATCTGACTTCAATTTTGTCACTTATTGTAGATTCCTTGCAACAAGTCAATTCAACAATAGCCTCTCGATTATGGTTGTATTGAAGTATGGAACTATGGAGTACGGATTATTGGGCAATTGGTTGTAGCAAAATATAGATTATGGTTGTTGCTTGACTTGCTTCTTCGCTTATTCACGATTAGATTGGTTGTTTGCTAACATTATCTTTGATTTCTGAATTGAGACTTGGTTAATGAATCTAATTATTATTATTTTTTATGATATACATATATTTTTTAACTGTCGAATGTTGATGATGAATTACTTGTTGAAAGGGCAGATTAGTCATTTTGTTTTTATTACACTTGATTGTATTTTTCTCTTTCTCAGTGGTATTATTGTCACCCCAGAAGATTTTAATACAAATAAGATAACACATGATCTTCATTCCCTCTCATCTCTTTTCTTATTCTTCTCCTCTTTCTTCCCTTTCATAAACCCTAGGTTTTCTACTTGGTATCGGAGCAAGAGAATATTGGGAGTACTTGAACAATGCAGTGGAGGTTGAACGCCTAAAGTGATACCTGGCTAGTGAGTTTGAGATTAAAGATTTTGGACTTCTAAAGTATTTCCTGGGTATTAAAGTAGCAAGATCTCATGAGGGAGTGATATGGAGGAGTAAGAACCAGCATGATGTAGCTTGTTCCAGTGCAAAGGCGGAGCTTAGATCCATGGCACACGGTTGGTGTGAAATGTTGTAGCAAGAAATCCCTGTTTAGGAACTTGATTTCCTTGCTGTTGGGTCAATGAACTTGTATTGTCACAAGTCACAACAAGGCAACAATGAGTATTGCTCATAATCCAGTTCAACATAATAAAATCAAACACATACTTTATTCAAGAGAAGATTGTCGCAGGAAAAGTGTGTACCCCATATGTGAAAACTAAGGAACTAGCATACATTCATGGGTAAGCTATTTATGCATCTTCTTCTTCTTTAATGACTATAAATATCAGGTGTTTGGCTCAAAACTGTCACTCGTTAAGGTAAATCATTAAAAAGAAGAGCTAACAAGCTTATTTTCTTGTTTTCTTCTTATTTCAATGGTTGATCATTTTTCAAGATATAATTATGATTTTTATGAAATTTTTGAAGCATTTTTTAATGAATTTTTTTTTGAGGCTTAAGCCTCACCTCACAAACACAAACAGCCTCATATACGCCTCTCACTTCTAAAAAATTGATAGTAAATATACAATCAACAATAGAGATAGGATAAATTACTATATACACCACTTAACTAGAGGCAGTACATGGTCATATATGTTCATAAAAGTTGAATATGTTACCAAATGGAAATGAGAGAAGATTAATATTACTTGTGGAGGTTAAAACAAAACCATTGCAAGGGAACGTCAAAAGTCCTCTAACTGGTTATGTGGTACATGATGATCCAAGCATCGTCAGGTAATTAACTTGCCTGAGCCTCACTAAGAAAGAGTGAGCAACAAGTGAATATCATTCAGTCGAAGGTATACTTCTCGTCAAGAGGAGAGTTCTAATTCAGTCATGGTGAACCCATTTAGGGTCTTATCCATTCACATTTTTAAAACTTCATTGATTAAATGTCTCTTGATCATGTACAATGAAGACTAGTGAGCACACCAATGAGAAGGAACATGCAGATTGAAAACTCTAGAAAGGAGAGGGAAAAGCCAAAAACAGATGTGGATGGAGGTAGTTGGAGAAGACACAAACATTAATAGAAGATTTCTATGAGAGAAATAGATGGAGGAAAAGGAATCTTGTAGTAGACTCCAAATAGATTAGAGTGGTGATAATGATGATGATATCACTTATCAAAAAAATAATGATGTTGATATCTCTTACAATCAGTATAATTCATGTCACTTATTGCATATTTCTAAAAACAGCAAAAGAGTATTTTTAAAGTACACATTTTAAGTATAATTCATCTATAAGCATTCCTTTTGTGGTGAAACATAAACGGGGTATAGATATTAACCAAATAATAAGTACGCATTTTTTTTTCATTGATAATAAAGAAATATATTAAGAGAAACAGCCTCTCATGTGATTGGATTTGGATTCACATCCTCGTTGAACCCAGACACATTTTCAAGTTGATTAGTGTATACCTCCTGCAATTGTTAAACATCTTTGGATGTACCATGATTTGAGTTTTTTATTATTTCCCACCCTCAAAATGCTTCTGATGGAAAGAAAAAAGCTTCATACAAATAACTAATATAAGAATCTTGCGAAGATTACACATTCATGCATCTTGCAATACCATACCAATCTTCTTGGATCTGAAGGCAGACTAGAGAATGACTGAGAAAGAGAGCAATAATGAGTTTCCCATCGTTAAAAAAAAAGTATTCATGATTAATCATTGAGAAGATGTTTTAAGTTTACAAACCAAAATAAATGGGTTTCGAATTGTGTAGTCATAGTCTCCTGAACTTCTACCTTCAACATAAAAAGCTAAACAGAACTTTTACAAATAATCTTGGAAGGGCAAAATCCAAATGAGTCGGTGCAATTACATACCTGGATTTCCTCATGGAGGGCCGCTGCTTTTGCATCTTCGCCAGAAAGAGCAGCAACCTTCTGAGCTTTCTAATAACAACAATATTTCACAGATTTAGTACTCTTTAGTGTTAGAGAAAGATCTTAACAATGAAGTGCACCAACCTTCAGACCATCAAGATGGTGAAGTGCAACGAAACATAAATCCTCTTTCAATCTAGAGTAGAAATCTACAAAACTCTTCAGCTTTGATTCAGTAGGAAAGTTTTGATTTATATCTCTGAGACCATGAAGAGAACTTTGTTCTTCATGTCTGGTTTCTGTGGAAGCATCTTTGAATTCCCAGGAACTTTCTTCAAAATCATCTTCTCCATTCACTAGATCAGAATGCAAGCCTGTCCAAGCTGAATTAAATCCATTTTCAGTGGGTTTTTGAGTAGAACCAACAGCTGGGATCCGCTCAACCTGGTCGTATAAATTAGATATGAGATCATTAATAGAAACATTTGAACTGAAACCCTGACTGTTGATTCCATTTCTCACAGAGGTGGTATGTTTGAATGAGAACAAGGAATCATCAGAATCCAGCTCTCCATTGGTAAAAATTGACAGAGGCAGTGCTTCCCGATAATTCTCCAATCCCTTTTCATTGCCCTGAAAAGTAACGTGTTAATTTTTTGTTGAAGGAGCAAAATCAGCTCTACAAAAGCATGCCGTGCTAGCAAACATCAATATATCAATAAGAAGCAAACATTAACAATGAACAGAAACAAACCAATTAGGAAGCAATAACTGAATGTAAAGAAGATGAAGAAAGCATTTGTCTCCAACTCCTATATAGCTTTAATTGTAATCTTGCCTGTCCCGGAAGGGGGTAAATGAAGAGAGCACCAAAATAGGCTAACTTTTCAAATAAGTCTACGTGTGTGTCGTTTGAATCATTTCCTACTGCTCCATCTATTTATAGTTGTTATTTAGGATCGCGATTCATCAAATTAGAGAAATCATGCAAAAGAGTCTCCGAAGAGCTAACTTGGTCCTGAACAGGCATCGTTAAGGACACGTATGGAGGATCTGTAACAAATATAAAAACAAATGGTGATGAGACAGATGTGTCTCCAGTTAAAGTGGGTCCTACACCAGGGATCAATCTTGAGTCTTTATCTTCTTGCACTGTTTACGAATGAATTAACTACTCATATCACTTAGGCTCTGTATGGTTCACTAGATAATGAGCACGACAAGAGCTTCTCAGGAAAATGAGTATTTTCAGGTAGAAAAGAATTCTGGTTTACCCACCCTTTTTCCTGTAAAATGGAGGAAAGTCTTTTCATTGATTTTTGCCTGAAATATTCTCTTTTTCCCACTATCGAGTATGGGCTATGATAGCTTTCTCCTTTCTCCATCTTCGTCCACTCTTCTTCCCCCCACCACCATATCCATATTTGGCATGTTTGGATCCCTTAAATAGATCTACATTAAAATTAGGTCAGATATGGATCCACTGAATTAGACAAGAGTTGGATTCAGGGTTGAAGTTTGAAGCAGATAGATGAGTGGTCAGATACAAGTAGGGGCCTTGGATCTAAACAGATCTTTGTCATACGATATATGATTTTATTTCTTGTTCGATCCGTATATTGTCTACACGTTTTGTTCGGTTCAAACCATGTGGATTGTGGGCTGGGTTTGGATCATGTGATGTGAATCTGAGTTGAAATTGGAGTTGGATCTACATTGACACTTTCGGACTCAGATTCGGATTTGATCTATTTCCTGCCCTATTGGGGAGCTTAGGATGTAAAGGACATATTGTTAAGTCATGTTTCGCCAACACAGGGTTTCATTTTTTACTCTGATTTGGACAACAACAGGATTCAATAAAGTCTCGGTGTGTGCTTTAATACTTTTAAATGATAAAACCTAAATAACAAACATATTATTTTGAAGTGTGGATTTTCATCTATTTTCAGGGCAACACCCAAACGACAAACAATAGACTGTGTTAATGTAACACAGGGTATTTCTATACTTTACCTTTATTACAGCAGTTGAAGATTTAATAATTGTGAAGACACTAGTTCAAATTCCTCCTCTCTCTATATTTTCTCCTTCCTACTTCCCATCTCTATATTCCATTTCATTGTTTTTTTCCTTCTCTTCTATTATTCTTTCCTTCTTTTTGTGGTGAGAAATAATAACCTAGGGTCTCGACATGAACCCTAGGTTTTTCCATCTTTGTTTTTCTTCCCCTTTTGCAATGATTCCTACCACCTATACTATGTGCGGATGTGCAATAGGTCATTCATGCAGATTTAAAGGGATAACCTTGGCCTCCAAGTGTGTTCATGCTACAAGGTTCTTGTAATTTGTCATGACACGTTTCCCGAGGTTGTCGTGACCCATTTTTTATGTCCACTATGATGCATTTCTCAATGGATAATATTGCATTTTCTCGAGAATATTATGACATGTTTTCCAAGGTCGTCGTGAGTAAATCGTATGTATCAGTTTCTTTCTCGGGCTCTACAGAAAAAATCACAGGTGTTTAGATATCTATCCCAGGCTCTCCGAAGTATATCGCAAGTATCCAGGGAGAATCGCAGGCTTTCTGGTCTGAGTATAGGTGTTTGTGACCTAATAGTTGGTAATAGAATCTAAACCTAGTCTGTTGTATTCTTCTGAGATACTTATGTTTCAGATGACTTTCATTAAACTCAATGAGAGTAATTATGTACATTGGTCTAAATCTGTACAAGTTTCCTCAAAACTATAGGGAAACTCAGCTTTTGACTACAGATCAGCCTCTGGGGGAGGCTAGTAATTATGAAGAGTGAACTCGAGAAAATGCTCAGATTATGACCTGGTTGTGGAACAATACGGATCCACAAATAAGTGTAAATGTGAAGTTTTTGGACAGTAAAAGAAATATGAGAGACAATTCGTGATATGTATTCTGATGTGAAGAATTTTTCTCTACTGCAAGGTGATAAAAGTCTTGGTGAATATTATGCCTGCATGCGGGGAATAATTGATGAGGTGAACGAACATCTGCCTATTACTACTGATCTGGAGATCCGAGGAAGAAAACGTGAGGAATATCAAGTTACAAAGTTCTTTTCTAGTCTAAAGGTTGAATTTTAGCCAATGCGAACTCAAATCCTTAGTAGCAAAGAGCTCACATCGTTGACAGAAGTTTACTCTTGCATTCAGCGAGTCTCCCTCTATGCCACTAGTGCTACAACTGATAATTCCGCCCTTGCAGCCTCAGATAATTTTCTTGTCTCGGGGAGAGACGCCTTTAACAGTCATACTGGTCAGACAGGTGGTATAGGTCGTGGAGCCGGTAAAGACTCAAGGGAGTAGAGGATGTGATACTTATAAGTGTACTCATCGTGGTCACACCATCGATAGATGCTGAAATATTAATGAGAAACTGGTATGTACTAATCAAGATTCTGATGTAAGTGTTAAGGCTAATACTCCCGATTATAGAGCTCCTCCATTGCCTGCCACGTCTGCTACCATTTCTATTTCCTGAAGGAATATGCCAAGTTGATTAAAGCCCATCAGTCCATTGCTTCCTCCAACTCTACTGCCATCTCGGTTCAGTCAGATGTATTTTTGTGTTACTTCTACTAGTTCTCCATGGATTATTGATTCCGGTGCCTCAAACCATATGAGTGGCAATCCATGTGTTTTTCTTCCCTTAATCCATTTAACTCCACTCAGTGTGATACTCTTGTTGATGGCACTACATCTAAAGTGTCCAACATTGGTATTGCACATCCTCATTCCTCTCTTTCATCATCTTTTGTCTTATATGTACCTAAATTGTCTTTTACTTAATATTTGTGGGTAAACTCACAAAATCTCTTAATTGTGTTGTTACCTTCCATCCTTCCTTCTATGTCTTTTAATATCTAAAGACGAAGAAAAGGATTGGTGGAGGGCATGAAGACGGTGATCTTTACAATATTGAAGGTGGTGGTGGTCCTCAGAATTCTGCTTTTCAGACTATACTTTCTCTTCACACTACATAGTTTAAAGTACTTTGTTAATTTTGTGGACCTTTGCCATTGTTATCTCGGTCATCCATCGCTACATAGTTTAAAGATTTTTATTCCTACTTTGAGTTAATTACCTCTTTGGATTATGAGTTGTGTCAACTTTGCAAGCATCACCGTGTCTCTTTTTCATCTAGGCTTGACAGTCATGTCTAGCCTTTTTCAGTTGTTCATTCTGATGTTTGGGGCCCGGCCAGGATAACTTCACACTATGGTTTTAAGTACTTTGTTAATTTTGTGGATGATTACTCCTGAATGACATGGATTTAAATAGATCTGAGTTGTTTTCTATTTTTAAATTGTTCTATATGGAAGTGTAAACTCAATTTGGTATCTCTCAGTGTTTTTCATTTTGATAATACCAAAAAATGTACTTCTGCATTGTTATTTTGGCTCTCATGATATATTACATCAGACCTCTTGTGCTGATATACCTCAACAAATGGGGCCCGAAAGGAAACATCGACATGTGTTAGACCTTACCCGTTCCTTGTTTTTTTAGATGGAAGTACCCAAAATATATTGGATTATGTTGTCCTCATGGCTTATTATCTCATTAACCAGATGCTTTTGTTAGTTCTCAATAGTGAGGCTCCATTCTCAATTTTATTTCCAAATACTTCCCTTTCTATATTCCCCTTCAAATTTTTGGTTGTGTATGCTTTGTTTATCATTTAGGTTCATGAGGGATAAACTTGATCCTTATTCTATCAAGTGAGTCTTTTGGGATACTCTTGTAGCCAAAAGAATATAGGTGTTACAGTCATTCTCTTCATCGACAATGTGTGTGCTAATGTCACTTTTTTTGAATCTGTTCCATTCTTTCAGATGAGAGCCATTATGTGGCTGATGACGACGTGTTCCCTATTCTTCTTCCTCTAACTGATCCTCTATCTCTTGATACATTTGACTCTACACCTACTTCTGGTTTCACTCGTTTTAATTCTAACTTGCAGGTCTATCTTCGACGCCGTTATCCCACACATCCATAAGTTGTTTACTTCTAAATCGTTGACTGTTCTTGTACCTCCATTTCCTTTCACGTCTACAAATCTATCTCCCTCACCAGATCTTCCCATTGCCCTTCGTAAAGGTAAACGTGTGTGCACTTTGCACCCTATTTTTCATTTTGTTTCTCTTACTCATTTGTCTCCTTTTCTTACGTTGGTCACCTCTCTTTCTTTTATGTTAATTCCTACTAATCTTTAAAATGTCACATTCTGGTTATAGAGGAAAACAATGCCAAATGAAATAAATGCTCTTCATTACAATGGTACTTGGGACCTTACCTCTCTCCTTTCTGGTGAGGAGGTTGTGGATTGTCGCCGAGTGTATACCATCAAACAACTTCCTGATAGATCTGTGGATAGGTTTAAGGCTCGTCTTGTTGCTAAAAGTTATCGTCAAACCTATGGCATTGATTATGCTACGTTTTCTCCAGTGGCTAAAATCTCTTGGGTTCATATCATCATCTCTTTTACCGCAAATGCACAGTGCCCCTTGTACTAGTTAGACATCAAAAATGCGTTCCTTCATGTTACCTTGGATGAGGAAGTATATATAGAGGGATCATCAAGATTTGTTGCTCAGGAGAAGCCTTCCAAGGTGTGTACATTATGGAAGGCTATATATGAGTTGAAACAATCGCCTCGGGCTTGGTTTAATAGGTTCAGTGAAGATTTACTTCAGTTTAGATTAAGAAGATGTCAATCAGACCACTATATTCTGCTGCAATTTTGTGATTGGGAAAATCGTTTTGGTTGTCTACGTTAATGACATCGTAATTACAGATAATGACGTCAAAGGTATAACGAATTTGAAGCAGTTTCTTCACTTACACTTTCACACTAAGGACCTTGGACAACTAAAGTACTTTCTTGGTATTGAAGTTGCATGATCAAAGGCTGAGACTAATTTGTCTTCACAAAAGTATGTTCTGGATTTATTTGAGGAGATTGGTTTACTGGAACTAACCCAGTAGACATTCCAATGGATCCTAATGTGAAGTTCATAGTTGATCAGAGAGAATTGTTTGATAATCTTGGGAGGTATTGAAGGCTATTCGACAAGCTTAATTACATCACCATCACTAGGCGGATATTTCTTTCGTTGTTAGTATGGTAAGTCAATTTATGCAAGAGCCTTGGATCCCACATTGGGCTATGATTCATGTTCTGAGATATCTCGAGGGAGTTCCTGGCTGTTGTTTGTTATACCAGACGCATGGTCATGTACGTATTGAGAGCTATGTAAAAGCTAATTGGGCTAGCTCATCATCTGATAGATCTACCACAGGATATTGCAATTCGTGGTTGGAACCTTGTGTCATGGCAGAATAAGAAACAGAGTGTGATGGCTCAGTCTAGAGCAGAAGTTGAGTGTCAGGCTATGGCTTACACTATTTATGAGTTAATATGGTTGAGGAATTTTCTCCAAGAGATAGGATTTGCAATTGATCTCCCTATTATTCTATTTTGTGATAATCAAGTGAATGTCCATATTGTTTATAATCCTGGTTTTCAAAAGAGGACCAAGCACATCGAAGTCGAATGCAATTTCACCAAAGAGAGTTGAAAATGGTGACATTTGTACTCCGCATATGAAGTCAAAAAATCAGTTAGTTGATGTATTCACCAAGGCATTGAGTTGCACGAGGAGTGATTTCTTATTTTCCAAGTTGGGGACATATGATAAATATGCTCCGGCTTGAGGGGGAAACTTAATGTAACACATGGGTATTCTTATACTTTAACCTTTATTACAGCATTAGTTTATATAATAATTGTGAGGGTCGACTAGTGTAAGTTCAAGACACTAGTTCGACTTCCTCTTCTCTCTCTCTCTATTCTTTCTTCTCCTTCCATTTCAAAACCCTAATTTACTTTTCAGACAGAAAATCAGATTTTCCTGGTATAATTTTTCTGCAAGAAAAATTTCGAAGGACCCCTTTTCTTGCAAACCATACAAAGCCTTAGTGTATGTTATCTACAGCATAGTGTAGGTTGATAAGACGAGAGGGTGCAAGTTATGGGTGAATGAATTGTACTCATAACACTTGGTGTATTGCAAACGATTAATGATGGTTAATGGAACTAGAGAGAGATTACAACAAATATAAGTTAAAATAACCTTCTCATTGTTCATTGAGAAACAAAATGTTTATCTCTGCAAAGTAGATAGTAGCGACAACTCAAGTAAATGGATGACAGTTGACGGTGAGGGTGGACATTGGAAAGAATGAAAGCACAAAAAAAGATAGACCTGCAATGTTTGTCAATAGTTAATGTCCACTTATGGTTCCTCGAGCATAAGTCCTTCAGTAAAAGAGGGTAACTAGATCTCAGCCTAGTTATACAAGATCATTCCTCCTTTAGCCTCTGAAAAGAAAGGTAAGCCACACTCAGCAAGTACCACGTGTTGGATCTTGGTTCTTCTGAACTCCCTTTTGCAGATCTGAAAGTAAATAGGCAGACCAAGTCTGCAGTACGGTAGTACCCAACAAGTGGAGCTATATAGTCCCAAAATGTCACAAGACCCCAACAAGTCCCTCTTTAGTGGTGGTCAAAAAATTGCAGATTAGTAGTATATTAAGCAGTAGAAGCACCACTAATGTTTTCAAATCACACATTAAGAGGAAACTGTCCACACGGCAGAGTAGGTGATCAAAACATGATGTAGAAACTTGACTATCATGATGCCATTTCTGGCTGATGAAGCTGACAACAAGTCTTGTCCTACATTCCTAAAGAACACAGAGAAAGACCAATGACTTCAAACATAATGCACATGGTTCTATTATTCATAAGGAAGGAGAGATTGAGAAGGATGTTGCCAATAGAATTAGAGCAGGATGGCTAAAGTGGACTTGTGCTTCCGGAGTGCTATGTAATCAACGTGTGCCAATCAGATTAAAAGAAAATTTCTATAACATAGCGGTCTTGCCGATGCTTGATGGAGAAAATGTTGGGCAATCAATAAACAACATGTTCATAAAATGAATATAGCTGAGATGAGAAGTGGCCCCAATAAGTGATAAAATGGGGGAAAGTCAATTGAGATAGTTTGGTCATGTACAACAAAGACCAATGACAGCACCAATGAGAAGGATTGTGTAAGTCGAAGGGCCTAAAAGGGCAATAGGAATGCCAAAACGGATGTGGAGTGAAGTTATAAGAGGAGATTTTAAGAAACTTGCTTTAACGAAAGAGATGGCTCTGGACAGGATTGAATGGAGGAATAGGATTCGTGCAGCCAGCCCTTTTAAAGAGTGCAATCAACATTCTACTCCAACATTTGTGTGGTAATTATTTGTGTGTTCCTCCACTGGAAAATGGTTGAACCTTGAGTTTACACATAATGCAAATAAAAATGCTAAGTGAAAGTTACATTTCATAAAAATTAAACAAATCAAATAAATTCCATATATGAAAACAAAAAAAAAGTTCATTCCGTGAGTTTTACATGCAATGCAGACAAAAAAAAAAACTACGTAGAGAAATATTGCATTTCATAAAAAAAACAATTAAGTTACCCACCTGATTTTCGCCATCAAATGTGTGCACTTTCACTTCAACACCTGAATGATCAGCAACCTTGTGTTCTTCCTAGAAACCAAAAACAAATATTGGAAGATCATATCTTTCACAAAGTTCAGACCTGTTAAATGACAAGAAATGAACCAATTGAAAAGATTCATCACCTTCTGCCCAGAAAAGCCATTTATGACTCCAGTTTCTGACAATGCATCCTTAAACTCACAAAAATTCTCGTCGGGATTAAAATTCTCATCAACCAAATAAGAATTTAATCCATTTTTAGTTCCAATCTGCTTGGAGTGACTGAATGAATCTGAGGTACAACCATTGACAGTAGTCACGCCTGACTTGAAATCAAATCCATTTTCAATTTTGGTGGGTTTGTAAGAAAACCCATCTGATGCGACAAACCAATCACCACAATGTTGTCCACCATTGCTAAATTCAGACATAATTATGGCTCCAGAATTTTCACACGTTTTCCCATCAACCTTCAAAGTTAAAAATGTCAGATTCAATGACCAACAGAATGTACCTAGTACACTAAAACAACTAGGGTTTTGAGTTTCGTCGACAGCTCAGGAAACAACCAAAATCAAGTACACAAAGCATGCAGCAAAAGCAAATGTAAATATGAAAAAGAAGAGATTTGTCTGTGTTTTGGGATAGAGATTTTGTCTGTGTTTATGTACAACGACTCCAACTTGTGATGCAAACGAAAAAAAAGTCATTTCCATAAAATTCTGGAAATTAAAACATTAATCCACCTGAATTTCGCTATTGTTTGTTGTTGGTACTTCCACTTGAATCCCTGATAAAGCTGAAACCTTCTCATCTTTCTAACAAAAGAGAAGAGGAAAAAATCAAAAATTTTCTGGACAAGGAATCAGGAAACAAGTAAAATTGAGCTTAATAAATCACAACTCCTTCACCTCTACTCCAGAATCACTATCTCCACCTCTGGTTTCGGAGAACGCGTCCTGGAATTCCCAACCATCTTCATCAAAATCCCTATTTTCATCAACTAAATCCGAATTAGACCCATTTTCTGTCCTGATCTGCTCAGCCTGACTGTACAGATTCACGATTAGATCATTAAGACCGATACCCGATCCGAAGCTTAATCCATTTTTCACAGTGACTGCTGGTTTAGAAGAAAACATATTTTGGGCGTCATCGAAGGAAGTATTGACCGAATCAGACTCCTCCTCTTCATCGCCAAAAATCGAAAGTGGCAAAGCTCCTCGACGCTTCTCCCAGCGTTTCTCATCAGCAGGAGAAACCGAATTCATCTCTGATTCGACATGAATCAGCTGCGATTCAGGGGGTTTCGTCGAATGATCCGAGAAAAAACCGAAAGGATCGAAATTTTGTTGGGTTTCAGAGGAACCACGAAGATTTTGAGAGCCGATGAATCCATTTGAGGTCTGAAATTGAAGTGGGGTTTCAATGAAATCTTGCTTTTGAGAGAAATTGTCAATGAAATCGCCCCATTCGTCATCGTGTTCTCTGTTGTTCTGATTCGAATTAGAAGAAGGGACGAACTTGAAGTCTCCGAAACCCTCGTCGTCATCGTCTTCTGCTGGCTTCTCCGCCATTGATGAACCAGAGAGAGCCTTCGCTTTGCGTCTCTTTTTTATACGAGGCACTTGGTGCGCACGGTCGGTCTGTACGCACGCTGTTAATGTTAGTTCACTTAGTTGGATATGCGCAATGATGTGGGCCAGAGAGCTCAGAATGTGGAGATGGTGGGAAGAGACATGCACCAAGTCACCGACGCGTTTGTTTATTAATATATGGTCGGGGTCGGGGTGGGGGTCGGGGTCGGGGGACAACCATTTTTGACAACTATTTGGCGGGCCCACATAGAAGAAGAATCAATGGCTGATTTCTGGTGAGAATGATCTATATGGTGAGGAGATCATCCTCACAAAAATTCAAAAATGGGGTTAGAAATTTCAGAATGGGCTGGATTTTTGTTGGGGGGATCTATACGGTGAGGAGATCATCCTCACCAAAATTCAGCCATTGATTCATCTTCTATGCGGGTCCGCCAAAATGGTTGTCCCCCGATCCTGACCCTTAATAATTTGAAATGAACTGTGAAGCTTAAGGAATGGAAACTAGTCCAAGGTAGTCAATGGATCCAAAGAATCAATCCATCGGATCATGATTTCAGATTCAGACCCGATCCAACGATACATCCATTCAGACCCGATCTGATAAGCCTAAAAGCTTTTCAAATTTGATTGAAAGAAAATAAAAAACCGAAATTAGATAGCTTATTGGATCGTGATCACGATTCCCATATCCAGACCCGATTCAATTGACCTAATATCTCAATCCAGATCCAACGTTATCAGACTAGATCATCCAAGATTGATCCATCGACAGCCCTAGTCGCAGTACCGAAAGATGTTACATCGATAAGGAACATATGATCATTGAGCCAAGCTAAGTTGGTGGTGATTTGATCAACCATGGTTTTATTAAGTTTGTGTGTCATCTCAATCAAAGTTTAAAATGGGCGTTATAACGGGTATAATGGACTAGGGGAGTTACCGTTATAATTGATTGTAACGCCAAGGGGCAAAACAGAAAAAATGGAAGTAAAAAAAAAGGGTAAAGGAAAATCAAAATTTAAATTTCAATAAAATTTATAACAAAAAATAAGGGCTTTTTCTAAACAATTTTTTTCATAAAATAACAGTTGTTGTTTACGTTATAACGGCCATTATTTTCAAAAAACAACTGTTATAACAAAAATAACGGCCCTTGTTTTCTTGGCATTAAAACGGTACATAACCTAACGAATTGAATGAGGTCGGAATCTGTTATAACGGCTGTTATTTTGTTATAACCATAGTTTTAAAAATGGCCGTTTAAACGCTAACGCCCAAGCCCATTTCCGTTAAAACCGTTTAAACACGTTTTAACGTTTTTGAATTTAACGGAGTTATCTTTATAAAAAAATGGTTTCGAGGGGTGCAACACGAGGACTTCCCATGGAGTCGAAGTCACCTTATCCCAGTATAGCCTGCTAGCCTTAGATACTGCGGATTCCAGCCATTGACACTAATCTTGGGGTCCAGTCTCAAGTTCTCAACCCCAATTCGCAATTTTCCATTTAATATGCGTATTCGATGTATTTTTTACAAATTGTATTAAACTGTTGTATTATTCAAAGATTCGTTAATATTCACGTTTTTAACGTTGAACTGTATTTTGCACGAATTATTGAAAATTATTTAAAAAAAATATTTACTACTTTTATTTCTTTGCCAAAT
This sequence comes from Euptelea pleiosperma, assembly GCA_035048495.1. Classification (NCBI taxonomy): domain Eukaryota; kingdom Viridiplantae; phylum Streptophyta; class Magnoliopsida; order Ranunculales; family Eupteleaceae; genus Euptelea; species Euptelea pleiosperma. Next base: position 30,386,149 of record CM068546.1, read on the forward strand.
TTTAAAACGTGATTTACCGTATTTTTTGGTACGCCGTATTTGAAGTGCTTCGTGCATACTGTTCTAGATCTAAGATTCTTTCAATCTTGGACTACTTTTCAATGGACGGACGACTTGGGAGTAGTAATATTTCTCAAGGATTCCATTTTTGTTTAAACACGCATAGGATTATTTTATTTTCTGCCGATACTATTGTTTATGATGATGAACACTATAACTTACACAAAACATTATTATCATGTCACGTAGAATATACATTGATAACTGATACTTAGAATAACTTTGACACCTATACATCTTCATTTTATAGTGTAGAGTCATTTTATGATCATTCGATAATGTAATTGACATAATAAATTTTTAAGCAATGGGACTACCAAGAGTCCTAATAGGATTGAGACTCTTCGGATTTGGTCATTCTAGACTTCGACGACACCAATAAACCTTATGATAGGATAACAACTGTAGAAAAATTGAAACATGTATAATTGACCAGAGTCCTTGTTGAACTAGGATTCTTCAGAAACACATCCATTTGACCTCATAACTACGAACGGACACTTCCAACACGATCGTACACTTTAATAAACTAAATATATAATAATCTCATAAACTTTATTTTCTTTAAATTAAGGGCCCGGTCTAGGGTTTTCATGAGTTGTGAGATCCACTAGCAACATTAGAATACTTTCGGGAAGTTTTCAATTTTTTTAATTTTTTTTTATAATTTGGAGGGCTTTTTTGTAAATATTGAATAACTTTTCTTCTGACTGCTTATTGGTACACCTTAGATTGTATGTAACATTTAGTACACCTTATTTAATATTTATGAACTTAAGTATACCATCATTTTGATATATGATAGTATCTGGTATATAAAAGGACTTGTCGGTAATTTAACAGATAATGGATAATTAATTTAATAAATAATTAATTGACTGTTGATAAACCTAGGAGATCTCCTTGGTTTGAAATCACCCAAACATGGTGAGTACTACAAAACATTATATGGTCCGACTTAAAAAAAATGTATCAAAAGGCATCAAGCAAATCAAAGACCGTCCATCACTACATGGGGATTGCTCTTCTATTAATTAAATCATGTAGACCCCACTTCCAAATGTGTTGATGGAAAACCCTTAAAATGGGTGACACCATTTGGTGAGTACTACAAAACATTATATGGTTCTGACTCAAAAAATGTATCAAAAGGCATCGGGCAAATCAAAGACCGTCCATCAATACATGGGGAATGCTCTTCTATCAATTCATGTAGACTCCACCTCTAAATATGTTGATGGAGTTACTTTGGTGACACCTTTTGGTGAGTACCATGGTTTAAAAATGACTGTTTAAACCGCAACGCCCCAAGCACGTTTCCGTTAAAACTGTTTAAATGCGTTTTATCGATTCTGAATAAAACGGCCGTTAAAATCGTTTAAACAGCCGTTTAATTCTGAAAAAATTTGTGAAAAAAAAAGTCGTTAAAATCTGTCAAATTCCGTTAAATTTCAATTTTTTTTTTAATTTTCAAATTTCAAAATTTGAATTTCAGCGCAATTTTTTCCGTTAAAATCCATTTAATTCTATTTTTTTTCATTTTTGCCCTTGGCCGTTTCAATCCGTTTTAACAGGCCTATTAAAACGGTTTAGAACGGTAACGCCCCCAGTCCGTTTAACCTGTTAAAACGGCCTCCTTTAAACCTTGGTGAGTACTACAAAACATTATATCGTCCAACTTAAAAAATGTATCAAAAGGCACCAAGCAAATCAAACTGCCGTCCATCAATATATGGGGAATGCTCTTCTATCAAATCACGTAGACCCCACCTCCAAATTGTTGATAGAAAACTCCTTACTTGGGTGACACCTTTTGGTGAGTACTAAGATTTAAAGAGGGCCGTTATAACGGTATAATGGACTGGGGCGTTACCATTTGTCCGTTATAACAAATTGTAATGCTAATGGGCAAAAACGGAAAATAACAGAAAAAATGGAGCTGAAATTCAAAATTTTCAAAAACGGAAAATAACGAAACATAACGGAAAGAACGGAAATAACGGCCATTTCTTGTAGGAAAATCACTATTTTCAACAAAAATGAGTTTTTTTATATATAAAAAAGATAGGGAATTTTTGACATACCCCCCATGTTATATTTAAAATTTGATATACCCCCCACAATTTGAAAAAGTTGACATACCCACTTATGACTCGGTCCACTGTCATTTGACCAATGTTGACCCAAGTTGACTATTAATTTTTATTAAATGGCAAAAATGCCCTTGTCTTTAACCTTGGAATAAGGGTTTGGGCAAAAACCCAAACTCCAAATCAAACGGTTGTGGTGGACGGCTAGCCAAGAGATTCCAATGGGTTGGCTGTCCATCACCGGCGACCAACCAACCGGAGTCTCATGGCTAGCCGGCCACCACTCTGGCAATAATTTAAAACCCAAGATTAAAAAAAAAAAAGCATAAGTTTTAGTTTTAAAATTTTCATTAGCAATAATGAAAAATAAGACAAAGCAATTTATATTTTAAACTTTTGAGATGTAGATTTTGGAAAGATGGATTTTCTCAATTTTAAAATATGCCTTCGTGAGATTTTATCTATTTTTTGGAGGTATTTTTTTTTCAATATTTACTTAATTCATCAAAAAATAAAAATAAAAATAAAAATCTCAAAGTTACCAACATGGGTTTTAATTTTTATTTTTAATCTCCTTTTTTCATGTTTGATTTGGGACCCTTGTTCTAAAGTTGAAGACAAGGGCACTTTCGTCCTTTAATACAAAATTTGGTGGTCAACTCAGGTCAACACTGATCAAATGACAGTGGACCGAGTCATAGGGGTATGTCAGCTTTTTCAAATTGTGGGGGGTATGTCAAATTTTAAAGATAACATGGGGTGGTATGTCAAAAATTCTCAAAAAGATTAAAATGAGTTTTTTTTTACCCTTTAACATGATATGTGGTTCCCACACTCGCCTAACCCACTTTTGACTTACTTTGATATGTGGGACCCACTCAAATTGAAAGAAAATGAAATAAGCTAACTTATACACGTACCAAACATTGTTAAATATTGATATGAACAAATATTTAGCCAAGATATTCACCATCAAAAGTCTTTTTCTCATGTACCAAACAGGTCAAGAGTTGAATTGGAGTCATTTGAGGTATCCTAAGGTTTGAAATCTGTTAAGACCCAAACCAATACACCAAAGCACCTAGGTGATAGAGGTGCGGGAAGTTTAAGTCTTAACCTCTAGGATCTTAACATTTCACCACACTTTGAAGGCCAACGTCCACCGTGGCCCACTCTAAGGCGGCTTTCACTCCAGTACCCCTATTTTCTCTTTTATTGAGCGAGCCCCTAGTTATTTTCCATTTTCGAATTTGAATTTCAACACTAATTTTTTCTGTTATTTTCTATTTTTTTCCCATTTTTGCCCTTGAGTGTTTTTTTCGTTATAACAGAAAAAACAGTAACGCCCCAGTCCGTTATACTGTTATAACGGTCCCCTTTAAACCTTGGTTTAAAAAACAGCCGTTTTAACAAATATAATGGCTGTTATAAGTATAACGGATTCGGACCTCCCCCATTATGTTATGTACCATTAAAACTCCCAGAAAATACGGCCGTTATTTTCGTCACAACGATGGTTATTTTTCTGCTATAATGAAAATAATGACCGTTATTTTCTGGAAAATTTTGTGAAAAAATGGTCGTTATTTCTGTTATTTTCTCGTTATTTTTCATCTTTGAAAATATGAAATTCAAATTTCAAAGTTTGAATTCAAGGGCCATTTTTTTTTTCCGATTTTTCATTATTTCCGTTTCTGCCCCTGAGTGTTACAATTCGTTATAACGAGTAACGACCTCTACGACGGAAAAAATGGTAACGCCCCCAGTCCGTTATACCGGTATAACGGCCCCTTTTAAAACCTTGTTAGAGACCACTGACCGTATGGATATTTAGTCCTAGGTGGACCTACATACCAAATTGTAGCCTGATTATTGATTTCTAACATTTGGATCCGAGTATCTCGAATCCACGGTTAAAAATAAACCCATGAAAAAGATTCCAGTCCAATGGTTAGATATCATTAATCAGGCTGATTTTTGGTCGTCTGTGCTCTTTAAGAGTGTCCCACGTGGCTCGTAATGTGGTCGTCATCAAATATGGCCTCCGGAGGTAACAAGTGAAATCGGCACTGATTTCAAATTCAAAACATCAGAACTCATTCTTCTCTTACCCAAATGGAAGGCGAAGGAAGATCGGAGATGGAGTGTACAGAGATCGTGACAGCTACAGACACATTGGAGAGATCTGTGATCTTCCATGTCGTCAAAGAGGTCGTCGGATTTGTCCTCTACATGCACCAACAGATCCCTGCGTAAGTTACTATAAACCCTAACTCTAATTCTTATCATACATTGTCACAAACATTGATTTCTAATCGATTTAGAGGAGGTTGAGAGAGGATTTTGGAGTAAAATCTTCAGAGCTCCTCGAATCTGGTTGGGTTTTTCCTGTTTGATTGATAAAAGTGAAATTAAGAATATGGGTTTTGTTAAGGCCTGTTTGGATCTCTGGGTTGCGCCAAAAAAGAAAAATATTTTTAAGAATTTCGTGATTTTTCCCAAAAATGCGATCCAAAGTTCCAAACAGGCCCTTTTACTTTCAGGACACCGAAGGATTTAAACGGTTGCTGATGACTGTCTACTTAGTTACAATTTTATCAAAAGGAGAAGAATTTCTGAGTAATGCATATATTGCAACTAGCATTATTATGTAGTTTTGTTTTCCCACGTTTACGTTGAAATAATTATTCCAAAATTAAAACTATCTGATGTTTCGTTTACATGATTTCTAATTGAATTCCTGGTAGGGATGTGTTTTCTCAAATCAATAATGAAAGCACTCAAATCTTCCTTCTTGAAAGAACTTCCCTGTTGCTACAGGATTAAAAATCACAGTTTTCGGGATTTGCCCATAGCTCAGTTAATTAACATAAATCAAATCGACTATGAGGTTCCTGGTTTGATCCCAGCTTATTTTATGAAAAAATTTGAGAAAAAAAAATGACCGTTATTTCCGTTATAAATTTTATAGAAAATTTGAAATTCAAAATTTGAATTTTAGCGCCATTTTTTCCCTTTTATTTCCTTTTTCTATTTTTGCCCCTGTGAGTTACAATTCGTTATAACGGAAAAAAACAGTAACGCCCGAGTCTGTTATAATGGTCCGCTTTAAACCTTGGTTTTAAGTTGAGTTGTTTCATAGTGGCCTCTGATATCGGTTATTCTTTGGCAGGATTTTGCAGGATCTGAGTCTTGAATTTGATGCAATGCATACAGAACGTAAAGATTTGGTATGTTACCTCAGAGATGATAGTTTTCTGCATTATTATAGCTTCTTAGCTATGGTTTCCGCATCCTAAGAAGTGTAAGTTTTAGGAGTTGGTTTTAACACAAACGGAAGTAAAAGCATCTTCTAGAAGAATGCACAATACGAGAATGAGAGAGGTGAAACAAGGAATCAAGAAACTGGAGAAGTTGATGAACTCCATCTCTAGTATCCAGACTGCTCTTCAACTGATGCTCAACGAGATCCATGGTATCCAGGGAGTCATATTGGTTCTTGGAGCAAGTCCCATACGGCCTCAACATGTCTACGAGATGTTCTTTTCGCATGGAAGGGTTGTTTCCGAAAGTGCAAAGGATTATACTAAAAGCAGAGCTGCAGAGGCCCTTTCACGGAAGGTTCTCGTTATTACAATTACTTTAGGCTGCTTAAGAACTATCGTCTTTTTTGCTACTAAAATTGGATTTTTTGTGCTCAGGCTATTCGAGCACTTATCTCGAATGGTGCAGGATCTGTTTCTTATGCAGGTAATCAACCAAGCATGTCCTATTACTGAATGGTATTTTTGTGAAGATGAATTTACTCCACCATAATTTGTTAATGTAATTTTCTTGTAGGCCCCACAAAGTTGTTTCTTCTGGTAAAAGCTCCAGCTTCTTTCAATCTGCCGCTGCATTTTCTTCCCAAACGGGACTTCAGATACAGCAAGAAGGTATCAATGTCCTTATGAGGAGCAAATAATATGATTTCTCATATTGCTATTGCTAGACATGCTTGCTGTTAGGTATTGGAAGTTTCTGTTGTTTGTAGTGAGAGCACCTGAGGTACCTTAACAGATACCAAAAAAAACCCGTGTTAGCCACTGTGGTAGCGATAATTTAAATAAGAGGGGGTGCCACGTAACAGATACAAGTCACTTAGCGAAGCAACTATCTGCAGTTGAAGTAAATTGCACATAGATGTGGCAGTGACTTTATTGAGTTGGTTCTGAATCATACTGGTTTGATGTTGGCCGAGTCAAACACCTAATCCGAGATTTAGTTTCTGATTGAGACTTCATTTGTTGTTTGACGTACAATATTTTTCAAAATCAACCTGATCTCATATGATCATAACCCATTCGATGCAAGGATTTTTTTTATTACTATTCTCCATGTATTTTTCTTCTTACTGCCTAAAGAATGTGAAGATTTGATGGTTGCTCATCGGATGAGGTTGATCTGATGTTGAGATGTATTGGGTTGACTTCTAACCCTAGTCACAAAAATCTCCGATTTTTTGAATTCACGAATCAATCGCCGATTAATCGGCAAAAATGGCAAAATCTCCGATTAATAAAAAAAACTCGACGATTAATCAGCGATTTTGCCAAATTTTGCCGATTAATCGACTGAGACTCATTTTTCCCCTTTTGATTTCGATTTTGGAATTATGAATGATATATCATGCTTATGATTTATGACTTATTATTATGGAATTATAGATGTGCTCTTCATCATCTAAATGTGTTTTCTTAAAAACAACATTTCTATATATATATATATATATATTTTTTTTTTTGCCGATTTCTGCCGAATTTCCCTGACTTGACCCCTTGCTGATTTATTGTCGAATCCCGACTTTGTGACTATGCTTCTAACCAAGGAGATCTCCTAGGTGGACCCATCAAATGTTGGGTCTCAGACTCTCAATTACATGTATGTGCACCCTGCATCCTCCACAGTATTCGATGGGCAAATTTTCTCAAAGTTATGAATATGCATCAAAGCCTCCTCAACTTATATTATGTATTGAAGGGTATAACGCAATCTGTTTATTCATATATTTGACTTCAAGCATGCATGTATGTGCTTAAAGGAAAAGATTAGGCTTGGCAAAAAAAAAAAAATTGGAAAAGATTAGTGAATATATGGTGCATCATGTATTATGTGCATGCACCTGTTTTCCATGCCAATGTCATCTCTAATGACATTGCATTTGCTATTACAGATAGTTCCTTTCAGATTGCGTATTAATTGTAGGGTCTGGGATCAGGAAACAAATGCTTCACATCATGCTTCTCAGGCAGCTAGCTCTATTGATTTGCCAGGTTCCACTTCTAATGATTTGATCTGGTATGTAAGTTTTACCTTTCGATATCTCACACGTTGGATGAAGAACTGCATCTTTGCTTTGTATTTAAAAGTTGTTGCTGAGTGCCATTCCTGTTCTTTTTAATACCAATGAATTCTACTGTGCTTATTCTTCTAAGTACTGAAAGGCCTCTAACCATGCTTTATTATCAATCATCCACCCTTTAGTGTGTTCACTACATTTACGGTGTAGAATATGGGCCAGTATATATGATTGATGATGGCCCGTGTTGCATGGACACAGACACGTGTGTCTGAATCCGACATGGATATGATGTGTCAGACTCTGCAAACCCCAAAAAATAGGATTCGGGAACTCGGCTGAATAGTTAATTATTAATATATTTTATTTTATAACGATGAGTCCGTTGCGAAATATAAGGATTGCTTGTCTTGGTAGATTTTGGTAGGATTTTTACTAAATCTTAGAAGCAAAACCCTATTCTCTCTCTCCCACGGAGTGCAAACCCCGAATTTTCCTATATTGAATATTTGTTTTCTTTAAAAAATTTCAGTTTAAAAACAAAGTCTCCGGTGAGTCGGTGTCAATTTGTTTCCACGTGTAGGGACACATGCTGGTTTGAAGAGTCCATGCAACACAGAGGCTATCATCTCGTTTCTCTTTTATAGTCAGCATGTCAAGACACCGCACAGGATTCTCGTCTGAGATCTCTGTAAATATAGAAAGGTGAAACAATCTGGCTTTGTATTTGGATACTAGAACCATGGTTTAAAAACGACAGTTATAACAAAAATAACGGCCGTTATAACAGATTCGGACCTCCCCCGTTACGTTATGTACCGTTAAAATGCTTTAAAAATAACGGCCTTTATTTTTGTTATAACAGCCGTTATTTTTCCGTTATTTTCTGGGAAATTTTGTGAAAAAGGCAGTTATTTTCCGTTTTTTATTTCGGTTTTGAAATTTGATATTCAAATTTTGAATTTCAGCGTCATTATTTTCCACTTTTGCCCCTGAGCGTTACAATTCGTTATAACGGAAAAAACAGTAATTCCCCCAGTACGTTATAACGGCCCCTTTTAAACCTTGACTAGAACATCCCCTACTGAAAAGAAAAAAAAATAGTGCAGAAGAATGGCCAAAGAACAGTTAATGTTAACTCTTTTTTTAAGAGCTTCTTTGTTACAGTATTTCGAGTTCTAAAGATTTAACAAAGAGTGTTAACACTGACAGAAAAGTTATCAGTTCTATTAGTGACTCTTATGCCTGTATAGTGATGCATCTGGTTTCTTGTTACAGGTTTCAATGTAGGCACACGATCAAGGGCCTAGCTTCCGTGAGACAGTTAAATGAAGAATAAGAAGGTTGGCCTTCTGGTTTTGTTCTTATGCCTCTTCGTTCTCTGACTGTGATCTCATGTAAGGTAGTAGAGATGAGCTTGTATTCACATATTTTGGTTGTACGATGCAACTTCCGCAGTACGGTAACTAGTTCATAATTCCCATTGGGTAGCACATTTGAGGTCCATTTCAGTATCCATTATCAGTTCTTCCAACACCGAAGTATAAAACTTGATTGTATCCAAAATGCACAAACGACTTAGAAGTTCACTCACTAACCCACATAGTATGATCTTTGGTTGAAACTTGATTGTATCCAAATCTTAGCATCTATTGCTTTTAATTTAATGTTCCTGAACTCAAAATTTCTCATGTTCCTATTAAGGAAAGATGGTGTTCCAATCAATTTGTAGAACTTGCACCATTGTCTCAAACTGGACTGGAGATTGAATCAGAAAAGAGGTTGATTGGGTCTTTTCCATTTCAATAGGCAATTGGAATTGGAATCTGTTGAGCATTATCACCCCTTCATGTCTTTAGTGGTTTAAGCATCTGATTGTTCATCCAGTTTACTGATTTGAAAGCTCTGGTAGATGAGTAAAACTTCTGTAACAGCGTTGTGACAGGCACTCTTGGTGGACGCTGACCGTATGGATGTTTGTCCAGTCCCTGGTGGACCTCTAAACCAAAAATCAGCCTGATTAGTGATTTCTGAACGATTTGATTGAAGTTATTTTCATTGGTTGATTTTAAGGGTAGGAATTTGAGCATTATTTGGGTGCAAAGATCCAAAGGTTGTAAATAACTAATCAGGCTGATTTTTGGTTTATAGGTCCACGGAGTGACTATTTTTTAAGACAAAAATACCCCTTGACTATTTTTTAAATGACAAAATTACCCCCTCATTGTTGAACACAAGAACACGTGGGTTTTGGCCACAACCCTAACCCCAAATCACATGGCTGTGGTGGACGGCTGGCGATGACCAACTTACTGGAATATGATGGCAAACAATTTAAGAACCCAATGTTCCAGTAAAACAAACATAAAAGAAACATTGAGAGGTGAGAGGTGGGACATACATAATTTGATAGGAAAACATGGGCCCATCTCCCAAATAGTGATGGAGGGCTTTCGATTTGCGTGACACCCTTCCAAAAAAATTTCCTGATACATAATATGCATTTGATAGAGGAGTGACTGATGATGACCATCTACAAGCACACCCAACTTATAGAAGTTTGAAGGTGTTTTACCCTCAACTTTTTTTAAGAGGTAAACCTTGGGCCAGGAGTAGGGCAACAAAAACCTTGCTGCCTAACTTGGTCTAACATAGAAATGAGTTACTCCCCCTGGTCTGTTGGTTGGTCTCGGACCACCCATTGGATACTCTCAAAGGATACTCTCAAAGCACATTGCGACCGCCGGCCCAATTGGGACCCTACTTCACTTCCTTATAGTGCCTTGCCTACTAAGGGCCCGTTTGGCAACACCGAAATAAGTTGCTTTTTTGCTTCCAAAAGCAAAAAAATTGAAAAGTTTGTTTGGGTATCTATTTGGAATTGTTGTTCAAAAGTCAAAAACTTGCAAAAGTCATTATTTTTTTTGCATAACCGATGCTTCTAATTTTAGGTGAAAATTTTCAAATACCACTTTTACCCTTGGTTCAAATAGATACAAAAAATTACATCGCAATTATAGATTAAAAATACTTTTTCCATAATATAGGCAATAATCTGACTTGCCCTAAATAGTATTGGTTAGATTTTAAATAGTATTACTGCAAACCTTGTTTTCCTATGGTTAGAATCATGCATCTTTCTTATTTTCAGATGGTTAGATTTTGTGATTACGATGACATGATCTTTCCAAGGAATATATGTTTAGGTTCTATCTACTAAACTTCACATTATGAAATGTAGATAGAAAACATCTTACGAAGGGAGGAAAAGCAGGGATAGTTTGCTGAGGAGCAGGTCAGCGGACCATCTCTTCTTCTTTTTTAAATAATTACCCATAAAATGACCCACCTGGTGCGTCGTTTATTACTGACCATTTATAGTTAAAAAAAATAATAACATATGTGATATTGGTTTATGTTCTTTATTAATGGTTTATTAGAATATAATATGTATATAAAATTATAAGAAAATAACTTTTTGACTTAATTCATGCCAAACTAACTTTTTCAATTTTTGACTTATAAGTCAGCGTTTCACCAAACAAACTTTTGCTTCCAGATAACAACTTTTAAATTCAGCAACTTAATTTAGAAGTTACTTTTTGCTTCCATTGGTTTGCCAAACAGGCCCTAAACCAGTCACCTTCTCTTGGATGGTAAGAGAAAATATGGTAAATGGTCCAAAACGGATTAGATGGTCAGGATGTCCAAACGTGTTAGTGGACCCATTAGGTTGTAGATTTCACCTTCTTTTATTAGGATGGGTCCTATGGTTGCCTTTTCAAGGCTGATGCACTGAAGGTGCTGGAAATTTGTGGCTAGAGACAAAACTCTAGTTGATCGGAAACTGGCTCTCAGCTTTGACAGAACAAGATCACCTCCATCCATTCTTAACTAGATCCAGAAGTCTTTGAGGTCAGCTGATTTGGTGGGTTGCAAACTCAAGAACCTCAAAGTTCAGTGCTTAAAGTCTGAACCTACATGGATGCAAACAACCACTGCTAACATTTAACACTACCTCTCAGATATACTAGAATATACATTGTGATTGATCGTGTAACGGTACTCTCTTTCACTTGTTCAAAGAGAAATTGTTATTGCATGCAAGTAGGCGTGACTCGAAAATTCACCTGAGGTTAGATTATTTATTTGCTTTTCCTTATTTGGAAGGATTTTGAAAGTTAGTTTTCCCACATTTCCTAATGAACCAAACATTGGAGAACATTATTTTCCTTGTTTTGGTTTCTTTTTCGAGAAAAGAAAGACAAACCAAAATCGACATTGGAGTCTACAACATGAATCCCATCTTACTCGAAGACTCCAATGAGAGCTAGAGATGACTCAGAATCGGACTTCTCATTAATACTTAACTCTGAATTTTCGAATTGGTACGCTTTAAGAAAATGATTTCCAATGTTACAACATGAATACCACCTCAAGAATAAGGATAGATTGAGCTTGAAAGTGAGATTAATAACTTAATCGTAAAACCAAGGCTTTTATTTGATCGATCCTTAAATGATTTCAAGTTTTCATAACTTATATGCAAAATGAGATATTCACCAATTAAAAGTACTTTAAAAAACTTTCAATTAAATTATTTTTTATCTTATCAATTTTAAACTTAAAATGAGCATTTTATAAATGATTGGTCAAAACTTGGGATGATGCACCAAGATTTATACATCATGGCACACCTTTAATATATTACTCAAGTTTATCCAACTAACTCACCGACTCTCTTATTTTCCTATTTTATCTACACATTTTTTGTTTATTCTTCTTACTTAACTCTCATACAACTACTCAACTTTTTAGATTACTAAAATTTTGTCCAACAAATTAAAAAATTATTTAAGATATCCATATATGATAAACTTTATTTTACACTTTTACCCTTCATATGACCAAACTAGCTTAATCTTTTATTCTCAAACTACCATAAACCTTATCTTTCACCTATAAATATCTCATCGCTTTAAGAGAAACAGTCATCCTTCCAAGCTTTCTCCTTAGGCTTAATTAAAGAAACTCTTGTCAAATAGTTTTTTAACCACCAAACTCCTTAAAAATTTTTAGAAAAATTCTTTAAAATATCACATTATTTGAAAAATTAAGTAAAGAAGGAAGAACTCTTATTATTGGTCACTTCATTTTTTTTCCTCATTAAGCAGAAGAAGAGAAAAAAGATTAAAAAAACGACTACATAAGTGGTACGATGAAACCACATAAGAATGGTTAAGCCACCCCATATCTTTTCTTTTTTGTTTCATTTTTTTTTGTTATATATCTTGTTGCTTATATATTTTCAGTTTACTTTCTCAAGTTTCTTTTATATTCTCTCTTTTTCTTTAATATGTGGAGATCCCAAAATACATGCATAGTAGAGTGATCTATTTGCATTATTTTTTCTTTTTTATTTGTGTTTTATTTCTTGTATGTAGTTTTTATACATTTGCAATTAAGGGATCAAAAAAATAAATAGAAGCTCAACGATATAGTATTGTTATAGTTGCACTAGTAATATATGATATTATTATAATTTATTTGACGATATCTAATTTTTCTTTTTATGTTATTTGCATTTACCTTCTTATGATCATATTCTTATTTCGTGGTTAGGTTAGGCTTTGTATAGTTGCATTCAATAAAGTTTTCTAGAAACAATTCTTGCCTATAAAAGTTTTCTAGATCAACACTTTATAGCTTACAAATCCTTTTAAAAAAAATTTATGTGGTTGCCATACATGGCCTGATTTGAATTCATGTTTCATTCTTGGGCCTCATGTCTCATTCTTTTTAGGGAATTTTTGACATACCCACTGAAAGTAGGATTTTTCCGCGTCGTTGGTTACGGAAATCCTAGATCTCAACAATATTTGTAATTATCCGATTCTTTTTCACTCAAATCCTGTAAAATGAGCAATTTTGCACAGTGGCTCGTGTCGGATGTCGATCCACACTCGGGATTAATCACGTTAGTGCAATAAAGAGCATGAAATGATGAATTTTTGCTAGAAATTGGTGGAGAGGTGAGAATGGTGGATTCGGGATTTTAAAACATGATTTTGGGATTTTTAGAGAGGAACATTAACTAATACCATGAATGAAATGAACAACACCATACATCAAACCATTAATCAAAGAAAACTAACTTAAGATTCTTCATAAAAACCATTATCTTTTACAATGCTAAAAATCAAAATACCACAAGAATTAAAACAAAATAAAATAAACTAGAGAAAGGATAGAATCTAGTGAGAGAGAAGGGAACTTGATGGAGAAGAAATTTAGAGAGAGAAGTGGGTTGTAGAAAGAGAAAGGAAAGGATGAGAGAGATTACCATCAAAACTTACTGGAGAATCGATCGGATGAGAACCAATGAAGGGGGTGTAGTGGTGGGCCATGAAAGAGGTGTTGTGGTGCGTGGAGTTGCTATTCATCCATACGGTGATGGCGTGATGGTTGGTGATGCTGGGAGGTCTGCAACGGTGGTCAGTTGGGGGTGTTGGTGATGGCGGCCTAACGGTCTCCCTTTCTTCTTCTCTTCGTTTCTTTTATTTTTCTGGTTTTTTCCTTTTTTTTTTTTTTTCTTGAGGAGAGAATGGTTCGGAGGAATGAGAGGAGAAAGGAGAGAGAGGACGCTGTGAGAGAAGTCGGGCGTGGTAGAGGAGCTAGGTGATGGTCCAAACCATTGCTTTTGTAGGCGGGGTGGTAGGCGGAGGAGATTCTGATCGAGTTGCAGCGGTGGTTGGGAGCTGTTACAGGCGGTGGAGGGACTGCAGCAGCAGGCGGTGGCAGCACACGGTTCTTGCAAGAGTGGGGCAGTGCAGCAGCAGGCTGAAATGGAGAGGTGGCGGTAAAGAAGAGGAGAGGATGAGAACGTGGTTGAGAATGAAGATCGCCGGAGTTGCAGGTCTGCAACTCCGGTCAGTGGAGGAGAGGGCGCTGGAGAGGGCAGCAATAAGGGTTAGGCGGTGGTGGAGATCGTGGAGGAGCACTGACGGCCGGAGTTGCAGGTCTGCAACTCCGGCGTTGAAGAAGAAGAAGATGAAGAAAATGAGAAAGAGAAAAGAAGAAAAAGAAGAAGAATGGGGCCACGGGTGAATGCGGGATTGATAGGGGGAGAGAAAGGAGAAGATTTGAGGGGGGTTAGGGTTCGAACGAACCCTTCTCCCTCATCTTATAAAGCTCCCTATTTCCATTAATGGAAATAGGGTATTTTTTGAAAATAAAAAATATATATATATATATATATATATATATATATATATTTTTTTTTTAAGTAAAAACCTACTTTTCTATGGGGAATCTCCCCAATTAGTGGACCCCCCATTTAATTAAAATTATTTTTGAAATTCGCGGGGTCCACTAACTGGTCGGACAGCGGGTCGATGCTGATGGGCCCGGCTACTGGCCCACATGGACTGATGATGTCCATCGTCTCACAAGATGATGTGACAGGCATACTGAAGGCGATCGGATGGATGGTGACTTGATTGGGACCCAGATTGGTAGATCGACGGATCTAGAGAGATCCAACGGTCCGATTGAAGATCCAACGGTCCGATGGAAGATCCAACGGTCAGAAAGCTAAGGGAGATGAGATAGAGCTGATAGGCAGGAGTTCTGAGGTTAGGTCAGTAGATTCGAGGATCGAGAGATGAAGAGAGAGAGAGAATAAGGAGAGATGAGAGAAAAAGTATCAAAAAAAATGGAAAAAAGCACTGGCGGAGGGTCTGGAACCCTGTTCTTCACTGTGACCATCCTCACGCTTCTCCAGTAGAGTCGACCATCATTCTTTGCTGACTCATGTGGCTTTAAACGCTTTGGTCCGTCTCTTGGTCATTGGCTCTCCTACTCTCTTCGTTCTTTGGGCCGACTTTTTGGTCCTCTTATTCAGCCCATATTTGGCCCATATCTTCTAGTTATAGCATGTGGGCTTGTTAAGCTTTGATAATGGGCTTTCATGATCGATTTGGGCCCACAAGTCTCAAAAATCGTCCCATCGGGGTTTCCTGCGATAGAAGAAGCGCGTAATGAGACTTTATCAGAACGGCTTAATATTTAGACTTCCGAAAATGTGTTCAATGCATACAACTATACCATTTCGTCCAGAAAAGTGTGTTTTACGCAATGAGATAGACTCTTACGTAGAAAAGTGGATAATTAGAGCAGTTTTACGTAGGAGAGTGCGATAACGCTAACAGGATAAGTGCTTAAAATAAGCACTTTTGAGCGAATATCACCCACCCCCCCTAACATTTGAAAAAGCTGACATACCCCCCCTATGACTCGGTCCACTGTCATTTGACTAATGTTGACTCGAATTGACTACCAAATTTTGTATTAAAGGACAAAAGTGCCATTGTATTCAACCTTAGAACAAAGGTTTGGGCCAAACCCCAAATCAAACGGCTGTGGTGGATGGATGGCCAAGAGATGCCAATGGGTTGGTCCCCCATCACCGGCGACCAACCCACCGAAGTCTCATGGCTGGCCGACCACCACTCCGGTAACAATTTAAAACCAAGGTTAAAAAAACAAAACCTTAAAGCATACAATTTTAGTTCTAAAAAGTTTTCATTAACAAAAATGGAAAACAATAATAAGAGCAATTTGTGTTTTAAGCTTTTGATACATGGATTTTGGAAAGATGGGTTCTCTCAATTTTATATTTTCATTCTTCTACGATAAAATCCATAAAATGAAATCTCGTTCCCTCATGAATTTTATCTATTTTTATGGGCCTTTTTCTTTTCAATCTTTGCTTAATTTATCAAAAAAATTAAAAAAAATCTCAGATTTACCAACATGGGTTTTTATTTTTAATTTTAATCTCTTCTTTTCATGTTTGACTTGGGATTTCGATTTTTGGCCCAAACCCAAACCCTTGTTCTAAGGTTGTTGACAAGGGTACTTTTGTCCTTTAATACAAAATTTGGGAATCAACTCGGGTCAACGGACCGAGTCATAGGGGGGTATGTCAACTTTTTCAAACGTTGGGGGGGGGGGGGGGGGGGGGTGTGTGTGGGGTGTATATCTAATTTTAAAGATAACATGGGGGGTATGTCAAAAATTCCCCTTCTTTTTATAAAAGCAACAACTATTGTTTCATTCCCCCTCACTTGGTTGGATTAACGAGTTTAATTATGTGATTTTGGTTACTGTAGAGGATTTTTAACCATACTCTCGTCATTGATTTCTTTGCATTAATTGAAGCCGATCATTTCTTGAAATTTAATCTGATATTGCATTGATTCATGCTTACAATGGCCTTCATGCAGTTCTGATATTTATATTCTCCTCAAGTTCAAACTCTGGGACTTCATGTATTTGGTAGTCTTGAATCGATTTATAGTTGAAAAATCAAATTGTAGGAAGAAGATTAAATCAATGGAAACTATTTCTTGGCTTTGGCAAGTATTTGTGAGAGCAATTATTTCAAAGATGATAACATTGATGATTTGCGGGGCAGTTGCTCTTCTATTGTATGTGACTTCCAAGTAGAATAAAATCTACAGCAAATTGTATGAACTTAACATGGATGTTCTGGATATAATCCGTTTAACGATCCTACCCGATTATATTAGGTTTGGATCAGTCTTCCAATCATGGAGAGCCTTCATAGAGAAGTCATGCACCAGCACATCAATTCCCATGGCTAATGGTTTCAACTTGCCAGTTGAAACTCTCAAATTTTTAAGCCTATTAGAGGCTAGGTAATAAAGGCTAAAGCTGCCCGATGGTGGCAATGGACCTAAATACTCTAGTGGAGTCAGGTGGAGGTCTGTGGTTGGTTTCTAGAATTTTTAGCTTTGTAATGGAGAATTTCAACCTAAGTGATTGGAATGTTGTCCCTCCTTTCACGTAAAGGTTTGAAGTATATATTCAAGTTGGATAGAAGTGGTGAAGAGATATCTCTTTCTGTATACCTACGTCCACATGGATTGTAGAGTCCTAACTTAACTCTATAACCTCCATACGATATCTTTGATGTTAACATTAGATCAGTCCTACCTAATGTAATCTTGTAACATAGTTTATATATATATATATATTGGAATCTATTGTGCTCTCATAGATTAAAGTAAGATTACACAACAGAATAATAATCTTACTTGCTTTTGTATGGTATCAAAGCCTACCATGGCTGCATCTCTCTTTCTCACCTCAGATTTGTCTTCAAATTCATCCTCTTAACTCTAATCTTTTTCCCACCCCAAACCAGCAACACTTTGTTCTCATTAAACTCAAAGGGATGAATTATTTTCTATGGATATCATAGTTTATTCCAATCTTGAAGGGCTACGATCTCTATGGTTTTGTCTCCGGCATCACCATGTGTCCTAAATTTCTTCCAGCCAAAGATGATGCCAATCTAGAACCTAATCAGACACACAATATCTGGCATCACAATGATCAGATCCTTCTCAGCTGGACCATCTCTTTTCTAGCTTGAATCTGTACATGCACAGATTCTTGGGCTTCATACAACCCATGAGGTTTGGACTTTGGAGTGCCCTGGAAATTAAGATCGTTTAGCAGCAACTCGCAAGCTCGTATTATGCGTGCAGTTGTGTAGTCTGTCGGATTAGCTTAGTGTTGTAGGCGAACCCGTCACTTAAGAGTACTTAACTCTTTACGTTTTAGGTGGTCTCGGTCCTGAATATAGTGACTTTGTGACATCGATCACAACTCGCACAAGACCCTTAATTTTTTCGATCTCCATGGCATGCTCCTCAGCCAAGAGATTCATATCAACAATGAATCGTCCTAGTTGCCTGATCTCACTTCTACATTAGCAAATACTTCCGCCATTACTAGACAAACCACACCTTCTGGACGTGGTAACCGTAGCTATCAAAAAGGTTGTGGACGTGGTCATGGCTACAATAACCATAGCCAATCTCAAGGAGGATGTGGTCAGCCTACTTAGCCTAGCCCTCTAATCAACGGCATAACGCGATGTCAATGTTCAAAACCGTGTGTCAAGTATGTAACCGGGTTGGACACTCCGGACTTACTTGCCGTGATCGATTTGATCATACCTTCAAATCGAACAACCATCATCTTTTGCTGCTTATCATACTTCTTCTAATGCCGATCCCGATGTTTGGTTTCCCGATTCCAGCGCCACCAATCATACGTTGTCGATTCAGCCAATCTTACTCTTCCCCATGAGTATCATGGCACCGATCAAGTCACAGTTGGCAATGGCTCAAGTTTGCGAATTAAAAATATTGATATCTTGCATGGGCCTCATATTATGCGTAATTTATTGTCAGTTTATCAACTAATTTAGGACAAGGATGTAATTTTTTAATTTCATCCCACTTATTTTTGCATAAAGGATGACATTATTGGTACAATCCTCCTCCGCGGCATAGCTAAAGATGGTCTATATCATCTCAAGACCGATCCAAGTGTGACAAGTCTACTTCTCACAGTTCATAGCCTCTTGAATTGATATATTCTGATGTTTGGGGTCCCTCCCCGGTTTTGTCAATGGATGGTCATTGCTACTATATGGATTTCATTTATGATTTCAGTAAATTCATTTGGATTTTCCTATGGTTCACAAATCGGATGTATTATCTATCTTCAAAATGTTTAGATTGTTAGTACAAAGTAATTTGATCGTCGCATCAAGCATTTTCACAGTGATTGGGGTAGGCTGCAACTCGGTCGGGTTGGAGGCCAACCCTAGCCCAACCCAACCTTAAAGGATGTGAACCCTAACCCAACCCAACCCTAGGTCGGGCCTTGATTTTCCAATTGATTGGGTTGGTCAATTTCTTAATTTTTTATTGTTGAAAAGATTGTTAAATATTTTTATATTTAAATAATTTATTGGTCAATAAAATAACCATTACGCTAACCATTAAATAATAGCTTCATTTAATACCTTATGAAAGAAAATATGATATTTTCATAATAAGGGAAAAGTTCATTAACTCAAATGCATGATAGACATTCTTAAAAATTAATCAAAAAAATCGTTAAAGAAAACATGACACTTTCAATATCAACCGATAACATAAAATGTCAAAATGTAGTTTCAAAGACATTTTGTAATCTCACACAAGGGTTGTAGTTTGCTAAGGACAACATCCACGGGGTGTTGCATTTCCCAAAATGTAGTGTGGATGTTTTTTGATATACTAGTATATATGTAGTTTGTATATCGGGCTCGAGTTGGGTCGGGTTGGGTCTAGTCTCAACCCTAGCCCAACCCAATTTGATTGGGTTACCAAAAATTTAGCCCAAGCCCAACCCATGTTTTGGAAAGGCTAATCCAACCCAACCCTAATGTCGAGTTCAATCCGTCAGGCATGGGTTGAGCCCACCCAAGTTGCAGCCCTAGATTTGGGAGATGAGTATCGTAGTGTCTCGTCTTATATTCTTGTGGTATATATCATCGTGTGTCATGCCCTCACACTCATGAACAGAATGGATCGGCTGAGAAGCGCCATCGTCAAATCTCAAGTTCAAATTCTAGGACTTCATGTATGTTGGGAAGGAAGAACAGTAAACAATCTAAAGAACAAAGATGCAATCACCCACACCACAGATTTACGTGTTCCCTCTAGATTGAGGTATGTCCACAGATCTACACCGATTCCACTATGCTTAGTCAAAAAAAGAAACACACACAATACAATGAATAATCGTCTCTGATTAACTCAGGTATATATAACCTCAAGATGAAACTAGTGTTTTCGTATCTCTATGTAAAAGTACAAAATGCCTAAGGGAAAATGACCTCCCAAAAAATATTATTTAACCCTTGTGTACATTTTTACCTGAAAAATAGTTAAAAAATTAGAAAAATTTGACCGTTATAACAGTTATAATGGTAACGGCACCTGCCCGTTATAACTTTCATGCCGTTATAAAAGTTCCTTTTAAGCCTTGGCGAAAAGTGCAATATATATATATATATATGAAAATGTATGTAAGTCATTTCTCAAATTCATAGGGGCATATTGGACATTCTAACTCCCGTTCGTAGCTCTATTTTTACTTCATAGCTTTCTATTCCATGTCTTTACCAAGCAGCGACAAACAAAGGAAGGGGGATTTCACACCATAGTTTCTCTTTTTCGACTTTTCGTGCTTTGAATGAAACCCTAAATCCTAAGCTTCAACATCTTCTACATCGTCTGTAAGAGAACAAAACCTCTCTCTCTCTCAACTAGCCGTTTTAGTTTTCTTCTCCTCTCTCTAGTTTGATCCTAGCTAGTTTCATTTTCTCTTAATCTCCGAGGCTTTAAGGTTTAAAAGTACAACAATAGAGGAAGATAATCTAGAGATTTTGAATTTCTCTGTATTGAGAAGTATCTATAATTTAGAACACTGATATGATTCCCTGTATCTTCATTTCTATGGTAGAAAAGAAAAATCGATCTGAAACTCTTCATTTTTTATCAATGTTTTTATTCTAACTGCGTCAAATTTGATTGTTCTATATTCATTTAACATAAAGATGAGTTATTTTTGTGGAACTTATTAGTGTTTCTGAAGTTCTAAGAAACTTGAGAGTTATCGTTTGATTTTATACAAGGATGGTCTTCATTGTAATTAACAATATTTTGTGTATCTCTTGGTTTTATATTTGGTGGGATTCATGCGTTCAATTGTGTGATTTTCGTTACTGTGAAGGATTTTTAATCATAATTTAGTCTTTTTTTAGATTATCTTTTTTCTTACCCCGAGCTATCATCATAACCCCTTTCGTAACTTTCACAAATCACTTGTAAAAGTTATTATCATGTATCCAAAATATACAAGTCGGCCAATCGAATCAGGTTCTTTTTTAGACTAGGCACATACCTAACATCTTCCAACTTCAGTATTGTTCCATTGACATATTTCAATTATGTGATTTTGGTTACTAAGTGGGATTTTTAACCATAATCGATCGTTTTGTAGAGTGTCTTCTTTCTTACCCCGAGTTATCATCATAGCCCCTTTTGTAACTTTCCACGAATCAGTTATGAAAGTTGTCATGTATCCAGATCTGCAAGTTGGCCAATCGAAATCAGGTTCCCTTTTAGACTAAGCACATACCTAACATCTTTCAACTTCAACATTGTTCTATTCGATAGATTTATTTGTACATCATCCTTTCTAACGATGCTACATGGTTCATCATCGTCTAAATAGATTTTCTCGAGTTACCATATACATAATTATGAAGAGTATCCCTGTGCAAAGTAGCATGAAATAATGCAGTAGAATCTACTCCCAAGATTTATAACGATTATCACATGAAAAAATAAATGCATCAAAAATACTTTCATCAAAATATTTACCGAATCTTTTCTTTCCTAATGGTAGTTCTTTGTTTGTTTCTTTGAAGCTTTATAGTTTCTTTTCATGTACCCCTTTTTTCCGCAATTTCTGCAACTACCATACCCCTTTACGAATTGGGTTCTGGATTCGCTTCTTCTCGACTTTGATCGACTATAACTTTTGCCTCATCTTTTTGTCTTTCATCCACTTTCTTCAACACTCGGGGCATTCCCTGATTTTCACCTAGAATAACTTGGGGATTTTCTGCGAGCTTCCTCACTTAGGGTTATGTCTATGACATCATCATACTTTAGCATTCATATCCCTAAAGAGTTGTTCACTACCATCACCAGATTGTCCCAACTGTCTGGTAACCCTGATAAATTCATAAGAACCCTAATTTCAACATCGAAACTGATGCCAAAATATTCTAAATGAGCCGTAGTTGTGTTGAATTCGTTTATGTGTGTAACCACACTTTCGTCATTAGCCATTTATATTAAACAATCTTCTTATCAGAAAATTCTTGTTTGAAGTCGAGGGCTTTTCATACATCATTAAAAAGCTAGCGGCCATCAAAGCTTGTGTCATCTTATCCTTGGAGATATTAAAGGCTATAGATGCAACAAGACTCAACCGCACTGTATCTAAGCATCAATTGTTTTCTCTAACTTGTTTGATTTTCCTCTGAGAGAAGATAATGGTCATTTTGATACAGGTAGTCCTCTATCTACATCTTCCAGAATCTGAAGTTCAAGCTATTGAACTTCTCGATCCTCACTTGTCCTTCTTCCACTATCGATCAAGCTCAAGCTCAATGCTCTAATACTAGTTGGAAAGAAAGAACAATAAAACATCTAAAGAACAAATATGAAATCACCCACAACATAGAGATTTATGTGGTTGTGGTTCCTTCTAGACTGATGTACATTCATGGATTCACATTGATTCCACTATGCTCTGAGGCAAGAAAAGAAACACACAAAATGAATAATCGTCTTTGATCAACTGAGGTATATAAAACCTCCAAGAAGAAACTAAGATTTTCGTATCTCTATGTAAAAGTATGAAAATGCCCTTAAGGAAAAAAGAACAAAAAATAAAATAAAATATTGAGGACGCCCCAAGACCCCCATTCAGACAAGGGGCGCATGGAAGATATCTTACTAGCCAAAAAGCAAAACGGGTTGCGCAGTCTGCAAACACGATCTATAAATGGCAAGCCTGCCTTGCTACATACATTTAGGACTTGGGATGTTGGGAGATTGGTTCCACTTGTACCTCATGTATGCCAACTTATATTGATTAGATGATTGTAAGTTTGAAACCATACGAACGAACCATCCAATAGCCATTAAATCAGTCACCTTCTCTTGGATGGTCAGACAGAAAATATGGGAAACGGTTCAAAACGGATTAGATGGTCAGGATGTCCAAACATGGTGGACGCATCAGATTCTAGATTTCACCTCCTTGCTTGTGTGCCATGTTCACCATTGGCAGCTCGTTGTTTTGGTAAGCAGAGAGTGTATATAAGTAACAGTTAAGGATATTTATTCATATAAGTTGGCTCCCCAAATATCTGTAAATCCGGAACATTAGGGTGGCAGATATATATCATGGGAAAAACTTTAGATGCAGAGGACTTTGGATGCAGTCGATGCAGAGGGGTCTTTTGGGATGGGAGGCTTGGGAGGCTTGGGAGGCTTGTTCTCGCCAAAAGCCGTATTTATGTTACAAGGGCATATATGGATTGTGTTAGATATGACTGTTGCCATTTCAAGGGATGCACTAAAAGTGACGGAAATTTGTGGCAAAACTCTCTGGTTGATCGGAAACCGACATTCAGCTTTGTCAGCACAAGATCACCTCCAGTATTCTTAACTAGACCCAGAAATCTTTGAGGTCCTGATTTGGTGGGTTGCAAACTCAAGAACCACAAAAATTACAACGCTTAAAAGTATGGCCCTTCATGGATCGATTGGTACATACCCAATCTGATAAGAAATGGACTGGGTACCAATCCATGATAGACTCCGAGATTATCAGATTTTCAGGTTGATCCAATCCATTGACATCGGCCAGATTGAGATTCTGGAATGCTAAACTCTCGAATTTTCACTCTGGGACACTTCTAAGCTCAAACCCTTCACTGCCACACTGCACATAAAGCTCATTCTAGAACATCAAATTAATGGGACTCTACTATTAGCCCTAGCCCAAAAATCAGCTTGACTGAATTGCCATTCCGGCTCAAGAGCCCCTTTTTTTTACCCCCCTCGGGAGGGCTGCTCTCGGCCGTGGATTCCACTGAATCCAATGGTGGTTGATGGCGCTGCAAAAAGTGATGCCAGCTCAGTGCTACCAACCACCGTCGGCCAAGAACAAGGAGAGCACAACTTCGGAGAGGGGTCAGAAAAAGGGGGGCTCCTGAGCCCAACCCTTTCAAAAATGGGTTATTTTTTCCTGGACAATCAGGATGAAAAGAAGTGCATCTATCAGGTGTTTAAGATCATCCAATAGTGCTGATTTTATGTTTTGGAGGGCCTAATAGATGTTCCAGACCCAGCTCATGTGGCCTATATATGGTCAGGGAATGAGCAAGTATGATTTCCAGTGCTACAGGATGAACACCAACTAAAAAAAGAGTAAATCGAAGTTGAAAGTGAGATACCGAGAAATGAACAGCTCTATAATAACTCAAAAACCCAAAGTAGGCACGCATGCAACATCTACAAAAGTATCAGTCAAGAAAAGAAGTGCTTAAACATGAACTTCAGCTGAACAAAACAAGAAAGAAACCCATAAACAAAGACAGCAAGTGGTAGGTCAGACCAACCTTGGGAACCAAACTAGCTGCATTGGTACTCACAAAGCTCCCCCCGGGCGTGCTTGTGCTTAGGACAAGCACAACCCAGTTACCTTCAGAACCGATCCCAGCACCGGTATATTTGGTGTCATTGAGATACTCGGAGTACTGGGATTGTGTGAAGTTAGAGAGTACGAGACTCGTGTCCAGGTTGGGAACACAAACAGGCATTATGGCACCATCTCTCGTGTTTGTTATGTTTAGATGGCATTTGGATAGAAGGTTTGGGTAGTTGGAGAACTGGGTCTCTGTGCCTGGGACTGTGTTAGCACCAGTGGTGTTGGTACATGGTTGGTCCTCTAATTGGTCTGCCATTTCATCTGCAAAGCAGTCTGCATTGTCGTTCTCTGTTAGGGCTGAGAGATTTAAGTGTGCACGGTAGCTGTTTATACCTTGAAGAAGTTTCTCTTCCTCGTCTGCAGGGAAAGAATGGAGACCAAAAATTTGGTGTTAAAAATCAACCCAGATATAGACAGAAAATAATAAACATAGGAATCAAATGGCAAACTGGCTGAAATTAAGTTACCATGCAGACCATTACAATACTCTATGCCCTTGTTCTCTAAACAGATTGTATTAGTATAGAGCCGTATTAATACTGGTAACCCTGGCTATTGTTGAAAATAAAATGGCTCGGATTTCTCCTTGCACAACGAAGCTAGAACAGCGACAAAGACATGATTGTACTACTTCAGTAGGGGTACGAGATGGTTTTGCTTCTTTGAAGATTTTCCGTAAGAATGCACTCACTTCAGTACATAAAATTAAGTTCATCTATACAAGCTTCCATAGAGATATTTTTTGAAGACTTTGGATAAATTGAACATAACATGAAGCACCTGTTCTGTCTCTGGGATACCACATCAAATATTTTTCTACAACTATATTATAACCTGTGTTGTACGGACACAGACACATGTCAGAGTCCGACACAGATACGAGGTGTCGGACTGGGCAAACCCTTTGCCCCAAAAAATCGGATTCGGGGGACTCGGCTGAATATTTAATTATTAATTTATTTTTATTTTATAAACAAATCCATGGCAATATTTCGAGATTTTCTTGGTAGATTTTGGTAGAATTTTTACCAAATCTTAGAAGCAAAACCCTATTCTATCTCTCCCAGGGAGTTCAAACCCCGAATTTCCCTATACTGAATTTTTATTTTCTTTAAAAAAATTTAGTTAAAAAAATGAATTGCCAGGCGAGTCGGGTGTCCGAATCCATGTCCACCCATAGGGACACATGACTCGCCTGCTGGTTCAAAGAGTCCATGCAACACAGATTATAACTAGTTATAAAAAAAAAAAAAAAAATTATCCTGAAGAAAAAAGGGAAAGGAGAGACCCTGCAGGATACAAGAGAAGAATAGAATAGAATCGCTAGTGTATGTTGCAATGATATGGGTACAGGTGTCAAGTGTCAGACTCGCCGAACTTTGAAAAAGGACTTCGTGGACTTGGGCAGTTTACTAAAAATAATGTAAAACAAAGTAATTTCTTTTACATAATAATAAGGACAATTAAGAATAATGTGATATATCTTATGATCTGCATTGTATACCTGTAGACAAGAGACTATATATCTGTAATGTTAGATTTGTTGCATAGAAAACTCAACTGTAAATGGTAGAACTCAAAACACATGGTAATTAGTATCTTCCTAATCATCCGATAAAGAATCAAACTTATTCAAATGTTCCTGCTATTCTATATTTCCTTGAAAAAGGCTCTCAACCTACAGGAACCGTTCATGATATTTCAAAGAAGGAAGTCGTATTTAAGGAACTTCGCGTTAATCAAATTCTGACTGTCTGGTACAAGTACTTCACTGTGTAGAAGAATCCATATATCATAGGCCAGTACAAACAGAATCCCCTAAGACTATACATTGTTAAAGAATCGTCAACCTCATTACCTTCTCTAAGAATGTTACAAGGAAATACCTAAAAGGACCTACAAATGTTATTTTTGAATCAAAGGAGAGAATTCTTCAGAAGATGTCCATCTGATGAATCTGTTGACTACAAGGAAATACCCGAGGTTATTTTTTAATCGAAGGAGATAATTCTTCAGAATATGCCCATCTGATGACTTTTGATCAAGGGACATGGCTGAATGCTCTCAGCTAAAGACGTAATCTCTGCTATTCTGGACAGCTGGAGTCTTTGATCTCAATCCTAGAACAATGAATCCTGTAGAATTACCTCAGCATTGGAACTGTGAAATGGGTCTCTAGAATTATATGGGGATGTCATGTTTAAAGCTTTGCATCGGATGATACTACATAATGTAATTTTGGGAGGGACCCAGTAATATCTTCCTCTCTTCATTCTTCTTTTTTCCAGTTACAACTAGATCTAGGACTGTTAGATCTGGATCTAGAGTTCAATCTATAGTTTTTTACAGAAATAACTGATCAAAAGGGGAAAAAAAGACAATTGGGATATATTAACCAGTGGTATTAGCAACTTGTATCTCTAATTCAACCATTGATCTCCAAACATATCTATTAAAGATAATCTGCATTGCATGAAGGAAGCCTTCCCCTTATTCCTCTCAGAACTCTTCCCTGAAAGTTACCCAAAGTCTCCAAATGGGGCAAAATAAGAAATCCTTGCTTTTTATGACAATTAACCAGTTACCCATATTTCGTTGTGTCGATTCTTTGTCGATTCTGAGATAAATGTCGATTACAATTGCACTCAAGCACTAAAACAACATAGATATGGATCAACAACCATCTACAAGAGCAAATCTAGATGACTTGAAGATAACAATATTCTTCTTTTCCCCCTCACCATCCACACCCATTTTCAAGCACAAGTATTCAGATCACCTCTGAATTGGGTTTCAGGAAGAAAAGAAAAAAAAAAGAACCTCACCCCAGAAGAATTAAAAAGAAAAAGCTCAAATTTAGCACAAACATCAAAACAGAAACCCAGAAAAAAAAACACACACACACACAGATTTGCCTAAAATTCATAAAGAGAAGAACCCAAATCACCAAACAACATATAATGCACAAAAAAGGAAAAAATAGAGAACCCATTAAAGAAAAGGATTTGCAAATCAAACAAGAGAGAAAGAAAGACGGGGAAGAATGTTTACCTTCAGATTTGACAGGATGAGAGAGCAGGAGAATAGCTTGAAGAAGCACAAAGAGGAGATAAAGGCGAAGAGAAGCCATTGTTGTTGAATCAAAGAGATTGGTGAATGCCCAGAAGATCTATACGATGAAGAGAGAACATTTCTTTCTCGGTCTGAACCATCTTTTATATATTTCTTGTTTGTTTTTTACTTTTTTTTTTTTCTTTTGCACTTTATTTAGTTTGCAAGGCAGCATCTTTGCTTCTACTATTTTGTTTGGTGTGATATTGCCAGATGCTTTTCAATTAGTAGGACAAAATTTCCTCTTTTATTTCTTGTGAAGTTCGTGGTAAAATGCCTGACCATATCAATTCCTATTTTTCTAATTTCAATGAATTTTTATTTTTATTTTTTTGTAAAGATGTAACAAGGTATGCCTGAAACTGTTCATTTGCGGAAGCGGCATTTTTGGTAGTCACCGCTGCCGTCTGGGCCCACTGACCGCTTGGATGTTTATCTCACCCCTTGGTGGATATACATACCAAAAATCACCTTGATTGGTAATATATAACCATTATATTTTAACACTTTTTAGCACCATTTAAGGCATTCTTAGAGCCGTTGAATACAACCATCGTTGAGTACTAAAACCAACGGTTAAAACTCATTAAACAATCTGATTTTTTGTATGAATGTCTATTAAAGGGTGGGCTAAACATCCATGCGGTCAGTGGGCCCAGATGGCAGTGGTGACTACCAAAAATGCCGCTTCCGCAAATGAAAAGATCTCAGGTATACCTTGTTACATCACCATTTTTAATCTCTGTTGCCGAAGCAGCTTCGTGGCGCGACCTGTAATAGTCAGAATGACATTTGTTGGCCACGGCGATGTCTGGAGGGACATAGACCTGCCAACCTTTACATGTTGGCCGTCCACTTGTTTCACATGCAAATGCTAGAACCCGCCATTTTAAGTTGCTGTCAGCCTTGGAGGACGTTCTTTCCCAGGTGGATGTTTCTCGTGACACAGTACCGATGCCATCCATGATCCAACGGTCTGGATCGTAGAGAACACGTTCCCTTAAGCTGACGTCAGCATTTCCCAGTATAATTTACCACGTGGCGCGTGACTGTAGCATTACTCATTACCGATTTGATATGTCAATGTTGGTTGACGGCGCCATGTAGAGGGGTAGGATCGGAGCCGAGTTTGATGTCCCCGGGAAGTCCCCTCGCAAAATGCCACGTGGAGAATTCTTTAGGACCCACATGTTTGGTCCACCTCTTAATGGATCTTTAGATCAAAAATCAGTTTAATTGATGATTTTCATCCGTTAGGAAATAGCATTGTAATATCATAATTTATAGCCGTTAGATTTTTTTTTTTTTTTTGCTGATATCATATCGCTGTCAAAAATCATTGATCAAGCTGATTTAGTCTGATTAGTGATTTCTGAGCGTTGGATTGAAGTTATTTTCATGGGTTGATTTTAACGGTAGTAATTGGAGCATTATTGAGCGTTATTTTGGCACAAAGATCCAATGGTTGTGAAGAAGAAGGATTTTTGGTTTGTAGGTCGTTGAACACGGTGGTTGTAAATCAATCCATTTTAATTATATGGATATTTGGGAGAATAAGAAGAAGAAGAAACGTGGCCGGCTCCGTTGAGTCCGCTGTTGTAAGTCTTGGGTTTCTTTTCCACAAAACTTTTAGGGTTTTTAAGAAAAACATATGTTTTAGACATTGGATAAAGATGTAATCGACGGTTGTATGGTTTTGTTTTAGGGGTATAACGGTACTTTAAATATTTTAAAGTCATTATGGTCACTTAAAAAGTATTGGGATGTCAATCCGGATACCCTTAATGACCGTCTATGAGACGCAAATATTTTAGAAACATGGAGTGAGATGTAAATTGCATCAATAAAGTAAAGGGATAAAGCAAAAAAGCCTTTTTTTAGGTGGGCCGAACATCCATAAGGTCATCAGGTCCTAAAGAGTGCTCATGGCCATTATTTTCCGTCCATTACAATCCATTATAATGGAAAAAAGGTAACTCCCCCAGTCCGTTATACCTTTATAATGAGTAAGACTTGCCCGACTACCCACAATATAAGCCAAGTGGCAATTTATTAGAGGACACTGACCGTATAGATGTTTGGCCAATCCCTAGGTGGACCTACAAACCAAAAATCAACCTCATCAGTGATTTCTAAGCATTAGTTGAAGTCATTTTCGTTGGTTGATTTTAACTATAGGAATTTGAGCATTATTTACCATTATTTCCGTACAAAGATCTAAAGGTTTGAAATCACTAATAAAGCTGATTTTTAGTTTGTAGGTCCACTTACGGATTGGTCAAACATCTATACGGTTAGTATCCTCTAATAAATTGCCACATGGCTTATATTGTAGGTGGTCAGCAAGTCTTACTCCTTTATAATGGCCCCTTTTAAACACGGGGACAGACTCCAGGGGACAGCAAATATTCTCCATGGAAGGTATACACCACTTATCTTGGTGAGACTGCACATGGAATATATTTTTATTTAACCCATGTGAGGTCTAAAAGTCATAAAGAAATCTTCTCACATGCATGTATGAGTTGGTCGTCTGTTTGACCCTACCGAATAGGGACCTAAATTTAACAGTGAAAATGGATGATCCAAAATTTTTCAATTTGCAATCTACTTTTCACAAGGCTACAAATGTTGGAATAGGCTGATTTTTTGTGTTGTTGATATCCACATTGAGAAGAATATCATCACCAAAAATCATCCCTTAACTCATCTGCATGTGGGCCCTACATCCATTAGTAAGAATTCTAGCCTGTGCCAATTTTTTGTTGCAAAAAATGTTGTCAAAATTGTTACTCCTGATATGAGTCAGGATCGGGACACAACAATTTCATACAACATTTTTTACCAAAAATTGATACTTGCCTATGTATAAATTAGAAATTTTGGCTACGATGGTCTCTATGATGAAGAGATCATCCTCACAAAAATTCAAATCATTCCGTTATGATCTATATCAGTTTACAAGTTGAAGAATTATGGACCGTCTATTTTTATCGTTAACTTGAAAACCACATTAGATGGGGTTAAAAATTTCAGAATGTGATGACTTTTTTTGTATGGGTGATCTATATGGTGAGGAGATCACCCTCACCAAAAATCAGCTATTGATTCATCTTCCATGTGGGTACGTACTCCAACGCAAGGACACTCGGGAAAAAAAAAAATCTCAAGATCTTATACATCCAAAATTGTTGCTGCAGGTTGCTCTCATTGTGGCTCTATGGATCGTATAAAAATGCATCATGTGGATCTCATTGTGGCATTTGAAGCGGCCAATGATCGCGCTCCATATACCCAGGGTTACTTTAAAAAAAAAAATAATAATTAAACCAAATCCAAACCCCAGTTATTTGTGGTGCGCGATCACTGCCCACAATGGATTCATGTGCCATATAATTTATGCACCCTTCTAATTTTTTCCCGTTTTTAAACTCCAAAAGGACACAAAATCGATCAGATGGTCACAATCACTTAATCGATCAGATGGTTACAATCACAAAATCGATCAGACCCACTCAACTACCGGAGGGTCTGCTCTCACGTACGTCTCAACCCAGCAACCTTAATTTGCTTTCTTTTTCTATGGTCTTTAGAAACTATAAGCATATAATTTCTTACACAACAGTACTTTTACTATCATCCCTATTGTAAGGAGTAATTTTAATATGACACGTGGCCGTCCCAGATTATGACATGTGTTCATAACAGGGCGAGATAAAACTTTCTTGTCGAGACATACCCCAGTAGCCGATACCATATTCCCTCCAATTACGCGTATAAGAGAAGTCGACATATCAACTATTGTCGGACATACGCCTGTACTAATATCCAAGTTGGACGTGCGGTTGGAATGTGCAAGAATGAAGGTACGTTGGACACGTATGCTCGACTGTAGAAATCGTCCTCGAACCATAGCCTCGGTTCAAATCATGCCCGATTAAACAGGTTCGTGTGGGGAGACGAACAAGAAGCAGCCACCTGTTATACTGTCTTTATTAGCCACGATCTACGCCAAGTCACACATAAGACAAGGATCCCAGAGTTGATTGGTACGATCTCCGTCGTGCTCCTAGACACTTCAAGGAGCTCATTCCCTGTAAATGGAGAGCTACAGTAACAAAGAAGGTAAGTGATTTTAGCCAAGAACTTAAGATTATTGTGTGAAAAAAGGTACTGATTTAAGCATCGAAGGCTTGGCAGTAGAATACCTACCAACAGAGTTCATTTTTAGGATATCTAAGAGCGGATTCGGCTACTCGATCGACACGCTCGGATATAATGACGGAGCGATCGGATCTGTCGTCGATCAAGTCAGTACAGAGATCGGACGAGTCGGCATCGAAGTCAGTCAAGACAAGAACGACTCGACCAGACGTTGAAAAGTAAGCAAGATCTACGTAATCTGACTATTGCGTGCATCTCGAGGGGGTGTGGGATTTTTCCCCTACATACATCTGCTCCCAATACTTGGGAGCCCTTTTATAAATTTACCTTGAGTGAAGTTTTCTTGTGGGGTTGTGGGGCACATAAAAATGTGCTGCGTGTCATACATTTCCAACCCCATTGGCCCATGAATGATTATCCTACCCGTTGATGGACCTACAAACCAACAATCACTTTGGTTGAAATAGTTGATTGGAGCTTCTTTTATCTATACTATTATAACGCAACAGCCGGGGTTGCCACCCATGTGACACAATTAAAGGCCTCTTACTTTAAAGTCAAAACCTTCCTTCAGTGAATGTTCCTTCACAGTTTAAGTTGTCTGGCACGCTCAAGTCCCTCATCAATGATGATGAGGGACAATAGTATAAGCCACGTGGCACACTCTTAGAGACCACTGACCTGATGGATGTTTGTCACATTCCTAGGTGGACCTATATACCAAATATCAGTCTGACTAGTGATTTCAAACCTTTGGATCTGAGTACCCCAAATAATGCTTGAAATCTATGGTTAAAAATCATGTGCCCAATGATCGCGTGCAACATATACTTGGGGTTACTTAGGTATATGTGGCGCGTGATCATTGGGCAGATGATCGCCGCTTAAAAAATCCCACCGCTTCCAAAATTTCCTACATAAGGAGGAATGAAATGAACCTACACTCCTCCAAATCATGTCAAGTTTATTATAAGATAGATTTTATATATTCAAAAAGAAAAATGGTGTTTGGACCCTAAACATTTGGTATAAGGCATAGACGATGATTATGATGATTTGTACAATAATATGGTGCAACTGTTTTACATCAGATCACAACTACAATTTTGCAACCATAGAATATTCTTTGAATTGGCAATAAGACAAAGTATAGGGAGTTTTATGTAATTCCACATAACGCTTCAACGGGCTAGGAGACTGCAGAAACTCGTGGATGGTGTTGAATTTGGATAACATGCCCAAAATGCTCCGGTTCCAAAATAAGCAGACACCTTACTCTACTTTGATTTCTCGACTTCTCTCACGGTCTCACCCTCCTAAGCCTATTTTATTAACATTCCATTTTTCTCCTTGAAGGTTTGATAAAATGGCTTTCTCCTCCACCGACGGTCGGATATCTCTCTGGTCCGCCGGAAACTTATGTGGCAGCGCTGGATTGGCTGGGAGGAAGGGAAGGCTTGTGAAGTTCTGTAATGGAGAGTTGATGGGGAAGAAGATGAAGCTGACCCAACTTCATCAGAGGCCTACTACCAACACTAAAATGGCTAGTCCTTGTGTGTGCATGGCCGTCAGTACTACTGTTGCAGCTGAGAGTACTAAGGTGAGCTACATCTCTCTCTCTCTCTCTTAAGTGGGGTATCGCCAAGTGAACGGTCAGGATTGACAACCCTGTTCTATAGAGCTTAATGTCTATTGTTGCTATAGGGATATTTATGGTATGAGCCTTATGGATCGTAAAAACTGTAGGCTCAATATGGTTGCTACAGGTCCTCTTATTGAACTCTTCCCTCATTTGCTCATTGATCATCAAAAGAATATTGCAATAGATCTAATGGTTATGATTATCAGATCAGGTTAATGTTTTACTTAGGAGATCTCCTAGGTGGGAACCAATGAACTGTAGGCCTTACTACCCAATTAAAAACATGAGTGTTCATTAGCCACGGTTACAGTTTATAAGACTCGTATCAACTCTAGGGTTGGGTTGGCCCCTTCAGAACTGGGCTTAGATTTTGACAACCCGATCAAATTGGGTTGGGCTAAGGGTTGGCCCAACTTGAGCCCGATATACAATATATATAAATATATACAGGTGGGGTTTCAAAGACCAACAAAAGTGAACAAAAAAAGTTTACGTTTTTTCTCGGCCGTGGATCCCGAGAATCCAACGATTATTAATAGTGTTGAGCTGGCATCACTTTTGCAAAAACAAAACCATTGTTGAATTCTCGAGATCCACGGCGAGAAAAAATGTGAACTTTTTAGGTTCACTTTTGTTGATCATCGGACCTGCCTATAGCCCACATATAAATACATATTTTATATTAGTATAACAAAATTATATAGAGAATTTTGAACTTGTTATTTTTGTATAAATAAACCTATAAATATGACAAATATAAATGCATATATATTTTTTTGTTAATTTGATCCTATTTAATAGGATATAGAAATAAAATTATTATTTAATGGCTAGCATAACGGTCGTTATATTGACCAATAAATAATTTTAATATGAAAAAATATTAGCAACCTTTGAAACCAATAAATAGGGCTGGTCATGGGCTGAGAAATCTAGGCCCGACCTCGGGTTGGATTGGACTAGGGTTCACAGCCTTGAAGGTAGGGTTGGGCTAGGGTTGAGCTCCAACCCAACCTGCGGAGTTGCAGCCCCCTAATATCTAGTTATAGAAATAATTAACTCAGTAAATAATGAGTAGCGGGCACGTGCAATCCACGTGACAAGAGACGCTTGGATGGTCAAAAAACCCTCACAGGTCTTCTAATCCGAAGCCTATTTTTGAATGGTCAATAGCGCCATATCAACAGTCCAAATTAAAATAGCAAACGATCAAACGGCTTGAGTTGTTTGATTCAAGTGATATTTTTGGGCCTCATGGGTGTATATGGGTTCCCAAGCAATTAAAATATCCAAATTGATGAACACCATTACGTGATAGTGTCCGTGGTAAATTAATATGCTACCAGGTAAATCGAGACCGTTGGATATGAAAATAATGATGTAAAATCTAACGTAGGAATCTGGTGGACTCGGGGGACAGTTATTATGTCCGTTGGGGGTGGAACGTAAAGTCGAGATCTCCTAAAACCACCCTATCAGATAATCATGGCCATCTGATCTGTCGCAATTCTTTTGGTCCATTTACGAGATCTCCCAATCTGTCCAACCATCTAAGCATCTAGATGGTGGGTACCCAGATGCATACCTGTACGTTCACTGTCCTCAATATACCAACACCACACCGTAGATGTGCGAATGTGCCCCCCTCTTTCTTTGATGGACGGTTTTGATCCTCCTTTGATTTTTTGAAATTTTTGTTTTGTTGTGTAGCTGAGGGACTTGGAGATGGAGAAGCGGGACCCTCGTACGGTTGCAGCGATTATACTGGGAGGAGGAGCTGGGACTCGTCTCTTCCCCCTTACCAAGCGAAGAGCCAAACCTGCTGTAACTTTTAAACTCTCCTTCTTCCACAATATCTCACCATATTTACCTCACATTCAACAGCATTTTCAAACGGTACTTCTCTGACCATGGTTTAAAAAACGGCTGTTATAACGGTCTCATAACGTTACCGTTATGATCGTTATAACAGGTCACATCACTACATCAGTCACTTCTCATTCACAAAATGGTCAGAATATTAATATATATTTTTTTTTTTTTTGAAAAAAATATCTCATAAAAAAATGGTCTTTTTTTTCAAAAACTAGCCCCGTTGTGACGGAAATATCGACCATTATAACGGAATCCCATTTTTTGGGTAAATAGCATTACATTGGGATATAACTTATGTGATCAGGGTGTTACCGTTATAACAGCCATTATTTTCGTTATGTGGTTGGTAATGAGACTTTTATGGGTTTTCTTCCATATCTTGAAACTCTGTAGTCTCATAGACTCCTTTTGGTGTCCTAGTCGCTAGAAAGTCAAAGAAATAACCTTACTAGAACCTTCTAGACCAAGAAAAACTTTAGAAACTCTCAGTCTTACTAGAACCTTCACATCCAAAAAATCACCATTGGTATCCACCATGCGACATCAATTTTGTCATAATCGAATCGGATTGTAAAATTGTAAGGAGTAGTCCATAACCGATCGAACAATGACAAGGGTTTGTACAACTATATGAACTATACAGAGACACTGTTCTAAACTCATAGTCATACAAACAAAAGATCTTTCCACAAAAAGAAAAATCAAAACCATGTATTTTTAATTCATTTTCAAATTAAACAAGTTGCCATCTTTCCCCAACTGTCTCCATTCTGATCAATCTGTCAATCAGGGTGCATTATGAAACCATTTCCAAGAAAAGTGCAATCTCATCATACATGTTAGGTGATGTTTCATGTAGAAAACATTACCATGGAACTAATGTTTCAAAGAAAAAAACATGTTATAAAGTTGTTTAATTAGTAAAAAATCACTAATTTTCTTTTTTTTTGTAGTGTTTTAAGGTTTAGGAAAACCAAAAGTACCAGAACAAGTTTCATCGGATTCAGATGTACCCTATAGTTTTATTTAAATCGTAAGATTCACATAGAAATCGTAGGATTTTATCTATAGAGATTCATACGGAAGATTCAAATAGTTTTGGTTAAGATTTGACTTGAACTACGATAAGTGTAAACTAAAATTAATGCACCAACGCTCATTTTAGAATATTATGTGACTCTTAGGCTGCTTATAGGCTATGATATCCGGATACTTCAAAATGGGTGCCGTATCCTCCCCGTGTCGGTTCTGTGTCCTTGCCGTATCCGGGTAACATAGCTTATAAGGTGGTCTATAAAAGGCCGCCAAGGGGCCAAAGTGGGATAACACTTGGATCTTAATCCGAAAGCTACAAGAGTAATTCTAGCAAGGTTTTCTCACTATATTCACATATTTCTAACATTCATGCATTATCATTTTACTACTTGATCTTTACTACTTCCTTTACAGGTACCCATTGGAGGTGCATATAGGCTGATTGATGTGCCTATGAGCAACTGCATTAACAGTGGAATCAACAAAGTTTACATTCTCACACAGTTCAACTCTGCATCGCTTAACAGACATCTCACGCGTGCTTACAACTTCGGCAATGGAATAAATTTTGGTGATGGTTTTGTTGAGGTATATATCAGAAGCCTGTAAATATGATCTAATAATTTGGCGGCGTCTGTGATGTTGTAGCTAACTCTTCTGAAACCTGCTCCTGTAAGGAATGCTAAACTGAAACTGTTATCAAAGAAAATTAAAATCTAAAAACTATCTAATTTCTTCTTTTGAATGCAATGTACATAGCTACATAATCAGTTCCAAGTTCCTACATTTCAAGGGGGTATGCTTTTTTTCGCTCATTTTATGCATTTATGGAAGGGAGGGGAACAGTCATGGAAGAGCCTTTGGCACCCTTTGTCAATCAAACTAGATATCAGCATGTTGAGCTTTGATGAATTTGGATGAAATTATATTTTTATGACAAGATTACCCACAAGCTGTCTTGTTTTATACCAGACTCTGGCAGCCACTCAGACTCCAGGAGAAGCAGGTAAAATGTGGTTTCAGGGGACTGCAGATGCTGTGCGGCAGTTTCATTGGCTTTTTGAGGTATGTAACTACTTTTAATTTGATGGAAACTGTTAATCATGTCCATGTGAGGTACACTGTTTGCATAAAACCAGTAAGGCTGCGTTTGGGATTGCGGTAACCAGGGCTTATAGCTTATTGCTGTAAGCGGTGGGTAAAAGCAATGGGTTCGGATATTTTAGGATGAATGTCAATTATTTAGAAAAGTGATTTTAAGATTCATTTGTGATTCATATGTCATTTGAAAAAGTTATTTTAGGCTTAGAAGGCATTGTTTTGTTATTTAGGAAAGTTATTAAAGGCTAGAAAGGCAATTTCAATATTTTTAATGTTTCACTTAACTGTAGAAACTATGGTCTGCAAAAGCTATAAGTAGAAGCAGTTTTTCAGTTGCTGCTGCTTTTACCTGAAAACCCGCAAAAAATTGTTGTTTCAAAACGCTAAAACCCGCCCCAAACTGTGTCAGATTTTCTACTTATTTTCCGCAATGCCAAATACAGCCTAACGTAGGAGTGTAGAATTCATTATATGCATTTCACTTAGTTGTTGAGGGTCTTTATTGTATATGTTTTAAGCCTATCCATTTGTATAAATGAACCTCCCAACATATCGACCGGAGTGTCAAGCAAGTGGGAGCTGCGTTAGCAGTCCTCCACATACCTCCTAGACCTACTGGGCTGAAAAAATGCACATCCAAATCTTTCTTCATCCCCTAGTCTTACTATTTCTCACAATACTCTTATGGATTCTTGTGAACTTAGGGTAAATCTCCAAGGACAGCGAGGTTTATAGACTATCTGACTGTACATTGATATATCATGTTGGCTAGATATATAGCTTAATTAGAAAAAGAAAGATTTCTCTATCATTATCATCGTCATTGTCGTCAAAGCCTTATCCCAATTATAAATGAAATATTTAGCTATAACAGAAGAAAACATCTTTTTCGAGGAGATTAATCCTCGAGTAAACTTAGATGGAAGTCTCAGATGATAATGAATAGTGAGTTTAAGACAACAGTTTTTCGCCTCCCTAAATAATATTCCTTCTAACATCAGAAGATTCTTAATAAAACAACCAAGTTTGCAAGAGCATCCTCTACTTGATTGTCTCCATGAAGAATGCTCTTTTTCTTTTCTTTTTGCTAGGCAAGCGGATTATTGAGTTAGTGGGTGAATACAGGTTTTGAACTCAGGTCTGTGGTATCAATTTGCACAAACTTCACCAATTTAGCATGCTTGCATCTTCAAAATAATGGTCTGCATTATTTTCATTACATAAAGATTCAATGTAATCTTCCAAATGAACCTTATGAGATTTATCATAAAAGAAATACAAATGAACCTTTGTGTTCACCATAATGTGTATCATCATAAAAAACAGAAATAAAAGAAGAAATAAAAATGTTAAAAGAAGAAATGAAAATGAAACTTATGAGATTTATCATAATGTGCTTTCCACAATGTGTTTTATCTTAAAAAAGGAATTGATTGCTTATGAGATTTATCATAATGTGTTTTATGAATGCTGAAAATTTTCCAACCTGAACTGAGAAGTCATTGTAAGGAAGTTGTTGCCAAAATATTAGACAAACAGAAAGAACCTTGATAGAACATATGGAGTAGGAGGAAGGTGTTGAGCACTTTAGAGCTTTCCATCTTATGTAATCTTTCCTGTCCCCTTTGTTTCTTCATGTAATTTTGATGACAGATTAATGAAATATTTCTTGGGTCATTCCTTTTGGTGGTTAGATTTCATTATTCTCTCTTGTGTCTGGTGGTGGAAACAATTCTTTGTGCTTGTAGGTTTCTTCTATGAGTTGAGATCATATCGGCGTGATTCCGGTACATGGAAGGGACAATATCTCTCTTTACAATTTAACTAAGAAACACAAGCATGAGATTTCTGTTCTCTGTTGATCACCTATTTATGCTGTTTTATGAATTTAAAAAAATTCAGCGGTTTAACTATGAGACTGAGTAAAACATGTTTGTGCCATCAAATTGTATGATTTCATTGTGTTTTACTTTCATTCTGTAGGATGCCAGAAGCAAGGATATTGAGGATGTGGTGATTCTCTCTGGTGACCATCTGTATCGGATGGACTATATGGACTTTGTTCAGGTACGACACTGCATGCAGGTTACTTCTGTATTGTCGTTGTTCACTGAAGTGCATTGTTTACATTCAAATTATCTCTACATACTAAAATTTTGGGAATTTACTGCTGCATTTCCAGAATCACCGACAAAGTGGTGCTGATATTACAATTTCCTGTCTGCCTATGGATGACAGGTAATTTACTATTTACGATAAGAATTGATATTGCACTATATACATATGGCTCAACACTTAGCCAGGTACATAAACCTCATCTGCATAGTAAGGCCTACTTTGGTCATTGTTTTCATTACACAACTCTTCACCAGAAAGCAACATAGTTCCAAAAAAGGGGGGAAAAGGGTAACTAAACCTCCTAGTATATGAAGGCTCAAATCTCCTCTGCATGAGCAAACTTGTGGCCTGTTCATTACTAACCAAAGGGAGCAGTAGATTTTGCGAAAGATACTGAATCGAACTTCAGTGAGTTGCCATTGTTACTGAAACCTAATCCTCAATTTCATATCCATTCAAAACAATTTAGACTATACACTTGACTATCAAATCATAAACGATAGGATGGTATATCACTCTTTTCAAGTTTTGCCATTTGCAGTTCCTTTTGTTTGTATAGAATGGAATGCTATATTTTGTCTTTTTTAAGGTTCAATGCTATGTGGTTTTATATTACCTATATTAAATCTTTGTCTATCTGCATTACAGCCGCGCATCAGATTTTGGTTTAATGAAGATAGACAATAAAGGAAGGGTTCTCTCATTTAGTGAAAAGCCCAAGGGAGAAGATTTGAAAGCAATGGTAGATATATGTTTTATGACGCCCTTTCAAATCTAATGCATATGAAGCAGTTTTGAGAGGATGCACTAATTTTTATGCTCTTTAGGAAGTAGATACAACAGTTTTGGGGCTTTCAAGAGAAGAGGCGGAAAAGAAACCGTACATCGCTTCAATGGGAGTTTATGTTTTCAAGAAGGAGATACTTTTGAATCTTCTGAGGTAATGACCATTAAGTTATTTATTTATAGATTCTGCAATATTTGCCGAAGAAATGATTAATAAACAATAATTAGAGAAAATAATAAGATAGTGTAGAAAGTAGAATTGACTAATATCTAACGAGAATTTGCTATTTTACAAAGTATAGGGAGCAGATATGTTCCACTAGTCCATTTCTCCTTCATGCATGATGTTTATTAGACTAGTTTGTTGCTTATTCCCTCAGAATAAAATCTAGAAAGTAATGTTAAACAGGAGCATTAAGTACTATGCATCATTGTTGGGTCAGATGGCGGTTTCCTACTGCAAATGACTTTGGATCAGAAATAATCCCTGCCTCGGCCAAAGAGTTCTTCATCAAGGTCCGCATCAATTCTTTTCCGTGTTTGTTTTGTACATAAAAGTCTTATGATTCTGCTTATAAATAATAATGACAGAAAACTCATCATTCTTCTTAAGAGAATTTGTTTGACTTATATATGGAGCTTCTACAGATTGTTCATCTAATCACATTCGGATAACAACCTTTCAGTTTTGCCATCTACTCTGTATCGTTGCAGTTAAGAAATGTTTACGGCATTCCTTAATGAGTTATCCATTTATAAGATGTTTGTTGCAGGCATATCTATTTAATGATTATTGGGAGGATATTGGTACAATCAAATCCTTCTTTGAGGCAAACCTTGCTCTTACTGCACATGTAAGTATCTGATCTTTTAAATCACTCCCCTTTATTTTCTTTTTCAGTTTTAAAAGTTCAAGTAATTATTTCTCATTAATATGAAAATATCGCTCATAATCCATGATAATTTTCAGTCAGAGTTTTAGTATTTTGTGTCATGTAGAAAATATGTGGTTTTGGCCCAGATTTGATTTAGTTATCATGAAACTCTTTTTAGTTTATAATACTGTTCCCCATGACATTATACCAAGGACATGTATGAAACACATTTGCCACAACTGGACAAATCTAAAAATATTATGCCTTTTAAGTTGGAGTTTTGCTGTTATCATTTTTTGCAAGTTATTGATTTATTGAATATTTTAAAACATCTTCCATGATAATATGTTATAATTCTGAAAGTTATCTTGGTCTGCTAACTAAAGGTACAGATTTAATACGAACTACTAAACTTTTGGTTCTAGATTAATCAGGATTACTGTGACAGTAGAATCCATAGTGATACATATATAATTGTTATTATGAATGCACCATATGTTTGCCTGTGAGAATTATGCATATAATTATGTTTCTAGAAAATTCCTCTGTTTGGATGAATGTTATATTACTTCCTGTTTTTGGTAAATATTCTCCTCAATCTGGACCATGCGACAATGGACTGCCTCATGGCCCACTCATGTCAATTGGATTATCTTCTCCTTCTGACCAATAGGCTATTCTTGGAACACCCACTGGTCATGACACTAATGAGCATTCAAAAGTGTGGTACTGGATTGGATAAGGAATGATATCCTATTGTTTTGAGTTTTGGGATACACCACTTGTACAGTAGAGACCTAGTTTCACAATATAATGAGCCTGGTGTGACAAAATTATTTCCGTTCTAGTATCATATAGGCATCATTCAGTTCTGTAATAGTGATTACTAAATTGTGAACACTCACAATACTTGCTTATTTTTCTTTTTTGTTTTCGCAGCCACCAAGCTTCAGTTTTTACGATGCAACCAAGCCAATGTATACATCAAGAAGAAACTTACCACCATCAAAGGTTGACAACAGCAAGGTTAGTTAATCCTGAGTATGTTCAAGTTCTCGAATCCCCTTACTTGGGATGTGCTTCCAGCATTGTGCAAGATGTTTGCTTGCAAGGGCATTGGCTATTAAAATTTAAAAAAGCTTCATAGGAGCACTAATTATGTCACCAACATTTCTGTCTATAACAATCTCAGGAACCCATAGGTAGTTGATACTTTTAATCTTTCTAAGAAAGACAAAATGAACAAGTTGACAATATGAAAGTGGGTGCAGTGAGGTTCTTGGGCAATCAACACCCTAATTTTTCCTCTGTTATGCAAACCTTATTTATGTGTTTATTATTCAATTATAAAACAGACTAACACGGCTAAAAAATTGACCCATTCACACAACTATAGTGATTTTGTGAAATTATGATTACCAAATAAATAAAGAAGAAGCATAAGGTACCCATCAAGTAGACGGTAAGAATGGTCAACAAACAGAATCGTGGACACGTGCAGGATGGGTAACAAAAAAAAATAGGATGATCCTTACAATCCAATCTATCATGTTCTTCTGGATAGTAGAAAAAACTATGGTGAATAGTCTAGGGAAAAGTTGATAGATTGGATAATTAGGGCCATGCAGTACGATCAACTATTGGTATACAAAATGATTGGAATTTGAAATTTGTTCATATTGGTTTTCTTTATTTATTAAAAGTTTCTCGCCTTTTTTACTGAAATCTGATCTCTTTATTGAAATTATAATCAGAAAACAAATTTGAGAAGATTATTTTCATTTAGTGCGCTTTTACTGC
The DNA here is from genome assembly GCA_035048495.1 of Euptelea pleiosperma. Lineage (NCBI taxonomy): Eukaryota > Viridiplantae > Streptophyta > Magnoliopsida > Ranunculales > Eupteleaceae > Euptelea > Euptelea pleiosperma. The sequence continues at coordinate 30,429,370 of CM068546.1, forward strand.
CATTTTGTTTTCCATATTGTACTCTTTTTTTTTCTTTTGCAGATTGTTGATTCAATCCTATCACATGGAAGTTTCTTGGATAACTGCTTCATAGAGCACAGCGTTGTTGGTATCCGATCTCGAATAAATTGTAATGTGCACTTAAAGGTTAGTTTTTCTAATTTCTATGGCTTACTTGGTGTATTCATTAATTTCTTAAAATAATCAATAGAATAATAAAACCAAATGTTAATTTGAGTGTGAAATAATTGTTGGACATGTTGACTCAAAGATAACTGGTATACCAGCATGTCTTCATAAGGTGATAAAGAGTCTATATTGTACTGAAAAATCACTAACGATAAGGGTGCAAATCTATGCAAGACTAAGAAAGTGTGTATCCTGCATGATGTTGTTTCGTACTTAAGACTGAATAATACCCTGATGAAAGCAAAAAATATATGTAGGATACGGTGATGCTCGGTGCTGACTATTATGAGACTGATGCTGAAGTAGCATCACTGTTAGCCGAGGGAAAGGTTCCGATTGGAATAGGAGAAAATACAAAAATCAGGTACCAACCCATCAAACCTTTTTTCTTTGTTCTTTTTTTCAAACTTCTTCAGTATCCCTTTAGTTTTTCTCAAGGTTCTTATTGTCATGTTGTTTAGGGACTGCATCATTGACAAGAATGCAAGAATTGGAAAGAATGTTGTTATTTCTAACTCAGAGGTACAGTTCCTTTCACATTTACCTGCAATGCAGATTAGATATAGATTGATTACAGAGATCATTCACTAAATTACATCCCCTCTCATCAGTTCAAGAAAAGATTTGAACTTCGGAAGTACTCTTTAATGCATTCCAATCACCATCTTAGCTTTTTGTTTGCTTATCCTTTTCTCTTCAAAACCTTGAATGGTACCTGCAGTTACACCCACCTCTGTTCTAGAACACTATCATCTACATGAACTAAGGTATAAAGGACTACTCAAGTCAGAATGGAACACGTATCGTGCGTGCAGTTTATTGAGCCCATCCTATCTGTCATTCTTTTGTATGTTTTGGAAAAAAAAAGATGGGAATAGTGCAGAAAAGGCCTAAAGATCAGATGCTATTTTCATCTGATCAGGTCAGCTTATGACCCAAAAGATTGACTTACTGAGAACCACCAGCTGGAGGTTCCAACTGATCTAGATGTGTGCCATTATCTGTCAAGAGGCAGGTAAAATGGCATATCCTCGTGCTCTGGTCCAAAATGTTCCTCAATAATAAGTGTTTCTTCAGAAAGAAAGGAACCATAATTTTCATAATAATTCCACCATAACTTGGGAATCTGAGCTTTTAGGAAGTTCTCTCCACTTTTCCTTATTTCTTCTGTTGGGTGTATTTGCAGGCCATACAAGAGGCGGATAGATCTTCAGAAGGGTTCTACATCCGATCCGGCATTATTATCATATTGAAGAACACAACAATCAAAGATGGGTTTATGATATAAGAATACTCTCTCTTTATCTTTGCTCCATTTTGGTCAATTAAGATGAGGATCAAGAAACTAAGTGTAGATTAAGAGCCAGTATGTAATTTCATGCATACAATGAGTATTTTTAAGTGAATATACCTGGTAGTACTTATCTTGTAATAGTACACTATTCAAGTCATAATGATTAATTTATTTCTGTTTCTTGCAATGTTAAGAGTGATATAACAAATGTGAAGGCTGCAATTAGTCTGTAGGGTTGGACCAAACAGTATAAACTTTTGTACTGCAACAATATTCATACCGAACGCAGTTTTATCGAGTCAATTGCTCCTTTAATCAAGGGGAACATCCAAGAAATCCGCGAATCCATCAAACATTAAGCAATTTTATCGAGTCTAGCATGAAGGCTATTCCCCTTGAACCGGATAGCTCATTTGCAATGTCCACCCATCAAACATTAAGTGAATCAGTATCAGCTATAACCAGCCAAGAAGCTGTGAAAAAAATTCTAGGTGCTCTAATGGATGTTGCCTCAGCCTAAGCATAGTCTTCTATATTTTGGAAAGCATAAGAAAAAATGAATCACCTTTTCATCCATTGTGAAATTGAAAGAGGCTTGGAACCTTTTTGGCAAGATGGTGTCACAAGCTAGTTTGCTGACTTATTCAGTAGATAGAGGGGTGACCCTTGGCAACATGAACCATTTATGAAGGATTCTCCCTTCTGCCATTACAGAAACATTTCGGGAAAAAAAAACCTACGACACAAGAGACTTTTGGAAAAAAAAAAAATTGGTCATCCCAGTTATTCCTTCTCTTAAATTGCAGAATTGAACTGTTACATCAAAATTTGGAATATAATAAGCAGCGCTCCTCACCACATAATAGCCCAGCACACAGACTGGAACTGGTTTATGTCTAAAAGAAAGGATCTCTGCTGCGAGTGCAGTTACATATTGAATCTGATGCTCCGACTGATTCCAGCATTGATCCCAGAGACTTCACCACCATAAGGGCCACTAGGCTTCTTTATCTCCCGCACCTGCCCTTTCCGACGCACCACTGCCTTTTGGTGCTTCAACTGCAATATCCAAAAAAAAAAAGTGAGTGGATTAAGTCCCAGGAAGCTGTAACTTGATCCATTCAAAATCTCACATTTTCCATTAAGTTACCTTGTATTTCTTCCTTGGATTCTTGGTAAGCTTCTTCCGAGCACGAGTTAGCCCTCTATTCTTCTCTATCTGGTGTCATAGGAATTGAAAGCATGATGAGATTTAGATGTGGTGATAAAAATGGAAAATTTTACAATTAGCTAAAGAGGAACTGTATTGACCTGATAACTGATATGCCGTTTACCATCTACAACTTCTGCTTCTGCCAAAGATGGGCCTGCTGGGGCTCTGCAGAAACAAAACAGGCATCCATGATAAGGAAATTAAATGGGATGAAGAGGGAGTCAGAGGCAACTGCTTGCAGGTCTGATTTCTGTCTTGGACCAACATTTCAACAATGACAAAAGGTTGAAAATTTTGGGTCAGTGACTTAGATTCATCATCGATCTTAAATAAAATATTTAATGAACTTGTAACAAGGTTGGCAGAGGGCTTCTATTCAGCCCAACCGAGTCACCTGACATTTTCATTCTGTACGCCCTAAAAGGTCAATCTCACCAGAGTAGTCACCAGTTGACACATCAAGAGTCCAACCATGCCACAATGTGGAGAAACCAACCTTGAATACAACTCTGCTTTAGCAGACAGTTTTGTAGCTCGCTGCCGTTTCACTTGTTTATAAAATTCATCTTCCGACCCTTCTGTTTCACCATCCTCCTCAACATCAGCATCCATTGCTCCCTCACTCCTGAGAGCTCCAAGCTCATCTCCAACATCATCCATAGACTGAACTCCAGCTTTTGCCAGAACCCGGAGCTCATACTTCCTCCGTCTTTCTCCAATATCATCCCTCATAGGCAAATCGTCATCTCCAGAAACAACCTAAAACAAAAAGTTACAGTACATCTTTAAGACTTTAAGATGGTAAAGAAAATAAACGAAAAAGCCATAAATATTCATTTAAAAAGGAGGGGGGATGCATCAGATTCCCTCTAAATATTGTAAAAAAACAAAAGTAGAAATCCCTCTCTTTTTATGAACAAGAAAATCAAATGATACCAAAAGGTTAGACTAACGTAAAGGGTCTCTCATTCACAAAGACAAGCTCAAACACCTAGACTGGAAATTAATATTCAAATTCTCAATTACAAATCCAAGAACGATTAAAGCAAAGCAAACAGTGAGAAATCCTCTGAATTTACTCTAATACCTACTTCTAAGGAAACAGAGCATGTATAATAGACTTGACATCTGTCATCCCCCAAGAACCCTAACCTCATTCAATAAATGTGGCATCAACTCACTGAAAGTTCGACACATGGGCTACCTCTTCACTGGAGCATTGTCAGGAACCAAAGCAACCATATAATCTTAAACTTTTTGTCCACAAACAGGGATGACTAAAAGAGTAAGGAGTGGTTGTCCAGCGTTCATTAGCTGACGAATATAAGTGTCCAGATGCCCCATCAATGAGGTGGCCCACGTTGTTCTGGACTAATGACTCAAATGGGCCACATGAACAGGACCGGTTCATTGAAGATATGGACCTAGGTCCATTGTATAATTTTTCCTGAATAAAAAGTGAAAATCAAAGTCAATTTCATATGAAGATCCATACCTTGGTTTTATTCGCATTCGCAGTAACAAGTTGTGAAAGTTTACTTAAATTTAATGAACTTGCATGCCCATTACTCAAGCCACGAATGCCTCCCTCCTTATCAATAACCTCGTCATCAAAATCATCTAATGTTTCAAGCAATCTGTCCAATTAAAAGTTGCATGAATTATAATCCTGTCAACATTAAATAAGTAAATAAACACTAATTTGGGCTCATTAACAGAAATTTAAAACCTGTTCACAGGTTGCCCATGATGTTTTTGAGCTTTATCGGGCTTCAGTGCTGCACAATTAAAAATACCCTTCTGCTTCAATTTTTCTTCAAGACTTGCCCTTATTTTCAGCATTTCCACGCTTTGTAAGCCAACTTGATCATTCTGCCATATTTTATAGATCACATATTAGTCCAGTATGGTATCAGTTACAATTTATTGCACTAATGACAAAGTAGAAAAGAAAAGAAAAGAAAAAACAATAAATAAGAATTGGAGCTGTAAACACTTTATAGTTATGATTGACCTGAGGCAAGCGTTTCTCTTGTTTATTGTTGTAACCCTTTGACAAGCCCACCTTTACCAACTGAGCTGTTTCATGACGCTGCAATTTTATTCGTAATTTTTGGGGGGTCAGCTTCTAGGACCATTAATGTAAAGAAGAGTAAATATAAGTCATAGGTCTATTACTGACAGACAAGAACAAGATAAACTACCAATGCTGCTTCATGTGTTTTAGCTGTGACAGAAGAGGGCACGAGATTTGTGATGCAGGGTTCAGATGCCACTGCCGCACTTTCCTTTACCAGTGTGGCTCCTGATTCAGTCATATGATCATGGTTGAGAATCTCTTCAATTTCAGAAGGAAGGTTCTCATCAAGCTGTTTCATCTGTTAGTGGAACATGTGTCAGAAAGTTACAACTTGAAAGGGCTACTAGCCTTCCGCCTTTAATAACTAACAACCATACTTTCCAGGTGGAAAAATGTATGTTCATAAATGTGCCAAGGAATAGGGGCAGAGATGCATCATTTTGCAACATCTACTATAATTATCTTGGTGGTAGAAATAAGAAGTGGGAACAGAATTCTATTTGAGCAAAAGAAATATTTTTAAAATTTGGCAGCAGTAAATACTTGACAATAAGTTTATTGCAGTAAACTAGGCAGACAAAGTTACTTTCCATTTATTGCATAAACTGGTCAGACTATTTTCTAATTTATCTCGCATGGACATGTGTCTGACTAAAAGGACGAGTATGCCTTTTTTGGTACTGGGCGAGTGCTACTAGAATTCCCCCGTGTCACCGTACCCAAGTAACATAGCCACCTTTGCTGAATTTATTAATAATTGACTCTCTAATTATTTCCATGAAATTCCGGTAGTAAAATATTTCTCCATTAACATCTCAATAAAAACTTTGCCAGTAACATGAATAGCCATACGTGTTTCTAAGGTTTTACATAGTCACCAATTCCTAATTGAATAGAAATAACAGGGAAATTGGACACCCAATTTCTTAATCATGTGCAGTCAACCAATACGACCTTTTCTTAGTGATCAAAAGCTATCAAATTTCCTAACCATTATATACTCATTCAAGAGAATATTTCATCATTTCATGGAATTGAAAAAACATTTAGGAGGAAATAACGACCTTGTCCAACAAGTTCTTGATCTCTACAAGGCGTGCTATAACTGGATGGTCCCGAACTTGGTGTCCCTCTGACTTGAGAAGTAGATAAAAACCAATAGCTTGGCAATAAGCCAACAATAGAAGCTGTTTCACCTCCAAATAGTGCATGCCTCCTTTGGTAGTGTTTCTTCTTGCTTTCACCTTCACAAAGCATGGAAGTATTTAACAAGGCTAAATACCAACAGGATGCAATGTTATACTGGACTTCTGTAAAGAAAAAGCTACTATAGAAGAAAGGAACAGCAAATTGATAAGTAAGAGAAATACTTGGGCTAGGACATCTGTCTCTGTCAGAATACCAGTGCCATACATGTGATGCACAAGCAGAGGGATTGGGTCACACCATTCGATGGGTCCAACCTAGGAGACCTATCTAAAAATTAACTGACCTTTAGATTCATACTTACGGACATTGATATCTTTTCTAGCTGTCCGACGGAATTCGATAGATCAGATGATTGAGATCATCAGATAAGTCAAATCTGCCCTTGAAGAACTCCTAGGTGAGACCAATCCAACAATGAATCCTGACCTCCACATGTGCATTGTGTACCAAATAGGTAGTTAGAAAGGGCCCTGAACATCCTGATCTAAGTCTTCCTCAACAGATGATTTCTCTTTGCAGGAAATGATCCCTCAACACCAAAGAGAGAAGTACCTTGCTTAGAAGTGGATCAACTTTGCTTTCAAGTTGATTCAGAGCATCATTCAGTTCTGATAACAAACCAACTAATTCTGGAGCAGAACTGTAGAATACAATAGATTAGATAACAGAAGGAAAACAATGATATGGAATTTTCAAATTTGTGCCGAAGCACAAAATATCTCAATCATATCTTAAAATTTAATCATATTTATAATAGCTACTGAGAGTTTAAATCCCCAAAAAATTGGACACTAGAAGAAAGACAACCAAGAGAAAAAGCTTACCAGCATTTATAAAGATATAATTAGCTAGTCAAAGAAACTGTTATTAAACTTATTTCATATTGGCTCTTGGCATCATGGAGAGCACGTCGATTAACTTGGCTTTGTGGCAATTTCCCAGTAAAGCAGTGGTGATGGAAGAAGTTTTTTAGATGATGGAGAGAAAGTTCTCTCTTTTAATAAGTAATTCAACAAATGGTTAGTCAGAAAATATCAAAACTGATCCCATAGTTGCTGCAGAGTTCAAGCATTTTCCCACTGGATAATCTGCCTATGAGAATTGGCTTAAATGAGCCTGCCAGGGTTTGGATTTATATTCTGAGTTTATCTCTCAAGGTTATCAGCATATTTGTAGGGTGATCAAAGTGAGCTTAACAGATAATGAAGGTAGACTGGGTGTGTTGCAGTGCTTCAAATCCGCAGTCATTCCTAGCCCTAACAAAATCACAACCCACAATCAATTCTAAATCCGTTGGCAGCCACATTCAACCCCAAATTTTACATAGTGTCAGCTTATTCAAAATGATCAATAATCCAACCTTATCCTACCAGATATGTTAAAAAATGTTCTAAGGAGAACATGGCTGCTTCCTTGCAGCGCAATCTCCCTCTAGATCAAGGGAACAGGAAAGAGGACAATTAAAGGTATAGTTCGTATTGATTCATAAATAAAGCTTATTAAAATTGATGTCATTGCATAAGTAATAAACACTAAATTTATTCAATATATCTCTTGAAAGTGATTCTATTAGATGATTGATTTGTAGCTCAATCATCATGAATTAACCTGTTAATATGGTGATAATTATGCATAAGTAGCAAATCGTTGTACATGTAATTCTACATTTCTACTGACAGGTTAGCTGAATCTAGGTCCTTCAAGTCTCATTAACCTGTGCAAACTAGATAAACCTAACCTGGTTCAGCTGGCTCAGTCGAATTCCCGAAAATAGCCACTCATACACAGAAAATGTATGAGTTGCATTTAGTGAATGAAAATCCACCAGAATACCACAAGGGAGCTCAATGGCACAATAAATTAAAATTAATGGTGCACCTACCCATCATCCAAAGATTAGTTAAAATACAAGAAAAAGCTCACCTATACACAACATCCATTTGTTCCTCCCTTGACAAAGCATTGAAATCTTTCTTGACCTTCACATAATCTGTCCCTGTGTCATCTTCAGCTTCTTTATCTGCATGAGGTTTTGATGTGCCTCTCCCTTTAACCAAAATTTCCTGCACAAAGGGGGAAATGACTCACTTGCCATTGTCTAAAGGGAATTCCGTTTGCCAGATCATCTTTTTCACTTCTTTTTACTGAACAAGTAGGATTTATTAAGAGCAAGAGCAAGCTTCGTAATAAGTTTGCCATCTTTCACATCTACATACCAAGAAAAGGACGAAAAAGGGAACCACAAATGTGAGCCAACTGTGATGCTTAGGCTGAGACTAACCAATATTACTGACCATATTAAGGATCTTGTTGATAGCTTGAACATCTTGTATAGGCATACAGAGCCGCAAATGATATCACAGACCTTCTTGTTAGGGAAGGTGCATATAGAAATGTTTCTAAATAGGGAACTATCTACCTAGTTTCTCTTTTAATCTAATAAGTCCTTATTCACCAATAAAAATAAAAATAAAAAATGAAACCAATTAAGATAGGACAAAGATCATTGGGAACTACATAGAATTCAATGGATGATGTGCAATCCTCACCTCCAAGGTTGGCTCCCCATCAGAATCACCCTTATCTGGGTCCAAGTCTTCAAGGCCAAAGTCTTCCATTGAAAGAGATGTTGCCTTCTCTCTCTGCAATCTCAACACTTCTGCCTCCTCCTCCGCAGGGAGATCCTCGTCGCTTGATTGTAGCTTTGAATTTCAATAGAAAAATCAGCTAAATGGAAAAGTCTGGTAAACTATCCCATACATACAATACATGACATGTAAATTTCATCATTTATGTATACATACAACTAAAAAATTACTCTGAAATAGAATAGTATAGTTTATGTATGCCATGTGAAAGAAAATAACCAAAATCTATCCACACCTCAAAACTGAAAAGTATCAAATTCCTTACCTCATAATCAACATTATCAGCACTATAGTACAAGTTCTTATGTCTTCCCCATCCAACCTTCTTTCCTTCCTCCTCTTCGACATCGTCATGCATTTCATCCTCAACTCCACCAGTCTTTTGCCGTAAAAACTTTTGTTGCCTTGCGACTAGAAATAATGTAATTAATTAATAAATTCAAATAAATATTTCCATGAAGTTTGCACTCCAATTAAGAGTATTCCCAACTGTGAAAGCCACTGATGCTGATGACAAAGAGTTACTCTTATATTAATAAAAGGAAATATTTGTAAGCTCAAAGAGGACATGATATCAAAAATAATGTAGAGTTGAAAGACAAGTTCACGTGATGAGACTCAAACTTGTGCTATGAACTAAATCTCCTAGGCATTGGGATCCAGTCACAATGATGAATGAAATAGATAACATCAATGACACAATGTTCATACTTACAAGGGTTGCCAAAAGATACTGACATCTGAACATATGAAATTCAAAAATCTATTAATAGTTGAAAAGTATTGATGCCTGGCCACTTGATTTACTCATCCATAAGGCCAGTTTTCACAATCATGAAATTGATGGAAGCAGGAAGGATTGTGCATTCTCAAGCAACAGCGATACATAAGGACCCAATCCCACTTGGTATGGTAATGAAAATCTCAAAATGGGATGGGATATCCTTACTGACACAGGTAAGGTTTCTGAACTCAAGAATCAATTTAACAAAGGTGATCGAAGAATGCCAATTCAGTTGAGTAACAAATCCGCTCAACAGAGATTTCAGTTCTGTTTTCTTTTCTCACAAGTAACAGTTTATTGAAGGAGAAAGAAGACACAAAACTAGGGTTGTGAAATCCCTTAATACAAGCACAATCTAGTTATACCACCCTTAGCAAGCGCATCAACCATCCCATTGTGCTTCTAAGAGTGTGAGAGCATGATATCATAGCTCTAGAGCAAAGGTCGAGAATCTGACAAAGATGATGTGCCAATCCCAAGGCCATCCTCCCTATTAAATATACTCCCTATTAGATACCCTCCCTATCATTTCAACTAGGTACACTATAATTTAAAAAAAAAAAAAAAAAGTTACCAGTCACTGGATTCACAGCATTGAAGCAATTAAAAAGTGTCTATAATTCAAACATTTAGAGGCTTATAAAGTCAACATTGGGTGAAAGGAAGAACCAACGAATTCAGACACAAAATGTAATAAGTTTCATAAGCCAGTTCCCTTACTTTTTGCAGCAAGGCCAGTAAGTTGAGTATCATCATCAATGTCATCGTCATCGTCTTCTTCATCGGCATCCTATATGCAGCATTAATAGTAAGAAAAAAGAGTAAAGCATGAATCAACATCAACATACACATCCCGAATTTTCCAACAAAACTTGTTATAGATTAATTCTACTGAGTAAAAGTAATCTTAGCAACCATTTCAGCTCAGACTTCTAAACAAGGTATAACTTCAAACCTCAAAATCGAAAACAGGCTGCTCATTATCTTCATCCGACACACCAAGATCACCGTCAACGTCCAGTGGAACAACATCCCTCTGTTTATGAACTGAAATCACACAACACACAACATCCCGTCATTTTTTTCTCAAATCGAACCTGAATTTCATTAAATTGGACTGAGAAACAGACACAAAAAAAAAAAAAAAAACCCAAAGAAATTGAAGAACACTGGTCAAATTAAATTAAAAAATGAAAAAATTACAGGCATCGATTTCGTCATCCATATCTTCCTCTGCGAACTCGTCATCTCGGCGCCTCTTAGGTTTTCTAGTTTCTTTCTTCTCCCGTTTTCCTCCCTTGGCCATGATATAGAAGCTTGTGAGTTGCACAGAAAAGAGAGCTGTCTAAATGGAAAATATGTTGGTAAATAGCAGAGAATTTGATTATTTAAACTTCGAAGTTCTTCCGTCTCGTTGCCTGTCCCGTGACTCTTCCCTCCTAAACCCTAACATGATAAAAACCCTTAAACACCACAAAGACTGTTTCCTCCCTAACTTCCAAATTAAAGACCAATTCCTCCCTAATCTTTACCGTGAAAAGTTAATAATTTCCCGTATCACATGATCGAGCTCATGCATCGAATCTGGGCCCACTGACCGCATGGATGTTTGGCCAATCATCGTGATTGGTAATCTCTAACCATTACATTTTAGTACTTTTAAAGACGTGATTCTAGCCGTTGATGATGAGGGATTGAAGAGAGGAAGAGGAGAGTGAATAATTTAGGGCTTCTTTTTATGGAGTGAAATTATCCCACCTATATTCACCGATGCATCTGGACCCGCTGACAACTTGGATTTTTAGGCCCAATAGATTTAGAGCAAGGTTTTGAAAGGGGCGTTATAATGGTATAACATATTGGGGTTCCGTTATAACGAATTGTAACGCTCAAGGGGGAAACGGAAAATAATGGAAAAAATGGCGCTGACAATCTGTTTGTGAGGAGTGAGGACCCATGCTTTTGCCAAAAATTTTCATTCGAGTCCGTCTAGAGCTACACGCATTTCTTACACCCGGTGGTAGGGTCAACATGGACAATCCACACATGTAAGATAATTTAGACTTTTCAACCATGGTTTAAAAAATGGCTGTTATAGAGAAAATAACGGCCGTTATAAAGGATTGGGACCTCCCCCGTCACGTTATGTACTGTTTTAATGCTTGGAAAATAACGACCGTTATTTTCTGAAAATAAATTTGTTAAAAAATGTCCGTTATTTCCATTATAAGTTTTATTGAAAAAATTTGAAGTTCAAATTTTGAATTTGAATTTTAGTGCCATTTTTTTTTCCGTTATTTTCCTTTTCTATTTTTGCTCCTGTCCATTACAATCCATTATAACGAAAAAAACGGTAACGCCCCCAGTCGGTTATACCGTTATAGCAGCCCCTTTTACACCTTGTTTTGAACCTTTTTATCCCTACTTATCTATATACTTAAAACTGTACGTTTAGACTCTGTATGGTTGCTCGGAATAAGTTTTCTAGAAATGAATTTTACATATAAATGTCATAATAAAACTTTTTTCTGTATCAACACTTTCTGACATTCAAATCCTTTTTTTCTGTAAAACGTTTTGTTGATCACCATTCAGAGCCTTAATTGCTAAAATTTCTAAATAGCCCTTATTTCTTAAAATTTTCAAAACAAACCCTACCTTTAGTGCTCCCCAAAAATTTCATTTGGCGCAGTCTTTGAGACCCACTAACCCTATAAATGGTTGTCTCAACCCCTAGTAGACCAATGCACCTCAGCTTTTTAGCCGATTCTTAGCCGCTGGATTTTGGTACACCTGATGAAAATGTTCAAATCCAACGGCCATAAAATACCCAATCAGGCTAAGTTTTGGTGTCTTGGACCTCTTGGTCCATTGAGGGGGTGTCCCAAGCATTCATGGGTGGCTTATAAAAAAATCCGAAATACTTAAAAAGAGGCCGGGCTTCCAAAAGCTATCCCCATGTATCCCAAGCATTCATGGGTGACCAAAGTTTTTTTCTCAAGAAAAAGGGTTTTTGTGGGCTGAAAAGATGGGCCAAACCTGGCCCAATTTTTCAAGCTTTGGGTTAGGCCCGAGACCGGGTAGGCATCCTCAACCGAGAGTAAGATGTATCCAATCAATTGATTGAAGGGTTCAGATTGACAAATTGGTAGAGTTACACGGACACTTGTAGAGTATGGGAGATAGGATCCATTGAGGATGATGCTGCTTGCGCTATCGCTATAACATTTTTTAACCCATGATTAAGTTTACCAAAATGACATACAAATATATGATTGTATTGCTCAGATCATCCAATCAGGTGGTTTGTTCGCTCTAGCCAATCCAAGATGTGGGCCATCAATTTGTCAAGCCAGACTAGAGATGATGCATCAATTGCACAGCAATCAAATCACTGTATACAATACACCATATCGAGGAAATCTAAAGTACCCTCGAAATGACACAAAGGATAGACTAGTACACCTGATGCACGTAGGGAATGGTCCCGCTAAGGAAACCTCTTGTACCGACCTGATCATCGTAAGCATCAATTTGTTACAGCATGCATGGATAATCCATCATTAGGGTCTGCCAAACAGGCACCATGTTCGATCGTAGATTCATAATTAATGAAGCACAAAAGAACTGAAACAACTTGGGCAAGAAAAGAACCAATTCTGTATGATTGAGATAACATTTTGGTCTATAAAGACAACTCTTCACAGTGAAACATCAATTCATTTTCGAATCTCTGCAATGCAAACCGCTCCTCGGATGTTATCATATTGGTGACAGTGCACTTCTCATCTGAGAACGGTTTCCTACCCGTCCTTCCAGCGCGGTGAAGATAATCTACTGCAGTTCTTGGCAGATCAAAGTTGTATATATGAGTTGTCTCAGGCAGGTCAACCCCTCTAGCTGCTATGTCTGTTGCGACTAGAAGACAGGCCCCACCTTGCCTCACTTCCTGCATTACAAGAATGCGGACATTGAAACACATCACAAATTTCTTCTCTTTGACAAAAGAATTGTTGGTTAGGAAGTGAGATGAATTAGCAAAGCAATCGTAAAAATATCCCAGGTTTTAAAATCATTGTGGTGTTCAACGAATTTCGGAAAATGAAAAAGAAAAAAAACCCTGATTAGAAAACATTCAACTCTTGAGTGCTCCAAAACACCACTCACATGTTATCCTTGCTTTCTATCACCACATGATTTTGGGTTTCTGAAAAGGGTCATGGTCTCCTAAGTCAATTGAGGGCATACACAACCTTGATGGGTCATATTCCTTTGACCAAGGGATGAACCAACATGTAGCTGCTTATGGTAGTTTAGTTCCTTTCAGTCGACTGAGAATCATTCCCGTCCAAAAAATGGGCTGAGACTCCAATCAACAGTATCTATCACATTCAATATGTTCAAAAATATATGGTATAATATTTTAATGTCATTCTACTTTTCCAAAAAAAAAAACGGGTTGATTTTGTCTAACCTGCACACTTCTTTTGATAATAATTATGGCATCTCTTATTGATTTACTCACCGAGGAATTGAATAGTACTTACAGATAGTGAGGCTGCTCTTAAATTGAAATTCATATCTTCCTCCAGAAGAAGGATAGCTGAACATTCACCATACAAGGTTCTCAGGAAATCAACGACGAGGGTTGTTGAAGGAGCATTTCCAGCCTTCTTTGACTTCTCGGACTGCATAAATAAACAGGAAAGTGTTAATCCACTAGAGATGGATTTTCATTTTCTATATCAGATGACTATCACGACTCTTAAGCAACTCAATGGTAAGAGCAACTCCAACGGAGGTCTCCATTTGGAGCACAAAAATAATATTTTTTATTATAAAGTACTTTTACAGCACCTTGGTTACCGTGTGAACTCCAACCAGTCTCCATTTTTATCTCTAAAAACACCTTTTGTGTTAAAAAGTACAGGACACAACTGGTATTAAAATTTTACATAACACAGGAAAAGGTTAAAATAGGAATTTTATTCCATGAACAGTAATAGAGACCCCTTTTACAGACCCATAGGGGTCTCCAGATTTGCAGACTCAAAATGGGGTCTCTAGAATAGAAACCCTTTTTAGAGTTCGGTTGGAGGGTACCATCTCTCCATTTTGGAGAAATAGAGCACGGTTGGAGATGCTCTAAGCAACTGATAATTATATATATGAGCAGCAAAAGAAAACAAGCTTACATAGTTTCCCTGGATCATCTAGGGTCAAAGATCTAGATACAAAATAAAATAAAATAAAGACTTGTCAAAAAAAAAAAGATCTAGATACAAAATATTACATAAACAAAAAGGAGGCCCATCAATCCATACTGACATTCCATGATGTGCCTTTGCCAACTGAGCTAAGGCATGGGCGGCTTTGTTGCATGATCATAGCACGTAGTTGACCAAGTATGATGGGATAATGTAAAGAGCATAGCTACAGTATCATTCAAAATGAGCCGGCTGGTCCAACTAATGGCAGGGATTTTGTTCCTCACGCACTTCACCATCCCATGTGAATCCCCCTTCAGAATCCACCTGTTAAACCTCTAGTTGTCTTGCAAATTGTGCTCCTTTTTGGAGAGCACAAGCTTCTGCTTCCTCTGCTGTGGAGGCTTGATGTGTGGGGGTGCTTACTGCAAGGCAATTACCTTCGAGGTTTCTGGCTATCAGTCCTAAACCAGCTTCCAAAGATATTTTGACAAAGAAAGCATCAACATTAATTTTCACCAGTCCCTCCGATGGTTTTAGTCCATGTACGATTTATGATATGGCTTTGTTCAGGTCTAGATGCCTGATTTATGTCTGAGGCCATATCATTTAAGAACAAATGGTCAATGAGATTTATAATGAACCTTATAGTTTGTGATATGTCCCCTTGATTCCTACCAAACACGCAATGGCATTGAGCTTTCCAGACAGCCCAAGAAATTGTTGCTGCTACTACCCCCCAACAGGGTTGGGTTTAACTAGAGGCTCATTCATTGTGTTGTGGTGAGTTGTGACATGGAATCTAGGCGTACTGTGATTGGGATGCCAAACCAGACAGCTCTAGTGAATGGGCAGCGAAGAAGTAGATAGTCTAGAGACTACTCTTCTCCATTGCAAAGTTGGCAAGATAGAACCTTGATGGAGAAAAATTGGTCAAGTCTTGTACGGGTAGGAATGATGTTATGAATGCATTTCCAAGTAAACATTTGGACTCCAGGCGTCACTTGTAGGGACCATATCTAGTGCCAAAAGCAGGGTGTTATTCCAGATTGCATGAGGCTGAAATATGTCGACTTGACAGGATGCTTTCTGCTTTTTGATAAAGACCACTTCAATGTGTTGTTTGAAACGGAGATTGGGAGGTGCACATTTTTAATGTGATTTTGGATATTTTGGGGAAACAAGATGCCCAGATAAACAGTTTCCGTGATCGTGTTTCCAATTCTTAAGTATGTTGCAGTTTGGAAGAGGACCAAGAGGTTGAAGCTCTTTTTTTTTTTTTTCGGATGTAAGAGTGGGTACCCAAGGGTTTTCCTAGATATTGACCTGAGCTCCTATGCCAATTTGCCAGCAGGAATTTTGGCGAATCAATTCGAAACCTTCCTTGTGCTTTCTAGATCCATGATTCATCTGATGTCGGTTTTTGGCTCATAAAGCGTGGGAATATGGATAGTACGTAGCTTGAAGGATAGTGGCCCAAATCGAATTGTGTTTTCGATGAGAGGCCAGCAAAAATGAGAGAGTAAAGCTAGATTCACTTTGTGAGTGACTATAATTCCTAAACCTCCTTGTTTCTTTGGCCGGCATATAGATGACCAAGCTTTAAGATTTTTGTTTGTGTTTTTTTCCCCACCAGAAGTCACGCTGAATCACATATTTTCTCAAGGCAAAACAAGACATTCAGTATGTAGGAATACCTGATGTGACTGATTTGTTCGGTGTTGTTCTGCTAGCTTGGGAAATGAATTTTTCTTGCCAATTTTGGATTTTTTATTCTACTTGGGTAACTATGGCTTGGAATGTCTGCGAAAGGATTTGCTATAAAGAGAAGTTTTCCTAGGTATTTGTCATCCAAAGTGATCCTTTTGATGCCTAGAATGTGTGATAAGATTTTCATATGGGCTCGGATGAGAAGCTTGACACAATGTATTTTATTTTTTTGCTCTGCCTGAGTGAGAAGCTTTGTTAAACCTTCCATGCATATAATGTAAAGCAGGGGCAACGATGGGTCACCCTGTCTCGAAGCCCGAGAAATATCCAATGGGAAGCCATTAAGTACGATAGAGAAGGATGATGTTGTTACGCATTGGATATCATATATGCCCAAAATCATCCCCATAAGATGATTTGTTTGCCAATCCAATGCATTATATTGCACAATCTGAGAATTGGTGGTATGGGGTCAAGAAAGAAGTCTATATAGATCAGATAGTTACAATCATACCATTAAGGACAGTTTTTTGCATGGGATATTTACTGGGCAGGACAAACCTCCTATAAGATTCATCTATCAAATATAATCGGTTGGACTAAAGAGAGCCATATTTATGTGGAATATGTAATTCTACATCAAATTCTAAATTCATTTATCAAGAACTATGGTTGAATGACATTCTCAGGTTGGTCTAAAACAGTTAATAGATTTTAGAATGATACTAGATCCAAACCTGCTCAGCGATGAAAATTATGCCAGATTTAGGTGCATCAGTCCGTAGTAAGGATAGCAAAGTTTGCAGCCTTTCTTTTTTATCACAAATCTGTTCAGTAACAAAGTATTAGCACATCAAGAATCACAATAAATCTAAAATAATGGCCTAATCCCAAATAGTCTTTGAAAATTTTTTGACGAATAGATATTTGAACCATTGAATACTTTCATATAAGCATATTATTAGATAACAGTACCAAAAAAAAAAGAGGGGAGGAGAAGAATAAAGAGATTATCTGAGACAAGATGACAACAAAAGAAAAAGAAAAAAAAATTAAAGGCACCCATCTGATAGACCATAAATGTTGACAGTCTACCAACTACACACAGATAAGCACCATCTGATGGTCCTACCTAGAAGATCTCCCACACCGATCCTCCACCAACCAGATGATATAACCATCCAATTAAATCATAATCTTCTGGATGGTCAGAAATAATATGGTGAACGGTCAGGATAAAATTACACCGAATGGACTTCCTTTTAAGTAAGCATGATGTAAATTGCAAGAACAATGTAAGGAGTGGAATGAATGGTTATGATAATCTGATTGGGTGATATTTGGACTTGTAGATCTCCCCAGGTGGGACCAATCAGATATTTGGAGCTCCCATCTCCTGCATGCATGTGCTCCATGCAAATCAGTATAAGGACTGTCCTTAACAGACTAGTGCCTTAGATTTCAACAAAGATAGTAGGAGAGCATAAATCTCATAGTTTCAAATTTTGTCTCACCACAAATCTGTGACATAGGCATGAAGGCATGGGCTCGACTGAATTGACATGGAAATGAACCACATCACTCTGTCAGAAACACAAACGAGAATACAAGTCATGCAACCAGTTCTTTCATTGTATCAAATCTCATACAAGATAACATAGAAACAACAATTGTATCAGCAAACCTTGGTCCACTTCTGCTGTATACAATCATATAGAAACCGCCTGTGCTGGGGTATGGATGCACTAGCAAAAACAGTCTGACGGTTATTTATTGAAGAATATGACGTCAAAAGCTTCCGAAGAGAATATACTTGCTTTGATGAATTGAACATGAAATCAACCTAACAAAACAGTAAAGGTAGTGTGTCAATCTCTTGAATGAAAGAATTACGGGTTAACAGAGAGGCTTATAAAATCAAGAAGATAATTTCCTACAATGGGTAGAAGTGAAGAACTGTCCCTCAAAGGTCAAAACACTTTCACACTGACCCTGGTTGACATAATAACCAACATATGTCTTCACTCTTAAAGACATAAACACCCATCCATTTGTTTGAAGTTTTAAAAAAACAGTAGTAATAGAACTCAACAAGATAATTTTGTTGCCAATCATAAGGCTTCAATCCATTGCTTAATAGTTTAGATTCTAAAAGCCTTAAAGAATTCATTTCTGTCTTCAAAACCTTAAGCCAAATCTTTAAATTGGCAACTTTATATGATACATGGCTCAATAAATGGACCCGGCAATATATCAATCATTTCCAAAGGCAACTTTTGTTGGACATTTGGTATTTATCTAGTCGGCCCATGCTAAACAATTCGGGCACTAATAAACTGCTATGGACTATAGGTCTATACATTCTATCCCAAATAATCAGTTCCCTAAATGAAACCAGATCTTCAAGTCTAAAAGTACAATGCATGGTGCACCCGCAGGGTCGCAATCTACTATCAAGTAACAGAGACAAACATACACAAAAAGCAAGATTGTAATTCAATCACCTCATCAATTACAAGCACCCTCATTGCTTCAAGCTTAAAAATTTGCTTCTCAAGCATATGGCACAAACTCCCGATAGTTGCAACCACTATTGTAGGGGGCTCCGCCTGAAAAAACGATAAAAGCATGTAAGATGTTGCGCTACATGAAAACAAGGTTTCTTCTTTTCCCAAATTTTATGCCTTGTAGAAGAACATAACTAGACAGAGCACAAACATAAAAAAGCTAAGGATCCAAGGATGAAAACCACTCACAAGCATAACAAACTAGCATGATATTGCTGATAAAAGACAAGGTCCTGCAAAACCTTTTAACCTATTAAATTAGAGTTGGCAATAATTGTTCCAATTCTAAAGAAACAGAAGTTATTGGCAAGAATTGTTCCAATTCTAAGGCAACAGAAGCAAACAACCTTTTCCAACAATAAAAAGTAAAAAAAAAAGAGCTTTGGAGCAAGTCTCTCACTCCAAAGGATATTATGTAATGTGTCCAGTGACTGAGCAGTGCATAACAAGTAACAACACAATACAACATGCATCCCAAGGTGGTTGTTTTAATCAAAGATTCTTTGTTTATAATATGAAGATGTTTTATGAGTTTCAACATAATTGAAAGAAACATACAATACTCAAGTGTGACCCCTCCAAGACTAAAATACCAATATTTTATGCAAAATGTCTTTCTCAAAAGTTGTCACAGGATTAAGTTATACTCTTTCTGATAATTTATACAAGCATTTTTTTTTCTAATTGATATGCAAAAATGTCTTTCTCAACCTGTTTTAGAAGCCGTTTGTCAAATACATGTTTGTTATAAAATGTTATTTTTAAATGATAATTGCTTTTATTCTTTATTTTTAAATAAGGTTTTCTTATCAATGTTTATTGCTTTAGATATCACCTTCTTACATCGCTTATGACACTAGCACCTGAACAAAACACGAAAAAATAGACATATCAAAGTGAGGCACTCAGTAAGAGGAACGAGTAGGTTAAGGTATTTATTCCAAACATGAATTTTTTCAGAATATAAAACCTATTAGGTTCCTAGAAGACTTTCATAACATGAAACTTGACCTAGTCATCTACAAGAATCCATTAGATACTACCACAAAGAAGATGTGAAGTTAATAGAAACAGTCAATAGAAGAAAAAAAAATCATCAACTGCAAACGTTTTTTCTATTTGATAGCTTCATGGAGATAAAAAATTTGTTCACATTCCACACAAGTGAGTATAGCACCTTTAGCCAACTCTTATGTCGTCTCAACATCCCTCCATCTAAAAGAGCCATAACAGTGCAGTTCTTTTGCTCCAAGTCAGGTTCCAGATGTTTTGCAGCCAATATACGAGCAACTTTTGTAACCTTGTCGAAGTTTAAAGTAATAACAACATTAGTGAGATACATATTGTAGTATTCATAATAAACAAAATCTCGTAAATAGTACTCTTACTTGCATGCCAAGTTCTCTGGTGGGCACCACGATCACTGCTTGCACAGTAGATCTTTGAACATTTATAAGTGAAAATATTAGTAGTAGGTACGCCAGGGTCTTCCCAGAACCTGTCTAGAGGACCAAATAAAGTAATACATTAGCTTCACCATGACTGCAGGAGTTACATGTGTGACTATGGTAATACATGCATAAATTCATAGTGGGAAGTGACTGGGGCACCGTCTTGCGGAAATGACAAAGTTTCCCTTATTGCGCTGACTAGAACAATGGTCAATATGTCATCAAGGACAGATTTGTCTTTTCACTGTGATGGGTGCACCACTTTTCAGAACGTGGCCCAATTACTTCTTTACATATTTCATACACATCAAACAATAAATACAGGCAAATGAAACATGTAAACAAGAGACAAACTACAATCCTCAAATAATATAGAATAATTACCAAAAAAACAGAGTATGAAAGGATTTAAAGGCCAACGCTTTAGAGAAGGATATGACACTAGATAGAATGGAATAGTGAAAAGATCCCTGTAGCAAGCCCCAAGTAGAAGAAACAAGGCTTAAGTAATGATGACTTTGATGAAAGAATTCTATACCTAAAACTCCTCCTCATGCTGAGAGTAAGGTCCCCAGATGATCTGGATTATCAAAAGCTACATTGTGAGAAAATTACAGCCATCTCTAGACAATCCATCGGTCACAATATATGCAGCTTGTCCCACCTCTTTACATGCTTAGGCATGATTTCTTCAACCTATTTCTCTCCACCGTGATGATAAACTACTTATTGTCATTGTAACTTAGACATGGACATTTGGGGGTCAAACACGGATACAATAGAAGAATGTACAGTAACTTATAGCAAAATTTATCATGAGTTGCATAAACTTCTACACACACGTCTACAAACGCACATATATTATTGTCACATCCTTCATTGGTAATGTTATATCCTTCACTGGATCATCTATAGTCCACAAAAACTTTACCCTTCCATTAAACCAAAAGCATTATTCTCCAAGGTTTAAAATCTCAGTCTCGTTTAGTGTTTTGCTATGTAACAAGGACGTGGCACTTTTAGGGTTTTTTGCCGTGTCGGACACCTCGACACCCGGACACGCGTGTTGACACTTCCCAACACACGTTTGGACACGTATGGCCGTGTCACCCCTTGTTTTAATAATTTTAATATAAAATTGATTTCTACCTCCATACAATAATAAATTAATAATATTTTCTGCTTTATTTTCTATTTTTTGTTATTTTATTAATAATTTTAATACTAAAAATTAAATTCTTATTAATTTAATATATATGTACAGACGTGTTTCCGTGTCGGATTGTTTTAGGTTGCCGTGTCGGACACCCCATATCCGTGTTGGACACCGACACCCGTGTTGGTGCCTTTGTTACATAAGTGTTTTGGTAAGCTAATGAAACTAGACATCTCAACCAAGATGGAAAGAGACATTAGCAAAAAATAGATATGTCTCAATACGGAGAGAATCAGAGATACTAGAGTGCGACCAGGGACAAGTTACAAGCAAGGGTCAATGGATGGATCTGTTAGATCTTTTATATGCATTACAAAAGACATGTATAATTTAAAAACAACGCTTTAATTGCTTAAATTAGGGTCTAGTACAATGCTTGGATCGAATGTAGTACCCGGTCCCAACCAAATTATAACAGGTCTTGGCTCCCCCATTTAAATAGTTCAGATGGGTTTGGGTTCAAAGATAATATTTATTAAATGAGTCTAATTTTGGTTCTCCCTTAATCAGACCCAACCCAAGCACACCCATAGTCATCAAATAAATGGGAGGTTCTAGTCCAATCGAAAATGATCCAGTTGACCCAGACCTATTAAATACCAATTAATATTCTATTAGTAAGTTTGATGTCTTGTATGTAGATATATTTCTTTCTTAAGTACGTCAAAGTCCAAAACAAACTCAAACATAAGTATGGAAAATAATAGAGAGATTTTCCCTCCAAAATTTAAGGGATTTAAAATTTGGAAGTCCATTGACTTTTTTACTCTTTTCAACCTTTGGATTCAAAAAAAAATTGCTTTTTTCTATACATTTTACCCCACAAACATGAAGGAGCATAAACCCCTCTTTATATCTCTATATTCAAGGACTTTCAAAAGTGAATAAAAAATCAAGAAGTAGACAATGTGGTAAATCTATTAACCAAGGTATTAATTTTCAATTTCAGAATTTATTTCAACCAGCCTCGAAAAAGAAATGTTTCGACCAGTGAGGAAATAATACATTTTTCATGGAAATGATTGAAATATTGTGAGTTTTTTTTGGGAAAGTTTAGAAAATGATAAAAGAAGCATAAAAACACGCTCATAAGCCATCAAACAATAATATACAACCATATGGAATGTGGAAATGAATAACCATAGCATTATGAAACATGCTAATGGAGATATCTAAGAGTTTGACCACTAAGAACAACTATAATAATAAATGAAAATAATTAAACCATCAAATATTCTTAATTTAAGTTCACTGCATCAAAATGTATCTTTAAATCCACATAGAAAGGTTACAACCACATATAAAAATATATATTTGGGTTCAACAACATGAATCCAATTTTGTTATTCAACGCAATCAAGTGAACCATTACATGTTGTCAATGCTCACAACTCAAAACACTTGAATTACCCTGAAAAGCACAACACATGTAAATTACACCTCGTATAACGTTATATACTATTTACCATGGTAAGTACACGGTATTGTTTCGGTATCGTTCATGGACGATACTGAAAAGTATTCGGTTTCGGACAAAACCAACCGAAACACATGTAGTTTCATCCTATAGCGAAATCGAAACGAAACGGACGAAACATTTCGGTTTCGGCCAAACCTTTGAAGTTTGAACCATGCTATTTACCACTATATTCATATATTTTTCTACCGTCATTTGATCTCATCTAGGACATCTCCTAGCAAAATTTGTTGCATATCAAAGCATTTGAAATTAATTTTGTGTGTACAATTTCTAAGGTGCTACTAGGTAGAGCCTAAGGACAGTCCACCAACCGGTCTTATAGACTATTAAGTCACACCGTCAAAAGAATGAGATAGATCAAACGGTTACAACCTAATTACAATAAATTTTAGCATGTGTGGGACCCACCATATAGTCCTCCACACTACTGACAAGTATAGTAAATAGCATGTATTGTCTACCCCAAAGATACCCAAGAGGTACACGAATAGCGCATCTTAAAGCACCAATAAGGAGACCTGGCACACATGCAAGAAGTTAGGGAATGGGGTCCAACCTAAGACATCTAAACATCCAATAAAACATTGGTTTTCATGTGATCTATATGTGGGACCAATTGCATGGATGGTTCTGATCTTTCCAAATGTGTTTGGAGGAGTGGGTACTTTCGTAGTTATAATAAAAACCGTGGGTATTTCCTACTGACATGCATAAATTTTCCCCTTAAATAAAGGTGGGCGTGTAGGGCACTTATTAAATCAGGTTGAATTGATGGTTGAGTGAAAATTAGATATCCATCATTGCCACACTCTCTATTTATTTTTCACTCACTCGTCTCCTAAAGATCAAAGGTGGAGTTTTGGGAGGTTGATGATGTTTAGGAGTTCGTAGAGTTTGGATGCAGTTAGAATACAAAACGTATTTATTTTATTGTCTGAAGACAGGGGCGTAATGGATATTATAAAAAAATTATATGGGCACATTGGATATTTCATGAAGGAATACTAGAATCTTTTAAATTTTCATCCTTACCACAATAAGTGATTTGACACTTTAAAAAAAAAGGCAGGGGGTTGCGACTGATAAAAATCACTTATATTCAGTGATTGTTTTGAAATTCGGAACTGAAAAAATATTTTACCAACGGTCTAAATTTTTGGAAATCACAGAAAATAAGTGATTTCAGACTTAAGTCTAAAAAAATTACCCAACAAAATCATCCTAACTGAACCCATTAAGCCCTGCTACCCATAATTTCAACAAGCACCTTATCTAAGGAATGTTTCCATCCCTTTTAAGTCTTCAAAACCCATCTAAAACCTGTCCCACTTCTTATATATCAACCGCAAATCATTCCTTTCCCTAAATCCTAATCACAGAAGACCTATGATTCACAGAATAGTGATAAAACCATATTACACTGTTACCAGTTCTAAAATTCTAAGGTTCCGCCGTACTCTTACAACAAACCCGATTATTAATGATTGGGTCTGGTTCAGCAATTTTTTTTTTTTAATCCAGACCATTTATTAATAGTTGGGTCTAGTTCTATCCCTACCCTGCCCAGACCCGGACCATTTACAGCCCTACACCTATGTATCATCTCAATACCTTACCAAAACAAGACGTCTTGTTTGAAATAGTACGATACTTTGAGCGATGTTATTCTCTAACTCGCAATCTATCAACAATCAAGCACATGGTCCACAAGTGGAAGGAGTACAATGTCCTAGGTGGGGGCATTTCAAAATTCGGCTATTTCCTCCTTGAAGCTTGGTGCAACCCAACTTCACTAGAAGTTTTTACAAGTGAGTTTCAACAACATAAAGATTTAGCCAAATTGAAGGCCATGATAAGTAACTAAAAAGGGAACCTAGGAAACAAGTGAGTGATTGTACATACAATGCATTGTGGATGGAAATATTTAAATTTATAAGGAGAAAAATGATCATGATTGGACCATGAATCAGTGAACCATGTCTGCTTTGGATGAAGAGAAGGCTTGAATCTCCTTATATAAGTATAGATTCAGGTTAGAAATATTTTTTATTAATATTTCACAATTGCAGAATTTCTACAACTACAGTCACGATTAACTACTAAAAAGCTATTATCAAATTTTCATGTGGCAGTCAGTTCTAACGCATAAAGTAACCTGAGCATGTAATATGCAATCCCGTCCAGATAGTAATGTCGGTAAAGATTGCCGCTGCACATCTGTTGGTACAACAAATCCAACCTCCTCGGCCCTGGAGCATGTTAAAGCAATTTCATCAATATTTATTTACTTGATGCAGTCACTTTTCTAATCCGTCATGGTACCGAACAAAACAATAACAAAAATTAGCATCAAAATTTGGAATTACATGTAATTATTATGACCTCAAGAAGACGTTTGAACCATGGTTTAAAAAACAGTCGTTATAACGAAAATAACGACCGTTATTTTTATGAAAAAAATTTGTTAAAAAAAAAGGTCATTATTTCCGTTATTTCCCATTATAAATTTTATTGAAAATTCAAAATTCAAATGGATTTTAGCGCCATTTTTCCCGTTATTTTCCCCTTTTTGCCCTGTGCGTTACGCAGTCATAACGGAAAAAGGGTAATGCCCCAGTCCGTTATATCATTATAACGGCCCCTTTAAAAACTTGGTTTGAACCCTCACAAACCCAAATAATTATTAATTAAGCAACCTTACAACAATTCCATCAATCTGCAACTGAATTTCAAAGTAATAAGACCATTTCCATCCCCATTACAAATAGATTCGACGAAAATCTGTTTCTCTGTAGTAAGCACCTTTCAGCTTAAAACTGTCTAAAATTCGGTGATATACAATTATAGATATCGGGAAAAAAAAAATACCCCAAAACAGAAAAATCATAAAAATTTCCAATACCCACAACCCCAAAACAAGACAAAGGTAACAAAGAAACTCGCCTTTGCAGTATATGTTCGGGGACACGACCTTCGCAGATCTCTCGGAGCGTCGTAGCTCTCTCTGCAATCGCGGCTGTGTTGGATGTAGAGGAAACATTGAGGGGGGCATGTGAAGACCTGGAAGAAGTAGAGTTGAGAACTCGGTTTGTAGGGTTAAAGTTTTGTGTTGCAGAGAACAGAAGAGGGAGACTGGTATTCAGGGAGCAAACGCGTGTAAGAGAAAGAAGATGAGGACTGCTAAACGAGGCCATTGGAGAGCTAGCGAGCGACCAAGCGAGTAGAGCGAGATTTTAACTTTTTAGGCTTTAAAGAGTATAGTTTCAGTACAGATTGAGCTGGGGATCTGAGGTCCACGGCCGCGGTTTGTGTACCTTGGGTTAAGCCCGTTGGATTGCGTCTCGAGATGCGTGTGATCAAAATTGATGATGGACGACAGTGTGAACCACGTGACACACTCTTAGAGACTACCATGTTTGGCCTGTCCCTAGATAAACCTACGTACCAAAACTCAACCTGATTAGTGATTTATAACCTTTGTGTCCAATAATCCAAGTACCCCAAATAATTATAGAAATCCACGGTTAAAAATAAACCATGGAAAAGATTCTAATCCAATGGATATAAATTACTAATCAGGCTGATTTTTTGTCAGCAGGTCCATCTAGGGTTGAGTCAAACATCTCACATGATTAGTGATTTTAAACCTTTGGATCTTTGTACCCAAAATAATGCTCAAATTTCACGGTTCAAAATCAACTCATGAAAATTGAAAACAACTCCAGTTGAACTCGCTGATCAGACTGCCTTTTTGTACGGATGTCTAAAAAAAAGGGAGGGGTGGTGCTTGCCGCCCCCTATTACTACTTGTAAAAGTAGGGAAATTTTAGTGGCACCCCTTGATTTGTGAGGGCACCACGAAATTGTGAGGACACCCAAACTAAAATTCATCCCACTTTTTTTTTAAGTAATCCGTCCACAATTATGTTGACAAATATAGATGTGATATTTTTAGAGCAGAACTTTGACGAACACATGCAATATGAGCCATATGGTACACTCTTAGTGGATTGTAACTGTATGGATGTTTTTCCGATCCTTAGGTGGACCCATGAACCAAAAATTAGCCAGTGATTTCAAATCTTTGGATCTTTGTACCTCAAATAATGGTCAATGATGCTCAAATTTCCACGGTTAAAATCAACCCATGAAAATAACTCAAATCTAATGCCTAGAAATCACTAATCAGGGTGATTTTTGGTTTGTAGATCCACCTAGGGATTAGCCAATTATCCAGTATTTAGAATGAATTTTGGTATGTGGGTCAACTAGGGATGGGCTAAACACCTACACGGTTAGTGGTCTCTAAGAATGTGACACATGGCTCATAATATGGTCCATTGCCAACTAGAAATTTTGAAGAAAATAGAAAAAATAGTTGATAAGTTACCTGTACATATCTCATTGTCAAAATAGTAATGACCACATGGTTCAAGAGCCATGGATGTTACCAAGTTGCATAGTGGTGTCATTTTGTAACTGGCCAAATAATACTAAAAGTCCACGGTCAAAAACAACCCATGAAAAAGACTCTAATCCAAAGGATATATATAATTAATTAGGATGAATTTTCATATGTAAGTCCACTTAGGGATGGGCGAAACATCTATACGGCCATCGATCTCTAAGTGTAGGCCATGTGTAAGGTGATGCCACGTGCGGTCCCCTAGTGATGATTATATAAATTAAAAAGGAAGCAAAATTTGAAACCCATAACTCTCTCTAGCAAAATCAACTGCGCAAAAATGAGTAGGTAAGAAGGAAACCCCAGGGAAGGAGTTTTATTTTTTTCGATATCTCGCCATTTCTTAAGGAATAGGAAACGAATGACCAAAGGAGTTGAGATGGAAGGATTGTGAGTCTGATAAAGTAAAAGATACCTTCTTTGTAAATGAAAGCAATTGGAAATGGATGACTCATTCATATATCATGATGATGTTCACACATGATAAAGTACTTGGGGCCAATTATAAGATGCCACATCGTGTGAGCCGGAAAATGGCATTCCCAAGTAAAGGGATTTGTGAGAGCACTCCAACCTGTTGAGAGCACATCACAAATTGTGTTTCATTTTGCTTAATTTATGAAAAGGCCTTTCACAAGTTAGACTCGAGATCACAACGTGCAACTTCATGCAATTGTTCAAGGACCCACATGGTACATTCTTAGAGGACTCTGGCCGTATGGATGATTGGACAATCTCTAGGTAGATGTACAAACCAAAAATTAGTATGATTAGTGATTTCTAGGTGTTGGATTTGAGTTTTTTTCATGGGTTGATTTTAACGGTGGGAATTTGAGCATTATTGACCATTATTTGCGGTACAAAGATCCAAAGGTTTGAAATCACTAATTAGGTTATTTTTGGTTTGTGGGTCCACATAAGGATTGGAAAAATATCCATACGCCATGAGTCCTTTAAGAGTGTGCCACATGGCTCATATTGTGCCCTGTCATCAAAGTTCTACTCTAAAAAATCACATCTAGTATTTGTCATTGCAACTGTCAGATGGATTACAAAAAAAATTCATGAATGTCGCATCTAGTATTTTTGTATTAAGCTTTTGATACATAATTCTGTATCATAGATTTTTCCACAGCTTGGTTTTAATGATTTAGGACGGTTTGGTACTTAATTTCAGCGCTTAAGGTTGAAAATGACAATTTTTAGTCTTAGGTGTTGTTTGTCTATCTCCAAAAAGTCAGTACTTAGTTTTATGTTTCACTTAAAATGTTGCATTTTTTTTTTAAGTCATCCCACCTCTACTTCTTTCTAAAGTGGTTTTCACTAAATACAATAAACGACAGCATCTTTAAAAATATTCTAAGATTCTTTAAAAAATAACCAATATACCTTTATATTCAAAGTTTTCTCCTACCAAAATGGTTGCAATTTGGGCGTGCTGGAGGTCAACTCGAGCCTAACTTGACCTTTAGACCATCTAACTTGTGCCAGAACCTAACCCAATGTCGGGCATGACATGACCAACTTGAGCACAGCTAGTTGGGTTGGTTTAGTAAGAGAAAGATGGGTGAGGGAGGGCCTACCAATAGAGAGAGACAAGAGAGGGAGAGGAGAGAGAAACAAGAGATGAGAGAGACAAGAGGTAGCGACAGAGAGGGAGATGAGAGAGAGGGAGAGGAGAGAGATAGAGATGAGAGAGTCTAATATATGTGAAATTATACAATATGATGGGACTTGGGTTGTGTTGCCCAAGACCTCAACCTAGGCGCAACTCGAGTTTTGAGTGGGTTCGAATACTCAAACCCAAGTTCCAGCCTGAATACTACAGAACCCAACCCAAGTGGCCAAGTCCTACCTGAAGTCGGGTTCCGATTAAAACTTACAAAAAATATACAATCCAAAAATATTTCAAAATATACAATCCAATATGCCCTTTTCTCATGAGTAAGAACTTTTACCAAACAATAGAATCGTTGAAAATTTAGTATGTAAGCTTTCAATACTTAAATTAAATTTTAATGTTTTTTTTTTTAAAAAAAGCTTTATTTTAAAAAGGCTTTTCTAAAAATATATTTTTCTTAAAAAAACTGTTTGAATCATCATTAATGCAATATGTTTTTTATCTTCTCTTAGTGGGCCCATCACTATAATCGATGAGAGAGAGAGAGAGAGCGCACGGTGGGAGTAAGTAGGGGTGTCAACGGGTCGGTTCCGGTTCGGTTCCTAAGGTGACCAGAACCGGAACAAACGGTTCCGGTTCTTATCGGTTCGGGTACTTATCGGTTCCGGTTCTCAAAGTGATGGTACCAGAACCGGAACCGATTATATAGTTTTTGTCGGTTCCGGTTCCGATTTCGGGTATAACAGGTCCAATCTTGGTAATATGAGAATTTTTACACTATATTTATATATTGGTTCCGGTTCTTATCGGTTTCGGTTCCATATTAGAGTACTGGAACCGTAACCATTAGTTTCCGGTTCGGTTCCGGTTCCGATTCTTTTTAATCGGTTCCCAAAAATGTGGTACCGGAACCGGTGTTTTCGGTTCCAGTTCCTATTCGGTTCCGGTTATATCGGGTAAAATTGACACCCCTAGGAGTAAGGTTTCTTTGTTTATTATGTTCATTGAGGTAGTAAATTTCCAAAAAAATATTTTTTGACTTGAAAAACAGCTTTCACCTATTTTTTTAATAATTTCTTTTTTTTTTGGCTCAATATATATATTTTTATGGAATAAATATTAAAAAAAAAAAGGTCATCCAACCCAAGGTTTAAAAGGGTACGTTATAACAGGTATAACGGACTGGGGACGTTACCATTTTTTCCATTATAATGGCGATTGAATTGTAATGCTCAAGGGCAAAAATGAAAAATAACGGAAATAGCAGTAAATAATGGAAAAATGGCACTGGAATTCAAAATTTGAAATATGAAAAATAACGGAAATAACGGCCATTTTTTCACAAAATTTTTCAGAAAATAACGGTGGTTATTTTCTGGGTGTTTTAACGGAGGTCCGAATCCGTTATAATGGCCGTTTTTTAAGCCAGGATCCAAACAATCTGTTATTTGGGAAAAAAGTATTTGTGTGAAGAAAAAGACTTTTTCAGGTGTAAAATGACAATTCAAACAGGGCCTAAGTTTTCCAAAAACGGCCAGAGTCTCAACCGTCTGAATCGGATTGTTCTGCACTTTGTGCTTTCCTCGTCTTCTTGCTATAACTTTGCTGACCTTTTCGGATTCTCCACACACACTCCCTCTTCTCTCTCTCTATTCAGCAAGCAAAAGTAATAAATAATTAAATAAAAAAATTCCTTTCTTTGACCACTAGAATCCTATCAGTCTCTCTCTCTCTCTCTCTCTCCTCCTACTTTTCTAGGGTTTCCTTTTCACTTTCCCCTCTCCATATAGAGACTTCTCTCTATCTCATCTCTGTTTTCATCTCTGTTTAATGGCCGATTTCGATTCTACGGCGGAGAATCCGGTCATGACGGTGGCAGCATCTTCAGGCGCTGCTCAAGACGCTTGGGAAGATGCCTGTAGTATCTGTCTCGAGTCCTTCTCATCCGAAGATCCTGCAACTGTAATTTCTGAAATGACTTCCCTTCTCATGTCCGTTTTACGCATTATTTTGCTTTTTTTTTTGTTGACTTGCTTAGTTGAAATCGATAAAATTAGGTATTTTGATTTCGACGAGGATGCGAATTGTTGAAGAGTTCTGATCTTGATGAGTCTAATTTTGAATTTATCATCTGGTTTGTATGGGCGTGGTGAAGTTCAGGCAATTATGCATCACCTGAACTTTGACTCAGTCAGGTGATGCAGAACTACCTGAACTTTGACCCCCAGGGATTTTGATGGCATCATGTCTGGTGTCGGTAATGTTTGTTGATTTGGATGAAAGATGCGAATTGTTTAATATATCACGCCGTGTTTGTAGTGGAGCACGTATGACAAGTTAGTTTTAGTGAATGCAATGAGTCCTGTTTCTAGGATTTTCAATTTTGGGGTTATTATTTGAGTCACTAGTTTATTATGGGGTATCAGCTTTAGTGGCTGCATGAAACTTCTTTCTCTGTTCATAAAAGGAATCTTATAATTAGTTCTTGATTGTGATCCTTTTTTTAGTATCTGATTGCTAGTAATTTTGAGGGTTTGGTTTGTTCTGCTAATTATTTGATAACAATTTTTTTTAATTTATTCATCAAGGAAGTGCGGGATTATTATGATTTCGTTATTTGATCAATAAAAAGACATTAATGAAAACGAAAAGACTGAACAAATTCTATACACCCACATTATCAAGACCATTTCCTCCCTTTTATTCTCTCTGAATGCTTTGTTTAAAATCTGGCTATAATTTGCTTTCAATGTTGCATCAAGTCGGTTATAATCACAGGGCAAGTACCATGCTCCAAAATAACTGTAGTGTAATGGTCTAATTGTTCAAGCGGCTATTGACCTTTTGATAAGTTTTGGATCTGATTGGTCTGTTTCAGGTCACCTGTTGCAAACATGAATATCATCTCCAATGTATCCTTGAATGGTATGCTCAATTTTTTCTTGATCTTTCATGATATGAATTCCAACATACCTACATATATCTAAGTATACAAGAATAATGCGGGGATTGTTCCTAGTTGAACATTGAGAGCTCAAATTGCAGTAAAATTTTCATCCAGGTCCCAAAGAAGCAAAGAGTGTCCGATATGCTGGCAGTTCCTGGTCTTAAGGGACCCTGCTAGGTATTCTTTTCTTCTAGAATGATACCTTCTTTAACATTTCTAGTGGCATCCTTTAGATTTCTTGGTGTTAAATTTTTGTATTAGTCTAGTTGTCACTGGCAATCCCTGAGCTACCGAATATTGGGCTCTTTGAGTGGTAAGGTGGTAAAAGTGGAGTTAATTTTCTATGAAACTTTATTTTCTTTTTGAAATAACGTTTTTTATTTTAATTCGTAGCCAAGAGCTTCTTGCAGCAGTGGAGATTGAAAGAAACTCAAGATCGAGGCGCAGATCTTCCAATACATCCACATTTCCTCGCATCCCCCCGGAGGACTTCGAATTTGACCATGTAAGTCACTGGGTTTGATTTAGAAGCTGAATTGCTTCAAATTGATTTATGCTGAATCCATTTATTGGAATTTGGAATTTGGAATTTTCAGGTTGCAACATACACAGATGACTTGGATTTCGATGAGCGTATCATGCAGCATCTAGCAGCTGCTGCCATGGGCAGGACTCATCATTTTAGCAGGAGGGAGAGGCATAGATCTGGGTTGGGTCCCTCCCAGTTCCTTGTTTTTGCAGCTCCTTCAAATGGATCTGATGTACAGCAAACGTATACAACTGCACCGATAGAGAGTCAAAGTTCAGGCAATTCTGCATCGCCTGAGAGTAATTCTCCAACAACGGTCATGTCTTCTGCCATCAATGATCAATCTCGGTCATCTGTGCGTTCCCCTATAAACATGGGCTCAAACATTACGGACACTAGACATGATGCTTTCAGACCTGGGTAATCTATCATCATTGTACTTCTTTTCTGATATTATCGATTTATCCTGCATAGGAAAGACCTTTTATTTATCTTAAAAGATATTCTATATGGTGTTTGTCATGGTTTTAAGACTCGTCTCAGCTGTTGGATCATTCAGTGCCAAGACCGGTTGACTCAGGTGAGTCAACTCGTCTCAGGACCAACTTGGCCAGGACTGTGTGAATGAGTAGAAGAATTAGGCTGGCATGGGCGAGTCAATACACTTATATTATGTCTCGGTCCTGGCTGAGGTGAGTCAACTCGGTCTTGGCGAGACTTAAAACTATCTATTGACTCAACGTTGAAGGACACTCTTGAGTAGTTGGTTAGCTTTCTTTCTCCTTGTGTGGGGCGGCTCTATGGGACCTCCTTCCCATTGCAATTTTGTGGGGCATTTGGAAGGAAATGAATTGGAGAGTTTTTAAGGACAAAGAAGCGTCGTGCTAGGAGATCATTTTCTCTAACAAATCTCTTATGTTTTTTAGGTCAAAGCTCTACAAGTAGTGCAGGGGTAGCTCTTTTGAAGATTTTGTATTAAGTCGGGAGTCTTTGGTTTGTCGTGAAGATTAGTCATCCTATTTTCTTCCCTCTTCTTTTTGGTGGTCAGCTCAACCTCCTTGTTGTATCATTTGTTTTCTCCGTCTCTTAATAATATTTTACAGTATCACAAAAATGAAACTAATTTAGTTCACCTTTCTTATATCCTAATGCTTTTAACTTCTCAAACATAGATTTGCAATGGTTTACATAGAACATATGCATTTCTCTATATGTACTATATATGTCACACATGGACTCCTGTTGTTTATATACTTTATTGGCCCGTGTTTCATGTACATGAATTTGAAAGAAACTAGTATCCATTTAGTGTGGCAGCCATTCATGTTTAACTCATCTAGATTTAAGCAATGTCGTGGTACGGAATGCTACAACCACATTGTTGTGTTGAAGTAGTTCACGAACAAAGTTATGGTGTCACATAGAAGCATCTTCTATGCTTCTTGTATCACCTAACTTGCATTCTTATTCTCAAATTCAATCTCAAGTGAGAAAAGGAACTTGTCATCTTCTGCTAGATGGATGCTGTGGATGTTACTATGTGCTGTTTCAGAAGTTGGTTGCAAAATGAAAGCACTTGTTTCTCTTATTCTGTTTTGTGGGGTCTTCATACAGTATTCAATATCTAAATCAGCCCTTGGTTATTATTCAGAATTCTTGCTAGCCCGACACCTCCAGGCAGTCCAAGGAGGTCACGACCATCAGAGTTACTCTCTTTCTCAGAGTCTCTAAAATCTAGATTTTCTGCTGCCTCAGCCCGGTAAATGCTATTTGATACTTCTGTTAGAGGTGATGTTGTTTAGTCTTGACTACTCATAAAAAAGAAGAAAATTTTTACTGGTTTATTATGCATACTTTATAACAGATATAAAGAGTCGATCTCGAAAAGTACGCGGGGTTTTAAGGAGAAGCTACTGGCACGGAATAACTCAGTTAAGGAGCTAAGCAAAGAAGTTCAGCGCGAGGTTACTGCAGGTATTGCTGGTGTTGCTCGAATGATGGAACGCTTAGATCCTACCTCAAAGCGAACTGGAGGTTCTGGTCCTGTTTCCATTGGTACTGAGGGGACCTCTGACTTATCCCACAATGGAAAAGGTGTGCAAGAGAACCTGATTACTCAATCTCCTAATAGGGATGATGGGGAGCCTGCACATGGTACAAGTTCAGACACACCCATCCATGTTTCTGGCAGCTTTTCTTCTGTCCCAGGTCACATGGAAGTTACTCGTGTACAGGTTCGAAACTTATTTCACGATCCATTTATGAATATTTCAGATTAGTCATTATCATTTCTTAGCATTGTGCCCTTTGCTTATTCTCTTCTTTCTAGTAATACATTTCATTCTATGAATGAAAGATAGTACTAGTGTTAGTAACTTTTATGCTGTGTTTGTTTACTGAGAATTCGGTTTGCGTGAATTTGACAAGGTGCGCAAGTCATTTATTGCGGAATATGAAGTCGCGCAATAGAGTTTTAATGGGATGTTTGGAAGTAATGAATAGTACTTGACATGTGGCATGACTTACCTTCAAGGAGTTATCACATACATTGCATATATTGAGCTTGATGCACAATAATAAAAACAGAAACATGGCTCACTCGTGTTGTGTGGCCCCATCGTGTATCCAGTGGGTCCCATATGTTAGGTGGGCCCCCTCACAATCAGTGCCTCGTAATCATGGTTTAAAATCTCGTTTCGTCTTGTTCCGCCTCGGCCGAGACGTCTCGTTTCAATATTGTACCGAGATGATACATAGGAGAATATATTGTCTAGTGCCAATTGCCAAGAGCCTAATTTAAGTACAAAAACTAATTTAAAAGCTTATTTTCATGGTATATTTGACTTTTATAATACATATAAATGCTAAAAACAAACTTGTTAACCTAATTCAGCATAAAAAATGATTTAATCTTTTCGAAACATATATTGTTTTTTCCATTTGTCTGCTGTCGTCTTGGTCAAGATGTCTCATTTCGTTAGCTTAATGAGACTGATATTTTAAACTTTGCTCGTAATATGTGGGTCGTATATACCCATGTGAGCCCCACGCGTCATGTGATTTATGGCCGGATGGACCCCACATGCCAGGTGCTAGCATATTAAGGTTCCATGGACTCTTCATGATTAGTTTTGTGAAGAATTTAACGAAATTTCAGGGCTTTGGGATCTTTTTTGGTGTATTGGTGGGATTTTAATGTTATTGGTTTTTTTTTTTTGAGAAAACAGGGGGGAGTAGGATGATCAGACACATGAGAGACTTTGGGGAGTTTGTGAACAAAAGTTTCCTTATGGACGTACCTTTGGGAGGAGGGAAGTTTATATGGTTGAATAATCAAAAGAATCATACTCTGTGGGAGGAACATTTCTCTAATGTGTCTTAGATGGCAATTCCTTGGCGGCTTTGAATTATGTCTTGTTGATTCTAGATTGTGGTGGTATCCCATACGTCTTTCTCCCTTTTGGTTTGAAAATGTGTGGCTTTAAATTCTTGAGTTCAAGGGGAAGGGTGGGGAAGGTGGAATTCATTTGTTTTTGAAGGGCGGTTTCATATTCGTAGGAAATTGAAAGCTTTGAAGGAGATGATTATTCAACGGAACAATGATTTTTGGAAGAGAACCAAAAAGAGCCATTTTGGAAGAAATTTCCTTATTGGATAGAAAAGAAGATGAGTCTTTGCCGATAAGAAAGTTGTAAGAGAAATAACCTTAAGGTGAATATCACAAGGTTGTAAAGCTGGAGGAAATCAGTTGGAAGCAAAAAATCCAGGGTGAAGTAGTTGAAGGAAGGGGACAATAACACTAGGTTTTTTCCATTAGATAGCCAACATCTGCAGGAAAAATAATTTTATTTCAAGCCTCAAGATTAATGGTCGCTTTTTGGTAGAGGAAGAGAGTATCAGAGAGGGGGTGGTGGATTATTATTCTAAGTTGTGTTCAGAATCTTCATCTTGTCGACCATTACTAAACTACCTTCATTTTAATCATATTATCTCTAATCAAAGCTAGTGGCTGGAAAGACTAATGCAGAACCACAAGGAAGAAGGATGCAACAAGATGGGTATTAGACCTAAAGGTTCCTAGAACAACCCAAATAATAGGGGTGAAGAGAGAAAGTTTCAAGGAAACTCAAGGTTAGGGCAAAAGTGAATCTAGGGTTTTAAAGTTAGGGTTGGGAATCTAAAAAAACAACAACTGTGGATTGTAGTAGCCAAGAGCAAAAGAGGGTTGAAAAGATGAGAAAAAGGGAGAGAATACCAAGATGGGTATTAGACACGAAGGTTGCTAGAACAACCCAAAAAATAAGGGTGAATAGAGAAAGTTTCGAGGAAACTCAAAGTTAGGGCAAAATTGAATCTAGGGTTGGGAATCTAAAAAAAATCAACAACTGTGGATTTTAGTTGCCATGAGCAAAAGAGGGTTGAAAAGATGAGAAAAAGGGAGAGAATACCAACTTTGTTTTTTTGATGAATTAGAATTTATTAAAAGGGAAACACCGCAAACTTACAAACAGCCTAAGAGGTTGAGATAGCCTACAGAGGACGTAGAGAAACAAACAAAAACGAAAAGACAACACAATCTAGTCACCCTCTCTAGGACAGAGCAAATAAGATCACATCGGAACACAAAGTCCTCAAAGAAAAGACCCATACACTATTACACTCTACAAAAGCCTTAGATCACAAAAACATCAGACCCTTGATTTTGAGGATAATACTAACCACCTCTTTTGCCTTGCCTTAAAAAACTCTCTGGTTTCTCTCTTTCCTAAGACACAAATAGTAAAGGGTAGAAACTGCCACAACACTCTACCTCTAGAAGAGAATGCAATCGTATGCCAACTAGAGACAAGATTCATCAACAAACTCGGCATCACCCAAGCCATCTTGAAGTCTGCCAAAAATGAGGTCCGGACTGCTCTCGTCACTTGTATCACACTAGAAGGGTTTCTGAGCATCACACTTAGGGTTTGGAAGCAGCACATTTAGATTTGACGATTTTGTTGTTCGGTGAGATCGCTTGGTGTCTTAATTGTGGGTTGGGGGTTGTGGCGCTGGGTGTTCTTGTGTTCTTTTGTTGTTTCTTTTGTGATTCTGTTGTTTGTCTTTTCGGCCTTCTCAGCCCTCTTTTAATATATTTCATTTTACCCATCAAAAAAAAAACTTAGGGTTTGGAAGCAGCACACTTCAAGAAGAGAACCATAGGCTGCATAAGCAATTTTCATTCATTAATTCCCCTATAAAATGTGAACAATAACTTATAAGGTTTATGGTTTCCCTAGTTACATAAAATGACCAGAATACCTTTTAGCTTATAAAATAAGCAAAGGCCACTAAACTAATAACACCAATTAAACCCTTATGATTGGACTATAATAACACATGGAAGCTGCTGCACATCAAATAAAAAATATTGGACTACCCCAAAATAAAAAGTCTGAACTACCCCTCCAACTACAAATAGTTGGAAGTTGCAAAAATACCCTTGTGTCGAAAATAAAATCTAATTGACTACCAAACTGTAAGCTAATATTTGTAGCCACTAAACATATTAAACTAAACTTCAAGATGGATGAAAACCATCATCGAATAAGGCTATCACCAATGGGTTAGTCTTCTTTCCCCTCGCATATTGCTTGAGAGGTTGATTCCCATCAAAGACCTTTTGAGAAAGAAGAGATTTTGGATTTGATTAGAGAACTGGAAGGGGATAAGGTTCCTGGGCCTGATGGTTTCTCTTTGGTCTTCTTTAAACATTTTTGATAAGTGATTGGTGGCGACTTTATGAATGTAGTCCACAATTTGCAGGACAATGCCTATTTAGGCTATTGTTTTCCTTTCTCTTTGATTCTTAAGAAGCAAGTCTCAAAAGATATTACTAACTTTAGGCCGATTTGCTTGGTGGGGAGTGAGTACAAGATTATTGCTAAGACAGATCTTAGACAGGCTAGATCTGTCATTTGTGATATCGCTAGCTCAAGGGGCCTTCGATCAGGATAGACAGATCTTAGACATGCTTGTCATGGCAAATGAAGGTATGGATTCTAGGAGTTTTTAGGAAAGCAGGGTATTGTTTGCAAAATTGATATGGAGAAGGCTTATGGCGATGTTAACTGGGACTTCTTAGACTACATACTTGGGAGAATGGGATTTGTTATGAGTGGAGGAGATGGATATGTAATTCTATTTTATTTTCGTGAATGGGTCTCCTGGAGGGTGTGGAGTGTGGAGGGGAATCCTGAAGGTGTCTTCTTCGTTTTTAGAGGGCATCGGATTTAAGGTGAGGGAAGGTAACAGGAGAAGGCTTATGGCCATGTTAACTGGGACTTCTTAGACTACACACTTGGGAGAATGGGATTTGTTATGAGTGGAGAAGATGGATATGTAATTCTATTTTATTTTGGTGAATGGGTCTCCTGGAGGGTGTGGAGTGTGGAAGGGAATCCTAAAGGTGTCTTCTTCGTTTTTAGAGGGCATCAGATTTAAGGTGGGGGCAGGTAACATGGTCCGCTTTTGGTATGATGTGTGGTGTGGTGAGAAGGCTCTCATGGTAGATTTCCCCCAACTCTTTACCCTTTCCACTAAGAAATCGAGCACAGTTCAAGAGCTACTGTTGGGAGAAGGGAATACTTCCTCTTGGGACTTCGGGTTTAGAAGACATCTGAACAACTGGGAAATACCCATCTTGGCGGCCCTTCTTCTTAGAGTGGAAGGAGTGTTCCTAGACCACTCTAAAGAAGATGTCATGCAATGGACAGGTAGGTCTGTTGGCAAGTTTTCGGTGCACTCTTTTCATGAGCTATTGGATCAATCTCCCACTTCGGCTCACTCAAGGAACACTCGTAGTTTATCTTTCCCGAAGCCGAGAGTTTGGGGGTCTAAGGTCCCATCTAAAGTGCCCTTCTTCGTGTGGTGTGCCTCATTGGAGAAAATCCTCACCCTAGATAACCTCATAAAAAGGAATTGAGTGATCGCCAACTATTGTTGTATGTGCAAGGAAGCCGGGGAGTCGGTGAATCATTTGTTGTTGCATTGTAAGTTAGCCTGGGAGATCTGGAACCTCTTCTTCGCTTCTTTTGGGATTTGTTGGGTCCAGTCGGAGTCGGTCATGGAGACTTTGAGAAGTTGGTCGTGCCTTCCTTTCTCCCCTTGCAGCAGTTGTCTCTGGAGCCTTTTACCCTTTGCAGTTTGGTGGGGGTATTTGGAAAGAGAGGAACAATAGGGTTTTTGAAGGAAAGGAGGCCCCCCCTGCTTGATATCATTTTTTCTATTAAGACGCTTCTCTTCCTATGGTCTAAGCTTTTCGAGAAATGCAAAAGCTTGGCTTTTGAAAACTTTGTGTTTCGATGGGACTCTATAATGCACAGGGGCATCTAGCTCTCTCTTTTTTGTTCTTTGTTTTGTGGTGGTCTCCTCGACCCCCTTCTTCATCTCCTTGTACTCCTCTTTCTTCATCAATGAATTTTACCTTATAAAAAAAGGTATTTCAAGAGCTCTAGAGGTTTGCACCAAGGAGATTCCCTTTCTTTTATATTCATTGTGGTTGTGGAGGCTTTGGATGGATGGTGTAGAGAGTAGTTGAAGGCCCAAGATTTGGAGATTCCCCATTTGCAATTTGTAGATGGCACCTTATTTTTTGGGGGAATCTATGTGTCATGCCCCCAAATCCGATATTTGGTCATATCAACCTTTCTCGTATCTTGAGACGCGGTCTGATCATACAAATGCACAGTAAACAAAACTGGTATCACGATGCAACGGAAATACACCGGATAATTTTTTTCATTTTGTTTAAACAATCCATAAGACGAAACGCACTTTATTGACCCATTAATAATGTTAGAGGATCTCTCACCTCAAACAAAATCGTAATATGCCCATCCAAAAGAAAACATTGTACATATATCGTACTCCCAAATATATGTTACTAAACGGTCAAACGACCTACATAACTCATGTATCTTTCTACAAGATAGAAGAATTAAACAAAATATAACATCGTCTCTAGCACAAGTCTATCAACAGAAATGCCGGAAGCATCAGACTAACTTCCTCTTATCCTTTCCTGAAAACAAAACATTTTAAAACGATGAGCTAGGACCCAGTAAGTATATTTCTCATGCGTAAAACCACTTAAATCAGTGACTTTTGTTTATTTTAAAACAAATACGATTTGCAAATGAATTTCACATGTAATTCGATAAAACTCAATTCTCCATCAATTACTTACGTATAACTTCGAATACAATGAAGACTTTTCATATAACAGTCAACCTTTCTCTTATCAGAATACCTGTGACCATTTCTATAAAGTCAAACTATCAATTCTGATGTATTCCGTACCAACATTCCATCGGTCCTAGTGTACAATGTCAACACTTCTAGTCCACAAGTAAACTCCCTAATGTGCACACTAATTGTTTCATTAGGTATCCTCTCTCCGGATTCCCTAATTTTCTTTTAGGTATAAATACCCGAGGGGTCTCATGAATGAAACGCCTCTTCTTTAGGGGACTAGAACCCCAAGGAGTCTTAAGGAAATAAGACAACGCCTGATGCTTTAGGGGACTAAAACCCCAAGGGGTCTCAAAGAAATGAGACAACGCCTGATTCCAACTAATCTGATATTCCACATTCCCAATCACGTTCTTATTCATGTCCTTAATCGTATTTATATGCATAAAATAATAATGTTTGTAGAAACATCTTTACATGCATAACATTCATATTTTTGCATTTTGAAACTAAAAATAAGAACATTTAAGCCCTATTAATATCTTAGAAAACGAATACATAAAACGGACGAAAAATGCATATATCTCATTTTAAATGGATTTGAACATGACTTCATCCAACTAAATAGATTACACATGTCCTCATTTATCATAATTTCATGCTTTTAAGATTCAAAGAAATTATCAATGCATTTACACATTTTATGTGGAAAATACAAGAATTGAGATTTTTCCTTGCTAAAATTTAACAGATAACAAGAATAACATTTTCAGACATTTTCCCCCAAAATAATAGAATTTTCTAGAATATTTCTACAATATTCTGTGAATTTTCTACTATTTAAAAAAAAAAAATTATAAATAAATAAATAATAATTAATCAATTAAATAAATAAATAAATAAATAAATAAAGGAATAACTATGTACTTACAAGTGAATACGCTAGAATCCTAAATCTTTGAACCTCGTACGATGAGAATCTCGAGGCAGTAGGCCCCACAAAAACTTTTCAAAGGATCTCCTGAATATTTTCAAGAATTCCTGGGAATTTTCTAGAATTTCTTCTAGTTGATGGATTTTTTTGCAAATATTCTTACCTCAAGGGTTAGAATGCAAATACCCAAATTGATGTAATTTTCTCAAGGCATGGCCTTGTATTTATAGAGGTTGAAAACTCATAACTTTTCATTCCTATCCAATGTGGGATAATAATTTTGAAAATTGTCTTTTTTTTTTCAAATTTTATATTTTTGATATCAAACTATATCTTTAAAATGTTGCCAAGAACTAAACACAATAACTTTTGACTCGTACGTCTGATTTGGACAAACTTGATACCGATAGAAAGCTATTGATGAGACCTTTAAAATGGCATACATATAATGTTCAAAGTATTATAAAAAGTCTACTATAATATTGCTAGAAATAGGGTCATTACACTATGAATCAACTAGATACTTGAAAGGTCTTTTGTGTTGCTTTGAGGCAGTTTTTGGATTGCACATTAATTTGGAGAAAAGTAAGGTGTTTGGGGTGGCGATGTTAAGGATGAGGTTCTTGCAAGCATTTTAGGATGTGGTTCAGATAGCTTTTCAACAACCTGTCTTCGGTTGTTGTTAAGGGTAAGTTATCGTTAAAAGTTTATCTAGCTTTCCCATCTACTACATTTCTTTGCTTTCTATCCTGATGTGCATTGTGAAGAAGTTGGAGTCTTTGATTAGGAATTTTTGATGGAATGAGAGGGTGGATGTCGTGCCATTTGGTTGATTGGAAAATGGTATGGACTCCTAAAAGTTGGGTGGGTTGGGCGTCAAGAGTCTTAAAACCATGAATTCAACTTTTTTAGGGAAGTGGCTTTGGAGATTTGGGGAAGAATTGTTTAGTGTTTGGCCGTGGTTCATATGAGGTTAGGGGTGTCTTTATAAGTTTTCTGATAGTTCAGGGACTTGGTTGTATGTACTCAAAATACCTCTTAATAAAATATAGGATGTGTGGGCTAGAGAACATCTATCCCATTCTCTCTTTGTTTTCTTTTCTCTTATCTTCTCTCTTCTTTCTCTTTTCTTTTGTTCTTTTTTTTCATCGAAACACTAGAAAACTCACATAGATAGTGTTGTAGCATTTTGTACCAGAGCCGAAACACAATATTTTCACTGGACACCTGCAAACATAGACTTAACAATATATTATACTAGTAATAGTTACTGTTGCCATTTTAAAGTTAACTTTAGTTTGCACTAGAGATTTGTGGGTATGTGGAATGCTAGGATTTCCAAGGTTGGTCTGGGCATGATTAGGATAGGGTTGTTTATTTGTACGTCTGTGCTGTTCGAGGTGCGTTTGTGCTGGGTCTGAGCGACTGGGCATGTTAGAGTGCTGGGTATGGGTAATTGGGTACGTGAGAATACTGGATCTGGGTGATTAAGAATGTGAGAATACTTGGTCTAGGTGATTAGGAATGTGGGAATTCTGAAGAGGAGAGATTTCTCTTCCCCCTTAGCTCTTTGATTCAGAGCCGTGTTAGATTCCCATTTCTACCTATTGGGAAGGAGGAAGGAGAAGATCCCCTTGCCCTCATATCCATCTTATATGCCAAGGATGAGGTGGCCAGGGTTTTGTCTGCATCAAGATGTTGTGTCGAT
This sequence comes from Euptelea pleiosperma, assembly GCA_035048495.1. Taxonomy (NCBI): domain Eukaryota; kingdom Viridiplantae; phylum Streptophyta; class Magnoliopsida; order Ranunculales; family Eupteleaceae; genus Euptelea; species Euptelea pleiosperma. Next base: position 30,472,854 of record CM068546.1, read on the forward strand.
GCTTTTCATGATATGAGCTGGCGTTCACAGGTGCGAGGTTACATGTGTATAGGTACGAGGTTTGTCAGGGTGTGTGGCTGTCTGCCAGATTCACCCGTTAGCTCTCTTTTCCCTAAACTGTGCCTAAAAGGGCTTAAGGTGAGATGGCCTTGTGATTCACTAGGATGAGGATCCTCTCAGAAGGCGACGTCTTCTGAGGGTTGTCATTTCCTGGATGACTAGGTTATGGATACACCCTCCTCTTGGCTCCCAGTCCTACGATCACCCTATGAGATCATGAAGGCGCCACTGTGGGTTTTCAGATCAATAAACTAAGAAGTGCAATGTCTTGACTCTTGCACTTGTTTGGATGTCTGGTTATTGGGCTTAACTGGGAGGGTGGCGACGATCTGGTCGTCTTGTTGGTCTAGGAGAACAGCTGGGTCTCATTTTTGGGGTATTAACAACTTTACATGTCAACATGCATTGTGTTCATTGGACCCTGCATCCATCTCTTGGTCTGCACATGTTAAATGTGTTGAGGAAAGAAAGATAAGTAGAGAAAAAATTATAGGTTCAAACTCATGTCAGTTTCCTAGCCACTCGATTCACTAAAATGTATTGTGACATGTGGAAATCCAACCTTCACCATTAATGCACTAGTTAGGGTTATAAGGAAAACATAAAATAAACCACTTTTTTGATATATATGCTATTTCCTACTCTACCCATCTAGATGAGGCATAACTCTTGCAGATGCCTAGCCTGGTAAGTGGTATATCTATTGGATCCTAATCTACGTAGTACGCAATGGCGAAGATATCAGTCAACTGATATGCTAGCTAGACCAATGAGATTATGTGGAGTGATTTGAGTGGAAAATCGTAATTGATGAGCATGTGTAGCAAGCATTTGGGTTCTACATTTAACACATCAATAAACCATCATTTCCCTTGTGTCTACATTGATTTCAACTGAAGTCCCCTTTCACATTATTAGTTCATCTATTTATTTGTTTTATCAAAAGAGTCCAACAGTCGAGTTGGTCAGGCTGTGGGTGGTTGTACCAACATACCTGGGATCGAGTCTTTGGGGGGTAATTCCCAAAGACCTGGGTTTGGTCCCGTTCTTACCTTAAGGGGGGTTAGGGGGGAATAATTAATGTTTACCTATCAAAAAAAAATTATTTGTTTTAGCAAGTGTATAAATTCTGAGGATATCAACTGTTGTAACTCCGAAGAAGATAAACAGAAAAATGAGATGTTAAGTTCCGACAGATGACAATTTTACAAATTCTAGCATGCCTAAATCTTCATTTATATGCTTGGAATTTTATTTGCATGGCTGATATACCCATATCAATGGCAGGATGTTCTCTGATGCTGCGGAGATCGGAGTTGAGACAACTGCAATATTATCTATCTACGTAAAGGGTAGGCATTACATATATATAGGGTGATATAAATGGGTAAATCAGTCCCCCATATTCAGAGACATGATTTGTCCACATGTCCTACTTAGATTAAAAGCAAAGTGAGCCTGCTTTGACCAGGAGATTTGGACCAATCATGTATCGAGTATGGGTGTTTGATTTACTGGCTTAAGTTATTTTCCTGTTGTGCTTGCTGAAGATATCCTTCATAGCAATGTGAGATGCCTCTCAAAAATTGCTCCCCCTGCATTTCTTTTTAACTTAAATAACTTGGTAAAAGTTCCTTCCCATAAAAAGAAAGGTAAAAAAGCTCCTCATTTGCCTTGTCCTGAAACTGCATTATTTCCTTAAACGAACTTTTTGTGATTTTAATTTTCATATGTTGAGCTTAGTTGAAAAGCAGTTACGAAATTTTTTTATGAAATTCCTTTCAAAGCCATCAATGGAGCTTTATGTTTACCAGAAAAGATGGACTATATCTCCTCCGGATATCAATTTGGGGAAGGCATCGTGCTCCTGATTACAAATCTGATGATTTTCCAATTTCATTATTGATATTTTAATGGAATGGAGGATCAGGATTCACACAAAGGTTCTTTTGATGTTGTTATTGAAATCTCAAAAAAACTATGATACGGAATTCTGCACCAGAAGTTTGATACAGAAATCCCTCAAATTCTTATGAATGATTGGTCTACCTTGTGGGGGTACACCGAAAATCTGTAGACATTCATTAAGCCCATGATAAAAAAGTGCTCGAATCTGATGGCTAGAAAAATCATCACAGGCTGATATTTGGTGTAGGTCCACCAAGGTGTCGGCCAAACATTCATAGGGTAAGTGGGCCCGAAAGAGTGCTGTGGCAGATTGAGGAATTTCTGTATCAAACTTTTGATACAGAATTCTAGAATTCTATATCATATGACGGCGCAACCCAGGGTCTGAACCAACCAAAAGAGTAATTATAATCATGGTTTAAAAAAATGTTGTAAGGGCCGTTAAAACGCTAATGCCGCAACCCTCCCCGAACCGGGCTTCCCATTATTTTGGAAAAAAATGCGTTATTTGACGGCTTAACCCAGCTTAGTGATTTCTAGCAAGCAGTTTTTCATCATGGGCTTAAAACGTACGCATAGCGTTCACGAAGAATATGATGAGAAAGTGCTGGAATCCAACTGCTAGAAGTCTCTAATCAAGCTGATTTTTGATGTAAGTCCACCAACAGGGAGACCAAACATTTATGGGCCAGTAGGCCTGAAAGATTGTGCCACACATGGCATTTTGAGGGATTTCTGTCTACTGGATGTACATGAGAAAGCTCTGTATGTTTGAGCTCCTTTGTTTAGGCTACTACTTGGATCATAACCATTTAGTAAAGAGGGACAATCGAAGGTTCACGAACAATGTAGCAAAAAGTTGTTCTAGTGAGATGATTTCCAAGTTGTCTACTTCCCTTGAATGGTTGGAATCACTTCAACAGTGCGCAGTTCAGCTTGTGGCCAATCTAATGGTAGGCTGTAGGCCAAATTGGACGGTCTAGATTGATGACTACGTGGCTATATTTATGCCTTTAGCCATGTCAATTGGTTGTCAAGCACTCAAGCCTAAACCGCTCCTTAGCCCTTCTCGGTAGTGGCATATGGGTGTAAATTGGACCAGGTTGGATGCTCGATAGATGAGGTGGGAGTGCCCGTCCATAGGCTATTGCTCCTATCTTCTCGGATATCTGAAATGGTCCAATGAATCGTGGTGCAAGTTTTCCACTCAATCCAAATCTAGAGATACCCTTTCGAGGAGAAACCCTCAAGAATACATGATCTCCCTCCTGAAATTCGAGTGATTGACGGTGATAACTCTTTTGACGGCTCTGAGCTGCCTGGAAGCGCTCTCTAATAGCTCAAACCTTCTTTGTAGTCTGTTGTACCAGATTTGGCCTAAGTAAGTCGTTAGCACAAACCTCTCACCAACACAATGGAGATGGCCTCCCATATAGTGTCTTAAAAGGTGCCACAACAATACTGGCCTGGTAACTATTATTATAGGCAAACTCTGCTAGTGCTAAATGAGACTCCCAATCTCCTCCAAAATCAAGAACATAAGCTTGCAACATGTCCTCTAAGATCTGTATAACCCGCTCAGACTGACTGTCAGTTTATGGATGATAAGCTTTACTAAATTGTAAACAGGTACCAAATGCTGCCTATAAACTTTGCCAGAATCGTGCCGTAAACCATGAATCTCTTTCAGACACGATCGATAATGGCACTCCATGAAGTTTCACTATCTCCTGTATGTATAGTCTACTCAATTTCTTTTCAGAGTAGGTAGATAAGATTGGCAAGAAATGTGCCGACTTGGTAAGTCGGTCCACAATAATCCAAAATGAGTTGGCTGTTCCGAGTCGTTGGCAAGTCTATGACAAAACCTATAGTCACATGTTCCCATTTCCACTCATCAATTGAGAGTGCAGGACTCCTCTAGGTCTCTGGTGCTCTATCTAGACCCGTTGACATATTAAATATATGCTCACATACTTTGCAATGTCTTTCTTCATCCATGGCCACCAAAACTCCGCTAATGGCAACCTGAGCCAGAAACTTTGTTTTTGCATAGACCCCACGTTGAGTATAGGTGTCAACAATGGGTTGACCGACCAGAAAATGAGGACAGGAGAAGATTGCCCAGATCGCGTAAAAAGGCTATCACGATGATATTCGACATCAGTTAATTATTGAAATAACTTCTACGACTGGGGTTGAGTACCGGTCCTAACCTAAAGTAGCTCTTCTTAAACTATGCGCCATCAATAATTATACATGTTATCTATATCACACTGATGGAAAAATGAAAATATTGAAAATTTTGAAAATGACAAGATAAATGGTTATTGACATTGATTATATTTTTTAAATTTCCAATATGATATTATTGTTTATCATTCAAAAATTAAATATTGTTACATTTAAAATATGGTAAGTGAATGTCAATAGACTATTCATGTAACTATAGGATTTTGTCTTCCTGATTTATTGATTGCTTTCTATGAGAAGATGAAATTAAGTTAAAGTTTAAACTACACCCCATTACTCGGCTTTTTTCCGAAAGCTCACTCCCTACTCCCTACTCCCTACTCCCCCACTTCCAGATATTTCTATAGAGGACTGGGTGTTCTTAGTAGACCCTATAGCTGACGAGGACTATCTTGTTCGTAGATCCATATTTTGGCATGGACCCTTATTTGGAGAGTACTGCTGGTGAGGAAGAGCTGTTGGATCATATTTGCTTCTTTTGATAGATCATCGGCGCTGAGACATTTTATTAGCAATGAGATTTTCAACACCTTTTACTTTTGCCCTATTTTGGTATTTTGGGACTATTGTACATATTATATATATATATATATATATATATATATATATATGGGTCAGGATCGGGGTTCAACATTTTTGACAATAATTTTGGCGTACCCACATGAAGATGAATCAATAGTTGATTTTTGGTGAGGATGATCTCCTCACTATATAGATCACCCCTATAAAAAATCAACCTATTCCGAAATTTCTAACCCTATCAAATGTGGTTTTCAAGTTAACGATAAAAATAGACAGTATAATTCTTCAACTTGTAAACCGGTTTAGGAATGTCGGAATGATTTGAATTTTTGTAAGGATGATCTTCTCACCATAGAGACCATCATCACAAAAAATCATCCCATACCAAAACTTCTAATTTATATATTGGGCCGCAGCAAGTTTTTGTGGTAAAAAATGTTGTCCCCCCGATGGTCAGGCACTGTTGACAGATCTAAAAAAACAGGGGCACAATATAAGCCTCGTGGCACACCGTTACAGGACTCTGACCATATGGATGTTTGTTCTATCCTGTGGTGGACCTACAAACCAAAAATCAGCCTGATTAGTGATTTATAGGCTTTGGATCGGACTTATTTTCATGGGCTGATCTCAACTGTGCGAATTTGAGCAGTATTTGAGGTACAAAGATGCAACACTTATAAATCAATAATCAGGCTGATTTTTGGTTTGTAGGTCCACCATGGGATAGGACAACATACATCCATACAGTCAGAGTCCTCTAACAACTTGCCACCTGGCTTATATTGTGTCCCTGTCAGTTTAGATCTGTAAACGGAGCCTGACCCTCTATATATATATAATAGGCTAGCTAGTTAGAATGTAATTAGACCTTGAGACTATTTTTTCGCTGTGTACCAGAGTTTGGAGTTCTTGTAACATCTTCGGAGCCTGGTATTCGTTTGGATAGTAGGCTAGCTAGGATTAAGATTGATAAAGAACTAACCCAATAGTCTGCCTACTCTATCCGAGGTTTAAATAGATGGGATCCAGACTGGCCAGTTACCCATAATCTCATAGTTAGCAATTCAGTATACGACAAAGATTCGAAACGGGAAAAGGTCGAGTTTAATTCGGTTTCGGGATAAAAAAATTCGGTCATTGTTGAAATGTTATATTCATTTATCCTTAAAAGCCTGAATTTTACCAATTTTTTCATTTTATGCGGCTATTTAATACGTTTTTATTTAAATTTGTGTATTAAATGCGAATCATACGCGTTTTATTCGTATAGTCTTTAAATTCATGATTTTTTCTGATTTTTTATTTTATACGGGAGTATTAAACGTTTCTTAAAAGAAATAAAAAATTCGGGTATTAAATGCGTACAATACGCGAATTTACTAACTAGGAACCGGATCCTATATTATGGTTCCGGTACTCCCATTAGGTATAGTGTACCTTTCTGTCCCTTGTATAAAAAATGTGAAAAAAAAATCAATAGAATGATTTTCATACTATGAAACGGAACCTATTATATACTTCGGTTTTGGGTCTTATCGGTTTCGAGTCTTTTTGGGTCCGATTCTGAAATAGCTAGTCCCAAATTAATCAAGATAATTGGGACTGGTTCCTATTGGGTATCGGGTACCCATTTGATACTCCTAATTGGAACTTATTGGATGGATTTAACATTCGCCGCTTGGTCTATAAAATGGATTAAAGAAAATAAAAACTATATATTCTCAAGTCAAATAACACGAACGGTAAAAGGTTTAATCAACATACATTTCCTTGAATTTCCATTAAGAATATCGGATCTTATCAGATTGGTTCAGATCATGTTCGACCTAGATCAATCTGATTGCTTACTGGATCACGATTTCCATATCTTTAATTAATTACCTCATCCAATGGACCCAATATCTCGAAACATTACGATGGATCGGATTAGGTTGATCGTACCATTGGGGTGGCCCCATTCTTGACAACCCTTCTCAAGGTTGAGACTGTGGTTTAAAAACTGGCCGTTATAACGGACTCGGACCTCCCCCGTTATGTTATGTACCGTTATTTTTCTGTTATAACGAAAATAACGACTGCTACTTTCTGAAAAAAAATGTGTTAAAATAACGTCCGTTATTTCCATTAGTTTCCATTAGTTTTTGATTATTTTCATTTATAAATTTTATTGAAAATTTGACATTTGAATTTTGAATTATACCATGTTACAATCCGTTATAACGGGAAAAAAAGGGTAACGCCGCCCCGGTCCCTTATACCTTTATAACAGCTAACAATACAAAAGTCAACAGCTGAAGGCCAACTGATCATTTGCTCACGTTTTAGAAAGAGAAATGATCACATGGCAACACGAGAAGAGTAGAACCTTGCTGATTGACTACAATATGAGCCACGTGGCACTCTTAGAGGACGCTGACCATATAGATGTTTGGAGAATCCCTAGGTGTACCTACAAACCAAAAATCAGCCTGATTAGGGGTTTCAAACCTTTGGATCTTTGTACCCCAAATAATGGTCAATAATGCTCAAATTACAGTAAAAAAATCAACCAATGAAAACGCTTAGAAATCACTAATCAGGATAATTTTTGGTCTTTAAGTCCATATATATATAGGGTTGGGCCAAAATCAGAAATCTCTGAGAATATACCACGTGGCTCAATGAGCATAGTTCAACTCACACGAGATTTTGAACTTTAAGATTTCCATCTTCCCAAAACGGCAACTTAACATCTTAATTATAATAATTGAGACATAAATAGAAACAAAGGATCTTACATAACCTTGACTTAAATTATATATGAAGGCGTCAACCCTTTAAACCCAAGAATCATTCTCTCCTCTTTCTCTTTTTCTCTCCTCTTTCTATTCTTAAAATCTAGCTTCTTTCTAGTAATGGTGATCGAGCAAAAAAAGAGAAGCATGGGTCGCAGGAAGATTGCAATCAAGAAGATAGAGTTCTCAGCAAACCGACAGGTTACCTTTTCGAAACGCCGTGCTGGTCTTTTCAAGAAGGCGAGCGAGCTATGCATTCTTTGTGGTGCGGAGATTGCCATTATTGTGTTTTCCCCGGCTGGGAAGCCCTTCTCCTTTGGCCACCCATGTGTCGACTCAGTGATAGACCGGTTTCTAAATAAACGAGACATCGGTGCAAGTGCATATGCAGGTTCAGGTTCAGGTTCAGGTGCAGGTGCAGGTGCAGGTGCAGGAGAGTATCATCATCAACAGTACGTGGAGGTTCTTAGTCAATTAGAAGCAGAGAAGAAGCGAGGTGAAGCGTTAGAGCAGTTGAGGAACGCGGAGTTGGGTCAGTTTTGGTGGGATGCAGCGATCGACGATCTTGGATTGAATGAGCTCGAGCAAATGAGAGCGTCAATGGAAGAGATGAAGAAGAAGGTAGAGAAGCGAGCTGATGAGCTACTGATGGGACTGGGAGGTTCTTCTCCATCGTCGTTCTTGGCAGTTAATCCGGTTGGGATGGTAGATCCCTTTATAACCCAAACAACACAGTATGATACTTCTGTTGTTCCCTATGATTTTGGTTTTCAAGTTGGGCTTCTTTGAAGCCCAAGAAGGGTTTAAGATTTTAACATAACCACTCTTTATTAGCTGTTATTTAAATATTTGGGTATTTTTGCTGCACCCCATTGAATATTTTGTTATATCCTCCTGTGTTTTTAACTAGTGGGTGCCCCATGCCATCAGCACTCCTCCACAAAGAATTTGCCAAAATCAGGTGAGTGGCGGAGATCTACCGTCCATTTGGGGAGGATTAGATCTCGGCCCTTCTTTGTTGATGCTTATAAGAGGAGGTATAAATAGGGAGACAACCAATAGTTTTGTTATATAGAATAGGAAATTAAATGGCCCATGCCCACGGCACTCTCCAACAAAAGTGTTTGCAAAAATTGGGTGCCTTAGGCACTCAAACGGTATAACGAATTGGGGCGTTACCATTTTTTCCATTATAACGGCTGTTATAATGGATTGTAACGCATAGAGGGAGAAATGGGAAAATAACATAAATAACAAAAAATAAGGGTGTTGAAATTTAAATTTTGAATAAATTGAGGTTAAATGAGGCGGATTGAGTGGCTGAAATCTAACCGTCATTAGATCGATGGATTTGATCTCAACCACTCTTTATCTAACCGTCCACATTAGAGGGATGGATAAGATAAGAGAATATAACTGAGTTGTCGTGATATATGCGTGGGTGACCCGTGTCTTCAGCACTTTTCGACAAAATGTTTGTCAAAATTAGGTAGGAGTTAATCTCAGCCTTCGATATGAAGCATAGTGGATCTCAGCCACTCATTATTGAAGCCATATAAGATAAGAGGGGTATAAGAAAATCATTAAATTTCTGTTAAATTATATATATATTTTTTTAAAATTTTAAATTTCAAAATTTGAATTTCGGCACCACTTTTTTCCTCTAAAATCATTAAAATCTATTTTTTTCTATTTTTGTCCCTAGCCATTTTAATCTTTATCGGTAACATCTCTTTCCAGGCATAAAAAGTGGGGCTCCTTAGCCTGACCCTTGGGCTATATGTAAATCCAACTCATTTCATTCCTTACGTGTAGGTAAATAGTAGGTGACCCATGCCCACGGCACTCATCGACAAAGCGTTTGTCAAAATTGGGTGTGAGTGGCTGAGATCCACCGTCCATTTGGTGTGATAAGATCTCGGCCATCCTTTATGAAGCCAGATAAGAGGGGAGACAACCGTCCTATTTTGTTATATAGACTAGTGGGTGCCTCGTGCCATCGGCACTCTTGGACAGAGAATTTGCCAAAATCAGGTGAGTGGCGGAGATCCGCCGTCCATTTGGAGAAGGATTAGATCTTGGCCCTTCTTTGTTGCTTATAAGAGGAGGTATAAGTAGGGAGACAACCAATGTGTTTTGTTATATAGAATAGTAAATGGCCCATGCCCACAGCACTCTCCGACAAAAGCCTTTGCAAAAATTTGGTGCCTTCGGCACTCCAACGGTATTACGGACTGGGGCGTTACAATTTTTTCCATTATAACAGTTGTTATAACGGATTGTAACGCACAGAGGGAGAAATGGAAAAATAACAGAAATAACAAAAAATAACGGTGTTGAAATTAAAATTTTGAATAACTTGAGGTCAAATGAGGCGGATTGAGTGGCTGAAATCTAACCGTCTACTTTAGATCGATGGATTTGATCTCAACCACTCTTTATCTAACCGTCCACATTAGATGGATGGATAAGATAAGAGAATACAACTGAGTTGTCTTGATATATGCGTGGGTGGCCCGTGCCCGCGGCACTTTCTGACAAAGTGTTTGTCAAAATCGGGTGGGAGTTAATCTCAGCCACTCATTATTGAAGCCATATAAGATAAGAGGGGTATAAGAAAACTATTAAATTTCCGTTGAATTCTATTTTTTTTTTAAATTTGAATTTCAGCACCATTTTTTTCCGTTAAAATCATTAAAATCCATTTTTTCCATTTTTGCCCTTAGACATTTCAATCCATTTTAACGGTAACACCCCTCTCGAGGCATAAAAAGTGGGGCTCCTGAGCATGACCCTTGGGCTATATGTAAATCCAACCCATTTCATTCCTTATATGTAGGTAAATAGTAAGTGACACGTGCCCACGTAACTCATTGACAAAGCGTTTGTCAAAATTGGGTGTGAGTGGCTGAGATCCACCGTCCATTTGGTGTGATAAGATCTTGGCCATCCTTTATGAAGCCAGATAAGAGGGGGAAACAACCGTCCTATTTTGTTATATAGATAGTGTGTGTGGCCCACGCCCAAGGCACTATCCAACAAAGCGTTTGCCAAATCCGAGTGTGAGTGGCTGAGATCCACCGTCTATTTTGGAGATAAGATCTCGGCCCTTCTTTGTTGAAACAGATAAGAGGGGGTATAAGTGGGGAGACAACTGCCTAGTTTTGTTATATAGATGGGAGAGGGGAGAGAGAAGGAGAAAAAACTTTGATATCTTTTTGATTGGTGATGTCTAGAGTTTAGAGTACTTGAAAGATAATTGAATCAAACGGCTTGCCCAATGAAAAATGCTAAAGTCCATCAATGGCTAGAAATCACCTATCAAGATGATTCTTTAGTGTAGGTACACTGGTGTGGGCCAAACATTCATGGGTAAGTCGGGTAAAAAGGATATGCTACTTGTATACTTTGATCTCTCCTCTTTGGACGTCAAAGTTTTTATTGATAGCATGGGTTTGTTTTTTGGTGATAATAAAAGTAAGTTTTGATTCAATAGATCTATTCTCAGAAGTTTTTTAGCACTACTCCTTGGAAATATTACTAATTAGTAAGACCCCCTTTATACTTTGGGAAATTAGTAGATTTCCTTTGACTGTTGGTCAATTAGTTGACTAATACTGAAACTGTGTAATGTGTCTGTAGACCATGGTTTGAAGTCTCGGCCAATCCCATTCTGGATATCGAGCGATCTGGATCGACAGGCACTGATCCATTTAATTTTGGGATCGTCTCTCCCGAGATGCATTGTTCGATCCATGAAGAAACCTAACGTTGTCTCGAGCAAGACTGTTCGAGACGGTGTTGGCTCGGATAGATCCGGATCAAGATAAGTGCCCACTGATCTAGCCTCCATTCTTGAGACTTCGAACCATATATGCTGTAGACTCCATCAACGAACCATTGATTTGTTATTAAAAATACTAAAATATCCTAAAAACATTAGAGAATTAATTTTAAATATATATTAAAAACACTTTTGATTTTAATGATTGAATTAATCTTTGGCGGTTTCTCTCTCTCCCGTCGGTTTCTCTTATCTTCCCCCTTTAAACTTTAAATAAAAAGACTACCCTATCCCCTATCCCCTATCCCCTATGTTTTCTCTAATCTCCCTCTAATAGAAAATATGAAATACTTTTTTGCCATTTTTGTTTTCTGAACATCCCTATTTTCTCTAATCTTCCCCTTATTCATTCCTTTTGTATTTACTCAACCAAAGCCCAGGTTATGTACCGGTAGGATCTGTTGCAATATATAGTTCCACTGGTATGGTTCAAACGGCAAGATCTTACCGGCTGCTTAATTTGGTTTCGTTAGTTCGGTACCATATTGTAAGTCCATTTCTTGGCTCTGTCTTGCCGTTTGAATCAAATCAGTTGAGGATGTACTAGTTGGGTTCAAATGGTAGGATCTTATCGAGGTTCTTAATTTTACTTCGGCAGGAGTTACATGGGTTCTTAAGATACATTCGGTAGCTCAATATCGTATGGTAAGTCCATATTTCGGCAGCCTCTTATCGTTTCAGCAGGACATGATAGATGGTCCTAGAGATTAATTTGGGCCAACCAACTATATTTAAGAATTGATGTAGTGCTTGCTGTTGATCTATTCACAGAACCTTAAAAAAGTTTGGAGTATTTCAGTAGGATAAAAATCAGCAAAAGTGGATTATCTCAACCATCCAATTTACTCAAATCTTTCATTTGAACCTATACGTGGAAATCCGTCGAATGATGGATCCGGACTGCATGGCTTCATGTTTGCCAAAGTATATATGTTGATGTGGCACTTTTCCTGTTTCCTTGCCAAAGAGAAGCACAGAAGTCCAAAAATACTTTGGATATTTATACTCCAAATAATGCTCAAATTTTACGGTTAAAGATCAACCACTGAAAACGACTCTAATCCAACGCTTAGAAATTAGTAATCAAGCTAATTTTTGGTCTGTACATCGACCTAGCGTCGGGCTAAACATCCATACGGTCAACAATTTTTAAGAGTATGCCACGTGGTTCATACTGTGGTCCGGCATCAACGTCGACAGAGGACATCCACAGCGAAGTTATACTCAATAAGAACCTCATTGGAATTTTTTGATAAGTGGAATCTCGATGAGTAATCGATGAGGGGCTCTCTAATAATGCCACGTAGCATATTTTGGGCTCAGTGACGGCATGGATTAGATTTCATATTTCTTAAGGATTGATTCTAGCCGTTGGGTTCAATCATTTTTGGGTAGGAAATCCAACGGATATAAATCATCATCAAGCTGATTTTTGGCGTTTATATCGACCTAGGGGTGGATAAACATCCATGCGGTCAGTAGGTCAACGGATGGAAAACTTTTACGAAAAATGTCTCGTCCCACGACACGCCTGTTGCATGCAGCCATGCACTCATCTGACGACAAACACGTAGTCACATGCATTTGACACGTAAGGGACACGTCAAACGTCCTTGTATTAATTACGTAGTAGAGCTCCTCGTCCCCGCGATATAACATTATAACCAATGCTCTATCGTGCAACTTCTTTTTCAAGTGCCTTAGCTACTTCATGAGTTGGTCGGATTTCTAGTTTCACCCATCGGAAAACTTATTTTCCGACCGTCTGTAAAACATTTCCGGCGTCTCAACAATCCTCAAGAGTTCTGAAAAGAATGGCGTCCGGTGGACAGCACTTCCCACCACAGAGGCAGGAAAGGCAGCCAGGCAAAGAGCATGTCATGGACCCCACCCCACAAGCCACTAGCGATGAATACAAGCCCTCTAACAAGCTCCATGTACTCTAATCTTGTCCATCCATATGCACGCATGCATGCACACATGTGAGCATTCATGTTGTAGTGTTAAGAACATAGTACCACAAGAAATCATACACATGAATGATGGGTCTTCATATATGCAATGTTAGTGTACGTACGTACCTGTAGTCGGATAATGTGTAGACGTATACAAGAAATTTTTTGATCCACCGTCTGGGGCAGCACCTAAAAAAGCCACGTGGCGTATTCTTAAGAGACCAATGACCGTATGGATGTTTGGTCGATCTCTATGTGGACCTACAGACTAAAAATCATACAGATTGGTGTATTATAACCATTAGATTTTAGTCTTTTTATAGGTTAATTTTTAACCGTGGGATTCAAGCATTATTTTGAGGTAATAAGACCCAATGGAAAGAAATTAACCACTCAGGCTGATTTTTTTAGGATTTGAGAAACAATTCACACGGTCATTGGTTTCTAAGAGTATGCCACGTGGCATGTTGAGGTGATGCCCCAGACGCTGGATAAAAAACCGCAGGATCAAAATTTTTGCCCGCCTAGGCCCGGGCCTGTTGGTAGTCGGGCTGGGTCAGACCTGGTCTCGATGTTTTAAAAATGAAAGAAATTGTAAATTTTTTAATTAAAATTTTCGGCCGGGTCGGTTCGGGCTGATTCCCGGCTGGGCCAGGCTTTGGTCCGTCCAGCCCAGGCAGGACCGCGGGCCAAAAATACAGGCTGATGCATGCATGTATCATGAAGCAACTAACATGGAAAATTTGACAGGGGAAGGTGGCGCTAGTGACGGGTGGGGACTCAGGAATAGGAAGGGCTGTGTGCTACTGCTTTGCGCTGGAGGGTGCAACCGTGGCCTTCACCTATATGAAGGCCCAAGAAGACAAGGATGAGATGGATACCATCCAGATGCTTAAACAAGCTAAGACGAGGGACGCAAAAGACCCAATTGCCATACCTGCCGATCTTGGGTTTGATGAAAATTGCAAGCGGGTTGTGGATGAAGTCGTGAACGCCTTCGGACGGATCGACGTGCTGGTCAACAATGCCGCTGAGCAGTACAAGGCAAGCTCGATCGAAGACATCGATGAGGAGCGGCTCGAGAGGGTGTTCAGGACTAACATCTTCTCTTACTTCTTCATGGTCAGGTAATGGTGATAACCTTAGTGATAGAGGGATTTTTGACTTACCTCCCACTTTAACGAGGCAAGTCTAATTTTTCTTAATCTAGGGAGGTATATAAATATTGTCTAATTAGTGGGGGAGGTAAGTAAAAAAAGAACCCTTTTTGTAAGACTGTTAATGGATCGAACCTGGATCAGTGCTGATCCAAAAATGTGCCCATCCGTAACGAATCACTTCCAGAACTGATCCAATAGAAAGAATAGAGTTCCAGACCCGATCCGATCCATTGACAACCCTACTTTTTTGTATGATGATGATGATGATAGGCATGCCTTGAAGCACATGGGGAATGGGAGCTCGATCATAAACACCACGTCGGTAACCGCATACAAGGGCAATGCGAAGCTGCTTGACTACGCATCAACCAAGGGTGCAATTGTGTCGTTCACGAGGGGTCTCGCCCTCCAGCTCGTAAGCAAGGGCATTCGTGTCAATGGCGTGGCCCCGGGCCCGGTATGGACTCCACTAATACCGGCTTCAATGAGTGAGGAGGAGTGCGCGAACTTTGGGACCCAGGTGCCCATGGGCAGGGCTGGGCAGCCCCACGAAATTGCACCATCGTACGTCTTCCTTGCTTCCCAAGCGGACTCCTCTTACTTCACTGGCCAGGTCCTTCACCCTAATGGTAGGTTCATCATGATAAGCTACTGCTCTTACATTTCTTTTTAAGTTGTTTATGGATTCTGGATCATCTTCCTTCGTTTGTTTTGCAGGTGGGACTATAGTTAACACTTGATCATCGGTCACTGACCATCTTGTTAGGCTGATGGAAGGAACTTGTGGATGTCTATTTTGGTGTACTGTGTTAGTGTGTTAAATAGTGTTATAATGTGAGTTTGTGTAGCTAAGTATCCTGCCACTAGGAGCACATTATCAATAAACGGTATTATAGTTGAAACTACTATTCACTTTGTGATGTTTCTTTAAGAGTGATTTTAGCTGTCGGATTCAAGCATGTTTTTTGGGTCCTATATCCAAAGGCTAGCAATCATCAATAAGCTGATTTGTTGTGTGTGTTTATCCACCAAGGGATGGAGTAAATTAACATCCAATATGGTCAGTGGGCCCAAAAAAATGCGTTGGCCGGGTAGGGTCACTGATATCGATGGAAAAGTGGCTGGTTCCCTCCTCCAGCCTAATGCATAATTTTGATACAATCGCTAAAAGTGCCACGTGGCACTCTTTGGAGCCCACTGATCCATGAACAGCTGGGTCATACAGAAAAAAATAACCTGATTGGTGATTTGTATCCATAGGATTCGTATCTTTTTCAAAATACTCGGATCCAACAGTTGGAAATCACCAATAAGATTATTTTTGTCTGTATGTAGGTCTACAGATGGGCTAGTGGCGTTTTGACTCCAAGCCCATGATGAAAAACGACTCAAATACATGGATAGAAATCGCCAATCATGATGATTTTTGGTGTATGGGTCTACCAAGATGTTGGCAAAATATTCATAAAGTAAATGGGCCCGAAAGAATGTGCCACATGTAAATTCAGAACTTAAATGTTAAACACGTGTCTCCACCTCAGCCACTTAGAGCACATCTGGCTATATAAACCGAATAGAAAACCACCATCCGCAGTCCGCACTACCACCACACCTTGAGAACAAACTGGAAGTCATCGCTAGTACTCAGCCATCCAATTAGAGGGACGTTGGCTAAATATAAAGAGAGAGAAGAAAAGCAGACATCTCCACCACCCACAGGGCCACACCATGAAAGCATGAAGAACACAATATTCCCAGTAATCCTCCTCCTCTGCTTGTTCTACACTTGTACGGATGCAAGTATCGTAGACTGGATTGCACCTAAAGGAGGATTAATCATAACCAATAATTTGGGTGGTGGGAACAATCTGTTTCTTAAATGTCACACGAACCATGATAACCTGGGCATGCACGTGCTGGCTGATGGGCAGTCAATTCAATGGTTCTTCAAGCTCTTCTTTACTCGATTCTACTGCGATTTGTCTTGGATCGATGGTAGAGACCGAGTGGACAAAAGCTTTTATTTCTTCGGAAGTTCAGTTCTCGGAATTGCAGATCATGACTGCAAGAAATGCCGTTGGAGCATTAGAAAGGATGGTTTCTACCTTTACTCCAACTCCCAACATATATGGGAAGTTGCAGCGTTGTGGGCTTGGACATCTAAATACCTCGAGAAGCATCCCGAATGTTTATATAACGGTTAATCATGGCCTCTACTGAAGAAATAATCACTCTGCCTTTTTTGATGGAAAGCTTTGATGCAGCTTGGAGGTTCTAAAAGGATGAGAGGAAGGACTTAAGAAACAGAAGATATGTCTTTAAATATAGTTGAGTACTTAAAAAATAAGATTCAATGTTGTCGATTATCCTAAATGATGCAACACGTCCAGCCCTAATCCTATTTTAATTTCTTGTTTTCTTATTAGAACTGGGATTTCTTGTTTTAATTACTAGATTTTCTTATTTTAGTAGGCGATTGATATACATTTTTTTAGGGTTTGATTAGAATTAGGAAGTTGCTTTTATTTATTCTATAAATTAACATGTTGTCACGCCTCGAATTCGGGTACCCTGATGACCCGTATCCAGAACATGATTAATTAATGCGATGTTAAGTTCATCAAATATTCACATAATCCAATAATCTTCAATAACACTAATAATGTGGATAGGAAATCTAATGTAGAGAAAACAAGAAAGTAAACTCAGACTAATGCGGAAGCATTAAATAACAAAGTTAAGCTACGGATCCTCAAAAGTAAATTTAGACTATTTGATATAGAATCAAGCGGTCGGTCTCTGGTTCATCCTCCTTCGGCCCCATCGGAGTATACTCTGGTCCGGTTCTGACAAGGGATCCTTCCCCAAGTCGATCTTGTGGGTCATCGAATCATATCCATTGGTGGATAACAAATTTGTTGAGTTGATTAGTTCACTTTTCTCTAACATCAATTCTCAGGTTATAAGAAATCGGTTTATTAGAAGCTTTTCTCTAATCCTTTCAGTTTTCTTTCACTGGACCTTGGTTGTGAACTATTCTATATATCTTTTGGGAGTGACGATGAATGGCCCTTTCACCGCCATGTAATCCTAGGATTTCATTGTTGTGGTAATATGGGGATTGTCTTGGTAGATGATTCGCTCCTCGATTGGGTGCCATAGGTTCTTGTTCCACTTTAGTTATTGTTTCTGTGTCACTCTGTGTGTCCTCTACTAGCCTCATCTTAAATCTACGTTGCCATATCATGGCATAGGTAGTCAACAATAATCGTACCATCGTAACATAGGAACAGATAGAGGATTAAATTTAATCTAAACAATTCAAATAATTAGACGAAGTTGATTTGATAAAATAAGATTTTTGAAAATGATTTGAAAATCAAAACTCATAACTAAATTTTATAAAAGAGTTTAAGAAAAAGGTCGATCATTTTTCTAAAATCTTACAATTTCAACGAATCTTTCTTTATAATAAGAGGATAATTGAATTCACTAATCACTCCGAGTAGGGTACGCTACAAAACTTATGAAACTTATAAATACCATGCACTCTTGAGTTATTGAAGCACTTGAGGAATGGAGCTCGATCATAAACACCACATCGGTGAACGCATACAAGGGCAACACCAAGCTGCTTGACTACACATCAACCAAGGGTGCAATTGTTGCGTTCACGAGGGGTCTCGCCCTGTAGCTAGCTCGTAAGCAAGGGCATTTGTGTCAATGGCATGGCCCTGGGCCCGGAAAAATTTTAGATGCAGAGGACTTTGGATGCAGTTGAATAAGAGGGCTCTCATGGCCCTACATAGCTCATTGTTTGGGCCCAGTAACCGCATGGATGTTTAGCCCACCCCTTTGTGGATATACATGCCAAAAATCAATCTGATTTGTCTTCTCTAGCCATATATTTTAGCACTTTTTTAGGATTGATTCTAGCCGTTGAATTTAAGCATGTTTTTGCATACTTTTAGGTACTTAATCCAATGGTTATAAATTATCAATCAAACTGATTTTTGGTATGTATATCTACGAAGGGGTTAGATAAACATCCATGCGGTTAGTGGGCCCCCAAAAATAGGTATGTAGGCTCATGAGAGCCCTCTGCATGTCACTGCATCCAAAGTCCTCTGCATGTCACTGCATCTAAACATTTTTTGGCTGGACTCGGTATGGACTCCACTAATACCGGCCTCAATGAGTGAGGAGGATTGCATGAACTTCGGGACTCAGGTGCCCATGGGAAGGGCCGAGCAGCCCCACGAGGGATGGACTAAACATCCAATATGGTCAGTGGGCCGAAAAAATTGGGGGTAGTGCCACTGATACTTGATCGAAAAGTGATTGGTTAATTGCCTCCTCCAACCTGATACGTAATTTATAATTTTGATACAATCACTAAAAGTGGGTCCACTGACCCATGAACGTTTGGCCCAGACCTTGGTAGACCTACACACCAAAGTTCAGCGTGATTGGTGAATTCTAGCATGGGCTACAGTTAAGGTAATGTTTGAGAACGTTTTTTGAGAAGCGTTTCTTCAGCTTTGGGCGTTGCGAAATACTTATTTAGCATAAATCTCTATTTGGTTTGTAAAAGTGCTTTGGTTTTCAGCGTCTAAAAGAAAGCTAGAAGCATTTTTTGCTGGAAGCGTATCACCGTTAAAATGGGTCTCACGTTTTGACCTTTTTGTCTACTTTTTGTTCCATATTACAAATTAACTTTTAAATGTATTCTCGACATTTTGATAGAATTCAAAATTTGTCAAACAACAATACTAGCTTCTACACGTAGAGTGTTACTCCTCCAGTTTAATTTGCCAAATGCTATTATAGAAATAAATAGCTTCTCATCATTTGTTTCCAGGACTTCTACGAAAGTGTTTTTTTAGCAGTGCTGCTACAAAAGCATTCCCAAACAGGGCCAAATGTTTGAACACATGTTATCATCTTAGCTACATAATAGAGCACATTGGCTATATAAAGCAAGCAGAAAACCACCATCCCCATGGAGAAACTAGTCTACAAACGTTTGCATACTCACGATGTTCCCAAAGCGTGACACGTATTGAAAGAATATCACCTTTTATTAAGTCGAAGCCTAAAAAATAATAAGAGCGATTCTTGTAGGACCACGTTCCTCATCAACGTTGATGACATGCCACAATATCAGCCATGTGGCACTTACTCAGAGTCCATTGACCGTATGAATGTTTGTCCCATCCCTATGTGGACTTACCTACTAAAAATCAACAAGATTTGTTATTTATGACCTTTGAATCTGAGTACTCTCAAAATAGCTCAAATCGCATGGTTGAAAATTAAATTAAGGCTGATTTTTGGTCTGTAAGGCCACTTCATACATCCATAGTCAGTGGTCTCTGAGAAAGTTTCACGTAGCTCACACTGTGGTCCATCATCAACATTGATGAGGGATACAATCATCGAAGAATCTATCTTATTCAAGGTGAGATTTGGAAACATCTGCATGCTCGCGAGTAGGCAAACGGTTGTTGACTAGTTTTTCCCACCACCTCCAAACCTTGAGAACTACTTTGAAGTTATCCCAACAGCTAAGTACTTAGCCATCTATATAACAAAACAGGGAAGTTGTCTCCCCCTCATATCCAGCTTCATAAAGGATGGTCCAGACCTTATCCCCCAACTGGACAGTGGATCTCAGCCACTCACACCCGATTTTGGCAAATGTTTTATCGGAGAATGCCAGGGGCACGGGCCACCCACTAGTCCAATACAAAAGAGAGGAGAAAAATCAGCATCTCCACCACCAACAAGGCCACACCATGAAGAACACATTCCTAGTACTCCTCTTGTTCTCCATCGTCACCTTATCGGAGGCAAGTATCGTAGACTGGATTGCACCCGAAGGAGGATTAATCATAACAAATAATTTGGGTCATGGGAACAAGCTGTTCCTTAAATGTCACACGAACGATGATTACCTGGGCACACACGTGCTGGACGATGGGCAGTCAATTCATTGGTCCTTCAGACTCTTCTTTACTCGACTCCATTGCGATTTGTCTTGGATCGATGATAGTGACCGAGTGCACAAAGGCCTTTATTTCTTCGGAAGTTCAGTTCTCGCCGGAGCTGGTGATTTTGACTGCAATACATGCCATTGGAGCATTAGAAAGAATGCTTTCTACCTTTACTCCAACTCCAACTGCCAACGTATATGGGAAGTCAAAGCGTTATGGGGTTGGACATTCGAATACCTTCAGAAGCATCCGGAATATTATTCTCAAAGTTTATGATCCTCCATGAATTCAATCGCGCGCGTGAGCAAGTTGGAGAAGCCTCGATCCTTTGTTCTTCGTATTGAAAATTGTTCTTAAAAAATCTTTTTGGGCATGGGAGCCGGATTTTGCACAACCCCATATGCATATATGTGTTATCTTGTTAATTTCGTCGATCGATTAGCTTAACAGACGATGTAGTAATGAGACAAGCTATGTTTTATAGAGCTGAATGTTGGGCACCAAAATACAATTGATGACACCAATAAAGATGAGAGGAAGGTCGACGTAAATGACGTAGATTAAGGTAGTAAGAAACGACAATTCGATAGTTGAGTTGAATGAAGAAATTGAGTTTTTTTTAGGTGAAGACGCAGTTGTTTTGTTCTTGAATGGTGGATTCCGTTCCCGTCGTTTGCTTCCGCCTACGTTTGCACCTAATCATTTATCGTTCCGCATCAATTGGTATCAGAGCAAATATCCCGACCTCAAGTTTGAGTTGTAGACTCGAATCCTTGCTTCATTGCCCTGCCATCAGCTTCGTCGCTGTTGCGTGCACATTGGATAGCAAGAAAGAGTGAAAAAAAATGAGAAAGGGAGAAAGAGGTTTGTTCATCACAAAGCACGATTGTGCCACCGCTGCACATCCTGCTGTCGCCAAATTCCTTAGTTATTCCGGTAAGCTCGCCGGACCCCAAACCTTCTTACTGTTAGGTTGAAGACAACCTTTTGTTGGGTTTTAAACATATACATGTATCAGGCCTAACTAAAACAAAGGTGGTCTTAATTTGTTGCCCAACACTTTAACCTTAGGTCCAAGCCCATATTTTAGTAAGCCCATCCAAGCAATCGACCCATTTAGACCATAACAGTCCAGTCCATTACACTTATCCACTATTTGCTTAAGCCCAAAAGTCTGTTAGGTTTAAACCAAGTCCAACCCTTGACCCATTGCCCATGACCCTAAAAAAGTCTTTTTATGCATTTAAGGAGTAGTTCTACATACACCATAAGTGCTAAAAATAACTGTGATGGATATTGTTGACCTCTCCACACGAATTTAAGTTTTGGCCAATGAGCGTAAAGAGATGAAAGATTCCTTGGCTAGCTTGAATCAAGCAACTACTCAAGGTTTTCTCAGATCCACCATCAAAATGTTGATCAAGGTGTGCGTGCTCCGATGCAACATAATCGTATTCTTATTGCACCACATCATGGTCCACGAGGTTATGCTAATCAGATAAACATGCGTGTTCCAAGGAGAGAATTCCCTGAGGATCCTCGATTCTTCCACCCCGAGTCGTTCGATATTTGTTGGATGGCATTTCTAGGACCCATAAATCGTCATTAGTTTCATTGGCCAAATAATGCTCGAAATCCACAGTTAAAAACTAACAATGAAAAAGACTAATTAATCCAATGGATAGAAATTTAGTAATCAGGATGAATTTTTGTCTATAGGTCCATCTAGGGATGGGCCAAACATCTCTACAGTCAGTGGTCTCTAAGAGTATGCCTCGTGTAAAGTGCTCCCCCATGTAAAGTGCACGGTGCATCGCACATGGCAGCCCTGTAATGATGGAAGTTAAAAAAAATGACAACAAAAAGTAATTTTGCACATCTTGGAAGTAATAAGCAAGGTTTAAAAGGGGCCGTTATAACGGTAAAACAGACTGGGGGCGTAACATTTTTTCCATTATAATGAATTGTAATGCTCAGTGGCAAAAATGAAAAATAACGGAAAAAGGGAAAAAACAGAAATAATGGCCTTGAAATTTGAAATTTAAATTTCAGAAACGAAAATAACAGAAAATACGGAATAAAGGCCTATTTCACAAAATTTTTCATTATAACGGAAAATAACGGCCATTATTTTTAAAGCCTTTTAACGGTACATAATGTAAAGAAGATCGGAATCCGTTATAATGGCCGTTATTTTCATTATAATGGCCGTTTCTTAAACCATGGTAATAAGCAATGATTTAAAAAAAACTTTTGGCAACCAATTTTGAGTTAATTAGATCGTTACTTTTCAAGACTAGATGCTTGAATAAATTCACATGGGACAAGGACGGGGTTGATGCTGCACCATCATGGGTCGGGCTGGTATGATGGGTTTTAGGCCCGGCCCTAACATTATTGGGCTTGTGTTGCATTATAAGTTTGATGGGCAGGGCCTGGGTATGATTTAATGCCCGTTAGATAAATGGGTTGGGCTTGAGCTTAAATTTATATAAAAGACTTTAAGCCCAGCCTAAAACTAAAGATCCAGCCCATTATACCTATTAATGGACTGGCTTAGGCCTGAAAATGTTAGAGGTGAGCCGGGCTCAAAAGAAACACAAATTTACGTGGTTCACCGCTAAGGGCTACGTCCACAATGATTTAGAGTTTCCACTATATGCAAATTGAAAAGTTAGAGAATAAGTCTAAGACGACGACATGTATGAGTAACAAACCCTAGACCTGAATTAACAGTGAAAACCCCCCAAAATATTTAGAATGGGGCCGGGCATTGCCCCCATAAACCCCTAACGAGGGGGTAGGCCCTCCCCTCTGGCCCCCATTGGGAGGTGCTTTGTCATGGAAGTCGCCACTTCAGCTGGGTCAGAACCTGTGAGTCTAAGTACAAGAAATATGGAATTCAATCAATACACCTAATCCTATGTACCCTGATACTGTGAGAAATTTTTTGAAGTGGGGATTATGTGCCAATGATCGCACACCACATATACCTGTGTTTACTTATATTTTTTTGAAAACCAGATCCTTAAACACCCAGGTAAATGTGGCGTGCCATCATTGGGTGCATGATCATCGCTTCAAAAATTTTCTGATACTGTGACACATAAAATTTTAATATTCATTAGCAGGATCCACATACCTGGTTTGTTCGGGCTGAGTACCTTGATTCACACAATTTTCACATCTCTAAAGAAGTGTGATACGGTCGTAGCCTCAGAACTGGTTTTAGAACTATGTATTTGCTCTCTGTCTTCCTTGAAGACATGGTGTATGTAGGCATCCTGGATGTAGCTTTTCAAATTCAAGTTTGACACTAGTATCCAGCTCCCATGTTTCCTTCATCATTGCATCCTGTGATCAAAGATCGGACGAAGATCATTCTCCCAAATTGGAGGCACATTTCATAGAGTACATACACTACATGAACACATGCAATCGTCATAGATGCACGTATTACGCTAGCTGTGGAGCTGCACCTCTACTTACACATATAACTCAGCTTGATTGGTTATTACTTCCAACCGTTGGATTTGAATTTTTTTTATGGATTGGTTTTTAATCGTGGGATTCAAGCATTATTTGATCCAACGATTGGGAATCACCAATCAGGCTGATTTTTAGTCTGTAGGTCTGTCCACCTACAGGGATGCCCCCTACATCCATATGGTCAGTGGTGTCTAGAAGTGTGTCCATGTGGCTCATACAAACATCCACGAGCCAAAATGAACTCATCTTTAGGTATGCCGCTCACCCCTCCACCAAGATCTGGGGCTTGAGGATTCCTTCCAAAGTTGCGTTTTTTGTGTTCTGCGCCTCATTAGGGAAAATTCTCACAATTGATAATTTGATAAAAAAGAAGTGGGTCCTAGCGAACTATTGTATTATGTGCAAAGAAGCGGGGGAGTATATGAATCACCTTTTGCTCCATTGTAAGGTTGCTTGGGAGGTATGGAGTATCTTCCTCAACTCCCTCGGGATCTCTTGGGTGCTAGTCGAGTCCGTCAAGGATACTATGCATAGCTGGACGACTCCCCGTCTTCCTCTATGCGGCCAAAGATTGTGGAGTATATTGCCTTTCGTGATATGGTGGGGATTGTGGAAGGAAAGAAACAACCATGTGTTTGAGAACATGGAAGCCCCTATTTTCGACATCCTGTTCTCCATCAAATCCTTCATCTTCATTTGGTCTAAGCTGTTCGAGGAGTGTAAAGGAATTGCTTTTGAGAATTTGGTTTTCCATTAGGCCTCCATCTTGTTTAGAAGCTTATAGTCGTCTCTCTTTGTTTTTGGTTTCTATTTTTTTTCGGAAGCCTTCTCGTCCTCCTTCTTGTTCATGTAGCTCTTTTCTCTTCAATATATTTTACCTCATCAAAAAACAAAAAAATTGAACTCAATATAACTAGTTTCATTCAATTCTCAAAAAACAAAGAGAGTTGCATTCTCTCACCAGGATACAAGAGGAGAGGATCCTTGAAAATCGCTAATTGGTGGAGGAGGAGGAGCAGGGGAGATTAATGTTGCCAATGCATTTGCTCTTCAACTCTAGGAGACCACCACTACTTCCATGCCTTTGCTTTTCTCTTTCTCTCTCCTCAGGCGGCGGTGACAACCTTGATTTGTAGATGTTGACCCGTGGAACATGGGCAATCTTGTGCCAGTCCTCTCCCTTCTCCTTCTCGCATCGTCTCTCTAGATGAGGGCATCCTTGAATCCACATACTTTGGAGGGCAGTGAGGTGTTGAAGCCCTTTTGGCAAAAAAGTCAGATTCTCGCAAAATAAAATAGCCAGAGTCCGAAGAGATGTGAGATTGCCTAGCCACTCTGGCAAAGCCGTCATCCCCGAACAACCCCAGATTTTTAGACATTGAAGTGTTGTGACGTGTTGTAACCCCTCCGGCAAAGACGTCAACTTATTCAAGTGCCAAATCCCCAGTCTTTTAAGGGTAGTTAAGTGCTGAAAATCCTCCGATACGAATTCCAAATCTCGACATTCATGAATCGACAGAGACTCGAGGGTGTTTAGATATCTCAGCCCCTCGGACAGAGATGTTAGACTATCACAATATTGAATGGTCAAATCTTTAAGAGATATCAACCCTTGAATTCCCTTCTCCGACAATGATTTAAGCTTCTTGCAGAACGTAATATTCATAGTTTTTAAACCAATCTGATTTCGTAGAAGCCCTTCTGGAATAGATATCAGCTCATCAAATCTAGAAATTGTGAGGCTAGAAAGACCAGTAAAGTTCGCTAATGATCTTAGAATTGTTTCATCGCAATTCCCTAGATTTAAATCTTTTATAGACGGTATCGATGGGAGGGTATTCAACTTTGGGCATCCCGAAATGCTCAACATGGTAAGACAAAGGAGCACTTTATTTCCCATCTCTTTCGACCATTCCTCCAAATTAACCATGCCATAAATGTAGAGCTGTTCTAGTGATGGGAATCCTTTATCACCGTACAACTCATTACCGATGTGTGTCACAGAATCCATTCCACTTATTGCAAGGATCTTAAGGTGGGGTAGTTGCCCAAGCGGCGGAAGGCTTTCACATCTTCTACAGCAGGTGAGTTCAATCCTAGCCAAATTCAAGAACAACGAATCACCCATCCAACTTGGAAGCTTCACACCATTGTATCTTACTATCCCCAATTGCTTTATATTTGGGTGAGGCTGGAGGCCTTCTAGCACCTCTTCAATTTTTTCTTGCGAGTAAGCACCACCATCATCTGACCAACATAGTTCTAATGAGCAAAGTCTTTCCTTTCTTATCAAATTAGCTTCCTTAGCATCTATTATATTTGTCACATGCTCAAGACCTTTTATGCTGACTTCTCCTCTAAGGTTTAGACCTTGCAATTCTTTGATACGATGTCCACTCTTTTGGCTTACAATGAAGAAGCTTAATGTCTGGAGACAACTCAATTGTCCAATCCCAATTGGCATATGAGTTAATGATCTGCATCCAGTGATGTCTAGGTGTCTGAGGCTGCTCATGTTTCTCGTGTGATCGGGCAACTTTTGAAGCTCATGACAATTCCTTAGTTTCAACGTCTGTAGATTTCTAAGGTTGCTTATAGATTCAGGTAATGTTGTTATATTATTAATATTGGAGAGGTTGAGGTACCTGAGATGTTTCAGATTGCCTATTGAAAGAGGCAGAGTTGTAATTTGAGTTCCACTAAAATCCAAAACTCGTAGGCATCTCATATTTGGGAAGCTGAAATGAGGAGCCTTCTTAATTTCCCATTTGTAATTTAGTAAAAGGAGTGTACGCAAAGTTTGGGATTCTGGTAGAGACTCAAGAATGGATGATGTAGGGGGTGAGACAAAATTCAATGACAAATATCGAATCCTTTCGGAAGTATTCTCTACTTTGCCATCACTAACGATAGAACATTCATTCACCATAACGGAACATGCGAGATCATGTACGAGGTCGTGCATCTTACACTTTTCTATATTTCCATCATCATCTTTCTTTATGTCCTGGAAGAAGGACCTCCATAATAAATCATTGAAAATCTCGTTTCCAATATCTTCCAACTCAATTCTTCCGTTAGATTGGATAAAACCATTAGCCATCCATAAGAGAATCAACTCTTTCTTTTGTATTGCATAATCTTTTGGAAATATAGAGCAATAAGCAAAGCATTGTCTCAAATGTGAAGGCAAATGATTATAGCTCAATCTCAAGGCCGGTAAAATGGCATCTTTTTTGTCATCTGGTAGTTCCCAAATTTCACTGTCCCTCACAGACAACCATTCATTTTTCATAGCTTTAAACAGCATTAAACTTCCTAGAGCCTTTGCTGCCAGAGGTACACCTCCACACTTATTAACAATTTCCTTGCCAATAGCAACCAAGTCTAGATTCTCTTCTCTTCCCACACCGAATGCACGTTTCTTGAACAAAGACCAACAATCGTCCTTTGATAGACCTGTTAAACGGTATGCAGGAATTGTGCCCATGATTGATGCTACTACTTCAACACGAGTAGTTACAATAATGGAACTTCCTTTAGCTCCACATGTTAAAGAGTATTTCACCCTATCCCACTTTTCATGATCTTCATTCCATACGTCATCTAACACTAACAAAAATCTTCTCCCACTCAGTTTGCTTTGCAGATGGAGTTGCATTGGATCCAACTCTACAAGATCGCACGTACTTCTCGTTACAGATTCTACAATTGCTTTTGTAAGCCTCCTTACCTCAAAGTCTTCAGACACACAAACCCAAATTCTGACATCGAAATGCTTCTCTACTCTTTCATCATTGTAGGCCAATTGAGCAAGAGTTGTCTTTCCAAGACCACCAATGCCAATTATGGGATAGATTGAAACATCTTCTGAATTACTCGCATTGTTTAGTAATAATTCTACTATCCTTTCTTTGTCCTCATCTCTCCCATATACTTCTGGTTCGGTTAAAATGGAGCTAGTTACTCGATTCTCTTCCATTTCAATTCCCATGTCTACAACACCCTCTCTCAAATGAAAATTAGACCTTTCTATGGCAATCTCATTAAATCTCTCATTAATCTCTTTTATCCTCTGCGCAATCTTACGACGAAACGTAATTCGTTCGAAATGAAAACAAGATAAGAGAGAGTTGCTTACCTGCATGGTGCGACTCATGTTTCCGCTCCCATCTTTTGATCTTAGGGCTTCAGTTGCACATTCATCCAAGATGTCATCCGCATCATAAGCCGCATCCTTAAGTTTTGTAAGCCAACCTCGGATCGCCTTATCCTTCACTTGCTTCACCTCTGCATCTTGGAGGACATCTCGAATTGTTGATAATGTGCTCGATAGTTTTTTCATCTCTTTTTTGACACCCCACAATAACCCAACTTCATTTTGGATTAGGGAGTTGAGATTCTCAAAGACGATTCGAACAGCAGCATCAACCATCTTCTCTTTGTATTTGAATTGCCCTGAGTGATCAAATTGCTTATGTTTGTCGATAGAGAAACTCAGAAGGAAATGCCTTGGTTCTCTCTTGGTAGTAGAATTGTTGTATGAAAAGGCTCATGTAGCCTCTAAGCAGCCGCCCAAGACTCCAAGAGACAAGCTTGTATTATTTTTTTCCACTTTACAGTTGGAAGCTTGACTTGGCAACTCGGTCATGTGGTTGGGATTACTTGGTAGAAGACACCTTTAGCTAAAGCAAAGAAAATATGTTCAATTATTAAAGTTTGAGGGCCCCAGTCCTTGAATCTACCGACAGTAAGGATTACCTTCTTCGAATCAGCTCTTGAGTGTCTTACATCAACTAATTTGATATAAAATACACTTGAATATATAAGGTATACAATAAGGATGATCTGTACCTACCAAGGCACACTAGTACACATGCAAGGGGGATCATCTGCAACTCAATGGTCCCACCAAGGGGATCTCATACACCTAAATCAATCTGATCAGATGTTATTAATCATCTGATTTATCAAATTCTTCTGGATGGTCAGAAAAACCTGCAATCATCTAAATGGGTAAATTTTTGTCATATAAGATCTCTTGGGTAGGACTGTCACCTGGAGCCTTCAAAACTCCACAAGAGACCTATATCAAGCCAACCAAATCTCCATCAAGAACATTAGGTGCAACAGATTTGCTAGTAACAGTTGAACCAAAGTAGGCATCTTCTCACTCTCTTCCTCTGTGTTTATAATGTTTAAGGGAAAATCAAATAGAGGAACTATCAATGAAGAATTTTCTGACTGGTTCTAACTTCGAAATGAGGAGGGCTGTACATTGCCAGCATGTATATATGTATACAAGTGTTTAAACAAATTAACTTAGTCTAGCAAGGGATGGGAGGGAATGTGGAAGGAACTTGTTGATTGGACATCAGACACCATGGGCAGGAGACCTTCCAATGGGATCTGAGATGTATCCTTTAAGTGACTTGACAAGGGACCAGTATCTTTCGAGGTATTTTGTTCAGGGTTTACTCGTGATCTGGGGGAATAGTTACCACAATGATGAGGGCCTCAAAAAAGGGGCACTGCTTAGATTGGTGCGGTAAGGGGATCTGTGAAAGACATGATCTGGAGGAATGCCTCGTATATTGGCACTGCAAGGGTGATGGGGCTGTTGTGGAGTTCATCGTTTGTGGTAACTACAACAGCACAAGTAACTAATCAATTCACTTCATATGAAATAAGAATGATGCACTACAATCACATGCCCGTACACACACAAAAACAAATGATACAGAAGGAAAATGAAACCCGAGGGACCCCACACGTAACCATCATCATTGATGCCTT
Source organism: Euptelea pleiosperma (assembly GCA_035048495.1). NCBI lineage: Eukaryota > Viridiplantae > Streptophyta > Magnoliopsida > Ranunculales > Eupteleaceae > Euptelea > Euptelea pleiosperma. The sequence goes on from CM068546.1 coordinate 30,502,614, forward strand.
GCAGCTGAGCATCGCAAAATCCTTGAAGCTCAGCACCATAGCCACAATCGGAGTCGGAGCAGCCCATGTCCATGCTGCTCCCATCATCCGCCATAGTATCCTTGTGCATAGGCCCATGCTGATTCTACTGTGCAGCCGAGGCTTATGCTGCTCATAAACCTCTCATCTCTGAGACCTCTGTACAACTTCCTCAACTCCTTTCCTTTTTGTACAATCTGATCACCACGAATTTCCTCTACTAGGAATAAGATGATGAAATTGGACAAATATCGTTTCTGCATATAGAGTAAATACATACATTAGAGAAAAACTAAAGAATGAAGAAGATAAAAAGAAATTATAACACATAACAACCGAGAAACTAACCAGCTGCTTTTGCTTGATCGTATCATGTGCTAGTATCCCGTTAAAACTCTAAATCCTCAGCTGCAATAATATAAAGCAAACTGTTCATCGAGTATCAGTTTGCATAACCAGTTGATAAGGATCTGGGGTGAGCCTCCGGGACTCCCTCCACCACCCTGAATTCCTCATTGAACACGTCCTACTCCACAATATCATCAGCGTGAACGCGTAGTTTTTTCTCCCAAGGTTCTTCAGCCTTTTGTTACCTTTGGAACAGAAGCTGGAATGGTCTGCTCCATCCCGAACTGGTGCATACATCGGTCCGGCTGATGTGGCTCAATAATGTGATAAAACAAAATCCTTGTGCAACAATTCCCTGATAACAGCAGGAATGGGCACCCTTTTCTCCATGTCATAGGGCCTCCAAATCACCTGTGTAGAGAGGCAGATGAAATGTTATTTACACAAAAGAAATCAAGCAAGGCTTTCGCAGAATGCAAAGCAAAACTCATGTTCTCCTCCCATAAGAAATTGAGAACTCCTTCCGTGGGGCCTTGATCGATTGTGCACCTCATCTCTACGGTTTCACCTCTTCTATCTCATTGCCCGTTGGAAATGCTTATGACTGGGAACTATTCCGCGATGGCCGACCGAGAAGATCTCATAGAACCAAGCCTGCTTTGAAACACACAGTTTGTAAAATATCACAGTTGGGTATTGCGACACTGAAATAAGCATTTTGTCGATGACAAAGGCATACAACTTACCATAAGCAACGTGAATGAACCACCAATGTTGATCTTCGACTCAAGGACTACCTTCGACATGGATCTATAAGTATACAACTTACCATAAGCAACATGAATGAACCACCAATGTTGATCTTCGACTCAAGGACTACCTTCAACATGGATCTATAAAAGATAGGCCAATGTTGCAGCACCCCACGCATATCTGTCACACTCATCGAAGTTGGCGTTCAATGGAAAATAGTGCAGTCATTCTCTCGCTGCCGACATCAGAGAGGATGGTGGATCCGAGGAGGTACAGAATGTATGCCCTAGTATGCCTACACTCGATCCTATAATTATTGTCTGCGGTGAGCGTGGAGATATATTTCAACCATGTGAGCCTCAGCTACGATCCGTTTAAGGCCTACCCTATTTGAGACCTCGTGGCCACTATGCTTTTTCATAATAACATCTGGATCCCCTTTTGTGTTGCCTACAATGGCCTCCCAATGACCTTAAGCTCACGGATATAAACTACATCCTCATGTGTGATGTTCATCTCCCTGATAGACATATGAAATATTGTATTTGTTATGGGTTGCTACCTATCAAGTAGGGAATCAATAAGCCGAGATCCATTTGGAAGTGGCCTATTTTCCTAAAATATTTGAACCCCGCTAGGGAAACCATCAGCTTTTGTTGTTTCGTCAGGTGTCAATCTCTTAATTGCAGTCATTCAACGTCATGAAATTCCTTTCTACAAGGAAGAAACATTCAGTTGACAGTCAGCATGGCACTAGGAACATCTACCAATGTTTTAAAAAGTGTGTCAGCGTGTGAGGCGCATGCCTCGAGGCTTAAGCCTCATCCATTTGAGGTGTGAGGCACAAGGTAAGCCTAAAATAATTATTTGCTTAATAATGTAATGGTTCTTAATGCCTAAAATAACTTAAGAGGAGATGGTTATTTAACATTTTAACCATCTTCTTCCCCTTAGTTATGGGAAATCTTAAACTTGAGTTATTTTTCCCTAGTTCTCACATAGTGGCAACCTAAAATGAAAAAGGAAGTTTTGAAGAATGTAGTGCAACCTTGGATTGTACGTTTTATTCTAAATCTAAATCTAAATGAACATGGCCACACTCATAAAAAAACACAACTCAAAGGTTATATTAGATAGCCATGTCCTTGTTGCAATATGCAATAGAGTGTCGCCTTTAAAGTTTGTATTCTATAATAGTGATGAACATCAGTTGTGAATCTCTTCTACACACTCATTTCTTCCAAATTGCACCGCAACATAAAGTTTGTATTCTATAATAATGATGAACATCGATTGTTGATCTCTTCTACACAATTCTTCCAAATTGTACTACAACATAAAGACTGTATTCTTCCCAATGGTCACTTGGCGGTGGAAGAATTGACTCAAATTGTTTAAGGTGATCAATATCTCCTGATGCAATAATCTAAGACAAACAAGAATCTATACGTGGCCTCTATTTACTTAATATTGAACTCTGCACTTGCTACGTTATGTAGTATCTCTCTTTCACACACACTACTTCCAAATTGCACCACTACAAAAAGGGTTGTACTCTTCCCAACGGTCTCTTAGGCCATGTTTGGAAACAAGAAGTATAAGCACTTCTACTTGTAGTAGAAGTTGCTCGAAGTAAATTTTGCCTATTAGAAGTAAAAGTGTGTTTACAATGGCAAAAAGAAATTTATTTGACGTGAATGGACAGAGATATCATTTATATTTTGTATTAAAGGCTTAAAGTGATATTTTTGTGATTAAAAAGGGTTGAAGTGGTCATTTATAATTTGTCTTGAAGGATTCAGAGGGCAAATATGGTATTACGAAAGCTTCACTTAAGTTCTCAATTTAACAAGTGCTTAAATTGAAGCAAAGCAAAAAAGAAAGTAACATCTTGAGAAATCATTAGCCAAAACTTTTAGCTTTTAGTAGTCAATTTTTAACTACTAAAGGTTAAAAAAAATACCCCTTCTTCCTTAGATGTAATATACAATGGAGTGTTGCTTTTCAAGATTGCATGTCATAATAGTGATTGACCGATTGTCTTCCAAATTGCACGCAACATAAAGGGTTGTATTTTTCCCAACGATCACTTGGAGGGGAAGAATTGACTCCAATTACATGAAGTGATCAATGTCTCCTTATGTTATATCCTAATACAAACGAATTCATACGAGTAGTTTACATTTGCCTAACCCTTGCTTTGTTGCAATATGCAACGAAATGTCACCTTTCAAATTTACGTACCATAATAATAATGGATGTTGGCTGTGGATCTGTTCCAAACACTCTTCTTTTAAAATGCACAATAACATTAATGATTGTATTCTACTCTACGGTCACTTGGATGGGAAAAATTGACACAAATTGCTTGAGGTGATCAATATCTCATGATGTTATAGTTTAATACAAACTAAAATTCATGCGTATGGTTACTATTTGCTTAGCCTTGGTCTTGCTGCGATATGAAATGGAGTATCGCCTTTCAAGTTTGCAAGCCATAATATTGATGAACATCGGTTATGGATTTCTTTCACTCCTTACTTTCAAATTGCATCGTAACATGAAGGGTTGTAATCTTTCAAAAAGTTACTAATATAGGAAGAACTGGCTCAAATTGCTTGAAGTAATCAATAACTCATGATGCATAACCTAATACATTTTAAAATCCATAAATACACGAAGGACTGTATTCTTCAAAATCGCTTGAGGTGATCAATGTCTCTAATACAAACTAGAATCAATGTATGTGATCTCTATTTACCTAATGTTGACCGATGCCTTTGCCACGAGATGCAATTGAGTGTCGCCTTTCAAGATTGCATGCCATAATAATGAACATCGGTTGTAAATTTCTTATACACTAATTTATTCCAAATCGCACCGTAATATGAAAGTTGTATTCTTCCTAACAGCCTCTTGAAAAAGAACTGATTTAAATTGATTGAGGTGATCAATGTCTCCTAATATTATAGCCTAAAACAAACTACAATCCATGTATAACATCAATTTACTTAATGTTGAGCTATGTATTTGCCGCAATATGTAATGGAGTGTCGTCTTTAATGTTATAATAGTGATAAACATTGGTTGTGGATCTCTTTCAAATAGTCATTTGGAAGGGAAGAACTAATTCAAATTGTTTGAGGTGAACAATGTCTCTTGATGTTATAGCTTAATACAAACTAAATTTCATGCGAGTAAACTCTATTTGCCTAGCTCTGCCGTTGTCGCAATATATAATGGAGTATCATCTTCCAAGTTTTCATGTCATAATAATGATGGACATCGGTTATAGATCTCTTCTACATATTCCTTACTTCCAAATTGAACTACAACATGAATGACTATTTTTTCCAACAGTTACTTAGAGAGAAAGAACTGATCCAAATTGTTTGAAGTAATCAATATTTTCTGATGTAATATAATACAAACTGAAATTATGCATGGGATCTCTATTTGCCTAATGTTGAGCCCTACTCTTGCTGGGATATGCATTGGAGAATCACATTTTCAAGATTTACTCGTTGAAAGAGACTATGCATAGATTCTAATTTATATTAGGCAGAAAAGACTATATGCATAAATTCTAGTTTGTATTAGGCTATAACAATATGACACATTGATTACCTCAAGCAATTTGGGTCAGTTCTTTCCCTCAGAGTGACTGTTAGAAAGAATACAGTCATTCAAAAAAAAGAGCGTAGAAGATATCTATAACCGATGTTCATCACTATTATGGCATGCAAACCTAAAATGACACTCCATTAAATATCGTAACAAAAGTATAGCTCAACATTAAGCAAATAGAAATCATATACATGGATTCTAATTTGTATTAGACTATAGCATCAAGAGACACTGATCACCTGAGTAATTTGGAATAGTTATTCCTTTGCATGTAAACCGTTGGGAAGAATACAACAATTTATATTGTAGTACAATTTGAAAGAAATGAGTGTGGAAGAGATTTATAACTAATGTTCATTACTATTAGGCATGCAAACTTGAATGGCAAACCTCTATTGCATATGGCAGTAATGACAACTATAAGAAAATAGAGCACACGCACGAATTCCAGTTTATATTAACCTATAGTAACATAAGGCATGGATCACCTAAAGATATTTGAGTCAGTTCTTCACCTCCAAGTGATTATTAGGAAGAATATAACCCTTTATGTTGCAGTGCAATTTGGAAGGAGTGGAAAAAACCACAAACGATGTTCATCAATATTATTGCATACAAACTTGAAAGGTGACACTCCATTACATATCGCGACAAGGACAGAGCTCAACATTATGCAAATAGAGATTATGTATGAATTTAGTTTGTATTAAGTTATAACATAAAGAGACATTGATTACCTTAAGCAATTTGGGTAAGTTCTTTCCCTTGAAGTGAACTTTGGAAAGAATACAGCCCTTCATGTTGATGTGCAATTTGGAATGGAGTGTGGAAGATTCCACAACCGATGTCCATCACTATTATGACATGCAAACTTAAAAGACAACACTTCATTGCATATCACAACAAAGGCAGGCTCAACATTAGGCAAATAGTGACCATATGCATGGATTCTAATCTGTATAAGGCTATAACATAAATAAACATTGATCATCTCAGTAATTCGAAATAGTTATTCCCCTCCAAGTGACTATTGAGAAGACTACATCCCTTTATGTTGTTGTGCAATTTGAAGAAAAGAGTGTGTGGAGGAGATCCATAATCGATATCCATTACTATTATGGCATGCAAACTTGAAAGGAGAACCTCCATTGCATATGATAGCAAGGGCGAGTATAGGCAAATAGAGACCACACGCATAGATTCCAATTTATATTAGGCTATAGCATCAAGAGACATTGATCACCTAAAGATATTTGAGTCAGTTCTTCTCCTCCAAACCTGAAATGTCCTATCAAGTATAATTCCAAAATCCTCAAATGGCTAATCAAAGAGACGAATCTTATAAGCTGCTCAACTTCCCTAGTCATATCCAACGAAGAACTAAAAATCCATTACAGAGAAAATGTAGCATTCTTTCCCAAATAAGGAAATAATATGGCAATTTCTTCATCAAATGATTTTCTTTGCTTCACTTGCAAAGTGCATGGGACTACTTATAGAATGGAATGGATCAACCCAACAAGCTTTGAGATAACCCGCTTTGGGTCAAGCTTTAGCCAACCCATAGACCTATGGGTCAAGCATGCACTTTCTATTTGGGCTCATCATAAATGAGTCAAGTCCAAACATAGCAAGCTAGGCCCAATGCGAACATAGGCTAAGGGTAGTCCGAAGCATATGCTTTTGGCATGGGAAGCCTGACCTGAAACCAAGATTTTTGGTTTCGCACAAGGTTTTAACCGGTGAAGCAAGTGAAATCATTTAATATGAAGGTTCATAAATTTTACTCATTAATGAAAGAAAGTTTGAAGCAATTTAGTCCAAATTTTGGATATGCATGGAGAAATTTTCTAGTAATAAGTTCTCATCTTCATCTCTCTCTCCAATAAACTAAGTTGCTCTCTATGGGCCTCAGGAACTGTAGCTCATTTGCACGCCTATACTAGTTAGAAAATCATCTGTGGAACCACATACCTTAACCTTGAGTCTATCCCTAGAGTCTAGACCAATAGAAAGCTTCAATTTGTGCTAGCTCTATATAACAAGTTACATCTTGGACACAAATAACCCTTCGTAATTTTTACCATTTTTACCCCTCAGCATAAAGTTTGTTAGACCTATAGCTTACAAGGGCTAGTGCTAACCCATTCATTAAAAAACTAAACATCACGCCGCGACTTATAACTGTATAAGTGTGGTGCAAGCCTTTTCCCATATGAACTAAACCCGAAAAGCCATTGTTCAGCCTAGCCCACCCTCGCCCCTGTTCTAGACTAAGCTTTTTAAGCAAACAAGCCTCATGAGTACATAAAATAGTGAAAATGCTGTCAATGGGCTTTACATAAAAACAGTGGTGATCATCAAAACAATCAATATTTTTGTTTTCAACTACTTCATTTTCCTATCACTTGAGAGTCATCATGTATCACCAATACAAAATAATTCTTAAAGCAAAGAAGTATTTTTCACAGCTCCTCTTGACTTGCAAAACTTTCTGGTCATTCATACTCCAGCTTTTGCATTTTCAATGTTACAAGCAATTCCCACTGCTCCACTTTCCATCACAGCATGTCACTATCTCAAAGCACCGAGGTATCAAATTTAACTCAGTTTAAACTTCGTATTTTCATAATGTTTTCTTGACAAACATCTTTTTATGATAAGTCCATATTTGGAGGATGACTATTTCTTTCAACAGAATAGGCAAATCTCTAAAGTAGTATTTGGCTGCATGAAGCCAACAACCTTCTAATGAGTAGGTTGTACACAATGTTAAGCTATAGTTCATCTCATAACACCAGAATTTTGTCTTTTCTGGCTGAATCGAGGTTATTAAGTGTGTTCAGACTTCAGAATGGGCTTTACAATTGTCAAATTCAACCATGAAAGATAATTAAAATAGGCTAATATGGTGAGATTAGTCACTCATAACTAAGCATGCAATAGAATCAACCCTAAGACAAGAATACTATTAATATTAGCCTAATATAATACATATTGATCATCCACAACTGCAAACATTGATCACATAAACGGTTCCCAAGAGAGACATCCGAGGAACATAGAACAAGGCAAAAATTATCATTCAACATTGAAGTTCTAGAATAAAAAGGGAACTCTGCAAATTCTGATGCCTTCACTTTCAATGACAACAAAAAGTGCATTGTAAACTATAATATTCAATCAATAGTACTACCATATTACTAGTTTGGCGCTGCCCTAGTTTCCTCTTATGTTACAATCCCACAACTTTTCAAATGTCCATAGTAAGATTGGAATTCTGTAATCTTAAGGACACCGACACGAATACGAGGTGTCCGACACGGCAACCTAAAAAAAACCAATACGGACACACGTCCGTACACTAATATATATAATATTTAACAGGCCGTGGCTCAAATTGGTTTGGGCTACAAGATCGAATGGTTTGAAATCACTAATCAGGCTGATTTTTTGTTTGTAGTTCCACCTTTAGTTCTACCTGGGGATTGGCCAAACATCCATACGGTCAGAGTCCTCTAAAAATTTGTCACGTGGCTCATATTGTGGACTGTCACGGCTTCCTCAAATTTTGTTTTACTCACCGTTGCCCTCTGGGCCCACTGATCGCATGGATATTTAGCCCATCCCTTGGTGGATATACAAACCAACAATCACCCTGCTTGGTAATCTGTAGCCATTAGATTTTAGTACTTTTGAAGGCGTGATTATAACCGTTTGATTCAATCATCCTTTTTAATATTAAAACCAACGGTTAAGAATCATCAAGCAAGCTTATGAATATCTACCAAGGATGGGCTAAAAATCTATGCGATTAGTAGGCCCAGATGGCATCATTAAAATAAAATGGGCTGGCACGTGTGGAGGTATACCGTATACCTTTTAAGAACATAAACAGGGGAAAGAGTCCAAGTCGTAAGAAACAAGAGAACAAGAGGAGACTCAGGAGAGAGAGAGAGGGGTCTGAGAGAGGGGAGAGAGAGAGAGCTCCGGCGACGGTGAGAGAGACGGCTGAAACCGACGACGGTGGATACCAGGTATGTTTTTTTTCTAACTTTTTTTTGGGTAAAAGCTGGATTTGCAAAAATAGGTCAGATTCATGCTGAAATTTCAGACGTCTTTCAAAACCAAAATTTCTTAATTTTTGATTTTTTTCTCTTCAAGTTTTTTTAACTACGACACTGCCGTACGTGTCTATTCCCGTGTTGACACATGTATCCGTATCGACACGTGTCGACACGGCAAAAAACCCTAAAAATGCCGTGTCGATGTTACATGCTTCCACTTAATTGCAGTCGTACTCTGATACATCAGGCATTTCAAATTATATACATATCAGTCATTTCAATGTACATGCATGTGCGGCTAAGTATCATGAGCAATCAAAGAACAATGCACATAGATATGTATAAGATAGTCTTCTACATAGATCCGCATCTCGTTGTGAAGTAACGTCAACAAGCGCAGCTTAGAAGTTCTCCTAATAGCAATAAACACAAATTTCACTTAATAGATCAAAAGAACTCAGCAAGAAGGAAGTTCTTACCTATAACTCAGCTTCATCCACCCTTTTTTACCACAAAGCTCATTCAATTTCTGTTTACCTCCATCCACTTCCACAGCGACAGACTCAGACTTTAACTTTTGCAAAGCTTCCTTTGTTGCATTAAGCTTTGCCATCTCTTTCTATTCCGAACAGCCTGAACTCACCAACTTCCCATCCACATAAACAAACGCTAGTGATATTCTTATGTTTCTGAATGGGTATTGGAGATGTCATCCACGGCTGAAACTGAGGATCTCACCATTAGGATTTCTTCATGAGCCTCGTCGGGCATGGCGCACGTTCGTGCAAATATCTCTTATCCTTCCTCTGTCTTCTTCTTTAGTTTTGGTAAGACAACCTTCTTCAACTTCATCAGCCAATTCTTCTCTGAGAAATAAAACGAATGAAGGTTTTATTATGGTAAGTTAGGAAGAGCTAAGAAAGTTTAAGAATCCAAATCCGAGACTGTTAATTACTCAAAAAAAATAAAAATAAAAAATATTGCTCCTCATGTGTAAAGTTGCAGAGCTCGATCACATATGTTTAGACTTTAGACCCAAACAACAAAAACCAGCTTGATTAATGATTTTTAGCCATTTGCTTTGAGCATTTATCCATCGTAGGATTTGGCTCATAGATCAAAATCATTCAGCACAAGCCCATGATAAAAGTAACCAAATCACAGAAGTATAAACTATGTTTCCGGGATACTTCAAAATGGGTTACGTATCCATGTCGGTTCGTTCAATTCCAAGATGCCATGTCGATGCCGGATCCTTGGCATATCTGGGTAACATAGTATAAACATGTAGCTTAACAGAAGTATAAACACCCATAACTACATCAGAGTTGCATTAGATTTGGACTTACAGAAACAGTTAAGTCCTAAAATAAACATAATTAAGAGGTGCTGCATGCACAACCGGCAAAAGTTTAGGTCAGTTACTCTATTTCTCTGTATTTATATGCTAAGAACAGCAAATAATAAAATACAGTAGATCAGAAAATTAAAACAAAGCAGTCAAAGTTCGTTACTCACTCGCTCCCTCTGTGTTTATATGTTAAGGACAGCTCAAATAGTGAAATATTTGACTCAGTCCGGACAAATAGGAAGCTTTTCAATATGAATTATCAGTTATAATAGGAGGGATAATATTTGGTTCAGTCTGGATACAGAAGCAATTAAGTCCTCCTAAACACAAAAGATACAGTAAACAAGAGATATAAAACACAGCAGACCTCTTCCTCTGGATTTATATGCAGCTAAACACAAGAACATATGTTGGAAGTAAAATCTCTTGAAAAAATTACCTAGCCTCAATCTCTTTCAAGTTTCAACATGCAACTCATGGAAATAAGTAAAGAATGGGACACCGTGAAATATGATCTTCAACAAGCCCTAGCAAAAATCTAAAAAATTCTTGATAGCATCCTTCAAAAAGATATAAAAGCCCCAAATCAAAATTGGTATCTAGATCTAACAGAACAAAAAATAATGAAAAACATGGTCTTTCTGGATTTCTCACATTTCAATCTTTGAAACACAATCAATATGATGTCAAAAAATGTTACAGATCACAAAAAACGCTCACATTAGATTCTCTTTGAATGAAAGAGCAATTCATTGAAGTCAATCCTTGATAGCCATCAAAATTTCCTCTAAAACATATCCCTTTATTAAAGAAGTTTGGTTACCAAGCATTTACAATCACATTGAAGTCTTCTGAAAAAGTAAATGTTCATACAAAGATGCAGAAACTAGAACTTCCTTGCTCATAAGAGATGAAAAACCAGCGAGACTGATCGAAAGGGTTCAAGGGCTAGGGCTAGGACTGGGTTTTTACCTGAGAAGAGCGAAAGAGGGGATGCGATGGTGCACTGTAGTGTGAGAGAGAACAATGAAGCAGGCAAAGAGGGAAAGAAGAAGACGAACAGCTATAGATTTTACTTTAGTTATTGTTTTTTCAAAGTTGATGATGACATCCAAGTTTGCTGTCCTGCTCTCAAACTACCACGTGGCGTATTCTTTGTCCCAGAGTCAGCTTTCTTTTGAATACTCCAAAAAATGCTAATCCTAGGGCTAGAAATAACCCGAAGAAAAAGCTTAAACAAAGTGATCATATGCCACTAATTAAGCTAATTTTTGGTACATTCTCGGGGCCCACTGACCAATGTTTGTCTCACCCCTAGTATACTTACACACCACTCCCTCAGAGTCAGCTCTCTTTTGAGTACTCCAAAAAATGCTAATCCAAGGGCTAGAAATAACGCGAAGAAAAAAGCTTAAACAAAGTGATCATATGTACATTCTCTGGGCCCACTGAGCAATGTTTGTCTCAAGATTTAAAGGAGGCCGTTTTAACGGTTAAACGGACTGGGGGTAATACCGTTTAAACTGTTTAAAGGGATTGAAACCGTCAGGGGCTAAAATAGAAAAAAATGGGAAAAAATAGAATTAAATGGAATTAAATGGATTTTAACAGAAAAAAACGAAAAAAGTGGCGCTGAAATTCAAATTTTGAAATTTGAAAATAAAAAAATTGGAATTTAACGGATTTGACAGCTATTTTTTTCACAAATCTTTTTAAAATTAAACGGCTATTTAAACAATTTTAAGGGCCGTTAAAACAAAAAAAGGCCATTTTTTCAAAACCGATAAAACGTGTTTAAACGATTTTAACGGAAACGGGTTTGGGGCGTTACGGTTAAAACGGCCGTTTTTAAAACCATGGTTTGTCTCGCCCCTAGTATACTTACACACCACTACACCAGTCAGCTCTCCTTTGAGTACTCCAAAAAATGCTAATCCAAGGGATACAAATAACTTGAAGAAAAAAAGCTTAAACATAGTTATCATATGCCACTAATTAAACTAATTTTTTGTACAGGGCCCACAGACCAATGTTTGTCTCACCCCTAGTATACTTACGGGTAAATCTTCTGTCACAATAAAGTTGCAAATCACACAATCACAGCTAGGGGTGTCAATTTTACCCGATTTAACCGGAACCGAAAACACCGGTTCCGCTACCACATTTTTGGGAACCGATTAAAAAGAACCGGAACCATAACCGAATGGTTACGGTTCCGGTACTCTAATATGGAACCGAACCGATAAGAACCGGAACCAATATATAAATATAGTGTAAAAATTCTCATATTATCAAGATTGGACCCGTTATACCCGAAACCAGAACCGGAACTGACAAAAACTACATAATTGGTTCCGGTTTTGGTACCATCACTTTGAGAACCGGAACCGATAAGTACCCGAACCAATAAGAACCGGAACCGTTTGTTCCGGTTCTGGTCACCTTAGGAACCGAACTGGAACCGACCCGTTGACACCCCTAATCACAGCCAATGAGTTCTCGGCACGTACACCTCAAAGCTAAAAAGCACATGGGTACGTTGCAAAAAGCACTTGTGAATGTGCCGGAGAACTCATTGGCTTGTGATTGTGTTGTTGTGATAGAAGTTTTACTCGTATACTTACACACCACCACACCGGAGTCAGCTCTCTTTTGAGTACTCCAAAAAAATGCTAATCCAAGGACTAGAAATAACTTGAAGAAAAAAAGCTTAAACATAGTTATCATATGCCACTGATTAATCTAATTTTGGTGTTTTGGTCTAGGAGTGGTGGATTTGTGGTCAATGCCCGAACCAGTGCCACGTAGACATTTTAGGGTGAAACATGAAACTTTGATGTCCTTAATGATTTCTCCTTGATGGGCACGTACACTAGTAGCGAGGCTCTTGCAACGAGATGTGCCAAAGCTTGGAGGTCATTTTGAGAATTGGGTTAATAGAAATTCAAGGACACCACATGCGACGTACGTGCACCTTACACGTGATACACTCTTAGAGTCAATGACCGTATTGATGTTTAACCATCCTGCATACAAAAGATTCATCATGATTAGTAATTTATATCTACATGATTAGAGTGTTTTTCATAGTTTGTTTTTAACCATGGATTTTGAGTATTATTTGGAAGAAGTGGCACACTATTAGAGACCACTGATCATATTGATATTTGGCCCATCCCTAGGTGAACCTATATGAAAAAAAAATCAGCCTGATTAGTGATATCTAAGTATTCGATTGGAGTCTTTTTCATGGGATGATTTTTAACTGTAGAATTAGATCATCAATATTTAGCATGCAACTCGAGGTACATTTTGGCCAATGAAAAACGACACCACCATGCACGACCATGGACCTTGGACCATGTGATTATTACCTTTTTAATAATGTTTAAATTCGAGTAACTTTTAATTAATTTTTTTCATTTCTTTTTTGCAAAACTGAATTTTAACAACCAATAATTGGTGAAACGTTGATGCCACGTGGCACACTCTTAGAGACCACTGACCATATGGATGTTTGGCCCATCCCTAGGTGAACCTACATACTAAAAGTCATCTTGATTAATAATTTCTATCCGTTGGATTAGAGTCTTTTTCTTGGTTTATTTTTAATTGTGGATTTTGAGCATTATGATCTAAAGGTTAAAATTATTAATCAGACTGATTTTTGTTTCGTAAGTCTGCCTAGAGATTTGCCAAAGATCTATACGGTTAGTGGCCTCTAATAGTGTGCCACATGGCTCACACTGTGGTCTGTCATCAACATTGATGCTGAATATCCATCATCAAATGTTTTTACTTGGAAGCATTCCACATGAACGTATTTAATGCATTTACAGTATGTTGAAAGGTAAAAGTTGTGACCTCTTGGGAAGTTCTTCTGTTGCACCCCTCCAAGCCATTTGATTTATGAAAAAAAAAAAAACAAAAAAAGCAAACCAAGGGTATTTTTGGAAATATTGGAGTTCGGGGTCGTAATGCAAGAAGGGCCTTCTCCCGTTACTAAGTAAAATAGATGATACCAATGAAAGTTAGGCCACGGTTGGCAAAAAGCTTGATTTGGTGACCAAAGGTCTAGGTGTAGTTTGGATGGGCCGACCTCAAGCCCAACGGCCCAAACTGACTTTGGGCTAGGCTTGGGCTTACATTTTTAAAGCTTGGATCCAGCTCGAGCTGGAATTTTAAACTTAGGGCTGCAACTTAAGCGAGTCCAACCCGAACTTGATGAGTTCAACCAAACCTCAGTCTGGCTTGGGTTAGCTTTTATGCTGGCTTGGGTTAGCTTTTATGCTGTTGGGATGGGCTCATGCTCACGTACATATAAACAATATTTAATTAATGATGACATCAAATGTCAAACTTTTTTGTCATTTTAGAAGCCATATTTGCCGATTTGAGTCAATGGGCCCGGTCCAGTATTTACTCTTATCAGGTCTTGAATTCGATTTACTTATCGGACGAATCGGATATTCGATAAATTAATTAGATTCAAATTCAACACTGTTAAGAACTGCCTACATCTTAAATCCTTCCACTGCTTTGTACATTTGTCACTGCGAATAAGCCTACAAGTGCAGATGTATCAAGTTTCCGGCTGAATTGGAGTCAAAAACCCCTCTCCACCAAGTGCCTTCGGGATGTTCTCATTGTAAACAGCTGTTATTCCCAAATGGAAAAAATTTAGATGCAGAGGTCTCCCGATGCAGAGGACTCTTGTGACCCTACATAGCTCTTTTTTTGGGCCCACTGACCTCATGGATGTTGAGCCCACTCATTGGTCGCTATGCATGCTAAAAATCAGCTTGACTTATGATTTCTAGCCATTGGATTTTGTACCCAAAAAACATGCTTGAATCATACGGCTAGAATCAATCCTAAAAAGTGCTAACATTGATGGCTAGATATAACCAATCAGCCTGATTTTCAGTATGGATATCTATCAAGGGGTGGGCTAAACATCCCAGTGAGCCAAAAAAAAACTCCGCTATGTATGGCCACGAGAGTCCTCTACATCTAAAATTTTTCCTTCCCAAACATATCTATCTCGATCAGTGGTGAGTGAGAAATGTTGTGAAGAAAGAACAATAAACAATCTAAAGAACAAAGATGCAAACAACCACAACACAGAGATTTACGTGGTTCCCTCTAGATTGTGAGTCTGTTGAAAATTATCCTCATTCTGATTTTTGGTGGGGATAATCTCCTCATGCTGAAAATTATCCTCACAAAAATCTCCCCATTCTAAAGCTTCCAGCCCTATCAAAAGTGCACTTAAATTTAATAGTGAAATTGGTGGTCGATAATTTTTTTAATTTGTAATCCACTTTTCATAGGACTAGAAATGTCTGAATGAGCTGATTTTTTGAGGATGATCTCTACAGTGAGGAGATCATATCCTCATAAAAAAAGCAGACCTCAATTCATCTCCATGTGGGTCCATCATAAGTGTGTCAACATGGCATGTCAAAATATCAAAGGGGAGTATATCAGCATGTGTATATCAGGATTATACAATCATTGTAACATGTAAGGTCACCTATCTCCAAGATCAATTTCATTGGATAATCCAAACCCTCTGATCAATTGCACAATTATGGATGTTCAAAATAAAAAATGGAAGAAAAATCAATAAATTGATTGCATTCTAAATTATTTGGGCCACAGTCCAAAACGGGTCACCTTTATCCGTCAGATGGTTAGTATTATTCAATTGGGTTGATTATGGAGTTAATAGATCTTCCTAGGTGGGCTCATTGATCTGTAGACTGTAGAACAATGGCATGCAGTATCTATAAGTCCCCAAATTTAAATTGCAACAGATAAGTTAGTAAGGTGTCCCTACTAAACAGATAGATTATCCATGGTGGTAAGTAATAAGCAAAACCATTGATATAGATAATGATATCATTCAACTTTTTATGATGTCAATATTCCCTTATTCAACGGTTAGCCTGAGGTGGTATTACATGAACTTACCAGCTGCTTCGTGCAAACTCATATATTTTGTTCAAACAACATGAAGCATTCTGGATTTCTAAGTTTCAGAAACCAGTACTAAACAGAACTTGAAGATCCAAACTTAAACAAACAGCGAAGTTCACATAATACAACATAAAACAGAACATACAATTGATGAAAGAGAACCAAAACAGACACGTGTAGCAAAAGCGCACACCGTGTTGTTCAATATTTGGGACTGAATCTTACTTTGATCTAATGCCGCTGCCTTAGAAAAATTAGGAGGAACCGCTGAAACAAACCTCAGCGCCGTTCCCACCAATTCCAGCTATCAAGCATTGGAATCCACATGACTCGAGCTCAGCGATGACTTTATCAACAATTGTTCCTGATAACACTGATTCATATGGTCAAGGATCTCATCGTAGAAGGGAGTACTTCAAAAAATATCAGAATGAGATTAAAAGTTAAGATCATGAATTAGCACTATGTGACAAACATATCACCTTTAAATTTTGACCTTGCTTGAATATTGTTTTCAACATTGCTGTCTGTCATAAGAGTTGCTTGATTGTGTAAACAGACGTATGAGTTAGGGGATGACCTATTGTGTTTCTGTACCCTTATACTTTTATATATATATATATATATTATCATTCAACTCACTAGTAAAGTTTCATAGCTATTTAATATGATTCAGCATAATTTCTGGGTTGGTAATCTTACACTTCAGTGACCAGCATAATCTTACTGTGGTATTACGGAGTTCTTGTAGATGCATGAAGATCAGAGACACCACCATTTTCAAATTATGCATATATACACCACAACTAGAGTTACAACGCAACCTCAAAATTTCTGAACAGAAGTAAAAAACGGAACACATGCCACCAACAATGAAAATCCTCAGTTCACAGTATATTAGTATAAGCCATTATGCCATAAGTCCAAGACAGACTCTTGAACCACCAGCCTGCCTAAAAGGCTGAAACCCACACGTTTCAATCTCAGGCTGCGAAAATTGTTGCATAGCCACTTGTTGATGAATAAACAGCTGAATTGTTGGTTTTGATATTTGGGCTGACATTCCCGAAGGCATCAGCGCTAATATATAATCTCTCACTGCCACCCCCATCACATGCATCTCTCCTTTGCCTTGAACCACACTACAGTTCTTATAGGCAGAGTCTTTCTTCTTTCAAAAAGGTTCCAGCCATCTATCCTATCTTCCACCAGGACGTAGAATTCTACGAGCCTCCACTTGAAATCTTAGCAACATAATTGCCACTCTCAAATCTCAAGAATTAATTTAGGGAAAAATCGCATCTGTTTTATCCTAGTTAATATTTGTTTCACTTTACCATGCCTATGGGCATTATTGCCAAACATCATTTACTCTTCTATATACACTAATACCATATAACAAAGTAACATTATGGGCACAGGCTGTGCTACTTCTTGGCATCAGAACATATTGGGATTGATAAGTACCTCGACCAATACTCTTTAAAAGACCGATCTGTCAAGGAGCGGGAAATCTAATTACTTAACCAAGGCACGTAACAAACCCCCCACGCTTTCGAGTCGATGTCCTCGTTGGCCCACTTTATGGCGAGCCCCCGGCCACCTGGCCTTCTTTCCAGGTAACGGGTACCCTTTTCTTTTCTTTTTTCCATAAGTTGCCCCTTCCGAGACTGATCATGGTGGCCACTATGGCGGGCCATCCATATCCCATACTATGGTGAGTTCCTTATTTTTTTTTTTTAACCATAGTTGCCTTTCCCATGACTCGAACCCGTGAGGTGGTGTTGGCTCTGATACCATTGATAACTACCTCGACTGATCTGCCAAGGAGCGGGAAATCTAATTACTTAACCAAGGCACGTAAGACGTAACCGAACTTTCTTAAAGCCTGTACCATCTCTCAGATTTTCTGGATCCCATATCTCCTCCAAATATGCTAGTACCCACCACTGTTCAGGTATGCTCTTTGCTCCAATATCTCTCCTCTCCTTCATTTTTATCTTCCCACAGTTCACTTCTCCTGTTTTCTTCTCCATTCTCCATGCTCCATCTTTATTTTTATATTTTGCATCCCGCCAACCCTAACCTTCTGATCATAAGACTGACACTTAAATAACTGGATTACATGATCAACGCCCTACCTGGAACTATATCCTTGTAGTTCTCTCTGAAACCCTATGTAATAAGAAACTCCATTTTTTAAGAATTTGCCATGTCTGATACTGTGTCACAATCACGTGTTGAACAAATGCCAACACACATTTTCAATCAAACCCTGGTTTATATTGTTTTAATATATATCTACACTTATCTATATGCATTCTCTTTATATTGTAAACTTAACCTGAACTGTGATACTTAAAAAAATATATATCTCTTAACATATGGAATACACTGTATGAAAGTGTCAGCATATCGGATTTGTAGAGTGTCAAACACCGACACACATGTCCTTGTTACATAGCTGAAACTTTCCTTAAGGTTTCTCTCTGAGACTTTATCAATAAATTGTGAAAATGTACCCTAACCATATCCCTCCAAAATACCAAAACCCTAACCTTCTACTCATTAGACCAGTGCTCTAATCAACTCGGTTACAAGAGCAGTTTGAAAATGCCGAAAATTGGGTCAACAGGGGTTGGTTAAAGTCCTTCCTGCCTTGCCCGCAGTTGGCAACCCGTGTGAAGCCCTAACCAGCTTCATCAGTGTCGTAGAGGTACATTTTCTATTATGGAGTATAGATCTTTAGGTCCATTTGCAACTCCCTCGCTGCCATCAATAAGCCAATTACTGAGATAGATAAAATTCTTCTCATCCTCCATTGTCTTGGTCCCAAACACGAGAGCACCGTCAGCATAGTAACTAACACCCTTTACCTCCTATCTTTGCTCTTTGTGCTAAGCTCCTTAATCACGATGTACATCTTTCTCACCTCTTTGACCCTGCCCCTCCACTCTTGAGTTTACATCTTACACACCTTTGTTGGTAAAGAACGCATCTCCATTGGCAATAGAGACTCCTCGTCCACCTCGGCTTCTTGAGATCAATACCTACCCTCTATTGCAGAAGATACTTCTTAGAGAATTAAAGCTGGGATCGCAGGAGTGGGGATATGCTTTTGGAGTGTTATGCAACCAACACATAACGCTCCGGCAAAAGAGAAAGTTCTATAAGATGGCTAATAAAACTGGCTACACTTTGTGAAACAGAATTTTGGGCATTCAAGAATCAACATGTGCATAGAATAAGCATACATGAGATGAGGATGCTAGGATGAATGAGTGGCAAGACAATAAAAGACAAATCCAGAAACGAATGCATGATCGACAAGTGATAAAGTAAAGATATTCGCTTGAGATGGTTCAGCCATTTGTAGCGAAGCCCATTGATAGCACCAGTGAGAAGTGCTCTGGTACAAATTTAAGGCTCTAGAGGATGAGTGCTAGGTCAAAATGAATGCAGATTTGAAAAGAATCATTTAAGGGAAGACATGGCCCTAGATAAAGTGGTAATGGCGAAACAGGATTTATGCAGCTGACCCAAAATGGCATACGAGTAATAAGATGATGATGATTTCATTTTTTAGGTGACTTTCATGCTCCATCTGCCCCAAATTACAATTTTCAACTGGACTTTCTGTTGAAATTTTATTCGATGTCAGTGTCCACTAGGTAATCATCAAGGAGAGTAGAATAGCCCAAATAACAAACCAAAATCACATGCAGAAACATCATAATAGTCAATCAAAGCAAAGGCCCAAGTAAACTTCATCTCTAAAATTATGTTGGACATGAAACCACCAAGTGGGGTAGAACCTGCATTTCTAACAAATAAATTTATAAGTTCAAATATATCAATGAAATAAGAATATAGTAAAAGACAAATATATAATTTGCTCAGAAATATTTAGGGCATCTAACCTACACCAGATAAGACTTTATCATATGGCACTATATTATAGAATAAAGAAACTGAAAACTAGAAAAGATAGAAATAATACTCTCAAAACTAAAATTGCACGATACATATAAACAGAATAAGAATTTGGATACGTGCTGGTAACAAGGTCAGAACACAACCTCCGCCCCCAGCTCCTGTCAGCTTGGAAGCTAGTTTATACTTCAAAGTTGTTCGAAGCACAGTTTCTATAGAAGCATGGCTGACCCCCATGCATTGGAGCAGACCTTGATTCATCTCCATCAACTCTTCTAGCTTCTCTTCCTTCTCAGTAATGGAGAGGTCATCGGGAGCAGGTGACTGGAGAATGATAGATAATTCTTTGCTGATAGAATCAACTGCGGTAAATACAGCAGCCATGGCATCTGGATGACTCGAGGTCCTCGCTGAAACACCAGCAACTAACGCCTTGGTATTCCTCCCAACCTTTGTGTTAGTGATGAGCATCCTGAGTGGAAAACTTGACTTGATGCGAGTCATTTTACCCGACCTGAACATGATCATGTTGCCTGTTACATAAACTCTGATTACAATATATCTCCAAAAACAGTAATCCTCTTCCAAATTAAATAAACCTCACATTACTCATGCAATTCGTGTTTACAACTATGTCCGAAATATATAGTTCTTTGATTGACTTTAATTTGTTAATGGGGATGGAACGTGTGCGCGTGAGCGTGTGTGTTTTGGGGGAAGAGGAGAGGGGGGAAGTGCATAAACGCACAAAAAGACAATAGAAGAAAATAAATTCATCTAACACTCCTCAAAAGAACACATACCAAACGTGCTTACGGTGTTGTCGATTCCAGATGGCTTTCCATGAATTAGTTTTTCACCTTCAAAAGCCCATTTGTTCACCAATTCAAGCTCGTTCTCCCCAAAAGTTAACCAACCCTGGTGGCTAAGATCCATACTTACAGCATCCGACAATGCAAGCATGGAAGCAGAGAGTGAAACACAGAATGCAGCAGACGAACCCAATCCTGAACCCAAAGGAAGATTGGAAGTGACAACCGCTGTTGCAGGTTTATAACTGACAAATAAAAGGAACCAAATAAAAACAAAATGGTTAGAAGGGATAAACGAGAATAGAGAACAGCTTTAACCTATGGAAACCTGAATTGTATGTATACCCATGGATTGAGGTGTATAGCCAGAGAAAAGCAGAAACTCCAGCAGCTAGTCCAACTTTTGCCTCTGGAATATTCTGTTCCTCAACGAGAATGGAAACTGATTTCATGGATTTTGACGAGCACGCTGATGGTGTTGAAGAACAAGGAATGCCTAATTCAGGAAGAACCTCTTTGATTCTCCCGATAGGCCATGAAAACTCTAATCCAATATCCTTGAGATGAAGTTTTAGTAACCCGTCATCGCTCTCTGAGGAAAAAAAAAAGATCACAAAAAATCAAATGAACAGGAGTGGCTATCTCTAGGATGCATCATCACTCTCGAGTCTCGACAATACAAATTCACAAAAACAGAAGAAAGTTAAACAGAGCTCAGAATCTAACGAACAAGAACTGTCCTTTATAACGAAAGGAGGTAAATTTTGCAAAGAATATTTCAAATTTCGGAACAACTGGCCATTATTTGACCATTTACCCATAATAAGGACTTGCAAGACTTGTAAAACTCTCTTTGGTACTGGAAGGCCCCTTAATTTTTTAGCAAGAGCTGGTGAGAAATCTGATATGGGTTGAGATCAATTAGAACCCACATGGAATATGATTCATATAAGGAACACTGTTAGATTTTCAATCCCATATACCCCCATACACATACTATTGATTAGATTTGATTTGTTCTAAGCTCTGGGCTGCCACTAATCGAGTAATCTCAAATTGGTTTCTTCCAATCATCATTTTAAGAAATCCCAAATCGATCAAGGACTCAACGTGCAGTAAAATAGTATCTCAGAGGATTGCTTCTTTCACTTCACAAAGAACAGAAAGAAAACAAAGTAAAACAAGAGAGTTTTCGATTCAAATCTCGTACCAGAACCATTCGGAATCCGGAGATGAACTTGGGTGCAGAGATCAATGGAAGCAGCGACGGCGGTGGATCCATGAACGACGGCGTGCTCGCCGGAAAGTATGATTTTACCCGGAGCACGAGCTCTGACCTCCATTTTCTCTGTGTCTCTCTTTCTCCTGAACTACAAATTTGACAAAATTAAGAGCTGACAAAACCTTTGTTCAACTTCCTAAGAGGTGGGTGTTTGGTCACGAGAGTTTTTATTTTTTAGGAATTTCTGACATAACCCCATTTTATCTTTGAAATTTGACATACCCCCTCAATTCTCATGGCCTCCAAAGTCTAATAATTGCTTACCCAAACTCAGTAACATTTCTTTAAGGACGAAAATACCCCTTTCTTCAACTTTAGAACAAGCGCATGTGGGTTTGGGCCAAAATCCTAACACCAAATCAAATGATTGTGGTGGATGGTCAGCCACAAGATTCCAGTGAGTTGGCCACTCATCACCAGCAACAAACCTACTAGAGTCTTGTGACCGGTCAACCACCACTTTGGCAAGTAATTTTAAAATCCAACATTCATAAAGAAAATAATATAAAAGACAAGATATTGGACTTATAATTACTTGTAGCAGTGGTGGTTGGCCAACCATGAGACTCCAGTAGGTTGTCGCCGGTGATGGGCGGCCAACTTACCACAATCTCATGGCCGACTAAATGTGTTGCATGGACTCTTCAAACCAACAGGCGAATCGCGTGTCCCTACGTGTAGACACGGATTTGGATATTGACTTGCCCAGGACTCTTCGCTTTTTTAACTGAATTTTAAAAATAAATAAATATCTTTTAATTAGAATTTTTTAAAGAAAATAAATATTCAAAATAAGAAAATTTGGGGTTTGAACTCAGTGGGAGAGAATAGGGTTTTGCTTCTAAGATTTGGTAAAAAACCTACCAAGATCTACTAAGAAAATCTCCATATTTTGTCATGGACTCGTCGTTATAAAATAAAATGAATTAATAATTAAATATTCAATTGAGTCCCCAAATCTTATTTTTTGGGGTTTGTTGAATTCAACACCTCGTATCCGTGTTGGAATTCGACACACGTGTTCGTGTCCATGCAACACAGCTGGGCGACCACCACTTTGTTGAGTAATTTAAAAACCTATATTCTTAAAAAATATAAAAATTAAGATTTCAGACTTACAATTATTTACCAAAGTGACAGTTGGCCGGCCATGAGACTCCAGTAGGTTAGTCACCAGTGATGGGCGGCCAACCTACTGGAGTCTCATGGCTGGCGATCCGCCACAACTGTGTCCATTTGGGTTAGGGTTTTAGCCAAAAGATTACTAGTCAACTTGAGTCAACAGTGGACTGAGCCATAGGGGTAAGTTAGCCTTTTCAAATTTTGGGGGTATACCAAATTTCAAAAATAATATAGGGGTATATCAAAAATTCCCTAAAATTAGATGTTATAGTATTCAGTTATGACTTTTGTCCTTTGTATTCAATTTGTTTGCACAGACCATGATCTTTGGGATACAAGCTTCTTTCAAAGTGATACAAGCTTTCTGGTAGGAAATTATTTTGAACCAGCCACATTTTGGTTCAGTCGAAAACATTTAAACAGGCTGATTTTTGGTTTGTAGGCCCATCTAGTGATTGGCCGAACATCCATACGGTCATCGTCCTCTAAAAATGTGACACGTGGTTTATATTATCGGTTATGGGCGGTCAGCGCAGTTTACTCCCATTTCCCACACTTCTATCCTGGGTTTTGTATTTTAGTTTGAGAGAAGAAGGTTGAGCATAAAATTTGATGTTTTCATCAAGTGTCCAAACGCATCACAAGAGCTATCATGTATTTCGACCCTAGTAAGGATGTTCTCCTGAGGTGGACACTAACATTTTCCCGCATTGAACACGAACCGAGGAGATGGGACCACTATCCAAAGGGTCCCACCCACCCACCCACTAAGGAGATCAGTGGGCGTTAGTGGATGATCATGGTCATTTAATTGTGGTTGTGGGTTGGTTTTTGGCATTGAAGAACGTCCAGGTGGGACCATTTGCATGTAATCAATGTGTCCTCCTTGAGCTCTACCTAACACGAGGTTAAATAGTAGGGAAAATGACTGGTTTGGTTCCCTCAGTGATATATATCTTGTATTGGTTCAAGTCTAGGACATGAAAATGGAGCTGTTAGATCCATGGTTGAAAATCTCGGGATCGGAGGATGGATCAGTGGGCACCGATCCCAATCCGGATCTGTTGTCTCGGATCATCTTGCCTGAGGTGACAGTGCTGGTTCTTTGTGAACATTGCATTCGGGCGAGACGACCCCATTTCGAGATAGTCTCGATGGCCACCGATCTCGCTCCGGATCGGATCGGCTGAGACTTCGAACCATGATTAGATCCGAGTTTTCAACCCAACCTGTATTCATTTTTGTTGGGTTTGGATCTCTAAAATGAGATCAATTCTAAAGCTGATCAAATCGTGGATTATGGATCCGGTTTGGATTCATTCATTTATCTTAAGCAAATCTAGATCCTGATCCACCGAGATGCAACCCATTTCATGCCCACATCAAAGCAAAATGACATTAACAGCATGTGGAAATCATCAACTGCTTTACTGAAAAAGAAATTCGCCACCTAAGCAGAAAAATAACTATTATTTTTATTTTTGGCACGGCACAGATCGTCTGGACCAATCTCGAGATCGATATTTCCTAAAAAAGTCTCACATTGTCTCGAGCAAGATGCACCGATCCTGTTTTGGATTGGACCGAATCCAGACCGGTATTTCTTAAAAAAGTCTCACATTGTCTCGAGCAAGATGCACCGATCCTGTTTTGGATTGGACCAAATCGGGATCGGGATTGGAGCCCACCAATCCAGCCTCCATTGCCAAGATTTCGAACCATGTACAGATGTGACTCGAGTTACACGAAAGAATGCTCTGAGACCAAAGTGGGACTACACTCATGACTTCCACTCGTTATGTAACGATGTGCGTCGAGCCATTCTATCACGGGGGCTGGCGAAAGCTAGAGATCCGAAAGAATTTTATATTTTGCATATAGCTCCTTTGTTTTGCGAATGACATGAATATTATAATCACGGCTTTTGGATGTAGAAAACCAAGGTTTAAAAATTGGCTGTTATAACGAACATAACGGCCATTATAACGGATTCGGACCTACCCTGTTACGTTACGCACCTTTAAAACGCCTGGAAAATAATGGCCGTCTGTTATCGAAAATAACGACAGTTATTTTCTGGAAAAAAAATGCGACAAAAACAGCCGTTTTTTCCCTTATTGAATTTCAAAATTCAAAATTTGAATTTCAGCACCCT
Source organism: Euptelea pleiosperma (assembly GCA_035048495.1). NCBI lineage: Eukaryota > Viridiplantae > Streptophyta > Magnoliopsida > Ranunculales > Eupteleaceae > Euptelea > Euptelea pleiosperma. The sequence goes on from CM068546.1 coordinate 30,528,064, forward strand.
TTTTTTCCGTTTTTTCCATTTTTTCCACTTTCGCCCCTGAGCTTTTTTTTTCGTTATAATGACCGTTATAACAGAAAAAAACGGTAATGCCCCCAGACCGTTATAACAGTCCCTTTTAAACCTTGGTAAAAACAACTTTCCTAAAAATTATATATTTAAATTTGCAACAAAAGTTCGTGGGCAATCACTTATTTTGATTTTTGACATGGCTAAGAGGGTCCATTAGCAATTATACTAGGAAACTTGTTATTCTTATTTTGTATGTTGATGATGACATCTTAACCGTTGAATAAAAAAAAAACATGATGGTCAAACCGTATGGTAGGTGTTCAAATAACATGTCAAAAAAGTTTGACCATGACTTTATTATAATAAGTTGAATTTTGATTAAGTGTAGATGTAAAAGTAGGAGTCAGCACTATCATGCTGTGTGGAGCCCACATGCATATGAAGGTAACCTGCCTTGTGGGCTTGAACCACGATCTCCCACAAGGGAGAGTACACACCAAAGTAACCTCCCTTGTGGGCTTAATCAAATTTTCTTTGTTTATTTGTAGTTTATCCATTTTATTAATGACCATGAAGAGTCTATAATTTTGACTTTGTTGATCACTTTACTTTGCCTTACCTACCAAGCTCCTTATAATAAGGAATTTTGCTTATATTCTTTGTTGGCCATCTCTTGTTCATCTTTCCACCTTCTCCCAGATGTGGGTCATAGTGGTCCACCCATAGAGCATGGTTCCAATATAGGTGCATTGTTGCTTATTTAGAACTAGTGGGTCGCACGTGCTCATGACACTTTTCGACAAAGCGTTTGCCAAAATCGGGTGTGAGTGGCTGAGATCCATTGTCCATTTAGGGAATAAGATCTTGACCCTTCTTTATGAAGCCTATAAGAGAGGGAGACAACTGCTATGTTTTGTTATATAGATGGTTGGAGTCTCTCACAAAGGTGCAAGGGAATACAAAATGACACTATCTTCGATATTCAACATGCAAGTCAGACTTAATATGAATTTCAACAGGGTTGCATGCACTTCAGAGACCCGATGTACAAATTTCCTTTAACTATATACACATTATTTTCTCTATGGGCAGCTTATAAGTCACCTTGTACGTTTGTTTGTTTTTTTTTTTTTTTTTTTTTCTATAATTAAGTCACCTTTTACTTTTGAATGAACCTTAAGTATATAATAGGCTGTGTTTGGAAGCACGTCTTTGGTGGCACGTCTTCAGCCAAAGACGTACGTCTTGAAAGTCTATGCCTTCAAGGTGCATACTTTTAAAGGTCAAGAGTGATGTTTGGTTCTACACATCAAGTATGGCTCGAAGACGTGCATCTTAGTTCTCCTGTATTTGATTCACAAATAGAGATGCATATCTTGAAATTGTGTGGGCCATATATAATAACAAAAATTTGATAGAGATCATGTGGGCCCCAGATAAGAATGAGGGGTGATAGATCATGTGGGAGCCACCTACTACGTGAATTGATAGATCACGTGGGCCCTACCTAATAATGAAGTTGATAGATCATGTGGGAGGCCTAGCATAAGAACGAGGGGTGATAGAGCATACATATACTATATGCCAAGTGGACCCATACATTAGGTGGGCTAAGCCAATTGAGGGTGGAGAGTGAACCTTCGAGGCACACATTGGTGCGTCTTCAAAAACTCAAGAGGGGAGATTTGCAATTCAAAGGTTCAATTTCGGGCTTCTGGGTCAATTGTGTCTTCGGAGGTACACGCCTTGGTGTGACCCAAACACTTGCAATCGATCAAGACGCGCGACAAAGACACTACCAAACCTAGCTTTAGTTTTATTAAATATATGCTTTATTTTCTGTAGGTGACTCTCAAATGTGAAAAACGAGAATCACATGGGAAACACCAAGAATCTTTCTTGGTTGAAAAGACTCCACTTATACCCAAATAAAAATAAATCAATTTTAAAATACGAGATTCAACAACCCCCTCTTCATCTGGCATGTATTAGCCCAACTACCCTCATCCAGTCACTATGGAAAAATTCTATGATACAGAATTCTGTATATAAAAGTCTCTCAAATTGTCACATGGCAGTCTTTCGGATCGATTGACCCATAAACGTTCAGTCACACTTTGATGGACCTATACATCTAAAATCAGCATAATCGGTGATTTCAAGCCATTGGATTTGAGCACATTTTCATCATGGACTTGAACCAACCCATAGGTTTGTTAATGAAGGGGGGAGGGTACACACCAACTGAGAATATATGCCCTTGTACAAGATTGAACCCATGACTTATCCCATAGAGAGGGCACCATCCATCTATTTTTATTTCATAGCTTTCCTAAAAATAGTGATTCGAATAAAGAAGCCGCCATATGCGCTATGTCAAGGCATACACAACGTGATACCTTTTTTTTTTTTTTTTAATTTACAAATTTGTTATTTTGCAATTATTTTTACAAATTTGTTATTTATTTTGTATTTTGATGATGACATCTTCTCCGTTGAAAAAAAAAAAAAAAAAAAAAAACATCGTGATGGTCAACTTATGTTAAGTGTTCAAATAACATGCCAAAGTCTGACTTTAAACTCATTATTGACTTCATTATAAAAAGTTTTGTTGACTACTGTTAAAATTGGAGTCAGCATTTTCATGCCTAGTGGACTTGAAGCCACAAGGAGGGTACACACCAACCAACGCTATCAACTAGGGCTGCAACTTGGGCGGGCTCAACCCGAGCCCGACGGGTTGAACCCGACATTAGGGTTGGGTTGGGTTGGGTTAGCCCTTTTAGAATTTGGGTTGGGCTTGGGCCGGATTTTTGGTAACCCAATCAAATCGGGATGGGTTAGGGTTGACGCTTGCCAAAATATAGTGTGGATATCTGTCGGTAAATATTTGAGTTGTCGTTTTGTCGGGGAAAATATTATGAAGCGCAAAGTGAGCAATGTCCAAATGCGCTAAATCCTAGATCGTAGTTGGCCCACTTTCGAAAATAGGAACAAATGCATTTTGAGGTATGTCCAAATGGGCCCTTAGTAATTTGTTGAGTATAGGACTTAACGATGCTTTTCAAATTTGACTACGCACATTACATGTATGTATGTATGCATGCGATCTTATCGGCATGTCAAGACACATACATGATCTTTTTTATATTTTTATGGCATTCTTGATGCAAATTCTGCACAAGTAATATATATTTTCTTTTTTCATTTGTATTTTGTCCATTTTATATTAATGACAACCAACAGTCCATATTTTCGAAAATAGGAATAAATGCATTTTTGTCTCTTTTCTTATTACGGGTATTTTAGTAATTTCTCATGTTAGTGTGGGACCCACTGGGACATATTTATTTTAGGGAAATTTTGACATACCTCCCATGTAATCTATGAAATTTGACATACCCCCACATTTTGAAAAAGATGACTTCCCCTCATGACTTAGTCTACCGTCTAAGACCGTTGTTGACTCATATTGACTAATAGTATTTTTTTTAAAAGGACAAAAATGTCCTTTTCTTCAACCTTGGAACAAAGACATGTTGGTTTGAGCTAAAATGTCAACTCAAAATCAAACACTGTGGCGGAGGGTCGACAATAAGTTTTTTGGTGAGTTGGCTGCCGATCACCGGTGACCAACCTATCAGAGTCTCGTGGCTGGTCGCCCACCACTCCGACAAACAATTTTGAAATTATTTTAAATTTAGGAATTTGGACTACTAATTATTCGGGTCTATGTAACATGTTGTCAGATTGCATTCTAAAAGCTCTGGAGATTTTAAAAAATTTTTTTGCTCCAAAAATGGTGCAGTTCAGATAGGCCTTCATAATTTTAGCTATTTTAATGATTTTTCTTAAATATTCATATTTTTTATCTTCTATTTCTATTTTAATATGCTAAAAAGTTCCATTTTTTTCTCAGAATATGATCTTTATTGTTCAGTTCCAACTCGGCACTGACAACCACTGTTGGATTCTTGAAATCCACGGCCGAGCACACCGGGTCAGAAAAAAGGGGGTCTCCTGAGCCGGACCCTATTTCAGCTAAAATGTCTGTTATCCATTATTTTACCATTATCAATGTTATTTTTTTTTACAAACAAATAAAAATAATATTTTGATCATTTTTACCAAGGTTTAAAGGGAACCGTTATAACGGTATAACGGACTGGGGGTGTTACCGTTTTTCTGTTATAATGAAAAAAACGCTCAGGGGCAAAAATGGAAAGTAATGGGAAAAGGGAAAATAACGGAAATAAATGGAAAAAATGGCGCTGAAATTCAAAAACAGAAAATAAGGGAAAATAACAAAAAAAATTCAATTTTTTCCAAAAAATAACAGTCGTTATTTTCGTTATAACGGCCATTTTTTTTTTTTTTTTGTAGTTACCATTGTGGGAGGGCCCTACAGATGAAGTCAGGTGAAACCTGAACCCGGTCAAATCAGTAAAGGGGATTTCTACTCCTGGCGCTCAAATGCTCATAGGAGGAAATCTACCTGTGTGGGTTTGAGCTGCCATGTTGGGTGTACGGCCATTTTTTAAACCTTGATTTTTACTATGTTGTGACCTGTAGTAACGGCAGGTATAATAGAGATAACGGTAATATTATCTGTACTTTACAACGTTATAAAGATTTGAAACTTTGATTACAAAACCCATTTTCTAAAATGGATTAAAATGTTAAAAATACAATTAGACTACACATTTTACAAGTACCTTAGCTTCTGATTCAACAACCACATTGTCCGCCACGTAGAATCACAGATCAGTAAGGGACGGCCCCACTCCCCGCTAAATTGTAAGAAGTTTAGTATTGAGATATGATTTGGTGTATCGCCCTTTTTACTTCCACGATAGTCACCTTCTTTCCATTAACATTCTCCTTCACCTGAAAAACACGAACAAACAAATTTAGATTAGAATTTGCATTAATGTCTAATTGTCAAATGCTATGTGTTATGAAAATAGACGATTGAGGAATCTGGAGCGCTTATGGCAAATAGAATCGATTCGATTCAAACCGTTGATGTTACATCATCTTTGCTATTTAGGGCATCTACGTGTCGTGTTTATGTGGTGTTAGCAGTGGTTTACTGATATGATAGTCCATTTTGTACCTTAGCTCGCAACTCCGCGACAAAGATGCCATTGGTAGATGAAGATTGAACGGCTGTGATCTCCAACCGGAGCTCTCGAAGTGTCTGCATGATCTCGAGCAATAACCCTTCTCTGTACGGACACTTCAATTCTAATAGTGCATCACACTCGATGATCGACACCTGTACGTTTGGTGGTACATCAACCACTTTAGTCTTTGCACCACTGCTACCTTCTACTATCCTCAACTTCCTCTTATCGGACCCGGGTAATAACCCTACCCGATCCAGCACCATAGCACAACTATTCCCATGCACACTTCGCTGCTCTTTTGAAGTACCAGTCTTCTGAGTATCCCCACCTTTGGACCGTTGATCTCCCTCCATCACTCGATTACGTGACTCGAGATCTTGTATCTTTCTCCGAAGCTGTTTAACGTACTCGATCGTGTCACCAAGGATCGAGGCCTTATCCATCTTGGTGACAAAGGGGACTAGTGACCGTAGGATGATAAACCTCTCGTTGAGCTTCTCTCGTCGCCGTCGTTCAGCGAGGACATGGTTGGCACTCAACTCGTCTTGTGGGGTACCCTTGCGTAATCGGGTCACTGCATCGCCGTCTCGAGATCTCGGAGAGTTCTCGTCTCGGTACTTATTGTGTAAGAAAGGGACACTGAAGAGGATGTACTTGAGGAGCCACTGTGATGTACCATCTAACGGTATGTGGAGGAGGGTATCATTCCGGGAACTCCACTTAGCAAATGCTGATTGTTGAGTGTGTCCGATGTAACCGACCGATGAAGATTCTGTCCACCGGACTGAATTTTGTTGGAGGATAGTTGAGACTGTTTGGGAGTAGTGGGTGTCCTCCGGTGTAGATTCATCTATTTGAGCGGCTCCTGAGCAAAAATATTAAAAAATAAACAAATAAGTCCAAAATCGACCTATAAAAGGTATTAAAGCAAATTTTATGGGAGGTAAATAAAAAGTTAGTTCGATTGTCAACTTAGACGGAAAATACTAAAACGGGCGGCCTAACGGATAATTACAACTGCATCATTTATCGATTATTTTTAGGGTATTTTAGTAATACCCCTTAATATTTGAAAGTAATTTGTAATGCCCCCTTATACTTTCAAACTTTAGGATTACCCCCTTGACCTAGTTTAACCATCATTTGACTAACGTTTAAACATGACATGCTTCGTGCACATGTTAATGCACTTACGATAGGACTATAATATTGCAAGTACAATGCTACCAACGTGTGATTCAAGCCGTTTAAACTGAAGTCAACCACTGTTAAACTAGGTCAAGGGGGGTAATCCTAAAGTTTGAAAGTGTAAGGGGTCATACAAATTACTTTTAAATTTCAGGGGTGGTACTAAAATACCCTTTTTTTACTATCGTATGACTATTTACCTTATCTATCGGACGTTACATCTATCCGTTATAAAGACAGTCGGATTTAAACCTTGCCTTGCCTTTGTCCAGTCGAAATCGAATACTGTCAACTTTTGACTTTTTGTTAGCTCCCGTTGTGAGTAAAACTTTGATGTCATTGGACTGTCATAGAGGCCGATGACAGCCTACAGTGTGAGGCACGTGGCATATTATTATTAGCGGACTCTGACCATATGGATGTTTGCCAATCCCTAGTTGGACCTACGAACCAAAAATCAGCCTGATTTGTAATTTCAAACCTTTGAATCTCTCTACCCAAGTAATGGTCAATAATGCTCAAATTCCCACGGTTAAAATCAACCTATGAAAACAACTCCAAATCCATCGCCGAAAAATCACTAATCATGTTGATTGTTGGTTTGTAGGTCCACCTAGGGATTCGACAAACATCCATACGATCATCGTCCTCTAATAGCATGCCACGTGGCTCATATTGTGGGATGTCATCGGCTTCCATGACAGTCCATTGTCATCAAAGTTTTACTGATGCATGTGACGATATTTATTAGCATTGGACGTCGTCTTCTTTTGTCCTACAATTATACGAAAGGAAAATGACGTAACGAGCTAGGCATATCTCACCCTTTTTGGGGGAGGGAAGCACGATTTTTGTTACAGACGGCTGCCATCTGGTCTCACTAACCGTATGGATGTTTAACCCAAGGTTTAAAGGAGGCCGTTTTATCGGTTAAACGGACTGGGGGCGTTACCATTTAAACCGTTTAAACGATCGTTAAAATGGATTGAAACGGCCAGGGGTAAAAATGAAAAAACACAATTAAACGGAAAAAAGCGGAAAAAACGGCGCTGAAATTTTAAATTTTGATATTTGAAAAAAAATGGATTTTAACGGAATTAAACGGATTTAACGGCCATTTTTTTTCACAAAATTTTCGGAATTAAACAATTTTAACGGCCGTTAAAACAAAAAAAATGGCCGTTTAATTCAAAAACGATAAAACGTGTTTAAACGGTTTTAACGGAAACCATGGTTTAACCCACCCCTTGGTGGATATGCACGTTAAAAAATACCCTGATTGTTAATCGCTGACCATTAGATTTAAGTACTTTTTAAACCAGTGTTTTAGTACTAAAATAAATGGATAAAAATCATCAAAACAAGCTGATGTTTGGTAAGAATGTCTACTAAGTGATGGGCTAAACATCCATGCATGTTATGTTACGTGGAGCCTGATGGTGCTAGAAGTTCTGTACATGAAGGCACCATGTCCCAATTCTCTTAAGTGCATTTTCGTATTTTTATATAGAGATACGGAAACCCTAATTTCATTTTCGGTTGATTAGAGAGGAGTATCCCATTTGTATTGTGAGTGTTTCTATTGCCCTAGTGCATAGTGCAATCGGTGTGGATCCGTGGACGTACCTCATATCAATCTAGAGGGAACCACGTGAATCTGTGTTGTGGTTGTTTGCATCTTTGTCTATTGTTTGTTTATTGTTATTTTTTCCTAACAATACAGCCATTAAGTTTAGATGGCAGCGGTGAGTAACAAAAATTGTGCTCTGCACGCCAAAAAGTGTGAGGTATACCTTGTTAGATCACATCCCTATACGAAATGTGATAAAAATTGACTAATGACATCTCCTTAAGGTCTAAATCGTTGGATGGCTTTCGTATGTGAATGGCAAGAACATCAGCGGTTTGGACTTGGGGACGATGATAACCTAGGGGTGCTCAAAGTTTGCGGTCACAATGTCATAGCTCAAAGTTTGCAGCAGCAAAAATTTCGTCAATAAAGGAATCTTAGACCAGGGACCAGCCTTTGTGACCAGCTCCCGTCACAGGACACAAAATGAGCCATGTGGCACACTCTTAGGGAACTCTGATGGATGTTTGGCCAATCCCTAGGTGGATCTACAAACCAAAGATCAGCTAGATTGGTGATTTCAAATCTTTGGATCTTAATTTGTATCGTAAATACTGCTCAAATTCCCACAGTTGAGATCAACCCATGAAAATAAGTCCAATCGAATGCCTAGAAATCACTAATCAAGCTGATTTTTGGTTTGTAGGTCCACCTAGGGATTGGCCAAACATCCATACGGTCAGAGTCCTCTAAGAGTGCCACGTGGTTCATATTGTGTCCTGTAACGGGAGCCGGTCACAAAAGGCCGGTCCCTGGAGCCCGACTCATTTTAGAATCACCCCTAAGAAAAATTGGTTGAATTAGTGAGACCCCTTAATACTTCTTTAAATTAGGTGGAAAAAACGACTTGTGAAAACTAAATTTCCCAACTAACAACGTTGACGGGTTGATATGCTCGCTTAGGTGTTAGTCAACATCGTTGACTGACAGTTAAGGAGATCACTTTAAGTTAAAGAAATACGGGGGGTCTTACTAATTGAACCAAATTTTTAGGTGCTAGTGCTAAAATGATCAAGAAATGGTCCAAAAAGTCTACCATCGTATCGTACCTGAAGCTGGTGGTTGAAGACCGTTGCTGAGCTGGTCCTGCAAGAGAGGCCACCGTTGAACCGACCCGGCTCGACGCTGACGATCGGCTTGGTTGCCAGATTGGTTCACAGCGAGAATGTGCAAGTCAGAGTCTAAGTTATTAGAGCCATCATCCGGCGAGCCAAGCCGAATGTCCTCAGACATATCAAGTTGCATTAGCTCGCTTGGCTCAGCTGCGGGTTGACCCGTAGCTACACCCTGACTGATCGGCTCGATTACCTGTAGAGGGTCTTGTGCGGCAGTTGGGTGGTTATTCCGACCCGTTTCAGCTTCCGAGTCAGAGTCAGCTTCTTCTTCCTCCTCCTCTTCTTCTTCTTCCTCTTCTTCTTCCTCGTCTTCTTCCTCGTCTTCTTGGTTTGTATTGGCAGGTGGGTCCGCCGCTGAGTACATGATAGGGAGCGGTGGAGAGTGGAAAGGCGGCTGCTCCGACGACGCAGCTGGATTGGAGGTTGAATGCTCGGAGAGAGCCGGTTTTGGGTGGTGTCGGTGGTCAACAAAGAAGCTCTTGACATGTTGGATCAGTCCAAGGTCCTCTTGCACCTGCATGTCAAAGGAGTTTAAGTTTAGGTGTATGGCCGCCATATTGAGTCTCGGCATGCAATCGATTCTAGACTGCATAATATCTATGATCTTTGATATTGTCAAGTGGATACCGGGTCCCCATTGACCTGATTGATCATTAGGTGATCAATGCCATTTAGCTTTGTCACAAGTTGATAATAAATTTTTTGTTGACTCACCCTTTCTGTTGTGCCGAATTCAACAACACCGTCCATGAGAGGAATGCATAGGACTGTCTGTATACGAGCACTCTGATGCACCCACGTGGCATTTGCATTTGAAAAAGAGGAGAAAAAGGAAAGGTACGTAATTAGTTCATTGAGATGGAAAATTAATAAAAAAAAAAGGTACGGGAAATGTACGTTTAAAAAGTCGGCAAAAAGAGTTAAAAAATTCGGGTCATTCTGAATGGTACCTTGGCAAGAATGGCTCGAGAAAAGAGTTTGCTGTCGGCCTCATTGGCGCCGGTAAGCCAGACATGATGCTGCTTAGCAAGTGCCTTTCCTGGTAACCTAGACATGTAAACCACACAGTGTAAGATGTCAATATCAAAGTGCATGCAAGTACACATATATGAAGACAAACATATATACATGCATGCATTTACATATGTACGGACATATTTATGAATGTACTCATACACAGTTGATTTTCCCATATACGTGCATAGATCCATATATGCTATGCATGGTACATGAACGTACTCCAATTCGATGACAAAGATAAAAAAAAAAAAAGTGATTTTCTGTCATTTTTTTTTTTGTATATGATTGATGCATGTAACAGTTATTGTAACGCTAATGTATGATTGTTTAATTATCAAAGAAAAATAAGAAAAAACCATTAAGATATGATCACCAACAAGATATTAACGTGTTGCAACTCCTAACATCGATCTTACCTGAGTGATCAGTAAGCAATACCTCTCTTATAAGCGTGTGCGTGTGCGTGTGCGTGTGCGCGTGCGAGAGAGTGTGTGGTGATTTGAATTTTGTCACATGATGGAGTCAGTAGCTAGCATTCTTAGCCATGTTCTTAACATTAATAAACGTCCTACACAATGCCAAAATAATGGCGTACGTTATGACAATTGTCACATGATTTGGATTTTCACATATGATGTAGTCAGTAGAGCCGTTATGATCAGTCATGGTCTTAACCCTTTAATAACGTCCTACACGTACAATGCCAAAAATAATGGTGCATGCTATGACCTTAGTTGTTAAGTTTGGATATGACAAAAGTTTGAGATGGGAAAAGTTCGAGTATAATTCAATTTTGAGCTTAAAAAATTAGAATATAATTTGGCTAAACGGTCAAGGAATGGCAAAAGTTCGTAATTGTATTTATTTGTGTTTAGTTCGCCTATGATCTAAAACGTTGATTTTAAAAATTTGCGGCAACCAAAATATAAAGGTGTGTAAGACTTAGAAGAGATTATATATAGTTTGTTGGCATGTCCCCACTTAGTTAACTAGTAGACAAATGTTTAATCTGAGTTTGAACTATGAACTGTGAGAGAGACTAGTTAGAGTTACAGGGAGTTGTACATACAGGTAGTCAGTGACTCGGTAGTTGGTGATTAGAGACTTGGAGGTCCAACAAAGAGAGAGAGAGAGAGTACTAAGCTAGTCAGAAGTCAATGACAGTGTAGATTAGAGTTGTAACTTGTAGGTAAAGCAACACGGTGGGGATGCGGATTGCACAAGGATGGGGGAGAGAGACGAGCAAAAAGGTATAGGGTACATAGGTCCCATAAGACTTTTTTTTTCTTCTTTTAATCTTTTTATTTATTGTTTTGCAACCCAATTAAATCTGTCGAATTAATCCTTAAAAAATCTTATTTGCGTTCTATTCATGAACTCCTATAAAATCACGAATTATTCACATTTTTTATGTGTTCGTCTGTGTAGTCCGGGTACCACCTAAAAGTGATTAATTCACTAATTAATTTAACAAGTAGGGGGTTATGATAGTTTACAAACCCATCCCTTATGTTACATATGAAAACTAGCAGTCGTTATTAGCGCGCTGTGTCTAACATTCTATAGTGGCCATTATATACTCCAAAGGACTAATATAATATTTTAATTATAGTTTTATAAATAATAATTTTATTATTGATCTACTTAGAATTTATATGATACAATATTTAATAATAACACCCCCCCTCCTTACAGAATAAAAACTACTGAACATCTTTGAGGAAATATAGAAATAGCACCAATAGAAGATAAAATAAAGAAAAGTTAATTGAGATGGGTAGTTGAGCATGTACAAGTAATTAATACCAACAACGATACTAAAAAGAGAAAGAAAAAATTGAAATACAATGAGGTAATAAGAAAATAGCGCTTAAATAGAAGACATAGCTCTGAATAGAGTCGAATGACAAAGTAGGATTCATACCGTTGACCCCATACATATATATGACAATGATCACACACTCCTTCCTATATCACATAGGGGAAGTTTCATCATTTTATAGTCAGAGACAAAGGAGGTAAGTCTTTTAACTTTTTTTTCAATCTAGGAAGGCATGTCCAATTTGCTTAATTAATGAGGCTAAGTATGTGGAAGAACCCTAAAACCATACAGTTATACTGGCTGCATTATAACTGTTAGCAACTTCTTGCTACTAGTTGGGTCTCTCCCCCAATGGAGGAGCTTGTATGTAGAGGAAATTTAGTGAGTTGAATATCCTTAAAGCCTTTGAAATAAATATATAGTCTGAAGAATCTATTCCTTGATTGTTATAGATAGGTCTAAAACTTGACAAAAGAACAAGTTCAGGTAAGTGATCTCCTTCATATTGGTCTTCAAAGAGAATCCTAAGAGGTCCTAGGCTACAAGGAAAGAGGACAACACATAATCAGGTAGCTCAACTACCATATTGAAGGCGAACTTCAGCTAGTGATGGAAACTATTGACAGATTTAGTAAGCTTTGTCACATGAAACGTTCAAGAAATGTTTAAGTTTTAATTACTTAAAATATGGTATACTCAACACATTGATGTGGATGTGGGCCAGGTGGCACTATCTACTCATAAAAGCATGTAGACTTCATACAACTATCTTCTTGTGTATACTTTTATCTCAACACTCTACACGCTACACTAGGAGCTGAGCCACAGCATTTCCCCACCTCATACTTTAAAAGGAATGTTTAGTTGTACATTCATGACTGAACCAACACTTCAAATTTGAAGTGTGCCAATCAGGGACCAGCATCTGTACATGGCAGCTGGGTGGGACCCATATTGCTTTTTTGTTTTTGGGTAGTTTTCTTTTCCACCCATGTAGGCCCCACACTGCCATGTATGGAGAGAGAGAGAGAGAGAGAGAGAGAGAGAGAGAGAGAGAGAGAGAGAGAGAGAGAGAGAGAGAGAGAGATTTTGAAAGGTTATAAAATAGATTTATTAAAGCACTTGGAGGCTGAGAGGGCCTACCAAGGCATAACATTTTCTTAACAGATGGGTAGTACTTCATCTGTTCAACATTTTCTCAATTCCTCTGAAAAGAAAGAAACTGAATTGCATGTGTGAGGTACTACAGTTTTTCAGCTCTCCTGAAAAGTATAATTTGGAACTCTTTCACACACACACACAGACATACAGATGGTTGGTATGGTATGGTATGCCATGCATCAAGAAGTCTTTTCTAACTATATATGTAGATATAATTTTGCAGTGATCATCTTCTAGCTCTACCACAATAAAGTAGCTAGCATGAGGGATTTGAAAAGCAAGAAAAGGAAGAAACAAATTGAACAAGAAACACAAAGTTAATTGGACCTCAAACAATGTAAAGATAGCTACGCTTACCCTACTCCATGTGGGAAAGTAAAGGAGACAGACATAAGGAAGAACCACTCCGACTCCGTCAAGTCCTCCGGTGACAACGCAGCGCAAGGCCGACGAGCTGGCTGGTTCGTCTCCCCGGCTGACAACGATTCATAAAGCTCTCTAAGCTGTTGGCTTCTTTGAAGCGACGCCTCCTCGGCGCTCACCTCCATTGGTTGCACAGTCTTCCTCGTCTTTATAGCTCCATTGTAGTACCCATCACCCCACACTAAGATCCTGACCCACCCATGACACCATGAAATATACAACAACAAATTAGCAAATTTAGAACTCAATGACATATGGATAATTGGAAAATGAAATATAGACAATTGGAATTTTTTTTTTTTTAATAAACTTACCCTTGTTGTGGACAGACTTGCCAGAAGAGACTGTAAGTCCACTGAACCGCTTGAACTGCCGACTGCAACATCTGTTGTAGCCGACTACTTGGCGGAGCAGCCATGGTTGATCTTCTTTTTTGTTCCTTCTCTCTATATGGTAGAAATTGAACCCTTGAACCAACTATAGACCGAGAACACTGTGTGTACTCATTGAAATAAATCTGATCATCAAACCCACCAAGTAAACTGTAGAGAAGAAGAAGAAGAAGAAGAGATTGGCTTGTTGCAGGTCTGGTGAAAAGTAGAGAAGTTTGAGGGGTGGGAGAGGCCCGAGAGATTGTAAGGTAAGGATGATTGTTGCATGGTTGTTAGCGGAAAAAAAATTGAGAGAGAAAGAGAGAGAATAATTAGGGTTTGGGCTTGGGTTTGGGTTTTGACTGGTCGGTCTACCGGACGGTTCTTACCTGTTTTCTCACGTGGATTCGTTGGTTGGGTTGGTTTCTTGGGGTTGGAGGAACGATAAAATTTTTAGTGTTAGGTGTGGTGGTGACTGTAAGTTGGAATTTATGGACAACCCCATAATCAAATTTTCTCACATTTTTGGGTATTTTTTGTAACACCCCTGAAATTTAAAAGTAATTAGTAATACGCCCTTGTACTTTCAAACTTTAGGAATACCTCTCGAATTTCGAATGTAATTAGTAACGTACCTTTGTTACTTTCAAACTTTAAGAATACCCCTTGACCTAGTTTAATCCAAGGTTTCAAAGGGGCCATTATAACGGACTGGGGACTGGGGACTGGGGATGTTACCGTTTTTTCCGTTATAACGGCAGTTCTAACGAATTGTAAGGCTCAGGGGCAAAACTGGAAAATAAAGGAAAAAATGGCGTTGAAATTCAAAATTCTAAGAACGGAAAGTAACTAAAATAACAGCCGTTTTCTTCACAAAATTTTTCAGAAAATAACGGTTGTCATTTTCATTATAATGGAAGAATAACGGCTATTATAACGAACATAACATCAGTTAACGGCTGTTTTTTAAACCAAGGTTAATCATCGTTGACTTGCATCACATGCCATTAATGTACCTATATGAAAGACCATTGATGGTATGTATGTATGTACGGATCAGTGGTCTCCAAGAGTTCCTGCCGAATGGCACATACAACTGTCGTTGACAGAAATTATCCAGCTCAAGGGTAGTCCGGGTCCAATTTTTTTGCACCAATAATGCACCTACATTCTCGGGGTTGATTCCAAGAATCCAATGGTGGTTGTGCTTTGGCAAAAAGTCAAACAACCGCTGTTGGATTCTCGGAATCGATGCCCGAGAAAGTAGGTGCATTTATAATGATCTCATTATAACATTATAACGGTCACTTAATGTCACCGTTACCATGGGTGATATCAATCACATTTGAGTCGGAGAAAAAGTCAGAATATTATTATTTTTTAAATAACCTTGAGAGTAAAAATTTTTTTTTTTTTTTTTTTTTCAAAAATAACGGCCATTGGCCAAATATGAGAGATAATTTGTTCCACCACAAAGAATTATTTTACATTTGCATCCCAAAAAATTTCCATGACACACATCAGCCGGGATATATTGGGGCATTACTGCTATAACGGCCGTTATTTTCATTATAACAACCGTTTTTAAACCATGGTTTTTACCATGAGAATGACCTTTTTATGGGTATTTCTAAAGTTCGAGAATACATGGGCATTAGTAATTATTTTTTATTTTCAAGGGTGTTCAAAAATATCATTTTCTTTTTTGTTTCTCAATGAGTTATATACTGTGGAGCACGCTTTTCGAGGGATGCTTTCAAAATCCTTTAAAAAAAAATTATCCCCAACATATCCTTAAATTTAAGCCTTTTTGGTACTAAATCCAACGGCTAAAAATTATTAATCAAACTGATTTTGGTATGTATAGGCTAAACATCCATGCAGTTACTTGCTAGGATCTTAACGGTTAAGACTTTAGCTTCCCGCACCTGTCACCTAGGTGCTTTTGGAGTATTAGTTTGGGTCTTAAAATTTGGTATCAGAGCTAACCACGTCACGGGAGGAGTAATCCCGGGGCTCATTCAAAACAGAAAAAATAAGTGTATCAAAAAAATGTCGGGCACGATTACAAAAGTGAGAAAATAGGGGACTCAGAGTAAAAGCCACCTCAGAGTGTACCACCGTGGACGTCAACCTTGGAAGCGTGGTGAGATGTTAGGATCCTAAAGGTTAAGACTTAAGCTCTCCACACCTCTATTACTGATATGCTTTTGGAGTATTGGTTTGATGCAAGACCACGAGAGCCCTGGACATCCACTACATCCAAAGTCCTCTACATCTAAAATTTTCCTTGGCAGCTTTGTGAGGAAATCTAATGACTTTCTCTTGTTTGCATGCACATTTCACACGTGCAAGAGAGTCGGGATGTTCAATACGCGGGACCCCACCTCAAGAAAACAGGAGGTGAAGTGATGCTGATTGATCAGACGGTCAAGAATGGCCTTTTCCCCTAAGGAACGTAGGTAGGGTAAAGAAGCATGATATCTCACACAGAAGGGCAGTACCAAATTCCTTCCTTGGCTCACCTAATTAGTGCGATTTATTTTTAAAATCTTTTCTCGGATTTTTGCTTACCTACCATTCCTTTTACCAATGTAAGTTGGACCTGAAGTCCACCATCACTAATGGACCTAGCTTTCATATTATAGAAGAAAATTTTTGACATACCCCCATGTTATCTTTGAAATTTGACATACCTCTTACAATTTTAAAAAGCTGACATACCCCCATGACCTGATCCACCGTCTAAGACCGTTGGTTGAATCGTATTGTCATTTTAAAAAGAAGTCATAATCAATATGAGTCAACCAACGGTCTTAGACGGTCAACCGAGTCATGGGGTATGTCAAATTTCAAAGATAACCTGGGGGTATGTCAAAAATTCCCATTGTAGAATTGGACAAGCAACTCGTAATAAGTAATTAGAAACCCAGGTGTAGGTGTGTCCAAAATTAGTAAATTCTCGAATTATTGGCGAATTATACATACGAATTATCCATAAAAACGAACCGAACAACATCCTATTCAAAGGTTTGAAAAAATAACACTATGAAAATAATGCTAAAAAATACTCAAAAATCCACAGTTATCATGTTTCATGTTTCACAGTGGTGTCATTTGTCATAATACTCAAAATCCACGGTTAAAAACAAACCATGAAAGGACTCTAATCCAACAGATATAAATAACTAATCAGGATAAATTTTTGTATGTAAGTCCACTTAGGGATGGGAGAAACATCTATATGGTCATCGATCTCTAAGAGTATGCCATTTGTAAGATGATGACATGTGTAAGGTGCACCTGGCGGTCCTCTAGTTCTTTATAAATTCTGAAGAAACATATAAGACAGCCAAAATTTTCAATTTTTTGGAATATTCCTGATTTTCTGGATTGGCTAAATAATTCATGAATGGGTCAGGCTCCAGTTACCGCCCTAAAATGACAGGCTCCGGTTAAATGACACAATATGAGCCACGTGGCACACTCTTAGAGGACTCTGACCGTATAGGTGTTTGGCCAATCCCTAGGTTGACCTACAAACCAAAAATCAGCCTGATTAGTGATTTCTAGACGTTGGATCTTTGTAACTCAAATACTGCTAAAATTCCCACAATTGAGTGATACCTATGAAAATAAGTCAAATCCAACACTTATAAATCACTAATCAGGTTGATTTTTGGTTTGTGGGTCCACTTAGGGAACCATTAATTTTGGTTTCGGGTCCATATCAAACTACCCAGAACTGGAACCATTAATTTCGGTTCGGTTCTATTTCTCGTTCTTTTTTAGTCGGTTTCCAAAAACATGGACCGGTGTGTTTGTGGACCAAAAAAAAAGGTGATCAAAAGATCATAACCTGGTGTTAATCGTCGTGGTCAATGGTGCTACACAGGTTGGAGATCACGTGCCGGCCATTTGACATGATCGATATTAAAAAAGTCCATAGATTGTATGGTAGTCGTCCTCAAATCACTTTTAAACGTGATTCATTTTATAATGGGGCTGGCCCACCATTTGACTGTTCAGAAACAAAGAGTCAACACAAGCAAATAAACAATAACCATTGGATCAGTCACATTGCCTAAGATGCCCGCTTGGAAAGTTGGTAAAACTTGTGGGTGTTGATACGATTGGCACATACCTGGCTGAAACTTTTCACCCACTACCCACTAACTTGCAGCAACACCATGCGACCGGTTCGCTTTTGCGTGACCACCCACAATGTGAGTCACGTGGTATATACGGATGTTTGGCCAATCCCTAGGTGGACTTACAAACCAAAAATCAGCCTGATTAGTGATTCCAAATCTTTGGATCTTTATACCCCAAATAATGCTCTAATTCAACGGTTAAAATCAACCCATGAAAATGACTCCAATTCAATGCTTAGAAATCAGTAATCAGGTTGATTTTTGGTTTGTAAGTCCACTAGGGCCCGGCCAAACATCCATACGGTCAGTGTCCTCTAAAAAATATGCCACGTGGCTCGTATTGAAGCTGATCATGGGCGATATAAACTTGTTCTCGTTGACCCACTTCCATATGGGTGAAGATCGTAACCTTGTTGGAGGCTCAGACCAATTACCCCATTAACCACCCGGAGGGAACCAATTAACATTAACTTATTGCCTTGTAAAGTGTGCGTTCTAGCATCTATGATCCGGTTTTTCATTGACAGGGACAAGGAACAATTGGCTTCTGCCTTGTTAGGGAGGCTAGCCTTCCTGCTACTTTGAAGCTCAGCTTCATTGCTCAATGCTAGAGGTGGGCAAAAAAGTGAGCCCCCCACAGTTACCAAACACAGGCCAGAGTAGGATTGTGCATTTTATGGCCGTGTTTCTGGTTTTCCAAACAGGCACATCATGAATCCTCACATGTGGCCTCCATGGTTTCAAATTTGGACTGTCTAAACATGGGGTGACAAATCAAATTTCAGATCGCTTGAACAATCCACTACTCATGTCGCACCATTGCAATCTCAATTGGACCACCAGGACAATCACGTAGGTTTATAATCCAACGGGACATTTGGACGAGTCCCATCAACGATGTTCGCGTAAATATCAATCTGACTACTTTCTTTTGGATAGTAAGAAAATAAAATCTAGCAAATGGTCCCTACAAATCCAGCAAATTTGATGGTTAAATTCATTCAATCAGACCTATTTTTGAAATATATCTCCTAGGCGGGACCCATCGAATGAATTATTAGGTCACACCAATGCATGTTCATAGCTGCTTCTTATCTTACCCTTCATACCAGTCAGTCATGAATTTTCAATTTTCTCTACCAACCCAATTCATAAGGCGAGTGAACAATGTGGTGTAAGTAGACCATAGTCACCATACAGGGGAAGGGAAAAACAAATCCAATTTAGTTTTCCGAGTTCTATTTGTTTAAAGGTCTGATCTTGCAGGTTTATATGAGAAATGGCAACTCAAAACACAGCTATGTAGATTACTCCCCATAGAATCTCTTCTATTACTCTTACGAAGAAGCAAACACATGGATTCAAAACAAACGGGTCAGATCTGGCCTAGGATTACCTCTCCACCGGAAACCTTGAAGTCAGACGGGGCATTCTCCACGTTCAGAACCTTAACCTTCCCATCTACCACATATGCTGACCATCTGTTGAGCAAATGCAGACAACATCAATAGGAGGCATATTATACATAAAACTCAATCAAGTCCTTAAAGGCTCGACTGGGCTCAAGCCATTCTCTCCCAAAAGAGTCAAATCATTCAGAAGCCAAAAGTCTTGAAACAATATCCCAACCTTAGAAACTCAAACATCGTACAAGAAGGCACAAAATGTGCATTGACATGGGGAGTAATTCCTCGAGTGAGGGAATTTTCTCCCTGCATATGCATGGGTATGCGTATACCTAGGAAAATTCACAACCCCCCACCCAAACACATCATGCATGCGTCATACCAAATATCTATATGTTGACGATGCCCATATCCACCAAGTAATGTGAGAAAAGGAATAACAAAACACAATGCTGAGTACAGTATGATAGAGTAGTTAATGCATACCTCTGAGAACGAGGTCCTAGCAGAGCAGCAGAGAGATCTATGCCTAAGTCCAAGCTCTTGTGGAAGCTCCCATCAAAGTCTCCATAAAATTCAATCTACAATGAGCAATAAACAAATAAAGATGCTGTCTTCAGCTAAATTGTAGCCACTCGTCTCTGCTTTCAAATTTTTTTTTTGATCGATAAAAGATATATATTAAAAGGAGGGCTGAGGAAGCCCCAAAAAACTATACAACAGAACAAAAGAAAAGGAAAGAGCTCCGAGAGCAACTACACCCAAAACCCAAGAACAAAGATCCCCGAAGAGAAGAACTCAATTACGAAACCATCTCTGCTTTCATAAAGGGAGAGATTAACAATTAGTACAATCCAAATGTATAGGTCTTTCCAAAGTCACAGCTAATGGAAAAATACTTTGATTCAAAATTTGACGCACCCAAAATGTGTCCAAGTCTATGTAACAATGACACGAAAACGTGTGTCGGTGTCCAACACAGATATGGGGTGTTCGATACAGTACCTTTAAGAAGCCCGAAATGAGGACATGTCCGTACACATGTATTATAATATAGGTCAGGCTCAGTGGACACAAATTTTCACACACAAAAATCGTCGGGGGCCAATATATAAATTAGAAGTTTTGGAATGGGATGATTTTTGGTGAGGATAGTCTCTATGATGAGGAGATCACCCTCACAAAAATTCAAATCATTCTGATATTTGTAGCATGGTTTACAAGTTGAAAAATTATGGACCGTCTATTTTTACCGTTAACTTGAAACCGACATTGGATGGTGTTAAAAATTTCAGAATGGGCTGATTTTTTGTAGGGGTGATCCATATGGTGAGGAGATCATCCTTACCGAAAACCAGCCATTGATTTATCTTCCATGTGGGTACACCAAAATTGTGTGTGAAAATGTGTCCGATGAGCTTGACCCTTATAATATAATGGTTTAGTTATATTTAAACCAAAAGTTTTTTTTAATATAAAAATAAGGAAACACATATATGGGCTGGGATAAAATGATTCATGCTATTCTTACTACTAAAATGACTAATGGACGTGGGGCCCACATAGAGATGAGTTAATGGCTAAAAACCCTAAAAGTGTTGTGCCCTTGTTACATAACTCTTAGTGAAATGGGATAAGGCGAACTCCAATGGGTTAATTACATGTATAATCTATTTTTTATAATTTTAAAAAATACTTCTAATGAAAATATTATCAATTAAAAAAAAATAGTTAAGGCTTGCTTAGCTTGCCTCATTTACACCCCGACGATGAACAAGAATCATAAATCACTTTCAACGCATCTGTTAATCTCCACGGTCCCATATCCTCTCAAATCTATTTTAATAACAAAGAAATCCTCTTCCATAGAAATACTACTGGATAGATTTTGCATTATGTAGGGAAAATAATTAAGTTACTTGTGTAGATTATGGAGAAAGCCTACATTTCCGAGCCTGCTGCTGGCAGGAGAATGGAGTATCAGGGACTCCAGATTTCTGCCAAGTGTATTCAAAAGCCCAAAAAATGAGATTAGATACTATTCTGAGGTTTTAAACAAGGTACGTTTTGATGTTCTTCATTGAGTTTTGCTAGGTCTAGATGGTCTTTATAAATGATCGGTAAATGGGGAATTCTTAACTCTCAAGTAAAAAAGGGAAACACTAAGTAAAAGCATTCCCTATTTACAAAAATTATAGAAAACTCCCTCTTTGGCAAGAAAGTCCGCCCTTAAGTTGGCATGTTTCTTGTTATAATAATTTTTGAACTCCTTTGATAGCCCAAGGTCTCAGCTACAATAGAAGTGAGGATCATTGCACTCTTGAGTTGATCACTTCTATATGAGATGCCAAACAAGCTTCATAGATTCAAAGCGCTTCACTGATTTGACTAAATGGATTACAAGGGTCTCCCTGTCGGTGGCACCTATTCGCCAGATATGAGAAGATAGTATACCTTTCATGGCTTCCTGGTGGATTGGATTTTTCAGATTCATTGGAAAGCAAAGTCCTACATCTTGGCATCATTTGTTTTTCATTATTGATGTGATAGTGTATAATTGGATAGCTTGTTATAGTTGTGACAAAAAAAGACCAAGCAGGTCTTTTGTTGTATCTATTGATGTATAATGTAAAGTGTTATTTGATAAAAAAAAAATGTAAAATATTAGCAACAACAACAAGAACAGAAAAAACGACCAAAAAAATATAACAACGACTAAAAATCTAATGGTGCACTGGATTTTCATTCCTCTTTTTGTAATCACAGTGAGATGATTCAAAGGTTGTAGATACAAAATAATGTAATAATTTATTTATTTATTTTTGTACATTTTCTGGTAAGGATTCTGCCAAACCCCAACTTACCTCCTAAAGGTTTTTAGTCACAAAAGAATTCAAATGTAGTCAAGGTGCACTGAGGCGCAAGGCGCACCTAAGGCGCCTTGAAATGGTCAAGGCGAGGCGCCTTTAGTAAAGCGCGTGCCTCAGCCCAAGTGCAAGGCGCGCGCCTCACTAAAATAACTAATTTTTTTTTAAATGTTAAAAATCAAAAAATCCTTATTCCTAATTGGCCCCCAAATCCCTTAAATTTACAAACGTCGCTTCTTTTATTTTTTGAAATTTTTTTACTTTATAAGGGTGTTTTGGTCATTCAACATTTTAACAATTCAACTTGTGAAAGAAAAATTTCGATAATAGTGTACATCATAAAAGTTGATGACGGATCAACAGTGTGAGCCACGTGGCATACTATTAGAGGCTATTGGCCGTATGGATGTTTGGCCTATCCCTAGATGGGTGATTAGTGATTCCTAACCTCTGAATTTGAGTACCCCAATAATGCTAGAAATTAAGACGAATTTTGATATGTAGTTCCAACTAGGGATGGGCAAGTTTTATGGCTTTTCGATTACTTGTTTTATATTTAGATAATGACAATGTTAACTAGAACCTATGATACTCGAATACATGTACCCCATCGTACCAGTGTTGACACGGATACATGTATGGGACATGGTACTGGCACATATTCCGGACATATCCATCATATATGCTGATATTTTTTAAAAAACAAAATTTAAGTAATAAATGATGCACCAGGTGCATCGTTTTCTGGTAAAGTTTTGAAAAGAATAGAAAAAATGATAAGTTCTTTATATTAAATTTATGTGGCCTAATGATTACTTGTTTTGTTATTTTATGATATTATTTTTCTTAATTTTTTATTATAATTTTCAATACTGTGCCTCGCTTCAGTTAGGCGGGTGCCTCGTCTTGCGCCTTGCACCTCAAGCTCCAGGGGTGCTAGCGCCTAAGTGCGCCTTGCGCCCTTAACTACCTTGAGTGCCGGTAATGAGGAGTGACTTCTGAAACTAAAGACGATTGGTATCAAAACTCACAATTCTTTTGAGGATTATATAGCATGAATTATTGAGAGGATGATGCAGCCCAAAAAAGGATGGAGCACCATATTATGGCGCACCAGAGGAGTACCTAACTGCATGCTCCACATTAGACGAGCTTATACTAAATGTAAGAGGTAAAAAATTGATCCAGAATCATAACCCTATTTATGGCGATATTCTTTTAAGTTAGCAAGTACCCAAATATCTCAATTACTGTACCGTTGAAAAATTATTTAGCTATACAATATGCTCAAAAGATGCATTTTGAACATGATTTGAGAGAATTTTGGGAAATTTTGAAAAAGGTTCTAATTTTGATTAGCTAGTTTTGATTTAGCTATTTTCTTTGAGGTTGAGTAAAAAAAGTTTTAGTAAGTCTTGAGAGTTTATAATTAGTGTTTTATTAATTGACTTTTATCTTATTGAGTCATTATTTAGCATGTTGGAAGAGTTTCTAGAAGTGAATTAGTATTATGTAGGAAATTAGTTTGCTTGGTATTTAAGTTTCCATTAGTCTTTTCGGTAACTGGTGCATTCACCGAGGCTCAAAGTCGCCAACTTTTTATTTCAAGGACTATTTGCTGGGCAAATCTCCATTTCCCCCATCTTATGATTCTTTTTTTATTTTGTTTTCCAGTTTTTATTTGGTTGACACGCTTGGAGGAATCTGTCTTAGATCAAGGGGATCCACTAATGCAAAACCCCATGAGGCACACATAAGTCTAAAACTGTAACAGTAGGAAAGAAAGCTTTCAATTAGATCTTTGATGCTATAGAGCTCACTCACGTCACTAAAATTTCTCATATTGATATGGAGGCTAACAAAATACCCAACTCTTAGATTGAAAAGGAGTAGTGCCGAGATTGAGATTTCAATTTTTTTCAAGTCAGGATTTGATGGGGGAGAGGCCATTAAACCATACAAAGTAAGAGTGCAAAAGAAAAAAAATATATTGCATATATATTTCCATTCTTCACACCTTTAAGTTATGCAACAGTCAAATATTAAATCCACCAGGAATGAGGACTAGAAGATAAAGAAAGCGTAAAAGAGAAGAACTTACAGCATCTTTGGCTTGAAGCTTCTCTGCCCATCCGTTCAAAGTATATGGATCGTTGACTGCTATACAAATTACAGAATCAATCCCTTTGGCTTTTAACTTATCGATATTATTCTTGTAACTGGGGACATGTTGCGCTGAACAAACACCCGTGTACGCACCCTGGAAAATGGTAAATAATGCAAATATCACAAAACTATGCATAGAATCAAAACATCAATCAACAAACGAAAAATTAAAAAAGGGGCTCAAATTCTATCAACTCAAATGATGTTGAGCAAGAAAATAAGACCTCACAATCATAAAAAAAAACAGTAGGATAAGAAATTTGGTACACAACCCATCAACCCCATTACATAATAAAAAAAAAAAAAAAAAAAAAAAAAAAAAACCATCAGTTATTCATTAAATTCTCAATTAGAACTCTAGTTAATATGTGAAAACAAAGTATCTTCAATCGATTTTTCTTAAGAAAAAAACCAAGAAACATTGGAGTCAATCATCAGGTACACATCAAACAAAACAATGAATTAATCAAATAAATATAGGAAACAAGATAACTCACTTCAGTAATGAACAAATGCCCATGTGGGGGCAGTCTTGGAGAGTTGGCCCCAAATCCCTTTGTCGGCTAGAGGAAGCTTGCTATGGAAGATGGTGCCAATGGCCATTATTTGGGGAGTGTGGATGGAAAGGAACAAGAGAACATTTCAGAGCAAGGAATGCTCATTCCAAGAGGTTATTTTGAGTATTAAGGAACTACTATTTAGGTGGGGTAATATCTCACAGGAGATGAGAGGCACTTTCTTTAGGGACTTGGTTTTTAGATTTGAACATATTTTGTGTTGACTCTAATTATTCTCTTTTTGTTCTTTGTAAGAGATCTCCTCGATCTCCTTCCCTTTATCTTAATATAGTATTATCCTCGACTTATCAAAAAAAAAAAAAAAAGCCCATTAAAGTATTAAACAGTAAATTAAAACAAACAACAAGCATTAGAACCCACAAGAAATGAAGCAAAAAAAAAAAGAACTTACAGGGAGCCCAAATATGACAACTTTCTTCTCCTGAAAATCAAATTACAGAAACCAACAACAGAAAAGTAAAGATTAGAAACTCTAAACACATGGAAAGAATCTAGTTTAGAGAGAGAGAGAGAGAGAGAGCAGATAACCTTAAAGATGTCCTTGAGAGGAGTTGTAGAGAACTTGGAGGAGACACCTTCGTCCCAAGATCGGGCCTTCTGAAGAGAAACATCCGGAGCAGCAGAGACTAAATCAGTACCGACTGAAACCGACGCGAAGGTCCTCGAGGCAGCAATTCGAAGACCACCCACCATCGACTTCATTGCAGAGCAGCTCGATCGCTTCAACATCGCAGACGCCATTCTCTCTCACCCACTATGTTCGTCTCTCTTTGTTACTCAAAAACTTTCTTGTAGCCTCTGCTTGTCATTTATTTTGGGTCATCAGACTCATCACCAAGCATCGAGTGGGTACGCCGTCATCACCAAGCATTGAGTGCGTACGTACAAGACAGAGAGACCCTAAGGATGATCTACCCTCATCATAGCCCATACACGTGGTGAATCTAAATAGGATGGCAGTAGGACCCACAAGTTGATGGTCCCACGTAGGAGATCTTTATTGCCAGAAAAATACATGATCCTAACCGTCTGTCCAAAATGGATGCCTCTTGAATGGGTGATGAGGGTTGATTTTGAGGATTGTTGAATGGAGTTTAGATCAGCAGTCCACTGTCCATCCATCCACAGCCGTTGCTTGTATATTTTTCTTTACCATTTTCCCCTTTTTATTGTTGAAATGATTACTGAACTCTCAGAGTCTCAACCATGGTTTAAAAAATGGTGGTTATAACGGAAACGGACCTCCGCCGTTACGTTACGTTACATACCATTTCAACGTGTAGAAAATAGCCGTTATTTTCATTATAATGGCCTCTTTTGAAAATAATGGCGTTATTTTATGAAAAAATTGTTAAAAAACCCATTATTCCCTGTTATTTTCCTTTATAAAGTTTACTGAAAATTTGAAATTCAAAATTTGAAATTTGAATTTTACGGCCTGTTTGGTAATGCACCGCGGCAGGAAAATAAAATATTTAGCCGGTGCTAATATTCACCCGGGTGCGTTTGGCAGCCACTCATCCTCGGCAAATATTTAGCCGGGCCCACATATTTGCCTTCCGCGGCGGGAAAGCATTTGATCATCTCCCCCCGTGTAAATATTTTCATGCCGATTATGCCTTGGTGAGAAAATTTTATTTTCTCGCGGGAAAATCACTATTTTCAATAAAAATTGATTTTTTAATATATAAAAAAGATAAAAATGAATTTTTTTTTTATCCTTTGACATAATATGTGGTTCCCGCACTTGTCCAACCTATTTTTGACTTACTTTGATATGTGGGACCCACTCAAATTGAAAGAAAATGAAGTAAGCTGAAGTGAGCTAGCTCATACCCGTACCAAACATTGTTAATATTGATATGAGCAAATATTTAGCCAAGATAATATTCGCCTGGCAAAATATTCTTTTTCTCACGTACCAAAACACTTTTTTTTTTCGTGTTTTCCATTTTTTCCTGTTTTTTTCCGTTTTTGGTCCTGTGCGTTACAATCCGTTAACAGAAAAAAACAGGTTATACAGGCCGCTTTTAAACCTTGCTCTCAACTGTGTGTGTTGTGGGTGGGTAAAAGCTTACCATGTTAGAACTTTCTTCCATTTAAATGTTTTAACTCAAACCAAGGTTTTTTCAAAAATAATGGCCACTATTTTTTCGGATAAGCAGTAAAGCAGATAATATTTCAGTTTCTCTAATTCAATTATATACAGAGAAACAACTGTATTGATGACAAATTCAGCCTCATTATTCGAATCAACGGCTCATACAAAAAGTGGATATAACAAAACAATGGAACTGATGCAGTATCTGAAACACCCATATCAACGGCTCAATATCCGAAAAAAACTGATGCTTTGATGTCCAAACTGGGTTTTTAGCACCTTGAGGAGCTTGTCAAGATCCACGAACGTCAACTGCCATCCAAAAGAATGTGTACCCATATCAAGCTTCCACTGTTTCAGGTTCCTACAATCTCGGAACTATTAGGATCAACGTGTCAGACCCATGTTCAACAGGAACTACCGAGCATTGAAACATCGCTTTTTTGTAAAGAAGCATGGAAAACAAACATCAAATGAGCAACAATTGGCTTCTTACAGTCAATTACTTTTTTAGGTCAGACAGTTTATTCAATAG
Source organism: Euptelea pleiosperma (assembly GCA_035048495.1). NCBI lineage: Eukaryota > Viridiplantae > Streptophyta > Magnoliopsida > Ranunculales > Eupteleaceae > Euptelea > Euptelea pleiosperma. Next base: position 30,555,739 of record CM068546.1, read on the forward strand.
AGGAGAAATCCGAGTTCCCCTCCGGTACCCAAAAGACTGACTACTGTATATTCATTAGGTCAACCTTGGAGATTCTCCTATGCCCCAAACTGATCAGATCAGATGAAAGCAATCAACTGACCTATGGCATTTCTTTTAGATGGTCAAAGAAAAAAATATGAACTGCCCACCAACGACTTAACAGAATGGATGGTTACAGTCGTTCAATCATGTTGGTTTTGGCGTAGGAGATGCACAACGTGGGTTTGATACCATTCCCTGAATGTGTGGCCCTTGTGCATGTAATGAAGATGGCAGACTCTTCACAGGGTCCATCTGATCCGGGCCTTGGAGATCTTAGATATATAATTGGAACCACAATCATCGAGGTATGAGAAAGACTGTCGTATAATACTCACTAATGTCTCAAGGATACTACAGGCAAACAATTAATAACACTGCGGTGGAGTTTTCAAATCTTACTCTGGCAGGGGTGAGATTTTGGGTGGCACCTACACTTCCTATCGTTTAGACGAAATTTATTTTGGAGGAAGTAGAAAACCATATCCTAGGAAAGCAATCTTTGGTGGTGTATCCTCTGATGAACTAAGGGAGTGTTCTTTGATAGATCAGATGAGGACGGAGTGATCTATGTTGTGATCAAGCGTTCCTGGTGTTGTGTAAATGTTTGAAGCTTTCTGAGGTACCAAAGGCAGCTATATGAATTGAGGGGGCGTCAAATCAATGCAACTAGACGGCTAAAGGGCTAATCACCCTTTGCCACACTGGTTTATTCCTATATATGCATTACGTATATTCTTTATTCATAGTGAAGCAAAAAACCCAGGCATACATGGCTAAATATGGAGTAGAATGTACTTCAACAAGGACCTGGAATAATATGCCAAACTTGCAACATGTTGTCAACTAATAAAAGCTTTTGTTTCATTATCTTAATAGATTTCCATTTGCTTGAAAGATGATCATAAATGTTCAGTTTGAATACTTTCCTTTATGTATCTGGAGTCAATTAGCTAATATAGTTTTTTCTTTGAAAAAAACTACTGTGAACTCCACACAAAAAAAGTGATTCAGGCATGCCTATTTTTGATGATGGGGGCACATCTCTAACACCATTCAAACCTTGCATTTATTGCAAACCTGTTTATTCTTTGAAAAGACCAAATTGCCTTACCTTTTTCAAGGTGAGGGCAATTGGTCATTCGAAGAAAAACCAGGTCTGCATCAAATGAGAAGTGTGAGAGTGCCCATTACTAAAAATAGGTATGCCCAAATCACTACCCAAAACCAAACCATTAAAGATATGGATATTAACGGTGTTCATGGACAAATGTGCAGCCTAATTTAGAAGACCAGAAAATTCTTCCAAAATAATATGGTAATTTAAAGTCTTGCAAGATTTAACATAGTAAAAGATTTACATGACTAAATGCACCATAAAATTTTGTTTTGTCTAACACATCTGCATCAAATGAAAAGTGTGAGAGGAGTGCCCCATTACTAAAAATAGGCATTCCCAAATCACTACCCGAAACCAAACCATTAGAGATATGGGTATTAATTCGAGTTCATGGACAAATGTGCAGCCTAATTTAGAAGACCGAAAAATTCTTCCAGAATTATATTGCAATTTAGAGTATAGCAAGATTTACCATAGCAAAAGTTTTACATGACTAAATGCACCATAAACTTTTGTTTTGTCTGACACATGAATATCTAACTAATTCTACCATATAACAAGGATCCTATATATGCAAAACAGATCAGAATCATCCATACTTTCTAAACATTCAATGAGAAATTGGTTTCAACTTTCAAGCAGTAAGCAAAAGCAGCCCAAAAACAAAAAAATAGAACTGGGTCTTCTGTTAGAGAATGCTTTCTATTTTCTAAAAATACTTACTATTCTTTTGGGCACTCCACCTTGCTACACATCCATACCAATTCCATTGGAAGCCTAGAGCTGCAACACGCAGAACACCAGCAGCAACCACCTCAACAAATGCCATCAGGGGTGATCTCTGGGGGGATAAACCAGCAGTTACTATAGACAGCATGAGTCCCTCGAGATTGCAGGGGACCATGAAGGTTCCAGATTTTATGCCATTTAGAGCCTTTTTGACAACTTCATCAGCCTTCATTGCACCAGAAGAGGCTGCAATAATACTGCTGAGCTCTGGTCGTTTCATGTTTTCTGAAATAAGTGAGCACATCTTAGTAAAAATCCAGTCAAGTATCAATTACAATTATACACTAAACAAAATGCGAAGCTCCTGCAAGTCACAGCTCCAAATTTTATTTGCAGTGGCATTTGAAGCAGGTTAGACAAAATGCAGAACTGATTCAAAATCAAGCAGACTCACATCACATTGACTTATATAACAAGAAATTGTATAATAATTGTATGGTATGATTTGATTTTAGTGTCATTATACACTTGGGGATGTGATTTCTGGAGCTAAACAACATAACCATTCCTTTTCAGGAGTGGCGGGGTTTGCTTTATACATGGCTGCTGAGATGGTGGGCCCAAAGGGGTCCAGAAGTTTCATTACAGAATCTTCTCCTTATGTGGAAAGCCCAATGGCACTCCACAAAGTGGGAGGCATGTTTCATTTACCTTTTTCTATTTTAACATTTTTTTGAGGTTCAATGGCTGCAATTCGTATGATATAACTTGAACTGATTCAAAACCCAGCAAACTCACATCACATTTACTCATGTAACAAGAAATTATATGAAATAAAGTGATTTTAGTGACATTATAAACTTGGGGACATGATTTCTAGAGCTAAACTACAGAACCCTTTTCAGGAATGGCTGGGTTTTCTTTATACATGGCGGCTGAGGTGGTCGGCCCAAAGGCGTCCACAAGGTTCCCTACCACAACTTCTCCCTTTGTGGAATGTTTTATCCCAATAGCACTCCACTATGTGGCAAAAGGAAGTACATTTCTTTTGCTTCTTCCTATTTTAACATTTTTTTTTAAATTCAATGGCAGCAATTCGTAGGGGAAATATACAATACATGGTAGGTTCGAGGCATGGCGTGGACAAGGGAAGTATCCACATGGCTTATCCTAAGGGTTGTCTATCAGATACACACTCTGGATTGGTCATGTCAGCCTCCCTGTGGCAAGAAAACCTGGCCTTTTGAGAAGAGTGCTGGGGTGTCACTCAAGAAAACCTTTTGCTTGAAGACACGCATATTTTGATAAAAAGGATTCATCGTAATTCCAAAGCATCAAAGGCTCTAAAAAGGTAAGCAGAAGGCCAAAAACAACGTAGTCTGAAGTAGTAAGAAATGATTTGAAGAAGTACACATTAACAGAGGATATGGCCCTGGAAAGAATGGAATAGCAGATCACGATTGGTGCAGTCAATCCCAAATAGTTGGCACAATGATAAGATGATGATAACATGGTGATGTATTCGTGTTAAGTTATGAATTTGATAATGCTACGAGTTATGTCAAGACATATATAGTGTAAGAACATGTTTATAATATACTTCTAAAAGAAAATGGCCAAAGTGTGAATTATAAGATCTCCAGGGTAGGACCCATCAAAAAGTGGGTCCCATCCCTTGTATAGGCATTAAATGTACCACCATGCGATTGATACACGATCCTTACAGTCTACTGGATAGGTACTGTAGCTCCTCTTTAGGCATATGTCAAATAGGTTTCCAACATATGAACTCTCAAATTCAAGTTCAAATTAAGATCTTTGAAAAGGTTTCTCTTAACAGATTCAAGTTCTTGAAGACAACAACTAAACAAGCTTAAAGCAGGTTTCAAACCTTCCACTAAACCAGGGGTTTCAGTATCTGGAGGGAATATTAGTGACACGTGGATGTTATCTGAAATAATCTCTTGCTGCAATGCCTCTCCCAACCCACGAAGGCCAAATTTACTAGCCGAATAAGCTGTGTACCCATAAACACCCACCTACCAAAACATGTTTCCAGTCAACACAATCACAAGGAAGAGAGAGTTTGCATAGAATACCAAAGACTTCAAAAAGAGAAAATCTTACAATACGTTAGAGTACTCAGTGTCAGAATAGATCAGTTACAGCCATAATGTACATCAAAATAGAAAATAAGATTGATTATGCCCCTTCTGAATGGTTGTCTCCAATCTCACATCCTCAGTAGTGCAAATAAAATTAAAAGAAAAAGTAATTAAGTCTACTCTTTAAGAGAGCAAGCTAACATCTATTTTATATTTTCAAGAAGAAGAAACTAAAGAACAATTGCACTGCTTGGGTGAAAATTGATTCCATCCACTGCATCTCGAATACGGGTTCATCAAGTTTGGCAAAGAGGAATATGGAATTAATCGAATATAACTCTCAAGAAAGAAATTTTACAAAGCATCACACTCTCAAAAACTTAAATCCATAAAGAGAAAATGGGAAGAAATGTTACAAAGCATAGCAACTCCCAATAAACTTTATTAAGTAGAAAGAAAATGGAAGTAAATGCAAGAACATTGCATCAAGGTGGAGATGAAGACAAAACTTTCTTCCCACTAAAACAGCAACCACTATCAACAGGTCAACAAGGTAGACGACATTCTGCTTTGCAGCAAGAATGCCAATTACAACAAATCATTTTAATCAACCTATTAAACAAAGATCACAACTCACATTTCCCACCACTAAAAATCGTAACTCGTAAACCTTGAAATATTAATGCAAGCATCATAGGTTGATTAATATATATATATCTGATGGACGATTCTCATTAAGTTCATGATGTCTACTGAATCAAAACTTACTTCACCAGATGAATTCAACATCTTATTATCACGCTTCATGCAATTTTCAACATATTGCAGATATGGTTGTGAAAACTCCTAGGTGAGCCCAGGCGTGGAACCTGGCTGGTCACCCAGGCACGCACTTCATGACTGTTGCAGCCCAACACAATGGGGATTTTGAATATTACCTGTAATAATATACTTCATTCCGCTAATTTAGTAAAATAAATTAATATTAGGTTTAGAATCATCATCATCTAGGTCACCCAGGCACGCACTTCATGACTGTTGCAGCCCAACACAATGGGGATTCTGAATATTACCTGTAATAATATACTTCATTCCGCTAATTTACTAAAATAAATTAATATTAGGCTTAGAATCATCATCATATACACTTTATCCCAAACATTTGGGGTTGACTTGGCACTTGGCAGCATCATCATCAACACCTTATCCCAACTACTTGGGTTCAGCAACGTGAATCCTATTTTGCCTTTCAACTCTATTTAGAGCTACAGCTTCTGTTAAGGCACGTGTCTTCAGATATTTTCTTACAACCTCAATCCATGTCATTTTTGGCATCTATCTCTTTCAAAGCTTTCAACTTGCACCAAAGCACTCAATCTCATTGGTGCTGTTGTTTGTCTTCGTTGTACATGTCCAAACCATCTCAATTGACTTTCTTTTATTTTATTTCCTACTTGAGCTATTCCTAAATTTCCTCGAATGTGCTCATTTCTCATTTTGTCTTTCTTGGTCTTTCCACTCATTCATCTCAACATCCTCATCTCGGCTACACTTATTTTACGAACATGTCATTTCTTGATTGCCCAATATTCAACTCCCAAAAAATAGCTACTCTTATTGCATATTGTAAAATTATCTCTTTGATTTGATAGGTAGATGTCATCGTATAATAAACAAAAGCCATCTCTACTTTAGCCACCTAGCACTAATTTTATAGTTCACATCTTCATCAATCTCACCATCGTTATGATAATCAAACCTAAACAATGAAAGTGATCACCATGGGGTATTTCTTGCCCATCAATCTTAACTAACATTTCATCCCTATAAGTGTTCTTACTTACTAATGTTATACTTCATGTACTCTGTTTTTTTTTTTGATAAGTTAAAAGGATCATTAACAAAAAAGGGAAAACCCCCCAGAATACATCCTAAAAGGACCTCTAGAGAAGATCCTTAAAGCAGAACTATATAAAAATTACATGGGAGAAGAACCACTTAACATCTCTTCCCATCTGAACACAAAAGCATCAAAGAAGCATCCTCTGAACTCATAAGAAGAGAAAGACCAAAGATACAAAAGGGCTTTGACCTTCAACACCACCCTAGGAATGTCTTCTTCTTTCCCTTCAAAGGTGCGGGAACTTCTCTCCTTCAAAGAAACAAATACTTTAAAAGCCTTAGTTTCTAAAGTATCCCTCTAATTTCTAGTTTTGCATTTACTCCCTCTTTAGTCTCATCAACCAATACTACATTACATGCAGATAACATACACCAAAGGACCTCTTCTTAAATATGAGCAATTAATCTATCCATAAAAAGCGCAAAAAGGTATGGACTTCAGCCGATCCCGGGTGCTTGCCCATTGTAACTGAAAGCTCACTTGTCACCACCAACTGTTTTTGCACTAATTACCGCTCCAATATACTTATCCATAATAATATCAATATAATCACTCGTGCCTCCTTTTTTTCCAAACAGCTACCAAATTAACACTTTGGGGACTACCAAATGCTTTTTTTAAGTCAATAAAGCTTGAGTAGATACGTTGTCTTTTCTCAAAACTTTTACATTAATTGTTTAAGTAAAAAATATTCTAACTATTATTTTTTAGAATATCAATGTAAAAAAGCAAACGCAGCTAAACAAGTCCATCAAAATAAAAACATAAGACATACACTGAGGTATTGATGGTGATTCTCAAATATCGCAGAACAGAATGTGATACGATGAGATAGAATGCAATAGAAACAAAGATAGGGAACGGGTTACCCACTCCTAACGGTCGAAGTGAGCCCTTTCATTCTGAATTAAAGAATTCAGAATGAATCAAATCTCCCCAAGTAGGATTCGAACCTACGACCAATCAGTTAACAGCCGACCGCTCTACCACTGAGCTACTGATGAACAACGAGAAATTAGATCTCATAGAGTTCAATTCCCGTTGGTATTCCAAACATTGATAAAAATAAAATAAAAAGTCCTCTAGAAACCCAAGTACCCAAGTCTTAAAGCACTAATAGAGGATCATAAATAGAAACCCTCAATGATTTGATGTTGTTCCTATGCATTAGAAAGAGAGAGGAAGAGAGAGAGATAACCTGATCTTTGATTTTTTTTTTCCCTTTAAAAGAAAAGAGAAAAAAAATCAGATGCATTATTGATTGCTTGACCAAATATGGATTGATTTTAGGATGGGCAAGACTATAGGAATAGCTTTGTAAGAAATCTTAGAAGTACTTTTTTCATGTGTAAAGAGCTAAATGATTAATGGGATAAAAGTTTTATCAAAAAAAGCTTTGCAACTCTGCCATTATCGTTCTTTTAGCATTGCATTCCTAGTCCCCACTCCCAAGCCCAGATGGAAGACTACGTCCAGTTAGCAGTTGGTGCATAAAATTTTGCCATATCCTTTCATGAAGCCTTATCCATTGTTTCAAGTTCGTGCTCGGGTGTTACCTAGAATCGATACACTGCATCAACACCCGAATGCAACGGGTAGTGAGCAAGGTTGGCTAGGGCTAAGGTGTTCCCAATAAGCACCATGTTTCAACAGTGCCTGGTTGCAAAATGCACATGATTGGATGAGTGCGGCTAAAGAAGTCAATTTAAGAGAGTAGGATTCATCTAACCACTTGGAATGTAGGGGCTTTAAAAGGTAAGAGCATAAGCTTGTTTACAAGAGATAAAATATAGGGACACAAGCCAAGGAAATTTATGGGTACAAATCCTTAGTACACAAGAAAGGACAATAATCAAAATGGGATAGTGATAAATTTTCTTTCTTTTTCTTATAGGTAAATGAGGAAATATATATAAAAAACAGCAATGGAAGAACCACTATAAATGGCAACATGAAAGAATTAAATTATATGAGTTAAGAGATTGGGCAATAGGTTGTTGTCAATAAATTAGTGTCAAATGAGGAGAGAATTAAAAGAATTAATGCCAATGAATTGTAAGTTGGATTAGAGAAAAGCATGAAGAGATGGTTTTGGGAAGAGATGGATCGATTAATTCAAGAAATCCCTGATGGAGAGAAGAGATTTATATGAGGGGACCTAAATGGTCATGTAAAGAGAGAATAAAGGCTATGAGAGGGTGCACGGAAGATAGGGATTTGGGAAAGAAATGAGATTGAAAATGTGATCCTGGAAGTTTATATGAAATATGATCTTGCAATGCAAGTATCTATGTTATGATCCTAGAGGTTAAGACTTAAAACTTTCCACACCTCTATCACCTAGGTGCTTTTGGTGTATTGGTTTGGGTCTTAACATTTGGTATCAAAGCCAACCCCACATCATGGGTTCTAGTCACGGGAGGGGCGACCTGAGACTTAAGGAAAGGGCTACCTGGGGGCTCGCTCAAAAAAGAGAAAATAGGGGTACCGGAAAAAATGCCGGGGGCTCGCTCACAAAAAGTGAGAAAATAGGGGTACCGGAGTGAAAGCCGCCTTAGAGTGGGCCACCGTGGACGTTGGCCTTCGAATCGTGGTGCAATGTTACGATCTTGGAGGTTAAGACTTAAAACTTTCCACACCTCTATCACCTAGGTGCTTTTGGTGTATTGGTTTGGGTCTTAACAATCTACTTGAAAAAAGAGAAATAAACATTTGTTACTTTCAGAAGTGGAACAAATAGGAGCCAAATAGACTTTTTCCTACTAAAGAGAAATGACTGAGAATGTAAGGTTATTCCAAGAAAGTGTCTAATAACACAAAGTATGAAAGAGTTGGAGATAGCTAAGAACTATTGATGGAGAGACAAATGAGTTTCCAATCAGGTGAGTTTATGATGTAGACATCATACCACCCTACAAATGCAGGAGGAAGAACAAGGCCCACGTTACGTTGTGGGTTGATCATGGACACTTTTGAAGACCCATGTGTACATGTGGCACATCATTCAAGACTCTACACTAGGAAGATGTGCACATGGGGGATGTTTGGCGCATTTGGGAGAGATTTGACGCACACTTGGCATTGCGTAGAGGATTGGAGGAGCTACATGGGACACACGTTGGATCATCTTGGACTTGGGTCCATTTACATGGGCCTGGGCCCATTCTTTATAGAGGGCGTCACCATCGACTTACCCTTTGGCATACTTTTTAAAGTTATAATTTGTTTGATTGGGTTCTGAGTTCTTTGGTATTTGATTAATGTCTTTTGGGCTATATTTTATTTCAACCATTGGATAATTTGGATGTTTTAATTTGTTTTAAGGGTCTAGATTAGATTAGGATTTCTGCCTCATTTAAATGCTTGTTAAACATTCTTTGGAGTTAGTTAATGATAATGAATGCTTGAAGGAATGAATTGAAGAACTTTTGGGACTTCCTCCTACGATAGGTGTTTGGCGTGAGGCCAATGGTTTGATTTTCTCAGCAACTCCAGGTATTCTTCTCAATCTCTCTTTTCTTTCTGCTGATCTTCAACCTTGCTGCCCCCCAACCATACCTGCAGAAACCTATTTGCCAGTCCCATGAAGCATCATATCTTGCTGCCAAACCCTTAAGGTCTGGAATTTGCAGATGTCAGCCTCTAAACCCCAAAATACCTATTGCTGTCATCCCCTAAACCCCATATACCTGCTGCTACCAGCCTCCATAAACTTCCCCATAACTCCCAGATCCGCACCTGCCAGACCCTATGACCTCAAACCCTGCAACCAAAACCCCATCAGCCCCCAAATCTTCAAACGTCGCCTTCCATATCCCTCTACCTTGTTGGCCGATCCACTTTCTATGGGTCTCCTTTGAAACCTAGGCCTCCCATGCCCAACTGAAATCCCCAGAACCTCTAACATCTGCAACCGTCAGCCCCTTACCAAAGTCTGCTGGTTGAACCCTATATTTGCACAACCTCACCCACAGCTTGCTCTTGGGATAAAGCTCTAGTCACCCCAAGTGACTCTACTGTTGGCTGATCACTCACATGCCCTTTAAACCCTTATTCATTGTATTACATCCCCAAATCCTAACCCTTATATACCACCCGAACCATTATAGGTCTGAATCTGCCCATGTGATGATGCACAATTGTTGTGGACTACTGGAAAGTTACTTCTATTGAACCTTTAAATTGTCCAAAGTGATATCATGCATCCTTATGCAATATTATCGCTACATTCAATGAACTAAGCCATAAATATCATCCTTCATTCTAGATTTTGTTTAAGAAAATTCATATCGATTGTATGGATTGGCCCTAAGTCTGTGGAACCCTAACACTTCCCTTAAACACTCGCAGATAATTATCAGGGGGTTCACACTGCGGGATTGTGATTCGACCCGAACCCACCTACGAGGTCTTCCTTAGTTACACGTGATTGGTGACTGCTTAATATATCTTATTTCCCTCAGTAGTTGATTTTAAATCTCAGCCTTGCATGCTTAGCCATATCATTCATCCTGCATCAGTTTAGTTACACTAAGGGTCAGCCTTGAGCCCGTATCATTTTTCACTAGTTATGAATCATGTTCAAAAGGAGGTCCCTTGGTGCATGTTGTTTGTAGATTATGTAAATACAAAAATATAACCATAAAAGGGTTCCTTGGAATCTAAGGATCTTAATATACGTTAGACCAGACAAAGTATATGACATGCAACTCCAGTAAGAATATGCATGTAAACAAGGCATTAATTAATACAAATGGGTAGGAGATACCAAAATGACTACTTATGTTTTCACAATTCGATTATCCATATAGAAGAACAGACTGGAGAGGACGTTGCCCATAAAACCTGAGTTGGATGATTGAAGTGGAGAGATCTTCCAGAGTGCCATGTGACCGAAGCACAGCCATCAAACTAAAGGAATCATATGACAGCAATAAAACTGGATACGCTTTATGAAGCAGAATGTTGGCCAATCAAAAAATGCCACGTATAAAAAACAAGTGTAGTTGAGAAGATGTTATGATGGATGAGTGGAAAGACGAGGAAAGATAAAATCACACGACAAAGGGAACACTTTGGTGCGGGTTGAAAGCTCTAAAAGGACAAGGGGAAGGCCAAAAAGGATGTGGATCAAGGTAGACACACTAATGGAAGAAACGACCCTAGATAAAATGGAATAGCGGAATAGGATTGTGTAGCTGACTCAAAATACTTGTGATAAGGCTCTAATGATAATGAGGATGATGAAAGATTTTAAACCTTTATGCAGAACATTTGAAAATGTTACGGCACTTACACACTAGGCAAGCATCTAGCAGAAATTCTTGCCTAGGCTGTCTACCACCTAGCCTTATAAAACCATCAAAGCCTAGGTGCTTGCATCTAACAACACTAATTGTAGACTTTAACTTAATTGTCCGATTTTTACTAACTTAATTATACTCTTACAGTATACAAATTTATCAAACATCAAAAATTCAATAACCCATCATCAAAATCACAATCAGTTCTAAGAATTCATTATATAAACACAAAGATAACACAAATGTACCATATACCCGACCCGCCTGGGACGACATGAGAGCGATTGAAGCGGGTCTCCGGTCCTTTCGATTCTTCATCCCAGGCAGAGCAGCCTTGATCAAATTGAAAGTACCCATCAAATTTCCGTCGATCATGAACTTAACCGTCTCCAATTCTTGCAAACCCAATTCTTGGGGAACAAACACCCCTCGATTACAGATGAGTATATCAATGGGACCCGCTTCATCGATCGCTTTCTGGACAGCTTCGAAGTCTCGGACATCGACGCTGAAAACAGTGACGTCGATGCCAGTGGAGAGGCGGATAGAGTTCCGTGCTTCTTCGAGCTTGTCTGGGTTCCTAGCGAGGATAGAGACACGGGCGCCCTGTGATGCGGCTTGGTGGGCCAGGGCGAGGCCGATGCCACTTGATCCCCCGGTGATGAAGACGTGGCGACCCTTGATTAGGATCTTGACGGGTTTAGGGCGAACGATTAGGGTTAGAAGAACGAAGAGGAGAGTGAGAGGAACAAGGAGGATGAAAATGAAAGAGAAGGTTAGTGGCCGCCATTAATGGAGCTCGAGAAACCGCAGAATTGAACCAGAGCAGTGTGGGACCTGTGGGTTATCTTTTACTGTTTTCTCTTCGTTTCACTTTTGGTGCTTCGCGGGAGTATTTAAGATGATGCGCGCACTTGATTGTGGCATCTAACAAAATCGTACGGAACGGAACACATTTCACTGTTCGAAGCCTAGTTGGTAAGTTCGGATAGCTCAAAAGTTGGCTTATAATTAGGTTTTGGGCTTAATAATTCGATTATGATCCAAAAATTCGATGTTAAAAATTCACAATCAAAATACGAAGGTGTAAAAGACTTGAAGATATTAAAGTTTACGTCTCGAGATAATAGGGCTGCAACTTGGGCTGGCTCAACCCGAGCCCGACGGGTTGAACCCGACATTAGGGTTGGGTTGGGTTAGCCTTTTTAAAACTTGGGTTGGGCTCGGGTTAGAATTTTTGTAACTCGATCAAATTGGGTTGGGCTAGGGTCGAGGCTCAGCCCAACCCGACCCAACCCAAGCCCGACATACAAACTACATATATGTATTAGTATACTAACAGACATCCACATTACATTCGGCAAATGTAGCAACTTATGGATGTTTGTCCTTAGCAAACTACAACCCTTGTGTGAGATTACAAAATGTTCTTCAAACTATATTTTGGCATTTTATGTGATCGGTTTATATTGAAAATATCGTGTTTTATATGACGATTATTTTTTGTTATTTCTTTAGTAACTTTTATCATGCATTTGAGTTAATGTTATTTTCCCTTATTATGAAAATATTATATTTTTTTATGAGGTGTTGGAAATGAAGCTATTCTTTAATGGTTAGCATAACGATTATTGTATTGACCAATAAATTATTTTAATTTGAAAAAAAATTTTAGCAATCTTTCCAATCAATAAAAAGAATTAAGAAATTGACCAACTTGACTAACCCGACCAATCCGATAGGGTTGGGTTAGGGTTGGAAAATCTAGGCCCGACCTTCGGTTAGGTTGGGTTAGGGTTCACACCCTCTAAGATTGGGTTGGGCTAGGGTTGACCTCCAACTTGACCCAACCCGCCCTAGTTGCAGCCCTAGGTGTCAGGGCCCACTTCCCGACAAATGAACTAACGATTAATCTAAATTTGTGTGAAGCCGTATGGAGTTCAGTGATATAAATGATCAACAGAGCATGTTTAGACGAATTTTACAAAAAAAATTATATCCGTTATAATTGCCGTTATTTTTTAAAATATTATTTTATAGTTATGTGTTTTAAACAAATAAATTATGAATATTATTATGACTTTTTTTCCTGATGTAACATATTATATTGGTAAAAGTTATACCATTATTTAAAATCTTTTTGTGCATGGCCCTTATTAACCAAAACATATGTATTAGGGGTGCGACTCTCTCTCTGAAATCACGATCCAATGGTCCAAAAGTTGATCATTCTCTAAATCACGCTCCCAAAATTTTGGAACCTTGCTCGTAAAATATTGAATACCTTGCATTATTATTTATTTTGTTGACCACTCTTTTTTTCTTTTGATAGTTCACATAAAAAAAAAATTTGTTTTTGGATTTTGATGAGCAACGGAATTTATTTATTAGTTCTAAGAGATTCATTAAAAAGGGGCAGCCTGATTATTTGTTCAAACCAAGTCACATAAAAATCTTATTATTATGTTAATGTACTTGTTTGTAGTACAATGGTTGTAATTGAACATTGGTATTAAAAGACGGACTAACACTGCCATTTTTTTTTGCCTTTTAAAAAAGACGGACATGGTCCGTCATTTTTCGCACTTAGTTTGTGCCGTATTTTAGGCTTTTCGGTGTAGTGGGTGACTATTAAAACTACGGGTAGCAGTGGTGTAATGGTGACAAATCCTAAAATGTTAAAATTAGATTTCTCTCTGTAGTAACTAAAGCCTTCAAATGAAAAAGAATTTTCAATTTCCAAAAAATACAATAAATACATATTGCTAATGAGTATCGATCCACCAACCAATCCAATTCCGATCGGACATTGTTGCAGTGTGGGTTTATAACCTGTCAATGGAACTAACAGTTTCTGATACCCCATATTTGATCATGCTCCAATCGAACATTAATGGAATCCATTTATTCAATTTTAGATTTAGGATCAATCTACACCATTCGATAATTTAAGTTCTGGAGTTCACTGATGTAAATGATCAATAGAGCTTGAAATCATATAGTACTTGGAGATGGAAGAGAAGTGCACGAGGTTGCAAAATTGCAAAAGGATCGAGTAGGGTTCATATGGACCATTAAGAATTTTTATTTTATTTTTTTGGTTTTAATCATTTTTCCATCGTTTTTGAAACTCGATTAAATTAGTTGAATTAAACACTAAAAAGTCGTATTCGCGTTCCATTAACCCTAAAAATCGTGAATTATTTCAATTTTTAGATGTGTTCGTTTATATAGGTCGGCTACCACCTAAAAGTGATTAATTCGTGAATTAATAGTGTATCAATCACGAATTTAACAACTAGGGTTCAAAGTCGGGAGTTGTTTTTTGCATGGTTTAAAAAATGGCCATTATAATAGTAATGCCCAACCCTGTTAAATTTTTTTATGTTACAACTAAATTTTCTAAAGTCATCTCTTATGTTAAGGCAAGCTTCTTGAAATTTCCTCTTAAAACTTCACTCCTTGTCTATTTTGGCCTTCCCCTCGTCCTTTTAGTCCCTTCAACTTGCACATTCCTTGTCATTGGAGCTGTCATTAGTCTTTGTTGTATACGATCAAACCATCTCAATCAACTTTTCTTTATTGTTTCACTTATTGGGGCTATTTCTATATTTTCATGAATGTGTTTATTTTTAATTAAGCACTCAAATGATGGTCCGAATAATTATTTGCATGCAAAAATTTACCGTACATTTGGATCACTTTGAATTTTCTCATTGAAATGATGTCAGGATGTGGGTTTGTGCACACGATCTACCCTTTTCAATTTTCTGACAATAAAGTAAAATTTGCCCTTTAAGGCTTAAAAGGTGGACACAATTTTCAAGGGGTGAGAACCTATGTTGGTCGACTAATCGATGGTCCACAGAAAATATTAGCACATGCAAATGCGTGTCCAAATGCTCGAAAATGTAATTTGCCTGTAGAAATGGTTTTTTGCATCAGATATTACGCGATCAAAACTGACCCTTATGCTATTTAGATTTTTTTTAAAACAAATGAAGATTTAGTCTCCTTTTGTTTTGTTGAAAATAGACATTTTTAGAAAATTCTTTACCTAGATACAGATTTTTCAAGAAGCATTTTCTTTGTAGTTTATTCTTGTTGTTTGGAAGTGCCATGAAAAATAAAGAAAAATTCTTAGATTAGCCTTGATATTGGCCCATCTAATAAGTAGTGCTTATTTGGCATGTGAGGTCTTTATATGTGGGGCTTACATAGCATAATGAGAATAGATTTGTTAACCCCGGGGGGACTTCAAAGTTTGAAGTCTCCCCACCCAAAATGTCTGACATGTACCCCAATCCCTTAACCAAACCCGCGTTAAGCCCTTGGTTAGTGGTTAACAAGGGGTACTTGTCAGACATTTTAGGAGGGGGACTTCAAACTTTGAAGTCCCTCAGGGCCAACCAATTTTTTTCTACATGAAATCACTACTCTATAATTTCATGAAAATTTAAAAAAAATTAAAGATTATGGCATGCTTTTTTTTATAGATTTACCACAAAAAATTTTATATAATTTCTTTACAATAATTATAAGAGATTAAACATTGTGATCATACTAAGAAGTAAATCTAATAAGAAAAATTCTTAAACACTATTAATTAATCAAAACCACATACATTCAAAACAAACAAATCAAGAAAATGCTTAAAGAAGTTCTATTCGCCTCATGACGCTCTAAGAACAAAGAAGAACGGATGAATAAGATGAAAACAATCTTCTAGTCTTGATCTCTAACAAAGGACCCCAATAATAAAACTTTGATCCAAAAAAAGAAGAGGAAAAGAGAAGAGAAACAAAGAAGAGAGGGTTTCCAAATTTTTGAGAATAAAAAGTGATATTTGTAACTTTAAAATGTTTATTTATATCAACTCTCAAGAAATTCTAAAATAAACTACTAATGGGTTAAAAATTAAAAATAGTCCTAAGGCCTATATGTATCAACTAGGTACTAAATTTGACTATAATAAGTTCAAAAGACTCTAAAATTGACTCTAAAAACCCATCTAATTAAATGTTAAACAATAATTATTAATTAATGCATCTCGAGTAATCATATAAATTAATTATTAAATAAATAATTATGAAAATGGGTCACTACACTCAGACTTCGACTTGGGTCGAACTGAACCTCCACCCTTGGCCTTTGACTAAAGTGGAGTTAAACCTCTTCGACCTAAGTCGAGTTAAATATCCACCTTCGACTCAAGCCAAATCGACCAATTGGTTTAGAAACACTCAGACTCTTAATAATTAAATAAACAATCTACTTGTCACCCTCTTCTCTCACTTGTTTGTATTAGATTTGTAATAACCTAAATTTCTTAGACTTGGATTGCTCTGGACCTTAGTATAAGTTCATGCTCGTAATATTTAATTTTTTTTCTTAAATGGCATTTTAGAAATTTCACAACCTGAGGGTAATTTAACAATTTTACATTCACATGTAAATAAATTATAATTGGTATATTAACTTAGTAACTCATAAGATGCTAGTATCAAATTACACCTTTAACAGCATTTTCATAATTTTATTACACGATCATTTTAATAATTTTGTTGTGTATGAGCGTTTTCATAATTTTTTTACACTTTGACTTTAAACATAAATGATGATGAATACTAATGTAATATCACATATCTATATAACAAAACTGGGAAGTTGTCTCCCCACTTATACCCCCTCTTATCTATTTTGACAAAAGACGGCCAAGATCTTTTCCCCCAAATGATGGTGGATCTCAGCCACTCACACCTGATTTTGGCAAATGCTTTGACGGAGTGCCGAGGGCACGGGCCACCCACAATAAATATAACAAGTGATGACAGTGATTTTCTTATACCCCCTCTTATCATATATGGCTTCAATAATGAGTTGCTGAGATCCACTATGCTTCATATCGATGGCTGAGATTAACTCTCACACAATTTTGACAAGCACTTTGTCGAAAAGTGCCGCGAGCAGGGGCCACCCACGCATATAACAAGACAACTCAGTTGTATTCTCTTATCTTATCCATCCATCTAATGTGGACGTTTAGATAAAGATTGGTTGAGATCAAATCCATCGATCTAATGTGGACGGTTAGATTTCAGCTACTCAATCCGCCTCATTTGACCTCAATTTATTCAAAATTTGAATTTCAACACCGTTATTTTTTGTTATTTCTGTTATTTTTCCATTTCCCCCTCTATGCGTTATAATCTGTTATAACAGCCTTTATAATGGAAAAAATGGTAACACCTCAGTCCGTTATACCGTTTGAGTGCCAAAGGCACCCAATTTTTGCAAACGATTTTGTCGGAGATCAAGTGCCGTGGGCACGGGTCATTTACTAGTCATTAACAATTAACAATTCTAAAGAACATTTATGTAAAGTTCCTTAATAGAGGTATTTTGATAATTTTTATGGTAGGGTAATTTTGGTAATTTTTTATGATAGGAGTTTTTAGATAATTATTGGTCGTTTATACTATTTTGAGATGAACTTTATGTTTTAGAATGCATTTAAGTAGTATTTGATAGTATTTTGAATTTAACAAATTTTTTTACTAGTATCGATGCTTTATTTCATTTTCATTTTTTATCTTTTGTCGTTTCATATAAGTATGGGTATAAGTATGAATCGTGTTTGCTATTGGCCTTTGTGTAATACCTACTATGTAAGTTAGGATATCTTATATAAGGTATATAATAATCTATGATAGTTTGACTTAGAAAAAGAAATATATTTTTTGAACCTAGTTGAACTTGAAAAAAAAAAAAGATGTATTCTCTTTCCCGATAAAGCCAAAATTATTTTTGAGAATAAGGGTAATATAGTCAACATCCAGGTGACGTAACTTTATACTTGCTTATCTGATTTTGAATCCATTTGATACATCAAAAATGTACTTTCGTTGTCTATAATTCACACTTCATCGCAAGATTTTGATGTTTTGGACTTTAAAAATATGCTTTAAATTTTATGTGTAATTTAGTAATGGAAAAACCTAATCTCTTTTATATTTGTTTATATAAATACATTTTCTCCCTTATAATGTCACTTTGAGAACACTAGAGAGAGAAAAATTCAACAACTTTGAGAAGTGATCTAGGAGAAAAAGTAAAAAAAGAAGAAAAAAAGAAGAGGAGAAGAAGCTCCATTAAGATAGAAGCTTAAATAATTTTGGAAATAGCTTCTCATTCCCTCCTCTTAACTTTAGGTAGCATTTTTATGATTTTGTTAAAGTTTTACAACCATGTTCTAGTAAAATTGTTTAGTGTTTTGAAATACATGCATGGTTTTATAATTGCACTCCTTTAATTATAAGGAATGAATTGTGAGATTTACTAAGCTTATCGCTTACCCTATTTGTGTATTTTTACAAAATTACTAAGATAATGAATCGAAACTGGAGTAGCGAATCCTAGAGTTTGTCTTATTTATTTATTTATTTTCATGGATGCTTGAAACAAGTAGGAAACCATGTTTGATTAGTTTTAGATTATTTTATGCCATGAATGATGATTTAGATGTTTAATTAATTTATGTTGGAAATTCGGATCCATACTTATGATTTTTATAATATTTTGTGTGTGAATGTTAATTTGTAGATATTTTCATTCAGTTCTAATAAAATGATCATAACTTCTGACTCAAAAATTGAATCGGCGAGATTCTAACACCAATTTTTAGCTAACTCGTAATACTATGTTCTATAAAAAAATTAGTTTACATGAGATCTCTAATCTTACTATTGGATCAATACACAAAGCAATGTTACTACAACCTATACACATAATAGTAGTGTTCTCTGTATTCATATCTAATTCCAGACCTTAGAATGTTAAAATCAGTAGTTTTGCAAAACATAAAAATTCTTCAACTTTCTATTAGTTTTATAGAATAGTAAGATCTATGTCAAAATTAGATTAGGGTAATTTGATACGTATTTTTCTTTACAGAATATTCGGACAAAACCCTGTTCGTAGGATGCCATAAACTATTTTTCTTACTCTATGTTTTCTTCAGTTTGTTTATATATTAAATAATTTAGAAATAGGAGATGTTACACATTTTTATAAGATTTTAGAAATATATGGCCCGTCTCTTGTTGATTTAAAATGAAGAGTCTATAGTTTTAGTGTAGAAAAACACAGGTTATATTTTCTGGTTTACCACGTTATTTGGTTTTGAACCCTCCTTAAATTAATTACTTTCTTTTTTAAAACAAATGACTAAAAAAATAAAAATCTCATTTTTTGGATTTGAAAGCCTCTCTCCTCCATGTTCGTCTTCTTTCCTAATTAAACCCTTCCTTCACCTCTTGCATCCAAGGTGACGACAGAAATTGTACCACGAAAACCCTCATTATTAGCACGGTTGGCTCTATATAACTCTAAAGTATTCAAGAAGGTGATTCGTTTATTGAAAGCACGCTTTGGCCCTGCTTGGTATCACTGCAAATATTTGCAACATGTTTTTTGCATTTCTATGTGCTTGGTTGCACCCGGCCACCATTATTTACCTGGGTAAATATTTACCGTGAGTCCATATATTATTTACGATTTGAGCTGCTAATGTTTGCGGCTAAAAATAGTTGCAAACATTCACTTTTGGTTTGAGCTTCCTTGAAATATATATAATATTTGGCCCCTAGATTGAGAGTAAAATTTCAATCACTGCCCATGATGATTGCCCACAATATGAGTCACGTAGTACACTTTTAGAAGACGCTGACTGTATGGATGTTTGGTCAATTCCTAGATGGGCCTACAAACCAAAAATCAGCATAATTAGTGATTTCAAATCTTTGGATTCTAGTACCCAAATAATGGCAAAAAATGGTCAATAATGCTCAAATTCAATGGTTAAAATCAATCCATGAAAATGACTCCAATCCAACAGTTAGAAATCCAACACTTAGATGCTCAAATTCAATGGTTAAAATCAATCCATGAAATCATTAATCAGGTTGATTTTTCGATTTGTTGGGCCACCTAGGGATTGGCCAAACATACATATGGCCGGCATCCTCCACAAATGTGCTCATATTGTGGGCGGTTATGAGGGACAATCATTGTGGAGGGTCAGCAAAGTTTTACTCCTAGATAGACATCCATACCAAAAAATAGCATGATTAGTGATTTCTAAAAGGTGTATTGGAGTCATTTTCATGGGTTGATATTTAACCGTGGAATTTGATATTATTTAGGGTACAAAGCTCCAAAGGTTTGAAATCACAAATCAGGCTGATTTTTAGTTTGTAGGTCCACTTAGGGATTGGCCAAACATCCATCTGGTCAGTGTCCCTTGACCTTGTCCATAGGTGATCTCCATCTCCTATTTTGGATTCATCAAAGACTTGAAAAATATGAAAATATTTGCATTGCACCTCCACCGCCAAGCGGTGGAAAGTATTTTTGCAACAAATTTTACGGGTTAATACCAAGCAATAGAAAATGTTTGAAGCTGTAAACATTTACAACTACAAATATTTGTAAAGGTAAATATTTCTATCCTGCAAATATTTATTGGATACCAAGCAGGGCCTTAATGACTAAATTGATCTTCATTTGGGAAGGGATCATTGTAGGTTCCACTAAGGCCACAACACCCAAAACCCAACTTGAAAACCTGGGGTCAACCAAAACCAATTATTCTTGAACTTGGTTAATTTCTAATCATTCTTACTCAGAGAAACAACAAAAATTAATTGATTTCTTTAGAATTCCTCGAGATGGGTATTTGACGAAGATAATGATTTGTACCTCTAATCCTTGATTTCCTAATCTGACTTTGGGAATTTGAGTTTTTGGATCCTCCGAATTTGATTAGGAAACAAAAAGAAGTCATATAGTTGGATAAACGTAAGGCCTGATTTGGACGTAGTTATCTATCTATATTGTTCAATAAAATAAAATAAAATCTATCATACTACTTTTAGAGAGAGAAAGAGTTTGGTAGTCCCTACACAGGTGCTTCAAATCTTTGGTGACGATGAATTTTTCCTTTGGTGAAGTAGGGGTTTAGGGAAAAAGATGATCGTGGGAGAGAGAGGCTTTCAAATTAAGTTGAAAAAAGAGTTTTTTTAAGTGGTTTGTTTTAAAAAGAAACTAATTAATAAAAATTAGATTTAAAAAGGATTTAAAAAATGTTAACCTTAGTTAAGTCAGAGTTTGAAAAAAGTGAAGATGTGTGTTCCAAATTTACCACTCATCCTCTACATCTAAAACCCACTGCATCTAAAAATTTATGCCGAGGAGACTATCTAAAGCATGTTTTTGGCTTGGAAAGTACTATTCTTACTAGATCTGGAACCATATCTTGAAAATATCACATTGCACCTAGATATGTTTTTTAGTGTGTACGTCCACCTAGGGATGCGTCAAACATTTATATGGTCAATGATCTATAAGATCGTGTACCACGTGTCTTATATCATGGTTCATCCCTCAACAAATTTCTACTCCCATCACATGTAATGAAATATTTGATTTAATAATGAGTATCTTCGGTGGAGGGAGCATTTAATAACATTTATCTATTTTATTTTTGCAAACAACTCAGGGCATTTAAGTGCCCACATTTTTTTTATTTTGATAGGCATGCCTAGGTGAACTTCGTTACTTTGAGTATTGTGCCACAACCCAAGTTTTGGTTTTAAAGTAGTAATAGATAGTGGCATCGGCAAACAAACATGGGTACAATGTGTTCGATGCAATTCCCATAATACAACTGAGCAGTCAACCAAAAGATGAGTTCATTTCGTGGGCACTTATGCCAAAGCTAAGTGCTTCTCCTTTTGACATGTACCTCTATCAATCTTCTTTTTCTATTTTGAAATTTGATTTCCTTTTGTAAACAAGTAAATAAATAAGATTACCAAGGCTTATCAATAAAAAAATAAAAAGCTAAGAAATTGCTTCGGCAACAAAAATTGTCTCCCATAAATAAGATAATTGTAATGGACACAAAAAGTGTACAACACCAATAAAGTTGCACCACGTGTACATAAAACCTAGTACCTTGTCAAACAGAAAATAAAATTCTTTCACTAAGCAACTGCAAAATGTGTGGTCGCACTAATGAAGACCACATATGTTGAGGTGGGGTACACAAGTTAAAAAAAATGCGTGATATTCCAAAGTGATGTGTCCCACTCCGTACGTGGTTTTGACTATTGTGACCTCACATTTGTTCTCGCAATGCAACATCCAAAGTTTTCTCTTGTCAATCGATTCTCCCTTGTTTTGTGCCTTTTGTTTTAAAAACAAGGGAACGAATTCACATATATAGTCTTTTGTTTTTTGTACGAGGGTATCCAAGCCTCTTAGAGCACCCGACGAAATCCCTCGGGCACATGCAAACCTCCTCATCCGCATGCACTAGGTAAGCTAGGCCAAAGCCTTAAGGGTGGCAACCAAGGGAGGGATTCGAACTCAGGACTTCCACTTCTTGAGGTGTGGTCCTGGCCATCTCACCAACCCCTTGTTGGTTTATTCATTAGTAGTCTGTGACTCTCATTCAATGTTTCACTTATTAGTGTCCAACGATAGGTGATCTATAACAACCCCAAAACATATGTTCAATTTCTTCGAAAGGGAAAGGGTTCTTAAAAGGTCACTTGTAGTTATGCTTAAAGCTTCCAACACCAAATGAGATTGTGAAATGTGGAATGAAAGTTAGAGGTTACTCAAGGAATCTGTTATAAAGAACTGGTTACCAAGGTCTCAAGGATTTTCAAGTACAGATGGAGCAATATTATTAGTGTTGGACACTTTTTGTGTACAATAATGTGCGACACTACAATTATCAAAAAGAAAAGATGTTTCATGGGAACAATGTGTGCCTTGATTTAACAATTGTGGGATTACAGAATTTCCATCTTCTGAAGATGGGGGCAGATGTGTGATCTTATCCCGACCACATGATGATCCACACTGAGAACCATTTGGTATATTTTACTAGTATAGGGCATCATGGACTATCCTTTGGATCGTGCAAGTGTTGCCTTGTTGAAGAAAAAAATAATAAAGTTGTGGACTTTTGCCTAATTAAGCAACCCAATATTATGTGAACTAGGGTCACCAAGAGGTACATTTCATTCTCTTTTGTAGTTTAAGTAGTGGAGTCTCCACTTAATATTTTGTCTTCTTGTTGGCACTTTCTAGCTTTTATCTCACATTTTCGCCCTTTTATCCTCAACTTGATCTATTTATCTAGAGATTCAAGAGAAAACCTAAGTATCCACATTTAAGAAATGGAGAATTGTGTGACCTTTTTATTTGTGAGAGAGAAAGAGAGAGAGAGAGAGATATCATCTGTTTGGTTTCCCGGGTTTAGTGTTTCATTCAAACCCAACTTATCCCCAAAAGGGAGCATTTTGAGAGGAATGTGTGCTCCACTATAGAACCATTTCCATTTATCTTGGGATATTGGTTTGCTTGAGCATTTTTTAATTTTGTCACCACTTTTCAAATTTATCTTAGGGATGAGCTTTTCTGATGACCAAGATTTGGGAGATGAAGGTTCTGTTGAAGGTGGCATTCTTTATATGGCGCGCTACTTTGGAAAAGATGCTTATTGTAGATTGTAATACCCTGAACTTTTTTCAGGGCATTTTAAAATTTAAATTATTATTTTAATTATGTTAATGATATTTTATTAAAAACTATTTAGCATTAATGATCGGTTGCATGTTATTTGAATAAAAATTAGTAGGATGGACCTTTTGAACAATTTAGAGACCTTGTAGGCTTAAAATAACCTTAATTAAAGTCTAATTTATACATATAGTGGCTTTGGGCCCGTTTCTGGCCAATATCTAACTTACAATTAACCTTTTAGTGGGTTATAACTCAAGTGAAAAACTCACTAAAGGTTATAAAATTTATCCATTTTAAATCATGTTTGGGGTGAAAAACTCAAGTGAGCGCTTGGCTCACTCCTAACTATATTTTCAAATTTAGATGAGACCGAGACGTACGAAGAAGGGTAGGATGAAGAACGACAACCCGTTGACGAATTGAGAGAGGAGACGTACGAACCCAAGGAGCAGGAGCCGAACCTTGAAGATGAACATTATTAGTCTTTTATTTTTTCGTTGCTTATGAACTCATGTAATAAATTTTGTCATTTTATGTCACTTAGATCGTAAGGTAGTTGAGACCTTTTTGTGATACATAAATCACTATTTTTTGACATTATGATTTTAGTATTTATATGGTATGGATGACGTTAGTTACCAGCAATTATGATTTTTAGTCTTAGTAAATTTTGAACTATCGATATCTCGTTGTAAGTTGTGATATTGTATTTTTTCTTAATTATTTTGACACCTTAGATTTCGAATAAACGGGCCGATCCACGGGCATTCAGGCTGGGTTCGAGTGCGAAAATTCGGAGTGTGACATGGACAATCTTATTAAAATGAGGGTGATGGTGAATTAAAATCACTATTTTTTGACATTATGATTTTAGTATTTATATGGTATGGATGACGTTAGCTACCAACGATTATGATTTTTAGTCTTAGTAAATTTTGAACTATCGATATCTCGTTGTAAGCTGTGATATTATATTTTTCTTAATTATTTTGACACCTTGGATTTCGAGTAAACAGGCCGATCCACGGGCATTCGGGCTGGGTTCGAGTGCGAAAATTCAGAGTGTGACATGGACAATCTTATTAAAATAAGGGTGATGGTGAATTACTACGTTATGTGTAAGGAAACAAGGGAATCCGTTAGGTCATGCGCATCATTGGACGTGCGCACTTCGGCACCCACGTAAGTGTAGACGTGCACGACTTTGGATGTGTGTCGTTTGAAGGACTCGACAAATCGTGCGTATTCAACAATTATGCGCGTTTGGTTGCACAAATGATGATGGATTTTGCACTGATTCGGTGCATCGCATTATATAAAATTACACATGCACATGTATTGATGCCACGTGGACTCAAACTTTTCTTCATTAGACATACGTTCCAGCTAGATATACATATAATATTAATTATATATGTATTGCAATATATGCAGTATTGTAATATTATAATATAATATTAATATATATAATATAGAATATAATTTTATATAAAATATATAACATTATATAGTGCGATGCATCATAAATGTGACGTACTATATATTATATCAGCGCACGTTGAAACTCTCGATTTAATGAATGTTATGATTCTCAGGGGGTGAGTATTGCAATGTGCACTTCAACGCGCATTAACGGTTTCTAATGAGCATTGTATCATGAGCACATTGGTACATGCAAACACAATTTTTTTGTTTGAGTTGGACATATTAGCGTCAATGCGCGCCCATTTTAGAAAACAAACAGAACCTTAATCATCTCTTGTTACACTACAGGGTAGCCCAAGAAGTGGGGGGGCCTTTTCTTTGGTTCTTTTGACATTTGTTCAGTCCTCCCAACATCTATTATTTTCTAGACTATTGGCAGTTGGTCATATTTGTGCTTCCATCCTACAGCCGGAGACTTTGGTGCCGCCTTCTTCCTTTTGCGGTATGATAGGGTCTTTGGAAGGGGAGAAACATAAGGGTATTTGAAGGAAAGAAAGCATTTACCTTTGATATCATCTTATCCATCAAGGCTCTTCTCTTCTTCTGGTCTAAGTTGTTTGAGGAATGTAATGGACTTGGCTTTGAGGACTTGGTCTTTAGATGAGAGCCGATCATGGATCATGCATAGGATAGGTGTTCTATTGTGTTGCAGAGGTTTCCTCAACCTCCTGTTCACTGTGTTGTATATCTTTACCTTGTAAAAAAAATAGAAACAAACACCGTAAAATGATGGAAAGTAAGGCTTACGCCCCATGCCTCTGCCAGTAAGCCTTCTAAAATGAACCATATATTCCTTCTAATAGTCTTACATGTAAAACGCGGGTTGAGTCGTAACTCTTTCTTAACCTTTTGTGAGTAAACACTTACAATGTTGAATGCCCTTTACTAAGTTAGGTATGGGCAGACCTAACCCTGTGTCCAAACAAGCCTCTGTTTATGCCTTATAGCCTGGATTAAGAACAAACACAACCAAACCCGAGGTGTACATGTAGGAGAGGTAGATCTGGTGATTCAAAGGCTACCACCTAAGATGATCTACCAAACTAATCGAATGATTGTAACCATCCAATATATAAAAAAAATTCGGACAGCCATGGTTGTCCATCAAGTAAATTTCCAACCTATGAGGTTTTTAGGTTGGACGCATCGAATGGTTGGTGTAATCCGCTTTCACGTACATGAAGTTAACGTCATTGTTGTGGGGCCCTCAGATCATGCAACACATTTCTTAACCGTTAAATTTCACGTCGCGTACAAAGAAATGACGTTGTGTAAGAGTCACCTAAACTGCTGGATCGAGGAGTGGTGGTGCAACCAAGGTTTAAAAAATGGCCCTTATAACGAAAATAACGGCCGTTATAACGGATTCGGACCTACCCCATTACATTATGGACCTTTAAAACGCCCAGAAAATAACTGGAAAATTTTGTGAAAAAAACGGCCGTTATTTTCTTTTTTTTTTTCTGTTATATTCCGTTTTTCGTTTTTTTCCATTTTTGAAATTCAAAATTTTGAATTTCAGCACCATTTTTTCAGTTATTTCATTTATTTTCCCAATTTTTTCCGTTTTTGCCCCTGAGCATTTTTTTTTTGTTATAGCGGAAAAAACGGTAACGCCCCCAGTCCTTTATACCGTTACAACGGTCCCCTTTAAACCTTGGGTGCAACAACCATGCCAACATGGGGTACGGTCCCACGTCCCACCTGCACCCATCGTGCAAGGCAATAATGCAAGAGAGAGGCGGGAGAGTGATGTCGCAAAGGACAAGGAAAATTTTCCTTTGTTGCATGGACTAGAAACTCTTTTGTTATTGCGCCTTTTTCACCACTCTCACCGTTTGAGAGAATGGAAGCATGGTACGTAATATGCAAGAGAGAGGGAGAGAGAGAGTAATAATGTTGAAGCTTGCTTCACATGCATCGTCGATAAAACAACACAACTCATTACTCCTTTCGTCAATAAATCTCAATCCAATTACCCTCAAATAGGGTTGTCAATGGATCAGGTAAGGTTCGAGTTGGATCAATGCTGATTCGGACAAGATTCGATAAGAAAATGTGTCAATCCTGATCCCAAAAGAGATCGAATCACATAATCATGATTCAAAACCGATTCAATAGAAAGAATAGAGTTTTGGACTCAATCCGATCCGATCCGATATACTAAATCAAAAAAAAAAAAAAAAAAAATTCATTTGAAATTAGACAATAATGACATAAATATGCATATAAAAAGGGTAAAATTATCTTTATAACTAACGGATCCTTTGTCTCGGAGGGTGGCGATCCCGTATTGGATCGGTCGATACTTTGAACCATGAGTAGATGGGGACTTTGAAAAAAAAAAGTGTATGAACAATTATTCTTTTCTTTTGCCTTTTATTTTATTTTTTAGGTAGAGAAAGTTGAGGGATCTCATGGAAAATGTGGGTCGTGTTTAAGACTTGCTTTTCCAATAGTAAGGTTGCATTTGGCTAAGCTCAAAATAAGATAAAAGTCAGCTTATAGCTTATGAATAATAGTTAATTTTCTAGGTTTTAAGCCAAATTTTTTGTTTTAAGCAAAAGTCATTGAAATCTGGCTTATAGCTTATAGCTTATACGGAAGCGCGCACTTGTAAAAATGCACATGTTCAAAGTAGAACTTAAGTGAAACTCTTTAAATACCTAAAACATCCTTGTATTCCTTCAATAAAATTTTTAAATGACCACTATACCTTTAATAAAAAAATTAAATGACAAAAAAAATCTTTTTAATCATTTCATAATTTTTTTACTGACCAATTCATCATTTCTTACCGAAACCCAATGTTTTAACCCATAGCTATAAGCTAGGTTAAGCTTACCCAAGCGCAGCTTAAATATGTTCAAAAATATATTTTGCCATTTATTTTAGATATAAATATATTTTTAATCTCTTATAAATATAAAGTAAAGAAATGAAGCGAGCAAAAATTGTAAGGAAATGTGATATTACCTTTGGTAATGGGGTAATTATTAAAAGTTCAACCCCTTATACTTCATGAAACTAGTAAAAGGAGACGCACAATGCACGTGCTGCTTATGAAGCGAGATAAGATCAGAGATAAGACAACTTCTCTGTTTTGTTATATAGACTAGTGGGTGGCCCGTGTCCATGGTGTGAGTGGTTGAGATCCACCGTCCATTTGAGGGGATAAGATCTTGTCCCTTCTTTGTTGAAGCCTATGAGAAGGGGTATAAGTGGGGAGATAAACATTGTGTTTTGTGTCAAGTGTGCAGGAGTGTGTAAGAAACAGAGAAAAATGGGGGGTGGGGGTGGTGTATATTGTGTTGAGCATATGGGAGATGGATCTAACCGTCCGAAATGTTATGGACGGAAGATCTCGGCCGTTCTTAATTTGTTGAAACCGGATAAGATAAGATAAGAGATAATACAACTTCCCTATTTTGTTATATAGACTAGTGGGTGGCCCGTGCCGACGGCACTCCCCACAAAGCGTTCAATGTAGATAGACATCTTGTGAGTGCATATGCTATTTATATTTTCTAGGTCCACTTAGGGATTGGCCAAACACCCATACTGGGTCTCAAGAGTGTGCCGCGCCACGTGGCTTATATTGTGGGCGGTCACTAAGGTTCTACTGCCATATGACACTCATGCAAAAGTGAACCCCGTCGCAAACTTTGCGACAGAGACTTCGTGTCATAGGTGGACTCACTTTTTGGGCCTATGACCACATGGATGTTTGGCCCACCCCTTTTGTTTCACCAATCGAGCTGATCTTTGACATAAAATTATGAGCATCCCGAACTGCCACATGGAACAATCTTCTGAGCCCACTGAATCATGAGTATTTGTTCCATATTTTAGGGGACCTACACACTGAATATCAGCTCAATTGATGATTTCTAGCCGCTACATTTGAGCACTTTTTTTATCATGGGCTTTCATGAATAGGCCTAAGGGTTAGTTCCAAGCCCATGATAATAAAGTGCTAAAATAGCCTTGAAATCACCAATCACGCTTATTTTTAGTGTGTAGGTCCAGCAAGGTTTAGCCTGACGCATTTATTTTAAGGGACTATTGTACCAAAAAAAAATTATACAGAATTCAATAGCATTGATTTTTCCCCCAATATCAATTTGATTGATGATTTCTAGCCGTTCAATTTAGTACACAAATAAATGCTTAATCCAATGGCTAGAATCACTCCATAGAAAGTGATAAAAACTAATGTCTAGAGATAACCAATCAGGGTGATTTGTGGTGGGTATAACCACAAAGAGGTGAGCTAAACATCTATACGGCCATTGGGCCCAAAAAGTGTTACGTGGCACATTTTGTAGGTCACTCGTCGACTCATCGAGATTTGTGTCCCACTACTGCTGACTTCCCAAATTTTAGTCTCTGGAACATTTTTCCCTATGAGCTGTGGAGTGCATAAAACGTTCCACCTGGCACACTCTTCCAAGTTCACTGAGCCACGTGGCACCCTCTTAGAGATTATGGCCGTGGGAATTCAAACCCCCTACATATCCTCGACAACATCTCATCACTGATTATCCAAAGCGAAGAGCCAAAATCGTCCCCAAAGACGGTTTCTTGTTGGAGCCCTCCATCTCCTCCTCATCTCAAATTGAACACTGATGCTTCTTGGATAGAAAAAACAGGGAAAGCTGGGTTTGGCTTCATTATTCAAAATGCTTGCTAGCAGGTTGCTCTTCCTCCAAAGCCTTTTCAGCAGAAGAAGCAGAAGCAAAAGTATTAAGGTGGGGCCTTCAGCAAGCAATCCAAGCCGGTTATTTGGTGCTCGAGATCGAGTCAGATGCCAAAAGATTGATAGATTCTCTAAGTCACGGCTCTTCTCTCGTGGGTTGGTCATCCACTGCTATATGTGTAGATATTTTATTTTTGGTATCCTCTCTAACTTATGGTAGTTCTTTGTACACTCTAAGGGGGTCTAATGCTCTTGCTCACACTGTTGCTAGTAAGGCTCTCTCTTTTGTTGTAGACCAGATATGGTCTTCCAATCCTCCTCGATGGCCATCAACTAACCCTTGTACTTGAGAATTAAAATTAGTAAAACCTCCTTTTACCATGGTCAACATAATTGATACTAACAAACCACATCAACCAATAACTACTGACTCTCTAGTAAAAAGACCAATTTATCCTCAAAGAACTCGCAGCCTTCGTTGTACTTTATATGTTGTAAAACGTGAACCTACTGTTGGGTTAACATCGACCTAGGGAGTTCCCAAATAATCGGCTTAAATGGTGAACTTGGCCCAACCTGGCCAGTTGAACTGCTGACCTGAGTGCATGGTTCGATGGTAAGCCGGCCGGTTCCGATAGGTCAGCAGTTCAACTGACCAAGTTGGGCGGGTTTCAATATTTAAGCCAATTTTTTTCGGATTAATCGAACCATCCGGGTCATTTCAAAACAGAAAAAAAAATGTACTTTTTATTTATACCTTTACTCTTTTGAGCCTTAAGATTAAAGGACCATGCTCCATGGACTCGCCTTTTTGCACTCATAATTTCTCTCGTGCTCTTGGGCGTGGATTTCAAGAATCCAAAGGTGGTTGATTAGCGCTGAGGTGCCATTCACATTTTGCTAAAGCAAAATACCATTTGATTCTTTGAATCCACTCCCAAGAAAACGAATGAAATTATGAGTGCAAAAAGGTGAGTCCTAGGATCCTGACCCAAAATTAAAACCTTACAAACAAAAAGACTCTACTCTTTCTCTTAGGCCGTGTTTGGTAGGCCATATTCGTGGAAAAATAAAACTTTTGCGTGGGCGAATCAAATTTTCGCCGCGTTTGGTGCGCCATCATCTCACGAAAATATTTATCCGAGCCCATAGATTAGCCTGCGTAGGCGGGCGAATATTTTATCACCCCTCTGGTAAAATATTTTCACGCCATTTTTAGCCTTGGCGGCGAATAAAATTTGCCCACGGAAAAATCTGAAAAAATCGGCTGACTTCTTGAAGCCTACACATGGCACACAGTTTTGGGCCCACTTGCATCATGAATGTTGGGAACCTTCTTATATATACCAATACGACACATGACACACTTTTTTAGGCCCACTTGCACCATGAATATTGGGACCCCTCGTATATCTACCAATCTATATAACAAAACAGGGAAGTTGTCTCCCCACTTATACCCCCTCTTATCTATTTTGACAAAAGACGGCCAAGATCTTTTCCCCCAAATAACGGTGGATCTCAGCCACTCACACCTGATTTTGGCAAATGCTTTGATGGAGTGCCGAGGGCACGGGCCACCCACAATAAATATAACAAGTGATGACTGTGATTTTCTTATACCCCCTCTTATCTTATATGGCTTCAATAATGAGTGGCTGAGATCCACTATGCTTCATATCGATGGCTGAGATTAACTCTCACACGATTTTGACAAACACTTTGTCGAAAAGTGCCGCGGGCAGGGGCCACCCATGCATATAACAAGACAACTCAGTTGTATTCTCTTATCTTATCCATCCATCTAATGTGGACGGTTAGATAAAGATTGGTTGAGATCAAATCCATCGATTTAATGTGGACGGTTAGATTTCAGTCACTCAATCCGTTTCATTTGACCTCAATTTATTCAAAATTTGAATTTCAACACCGTTATCTTTTGTCATTTCTGTTACTTTCCCATTTCTCCCTCTGTGTGTTACAATCCGTTATAACAGCCATTAAAATGGAAAAAACGGTAACCCCCCAGTCCGTTGTACCGTTTGAGTGCCGAAGTCACCCAATTTTTGCAAATGCTTTTGTTGGAGAGCGCCGTGGGCATGGGCCATTTAGTATTCTATATAACAAAAACACATTGGTTGTCTCCCTACTTATACCTCCTCTAATCCTCCCCCAAATGGACGGTGGATCTCCGCCACTCACCTGATTTTGGCAAATTCTTTGTCGAGGAGTGCCGATGGCACGGGGCACCCACTAGTATGATACGTGACACACATTTTTGGGCCCATTGACCATATGGATGTTTGGCTCATCCCAAAAATCAGGCTGATTATCACCATATATCAAAATAATAGACTTTGTTATTAGGTGATTGGTCCATTAATTGAATGGTCCAGATCATGAACATGTGCACAAAGATTGATCCAAGTGATGCCACAACTTTTCTATTTAACAAATATCAAAGTGTGCGATGAGCCGGTTCCGCATACAGAGGAGTTCTTAGTGGTAAAGCATTTTTGAAGCCAAGTGGTACTATTTCATTATGGTAAGTATTGATTATGGACCTTATGCAGTACGGAGAATAACTTTTTGTAAATTTGCCTACGTCATCCAAACATCGTGAAAATTAGGTGGACGAATATTTTGGCGAGAAAATGATATGGTTGCCAAACGCTTTAAAATATTTTCAAATGCGATTATTTAACGGTGAAGAGTGGATTGGGTCATCAGCAATATTGAGGAAGATCAAGGGTAAGGACAAAGGGTTTTTGCCGGATAACAAAAGGGGACCCACTCATCTTCACAAAGCTACTTTTCTATTACATGATTTTCTAGGATTACATTCTTACACAATGTTGCGATCATTCTTCTTCCTTTTTATAGGAGGGAAATTTTCTTTGGGACCATGAGTGGTTCTTCTCTTTCCTTCTTTCAAGATTGACCACTTCCTTCTTCCAAGAACATGAAAATTATTTTATTTGTTTAAATATATTATTTATGAAATCAGCTGACATCACGAATCAACCCGGTTTACGACCCACTGGTTGAATAAGATCAACCCGGCCCGGTACGTAGACCGGGTTATACTAGCTTAGCTTTCTACAAAAGTAATAAAGAATGCCTTTTCTCAGGGTAATTTTGGAAATTTGTCACGAAACATCGCAACACGTGGAAAAAAAACATATATAGGTCCTGTACAGAGTTAGGTTTTACGTATACTAGACCAGGCTAGACCTAATTCTGCACCCAAACGCGCAAGCTGGGCCTATCGAAAAAAACGCACGCTAGTTCTTGGGGTTTTCCATGTATTAAACGTCTTGATTGATGCATAAGTGGGCAACATGTACTTGAAAGTGGAAGTACTGAATGTCTACTGTGTTTGCACCACAATAATATAATAATTAACCAAAATAAAAATAAAAATCTAAGTAAAAAAAAATTCAAAATATAATTTAAAAAAATTGCGACAAATGGGACAAATTTTGATATTAGATTTGACGTTACCGACGTGAAAATTAAAGAAAACACGTGTTAATTAAAAATAATTAAGTTTCAAAATTACAGATTATTAGAACTTTATCTTTTCTCTTTTGAAAGTATTAATTAAGAAACTATTGAAAAAATGATGTTTTTTAAAACATTTATCATCTAGAAAACAAAATAGGATGGTTGTCTCCCCCTCTTATCCGGCTTCATAAAGGATGACCGAGATCTTATCACACCAAATGGACGGTGGATCTCAGCAACTCACACCCAATTTTGACAAATGCTTTGTCGATGAGTATCGTGGGCACGTGTCACCTACTATTTACCTACATATAAGGAATCTACATATAAGGAATGAAATGGGTTGGATTTACATATAGCCTAAGGGTCAGGATCAGAAGCCCCACTTTTTATGCCCTGAGAGAAGTGTTACCATTAAAATGGATTGAAACGGCCAGGGGCAAAAATGAAAAAAATGGATTTTAACGGAAAAAAAGTGGTAATGAAATTCAAAATTTAAAATTAAAAAAAAATAGAATTTAACAAAAATTTGATGATTTTCTTATACCCCTCTTTTCTTATATGGCTT
Organism: Euptelea pleiosperma; assembly: GCA_035048495.1. Classification (NCBI taxonomy): domain Eukaryota; kingdom Viridiplantae; phylum Streptophyta; class Magnoliopsida; order Ranunculales; family Eupteleaceae; genus Euptelea; species Euptelea pleiosperma. Next base: position 30,589,815 of record CM068546.1, read on the forward strand.
CAATAGTGAGTGATTGAGATCCACTATGCTTCATATCGATGGCTGAGATTAACTCCCAACTGATTTTGACAAACACTTTGTTGGAAAGTGCCGCGGGCACGGGCCACCCACGCATATATCAAGACAACTCAGTTGTATTCTCTTATCGTATCCATCCATCTAATGTGGACGGTTAGATAAAGAGTGGTTGAGATCAAATCCATCGATCTATTGTGGACGGTTAGATTTCAGCCACTCACACTAAATTTTGACAAACGCTTTGTCGAGGAGTGCCATGGGGCACAGGCCACTTACTAGTCTATATAATAAGGGAGCACAGTTGTCTTCCGCTCTTATAGGCTTCAATAAAGAAGACCAAGTTCTTATCCCCTAACTGGACGGTGGATCTCAGACACTCACACCCGATTTTCACAAATACTTTGTCGGGGAGTGCTATGGGCACGGGCAACCCACTAGTTACTTACACGAGAGAAAAGATTATGGGTGAAAATAAGTTAAAAAAAATTATTTATTAAATAGAATTTGTAATTTTTTAATTGAAAATGAAATTGAGAAAACACTGAAAAATAAAAATATATTTTGAAAGTCATGTATGAACACAAATTGGTGGACCAACGCACACAACGCACTTTGTAGTTGGTGCCCTTTCCTTTCATTAATTATTATATAGTTTCAATCTCTTATCTTACATCTCTTCATTTCTCCATTGTCCTTCGGTTCTTTGTACGAGGAATGCGCGCTAGCAAGCAACCGCCTAAATAGAGTTGCACAGATGCAATCCCGCCAAAAGACAAGAATAAACTGCCTTGAAAACCACGGCTTTAGTTAAAAATATATATTATTTTTCTTGTCTTTTGTGGGTTGCATGAGTTCAATTCCGTCAAGTAGTTGCTTGTTTACTATTCCCTCTTTATTCTTAGTGGAGAGATGTCGCGTTCATAATTAAAAGACAAAAAAAAAAAAAAACACATCAAGCATAAAAGAGTTGTCAACGACCAAATGCCCTCTTTTATATTTAACATATATTAAATGGGTCGGGCTCTGTTGACAGATATAAAATGACAGCCAAAATGACAGGGACACAATATAAGCCAGGTGGCACGCTGTTACAGGACTCTGACCGTACAGATGTTTGTCCTATCTCATGGTGGACCTACAAACCAAAAATCAGCCTGATTAGTGCTTTATTTGTTATTGTGGGAGTGTTTTTGCAAAAAAAAAGTGGCTTTTATTCAAAAAAAAAAATTGACAATTTTGGAAGATTAATGTCGAGGGGTAGTTTTGAAAATTTAGCAAATAAAGGGGCATTTTTTAAAGCTTTGGTCTCTAAATTTGGAGGGGCGTATTTGAAAGGGTCACTCTACGGGCACTCATGTCCATCGACTGGGCACTCACAATGGACAAAAATGCCCCTTCCATTGTGGGTGGCGGAGCTAAGGGCCTGGGAGGGGGCTCTTTAGAAAAAAAAAAAATTACTTCCAAAAGAACCGTTTTTCTTTGGTTTGGCCCCACTGATTTTTCCTTTTTTGCAATTTTACGCCCTGGAAATTTTTTTTTCTTTTGTGATAAAAAATCAAAATCCTAGCTCCGCCACTGATGGGCACCCTCTCTCTCTCTCTCTCTAAACCCTTTTTCTTTGCAATCTCGAGTCAGCTCAAGATAGCCTCTGCCTCCGACTCCTCCACTGAGCCTGCACTCTGTCTAGCCTTCCTCTTGCTAAGACCAAGCAGTCTCCCAGAGAGTTACAAATTACAAAGCCGGCCCATTCCTGCCTCCAGGGGTTGATTGATTCCATGCTACATCAGTATTCATTTTGAGCCATCTTAGAGAGGGGCCGAGGCAGCCAAAATAAAGACTAATAGTAGGGATATGCATTGACGTTCGGTTGGATAATGAAAGATGTTATAGCCTTTAAAACAGATTACAAATTAGGCTGATTATTTGTATGAATAGATTCGTTTCGAATGAGCCAGGGTCACCACATCAGGGAACATATGTGTTCCATCATCACCCTTTAACGGTCTCGTAGAGATTATTATTATTATTAGTATTATTACGAGGATATTACATTTACGTGCCAGCCCATAAATCTCTAAAACGAACATATAATTGTATTTATGCGCATACTCGTATGCATGTATTTATACTATATCACTATAATCTATGCCTTACGCTTACACACAAGATGACATTGCAACCATTATTCTAACTTGATATATTGCCAAGGAATTAGGTACTATGGTCATGGCTCGTACTGCATGTCCATTTTGGTCTCCATGTTGCTACTTCTATACTAAATAAAGAAAAAAAAAGGACACCGAATATTATCCTACTCCATTCGCCGGGTGGTCAAGTGAACTAGTGCAATTTGATTGATATTGGATCCAGGTGTTACGACGAGACCGTTCACCACATAATTAGCTATAACATTAATGTCCGGTACGCACGCTCTCATGCCGGGCATGCGTTCCGCACTCAGGCATATATAAGATATAGACAAATTTTTTGGTGGTTTTTTACTTTTATGTTTGTATTTTTTTAGGTAAAAGCCATGGATGGGGATGGCAAAAGCCTACACCACTTTGTCTCATGGGGGATGGCTATATATACCTGCTTTTCTTGCACCTCAAATTCACAACAAAATAGCTAGAGAGACTCAGTACAAAATATATCACCATGAATTCGACTGTAATATCTATTCCAAGTGAAGATAATGGAGCTTCTCTCAGGGGGAAGAAGAAGATCCAGTTCTCTCTTCTTTCTCTTCTTCCCTCTCATGATTCCAGACAGTTTATTCACAGTATCAAGGTTGGAATTGCTCTGGTTTTAGTTTCGCTTTTATATCTTATCGATCCTCTTTACGAGCAAGTCGGAGAAAATGCGATGTGGGCTATCATGACTGTAGTAGTCATATTTGAATCTTCTGCAGGTTTGTTTAATTTTTATTCGCGTGACCTAGTGAAATATTATTATTTATATTGTGTAATTCAATCTTATGGGGTACTTATTTTTGTTATATATTTAAAAAATAAAAAAATTTATGAAAATTCTACGTTTCGGTCGATGATGATATTATTTTGATATAATGATCTATCTCAGGTGCTGTACTTAAAAAGGGCTTGAATCGTGGGATGGGGACGATTTTAGGTGGCGCGTTGGGATGTTTAGCGGCAATTTTGGCTCAAAAAATTGGTGGGATCGGTAGTGCCATTGCTGTTGGCACATCTGTATTTATCTTCGGTAAGCATGATATGAAATTATCATTTTAAGGAAGGTTGGGGTGTAATAGCGAATGCAAATTGCCTGCATTAGTAAATCAAATATTTTTTCGTTGATGTTCATCGCCAATCTGTAGGAATTAAAAAATGTTGCGATACAAAGGAGGATTAAACATTGTTTTAATCATCAATCACACACAAAAAAAAAAAAAAATCAAATAATAACAATATTATAGTGGCTATTGTATCTTAATTAGTATATTTTTTTAAATGCTTTTTGGAATTCTTTTCTCTAATAATCCAAATGCTGCCTTTTCTGACGTGAGTCTTTCAGGTGCAGCCGCGTCATACTGTCGGTTGGTTCCAAGCATAAAGAGCAAATATGACTATGGGGCTATGATCTTCATCCTCACGTTCAATCTGGTTGCTGTATCTGGTTTGCGAGGTCAGAAGGTCGTCGATTTAGCTTGCGAACGTCTATCGACTATCGGTATGGGTTTTGCCATATGCGTGTTCACAAGCTTACTCATCGTCCCAGCATGGGCTAGTGATGAACTTCATTGTTCATTGGTCACTAAATTCAATAATCTGGCACGTTCAATTGAAGGTGAGTTTTCCGGAATTGGGACCACGATCAGATCAATTATATACCTTAATCTAACTAATTAATTTATAGGATGCTTGGAGGAATACTTCAAAACGATCGACGAAAAGAAGGAAAATCAGGCCATCGCCAGTTTCGACGGTTACACGTCGGTGCTACACTCGAAGTCCAAGGACGAGATACTGGTACCGAACCGAAATTCCTTTCATTATTTAGTAACTAGATGTTAAATTTTTGATTGAGGAGATTGCAGTGTTCTTGGTCTGGTTTAGAGGGTAACATAGCAATTTGTTCTACTAAAAATGGTGGAATTTTGGAAAAATAAAATAAAAATGGATGACTTTACTCTGTGTTTCAGGCAAATTTTGCAAGATGGGAACCATGGCATGGGAAATTTGGGTTTTATTATCCTTGGGACAAGTACCTATACATAGGAGAGTTGCTCAGAGAGTTGGCTGCGTCCATACTTGCACTAAAAGGATGTCTCCGATCTCCTCGACAGGTATGGATGTCCATCTTAATTTTTTGTTTCACCTTAACTAAAATACACCAAGATCAATGAGAGAGAGAGAGAGAGAGAGATCATGCGCCCAATGATCGCGCGCCACATATACCTGGGGTTTAGGCTGGGGATTTAAAAGACCTTTTAAAAAGTAACTGTTAGTAGATGGTGTATTCCCACGCACGTGTTATATTTGCCCAACGACCCATCGGTACATATAGTTATTTCTCCCTTCCCCAATAGATCGATCTTTTGGGATAAATAGTTGTTTAACATGGTATTAGAGCCTTGAAGACGGGAGGTCGCAGGTTCAAGTCTCTGGCAGAGTGAATTCACACAGAGGGGGAGTGTTAGCAGAAGTAACCATGGGTTTATGTGGCACACAATCATTGGCGCATGATTGCCACTTCAAAAATCCCTCTGCTTAAAAAATTTTCTCAATAATAGCTAGATGAAAAAATTAATGAAAAAACTAAGAAACCATGTTAAAATTAAGCAATTTTTTGCGAGTATATAATAACTAGATGAAATTTTTTATGAAAAAACTAAGAAACCATGTTGAAATATAATTAATCAATTCAACTGCAAAGTTTCCATTTAAGGATGTCTTTCCACATGATTAATCAGTATCACCATGAACATAATACATGTGAAAGCGACGTAGGACCTAGCATTTGCGGATGAATATTAAATACAATTAGAAGCGAAAATCAATATTGCCAACGCTCCAAAAGACGCCAAGATACATAAATATTAAATACAATTAACCCAGCCGCTTGACCCGTGTTTTTTGTTACGTGGCGACTTTTGGGAGTGTTAGCATCGATTTTTGCAGTTAATCATTTGCAGCTAAAATTTTCCATTCTTTTGGACAGTGAAAAATGACCAGGAAAACAAGAATAAATTAAATATTGGTTTTTTCTTGAATATCCCAAGTGGGACAGTGGGCCTCCCTTCATGTGGGTTTTAAGTACGATTTTGCAGTTCGTATGCCTTAATGATAGCTTACAAGAAAGGAGTTCAAATATTCCATCAATCATCAGAATCTTTAATTTCTTTCAAAAAAATAAATGACACAAACCAAGGTTTCAAAGGGGCTGTTATAAAGGTATATCGGACTCACGGCATTATCCTTTTTTATTCCGGCCGAGATAACAAATCGTAAACCACTGGGGCAAAAACGGAAAAAGGGGGAAAATGGAAAAAAAAACCAAAAATTCTAAATTTGAATTTCAAATTTTCAATAAAATTTATAACGGAAAATAAATAAAAATAACGGAAATAACTGTCATTTTTTTCCACATGTTTTCATAAAATAATGGGCGTTATAACAGCTGTTATTTCAAAAAAACAAAAAAAGGCCATTATAACAAAAGTAACGTCTTGGTCGTTATTTTGAGCCTTAAATGGTTCATAACGTAACGGGTAAGTCCAAATCCATTATAAAGGCCGTTATTTTCATTATAACGGCCGTTTTTTAAACGATGACACAAACTACCAAAGAACTACTTCAATGTTTTCCAGTGGCTCACATTCATTTTAATTTCTATTTTCTAGCCTTCTTCGGTAGCCCTGAGGTTGTCTGCAAAGGAACCATGTGAAGCGGTGGTCTCAATGCTTGCCTGCACACTGAGAGAGCTCAAAGACAGCGTCATGACCATGAGGAAGTTAAGGCTTGAATCGTTGACAGTGGCGAAGTTGCAATCGACCAGAGTAGAGCTAAGCATGGCCATGTCCACTTCCAAGCTAGGGACAGTAGAGAATGGTGATGGGCTTGCAATGGCAAGCTTTGTGTTTTTGTTAATGGAGATGGTTGACAAGGTGGAAAAGTTGGCAAAAGAGGTGGAAGAACTGGGAGATCTTGCAGGTTTTCTTCCTTAATAGCCACCCAAAAATGAGGACTTGGTGGTGTATACATATCCATGAGAGCCAGTTTTGGCTCTGATATAGTTATAAAGAAATAAAAACAAAGTTGTCATGAGCGGAGGAGATTATAAGTAATTAAATAGTCATTAACGAGTGGTTAAATATGTTAAAATGAAGGATTGCTTCTGTAGAAGCACTTTGGATAAGCACTTTTGGAGAAGTCTTGAAAATAGCTGTTAAGAAGCACTTTTTTCTACAATAGTGTTTGGCAAACTATGTTGGAGAAGTGTTGTTCTGTATATAGAAGCTGATATTACTATTTGGTAAACTTGTGAGCTTCTGGATTCTGTTGAAATGTCAAGAATACCCTTGAAGTTATAATGGTTCAAGGGTTTTAAAAGTTATTTTATAATATGAAAGAAAAACTGGAGACAAAAAGGCCAAAACGTGGGACCCATTTTGACCTCACCCATTTTGACGATGATACACTTCCTGCATAAGCGTGGAAACACTTTTCCAACCCATACATAGATTTATGTTAAGGAAGCTTCTCAATGCCAAAAGCTGGAAAAGCACTTTCCAAAAAACGTTCCCAAACACTCCCTTAATTAGAGATTGGCAAGTGCATTTATGATTTGGCCTACCCCAAAACTTTAATCTAAAAAAAAAAAAATTTAAAGATCTTTCAAATGGCCCATTGGGGACCAAGAATTTTGGTTACCCATTTCAGGGTTCACAATTCCAGCAAAAAGATATGAACACTTCGACATTAAAGATACTAACAGTTATTCCAATTTAGAAAAACTTGAAGTAGCCATCTGATATGTTACAGATGAACTTACAGCTGATCTTGACTGGTAGAGTAACTAATTTTCTCAGCAATTTCAACCTGTTCTTTGAGAGTGCCATAAAGGGTCTCAACGAGATTAAGTAGAAACCCATCTGCACCATGTTTTGCTAACAGAGAAACTGCCACCGGGAGGTTATGGTACATCCCCAGCGGTATGCTCACCTGTGATTTAGATGCAATGTATATCCACAAGAATTAAATCATAATATGTTCTACATAAGTTTTAAGATAATAAAGAATGATAAATGATCATCTTGTGTAGATGGACAGATTGAGAATATATACCTCGCAAAACCCTGACATTCCAGCAATAGACAGCAAGCTAAAAGCTCTAAAACGAAAAGCATCCAGTGTATCCATTCCCATTTGTATTTTTGGTGGAGGTTCGGTAACCGTTGGGATCGCGAGGATCCCAAAATCCTACAGAAGCATTTATCAAAAAATTAGAAAAGAAGGTTTGGTTTTGAGCAAACTCCCAAGCACCAAATGTTCTACAATAAACACACACATAATACCTCAAGAAGAGAAGTAAGAGCAGTGCGAAGTTCAGTCCTCACTGAGTAACATTTCTCAATGTTTTCATCTGTTGACATAATGGCCTTCGAAACCCGTTCTGATATTCCCGGACCTAAATCTGGTTGGATTGTAGCGATCCATTCTTCGTGGTTATACTTGAACTCATACCTATGTTAAAGAGAATGCGAGTGAGAAGGACTTGGACAAGACAACAGATTATGCACTAATTGCACCTCCTGGTACTAAGAACTCGAGTGCCCGACTGCACCAATCATAAAATTTGATAAACAAATTTTGAAGCAGCGAAGCAGTGGCCAATCACAAAGGGCCACAATCCGCTGATGCTTTTTGAAGAAATGAAGAAACCAAGAAATGCTTTTGAACAACGGATTGCGACGCCATGTGATATTGTCCACTGCTTGGCTGCTTCAAAAAGTCTCTCAAAATTTGAAGGAATGTATATAAGGATTAGTATAACTAGACATTCACAAGTGCGATTCATCGGTCCAAACCTCTGAAGATGTACAATGGCATTTGAAAGGGCAATCATGGAGGGTATATATCCTTGACGTTCATTGCCTTTCTCCATGAAATGTTCCAAACTTGGAACTTTGTCTCTAATATAATGGCCAATGTTTGCATGCTTTACAACTTGTGCTGCAAAGATTTTTTTTTTTTGAAGTAATATGTCATTAATTTGATAAGAGATCGATCGATAAAAGTAGGGATAACAACATAAACCCACATGGTCAGGAGGTTACACGTCCCAAACACCTTCTCCATGGATTTAATGAGAACCTGAGTCACTCGGTCACTAGGAATGCTCAGAAGTCGAAAACAGTCATCTGGAATAATAATGTGACTAGGTATCACAGGATCCAAATCAGGCAATTGCAGCAGCACTCGCCCTACTTGATTCAAGATTACAGGATCTCTGGCAAACCATCCTGCAGTACAAATTTGTGTTACTAAATATGCATGAACGTAAGAGATCAATCTCCAAACATAACTAGTAAACTGCAAAGTAGGATGTGATTTCCTCAGGTGGCGTAGAAAACTAAGATACATACTTCACCTTTAATATCATAGGCTCGTAGCTACAAGAGTAGACGACTCTATATCAAAAATCGTGATGATCCCTCCCAGAATGACCATTTTCTCAAAGCTTTCTCTTTTAAAAATTTACAAAAGCATCCTAATAAATATTTTAAAATACCCACATTACCCTTGACTTAATTTTATGAGGACATTTTTTTGTAAGTTTTTAAAGAGAAAGCTTTTGTAAAAGGGCATTTTGGGTAATAGTCTTTTTGTGAAGATGCTATCACTTACGGCATTAAGTGAAAGGGACAAATCTAGTCCGCATACATTTGCAAACTTAGAAGTATGCAAACATTGTCAACACGGTTGGATGTCCATTGAAAAATGTGTTATTTCAGTATTTTGAATAACATATTTTATAAATTAAAAACACGTTTTTCAAGGAGTATTCAGCAGTGGATGCAACGTTTGCATACTTTTGAGTCTGCAAACATATGCAGACTAGATTTGTCTAAGTGAAAGGAGAATTATACTTATAAAAAGTCACTCTGAGGAGGCGTTTCATAAATTAAGTTATCAAATCTAAGAGCTTAAAGTGCTTTAGGTTTGATAGCTCGATGACTTATGTCTGAAGTTCAAACATAAGTAATTAAGGTTTCAAGTTTCAACACTTAAAGCACTTTAAGCTTTCAGTGCTGAAATTTAGTTTGACCAAACGCAAAAGCGTAGCAATCAATCAATATACACATTTGAGTAAATGAGCCATGACCTAGATGCTATGTATTGTAAGGATTATGATGTTACAGCAAAGGATTCAACCCAAGCTCATCCACTCTTTCCTATAAATCAGATAGTTTTGAAGACCCAAATTGATTACTTACCAACAGTATCACAGCTCTGTGCCAAAGGAATAACGCCAGTTGTAGAAATAACTGCATGTGAAGGCCGAAACCCGAAAATTCCACAAAATGCAGCAGGTACTCTTACACTTCCTCCAGTATCAGTACCTAAAGAAAAATGTGAAAAACATTATTTCATGGAAGAAATTAATCCCAGATTAGAAAAGTCTATAAGTGATGCAAGGATCGAGTTCAATCAATACACCCCAAAAGCCGCGACTGATGGGAGGATGTCAGATCAAACCCTTTATCTCATAGCCCAGGTAGAGGAACTCGATCGAGACCTCTTAATGGGCCACCCCCGACAGGCCCCACCTAGTAGGCCCCCTCACCCCAGTGTGGAACAAAAAATGTCACTTCTACATTGTAGCTTTAGGCCAGGGTACTAAACTTCTACTTTGCCTTAAACTTTTGCGTAGTTAAAATTCAAAATTAATTCAGGAAAAACTCACCTAAAAAGAAATCTACAAGCTCTGCAGCAACTGCCACAGCAGATCCACTAGAAGATCCTCCGGGTACCCGATCCGGAACACATGGGTTAGTGGGGGTTCCATAATGTATGTTTTCTCCATTTACACTGCCACAATAGTTATGACAGTAACACAGAGTTATACAATGTGAAGGCTTAACCCGCCGTGTTGCGGCTTGATTTACAATACTCTAGCACCATCAGGCTCCACAAAACATAACAATACAGCACACATGATTCACATATTGACGGACACCGTAAATAATATATGAACCAAATATCAAGTTTATCATGAATCAATCTTAAATGGGTTATTCATTTTTTTCATTTTTCTTCTTTCTGAATCCAACCTGTAGGCTATCCCATCCATGACAGTTTTACCAACACATGTCGCACCGCTGCTTACGACGGCCAAAACCGCTGGAGCAGTCGAAACTGCAGCCGTATGAGTCCTAGCCCAATCCGGATTACCAAATCCAGTAACATATCCATCGACATCAAATCTGCTAAACAAAATTCTAAAAATTCAGAACCATCCTAAAATCATGAATAAAACCTCTGCAATCGAAGTGGGTGTACCTTAAACAAATAGAACCAAACTTGTTCTTAATTAGAACTGAAATGGAGAGACTTACATGTCTTTGATGGCAAAAGTGAGACCGGTTAAGGGGAGATCTTGAGAGGAAGAAGTTGATGGAGGAAGTAAAAGGAATTTCTCCATGAAAGCTCCGAAATCTGAGTCTCTAGCCATCTTTTCTACCTGTTTTTTTAGTTTCTAGTTCTACTGAGCAGAGGCTGTTTTATAAACAAATTAAACGTTTTTTTCCTTGTTTGATACCAACATCAAAGTTTTTTAATTCATTTGAACACGTTAGTTAGGTGGCTTTCAAGCACGGTTTAAAATAATGCCGTTTTAACGATTTCAACGGCGGTTAAAACGGTAACGCCCCAAGCCCATTTCGTTAAGAACCATTTTGATGCAAAGAAAATAACGGCCATTTTTTTCGTTTTCACGGCCGTTAAAATCTGAAAAATTTTGTGGAAAAAAATTGTCATTATTTCTGTTAAAATCCGTTATTTTTCCAGTAAACTCATAATTTTTTTGTTTTTGAAATTCAAATTTCAAAATTTGGATTTCAGCTCAATTTTTTCCCGTTATTTCCGTTAAAATCCTTTTTTGTTTCATTTTTGCCCATTCGTTACAATCCATGTTAACGGACATTTTAACGGTGACGCCCCAATCCGTTATGACGGACGTCTGTTATCGATGTTGATGACAGACCACAGTATGAACCTCGTGGCACCCTCTTAGAGACCATTGGCCGTATGGATTGTTCGGCTGCAACTCGGGCGGGTTGGGTCGGGTTGGAGCTCAACCCGAGCCCAACCCGACCTTCATTTCATCAAGCCCGAGCCCAACCCAAGGTCAGGCCCAACATATGCAGCCCGAGCCCAGCCCGTCGGGTTCGTCTGGTTGCCAGGTCCCCTCTTATTTGCTTTTCCAACACCACCATCGGAAACAAAAAAAAATAATTAAAATCTCTTCTCTCTTGCTGCATTACACCGGCAGTTTGATCAAAGAAGAACAAGGGGAAGAAGAAACAGATATGAAGAACCATTGGGGATCACATATATATATCTCTGCCCTGTTGAATAGTAAGGAGAGTTCTCGCCTGCAAATCGATCTCAAAGTAGATGCTGCATTGGAATCGAAGATGTGAGGAGAGGTGGAGTGTGAAACCCAGCATGCGGCTAGCGACGTGCAGCATGCAAAGTGTGGCCGACGACATGGTGAAGGTAAAACCCTAAAGAGGAGTTGAGAATGAGGGGAGATGAGGTATCGTATCATTAACCTAAGATATTTAGGTAGGCTTTCGGGCTCGGGTTGGGCCGGCCAAAGCTTCAGCCCGAGCCCAACCCGACTTTGATCGGGTTCTCAAAATTCGAGCCCCGGCCCGAGACCGAGTACTGAAGGGGCCAACCCAACCCGAGCCCAACATCGGGTTGAGCCCACCCAAGTTGCAGCCTAGCCTATACCTAGGTGGAGCTACATACCTAAAATCAGCCTAGTTAGTAATTTCAAACCTTTGGATCTTTGTACTCCAAATAATGCTCAAATTTCACGGTTAAAAATCAACCCATGAAAACGACATCAATGCAAAATCACTAATCAGGATAAGTTTTGGTCTGTAGGTCCACCTGGGGTTGGGCCATATCCATGCAGTCATCGATCTCTAAGATTACGCCATGTGGCTCACACCGTGGTCCATCCGTCAACAAAGTTCTATTCATGCACGTGCACTACCTGTACCACTGCTCAAGTTTGATATCAACGGACATGTCATCCTTGCTTTTTTTATTCGAGCTCCCACTGAAATTTGCCCTCTCTGTTTCTAGGGTTGTGAGTCGTGACGAAGGTCTGCTGCCTCGCGAATAAAGTGGCATGGTAGGGAATCTGTTCTCATTTTTTTTTGAATTAGTGGAGTCTGCTTAAGTAATGGAATTAAACTTTATATAATCATTAAGTTTATAAAAATATTATAAAATTTTAAATAAATATGATATTAATTTATTATTAAATAAAAGGAAAATGTTATCCCACGGAGAACCGGATAAAAAAATTATGCGGTTTGAGGCCATTGATCATTGGATTCAAGGGATCCAAAGCCCAGGAAGCAACAATTGTATGGATCTCTTGAATCCAACGGTCAATGGCCTCAACGGCACATATTTTTATCCGGTTATCTGTGGGATAGTACGACTCTGAATAAAATAATTAGTAAATAATTACCCACTTGGAAATATGTTTACCTGAGTTTTTTAACCGTATTATTTTTACTGCAAACCCACTTGTGGATTGAAAGTTATTAGGTTTTGCAAAAAAACATTAAATAAATAAAAATTTCCTAAAAAGATGGCAAGTCAATTTTCTAATAGAAAATATAGGAAGCACCCTCACGTTTGTATCCAGAGCTTCTCCAACCCTACCCTAAACTCTCTTCGCCTCCCTAAGATAGGGTGAAAAAAATAAAAAATCATCTCCAACCCTACCCTAAAGTTCACCCTATTTTAGAGTAACCTCAAATCCTATCCTAAAGTTAGGGTAAGATTTAGGGTGAGATTTTAAAATTTTGTTTCCCCTTCTCATCCCTATTTTCTATTAATTCCATTGAATGTCCTCTCCATCTTTTCACTTAATGTCACTTATGTCCTCTTCTTATAATTTTTGTCATTTTCTTTCTTTTGTATTGGTCCCTATATTTAGGGAAGGGTAGAGTTTAAGGTGGATCATTGGAGAGCTATCAAACTTTTAGACGAGGGAGTGTCTTTCCTACCCTACTTCAAGTGTTTGGGGGTAGGATAGGGTTGGAGATGTGGTTGAACTTTAAAAACAAAAGAAGATTTTAGCCTTTTGATAAGTCATGTGGGTTACCATACACTCGTAAATAATTCTTCCTTCTTACTGGAAAGCTGAGGACTCAATAATGGAGGTTTCGATTCGAAGGGAATAAGAGTTCATAAAACAGGGGTTAATAGGGTCGAACCGCACCAACTATTTATCCCCTGCTATTCCAAGAGTCTCCGCTAGTTGAACCGCGTCCAATAGACTCCCTGTTCTGCTCATCCCCTTCATTAGCTGTTTGATCGGGATACCATTACCTAGGTTCCTAAACTTGGAATGGATGGCGGAGCGTAGGTGACAATAATAATGTTTAAAACTAAAAGTACACTCAAATGCAGAACTACCAGCACAACAAATATATCGTTTGGAACCCACTTTTGTTTAAAGGGTTGGGCTCAGGGGACCCTTTTTTCTGACCCCTCTCGGGAGTCGTGTGCTCAGCCTTGGATTCCGAGAATCCAACAATGGTTGATAGCGTTGAGCACTCAAACACCGTTGGATTCTTGAAATCCATGGCCGAGCACACAACTCCTGAGAGGGGTCACAAAAAGGGGATGAGAAAGAAACACAGAAGGAAGAGTGCAAGTTAAAAAGAAGAGGAAGAAGGGAAAATCACCCCCATACTCTACCAGCCCACTGACCCATGGATATTTGACCCACCTATTGGTGGCCCTACACGCCAAAAATCATCCTGATTAATGATTTCAAGCCGCTGGATTCTAACATTTGTTTCATCATGGGCTTAGGATGTAAACAAGCATATTCATGAAGCCGATGATGGAAAAAGTGCTTGAATTCAATGGCTAAAAATCACCAATCAGGTTGAATTTTTGTGTAGGGCCACTAAGGGGTCTCCCCCCCCCCCCCCCCCCCCCCCCCTTGGAGGATCTACACACAAAAATTTGGCTTGATCTGTGATTCTCTAACTGTTTGATTTGAGCCTTTTTTAGCACTAAAAAAAAGGCTCAAATCCAACTGATAGAAATCACCCCCATAAAATCTTCGCAATTGCGATCCGTCTTAGGAATATCTCCGTCTTTTATATATTAAATAATTAAATACTATTTTCAGTGTTTGGGACATAACTTTTTACCCCGATGTCAGAATTGCGATCCGTTTAATGTTCTGTAATTCTTGAGTTGTTTATGACGAATCATTGTCTAATGAGAAATTTATAATTTCGCTACTTTAGGTCTCAAAATGGATTATCAAAATCAAATATTTTACTAATTACAAGAATAAATAATTTAATAAGTATTTAAGTTTTGGTGGGGTTGGGCGAGGCCCACGATTTAGAAATTATTCCAAGGCCCATAGATGTACATTATATTTTTTGATATTAATGTTGCAATTGTTCAATGGATTACATGCTCATAATTTATGGTTTATACATAATTGAAAGCAAGACAAAGTTACAGATGGAATTACAGCTGATCTTGAATGGTAGAGTAATTAAAATTTCTCAGCAATTTCAACCTGTTCTTTGAGAGTGTCATAAAGGGTCTCAACAAGATTAAGTAGAAACCCATCTGCACCATGTTTTGCTAACAGGGAAACTGCCACCGGGAGGTTATCATACATCCCCAATGGTATGCTCACCTGCGATTTAGACGCGATATCGGCAAGAAGTAAATCATAATATGTTGTTCATAAATTTTAAGAAAATATAGAATGATAGATATGATCATCTTATGTAGATGGACAAATAGAGAATACCTGGCAAAAGCCTGACATTCCAGCAATAGACAGCAAACTAAAAGCTCTCAAACGAAAAGCTTCCAATGCGTTCACTCCTGTTTGTATTCTTGGTGGAGGTTCGGTAACCGTCGGGATCGCGAGGATCCCAAAATCCTATAAGCATTTATCGAAAAATTAGAGAAGAGAGACTAGAGGAAACATGAACCCGGCCATGAGTTGTTGGATGCACTCCATCAGCGGGTGGCTATTTCAAATTGTTGCAACTGGTTAAGTCTAGATTTGATAAAAACAAAAATGATTTATATTATATGATTACGCGCGTCAAATTGCTTCTGACGTAATATGCCTAGATATGGATACGTATATGGACATTACTTGGATAATACGTATGTGGATGTAAATATACATGTGCATGCAAACAAACACATACACACACACACACACACAGAGTACCTCAAGAAGAGTAGTAAGAGCAGCACGAAGTTCAGTCCTCACTGAGTGACATTTCTCGATGTTTTCATCTGTTGTCGTAATGATCGCCGAAACCCGTTCTGATATTCCTGGACCTAAATTAGGTTGGAATTTAGTGACCCATTCTTCATGGTTAATCTTGAACTCGTGCCTATGTTTCAAAAACATAATAAATTTGGAAGAGTCAATAAGTAAGGATTAGTATAACTAGACACATTCACATATGCCATTCATTTGTCCAAACCTCTGAAGATATACGATGGCATTTGAAAGGGCTATCAAGGAGGGTATATATTCTTGGCGTTCGTTGCCTTTATCCTTGAAATGTTCCAAACTTGGAACATTGTCTCTAACGTAATCGCCGATGTTTGTATGCTTTACAACTTCAGCTACAAAGAAAAAAAGTTTGAATTTGAAACAATAAATCATTAACTTGTAATGGATCAATTGATAAAAGTAGGGAACAACAGTCTTTAGTCTTGAGGAATAGCGTAAAATAAAGGATAGTACCACATGATCAAGAGAGCTTACATCCAAACAACTTCTTCACGGATTTACTGAGAACCTGAGTCACTCGTTCACTTGGAATGCTTAGAAGTCGAAAACAGTCATCTGGAATAATAATGTGACTAGGTCGCACAGGATCTGCATCAGGCAATTGCAGCAGTACTTTCCCTACTCGATTCAAGATTACAGGATCCTTGGCAAACCATCCTGCAGTACAAATTTGTGTTAATAAATGCAATGTATGACATGCACTAGCTGAATGATAGTTCGAGATTCAACTTTTTTCCTTCTATATTGCATAATCCATGCAAATTATGTGGGTGGAATTGGATATCTTGTTTCTGTAGCTTAAGCCAAATTAAGAAATAGATGTAAATGTTCAAACCTTCCTACAAGGTCGATCTTTTGGGGTAAATGGTTGTTTAACATGGTATCAGAGCCTTAAGGCCTGGGAGGTAGCAAGTTCAAGTCTCCAGTGGAGCTTATTCCCGCTGAGAGGGTGTGTTAGCGGTTGGTGTGTTCCCATGCACGTGTTGTGTTGGCCTGACGACCCGTTGTTATACATAGTTGTTTCGCATTTCCCCAATAGGTCGATATGTTGGGTAAAGAGGGCTAAACAACGTTCCCCAGAAGATATGATAACTGGGATAGGTCATGTGTTCAAACCTTCCTACAAGGTCTATCTTTTGGGGTAAATGGTTGTTTAACAGTAAATACGCGGCCACGTTCCAGAAAAAAAAAGTATAATGGAAACAATAGCAATCATAACTGAATCAATACATTTAAGTATAAAATTGGGACAGAGTGGCCTAGAAGTTATGGTTTGTAAGGATTGTGATGTTACAGTAAAGCATGCAACCCAAGCTTATCCACACTTCAAAAGAAAGCTTGATTTTCCTATCAATCAGATAGTTTGACGACCCAAATTGATTCCTTACCAACAGTATCACAGCTCTGTGCCAAAGGAATAACGCCGGTTGTAGAAACAACTGCATGTGAAGACCGAAACCCCAGAATTCCACAAAATGCTGCAGGTACTCTTACACTTCCTCCAGTATCAGTACCTGTAGAAAATGTAAGAAAACAAAACAAGAGGCTTCATATGAATGTTGGAAATATATGGCATTAAAAGCCATTTTTAGAATGAAAATTGAGTCATTCTGTTTCTGGCCAGGTGGAGGTCTAGATTCTGATATAGTGACCATTTGTGTGCCAACATGGATACTTGCTGTATTAGAAATGGCCACATTGACAATGGTCAAAACAGCATAAAAACCCATTAATCTGTGGAATGCTTTGAATGCCTCATTGGCAAGTGGTGAAAAGGATTCTGCAATATATTTATGAAAAGGAAGTTTGTAAAAGTTCGTCAACTTTGAGAACTTCGGAGATTTGATGCGTTTACATTTATGAAAATACCATGAAGTTATGGGGAAAAAATGATTTTTATTGAAATACAACCCCAAAATACGCAATCTGAGGAGTGTTAGATCTTGATTTCAACCCTTACAAGTTATATTTGACTTGGAAACCTTAAAGGAGTGATCATCTTTCACCTAGTAACCTCCCAGAAGTTAAGAAATGTGGGAAAAACAGAGATATAAGTGTTTTAAACATTTCTCATCTGTTTAAAGTGTTAATCATGAACAATAAAAGTCATCGAAATATTACAAATGAACTTGACTTTGTTAAGACAAAAATTGACGAATCCACTATAATTTGCCTTAAATTCGGTTAATTTTAATACTATGTTTAGGGGAATTGTTGGAAACCAAAACAAGAACAGCATAAAGTATTCAGTTTTTTTCTGAAATTAAATAATATATCCTATCCTCTATGGTACTTTCTCATATGATATGCGAATTATTTTTTATAGGATTTCTAACACAAGAGAGCTAATTCGGAAGGTACGAAATAATTTTTTCCTTGTGGGCAAGACTGTTTTTAACAAGATCAGTAACTTGAAGGTGCAAACAGATTTTGAACCCAAGACTTGTTACTCAACGATACAGGCCCTTGTTAACTTACACAGGAAGGCATTTGCAAAATATATGTTTTAGAGGATATTTGTAGCCACTGTGGTTGAAGTCTGTAAGCTGTTGGATTTCATGTCATGCTTTTGCTCAACCTTAAGATGTCAGTGGGAAAAGTATGTCATCTCAGTTTTGTATAATTAAACAGAACAAAACTAGCCATACAGGATAACAGGAACCAAGATACTTACCAATCTCAACACCAAGAAAAACTCACCTAAAGAGAAATCTACAAGCTCTGCAGCAACTGCAACAGCAGATCCACTAGAAGATCCTCCGGGTACCCGATCTGGAACACATGGGTTAATGGGGGTTCCATAATGTATGTTTTCTCCATTTACACTGCCACAATAGTTATGACAGTAACAGAGGAGTTATACAATGTGAAAATCCAATTAATATTTTTGCATCAAAGAAGAAGAATTGGGTAAGAGTCTTTAAACCATATTGCAAATGGTATTGTCAGGTTGGTCATCTATTAGTTGTCGAACAGGACACATGCAATTGATCCAGACTCTCCAGTCATATATGATCTCGATCGAAAGAAAATGTAACTGTATGTCAGCACCCCAGTTAGCGATTCGGCACATGGCAAATTGTAGTGCAGGAAAAGTTTTGAGTATAATTCGGATTTGTCATTCAAAAATATGTTTA
Organism: Euptelea pleiosperma; assembly: GCA_035048495.1. Lineage (NCBI taxonomy): Eukaryota > Viridiplantae > Streptophyta > Magnoliopsida > Ranunculales > Eupteleaceae > Euptelea > Euptelea pleiosperma. Next base: position 30,608,546 of record CM068546.1, read on the forward strand.
AAATTCAGCAAAGAATAAATTAAAACAAAATAACATTTTAAAAAAAAATTAAAAATGTGTTTTCATGCATTTTTTTCACATTGAAAAATCAAAATTTTCATTAATTTGTGTATAATACGCGTTTAATATGGTTTCTATGTGTATTAATCTCGTATTAAACGGGAAATTGCTATCAGAACTAAGTCACTAGATGGAGGCGGAATGTAGGTAGCTTCAATTCTGATACTGGCACACATAATGAACATATTGATGGACACCTAGACGATCTCCTACGTCAAAAATCATAGTGAGGCGATTGTGACCATCCAACTATTTATATTTTTTTTTCTTTGTTCTTTCTTTCTTTCCAGTGGTAATTAAAGATACAATGGCAGACAATCCACAGAAAGTCCATCGCCAATGGTCGTTGTCGTTCATTCAATCGAGTGGCATTAGAGACTGTTTAGGCCCACAAAATGGTTGTCCAATCCCCACAGAATTGGTGCAATGGTGCCCATATGAGGACTATAGATTGCCCTTAAACCTTAAAAAAACTGGTATAAGCCTAAACCCAGCACAAACTCAAGGTAAATTATATGAACTAAATATCAAATCTACTAAAAATCATTCTTAAATGGGTTATAAATCAATTATTAATTTATTTTTTCTGAATCCAACCTTAAGGCCATCTCATCCATGATAGTTTTACCAACACACGTGGCACCGCCGCTTACGACTGCCGAAACCGCCGGAGCAGTCGAAACTGCAACCATATGAGTCCTTGCCCAATCCGGATTACCAAATCCAGTAACATATCCATCCACATCAAATCTGCTAAACAAATATTTCAATTCAGAACCATCCTAAAATCAGGAAAAAAAAAATGAAATTAATCTACTAAAATGAATAGAACCCAGTTTCTGGAATCGAAGTGGGTGTCTGGAAACAGTAAAAATCAGAGTAAAGAAGAATGAATGGATGTATGAGATCTGAGGAGACTTAAACAGATGAAGACATGCTTGTTGTTAGAACTGAATTGGAGAGACTTACATGTCTTTGACGGCAAAAGTGAGACCAGTTAAGGGGAGGTCTTGAGGAGAAGTAATTGATGGAGGAAGTAAAATGAGTTTCTCCACGAAAGCTCCGAAATCTGAGTCTCTCGCCATCTCTACTACCTGTGTCTACTGAAACACAGAGGCTGTTCTATAAACAAACACTTTTTCCTTTTTGTTACAAAGTTTTTATTTTTTTTTTCGTACGTTGCGTGGATGTCAACATCATCAGAGTAGTGCAAATGGTTGCATACTAAATTTGTCCGTGCAAATGTGAGGTTGCAGTAATCAACAATTCAACATCATATATTGAAGTGGGGTCCACAAGGGAACATCTGCTTTTTCTACTTGTGGGCCCCACTTCAACGTGATAAAAATTTGTACTCAAAAAAGTTTGATTGATATTGAAGGATTCACTTCTCCAAATGCCACATGGCACACTTTTGAGGCCCACTGACCCATGAATGTTTGGCTGTTTGAGATATCCTTAGTGAACCCATAACAAAAATTAGCCTGATTGGTTATTCGAGGAGTAAAGCTTTGCTGATTTTTGGTTTGTAGGCCTATCTGGGGATTGGCCAAACATCCATTGGATCAGCGTCCTCTAAAAGTGAGCCACGTGGCTCCTATTGTAGACTCGTTGACATTTCAGCAAAGTTTAGAAGAATTAAGGTTACCCATTGTAAATGGAAACCTCCCATTCAAGGGATGGTGAAACTCAACACAGATGGCTCTATGACTCAGGTTTCAACAGGTTATAGTGGAATAATGAGAAATAGTATTGAAGGTATGTCAGTCCTCTTCCATGAGATGGTATGTCTATTATGATAAACATGGGTTACTCCAAGGTTGAGGTGGGAAGCGACTCTCTAATGGCAGTAAAATGCATTCTGGACAAGGAAGCTACTCCTTGGTATTGCCTAAAGATTTTGAAGTCCATTAGAGACTTGATATGTTGTTTTAGCTGGTTTGTACAAAGAAACTAATATAGCAGCTGATGCTCTTTCTACCTTTAGCCATGCCGATGACTATATAGGTTTCTTTCTTCTTCATGAGAATTTGTATAGCATAGTTCGGCATGATGCATCAGGTAGGATCTATACGAGGATGTAATGCTTCTTTTTAAATATATCGGGTAGGGGTCTGCCTAACCCCAGATTATTGTCCAAAAAGGGCAAAAACATCCTTGCAGTAGCAATTTATTGTATCTACTTTGTTCAGGGGTTTGGAGTGCTAAGAACTTGTACTTATGTGTGTTTCATAGATCACTTGGTTGCTCTTCCCTCTCTCATTCTCTTCAGCGTATTTGCCGCTAATCTTCTTGAGTAAGGAAGGGTGGAGCCTACCAAAGACCAGGTAAAATGGCAGTTGTAAAAGCCACAGGCAGCTATACCCCACTGAAGGATGTATATGCAAAGAGCAAAACAGAGGTCAAAGAAGCAAACGGACTATCCAACCAGCTCAAAGATATCGCACCTCCATGCCTTCTTGAAAACAAGACTGCCTTTACATTAACAAAACACATGCGAAAAAAGAAGCCCTGCTTACTTATCGAAAAAAAAAAAAAAGACGCCCTGTTTATTTTATATGTTACAGGTGGACTTACAGCGTATCTTGAACAGTAAAAAGAGACGGACTTCAGTAACTAATATTCTCAGCAACTTCAACCTGTTCTTTGAGAGTACCATACAGGGTCTCAACGAAATTAAGTAAAAACCCATCTGCGCCGTGTTTTGCTAACAGAGAAACTGCCACCGGGAGGTTATCATACATCCCCAGTGGTATGCTCACCTGTGATTAGAAGTGATACCCATAAGTATTTATAAAATGTTATACATTTGTTTTGTGACATAATAAAGAAGGATGGCATATGATCATCTCGTGTCCATGAACAGATAAATTACCTGACAAAACCGAGACATTCCAGCAATAGACAGCAAGCTAAAAGATCTAACATGGTAAGCTTCCAGTGTATTCACGTCCGTTTGTAGTTTTGCTGGAGGTCCGTGAACTGTAGGGATCGCAAGGATCCCAAAATCCTGCAGTTCACCAAAAAAAGTTTGAAAATAGATTAGCTGCACACCATGAAAGGGTGGTTACTTCATATGACACAATGGGTCAGATCTAGATTTGATAATATGAAATTACGGCAGATACAGGCAGATCACAAATTATAGTCCAGCACTGAAAATGATTTTTATAAGGTGGTTACTTCAAATTGCTCATTACAGTGTGAGAAGATTTGAACAAACCTCCACAGAAGAGTCTCATACCGATACACCAAGCCAAAACCATGTAGAATATACAGTGTTGATTTTCATAGTAGAGTACTGGCCTCAAGTATAATACCTTAACATCTTTGCAAATACATTACAGAAATGACATAGTGGTGTTTGTTTTGTTATAGTGTTGTTATACATATAATTATGCCCTTTTTATTGTCTTTTTGTTTTTATAACTTAAGGGCATCAATAAATGCTCCAGTAATGGATGTATTCAGTCGGAATCATGTGTTACTTCTAAACTGACGAGAACTTTGAGCAGATTATGACTTGCATAAAAATACATATGTATATATATGCATGAGCTCGCGCACGCACACATGCGCCCACATACGCACACACACACAGAGAGAGAGAGAATACCTCAAGAAGAGCACTAAGAGCAGTGCGAAGTTCAGTCCTCACTAAGTGACATTTGTCAATGTTTTCATCTGTAGTCCTAATGGCATCCCAAACATGTTCTGATATTCCCGGACCTAAATCAGGTTGGACTGTAGTGACCCATTCTTCGTGGTTATTCTTAAACTCGCACCTATGCTTCAAAATGACAATTAAATTTTGGAGTAAATATGTAAGGATGAATATAACTAGACATTCACATACCCCATTCATTGTCCACACCTCTGAAGATATCGCATGGCATTTGAAAGGGCTATCAACGAGGGTATATATCCTTGATGTTCGTTGCCTTTGTCCATAAAATGTTCCAAACTTGGAACCCGGTCCCTAACATAATCGCCAATGTTAGCATGCTTCACAACTTCAGCTGCGGAGTAAAGATTATGAAACAGTACATCATTAACTTAATAAAAGATCAATCTCTACAAGTACGAACTGCTAATCTTGACCCATGTCACCCAGATGGCAAGAACATGGGACTAATACAGTGTGGATATGACATTTACACAATTTTGAAGTATGTAATATGGATCCAGCACCCAGTTTTGAAGTATCCGGGTAACATAGATCTTTATGCATGAAAATTAAGGATAGTACTACATGGTCAAGATCTTACACCCAAACAACTTCTCCACGGATTTAATAAGAACCTGAGTCACTCGATCACTTGGAATGCTCAGAAGTTGAAAACAGTCATCTGCAATGATAATCTGGTTAGGTCGCACAGGATCCACATCAGGCAGTTGCAGTAGCACTCGCCCTACTCGATTCAAGACTACAGGATCCCGAGCAAACCATCCTACAAAACAAATTTCTGTTAATAATGCAATGTACAACATGCACTTGCCAAACACAATAGCTTTTGGGATTACAAGTTTGTTTCATGATAAACTGTTACGATCCTAGGTTAAGACCTTAGCTTTCCGCTCCACTATCACCAATGTGCTTTTGGAGTATTGGTTTGGGTCTTAACATTTGGTATCAGAGCCAACCCCACCTCCAGGGTTCGAGTCACGGGAGAGGCAACTATGGTAAAAATAAATAAAATTACACCATGGAGGGGCTATGGAGGTTTAAAAAAAAGGGAGCTCACCATAGTATGGGATATGGAGGGTCCGCCATAGTGGCCTACTGTGATCAGTCTCGGAAGGGGCGACCTAGGGAAAGGGCTACCTGGGGGCTCGCTCAAAGAATGAGAAAATAGGGGTACCGGAAAAAATGTCGGGCCCGCTCACAAAAAAAAAAGTGAGAAAATAGGGGTACCGGAGTGAAAGCCACCTTAGAGTGGGCCAACGTGGACGTCGGCTTTGAAGGGTGGTGGAATGTTACGATCCTAGGTTAAGACCTTAGCTTTCCGCTCCACTATCACCAAGGTGCTTTTGGAGTATTGGTTTGGGTCTTAACATAAACCAAGATTAAACTAATGAGAAAAAAATTGGAGCATGAACAAAAGAGAGCTCCACCTATAAAGAAAAAAAGAAAGAACACATTAAAACTTCTAAAATAATCGGTAAACTGCAACTGGGATGGGTTATCCCCTAGTGGTACAAAACTATGATATATTCTTCTCTTTTAGGTTCTTAGATGATTTTTACCAACTTAAATGTTAACTTTTACTGCAAGGGTAGTAAAACTATATCAACAAGCACGATGATCCCTCTCACTGCCTTATGAAGTATGAATGATTATTAAGGATATTAACTATAAGAAAAAAATGCATTTCAGGAATTTCTTTTAAAAAATGCTTTTCAGGTGTAGAGTAGGAATTTCTTTAAGGGTTTCGAGATTTGATATTTTTCCTTGTGTTGCAAAAGCATGCAATTTATGAGGGTGGAATTGGATATTTCGTTTTTGTAGCTTATGCCGAACTAAGAAATAAAAATAAATACAAGGCCAATGTATGGAAAATTAACCGAATGAATTCACTTGAGTAAGTCTAAAGTGGGGATGAAGCCATGGCCTAGAACTTAAGTTGTAAGGATTGTTATGTTACAATAAAGGATTCAGCCCAAGCTTATCTACACATCAGTAGAAAGATTGATTTTCCCATCAATTAGATAGCTTGAAGACCTAATTGATTACTTACCAACAGTATCAAAGCTCTGTGCCATAGGAGTAACTCCGACTGTAGAAACAACTCCATGTGAAGGCCGAAATCCCAAAATTCCACAAAATGTGGCCGGTACTCTTACACTTCCTCCAGTATCAGTACCTATAAGGAAATGTTAAAAAAAAAAAAAAAAAAGCCTTCACATTAGCTCCCTTTGCTGCATCTAATTAAGATTACATTACCAAACAAAATCTCAACAAAATATTTATCTTTGGGCAGGGCAAACAATTATAGTCAAATTATCATTTTTAAGCAACTGGTATGTGAACGGATACCACTATCCAATTCTTTGTGCAGATCACTTCAACATTGTAGCTTAGGGGCAATTGTCGGAAACCAAAATATTAACAGCATAAAAGTAATGATTTTTTCTCAATTTGTCCAATATATATCCTCAATGGTACTACCTCATGTGATATGATAAATCTCTCATTTATATAGGTTTTCTTTTCTCTACCCATCCAACATTCTTGCCAAAGTGGATACAATGAAATTCAATCAATTATAATGGAGCCAGTTCAGGAGGTAGTTAACAAAGTGAAAAGAAGTATTTGACCATGTAAGCCTGTTTTGAATAAGATCCATGTCGAAGGTGAAGGGTTTTAAACCCAGGTATGTGGTATCAAAACTCACTGACTACCAACTTAACAAGCTGCCACCTTCTTTAATTTTGTGTTGCCAATAGTTATGCCTATTTTTAACAAGAACAGTAACTCAAAGGTGCAAATAGGTTTTGAACCCAGATCTGTCACTCAACTACACAAGCCCTTACCAACTTAGACAAGTAGGAATTAACAAAACATATGTTTTAGATGATATTTTGCTGGCATTGTATTGCTAAACCTATGCATGAATTATGTGAGCTGTGATTTCATGCCCTGTTTTTGCTCATTTTTGCTCAACCCTTAAGATGTCTGGACTAAAAGTATGTCATCTCAATTTTGTATAAATAAAAAACAATAAACTAGCCATACAGGAACCAAGATACTTAGCAATCTGAATAGAAGAAAAACTCACCTAAGGAGAAATCTACAAGCTTTGCAGAAACTGCCACAGCAGATCCACTAGAAGATCCTCCGGGTACCCGATCTGGAGCAAGCAAGTTAGTCGGAGTTCCATAATGAATGTTTTCTCCATTTATGCTGCCACAAATATTATGACAGTTACAGAGGAGTTACACATACAATGCCAGATATCCAATAACATTTATGCATGAAAGAAGAAGAACAGCGTGAGAGTCCTAAACAATTTAGCAAATGGAATTATCGGGTAGATCATATATTAGTTGTCAAACAGGTACACATGCCATCAATCTAGACTGTCCAGTCATGGGCCACCTATTGCATGGACCTAGCCCAAATACACAGTCATGCAGAGTATCACATATTTCAGTCAATCCTCATCATCCTATTGATGAACAGTTTTATGGATGAATGCCCATAATTATGATGACCATCTAAATCAAACAAATAATCAGATGGTTGTGTAGTCCATTGATGAGCTGAGGCACTTGGCACCTGTGGTAGCAAAAGTTCCAACACCCATGAAAGGTTTTGGGGAATGGCGCTAGAATTAGATTTTGGGAGAATATATGGTGCGGTGATCATCCTCGTATGGAGGTGTATCCGCGTCTATATTCCTTATCTCAAAGGAAAGGCCAATTCATTGTCTCAGTTTGGATCCAGAATGGCAGGAGGTATCCTGGGACCTAGATCTCAAGAGAAACCTCCTAGAACGGGAAAAAGAACAGCTGGCATCCCTGATGGATTTATTGTAGCATCATATAGTCATACCTTCGGAGGCAGACTATCTTTCCTGGGTTCACTCCAAATTTGGGTGTTTCTTGGTGAAATCATTCTATGCTTCCTTATCCAGTACCACCACCTCACAGCCACCTTTGCATTTGTGCCCAAAAATCTGGAAAGCTAAAGTGCCCTCCAAAATTCGTTTCTTTGCATGGACCTCCTCCCTTAACAAAATACTTACTACAGAGAATCTGATTGCTCGAAAGTGGATTCTGGTTAATTTATGTACTATGTGTAAATCCAATGAGGAAAACACAGATCACTTACTTTTGCATTGTGATTTTGCTACATAGATATGGTCATACTTTCTGGTGCAGGCGGGTATCTCTTGGGTTATGCCAGAGAAGATCGGGGTGTTGTTGGGTGGTTGGCCAAAGATTAATCTATAAGATAGGGGGATGGTCTTATGGAGGATGACACCACATGCTGTTATCTGGGGACTTTGGTGGGAAAGAAATAGAAGGATATTCAGAGGAGAAGAAGGCTCACTTCAGGATACCACCATTAGCATAAAGGCATACCTATACAGTTGGGGTAGTGTCTCACCAGCAATGAGGGGTTGTTTCTTTTCTGATATGGTGTTTAGGTTCGAAGCTTTGTTGGTGAGATAGTTTGTCTATTTAGTGCCTTTTGACTGCTTTTCTTTCTTCCTTTTGTACTTTGAGATCTTCTCGATCTCCTTCTTTAATACTATTTCTTCTGGACTTATCAAACAATATTGGTACATTATAGAGAGAAAATATTTTCCTGATTTTTTTATTTTCCAAAAAATAAGAAGCAATTGATTCTATGCTGAAGGGCCTGATATGAGTTCTTGAAGATAGTTGGAGCCTCCCTCACGTGCAAATGGGAAACATGCAACATGCGCTACATTTGGGATACAACTAATCCTAGACTTTCTCTTAGATATTACAGACGAGGATTATAGATTACCTCAGAAAAACTATAATGATCCTAAACAAAGCTCAAATTTTAGGTGAAATTATATGAATTAAATGCTGGGTATATGCAACCTAATGAAATGGGATCTAGAATCTCAATCAAGCAATCAAATCAAAATAGAACAGTATTGTCTAAGAAAAACTTTAAATTTTGCATACTCGTATATTGCTTCCTAAATTTTATATACCCGTTGCGGGATGAGGTAAATACCTCTAAAACGTAGTAATAATTAAAGTAGCTCTACCCCAAACCCTGATGTACCGTTAAAGTGATGGGACAAAAGCAACCATGTACTAGGAAGGGCGATGGCTACCACTTAAATATTTTCCTTCTCCCCTACTCTCATGCCAATCGTGGAAGGAGGAGAAATAGTGTTAGTTATCACATTCCTTTAGATTAGGGTGACCACACTCCACGTAGTTGGAAACCACACTAAGATTGCCTTTTGGTTTCCAACCGAGTCCTACATTGTTTAGGCAATATAACCGACCCACCTTTTAAAGAGAGACGTGTGTAGGGTCAAATAGGGAAGGTTTTCAAATAAAAAATAACTGCTAAGAAAGTAAGAGGATTCCACATTTTGTTGAAAACCATTCCAACAATCTCCCACTCGGTCCATACATGTAATATCAAACTTTTTGAAAACGACACATAAGGGTTGATGACTTTTGTAAGCGAGTGGCCACCTTTGTTTTGAAAATCATTGTCTAAACAACTTTAGTACTACCTCAACTTTGACTCAATTCCAAGAGCAACATTAACAATGAACCATAAGTATTTTGGTGTTCCATCTTTGACACCAAAACAATTCACTGGTCTCAAGGTTAGTACCATTAAACGGGATTGAGTGTTTACTTGTATGTGGTTAAAAAAGTGATATATATATATATATATAGAGAGAGAGAGAGAGAGTAATGTACATACTCTATGCAATCTTACATGTACAATTCTCATGTCCGTCAAGCTTCGTACTTGTAGTACATCATTCTGATATATTACAACAAATCGCCATGTGAAAACTATCACCTACCTATCAGGATAAGTGTTTACTGATATGTTGCCCAAGCATATCTAACCCAAGCATACTTCATGAATACATATTTGTATTCCTACGGCAACTTAACCTCATAACACATGTACAAATAAATATCAAGGTATAATGAAAAAAGCGTTGATAACTTTATTGCTAGCATTCAATAACAGGAGTGGAAAATAAAAACATTATCAAAGACATAATGGGACAGATCCCATTTAAATAACATTGTCTAAATACTCTCATGCGACTCATGTGCTCTTTGAAGACATTTGGAATGAGACCCTTTGTGAGAGGATCAGCAATCATCAAGCTAGTTTCTAGATTCGGGATTTCAATAATCCCCTCTCAAACTTTCTCACACAAGGAGATACTTGTTGTTATTGGTCATTTGCTCATTCTTCACATACTTAGTCACAGTCTCATTGTCGCAATAAATGATGAACATTTTTTTTTTTTTGATAAGTTAACCTATCTCTCGTTCCACTCTTTTTAAGTCTTTTTTAAATGGTTTCGAGGGGTGCAACAAAATGATGAACGTTTTGTGGATAGAATCTACAACTAAGCTTCATAATGAAGTTCCTCAATCACATCACGTGACAAATAGCCTTATAACAACCGATATACTCAGCACGGATAGTCGACTCGGTTATAATAGACTGTTTAGAGCTCCTCTAGGAGAGAGCTCCATGATCAAGCATAAAAATGTATTTAGACGTGGACTTCAAACTGTCGTAGCATCCTACATAGTCTAAGTCAGAATAACTGACAACTTCAAGCTTGCTCGATCTTTTGAAGTTGTCAGTTATTCCGACTAAGATTATATAGGATGTTGTGACAGTCTGAAGTCCACTTATGGATACATTTTATGCTTGCTCATGGAGTTGTCTCCTAGAAGAGTTCCAAATAGTCTATTATGATCAATCGACTATGCATGCTGAGTATATCGGTTGTTATAAGGCAACTTGTCTGGCGATGTGGTTGAGGAACTTCATTATGGAGCCGAGTATTATGGATTTTATCTACAAAACGTTAGTAATTTACTGCGACAATGAGGTTGTGACCAAGTATGTGAAGAATGACCAGATGATCAAGAGCAACAAGCATATAGAGATCAAGTGTCTCCTTGTGTGTGAGAGGGTTTGAGAGGGGATTATTGAAATCCCGCATCTAAACACTAGATGATGTTGATCCTCTCACAAAGGGTTTCTTGCCAAAGATCTTCAAGGAGCACGTTAGTCCCATGAGAGTGATGGATTCTTTAGACTATGTTGTTTAAATGGAGTATGTCTCGTTATGTCTTAAATGATGTTTTATTTTTCACTCATGTTATTGAATATTAGCAATAAAATCATCAATGCTTCTTTCATTATACCTTGGTGCTTATTCATTTATTTGCGCATATGTTATGAGACTAAGGTGGCCTAGGAATATAGATATGTATTCATGAAATATGCTTGGGCTAGATGTGATTAGGCAACACATCGCTAAACCCTTATCCTGATAGGTAGGTAAGGTAATAGTTTTCACATGATGTTTTGCCGTAATATATCAAAATGTTGTACTACAAGTAATAAGCTGGACAGACATAAGAATTACACATGTAAGATTGCATAAAGTATGTACATTACTCTATATACATATATATCACTTTAACCACATAAAGGTAAACGCTCCATCCCGTTTAATGGTACTAACCTTGAGACAATTGAATTGTCTTAGTGTCAAAGATGAAACGCCAAAAAAATTATGATCCATTGTTAGTGTTGTTCTTCGAATTAAATGAAAGTTAAGGTAGTACCGGAGTTGTTTTAAGCAATGATTTTCAAAACAAAAATGGCCAATCACTTTCAAAAGTCATCAATCCATGTGTGTCGTTTTCTAAAAACTTGATATTACATGTGTAGACCAAGTGGGAGATTGTTGGAACGGTTTTCAGCAAAATGAACGACCCTCCCATTTTCTTAGAAACTTTTTTGAAATTTGAACACCATATTTGACCCTTACACACGTATCTCTTTAAAGGTGGGTTGGTTATATTGCCGAAACAAACTAGGACTAAGTTGGAAACCAAAAGGCAATCTTAGTGGTTTCCAACTACATGTGATCATCCTAATCTAAAGGAAAGTGATAACTACTACAGTAACTACTATCTCTCCTCCTTCCACGATGGGCAGAAGAGTAGGAGAGAAGAACTTAATATTTAAGTGGTAACCATTCCATTCCCTTTATGTGGTTGCTTTTGTTCCCATCACTTGGACCGTACATCAAGGTTGAAGCACATCATCTTGCAACACTTGGGAAATTCAGGAAATGGGTAAAATTTTAAGTTTTTCTTAGAAAGTGTTCTATTTTGATTTGATTGCTTGATTGAGATTCTATATCCGGTTTCATTGGGTTGCATATACCCAACACTAAATACCAAGCCTACAAAGAATTATTCTTAAATTCTCTTTTTATTTTTTAAATCTAATTCCAACCTGTAGGCCATCTCATCCATGACAGCTTTACCGACACATGTGGCACCGCCTGTTACAACAGCCATAATCACCGGAGCTGTTGATGTCGCAGCTGGATGAGTCTTTAACCAATCAGGATTACCAAATCCAGTAACATGTCCATCCACATCAAATCTGCTAAATCAGAAGAAAAAAAAATGAAATCTACAAAAAATGGATAAAAACCCAATTTCTGTAATCGAACTGGGTAACCCGAATCACATTCAAATCAGACAGTAAAGAAAAATTAATCAAAGTAGGAATTGTGAGGAAAATTAAACAAAAATGTTCAAACTTGTTAGAAATTAGAACTGAAGTGGAGAGACTTACATGTCTTTGGCAGCAAAAGTGAGACCATTTAAAGGAAGTTGTTGAGTAGAAGATGAAGGAGGAAGTAAAAGGAGTTTCTCCTCCATGAAAGCTCCGAAGTCTGAGTCTCTAGCCATCTCTACTACCTGTTTTTTTCACTGAACACAGAGGCTGGTTTATAAATCGGAAAATTGCAGAAAAGAAAATAAACTTTAATTTATTTACAAAAAAGAATACAACTTTTCGCAAATCCCAAAAAAGAAAACGAAACGCCCTTTCAAAGGGCGTTTCGTCTGCTGTCAGTCCAATCAATCGTCGACTGACTAACGAATGACTGATGGCTGACACGTCTGACAAACGCCCTTTTAAAGGGCGTTTATTCTTGAGAAATTTTAAAAAAACATCCCATAATTCCTCAACTTCTAAACCAATCTACGAATATGGGAATGATCTGAATTTTTGTGAGGATGATCTCCTCACCGTAGAGATCATCCTCACCAAAAATCAGCCATTGATTCATCTTCTGGGTACGCCAAAATGGGCGTAAAATTTGGGGTATCAAAAAATGCCCTTTAAAATAACGTCTGTCAGGTTGTCAGATGTCAGACCGACACTGACAGACGTTTTTCAAAAAGGCGTTTATTACTGAAAAACGCCCTTTTAAAGAACGTTTTTCAGAAAAAACGCCCTTTTAAAGAACGTTTTTTTAATAAACATGTGCCACGTCATGAAACGCCCTTTTAAAGAGCGTTTCGTTTTCTTTTTTGGGATTTGCGAAAACTTGTATTCTTTTTTGTAAATGAATTAAAGTTGGTTTTCTTTTATGCAATTTTCCCTTTATAAATAGACGCTTTTGCATGTGGGGTTCTTGGTGTGACGACGGTTTTTACCCTTTTTATTAACAACGAGGGGGACGCCACGTGCGATCTCCACCTTACGCGTGGCAACATCTTAGACGTGACACACATCTAGAGACCACTGACCGTATAGCAATTTCTATTCATTGGATTAGACTCTTTTTCATGGTTTGTTTTTGACCGTAGATTTTTAGCATTACTATTCTGCAGTTTGAGATGTATTTTTTGCCAATGACACCACCAGGAATGTTTTGCCCATCTTTAGGTGGACCTACATACAAAAATTCATCCCGATTAGCATTGAGTTATAAGCCACGTGGCACGATCTAATGGATGCTTTGCCCATCCCTAGTTAGACTTGCATATCAAAATTCATCCTTATCAATAATTTATAACCTAGTCTTTTTCTTGATTTATTTGTAATCGTAGATTTTGATCATTGTGATCCAAAGGTTATAAATCATTATCGTGGATTTTGATTATTGTGATCCAAAGGTTATAAATCATTATTCAAGCTTATTTTTGTTATATAAGTCAATTTAGGGATGGACCAAACATCCATAAAGTCAGTAGACTCTGATAAGGTGACACATGTCTCACATTGTGAGTCCATTGTCAACTTTGATAATAGACTTCATCGTCTATATGTTTTCAACCATAGAGTTTAAGTGATGCAATAATAACTCGCGCAGTTGAGTTGAAATGTGAAAGTATTTAATGATCAAAACACTATTGTAAATTAAAAAAAATTCAAAAACTGAAATAAACAATTTTTGTCAATTTAAAGAACTTGAGGGCATATTAGGAATAAAAATTTATTTTACTTTTTAATATTGAACTAGTGATTTATACCCGTGCTTTTTAGCACAAGCCATATAAAATGGTAAGATAAAATTAATTAATAGAGAAATTTAATAGTTGAGATTGGAGAGATTTTAGGAATGTGTAAAGATTTTGGGTCAGCGGATGATCTCCTCACCATATAGATCACCCCAACAAAAAATCAGCCCATTCCGAAATTTCTAACACCATCAAATGTGGGTTTCAAGTTAATTGTAAAAAATAGACGGTCCATAATTCTTCAACTTGTAAACCATGCTACGAATATCATAATGATTTGAATTTTTGTGAGGGTTATCTCCTCACCATAGAGACCATCCTTACCAAAAATCATCCCATTCGAAAAAGATATTATAGTTGTGGAAATAGAAGAGGGGAGAGAAGTTTTTAGTGGAGAGATTTTATGGATTGTGGGTAGTTTTCAAAGTTGTGGAAGTAGAAGAGAAGGAGAAACGTTTTAACTTGTAGTACTGATCAAGGTTTAAAAAACAGCCGTTATAATGAAAATAACGGCCGTTAAAACGGATTCGGACCTACCCCGTTACATTATGGTCCGTTAAAATGCCCAGAAAATAACGGCCGTTATAACGAAAATAATGGCCGTTATTTTTCCGTTATAACGAAAATAACGATCCTCATTGTATTTGAAGGTGTGATACGGCCAAAAAATAAAAATCTATTGAGGCCATCCACTAACCGCGCGTCTCTGATGCTTTCAATAGCTCTTATGTTCTTCTTGGGTTGTGCTTCTTATCGCTGATCTGACTTATGATGCCTCTCATCTCCATCATCGCCATGCCCTCTCTTATAAGGAAAATAGACGTTTGAGAAAATGACGACAGATGGGAAAGGGAAACCACGAATATAAGGGAAAAAGATATTTCCATTAGGCAACAGAGAGACTTTTTTTCTAGAAAGGGAAAAGACGTAATATTGTAAATGATCAAAACACTATTGTAAATTAAAAAAAATTCAAAAACCGAAATAAACAATTTTTGTCAATTTAAAGAACTTGAGGGCATATTAGGAATAAAAATTTATTTTACTTTTTAATATTGAACTAGTGATTTATACCCGTGCTTTTTAGCACAGGCCATATAAAATGGTAGGATAAAATTAATTAATAGAGAAATTTAATAGTTGAGATTGGACAGATTTTAGGAATGTGTAAAGATTTTGGGTCAGTGGATGATCTCCTCACCATATAGATCACCCCAACAAAAAATCAGCCCATTCTGAAATTTCTAACACCATCAAATGTGGGTTTCAAGTTAATTGTAAAAAATAGACGGTCTATAATTCTTCAACTTGTAAACCATGCTACGAATATCATAATGATTTGAATTTTTGTGAGGGTTATCTCCTCACCATAGAGACCATCCTTACCAAAAATCATCACATTCGAAAAAGATATTATAGTTGTGGAAATAGAAGATGGGAGAGAAGTTTTTAGTAGAGAGATTTTATGGATTGTGGGTAGTTTTCAAAGTTGTGGAAGTAGAAGAGAAGGAGAAACGTTTTAACTTGTAGTACTGATCAAGGTTTAAAAAACAGCCGTTATAATGAAAATAACGGCCGTTATAACGGATTCGGACCTACCCCGTTACATTATGGACCGTTAAAATGCCCAAAAAATAACAGCTGTTATAACGAAAATAATGGCCGTTATTTTTCCGTTATAACGAAAATAACGATCCTCATTGTATTTGAAGGTGTGATACGGCCAAAAAATAAAAATCTATTGAGGCCATCCACTAACCGCGCGTCTCTGATGCTTTCAATAGCTCTTATGTTCTTCTTGGGTTGTGCTTCTTATCGCTGATCTGACTTATGATGCCCCTCATCTCCATCATCGCCATGCCCTCTCTTATAAGGAAAAGAGACGTTTGAGAAAATGACGACAGATGGGAAAGGGAAACCACGAATATAAGGGAAAAAGATATTTCCATTAGGCAACAGAGAGACTTTTTTTCTAGAAAGGGAAAAGACGTAATATTGTAAATGATCAAAACACTATTGTAAATTAAAAAAAATTCAAAAACCGAAATAAACAATTTTTGTCAATTTAAAGAACTTGAGGGCATATTAGGAATAAAAATTTATTTTACTTTTTAATATTGAACTAGTGATTTATACCCGTGCTTTTTAGCACAGGCCATATAAAATGGTAAGATAAAATTAATTAATTGAGAAATTTAATAGTTGAGATTGGACAGATTTTAGGAATGTGTAAAGATTTTGGGTCAGCGGATGATCTCCTCACCATATAGATCACCCCAACAAAAAATCAGCCCATTCCGAAATTTCTAACACCATCAAATGTGGGTTTCAAGTTAATTGTAAAAAATAGACGGTCCATAATTCTTCAACTTGTAAACCATGCTACGAATATCAGAATGATTTGAATTTTTGTGAGGGTTATCTCCTCACCATAGAGACCATCCTTACCAAAAATCATCACATTCGAAAAAGATATTATAGTTGTGGAAATAGAAGAGGGGAGAGAAGTTTTTAGTGGAGAGATTTTATGGATTGTGGGTAGTTTTCAAAGTTGTGGAAGTAGAAGAGAAGGAGAAACGTTTTAACTTGTAGTACTGATCAAGGTTTAAAAAACAGCCGTTATAATGAAAATAACGGCCGTTAAAACGGATTCGGACCTACCCCGTTACATTATGGACCGTTAAAATGCCCAGAAAATAACGGCCGTTATAACGAAAATAATGGCCGTTATTTTTCCGTTATAACGAAAATAACGATCCTCATTGTATTTGAAGGTGTGATACGGCCAAAAAATAAAAATCTATTGAGGCCATCTACTAACCGCGCGTCTCTGATGCTTTCAATAGCTCTTATGTTCTTCTTGGGTTGTGCTTCTTATCGCTGATCTGACTTATGATGCCTCTCATCTCCATCATCGCCATGCCCTCTCTTATAAGGAAAAGAGACTTTTGAGAAAATGACGACAGATGGGAAAGGGAAACCACGAATATAAGGGAAAAAGATATTTCCATTAGGCAACAGAGAGACTTTTTTTCTAGAAAGGGAAAAGACATAATATTGTAAATGATCAAAACACTATTGTAAATTAAAAAAAATTCAAAAACTGAAATAAACAATTTTTGTCAATTTAAAGAACTTGAGAGCATATTAGGAATAAAAATTTATTTTACTTTTTTAATATTGAACTAGTGATTTATACCCGTGCTTTTTAGCACAAGCCATATAAAATGGTAAGATAAAATTAATTAATAGAGAAATTTAATAGTTGAGATTGGAGAGATTTTAGGAATGTGTAAAGATTTTGGGTCAGCGGATGATCTCCTCACCATATAGATCACCCCAACAAAAAATCAGCCCATTCCGAAATTTCTAACACCATCAAATGTGGGTTTCAAGTTAATTGTAAAAAATAGACGGTCCATAATTCTTCAACATGTAAACCATGCTACGAATATCATAATGATTTGAATTTTTTTGAGGGTTATCTCCTCACCAAAGAGACCATCCTTACCAAAAATCATCACATTCGAAAAAGATATTATAGTTGTGGAAATAGAAGAGGGGAGAGAAGTTTTTAGTGGAGAGATTTTATGGATTGTGGGTAGTTTTCAAAGTTGTGGAAGTAGAAGAGAAGGAGAAACGTTTTAACTTGTAGTACTGATCAAGGTTTAAAAAACAGCCGTTATAATGAAAATAACGGCTGTTATAACGGATTCGGACCTACCCCGTTACATTATGGACCGTTAAAATGCCCAGAAAATAACGGCCGCTATAACGAAAATAATGGCCGTTATTTTTCCGTTATAACGAAAATAACGATCGTTATTTTCTGGAAAATTTTATGAAAAAAAATGGCCGTTATAATGGAAAAAACGGTAACGCCCCCAGTCTGTTATACCGTTATAACGGTCCCCTTTAAACCTTGGTAATGATCACATAGTCTGGGGTGCATGGACTTAGTCATATTACATTGTGTCATTTTTTCATTGGTAAGGATTTGCAAGAGTAAGTGGTACAACTCTCCAACCACATCAATGTTTGGCCCACCCCTGGGTAGACCTACATACTTACTCATTGGTGCTTTACCGTTGATTGATCGGGCTTTATGAACAGGCCAAGTGTGCGTTCTAATTAAGCCCATCCATGATTAAAAAAAAAAAATTGAATGTAATGGAGAGAAATCATCAATCAGGCTAATTTGTGGTGCACAGGCCTTGTAGAAAATTTATGAGGTGGCGGGAGTTTTGAAGCAGCAATTAAGGGGCAATGATGGCACACCACATATATGCATATTATTTTTTAAAAAGTATTTTTAAAACCCAAGCTTAAACCCAGGGTACATGTGGTGCAAGATCATTGGTGCATTATCCCCGCTTCAAAAATCCCACCGCTTGAAAAAATTTCTCGACTTCGTAGGCCAAATGGGCCCAAAAGAGTGCTACATGGCACTTTTGTTAGGGGAGTGTATCAAACTTGCTCTCGCTATGGGAGAAAATACCAAACTCTCCATATTATTCATTGTGTGCGCCCATGGTCCATCTTGGTGGGCACATGGCAGCAAAGGCAATTGCGGCTGAAACAATTCTTGACCGGTAGCAGCCAGACCAAAGACTATTTTTTTTATTTATTTTCTACCAAATTATATTTCTTATTAACACAATAATAAATGGTGGAGTAAAACTTCCAATGACCACCACAATATGAGCCACGGGGCACACTTTTAGATGACGCTAACCATATGGATCGATGTTTGCCCAATCTTAGTGATTGGTCTACAAACCAAAAATTAGCTTGATTAGTGATTTCAAAACTTTTGACCCTTGTACCCAAACAATGGTCAATAATGCTCAAATTCCCACGGTTAAAATCAACCCATGAAAATGATTCCAATCAAACGCTTAGAAATCACTAATTAGGTTGATTTTTCATTTGTAGGTCCACTTAGGGATTGGCCAAACATCCATACAGTCAGTGTCGTCTATAGATATGCCACGTGGCTCATATCGTGTAATTTACTAGAACAAAGTCAACAAACCACCAAAACATAAAAATAAAAAATAAACGACAAATTAAAAACAACAAATTATTATTTGAGGTTCTCAGATTCAAAGGTTATAAATCACTAATCAAGCTGATTTTTTCTATGTAGGTCCACCTATATTCCAGGAGCTCTTTTTCTATGGAGGTGGCCTTCTTACAAAGTTTAGGGCGACCCCTTTGGGCCCACTTGACGGTGGACTACACACAAAAAACCAATATGATTGGAGACTGGTAACCATTGGATTTTGATCAGTTTTCAAAATCAATAGACGTGTTATACAGCCATGTTCAAAAACAGCAAGAAATTTCCATTCAGTTTTATTTTTTAGGTCCACCAAGAGGTGGGCAAAACATTCATGGATCGGTGGATAAAAACAGAGTGCCTCATTGTATTTGAAGGTGTGATACGGCCAAAAAATAAAAATCTATTGAGGCCATCTATTAACCGCGCGTCTCTGATGCTTTCAATAGCTCTTATGTTCTTCTTGGGTTGTGCTTCTTATCGCTGATCTGACTTATGATGCCTCTCATCTCCATCATCGCCATGCCCTCTCTTATAAGGAAAAGAGACGTTTGAGAAAAGGACGACAGATGAGAAAGGGAAACCACGAATATAAAGGAAAAAGATATTTTCGTTGGGCAACAGAGAGACTTTTTTCTAGAAAGGGAAAAGACGTAATATGAGTGGTTTTAAATGAAACGTCTGTAATGAGTTATTAAAGACAATAAAACTCAAGAACTTTTTTTTTAAAGATGACATATTTTTGGGAGAAAGGAGATGTTTTTGGTAGAGAGAGGAGATGCTTAGAGACGGAGAAGCGTTTTGGAAAGATGAGATATGTTTACGATAGAAATTTATTTCGTATTTAACATTATTTTTTACAAAGCCTAAAACACCTTTATTTTCAAGCAGATTACTAAATTGAGAAGACTTTTTTTGGAAATACCAAATAAGATGGAGAGTCATTTTGGGAAGGAAACAAAGATGGTGAGGAAACGTTCAGGGAATAGGGAGAGACATTTTGGAAGGAGGAGAGAAGACAGAGTTAATATAAGTTAAGAAATGAGAGAAGAGAGAGAAATAGGAGTATTTTTGGAAAAAACGTTGAAAAAAAGATGGAGAGAGCGCCACCTCAGCAGTGCCCAGCTTTAGTATAAATAATAGATGAGTTGTAGGGTGACGTGTTCTTTGACACCAAAAAGACCAAAAATACCCTATCAAGTAAATAGTAGAAAAAAAGCAAAAATAATGGCATTTGTGAGAATAAGTAGAATAGATGAGGCCTTTAATTGTGACAGACGTGGGTGGCAACTCCGGTTCTCGATTTATAATATTATAGATAATGATGGGGTATTAGTGAGGGTTGAAGAAGCTTAAGAGGTGCAATCTGGACAATTACCCTCTTAGTTCAGGGAAGGACAAGAGCACCTGACTCGTAGATGAGTAAATCTCTGATGACAGGACCCTGTCATCAAGGCCGATGACAAGGCACAATATGAGACACGTGGCACACTCTTAGAGAACTCTGACAGTATGGAATTTTTCCAATCACTAAGTGGACCTACAAACCAAAAATCAGCCCGATTAGTGATTCCAAACCTTTGGATATTTGTACCTCAAATAATGGTCAATAATGCTCAAATTCCAACTTAGAAATCACTAATTGGGCTGATTTTTGGTTTGTAGGTCCACCTAGGGATTGGAAAAACATCCGTATGGTCGGAGTCCTCTAAGAGTGTGCCACGTGTCTCATACCCTGTCATCGGCCTTGACAGAGTACTATCATCAAAGTTTTACTCTAGATAAGATGACTGTTTCGTCCACTTGTCTTGAGATACTAGGTAGGCCAAGAGTAAAACTTGCCTGGCAAGCGACCGTCACTGACCATGCACAATATAAGCCATGTGACACATTCATAGAGGACACTGACTGTATGGATGTTTAGCCAATCCCTAGGTGGACTTACAAACCAAAAATCAACCTGATCAGTGATTTCTAAGCGTTGGATTGAAGTCGTTTTCGTGGGTTGATTTTAACTGAAGGAATTTGAGCAGTATTGACCATTAGGGTACAAAGGTTTCAAATCACTAATCAAACTGATTTTTGGTTTTTGAGTCGCTTAGGGATTGGCCAAACATCCATACGATCAGCGTCATCTAAGAGTGTACCATGTGGCTCATATTGTGGGCGGTCAGGACTTCCCTGACCGTGGCTTGTCAGGCAAGTTTTACTCAGTAGGTTGGGATTCTTGAGGGCCAAAATGGGATATTCGTGTTGGAGATAAACGATCGATCAGTAACGTCCACAAGTCTTTGGATGTAGAATTGGGGATTTTCTTTTGCTCAATTGCTCAAAGACGTCTTTAAGCAAAAATGCTCAACGATGTCTGTATGAGGCCACGTAGCACACTCTTTGAGGCCACTGACCGTGTAGATGTTTGGCTAATCCCCAGGTCGACTTACAGACCAAAAATTAGCCTGATTGGTGATTTTTAGCCGTTGGCTTTGAGTCTTATTTCATGGGTTGATTTTCAGCTGTGGGATTCAAGCATTATTTGGGGTACTTAGATCTAATGGCTAGAAATCACCAATCAGGTTGATTTTTCAACATTAAGTCTCACCTAAGGATGGGTCCAAACATAGACTGGTCAAAATGTGCCACGTAGATCATTCGGTCGTCGTCTTCAGCATGGTCGAGCATGGGACTGGGCCAAATGTTAAAGAGTAAATCTGATTCTGAGGTCCACAGCCAAGTGCTTGCTATTGTAGGTCTCTCTGACAGCTCCCATGGGATCCCACCACTCAGAAAATGGATTAAATGATTCGATCAGATCAAATTTGAGCCAATAAGGGGTGTACACCACTCAAAAAACGGATTAGATGATTCGATCAGGTCACATTTGAGCCCATAAGGGGTGTACACCCACTCAAAAAACGGATTAGATGATTCGATCATGTCAAATTTTAGTCTATGGGGTGTACACTCAAAAAAGGGATTAGATGTTGAACCAATAAGGGGTGTACACCACTCAAAAAGGGATTAGATGATTTCAATCAGGTCAAATTTGAACCTACAAGGGGTGTACATCACTCAAAAAACGGATTAGATGATTAAATCAGGTCCAATTTGAACCAATAAGGGGCGTACACCACGCAAAAGATGGATTAGATGATTTGATTAGGTAAAATATGAGCCAATAAGGGGTGTCAATGGGTACCCGATACTCTATAAGATCCAATCCCGATTATCCCAGTTCCAAGACTACCTATAGAATCGATAGGACCCAGAGTTTTCTGTGATCACCATACAGGGCCTTAGCTGAAATAACATTTTTTTTTCAAAACCACTCGCCTTCTCAAAAATTCTTCAAGCCATGCACAGGTCCCACCATGATTAGATCTGTATTCTAGACCGTCCGTTCAATTGGCATCATCATAATCATCATTATCATAAACCCTATCCCAATGCACGAATCTTATTCCTCCCTTCAATTCTGTCTAAAGCTATCTCTTCTGTTCAGTTTTTTAAAATCTCCTTTCAACCATCCGATCAAGTTCTAAAGCTTGCACACTAAATATGAATGTTGAATAATCACAACCTGCTCAAAGATATCGCACCTCCATGCCTTCTTGAAAGCAAGACTGCCTTTACATTAATAAAACACAATGCGAAAAAAAGAAACCATGTTTGTTTTATCTTGAACAGTAAAAAGAGACCAACTTCAGTAACAAATATTCTCAGCAACTTCAACCTGTTCTTTGAGCGTACCATACAGGGTCTCAACGAAATTAAGTAAAAACCCATCTGCGCCGTGTTTTGCTACCAGAGAAACTGCCACTGGGAGGTTATCATACATCCCCAGTGGTATGCTTACCTGTGATTAGATGCGATACCCATAAGTATTTATACTTATGGTACATTATACGTTTGTTTTGTGACATAATAAAGAAGGATGATATATGATCATCTTGTATCGATGAACAGATAAATTACCTGACAAAACCCAGACAATCCAGCAATAGACAGCAAGCTAAAAGCACTAACACGGAAAGTTTCCAGTGTACTCCCTTCCGTTTGTAGTTTTGGCGGAGGCCCAGGAACTGTAGGGATCGCGAGGATCCCAAAATCCTGCAGTTCACCAAAAAAGTTTGAGAAGAGAAACTGGAGAAAACATGACCCATGAGTTGTTAGATGCATACCATGAAAGGGTGATTACTTCATACAACACAATTGATCAGATCTAGATATGATTATATGCAATTACAGCAGATATGGGCAGATAATAGTCCAGCACCGAAATGATTTCTATAAGGTGGTTACTTCAAATTGCTTGTAACAGTGTCAGAGGATTTTCAGGTAGCAGGTATAGTCCTGTCAACAAACTTCCACAGAAGAGTTTCATACTGAGAGCAATACACCGAGCCATAACCCTGAAGAATATGCATTGTTGATTTTCACTCGGTACAGTACTGGCCTTAAGTTTAATACCTTAACATCTTTGAAAATATATTACTGAAATAACATAGTGATGTTTGTTTGTTTATAGTGCTGCTATACATATAATTATGCCCTTTTTATTGTCTTTTTTGTAAGCTAAGGGCGTAATCATAATTGATGCCAATCAAACTATTTGAATAAGGGTCAGGTTGGGGGGACAACCATTTTTGACAACCATTTTGGCGTACCCACATAGAAGATGAATCAAAAGGCTGTTTTTTCGTGAGGATGATCTCCTCATCATACAGGTCACCCCAACAAAAAATCAGCCCATTCTGAAATTTCTAACCCCATCAAATGTAGTTTTCAAGTTGCACCATAAAAATAGACGGTCCATAATTCTTCAACTTCTAAACCAGTCTATGAATATTGGAATGATTTGAATTTTTGTGAGGATGATCTCCTCACCATAGAGATCATCCTCACCAAAAATCAGCCATTGATTCATCGTCTATGTGGGTTCGCCAAATGGTTGTCCCCCGAACCTGACCCTTTAAATAAATATTTTTATAAATATTCCAGTAATGGATGCATTCAGTTGGACTCGTATTACTTCTAAACTGATGAGAACTTTGAGCAGAATATGACTTGCATAAACACATTTTGTGTATGTATATATACACACGCACGCACGTGCAGATATATATATATATATATATATATATATAGAGAGAGAGAGAGAGGGTACCTCAAGAAGAGCACTAAGAGCAGTACGAAGTTCAGTCCTCACTAAGTGACATTCGTCGATGTTTTCATCTGTTGTCCTAATGGCCTCCCAAACCCGGTCTGATATTCCCGGACCTAAATTAGGTTGGACTGTGGTGACCCATTCTCCGTGGTTATTCTTAAACTCATACCTATGCTTCAAAATGACAATTAAAATTTGGAGTCAATATGTAAGGATGAATATAACTAGACATTCACATTCCCCATTCATTGTCCACACCTCTGAAGAGTTCGCATGGCACTTGAAAGGGCTATCAAGGAGGGTATGTATCCTTGATGTTTGTTGCCTTTGTCCATAAAATGTTCCAAACTTGGAACTCTGTCCCTAACATAATCGCCAATGTTTGCATGCTTTACAACTTCAGCTGCAGAGTAAAGATTATGAAACAATACATTATTAACTTGATAAGAGATCAATATATACACGTAGGAACTGACAGTCTTGACCGTGTCACCCAGATATGGCAAGGACATGGGACCGATATGGTGTGGATACGTCATTTGCACTAAATTTTGAAGTATCTAATATGGATAACACACCATTTCAAAGTATCCGGGTAACATAGGTCTTGACGCATGAAAATAAAGGATAGTACTACATGATCAATATCTTACACCCAAACAACTTCTCCACGGATTTAATAAGAACCTGAGTCACTCGATCACTTGGAGTGCTCAGAAGTTGAAAACAGTCATCTAGAATAATAATCTGGTTAGGCCGCACAGGATCCACATCAGGTAGTCGTAGTAACACTCGCCCTACTCGATTCAAGACTAAAGGATCCCTAGCAAACCATCCTGCAAAACAAATTTCTGTTAAAAAGTGCAATGTAAAACATGCACTTGCCAAAATCAATATCCTTGGGATTACAGAGTTTGTTCCATCATAAGCCAAGATTACACCAATGAGAAAAGAATTGCAGCATGAACATAAGAGAACTCCAACTATAAAGAAGAAAAAACCACAATAAAACTCCTAAAATAATTAGTAAACTGCAACTGGGATGGGTTACCCCCTAGTGGTACAAACTAGGATACATTCTTCTTTTTTAAGTTAGATGATTTTTTCCAACTAAAATGTTAACATCTGGTGCAAGGGTAGTACAACATATCAACAAGCACGATGATCCCTCCCACTGCTTTGTGAAATATGAATGATTATTAAGGATATTAACTATAAGAACAGAAAATGAATTTCAGGCTTTTTAGGTCTAGAGTAGGCATTTCTTAAAGGGTTTTGAGATTTGATTTTGTTTTTCCTTCTGTGTTGCAAAAGCATGCAATTTATGTGGGTGGAATTGAATATTTCGTTTCTGTAGCTTATGCCGAACTAAGAACTAAACATAAATACAAGGCCAAATTCCACAAAAAGCAATGTACGGAAAATTGAGCAATCATAACTGAATCAATTGAGAAATCAATTCATTTGACTAAGCCTAAAGTGGGGATGAAGCCATGGCCTAGAAATAAAGTAGTAAGGATTGTTTTGTTACAATAAAAGATTCAACCCAAGCTTATCTAAACCTAAATAGAAAGATTGATTTTCCTATCAATCAGATAGCTTGAGGACCCATATTGATTACTTACCAACAGTATCAAAGCTCTGTGCCATTGGAGTAACTCCAGCTGTAGAGATAACTGCATGTGAAGGTCGAAATCCAAAAATTCCACAAAATGCTGCAGGTACTCTTACACTTCCTCCAGTATCAGTACCTATAAGAAAATGTAAAAAACAAACAAAAGCTTCACATGAGCACCCTTTGATGCATCTAATTAAGATTACATTACTTAACAAATTATCTTTAGGCATTATATTGCCAAATTATCATTTCCTGAATCAACTGGTATGCGAACGGATACCACTATCTGATTCTTTGTGCAGATCACTGCAACATTGGGAATTGTCGGAAACCAACATATTAACAGCATAAAATTGTTGATTTTTTCTCAAATTGTCCAATATATATCATCAATGGTACTACCTTATATGATATGATAACTCTCTCATTTTTATAGGTTTTCTTTTCTACACCCATCCAACATTCTTGCCAAAGTGGATACAACGAAATTCAATCAACTATAATGGAGCCAATTCAGGAGGTAGTTAACAAAGTGAAAAGAAGTATTTGACCATGTAAGCCTGTTTTTGAACAAGATCCATAACTCGAGGGTCAAGACGGGTTATGAACCCAGGTATGTGGTATCAAAACTCTACAACAACTACCAAGCTGCCACCTTCTTTAATTTGGTGTTGCCAACAGTTAAGCCTGTTTTTAACAAGATCGGTAACTCAAAGGTGCAAATAGGTTTCGAACCCAGATTTGTCACTCAACGATACAGGCCTTACCAACTTAGACAAGTGGGAATTAGCAAAACATGTGTTTTAGATGATTTTTTGTTGCCATTGTTTTACTAACCCTATGCATGAATTATGTGAGCTGTGATTTCATGCCATGTTTTTGCTCATTTTTTCTCAACCATCAAGATGTCTGGACTAAAATTATGTCATCTCAATTTTGTATAATTAAAAAAGAACAAAACTAGCCATACAGAAACCAAGATGCTTAGCAATCTGAACAGAAGAAAAACTCACCTAAGGAGAAATCTACAAGCTTCACAGAGACTGCCACAGCAGATCCACTAGAAGATCCTCCAGGTACCCGATCTGGAGCATATGGGTTAGTGGGAGTTCCATAATGTGCGTTTTGTCCATTTATGCTGCCACAATAGTTATGATGGTCACAGAGGAGTTACACATACAATGCAAATATCCAATAACATTTATACATGAAAGAAGAAGAACGGGGAGAGAGTCCTAAAAACAATTTAGCAAATGGAATTATTGGGTCAATCATCTATTAGTTGTCAAACACGTACACATGCCATCAATCCAGAATGTCCAGTCATGGGCCACCTATTGCATGGACCTAGCCCAAACACACAGAGAATCGTACATTTTAGTCAATCCTCATCATCCCATTGATGAACAGTTTTTATGGATGAATACCCATAATTTTGATGACCATCTCAATCAAGCGACTAATCAGATGGTTGAATAGTCCACTCAAGAGGTCGCACCAATTGGAATATCTGGATCAAAAGAATATGTCCTTGGACGACTAATAATCAACTGTACCATGTACTATAAACCTGATGAGCTGAGGCACTTGGCACCTGTGGTAGCAGAAGTTTCATACCAAAACTGAATTTCTAGATCAAAGGCAGAAACTAGTTAACTTTAATACTCATCCCGACACACATGATGTATTGCCGTATTGGTCCAAAATAAGTGAGAAAATTGTAATTTTCCCAAAACTCAAAATCAATTGATTCTAGGCTGAAAAGCATGATATCATTTCTTGAAGATAATTGGAGCCTCCCTAACGTGCAAACAGGAAACAGGAAACAGGAAACAGGCACTACCTTTGGATACAACTAATCTGGTCTCTTAGATATTGCACTTGTTCAATGGGACCAATGTACAAATCCCCAAGATTGCCAAAGTTCGGTCTAGAAAACTCAGTTGAAACCAAAGTGGAAGTATAGTTTCTAGACATGTTTCTAGCTGTTAGTCTCCCATGCGCGTGCACTTTACCCAGTTGGGAGGTTTTGAATTCAGGACTTCTACAAACACCCCTCTAAATGAGAAGTCTCATTACCATTACAGCAACAAATTAGTTTGTGTTATAAAACCAAAACCAATAAATTTAGAATCATTTTAAGTTTTCGAATCTTTCCAAAATTGAAACATTTCCAACACAATGCACATATTGATAAGCACTTAAACAACCTCTTAAACAAAAAATCAATATGAGATGATTGTAACAATCCAACTATTTAAATTTTTTCTTTCTTTCTTTGTTTTTTTCCAATGGTAACAAAAAGATAGAATCGCAAACAACCTGCAAAAATTCTATAGAAGATAGCCACGGTATTCAATCAGGTGGCATAAAAGACTGTTTTTGGACAATCAAATGGTGGTCCAGTTCGCACAGCATTGGCGCACATACAAGGATTATAGATTTACCTCAGAAAAACTATAACGAACGTAAACAAAGCTCAAACAATCTTAAATGTGTAAATCAAAATCTTTTTTTTTTTTTTCTTTTTTCTTTTTAATTCTAATTCCAAACCTGTAGGCCATCTCATCCATGACAGTTTTACCGACACATGTGGCACCGCTTGTTACGACAGACGAAACTGCAGGAGCTGTTGATATCGCAGCTGGATGAGTCCTTGCCCAATCCGGATTACCAAATCCAGTAACATATCCATCCACATCAAATCTGCAAAATCAGAGAAAAATATATAAAATATACCTAAAAAGAATAAAACCCAATTTCTGTAATCGAACTGGGTACCCGAATCACATATAAATGAGACGGTAAAGAACAATTAATCAGAGTAGGAATTGTGAGGAAAATTAAACAAAAAAGTTCAAACTTGTTGTTAGAACTTAGAACTGAAGTGGAGAGACTCACATGTCTTTGGCGGCAAAAGTAAGACCGTTTAAGGGAAGTTGTTGAGGAGAAGAAGGAGGAAGTAAAAGGAGTTTCTCCATGAAAGCTCCGAAATCTGACTCTCTGGCCATCTCTCTACTACCGGTTTTTTTTACCGAACACAGAGGCTGTGTTTGACGCCTTTTCTTTCTTTTTGTTTTCCTTTCAAATATGGAGTTTTTGGTGTAATGACGGGTTTTACCCTTGTTATTTACAGTTATGATGGGGTATTAGTCAGGGCTGAAGAAGCTTAAGAGGTGCAATCTGGACATTTTCACCCTCTTTTATTTGGTTCCGGGAAGAAAAAAACGCCTGTATTAGATGACTATTTTCTCCCCTTTGTTTTTGTTAGATGCTGAGTTAGGTTGAGCTTCTTGAGGGGCAAAATGGGCTATTCGGACTGGAGATAAAAGGTGAGTAACGTCCACAAATCTTTGAAGGTTGAATTGGGATTTTCTTTTGCTCAAAGACATCTGTATGAGCCACTTAGGACACTTTTCGAGACCACTGACACCGTATGGATCCTAGGTGAACCTACAGACGAAAAATCAGCCTGATTAGTGATTTCTAGCTGTTCGATTTAAGTCTTTTTCATGAGTTGATTTTAGCCGTGGGATTCAAGCATTATCTGGGGTGCTCAGATCCAATGACTAGAAATCACCAATCAGGCTATTCTTTTTTACTGTAGTCCCAACTAGGGGTGGGTCCTATGGTATCCCACCACTCAAAAAACAAATTAGATGATTAGATGAAGTCAAAATTTGGGTCCCTAAGGGGTGTCAATGGGTACAGGATACCCTCTTGGACCCGATCCCAATTATCCCACTACCTCTTTCAGTACATGACCGGTTATCGGCATGAGCATCATATGATTATATCTAGATTCTAGACCATCCATTCAATCAGCATCATCGTCGTCATTATCATAAGCCTTATCCCAATGATAGAGAGTCCACCGGATGAATTTTGTTCCTCCTTTCAATTCTGTCTAAAGCCATCTCTTTTGTTAATGGAAGTTTCTTAAAATCTCTTTTCAACTATCCCATCAAGTTTTTAAAGCTTGCAAGCCAAAACAGAACGGTCAATAATCACAAAATTTATGGCCCACCAATGGAATGGATAGGTGTTACATTATTGACGAATAAAGATTAATTGAAGCAGAAAGATTAGATAATAAGACCACCAACTGAAACTTTATTGCACCATTGATGATGTATTTAGTCAGTATCGGAGTCTTCATAGAAAAAATGCAAGTATGGAACTGGTGTTGGTTGTTCACGTATTCTCTCTTCCCCACTCACACTGGTTACACCAGGAGTAACCAAACCCAGACACTGCAAGTAAACTTCGTCGTAAGCTTCAATGTTTAAACCCGAAGCAAGGAATAGTTCTACCTCATTCACAAAACGCTCAGTTCTTCCGATTAGAAAAGGCCTGGCAGCACTAGAGATCAATGCCCTGAACTCTTCTCTTTTTTGTTCAGGTGTACCCTTTGAACGTTCCCGAGCATTTCTGCAGTAATGTAGAGCAAGTGTAAATCTTAGAATGATTATAAACCCAATCTGGTTATCATAACCGTCTGATATCCTGAACTTCTTTGAGATGACAGAATATTCTTTTCTGTATAAAGAAGAATGTGATAGAGCAGAATCAGCAGATGGTTTATGACTGGATCCCAAAATGAACTTACATTCAGATCATTTTCAGTTGCAAATAGTGAAACTTACAGTCTCGAGAAAAACTCAACCACACCAAGTATGTGATGCACAATAATGTCCACATCCTCCTCCTACAAATGGCAGGAATTCAAGCAGAGTTAGCCATTTACAACCAAATGAATTATGGTAGAGAATCCGAAAAGGATTAGTTAAGGTTCTATCCATTCCATAAATGGCATAACTGTACACGACACACATGCAAGAGGTGAGACCCTCCGTTCAATTGATCACATCTCAGGAATCAAAGATACTTAACTTTGCTTAGTTATAGTTTAAAATTAATTCAAGATGGAGAAGTTCTATAAAAATTTGCCACCTAGAGAAGTTCAGATATTTGATGCACTCATACATTTGTAATACTAGCTTAAATGTTTGAAAGAACCATGAAATTATTGGGAAAAATAGTTTTTATCAAAAAACAAGTTCAACACAACCTGAAGAGTGTTTGATCTTGATTACCATCCCTACAAGTTTCTTATTCAAAAAACCCATAATGCAGTGATTGTTTTTCACTTAGAAACCTCCCAAAATAAAGGAATTGTGGAAAAAAAAATAGGAATATAAGTGTTTTAAACACTTCTCATCTATTCTAAAGTTTCAGTCCAACAAAAAAATTCATCAAGATAGTACAGGTAATCTTCACTTTGCCAAGTCATAAATCGACAAAATTCACAAATAAATGACCTAATTTTAATGCTATGCAGGGATCTCCTAAGTCAAATCATCAATCTAATTGGCTGTCATCACTACCTGGTCTACATCATTTTCTTGTATCTACAATAATCTTTTAACTAATATTCGCATCCAAAAAGTAAGTATACATTAAATAAATGTAGGATACTTGAGTCATGAAATAGATTTGCCCGAGTGAAACTTTTATATCTTGGTGGCTTCCACGAACAAATCTAGTTAGTTATAGATTAAGAATATGCACATGGGGGAATAGGATCCCCAGTCAGAGAAGTACCTGAGTCAAAGCTTGAATTTCCCTCCTCAACCAACTTTGAAGCCACTTGTTTGGCTGAAGATATCTGTTGTTTTTCCAATACCGTAGAACATTGAATTTTTCATGTATAACACCTGTTGCCACGGAGAATTAAAAAATAAAAAACAACAACAATAATAGTAGTAATATTGGCGTTAGAGTTTATATATTAAGTCATTAATCATTAAAGTTAGTATATGGTCTAGTATTAATGTTAGGGATGTTTAGTCCCACATCGGATAAGTTAGTAGAGTCTGTCTTGGCCCCTACTTATATAAAGGGACCCAACTCATGTAATAAAGCATCTCAATCTAATCTCATTATTCTACATGGTATTAGAGCAAAGTTGATCCTCTTTGAAACCCTAGATCTTTTTTTTTCTTCATCCTTCTTTCCTTTTGTTCCTTTTCTTCTTCTTCTCTTACTGACCTAACAAACCCTAGTTCAGGGTTTTATTTTTTTAGGGCTGCCATGTGAAGGCTGTAACAGACTCTATAGTATTCAGGGTTGTGTTCGTAGTTTCTGATGTTGCCGCAGTAGGTGGAGTACTCTTTGGTGTTGGCACAGGGTATTTAAATCCTATGAAGCAAGATTTCTGATGGATTCTATCATGAAGCAGATGTTCATCTCCGTGATGGTGCCGCCCCTTCCTAAGGTATTTGTGTTTATTTGACTGTTGGTTTGTCATCCAGCAGCCATATATGTGTGTTCAGTTCACTCGGGAATAACCTGGTTGTTGAGATGGTGTTGTTGGGCTTTTATCCCACTAACTTTGTTTTGCGCCAGAAATTCTATTTTATAGTGAAGAAACACCCATCATAAGGGTTTCTTTGTGCTTCTGTGTGTTGGATTTTCTTCTGGGGCCCTTTTATGACAGATCAATTCACCCGAGAAGATCTTCGGGCAGTTGCATCATGCATGCACAATGTTTGAGTATTGTCGGGGACACAAATTTATTTCCTTTGTTTATTGTGTTATCATGGAGGATAAAACTCTAAAGTTGGGCATCCCAAGTGCATGTGCATCTTAATATTTTGGGGCTCCAATGACCACTGCAAAGTTGAATGGGATAAATTACCTACAATGGTTGAAGTCGATGCAAGTGTTTCCAACTGCAAAAGGAAGGTTGAAGTTGAAGTTGAAGTATTTTATGGCTGAGAAGCCTCTAGAGAATTCCAACACATATAGTGAGTGGGTGCAAGATAATGCACAGATTATGACATGGCTATGGCACAGTATGGAACTCTCAGTGAGCACCAAGGTTATTTTTTGGACACAACGAAGGAGATTTGGGATACTCTCCAGGATATGTATTCTTCTAAGAAAAATATAACTCTTACCTATTTCATTTTTTTTTTATCGGTAAAAGGAAATATATTAGAGGAGGGCTGATGAAGCCCAAAAACTGTACAGCCAAAAACACAGAAAAGAGAGACCAAAAAAGATTAACAACCAAACCCTGAAACCCGGCCAAGAGAGAGCACAACTAAGAAATCAAACGATCCCACCGAAACACAAAATCGTCAAATCTGAACTTCTTAAGCTGTTAAAAGGAGGTGTAATAATGTATATCAAAGGGTTCACGGGTTTAGCAAATGAGGAGTGCTAGCACAAAACCAAACAACACACTCCAATAACACCCCCCATCAGCACTTTGCTAGGGACTCAACCCACAACCTATTGGGACCTCCTGCTCTGATACCATGTTTCATTAATTAAACCATCATCCAAGCCAATTAAACTATAAATCAAAGTATATTACACCTTAAAACATCAATTAATCCTACTACAATGATCTAGAAAAAAAAAATAAGCATAAACTAAAAAGAACTCCCGCGGCTCCATAAACTATGCACCCGCTCCATCGGGTAGTTCGCCACTTTGCAATCTTCTCCTTCAACTTCCACACTAGGATAATCCATCTCCTCATGCTCTAGGTTAACACCCACCGGCTTTTTCCCATGGTTTTCTTTAACCTTCTCCTCATGCTCTTTAACTACCTTCAACTCTTTTCCAGATTGATAATTTTTCCCTTCAAGGTAATTGAATTTTTGCAGTACCCAGACATTTTAGTGTTAATAAGTGGGACACTTGCACTGCTTCCAACAAGGGGAGTACGTTCCATTTGGAATATGACTTGGTCATTTCCTGAATAAACACAATTCCCTTCCTCAGTAAGAGGATATTTTCTGAAGGCTCCATTAGAAATGTCCATTTTCCCCATCTCATTTTCACTGACCACTTTAGATTTGGTTTGGAACCATTGGGAGGTATTACCATGAGAGAAAATTTTCTATGGCACCTGGTACTTTATCAGTATCTTCGGCATTGCATTTTCTCTCAGGAACTTCAAAGTCCAATACATCGAAAGGAGTTCCTCTACTTGCTCCTTCAGCGATTCAGCCACTGGTTCTTTATCAATTAGATGGCATTGTTCTTTTATACTCCCATTTTCAATATGGTTTGCGGTTGTACTGAGTTAAAAGAATGGTGAGAATTTTCTTTCTCAATGACCATTGGTAATTTTTTTTTTTTTTTTTTTTGATAAGTGAATGACCATTGGTAATTTGTCCATGTCATCAGCACCTGATTTGGTCTCAAGCATTTTGAATTTAGACATGTTGAAATGAAAGGTTCTGTTTGATACTCGTTCATCTACCAAATCTCTATCAATCATGTAGAATAGCACTTCAGTGTAGTCTACTGGTGACAGGTTGGAATTTTGTATTGTTATTATCACCATAGGAAGTCTTTTCTGTGTCCATGGGTACTTTCTCCACATCTTTAACATTGCATTTGCTCTGAATTTCAACGTCAGCATTAGAATGAATAATTGAGCTTGATCCTTGCTTGTTTACTAAACCATTATCAATAGAGTGGCATGGGCCATCTGTGGCAATCAAATTTTTGTCATCTAAAGGCAAATGATCCAATGAAAGTTTAAATATAATTCCCTTCCCCCTGCTGCTATTCCTTTCTCAGAGAAATTTAACTTTTTCACAGCAACTTCTACCGTAGACTTAAACTACAAAATGTGATCCGATAATATATTTGAATACCACAAAATCTCTAAATTATAGATAATGGGTTGATGTAAATTCACGTCATCCTTGTTGTAAAGCCAGTGAGTCATCAAAGGGTGGATAACTTCACCCTCCAACGTTGTCTATTTCGATCTTCAAGGCAAATTTTCTGATCAATGGTGGATGCTAGTGCCTAGGAAAATTAAAAGGTATGAACAGAGTTCTTGAAAATCGATGACTAATTATGATTTTGAATAAAGAAGTAACAATGGGTGATGGGTCTTTCCGCTCGTGAATCAACAAGCCTTTCCTCATAAGCTAGTCTCACGAAAGCTGCAAAAGGAAGGATGCCTCTCAATTCAATATATGTTTTCTCCAAGAGAAAAGATGTAACAAATTTTCTCGAGTCGAGGAGAGAAAATGCGACTTCT
Source organism: Euptelea pleiosperma (assembly GCA_035048495.1). NCBI lineage: Eukaryota > Viridiplantae > Streptophyta > Magnoliopsida > Ranunculales > Eupteleaceae > Euptelea > Euptelea pleiosperma. Next base: position 30,643,572 of record CM068546.1, read on the forward strand.
ATGAAGCAGATGACTCACACTAAAGGTGTAAGTCTACCTTGTTATATCACTACTCTTTCAACAATCCAACTTTGTTAGTCTATATGGAAGCCATTTACAGACTCTGGGAAGAAAGTGACCCATTCCTATTTTTAGCTCCATTTTAGGACTCAAACCTTCAAGAAAAAATGGAAGACCCAAAAAGGAGAAAATGACCTAAAACCATTAAAATCGTTCCTTCCTTTCTGAGTATTTAATGGATCGATCATTAAGTTAGAATTTAAAAGAGGCTAAAATTCATTTCCCATGTTTTAAAATTATATACAGAGTTACAGTTCCCATAAGAAAAAGAACTGTTTTCTATTTTACAGTTGGCCTTATAGAAACTGTAAAACCAACTCTAATAGTGGAACTTTCATGCCAGAGAGAGAATCCCAAATGAGGATGTCTAGTAGGCGCCTCAACCCAAGGGGGTGTGGAAAGGTATTTCACTATTGTTAGTAAGAGGCGGGAAGCGGTACACATTATTTAGAAAAGGAAATCTGAAACCAGTGGGAAATCAAATGAAAGCTGCACAGATACAGCAGAGTAGAGTAAAGAATAAGAGAAGAAACCTAGAAACAGAGATGTCAGAGGACTGGTTCTTGGTGATAAAGGTTTGCACAAAGGGAAAGAAAGAGGAAAAAGGGAAAGAAGAAATCGGTGGTGGTAAGGATGGAGCCTGTGAAGAGTGTACCCAGAAATGCTTGTTGATTCATGAGCGGAAAGACCTATCACCCATTTTCACTTCTTCAAAATCATGATTAGTGATCGATTTTCAAAAGATATGTTCATACCTCCTAAATTTGCCTAAACACTAGCATCGTCCGTTGATCAGAAAATTTATTAGCATTGGAGGGTGAAGTTATCCACCCTTGATAGCTCGCTGACTTTTCAACAATGATGGCATGAATTTGCATCATCCAATTCTCTAGAATTTAGAGATTTTGAAATATTCAAATATATTATCGGATCACACTTTGTAATTCAAATCTACAGTAAAAGTGGCTGTGAAAAGTTAAATTTCTCTTAGAAAAAGAACAACAAGGGGAAGAGAACTAGATTTAAACTTCCATTGGATCATTTGCCTTCAGATGACAGAAATTCGATTGCCATAGAGGGCCCATGTCACACGATTGATAAAGGGTTCAGCGAACAAACAAGGATCAAGATCAATAGTTTATTCTGACATTGAAATTCAGAGCAAATGCAATGTCAAAGATGTGCAAATTGTACTGATAAAGGTGATAAATCTGCCCTCATATCATCCACTGGTCATGGTGATGGAGGCCATGGTAAAGGCCGTGGAACCAGGAAATGTATTTACTGTGGCTAACTAATCATTCTGTAGACTTTTGTTGGAACCTACAAGGAAAACCAGCATAGGCAAATCAGGTTGATTCATCTGAAAAGAAAGGTGCAAGTGGAGCAGGTAGCTCAGTACCTTCCCATCCATAGCATTCTAGTGACCAGGTAGCCCTGTTGCAAGAAGAATGTTCGAAGTTGTTGAAGAGCCTGTAGTTTAAATCTTCCATCTTTCTCCACAACTACTCTAGCCAACTTAGGTAATATTTGTCTGTCGCTTCGTGTGCTTCTCCTTGGGTTATTGATTCTAGAACTAATGATCATATGGCAGGTAGTTCTACATTTTTTTCATCTTTTGATAGTTCTCCTTGTGACTATGGCTGACAAGAACAAATCCAAAGTTAGTGGACTTGGTACTGTCAATCTTGGTTCTCCCTTATCATTATCTTCCATCCTTTATGTTCCAAAATTTCCTTCTAATCTCATGTCTGTAAGAAAACTAACCAAATCTTTGAATTGTTCCATCGCCTTCTTTCCTTGCCACTGTGTTTTTTAGGATCTCGAGACAAAGAGGAAGATTAGTGGAGGACATGAGAGAGGAGGTCTATACTGCTAGGATCCATGGCCTAGTGAATCTGCCATGAGTGCTACTACTTATCTTCAGTGGCATTGTCGATTAAGACATCCATCTTTAAAGAGTCTGCATACTTTAGTTTCATCTTTATCTTTTATTTCTTCTTTAGAATGTTAAGTATGTGAATTGAGCAAGCACCATTGTGCTACGTTCAAACCATGTATTGAGAGTAGTAGGTCGAATCCATTTGGATGTTTGAGGACCCTCCAGGGTTGAGTAGTTTATTTGGTTTCCATTATTTTGATACATTTGTGGATGACTTTTCTCGTATGACATGGATATATTTGTTAAATGACCGCTCTGAAATTTTTAATGTGTTCAAATCATTTCATGCTGAGGTTGTTACACAAATTAATGCTAAGACTTGTATACTTCGTTCAGATAATGCTGCTAAATATTTCTCTAAACCATTCAACAATTTTCTTCACACCCTTGGTATTATACACCAGTCTTCGTATAGTCACACCCCATAGCAAAATGGGGGTGGCCGAGCGAAAGAATAGGCATGTTGTTGAAGTTGCTCAAGCTTTGTTACTTTAGATGAATGTCCCTAAAATTTCTTTGGGAGATGCTACCCTCACTGCATGCTATCTTGTAAATAGAATGCCATCCTCTGTTCTGGCTGATGAATCCTCTTTCAAAACCCTATTTTTAAAGGATGATTGTTTCTCTTTATCCCTTATGATATTTGGTTGTACTTGTTTTGTTTGCAATCTTAGGGGGTAAAAAGATAAACTTGATGCTCAAGCAATGAAATGTATTTTTTTTTGGGTTATTCTCGAACACAAAAAGGGTATTGTCGCTATAGTCCTGTTTTTAAAAAGAAATTTGTATGTGCCAATGTTACATTTTTTTGAAACCACTTCATACTACGCTACGAAAGGACATCATGTTCAAGATCCCTTGAGTCTATTTATAGTCATGTTCCTGTGCTTTCTCCTGTTGCATATTCTTCTCGTACTCGGCCCTTGCAAATATATACTCAAAGACGCAAACGGGACAATATTGACCAATTTTCTCAAGTTCCTCAATCAGCTACCTCGCTGTCTCCTGATCCAGTCGCTCCTTCCTTCATTGTTCCTTTGGAGTATAATAGTGATCTTCCCATTGCACTGCGAAAAGGTAAATGTTTCTATACTGCACATCGTCTTTCAAATTATGTCTCGTTTGATCACTTCTCTCCACGTTTCCAGAATTTTGATGCCTTTGTCCTTTGTTTGTCCTCTTGTTTCTTATAGTAAGGCGTTATCTCATTCTAAATGGAAGAAAGATATGAAAGAAAAGATGGCATCTCTTCAGTCAAACAATACTTGGGAACCTAATACTTTACATGTTGGACAGAGTGTGGTTGGTTGTCGTTGGGTATATACTATGAAACAAAATCCTAACGGTTCAGTCGAATGCCTTAAAGCTCGACTGGTAGCCAAGGGATACACTCAGGCATATGGCATCGATTACTCTGAGACGTTCTTTCATGTGGCAAAGTTGAACTCTATATGGGTGATTGTTTCCATAGCAGCTAATATGGACTGGCCTCCATTTCAACTAGATGTGAAGAATGCATTCTTGCATGGTGATCTCGCGGAGGAAGTGTATATGGGTTTGTTGTTCAAGGAGAGCCTACTTAAGTGTGCAAGCTGGAGAAGTCAATTTATGACCTAAAGCAATCTCCTCGGGCATGGTTCGACAAGTTCAACCAAGTTGTGATTGGCCATGGGATGTGTAGAAGTCAAGCCAATCATTTTGTGTTCTTCAGGAGACGGAAAAGTGGAATTGTTATCCTTGTGGTATATGTGGATGACAGTTGTCACAAGTAGTGATTCTCAAGGCCATCGAGATTTTGAAAGACCATTTGAGAAAGTTCTTCTAGACCAAAGATTTGAGTCTTTTTCAGTACTTTCTAGGCATAGAAATTGCCAAATCCAAAAGTGGCATTAATTTGTCACAACGGTATCAGAAATAGGATTGTTAGGGGCTAAGCAAGTGTACACCCCTATGGACCCAAATCACAATTTATCTGTGGATCAGGGAGAACTTATAAGTAATCTAGGAGAGTATTAGAGACTAGTCAGGAAACTCATTTATTTTTCGATTAGGTAACCGGATATGTCCTTTTCGGTTAGTGTTGTCAGCCAATTCATGCAGGCTCCTCGAGTTCTCATATAGAAGTTGTCATCAGAATTCTTAAATACCTAAAAGGAGCACCTTGATATTCGATCAAAAGTATTTATTTTAAGCCATTATCCTTATAGCGATGTCGCATTCTCCTATGTAAAACTTATCTTTTCGTCGACTTTTCCACATAAGAGTTTCTTCCATTGCGTAGAACGCATTCTTTAGACGAAAATCGACTATTTGCATGAAATATACGCATTTCGGATAGTCCAGTATCAAGCCGTTTCAGTTGAATCTCATTACACGCTTTTTCACTTGCAGGAGACCCTATCGGACGATTCTCGAGGACTGGCGGGCCCACGATCAACCACAGAAGACTTCTATCAAAGCTTAAAGAGCCAACATACTAGGATAAAAAGATAGAAGACATGTACGGGCAAAGCTAGAGGATCGTAGAGCCGGAACAAGGACTAAGAGAGAAGAATAGTTAAAGACCAAGAGAATGACTTAGGTGTTAAAGGCCACATCAATTGACATCAAAGGATAAGTTTGACTTATTGGTGGAGCAGACGAGAAAGAATAAAGAAGACCAGGGTTCAAGACCCTCCAATGCTTTTATTTTTGTATTTTTCTCTCACCTCTCTCCTATCTCTCTCTATCTATCTATCTTGACCCATGACCCATGTCCATGCCCATGCCCATGACCCATAACCCATGACCCATGCTCATGCCCATGCCCATTTGCAACAACAAGAGAGAATTCGTCTCATTTGACCGATTCTTCTCTCCCCCATCTCTCTCTATCCTAATCACTCTCTCTCTCATCTAACTAACCCATTCCCAACCGTTGGATCTAGAGAGATCCAACAGTCATCATTTTTACAAAAAAAAAAAAAGTCTATAAGAGATCTACGATCTCTCCTTCTTGGGTTGGTTCTCTCCCCCCTCTCATAACCTACAATCATCTAGGTTCCCTCTCCCCTTCTTCTCTAAACCTCTCTATATCTCTCATTTCCTTGGTTCGGTTCTCTTCCAAAAACTATCAAGAACACGGTTGTGCAAACCTCTTCTTCATTTGTAATCACCAAGGTAAATCTCTATTTTCTATCTTCTCTTTCATTTTCTCTCTAAAATCTTGTTTTCTCTTTATATTTCTTCTCTTATAATACTTTCTAAAGTGATGGTTATTTTTTTTTTTTGCTTTTATGAATAAATTAGATTCAAGCATTGTAACTTGTATTATTTTAATAAATAAGTTTCTCTTTTCCGCTTATGGTGTTTCTTTCTCTTTACTTATGTTAATTAGTTGATAGAAATCTCTCCAAAAAGATTATTTTAAATCTTAATCATTAATCACCACTCTCACCCTTCCATCCATTTATTCCGAGCATTTTCTGATTATTCTTGTTTCTTATTGTGCTACCGAACCCCGAGTACGGACGATATCCGACACGAGCCACTGTGCAAATCTGCATTTTTGCAGATTAAGTGAACCAAATCAGAGAAATTACAAATATTATTGAAATCAAGGGTTTCCGATCCAACGACACGGAAAAACCCTAATTTCACACCTAGACATGGAATTTTAAACAGAAATAATGGACATCTAAATGTTGAGGGGTTACAAATGTTGGCTGGGCTGGATCTCCTTCTAATAGAAGATCTATTACAGGTTGTTGTACTTTTGTGGGTGGACACCTGATAACCTGGAAAATTAAGAAACAGAGTGTAGCTACCCGATCAAGTGCTAAAGTAGAATACCGTGCTATGGCTTCAACAACATGTGAACTTGTATGGTTGAAAGGTTTTTTGAGACTTTGAGGTGTCAGTCAAAGATCCAGTAAGACTGTATTTTGATAATCAAGCTACTATTCATATAACCAGCAAGACGCATATAGAAGTAGATTGTCACTGTGTTCAGGAAAAGGTGCTCAGCAAGGAGATCTCTACACCATATGTATCCTCTCAGAGTCAATTAGCTGATATTTTCACCAAAGCCCTTGACAGAGTACCATGAGCAAGATTTGTTCCAAGCTGGGCATGAATGATATCCATGTTCCAGCATGAGGGGGAGTGTTAAGAGTTTATTTATTAAGTCATTAATCATTAGAGTTAGTATATGGTCTAATATTAATGTTAGGGACATTTAGTCCCGCATCGGATAATTTAGTAGAGTCTATCTTGGCCCCTGCTTACATAAATGGACCCAACTCATGTAATAAAGCATCTCAATCTAACTCTGTCAAGAAATAATTCATCCAAGAAAAAATAGAATGGGTTAGTCAAATAAATAGCAGCACAATACCTGGTTCACAGTAGTAGCATTGCAATCTATTCTTATGGGCCTTTGAAAAGAAGGAGCTGCAGAATTTAGTGCACAAGATCAATGAACTAAACCCCAATAGTAACAGGAAAACAAAAATAATAATAAAATAATACGGACTAGATACCTCTTCTCGGGATCTTGGTTTATATAATGTTGTTGAAAAGAATCCCCATCACATCCATATATTATAGAAACATTATCACGCTGCACATTAGAAAATTTCCAGCAATTTAGCAAGCAAAACTGAGGGGCTAACAACATTAGCTGCTAGAGTGATGTAAATAAACAGAAAAAAGAGTGTAATCCTCAAAGGATTTGTCAAAACAAGAGGCGTCAACCTCTAGTAAATGTAGTCCTACAAATACCAGAGCTTGTGGGGTAATTAGCAGCACCTGCATGGGAACAGATGCTAATGCAACTGTAATCACTGGTGGCTTTTAGACTTAGGCTCAAACTTTTTCTGACATACCATAGCTGAACAGGTTCTCAGAGTATTGAGGTATTGGAATAACAAAAGAACTTTCCTCAATAATAAATAATATGTTGCAGACTCCTGGGGAAGCCAAACTGTTTCATTTGAGCCCCCAGCTGTACTTTTAACCTATAGATATGTTCTCTTCTATAATTCCCATATCTGCATTTTCTTATTAAAGAGAAGGGACAAACCCACACACAAACGATGGGGGACCGATGACCTATGCTTTAGCCTATATATATTTTCTCTTTTCCAATTGCAATATCTTCATTTTCTAATCAAAGAGAAGGGGCAAACCCACACACAAAGGGTAGTGATCCTATGACATCCTATTTTGACAGAGGCGTGTCAATGATGCTCAAATACTTTATTAGACTAAAATATCCACACAAATATTATAAGATAAAAAATATAGCTAGAAACTTATTTTATACATTTGATGGCAATAGTTAAATCAGTTACCAAACTTTCCCTACCCAAAAAATTCAATTCTACACAATCAAGAAGTACTATAAAAGATATTTAGCTAATGTAAATTTTATTTCCCCTCGTCCTACCTCCCTCCCTCTGTTACCAAACTGAAGCAAACAACAAATTAATCAGATATAAGCTACCTAGCTGCTTAGAGCCCTACATCCTTCCTCGCATATCTATGTATGTATCTATCTCCATATTCGTATCTACTATCTAGACAACAACAACATTAGGATGGGTGCTGTATCATATCCCCACCAGATTCATGTCCCACTTGGTATGCTTCTCTAATGGGCACGCGCCCATAGTTCAGGTGATGTTCTGCACCACAACCATAAGCTTGAGGGTTTGATCTAGCTTGCAGACCAATATCAACTTTGTATTAAGATAGATGAACTAAAAAATGTACCTAAGCTTTGTGCACAAGCCAATATTAGTCAAGGCACTAATAACTTGAAGGCGTAAAACCCAGTTAGACAAAAATGACCTCCACCTGTCAACCTTGCCACTAAGAAAGGACTAAAGAGATTTTGAAAATAGCATAGAAATCGTGTTTATCAACAAAAGAAATTATTATTATTAACAAACCTTGCAGAGAGGACACTTCAAAGAGGAATGTGGTTGAGAATGCTTGCTAGCAACGCATTTGGCCCAATGAGCAATACAACTGTAGCAAAACTTATCTGCAAATTGGAGCTTGAATATATAAGAACGGTTAGCTTAAGAACAAACTGAAGGAAAAAAATGTAATGGATAACATCTACATGGTAAACTTAAGAAATGTATTTCATTTTTGGCAAATATGATTAGAACAACAGTTAATATCTTATAAGACTTTAGTGAAGCTACAGAGAACAAAGCCACATTAGAAAGAAAATGCTCCAATAGTTGGCTACAGAAGTTTTCTTATGAATAACAATAAAAGCTGCATCTGCTGTCTTCATACTTAGAAGAAAGCTTTTCCATTATATCTTTCATTAGTCACTATGTAACAAGGACACTGACAGTCGGTGTCCGACACTGATACGAGGTGTCCAAGACAACAATTTTCACAACAAAAAAATTGGCGCGGGCCAATATATACATTACAAGTTTTGGAATTGGATGATTTTTGGCGAGGATGGTCTCTATGGTGAGGAGATCATCCTCACAAAAATTAAAATCATTCCGACATTCATAGACTGGTTTAGAAGTTGAAGAATTATGGACCGTCTATTTTACCGTGAACTTGAAGACCACACTTGATGGGGTTAGAAATTTCAGAATGGGCTGATTTTTTGTAGGGGTGATCTATATGGTGAGGAGATCATCCTCACAAAAAATCAGCCATTGATTCATCTTCTATGAGGGTACGCCAAAATTGTTGTAAAAAATGTTGTGAAAATTATTGTCTCCCGATCCCAACCCTATATATATATGGGTTCCGGTGACCAACATTTTTGACCAACACCTTGGTGTACCCTCATAGAAGATAAATCAATGGCTGATTTTTGAAGAAATGATCTATATGGTGAGGAGATCATCCTCACAAAAACGCAAATCATTCTGATATTCATAGACTGGTTTAGAAGTTGAAGAATTATGGACCGTCGATTTTTACCGTGTAACTTGAAAACCACATTTAACGGGGTTAGAAATTTCAGAATGGGCTGATTTTTTGTTGGGGCTATCTATATGGTGAGGAGATCATCCTCACGAAAAATCAGCCATTGATTCATTCTCTATGAGGGTACACCAAGGTGTTGGTCAAAAATGTTGGTCACCGGAACCCGACCCATATATATATAAAGAACTTTTAATTTTTCTATTTTTATTTCAAAATTTCATTCTTTATTAATTAAACTAAAAAAAAATCAACACCGTGGCTCATATTGGTTTGGGGTACAAGATCGAATGGCTTGAAATCACTAACCAGGCTGATTTTTGTTTGTAGTTCCTCTTAAGGATTGGCCAAACATCCACAAGCTCAATCCCCTAAAAATGTGCCACGTATTGTGGACTGTCACGACTTCTCATCAATTTTGTCACTCACCATTGCCCTCTGGGTCTACTAACCGGATGGATGTTTAGCCCACCCCTTGGTGGACATACATGCCAAAAATACCTTGACTGGTAATTTCTAGTCATTATATTTTAGTACTTTTTATTTAAGGTGTGATTCTAACCATTGGATTCAGTCATTTTTTTTAATACTAAAACCAATGGTTAAAAATCATTAAACAAGTTTATATTTGGTTCGAATATCCACTAAGGGGTAGGCTAAACATCCATGCAGTCAGTGCGCCCAGATGGCAGCGGAGTGGGCTAAACATCCATGCGGTCAATGGGCCCAGAGATGGTAGCAGTGAGTAGCAAAAATATGCTTCCTCCCACAAAAAGGGGTTCAGGTATTCCTATTACATCACGACCGAGAAAGGGAAAGGAGCCAAGGAGGTCATCTTTGTTGTCAGGGACCTACTTGTAATATCTTATATTCTACAGGGGGCCCTTGTAATATTGTAAAACTTCACTTAATATATATATTGGGTGAAATCGTGTAGGCTATTCTAAGCTCTACACGATTTCTCCTCTTTCCCCTATTCTCTTCACCTCTCCTCTCTTCCATCTCTAACCCTAATCTCTTATCCTGGTTACGATCCAAGATTACAACATGGTATCAGAGCATGGTTATGTAACCATGGCTCAATCCTAGAGGTCTGAAGAACCCTAGGGATTGCGAAATTCGATGCGAAGGGCTTTCCAAAGAAGGAGATCATCTCCCATGGATAGCCGCAGGCTTTAGAAGAGTCTGAAACCCTAGTCGCCCACTCCAAAAGGTTGGAGAAGTTCTCCCAGACCTAGCCGCCCACTCCAGAAGCCTGGAGAAGAGCTATCAGGCATAGCCGCCCACTCCAGAAGGCTGGAAAAGAGCCACCAAGCCTAACCGCCCCTTCCAAAAGGTCAGAAAAGACCCTCTGGACATAGCCGCAGGTCTCAGAGGAGCCCGGAACCTCTCCCTAGTGCTACCGCACCTATCCAGGAACCTTTTTAGGTCATCGGAACCATTCACAAGTTTCCCGCGAGTGTTTTTTTCTCCAATAGAAAATCTATAAAGGAGTTGTTCCGAAAAGGCTTTAAAAATAAAAATAAGGTGATTTGCACCTCCATAGCAGCAGTTTGGGTGATTTCTTATCAGAAAAGTCTTATCTACTACCATGAGTACATCTGAGGAGTCATCTTCTGCCAAGTCAGAGATCATTGTTGCCCCACCCAGTCTGGGAAGTCATGGTGATCACAGCCCGGGCCTACAGATCACTACGGTGAAACTCGACGGGACCAACTACCTCGCATGGTCTCAATCTGCCAAGATGTACATCACCGGACGAGGCAAATCCGGCTATATCACTGGACGCATCACTGCACCTGATTCCTCCGATGCCACGTTTGAGAAGTGGGAAGCGGAAAACTCGATGGTCATGTCATGGCTGCTTCATTCCATGCATCCATCGATCAGCACAGGCTTCCTCTTTCTCCCGACTGCCAAGGATATATGGGACACGGCATCTCAGACCTACTCCTAAGATGGAAATTTTGCTAGGATGTATGAACTTCAGCAGGAGATAGCACATCTGAAGCAAGGCGATCTTCCTTTGGGATCATACTACGCTGCGTTACGCAGCAAGTGGGAAGAGGTAGATCACTACCAGACCTACACCCCTGCATGTACCAAGGATGCTACGGAGTTCCGAAAGATGATTGTACGCGGACGCATATTCGAGTTTCTTGGCGGCTTGAACCAGAGCTATGAGCATGTTCGAGCCAACATCTTGGGCAGAGATCCACCGCCGTCGACCATTGCACAGGTCTACTCCTACATCCAGAGCGAGGACAGCAAGAGGAGAGCCATGAGCTCTAAGACAGATGCCGATGTTCCTTTATCTGAGAAGTCTACCTTGGCCACTCAGAAATTGAGCAAACCCACATCCAAGAAGGATGGGGATCTTGATGATCGTGATCGACTCAGATGTGATCACTGTGGCAAGCGTCGCCACACTCGGGAGACATGCTGGAGTCTTCATGGTCGTCCTGCACAGTTCTCTGGGGGGAAGCAAGGCTCCTCAAAGAAGCCCTCTGGTAGCAAACATGGAACCTCAGCCGCTCATGCCACCAGCCAAGATTCCTCTGATGTGACCCCTTCCTCTGGGCAGTCCAACACCTTCTCTAGCATGGACATTGACAGGCTTCGACAATTACTTACTCAGCTTGATGGCCCTTCTCCACCTACATCATCCTTTGCTCAGACAGGTACATCCCATTCAGCCCACCATGTGTCTACGGCACCCATTGGTCCTTCCTGGATCATTGACTCTGGTGCCTCCGATCATATGACTGGTATGCCATCCCTTTTCTCCACCTATAATATCTGCTCAGGTAAGGACAAGGTCCGCGTGGCCGATGGCACCTTCTCCTCTATCTCAGGGAAGGGCACTATCTCTGCCACACCTACTTTGTCTTTATCCTCTGTACTTCATGTTCCTAAATTCACCACTAACCGGCTTTCTGTTAGCCATCTTACTAAGAGCCTAAACTGCAGTGTTACCTTTTTTCCTACTCACTGTGTTTTTCAAGACTTGGAGACGAGGCGGATGATTGGCAGTGGTCGTGAGGATGGTGGATTGTACCTGCTCGATAGCCAGCCGACTTCATATTCTGTTGCACATCAGTCTAGTGCCAATGTCAGTAGTTCTAGCGTTAATAAAGACCTGTTAATGCGATGGCATAACAGGCTAGGTCATTTACCGCTTTCAGTCATGAAGAGTCTGTTACCTCAGTTTGCGTCTATTCCATTTTTTGAGTTCAACTGTGAAACTTGTGTACTTGCAAAACAATGTCGGGTGTCTTTTCCAACCAGTAATAAAAAAAGTACGTTTCCTTTACAGCTTGTGCACTGATGTTTGGGCACCCAATCCCACCACTTCTATCTTTGGTTTTCGCTACTTTGTGGTTTTTGTGGATGACTATAGTCGTTACACTTGGATCTACCTTATGAAATCAAAAAATGAGGTGCATACTATCTTTCAGACCTTCCACATTGGGGATGTCAAAGAAAAACTATATATCTCTGGGAGGAAGTCACGCTCATCAAATCTACCTTCTAACCTTCTGTAATACTACATGTTCTTCTTCAACATCCCAAATAAGAATATGCTGGTGGAGGACTGAGATGAAAAAATGCTAATGGGATGACGAAGAAGAAGGTGCTGGTGGAGGCGAAAGCTTTCGAGTTTTCCCTGATTAGGAAAGGGGAAAGTTCTTTGATCCGAATAAGGGAAGAAGGAAGACGATGGATGGAAGAGGCAGATGTTCCAGTGGAGTTAGGGTATTGGTTGGTGAACCTGCTCAAGGAGGCGATTAAGATTGAGGCGCCAGAACACCTATGGAGGAAGACGGTGCTCAATAGCAGAACTTTCATCGCTGAAGGGAGGATAAATGGGAGAGGTATTTTCATCCACTTGGCTGAGTTCACGGCTAGAGGCAGGAATTTGGTGTTCTGTTTTCCAGAGGGGTCGAAACGCACAGGATGGAGGATGGTGTTAGATAGCCTTTCCCATATTCTACATAACCCGGAAGCCCGGTCGGAGGCCAAGAAGGTATCGTTTCCAGAGGGGAGTAGAGGGAGAATACAACCGAATCCAGCAGTAAAGCCCTTTCAGGAACCGCCACCCAACAACTTCACCACAGTAGATACTGACAGGAGGACGAAGGAGAGGTGGTCTCATGTTGAGATCTGTGAATCCTCAGTTGGAGATTCCAATTGGGAAGATATTGCAGTGGCGTTGACATGGATTGCAGGTGCCACGAACCTTTTCTTCCTCATCCCTTGTGGTGAGAAGAGTAGACTCCTTTTCGTGGACAGGGAAACCCTAGCTTTTCTGTGCGATCTGGTGTCGATTAGGGTGGGTTGTAATATTATTTACCTTAGCAAATGGTGGCCATCACTTAACTCCGTGTCGACGAACTGGCTGTCATTGCCGGTTTGGGTCTTAGTCCAGGGGCTGCCCTTCCACCTCTGGAATCAACAGAGCTTCGAGAACATTGGAGGAAGGCTGGGTGGTCTGGTTGAGGTTGATTACGCTTCCTCAGAAGGCACGGATTACAGTGTTCTTCGCCTGAAGGTCGGATGCAAGGCTGAGAATATTCCGAGGACCACTGTGGTTCGCGACGGCAACAAAGCTTACAAGGTGAGTCTGCATATCCTTTTCGAGAAGGATAAGACAACTGTATGGCCGTCGGAAAGAGAGAGAGATAAGGATATCGCTCTGCAAGGAACGAATCCCAGCAGCAGTCGGGAGGTCGGGGACTGTGGAAGAAGGCTAGCGCCGCTGAGAACGGTGGAGCTCCCGAACTGTGAATCGCCGGAGGGTAGAACCGTACACCCTAGGGCAGGCTTCGTAGGGGAGAGGCGAGCTGAGCCTATAGAGGAGAGTCGTAGACCTGTCCTTGACAGGATAAGGTCAGATGGTAGGGGGAAGATAGCGGATTCGATTTTTAAAACCAAAACCGCTGGTAGCGCTGGCGACACATCGAGCGGGAGTTATCCTCGCCTAGACACGTGGAGAGGTCAATCGACGGATCAGAGAGTGTCGCACAAGAGAAGAGGAAGTGTGGGCCCACGTCGACTTAGAGTAAGAGCTGTCCAGCTGAGAAGGACGCGAGGGCACTTAAAGAAGTGGGCTAACGGAGCCGGGTCATCGGGTCGAAGGCATCTCCACCAGTTTTTAAAGGAAACACCGACTCATACAGCAGCATCATCGAATATTACCTATCCAGGCAGACTCAAAGCATCTTCTGAGATCCATCTTTCTTTGCATCCTTCTAGAAACACAAGGAGGGACCCTACTGATACTCTGGGAAGGATGGCGACGAAAGACAAAGGTAAGAGGCATGTTTTTGTTTCTCCTCCTCCCCCTCCTATCTCGACTGGGTGTTCTTTGTTATCGCCTGCTCACTTTGAGGGCAGTTCGCGACTCGGGGAATGGGAGAAAGGTTCTAGCAGCGTCCACAATCCGGAGAAGGGTGGGGGGTGTTCAAGGAGCGAAAACCAGGTCAGGTTGAAGAACCGAGACCCAATTGCTCAGGAAAGCGACCGAATTCCTAAGATAGGGGCACCTGAGAAGAATAGGGTGGGCCTTAATCAGCCGGAGAAAAACCCAGGGGTTTCATTGTCAAGCAATTTTCCCATTTCGGACAGAGCTCAGCCCATTCCGGTTGGGGAACAGGGGGGTTTACGGGTTTTGTTTAAACCGTTTGGCAATAATGTGATCACAAGACCTATTGCCTCGGGTATATCCTTGGAAATCGATCTCAACTCTTGGTTTAATCGCAACATTCTCACTTTGGGGGAATCTCTGGGTTTATCATTCAAAGGACACGAAGAAGAGGTCAAAAGGTTAATGTTATCCATCATAGGGGGTACCAAGGAGAGGAGCAGTACCTCAATTACAGATAAACTTACGCTGTCAGAAGTAGGCAACAGTGCCAATCCTATGGAGGAGCATGAGGTGGGGAAGGGGACAAATGGGATGGATCAGACAAAGGCTAAGTCAGGGACTGAAGATTCAGGGAGTAGGAAAGAAACTCTGCCCTTGGTGAAGTCTAACAAGATGCCCCGTGAGATCAAAAGACTGGCGTGCCCTTTCAATGCTGGAGATCCTATTGTATATAGCAGTCGTCGCAACGGGAGGAAACATAAGGTTACCCAATGAAGCTTAATATTATGTCTTGGAATGTCCGGGGGCTGGGGAATAGAGAAAGAAGAATGGTAGTCAAGAGTTTGTTCAAAAGGTGGGGAGCTAAAGTGATCATCATTCAGGAATCGAAGCTGGACAAAGTTGAGGAGAGTGATATCAAGGATATATGCGGAATGGGGGACTTCGGGTGGCAGGCTCTTCCAGCTGTTGGAACCTCGGGAGGCATTATAACAGTTTGGGATAGGAGAAGTCTCGAGGTGGAGGATACCCTGATTGGAGCCTTCTCGGTTTCTATCAAATGTAGATGCGTGGGCGAGCAATCATGGTGGATCCTCACGGGAGTTTATGGCCCTCCAAACAGCCGCGACAGAGATCAATTCTGGGAAGAGTTGGAAGACATAGCAGGCCTTTGGGAGGCTCCGTGGTGTATAGGTGGAGACTTTAACGCTGTCAGGTTCCCACACGAGAAGAATGGGGGAGGAAGGTTCAACAAAAGCATGAGAGATTTTGGGGATTTTATCAAGAGAAACGCCCTCATGGAGATTCCCATGGGAGGTGCAAAATATACGTAGTTCAATAATCAAGCCTGTCCCACTCTTTGCAAATTAGATAGGTTTCTAGTGTCTCCGGAATGGGAAGATCACTTTCAAGAGGCTTCTGTGGTCGCAATTCCGAGACCGGCGTCGGATCATACTCCTTTGCTGTTAGGGTGCAGAGGATTCAGATCTAGACCGACGCCCTTTCGGTTCGAAAATATGTGGCTAAGTAACCCCCAATTTAAGGCTAAGGTGGGAGAGTGGTGGACGTCCTTTTCTTTCGTGGGGAAGGCGGGGAAGTGTTTTAGGAGCAAACTTAAGGCTCTCAAAGAGAAAATTAAGATTTGGAATCGGGAGGTGTTTGGCCGCGTGGACCAAAAGGTCAGCATAGTGCTAGAGAAGATTGCTCTGATTGATAAGAAAGAAGAAGACACCAGCCTCTCACTGGAAGAGCAGATGGAGAGAACTAAATTGAAGGGGGAATATCAACAATTGGTGACTATGGAAGAGATCAGCTGGAAACAGAAGTCCAGGGTCAGGTGGCTTAAGGAGGGGGACCAGAACACTAAGTTCTTCCATAAGGTGGCTAATGCCAATAAAAGGAGAAATTTCATTTCCCGTCTTCGGATCAAGGGAGTTATCAAAGAGGAGGAAGAGAGCATCAGACAGGGTGTGGTTGAGTTCTATTCCGACATGTACACTGAGCCGGCCACCTTCAGACCCCGGTTGGAGGGCCTCCAATTTGACGAGATCAATAGGGAGGATAGAGATCGTCTGGAAAGACCTATCTCAGAGGAAGAGGTGAAGCATGTTTTATCCATCTTAGCCCATGACAAGGCTCCAGGGCCCGATGGATTCACTATAGCCTTCTATAAGCAGTGTTGGGAGATCATCGGCGTTGATTTCATGAAGATGGTGGGGGAATTTCAGGAGGAAGGTTTTTTGGACTTCCCCTCGAACAGTACTTTTATTGCCATGATCCCTAAAGTTACAGGAGCAGAGGACATCTCAGAGTACCGCCCCATCAGCTTGGTTGGAAGTGCCTATAAAATCTTAGCCAAGGTCCTTGCCTTGAGATTTAGAGAGGTCCTATCCTCAGTGATATCGCCTAACCAAGGGGCGTTTGTGAGAGGGCGCCAAATTCTGGACGGAGTGCTAGTCGCTAATGAATGCATCAATTCTAGAATCAAGGCGGGTCAACCAGGGATTGTTTGTAAGATTGACATGGAGAAGGCGTATGACCACGTCAATTGGGGCTTTCTTGATTACCTCCTTGGGAGAATGGGGTTTGGAGTCAGGTGGAGGAAGTGGATCTGGAAGTGCATATCATCGGCTTCCTTTTCCATCATGATTAACGGGTCTCCAGCGGGCTATTTCAAGAGTTCCAGAGGTCTGCGCCAAGGCGACCCCTTATCCCCCTTTTTATTCATTGTGGTGGCGGAGGCGTTAGGGCGTATGTTATCAAAGGCTGTCACCTTGAGAGAGTTGGAGGGGTTTGTAGCAGCCACGGGGACCCCCACCATTTCCCACCTCCAGTTCGCTGATGACATCCTCATTTTCCTAGCTCCTGACGTATTGCAGTTCAGATTTCTCAAAGGTACTCTCTTCTGCTTCGAGGCGGTGTCGGGCCTTCGGGTTAATCTCAAAAAAAGTAAAATATTTGGCGTGGGGGAGGTAGAGGATATGGAGGGCTTGGCCAATATCCTAAACTGTAGCATAGACAAATTCCCGACCACTTATCTCGGCCTTCCTTTGGGGGCAGCATACAGATCCAAGGAGCTTTGGAGACCGGTCATAGATAGCTTTGGTAGGAAACTAGCTAGTTGGAAGGCCAGATACTTATCGAAAGGGGGCAGACTGGTGTTGATCAATAGTTCTCTCTCGAGTTTACCCATTTACTATATGTTTCTTTTCCTGATGCCGAACAGTGTGTTTATTACCTTGGATAAGATAATGAGAGACTTCTTGTGGGACGGCAGCTCAGATAATCACAAGATCCATTTGGTTAGGTGGGATAGGGTGTGTAAAGCCAAGGCAGATGGTGGTTTGGGCATCAAGCACCTTAAATCCATGAACTATGCTCTCCTGGGCAAGTGGTTATGGAGATTTGGGGAGGAGACATCTAGCCTGTGGAGGATTGTTATGGCAGGAAAATATGGAGTTTCGAGTTTTGGTTGGAAGAGCCTCCAAGCCAGAAACCCCTATGGTTGTAGTGTATGGAGAGGTATCCTGAAGGTGTCTAAGGATTTTGACAAAGGAATCACGTTCAAGGTAGGAGGTGGTGATAGAATCAACTTCTGGGAAGACATCTGGTGTGGAGATAGGTCGTTGAGGGAAGACTACCCGGAGCTGTACTCTATTTCGGAGAGGAAAGGAGGATCGATTCAGGAATGCTACAGATTTGAAGGGGAGACAGGAGGGTGGAACTTGGCGTTTAGAAGGAATTTGAATGACTGGGAGATTGATCCGTTTTCCAGTCTCATATCGAGGCTGCAGGACGTCATCCTTAGACCGCTGGAGCAGGATAGAAGAGGGTGGTCATGGAACAAAGGGAAAGCTTTTACGGTGAAGTCCTTTTACATGGAACTTAATAACTCCGAAGGCACTACCTTTCCTAGGGCCTCGGTGTGGAAACCTAAGATTCCATCTAAAGTATCTTTCTTTGCCTGGGAAGCTTCTCTGGACAAGATCCTAACCATTGACCATTTGATGGCTAGGGGCTTCAGTTTGGCGCAATACTGTTGGATGTGCAAAACAAAGGGGGAACCGGTAGACCATCTTCTTATCCATTGCGAGATGGCTACCAAGATTTGGAACGCTTTCCTGTCGGACTTCGGGGTGCTTTGGGTCATGCCGGCTTCTCTTACGGCTCTTCTCATGAGTTGGAAGTCTAAAACATTCTCATCCAGAGGGAAGGTGCTCTGGAATATGACCCCTCTGGCGATCATTTGGGGCATTTGGAGGGAAAGGAATCAGAGGGTTTTTGAAAATAAAGAATTAGAGTATGCTATTATTCTTAACATCAAGGGGCTGATGTTCTTATGGTCGAAGGCGGTCTCGGAGTGTAGGGGCTTATTCTTTGAAGACTTGGTGTTCCGATGGGAAAGCATTTGTTTAAGGGAAGGGATTTAGGGGTTTGGTTGTAGTTGCTTGCTGGGGGTGAGTGTAGGTCACCTCGACCTGACTCCTCTGGAGGGTTGTATCTCTTTGGCTACGGCCCTTTCTTTAATATATTTTTACTTATCAAAAAAATAAAATGGTGTGCAATCAATTGGGCACCACCCTAAAAGTCCTACGCACTGACAATGGGGGGGAATACATGTACAGTGGCCTTGCCTCCTACTTTGAAGAGCATGGAATTCTTCATCAGACTTCATGTGCCGATACACCTCAACAGAATGGGACCGCTGAGCGAAAGCATCGCCATGTCCTGGAGGTTGCTAGGGCACTTCTTCTTGGTACTCGGGTACCCAAGGGTTATTGGGCTGACGCTGTGTTGACGGCATCCTATTTGATAAATCGGATGCATTCTCGTGTCTTGGGGTCGAAGTCTCCCCTTTCACTCCTGTTTCCTTCCTATCCTGTGTTCTCCATTCCACCTAAGGTCTTTGGTTGTGTTTGCTATGTTCACGCCCATCACAGGAAGGACAAGTTAGATCCGAAAGCCGTTCGATGTGTGTTCCTTGGTTATTCGTCCACTCAGAACGGATATCGGTGTTTCCATCCCTCTACCCGTCGTCGGTTTGTTTCTCTAGATGTTACCTTTTTTGAGAGTCTTCCCTTCTTCTCAGTTGATCGGACTTCTCTTCAGGGGGAGCTTGGGAGTATTGACGAAAGTCCGATACCTCCACAGGGGGGAGATTCCTCAACCAGTACCCCTTGATTTGCCTGATGAGTCTCCTGTACCCTTGTCCTTATCTCCTACTGACACTGTGCCACAGGATCCGCAGCTGAAGACATATGCCAGACGACGTCAAAAAGAGAAACAGTCCACCATCCAAGCTCACTGCCAGGAAATCCAACTCCATCCAGGTAATCGTGTCCTCAGTGATCCTCATGATGATATGTCTGTTGCTCCTTCTACTATCCTTCCCATAGACATTGATGTACCTATTGCTCATCGGAAGGGTGTTCGGAACTGTGTTACCAAGCACCCTATCTCTCACTTTGTTTCCTATCAGCAGCTCTCACCATCCTACAGGGCATTTGCCACTTCCCTATCCAGTGTCGCTCTGCCATCCGGTGTCTCAGATGCCCTTAGCCAGCCTCGGTGGAAAGCAGCCATGCTAGAGGAGATGGCAGCTCTAGAAAAGAATGGTACTTGGGATTTGGTTCCATTGCCTAGAGGAAAGAAACCCGTGGGGTGCAAGTGGGTATATACAGTGAAATACAAAGCAGATGGAAGCATCGACAGGTACAAGGCCCGTCTCATTGCAAAAGGGTACACACAGACTTATGGGATTGACTACCAAGAGACGTTTGCTCCTGTGGCCAAGATGAACTCAGTTCGAGTTCTGTTATCTCTAGCGGCAAATTTTTCTTGGCCCCTCCACCAGTTGGATGTCAAGAATGCCTTCCTCCATGGTGATCTAGAGGAAGAGGTCTACATGACAGGTCCTCCGGGGTTCAGTCCGACTGGGAGTAAGGAACTTGTAATATTGTAAAACTTCACTTAATATATATATTGGGTGAAATCGTGTAGGCTATTCTAAGCTCTACACGATTTCTCCTCTTTCCCCTATTCTCTTCACCTCTCCTCTCTTCCATCTCTAACCCTAATCTCTTATCCTGGTTACGATCCAAGATTACAACAATCTTCGACTTCGACACATGAAAGGGGTTTTCTTAAACCCTAACCCCGCTTCTTCTTCTTCTTCTCGGCGAAAGATAACAAACCATGCTTTTTTTTTAAATACGACACGACTGTATGTGTCCATTTCTGTGTCTGGCCGTGTCGACACGGCCAAAAACCCTAAAAATGCCATGTCGAAGTTAGTATGTTACATAGATTAGTCATAATAGAGGGTAATATTGTCTTTATCTTGTTTAGTGCTCTAAAAATGTGGCCAATGTATCGTCACCTTTTTACCTAGGTAATGGAGGTGCTCACCAGAATGACCAACAGGGCTCTCCGAGAGAATAATATAAAATTACATGCTTCTTGTACTGATCTGATCCTCTCTCATCTGTGTTTTGCAGATGATCATTTTTTCTTTGTATTATTCATCTATATTGATCAAGGTAAGGCTCTAGCTTTGAAAGAGATTTTCTAGCAATTCTCCGATCTGTCAGGTCTCAACGTGAGCAAATAAAGAGCAGCATTGAGTAAAAGTCTGCTTGCTTAATGTCCTGGAAAAAAGACGCACTGGACAGGGGCTTTCGGTTTCCTAGATTGGAGATTAATATAATGGAACACATCCTCAGATATCTTTTAATGTACAGTTACTAATACAATGAAAAAAAATCCATGCCATTGAGTAAAAGTCTGCTTGCTTACTCACAATAGGAAGTGGTCACTACTATGTATCTCAGAAACTCAAATCTTTAGGGTGTATGAACTTCATGGAGAGGCATTATGGCATCGGAGAAGGGCAATGAAAATCGAATAGGAATACTCAGATCTTATTGAACATCTTATCAGCAACGACTAGGACGTTTGTTTGGCAATAGGGGTGTCAATTTTACCCGTCTAACCGGAACCGTAAACACCGGTTCCGATTCCACATTTTTGGGAACCGATTAAAAAAGAACTGGAACTGGAAGTGAACCGAAAATAATGGTCCCGATTCTAGGTAGTTAAATATGGAACCAAAACCAATATGAACCGGAAAAGATTTATAAATATAATGTTAAAATTCTCATATTATCAAGATTGGACCCAATATACTCGGAACCGGAACCTACAAGAACTACATAACCGGAACCGACCCATTTACACCCTATCAGGTACATCAACAATCTTCACAAGGCTCAAGGTGACAGATTGAGTTGTAGGCTTGTTTTTGTTAGATGATGAGGTGCTAATGTGGTCATCTTCCAGGAGACTATGTTGGAGCAAATGGAGGCCCGCATCATCAAAGAGTCGTGCGGCTTCAAAGATGTTAGGTGGTACGATCTTCTAGCCATTGGAGCATCTGGAGGTGTTGTAATTATTTGGGATCGTAGGTCTTTGGAGGTCTCAGATGTTCTGTTGGGAGCCTACTTAGTGTTGATTATGTGGAACTGTGGGTGAGCAATTTTTATGGGTGTTGACTGGGGTGTATGGTACTTCTGAGAGAAGTTCTTGTGCTAGTTTCTAGGAGGAGTTGGATGATGTAGCTGGTCTGTGGGACCTTCCGTGGTGTATTGGGCATCAACAGGAACTTTCTCTTGGATCTTCCCTTGGGAGGAGCTACATTTAGTTGGTCCAACAATCAAGAAACCCCCATCATTAGCAGGTTGGATAGATTCTTAGTGTCGGCTAGATGGGAAGAACACTTCTCGAGAGTCTCTCAGTTAGCTATTCCTAGACTGGCGTCAAATCATGCACCCATTCTACTAGATTGCGGTGGTTTTGGAAATCGCCCCTCCTTTTCGATTCAAAAACATTTTCGGTTCAAAAACATGTGGCTGCTTCATTCAGGCTTCAAGGATAAGGTGAAGGAATGGTGGAATTTCTTTTCTTTTGTAGGGAAAGTGGGGGAGGCGTTCAGGGGGAAACTTAAGGCCCTTAAGACATGATTAAGCAGTGGAATCGGGAGATCTTTAGGAGGATTTATCAGAAGAAGGCATCCCTGCTCGAGGAGATTATAGAATGGAAGAGGACCAGCCTTTGTCTTTGGTGGATCAGGGTAGGCAAGTCAAACTCAAACCTAACCACCAACAATTGGTTAAGTTGTAAGAAGTTATTTGGGAGCAGAAGTCCAGAGTTGCATGGTTGAAGGAAGACGACAACAACACCAAGTTTTTTCATCGCATGGCTAATATGCATAGAAGGGGCAACCATTTAAGAGTCCGACACCGATACGAGGTGCCAAACTCGACAAACCCCAAAAATTAGGATTCAGAGACTCGGCTGAATATTTAATTATTAGTTTATTTTTATTTTCTAACGACGAGTCCGTGGTGAAATATCGGGATTTTCTTGGTAGATTTTGGTAGGGTTTTTACCAAATCTTAGAAGAAAACCCTATTCTCTCTCACGGAGTTCAAACCCCAAATTTCCTTATATTGAATATTTATTTTCTTTAAATAAAAAAAAATAAAAAAAAAAGAAGAGTCCCAGTCGAGTCCGTGCCCAAATCTATGTCCACACGTAGGAACACAAGTCTATGCAACACAGCTTCCAGCAAATGTTAATTAGTATCTTGCAACTTGCAAGTAAGGAAAGAAAAAAAAAAATAGAATTTGGAAGTGTAGCACTAGAATCTGCATTGTGTCCAGCACGAGTACATACCCATTTAGAAGAATCCATGCAAACATGGAACAAATGTATTTCCTAAAAGAAAAGCTGCTCTAAAGATGAATCTGAAATTAATTGTGTGGTACTGGTCTTCAAAAAAATTCTGGATATACTCGTATGAAGCACAATGCTTTGGAACACAAACTTAAGGACATTGGCCCAAATAGGTATCTTTTAGTTAATGGTTGTGTTCAACTCAAAGTTTTACTTCCTAACAAAGTTTAATGTCAGTGGGAAAAGCTAGAATCAAGGAGTTTGGCTTCTCAACTCTGATGGGTCAATTAGAGGTAATTGGGAGGCATCCTTAGAGATTAGCAAGGAGGAGTCAAGGTGGCTTTGAATTTTAAAGATCACAAGCATCCTATTTACCTCACAGAGTTGCTTGCAATTAAGAGAAGGGTTCATTTAGCTCTTAATCACAATCTAGAGGATATTATGATACAGTTTGAATCCATGAATGCAACCGATTACAATCAAAACCCATCCAAAGCCATTTTCGAGAGCCAAAAAGTGTACATGACATCAAACGACTTCTTCTTAGATTCAAATATTGGGATATAACAAACATTTGAAGGGAAATGAATCGAACAACTCTGGTTTGTCTTCTTTTTGTTATGTTGATAGTGGATATTGATTATGTAAGAGCTTTAACTAGGGAGGCCTCCTTTATGGAAGATTTTCTCGAGCTTTACTCAATCTCAGACACGAAAAGATGTTTTATATCGCAATTGTCAGTCAAAGAAGGCGACAATGTGGCTTGGAATTTCGGTTTCAGGAGGAGACTAAATGATTGGGAGATAGAAGCGGCGTCTCACTTGCTGGTTCGTCTTCAGGATAGCCCTCTTTCTCCATTACAGCCGGATAGTCGTATGAGGAAATGAACGAAAGATGGGAGGTTCACGGTTAGTTCTTGGTATTCGATTCTATCTCCGGCTCATGACGCTAGCTTCCCTGCTTCTATTGTTTGGGGAACCACATTGCCTTCGAGAGTTGCATTTTTCCTCTGGATAGCATCTCTGGATAAAATCCTAACCGTGGACCATTTGATAGCCAGAAGAGTTCTCATTATTGACTATTGCTTGATGTGTAAGCACAACAGGGAATCAGTTAATCATCTACTCATCCATTGCGACCTAACTAGAGATGTGTGGACTCATTTCTCATGGAGTTTGGGATGGCTTGGGTTCTGCCGTTATCCGTGTTGCAACTTTTGACCTAGTTGGTATACTTCTACTTTCTCTTCTAGAGGGCGTATTCTATGGCGGCTGCTCCCTTTCGCTATTTGCTGGAGCTTGTGGAAGGAGTGCAATCTCCGTGTGTTTGAAGGCAAGGACGAATCTAAGGAGAAGATTATTCTTTTTTTTTTTAGAAGTAGGAGAAAATTATTCTCATTATCAAGGGATTGCTATTCCTTTGATCCAAAGTGTTTCGGAAATGCCTTGGTTTGATCTTCGAAGACTTTGTCTTCCGTTGGGAAATCATATGCTCTAGAGATATAGAGTAGTGTCCTCCTTTTGTTTGGTTTGTTTTTTTAGGCCAGCGTTTTGGCTTTGCGCTTTGAGTTGGTCATCTCAACAGCTTGAGCCCTTGTATCCTTTCCCTTTCCTTTTAATAAATTTATACTTATAAAAAAAAAAAGAGCTTCTAACTGGTGAGGATCACTAAATAGTAAGGACTTGACCTCTACATAAGCTACCTGTAAGACTCAAGGAACCCCAAAACTCAAAATAGACAGACAGAGAGGGAGAGAGAGAGAGTGTGTATCTTGTTTCTTTTCTTATTCTTTTTTTTATGATAATTGACAGAGTGTTTGTTCCTGAAAAGATTCATATAACATCCATAATTCCAGTTAATGGGTTTCACTATTTGTAGATTTTAGAAATACCCAACTCGTCCAATTGATCAAAAATCGTAAGAACTGATAAATTAGGGCAGTAAACATAGAAAATAACAATCAAAGGGTAGAGGAAAAAAGAAGATTAATCAGAGAGAGGGAGAGAGACTCACGGAAACAGCGTTCCAAGTAGGCTTCTTGCTTTACGGGTCCTAGGCAGATGGGACATGGGTTCAAATCGTTGGACGAGGAAGAGCTACTCTCGTCGTTCATTCCTGCTGCATCTTCCACCCCCAGTCCGGCATATCAAATTGGTTCCTTTAACTGGTTAGACCTTAAGGACGGTTTACCAACAACAGCACAGCTGTCCACGTGGCACAGCTAGAGGGTTTCGGCCCCACACTTTGATGGGTCCATTCATGGAGATGAGTAAAACTTCTATCACAACAAATTGTAAATCACACAATCACAAGCCAATGAGTTCTCGGCACGTGCACAAGTGCTTTTGCACATGTGCTTTTGCTTTGAGGTGTACGTGCCGAGAACTCATTGGCTGTGATTGTGTGATTTGCAACTTTGTTGTGACAGAAGATTTACTCCATGGAGATCACCACTTAAGTTGAAAAATTCATACGAATCATTAATAAAGGGACGGGATATTGGCACCCGCTCAATAAACCCAAAAATCCATCTCCCTCCTTTTTCACTCGTCACACCCATTTAAAAAAACAAATCTCAAAAAAAACTAAAAAAGTAGAAAAGGAAGAAGAAAAAGAAAAAGAAAAAGAAGAAGAGGAGGAGGCTGCCGTCGCCACCTCTCTCTCTCTCGATTCTAGGTTGCATCGGCAGCCCCCGAGGCTGAGTATGAATGCCACACTCGGCCTTGGGGTCTGCTAAGGGCTGTCGAGTGTGGAATATCCCACTCGACTTCGAAGGTTGCCGAGGCAACCCAGAATTGAGAGAGAGAGAGAGGAGAGACGTACTTGCGGCAGTGGTAGTGGCGGCGGCGGCGGCATCCTCCTCTGCTCCTCTATTTTTCTTCTAATTTTTTTTTTTGGATGGGTGTGATGAGTGATGGGTTTATTGAGCGAAAACGCTGGTGCCAATATCCCGTCCCAAAATAAAAGGGATGGGATATTGTCACCCACGTTTTTACTTTGCCCACCCACTTAACATATATGTAAAGAATAAGAAGAGGAGGAGACGAGGAACCCATCGCTAGAGCTACAACTCGGGTTAGTTGGGTCGGATTGGGGGTCAACCCTAGCCCAACCCAACCTTAAAGGTTGTGAACCCTAACCCAACCCAACCCAACTCAAGGTCGAGCCTAGATTTTCCAACCCTGTCGGGTTGGTCAAGAATCACGATCGAGTAAGGGGGCGGTCGACCGCACAAATGGACCGATCGACCGCTCAGTGTCAACAAACTGTGGTTGACCGCACCTTTTAAACGGTCGGCCAGTCAACTAATCCTGACGCTAAAATATATTGGACTCCAAATAGAATAGGTTAGCCTATAAGTCAACAAGTCTAAGTTATGAGGTTATTTAGGGTTCAGATATCCGCAAGTCTCATGTGACGAACCCTTAGATCTATCTGAATATAATAAACACAAGATTTTGTTTGTTGACTGTCCACAGAGTAAGGACGTATGCTAAGTTGAGTCATAAATCTTCATATTAAGTTGACTTTATCTTCTATTGAACTGCATTTCTCGGGTTGATCTTCTTTAGCTTTACTCTTCTTTGATTTGTTGACGAAGCCTCCTTGATGGTTGACTCTTCAGTCTTCAGAAGATGACCATCGATCGAGACCAAATACTAATGAACTAAGTATTCATGGGATTGACAATATAGACTTTTCAAAGAGAATTGTATAAGGGCCTTCAGTCCAATCTTCATAACCGGTATACATTATTAGAGTACATGTTATTTTATTTTAAACAATAATATATTTTCTTCAATTATAAATCATAAACACGTGTTATCAAATCGGATTACAACAAATGTTCACAAGAGTCCCCCAACTAGTTGACACAAGGATCCCAACATCATCTTTAGTTGCAACTACAGCTTCACAGGGAGGCGTGTTCTCTTCTAGAACATGAATGCAAACTACTAAGTTGAGATCAAGAAGTGGTTGTTGTACATCATCGAGCAAGTGCCTATAATTATACATGGAAAAGTCATGCTTGAAGATGAGGCCAAGGTTCTTCTAGACAATATTTATCTACCATATGTCCATTTTCCCACAAAAATAACTTTGCAGTGACTCTAGGAGATGGCGTCTCGGTGGATATACCATATAGCCTAAACACTTTGTTAAGATGACCAATTAAGAGTTCTAAGTTTATGGTCATTTGTAAACTGTCATATTAATTTGTAAGATTGTTGATAAGTATGATTTATATTTTTGATACTATTTTATTTTTAGAGATCTTACATGTTGTTCCAAATGTAGTTTGTATCAAGGTTTAAAAGGGGGCGTTACCGTTTTTTCCGTTATAACGAATTGCAACGCTCAGGGGCAAAAACGGGCATAGAAGCCCATATGAATTAGGCCCTTCTCTTGCAACAAATTTGAGAGGCATTGGGACAATATGGGGCGAGGGACTGGGACCTTGAAAGATGCATGAGGCTCACACTCCTACAAATTTATAGTCAAAAAAAATATATAATAAATGAAAGAGATATAGGAAAATATTAAAAAATAATAATAATTGGGAGTAAAACTTGTCTGACCACCGATGGTCAGGGAGGCCCTAACCACCCATAATATGAGCCACGTGGTACACTATTAGAAGACGTATGGATGTTTGGCCAATCCCTAAGTGGACCTTTAAACCAAAAATCAGCTTGATTAGTGATTTCAAATCTTCGGATCTTTGTACCCACCCAAATGATGGTAAATAATGCTCAAATTCTTACTGTTAAATCAACCCATGAAAATGACTTCAATTAATGCTTAGAAATCACTGATCAGGTTGATTTTGGTTTTATGGGTCTAGGATTGGCCTAACATCTATATGGTCAGTGTCCTCTAAGAAATTGCCACCTGGCTTATATTGTGGGTGGTTTTGTAAGATTTACTCAGTGGACATGCGCCTTTCTGGATACACCTCAAATCGAGTAAAACTTTGATGACAGGACAGAAAGAGATGACAGGGCAGCAGATCATGGTACGTGGATTTTGTACCGGCGGACCACCTCAGCCTAACCACCCACGTACAGAGGTGAGTGTTTTTGCAAAAAGCACTCGAATACTCACCTGGGTACGGTGAGGCCGAGGAGTTGGTCAGTCCGTACAAATTCCACGTGCCGAGATCTGCTGCCCTGTCATCTCCGGTCATCAAAGTTTTACTGCCTCAAATCCTATTGCTCAGGTCTAAGAGTCCAGTTTTGGTCACTTAATTTAGTGACCCATCTCAATCATTCAACCACTCCACTTGACATTACCGTGACAACTCCAGACAAGACTGTTTCTTAAAATAATTTAAATTTGAAAAATTTAAAACACAGTTGTCATGGGTACTTGTCAAAGTGCAGAGGGTTGAGTGATTGAGACGGATCACTAAATTAAGTGACCAAAAATGATTAAAACTTGTCTCACAAGATGTTGTGACGGAAGCCAGTCACAGCACTCAATACGAGCCACGTGGCATTATTATAGGACGATAACCGTATGGATGTTTGGCCAGTCCCTCAGTGGACCGGTACACCAAAAAGCAGCCTGATTAGTGATTTCTAACCGATTCAATTGAAGTTATTTTGATGGGTTGATTTTAACTGTAGAACTTTGAGCATTATTTGGGTGCAAAAATCCAAAGGTTGTAAATCACTAATCAGGCTGATTTTTGGTTTGTACGTCCACGATGGACTGGCCAAACATCCATACGGTCAGCCCTCTGATCGTATGCCACGTGGCTTGTATTGAGTGCCGTGACCGGCTTCTGTCACAACATCTTGTGACACAAGTTTACTACCAAAAATTGATTGACTCATGCCTTTTTAAACATTGTAGAAGGAGAGAGGTAAGTGATCCTTGATTCACCACAGCAAACAACATCATAGCCATGGTTCAAAGTCTCGGCCAATCCCGTTCTGGATCGGGATCGGAAGCCAATAATTGAGCGATCCGGATCCCGAGATTTTGAACCATGGTCATAACAAAATAAAAGGTGAGAGATGACTCAGCCACCTCTCCTAGTTCAAAGTTCAAACACTAGCTGACCACTTTCTTTAGAAACATTTCATGAGATTCCATTACAACTTGGACCCACTTGAGGCAGAACCTGAAACCACGTAGGAAATTCAAAGCACCTTCATTTCTACTTTAATATTCATTCCAGACACTACAGGTCAAACAGATCGAGTCAGTAGCAATTATATCCCGACCCGAATATATTACTAATCGGGACTCCATTATATCTCGACCCAACCCAATTACTAATTAGGTCTATATATAAAATAGAACCCGAATCCAACCAAATCAGGTTCGGAAAAGTAAATTAAAAATGTCTATACCAGGGTACCTTACCACCCGATTATTAATCGGGTCAAAAATCATAGTCCCAAACCCAAATGGGGTCTCAATCACTCGCATCCAAACCCAAATAATCAGGTTCCTATATGTGGGAGTAATTGGGTACCCATTAACACCCCTACATCCATATTTTCATTTGTAGATCAATGAGGGTGTTAACTCATTTTTTTTCTCTAATTCAGAGGTGGGATACACTAAGGTTGAGGTGGGAAGCAACTCATTAAGGGCCGTTAAATGCATTTTGGATAAGGAATCCAGCCCTTAGTACTGCCTAAAAATTCTGAGCTCCATTAAAGATCTGAATTTTTTTTTTGAATGGTTTGATATTTTGATATTCACCATTTATATAGAGAAACAAATAGAGCTGTTGATGCTCTCTCTAACCTCACGGGCCTCACCCATACCGATGATTGTATAGTTTTTGTCCCTCCTCTCCACGAGGAATTGGATTCCATAGTTCGGCATGATGCGGCTAGTAGAATCTATGCTAAGTTTGTAATTCCTATTTTGTGATTAATATCTGGTGGGGTCTGCCTAACCCCAACTTATACTTCATAAAAAAAAAAAATTCACCATGGGGTTTTTTCTTTTTTTTTTCAAATATATCTCTTGGTAACAATTCTTAAAGATGCTAGTCTAAAAAAAAAAAATCTTAGAAGAATTACCTTGTCAGGTTAATTATATAGAGGCTTTGAATGCATGAAATAATTAGAGGTGGGATCATAACTTTTCTTTAAAGTGAGTAGAAGCTGGAATGATGATACAGGTAGCTAGGGATAGAACTTTAGCATTTAATTTGGGTCCAGTTTCTGTCCATTGGTCCTAACTTTAGGAAGCAGGCTCTTCTCAAGTGCATGTTCAAGATATAGAGAACAAATGAGGGGAACCCACAAGATCTATCTTCCCTATAAAAGGAAATATAATTCACTCAAATGTTTCAGATTGGGAATCACCCCCAAGTGGGCAAGTACTACACTTCAAATCTCAAATATATCCTTCCCATACCCTTTTATTATAAGAAATATCAAGCCAATATTCCATATCTTTTTTTTTTTTTTTTGAATAGTTGGAAAGGGTTTAAGGAGAACCATAAGGATAGCATCTTTGAGAATTTCAATTTATTTCTTCAAGTATACTAAGAAGAAAGTTAGGTTGTTGGTCACAGAAAACCATTGATTAATTTTATTTGACTCCATCATTATATGTCCATTATCGGATGGTGTCGATCGCTCGATACTTTACGTCAATGTCACCTTTTACCATTGAAGATTATGTATGGGTTTTGTATCCAACGCCATTTATTAAAGAAAGAAAGAAAAAAATGTGGCAAAGTACTCCAATTTCATAAAAACCATGTTAGATGTTCTTGAATTTGGGACAAAAATCTTAGTTTTTTTTTCTAGTAAATATAATGGGTCATCAATCATGCTTTTATTGGATAATCTTCCAACTAAGAATTGATTTGGGTACTCATAAAAGAGGCAGTAATGGGTATATGTTGTACTTTTCAACATAAAGACTTAGAGAGAAATGCCATTAATGATTCAATTTGAATGCTTTAATGAGTAAAGAGAGGTTTGAAAATTGAAACAACAAATGAGACTGCTTTGTCATGGGCTCTTTCAGAATCCAATAATGATCAAGGGCATCCTTTCATATCTTTCTTTTCTTTTTAGGCTGGCTTGCAACTTGCAAGGGGCTCAATTTTCTCACTTTACTTAAAAGAAAAAGAAGGGGAAATCTTCACATTCTCCTTCCCCACAAAGAATCACAACAAGCCATAGACTTTTCCTAAGGAATTTAGATCCTGTATGCCAGGGTGTTGGGTATAGGATCCTAGCTAATGCCCTAGCTCCTAGCTTGCCATTTACTCTGTTATTAACATGAGGATACCAAACTTAGAAAATAAAAAATAAAAATTAAAGAGGACACATGGCAAGCCAGCAATTTCGATAGCCAAATCGCTATATCTTCATCCAATATTGTAGGGGCAAATAAGTCATTCTCTCAAAGCCCATTAAGCTTTATTTATCTATATGGTGGAGATTAACAGTCCCATTAATTTACATCTCCATCCACTTTTGACTAGGATAACTGAGGATTAATCAAACTATCTAAGACTATGAAATGGTGCTACACCCACCTCAAATCATGTTTTATATTTATGAGAAACTTCTTTAAGAAGAGGGAATGAAAGCTAAAAAACAAATTATATTTTGATGTAATTATTCGCAGATAATGATGGCATAAACCTGGTGATATCATATTAATATTAGCCGAAGCACCCTTGCCCACTCTGTTATTTGAAGTCGGAAATTCATTTCCAAGTATATATAACCCCACATTTTCAGAAAATTGCTTGCATAATCATATGATCTTCAATTATATTAGAAATATAAAGGGTAAAAAATAATAATTAGGAGGAGATAAACAGGTAGTTCTCCTATATATTTTTTTTCTTTTTAAAAATTAAATTGACATCTTTTTAGGACAGTCTTTTTTTTTTCTTCAGGAATTTTCAAAGATTTATAACTTCAAAGTCTTAAGTTAGTTCGCAGTAATAATGGATCCATTAGAAAGTTCTTGGCGGGATCGTTTCTAATTATATTAATTCCTAACTATTTCAATTTAAATATAAAAATAACTTTATATTAATTTAAATTTTCTATAATACTAATTTTTTGCTATAATTTTACTTTTTTTTACTACTATTTTTTAATAAATTCTCCATTATTTGCAACATTTTGCTATTAATTAAAAAAAAAATCTTAGGATTTGATTCATTATTTGCAATTTGGGTTGTTCCAGATGACTTGAATAAGTGAATGAAAAATAAAAATTGAAAGAAGAAGACAAACTTATCCATTATCAATCTCAATAATAACCATACATTTTTCAAAAGAGAAGATGTACAAACCTTTGGTGACACCCCCCAAACCCATAACAGAGAAAGAGTGAATATTTTTTCATGTACATAATCACCATAGAAAGCCTTAGCATGTCAGAACCAGGCTATGATTAGAAGAAATTATTGATTTCTACACCTCCTGAGCATCTCTCCTTAACATTGTTTACTGTTACAATAAGTACAAGAAGATGGGTCATTACTATAGGGTAGTACATTAGCAACGCCTCTCGATTTATCAGGTTGCCTGTAAGATCTGGTGTTGAATGAAGAAGATCTCCCTTGTCTGTTCTTCCTTCGCGGCAAAGACGAACGAGGAATGAAAACTCCGGTTCCCTTGCTTTCTCTTCTACAAGTTTGCTCGTATAATAATGGAGATGGTGCAGCGGGAAGACGCACCCGAGATAAAGCCTGATGACACTTAACATAGTTAAAACACACATAAAAAAAAGTTACATCTCTTAATATATGTACTTAGTACTCAAGTTATATGGGTCGCGAAAGTTCTGATGGAATTCGGTGCATTAGTGTTGGTATGAAACGTAATTTTTTTTTTTTTTTTTGAAAATTTAGAGAAAAATGGGAATGATTGTAAACCTGGAGAGAAACCGAGGGGCAATGCGCGACTGGATCTTCGTCGTCGTCGTCCATGATTAGAAGCGCGATTTGCTTACTTAAATCAGCAAAGAAGACATCATCCTCTGCTTCCATGGCTACTTCCATGTCTATCTTTAGCTAATTGACAGACTGATCAAGAGCTAGTTATTGTGACTCAACTGGAGTTCTAAGTCTCTCTTATCTGTGTTTCTCTAGCTTTTTTGTTCTCTTTAGTTGGAAGGGTATCCATGGGTTTTAATAGGAGAAGGTAAGGGATGGGTGAGTTAGGGCATATGGGTTGGGATGTGTGGGCTGGTGGGGTCATAGTGACAGTTGGCCAATCTGTCCAAGTCCCACCCCACAAAAATCATGAAGTGTGTTATGATATTATCCGGTTGGGTAAGAGATGAGGGGCTGCCGGCAACAACCAACTGTAGGATATCTAATCCAAGATAGACTTCATATCCCCACCACAAAATGGCTGTGAACAAGCTACTGTTCCTTCCACGTCAACAGTCAACCAACTTGTATTTTTTTGGTAGGTTCATTAGAGCCATTCTATGATGCAGAAGCTCCTCAAATGGCCACGTAGTACACTCTTTTGGGCTCACTGGCCTTTTGAATGTTTCGCCCACACGTTGATGGGCCTACACACAAAAAATCAGCGTGATTGGTGATTTCTAGCCGTAGGATTTGAGCACTTTTTCATCGTGGGCTTCATGAACAGGCCTATGATTTGGTTCAAAACCCATGATGAAAAAGTTCTCAAATCCAATAGTTAGAAATCACAAATCACACTGACTTTTGGTGTGTGGGTTCACCAGACATTCAAGATTTTTCTGGTTAATAATGGGTATGTGCAAATGTTTATACCCTTGATTTGTTCAAAGTAGTACACAATCCAATCTTGATCAAATGGTTCATCGTTCATCGATCGCCATCAAGATTTGACGGTGCAACTCTGACTTATCTAGTGGTCTATGGTAATATAGTTAGGGGAATCAAACGGTTGTAAAATAGGGCTGTTCTCATATTCGACGTACACCTCGCAATGTGGGGTCCATTGAATTCTTTGTCAGATCAAGATGATCTGGTGGTGCAGCTTTGACTTCTACATGACTCCTAGAGGGGTGTTGAAGTTCATCAGACTAGTGTGGAATGAGTGGGAGCCCACCAAAAACATCTTTCATCACACACTCCTTGCTTTCTTCTTCACTACTTCATTAGACTGTACGATGCTAGTCTTTTTTTTAATTTGTTGGAAAGATAAAGTAGTGAATTATGGGTGTCATGTGGTCCACACGGTTTGTTTGCTGGCAAAAGAGGCCCACAGGCCCACGCCCATTTGCATAATATTCTGATGCAGTGATTTTAATGGTTACAAAAGGAAAAGGGTTGGGATTTATGAATATTATATTATTATATTTTTCAATATTTTTTTTAAAATGACTGAATTATCTCTTTTTTTCCTTATTTCTTGGAGTGGAATAGTAGGTGACACGTGAGAGAGGGGAGGGGAGGGGAGTTTTTTTTTTTAAAAAAGACTGAATTATTTGTTTTTTCCTTATTTCTTGGAGTGGAATAGTAGGTGGCACGTGAGAGGTGTTCAGTGCTTCAACTGGACAAATTCAAAAATAAATAAAAGATGGTGGACGGTTAAAGCAGTGTAGTAGCGTCATTTAACATTTGATCGTATCCCCTTGGCACGAGTGATCACTCTGTAATGTGCTCTCCATGATCCTCTACATCCGCCTTACTGTTCACTACCCCCGAGAATCAAGGATGTCCCACGTTGTGCACTGATGCTGATTTAGTGTGTCTGCACATATGATATTATTATGAATCACTGCATTAGACCTTAATACACTGACACAAAGCAAGTGGCATTCCATCTAGCACAAACAATCTTTGGATAACATAACATGTGGGGCCCACATAATTCGCAGAGCCTTGATGGTGGATTACATGACACATGGGGCCCATATGGCATATGAATTCCACTTGATATTTGATTGACATGATACATGGAGGCCCACATGGATATGTAGGACCCATATACTATGAGATATTGATTGTTTGGGGCCCACCAAGCATGTGTAATCAACTTGATACACTTTCGGGTCACACGAGTAAGGATGTTAAATCGGCCATCTTGTAAGGGGGTTTGGGCTAGCCCGGCCCCAATTAATATGTAGCCCTTCTAAATAAGGGTCGGACTAAGGTAGCACTTAGTAAAGCCCGGCCCTTGTTAATAGTCTATTTGATAAAAATACCTAATTTACCCCCCTTTAAACCTTAATCTCTTTCCTTTAACCTTCTCTTTCTCAACGACAGGAACAAACTCACTTAATTCTCTTATAACTCTAACAGCTCTCTTAACTCCCTCGTCCTTCTCTCTCTCTCAAAAATGCTCTTTGCCTCTTTCAACTTTTAAAGAAATAAACGAAGGAGTTTTCAATCTTCATTCAAGATAGAACTAAAGCACACGGCCCCCTAGGGGAATAAGTAGGCTGTAGGAGAGAATCAACTAACCAAGGATGTTTCTCTTCTTCTTCTTCTTCTCTTTTTTTCGTTTACAAATTTGATTTTGTGTGTATTTGAATAAGTTCTAGGGTTTTACGTGAGAGTTCGAAGTTTATTTTCTAGGTTTTATTTAAGGTCATTTTTGGGTAGTACTAATTTGGAGGAGGGAGTGGTGCTTCGGTGTTTTTCTTAGGGGTAGTGAAGTCGATTTTTGGAGCATATTTCGAAAAAGTGAGGATGACCAGGGTCAGGCTAGGCCTGCCTTTCTACAGCCCTACACACGAGTGAGCCATATCTATTTTTAGAGTATTGTTCATCAAACTCAATACATGTGCAATGTATGTTATAATTTTTCATTATTGTTCATCCAAACACTTCACATTCAAAAATGTGCAACTTTACTCGTTTGCAAATCAGGATATGCATGCACTGTCGAAAACTCGCAACGTGCAGTAAACACATTCAGCCCAAGTCATTTAAGTTAGACAAAGAAATCTTGCTTACTAGTGATGTTTTTTAGAAGAAAAAAATGTAAATTTTAAGGACCCCTAAAATCATTTGATC
The DNA here is from genome assembly GCA_035048495.1 of Euptelea pleiosperma. Lineage (NCBI taxonomy): Eukaryota > Viridiplantae > Streptophyta > Magnoliopsida > Ranunculales > Eupteleaceae > Euptelea > Euptelea pleiosperma. The sequence goes on from CM068546.1 coordinate 30,679,590, forward strand.
AATGCAATCATCTAGAGATGATGAATCTTCTATGTGGGACTTATTGATTGTACGGCCAGGATCGAAGGCGTATATGCACCATTTGCAGGGCCTGGTTTTACTGTATTGGGTGCAGTAACATTAGAGAGGGTGTTAATGAACAAGTTTCAAGGTTTATATGATCTTAGTAGTAAAAATTCAAGACCCAAAAGTCGAAATTTTCTTCCATAATTGCTCACTTCACTTGCCTCTGGAGCTGTAATTTACACACTTGCAGGTCATTAAGTTGCATCTTCATCTTCTCAACCTCTTCCTTCATTATCAGTAGCTCCTTGTTGGTTTTGACCCATCTCTTACCTCTATCTCTTCTAACAATTTCCTGAGACTTTGTTCTTCGGTAATTCGATCCATCGGCTAATATCGACCTTATCATGTTTACCTGTTCAAAAAGGATAAACTGCGTTGTGATATTCAACGGCAACCGATCGTTCTTCATTGCGTGATTTTGTGCTTCTAGTGATAGTTTATGGTAATCCATGGCCCTACAGACTCTTCTTCTTTCCTCTTCTGTCAGAGCAGGGTGTGACTGCACATTTGAGGGTAACATTAGTTTAAAATACATCCACATTGATCTGAGTTTTTTCACAAAGTTATTCTCATTGCCATAGGTCAAGTTTTGCTGTAAAACATGTGGAATGTTATAACATAGTTGTGAATGGATCACGATAGGCCATTCTCTTTTATTTCTGGCCCATACTGAAAGGCCCATTGGATCTCAAAACTACCCTAAGCCTTGCTTATTTATTTGGTTTGCCTGGCCGATAACGAAGCCTGACGTGGTGAAAAACTAGTTAGTGACTCAGCCAAGCCCGGCCCAAGGCTAATCTTTAGGTTGGGCCATCAATTTTGTCAACATGGTATCAGAGCAAGGAGGTCTTAGTAGGTCGCAGGTTCGAGTCCCCGGCAAACTGCTGAGGGGGGTACTGTTGGAGTGTGTTGTTTGGCTGTGTGGCCAGCACTCCGCCTCTATTAGACCTGTGGACCCTTTTATATACATTGCTACGCCCCCTTTAACAGCTTAAGCTTTCAGAGTAAAGTGGTTGTCAACAGATCATGCGTAGCCCTAATTTTATTGGCCTTAAAATAGACCCATTTCTAGGCTCACAAATTGTTAGTAGGAACCGAAGCCCCATCAAAGTGAGCCAAGGGCCAATCAGGTCGGCCTGGCACATGTGCATTCCTAGTGCTAGCAGAAACAAAGAAAACAAAATTATACAGTGAAGAGAAAGGTTTGAAGAAGTTTAATTACAAGATCTGTAATATCTCCTTAGGGAGTGTTTGGTTGCAAACATAAGGTTGCACTTTGTCATTCTAGCCAGGCCCAATATTGATTTCAGGGAATGTGGATTATGTCTTCTGCAAGCGTATTGAGCACTTGATGGTGAGAAGACATGGTTTTCACTTGGGCAGCTAAAACTTCATCGTGCAACGTTAACTTCGTTACCAAACACGCCCTTGTGGAACTTTGCATGCCCACTTTAGTCTTGCATCTTCTAAAACCTCCCTTTACATGTTTTTTGTTCAAATTAATCCTTTGTTATAAATCTAACAGAAGATGAAACCATACCTTGAGGTACATGTCTATGGCGCTATAGAGTTTGTCGTCGCAGTACCGGGCATTTTCAGGCAATGCTTCTGCAAGCAACTGGAAAGTTTTCACAGAGAGGTTATCGTCCCTCGCGACTACTGTTGCATATTCATCCACCAACCTGGCCACTAAAGCCATTCTTGACGTTGGATTACTCGAGAAATATGCGACATAAGCTTCAACCACCTTAATAACTAGGCTTGCATCATAAACAGTATCGTCGTTTTCGTAATTCTTCACGACGAGATCTCTGACACAACAACTCTCCAACATCATAGCCACTCTTCTTTCTAACTCTATCGTCAATTCGCGATCAATGTTCATCAACAACCCCACCTTGAGAAGGTAGAGTAGGAAATTGCAAGAAACTGAACTTTTTTCTATGGGAAGTGCCTTAATCAAACTTTCAATTGTAACTCTTTGTACCTCATTGTCATCGTAATCGATCCCAAGTTTGATTGTTGGAACCCATTTTGAAGTCCAATATGCAATGCATGCTCCGACTAATCCTGATCTCATTCCCTTTGTCTTAATTGCGTTAATCACTTCGACAAAATGATCAATTCTAAGTACTGAGACATCTTTGAACCACCAACTTTCTGCAACTATGTTACTGTTATCCCCATCTTTCTTGCCATTGTTGTCTGAGTTCTTTGTGTTGTTAGTTAGAACATTCAAACATAACGCGTCATCATCACCACAACTAATTGTTCGGGGTTCTGTACAAGCCTTCCAAGCGATTGATTCCGAACATCGTTTCACGATTCCTAACTCTTCAGCGCATGAAGAGACATCCTCACAACTCTTGAAAATCTGAATTGTGTCTTTCCACGACGAAAATATGACGAAACTCAGGAAAGCTTCTGTCTTGGAAATGAGATTTCCTTGTTCGAGATCCTCACTCATTTCTAAAAAATGTGCAGCACAATACAGAGGCGCAACGTTAGTTGCTGTCAGATCGACCGGCAATCCGTAACAGAATTTGACTACCAACTCCAAGATTTGGGTGCCACCAGGAAGGTTGTCTACTTGGATGTTGAGGCTATATTTTGTCTCTCCATTGTTTCTTCTTTGGAATACCAACCTATTCAAATATCCACTTCTTGGGATCAAAGGAAGCTGAACAAAGAAAACCCAAAGGAACTTTGAATCATGGAGACATTTGCAGGCAACCCATTTTCAATCAGAACAAGAAACTTATAAGAGTGTTAAATTTCAAATGGAAAATAGTTGTTATTGTTTAATTAAATTATCCTGTTTGTTGCCTTTGAGGGTAATTTCACAATGGCAAACCTTATATTATCCATAGAACATGGTTTGTGGTGCCCATTTATATGAAATTTATGCACCTTGTCATAGAGGGGTGCATGTCAGTAGGAACCGAGGGCCTCTGAAAATCCTATCCTAAGATTTTCCACTCCAATTTCTCTCTCTACAGTACAGTTCTTCGAATTTTCTTTTCAAAATCGAGTTTTAGTACGGGTGATATAAGTTTTTAGTGCTAAATTATATAATATGAAAGGTTATTTCTATATTTATGGGACCATTTTTTTTTTTTTTGGTGGGATTTTATGGAACCAATTGGGAAGACAGAATTTTGTAGCAGATAGATGAGGATATGTTATGAGATTAGAACTGTATGTACATTCTTCTTCAAGAACAAAGATATTAAGATGCACCTGGTGCAAGTGAAAGCTATCTCCTCCTACGTGCACGATCAGATCGCTTGCAACATTTGTCCTGACGAACCTGCAAAGTATAGTAGCCATTGCCATCTCCAAGGCATCAAGCACACTATCGATACATACTGTACATACATATGTAGATATACATGAAAGAGAAGAGAGAGTACCAGCACAGTTTTCTTCTTTCTACAGCTTCTGCAGTCATAATCACATTGGCCGGAAAAATGACACATCGGTTAATCCCGCCGGATACCGGCCAACGGATGCAACTTTCACCATAGAGGCTTGCCCTTCTCATGGTAGCCTTGTCAAGGATGGCAACGATATAACCAGTACTTCTGTTTTCTTTCCCGAGCTTCGCCGCTCATATCCATGTTAGCCCGAAAAACATTGACACCACTTACAATTCCACTGGCTTCCAGCCAACCACATCAACCTGCTTGCTTGAGTCTTGAATTTTTCATAATACTAGACTCTCCTAGTCTACGTTTTCGATTAGATCAGGTGGTTATAATCCTCTAATCAGAATGGTTTGAGCTATTCCACATCCAAGAGATGGCCCCACCGATTCGAACTGTCATGTCTGATTGCATTAGATGGATGGCATATGTACAATTACAAGTCACAATCATACCGAAAGCGAATGAGAGAAGGAGCAGTTTGTCTACACAAGAGGATGAGATTGCAGAAGAAGACTAGTCTTAAGGTGATGGTTCCAATTTGGCCACGCCTATATGTCCATGACAACAGGAAGCAAAGGGGACCAACCTCTTAATGGCATAACCACTACTGAAAGAAGCACCTACAAGCATGAGAAGGCCATTGCTTTGTGTGTGTTTATCATATACAGTAGGGATGTCGGAACCCAAAATCTATGGATCCAAGGGTGGTAGCATGTATGTATGTGTATGTATGTATATAGGTAGGTAGGTAGGGCTTCTATATGATATTTTTCTCAATAATTGACTAATAGTTTGGGAAAATAGAAGGGGCTGTTTGGTTGCGCTCCAATGCAGTTTGCACTATAACGTATCCGGATCAGTTGAATGGACCTTGGTAAAAGAAAAAAATCACACCTCATGAACAATCCTAACCACCTCTTCATGGACCTTTTACCTGTTATGACTCCTTCAAAGCTTTAGTCCTAATCCTAGACTGGATGGTTTGGATTTCTTGCTAGGTTTGACTTTCTGCAAAATGGTCCATCAAAGGGATGGATATCGATCAAATCGTCTGGCTATATCGTATATATTTTCTCGATAAAATTCGAATACAGAAATTTGTCTAAATGTGCCAGCTCTATCAATCTTAATTAAACCAATTTAATGACAAAATAATTGTTTGAAATGAGGTCACTAAGCTAAATTATTATAAAAATGCACCCAATTGCATAAAGTAAGAAACAAAGAACCAATGAAAAGAGGTCAAAAAAGTACAAAAGTATAAAGACAAAACACATACAAATGGAACACTGACATTATCAAGGCTGCTGGACAAACCAATGGAAACCCAAATAGAAAAGTCATCAAATTTCAATTCTGAAAAGCCAGAGGAAAAGGAAGAAAGGAAAGAGAGATGGGTTTTCTTGCTAGGATCATACTTGTTATAATTGGGGTGTTGGGAATGTCTAGCATGGTCGTCAGTGTTCCGAACACCAACGTGACAACGGTGCTCTGCAACTCCGGCATTTACTCCAAAGGCGATCCTTTTGCTACAAGTCTAGCTTATGTTCTAGCCGATTTGGAGGCCATCACGCCATCCCGCAAGGGCTACGACTACTACAACATCTCTCCCTATCCCAACGCTTTCGCTTATGGTCACGCAGCGTGTAACCCCACTCTCTCGAGTGCTGACTGCACAACCTGTCTCGGTGCTGCCAAACAGACCATGCTCACAACCTGTGATAGCCGCATTGGATCTCAATCGTCACTCTATGATTGTACAATTAGATATGAGCAATACCCTTTTACTAACTAAGCAGTCCGGGCTTTCTTTAATTGTTGTTGATGGTGTTGTGCGTAAGTTAGTGTCTTTGAATGATACCTAAGAGATGACATTCTGAGTTATGCAATAGTATTTTATCTACCAGAAACGTTTTAGCTGCTTAATTCATTTCAGTTTGTCATTCCTCACTTGGGCAAATTGGCTCTTTTTTCCTTAGTTTGGCTTTTTTTTTTCTTCGATTAGTGCTGTTTGGAGGCTGCAATGGTGGTAGTGGTGGTGTGCGTGAAGGAGCAGCAGCAACAGCAACAGCAGCAGCTTAGATTAGTACAAGAATGTCCACAACAGACTCAAAGAGAAACTAGAAAATTATGCTAATCGTTTTAGCATGCACGGTGCGGTCACAACCATTAGGATACAGTTTAATTCACATGAAAGAAAGAAAAAGAAAATGGTCACAAAAAATGCTTTTGTTGGGACAGCAAAGAATGAAACCGTTTTTCTGCATTTCTCCATGTTTCTCAACTAGTTTTCTCAGATACAAGAGATTAAGACCTGCGTAGCTTATCTGTTAAATCTCTCATGTCAAAATAAACTCCATATGTATGCAGTTGTAACAACTAGGTTGAATGGGTGCCTATTGGCATTAGTTTCCTTTGTGATAATCACACACAGATCCAAGTCTTTTGATCCAAGACGTGTTTATCTGAAGTTGTCTTACCAGTAACAAAAATCATGATTGGAGCCAATCCATTTCAGCACTTCTGCATGTCTGGTTTATATCAGAGGATGTAAAGAGTAAGGATCCTCACCTGCGTGAATTAGATCAGCATAAGTTTGACATCTTTAAGACTTCTTAACACGTTCTATAGCCTTTACCATTTTTTTGATAAGTTTCTATAGCCTCTACTATCATCGTCATCCAAGCCTGTCTCAAGACTCAAAACTATTTGGGATCAGTATCTCAACCAAAATGAGAAACGAAATTCTCTGTAAACCAACCTTTCAATCTTTCATCTTCACAAATATTTTTATTTACCAAATTTTTTTCATATAGAAGGAACAGAAATGTAGCTGTTTGGACAACATACTTTACTCTAATAATTCACAGCTTCAAGTGTTTTCTGAGGTCGAGTAGCTTGGGGAAAACTGTTGCAAAAATGAAAAGAAATCCACATTCACCATTCCAAATCGCCGGATTAGCTGAAATGCTTTACACGAAATGTGCCTCTTCTGCTCTCGCAGCTTTGGAAATAGTTTTGGATCCAAATAAATTCAGAATAGTAGAAAAATCAAGCCCCAACAGCTGTATCCATATCTGTATCCCCATCAATTCCCTTGAACACGATGCGCAATTTTTGCAGGCACGATGTTTTCTTGTCGTTCTTGATGGCAGTACCAGTAACATTGACAATGTCCTTGGGGACTTTATCCATGAGGTCAAAAAGGGGTAGACTTAAGTTTGATCGGGTCATCTCTTCCAGTACTGGGGGTGCTTGCATGTACAGATTCTTTCCCCGGTGTGTAACACTTGGTTTTGATAGAAGCAGCTTAGGATGTTCTCCAAGTAGCTCAATAAACTGTTTACAAACAAAGTAAATCAAATAAGCAGAAGCCTACAGGATGTAAGAATCTAAGAAATAGGTCTCTATACTCTTAAATGAAAACCATTTTATCATTTGCAAACCAAGCTGAGCCACTTTTATGCCAGGATGTCCTTAGTTGAGGAGAAACTTAACGGAATGCTGATACCGGCTAAAACTTGAAAGGACACCTACCATATATATCCACAGTAGCTTGGAACACAATATGTGAGCCAAACACATCTATTTCAACTGAAAAAAAAATCTCCAAATTTTGCACTTAATATAGACTAAACATAAGTATTAGACCTTAAATCAAGAGGAAAAGGTGATTTGGAAGCAGAAGATGCCACTAAAGAATTCAGGTCTCCCTTCCAAAAATGACGCTTAGCAAACACACAAAAATAACTAACTCAGAGTTTGAGTTTAATTCCAAGCTAAATGATCAATCATGTGTATCTCTTCGTAAAAGACTCAACAAGAAAATACGAACCTTTTGTAGTGTAATTGACATGTCCAGCTCGAGAAGAATGCCAGGACCACAGACAAGACAATCCTTATCCTTGACAAACTCAGTCACTTTAGTGTGGAGGCCTTCAAGACCATTATACCTACAAAAGTTGCAGACCAATTAGTTTATCAAAGAAATATACTATGATGTTTGTATAAACATTTATAGGTGAAGAAGGCCAAATGTTTTTCTTTCGTACTTTTTTAAAACAACACCAATAATCGTCCCTGAATTAGCAAAGCAGTAACCATAATGTTTCGTGATTTAATGAAATAAACAAAATTGGCATGTTTGTATAGCCAAAAAATGACTAACACTCCACAAACTTAGATGCTTTAGCATTTGTAAGAGCCTAATAAATTTAATAGTTACAATTAACAAAAGGCAGTTTCGGGACAAATAACAAGCATGTTAAACTAAGCAAATCATCTCACAAAAATGTACTTTAAACAAAATTATCCATCCAAATTCTAGGTCATACTATGACATTATAACCTAAAAACTCGCCAAGTGGAACCTGTGATAACTATCCAATCATGTCCCAGTTTCTTTTTTTTTTTTTCTGGAGGGTAAGCTAGGACTGAACTTGCGGCTCCAACTCACAGGCATTTTGGCTGGTTGAGCTCCCAAATTTCCAGTTACTTTCAATATTAACTGCATAATTCCTTTAATCTGAAGGATCCTGCTTAGTGCTGTCAATTCATCAATATGACTTTGACATCATTTGAACAATGTTGCCAATGTGAACCACTAGAACTAATTCTCAAATTTATTAAGGTGGGAAGATTTCTCTACTTGATCCACTAACTTTCCTTGTATATTTTATGAAGTAAATAACTATCATTATCCTTGGGAGCTTTAACATCACCTCAGACATCCAGACTGTTTTAACGTCTTTAGTTTTGCTCAACTTAAATGTGCTGCAAAGTAGAAGATCACGGACAGACCTACAGCTTATAGATGCATCAATCAGTTCTATGAATCTGATAAAGATTCATCTCTCTCCTAGTGAGGCGATAGTAGTTGGATTGGTGAATTAGGGTTAGGTTTAGGTCTAGGGTTTCAAGGTAGAGAAGATAAAGAAGAGAGAAAGGATGTCATGTGCTTGTGGTCACATGACTCCAACAACATATATTATGTGTAGAACATTACAAAAGACAAGTATACCATCCCTCAAAGGAGAAATTTACAGAACTACCCCTTATACATGGAAATAAGTAAATACGTATATGATAATACACCCCCTCAAGTTGGTGCATAGATATCTCTCATGCCCAACTTGCATAAACACTAGTGGAGTTGCCAACTAGGAACTCCCTTAGTGAAGACATCAACAACTTGTTCATCCGTCTTCACAAAAGGAGTACACACTTCCCTAGATGCAATCTTCTCCCTGATGAAGTAGCGGTCCACTTCAATGTATTTGGCACGATCATGCTGAACTGGATTGTGTGCAATGTTGATGACGGCTTTGTTATCACAGTACAAGCTCACAGACCCCAAGACAGGGAAGTCTAGTTCATCAACCAACATCTTCAACCAGAGCATCTCGTAGAAGCCATGGGCCATTGTCCTAAACTCTGCATCTACATTGGATCTAGCAATTATAGGTTGCTTCTTAATCTGCCAAGTAACCAGGTTGCCCCCAACAAAGGTGCAATACCCAGAGATAGATATCCTATCATCCTTGGCACCTGCCCAGTCTTCATTAGTATATGACGCTACTCTCATATGGCCATTCTTTTCAAACAGAAGGCCTCGACCAGGAGCTGACTTCAGGTACCTCAGGATCCTGTGTGCTGCCTCTAAATGAATGTCTCTGGGTGAGTGCATGTACTAACTGATGACACTCGCTTCATAGGCAGTGTCGGTATAGTCGGGGAGAGATGGATCAATCTCCCAACTAACCTCTAGAAGCTCCCTACATCCTGTAGTAGCTCGCTATTGGCATCTGCTAATTTGTGATTCTGCTCTATAGGAGTTTCCACTGGCTTGGCTCCCAACTTGCCTGAATCCCTTAATAGGTCTAAGACATACTTCCTTTGAGAGATGAAGATCCCTTGATTGGATCTTACAACTTCTATATCCAGGAAGTACTTGAGAGGTCCTAGATTCTTGATTTAAACTCCCCAGCTAGATGACTCTTCAGCTTAGCCACCTCTTCAACATCATTCCTGTAAGAATGATGTCATCAACATAGACAATGAGGGCAGTGGCCCTCTTCCCTTGGTGCTTCACAAATAAGGTGTGATCAGCTTGACTTTGAGTGTAACACAGCTTCTTCACTGCTAGGGTGAACCTCTCGAACCATGCTCTCGAAAATTGCTTAAGCCCATAGAGAGCTTTCCTGAGTCGACACACCTTGCTACTATCCCCTGGTGGGATGAATCCAGGAGGGGGCACCATATATACTTCATGCAAGTCACCATGAAAAAATGCATTCTTCACATCCAGCTGATGCAAAGGTAATGCTTGGTTTGTTGCCAAGGGCAACAACACCCCGATGGAGTTTATCTTTGCCACAGGTGCAAAGGTCTCCACATAGTCAATCCCACAGGTCTGAGTGTACCCTTGGCTACCAATCTCGTCTTGTACTTCTCAACGAACCCATCTGCCTTGTACTTCACTGTGAACGCCCATCTGCAACCAACAGGCTTCTTTCTTCTTGGCAAGTAAACGACCTCCCATGGTCTATTCTTTTCCAAGGTCCTCATTTCTTCTACCATAACAGCTTTCCATCTAGGGTGAGCCAACCCTTCTGCTATAGAAGAGGGAATAGGAATAGTCGAAATAGATGTGACAAAAGCTTTGTACGAGGGAGACAGGGCATCATATGAAACAAAGTTGCTCAATGGATGCTGAGTACAACTCCTGATGCCTTTTCTCAAAGCAATAGGAAGATCAGAATCAGAAGCACACGCGTCAGTGGAAGAAGGGATAATAGGTATAGAGATGGAAAAAGTATAACCTGGATCCAATGAGGGTTCCACTAGTACTGGATCAGTTGTGGCTTTCTCCCTTCTGTTATAGACTTTGAGCTCCTTCTGAGCTCCATGAGCACTATCAATCACACTAGTAGGTTGAGTAGGCTGAGACCTCTCAAACATTAGATGAGACAGGGATATAGCAGGAAGAGGAACATTCTACCTCTCTTCACTACTACTCACCCCCTAAAGAGAGGTGGGGGAGAAAACGGGCAGTTCGTCGTGGAAGATGACATCTATAGACACAAATGTCTTCCCAGATGGTAACACTTATTCCCTTTATGAGTAGAAAAGAAACCAAGAAAGACACATTTAAGAGCCTTGGGATCGAATTTGGTACGATGGGGACCCAAGATGTGTACATAGCAAATACACCCAAAGATACGAGGAACCGCAAATAAGAGCTAGGAGCAAAGAACGAGACGTACCGACCGAGACGTGAAACGAGACACTAAGAAAAAATAGTATGTCTCCATAAAATTAAACCATTTTCTAATACTTAATTATGCTACAAACTTGTTTTTTAGCATTTATATATGTTATAAAAGACATGTGTATAATGAGAATAAGCTTTAAAACTAATTTGGGGTAAAGATGAGCAACAACTTACTATACTTATACGAAAAGAACTGAGTAAGTTGGGCCAACAAACAAGACATGGGTTTCGGTGAGGCAAATGATCAAACACTTGGTGCATGAGTTGTACCACACATAAACTAAACAAGAAAACTCAAAGACACATTACTCGGAAGGGAACCTAAGACACGAAGAGGACACATAACAAAGACAAAATGTACTACACCATGTGTCACTTCCAAGAGACCGCACTACACACGAAGGGAACACACATCAAACACTTGGTGTTCAGCCGCAGAGAATTGTCTACAAAAAACAGCACCAAAACAAGATGACATCAAATGCTTGGTGTTGCGGTATGACGACATCAATAGCCCTTCAAATAGTGCATCGATACACAAGGAGACCACGAGGACAATAGCACACATGGAGACAAAGGGCAAAAAATGGTCACAACATAGCAGGACATACCACATAGTTACACAAACCAGCAACTACATACAAGCCCAACGGACGACCGACGTTTTGGGTGTCAACTAATCCAACAACCAAACAACGGTGATAATGTTCCAATCTTGCACAAGCAGTAGCAGTAGCAACGGTGGCAGATCTGCTTGGAGACGACTAGCTTGATCTAGTAGTGGCGGTGATCAACAGCGACAAGAGACTGTTCTGCGTGTTGATGATGGATCTGAAACATCCGATGTTGAGAAGCCAGCAATCCGATGATGAGAGTAGCTTGGAGAATCACTAAGGGTGGGAGACGATATCTCGCCAGAAAACAAAGAGCAATGTTTACGAGCCGACGTGTAGAAAAGATGCTGCCCATTGGAAGAGCGGTGGACTGAGAGGAGAGGATCAGTAGAGCACAGGTCGTTGGATGACCTGGTCTGATACCATGTTGTAAAATAAAAAGCTCTATTAGATTGTATTTGGATCAGTATTTTTAAACACTAAGGCGTGAGGCGAGGCGCTTCAGTAGCCAAAGTCTTGAGGCGTAAGACGTAAGCCTCACACGCACACATTTTTTAGATAGATAAGTATTTAAATCTATAAATAAATGTAGCAAAAATTCAAAAAACAAAGCATATCTCCAAGTTCCAAGTTCCAACCGCTCTAACAAAAAAATACAACAACAATCAAAGACTCAATCTTCTACTAAATTAAATGCATCTTCATCAATTATATGAACAACATCCTCTTCTTGATAGTCCAAGTCGAAATTCAACATCTTGTCATCAATCAATTGTAGATCAATCGATGTTGGGTCCCCTTTAAATAGAAAACTTAAGGTTTTTTATTTTCTTTTTATGTTGGGTCCCTTTGACACTTATTTTTTTTAATATCTTGACATTCTTTTTTTATTTCTTTTTTAAAACAACATGCAAAAAAAAATAACACATCTGAGGCGTACGCCCAATCCAAGAAGCGTTGTCGAGGCATACGCCTCACTAAGAGGCGTAAGCCTCATCAATGCCTCTTGGAGTGAGGCATATGCCTCACATGTGTAAACGCCTTTTGATTGAGCCTCAGGGCGTTTTTTAAGAGGCTCTGACTTGAGGCGCACCTCGAGGCGTAAGCCTCACACGCCTTTAAAAGCACTGATTTGGATTACATGACTTGTAACTTTATATAAGGAGGGACTAAGAGAGAAATTACAAACTTGTCCGATGTGGGACTAAAGGTCCTAACACTAAACTAACACTATTTTATATTCCAACAGTATTAATTCGGGTAGAGGTCTGTCAAACCCCAAGTTACCTACCCAAAGAAAAGATTATTAATAGATCCTACTGTAATGTTACAAATCACCTATTCAAACTTGCTAACCATGTCCATGCCTAACATTATTGCAAGTCATCGATGTATTAAGATAAAATTTACAGAAGTTCATAGCTGAGCACGTATAGATGAGAAAATAGAACGTACGTCAGATAATTGGACAATGTTTTGCTGCATCCTGTTGCAATCTTCAAGGCTTCAAGTGCACATGCAGCTGATATAATTGCATTTGTAGAAGCAATAGCTGGAATAATGTTCTTCACAACACCCTGTAGAGCAGCAGGTGTAAATCTTTTTATATTATCACAGTACAAAATAAAAAGGATTCTACAATGTCAAGGAGGAGGAAGCTACTTAGATATAACATGCATGCATCAATAATATAAAATCATTAAAATTATGTATGAGACCTGTGTCGAAGGAGAAAGAAATGATTGGAAATGGAAAACCAGTGTGGTGAGACCATCCATGATTATAGCAGGAGTTATGATTTTCAAAGATTTCCTCAAAGAATTTACATCTGATAATTCTAAGTGAAAGAAGTATCCAACTAATGTAAGTAATCAATTTTCATAAAGCTACATCCAGTGTAAAAAATAGTGGAAGCCAAACCAAATAAAATGCAGAAAAACAGGGAGGAAAGTATCGTGTGGGATAAATTGAATTCAAGGAGAATTAGTATACCTGAGTTAGAGAATAGGTAACTCCAGGAATGCCAAAAAGTTCAGCTCTCTTGACAGCCTGTGTAGGTTATTGCCAAGGGTAAGTGAAGGACCAGCAAAATTATTATAATAAGAAAATATCACTTAATAACAGCAAGTTAGTAACCTCAGAGTAAACCCACTGCATATGCTCGGGGTCATCTGCATCAAAAGCTTTTCCACTATATACCTGAAATAGAAATTATTTAATATGATGGCACTGCAGGAACTGCCAAAGTAGATCTAGAAAAGAACAAAATGACCAGAAGAAAAAGTTTTCCTATTACCTCATCCCATTTAATTAAATGTGCATATTCAATACAATGGGCAGCCGTTCTAGGGGTTTCTGCCAGAGTACATAAAGGGAACTTCACTTGAGGGGGGAACAGCCAGATGGTACACTCAAAGCAAGGTGTGACCCCTGGCAATATAACCCTAGCGTGGCCCTTGAAACCTTCAGTTCCACCATCGACCATAGGTTTGATTGTTTCTTCGCATGGGTTGTCTTCAGAATTATATTCTAGATTTCCCAAAAACGAAGAGACATACTACATCATCTCAGAAAGAATATAGAAAACATAGTCACTTTAAGTACATCAGATATTCAATGCATCTAAAGCAGCATATATATCCTAAAATAGACATTGTATAGAAGATCATCAAAGAATATAAGAAGAATGCAAATTATCCATGATGCACGATTTCTCATACAACATCAATGACGTACTTAAATCTAAAATTAGAAAAATAAATAAATAAATAAATAAATTAGAAGCAGAGTATGAAACTCAAGGAGTCTTGCCAAAGTGGTAGCCAAGGTCGCTCAGGCAGTTGTTCTTATGAAAACACTATTTGGAAAAATTCATACCTCATAAAGTGCATTTGGCATGACAGACAGAGTGTGAATTGCATAAGATCTTAGTTGCAAGAAACTCCTACAAAGGGCAAAACTCCCCCTCTAGAACCGCCCTTCCACGCTTCTGACTTGGGAGCGCTTCGGACTCGCGGTTCTAAGATGACATAAATGCGATCTTGTCTGAAATGAACTCTTGATTTGCTAAACAAGAAGTATTTGGCAAAAAAATTTGGAAACAAATCTCAACGGTTCTCTTATGTAGTTAAGATGTTATGAAGACGATGTATTCAACTACAAAAATAACTATATAAACTTCGAACAAAATTTATCAATTACAAACTTATAATATTATTTGGACTTGTGACAAATAATATTCATATGTATATCCTTTTAAAATAATTTTTTCAAAGTTTAGGATTTCTTTAAAATGCCCGCTTCCTTGCTCCTGCTCTCGCACCTACTCCTGTACTTGCTTCAGATTTGTGTAACTAAGCGTAAGATCCTAAATTGGCTCTTCTTTTTTATTTTATTTATCCCGAAAAAAACTTTTTTGTTTAATTCTAGAAAGAGGAATCTTGAAAATACACAATGTATAAATCTAGGATAACAATCACAAGCTAAGTGCGAATCACGACCATGGAGTGCTTCAGGAGAGAGACAGGGAAGAGAAGCATCCAAAATTTGTTTTCTTAGGTAGACTTACACCTAACAAAGGAAGAAAATACAACCTACAGAACCAGCAAACAATCATTTGTCCCTTAGGTCAATCGCGGCACACTCCTTCCTTTGTTCTTATCTCTCTTCACACTTCTCCAAATTCATCTCTCATTACTCAAGTTCCTGGTCATTCTAGTATTGATTTACCTAACCCTAAAACTAAATTATTAGTCTGAGTTATGATACCACAGACCTGAGTTCAAAACTTGCCAACACCCACTGACAAATAACCACTAGACCGCCTGTCTACCTGAAGAAGAATGGGAAAAGTCCTTCCTAAGGGATCTCTCTGTATGCTCTTTCTCAATGGTCAGAGAACCCAAAAGTCCACAATTTTTTTTTCTTTTTTTCCTTAATCCTGACCAAAAAATGCAATGACACAAGAAATTGTACAAAGGATTCCAATATCGCCTAAAGGTAGGGGTGTCAATGGTCAGGGTTAATACCACTATATAAATATATATCCATATTATTAATCGGGTGCGGAAGATGGACCGCCAATCGATCAGATCTATAAGGTATTCAGGTATTGGGTCAGATAATAAATTGAAAACTTGCATAGAAGGGTACCCAGACCCAATCAAATGATTAATTGAATCCAAAAGGATGGACCCGAACCTGACTAATTGGGTTCGGGTCTATCAGGTAGTACACTAATTGGGTACCCTCAGACACCCCTACCAAAGGAAACTTCTTTTCTTTAAGGTGACTACCTAAGGGAAAGTACATTATTAGATGAAGATGGGTCTATACCCTTAAGTTTCATGGCTAATTGATGTAAAGATATGAAGATCACTTGGTATCATAAAGGGTTCAGAAAAACCTCTGGCTTTTTATCACATTAATTTTTTTCCCTAAACATGTGGTTTTCATTACTTTATGATTTTTGCTCCTATTTACAAATTCAACTCAACCCATGTGGTCCTACTTATTGCAGCTAACAGACATTGATTTCTACACGGTACAATGTCAATAAAGACAATATTTATGGAGAAATTGAAATGAGCACTTTCAGCATTTCACAAGCCTAACTTTCACATCATGAGAGGGATTCATTTTACTTGAGCTAGTACAGTTAGCTGTTTGAGAGGCTCCATTGACCTCTTACGTGTTTTTATTTCCTTCAATGAAGTCAGACATTTTACCTCAAAAGTGATAACAAGAAACAAAATATAGGACAAAGATATAACCTCAGGCTACAGATATCATGTGAATGCCTAGACGCATACAAAAGGGAAATCTGCACACTTCATAATGATAATTGGCACAACAATAACAATGGATCTAAATAAGTATCAACTAAAGAGAATACACACACCAGAAAGTCCAATAAGAGAACTTTAATAATAATAATAATAATAAATAAATAAATAAAACAATAGCATCTGAAAAAGACAAACATTTAACAGACATGGAATTATACCAACACAAAACAACTTATAGGCAGACAGCTTTTGCGTATCAAACAAAATGAAATTTTTTTATCCATTTACGACACCCAACCAGAACAGAAGTAGAAAAGACACACCTAGAAAACTACAAGCCACAGCATTTATGTAGCTCCGAGCCTCAATGGAATCAAGACCAAGGGCAATAATATTGAAAGTACTGTAGAACTCAAGATCTTTATCTTCAATTCGGCAAAAATGTGGCACAATGTTCACTCCACTGACTCTTTCCATAACACGCATTGCTGCTACCTCAGCCTTCGGCTTTCCAACATCTTGAAGCCTACACACGAACGTGATTAGGAAGGTGCAGCCACTGAGATACACATGCAATGGAAAAAAGAATAATAAAACGTCTACAGTTTAATGCAATAACAAAATGTTGATTTCTATTGTCTATGATCGTAACAGAAAAATAAGAATGAGAAAATACCAAACAAAAATTCTACAAATTGTAGGCCGTTCGGTAATCCTCTTTTAAGGCAGAACAGAATGCATAACTGCAGCATACAGCAGATTTTATGAGTCACTGACATGCTCACTACCAAATAATCATTATCATTAACAATGGCTTACCCCAACTGTTTGGGGTTAGCAACGTGAATCGTGCTTCACCATTCAATCATATCATTTTTGGCCTTCTTCTCACTCTTTTAGAACCTTAAACCTGCACCAAAGTGCCCTCTCCCACTACTGCTATCATTGGTCATTGTTGTCCATGCCCAAATGCCTGCTATCATTGGTCATTGTTGTCCATGCCCAAATGCAAACGATCTTCCTCTATTTTATCCCCGGTTAGTTCTGGGTAGATTCCTAGGACGTTTGTTTCTGATTTTATCTTTCCACTCATCCATCTCAACGTTCTTATCTCTTTGAAACTCATTCTATGAACATGTTGTTTCTTGATTAACCAACATTTTACTCTATGAATCAAACCTGGTCTTATGGTCGTTTTGTAAAAAAAAAAATCATATTTTTAGTAAGGAGAAAACCTTTAATAAAATCTCATGGAAAGGTTCAAGCAAATCTAGTAGGGGTATTTCTCCATTGATATTTAAGGCAATTCCTCGTTTTCAATTAACTTCACACCAAGTGTCATTACCTGTTGTTGGATTGCTTTCTGAGAAAGTTTTCACTTTCAACCAACTAAAAAATTGATGGTAATATATCTCTTACCGATCAAAAAAAAAATGCTGGTAGTTTTTTCTCTTTTTTACTAAAGTCAACAGTAGGTTACCTGTTGCAATAAATAGTACAAAATGAATCACATTATTTGCCCTTTATGATGGGGAGCTTCACCCTTGAGCTATGCAGGACATGACAACCTCTATTTGAGATTTCATGCCTAGACAGTCTAAACGGTTTCCTCCTTGAACTATTTGGCATCTTGAGGGCCCCCAGCTCTCATCTCCTCAGTAATGCAATAGAAATCCACAAACTTTGTGGGCTCAGAAACTACTCTAATTAATGTAATTATTTCATTATTGTTCTATAAAATTAGACAAGGTACCTCTGGCTACAGTAAAAGGAATCATATTCCCAGCTATCAGAAAGGTGACCAACTTTATACCTCTGGGAAGAAAGTCTCTTATTTGTGATTGATTTTTGCTTGTGCCTAATATTAGATGTTCACTCTGCACATGAGAGTTGGCCCATTCTTGTTATACTCCGACTTCTAGAATAGTTTTTTTTATTTTCCACAATGCTTCCCTATAGTTCTTCTTGCATTGGAAAAATCAATCATCATCAACTAGGAAATATGGTCAAATAATGGCAAAACCTATTCAAAACCTGTCTTTCACCCAGTAACCCACTAACCACTCCGGGTTTTTTTTTTTTATAATTGTAGAACTAACCACTCAGTTTGCCAACCCAAAGAGAAATATGATTTCCATAGTTCCATCTACAGACATTAGATCCCACATTAAACAAATCCAACCAACTGTTCCAACCTCAGAAGAGTCAACACCTTTAATGGAATCACTCAGAGTCAAAATCAGAAACAACATATAATTTAGCCTCCAGAAAGAGCACGAAACTACGCATTGTTTGTGTTGTGCCAGGTTAATATCAACATTGAATTGCTCGCTTGCTAATTGTAATTTTTCCAATAAAGCATTACAATTTACCTCTGCAACTCACGAGTATCAATGGAACTTAGAGATCGTTTGATCACCCATTTACCCATTTCTTTCTGGCCCTATTTATGCCATCCCAATTTCTATTTTTCCTTGTTTCCCGGTACCAAATTCGGGCCATTCAAATGATGCTTATTTATCAGTGCGATGACATTATTAAATCGTAAATGAATCAGAAACCAAACATAAACTCGAATTAAAATCTAAAATCCAAAAAAAAAGAAAAAAGGAGAGACCTTGAAATTAAAAAGCAAAAGCGAGAATGTCAACCTGAAAAGGAATTGGCGATTGAGATTGGAGACCTCGATTCTGTCCATGTCTATGACTTCAAGGTTCCGGAAACCCGACAAAGCCAAATCCTTTAGAAGTTCACAGCCCAACCCACCTGCGCCCACCACTAAAACCCTCACGAATGCTTGAAGATCGTCTCTCAGCTGCAACCAAAAACCAAAACGATAATCTAAGAAACACAGACACCATTGATTTCCACAAGAATCCTTTAGGGTTTCGTTCACCCACTGTTTGTGAAAATGTCTCATAGAACCTTCAATTATATTGAACTGTAAGAGCGGGAGAGGGGGAGAGAGAGAGAGAGGGAGGAGGAGGAGGAGGAGAAGAGGAGGGGTTTCTACACACCTCGGGACCCGGTTCGAAACTTTGGCCGACGAGGTTGCCGGGCCTCAAGAGGAGCTTATCGAGGTCTCTCCATCTGCTGCTACTGTGAGCCGAGGGATCGGCCATGGCACCCTTCTGGCTCTTGCTGACAAGCCCCAAAACCAAAAGACGGTCCCTCACCGGTTGATACACAGCTCTACATAAAACAAGACTCGAGTCTAGAGAGGAGAGACTTGGGAGTGAGGGTGGGATGTTCCGTTGGCTTAACTCTTACGCATGGGACGTAGGAATTTTAACCTGTTCATACTTTTTCCCCTATATAAAGGGTGTTTGGTTATGAGTTTCAAGTTGTGCGCCATAAGTTTATCCCTTTTAATCCTACAAAAAGAAAACCAAATTATGTTAAATATTTTTTGAACTTTAAGCTTTGTTTTTTTAAAAAAAATCAGCCTTGTCAAAGTTGTCATGCGTACTCGTAGAAGTGTAGAGGCTTTAGATCCAGTTTGGGAATGCTTTTGCAGAAAAACATTTCTGCAGAAGCTTTGGAAACAGTTGTTGAGAAGCGCTTTTTTCTATGAGATGGGTGATTTTCCGTTGCATAGGCTTCACTTAGTCATTATTAGAAACATCTCCCTATATTAAATGGATACCGTATATTCCTCGTGTTTGGAGTGAATTTTGCTCATCAAAATTTTCAAAACAACCACTTCTACTAACTATTACAAGTGAAAGGGCATGCGTTATATGCATATGATTCTTAAATAATGGAATTGCACTTACGATAATGGAAAATTTATTCAAAATGGTGAGTAATATTATTTTTCTGCACCTCATTATTAGTTATAAAATATTAAGCTTATAGTGGTATTATTGAAATTTTAATTATTACGAGAATTAAATTATAGTTCAATAAAAATAGTTTGTAATTGATTTTATTGGAAATATCTCAGTTAGAGCTTTCTAACGGATTCAATTTTAGTACAAACCAACTTAGAGATCAGAAGTTACGAAATTTTAGTACAAACCGACTTATTTTAAGTCGGCTGACAAACAGTCTTCCAATAAGTGCTTAATGGCTTAGTTTCAAACTTCAGGTCCAGGTATATCCACGGTGTGATTGGATAGCATTTGAATTATTAGGGATCATCAAGATAAGTCATTTGTAGCCATTGGATTTAAGCAATTTTTATAGTGGGCTTTGACCCAATATTTTTCACTCATGGCCCTAATCACGAAGCCCATGAAGAAAAAATAAGCAACTACAAATCACCAATTACGCTGAGTTTTGTCTAGGGGAAACATGGAATGACCTAAGCTGGCCACATTTTTCGGGTTTACAAACAGGTCGTCAGTCTACCTAGTGAACCATCAGGACCATCCAATAGGTGGACCACCATCCCCAAAATCACGATTGCATTAGTGAATATCTAACTCTCTGAACTGTTTTCGAACCATCAGCGTCATTCAATTTTAGCCGTCTATTGTTTAAAATCAAGACGATTTGATCAAGGATTATGGACCTCAAGACCATCGTGTAACGCGTGCCTCGTAAATATAAACATGGAGCATAAGCTCTAACGGTCTCTTCTTCTTCTTCTTCTTCTTTTTCTTCTCTCTTCTTTGCAGTAAAAACAGAGAAGCCAAGAGGCCCAAGACAATGCAGCAGAGCTTACTGATCAAACCCCAATCTCTCCTCTTAAGAAGCCCTTTTTTGTTTCGAGAGCTCTATCTCTGCAACAATGTCTCTTCAACCGCACTTCAATGGAAGATTAGAAAATCCCATTTGTTTTGCGGATCCTTCAATCTTTCGTACCTTAACCTCCCTACTCTTTCCCCTCTACAAGGAAAACGAAAACCGGTTGTCGCTGCGAGAAAGAATCGGAGACGAACAGGTTGGCCAAGATCTGGAAAAGCGGCACTCGAATGCGCTTTTTTCATCGCATCAAATCTGAAACTCTTACCAGAACCGATGAATTTGATGATTAAGGAAGGGTTTGGAGGCGGAAATGGGGGAGGATTGGGTTCTTGGAATGGTTTTGGAGGGGGAGGGTTTGATGGGTGGAGGGGGAGGAAAAGGTGGAATTTAGGTTTTTTGGGGTTGTTGGTGGCGATTTGTGCTTTGCTATTGTTGTTGATTTTAGGGAAGGAATTCGAAGGCTTGAGTAATTTGGCTTTGGGGGTTTTGGGTTTGTTTCTGTTGGCGATTTTGGATAGAGATTGGAAGAGAGGGATTAAGGGCTGGATTTTGGGATTTTTTTCTTGTGCTTTGATGGTGTTTTTGGGTTTGACGAGAGAGGATTTACGGAGATGGGTTCCGGGTTTTAGGAATCGTTCCCCCTCGATCATGAAGTTCGTTAGGAGAAGAAGAAGAGCAATGTAAAATTTTTTTATCCCTTTTTTTGGGGAAGAACAATGTAAGAGAGAAAAGAACTTTTCATGAATTCTTTATTTTGCAAATTTTCTCCTTTAATGGGATCGTGCATTTTACTCTCTCAATAAAAAAAATACAGCATTTTGCTTGTAGAGATGTTGGGTTTCTGTTAATTTGAGAGAGTTGTTGATAAATGAATGAGAATTTAGAAAAATTTCATAGGTTTTCTTGTAAGAGCAGAATAATAATTTACCTGTTGCTGGTTTCAAATGAAGTCTGCAGAAACCAGAGATTTAAATTTTGCCCCAATGCTACCGAAATTTCAATTTTGGGCTAATAAGCAGAAACTGAAATCCGTATAATTTTTTTTCGTATAGAAATTTTATTTTTTCAGTCTGAAATTTCAGAGATATTGAAAATATCCCGCAAATCTCGATTGTGCAGGTGCAGTATCAATTGTAGCAATTTTTTTTTTGAAATTTCATGTGATTCCAAAAATTTTGAACTTTCCATAAAATTTTGGTTGAAATTTCGTCAATTTTCAAAATTTTCCGTAGTTTCACACGAAATTTAAAAAAAAAATGGGTTCTTCGCCAAAATGGTATGCGAAATTTTCAACATCGGCAGAAACACAGCTCGATGGAGAATGACTGATGAGCTGATGTTTTCAAATATTAATGATGGGTTCCCTTCCAGTTTCAGAGAAATGACTGGAAAGCTGGCTTCTGAATATGGGGGTTCTCATGGAGCCACACAGAAACAGGAGTCTTCTTTTAATTCCAGAGATGATTGAAAACCTGATTTGTCAACGATATTTCCAGAAGCAACAAAACTGAATCCTGAAATTCTTGATGATGGGTCTCCTTTTAGGTTGCAGGGAAATGGCTGAAAACTGATGTATCTGATGAGGGGTTTTCTCTGATTTGCAGAGAATGTTGAAAATCCAATTCCTGTGCAGTGGCTTTGCTTACACTACATTGTCTGTCCCAAATTCTTTTTTCTGAGTTGCCAGGAGCCAGATTTCTGGTTGAAGTATCAACAAAAAGAAATTTAAATCAAATTCAGAAAGCATCCTCCATTAACATTTGATTAGATTACATGTCACCCCCAATTGGCCTCCAAAAAATATAAAGACAAAAACACCGAAAACTATCTGCCTCCGAGAAATTAAGATCGATTGAGGCCTCCCAGCCATTTTCTATAAAATTTACAATCAACAAATACCGCAATCCGCCACGAATCCCACCACAAGACTGGCCCTGAAATTGGCCATCCATACTTATCAGCTGCTGCTGTCTAGACAAAATCAGAGCCCACCCCCTTAATAAGCTCTCCAACAATTGCAGTGTCCTCAACGTTTTCAACTATGACAAATTTGTCATGGATTTGAGAAAGCCAAGCTTCTGGGTCCTTGTTGATGCCTTATCTGACAATTGCAAGAATGTCAGACTCTTTTACATGAATCCATTCCCATGTATTGCAATCGTTTTACCGATAGGAAGCTTTCTTCACCAATCATGCTGTGCCTGAGAAGGTGTAGTTGAATTCTGAGTGCTAATTGCTTCTCGTCTGAGGAAGAGTGTGTAGAGGAGCTCGTTCCATGCATCAGGGACTCCAGGCAGGCACCAGTGGCTGCAGTCCTGCCTGTGAAGAGGAGCCGGGCTATTCTTAGGCCCTAAATAGTACAAGGTCAAATGACCATCTTTCCTCCAGGATGTCATCTGGGTCACATTCAACACATCCAATTCTGCCACCTCAAACTTGTTTGAGCGATCTGATAGTACCTCATTGACTATGTTGAACTCAGGCCACGTACGAGATGGCACCAGTGATGAGCCCAGTTCGGGCAGTGTCTCCAAGTGACAGCTCCCTCCAGTTCTCCAATCCCCACCTCTGTAGAACTCAGGCGTTACTGAACAGCTCCTTATGTGTTGGTAAATATATTATTGCACATTCGGGTTAACATAAATCTTTCTGAAACACGAAAGCTACAAGACTATGCTGCAGTATAAAATAAAATAAAAAACTATTGATCCGCTTCTTATGTGTTGGTAGACATAATTTAGTTTTTTACTGCAGCATCTGGTGCATTCTGACTAGCAGAAACAATAAGAGGACTCAAGTTTAAAATAATCAATAACTGAAGAACTCTGCACATCATCAATGAACCTTAACAAGCTTTCGTAGAGCAAGTAGAGCTCTATTGAACACAAGGAACTGAGTGGCTGCATATACAACTACAGAACAATGCAGTACATGAAACGAGTTTTGAATCGCCTAGAATGTTAAAGATGCTTAAATCTCACAACTTTGGAAATTTTATTTCTGACCAGTAAATCAAAACTACGTAACCGATTTGGAACTGGGATGAGTTAATGGGTGACGCCAAGATCCACCGCATGGGATCGAAAGCTATAAAACACACATGGACTTGCCAATTTTACATAAGCTATTTAGTTTTTCCAATAATTGGTGAGTTACAATCATGGACTTGCCAATTTTACATAATCTCAGCTGGAAATTCCATCAAACCCCTCTTTGATCATGTGTTAGTAGACATAATTTAGTTTTTTACTGCAGCATCTGGTGCATTCTGACTAGCAGAAACAATAACTGAGGAACTCTGTAC
This sequence comes from Euptelea pleiosperma, assembly GCA_035048495.1. Lineage (NCBI taxonomy): Eukaryota > Viridiplantae > Streptophyta > Magnoliopsida > Ranunculales > Eupteleaceae > Euptelea > Euptelea pleiosperma. Next base: position 30,703,754 of record CM068546.1, read on the forward strand.
TTCATCAATGAACCTTAACAAGCTTTTGTGGAGCAAGTGGAGTGGCTGCACACGAAGGGAGTTTGGAATTTGCCAATAATGTTAATCCTAAAATCTCACGACTTTGAAAATTTTATTTCTGACCAGTAAATTAAAACTATGTATTCGATTTGGAACTGGGATGAGTTAATGGGTGACGCCAAGATCCACCTCAGAGGATCAAAAGCTTTTGATCTCGGCAAAATTTAGTTTTTCCAATAATTGGTGAGTGACAACATGGACTTGCCAATTTTACATAATCTCAGCTGGAAATTCCATCAAACCCCTCTTTGATCATGTGGAATCGCCCATAACATACAGAAAACCCATCCACTTGAAATCAATATGCTTCTTCCAATTCCATATCTTGTAGGTCTCCCTTGAAGCCAACCTTAACTTGCTTTTATAAAAATATCAACAGTCTATCTTGGGCCTATCTCCATCTTTAACCGAAAGATACGCCTTAACTCAGCCAAGCAAATGAACCTAGTTTTTTCTCCTCTCACATATCCAAGCTTTGAAAAATAAAAATATGACTAAAAAAGAAAAAAGAAAATGCGTGATTTTATAAGTTTCTAAACTAGTAAATAGTTATATATTCTTCCATGAATCTCTGTTCTTAAAAACAGTATCAACGTTTTCTTTGAAGTCCTTTGTTCGAGCTCAAAGTCCACCAAAAGCTATAAAACACACTTTTTATAATAAAAAAAAAGGTTAAAAGGAAAAAATATGGAAATAGATAATACATAAAAACACATTTTTGCTTTCTACAAATTCTTTCTATAACTGATAAAAGATCACAATGGTGAAGATACCGAACAATTAAGCAAATAAGAAAGAAGCAGATAAGAACATATAAAAGATTAAGATGTTAATCAAGTAATGAAACACACCTGAAATGGACAGGGGCATAGGTACGGAAGAAGACCTGGGTCTTGTTCATATTCACTTCCCTACCTATCCAGTCTACCAACGTCTGGATCGACCTCCTATATGCGCTTTCTACGCTCATCTCCATCTTCACTTCTTCACCTTCTTGGAAATAGCAACCCCTAACCAATAAATACAACCCGAGGCTCTGATTGGAAGTCTATTTTAATTTTGGATGTGGACGACCCATATCTTAAAAACTTGAAATTCAGAGTGCAGACCCATATAAATGAAATAGAATAAAATTAGCAGTAAAGTAAAAGGGAGAATTTCTGATAGAAAAATTACCAGTAAAGTAAAAGAGATAATTTCTGATAGAAAAAATTACCTTCTTGTGGTCTTCTCATAGCTCCACCAGTGCCCAGTGTTGAAAACCAGCACATCTGCATCCCTCCACTGCAGAGAGCTCCAATCCATTTGATCTAATTTCAGGGTCATATTTACTTTCTCTGGGGCTCTAGCCGGTGCCTGGCTTTGCAGCACTAGAAACGGAGCTCGATAGTATTCCACAGTGCAATTGAAGTCCCTGAACTTGAAAACCAAAAATCCTGTGTGCTTCGTGATCGGACTCCCGTTCACTTCGTAAATTGAATTCTTATCAGAGATTGCCAATGAGAGCATGCAGAGGAGGGATTCCCATTGGTTTCTCCCAATCGAATCACCAACGAATACTACCCGCCGGTTCCGCAACTTCTCCAACATTGTCTTTGCATCAAATCTTTTTAATGCAAAAAAAAGAAGAAAGAGTTAGTTTGGTCTTTCCTAATTGCAGGAATGAATTGAAAAGCACAAATTACGATTAAAGGTCGAAACAAGTAAACAATGAACAGACTCAATGAATGCTAAAAAATTCGAACCATATCGAATTGAACTCCAAAAGGAAGCCACATATTGAACAAAAAAAAAACCAAAAGCTTCACAGTTGGATAAATTACTTGGGAAAACACAAACTTCACCAAATGAGGAAGTTCAAGACTTCAAGTACCCATAAAAATCAAAACTTATTCAAGAACAACAAAATCCTCTTCATCGATAAAAAGTTTCCAAACACCCAAAACCTGAACAGATACCCAGAATAAAAAAAAAGATTAGTACAGAGAAAGGGGTAAAGAAACATGAATGTAGAAATTAGACCATTTCTTGCACCAATTGCCCACAAATCAAAATACAGAGAAGTACTCCAAAAATCATCGAAGTAAGAAAGTCCACAATTTTTCACAACTTCAAAAGAAAATGAGAAAAATTAAGAGCCCAAAAAGATAGAAATTCACCCACAAATTTTACAAAATAAGCAAATTTTTTTATAAAGCAAACGAATAAAATGAGAAAAGCGAAAAAAATATAATTCAAGAATTTACCTATTAAATTTAACAGAGAATTGAAATTAAAATGGAAAAAGAAAAAATATACAATTTTTTTTTAAAAAGTGAATCCGAAGAAGAAACTGAAACCCATTAAGAGCTGAAACTGAAAATTTAGACTTACAACAACTACCCATTAAAAATTCAGACAGAAAATAGACTAAAAATCAAGGAAAAAAAAAAGAAGATAAAAAGCAAGATTGAAAACCTGGGCAAGTTGCAATCTTTGGGTTGCCATCGCCATTTAGTATAGAAATTGTCGGGCCTCCCATTCTCAGAACACCGAAATCCTTCATCCAAAAAACTGCAATCTCTCGACTGGTATAACGGGTAAGTATCATCCCAAACCCACTTCCCTGTAAACAAATCACACCCTTCGCCCCCCTCTCCAAGAAATCCCACCCGTCTATCTCCATCTCCACTCGACTCATCTAATCCCAACCACAGAAACCTTTGCGACTGCCCATGAAACCGAAACCCTTTTGTAACAACACTGTAATCCAAGAAAAAGAAGCAGCAGAGAAAGCAAAACACTGTAACAAAGAAAAACCCAAGAATCTCCAAAGAACGCTTGAGCTTCTTGAGAATCTCCGAGTAAGGCATTGTGATTTCTGGGTCTTGAGAAGATTTGGTTTTACTAATTTAGAAAAAAGATAAATGGGTATTTCTGAACACTGGAAATGGGTTCTTCAGAGGAGGATGAGATAAAAGAAGATAGGAGGAGAGGTGGGGTGCAAGCAAGAGAGCATTCATGACGAATCGCTTTGCATTATGTCCTCTGTTTCTCTTTAGTTTTTGGTGTTAGTTTTGACAGATTTACAGATGTCTGTCAAGGAAGCAAGCAAGAGAGAGCATTCATGGCGGACTGAAGTTTTTTTCTTTTTCTTTTGCCGCTTTTTTATTTTTGATTTGTAGGCCCATCTATGGGCCAAACCAAGGTTTAAAGGAGGCCGTTTTAACGGTTAAACGGACTGGGGGCGTTACCGTTTAAACCGTTAAAACGGCCAGGGGCAAAAATGGGAAAAAACGGAATTAAACGAATTTTAACGGAAAAAACAAAAAAAATGGCGCTGAAATTCAAATTTTGAAAATTGAAAATTAAATAATAAAAAAATAGAATTTAATGGAATTAAACGGATTTAACGGCTGTTTTTTCACAAAAATTTTCAGAATTAAATGACTGTTTAAACGATTTTAACGGCCGTTAAAACAAAAAAACTACCATTTTTTTCAAAACCGATAAAACATGTTTAAACAGAAACGGGCTTGGGGCGTTACCGTTTAAACGGCCGTTTTTAAAACCATGGGCCAAACATCCATACGGTCAGCGTCCTCTAAAAATGTGCCACGTGGATCCTATTGTAGGCTGTCATCGGAGGTGGTCAACGAAGTTTTACTTGAGGTGCTTTCGCAATTTGTGGGGGTGCAAATAAAATTTCCCACCTAAAAAAAACGGAAAATTTTTGAAAAGAAAACAAACTTTAATCTATTTACAAAAAAGAATACAACTTTTCGCAAATCCCAAAAAAGAAAACGAAACGCCCTTTCAAAGAGCGTTTCATTACGTGGCACATGTTTATCAAAAAAACGCCCTTTAAAAGGGCGTTTGTCAGTAAAAAACGTCATTTTAAATGATGTTTTTCAGTAATAGACGCCTTTTTAAAAAACGTCTGTCAGAGGGGTTGTGTCAGTAGAAAACGCTCTTTTAAAGGGCGTTTTTCACTGACAAACGCCCTTTTAAAGGGCGTTCGGCCTTTGGGATCTGTTCTAACGGATAAACGTTATTTGAATGGCGTTTTTTGTGACAGCGAGAGAGGAGAGGCGGGAGAATAGATGAAAGCGACTTAGGCGAAATTTAAGTCGTCGCCTGGCAGACGCCCTTTGAAAGGGCGTTTTTTTCATGAAAACGTTTTTTAAAAAATCATGTCTCAAAAATAAATGCCATTTAAAAGGGCGTTTGTCAGACGTGTCAGCCATCAGTCATTCGTTAGTCAGTCGGCGACTGATTCGACTGACATCTGACGAAAGGGCGTTTCGTTTCTTTTTTGGGATTTGCGAAAAGTTGTATTCCTTTTTGTAAATAGATTAAAGTTTGTTTTCTTTTCTGCAATTTTCCGTAAAAAAAAAAAAGGAAATGCTATTTGCACTCCACAAATTCCATAAGCACCCCATTTGGGGGCTTTTCAGCCAAAAATGCACTTAAACTCAAAAAAAAAAAACCCAAACACCCCTCTTTGTCCCTCCCTCTCCACCTCTCTCTCTCAGGCTCGGGAGTGTGTAGCCCACGGACAGCCAGCCGTGGCTCGGCTGGCTGGCCGTGGGCTACACAATCTCCACAGCACTAACTACCGTGGGGGCCTGAGTGAGAGAGAGAGAGACATACTTGTGGTGGTGATAGTAGCGACGGCGTCCTCCTCTTCTTCTTTTTTCCTCTGTTTTGGGCTTTTTTTAGGGTGAGACAGAGGTGGAGAGGGAGAGAGGATGGTGAGAAAGAGAAGGAGAGAAGAAGGTGAGAGGCGGAGGGGGGAGAGAGAGAAGTGGAGAGGGAGGGACAAAGAGGGGTGTTGTGTTTTTTTTTTTGGTTTAAGGGCATTTTCGGCCAAAAAGCACCCAAATGGGGTGGTCATGGAATTTGTAGGGTGCAAATAAAATTTCCCAAAAAAAAAATATGGATCTGGCTCTAGGGATCGGCCTTTGGTGATTGGCTCCTATTATAGGACATAATATGAGCCACTTGGCAACTCTTGGAGGACTCTGACCGTATGGATGTTTGGCCAATCCATAGGTGGACCTACAAACCAAAAATCAGCCTGATTAGTGATTTCTAGGCGTTGGTTTGGACTTATTTTCATGGGTCGATCTCAACTGTGTCCTGTAACGAGAGTAGTATTTGAGGTACAAAGATCCAAAGGTTTGAAATCCCTAATCAAGCTGACTTTTGGTTTGTAGGTTCACCTAGAGATTGGCCAAACATCCATACGGTCAGAGTCCTCCAAGAGTGCCACGTGGCTCATATTGAGTCCTGTAACGGGAGCCAGCTACATAAGGTTGGTCCCTGGAGCCCGACCCAAAAATAATTAGGGCATGTTTGGTAATGCACCGCGGCGGAAAAATAAAATATTTGCGCGCGCTAATATTTGTCTGGGCGCGTTTGGCAGCCACTTGCCCCCGATGAATATTTAGCTAGACCCACAAATTTGCTTGCCGTGGCGGGAAAATATTTGATCACCTCCCCCTACGTAAATATTTTCACGCCAATTAAGCCTTGGTGGAAAAATGTTATTTTCTCGCTAAAAAATCACTATTTTCAATAAAAATAATTTTTTAATATATAAAAAAGATAAAATGAGTTTTTTTTTTATCCTTTGACATAATGGTTCCCACACTTGCCTAACCCATTTTTGACTTACTTTGATATGTGGGACCCACTCAAATTGAAAGAAAATGAAGTAAGCTAACTTATACACGTATCAAACGTTGTTAAATATTGATATGAACAAATATTTAGCTAAGATAATATTCCCCAGCAGAACTCTTTTTCTCATGTACCAAACAGGTTACAGGCCCTTACTGAAAAAATCAATTCCTTTTCCATAGTTTGGATTCGGAATCAGATCATTTTCATATTACAAGTTTATTGTGCATTATTTTTTATTATTAAAATATACGAATTTAATCAACTTTTTGAAAGGTTCGGATGTATAATACTTTTAAGGGTATTTTAGTAACACACCCTTGAATTTTGAAAATAATTGTAATACCCCCTTATACTTTCAAACTTTAAGATTACCCCCCTTGACCAAGTTTAACTATCATTTGACTAATGTTTAAATGTGACATGCATCAATCGGTTGTTAATGCACTTATGAAAAGACCATAATACTGCAAGTAGAATGCCAATGCTGTGTGATTCAAGTCCATTTTAACTAAAGTCAACCATAGTTAAACTAGGTCAAGGGGGATAATCCTAGAGTTTGAAAGTATAAGGGGTTATTGCAAATTACTTTCAAATTTTAGGGGGGTGTTACTAAAATACCCTACTTTTAAAATATATGGGTCAGGAATCAGGACAACAATTTCATACAACATAGAGACTATCCTCGCCAAAAATCACCCCATTCCAAGACTTCTAATTTATACCTTGGTCTATGCCAATTTTTGGCAAGGATAAAATGACTAATGGAATACTTACTAATAAAATGACTAATGAACGTGGGGCCCACGTTTAGATGAGTTAATAGTTGATTTTTGGTGAGGATGATCTTCTCACCATAAGATCATCCTCGCCAAAAGTCAATAATTTTTGAAACTTCTAACCCTATCAAAGATTGACCTAAATTTAACGGTGAAAATGGATGGTCCAAAAATTTTCAATTTGCAATCCACTTTTCACATGGTTGAAAATGTTGGAATGGGCTGATTTTTTGTGTGGTTGATATCCATGTTGAGAAGAGTATCCTCACCAAAAATTAGCTTTTAACTCATCTGAATGTGGGCCCCACATCCCTATTACTACGAATTCCATTAGTCATTTTATCCCAGCCCATATATATATATATACAAAAAATCAGCACATTCTGAAATTTCTAACCCCATCAAATGTGGTTTTCAAGTTAACGATAAAAATGGACGGTCCATAATTCTTTAACTTATAAACCGGTCTATGAATATCAGAAGGATTTGAATTTTTGTGAGGATGATCTCCTCACCATAGAGACCACCTCGCCAAAAGTCATCCCATTCCAAAACTTCAAATTTATATATTGGGCGCACCAAATTTTTGTTGTCAAAAATGTTGTCCCCCAATCCTGACCATATATATATATATTAAAGTCCACATTATTAAATTCCGTGTTATATGCAAACTTGTTTATCTCAAACGTGCCTTCCACTAGTCTGTATAATATGCGATCGAACTCGCTAACCATAAGGATGGGCAATGGGCTCCATAGACGGGTGTGGTTTGACTCTCCCTCTATCTGCCTATCTTAACCCTGACTGGGAGCATAACCACACCCGAGGCTCTGGGTGTTTTCTTTTTTCTTCGTAGAAACGTTGGAGAGGGGTCTAAAAAGAAAAAAGAAAAAGGAAAAAAGAAAAAGAAAGTACGCATCCAATCAAGAGGGGTCAAAATTTGAATTTGTTACCGTTAACCCTGTTAGATATGTTTAGCTATGAACACATTGAATTGGTCGATAAAATCAATATTTTAGTATATGTGCGGTGGGAACCCAAGTGAGCAAAAATAGAGAGTCTGATAGGCATGGGACCCATTTGAGGTAGCCCACATAGCGCCCATCTCTTTTAAGAAATATAGCATCAATAATAAAGTTTTGGAAGAGCAGGAAGGGTAAAAGTAGCATCAGTGCCGTCAATCAACGTGGAAATCCAACCACATGTGAACAAGCCACGTTGTGTAGTGCCCACTCATCTCGTATCTGATCTTACTTGGCAAATATGATTTTGGTACATCGAATCCACCTTTAATTCCCCCCCACTCCATATCTTTCCTCCTTTCTCTATCTTTTATGTTCTACTTAAAATTCTGAAAAGACCCCAAAGGTGGAAACAGTGGAATCATGTGCCCTAATAATTAGAAAACGATGGAAGCTATTTTGAAGTTTACAAGGGACATATAGGTTACCTAAGGTTTTAAATGGTTAGTTATAATGGTCCCATAACGTTACCATTATGACTAGAGGTGGAGCCAGGATTTTGTTCAAGGGTGGGCAAGGGAGCAAGCGACGGTCAATCAACAATGTTAGTAACTACTCGTGACATCTTAAGAAGGGAATTCGAAAGCTTGAGTAATTTGGGTTTGGGGTTTTTGGGTTTGTTTCTGTTGGCGATTTTGGATAGAGATTGGAAGAGGGGGGATTAAGATTTAAGGGCTGGGGTTTGGGATTTTTTTCTTGTGGTTTGATGTTGTTTTTGGGTTTGACAAGAGAAGATTTACAGAGGTGGGTTCCGGGTTTTAGGAGTCGTTCCCTCTCGATCAAGAAGTTTGTTAGGAGAAGAAGAAGAGCAGTGTAGTTTTTTTTTCTGTACTTTTATTTTTTTGGGTAAGAGCAATGTAAGAGAGAAGAGAATGTTAGGATTCTAAAGGTTAAGACCTAAGATTTCCGCACCTCTATCACCTAGGTGCTTTTGGTGTATTTGTTTGGTCTTAACATTTGGTATTAGAGCCAACCCCGTGTCACATGTTCAAGTCACGGGAGGGGCTACTTGGTGGCTCACTCAAAAAGAGAAAATAGGGGTATAGGAAAAAGAAATGCCGGAGGCTATTTCACAAAAAAAGTGAGAAAATAGGGGTACCGGAATAAAAATACCAGAGACTTACTCACAAAAAGTGAGAAAATAGGGTTACCGGAGTGAAAGTCACTTCAAAGTGAGCCATCGTGGATGTCGGCCTTGGAAGCGTGGTGGAATGTTGGGATCCGAAAGGTTAAGACTCAAGCTTTCCACAACTCTATCACCTAGGTGCTTTTGGTGTATTGGGTTGGGTCTTAACAGAGAACTTTTCATGAATTCTTTATTTTGCATATTTTCTTCTTTAATGGGATCGTGAATTTTGTTTCTTTCTCTCTCACAGTAGAAAATACAAAATTTTGCTTGTAGAGATGTTGGGTTTCTATTAATTTAAGAGAGTTAATGAAAAATGAAGCAGAATAATTCTTTACCCATTGTGTTTTTTTTTTATAGGTCGATCAATATTTAGATGAAGGAGATTGAGAAGATCTCAATTAAAAGACGAAGCAGGAAAATTGAAGATTGCCAAATGCAAATGAACACTATGACTCAATACTCTCACCCCGTAAGAGAATCAAACCTGAATACCAAATCTCCAAAGAAAATGCCCCCATGTCCGGAAAAATGCTGCTCCAGCTGAAAAAAATAGCCTCGGTACTCAATATTGTTTCTTGGAAGGAACTTTCCTTATCTCCGAATACCAAATCTCCAAAGAATAATGCTTGATACTCGATATAATGCTTTACCCGTTGCTGGTTTCAAATGAAGTTTGTAGAAACTAGAGATTTAAATTTTGCCCAAATGTTATCGAAACTTCAATTTCGGACTATGCCGAAACTGAAATCCATATATGTTTTTTATTTTAGAAATTTTAATTATTTGGTCTGAAATTTCAGATTTTTTTAAATTTTTTTTAAGAATTATTAAATTTTTTGATGTGGGTTTGTTTCTATTGGCGATTTTTGATAGAGATTAGAAGAGGGGGTTTAAGGGTTGGATTTTGGGATTTTTTTCTTGTAGTTTGATGGTGTTTTTGGGTTTGACGAGAGAGGATTTACTGTGATGGGTTCTGGGTTTTAAGAGTCATTCCAGCTCGATCAAGAAGTTCGTTATGAGAAGAAGAAGAGCAATGTAATTTTTTTTTTCTTTTTTTTGGGTGAGAGCAATGTAAGAGAGAAGAAAATGTTAGGATCCTAAAGGTTAAGACTTAAGCTTTTCGCACCTCTATCACCTAGGTGATTTTGGTGTATTGGTTTGGGTCTTAACATTTGGTATCAGAGCCAACTCCACGTCATAGGTTCAAGTCACGGGAGTGGTGACCTAGTGAAAAGGCTACTTGGGGGCTCATTCAAAAAGAGAAAATAGGGGTACCGGAAAAAAAATGTCGGAGGCCTGCTCACAAAAAGTGAGAAAATCGGGGTACTGGAGTGAAAGCCACCTCAATTTGCACCTCTATCACCTATATGCTTTTGGTGTATTGGTTTGGGTCTTAACATAAAACTTTTCATGAATTCTTTATTTTGCATATTTTCTTCTTTAAAGGGATCGTGCATTTTGCTTCTTTCTCTCTCACAGTAAAAAATACAAAATTTTGCTCGTAGAGATGTTGGTTTCTGTTAATTTGAGAGTTATTGAAAAATGGAGCAGAATAATTCTTTGCCCTTTTTTTTTGACAGGTCGATCAATATATATGGATGAAGGAGATCAAGAAGATCTCAAGAAAACAACAAACAAGTCGAACCAGGAAAATGTGAAGATCGCCAAATACAAATGAATAGTATGACTCAATACTCTCAGCCCATAAGAGAATCAAACCTGAATACCAAATCTCCAAAGAAAATGCCCCCATGTCCGGAAGAATGCCGCTCCAGCTGAAAATAGAAAAGCCTTGATACTAAATATTGTTTCTTGGAAGGAACTTTCCTTATCTCCGAATACCAAATCTCCAAAGAATAATGCTTGATACTTGATTTAATGCTTTACCCATCGCTGGTTTCAAATGAAGTTTGCAGAAACCAGATTCTAAATTTTGCCCAAATGTTACCGAAATTTCAATTTCGGACTATGCCGAAACTGAAATCTATATATGTTTTTTATTTTAGAAATTTTAATTTTTCGGTCTGAAATTCAGATTTTTTCAAAATTTCGTTAAAATTTATTAAATTTTTATCTCTCGAATCTTGCTGATTGTGCATGTGCAATGCAGTAGTCAATAGCCACATATTTTTTTTTTTTAAATTTCATGTGATTCCAAAAATTTTGAACTGAAATTTGGTCAATAATCTCGTTTTCAAAATTTTCCATAGTTCCACACGAAATTTAAAAAACTTTTGGTTTCGGCCACAGAAATGGTACGCAAAATTTTAAACCTTGGCAGAAACACAGCTGGATGGAGAATGAATGAGGAGCTGATTTTTTCAAATATTAATGATGGGTTTCCTTCCAGTTTCAGAGAAATGAATGGAAAACTGGTTTCTGAATACTAGATTTCTCATGGAGCCACAAGAAACAGGAGTCTCCTTCTATTTCCAGAGATAATTGAAAAACTGATTTGTTAAAGGTTTGTACAGAAACAACAAAAACAATAACTGGATCCTGAAATTCTAGATGATGGGTCTTCTTTAGGTTGTAGGGTAATGGCTGAAAACTGATGTCTCTGATGATGGGTTTTCTCTGATTTGCAGAGAATGGTGAAAATCCAATTCCTGTGTGCTTTGCTTACACTACATTGTCTATCCCAAATCCGGATGAAGGACAGACTGTCAGCTTAAGCTGCTGAATACCAATGCCTTCATGATTCTTTTTTCCTTGAGTTGCCCAGGAACTGGATTTCTGGTTGAAGTATCAACAAAAAGAAATTTAAATCAATTTCAAAAAGTACATGTCAACCCCCAATAGGCCTCCAAATAATATAAAGACAAAAACACCGAAAACTCTCGAACTCTTGGCCTGCGAGAAATTAAGATCGACTGAGAATAAAATTAGCATTAACATCCCATCATTTTTCTATACAAATTACAATCAACAATAAAAAGTATGCTACTTACATTATTTTCTATTGAGGATTTATATCCTGTGACAATCAAATGACACTTTTTAAGTATATCTCTACCGCAATCTGCCGAGGATCCCACCAAAAACTGGCCCTGAAATTGGCCTTCCATATTTATCAGCTGCTGCTGCTGTCTAGTCAAAATCAGAGCCCACCCCCTCAATAAGCTCTCCAACAATTGCAGTGTCCTCAACCTTTTCAACTATGACAAATTTGTCATGGATTTGAGAAAGCCAAGCTTCTGGGTTCTTGTTGATGCCTTATCTGACAATTGCAAGAATGTCCGACTCTTTTACAATGACAAACATGCCCTAAGAAATTAACACTTATTAATTTCACAGACATGAATCCATTCCCATGTACCGCTAGGAAGCTTTCTTCACCAATCATGCTGTGCCTGAGAAGGTGGTGTTGAATTCTGAGTGCGAGTTGCTTCTCGTCTGAGGAAGAGTGCGTAGAGGAGCTCGTTCCATGCATCAGGCACTCCAGGCAGGCACCAGTGGCTGCAGTCCTGCCTGTGAAGAGGAGCGGGGCTAGTCTCAGGCCCCAAATAGTACAAGGACAAATGACCATCTTTCCTCCGTGATGTCATCTGGGTCACATTCAACACATCTAATTCTGCCACCTGAGACTTGTTTGAGCGTTCTGATAGTACCTCATTGGCTATGTTAAACTGGGCCCACGTACGAGATGGCACCAGTGATGAGGCCAGTTCCGGCAGTGTCTCCAGGTGACAGCTCCCTCCAGTTCTCCAATCCCCACCTCTGTAAAACTCGGGTGTTATTGAACAGCTCCTTATGTGTTGGTAATATATTATTGCACATTCAGGTTATTAAAAGTCAGGTTAACACATCTTTCTGAAACATGAAAGCTACAAGAGTATGCTGCAGTATGAAAAAAAAAAACTATTATCCGCTTCTTATTCAGTGCATTCTGATTGGCAGAAACAATACGAGGACTGAAGTTTAAAATAATCAATAACTGAAGAACTCTGTACTTCGTTAATGAACCTTAACAAGCTTTTCTGGAGCAAGTAGAGCTCTATTGAACACAAGGAATTGAGTGGCTGCTTATACAACTACATAACAATATAGTACATGAAAGGAGTTCTGAATCGCCAAGAATGTTAAAGATGCTTATATCTCATGACTTTGAAAATTTTATTTCTGACCAGTATATTAAAATTTTTTAGTCGATTTAGAACTGGGATGAGTTAATTGGTGACACTAAGATCCACCACAGAGGATCAAAAGCTCGGCAAAATTATGTTTTTTTTGAATAAATTGGTGAGCGACATCCGTGGACTTGCCAGTTTTACATAATCTCAGGTGGAAATTCCATCAGACCCCTCTTTGATCATGTTGGAATCACCCATAACCATACAGAAAACCCATCCACTTGATATCAATTTGCTTCTTCCAATTCCATCTCTTGTAGGTCTCCCTTATGCCAACCTCAACTTGCTTCTATCAATATATCAACAGTCTATCTTGGGTCTATCTTCTCATCACAAGTCCAAACAAACTTAACTCAGCCCAGCAAATGAACCTAGTTTTTTCTCCTCTCACCTATCTAAGCTTTGAAGAATAAAAATATGAATAAGAAAGAAAAAGAAAATTTGTGATTGTACAAGTTACTAAACTAGTAAATAATTTATCCATCATAGTAATATATATTGTTCCATGAATCTCTGTTCTTATAAAAAGTATCAACTTTTTCTTCAAGTCCTTTGTTCAAGGTCAAAGTCCACCAAAAGCAATAAAACCCATTTTTATAATTAAAAAGATTAAAATTTTAACCTTCTAAAGGAAAAATATGGAAATAGATCATATATAAAAACACACTTTGCTTTCTACAAATTCTTTCTAAACTGATAAACAATCACAAAGGTGAAGATACCAGACAGAATCAAGCAAAAAAAAGAACAATTAAGCTAATAAAAAAGAAGCAGATAATAATATAAAAAAGATTTAAATTGTTAATTAAGTAATGAGACACACCTAAAATGGACAGGGGCATATGTACGGAAGAAGACCTGGGTCTTGTTCGTATTCACTTCCCTCTCTATCCAGTCAATCAAGGTCTGGATCGATCTCCGGTATGCACTTTCTACGCTCATCTCCATCTTCACTTCTTCCCCTTCTTGAAAATAGCAACCCCTAACCAATAAATATAAACCCAAAGGTCAGATAGTAATTTGTATCGATACACAATCTTATTCCATAGTTACATTTCCATTTTAGCTTCCTCAAAAACATGCAAGAACTTTCTACTGTTTTTCAAAATTTCTCTTTGAAAGGAGGCATTTAACATCCATATAATTTCCTCTTATGAAAACCAGTGGAGAGGCACGCACGGTGCACATGCTGCTTAAGTAATCGAATTAAACTTCTAATAATGGAATTTTTTTTGAAATGGTAAATGAGTAATTTAAACAAAATTACTCTTTCGTACCTTATTATTAGTTATTAAAAATTAATTTTATCAGGGTATTATAGGAATCTTAATTTAATGTAAATATCAGTTTATAATTAAATAAAATAATGAGTAAACGGATATCAACGGAAAGATCTTGGCAAGAGCTTTTTAACAGCACCATTTTTACTAATTTAGTTTTGTGAAAGAGAAAATATAGGAAGCACCCATCTCTTTCCTCTTAGTAGTTGGAACTTTAGAAACAAATAGACTAATTTAGCCTTAAGATAAGTTATATAACAAACTAAAAATTACATAGTTATATATATGGTTTTGCTAAAATTAGGGCTAATGTTTGAAACTAACAGTACAAATATGGCTGGCCTCACTGACATACCAAATAACCGTTTAGAGCCCCGCTTCCGTTTGTATTAGTATAGATAGTTTCAGGGCTTCAACAGCTCAATAACTTAAAGAACAAAAAATTAGCACAAAGTCATCAACATTGTTATCTATTTATTCACGAACAAAAAATCAGCACAACGACTAATTGTTATCTTTTCTTTTCAACGTTGTTATCTTGATGTTAGGCACGGGCCCATCACCTGATCATGCATAGTTCCCATGAATCGTTGGCTCTGATTGGAAGTCTATTTTAATTTTGGGGATGTGGACGACCCAAATCTTAAGAACTTGAAAATAGTCCTACATTTTCAAAACTGCCGGATTATCCTCTTTGAAAGGCCCTTGAAATTCAGAATGCAGACCCATATAAATGAAATAGAATAAAATTACTAGTAAAGTAAAAGAGAGAATTTCTGATAGAAAAAATTACCCTCTAGTGGTCTTCTCATAGTTCCACCAGTGCCCAGTGTTGAAAACCAACACATCTGCATCCCTCCACTGCACAGAGCTCCAATCCATTTGATCTAATTTCAGGGTCATCTTTGCTTTCTCTGGGGCTTTAGCCGGTGCCCGGCTTTGCAGCACTAGAAATGGAGCTCGGTAGTATTCCACAGTGCAATTGAAGTCCCTGAACTTAAAAACCAAAAATCCTGTGTGCTTCGTGATCGGACTCCCGTTCACTTCGTAAATTGAATTCTTATCAGAGATTGCCGATGAGAGCATGCAGAGGAGGGATTCCCATTGGTTTCTCCCTATCGAATCACCAACGAATACTAGCCGCCGGTTCCGCAACTTCTCCAACATTGTATTTGCATCAAATCTTTTTAATGATTAAAAAAAAAAAAGAGTTAGTCTGGTCTTTCCTAATTGCAGGAATGAAATTGAAAAACACAAATTACGATTAAAAGTCGAAACAAACAAACACTGAACAAACCCAATGAATGCTAAAAAAACCGAACCATATCGAATTGAACTCCAAAAGGAAGCCACAGATAGAACAAAAAAATACCTGAAAAGCTCACATAGGTGAATAAATTACTTGGGAAAACACAAACTTCACCAAATGAGGAAGTTAAAGTACCCATAAAAGTCAAGACTTATAAGAATTTACAGATTAATTTAGAGCAAGCATGATTTGTTCTATAAAAGAAAAGAATTGTTCGGACCCCCCAACAAAAATAGCAGACCACTTTCAATTTCAAGAAAGAAAAACGAAATCTTCTTCATGGATAAAAACTTTTCAAAGAAATCCAAAAAGTTCACTGGGAAAATACAATCAGCACAAGCAAACACCCAAAACCTGAACAGATGCCAAGAAAAAAAATCACCAAAGTAAGAAAGTCCACAATTTTTCACAACTTCAGAAGAAAATGAGAAAAATCAAGAGCCCAAAAAGATAGAAATTCACCCACAAATTTTACAAAATAAAAAGTAGCAAAATTTTTTTTACAGCAAACGAATTAAATGAGAAAAGCCAAAAAAATATATAATTAAATAATTTACCTATTAAAATTGACAGAAATTTGAAATTAAAAGGGGAAAAAGAAAGAAGAAAAAACTATATAATTTTTTTTTTTAAATTGATCCAAAGAAGAAACTGTAAATTTGGACTTCAAACAAACACCCATTAAAAATTCAGACAGAAAAATAGACTAAAAATCAAGGAAAAAAAAGAAGATAAAAAGAAAGATTGAAAACCTGGGCAAGTTGCAATCTTTGGGTTGCCATCGCCATTTAGAATAGAAATTGTCGGGCCTGCCATTCTCAGAACACCGAAAACCTTCATCCAAAAAACTGCAATCTCTCGACTGGTATAACGGGTAAGTATCATCCCAAACCCACTTCCCTGTAAACAAATCACACCCTTCACCACCCTTTCCAAGAAATCCCACCCGTTTATCTCCATCTCCACTCGACTCATCTAATCCCAACCATAGAAATCTTTGCGACTGCCCATGAAACCGAAACCCTTTTGTAACAACACTGTAATCCAAGTAAAAGAAGCAGCAGAGAAAGCAAAACAAAGTAACAAAGAAAAACCCAAGAATCCCCAAAGAGGGCTCGATGGGTTTCAAACGCTTGAGCTTCTTGAGAATCTCCATGTAAGGCATGGTGATATCTGGGTCTTGAGAAGATGGGGGTTTAGTCATTTAGAGAAAGATAATGGGTATTTCTGGAAACTGGAAAATGGAAATGGGTTGTTCAGAGGAGGAGGAGAGGAGGAGATAAAAGAGGATAGGAGGAGATGTGGTGTGCAAGCAAGAGAGCATTCATGGCGAATCGCTTTGTATTATGTTTTTTCTTTAGTTTTGACAGATTTACAGATGTGTGTCAAGGAAGCAAGAGAGGGCATTCATGGCGGACTGCAGTTTTTTACTTTTGCTTTTTTTGTGCTTTTTGTAGAGAGAGAGATGTGGTTGGTTTGGTTTTGAGTCGGGTTGGTGAGTAAAGGGATGATAATGTCGGAGTGAGGAGGGAGAGAGAGATTGAATTTTAGGATCCAATCCAGAATCTAAAAATGACAAAAACAGTCTCTGTGTTGCGTTGTTTTCGTGTATATATAGAGAGAGGGAGCAGAGGGAGAGAGAGAGAGAGAGGTGGGGTCGGGGGTGGGACCGTGGGAGTCGTGGGGAAAGTGGGGAAAGAAAGTGACGGAAGACAATCAAGGACGCTCACCCTACAGGGACCTACATATCAAAAATCAGTTTGATCGGTGATTTTAACCCGTTGATCTGATTACCCTGAAGAATGCTTGGAATCAACCAATGAAGATGACTCAAATGAAAATAGTTAGAGATCACCAATCAGAATGATGTTTGGTATGTAGGTCCACCTGGAGCTGGTCCAAAGTCCAAACATCTTACTGTCAGTGGGAGTAATCCGTTGCTGACCAACCACAATATGCTTCATGTGGTATACTCATAGAGGACGATGACCGTATGGATGTTTGGCCCATCCCTAGATGGACCTACATACCAAATATCAGCCTGATTAATGATTTCAAACATTTGGATCTGTGTACCCCAATATTACACGGATAAAAATCAACCCATGAAAACGACTTCAATCCAACGCTTACAAATCACTAATCAGGCCAATTTTTTAGGGCCAGACATCCATACGGTTAAAAATCTAAGAATATGTCACGTGGCTCATACCGACGACCGTGATCAAAGACGACAGTGAGGCAATAAAGAATCCCGACATAAATACCGTTGTAAAAGGTCGTAGGGTAGAGAGAGAATAAATTATTTGTCCTGAATTACCCTTGCAGTTTTTCTAAAAGTTCCTCCCTAACGGCACAGGCTTCCGTGACCATCCTTTTATGACAGGCTCACCGGACGGGCCCGAAAACTTTGGCACCAAGTGAAGCCAGCTCAGCACTATCACAACCGTTGGATTCTTGGAATCCACGCCCGACAAGGCCTGTCATGTGACTCTGTCATAAAGGCCGGTCACGGGAGCCATAACCCGACCTGAATAAAACTTTGATGACAGGCTGTCATCGAGGCCGAAGGCAGGGCGCAATATGAGCCACGTGGCATATTTTATAGGGCTCTACCCGTATGGATATTTGGCCAATCCTTAGCTGGACCTACAAACCAAAAATCAGCTGGAATAGTGATTTCTAGATGGTAGATCCGCATTATTTTCATGGGTTGATTTTAACCGTTGTAATTTGAGCATCATTGACCACTATTTGAGGTACAAATATCCAAAGGTTTGAAATCACTAATCAAGCTGATTTTTGGTTTGTAAGTCCACTAAGGATTAGAAAAACATCCATACGATCCGAGCCCTCTAATAGTATGCCACGTGGCTCTATTGCGCCCTGTCATCTAAGTTTGACTCCCCTTCCAGTAAAAAAAATGTTTACAAATTGACACAAAGGCCCTTAAAGAGAGAGGTAATGACAACAGGAACAGGTTCCGATGACCAGCAAAAGTGAACCAAAAAAGTTCACTTTTTTTCTTGGCCGTGCATCAAACGGCGGTTTTACTTTTGCAAAAGTGATACCAGCTAAGCACTATTAACCACCGTTGGATTCTAGGGATCCACGGCCGAGAAAAAATGTGAACTAACCCGACCCACGACAATATATTAGAGTTCGGGCTCCAGTGGCAGCCATGACAGGGTCCCCTTATAAGACACAATATGAGCCACTTGACACTCTTAAAGGACGCTGACCGTATGGATGTTTGGTCAATCCCTAGGTGGACCTAAAACAAAAAATCAACGTGATTAATGATTTCAAACCATTGGATCTTTGTACCTCAAATACTGCTCAAATTCACACAGTTGAGATCAATCCATGAAAATCCAACATCTAGAAACTACTAATCAGGCTGATTTTTGGTTCGTAGATCCACCTAGGGATTGGCCAAACATCCATATGATCATAGTCTTCTAATAATGTGCCATGTGGCTCATATTTTGTCCTGTAACGGGAGCCCGTCATTTTAGGGCTGTCACTGGAGCCCGACCCATATATTAAGAGGGGTACATCATTATCATGTGAAAATTTTTGACTGCAACAAGTAAAAAGCTCACTGAAAAATTAATTTCCAGAAAAAAATAGTTATGACAATTTGGCCTACAGCAAAAAAATCAGTTGATTTTGCAGTCAAACATTTGTCGCGGGAAGAGGTAAAAAGATTTCTAAAAAATAATTTCATTCTGCAATTTTTTGCATTACAATTTTTTTTCAGCCGTTTGGAATCAGATAGTTTGCAAATTACAAGTGTATTGTGTATTATTATTTTTTATTATTAAAATACACGAATTTAATAAACTTTTTGTAAGGTTAGGCTGCATAATACTTTTTTCAAAAAAAAAAAAAAAAATCTTAAAATCCACATTATATGCAAACTTGTTTATCTCAAAGGTGTCTTCCACTAGTGTGTATAATATGCAAATTGGCCCCGCTAGACGATGATTAAGATCAACGCCAACTAAGTTGCTATGGTTGGGATCGATTGGACCGTGCTCCAAGTTGCATACTTGTTTGATATATGCCAATTTTACGCATCCAATCAAGAAGGGTCAAAATTTGAGTTTTTTAATAAAAAACTCGATTAGTACGTGTTGAGTGGAGAGGCGTTGACCCAACGATATTGCTGGTTGGTGAAAGAATGTAAAAATTTGCAGTTACATCGAAGGTAGTCCCGCAACACTTTTGGAATATTTTCTTATCAAATTCGCCAAGCATTTCGCGTAGAAAAAAATTTCTAGGTTGTATTGGGTGCCGCTATTTAAAAGGATTGCAGCTTCAACTTGAGTGCCAACTTTTAGTGTTTGGTCCAGAACTAATCCAATAGCTTTTAATAGATCCAGTTTGATTAGGATCATGGTGGATCCATAACTAATCCAATAACTCAGTGGGGGACCCAGGAAGGACCCGGGGGCAGCCCCCCCATCAAAATCCTGGGTCCGCCACCGCAATAACTTATTAGATAATAATTCTAACGTTGTGTTTGGATAAGCTTAAAGCTTTACTTATATGTAAAGTGCTTTAGTTAAGCTGTTTTGGCTGTTTTGGCTGTTTGGTAACTATACAAGAATAGTTCCTCTTTTTTTAGAGTATTAGCTAAAGAAAATATTTTTTTAGTATTACAAAAATTTTAAGGTAAAAATTCTTTACAAAAAGTGTGTTTTAAGTTTTATCACATACCATTTTTTTTTCGATAAGTGCTTAAAAATCGATAAAAACTGGTTTATTGCGATTTTTAAGGTTACACAAACACAACCATACGATAAGCTGTCAGGTTGACCTGCATTGAGCCGATCTAATGGATAAATGAGTAATATTTGATTTAAGGGCATGTTTGTTGATTGCCATTTTTGCTTGTTTGTTAGTCATTTTAAAGTGGAAAATTTTCTCGAGAAAACAAGATTTTCCCATCCAAGCTTGGAATTCATTTTCTTTCCACATAGGTGAGTAATACTTTAATCTGGATCTCACGTTATCAAATAGAATCATCGGGGCAATCCGACAATTGACATCCTAGTATTGGCCAACAAAATACTCAACATTAAATAATTTCGACAATGTATTTTTTTTCTTTTTAAAAAAAAAATCAACACAATGTATAGTTGATTGTGCATACATGATCTCTATGTGAGCCCACCATCGGGTGTAAGAACTGGATGTAAGAATAATAGCGTAATTACGCTGTCAGAGAATAATAGCGTAATTGGGTCCTACCCGGCGATCATGCGCTAATGATTGTGCGCCACATATACCCATGGTTAATTTTTTAAAAATCAAATCCTAAACCCCATGTACCATAGCATTGTCCATTGAATACAATTACATATTAAAATCTCGTCGAAATCATTTTTTTAAAATTTTTGAAAATTAATTATTTTTATTTTTGATAAGCCTGCCGAAATAAATATTGAAATATGAGTTAGATATGTTTGGCTATGAACGCATTTAATTGGTCGATAAAAATAATATTTTAGAATGTGTGCCTCAACATGTGGTGGGAACCCTTAGAATAAGGAAGTCAGCAACATTTAGAATTTGATAGGCATGGGGCCCATTTGGGGTACCCCACGAAGAGCCCATTTCTCTTAAGAAAAAGGAGGGTAAAGTAGACTTTAGGGCACTACTGAATAATTAATCAGTGCACATGTGAACAAACCACGTCGTGTAGTGCCCACTCATCACGTATCTAATCTTACTTGGCAAATATGACTTTGGTGCATCGAATCCACCTTTAATTGCACCCCACTCCATATCTGTCCTCCTTTCTCTATCTTTTATGTTCGGGTTCAAATTCTGATCCAAGATTTTGTTCAAGGGTCGGCAAGGTGGCAAGCGATGGTCAATCAACAATGTCAGTAACTGTTGGTAACATCTTTAATTGACGGAATTATCTTTACATAGAAATAGGGCATTTTAGTCATTTTGATCATAAAGTCTATCAACTTTTTAATTAGGGACATTTTATTTGCACCCCAAATTTTGTGACAACACCCCACTCAAATTTTTACTCCTTGTTTCCGTCTCTCTCATCCTATTTCACTCTTTCTCTCTACAAATCTTGTTTAGAAAACAGTCTGTTCGGCCTGATCCAACCAAACAGGATGGTTTGTTCGGTTGGATCAGGCTGAACAAACTGTTTTCTAAAAAAAATTGTAGAGAGAGAGAGAGAGAGAGAGTGAAATAGGATGAGAGAGATTTTTAACCATTGGATTGGAGTCTTTTTTTTTCATAGGTTTATTTTTAACTGTGGGATTAGAGCATTATTTAGTATTTATTCCAATGCTGGAGACCCAATTTTTTTCTCTTAAGTCGTCGCAACGTAAAATTTGATTCCACGATCCTATCAATCAATTCTTTTGGATAGTTGATCAAATGATGGTCCACACGGTTATATTCTTCATCAACACCTCTACATTTGACACATATAGCTTGTCAATTCTTTTTAGAGAGTCCTTTTTATCACTATCGCTAGTATCCAAAATTGATGAGTATTCCTGACAATGTCAATCAACGATATTTAAATTGTGATCCATTTAAAAGTTGGATCACAAGTTTTTGAAGTCCCCCTCCCAAAATGCCACGTGGAGTACTACTCTTCAAGGCCATTGACATTATAGATATTTGGTCCACTTCTTGATGATCTACAAATTAGAAAATCAGTTTTGTTTGTGATTTAAACTTCTTGGAGTTTTGGAAGTCTCCCTTCCAAATTGCCACATGGAGTAGACTTTAGGGTCCAATATATTCGGTCCAGCTATTGATGGATTCACACATCAAAATCAGTTTAATTGGTGATTTATATTCGTTGGATTTAACATTTTAATAGCGTGATTTTTTGCCGTTGAATTCAAATATATATTTTTTTCTTCTGGAAGATAAAATATATTGTTACAATTCACGGGTCACATCAGTCATGTCAGTAAAAATATATTAATAAATGATTAAAATTTTATTATTATTTTTCAAAAAACCTCAATAAACGGTAAAAATGATTTTTTTCCCCTAAATATAACAGCCATTATAATGAAATAGCAGCCGGTCTAACGGATATGACAGGATATTATGTAAGAGGGTCGGAGTGTTATTGTTACAATGATTGTTTTTTAAACCATGGTGTTACTGTCATGTCGTTATGTATGTTATAATGGGTCACATCATAGTAAAAAAAATTCAGAATAAAATTATTTTACTATTTTAATTTCTTTGTCAAAATAACATCAATAATGGTAAAATAAAATGGCTATTATTTTTGTTCTTACGTTAAGTCTGATTTTCGATTTTGGGCTTTCTAAGGCGATCTTGATCGTCTGAATTGTAACATTCACATGGAAGGTTAAAAATGTCTATAAATCAAATGGTTAAAATCATCTAATCAAGTAAATTTTTTGACCAGAGGATCTTGTAGGGGGGATCGCATTTTGGATAATTTTAGAAGCCTAATTTGGTCAAATACAATAATTAATATAGTTTCACGCGCTCTAAGCCTGGCCCACGCGCGGTTAGGAATATTGGCCGCAATCTGAGCAGTAAGTAACACACCCTGCCCTATAACCTAGCCGCGAAAGATTGGAACATTTTGCTTTACAGTTCACACTAAGATTTTAAATGGTCCGTTATAACGGTCCTTTAAAGTCTCCACCAAGGAACACCGAGACAAAACAATGCTAGCGACCCTAGTAGTCTCTTCGCATGGTTTAAAAAAGAGGAAAGGACAGGTGGAGCGGATTGATCGAATGCTAGGTAAAAGAAAAGGTGATTAATATTTTATAATTTTTTAAAGATAATCTTAATAATAATAAAAGAAATTTGTTTCTAAAGATAAAGGCTGTTATTTCCGTTATAAAAGTCGTTATAACACTTACTCTGTCTTTCTGGATTTGAACATTGGCTCAGGCACCAGTTACCGCCCTAAAATGACAGGCTCCGGTTACAGGACGCAATATGTGCCACGTGGCACACACTTAGAGGAATCTGACCGTATGGATGTTTGGCCAATCCGTGGACCCAAACCAAAAATTGGCTTGATTACTGATTTATAGGTGTTCGATTGGACTTATTTTCATGGGCTAATCTCAACTGTGGGAATTTGAGCAGTATTTGAGGTACAAAGATCCAACGCCTAGAAATCACTAATCAGGCTGAGTTTTGGTTTGTAGCTCCACCTAGGGATTGGCCAAACATTCATACGGTTAGAGTACTCTAAGAGTATGCCACGTGGCTCATATTGTGTCCTGTAACTGGAGCCTGTCATTTTAGGTAGGCAACTGGAGCCCGACCCTTGAGCATTATATTCGAATTAATGCAAACGGACTGGGCATCTTACCGTTAAAACGAATTATAACAGACGGGCAAAATGAAACAAAAAAAAATGGAAAAAGGATAAAAAGAAAAAAAAAATGAGAAAAATGAAAAAATGACGGAAATAACAGCAATTTTTTTTTCACATTTTTTTTTTTCAGAAAATGACCGCTGCTTTTTTATTTTAACTGCCGTTTAAACGATTAAAATGAAAAAAACGGCCGTTATTTTATAAGCGGTAAAACAGTTCTTAACGTATGGACTTGGGGCATTATTATTTTAACGGCCATTGAAACGGCGTTATTTGAAACCATGGTTCAGCCTCTGTAATGGTTGGTGGCAAAGAAAATCTCCGTTGAGAGATTCTTGCTTTGTACAAGATCTAAGGCTTCACCTTTCTGTTGATCTTGGGTGACAGTGCTGGTCAAGATAGTATCAACATCAATGATGGTGATGATGACACCGGCGAGGAATGCAACAACAGTTTACCAATGGTGGGGTTGATGGTTAATGGTAATGGTGGGGTCGATGGTTAATTGTGGTTTGAGACCCGACGAGAAGCAAATCTGTCACCCATCAGAAGAACGATAGACCAATAGGAGAGGATCAGTAGAGTATAAGTCGGATGACCCGTTCTGATACAATATTAAAATTTAGAATTTATTGAATAACTTGAGTAATTACATTGACCTACTCAAAATTCTTGTACAGAACATTACAAGGGTCCAGTAGGAATGAGATCTTATAATCTCAATCAAATCTAATCTCACACAATTTATTATAATATATATTCCCTTACCGTTCCCACCACAAGCAAACGTATTCAAACCAAAGATTCGAACTCATCTTTACACGTCAGCTCTGTCTCATATTTCTGAAGGGAAGGGAGGGGCCAAGGAACGTATCTTGTGGTGGGACCCTTAACTATTAAAGGTTCATGTACCTATGTACACCCAATATCTTACGGATGGCCCACCAACTCTATGGTACAGTTCGATCTATATTTGAGAAGTAGGTTCACGAGTTAACCTTGGTGTGAACAAAGCCAATCACAGCCCACAATACGAGCCACGTGGCACACTGTTAGAGGGTGATAACTGTATGGATGTTTGGCCAGTCCCTCGGTGGAAAAATCATCCTGATTAGTGATCTACAACCTTTGGATCTTTGCACCCAAATAACGCTCAATAATGCTCAAATTCCTACGTTTAAAATCAACCCATGAAAATAACTTCAATCCAACGCTAAGAAATCAATGATCGGGTCTATTTTTGGTTTGTAGGTCCACCTAGTGATTGGCCAAACATCCATATGGTAAGTGTCCATTAAGAGTGTGCAACGTGGCTCGTACTGTGAGTTGTTATTAACTTATTACTCGTTGGTTCGCTAAAACCAGTTACGAGCTTGTTGTAACTTTTGGCGATCAATGAGTCAGTTAGACAGTAAGCCCCACAAATCAATTGATGGAGTGGAAGATGGGCCCCCACCTTAGATTTCATCTTTGAATATTCAAAATGAAGACACGTGTTACAAGTGGTAACCACCATGACGGCAAGAAGCCCTTACTCCCTGGTCAAGCCGCAACTCATGCTTAACAAGACACATGGATAGCATATAAATGTTGCCCTGTCCATACCATCATGTCGCGTCTTGCAAGTGGTTGCCAACGCCAAGCCCGCAAACTCTTTAAGAAAATGGATGCAAGCATGTGCAGCCCTAAAACTGTGGTTTGCAAATCACCACATTTGCACCGGAGTGCAAAATTCATCCCATTGCAGCGAACCAAGCAAGGCCCTAAAAACAATAACGGGTGTATAATGGTCAACCAATTTTTTTATTATTAAGTTTTCAGCGTTATTTTGGACATAATGTAAAATAAATTAAATTTGGGATTTTTATTAGGAATGAGAAATGCAATTGAAACCGGCCCCGGTTATAACCGAACTCACCGGCCTCATTCAATTCTCCATTGGTTATATATAAACTTCAACAATCCGATAGGGAGGATTCCTTTTCTGATTGAAAAAACTTCAAGAGAGATTTCCCCACGTTGAGAGAGATCGATTGGAAGAATGCTGAATTGGACGTGAAGATAAAGCAGAAAGCTTCGGAGGAAGAAAATGCTCGGCGTTGCAGTGATTTAACCCCGAATTCATTCATTGATGTCTTCAATGCAACAACGAAATCCATTCGTGATTTTGCTAAGCCGTTGATTAGCTTGATCGGAGATTCCATTTTCTACTCAAAACGATCCCACAAGAAGTATGCATTTGAAGCATCTCTCTCTCTCTCCTAGAGAATGTTCAACGATTTTTCCCCTAGAAAGGGGAATTGTTAGTTCTTGTGTGCTTCTCTTGGGGTCGTATCAATGGTATCAGAGCAACAGTTTTTTCTTGTGTCTTGGTGATAATGACTCACTAGATTAGAGCTCAAGAGACTAACAAAATGAAGGAAAATATTAAGAGCTTACGAGAAAACTCAGGGAGATAATTTGAGGCCTTGAAGGAGTTAAGGCAGTGGATGGCAACCATAAGCCTTAAATATGATCAATTAAATTCACGATTAGTTGAGTCAGATGTTGATCATGGTGAGACCTCTTACCATGGTCTTAAAAACAATATTCGAGTTCATGTGGAGTTCTATCACCCTACCACAATGTCTCAATCGTTGGGTTTGGCGTGTCTACAAGGAGATAAGATTATTCGTACTTAAGCTAAAACAAAGTACGGTGATTTGTGATTATCTTGCTCAATTTGAGTCGTTAGCTAATCAAGTGCTAGGATGAACAGAATGGCTTGTGGACTGCTTTGTTAAAGCTCTGATGTGCACAAATAGCAGCCAACCACTATGATGTCCCCTATTGGACTTGCACGATTGCGAGAAGGCGATCTTTGATACCCATACTATTGACTTGGAACCTAATAATGTTGGGGCCCATTCTAACAATAGTAACATTAAGCTAGAGAGGCCCAACATCATCCAAGAGCATGAAATAATTGTTGATTCAATTCACGTCAACGTTGAAGAGTCCTTTATCCAGTCTATAATTTCAGATTATTGTGACAAGTGTAACGTTAATGAAGACAGATCCTCATGTAATTCATTTTTTGTTAGTGAATGACTTCGAGAAACATCATATCGAGTGTATTATTTCAAAGAAGTAAGACGATAAATAAATTACTTTTAATTCTAATGCACCTAATCGAGTTAAATTGGGTATTGCTTGCATGATCATCATCACCTACAACATATATGCAATCTAGTGAAGACTTGTGATGATCGAGCCGTTCATGGTTGCGATATCCAATGAGATCGAATTGAGATCCTGGAGGAAATATAACTTTTCTATGCTTTGACCTTGAGGTCAAGGTCAAACATAACTTACCATACGGTGGATACGTTGAAGATCTTTCAAAAAGACTGATAGCACCATAGGAAACAATAAATCCATGTACTATGTATCATATTGTAGGAGAAAATAAACAACAATAAATCGGTGGGATATATACTTACCATATTGAAGGAGAGAATACATAAGTTGCTAATTCGGATAATTAGGCTCCTATGTATATAAACTGTAGATGAGAATATGTAACAATTGAATTTTAAATCGTCAATTGTTCATTAATTAAAGAAGGTTTTGAATTGTCACAACCATGAACGACTCGATCATCACAAGTAGCATAATAATAATAGTTATAATAAGTTTAATTTCTAAATATGATTACTCTAACTGAGACTAATTTTAGAATTACTATGGTGCTATAATCAAGATATAATAATATGAATAGAAGATATAGAGATTTGGGTGCTTTTTGGATGAAACTACCCTCAAACCAAAAAATAAAAAAAAACCAGCACCCCTCTCTCTCTCTCTCTCTCTCTCTCAATCGAATAGGCCCTATGGCTGGGCTGACCGTGGGATACATAGTCCCCACGGTTAGCCCAATCATGGGACATTTGAGAGAGAAAGAGAGACGTACTTGTGGTGGTGGAAGTGGCAGCGACGACATCCTCTTTTTTTTTTTCTTTTCTGTTTTGGGTTTTTTCCAAGGTGGAGAGGGAGGGACGAAGAGGGGGGCTTGGTTTTTTTTTTTAATTTTTTTGGTCTTAATGGCACATTTGGCCAAAAAGCACACAAATGGGGTGCTTATGGAATTTGTGGGGTGCAAATGGAATTCCATGTTATTTTAATATCTTTAAATCGTTTTCCTAATTTTTCGTTTAATATCTTTAATTCTTTTACCTAATTTTTTTCTTCAAATCATAGCTAAAGAGTAGCAATACGATACTTAAATGACAAAAAATTTGTCTCAAAAAAATCCATGGTTCACGGGTTCAATCACTTTTATCAGTTTTTGAAGAACTAGACTGAAAATTCTCAAAATTTCGGCCTGACCTGGTCTGATTTTCAATACAATGGTTTTAAGCATGGTTTAAAAAAGTGGCCGTTAAAAAGAAAATAAAGGCTGTTATAATGGATTCGACCTCCCTCGTTACGTTATGTACCATTAAAATGCCCAGAAAATAACAGCCATTATTTTCTGGAAAAAATCGTGAAAAAACGGCCGTTATTTTTGTTATTTTCTGTCTTTTAAAATTTGAATTCCAGTGCCATTTTTTTTCTATTTTTTTTAATTATTTCCGTTATTTTCCCATTATTTTCCGTTTTTGAGCCCGAGCTATCAATTCGTTACAACGAAAAAACACGGTAATGCCTTCATTCCGTTAAATTTTAATTAATTAATTATTAAAGTAAGTCCAGTATACTTGACCAATGAAAAATGACCAACCATGCACCATGACAACGTCCATGGACCCAGACGATGTGATCATTATTCTTAAACTCCTCCACTGAAGACATGGTAATCAGATTCAAAACCATTGAACATTGGGACTCGGGAGAAAGCAATCACAAGGACATGGACTGACACGTGGTTGCTTCCAAGTGTTCAAACTTAAAACAATATTAATTTTGAATTTTGAATTTAGCGTTACAACGACCATAAATAACGGTTGTTACTTTTGATTTTTTCTTTTTCCATTATCGAGGGGAGTAAATCTTCGATGACACCTGCAGTCAGCGATGCCGCTGACTGCATATGTGATCCGTTATAACAGACGATTTTTTTTTTTACTTCAGATGTAACCCATCATAACTTTTATAACAGTAATGTAAAAGTGACCGTTATAACGGACGATTTAAAACGTTGCTCAGAAGTCAGAAGACTCAGACACGCCATAACATAGATCAATGTGGTTTAATTTGACCGACCCAATGAATCCTCCAAGATTTTTACAAAACATGCCCTATGAAGGCGGAAGGTTGTCTACTTGTCTTTACTTGGGTGGGCCCACATCTTGCAAATGCTACAAAACATGATCTAAGAAAAACGACGGCTACTGTCCAATGTGAGAAAAACTAGTCTGCATATAAGTCGGCAAAGTACGCCAGAATACAACACGTGGCACACTCTTGGAATCACAGACCCTATGAATATTTTGCACATCCCTTTGTGGACCTGCACACCAAATCCATCCTGATGGGTAATTTCTAGCCATTAGATCTGAACTCTTTTCATCATGGGCTTAGACCTCATCCATAGGCTTAAGCACTGGTAGGGTTCATTGGGCCCCCAAGTCTCTCCCATCCCATGTGTTGTATCCTGGCACGTTTGCTTGCAAACTAATTTTTCCGTCTAATATACTCCAGCCTAGGCAGACATGGATATGGGACCACGATCCCACATCTCTTATGTTAGAAACTAGTGGATGACCCGTGCTGATGGAACTCGCAAAAAAACTTCGCCAGTAAGTAGTACGATGAATAACATTTGTTCTTTGGCACTCATTTATTTTTAACCCCCAAAAGAAGTTCGTGTGTAAAAAAAAATCGTCCATTTTAATTCGTCCTTCGGCACTCCTCCATTTTCAACCCCCCAAAAGAATAAAATACATTTTGGTACACATAAGGGAAACCCACGTTCCTTTTGCTTGAATATGCGTTTTTTTTTATTAATTAAAAAATAATTAGCAAAAGAAATTAATACAATTTTGTTGAGGGTGGCTCTCATCATGGCGCTTTTGTTTGCATAAAAACATGCCACGTGACACACCGCATAGACTTATGAGCATATATCAACACTATAATTTTCCATTCGTTTATAGAGCTTTTTTTTTTTTTTTTCTTGATTTTAGCCTTAGGATTCAAACAAATTTTAGGGTACTAAAATCCAATGGCTAAAAATCTCCATTCAGACCAATTTTTAATGTGTAGGTCAATTAAGAAAAAATATATGATATAGAATCCCCTCAAATTTGTCAAATGATACTCTTTTGGGCCTGATCCATGAATGTGTAGTCTTTTGGTCCATACATTGGTGGATCAACAAACCAAGAGCCATAGCCAGATTGATTAGTGATTTTTAGCTGTTGGATTGGAGCACTTTTTCATCATGGGCTTGGAGCCAACTCATAGGATTGTTCATTAAGCCCATGATGGAAAGTTGCCAACCCACAACCCGTGTGAATAAGACTGATTTTGAGGCTTATGTTCACCAATGTGTGCGCAAAACATTCATGGATCACTTGGCCTCAAAGATTGTGCCAAGTGTATTTTAAGGGAATTATGTATCAAACTTTTGATACAGAATTAAGTATCATTGCTACTCTTCCACCAAGGGTGGGGTTGGCCAAACTTCGTCAAGTCGCTATGTGGCGCATTTTAACACACAACACGACACGATAGAGCAACTCTCTCTCACCAAAGATTCTCGACTCTCCAGCGCCCTTCCCCAGCCTTTTGTTTCTCTCTTGCAACCCAACCTTCCTCTTGAGTAAAACTTCTGTCACAGCTCACAATTCGAGCCACGTGGGACTCTTAGTGGACGTTGACCGTATGGATGTTTGGCCAGTCCCTCGGTGGACCTGTAAACGAATCATCAGCCTTAGTGATTTACAACCTTTGGATCTTTGCACCCAAATAACGCTCAATAATGCTCAAATTCCTACCGTTAAAATCAACCACCCCTGAAATAACTTCAATCGAATCGCTTAGAATCACTAATCATGCTGATTTTTTGGTTTACAGGTCCACCGAGGGACTGGCCAAAACATTCATACGATCAGCGTCCACTATGGAGAAGACCACGTGGATCGTATTGTGCATTGTGGCAGAAGCATCTGTCACAGTGCTGTGACACAAGTTTTACTCCCTTCGTCTTCTATGGAGAATCTGTCCATCTGTTGGTATAGCTTTAATAGGTGAATAAAAAGCTCTCGGACGAATAGACGCTCAAAATAACAAAGAGAGATTGAGAAGCAGGGAACACAGAAGACAACAGATATAGCAACATAGCACACATGGTAGTAGTAATCATACCGAAGTAGAAGGAAAAAGTATAAACATTTAGAAACCACCAAAATAACTCAATCTGATGGTTAGAAATAGGCCTAAAAATCAGCCTGATTGATGGTTGATCTGAGTACCCAAAAAATTTACTCAAATCTGACGTTTAGAAACCGAGATAGGTTTCACATCAGAAGGGAGATTTTGGTTGAAATCTCTGTTGAGGATAATCACAATATTCGTTTGAGAGTGGGAGAATATATGAATGAGATTCTAACAAACGCCTGTTTGCTCTAATAGAACCAATCATCTTGCTCGCATCTTCATTTAAATCCTCCCACTCTGTCAGCAATGATACAGTGGAAGCTTTGATGTCTTCCTTACCTGCTACACAAAATCCATCCACAATGAATAACAATTAAAATCATCACATGCACAACCATAAAACCTGATTTATTAACACATGTTGATACCCGAGTTAATGCACTCCAGCCATCCTCATTCCGTGGAATCTCCGATTTAGTTTCGTGTATCGGGAATGTGAGAACATCACTCACATTTGGTGCCAGATTCCCAATGAGCGCCTGCAGAAATGAGGTCCTAATCCTTGGAGCCTCTCCAGAACAGGAACACCTATGAATGTCGCTCTTCTCACACTCAAATGAATATTGTGATTATCCTCATAGCACTCAAAATTAGCACCCTAAGATAATGCACAAAACAGATGTATTGACAGATAATAATGCTCTAACCCACTGGAGAGAGGGAGAGAGATTTGCAGCGACGTCCACATCCCAGTTGCAATAGTTGCATCAAGTAGGTTTAATGGAGATTCTTTTTCTTCTTCTTCTTCTTCTTCTTCTTCTTGAAGAACCCAAAAGAGAGGAGTGGCTTTTGAGATTGTGAGGCGTGGAAAGAGATAGAAGGGTGAGGGAACAAACCGTCTCCACGCCCAAAGCAGTTTCATCGATCGTGGGTGATAGAGAGAGAAGGGGGCGAGAGGTGTAGTGGGGAGTGGGAGTGGGAGATACAGGGGGTAGGCTAGATTTAGATCTAACCGTGGGATTTGGGGGACACGTGGGTCCATCGGGACCACCACTTATGTGAGGACGGTTATTCCGTCCTGTTTTATTATATAGATTAACTCTGTTGAATGGCCTTAACCATCTGATCAATCACTTCCTTTTGATGGGGGCAGAGGAGCAAAAAACCAACCAATTCCCCAATTAGTTGACTACTAACTTTTATCTATAAATCAGACGGTTAAGGTCCACCAACTAGCATTAATACTGGCTGTCCCACACCCAAGAGTGGCCCACTGATTTGATTACTCAATGGCCCATGAGCCATCTATACGTGGATGTTGGGCCCATGAGCCATTGACTGGGCAAATAAATTGTTCAAATGAGGTTCCTGTGTGACAAGGTATGCATGAGGTTCAAGGATTATAATAGGGTATGCGACACGTGGACCCACTTGACAAATTCATGGAACATGTATACATTCATACTGCATGGAATTAGATAAGCATTGAAGAGCTCGTCATCTAACCATTTTAATTATTGTACCCGAAATGGAAAAGGTGGTCCGGAAGTGAGCCCATGAGCTCTCTTCCTTGTCATGCATTGATGGCAGACGCAGACGCAGACGCACACGCACATGCATACACATGCGCGCACAAACACTACATCGATATGAAGGACCTACCCATCAATTTAGAACAGAAGGAAAATGCGACCTGCTAGACCAATTTAGAACAATTAAATAACAACAATAGCAATTCACTTGATGAGTAGAAGTATGATTTGTGGCAAAGCATACTTTATTTTCAATTTTTTTTATTAACGACGTTCATCAATCTAGCCGTTGTATTTCTTCAGTACAATTATTAATGAGAGATGAACCCCAAATTACTCATTTAAACACTAATCTTAGCCACAGGATACAACTCAGAAGTCAGAACCAATGTCTCCTAATAGTCCTTGTAAATTCAATTGGATAGGTGAGACTGTCAACAAGAAAGTTCATGAAAGATTCCATAAAACCCATAAGATCTACAAAAAATCAGAAAAAAAAGAAAAACTAGAACAAATTAAACTTTCAGCGACCAAAAAGAAGTGTTTCCAACCATACCTCATGAAATCAATCAAGGGATAATCAAGCATGAAGACCGACCACGAGTTTTTGCAAGACATTCTTCACTTGGATGACTACTTCCCATATTTCTTGTAACTTAAAACTGGGGTGCAATATAGGTAGACAGTTAAGAAAAGAGGTACAAAATTACAAATCAAGATCACCGCTGTACTGCAGTCAGATGATTTAATTAGCTCAAGAAAAAAAGAATTTTACAGTAAATGAGTAGAAACACTGGAAGTCATTCCTTAGGTCATATATCTATCACTACGGGGCTATGATATCACTGTAAACTTGAGAAAGGTCTACTAACCAAGAGGGTATTTCCAGAAGATACTGTTAGAAAAGATGAGGCTGATCCATTTCATAAAATGCAGTACCAGAATGTGACAAATGCAGCAATGCCGCTTAAGATACACAGTCTGTCTAAACGGCTTTCATTTCTCATTTTCTCCTCCTTTAATTCACTCTGCACCTTTGAGTACAGATGACAACACTCAAGAACTTTGCTGTAATTTTTGCTCCTATGGCAGCTAAGTGCCTCCTTAATGACGAGCAAACTGTTTCTTCCATTAATATGAGCACCTTCCATGTCTTCCAACTGCATACTTAGCTCTGTTAACTTGAGAGTTGTCTGACTACCCTCTACATTCCCTGTTTGGATCACTCTAAACTTCATAAGAAGGATGCATTCTACTACTTGACATGGAAGGATGTCTTTGGCAGGAAGAATGGATCCAAAGCGTATCAAGAAATCCTTGTCCGTTGGCCAATGCCTTTGCCCCCCAAGAGGGCTCCAGCTAGCTAGGTTAGCAGCTTGCTTCACCTTTTTATTCACGACAATCCAACTAAGCCTGATTCCATCACGGAGCTCCCTCCAGAGCTTCCCGTCTTTCCTTTCTCTCTCTATAGACGTAATTGATGGCAAACCATCAGCGACCGAGAGAGTAACTTTACTGTCATGGTCATCATCACTATCTGAGTAGCTAAGAAGATCAATCCGAAATGGGCAGTTGTAAAACCAACCGTCGAAGCCATTGGAATCGGGAATGCCCCAAAGGACCTTTGAATAGATTGCTTTATCTTTATACCTGATATCCACAATAGAGACAAAGTCTGAAGGTGAAACACTTTCAGACTCATCTATGTCACCATAGTAATCAGCCTCAGGCCATTCTTCAGAATATTCAAGATAGGCCACAGGGACTTCCTTGTTCACAATAAGTGGGAAACAGTCTGCATAGAACTTTCTGAAACCTCCGATGGATGAAATCAAACTCCTAACGTCTTCCCTGTTGGTTGAAGGCCATAAAGAACAACATACATTTTCCCATATTCTCTCTTCTTTTGAAATGGAACAGAATGCAGCACAAGCACATGCTGCACTAGCCAAAGTTGCGCCATCAAGACGCCTCAATATGTCATAGAAAAGGTCACTGTTCAATGATGCTATACTTTCAACCTGTGCAACCGACATTGCCATAGTCCTCCGATTATCTGGAGAATCAAATAAAAAATGCAAACATGAATAAATATATTAGATAATAGACAATGATCCAATCAAGATCTGTCTTACCTAGCAAGGATGTTAAATTTAAAGAAGTTCTACTTTTTCTTTCAAAAAGTTCTAGAACATTTACTTCTTTTGTTCGTTAGAGGTCTTTAGATCTTCTTCTGCAAAAATAATCACTCAAAAGGTTGATTATGAATACCGTTCTCTGATCTTCTTAGGGCGATATGCACCTACTTTTCCATTATAAGAAAGTCCCAATGTTCTTCCGGAAAGTGGTATTGTTCTTCAGCTTGCCTCTGTGACCTATTCAGCACATACATGTCATGTGAGATAATTCACATTAGGTGATACCTGACCCTAGTTTTCTTCTTATCAAGTGAATTTTTTTTTTGCCAAGTTATCAATCAGAAAAAAGGAAAAAAAAATTGTCAAGTGAAATAAAAGAGTAAAGCTATCTAATGATTGGGTTCCTGCCCTTATTTTATGTGGACTTCCCTGATAATTTAAGCTGATTTTTTTAAGATTAATTGGAGGTTTCGGCAACAATGAAATGAGTTGGTGAGCCTTAATGAACCTAGAGTTATATTGAATATATTTTTGAATGCTGTGAACTTAATGAACCTCAACCAAATAGGAATCGGATCAAAGCCATGGTTAAAGAAATCACAACACTCCAAAAACTAAATCTTTGATCAGTGTTTAGAACAGAAAAAAAATGGTTGGAGTATGTGGGTACTTATGATCAATTATAATGCCAATGAAAGCACTGCAAATTATAAAAACAAATTAGTGGTTGAAGTGTTTAATCAAAGACAAGGCCTAGAATATGAAGAGAGCTTTAGTCCTACAGCTACAATGGCTACTATCATGTCAATGATCGCCTTAGGCTGTGTGAAGAGGTGCAAACCTTACCAAATTGATGTTAAAATTGCCTGCGTTAATGGGAACTTGAAAGACAAAGTTGTCCTTAGCAACTACAAGGGTAGGACGTTATATGCAATGATTTAAGTTCTATCATGGTATATGAGAATCTTTGATGTCTACAGAGCTGCAAGAAGGCATTACTATGTTGCTGAAAAGATAGTTTGAGTGATTTTATGTCAAAAAAATTAAAAGAAAAAGAATATAAGAAAAAGGAAAAAGGTCAAACTGAAAATAACGGTTACATTGAGAATTTGAGAAGCTCAACATTTAAAATTAATAAAGAAGACCTGAAAATCATACACGATGTTGCGCATGCAAGGACAAGAACTTTTGAGAGATTGGTAACGACAAATATGTATTCAAACTTGTGTTGGAGTGTTCTAACTTTTAATGGGTTTTATATGCTTAACCCATGACCTTTAGTTCTTAAATGGAAAATTCATAAATTTCAATTAAATCTTTTCTTCTTAATATTTGGTGACACTAAAGTTGCTTTAAAATGAAAATTTTTCTCTGTTTGGTTCCCACATTGACAAGGAGTGAATAGAGATATAAGTTTCTTTTTTCCCTCATAATTTAAGCATGTGCACTCCCACATGTTAATTGTCATAGCAAGGTGCTTTGAACTGAGCTTGCACACAAGCATGTGTGAGTGAGAGCATGGTCACGAGGCATGTGCACTTTGCAATTCACGCGCGAGCGCCTTTTTATGGACTGATTTGTGTGCATCACAATTGATGCTCATGAGATGAAATCAGAGCCATTTAATTGATCTATTATTGGGTTAGTTGCTTTGGGACACAATATAGTTCACTGAAATAGCTCGGCCTTGGAAGTTGGCTTTGACCCACTTGGGAATGGGTTAGACCTGAAAGAGTTGAGACTGACCCAGTGGGATGTGGTCATGTCCAGCAAAGACTAAAAAGCTCTAGCTTAACCATGGTTTGTGGAGCTCATAAATAAGCCCACCTAACCTGGGGAGAGGAGTGGGTTCTGGATTGCAGAACCAATCCTCCAGCTGATGAAGCAAGAAAAACAAGATAAGGTTGAGCCCACCTGACAGAAGAACAAGGGGTGGAAGGAGAAAAGACCCAAGATTCTTTTGGAACACATGTTGGCGAATTCCTTTTGTTCTGTTACTCAACAGAACTCTAGAGACTTGTTGAATTTAGAAGCAAGACACATTGATTGTAGCAAAGAATTTTCTCAGCATAACTGTTTTTCTCAACACAGAAGATGGCTTTCTAGCCAATTGATAAGACCTTGTGACTAATTTGGGATTAAAGACAGTCCTGTTTTCTAGGTGTATAGACATGAGGTAAAGTACCTTATCTCTGTCATGTAGTTACGAGCACAGAAGGAGACTTAGATTGAGTCCAAGCATAGGTGAATCCCAATGATAGAGTGGCCATATCTCTTGCACAATTGCAAGACTTTGAATATCTTCAAGAAGTGTAGTGTTACAAGCCTCTAAGCTTCAAACTTAAAGCTTTTGGTATAATCTAAATCCTTTTAGCTATTTTTGATTGCTGATAAACGGTGGATATCCAAACTAAGGCCATGAAGGTAGGTGGTGATGATGCTATGAAGAGCCATCTACATCGTCAAGCCTTAACCCAGAAATTGCTAATTTGGAACGTGGTGACTCAGAAGCAGCACTGGATAAGCTTGCTTGTGAGTTGTGACATCAAAATCTGAAACAAGCTTCATATTAAAAGATCCAAAGTCATAGGTGAGTGCTTCTTCCAGTATTCACATCACAATGGAGAATTACACAATCAAATGGAGAAGATCCAAAGTCATACATAATAATTAAAATTGAAGGAGTTGCACAATCAAATGCAAAGTGAATTTAACCAAAACAAACACCAAAAAAACTAACTTTCAAAGTGCATTCAACACACACACACACACTCAAGGAGCAAAACAATTTCCACCCAGAAACAATAATTTAGAAAAAATGAAGTACCCTTTAACGGAAACAAGAAATCCAAGCAAACCCACATCATCAACTCAATAGAATCATCAAAATTCAGAACATATAGAACAAATTAAGCCACTAAACCCACTCTGTGAAGAAAAACTAAAGAACTATCAGCACATTAAAACATCTTCTAAATTTGAATTATGAAATCACGAATTTTACCAGAAAAATTAGACTCCCACAAACACAAGAGCTCACCTCAACGAACGTCCATCACGGTTACCACTCGAGAAAGCTCGATTGCAAAACTAAGTCAACAAACATGGATGAACAGACCGCTTTCAAGAAATTTGATCTCGAAATGATGGAAATTTCAGAAAATTGAGGAGAACCCAGATAGAAGAATCGGATCTGATGATCTGAACGAACTTATAACAACTACCCAATTCGAAATCACAGATGTATAGGATCTTCTTATCGCCTTTTCCCCACTTTCTTTCGCAGATTTCACGGGCTCTGCAAGGTTATAACTTGTAACATTTCAAGGAAATTACGTGCAAATGGGATGATTTTAATAGATTTGTAATTCAAGATAAAATGACTAAAATGACCTTAGATTTTGTAACTTCTAAAATTTTAAATGCATACATTTAAGGGAAATTATTAAATAGGATAACCTATGGGCCCCTAATAATTAAAAACTGAATCTATGGCCTAGAAACGGTGTAGATGTACACGTGGCACATCATGAAGGTGGAGGGAGAGAAATGGGGCTCACCTAAGATATCAATAGTGTCAAAAATCGAATCAATCAGTTGATCATAACCATCCATTTTGCATACTTTTCCTTGGTCTTCGCTATTTTTGTGTTGTGAAAAAAAGAAAAAAATATGAGATATATCGATTTGGTTGTAATCCTAAGTAGGACCTTCAAAATAGGAGTCTAGCTTTGCTCAATTATCTGTTGAGCATTAAATGCTCTACTACGCCTCTGCACCGTTAGATTCACTTTGAAAAATGTGTTTTCACTGTTATAAAAAAGTTACTGTGCAGAGACGACGTAGTTGAGCCAAGGTGGACTCACTTGATTGGTCATCCTTTACCGCGGGGGGGCACTATTTCCCCATTCCACCGATGAAGTCAGGTGAAACTTGAACCTAGTCAAGCCGTAAAGGGGATTTCTACTCCTCACACACTGCTCAAAGGAGGAAATCTATCTGTATGGATTTGACCCCACGACCTCTCGAAAGAGGTGGATACACACCAACCATTTGAGCTGCCATGTTGGGTGTGTGTGTATGTATATATATATAATTTCTTACTACCTTAATCCATGTCATTTTCAGTCTTCCTTTCGTCATTTTAAAGCTTTCAACTTGCATCAAAGTGCATCATCTCACAAGTAAGTTTTGATGGAGCTTCTGACCTTACAACACAAATTAATCTCATATGATGACCCTAAAATCACATCAATTGGACGATTTACCAACTATCGGCCGCCAGCTTTAAATAAGTTAATGTTTCAATGAACATGTTTGATATGACAAATTGAATCATACAACAAGATTCTTAATTATATTTCCATTAAAACACCCACGTAATCCCAAATTGATTTTTTTAAAATTAAGTGGGCAATTTCAGGACCCAATTGACCTAATCCTCAATTCTCCTAATCCCTCAATAATTCAAGGGTTGGGCTCAAGGGACCCCTTTTTTCTAACCCCTCTTGTGTTCGTGTGCTCTAGCTGTCAGCGCCAAGCTAGCATCACTTTTTCACTTTTTGGGGCGCTGACAACCACCATTGAATTCGTGAAATCCACGGCAGAGCGCACAAACACCGAGAGGATCAGAAAAAGGGAGTCCTCGGAGCCTGAGCCATAATCCAAATGCCCAAACAAGACAGTGTAAAGTTTGGGCTTAAAATAAAGAAGGATAAGGAAATGGGTAACCTACCTTGGGTATTAAGAAAGCGACCTTTTAGCACTAATTTGCTTAGTCACCAAGTACCCCTGTACTGGAGAGGCCAAGTTGTCGCCATCACAACAATGCTAGGTCAACGACCAGTCTAGTTTGGAGTAAAACTTCTATCACAACAAATTGTAAATCACACAATCACAAGCCAATGAGTTTGTGGCACGTACACAAGTGCTTTGCAACGTACCCATGTGCTTTGCAACGTACCCATGTGCTTTTTTTCTTTGAAGTGTACCTGCCGAGAACTCATTGGATGTGATTGTGTGATTTGCAACTTTGTTGTGACAGAAGTTTTACTCGTCTAGTTTATAGTTTTGTTGGATTAGTTGGTTAAATGAGAGTGAAATACGCCACATGGCACACTATTTCAGAACCCACTGACCGACCGACGAATGATTGGCCCACCCCTTGATGGTGAAAACGTCCGTTGTCCCCTGGGGGATTTCGAATTTGAAGTCCCCACTCCCAAAATGTCTACACATACCAGCACTTTAACTCTTAGGTAGTCTTAATCCAACTCATGTTAAACCTTTGGTTAGTTAGTTAAGGGAGAGTTAACAAGGGGCATGAAACGAAATTCGAAGAGGGGGACTTCAAACTTGGGGTCCCCAAGGGACAGCGGATTTTTTCTCCCCCACACCAAACAATTGGCCGTCTTAATACAAGTTGAGGCCTTAGGCGAAAACTTTAAATGGGGCCTTTTATTTTTTTTTTTCAGAAATACCCCTAAACCTAAGTAAGAAGATGTCCCTTGAAAAATGTGTTATTTCAATGTTTTAAAAAAAAAATAATTAAAAACACGTTTTTCAAGGAGAATTCAACCGTGGATACAATGTTTGCATACTCTTGAGTCTGAAAACATTTGTAAACTAGATTTGTCTGGCTGTAGCATAGTCTTGTGTGATGGAGGGGCCTGACGTAAATGGACAGGTGGGGCCTTTTCATAAAAAAAATGTTAAAAACACTTGAAAATTTCTGAAATTTGGGGGCCTTACCTGTCGGGGGCCTTAGGCAACCGCCTCATCTGCCTAATGAGTCTGATTGGTGATTCTAGTCATTGGGTTGGAGCATTTCATGGGTGATTTCCAGCAATTGGATTCGAGTATTTTTTTTCCGATGCTTAGTTTGAATCGTTCGAAATCACCAATCAGGTTGATTGTTGGTATGTATTATGTAGGTCCATGGTTTAAAAATATGACCGTTATAATGAAAATAACGACTACTATTTTATGAAAAAATTGTGAAAAAAAGACCATTATTTCCGTGAAAAGAAATGGCCATTATAATGAAAATAATGGTATTGTCTTAATCTTTGCATGTACAGGCATAGTTGCCAGGGAGAGGCGGGTTTTTTTTCTTGAGTCACTACCACATTAATTAGACAAATTAGACATGCCTCTTTAGATTCATAAAATTTAGACTTACCTCCCTTGACCTGGTTGACCATTTGATTTTGACCAATCTTAATAGAAATAAAAAATTACCCTTTTATTTATATTTCAAACACCCCCATTGAGTAGTTTTTCTATTTACTATTAGACTTGGTCAAAGTTAATGGTCAAGGGAGGCAAGTCTAATTTTTTGAACCTAAAGGAGGCATGTACTAATTAATGAAGGAGGTAAGTCTAAGAAACCTAGAATTTTATATGTGGTCCAAGCAATGAATGATGCAGCACCATTCGATCATAACTATGTTCCCCATTGTTTGTGTCTTTTCGATCTCGACTGCATAGGTACAATGTTCATCCACAAAATATAATATAATTAACCTTTTTCTCCCGTTATAATGGCCGTTATAACAGTCACAAAGCGTGATAACGGCAGTTGTAACAACCATTGTAACGGTAACTCCTCAACCTCGTTATTTGGAAAGTGTATCCTCCTTAGGAAATTGCATAACCAATCTAAATTTACACTATTATTCCAAATTATGTTCATTGAAAAATTCATAACTTATTTTAAATCAAATTGGGGTAATTAAAAAGGCTGACCCCCTTTTTTCATATCCCTCTCGTGTTCGTGTGCTTGACCGTTGGATTCCAAGAGTCCAACGGTGGTTGTCAGTGCCAAGTTGGCATCACCTTTTCACTTTTTGGGGCACTGACAACCATTGTTGGATTTGTGAAATCCATGGTCGAGTGCACGAACACCGAGAAAGGTAAGAAAAAGGGGGTCCTTGGAGCCTGAGCTAAATAAAAAAAATGTACGGAAACTAGACTCAATGCGTTATCATCTAAAATACATAGAATACAGAACTATATCTCTATAACTAAGACCCTAGTTGCCAAGTTCTCGAATTATTTGCGAATAAATCGCGAACAATTCATTTTATAAGGTAAACCGAATTATTCGGCCAAACAATTCAAAAATTCGAAATTATTCGCAAATAATTAAGGCAATGCGTTTAAAACGTATTTTATTCGGCAAGACGATTAATTTGGCTTAAAAATAGAGTAAAAAAAATAATAAAAAGGGAAAAAATATAATTTCTTTGTTGAATTCACGTTCCTCGTCGTCTCCACCCTGATGCATAGGGCATCCAAAGTTGTCCCAATGGATATAAATATTCAATATATTGTTATCAGGTGCACATGAGATCTGGGTAAAAGGACACTAAAAATGAATGTTAGATTCAATATATTATTGTGCTAAATATTTTTAGGTTCACTGATCTCATGAATGTTAGATTCATCCCTTGTGAACCTATAAACCAAAAACTAGCCTGATAGGTAATTTGTAGTCGTTGGATTTTAGAATTTTTTTTTCATTACAGACTTTATGAACAAACCCATGGGTGGAAAACAACATTGGATCCAATGTCCGAATTTTTAACATCGAATTTTTGGATCATAGCCGAATGAAACACGAATGAATGCATTTGCGAACTTTTACCGTTCTTCGAATTTTTGACCGAATTTTTAGACTATAACCGAATTATACTCGAACTTTTCCCGTATCCGAACTTAACAACTAGGACTAAGACACCAGGTTCAAAACACAAAATAGTTTCAGCTCTCCATTTTTCTTGAGGTTAGAAATGTCGAATTTTTCTGAGTTCTTATGAGGATAACCATAGCATGAAAAACTCATTGTGCGGTTGGATTGTCCAACATGTTCTCCATGTGGGCCCTACCCCCGGGTGTAAGGACTGGATGTAAAAAATGGGTGTAGCTCTAGATGGACTCTTTACTATTAGAGTAGGTCAAGGCTAATGGCGTCAGATTTTTTTGAATCTAAAGAGGCATGTCCTAATTAATGAAGGGGGTAAGTCAAAGAAACACAATTTTATGTGGTCCAAGCAATGATGCAGTACCATTCGATATTAAGTATGGTCCCCATTTGATACTAGCTTCCAAATCATACGTCTATGGTGGTCAGCTAGCCACGAGACTCCGGTATGTGGGTCGTCAGAGATAGGTGACACTCCCAGCGAGCCGTATATTGTAGGTAATAGCTGGGATTACAAGATCTAATGGTTGTTTTTTTACTATTAAAATGATGCCCAAAATCAAGGAACCAGGTTGAGCGTTACAACGACCGTTATTTTTCTATTATCAAAGTTATTTTAAAATATAAATTAAAAAGAATACAATAATAATTAATTGACTAATTTTGACTAAGATGTGACCCCTTATAACAGCACATAACTGTGACGTTAAGTGTCTGATATAACATTATAATGGATGTGGACCATTTAAAACCTTGGTCGCACCAGCTAACCATTATGCCTTTATAATGGTCCCTTTTAAACCCTATATGCTCAAGAAATAAAGGCAAACGGGTTGACTTCATTCTACTGTTCCTTTTTTTTGGGGGGGGGGGGGGGGGGGGGGGGGATATTTAAGTCTTGGGTAATTCTATATGCACCCCACAAATTCCATAAGCACCCAATTTGGGTGCTTTTTGGCCAAAAATGCCCTTACCTGCAAAAAATCCAAGCACCCTATTCGTCCCTCCCTCTCTCTCTCTCTCTCTCCCCTGCAAAAAAAAAAAAAAAAAAACAGAAGAAGAAGAAGAAGCCGTCGCCGTCGCTGCCACCACAGGTATCTCTCTCTCTCTCTCTCTATAGTGTCCCACGGCTGCGTTGGCCGTGGGGACTGTGTAGCCCATGGCCAGGCCAGGCCAGCCGTAGGGCCAATGAGAGAGAGAGAGAGAGAGAGAGAGAGAGAGAGAGAGAGAGAGAGAGAGAGAGAGAGAGAGAGAGAGAGAGAGAGACGTACCTGTGGAGGAAGCGACGGCATCCTCCTCCTCCTCCTCCTTCTTCTTCTCCTTCACGGCCTCCTCCAAAAGGCATTTTTGGCCAAAAAGGACCTAAATAGGGTGCTTATGGAATTTGTCGGGTGCAAATAGAATTTCCCTTAAGTCTTATGAGGACCATGTCACCATGTTGGGAATTTATTATTGATTGTAATATGGTGACCAATCAAATGGGTTGTGTTTACCAATCAAGGCTTTTGTCCATAGTTCGAAAAGTCTCCGCCGATCGCGTTCTGGATTGGGATCGGAAGTCACCGAATCTGAATGATACTGGGATCTGAACGATATTTGGGCAATCTGGATCGGGATCGGCACCCTCCGGCCGAGACCGATCCCGAAATTTTGAACCATGGTTTTGTTCAAATAGGGGCATTGTGGCGTAACACAAGAAGGGCCTTCTCTGTTATATAGTGGAATTGATTTT
Organism: Euptelea pleiosperma; assembly: GCA_035048495.1. NCBI lineage: Eukaryota > Viridiplantae > Streptophyta > Magnoliopsida > Ranunculales > Eupteleaceae > Euptelea > Euptelea pleiosperma. Next base: position 30,747,973 of record CM068546.1, read on the forward strand.
TTTTTTTTTTTTTTTAGTAGATCTATCAAGAAGTAGACAAAATATCCATAAGATGAGTAGCCCTAAAGAGCTCTTCACGTGACATTTTGGAGGTGGGGATTTCAAACTCGGACTCATGGAAACGCAGGTTTTTTCAAAGTGTATATGATGGTGCAGAGACATTGTTGAACATATTTTTTGCCCAACATTTCGTTGAGCAAAGACGGGCTCTAAACGATCCTCTAGATGGGAGCTATCCAAATGTGGAGAAATTTTTTTATTCTGGAGTTTTTTATCGAGCACCTAAAAATGCCATGTTGCACACTTTTAGAAATTAATGAATCTACTGATGTTCGAAGCATCCCTAAGTGAACATGCAGACCAAAAATCAACATGATTGGTGTTTCCTAGGCGTTTGATCACAGTTATCCAAAATAATTTTTGAATCCCACAGTTAAACATCTACCCATGAAAAAGATACAAAACCAACGATTAGAAACTGCCAATCAAGCTGAGTTTTAGTCTCTACGTTCACCTAAGCCGTTTTAAACTTATGTATGGTCATTGATCTCTAAGAGCAACTCCAACCAACGTCTTCATATCTTGGCTTCAAAAAGGAATTTTCTTCAAATTTGAAGATGGGTGACAAATAGAGATAGATGGTCAAGCTTCAAATTTGGAGCCGAATATAGAGATGGGTTGGAGTTGGATTTAAAAAAAACATCTATATATTTGAAGATATAGAGACCGGTTGGAGTTGCCCTAAGAATGTCACTTTGGCGGTGCGGCCCAGACATCTGAAACTGCCAATCAAGCTGAGGTTTAGTCTGTACATTCACCTAAGCCGTTTCATCTCTATGTACGGACATTATCTCTAAGAGCAACTCCAACTAATGTCTTCAAATTTCGGCTTCAAAAAAGAATCTTCTTCAAATTTGAAGATAGGTGACAAATAGAGATAGAGGGGCAAACTTCAAATTTGGAGCCGAATATAAAAGATGGGTTGGAGTTTGATTTTAAGTATCTATATATTTGAAGATATAGAGACCAGCTATAGTTGCTCTAAGAATATGTCACTTTGGCGGTGCGGCCGGACATCTGGATAAAGAAAACCACAAGATCAAAATGTGAATGAAATCCTTCGGAGCATGTTGTCCCTGGAGTACCAATGATCATCGAGATCGTGTGGTGTAAATCTCTTGGGCCATCAATGGTCTGGACCCACCCAGGGAAGTCCTCCTCATTATGACAGCTGCACTGTTCCTTATTTCAAGACTAGGGTAAACTGGTAAAGCACTAGTGGCGCTACAGGCTAAACGGTTACTCCTTCTAAATGGTCAAAGAGTCAAACTTGCCGTTAAGTTCGTTAATTTTTGTAACAAACACAGAAGATCATGAAGAAACACTACCACGGAGTGCAAACCATCCTCTCTTTGTTGGAAAATTGCAGAACTATTAGAGAGCTGAAACAATTACATGGGTTGATGATCACCATATCACTCATCAAAGATATAATCCCATTAAGCAGGCTCATTGATTTCTGCACAAATTCCAAAACCACCATTGATCTCGACTACGCAGGATCGGTTTTCCTCCAAATCGATCGGCCCAGCGTTTACATATGGAACTCTATGATCAGAGGACACTCAAACAGTAACAACCCCATTGGGGCTTTGCTCATGTACAGGGAAATGCAACAATTGGGTTATTTACCAAATCACTTCACGTTCCCCTTTGTGCTCAAAGCTTGCGCCAGGAATGCCGATCACAATTACGGTAAGTGCATTCACGATCGCATCGTAAAAACTGGGTTCGAGTCAGATTTATATGCTTCTACTAGTTTGATCCACATGTATGTGTCGTGTGCTGATTTGGAGGCTGGCGAAAAGGTGTTTGATAAAATTCCCAGCTGGAATGTCGTCGCATGGACTACGTTGATTGCCGGTTATGTCAACAATGATCAGGCTAGGAACGCTATAAGAGTATTTAAGGAAATGGAGTTTCAGAAAATCGAGCCTAACGAGATCACTATGGTGAATGTTTTAGTTGCTTGTGCTCAGAGTAGGGACCTAGAAACAGGAAGATGGGTCCATGATCGTGTTCGTCAAATTGGGTTTGATTCCATCCGATCGAATTCAAATTCAAATGTCATTCTTGATACCGCCATTTTAGAAATGTACGCGAAATGTGGTAGCTTAAAGGTTGCAAGAGCGTTTTTCAATGAGATGCCTCAGAGAAATGTGGTGGGATGGAATTCCATGATCGGTGCATATAACCAATACGGCCGGGCTAACGAAGCTCTAAGACTCTTTGTAGATATGAAAATTGCTGGGTTTAATCCAGACGAAGCAACGATGTTGAGCTTACTTAGTGCTTGTGCCCATCTAGGAGCGCGGGGTCTGGGTCAAGGACTTCATGCTTATGCAGAGAAAAACAGTATCGTCAACGATGTCGCCATTGGAACTTCTCTCATGGACATGTATGCCAAGACAGGAGACACACACAGTGCACTCCAAATCTTTAATTGTTTGCGAAGGAAAGATGTGATGGCATGGACAAGCATGATCATAGGCTTGGCCATGCATGGACATGGTGAGGAAGCACTGTCACTCTTTAGAGAAATGCAAAGGGTTGACAGTGTCACTCCTGACCATATCACATACATAGGAGTTCTATGTGCATGTAGCCATGCAGGGTTGGTTGATGAGGGGTACAAACACTTCAACTCAATGAGAGATTTGTATGGTTTAGAGCCCATAGTAGAGCACTACGGTTGCATGGTCGATCTTCTGAGTCGAGCTGGCTCGTTAATGGAGGCTGAAAGATTAGTGGAGACGATGCCGATTCAACCCAATATCGCCATTTGGGGTGCTCTTTTAAATGGTTGCGAAATCTATAACAACGTCGATCTAGCCGACCGAATAGGAAACCACTTAATGGAGTTGAGACCTCAGGGTGGTGGAGTGTATGTGCTTCTTTCTAACATATATGCCAGGGCAGGGAGATGGCAAAGAGTGAAGATGGCTAGAGAGTTGATGAGGTATAAAGGGATGGAGAAAACTCAGGGGTGGAGTTCTATTGAAGTTAAGGAGCTAAGTTCAAGGCCAAATCTAAGTGCCTCTCCATCTAACATGTACCATGAGTCATGACAACCTTGTTTTGAAAAAGAATTCAATTTCAGAAACTAAAACAGGGTTGTCTACGTGTGGGATGGAGAGGCGCTTAACTTCGGCCTTGAAACTAAGTGCTTGGTAGCAAAAGTTCATGCTGTTTGGATGAATGTTAACCATTCGATTCTATCTGTTGAAAATAATATTATAAAAATCATGCGCTTCTAAATGAAAACTGTATTAGATATTGTCAGTTTTTAATCACCACTTGGACTGACCACTAACCAAACTTTAGATCGCTTAAATGATACTAACTGTCCATATTAGTCTTCATTTGGAGAGGATCCCATTCATCCAATTTAATGCCCGAGATTGTGTTGACGGGAGTGTGTGCAACTCCATCACCAATTAAGAGGCTGGCGCCCCAAGAGTAAAAGTTCTACGATACCACGGTATCTTCAGCTTCCTTCTCGTGATACAATTTTTGGGCCCACTGACCATATCAATATTTGGCCCACCACACCAAAAATCAGCCTGATTGTTGATTCCTAACCGTAGATTTAAGCATTTTTTGTGGTATGATTTCTAGTCGATGGATTTGAGCAATTTTTAGGGTAGTAAAAATACAATGGTCAGAATTCACCAATCTGGTTGATTTTCAGTGTATGGAGCCTCCAAGAAGCGGGAGGGTCATTTGAATCAAGGTTTAAAAGAGGCCGTTATAACAGACGGGGGGTGTTACGGTTTTTCCCCTTAAAACGGCTGTTGAAACAAACTGGAACGGACGGGCAAAAACGGAATAAAAGGGGGAAAACGGAAAATAATGGAAATAACGGGAAAAAATGGCACTGAAATTCAAATTTTGATTTTCAAAAATGAAAAATAACAGAAATACCATCCTTTTTCACAAATTTTTTCAGAAAATAACGGTCGTTATGTTATTTTCTAAGCATCAAAATGGTTCCTAACATAACAAACTTTGGGGCGTTTAACATTTTATCGGCCGTTATTTTCGTTAAAACGGCATTATTTTAAAACCATGATTTGAATTGCATGATTATAATTTCAAAAAAGTGTTTTTATGAATAGTTTTTTGCTATTAATGGTTCTATCTTAACCAAATGTCTATTATTTATCATTTTTGGAACAATTTGGTCAGATTTTAACCCAAGATCAATATGCTAGATATGCTTCTTCTGGCAGTTAAGATTTATGAGGGCGTAAAACCCCAACAGAAAAGGAACAAAATGCTGGGCATTCCAAAATTATAGCACCCTTTACAGATTAACTATACAGTATACCAACTTATTCTATACAACAGAATAGTATACATACCAAGTTAAACTCTTTCTGATCTCTCTTTCATCACAATCCCCTCTAGAATCCCATCTGCTCCAAAATTACCAGAGAATTCTCGAGGTTCTACTGGACCTGGCAACTGGAAAGAGACCGCGAATTGTCCTGGGGGACAGAGATGCTGTGTTTGCATCTCAAACATCTGTGAATTCTTGTAAACCACTTTCTCGCCTGTCGTGGTAACTCCCTTTATCAACACCCGTCCATCAGTTTCAACTTCGCAACTGAATTCCCCTGCAATCACAAAGTCAACAATCATACAACTAAAGCCATTCCAATAGACATACTGACATGAGAAAAGATTCGCTGGTCCCTGGGACCTTCAAACTTTGAAGGTTCCCCTGCCAAAATGTCTGATATGTACTTCGAGGCCTAAACCCAACCCACGTTAACCCTTTGGTTAGTTGGTTAAGGGTGGTTAACAAATGGTACGTGTCAGACATTTTGGTAGGGGACCTTCAACGAATTTTTTCTCATACCGACATAGTGGCGTTTCTGGAGCAGTTATTAGTTTAGTAATTGATCACTTTTAGTCCTAATAAGCAACCAACGTACTTTCATCCTTTCTTACACCTGGAAGGGATATTCGAAACAAATAAGCATCATCACAGACACCGATGTCCACCAGTCCTATCAGTGGTCCAGTTGGCCTCTCTGCCACACTCCCAGTCAATGCAATTCCACTCTTGGTGGCAGCAACAATGTTATTCCACTCCTCAGTAGTCGGATGAGATGGAAGAAAGAGCATTGCAGGTCCTACTCTCTCGTCAGGCCCTGCTTTCACTTCAGTTGGCAACGATGTCATACTATTGTATGGCAAAGATGAACCGTAAGGCACGCTATTGACAGGTGTCACATCATGAACTGTCCCATCATGAACGGGAACGTCGGGAAGGTCCTCATCTTCCAGATGACCATTTTCTCGCTTTCTTTTCCGAGAACTCCGAGAGGACCTTCTGAGGGATGACTCTCCATTAGACTCCTGCAGTTCCCTATTATTATCTATAAGCCCACCAATTCCAACACCCCCATACCTTGCAGCATCTCTATCCAGCAGCAAATCCTCAAGCCCCGTTAGCCTCTTAAACCTTTCAACATCCTCTGGTTTTATATAAGAAATTTCTGGGTTGTTGATGAATACGATGTTCTCGACGATTTTATAACGATCTCTGTAACGGGACTGGGGATGCAAATGGGGAGGAAATAGATCAGGAAACTGACGGTTATCAGAAGTAGGCTCCTCCTGTGCTGGGGTGAAGAGATTCCCTTGGAAGAACTGGTGCAACAAGGGTAGCTTCACTACGACAGATTGGTCTGCCTTCCTAAGTACATAATAGTATACCCGCTCTGCTTCTACAGTTTTCATTTGCGACCCAGCTAGTTGGTCAGAAGTATATTCTGGGAGTCCCTCGGCTATTCTCTGCAGAACCGACTTTTTGGGCCTCTCTGCCTTGAGATCTGGTCCAAAGTAGGTACCCATGATGAAGAGCAAGAGAAAACGCTGATCATCATTCGTCATCATCCAATTGGGTATTGTGGTGGAGTCAGATGCCATGGGAGTGAGACACTCTTCAGCCCGGAACAAGCTGTCCATGTTGCAGTCTGTAAGAAGTAACACGGTTTTAAGGGACAAAATATAAATAAATTAATGAAAGAGCTTCTTGCAGTTCTTTTTTCTGTGCAGTGTGATCACTGTCCACACTAGTACTGATATCGATCTTCCACATAAACATCAGTATACAGCATAGACAATTTGTTGAAGATCCAATGTAAGTTAACATAGTCAGAATGAGTTTTTGGTTATGGCCCATCAAAGAGGAGGTGCTGATTCTGTGTTAATGCACAGGTGGGTCATCCGTACCATGTGAGATGAATACACTAACAAGTAACAACAACAACGATCATTGCAACCACCATATCTTAGACTCCTACATAGTTTTGTGAGTTGTCAGACTGAAGGAAAATTTTTATGGGACGTCAGCTCTCAAATATACAATGATGGACTTCAGCAGGATCAATACTACAAGGTCTAAATTACATTGTATGTGAGTGTTCATAGTTTCTACGTAATGAGTCATGTTTCTACACTCCATTGGAGTCAATTTTTCTGTGCAGCAACCCACTTTACAATACCGTATGCAAACATGTGATCTGGGGTTCAATTAGAAGTTGCTTCTAGTAAACATGCAAAGGCATGAATGATGTATTCTCACCATTATTAGATCTCTTATTATTCTATACACATACTTCAGAAGTAGAAGATACCTCACCCTTAGATTTCATCAAGCACATCCACTTGCATGCAGCATAGACAATGTGTTGAAGATCCAATGTAAGATAGCAGAATGATTTTTTTTAATTATGGCCCATCAAAGAGGTGCTGACTCTGTGTTGATGCACAGGTGGGTCATGCATACCATGTGATATGAATACTAACAAGTAACAACCACAATGATCATTGCAACCACCACATCTTAGACTCCTACATAATTTTATGAGTTGTTAGACTGAAGGTAACGTTTATGAGACATCAGCTATCGTATATACAGTAATGGACTTCAGAAGGATCAGTACTACAAAATCTAAATTACATTGTACATGATTGTTCATAGTTTCTACATGAAGAGTCATGTTTCTACACCCCATTGGAGTCAACTTTTCTGTTCACAACCCACTTCACAATAGGGTATCAAGACGTGTGATCTGGGGTTCAATTAGAAGTTGCTTCAAATAAAAGTAAATATGAAAGGCCTGAACACGTTTTCTCACCATTATTAGATCTAAGAATCTTAATATACATTTAATATAGTTCTTATAATTCTATAAACATACTTCAGAATTAGAACATACATCACCCTTAGATTTCATCAAGCATATCCATTTGCATGGGAATCATTATCAACAAATAAAACAAAGTGACGTTAAGGCACTCAACGAAGCAATGAGTGCATGACCCCAAGCATCACATGCACAATAAACCAAAGTTGAATAAATATAGTTCTTATTATTCAATAAACATACTTATTAAGTATTTCATCAAGCATACCCATTTGCATGAGAATCATAATCAACAAATACAACAAAATGACTTTAAGCACTCAAAGAAGCAATGAACACACGAACCCAAACATCACATGCACAATAACAGCAGAACATTTATTATTTCTTAGAGGAAAAAGATATCTACAATGTCTAGTTAACTTGCAAGTTTTATACTCAAAGAAGCAATGAGTGCATGACCCCAAACATCACGTGCACAATAGCATAATTCCTATTATTTCTTGGAGGAAAACGATATCTACAATGTTTAGTTAATTTGCAATTTTACACTGCAATTGACTCTCAGATTTGAATTTTGGACAAACTAGTGAAAACTAAACAAAGCTAAGGTACGATCCCATCAACCAGTACAGTGTGATACACAATCCAATGACCTAGACAACTAATGAACATTTAATCACTAAATAAAGGTAAGGGACAACCCCTTCGACCAGAACAGTGTAGTGAACACACTCTGATTATTAGAACTAGACACCAAATGACAAATCAAAGAGTTGTCATTGAAGCAATGTACTAGAACTTGTAGAGTCAACTCAAAAATTGGCCAAATTGACTCAATAGGCTTCAAGTTGATTTGATCTAAAACTCAACCAACAAAAAAAATGATGACCACTCGAGTCTGCTCGTCAAATTACTCAAAAACTTGGTCAATAGACGAGCCGAGAAATTAAATGAGTCGTGATAGTAGGTTTTGTTTAAATAAAAGCATTTTTGTCCAAATGCCGAGGATTACTTAAAAGCAACGGAATCCTATATTGAGAAGCCAAACAATTACGTCCGACCCTTTTGTTTACAATAAACGGTTCCTGATATTGGAAGCCAAAAATAATTGATATATTTCTTATAGGAGAAAGAGATGTTTTTGTTCATTTAATTTTACCGAGAATAGCTTATTGTTATTTAACTAAGGGTTGAGGAAAAAAAGAGATAAATAAATTGAACTTTTAAGCTGCAAAATCCTACAATAGTGCACTTCAGGTGGACACCTCTAACGCCGAGGCATTGAAAAATTTGTAAGAGTGAGGCATACATCTTTCCTAAAGCCACAGTGGATGATCCGTATACTTTGTGAGCTTTTACTTTTTTATACAATTATACTTAGCTTCATGGTGTTATTGGGATTGGGGAAGTCTCACCTTGAGGTGGGCATTGAGACGTTAGCCTCAAATACCTTTTAAATATATGTATATATAACAGTCTACACTATGTAGAGATTAACCTATGGATTGGATGGTTACTCTTCTATATCAGTTTAATTTTGCATTGAAGATCTACTACAACAAACATATCATTCAATGAGTCCCACCCCCTGCATGTGAACTGCATGTTGAATGAGGATGGCATAATCGTTTGTGGAGGAAGAGAATACTAGATGATCTCTTTCTTATCACATTAAATTCTGATTTCTAGGTTCACGCGATTTGGGCCACAAATTCTGATTTCTGATTCCTAGATGTTCTCTTTCTTATCGCATTAAATTCTGATATCTAGGTCCACACGATTTGTTCACATGGTTTAGTTCCACATCAAAAGAAAACATCATCAAGAAACCCACATTCTAAATAAGACTTGAAAGTCCTTGCTTTCTTTAGGTTTTAAATGGCTTTCCAATATCAGAAACCGTTTGGATTCTCAATATAGGATTCCTTTGCTTTTAAGCAATCCTCGGCAATTGGACAAAAATGCTCTTATTTAAACCAAACCTATTATCACGACTCATCTAATTTCTCGGCTCGTCTATTGACCAAGTTTTTGAGTAATTTGATGAACATACTCGAATGTTCATCATTTTTTTTTTGGTTAGTTTTCGTCAGATTCAAAACCCCCAAAGCTATCATCAATGATAGGGGTGCACATTTCTGCAATAGGATCTTTGAGCAGCTTATGAAAAAGTAAGGGGCCACCCACAAGGTAGCCCTAGCTTATCATCCTCAGACCAGTTGTCAGGTAGAAGTCTCGAACAGTCAAATAAAGCAAATCTTAGAGAAAACAATCAATACTACTCGTAAAGACTGGTCTACCTATTTTACTAACTCTCTTTCGGCTTATCGTACTGCCTTCAAGACTCCTCTGAATATGTCTCCGTATCGGTTGGTTTTTGGGAAACCCTATCACCTCCCTATAGAGTTAGAGCATCGTGCCATCAAATCAACTTGAAGCCTATTGAGTCGATTGGCCATGTTTTGAGTTGACTCCACAAGTTCTAGTACCTTGCTTCATGCTTTAGGCCATTAAAACGACTCATCCCACACTTCCACATTTACATTCAATGTTGACTTTTTCCGGCAAATACTCTCAATATCACCTCAAAATGTTCAACCTTCAAATCACAAGACTTGTCCCTCCACTACAGAATCGTTAATGCATTAACTAGGTGAGGGTACAGGCCCACAATATCTCATTATCACACCTCAATGGACCTGAAGTCTTATTGTCCAGTAAAGATATAGTGAAAATGCACTGCCTTGCCCATCTATCCTGTTTCATGCCCCATGTTAACAGGTGTCAGCAGAAACAGGAGTGAGGGTTCAGCAACAAACAAATAGACCAAAGAAGAATAATGCAACTTCATGGCCTGCAAGAAGGGAACACCCCGACAAGCAAGGCTTAGGCCTAATGATCACTGTAGGGTTCAGCTCACTCCTACCACCATAATCCGCCATAATTGGGTCATCCATCCCCCAGCACCCTAAGCACTCTTCTTTACCAAAAAAAGATTACGCGACTTACCTTCTAAATCTGAACCTACTAATAAGTGTAAATAACAAAATTATAAATCCAAATATATTAAGAAACACAATCTGCAACATTGTTTCAATTATTGATTTATTTATGTTTGTGCAGTTTGTGCATTACTTGTTCACTGAATGTATGTTATCATTCCTGTATACATAAGACTTACAACATAAGCAACAACAGCCTTTACATTTTCGACATTACGATATTCAGTCACAAAATCAATAGTTACTGGCTACTCAAAAGTTTCACTGATTCATTCACATACAGGAGTATAATCATACATGTCTAGAGTTAGCAAAATAACCGCTTTAGCGATAAAGAATATCTTGCCCCAAAAATATTCCAGATAAACTAGGTAAGTTCTTGAAACAGAAACACATCTTTTACAGTCTGGCTGCCCTTCTCAGAACGCAAGAGATGCCTAAGAAAGCTCGACCTCATTAGTACTCAACAGCAATTACATGCGTTGGAATTGCAGCAATTGCTTAGCAGCAGATACAAAAGCAGCATCAATGAAGAATAAAGAAATGTTGTTGTCATGCAGCTTAGCACTGACACATGCATTGGTGTCAGACATCCTGATCCCAACCAACACAATATGGTGAGTTGGTGTCATGTCTTTATAGTTGATTCAAGATATTATGATCATAAGCATCCAGCTAATGGATTCCTGGGGCGTAGGTAAGCAGGGTTCTACAATGTAAACTTCCATGCTACGGAGTATGGTCAGAAGGTTAATAAATACTGAATCAGCTTTACGGATATCAGCATCAAAGTGAATGGGTTTCAAGTTTGGAGGTAAGCAGGCACCTGCAATGAAAATGTTTGAGCTAGAGTATGATCAGAGGGTTAATAAATATTCAATCAAATCTATGGCGTGAGCATCCAAGCTATTAACTCAACGGAAAAAGATGGGACATGTGTTATCATATACGTATTTCTATGTACATCTCATGTATAACCCCTTGAGGGTATTTTTGTCTTTTTTGTATTCTCCTTTACATAAATAAGAATTATGGAGTCATTGTGACCTAAGCACAATAGACATCCTTTCTTCTCTCCTCTATCCTCTCTATTCTCTCCTCTCTTCTCTAAAACCTAAACTTAACCCTAATTCCTTGAATTCAACTTGGTATTAGAGCCCTATTGAAGATTTTTTAAGAGAATTCGAACAAGAGCGCAACCAGCAAATGATGACATCATCAGAGCCACACGGCTGACGTCATCACCCGTACGGACAGGGTACTCCTCTCACCCTGAAACTCTAGGGTTTGATAGATCTTGATTTTTAGATGTTTTCGGTGATTTTTTGAGAATTTTTGGAGTACATCTGGTTGGTTTTTTGCTCAATATTCCAAAAAAATCAGGAAAAATCGTTTTTCGAACCAGTTCCTTTTTGGAACCCTTCTCAGCTTTTTTCCTTGGTTTTTTTCCATCGATTTGGTCATCTACTATCATATCTACATGCTCATACTCTTTTTTTTCCAAACCATTGAGTATTGAAGGTGTTGTGAGGGTTTTTCACACCCTAGTTACCGCCGGCAACGTTATTAAGTCCTATAGGACTTTCGGTTGGGCTCCAAACTTCCCCAACTTGACCTCAAACCTCCACAAATGCCTTCTAATGGCGCTCTAGGATGCTTTTATTCATCCTTATGGTGTTGCTCCCTATCCATAATCCTATTTTTTTGATGTTCAAAGGTCTATATGGGTGTTCCTTGCTCACCTGCTCTCATTAGGAATCTGTCTTTTGCTCTTGGAAACTTTTTTTGGGTATTGTAGGTTTTGTTCTTGCCCCCTTCACCCCTTTGCTTCCTTGTTATGGCAAATCCACATCCCTCGGGCACTCCATCTCCCTCGGATACTCCCTCAGTCTCAGTTGTTAGCACAGACTCCTCTTCCAGAGGCACTGGAGGACTTATGATGCAACAAGTGATGTATGAGAACCCCGGGTTGCAGATTACATCAGTTAACTCAATGGCACTAATTATCTGGAGTGGGCTAGAGCAGCACGTTTGTTTATTGGAGGCCATGGGAAGATGGGACACTGCACAGGACGAACAAAAGAGCCTAAGGAAAATGATTCCATGTTTGATCAATGGGAAACTGAGAACCTTTCGGTTCAATCTTGGTTGGTCAACTCCATGGAGCCTCACATTAGTTGTGGTTTCCTCTTCATGCGTACAGCCCAGGATGTGTGGGAAACCGCCAAGAAGACCTACTCACAGCATCAGAACACTGGTAGAGCATATCAGTTGAAGCAGAGCATCTCTCGTCTTCGCCAGGGTGACAAGTCCCTCTCTGATTATTTTGCAACACTTCAGAGTATGTGGGAGGAGTTAGACTATTACTATTCATAGCACCCTCCTACTCCAGACGAGGTAGTCATCTACTAGAAGCACCTTGATGAAGGCAGGATATTTGAGTTCCTTTCTGGACTCAACTCCTCTTATGAGTTGGCTAGGGTTCAGATCCTCAGCAGCCGTACTCCTTTGCCCTCTCTTAGCGAGGTTTATTCATATATGTAGAGTGAGGAGAGTCGCCGACTATACTCCCAGGATGAGTTTCCAGTTCACGAGAGATTAGCGCTTGTCACCTCATCGCCTATGCAGACTCATGCCCCTCATGCTCTTGCATCCGCTTCAAAGCCTCAGCAGACTCAGGGGAGTCGACCCCCTCAGTTCGCTACTCCCTCAGCTGGCCGACCTTCGTCCTCCAAGGAGAGGTCCAAGTGTGACTTCTGTGGTCGCCTTGGGCATGTGAGAGCAACTTGCTGGAAGTTACATAGTCGCCCTCAGTCGTCTGCTCCTCGCTCCAGTCAGTCCAGCTCTTCTGGTGCCCATTCAGCTAGTATGGATACCTCCACACCATCTCCAGGCCAGTCTCACCAGAGTTCTTCCTCACAGGCATCTGCTGGTCCTTTGGCTGCATCTGAGCTTGCCGGGCTTCGACGCTTGCTCTCTCAACTGGATGGTCCTACTGCCACATCCTCCTTTGCTCAGTCAGGTATCATCAGATCTGCCCATCATGTGTCCAATTCCGCTCCCAGTCCTCCATAGATCATTGATTCAGGGGCTTCGGAACACATAACGGGTATGTCTTCTTTATTTTCTAGCTATTTCATTTGTTATGGCCGAGATAAGGTTAGAACTGCAGATGGCACTTTATCTTCTATATCTGGGAAAATGGCTGTTCTTCCCTCTCCTCAACTGCCACTTGCATCTGTTTTACATGTCCCCAATTTCACATCTAACCTATTATCTGTTGGCGCTCTTACTAAATCTTTGAATTGCAATGTGACTTTCTTTCCTTCATACTATGTCTTTCAGGACCTCGAGACGAGGAGGACGATTGGCACTGGACATAAAGCTGATGGACTCTACCTTCTTGATGGACGGCCTTCTGAGCTAACAGCATTGCAGTCTTCTAGTAGTAGTAGGAGTAGAATAGCTTCTGTGTTATGTTGGCATGCCCGTCTGGGGCATGTCTCTTTTCAGTACCTCAAACTGTTATTTCCCGCTTTATTTACTTCTGTCTTGTTATCTGACTTGCATTGTAAGACCTGTGAGCTCTCGAAACATTGTCGATCTACTTATCCTTCAAGAGGTAATCGAACTTATGTTTCCTTTGATCTCGTGCATTCTGATGTGTGGGGTCCTTCCCCTGTGATTTCCATTTTTGGCTTCCGCTACTTTGTTACTTTTGTTTATGACTATTCTCGATGTACATGGGTTTATCTTATGAAAACCAAAGATGAGGTTCATGCCATTTTTAAGGGTTTTCATAAGATAATCCTCACTCAGTATGGTGCCTCCATCAAGGTCCTTCGTTCTGACCAGGGTGACGAGTATATATATGGGGGGCTCCAGCAATATTTTTTAGACCATGGGATTTGTCACCAAAACTCTTGCAGTTACACCCCTCAACAAAATGGTGTAGCTGAAAGAAAGATGCGACATCTGACTGAGGTGGCTCGATCTCTTTTGATCGGCTCCAAAGTCCCCAAATCTTATTGGTCGGATGCAGTTTTAACTGCTGCTTATTTGACTAACAGAATGCCTTCTCGTGTTCTCAACTTCAAGTCTCCTCTACAGGTTCTTACTCCTGATGCTACCTTACTCACAATCCCTCCTCGTATCTTTGGGTGTGTATGCTATGTACACATCCTTGGTCATCATCGTACCAAACTTGATCTCAAAGCACTTAAATGTGTATTTTTGGGTTACTCTCCTTCCCATAAAGGGTATAAGTGTTATCATCCTTCCACAGGAAAGAAGTTTGTGTCCATGGATGTTACCTTTAGAGAGGATCTACCTTTTTTCTCCACCTCTCTTCAGGGGGAGACTAGTAGTGAAGAGAGGTGTGAGGATGTTCCTCTTCCTACTATATTACTCTCTCCTCCCTATCTTGAGAGGTCTTAGACTACTCTACCTGCTACTAAGGCTGACAACGCTCCTGCTCAAAAGGAGCTCATCGTCTATCGCAGAAGGGAGAAAGTCACAGCTGATCCTGTTCCAGTGGTACCATCCTCGGATCGAGGTAATTCTCCTTCTCTCTCTATATCTGTCATCTCTCCTTCTACTGATACTTCTGATCTTCCAATTGCTTTAAGAAAAAGAGTCAGAAGCTGCACTCAGCATCCTCTGAGCCACTTTGTCTCCTATGATGCCTTGTCCCCCTTCTATAAAGCCTTTGTCACGTCCCTTTCCACTATTCCTATATCTTCTTCAGTGGCAGAAGGATTAGCTCAACCAAGATGGAAAGCGGCTATGATAGACGAAATGAGAGCTCTGGACAAGAATAGGACATGAGAGCTTGTTGACTTGCCAAGAGGCAAGAAACCTGTGGGTTGCAGATGGGTATTCATAGTCAAGTACAAGGCAGACAGGTCAATTGAGAAGTACAATGCGAGATTAGTTGCCAAGGGGTACACCCAGACCTATGGGATTGACTATGTGGAGACCTTTGCACTTGTGGCAAAGATGAACTCCATCAGGGTGTTGTTGTCATTGGCAGCAAACCAAGAGTGGCCTTTGCATCAGCCGGACGTGAAGAATGCTTTTCTTCATGGGGACCTACATGAAGAAGTGTACATGGTTCCTCCTCCTGGATTCACTCCACCGGGAAATAGTAGCAAGGTGTGTCGACTGAAAAAAGCCCTATATGGGCTTAAACAATCTCCAATGGCATGGTTCGAGAGATTTACCCTAGCTGTAAAGAAGCTAGGTTATACTCAAAGTCAGGCCGATCACACCCTCTTTGTGAAACATCAAGGGAAGAACACCACTGCCCTCATCGTTTATGTTGATGACATCATTCTCACAGGGAATGAGAAGAGGTGGCTAAGCTAAAGCGTCAGTTAGCAGAGGAATTTGAAATCAAAGATCTAGGACCTCTCAAGTACTTCCTAGGCATCGAAGTTGCAAGATCTAGTCAGGGGATCTTTATCTCTCAGAGGAAGTATGTCTTAGATTTGTTGCAAGACTTAGGCAAGTTGGGTACCAAATCAGTGGATACTCCTATAGAGCAGAATCACCAGTTAGCAGATGCCAGTGGTGAGCTACTACAGGATGTAGGAAGCTTTCAGAGACTAGTTGGGCGTTTGATCTATCTCTCTCTGACTCGACCCGACATTGCCTATGCAGTGAGTGTGATCAGTTAGTATATGCACTCACCCAGAGGTGTTCATCTAGAGGCAGCACATCGGAAGTCTTCTGTTTGAGAAGAATGGCCACATGCGTGTAGAGGCGTATACCGATGCAGATTGGGCAGGAGCCAAAGATGATCGGAGGTCTACTTCTGGATATTGCACCGTTGTTGGAGGCAATTTGATCACTTGGAGAAGCAAGAAACAACCAGTAGTCGCCAGATCTAGTGCAGAAGCCGAATTTAGAGCAATAGCTCATGGTTTGTGTGAGATGCTATGGTTGAAAGTGTTGGTTGCTGAACTTGGTTTCCCCGTCTCAGGGTCTGTGAGCTTGTATTGTGACAACAAGGCCGCCATCAGCATTGCTCACAATCCTGTTCAGCATGATCGTGCCAAACATATTGAGGTGGATCGACACTTCATTAGAGAGAAGACTGTTTCTGGGGTAGTGTGCACCCCATTTGTGAAGACTAATGAGCAGGTTGCAGATGTTTTCACAAAAGGAGTTCCCAGCTGGCAAGCTGGCAACTCCATAAGTGTTTATGCAAGTTGGGCATGAGAGATATCTATGCGCCAACTTGAGGGGGAGTGTTATCATATACGTATTCCTATACGTATTTCTATGTACATCTCATGTATAACCCCTTGAGGGTATTTTTGTCTTTTTTGTATTCTCCTTTACATAAATAAGAATTATGGAGTCATTGTGACCTAAGCACAATAGACATCATTTCTTCTCCTCTATCCTCTCTATTCTCTCTTCTCTCTTCTCTAAAACCTAAACCTAACCCTAATTCCTTGAATTCAACTACATGGTCCCTAAAATATAGAAGACTTCATAGATTAGAGGTTTAAAACCATCCTATTTGAGTTGATTTTTGGCATAAGAGATCTCCTAGGCAAGACCCATTGTAGGGTCCTACCATCCTGCACGTGTTTGGGTACACCACTTCTTGGGAATAACAGTCATTTTTTAATACTAGTACCATAGATTGCCGTTTCTGAACCAAGTATCATCGATCCAGGTGTTAGGACTCCTGAGTACTAATATGGTAGGTAGCACAAAACTAGGAGAAAAGAATAAATTGTTTAAGTGTCCAACAAATTAAAGGGGTCCTAATGTAGTAGTTAGCATTAAATTCAGAAGGTAATGAAGATTTAAGTTGTCTAACAAATTAATAAGAGATGATTGCAGGGAGATTTTTTGATACGGTTTGGACGGAGAATTGAAGTTTTGGTGGGGCTATTTATGTATAGCAAAAAACAAAAAAAAAAACAAGATTAATGTTTTAAGGAGAAAAAAATTGTGTGTGCTTGGCACTTTGGAGGCTTGGGTTTCCTCAAACTAACCCCCTCTCTCTCTTCTTTTCTTCCCTATTTTCTTCTGTTCTTTAATCACCATTGATAGAAGGCCATAGAAATGATTAGACATGAAAAAGAACACATACGATATGGACTTCGGAACTTAGACCTGCCAAAGTATAAAGATTTATGATTTAAATACAAGCAAGTTGTACTTAATAAATCGAAATCAGAGCGATCAGTGTCCATAACCTCTCCCAGCAAAAATTAAGTTTTTAAAACTAATTTTTCTCCTCGTTGATAGCTCCACAAATCCAAAACTATAGACCCATTTGACAAATACCGAACCCACTAATCGTTCGAAGGTCCATTATAAGTTTTCAGACAACAGTAACTGATCCAGACAAAAGCAGAAGACTAAAAATCAAAACCCTAACATGCAGAAACCTGTGATAAACACTACATTAGAACTAACCATCACTCCCGTCATGCAATTTCACAAACTAAAACTAGTATGAAAGACTACAAACATAGACAACTAAGATTCTATCAAGTTTATTCAGAACTACAGAACTGAAATCGAAGCTGAATAATTGAACGTCTTACAAAAACATCTGAGAAAAATGAAACAAACCCAGATAAGATGGTGAGTTGATCAAGACAAACCGAGCAGAACGAACTGATCTGATGAGCCAGATGCTAGAGTGATTGAACAGGAGAGGAAAAAATAGAGAACGGAAGAGAAATTGATATTCCTTTTGCCCTGGCAGACCTAAACGCAGAGGTTTAGGCTTCAAAAGTAAAAGTGGGATTATGGGAGAGTGTGAGCGGGGAGCACCGAAACTTGTTAAACGATCCGGGTTGCATGCACGCGGACTGGAAGTCCAAAATCAAATTGAATGTGCGGCTGGGGGAAAAAGTTTGCTCCACGCGCCAAAATAAGGTTTTTTTTTTTTTTTGCTGAAGTTACTCCCTTGTGTGTAGTACAACTTTGCTGACGGACGATAATATTAGTCACGTGGCACACTCTTAGAGACCACTGACCGTATGGATGCTTGGCACATGCCGCACATCCCTAGGTGGACCTACATACCAAAATCGGCCTGATTAGTAATTTCAAACCTTTGGATCTTTGTACCCAATTAACCCCAAATAATGTTTACGGTTAAAAATCAACCCATGAAAACGACTCGGATCTAAGGCTTAGAAATCACTAAGCAGATTGATTTTGGTATGTAAGTCCACCTAGGGATGACTATTCTATGGTCTATAAGAATATGGCACATGGCTCATAATACAGACTTCGGTCAGCAAAGTTCTACTCCTCGTTGTGGCAATAAAACGTGCCACGTACATTCCCCGTCCTTTTCGAGTGCACGGGCATGAGTTTATTCGACGCACAATACCACAACAAAAAACAGCTGCATCCAAAAAAAATTCACCACATTGCACTCTGCTCGCTGACCCCATGTTGATGGATCCCACAACCAAAAATCAGTCTGATCAGTGATTTATAGCCATTACATTGAGCATTTTTTTTTTATCATGGCCTCTATGAACAGGCCCATGAATGAGTTCAAAGCCCATGATGAAAATGATCGGGCGTTTGGATGGAACACGGTTCGTTGGCGCTATATTGGATGTATGGGGCAGTGTTGTCACCAGGTTGGATATGCTCACTTTCTCCATTAACATTTTCCACCTAGGGCGTCTTTGAATGAAAAAAACATCTGGGAAATGCCTAAGATTGCTGATTGATTGCAACGGAGAACACATTTCAATTATGTGAGAAAATAAAGGCATATTTTCAGGTAGAAATGAACTCTCAGCTATCTGGATGGGAAATGAATTCCAGGTTTAGTGGGGAAAATTATCAAGATTTAGGGCCTGTTTGGTACGTGAGAAAAAGAGTTCCGACGGCGAATATTTAGCCAGGCGAATATTATCTTGGCTAAATATTTGCTCAGAGCAATATTTAACAATGTTTGGTACGTGTACGAGCTAGCTCACTTCAGCTTACTTCATTTTCTTTCAATTTGAGTGGGTCCCACATATCAAAGTAAGTCAAAAATAGGCTCGGCGAGTGCGGGAACCACATTATGTCAAAGAATAAAAAAAAATTATTTTTATATTTTTTATATATTAAAAAATTAATTTTTATTGAAAATAGTGATTTTCCGGCGAGAAAATAAAATTTTCTCACCAAGGCATAATCGGCGTGAAAATATTTTCACAGGGGGGGGGGGTGGGGGTGATCAAATGTTTTCCCGCCGCGGAGGGCAAATATGAGGGCCCGGCTAAATATTTGCCGAGGGCAAGTGGCTGCCAAACGCAGCCGGGCGAATATTTGCTTGGCCAAATATTTTATTTGCTCGCCGCGGAGCGTTACCAAACAGGCCCTTAAATGGCTTGGTACGTCAAATCTATGAATCTATGGTACATTGACACTGGATTGAAGATTATTTCGTACGAAAATTTGAAATTTAAAGGATATTATAATTTCATTGGTTTGTTCCTTAAGTTAAAAAAATTTCAAATTTCATTTTTTTTTTGTAAAATATTTAAAAATTAGACAAATGCTATAAGTTGATAACAGATAAGTTTTTATCTATAATTTGACATGGACAGCCGTCACCATTGGATTTCCCTTCCAACAACAGCTAACAGTATGGCCTCTCCCAGCTCAAAGGGTCCGGGTTGATGAGCATTAATATACTTCAGCCTCGTTGATTTTGGACTGTTGTCCATATATTTATGGAGTTTAATGGGGGAATTGAGAAAACCAGGGTTTAAACTTGTTCCTCCACATTAAATTTAAAAAGCTGCAAAAAATAAAGTAATGTCACCAATAGCTCAAAATTTACAAGATCACTATATCAAGCTGACAGCAGATGACAACATGTGTTGACAAGGCAAACATAATATTTGATTCCCACGTAGAAAATAAGCAACCACATGCAATGTTGATTAAATGTACCGGTATTACTTTCGATTCTATTTATATTGCACTAGCCTAAAGCATTATCGATTAAGACAAAAAAAAAAAAACTACAAAAGGAAGACAGCAATCACCACCCATTCAACAGAGAAACCACCTACACTATACGGGAAGTATTTAGAGGTATTCAGCTTTCTCCACACAAATCAGCTTTTTCCAGCTTACATCTTGAATGTAATTCCAACACTGAACATCACTCCATGTTTGAAAGAAGTTTTGATGAGCCAAAATACTGCAAACCCGTTTAACAATATGAGTATATGCATAGAACAATTATTGAGAAAGTGCTAACCATAACAAGCGAACAGATGAAAAGTTTAGGGATGATTATTTTATACAAACATTATTCTAGAGAAAAACAGCCACAAAATATTTCAGGTCCACAAATAACCAGCCAGAAGAAACTTTTGGATTCCACTTCAGTCATTCTCTAGGAATATCAATCTATTATTATGGGGCTTTCAATTTCCACCCCTTGATATTTATTATATATAATGGAACAACAATTTTCATGTTGTAAACAATTTAATAGGGGAGATGAACTCAAAAAAAATAAAAATGTAAGTTTCACCTGTGCAACTTATTTCCTCTATAGTTGAGCCAACAATGTGGAACTGATTTCTGAGAAGTGTCTTATTCTATTTGCTGTAATTCGTATAGTTTCAACCGTTCCATTTAATTAATCATGCAGGTTGCAGACTACAATACTGAAGATGAAATTTATTAATTGCAAAACAATTCCACAAAATTTAGGAAAATACAACACAATTCGACCCCCCTCTATTTCTTACTTAGGTGATCCATTTTTTATGATGCGCGGAAGAGAATACTAATGATAACAAGGGTTTCGGCAGAATAAAGAGAACCTGTAGATTAGGGCTTAGGATTCTATGGAATAAACTTCAAACATAAGAAACTGAGAAATATCTCAAAAAATTCAAGAGTTTAAACTTCATACATCAATCTCTGGAACTAAATCCTCTTCCTGTATGTAGTGATAGAGAGTGGCCGCGTGTCATCTCACAAACCCACAGAACAACCACATTACAATTACACAACACCTAGGGAATCAACTACTACAGGAAAACACATGTGGGATCACCCTACTACAAGACATAAAAGACAGCCTGCCATCACCAAGAAGATGCATACTATTTTTTTTCACTCACGTGAGCCTACTCTAAGAAGCTACTAATCTTTTAATGGATTCAGATGAATATGTGGAAGAATCCCAAATTCGAGCCTCCTGCATCATTCCCATTTCTAGTCAGGATCTATACTATGCTTGAATTTACAAGAACTTTAACACAATATAAGAGAAACATAACATTACAGAAGTAAAGATACAAACAACACTTTAAAAACTCTCAGAAGCTTCCACAAATAAAACTCAGAATACTTAAAGCTAAGTCTTCTCTCCAACTAAGCTTCTTCCTTAAAGAGGCACCTCCTTCTATAGGCCAAGGGATGGATTCCAAACTTGTTTAAGTCCATCGACTTAAGAGGTGATGGAGTCTTAAGGTATCTCATTTATTTCCTTTCATACTTTATTTAAAATTATTTTCATGTTCACATTAAAGAAAATTGACACATGTCTACCTTTACATAAATGAAGGTTGATCTCATTTTCAATTGGAATTCTTTTCTTAAAAAAAACATTCAAAAGGTCACTAATAGACATCTTGACCTCTTTTCTTAAAGAACATATAGAAATGAGACACATGAGATAAAGATAAATACTTCCTTCATACAGACTCTCAAAAGAATCAATACTTCCTTCATACAGCTTATAATCTTATTGAAATAATACCAGCTCTCCTAACACATCATCTTACTCCAACTAATATTGCTTCTTAATAATATGTCCTAAATCAAGAGAAAAAAAGATTCCTTTTGTTTCCCTTTACGAAAAGGTAGATATAAAAATCTTACCTTACATCTTAGCGTTAACTTATGTGTATATTTTCTATATGTTCTTTTAAGAAAAGAGATCAAAGATGCATATTAATGTCCTTTTGAAAGTTTTTATTAAGAAAAGAATTTCAAGTTAAATATGATGTCAACATCCTTTTATATAAAGGTAGACATATGTCGATTTTCTTTGGTGCCAACATGAAAGTAACTTTAAATAAAGTATGAAAAGAAATAAAGGATATGTTTTTGGACTTCATCACCTCTTAAGTCCATGGCCTTAAAATAAATTTGGAATCCATCCCTTAACCTATAAAAGGAGGTTCCCTCTCTTAGAAAGGAGAAGCTTGTATGGAGAGAAAACTTAAAAGCTCCGAGTATTGTGAGTTTTGTTTGTAGAAACTTTCGTGAGATTGTGAGTTTGTAAAGGTCATGTTTGGGAATGCTTATGCAAAAGCACTATGGAAAAGCGCTTTTGCAGAAGCACTGGAAACAACTGCTGAGAAACATGTTTTCTGAAATAGCGTTTGGCAAATCATACTAGAGAATTGATGTTATGTGTAGAAGTTGGGGTTGTTGTTTGGTAAAACCAACTTAGCTTCTGGATTCTGTCAAAATGTCAAGAATACCCTTAAAAGTTATTAAGGATTCAAGGGTTTTAAAAGTTATTTTGTAATATAGAACAAAGAGGGGGGACAAAAAGGTTAAAACATGAGAACTATTTTGACGGTGATATGCTTCCCGCAAAAGCACTGAAGCACTTTTTCAAGAAACACCCTCCGAGGTGTTTCACAAAAAAGCACTTCTAGCTTCTTTTAGACGTTGGAAGCTAAAGTGTTTTTGCAAACCAAACAGAGATTTATGCTATGGAAGCGCTTCTCAACGCCATAAGGTGGAGAAGCACTTCGCAAAGAGCTCCCAAACACTACTAAAGTGTTGTTAGTTGGGAGTGTTGTTTGTATCTTTGCTTCTAGTTTCCCTCTGTTATCTCTCTGTATGTTCTCTTCTTTCCCTTTTGTAATTTTTCTTATTGTGTTATGTTAATGTTATTATGTTTTCTTTTATAATGTGTTAAAGTTCTTGTAAATTAAAGCATAGTATAGATCTATACTTGAGGTACTGAGAGCATATTTCAAGACACTAGCTTAATGAAAAACAAGGCCATAGATATAAATACAATTGAATGGAGGAACAAGGTTCATTCGCTGACCCATATTGTTGGGATAAGGCTTATGTTGATGATGACCCAACTTTTATTCTTCACACCCCAACCAATTTTACTGCTCACTTCATTCAACCATCTAACATCAGAAAGGTTGGTCACTTCAGTGTGACAGCAGAAAAATGCACTTCTCCTGCCCTTGATCAATTTATCACATTCCAAGTTGCCAATCATTATGATTCTCTTTAGGAACTTCCACTGATAAGATGTTTTAAATAAGTCTCCAACTTCGACCTCGTATTCCTGAACACTGCAATCATAGTCCTGACACATCTATACACCTCCATTCAATTGATTAATTTGATTCATAGCACAAACTCCAACAACAGTCCCTTTGTGGCAGTCGATGTTCCCTAGGGTAGTATCCCATTGTTTGTTCAATTCCTTCCAGTCTTTATTGGGTTATGCTGAATTATTTCACATAACTATCTATGAATTTCTAACTTGATAGTATAATCTAGAACAGGGGCAACATGGTTGCATCTACTTGGGTTGTTGGAATCTGATTATCCGAGTAAGATTCAATTTCAACAGAACCATTAGTTGATCAAAAGCTTCTCTCATATCCTTTCTAAAATCAGTCCATTGATGCTCAATGCTATCCATTCTAATTTGTAGATAATAAATCGCTGCATCTCATTGACAGTTGGTCGTCTAAGCTACATTTGCATCTTCCATAGTTCATTGAACCAAACCCAGTTCTATGCTCAAGAATTCAAAGTAGCTCTGATGCAAAAACTAATGCAGGACAACAGATAAGGGTTTTGGCTGAACAAAAAGAACTTGTGGATTAAGGGTTTGCATCCCACACATAAGAAACTGAGAAATATCTCGGCAGAAAAGAAAGGGATTAAACTGCATTCATCAATCTATATCCTATACCCATCCCTCTTCTTCAATTCATAGATAGAGAGAGAACATGTGTCATCTCAAAAATCCACACAAGCCGCATAACAATTACAGATCACCTACTTATAACCTATTGCATGACCTACTACAACACATAAAACATCCACCTGCTGCATCATCTACTACAAGACATAACACTGCATGTCCTACTACAGAACATAATAAGGCAACTTGCTGCATCACCAACTACAAGACATACACATATTGTTTTTTTACAAGTACAGGCCTACTGTTTTGACTCAAGCGGGCCCAATCCAGGATGCCTCCAATCTTGCAACGGATTAAGATGCAAGCACCCTCTATGGCCAGAATATCAAATTATATGCTCCTGCATCAATTTTCCTACTTCTAGGAAAATATACAGATAAAGCAGAGTTCCTTCATCTATAATTGAATTTTGAAGGCTAAAATGGTGGAAACATGAATTCAAACCTCTTATTAGAAATTACTATGAAAGAAGGAGAAATCAAATTGAGATATCAAACTCCACATCTTTGACTTAAATTAGGAAGAAAATGTGACAGAGCAATATGAAATATCGCATGATCCCAGAAAACCAATGAAGTGGACAGATAAGTGTAATAAAAGTATATGTACCAAGGTTTTAAAATTTGCGGAAATGTCTGAAATTTCAGTTTCAGTTTCAGACTGGACCGAAACCGAAACCTATAATGAGAAAAAATACAGAAATTTCTTATTTTCGTTTTAAATTTTCATATTTTTTCGAAAAATTCATTAATTTGTTCAAAAAAATTTCAGAGATCTTGAAAAATCTTGAAGAAAAAAAAACATGAATCACGCTGGGTGTGCAGGACTCAATCCAATAAAGTAAAAAAGATTGTATGAAAAAAGAACTACAACTTTTAATCCATCAAAATAAAAGATGAACTGACATCATTTGCTTGGAGAAGAATAAGAAGAACTACCATTAGCTTGCCTAGGAGAAGAACTGCCACTTCCAATGTTGAGTTCACACACTATGCAGGCTAGGAGCTAGACTGCTCCACGGCAACTCCAGATCCTCTATCGCTCTCTCTCTTCCGTTTTTCCTCTTTCACAGTGTTTCAAGATCTTATCCCCAAGAGAGAATGAGAGGACGTGTTTAATAAAGAAACGGAAAGTTGTTGAGCAAAACTTTGATGTTAAGTTCATATACTGAACTCCATGTTCACCCTCTTAAAAATGCCAAATGTAACACTCCTTCAGGCCAACTACGCCCATGGCTGTTTGGCCTACCCCTATTTGCACCTGATACCAAACAGTAGTCTTAAGGAGGTGATTATTTTATATTAGTAGTTAACATAGGAGACTGGCCAGTGGATTTCAGCAATTTTCAGTGGGTGGTTTCTAGCCATTGGATTCAAGCAATTCTTGGGGTACTCAAGTTTTTTTGCAATTCGAACGAAATTTCAAAATTTTGGTTTCGGGCCTTTCCGAATCAAAAGAAATTGAGATTTAAAACCTTGAAATGTACCAGAGTAATTCTGTTGAAACATGCATGTCCATTTTTCCCTCCACTCACAAGCTAGCTATTATTAAGATGAGTTGTGCACTAACATTGTCCTCCAATTTGTCAGGATAGCACCACTCTCCTCCCTGCTCAAGAATCTGCCTGCTGTTGCTGTGGTGGCTGCGGCCACATCTGCTGAGCCATGTAAGGGCGAGGCTGCTGGGCATACAAAGCTTGATCCACCACAGGTTTACCCATGATCATCCCTGGAGTTCCAACCTGTGATGAATGCTGAGGTGGCATATAGTAGTAAGGAAGCGCGTCAGCTGGACCTCCGACCGGCAGGGCCCCTCCTCTTGGCATTGATGCAAGCACCTCATCTTTAAGATCCTCCCTTGGCACAATGTCAACCAGGAAGTCAAAGATATCAGTCCTCGTGATTGCTGCTGCAATGTCATTCTTTTGAAGTGTCCGCCGCTTGTTCTCTTCTGTGTGATTCCACGAACGGAGTGTCAACTCCAAGATGAACATCTCACAGGCTCTGGCAAATATGACTGGAGCCTCTGCAGCTATCATCCTTACATCCTCGTCTGCCTTCATGATCTTCTTGATCCTTGCCAACGGCAGGCTGTGGTTCTTAAAGTCAGTTGTCTGCTCGATTTCTTGGTATTGGTTCACCCAAAAACCCTGTAGTTGTTGCTGCAGTTGCTGTTGCTGCTGCTGGTGGACATGTTGATAAGCAAGTTGGTGTTGTGCGAGGTGAGCTGGGGAAGCAGTGAAACCTGTTTGCTGACCGGGAGACTGAATGGATCCTACTGAGCCAGGGGGGGTGGCCCCAATCATTTGGTTAGACTGATATGGGGTTGTACCATACGGCATTTGAGCTGCACTGCCAACCACCCCCATGACATGGGGCTGTCCATGCCCTTGCTGATCCATTGTGTTCAGAGCACTCAAAAGACAAATCTTTATGTTTCTGGTTTTAGTGCAAACAAGACAAAATAAATAAATAAATAAGAACACCCACATAATTAGTAAAAAAAAAAAGTAACAGCATAAATGAAATTGAATTCCAAAACAAAACAAATGCCCAAGCGAAAATTTCTCAGTAGCAAAACCAATGTTGTTAAAAACCCCATTATTTACAAGCCCAATCCCATGATTTGAGAGTCGAACAGAAAACATTTAAAGATTCAAATTCAAATCCATTCAATCCAGAAGACTTCTTTTGTGATACATCGAAAATGCTTGCTTTATAATCTAAGTAAAACCAAAGAATCAAAATATAAAATCTCCACAGCTCCCTCTCACTTGCAAGATCAAACCAAAAAAGGAAAGAATCAAAATTCCTTACACATCCTCCTCTAGCTTGCCCAATTCAATGAATGAAGGAGAAGAAGACATCCCCCAACTCTACAACTCCCTCTCACTTGCTGGATTTCAGAATACTTGTAGGAAACTAACAAAGAATGGATAAACATAAACAATCAAAAACTGATACCTCCAAGAACTAAAACCTACCTCTAGAAGCTCCTTTTAATGGCACAAATTCAACTGAACAATGCCTTGGAATAGTCTTTCAACCAGAAATCCCCAGACTAATTGTACAAATCCAAACCTTGCAACATATATCTCTAAAACTGATAATCATTTTACTTTTAATACTATTTAAACATCCAAACATTTTAGTATCTTTTAATCTCTAAACTGTACTCTGAGTATCTCTAAAACCCTTTTAAGTTCCAAATTATAACTTTTAAATTCCTTTAAACTCTAAAAAGTAGAATTCCCAATATCTTTAAACCTACAGAACCAAACTTGAAACCTTTTAATCTCTTTACACCTCCAAAACTAATAAACCATTGAAAACGATATAAACACCTAGTACCAAGAAATAAAAGCTACCTACGAGGGTTATAAACCTCTAGTACCTTTAAATATTAGAGCACTGAGTTATCTCAGAAGAAAGGGAACCTGTAATCCTCACCAGTTCAGTTAGAAAGTTTATCTAATTTGAAACTGCATCGAGTCCAGGGCACTTAATAAGTCTGTCCAAATATTGAAGTTAATTTTGATAACTTGATACCTATTAACAGATAATGGGGTATATCTTAATATTTGTTTGACAACAACCTTTTATCCTTGGGAAAAGGTTTATGATGATGATTGATCTTAAATCCTACAGGGAGTAAATCCAAAGAACCTTCTATCCACAATTCAAGAAATCCCAGTTTGGTTGAAACGAGATGGATTTTCCTTGATACTTTATTGCAAACCAGAAGCCTAACATAAAAATAAAAAAAAAATACTCAAAACCCTAGTAATGAAAAGGATGAAAAAAGTGAGCAACCTTTTTTCTTGTGATCAGTTAAGCAACCGATGCTTTTTTTTTTGGTAAGTATGCAACCCATGCTTAATTGCTTTCCTTTTAGTTAATACTAGCTAACTTGAACGTCATAAGCTTCTTTGAACTTCCCAATCACCGAAGGGCATAAAGGAAATCAGAATAACAATATAATGATACATAAGCAAAATCAAAAGGACAATGAAAGTCTTGTAACTCACCAATAACAATGATTATTCACTAAGAGCTGAACCAAATGGGCCCAGTTCCACCAATGGTTTGATTAAGTCATCAAACTCATGGGATATGCTTACGGAATCAAATGTATCAGACAAGTGAAACCTACCGATCCTTAGACACACATGCACAGTATCAACTAATCAAGACATGATCACTCAATCAGTGCATACCGTCTTCCAAATGCATCTTCTTTTAATCATTAACAGAAAATTTATTAAAAGAAGAAGATATTCAAGAGGAAGGGAAGAGATTCAAAATACTCCATGGATATGGAGTATCTACATTGAACCGTCACATGTCAATGAATCAGCAATCTCTTTGGCACAATGAAGAATATGGCATAAAGGGAAAATCCCATCTTTACTAAAAGTGGATTCTTATTCTATGATACTTCCAATTCTCCAGGGCCATCCCCTACACTCCTAGGTCCAATAGATTGAGTTGGAGGAATCCCCCCAAGGGACCACCAAATAGGGAATGAGAGATTAGCAAGTTTTTCCATAATGCTTAATTTTCCACCTCACTCAAATCCTTTT
This sequence comes from Euptelea pleiosperma, assembly GCA_035048495.1. Lineage (NCBI taxonomy): Eukaryota > Viridiplantae > Streptophyta > Magnoliopsida > Ranunculales > Eupteleaceae > Euptelea > Euptelea pleiosperma. The sequence continues at coordinate 30,776,776 of CM068546.1, forward strand.
CTCCAATATGGCCAGAGAAACCATGCTGTCTTAATCTCTAATCACTCCACCTAGTTACGCTGACCTAGGGGCTCCCCAAAGCGCTGCAATCAAAGTTCAACCTTACCAACCATTTGATAATCAGACCCATGAAATAGCCTTTCTCTGTCTCACCTGCTGAACACAACAGATTCCTATTAAACACTAGTCCCTGATAAACACCATAAAGGAAGGATTAGACAAAAAATGCATTTAGTGTCCCATATCCCACAAAACAATAGAGGCCTCTTCCAACATAATTAGTAAGTCAATAATGTCCGGTTCTTCACGGTCCATTGATTCCCTTCGAAAACCTGGGCACCAAAACAATCCCATCCCAATCAAGGTTTAAAATTTCTTTCAATAAGCTGACGGAATGAGACGTATTGCCCGAAACAAAATGAAACGGAACAAAACAAAACAATGGAAAAAGCAGTATGTCTTGATAAAATTAAACCATTCCCTAATGTTTAATTAGGCTACAAACTTGATTTTTAGCATTTTTATGTGTTATAAAAGACAAATTATGAAAATAAAATTTAAAACAAGTTTTCGTACTTAAATTAGGATTTTGGCACAAGATACATTCCCCAATGTATCATCTCAATACACTACCGAAACGAGGTCTCGGCTGAGATGAAATGAAATTTTGAACCATGATCCAAATCCAAACACCGTATTTGCTACAAATGATTTTTTTTCCACAACCTTCTTTTTATTTTTACCAAAATTCCAAATTTGTTTTCAGTTTCATTTTTTTTCTTTTTGAGATTTATAAAATGACAGAAGATGTCAAAAGGTGATATAAGACTCATGTTGCCGACCCCAAACATTTGGGATAAGGCATAGATGATGATGATGATGATGATGATGATGAGATATTCAAAAGCCATGCAACTTATTTTTAGATATTTCTTTCAGAAATATTTCTAACTTTTTTTTTTGTTTTATGCTTATAAACATGTAATAAACAACTCAAATCTTTTTCAGTGGTTAAAAAAAGAACAAAATTCAGTCTTTCATGATTCTATATGGTCCAATAACTCTCTTCAAACATTATGTATGTCACATAAAAAAAAAATGTATGTTCATGCATTGACAATGTGTATTGTTCGTATTAAATTGTCTTTCTTTCTTTTATTCACTCATTATCTAGAGGTGACCTTTAAAGTATCTATAAACCCTCTAAACTCCATGTTTTCCCTCCATACCAACTTAACCAAGCAAAACCACTACAATTATATACCACCTGAAACTATTAAATTACCAAGTAAACATGTAATAGAAATAAATATACTTTCAAAACTAAGGAATTCGAGTCTTTCCAAACCCCACCATCAACCCTCCCACCAACCACTACACACATACAAAACTCTTCCTCCAAATCCCACCCCTAGACCCCCCAAATAAACACCTAAAAACGAGCGTACTGGCACCCAAAATATAGAAAATGACCTACTATCATCCATAATCATGATGCAAAACCATATACCCACATCTCTACAACTGTATAACACCTCTATTTTAACCGAAATAGAGGAGTTTAGATCACTCAATCTATCTAAAAACAACCCAAGAGAGCTACATAAACTGACAATGACTATTATAAGACAATTCAATCTTACATCACAACGACGAAAAGTAAAACGATCACACAGATCACAGAGATGATGTTAAAGAAAACCCTAACGGTTTGTCACCAAAAGAATCCGTTTTTAGTAAATCAAGAGTAGGATTTAAGAATATATTACTCCAAAGACACATCTCGAAGACCAAACCATAAGAGAACAAAGAACAACAGATCTATAAACAAACAACAAATGCAGTTATGAATGATCAAAACACAAAGCTAACCTTTTGATGCGTGTATGATCCGATTCTGAGGGCGTTCGCTTCAATTTCTTGCTCTTCTTAACAAATTCAAACCCTAAAAAGAATCCGAGTTGTTACAGAGAACTGAGAATAGAAAAGAGGAGAGGATCTTTCTTAGGGTTTGGAATCGAGAGAACAGGAGTAATGAATGTTTCTACGAGCAAAATTGAAAGCGAGACTTGGATTCGTCGTGAGACCAAAAGTACAAAACTCCCTCTCTCCTCTCTCTTCTCTCACGACATTTTTCTTCTGACAATTTTACCCCTAACAAAGTTTCTTTTACCTCTGTATCCCTTCGTCAGGGAGGAAACTAGTGTGCAACCGGTTCCATACGTTTATGAGTATGCAGACGTTGACCGAACAAGAAACTTGTTACTATTTATTTAAAAGGGATTAAAATCCACGTGTCTTGCTCTGGCAACAGTTACATACTCATATAAGTGTATAAAGTTTCAGACTAGTTTTTTTCGTCGTTGAGTAATTATTTACAACAGGAGAAGGATAATGCCCTTTTTTCCTGAATGCTGCTCCATTTTTGGTCACTTGCTTTGGTGACCCATCTTGGTCAATAAAGCTTGTACACTCGACACGTTATCACGAAAACCTGTTTTATATTTTTTAAATATTTTAAAAAGTCTTGTCAGGAAAGAAAGTGACCCAAATTGGACTCGGACGAATTCATGTTTTCCATTAGACTGGTGAGTTTAGAGTAGTCCGTCAGCAAAGTTGCTGACTGCCCACAAGCCCGATTAGAGATTTCAAACTTTTGGATCTATGTACCAAGGTTTAAAGGGGACCGTTATAACGGTATAACGGACTGGGGGCGTTACCGTTTTTCCGTTATAACGGAAAAAAACGCTCAGGGGCAAAAACGAATATAACGGAAAAAATGGGGCTGAAATTCAAATTTTGAATTTCAACATTTTCAAAATAAAAAAAATGGAATATAATGGAAAATAATGGCCATATTTTTCACAGAATTTTTCAGACAATAACGCCGTTATTTTCGTTGTAACGGCCATTATTTTTTGGGCGTTTTAATGGTCCATAACATAACAGGGTAGGTCCGAATCCGTTATAACAGCCGTAATTTTCGTTATAAGGGCCGTTTTTTAAACCTTGCTATGTAAACTAGGGTAACGCCACGGGCAATGCGCACCCTTACAAATGGAAGCACCTTACACGTGGCACACTCGTAGAGATCACTGATGTTTGCCCCATCCTAGGTAGACATATATGCAAAAAAATAAGCCTCATTAGTGGTTTTTAAGGATTTGATTGGAGTCGGTTTTCATGGGTTGATTTTTAACCATAGATTTCAAGCATTATTTGGGGTACTCAGATCCAAAGGTTTGAAATCACTAATCAGATTGACATTTGGTAAATAGGTCCACCTAGGGATGTGACAAACATCCATAAGGTCAGTGGTCTCTAAGAGTGTGCCACATGGCTTATACTATTGTCCCTCATCATCGTTGACGAGGGACATGGGCGTGCCGGACAGCCTGAACTGTGAAGGGGCATTTTAACAAGGGAAGGTTTAGCATGTGAAAGTAAAGAGACATTTAATTGTGACAACCATGGATGGCACTACTAGTTTTTTGCTTCATAATAGTACTACTGGGTGGCCCGTGCCCTCGGCACTCCTTGACAAAGCATTTGCCAAAATCGGGTGTGAGTGGCTTAGATCCACCGTCCATTTGGGGTGATAAGATTTCGGCCATCCTTTGTGAAGCAGATAAAAGGGGGGATAAGTGGGGAGACAACTTTCCTGCTTTGTTAGATAGATCGACTAGTAAATGTCCCATGCCCACGGCACTCTCCGACAAAATTATTTGCAAAAATTGAGTGCCGAAGACGGTATAACGGACTGAGGCGTTACCGGTTTTTCCATTATAGTGGCTGTTATAACTGATTGTAACGCAGAGAGGGAAAAATAGAAAAAAAAAATAGAAAAATAACAAAAAATAACGGTGTGAATGAATAAATGAGGGGGATTGGGTGGCTGAAATCTAACCGTCCACATTGGATGGATGGATTTGATCTCAACCACTCTTTATCTTATGACGCAGGATAAGATAAGAGAATGCAACTGAGTTATTTTGTCATATGTGTGGGTGGCCTGTGCGGCACTCTCCGACAAAGTGTTTGTCAAAATCGGGTGGGAGTTAATCTCAGCCATTGATATGAAGCATAATGGATCTCAGCCACTCATTATTGAAGCCATATAAGATAAGAGGGGGTATAAGACAATCACTGTCACTTGTTATTTAGATAGTGGGTGGCCCGTGCCCTCGGCACTCTCTAACAAAGCATTGCCAAAATATGGTGCGAGTGGCTGAGATCCATCGTCCATTTGGGAAATAAGATCTCGGCCCTTCTTTGTTGAAACATATAAGAGGGGGTATAAGTGGGGAGACAACCACTCAGTTTTGATAGATAGATAGATAAATAATGCTCAATTTCCACGGTTAAAAATCAACCCATGATAATGACTCCAATCCAACGCTTAGAAATCACTAATCATGCTAATTTTTGGTATGTAGGTTCACCAAGAGTTGGGCCAAACATCCATGCTGTCAGGCATCTCTATGAATAGAGAAATATTCGCTACTCCCTTGGGGACTTCAAAATATCTACCTCCCAAAAATGCCATGTGGACTTCAAATTCTCTTATCCAACTCACCTTAATGTAACCAATTTTGAGTCCTTGAAATTAACAAACACAAACTATCTCCTATGGGAAACGTAGATCCATTCATTGATCGAAAGTCAAGATTTGTTCGGCTTCATCAACAAAGAAACACCTAAGCCAGATTCAGAAATCAGGTCTCTCACTAGTGAAGGAAAGATTCAAAATCCAGACTTGATGTCATGGATATGTATTGACTAACTTGTGAAAGCATCGATTACAGGAACACTTTTTGGAGATGTTCTTGGGCTAGTTGTTGGTCTGAAGACCTATGCCGAAGTTTGGCACGGTTTTAAGTGATGCCCTTGCTCAAAATTCTCAAGTTATAAAATTTGAGCTTCTATCAAAGATGCAATGCTCAAGGAAGGGTACATCTCCTCTCTCTTTGATTATTTGCATTATTTTAAATCAATCGCTATGACCAATTGAATGCCATAGGAAAACTTGTTTCTGTCCAAAGAAAGGTCTTCTAGCTTCTAAGTAGTCTTGGACCCAAGTATGATCATCGTTATCAGAGACCATGATAAAACATCATATCTCTTCTTATTCTAGCCTGATCTCTCTGCTTTAAAGTCATGAATTGCGTAACAAAGGCCTTCAGAATGAACTAGTTAATCACTCTATGGCCTTCTATGGTCAACCATATATATGGAAGAAATAACAAGAATTAAAACAAAAGAAGGGCGAGGTATTTACATCCAAGGGAAAAGGCTTTCCTCAAATTGGTCAAAGAAATGTCACCTAGAGATATGATAATAGAATCGATGCAACCTTCCAGTTACTGATCGATCTGTTCAGAATCCTGGAGCAAGTGTGATAATCATATGCCAAATCTACAAGAAATGTGGACACGATGCTCTTAAGTGTTGGAATAGATTCAATAATAGCTTTTAATAAGAAGATATCCCAGCGACTCTCAGATTCACTAGATGTTGATTGGCTTCCAAACACTAGTACTTCTACTCTTATCACTGAGAACATGGGTATTCTTGAAAATTTAGTTTCTTATCATGGATCTAATCCTGTTATGATAGAAAATGAAAAATGTCTACGTATTTCTCATATTGGTAATTAAGTAAAAGTATCTCATAGAACTACTACATTGTCTCTAAAAATTGTATTATTGGTACTTGATATTAAGAAAAGCCTACTATTGTTTCCAAGATGACTACTAATTATCCTTGTTAATTACTTTGTATTTGATGGTGAGGTTTTTCAAATCAAGGATATGCAGACAAACAAGAAAGTACGTAGAATCGGGGAATACAAAAGGCTATTTCTCATCACGATTTTGTACTGCAGATGAAGATGTGTGGCACAAGATGCTTGACCATCCACAAGCTAAAGTTCTAAATTTTATGAAAAATAGCAGATTTATTTTTGTTAATAATAAATCAACTGAGATATGTACCAGTTACCAATTAAGTAAGAATGCTAAGTTGCCCTTTTTTGTTTCTACTTCTCAATCTAATGAACCTTTGATTAAATCCATTATGATTTGTGCGGATACGCTCTAACTAACTATCTGCAAGGATTTTGATATTATGCTCTTTTGTGGATGTTTTTTTGTGATTTAGTTGGTCTTACCCATTACAAAGAAAATTTTTTCATATCTTTCAAAAAATGGTTGAAAGACAACTAGATCAAAAAATCAAGATTTTCCAATTTGATGGTGGTGGCGAATTTTAGAAGAAAGTTGTTTTAGATCATTTGGTAGATTGTGGGATAATACATCAAATATCATGTCTTGGCACACCTGAACAAAATGGTGTGGTTGAATGTAAGCATAGACATATAGTGGAGTTGGCACTTGTTATGATGTATATATAATGCTTATGTTCCAAATTGTTATTGGGGTTGAGGCTTTCTCCACTGCAATTTTTCTCATTAATCGTCCACCTTCTCCCATTTTGTGCATGGCATGCCCATATACCATCTTGTTCAAGAAAAAACTTTACTATTCTACCTTGAGAGTGTTCGGTTCTAGATGCTTTCCTTATGTAAGGCATTACACCACCAACAAGTTTGAACTTCTATCTCAACCTTGCATCTTTCTTGGATATATATAGAGACAAACACAAAGGGCACTGGCACATCTGGCCATGTATATATATCACAACATGTGGTATTTCATGAGAAGATTATTCTACCCTTTATTGCTCACATTGATGTGTGTTCTCTTGAACAGGATGTTTGAAATTTTTCTACCTTCTCCATATGACAAGATGCTAGAGATGAATCATCTCATTCACCCACCACACTTGGTTTGGTACGTACCAACTGTTCGTGCTTCATTTTGTTCTAAAGAAACATCATCGATTGTAGCTCCTTCTGAAGATTCTGAGGGAGCATCCTCACTAGCACTACCCAATCTTGATCCTAATATATCTCTGATTGGGCTTGCATTTCTCTTAGTCCAAGCTCATGTGATGATTCAACAACTTGTAATATCCTTACAGACCCACAACTATCTGCCTATGAAGCAACCAATGATCCTATGACAACAACTGAACCGCCATCTCATGATGTTCACACAAATGATGATCACGGTACATCTCCTTAGACCGCCATCACGCCTGAGGCACTAGCACCTTCAGTTTCACTTGCATGTGATGAGTCATCTTATGTCGTGGTTACTCAGAGTCGAGTTGGGGTTAGTCAAACCCAATCCCAAGTATGCACTCCTAGCCAATGGGCGGTTTCAATACAAATAACAAGCCTATTAAGCTAAGCAAATCATGTCACAAAAACGTATTTTAAACATATCCATCCAAATTCTAGGTCATACTATAACATTGTAACCTGCTAAAAACTTCTCAAGTGGGATATGTGATAACTATCCAATCATGTCCAAATTTCGTTTTCTTTTATTTTTTTTTAGAGGATAAGCTAGGACTGAACTTGCGGCTCCAACTCCCTGCCATTTTGGTTGATGGAGCTCCCAAATGTCCAGTTACTTTGAATGTTAACTGCATAATTCCTTTAATCTGAAGGATCCTACTTAGTGCTCTATCAATTCATCATGACTTTGACATCATTCGAACAATGCTGCCAATGTGAACCACGTACTAGAACTAATTCTCAAATTTATCAAGGTGGGAAGATTTCTCTATTTGATCCGCTAACTTTCTTGTATATTTTATTTAGTAAATAACTATCATTCTCATTAGGAGCCTTGACATCTATTGGAAAATAAAGAAAGAAACGATGGAAAAATACGAGAAACAAAGTTGAAATCACACCCACAACACAGAGATTTACACAGTTCCCTCTAGATTGAGGTACGTCTATGGATCCACGCCAATACCACTATGCTCCGAGGCAAAACAAGGGTAATCTTACAATACATACTCTCAGATCTCTCACAACCTCTCTAGCACTATCTCACAACTCTCTCTTAAAGAATAATCAACCCCATAAACGTTTTAGAAACGTATTAAGGCTTATATCGTTCGGATTTCCCGCAAACTCCTTCGAAAGAACTTAGCCTCGTTCGAACGAACTCAATTTCGTTCGAACGATCTCAATTTTGTTCGAACAAGAGTAACATTTTGTTCGAATGACTTTTCCTGAGAGCAAACTCTTGAAGACACAAATCGATTTGGTGCAGGTCATTCGAACCAGGTTGGACTTTGTTCGAACGAACCAACCCTGGCCAAACCGACCAATCAAGCTCCATATTCAACAACATCACCTTATGACATCTAGACTGTTTTAATGTCTTTAATTTTGCTTAACTTAAATGTGTTGCAAAGTAGAAGATCACAGATAATTGATGGTCATCAAGATTCCCCCATCACACGAATCCCATAGGTGTTAGAGAATATAGTGCGTGAGATACACCATATCACTATTGGTGTATCTCATCACAAAATTAGAATAATATCTTAGGATTTGATTTTATATTCTTAGGATTTCTTCCATGTTTTGAATAATTGTAATGCTCTATATAAGAGCTTGAAGTAGATCTATATAAAAACTCAAGTTTAGCAATAAACCCTAAAATTCTTCATGGTATCAGAGCCATTGTTATTTTGATAACAAGCTCTTGATTCTGCGCCTTTCCAGCGGACGGCATTACGTACCGTCGTCCGCCGGGCCATCATTGCCCACCATTGCCACCAAAATAAATCACTATTGCCGACGTCGCTCCATCTTTGGCCACCCTCTTCTCGGGTGGAACCTTCATCTTTGGTTTTGAGAAATCCTCACTTCCAAAACCCTATCTTCTTCTTTCAATTGCCGTTTTGAAAAAAAAAAATCCAGACGAAAAAAAAAAAATTGCTTGTGGACTTTTAAAGCCCAAGCTTGTATGAGGTCTGAAGAGGCCCACACCCTTCATCAGTCAAGCACAGAGAGATGCCTAATGTCTTCATGTGGAGTCCAGAAGAGGCCCCCACTTTATTGCTTGAGGTCTCATAGAGCCCAAGCCTGTGAGGCAAATAGATGCCCACACACACATCTTGGCCAACTGCGGCCCTTTATCCAGATTAAAATCCGACGAGTTTCGGTCTAACTTAAACCAAAGTTTTCTTAGGACAAGATCCCATGTGATCATCATGGATTACCACTCGGCTGTCAACCATCTTCATTTAATAACGAGCACAAACTTCAAGGAGATGCAATCATCAAGGCGACTTACAATGGCGATATATAGCATCCTTCAATGGCGCTCAATCTTCGAGACATTGGATTTCGGCCAACTCACGATGATCGTCGATCTCCGATCCCCATGAGTTTGAGGGAGAATATTAGAGAATATAGTGTGTGAGATACACCATATCACTATTGGTGTATCTCATCAATAAATTAGAATAATATCTTAGGATTTGATTTTACATTCTTAGGATTTCTTCCCTGTTTTGAATCATTGTAATGCTCTATATAAGAACTTGAAGTAGATCTATGTAAACACTCAAGTTTAGTAATAAACCCTAAAATTCTTCAAAAGGCCATCACACAAATTTAATAAAAATCCAATGGTTTAAACATACGGACAAGATGCTACAATATGCTGTCATTTTCCTATGGGTCACCCAATTAGATCAATTATTTTGCATAGAAGATCTATGTGGTCCTCATCAAAATCTGGTTCCCCTCGGTCAGTCCCTTCCCGAGTAGAACTTTGTTGACCAACAAAGTATGCGCCACGTGGCATGTTCTAAGAGATTTTTGACTGTATGGATGTTTGGACCGACCTTATAAGATGGACATACAGACCAAAAATATCCTGATTAGTGATTTCTAAGTGTTAGATTGGAGTCGTTTTCATGGATTGATTTTTGACCTTGGAATTTGAGCATTATTGACCATAATTTGGGGTACAAAGATTCAAAGGTTTGAAATCACTAATCAGGCTGATTTCTGGTTTGTAGGTCCACCTAATGATTGGCCAAACATCCATACAGTCAGCATCCTGTAAGAGTGTGCTAAGTGGCTCTTCTTCTTAAGGATGGCCGAGATCTTATCCCCTAAATGGATGGACGGTGGATCTCAGCCACTCCCACCCGATTTTGGCAAACGTTTTGTTGGAGAGTGCCGTGGGCACGGGCCACCCACTAGTATTATAACATTATTAAGTTATCGGTTTGGATCAAGGTCGATCCAGAACCGATCCGATAGTTGTTGGATCATGATTCCCATATCCAGACACTATGTTATCGGATCGGGTTATTTGAGTGACCCGATCCATTGACAGCCCTATCGTAATCTCGACAAATGGGTAACTAAATCTCTTTCAAATCTCAAATCATGTTTCAATGAAAAATTGCTTTCTAATTATATATTAAGCTATAAATCTAATCAAGATCCCCAAATTTCTAATTCTAATATCCAAAAAATGTGACCCACCAAATGAACGGTTGAGATTGATGGGTTTGTTTGCAAGTTGAGAACATAAATAATTGCGTCCCCAGTTGGAATTCTAAATTGCTTTAAGTCTGGTATAGAGATCGTTAAATGGTATAACTGTTTTATAACGGTTACCTTTCTCGTATTAAATTCCGGTCCTTTGAGCTTCTAATCCCACAAAAACGGTTATATAAAAAGCAATAGAAACTTCTTCAGTTCTTCTAGCTACACATGGTCTCTTCACGAGGCAAGGCTGTTAACACTACCCTCTATCAACGTGACTTATCACTAACCTTCTCTTTCAACACTCAACCGTCTCAAAAACCTCCATCCTCCATCCTCCCTTTTTTTTCTTTTTTCTTTTTCGAAGGTTTTATCTCTATAAATCTCCATTAATGGAGTTGGAAGTTTTGCTCAAGAAAGAGATGGAGATGTTTAGGATTCCAATGGTACTACTGTTTATGTTTCATCTCTTGATGGGTTCTTCTTCTTCTTCTTCTTTTCAAGTCATTAATGGGAGATGTGATTTGATTTCAAGTGAGTTAAGGAACAATGTTACTAGGGATCTGTATGGGATTGAAATGGGTTTGAAGGTATTGATGAGAGAGGAGGAACTGGTTGATGATAGGGAGGAGTTTGATCGAGTTCCTATGATTTTGCATCAGTTTTTATCGTCGAATTATCGACAGGCTGAGAGGAGCTTAGAGGGTATAGTTCGCCGTCTTTCGACGTGCTCGGGGACTGATCTCAACAGTTTTGTAAGTTATTCACTATGAAGGATTTGATGAATTGCTTGCTAACGTTCGATATATCGACGTATGTTGTCATGAAATTTATCAAACTGATTTCAAATATGTTTTTATTTTTATTATAATCATGGGTTTTGTATTTAAGATAATTGATTTTTTAGGTCAATATTTCTTCTCTAGTCCATAGAACAATTGGTCCCATATAAACCTTAATTAGTCCACATGTAAGCGCAACAATCAGGGCATATGTTGAGCCCCGAGTCGTTATTTTTCTGTCATTACGCTCTGAAAATAATGGCCGTTATTTTTCCGTTATAACGAAAATAATGACCGTAATTTTCTGAAAAAAATTGTTAAAAAAATCTGTTATTTCCGTTATACATTTTATTTAAATTTTGAAATTCAAAATTTGATTGAATTACAGGCTTACATACCGGAATCGGTGATAGATTTCTCTAAGCACGCATTAATTCAAGCTAAACGAGCTCAAATCTCGATTCAACGACTAATCCGGTGCAACGAGAACATCACAACCGTTGATCACAATCAACTTTTTGAATCCTCAGATGAAAAAAGGCACAATTGTTTAGTTGATGGAACCAAATGCCAATACTCACCTTGTGCACAAGGCAACAAACTCCCAATATGTGCAGTAGGCTTCGCTACAGGGGTCACTGGTGGTGCAGGTGGGTCATACTATATTGTAACCCGTTCAGATGACAATGATCCAAAAAATCCAGCTCCGGGTACTCTTCGTCACGCCGTTGATTTTGCGGGGAAAGACAATGGAGGCTCTTGGATCATATTTAAAGAGAACATGGTGATTAGGCTTAAGGAAAAGCTATGGATAAATTCAAACACAACAATTGATGGAAGAGGGGTAAATGTGACTATAATTGGGAAAGGCCTGGTTCTAGCAAGGGTTCAGAATGTGATTTTGCATAATTTTGAGGTTGTTTCAACTGGGGAAAGCGATACCGTCCATGTGTTTGATGGGACCCATCGAGTATGGATCGATCATCTAACTTCTAAAGATGCACATTTGGGATTAGTTACGGTTCTTCAAGGATCGACGGATGTGACTATCTCTAATTGCTATCTTTCGAACCACAACTTCAATATGCTATTGGGAGCATCTGATCAAGATACCGTTGATCAAATACTTAGGGTTACGGTCTATAGGAATTGGTTCGAGTCATCGAACCAAAGGATGCCACATTGCAGGTATGCCACCTCTGCTACCTCCCCTTAAAAAAACTAAATTCTTGCCTATTTGAATTACCATTTTTTTTGCTAGAAAATCGAAAAGGGTATTTTCGCCTTTTTTTTTCAATGTTTACGTACCTGGACCGGACGTCAATCCAGTCAAGGGACTGGCTCACTAGGTCACCGGTTCAACTGCCGGGTCAACCTGTGACTCCACGGAAAAAAAAGGGGTATTAGTCTAGATAGACATTGTATTGAAGTGGATTTAGAGTTTGCTTGAAAAAAAGAAGAAATAAAAAAAAAAATGAAAAACTCATACATCACCGTTGATCTCGCTTTTCACGTCTTGATTGCGCCCTCCTCAAGATTTTTTTCTATTTTTATTCCTCTTTGGTAAAGTAACCACAAAAAAGTTTAAAGGTCAAAAAAATGTTTTGGATTCAATTTAGGGGTCGAGCTCAGGGACCCCCTTTTTCTGACCCTCTTGTGAGTCGTGTGCTCGGCCGCGGAGAATCCAATGGTGGTTGATAGGGCTGAGCTGGTGTCAAATTTTTGCCAGTGCTCAACCATCGTTGGATCCTTGAAATCCAATGGCTGAGCACACGACTCCCAAGAGGGGTCAGAAAAGGGCGTCCTCGGAGCTTGAGCCACAATTTAGATAAGTGAGTTTTTTTTAAGAGCTGCACAAGCCGTTAAAACCTGTTCGAGTCAGCTGGGTCACCGATTCAATCAGTCAGGTCAAGCGGGTGATAAGAATTTGAATGGTTTTTTTACAGATTACTGAGTCGAGATTAACCCAACTCGGTTTTGTGACAGGTTCATCAGGTTTCCGGTTCTACCGGCCGGTCCGGTCTGTGTTTAATAACATTGCTATTTTAGTTTTACCCTTTTTAGTGTGTTTTTTATAGGTTAATGAAGGGTATTAATGAAAACTCACATTTGTAAGCAGGTGGGGTTATTGCCATGTAGTGAACAACTACTATAGAGACTGGCATTACTATGCAATAGGAGGAAGAGTGCACGCAAAGATCCTTTCAGAGCTAAATGTGTTCGAGCCAGGGCAGAGGCAAGAGGTGACCCCATGGCACGACCGATTCACCTCCGATTTAACCCCAACCATAGAGTCATCCAAAGACCTTTTGCTCAATGGGTCTACCTTTCACCAGTTCTTAATGTATGGCACCTTGAGCTCTCCCGAGGACCAATTCCCAATGTACAAGCTTCCAACTAGGCCCACCAACTTCTTAACAGGCCTAGTAACCAAGTGTTCAGGAGTCCTCTTTGGACAAAAACTAGGAGATTGCTTGGCAACCCCATGAAGGCCAAGTTCTTAAAATGGGTCCCAGACTCTTCTTTCATTTTCTTATTTATTATGTATTTTATGTTGGAACTTTGATTATTGTAATGGAGATGAGGGAACATCTCTATCTCTATTGATCTGTATGTGGGAGCCTACCTCTTTAAGAAATGGTTCGCTTCAATCAATCAACAAAGCTTTATCCAAACTATTTGGACTTATCAGAAGGGGCGGGCTCACGAGCCCCCCTTTTTCTGACCCTCTTGGGATTGGGGGCATGGATTTCATTAAGGGGGCATTTGGGAACGAGAAGTAAAAGCATTTCTACTTATAGTAGAAGTTATTAGTTGATTTTTATCTCCAAAAAAGTCAGAGAAATTAAAAGCGTCGGGATGGGTGGGTGTTACTAAAATACCCTATTTTCTATTTATTTTTTAAATGGAGTTTATCATCATCATAATTGGCTATTATCTATCTAAGAGGTGGTCGACCAAAATATTAGCAAGCAATGTGTGCAGTCTAGTCACTACCAATCATATATTTGTTTGAAGTCTTAAATTATTCCGGAACAATCTAAGAGGCCAAATTATGTTTTTTTGGTTTAATTAATGGAAAATTTTCAAAACGAACCTATATTTAATTGTATTTTTTAAAAAGAACCGTATGTTTTCAAAATTGTCAAAACTAACCAACGACGCCAAACCATTTGGCATTGGCACACAAAATTGTTAAAATGGCCGAATTACCCTCCTAATAGGAAACGCCAAACGGTTTGGCGTCTGGATATTTGACACGCCAAAGTATTCGGCGTTTGGGCATTTAAGATGGATTTTAACACGCCAAACCATTCGGTGTCTCTACTACACCCTCCCCTCCTCCACGTCGACGCCCATGAACGAAAATGAGCATGAAAATATTTTCTGTAATACACACCATACCATTTTGCGTCTGTTAGTATTCGACGCCATACCATTTGGCGGGAATAGCAGTGATCTTGTTCTTAGGATGTTCAGTGGAGAAGAAACATCTTGTAACCCAATACCAAATTGAACACTAATCAGAGAAAAAAAAAACATGGAATATATCAGTCTTAATCATCAAACAAGAAATGATTATTTTCTATTATTTTGTATGGAAGATCTATGTGGTCCTCATCAAGATCTGGCTCCCCTCGGTCAGCCTCTTCTTGCAGAGTAAAACGTTGTTGACCAACAAAATATGAGCCACATGACATATTCTTAGAGATTTCTGACAGTATGGATGTTTGGACCAAACTAAACGGACATACAGACTAAAACTTAATTAGCATGATTAGTGGTTTCTAAGCGTTGATTGGAGTCCTTTTCATGGATTGATTTTTTACCATGAAATTTGAGCATTATTGACCATTATTTGGGGTACAAAGATCCAAAGGTTTGAACTCACTAATCAAGTTGATTTCTAGTTTGTAGGTCCGCCTAGGGATTGGCCAAACATCCATAGGGTCATCATCCTCTAAGGCGTTTGATTGGAGTTGTTTTCATTTGTTGGCCATGTACTATATAAAGATATCATAGTGTACATAATTTACAACATATTTGTTTATTTAATTTGATTTGTTTTATTTTTATTTTCTTTTTAATGTTTGCGTCTACTCTTTAAAAACATATTGTCTCATCCGACTAACACAATAAAAATAATTTATTTTTTTATTATATAAATATCAAAACAATATATAATTGCACGTGTCAAAAAAAATTATTCATATATTTTATTTTTATACTGTGCCCGTGCTTTGCATGGGCTATTGATTCTTAATTATTAAACTATAAATCTAATCTAATCAAGATCCCCAAATCTCTTTCTAATTCTCATATCCATTGGCTGGTGGGAGTTAGAATCATCAGAACCCTATAACAAATGTGATCTGCCAAATTAACGGTTGAGATTGAAAATATAAATAATTGCGTCCCCACTAACTGTTTATAACGGTTACCTTTCTCGTATTAAATTCCGGTCCTTTGAGCTTTCTAAACCCACCAAAAAACGGTTATATAAAAAACAATAGAAACTTCTTCAGTTCTTGTAGACATGATCTCTTCACGAGGCAAGGCTGTTAACACTACCCTCTATCAACGTGCTTATCACTAACCTTCTCTTTCAACACTCCAACCGTCTCAAAAACCTCCATCCTCCATTTTTTTTTTCTTTTTTTTTTTTTAAGGTTTTATCTCTATAAATCTCCATTAATGGGGTTGGAGGTTTTGGTCAAGAAAGAGATGGAAATGTTTAGGGTTTCAATGGTACTACTGTTTATGTTTCATCTCTTGATGGGTTGTTCTTCTTATTCTCAAGTCATTAATGGAAGATGTGATTTGATTTCAAGTGAGTTAAGGAACAATGTTACTAGGGATCTGTATAGGATTGAAATGGGTTTAAAGGTGTTGATGAGAGAGGAGGAACTGGTTGATGATAGGGAGGAGTTTGATCAAGTTCCTATGATTTTGCATCATTTTTTATCGGCGAATTATCGACAAGCTGAGAGGAGCTTAGAGAATCTTGTTTGCCGTCTCTCGACATGCTCGGGGACCGATCTCAATAGTGTTGTAAGTTCTTCTTTATAAAAGGATTTGATTAATTGGTTCCTAGCTACTATTCGTTATATCGATCGATGTATATGTTGTGATGAAATTTATCAAACTTATTTCAAATATGTTTTTATTTTTATTTTATTTTTGGTTATAATCATCGGTTTTGTATTTAAAATAATTGATTTTTAGGTTATTTTCGTTATAACGGAAAATGACCAAAAATAATAGCCGTTATTTTCTGTGCGTTAAAGCGGTACATAATGTAACAGGGGAGATTCAATTCCGTTGTAACGGCATTTTTTAAATTAAACCATGGTCAGAATAAATTACTTGGCTGACAGGTCTGTACTTTTTTCCTCCATGGATAATGGATTTACACTAGCAAAAATATTTTAGAGGAAAATTTGTAGTATAATTTGTGTTGTCATTCGATAATTGGTAAAAAGTAAAATATAAAAAATAAAAAAAAAAACCTAATGATATTGTATTTTTCAAAAAGAAACATATTTCTTCAAAATTGTTAAAACCAACCTACGACGCCAAACCATAGCGTCAGCCCACAAAATTGTTAAAATGGCCGAATTTCCCTCTTAATAGGAAACGTCAAATCGTTTGTCATCTCGATAATTGAAACGCCAAATTGTTAGGCGTATGAGTATTTGAGACGCCAAACCATTCGGCATTCCAAAGTTTAACACTCCAAAACGTTCGGTGTCTCTACTTAAAAACAAAAAAAAAATTCGCACACCCTCCCCCTCCTCCACGTCGACTCCCATGTACGAAAATGACCAAGAAAAGGTTTTCTGTAATACACGCCATACAATTTGGCGTCGGATACTAATAGATGCCAAACAGTATGACGTTGGATATTAACAGATGTCAAACCGCCAGGCATCAGTTCGAGGGCAATTCTGTCATTTAACAGTTTTGGAGGCATACGACAAACGGTTTGGCGTCATAGGTTTGTTTTTGAAATTTCTCTTTTTTCGTACTAAATAAATTACAGCTGAGACACCGGAAGCAGTGATAGAATTCTCTAAACACGCACTAATTCAAGCTAAACGAGCTCAAATCTCTAAACACCATGGCACGACCGATTCACCTCCGATTTAACCCCAACCATAGAGTCATCCAATGACCTTTTGCTTAATGGGTCTACCTTTCACCAGTTCTTAATGTATGGCACCTTGAGCTCTCCCGAGGACCAATTCCCAATGTACAAGCTTCCAACTAGGCCCACCAACTTCTTAACAGGCCTAGTAACCAAGTGTTCAGGAGTCCTCTTTGGACAAAAACTAAGAGATTGCTTGGCAACCCCATGATGGCCAAGTTCTTAAAATGGGTCCCATACTCTTCTTTCATTTTCTTATTTATTATGTATTTTATGTTGGAACTTTAATTATTGTAATGGAGATGAGGGAACATCTCTATCTCTATTGATCTGTATGTGGGAGCCTACCTCTTTAAGAAAAGGTTTGCTTCAATCAATCAACAAAGCCTTATCCCAACTATTTGGGTCCTTTATAATAATCTTGCTCCACTTTATATTAAGATATCTTGGAATTATTAGAAGGGTGGGGCTCAAGAGCCCCCCCTTTTCTGACCTCTTCGGGCGTGGATTCCAAGAATCAGGCGGTGGTTGATAGCGCTGCGCTGGTATTCACTTTTTCATTAAGTGAATGCCAACTCAGCACTATCAACCACCCTTATATTCTTGAAATCCAGAGCCCCGAGTCCGACTCCTAAGAGGGGTTGGAGGCTGAGCCATCCTAGAAAGGATTATCCAAGCTTATTATATTTTTAGGGTATTTTAATAGGGTCGGGCTTAGAGTCCCCCCCATTTTGGCGTACCCACATAGAAGATGAATGAATGGCTGATTTTTGGTGGGATGATCTCCTCACCATATAGGCCTCCAAGGCTCTTTCAATAAAATTGTTATACTTACCAAAATATCTCCTCACCATATAGATCACCCCAACAACAAATCAGCTCATTTTATGAGATTTCTAACCCCATCAAATGTGATTTTCAAGTTACATGGTAAAAATCGATGGTCCATAATTCTTCAGCTTCTAAACCAGTCTATGAATATCGGAAGGATCGGATTTGAAATTTATGAATATCAGAAGGATTTGAATTTTTGTGAGGATGATCTCCTCGCCATTGAGATCATCCTCACAAAAAATCAGCCATTGATTCATCTTCTATGTGGGTACACCAAAATGGGTGTAAAAAATGGGGTCCCTCGAGTCCGACCCATTTTAATAACACCATGTTAAATTTGCAAATAAGATCATAGTTGCTCTAGTGAATAACTAAAGAAAATAGATAGATGGGAGATATGAAAGAAATGAACTAATTATAAATATTTGTCTTTATTTATTCGAGCACATTTATCAAAATCCTCCACTGCATCCAGGATCACAAGAATTAGTAATACCCCATTATACTTTCAAACTTTAGGATTACACCCTTGGCCTAGTTTTAACCATCATTTGACTAATGTTAAAGAGTGACATGCATGCACCATGCACCTATGAAAGGAACACATACAGTGCTAACGACCTGCGATTCAAGTCCGTCTTAACTTAAGTGAACCACCCTTAAACTAGGTCAAGGGGGTAATCCTAAAGTTTAAAAGTATAAGGTGATATTACTAATTACTTCCAAATTTCAGTGGGGGAATTACTAAAATACCCTAATTTGTATTTATTTTTTAAAATAGAGTTTATCATCATCAGACAATTTTTCTTTTTAAAATCCCTCTCACAACCTCAATCAAAGTCTCATTTTATCTTAATTTTTCCACAAATCCAAATCAACATTTTCATCATTCTTGGTCTTTCTACACATCCATCTCAACATTTCGCGAATCACTTGGATCAGCTTGATGTGACTCAATATATAAAAGTCAGTAACATAAAGACAAACATGAAGATGTGGCTATGGTTGTAGATCTAAGGCCAGCTACAAACTTTTATTAAAGCAAGAGAGCACAACTATACATTGATTGAAGTAACAACGAAGTCAAAAAGCAACCTAAGAAAAGGAAGATCCATCCACCATACAACTTGCTGCCACGTGTCATAAACCATCTCACCCACATACCACTCTATCAACACTCAACCCATCAAGTCTCACTTGATATCTACATGGCACTCATTGTAAGCCTTACATTCACAACCATATAAACCCCCCTCCCCCAATGGACAAAGACTAGGTTTTGAAGATTAGCCTTAAAAGAGAGGAGTTTCTACTCTACTTGCAAGAACTGTTTGTCCTTCCACCTGAAAAAAATACCCCAAAAAACTTAAAAATTAATACAAAAAATATGTGGTATATATAGTTAACTTTTTATGCAAGTTGGAGGAGTTGGGCATCCAGGATTGTGCACTAAGCACACATTGTGTCATGTAGTGTGTTACATCTTAATGAACCATATAGGCTACAAAATCATGCTTATCGATTAATTTTAAACCAACAAGACGATGGTGAGATAGCAAGGACCACGCCTATGGAAGCGGAGGTTCTGAGTTCGATTCCTCCTTCTGTAGCCAACCTTTGTGATTTATCCCAGTACACCAGGTACGTGTGAAAGGGGTGACATACATGCCCCGTGGGATTTAATCGGGTGCTCTAAGAGGCTTGGATACCCACGGTATCCAAAAAAAACTAGATGGGTATGAGTAATTGGCTATTTGTCTAACCAAGAGGTGGTCGACTGAAATATTAGCGAGCAATGTGTGCAGTCTAGTCTATTGTGCGGAATCAACAACATTAATCATATATTTAGTCTGAAGTCTTAAATTGTTCGAAACAATTTAAGAAACCAAATTATGCTTTTGGTTTAAGTAATGATCTTGTTACCATGAAAGTTGCACCCCATATCTCTTCGTCGGTAGCGGGAATGGCAGTGATCTTGTTCTTAGGATGTTCATAGCTTCTCAGTTCTCCTACTGCAGTGGAGAAGAAGCATCCTGCAACCCAATAGCCAAATTGAACATTAATGAGAGAAAAAAAAAACCAAAGAATAAATAATTCTTAATGATCAAATTAAATGAATTTAGACAGAATTGACTTTGCAGCACGATTCATGACCCCACTAGTTGGGATAAGGCACTGTCGTTGTTGATGATGATGATGAAAATATAATAATGTGGTTGTTCTTGATTTGTGTGTATGCAAAAGTCATTGCCTGAATTGGTAAGGATAATTACCCTGAGGAAAAGATGCAAGTGACTTGCCACATGCACCCTTGAGCAATTCCACATCATCGGCGAAGGCCACGAATCCATCAGCGGTGATTCCCCAATACAAAGGAACCTTACCAAATTGATCCTGTTGCACAACCAATAGCCAAATTGTTATCAATCAAACCGAATTCACTAGTATGTGGTTCCTAGTAGGGGTGTCGATTTTACCCATAAAACTGAAACCAAATCAGAACCAGAACTGAAACTGAACCGAGAATAACGGTTCCAGCTCAGGGTAGTTAGATTTGGACCCGAAACCAATAGGAACCGGAACCGAACCGATATATAAATATAGTGTGTAATATTATCAAGATTTGTACCAATATACCCCGAAACCCTCCGGAACCAAATAATCTGTTCCGGTTCTGGATCCATCAATTTCGAGAACCATCAATATCGATTCTGGTTCTGGGTACCTTAGGAACTGAACCGAACCGACCCGTTGATACCCCTAGTTGCTAGGCCTTGGGTGGACACTTACAGAAGCGACGAATAGCGACGATGTCGACTTATCAAAGACGACGAAGGCGAAGTTCCCGTTGAGGTGGCCGACGACATGGTTTGGAGGGTAAGGCGCCCGATCACGCAGGGCCTTGTACGCTTCGATCACCAACATCACCTCATTTGCTGACTTGGCTAGACCATATTGTTGCCTCAGGCTTCCCAAGTTATCGAGCACACCTTCGAATAAGCAGAATATTTCATCCTTAACAGCAAATGATCTGCACCACCCATTAAGCCGCAAACCTTGCGTCAATACTGATTTGAAAATTATGGACTGGTAGTTAGAATGTACCTATGTTATCCAATCCAATGGTCATAATCAAACGAAGTAGGGTCACATCTATGATCGGTCATAATCGGGTATCCCTAGTGGTTGCAAAGTCAATTAAAAGTTTGAATGTGTTCGTCAGAAGATACTAGATAGCATTTTTTTTTTATCTAGAGTCATTATAGCATCTATGTGACGTGGATGAAGCTCCACGCAGATCAGGCTGACTAGGGACCACCAATTTTTGATCTTATCTAGATGGGGTCAAAGGTACGATTTTAAAATCGAGGGTAAATCTTCAAGAACAAGATAGATGGTGTATAGAACTTTTTTGAGTGGTGATCATATGGTTCGGAGTCTATGTGGTGATCAACTGGTGGCACGTTTTGATTGGTGTTGCAACCTTGGGAAACTGAAATATAAATTCAAATATAATAAAATAATAGTGCACACCAATCAAAATGTGCCACCTGTTGCGCATAACATGTACACCAGACCATATGATCACTACTCATAAAACTTTATGTGCTCGAGAGTTTCATCCACTTTAGAGATATGCTGAGTCAGCTGAACCTAGAGTGAATGTCCTCCTCAGGATGAGAACATCATTTTCACCTGATGTAAGCTTCAAGAGGAGTCCGCCTCTGCTCCACACTCTTCGAGACCACTGACCGTAGGGATATTTGGTCCACCTTTTGATGGCCCCACATATCATCGAGATTTCTAGCCGATCGAAGTACCTCAAAAATGCTGGAATCCTATGGCTAAAAATCAACCGTGGAAAAGACTGAATCCAACGGCATGAAATCACTAATCGGGTTGATTTTTATTCTGTGATCCACCTAGGGATGGGCCAAAACATGCATACGGGCAGTGGTCTCCAAGTGTGCGCCAAGGCGAAAAAATCCAACAACGAGGGGACCTCATTTTTGGCTCTCTCTGAGGGAAGACACGTGGCATCTTTTTATCCCAGACATCACGTGTTAGGTTTATCCCAGACATCACGTGTTAGGCCACTGGCTGATGGCGTAGTCAAAACTTTGGACGAGTTCAACTACAATAATAGCCGTAGATGACTAAAACATTGAAGGCTGGACAAAATAGGTAAAAATTAGATGAAAAATAGGTGTCCAGATATTCGTACAAACTGTGTAGTATATGGCCCGAGTAAAACTTGTGTCACAAGATGCTATGACGGAAGCCGGTCACAGCACTCAATATGAGCCACGTGGCATATGATCAGAGGACACTGACCGTATGGATGTTTGGCCAATCCCTCGGTGGACTAACAAACCAAAAACTAGATTGATTAGTGATATACAACCTTTGGATTTTTGCACCCAAATAACGCTCAAATTCCTACCGTTAAAATCAACCCATGAAAATAACTTCAATTGAATCAGTTAGAAATCACTAATCAGGCTGATTTTTTGTGTACCGGTCCACCGAGTGACTGGACAAACATCCATACGGCCATACGGTCATCGTCCTCTAATAATATGCCACGTGGCTCGTATTAGTGCTGTGACCGGCTTCCGTCACAACATCTTGTGACACAAGTTTTTAACTATGGGTGATGGCCCATCCAATAAGGCCATGTGTCTGGCACAAACCTCGAAGACGAGTGAGACGTCTTCGCAATCTTTTCGGGGAAAAGATTGTCAGGAGAATCAATACGTGTATCATCACTGACGTTCGTCATCAAACCGACCACCGTATAAGCCACGTGGACACTCTTAGAGATAGAGATTAGGGACCACTGGCCCGACCGTATGGATGTTTGGGCCATCCCTAGATTGATCACATACCAATATTAATCCTAATTTCTCTCCGTTGGATTAGCGTATTTTTCATGGTTTTGTTTTAACCGTGGATTTCGAGCATTATTTGAGATTCTCGGACCCAAATGTTAGAAATCACTACACAGGCGGATTTTTGGTATGTAGGTCCACCTAGTGATGGACCCAACATCCATACGGTCACTCTGGTCCATCATCAATGTTCTGCTCCCCGGAACCGAGTCCCTTATTTGTACACGGACGTCTTTGGGCACAGACGCTCACAGACGTCCTATAAGCCACGTGGAATACTCTAGAAAGCACTGACCGTGTGGAGATTTGGCAATCCCTAGGTGGATCTAGAGACCAAAACTCAGCCTGATTTGTTATTTTTAATCGATCGGAGAATCCAAATATTGCTCGACCCTACGACTTAAGATCTACCCATGAAAAGACTCAATTCTAACGGTTATAAATTAACAATCAGGATGATTTTTGGTCTATAGGTCCACTTACCGATGGGCCAAGCATCCATACGGCCAGTGGTCTCCAAGAGTGTGCCACGTGGCTCATAAGACGTGTGTACTCCTTCCACACGTGCCAGGTAAACCGGGTAAATCCCCAGGCGGTGGCGTAATCCTCCCTCGCTCCGGGTCACTGAGTGCGGCTCGGTGGAGAGGACAGTTCCTCTCCCGTCCGGGCCAAAATAACTCCAAGAATCTAGAAGAAAAAAGGAACGCTTGGGTCTTGTCGAGAAGACGGAAGTTTAATATTCCTTACCGTCAGCCGTTTACCGCGCAAGCGGCATGCATTACTTACGATTTACTATTAGTCTATGACCTCCTTTACCGCCTACAAAATCAACCAGATCGAACGATCGTAACCATCCAACCAGAAGAGATGATCCGATCAGATTGTTACGATTATTTGATCCTACTGCTTTTTCAGTTGGAGATTATTTGACCCTCTTTCACAATATTAATTTTGTTTAAGAAGGAAAAAAAAAAAGAGGAATTCAATCTCTGTTCGACGTCAGTTTCCGACAAGAGGCCTAAACTAGAGTTGAAGACGTTTGTGTGTCCAATTAGATTGACACACATCGACGAAAAGAGACGGACGTTACCTGGGCTGTAACGCCGACTCGTTGTGGTGTGTGTACGCCAACTGAACACTATCGCCGATCTGGACGGATACGGCAGAGGCGGTACTCTCGAGGAAACGGTTCACTAACGCCGTCGATGTTATCTTTGGCGACGGCGTGCGGCTTCCGGCTGCCACAAGTTCGTCCGGCGGTGTCACTATAGTACTGCTGAATACACCCAACATGTTTCTCTCTCTCTCTCTTTTTGTCTATAGATATCTTCTTCTTCCTCCTCTGGAAATGATCAGAGAATGGACATGGAGGGAGAAGAGGAGGAAGGCGATTCTATTTATAGAAAAGAGAGCAAGGGCATTTTCGGCATTTTCTGTGTTTCCATAACAAAGAGACGGGGAGTGGCATGTGATGTGGGACCCGCCAGCAGGCGATGATTCTCGTGTGTCATATAGCGACGGAATGGCCCCACCCGGCTCGGCTTACGAGACTATCGATGCCGTGTGTCAAGCACTCGAGCTTCGACTGACTTTTCTCGAATTTTTATTTATTTATTTTAACTTTAAACTGTTAAAGTGACAGATCGCTTCATGCACGAAAATTAGGAATCTTATCGACAAATGGCAAAGTGCGCTGAATGAGTATAACTTTGCTGACCGACTATAATATGAGCCACGTGGCATGTTTTTAGAGATTTTTGACCGTATGGATGTTTGGCCCAACGCTAGATGGACATTACAGACCAAAAATTAACCTAATTAGTGTTTTCTAAGCGTCGGATTGGAATCGTTTTAATGGGGTGATTGTTAACTGTGGAATTTGAGCATTATTGACCATTACTTGGGGTGCAAAGATCCAAAGGTTTGAAATCAATAATCAGGCTGATTTTTGGTTCGTACGTCCACCTAAGGATTGGCCAAACATCTATACGGTCAGCACCCTCTAAGAGTGTGCCACTTTGCTCATAGTACTTTGCTGACCTGCTAGTCAGCTGCTCAAAGTTAATGCCTAAAAAAAGAGTCAGGATATTGGCACCCATTTTTTCACTCAGTAAACCCATCTAACCCAAAAAATCAAATTACAAAAATGTCCCTCCTTTTTCACTCATAACACCCACACAAAAAAACCTTAAAAAAAAAAGGAGGCTGCCACCACCGCAGGTATGTCTTTCTCTCTTGCTCTCCCCCTCTCTTTCTCTCTTGCTCCATCTCCATCTCCCTCTCCCTCTCTCAGTACTAGGTTGCTGAGCCACCTCGGCAGCCCCAGATTGAGTATGGCATGCCACACTCGTCAGCTTGGTAGCCCAAGGCCGAGAGAGAGGTATACCTACGATGGCCTCCTCTTTTTCTCCTTCTGTGTGTGTATTTTTTTTTGTCGATGGGTGTGATGAGTGAATTGGGTGTGAAGAGTTAAGGGTGAATTTTAGGTGGGTTTACCAAGCGAATGGGTTTACTGAGTGAAAACATGGGTGTCAATATCCCGGGCTAAAAAAAGGCTATGGTGACGAGCAATGATAACATCATAGCGTCTTCACAGTAATATTGTATAATGGAGTGAGATCTGCCCTTATTTTTGTATAATTCGGGTTGTAATTCGAAAGTCGTTAAATATAATAAAAAATATAAACAATTTTGCAATCTTTTTTGGCATTTTAAAAGTTATTATTATTAATATAATTTAGAATAAATCACATATAATATTATGGCTCCTGATAAATTTGTGTTTACATAATCTTTGAAAAATTCAGCCCAAAAACCAAAAAATATTGGTACATACCTTATCTAGATGCATGAAAATCAACCATCAGGGATAGACAAAAGGGATCTGCTCAGTCCAACCAAAGAGGCTTACTGATGATGATGAGCTTGCTAACTACCAAATCGGGGGAGATATTACCTAGGTGCTTTTGGTGTATTGGTTTGGGTCTTAACATTTGGTATCAGAACCAACCTATGTCCCGAGTTCGAGTTAGGGAAGAGACGACCGGTGTAAAAGAGGCCTGAGTTAAAGTCATCAATGGAAAGGGCTATCAAGACCATAGAGTAAGCTACCGAAGAGGTCAGTTGTGGAAGCATGGTGATGTGTTAGGATACTAATGGTTAAAACCTAAGCTTTACGTGCCTCTATCACCTAGGTACTTATGCATTATTGATTTGGGTCTTAATACATGCTGCCCACTCTAAACATCAGGTGCTACCATACTTAATTTTACTAGTATTTTGGGTCAATTTTTTATATGGTTGGCAATGTGGAAATAGACTGATCTTTGGGGATGATGATCGTCATAGCAAGGATAACTCAATGTATGGGTGGATTGTACAACATGATCTATATGTGGGCTCAAACACCCGGTGTAATTAAGAATTGGATTTAAGAAATGGTCACAAAAGTAGAATAATTGGCAAATTGATACAATATTAATTGCGAGCAAATTATAATTTTACGGTGTATGGGCGTGTCAAATTAAATAGAACAACCTTCCCAGACAAAATTTCCGTAGGTAAAAGGACCATGATCAACCAAAGCTAGTCAGTTTCTGGGGTGATAGATCTCGTAGGTGAGACCATCAGCGACCCCGCCACCGCCGCCCCTTTTTTTTGTGAACATGACAATTAAATTAAGAAGAATGAACATTACAATTGAGGAGCCAACCGATCTTGAACGGCCCTAAAAGTCGTCTGTAACAAAAAAAACTTTCAAAGATTAGGGGGGATTATCTTTCCAAATAGCCATAATAGTATATGAGCATCTCCAACAGCTATCCATAGCTATTTTCAAGTTTGGCTAACAATCATTCTTTTTTATTGGTGAGTGTTTTAACAAAAAGGTGTTATCTCCATCCAACTTCGCTAAAATAGCCAAGAAATCTAGTAAAATGACCCAAATATCCTAAATTTTTTAATAAAATTCAAGAAAGACATCCAAGAGACGTGGACACATGGAACACTCTTATAGAAAATTGACCGTATGGATGTTTGGCCAACCCTTTGGTGGGCCTAGAGATAAAAAAAGAAAAGAAAACCTGATTGGTGATTTTTAGCCGTTGGATTTTAGTATCCGTAATAATGATCAAAATAGAGGGCTAAAAATCAACCCATGAAAAGATCAAATCCAAAGGCTAAAAATCATCAATCTGATGATTTTCATCGTATGTACACCTAGGATGGGCCAAATATCTATACAGTCAATGGTCTCCAAGAGTGTGCCACGTGGAATATGTAAAGGGTCAAGATAAGGGGACATAAAGTTTGACACAAAATTTCACACCAATTTTGGTGTACCTACCTGGAAGATAAATCAATGGCTGATTATTGGTGAGGATGATCTCCTCACCATATAGATCACCCCTAAAAAAATAGCCCATTCTGAGATTTCTAACCCCATCAAATGTGGATTTCAAGTTAACTGTAAAAAATAGACGGTCCCTGCTACGAATATCAGAATCATTTGAATTCTTGTGAGGGTGATCTCCTCACCACAGACACCATACTCACCAAAATTCATCCCATTCCAAAACTTCTAATTTATATATTGGTCCCTGCTAGGTTTTTGGTGCAAAATTTGTGTCCCCTGATCCTCTGAACCAAGAGGAAAATGGTAAAGGTCTCATAGCTAGGGAGATATAGCTAAGAACATCTCCAACAGCTATCTATAGTTATTTTCATGTTTGGCCGACAATCAACCCTTTTTTTTTAAGTGATGACAGCTTTAGCAAAAGGTGTTATCTCCATCAACTTCTCTAAAATAGCCAATAAATCTAGTAAAATGACCAAAACACTAAAACTTTTAGGCCGTGTTTGATTGCAAGTAAAATTTTCTTGAGAAAATATCTCTGGGATATGCCTTAAATGATTGATTGATTGCAACTGAGAACTCATATTTCAATCATGTGAGAAAATAAAGGTGCATTTTCTGGTGGAAATGAATTCTCACCTATCTGGATAGGAAATGAATTCCGGGCTTAGTAGGGAAATTATCAAGATTTAAATGGCTTCTTAGGAAAAATTATATAGATTTATACTGGCTATCTAACAGTGGACAGTTGTGTTTTCCTAAGGAAAATGCAATTTTCCCACTTGGTAATCAAACATGGCCTTAGTAAAATTCAAGAGAGGCATACAAGAGATGTGGACACATGGCACACTCTTGGAGAAAACTGGCAGTATGGATATTTGGCCAACACTTTAGTGGACTCAATAGATAAAAAAAAATTAGCTTGATTGGTGATTTTTAGCCGTTGGATTTCAATATCCCTACTAATAATCCAATTAGAGAGCTAAAATTCAACCCATAAAAGGATCAAATCCAACGGCTAAAAATCATCAATCGGATGATTTTTCATCCTATGTCCACCTAGGATGGACCAACATCTATAGTCAGTGGTCTCCAAGAGCGTGCCACGTGCAAGAAACTTTTGTTTTAATGTTAGACTCATAGCTAGGGAGATACAGCTATGTACGAAAATAGATGTCCATATTTGGAGATGAGAGGAGTGCTTTTAGCTAATCTCCAAATATGGCCGGGGACACGGTTGGAGAGCCTTTTCATGCTTTTTTTTTTTTCACTTTATTTTGAAATGGCTAACTAATATGGATATATAGCTGTTGGAGAGTGACCCATTTTGGCCAAACGTTCGGCCACATAATTATATATGCGGCCGTTTTTTAATGTCGAGATCAGCTTCCCAAGCCAAATAACAAAAACCATAAGCTCAAGCCAATTATTTATTTATTTATTTGTTTATTCGGCTGCTTAGTTGCAATTTTGTACTTCCGTGTCATTAACAACAACCGGGTCCAAGATTCTAATCTACAAAACCATGGGTTGGGACCAAGTTTTCGGTTTCTTGACAGTTACTTTGACCTAAGATATGGGAGACAAAACAGTTGCTCATGGCCTTATGGCTGGAAGCATCAGAATCTACTGTAACAAATGGTTTTTTTAAAAATTATTGGATATTTCTTGCCGGAGGGGACAGGTGGCTCAGCCGAATATATTATTATTATTATTATTATATTTTTCTAATTATATAAATATCTACTCAGTGAGTTCCTACTCATATATAATTAAAAAAAAATAAGAAAAAGGGGGAGATATTAAAATTAAGGAATCTAATATTCCATTCTTGGGCCATATTCTATAATAAAGCTAGAAAAGAACATTTTAATAGTAGAGGGTAATGGTAATTCCAATGAGATATTTAATATTCTTTAAAATATTAAAAAAAATGGAAGATATAAGTGATGGACCCCACCTCCTGCGTCAATGATCGGAGCCATTCAATTGGTGGGGTATCCCTTGTATGGAGCAGAGGCTAAATATTAGAGACATTTTCTGACAATCTGATTTTATCTGAACTTTGTGGGGGCCCACCTGTAGGATTTATCTGAACTTTGTGGGGGCCCACCTGTAGGATTTGAAGGGTGGGGCGCATTATCAGTGGTAGATATGGTAAAGGTGCCCATATCAGTGGTAGATATGGTAAAGGTGCCCATATCAGTGGTAGATATGGTAAAAGGTTTAAATGGGGCTGTTATAACGGACTGGGGGCGTTTCCGTTTTTTCCGTTATAACGAATTGTAGCGCACAGCGGCAAAAATGGAAAAAATGGGAAAAAAAACGGCGCTAAAGTTCAAATTTAATAAAATCTATAACAGAAAATATCGGATGCTTTTTTTCTTTAAATCAGAAAATAACTGTCGTTATTTTTGTTTTAGTGGAAAACAACGGCCGTTGTAATGAAAATAATGGCCATTATTTTCTGAGCGTTAAAACGGTACATAACATAATGGGGGAGGTCCGAATCCGTTTAACGGCCGATATTTTTGTTACAACGTCCGTTTTTAAAACCATGGATATGGTGTCTATCTTGTAAGATTGCTATTGGAAATTGGGGTGTGGGTACAAATATTCTGGTGGGAAGCTTGGAGGGTCACATGAACCAAGTGGAGAGGGAATAAACAACCCCTTAGCCAAAATTGACGTCTGATTCAGGATAAACTCAGGAAATGTGGGGTTCCCTAACCATGGCCGTGACGTTGACGCCCATGGTATTGGAGCTGGCCCACGGTTTGGCAGCTGCCCTTAGTGACTGGAATCCAAAATTCTGTCCTTTTCCGCTTATACAATCAGGATCAGTTATAATTAAGAATATATTCTCAAAAAAAAAAAAAAAAAAAAAAAAATTGGGATCACCCCACCACTTGATGAAGATCAAGTGATGATCATGTTGGGGGGGGGGGGGGGGGGGGGGGGGGGGGTGGGGGGGGGAGAAATAGATCAAAGTTTGTCTGTTGCAACGGTCTCGATCATTTTAGTCTGAAAAAAGCAAAAAGAATGGTAGTTGGTCGTTGGTGGGACCAAAGGATTACGTGTCTGATGGGAGAATCCAAAAAGATAGAAGGGACATGAGGGATGCCGATCGATTCAATCAAAGATAACGTATACTATGAAGTATTGCATCCTTTAGGTCGCAACCACTACTAACAACGATTGGACTTTTGCAACATTTTGTTTAGGCAAGTGACAACCACATCCTCCTCTCCTTTGACCCCGCCCTCTAACTTGGAAAATGAACACTACAAGGCCAAATCCAAACATATCCCCCTGGTGGGACCATAGACGTGGCACACATGCAAGGGGGTGAACCCACACACCCTCCCCCCCCACATCAAAATTTGTGAACCCCACTAGCCAAAACGTACAGTTTACTAGTTTTTCTTACCTATCCAATTTATAAGTTGTTGATCAGATGGTTAAGATTACTTGATCAATATGATTTTTTGTTTTTGTTTTGGGAGTATGGGGGTATTGAAGAGACCGTTCACCAACTGAACATCAACGTCCAGATTCATTCAATCATAACTTGTTAAAGCATATGTTTCCATCAGTGGTGTCATCTCACAATATTAAAAAATATAAAGAAAACTAGAAAAAATCTAGTGCTTATTCACAAAATCATAATTGTAGAGGAAGAAACCCACTTGTGGTAGCAACCAATCAAGACCAGAGGCTTTAGGGCTGTAGTTTTCCTGGGTGGGTCCGCCTATCCCCAAACTTTCCCTCAAAAATAAAAAAATTCCCTGGTCTATGGAAGGTTGTTTGTGTTGGAGATTTAATATTTTATGTTTTTTGTGTTATATTTATCTGTGTGTTTGGTGCGAAAATGATTCAGCGTGAGTTAAAGTAACTCTGTTTGTTAAATATGGGGAAAATATATGATGTAGCTTAGGGTCCGTCATACTCGATGGACACTACACTTGATACCGTAAACATGCATGGCCCAACAACAATTTAATCATGGTCATCTAAAAGGGTGTAGGGTTAAAAGTGAAATGTAAACTGTTAAATGTGAGAAACTAGAGTTGCAGGTTTGGTCATTGTGGTGTAGTCGTGTAAATGAGAGAGAGAGAGTTTTGCAGGTGATCGGTGACTCAACGAGAGGCTGTGATGGATTTTAGGCGCACCATAGAACACCTCTTAGGGTTAAGTGAAAGAGAAAAGATGTGATATCCAATAGTCATGGTTCAATAGGATGATTCCTAGTGACTCAAGACGAGTACACTTTCTCCAATGAGAATGAGACACGAGGATTACGCCTGACTAAGAGCCCTCCTATTGGATCGTCAGTCTTTATTAAAAGGCTCAGGCTCCACTTACCGCCCTAAAATGACAGGCTCCCGTTACAGGACACAATATGAGCCACGTGGTATAATCTTAGAGGATTAGGACCGTATGGATGTTTGGCCAATCCCTAAGTGGGCCTACAAACCAAAAATCAGCCTGATTATTGATTTCTAGGCGTTGGATTTGACTTATTTTCATGGGTTGATCTCAACTGTGGGAATTGGAGCAGTATTTGAGGTACAAAGATCCAACGCCAAGAAATCACTAATCAGGATGATTTTTGGTTTTCAGGTCCATCTAGGGATTGGACAAACATCTATACGGTCAGAGTCCTCTAAGAGCGTGCAACGTGGCTCATAGCGCCTGTCATTTTAGGGCGGTCAGAGTCCCCCAAATATAATGTTTGATTATATGAAACAAAAATCATGCCGACCTGATGTCCCTGTCTGATCCAATGGCTAGTTTTGGAATATTCAAAGTTTCCAATTACAAGACTTCATGTTCTTATTTGTTAAATCATCCTCGTCATCATCTACACATTATTCCAAATGTTAATATGACAAATCTAAATTACTTCACCATCAAGGGACCCACTTTTCAAGTGCATACGTGGCCCCCCCACCAACTTACCTGTAGGTCCCATATAGAGTTTAAACCTAGAGCTAGACAAATATCTGAGCGCATAAACCACTCCTGGGGACTCGCTTTGGTGCAAGTTTTTTTTTTGAGAAGATAGGGCTCATAATTGCAACTATATATTTCTCAAGAATCATATTATTTTTGGTTTCACTGTCAATCAAGAACAAGTATTTCAATTATTAGAACAGAAATTAAAAAAAAAAAAAATTCAAATTATTGATCCGAAATACAAGCGCTACCCACGTCGAATCCTTGCTAAGCCGGACGTGTCGTTCCCTTCTGAGCCCCGATAGTCAGCCGGATGTGTCGTCCACTCCATCAGGATCCTTCACTGATGCAGATTGCTTATCTGTAGCATCCAAGCTGACACTCATATAACTTGCTATTTCAAAGGCTGTGATAACCCGAGATACGCCATTTTCTCATTAGCGGGTAGGCAATGACCGGAGGAACGCGTTTTGGTGGGTCCCAACTACTCATTTGGTGGAATCCTTAACCTGAAAACTTAGCAATGACTAAGCTTACTGTTATAAAAACAACATAGAGGCCAACAAGGCAGAATCCCCAGAACCTTGGAACCCGGAACCTGAACCAAGTCATCACCAACAGAGACCCCATCAGGCTCAAGAACAAGAACACAAAGGCAACCACAATACTCACGTGGAAATGGAGCTCATACGCCATTGGGTACACATCTACTGTTTGCATCACCAATGCCGTGCCCAAGCCGACAAGCATGTTGAACATGGGACCTGCGAAGCACCCTGCCATTGCCATTGCAGGCTGGCCTGCCTTGGCCACTGCCACATCCGCAACAAGGTCCCCAACCGAGTTTCCCCATGCAAGTACTGTCAGACCAAGAAGTGCTGGAGGCAATTCTAGAATGGTCCCAATTGCTGCTAGACAGTCAAGGAGCTCTCCTGCCACAGTGGATATCCAAAATACGCTCATCACGAAAGCAATGAGTACTGCTGGCATCTGCTCAGTTTCTGGTGGTTCCTTTTCCATCATGTAGTGCAGTAGTGCGAGCGAGGAGCTCACGAAGAGTACAACTGACCAGAGAGGGAAATGGGTGTGCGGAAGGAGAAATATGATATCATGGTTCAATGGGATGAATGAGCTGCACGAGAATAATAGGGCTAGTGGGCACAGGGCAATGTTGGCTGACATGTAGAATCTACTCCATTCAGAAGGTGCTGTCTGTGGGATTGTGAGCTTTAGAAGAGCTGAGACTGGAATCTCCCACACCATGGAAATCTGTGTAAGCAGCAAGAAGAGATGATTAGGGCCATCTTAAAGGCATATCTCACCAATAAGATTGGAGCTACTTGTAGTTTGATCTTCCAGGAATCAGATGAGTTGATGATAGAAACTTGACTTCATGATTTATGCCTTTTACCTTTTGGTAAATAACATTTAATTTATTAAAATGTAGATGGAATGACAGTAGTGATAATGATGGAGAAATGCCATGGCAAACAAAATAGCTGTATTTATTGGATATAAAACACAAAAGAAACTTGCCAGGATGCTAAATCAAGGAGCACCTTATCACCAAAGCAAGACAGCTTTCCCTCCTTTGCTAGAAGGTTTGCAAATTGTTGGCCTCTCTATAGAGGCGATGAAAAGAAATCTCTGGTAAAGTGTACCGAGGCCAAAATCTACTCAATTGAAGCAACAAGTGATTCCAGGGAAACTGGTCCACCCTACTCGCCCACCTAATGACTTGCCTTCTACTATAAGAGACCTAGAATAAGGCATCCAAAAATACAAGAAACCCATTAAGAAGGCCCATCATTAGTCCCGGGAAACAATTGGGTCCAAAAAACACTTTCAAAGTTCTGTTGTTGCCTGTATAATCAAGCTGTCCATATCCCCAGAACCTGGATTGCCAATTGAGCTACATTGAAGTCAAGTTGAAGTAACCAATAGAAGGAGGCTTCTTTTTCTCAACCATTCCCCCCCTCCTATCTCTGCCCACCACTACCAGTTTCCAACTTCTACACAATTGTCACCTTTGATAAAATGGAACTTTCTTTGAACTCAGGTGTCAAGCACATCTCCTCATTATGGAATCTCTGGTGTCAAAGTGTGGATCTCATATAGTCAAAAAAATAAGGGACGTGCTATATCCGAAACCTATGAAATATAGTAAATATCGTAAAGGCAGATGTAGTAGGGGTCGTGTATGTGCTTAATCCCCCTATAAAGTCTGGTTATTTATATATTTAGCAAGAGGTTACCTACTACAGCATACAAATCTGGAAAATGCCACTTGAATATAGAATGGGAGATTATCCATTACACAAGTAAAAATGTGGTAAGACCAGTGTTCTCTCTTAGGAGAGGACACAACTTTATAGTTAGATGTGCATTCAATATGCATCCTTAGGTCACACAATTTATGGATGGCGTACCTACACCAAAAGGTCCAAAACACATGCACAAAGCACATATTTACATCTCTTCTAGGAGAAGATACGTACATGTACTTTGGAGATGTGGTAAGCATGTGACTACCCTTGAATAGAAAACACGTGTGCCATGAAAGAAATGACAATGGACCCACTACATAGGGATGGGTTGATGCATTGATATGTTACGGGAAGGTTTACATGAAGGTGATACATTGTTGTCACCAATGAAAAGCTATTATGGAACCGCTAACACCAATTGACACCTAACTTCCCTACAGCACGCAAACTGCTCCCGTTCAAGCCAGTTAGATCCTAATGACATTGTAACAGGCTAACAACCTATTTATGTATCTCACTAAGTCACATTAAAATAGATTCACATGGCTTTGTTGATAGTTTTCTTTCAAAGACTCTTATAATTTTTCATACCCTTTTTTTTATTAGTCAATGCAAATAAAACTCAAAAACTGCAACTCAGAAGTCAAAACAAATTGAGATATATTACATAAGAACATTGAAAACTTGTTAACGATGCTTTAATCCTTCTTCGTTTATTGAGTATCGTAGCTAGTTGAGGTATAGCATAGCAGAGGATGCCACATTTTGCTTACATTGTTACCTTTTTAGACCAGATTATAGAGTGCAAAGCGATGGTAACTCCTTTGTACTTAAGGGATTTATTAATTAGAAAATGAAAGATAAATTTTGAACTCGTGTTAGGGGGCCTAACAATACTCACAACCAAGCCTATAGGAAGAGTCAAGATTTGTTGAATCAAAAGCAACACATTCAAACATTTTTTTATAGGAAATCAAACAAAGCTCGAAGTAAATATTGAGCTCATCTAAATATATCAACTAATTGCATTCGAATTTTTCTACGATAAGGACTAAGTTTTTCATGATCATGATGAATCAGAGGACTCAAATAATCAGGGGAAATTTCTTAAACTTTACAATATACTACTGATCACAATAAAGCTATTAAAAGTGTCATTATTCAAAATGCTCCTGAAAATCGCAAATTGATTGCACCTAAATTTAAAAAGATATTGTGAATGCAGTTGCAATTGAAATCACCAACAATATCCTCGAGAAGCTTGGAGATGCATTATTAGCTATTTTGATTGAAAAATCCCGTGATATATCAATCAAAGAGCAAATGGTTGTTGTTTTATGTTATATGGACTAGTCGACATGCGTGATTGAGCGTTTTTTAAGCATCGTTCATATTAATAAAACCACCGCTATATCATTGAAGGCAGCGATCAAAGGACTACTTTCCAATCACGGATTAAGTGTAACGAGATTGTGCGGGTGAGATTATAATGAGGCTAGTAATATGCAGGACAAGTTTAACAACCTTAAAGCGCTCATCATGAAAGAGAATGAATCTGCTTTCTATGTTCATTGCTTTGCGCATCAACTTTAATTAGCACTAGTCATTGTTGCAAAAAATCATGCTCAAATATCATTTTCAACTTGGTTTCTAATGTGTTGAATATTATTAGAACCTCATGCAAACGACGAGACATTATATGAAAAAACAAGCTGCTTAAGTTATTGAAGCGGACAAAAGTGAACTTCCAATTGGTAATTACTGAATCAAGAGACTAGCTTCAAACGATCTAACAATACACGTTGGGGCTCGCACTATTATAAACTCATAAACTTGATTTTCATATTTTTTTTGTGATTGAGATACTTGAGATTGTCATGAAGATGGCTCGAACTTGGAACAAAGAGACAAACATGTGTTTTATTAGATTAGATACAATCATTTGATTTCATCTTAACCTATATCCGATGAAGAATATATTGGGAATCATTAATGACTTGTCAAAAGTGTTGCAGTGAAAAGATTAAACTATTGTGAATGTTATGACACTAATTAAAATATCTAAGAAACAATTGTAAAAGATGAGT
This sequence comes from Euptelea pleiosperma, assembly GCA_035048495.1. Classification (NCBI taxonomy): domain Eukaryota; kingdom Viridiplantae; phylum Streptophyta; class Magnoliopsida; order Ranunculales; family Eupteleaceae; genus Euptelea; species Euptelea pleiosperma. The sequence goes on from CM068546.1 coordinate 30,813,534, forward strand.
CAAATGGTGAGGTTCTCTCCTTACCAAAGTTTCTTCACTTTGTGCCAAACATAATGTCATCGTTTTTAATATAGACGATAATTTCGAAACCCAAGGGGGGTGATCACGACACAAGCCTGAAGAAAAACATCGAATTGCTTTTTTGTGTGGCATTTCTGAATCCAAGTGATTCAATTTACGCTTTTGACAAGCGAAAATTGATTTGTTGATTGTGAAGTACCATGAAATCTACCCCAAGGGTTGAGTGCGGGTAGCCAAGACTCCACTCCAAAAAGTAGGAGGTTCTAAGTTCAACTCTCATTGGGGCCACCCCCTGGAAAGAGTGAGTAGGGTAATAAGTGGCTCTGTCCACATTAACTCTCCCAGTACACTCTAGCACGTGTGGAAGAGGCGACTATCGTGCCCCGGGGGACTAGTCGGGTGCTCCAAGAGGCTCAAATACCCACAGTTTCAAAAAAAAAAAAATAAATAATACCATGAGATCTACTACAGAAAATTTGACTAGATAAAATTGGGCGAAGCAGATCAATTTTTACTTGTCGAAAGTGTGAAGTGAATCACTTTGTATTCACACTATCTTGATATTTTCGCTGCAATGCTTTTGAAAAATCATTAGTGATTCCCAATATATTCTTTGTCGGATTTAGGTTCAAGAAGAATTCTAAATATTGCATTAAACCATTGAATCCAATAGAACCATGCTACGCCAAACCATTTGAGGCTAGCCTTCTGATTCAGATCATATCCACTTGGAAGTTCAGCACTTTTGAGCGCTTCAATAACTTTAGCAACTTGTTTCTCTCGAAGAATGTCCCCGCATTTGCATGAGGCTCCAACAATGTTCGACACAGTAGAAACTAAGTTGAAGAGCAATAAGATTTCAACACGATTTTTTTGAGACAACGAGTGTTAATTGAAGTTGATATGCAAAACAATGGACATTAAACGCAGATTCATTCTCATTTATAATAAACGTTTTAAGCCCGTTAAACTCACCGGGCATATTATTAGCCCCATCATAACCTCGCTCACACAATCTCGCTATATTCAACCTATGCTTGGAAAATTATACTTTGATCGCTACCTTGAGTGATACAACGATAATTTCATTAACATGCACGATGCCTAAAAGACAATCACACATCCATACTTGTTCACATAATATAAAACAATAGCCATTTACTCTTTGATTGATAAATCTTGCATCTCCAAGCTTCTTGAGGATATTATTAGTGGTTTCAACTGCAACGGTATTTAGTGTCTTCCTGAATATCAACTGCATTCAATTTGAAATTTTCAAGAGCATTTTAGAAAACGACACTTTTAATAGTTTTATTGTGATCAACAATATATTGTAAAAGTTCAAGTCATTTTCCTGATTGTTCAAGTCCTTTAATTCATCATGACCAAGAAAAACTAATCCCTTTCGTAGAAGAAATTAGTCAATGCATTTAAATGAGTTTGATATTTGCTTTGAGTTTGGTCTAATTGCCTATAAAAATGTCTGAATGTGTTGCTTTTGATGCAGCAAATCTTGAGCCTTTCCATGCACTTAGTTGTGAGTATTATTGGACCATCCCATATGAGTTCGAAATTTGTCTTTCTTTTCCTACTTAATAAATTCCTCAAATACAAAAGAGTCACAACCGCCCTGCAATCTAATATCTGGTCTAAAAAGTTAGCAATGTAAATAAAACACGGCATCATTTGATATGCTATGCTCCAACCAGCTACAATACTCAATAAACCAAGAAGGATTCAAGCATCATAATAAGCTTATCCTGTTCTTTTGGGATAATTGGTGATATGCTGATAAGGACCCTTTTGCAGATATATTCTTCGGGTCACAGTCATTAAGATGGTAATCTGAAAATCGAATTCGTAACTTAGGATCTGTAGAAAGATATGCTAAGTCAACCTCTACATGACTTCGCTTTGAATGAGGTTGCATTTGATCAAGATCAACATTTTCTAGGGTAAGAGGTGGTAGATCAAGCATTGACTTTCTTTTAAAAACCTGTTATCTATAATCAATACAATAATCGAGTCAATTTTGTCAAAATCAATACCCTTATGGATTATTAATGCAGGAGGATTGCGTATAGTGGTTTCGTTTTTACTAATAGTAAATTCTCATTTTTAATATTTATAGTAAACTTCGTTTTTACTATTTTTAGATAAGTTTAAGAAAAACTACAAGATAGTATGAGTTTGAATTACTTTATGACTATTTTTTTTGTTTTTAAGTTTGTTTTAGAGTTTTATTTGTTTAGGAATTGGTTCTTTGAGTTGTAAGTAGGATAGAGTTTGAGAGTGTTTTGAAGTCCAATAGGAGTAGTTTTCAATGTTATAAATATAAAGCATGTGTAAAAACAAAATTGTGACTTATTATGAATGAAATTGATATTTTCTCTTTGAATAATCTCTCTCGTGGTGTGAAATCACTCTATCTTAGTGCGAATTCAAGCTAACTTGGTGCAAAGCTAAGGCAATCTCTTCTCTATCTCTCTTTATCACCTTACCTCATTATCCGCCCAAAAATCGCAGAACGATCCCTCGTCCTGCGTCAAATTTGGTATCACAGCCAGGTTCGAAATTCCTAATTATGTTTCGGAAAGATGTCTCAGATTGTTTCGCGATCGTTGGCAACCGTGTTAATTAAACTAAATGACAAGATAAATCGCCTAGAGAGCCAATAGGATGACATTAACGACTAGATAAATCGTATTGAGAGAAAACTGGAGCAGATCGATGCCCATAATAAAAATATCTTTGACGGGGTTCCAACCCACCACAGCAACCGTCTTAGATAGTTAGATCTTCGCGGACACCACTATCGGCTTTTCCACCTCTTTCCGGGGAGTTATTTGAGAGGTTTTGAATACAAACGTAGTGTAGAAAAAACCCCTAAAGAGGTCTCAAAGCAAGAAAAGCCTCTCAAAGCCCTAGAGGAGAAAGAGCATGACGGGGAAGCTCCAGTAGAAGAAATCTTAAAGAGGGCTGGTCCTAAAGTGCTTGATCTCACGGAGGATGACCTGGTCAAGAAATTTGCTACTGGTGTTTCCATGGTTACTTCACTGTTGTTGGCTATGTTGTTGGCTATCTCGTACCTGACCCTGGTTGTTGCTGTTGTGACAAACTACCCACAGGCTGACAAAGTGAAGGAATACTTGGAGGATCCAAGCAAGTTTGTTGTTGCCGTCACACTAGTTGTAAATTCCGGTGCGACTCTTACTGCAGCAGAGCTCTACCCAAAATGAAAGGTTGGGATTAGTGTTTCTCTTTAAAAACCCAAAATCTCGCCTTCGTTAAAGTTGTCAACATCGAAGATGCAGATGAAGAAACTGAAGGAAAAGTACTCCAAATATCTCTTCCACTGGAAAAGCCAATTGCAATATCTCAACTTAAATTCAAAGACAACTTTTTTTCAACTTGGACGATTTGATGCATGAGTATTGTGCATAATGGTTTCGTTTTTACTATTTTTAGATAAGTCTAAGAGGAGCTAAAAGATAATATTAGAGTTTGAATTACTTTACGACTATTTGTTTGTTTTAGAGTTTTATTTGTTTAGAAATTGGTTCTTTGAGTTGTAATAGGATTAGGATAGAGTTTGAGAGTGTTTTGAAGTCCAATATGAGTAGTTTCCATTGCTTATAAATATAGGGCATGTGTAAAACGAAATTATGACTCATTATGAATGAAATTGATATTTTCTCTTTGAGAAATCTCTCTCGTGGTGTGAAATCACTCTATCTTGGTGCGAATCCAAGCTAACTTGGTACGAATTCAATGCAATCTTTTCCCTATCTCTCTCTCTATCACCTTATCTTATTATCCGCCCCAAAATCGTAGAACGATCCCTCATCCTGCGTCATTTATGATATATAATTCATAAGGCCAATCAAACAGAACGCCACATACCTTATGAATAAAAAACAAAATGCATACAAAAAAGAGTTTGATCGATCTCGTCATCATTCTTAATGATTTGGAGTGATAGACATCTTCTCCTCAAACTTCTTGACTCGAACTAAATAACTTCTTAACTTATTTAAGTCAAGAAATTAACATTAAGATGTCAAATTGATCCTAAAGAAAAGTTTTAAAAAATATGAATTTGTCAACATAAACTCGTCACAATGCACACAACCACACAAGCATTGTGTCTTGCATACTAAACCATCTAACTCCCACATAAACTCATGAGATTATGATAACATAAATAAGATTTCAATCAACTTTCTCAATTTAATCTAGTAACAACCAAATATATTTAGACAAAACTCGAGGTAATCTAGATTTAGATTTAGTGATATCTTAGGAAAAATCCATCAAAATCACATTAAATAAATCAACCGAATCAAATCCACAAATAGATAGGCAAAACAATTAAACAAATGATGAACTCACCATCCAATTAAGTACACGACGGTTTGGTTTACAAAGAGCCAGAGAACTCCTTAGCCCAAGAAACATGCAAGGGTTCTGAGAATTTGTTGCAAATAAAACCCAAAAGGAGACTGATATTGTCAATGATTCAAAATTCATACAATAGCCCAAAATAATACATTCATCAAAAGAAAAGTCATTGTTTTAATATAAAAGAAAAGAAAAAGTCTAAGAACTGAAATCCTAAACCCTAAAACACCCCTAATCTAAAAAATAAACAAGAAAAATACTAAAAAACTGAAACCTTAAACCGTAAAATACTCAAAATCTAAAAGCAAAATTAACCCCCCAAAACTTGAAACAAACTAAAACCTTATAAAAATAAAGGAGATAAAATGGTTCAATAGGTATAAAAGTTCTTTAAAAAAAAAGTAGAATTGAATAATGAAACCCTAAAACACCCCAAATCTAAAAATAAATTGAAACCTATAAAGAAGAAGGTTCTCAAAGATGAAAAAGTTAATCCAAACAAAATTGAGCAATTGAATTCAAAATTGAAACCCTAAACCACAAATCTAATAACAAATTGAGACGCTAAATCATTTTAATCAAATTTCAACTAAAAACTAGCTTGAAAAGAAACTAAACTCCCCGAATCATGTTTCATGGTCATATTTTAATCAAAACCCGAAATCGTTTTAATTGATTGAGTTGTAAAGTTTTCCATATTGAAACGAATGTGAAGTTTGCTTCCTTTAGAGAGAGAAAAATGTGAATGGTTTTAACCACAAGATGAGGGCGATGGTAGTGAGAGGAACAATTGCTGATGGTCTAGCAATGCCAAAATGGTAGCGGCTTGCAACGGTAAGAGAGAACATAGTCACAAAGTCGGGATTCGGCAATAAATCAATAAGGGGTCAAGTTGGGAAAATTCGGATAAATTCAGTAAAAATAGGCAAAAATAGAAAATATATCATGGCATTTTTCAAGTTAGAAATGTTGTTTTTAACAAAATACATTTATATGATGAAAACCACATCTATAATTCCATAGTAATTAGTCATAACTCATAAGCATGATATATCATTCATAATTCCAAAATCAGCAAAATCAAAATCAAAAGGGGAAAAAATGGATATCAGCCGATTAATCGGCAAAATTCAGCAAAATCGCTGATTAATCGCCGAATTTTTTGATTAATCGGAGATTTTACTGATTTTGCCGATTAATCGGCGATTGATTCGTGAATTCAAAAAATTGGAGAATTTTTTTAAAAATCGGAGATTTTTGTGACTAGGAGAGAGAAGGTCGCAGCAACGGCCGTTTGATGACTGTGTGAGAATGCCTTTAAAGCGAGAGGGTGCAGGGGTTTGCCCACAAGATGAGCGACAATGCCGCGAATCGCGATGGTGGCGAGACAACAATCGACGGAGCCAAGGGGTCGAGGGTGGTCAACTAACCATTATGGTGAGAGGTACAATGATCGGCGGTCGGACAGTGTCAAAGTGGGGCAGCAACCTGTGTCGCAAGAGGGTAGTCAGTAGATAAACTTAAAAAGGGATTTTTCGAGAAAAAATCTGTGGTCCCATTTCAAAGTTGAGGGTGGTCACTACCAATGAGTTTGCATCCCTCGGGATTGATTGCAACTTACATCCCCTTAATCCTTTTAATGGGTCCCCAATTTCTGCCAAAGAGTCCAAGCTGGGGATCAAGCATGAGACATCCAGTTTGCAACATGCTATGGATCCAATTGAACCATGGGCTTGGAACTTAGATACAACAATTATAATACCCACATTTATGAAAATATTGGAAAAAAAATCGATGGGTTTTTGGACTTATGCAGAATTTCATCATTGTCCCAGGGAAAAAACACCGAATGAGTGATTGTGGAGTATAGCTCTCCAAACCCACCAATTGATGATTGGATTAGAGTTTTTCTCTGGCTAATTTCAGGTTCCTTTTAAGAAAAGGAAAAATCTCCTCCACTAATGTGTGTTGTACCTATTGGCTATTAAGGTTCATGCCTGTGTTGCCTTCTCTTGCTCCTAATTGTTCTGATATGTAACCGTTTAATGTGATGTGGAAAAAGAACTCGTGAATGTAAATCATTGACTTGTACTTCTCATGCAGTACCAATTTGCAAATTACTCTAATCTGGTATACATAGACAAAGGGAGCGGGTCGTTGATGATTAAATTAATCAACCAAAGAGCAGACTTCTCCCATGCTCTATTTTCTAGCGGCCTCACAAATGTGGCCCATTTGCAGGTAATCTTGAGGTCTCGAAATTGAGAATAGATAGATTATTATATACTTGGTTGTGTGGCAGAGACAGTCTCTTTGCATATTCTGGAGAGTGATGAGATGAATTTAGATTCATGAGGAACATATAATTGAGTTATATATATATATATATATATATAGAGAGAGAGAGAGAGAGAGAGGTAAATATGTGAACTTCGGTTGTGTGATGCAAAGAGATACAGATGACTGTGTACAATGCATTCACAAAGTATTCTCTTAAGGCTCAGGCTCTGAGGACTCATCCTTTCATTCATCCTTTCATTGTGTCCTCGGCCATGGATTCCAAGAATCCACTGGTCTTTGGCAAAAAGTGATGCCAGCTCAGTGCTATCAACCATCATTGGATTCTTGGAATCCACGCCCGAGAAGACGAGTGAAAAGATGAGTTCCCTGAGCCCAACCATTCTGTTAATAATAGCAACTAGAATCTAGTTCAAGCAGCAAATGTGTAACAATATGCAGAGTTTGTGAACTGTATAATATATGTCTGGTAAGGCCATATGCGTGAGCGTAGCAAAGAGGAGAAATTCATTTATCCAAGGAAGGAGTAAATTCACCTTGCAGAAGTAAAGCCAATACTCATTCTTCACACAAACAGTAAATTAATAATGTTATATTGAGCATTGAGGCCCTTGACATCTAAATGTGGCCTTAAGAACATAACTAATTTCTCAAACCAAAAATTCATCATGTTCTGTGTTATCAATCTTCTTTGTACCTTGTACTTGTTATGAGGTCCTAATTAAAAGTGACCATTCTTAAAGCTTTAGAATCCCAGTACCTTCATACGAAGTTACAAAGAGGAGGGAGCTATCCGCAGAACTCTTGAATTCAACATTTTCAGTGTCTGACATTTCAGTAAGTCCAGTAAATACTAACCAATAGCAATGAAACACAATCTCAGGTCTTGCGTTACTAAACAGATGTACAGAAATATATCTAACCTCCAACATACCTTTCAAATAACACAATTAAACTTGAATAAAGATACCCTTTAATGTATTATCAACAATAACAAACCTCCAATTCCCAAAAGAAAGATCCAATCACAAAATCAAACTCGTTCAATACCAAAGTACTTAGCATGTAAAGCACTATAAAGAAAAATCCAAAATTGTATTCAAACATACCTTTCCAAGCACTCCACAAAACCCGGTACCTGGCTTCTCTCCCTCCACATTGCCGAATCGTTTTCCATACTCGCAATCCGACACCTTCGAGCCCTTGTGACCCTCACCCAACAAAACCATCTCAGACCCATCTTCCCCTTTCCCCCCTCCCACACCAACATCCATCCAAAACACAAACCCAACAAAAAACAAATAAAACCCAACAAATCCAATTGCCTGCCAAAGAAATATCTCCGCACTAAGGTAAACATAGAACAACGAAAGTGCGGCAATCAAATAAAAGAACACGTCCCTCACAAACGGTGCGGCGTTTACGGAGAACGGCGCAGCATAAATTGCAACAAAACCAACAACAAATGCTGAAACAAACGTGCCCGCGGAGAGAATTGCGCCGAGGCCGGTCCGCGGGTGGCCACCACGGACTGCTGCGACCGATGCGAACACATCGGGCGCACCATTACCAAGCGCAAGAAGAGTCACAGCGCCCATACTAGGGGAGAGATTGAGATGGGTCGACAACTTTGTAACAACGACAGAGAATCGGTCCTGTGCCGTCTTGACGAGGAAATAGAACTGTAGGAGGAGAATGAGAGCGAGAGAAGAGATTGAGAGAAATGGGCTTTCTCTAAAAATACAGAAATGGAGAGAGAAGTAGTTGAAGAGGCCATTGGAGTCGCCATTACAGTGGTTGAGAGAGAAAGAACAGCGTTGGTGAGGTGGGATTTGAAGGATGGATGAGCAAGAAGGAGAGGAAGTGTTGAGGAGGGATCTGTGGGGAATTATTGAGGTTGTGAGGAGCTTTTGCGGGGAACGATGGGGGAAGATGAGGAAGAAGAGGAGAGAGGAGAGTAGGGTTAGTGAGATTGCAGAGGTTTTGATGGAGAAGGAGAAGGCCATGCCATCCCAAAGGACACTTGTGTGAAAGTGTCTCTGTGTGTGTGGTTTATGGGTTCTCTTTGGTTTATGTCTCTTGACACATGTGTGTGTTTTATTGGTCCTTTTTGGTTTTGGTTTCTCGTTATTGACCAAAACAAGTTTGTGTATTCTGAAACACTGGAATTTGGTGTATAAGCCTTGTCCAACCGTCTGATTGATAGTAGTATGTGTTGATATTAGGTTTCCAATGAATGGTCGACAAATCGACATCATGATCACATATTTTGATTGATGGGTATTTTTGGGGACCACTATACATAAGGTTTGTTGGTTATCCAAAATAGAGTAATAGATCCAATGGCTGGTGTGATTTTTAAGTTTGACTCTCAATTGATTGATACAATGACATGTTTATTTATTAAGAAGAATATGGTCACAAACTAGTATAGACAAGTTCACGTGGTGTTTGGTAAAACTTGTTTTCAGACCTTAAGTCTGAATGGGCTGGTATTCAGTAGTGATTTATGGATTAAGTGGTGTTTGATTAACATCTTAATTTCAGCACTTGACACCTAAATCATAGAATTTCAATGTAAGCAAAAAGTGATGTTAGGTTGACTTGTTGTAGTAAGTGGTTTCGGTGATTGACATCTTTTTAAAAGATTCTTTGATTCTTTCATAAATGCCGATAATACCCTCAAAACCTCTATAAAATAAAATTAAGACAGAAGTATCCTTCTAAATATTTTATAATCCCTATTATATCTTTTTCTTAAGTTTTTAGACATAAGACCTATATCAAACAATTTTTTTTGTTCTCTCAGCCACTTTAAGCTATCATCACTTATTTTAATCACTTTAAGTTCTAAGTGCTTAACACTTAATTTACCAAACGCCAGTCAATGAACCAATGAACAATGTTCTAGATCCATACTTGCGTTTCGCGGTAACATAGAGAGGTGGGAACATCAGACATCTCCTAGATCATATGTTAGCTAGATACACATGGCACACCAGTGGCGGATCCAGGAATGGCCCAAATATACTGTCAGCGGGGGGGGGGGGCTGACCCTCCAATAGTGTTCCACGTGGCACACACTATGATCCATCATCAACCTGGGCGTCAGTCATCAAAGTTTTGAATGACGGTGAAAGCTATGTTGAGAGTAAAACTTTGATGACAGAGTGGCTCCGCATGACCTCGATTGCTTTTTCCTAGTACCCTTATGGTTTTTTCGCTTTTTTAATATTAAAATCTTAAAAACACTCACATGGGTACATGGCAATGAGCACTTGAGGTATGTGCCAAGAACTCATTGGTTGTCACGGGCTTCGATGACAGCAACCTAGGCGTCAATCATCAAAGTTTTGAATGACGGTGAAAGCTATGTTGAGAGTAAAACTTAGATGACAGCGTGGCCCTGAAAGTGAATGAGTTTTCCGCATGACCTCGATTGCTTTTTCCTAGTACCCTTATGTTTTTTTGCTTTCGTAATAAAAAATCTTAAAAACACTCACGTGGGTACATGGCAATGAGCACTTGAGGTATGTGCCAAGAACTCATTGGTTGTCACGGGCTTCGATGACAACAACCTGAGCGTCAATCATTAAAGTTTTGAATGACGGTGAAAGCTATGTTGAGTGTAAAACTTTGATGACAGCGTGGCCCTAACAGTGAATGAGTTCTCCGCATGACCTCGATTGCTTTTTCCGAGTACCCTTATGTTTTTTTGCTTTTGTAATAAAAAATCTTAAAAACACTCACATGGGTACATGGCAATGAGCACTTGAGGTATGTGCCAAGAACTCATATTAGGGAGTGTCATGGGCTTCGATGACAGCAAGTTGCCATTAGGGAGCAAAGTTTTGATGTTTGGCATTATTTTATACAGGCACCACACCTAAAAAGTCCACATGGCACACTCTCAGAGATTTATGATCATAGGATGTTTAAAACATTTCTAATTTGACTTTTAGATAAAAAATCGGCATGTTTAGTGTTTTTTATGCGTTGAATCTCAACACCCAAAATAATTTTTGAATCCATATTTGAAATTCAACTCATGAAAAAAATTCAAATCCAAAGGTTAGAAACCACCAATTCAACTAATTTTTTTTTTTTATCAAAATGTTATTTAGGGATGTTTCAAACATCTGTATGGTCATGGATCTCTAATAGTGTTTCACATGGCATTTATCGGTGCACCCTGAACGCCTGTACAAAAAATGATCATATCAAGTTTCTTCAATGGAGAGAACAAAAACGGATTGCTCGCGCGCGAGATCACTGTTTCCCAAACGAGTCCCACTTTGTCTCGGGCGAGATGGGCCAATCCCGTTCTGGATCGGAGCCCACCGGTCTGATCCCGAGATTTCGAACCTTGGATGCAACCTTGAAAAAAAAGGAATTTTATTTGTCGCAATGCAAATGCAAAAAGTGGGGCCCACATGTATCGAAAAGAAGATGTTCCAAAAGTGATCTGGACCCCACCTCAACCTGTGGTACACTAGTATAGCTAACGTTTTCTCCTCAAAAACCACCTTAAGGGTATGTTTGGTATGTGAGAAAAAGAGTTCTGATGGCGAATATTATCTTGGCTAAATATTTGCTCATATCAATATTTAACAATGTTTGGTACGTGTATGAGCTAGCTCACTTCAGCTTACTTCATTTTCTTTCAATTTGAGTAGGTCCCACATATCAAAGTAAGTAAAAAATAGGTTGGGTGAGTGCGGGAACTAGGGCTGTCAACGGATACTTTTCGGATCGAATACAGGCATATCCAAATCCGAAAAAAATCCGATATCCGAATCTGATTCGATATCCGACGGACATTGTAAATCAATATACGAATCCGAATCCGATTAATATATCGGATATCCAATAATATATCCGAAAATTGGATATAGATAATATATTATTATATTTACATCATAATATATATATAAAATAATTATAAATATTATATTTATATATAATAAATATTATTATTATTAGAATTAATATGATAAATATAATATAATCTATTTATTATAAATATAATTACTAAATAATATATCGGATTGAATATTATCAAATCAAATACATCAATATCCGAATCCGATATCCGAAATTTTCGGATAATATCCGATTTTTCGAATACGGATTCGAATCGAATTCTAATTTTTGACTATCCATTGACAGGCCTAGCGGGAACCACATATTATGTCAAAGGATAAAAAAAAAATTCATTTTTATCTTTTTTATATATTAAAAAACTAATTTTTATTGAAAATGGTGATTTTCCGCCTATAAAATAAAATTTTCTCACCAAGGCATAATCGGCGTGAAATATTTTCCCGCCGCGGAGGGAAAATATGTGGGCCCGACTAAATATTCGCCGAGGGCGAGTGGCTGCCAAACGCAGTCGGGCGAATATTAGCGCGGCTAAATATTTTATTTTCGCGCCGCAGTGCATTACCAAACAGGCCCTAAGAGTTTTTTTTTTTGTACGTTACCATCGTGGGAGGGCCCCACTGGCCACCCCACAGAAGACAGAGCAGGTGAAACTTGGAACCGGTCAAGTCGAGAAAGGGGATTTCTACTCCAGGCACAATGCTCAAAGGAGGAAATCTACCTGCGTGAGCTTGACCCCACGACCTCTCGAAAGAGGTGGATACACACAGGTGGATACATACCAACCATTTGAGCTGCCATGTTGGGTGTTCACCTTAGAGTTAAAATATGTATTTTTTTTTGTCTTTTTGTCGTGGTGCTTGTTAGCATTAATCCTAGTGGAGACCTTGGCAACTGGTTCTCATCCCTCCTTTTACTTTCCTTTTTTGTTTTCAAATTCCACGTTTCACTTTCTGGTTTGCGTTGGATGCTTTAAGAGTCCAACTGCAGGTGACCTTTTGTTATCGAATCAACCAATTCTCTTTCCTGCCTCCATCCATAATGGTCTAAAAGAATCAACAAAAATTTCATTGCCAACAACAAACACAAGAAGAATTCAGAAGAGCAAAACATAAACATCCCTCTCTCTTAATCATCAGGCAAGTCTGCAAAGAAATTCGTCAAAAAACTTGTGTCCGAGAACAATTCTTCAAGATCAGGAATCGGACCCGGAATCTCAAAATCCAAAATCGAGAAAGAAGAACCAAAATCTTCCTCTTTAACATATAAAGATGAATAAACCACCTTACTCCTCTCTCTCTTAGGCAATGGAGGTGGCACAAACTTCGTATACTCTCTTCTTTTCTTCGTCGTTGTCGTCTTTGAATAACAATTGTTTGTGATATGGATTTCTTGAATATGAACTTTTCGATCAACCTTTCTTGTTCGTCGTTCATCGTCGCTCGATGAATCCGTATCCGTAGCATCTGGGTCTGTAGTTCGAATTCGAATAATTCTAACCTTAGGGTTCTTCTCTTCTTCTTGTTCTTCAAGGAAATTTTTTGGGTTGTTGAAACTTTTACTTGCAACCCTCTTGAAGATTCTGGGTGTTCTTCTTTTCCTACAGAGTTTTGGTGTGTTGGGTGTTACTCTCTCTTCCTTTTTTGAAGGTAACTTGGAGCTCAAATTTTGTGTAAGACGAAGGCCAAGCTTCTTTGATGTCCTGGGTTGTCTAACTCGTCCTAGGAAGTTCGCCATGAAGGAAAAAGTATTTGCTTCATTGGGGTCTGTTTGAGAGAGAGAGAGAGAGAGAGAGAGAGAGAGAGAGAGAGAGAGAGAGAGGCCTCTGTGAGAGAGAGAGAGGCCTGTGTGACTTAAGAAGGCAACCGAGTAATTAGGAAGGAAGGTGAGAAAAGTCGATTATGGAAAGCGGGAGGTGAGGGATGTGGAGAATAGAAAGCGTTTGCCTGAAGTTTCGTCGTAAAAAGAAGTTTCTAATGTTTTTGAGTTGGAATTCTAATTTCATTCGATACCAATCATTAAAAGGTAAACTCTCTCTGCACTCTGCAGCCGAGTACTTCTTTAAATTGGGAATTAGAATTCAAAAGTCAAAACCATTAATCGTTGACCATTGTCAACCTCCTTTGACCATAATGTCATGCCCCACAAGCCAACGGCTTGGATTATTGTGGTGTTGACCATACTGGGAAGGTGGGTCAGTTTGACAATTTTATCGGTCAGGCTACGTCCTACGTACCGCTGTTGGGCATTTAGGCCCGGCAGAGCTGTCAATGGATCAGATCAATCCAAAAATCCGATCCGGTCTGGTTCAATAATTTTGGGTCTGGAACCACCTATATTTTTATTGGATCGATACTGGGTCCATGTATGCTTATCCAATTTCTTATCTGATCAATATCGTATCGAACATGTACCGGTACTGATCCCATATATATATATATATATATGGTTCAGGATTGGGGGACAACATTTTCATACAACATTTTTGGCGCACCCACATGGAAGATGAATCAATAGCTGATTTTTTGTGAGGATGATCTCCTCACCATATAGATCACCCCTACAAAAAATCAGCACGTTCTGAAATTTCTAACCCCATGAAATGAGGTTTTCAAGTTAACGATAAAAATAAACGGTCCATAATTCAACTTATAAACCGGTCTGATTTGAATTTTTGTGAGGATGATCTCATCATAGAGACCATCCTCACCAAAAAATCACCCGAATCCAAAACCTCAATATATATATTGGGCCGGACCAAGTTTTTGTTGTCAAAAATGTTGTATGAAAATGTTGTCCCCCGATCCTCACCCTATATATATATATATAAAACATAATTTTACCATTTATATATATATTTTTTATATTATTATATAATTAATATTTAATAAAAAAAATTGATTTATTGGAATGGATCCGAATGGGTCTAGAACTCTATTTTATCTATCGGATCAGTTCTAGATCACGATTATGTGATTCAATCTTTTATTAGATCGGATTTGGATTGACATATTTTCTTATTAGATTAGGTCCAGATCAGCATTGATCTGACTCCAACCTGATCCATTGACAGCCCTAAGGTTCGGTTTGTTCTCACCTTATATCAAGGTTCACTGGACCAGCGTTTTGTGACCCAGTCCAATTTGTTTGCATAACGGGCTTGGGGATCAGGCTCAAATTTGAGCTCTGGGCCTGTAGGTGAAGATGATACGCCCCCATAACAGCATTGGTGATTCTTTAGGGTGCAGCAATTTGTTAGCCATCAACGTTTTCTCGCCCTTTTAGTTTTGCACTATACAAAACTTGCGACTGCCGAGGGCATTTTCAGAATCATTGCTAGATAAATGTCTTATGGAAAGAATATACAAAAAAACCATTTTTTCATAATGATAAATTGTTCTCTTTAAACTCATATTATGGTAAATTGATCTCTCTATTCAAATCTGTATTTAGAGGGTTTGGATCGTTCGGATCGGGTCTAAATGAAAATCAGGTTGGATATGGATACATGGTAACTTGTGTAAATAAATCGAATTCGGTTTTTATCAATTTCAGATCCTAGTGTTAGGTATTTGAATTGGGTCAAATACTGGGTTTGGGACTTGGATCTTTACTAAAACTTGTCATTTTGTGGTGGATCTGACCCATATAATACTTGACTTGGATATATATATTTTTGTATGGATCATGGTTCGAATTCAGATCATGAGTCATGGATATGGATCAGGATATTCAAAAGTCAAATTTGGATCGAAATCTACCTATATACGAGTCGGATTCAAATCAGGATATTTTTAAAAGTAGAGTTGCAGAGATGTTTGGTAAATTTCTTTTTATAAATGCTTCTGCCAGTAAAGGTTGGTAGAATTGGTTCTAAACTAAGAATCCATTTCACCATAATTGTTACGAAATGGGCTTATAGGTGATCTCATTTCATTAAAACTGATTTTGTTATTTAGGCTTGTAGACTCAAAACAAAATGAAAAACTACACTTTCCTCACTTCCCCCTTTAACTGAAAATTTCCCTGTTTTAATTCTAGCTAAACATTTATATCCTCATATAAGAAAAGATTAAAAACTAAAGCTAAAGCATAGAGATAGATATCCTCCTATCTGTATTCTTCTGGCAGACGATATCCGGTCATAACTATTTTGTCAGCAAACATCTTGCCAGTCTTGGGCATGACATGCCAATGCAGTGTCAAGTTGAATTCTTTGCCTCGGAGATTGCTTCCCTACACGAGGGAAAGGAAAACATCATGTACAGTAAAAAGGGCTGAATTAGTTTATTTCTGAACATAGAACTTCTGTCTTGTTAGCCTACATCTCTAGATGCATGGTGGGGGAAATAAAAACTATTCCAAAAAGTGGCTTACCTGATCGGTAAAACGGTACTTGTTTGTTGTGTGAATCCAAAACTTTGCATGCTCCTTAGATGGTATGATACCATCCCAAAGTGAAACCTGTTTAATGACAAAGTTAAAATACATTGCATCACTGCAATATAAACCGGAACATGAAACCTGGTCATGAGATCCACATACCTACCAATCTCAAATATCTAAAACCCAAGTTCTGAGTGTTAATGGTAAACATTGCTTAGAAGCAAGAACTTCGAACCAATCTTGCCATTTTTGTTTTTATTTTGACAAGTAACCCACCTTGCCAGTTTATCACTTGATGTTACTAGCCTGAGCTCAAGTTTTCCAAAACCAAATATATCTGCATCTCCCTGTGTTGATATTTGACAAATATCTGACATAGTTGTTGCTATTGCTGTGAAATCTCATTGCTCCAGTGGCTTCTCTTGGATGCAACCTAGAATAATCATTTTATCTTAGAAGGCTAACTGTCCGAGGGGTGGGATATATGAGGACCCAACCTACTATCACAAAATCCAATGACTGGAAAGATAATGGAGGGATTTCTGTATTCTTCGACAATGACAGGCAATATGTAGTAGCCTACTACCACAAAATCAAGAGGTCTGTGGTTCATCCCAGTTCGACGCCCCCCATGCAGGCCTATTGTGAACCTAGCCACACTTTACCCTGTGGAAATGGCACTCTTTTCCCTGGATATACACGATCTGCATGTCTCAATTAAGTCCTGCTTCTCTAGTACAAAGCTGCCTATGAGTCAAGAATCATACCATGCCTCAAGGATGGATGATCAACAAGTTAACACCCTATAGTTGTACTTGATATTCCACTACACAAGAGTCCCCCAAATCTAAGCCTCTGCATCAAATCTAAGTCCCTCGAGGATGTAATGTTTCCCAGTGACTCCCAGCAATGTTAATGGGTATGGTCAGGGTGTCGAGTATGGGTATGGGTCCAGAATCTCCAGATGTTAAACTTGTCCGACCCCTAACTCTTATGGTATTGGGACACAGATGTATAGTTATTATTATGATAATTTTTATTAGTTTATCCCAATTTTTAAATGGGGTATGGCCGAGCCATATCCTTCATGGATCCCATACCCATACTCATGCAGTGTCCTGTCGACATGGATATTTTGGGAGGTTTGAAGGATTGGGTAACATAGCCACCCCCCATCCCATCACCACCACCAAAAAATATGCAGAAGAATTATAATCTGTAACAATGTTATAATTTCATCAAGGACCCAAAGTTATTTTGATGATGTGTGGTGGAAAGCAACAAGCATTATGTTACTTACGTTGTAGATACATTAGCATATCATTGAGAAAATCTGAAGTTAGAAATTAATTTAAGAGAATATTTGGGTCAAGTGTGGTTAATACATTCGCCATAAAAATTACTTCCATATAAGGACCATTCATGGACCATAACATATAACAATCATGGTTTTAAGTCTCGGTCAGGACTGAGTCATGGTCCTTATGTGAATTGGATCACATAAGGATCATGATCTTCTTCTTCTTTTTCTTATTCTTGTCTTGTCCGAGACAATCCCGAGACCAAGTTGACTCGGCCAAGCCAACTCAATCTTGGCCTCGAACAATCCAAACCGAGACCATGATCTAAAACGATGGAAAAACAAAAACATATGATGATGGGGCATAAGGATTACAAATGAGGAGTAAGAATTACAAAGTGACAAGGAACTTGTTAATGAAAACTAATTCTAGACCCATTATGAATCAAACATGAAAAGTAAGGTCCAGTCCCTAATTCGCAACATTAAAAAAGAAATGAAAGCATTGCAAAGGATATCTTAAGCAGAATATACCAACGCTTACCTGATTCAGCGAATTCTGTGGGGTTTCGTACTCAGCTGCTATAAAGACAAAAACCTGCAGTATTTGAGTGATATGAGATAAAATAGTAAATTTCCAAATTAACTTCACCCATGCATATATAATTCGTGTAACATTGTTTGGAGGAGATGAGGGAACAAATCGCCAGCAAAATTAAATGTTTGTGGAGCACAACAATGTTTTCAATACTAAGCATTTACAAGTTTCTTTGATTAGAAACCAAATCAGAGGAACTTAGCCCCCTTAAACATCTTGATGTTCAGATTTTGACCAGAAATAAGAAGCTGGATCTTCTTTGTTTACTTGAGATCAGGGTGAGGAAAGAGAAAGATCAGGACCAAAAAATCTTACAAAGATAGATTGGTGACCGATTGATAATTATAGCAAAGTTTTGGAATGGCAGGATTTGGGTTTTATGGAACAATTTGTTCTCTAACATTTCTCTGATCACTAATCCAGTAGAATCTCGAAAACATTTTTCTGGACTGATATCCACTAAGGGCTACGTTCACAGGCGATGACAATCGAGAACTTGCGTATTAAAAAGATACAAAATAAGCCTAAAACATTGGCTTATGTATGAGACACAAACCCTAGTCCCGACTCCCAAGCCAATAAGGAAACCTGCCCAAAACAGGAAACCATGTAATTTTTCCAAAGGAATCTTACCCACACTCTTTTGATGCCCTTGGCTTCTTATGGGACACAGGCAGGAAAAAAATTTGGAGAAGAGGTCTGAGCATCAGGGGCTTTAAGTATCATATTGTACCATCCTGTACAATACATCTCATTTGTTCATGTTACTGGTAAGCTACATAGGGGTATGTATCAATATGGATTAGAAAATTAATTTCTTTAAATAAATGTATTATAAAGGGTAGTATTGTTGCACTAAACATCATATTTTAGCTTATCTAAACATCAAACATATATGGTAGGAGTAGTTTATATGCATTAAACATCATGATTTTAGGTTATTTATGCATCAAACACTGTTAATTGGAGTGAATCGATACAAATAGTGATTTCCTCCATTGTATAATCTATGTATTGATATGTAACATGATACAAATTGGTTTCTCAAGTCACCGAAACATAACACACTATCAATGTTTTAAATTATACCTGAAGGAATAATTAAGAAATAAATAAACCACAAATCCACTTAAACAATAACATAGAGTAAAGATCAAAGGTTCACAGTAGTAACTAAAATATTTCTTAGTATGCTTACCTGCTTTGTGTTCCATGTAAACATGGACTGCAAATTTGCTGATATATTCAGGGTCAAGCTGACCTACATTTAAGACAAAAAAAATAAAGGATGTAACTTCATATTGGACACATAGCCACTAAACCATTAAATTTTTTTTTAAGAAAAAAAAGAAATAAGTAATGGATGTGAAGTTAACACAAAAATGAATAAATATAGCAAGACATTATTGATGACAGAAACAATGCAAATGTCTGTGGGGACCTTTTTAGCAGCCATATGCATCAGGAATTTTAAACATTTCCCAACAGATGAACAGACCAAGTCTAGCACCATCATCATATTTTTTTTACTAGTATTATTTTTCACTCTATGAGTGTAGATTAACCATTTTGGTATTACTGTCATCGATTACCATGGCTTTATAGTTAATTAATATTTTATTGCTCAAATGTTGGGAATATTGTTCTCCAACTGTTAATACAATTATACAAGGCATTCACTAGGAATGCTAGGTTCACATGCCTCTAGAACATTCAATGGCTGTATATGGCAACAAGAGCATATGGCGGCTTGCTCAACTACTTTATTTGGGAACATTTAGGTGCCACTGCCAACCACATAGATAAAAGTTCCCAAGATGACGGAGTAACTGAAAAGAACAAAGGGACATGGCTGATCATCTAATTATTCAATTTCTTGTTTTAGTTCATCCTTTTTATAGGTAAGATGATGTGTTAATGAGAATGAGAAGCACCAATAAACAAAACTATACAAAACCTAGTGCTAGAAAGGATTTATCCGCACAAGCACTATACAGTACATCTATAATTTTTACAACCAAAATAACGAACTATTACGAGTCAAAGAAAGCGTCAATTAGTGAGTCCCAATTTCAAACCAGCTCTTCAAATTGGATGCCTTTGAACTCTTTGAGGACCGAAACCCAATGGAAAAAACAGCTTTTAATCCTATCGACCACCACATCCACCAACTTCTGCTTATCCTAAAAAATAACACGTCTATCCTTACAAATGCTCCAACAAACAGCAAAGGGGAGCAATCCCCTGATGTACATGGCTACTCAAATCAAAGACACCTATTGACCAGCCTTGGACAAGCTCCAACCTGGTTCTAGGAAGAACCCATTCGATATTGACGAGACAGAGGAAAGATAGCCACAACATGCTCCAAGATTTCTACAATTTCTTTGCACATAAAGCACATATTAGCCATAAATCCTTTCTTAATTTGCTATCCTTTAGGGTTGTGACATCTTTCCTGGAGTCGGCTTATTTTCTCAGCTACCCAGCTTTTCTACAGATCTTGGGTTTTTTTTTCTCCCTTTTTTAATCCAAATATTAAAATTTAGTTATCCAAAAGTTTTTTTTTCTTCCTACTAATCAAGTGGTAAACTGTGAGGATATTGTCGAGTCTTGCCATCCATGGGAAAAATGCCACCTTGGAGGGAATTGGAGTTCCCCAAATCAAGTTATCCGGTAAGAGAGATCCACTGAGTCTAATAGCAAAAAATAGAAAGATTGCATAGAGAATTTGCCAAACCATCTTCTTGATAGTTGGGTAAAAACTAACAATCAAAGCTAGCCATAAGGCTAGCGAAGTCAAGACTCTCCCAATCATTAAAGGGACTTCTAAACTTTGGTTTCCGAACAACCCTCTCATCCGCATCATGTAGCAATCATTCACCAACACTTCTCTATGATTTGCCATGCTGTAAAGGTTTGTAAAAAAGCACTTAAGAGTTTCCTCACACCACAAATCCTCAAGGTCTTAGTCCAACTCACACACCTGCCTTAAACTGAATGTCTTTACAGAAATCTCTGTAGTTTTTAGAATTTCCTTTTCCAAACGCAAACGCTAACTCTATAACTTGAACGAACTTCATTACTATTGCACCTAAAATTTGGACTCTTTTATTTGCTTTCAGTATATCAACTCTAAGGACTCTTGGTTTCTTCCCCAAATCATCAAATCCATTCACCTAAAGCTAAAAGAAATTTATCCATAGCCCACAAAGGCCTCATGCCATGTCTGACATCCTCCTTGGGACTACAAAGCTTCTTCCATTCAACTAAATGCACTTATCACCCTCCTAACGATGACAAAGGATGTTTCGGTCAAAATTCTATTTAACTTCCTCTTTTGGTTGAAGCAATCCATACATCTATCACTTTTCCTCATCATCTCTCCTGATAATTGTTCATTTTCTAAGAAGCGTCCAACAACTGAGTTGGTCAGGCTGTGGGGGGTTGTACCCACAGACCTGGGATCAGGTCTTTGATAGGTAAACATTCAATAGGTAGGCATTTCTAAATATCCTTTTGTACGCAGCTTGCAAAGAGGGTCTAGTGGAAAGTTTTTCCAATTAGGCAATTATACTCTACCTTCAATAAGTAGATGATTTCCTCCTCTTTTATGTTATCTGAACTCAACAATTTTGAAACATATTCTTCTGTAATAACATAAGATATAAAAAATTGACAACTTAAAAACATAAATTGAGAAGTCATTTCATCTCCTAGGATATATCATACTTTTTACATTTTTATGCCTTCTTTTTAGTAAACAGAAAGTCTATGCTTTATGTATAACCTTTATTTCCTAAGGATTACACCAGGGACCAAAATGGATTGAATATATCAATAACCTAGCTCCAAATTTGCCACCTTGTTTATCTATGAGTTTACTTGACAATAACTATTCGAAGTCTAGCAATTTAGAAAGTACACAGACTATGCAGTATCCCAATTAGCTAGAGAATAACCCCAAGGAGAGAGTTCTTCCCATAATAACTTAATTCATTAAAATGCAACAAAAAACTACGGGGTGTTTCGTTGGGAGTTTCAAGTGGCACAGCATCAATTTAAGCGAAGTGGGGTGAGGTAAGGGTGTGGGTGGGGATGTTTAATCTTTTAAGTGTGTTTCGTACTTATTTGATTTTAATGAGTGTGGATGGCATTTGATATCTCCGCCTCCCATAGGTGTGTTAAGCGCCTTTTCTTACGAGTCAATTGTTAAGACCCAAGCCAATACGCCAAAAGCACATAGGCGATAGAGCTGCATAGAGCTTAGGTTTAAACTTTGAGGATCCTAACATACCACCATGTTCTGACATCCTCGGCAGCCTACTTTGTGGTCCAGGTAGCCAATTCCACATGGCCGCATTCACTTTGGCCTCTTTTCTAGAGGTTGCACCTTCCGTGACTCGAACTTGAGACCTGTGGTTGGCTCTATACCAAATCTTAAGACCCAAACCAATACACCAAAAGCACCTTGGCAATAAAGGCGGGTAAAGCTTAGGTCTTAACCATTAGGATCCTAACATGTCCTGCAAAAACTTGTTTTCCACTTACACTGACTTATATTAGGATGGTCTTTTGACACACAACTTGAAACTTGTTTCCAAACACCACCTAAGTGCCCAAATTAAGATATTCCCCCCTTTTACTTCAAAGCAATTTCAATGAAAATAAGGTTTTCGAATATCTTCAAACAAAACCTAGGCTTAATTCATATAACAATAAATTCGATGAGAAAATGAAAATGAATCAATAGAAAAGAGAAAGAATTACATCGTCATTTCCGTTTGGTTGCTTCTGAAACCAATTGATGTTCAGTACCTACAAAGATTAATAAATCAGATCAGAACACACTGATCGAACATCTAGGGTTTCGATTGCAAAGCAGATCGAAGTACAGAGAGACAGAGAGAGAGAGAGAAGAAATACCTGCACTTCAGCGGTGGGAGAGGGAACGTTGAGATTGTCGGAGAGAGAGGCCATGGTGCACATTACAGCTAGTATCGTCACGGAGAACGTTAGCAACGCGTTCGCACGATAACCAAACGAATGCATCTCTCTCTTTCTGTCTCTCTCTCCCCGGGAAACCGAAAGTGCGATTTTGGTTCGAATGGTCAGACCATATGGGAGTGTTGGCCAATAGGCCCAATACGCTTCTACAATGCGCTGACGGGGGTCCACCAATTGACCGGTGCCCAAGTTCTTACAAGGGGAATTCAACGTTAAAAAATAAAAAGGAACAGGTTCCGAGGACCTAAATATTTGGACATAAATTTTCACCGTAGCTCTCGGGCTTGGATTCCGACAATCCAACGGTGGTTCTGCTTTGACAAAAGTGAATGTCAGCTCAGCACTGTCAACTACCGTTGGATTCTCAGAATCCACGGATGAGATTTTCGGTGAAAATTCATGTCCAAAATTTTAGGTCTCCGACACAAAAAAATGGTATCTTTGAAATTTGACATACGCCCTATGACCCAGTCCATGTTGACGGTTGTTGAATCAAATTAACTAATATTTTTTTGAAAAGATAAAAATGTCCCTTTCTTCAGCCTTGAACAAATAAATTTGATTCAAAACCCCAACCCCGATCAAACAGCCGTGGTGGACAGCTGGCCATGAGACTCTTGTAGGTTGGACGCCCACCACTAGCAACCAATCCACCATAGTCTAGTGGCCGGCCATCTATCACTCCGGCGAGCAAATTTTCGATGATAATCAACCATCCCACTATAAAGCATTTAAAAACTTACAAATGTAATTTATAATAGAGGGTTAAAAACTTGTAGAGAAACATATACTATGAACATCGAAAAGATTGATTTGATTGTGTGTAACGATGAAACGAGACCCATGTTGAACGATGTAATGAGGAGGAAAGCACACATATGCATGGGAGCTTATAGTTAAAGGGAATGATCATTTCTTCTCCATGTAAGGGGTCCTTAATTAATTTAGTCCATTACTAAACCTTATCCTGGGTTATACTCAATTCAACTCGTATTTCAATTGCTTTTGATTTTTGATTCAACAAACTTCTGGACCAACATAGTGGGGCTCAAGATTATATATTGTTGGGAAGAAAGAATAATAAACAAACAGTAAAGCAAAGATGCAAACAACCGCAACACAGAGATTTACGTGGTTCCCTCTAGATTGAGGTACGTCCATGGATCCACACAGATTTCACTATATTTTAGGACAAAAGAAATACACATAGTACAAGCATCATCAGTCTTCACATAACACAACAATCTCTCACTTTGAGACTGACCACGAACAACTCCACTGATCTTGCCGCATCTAGAATGTCCTCCATAGGGAACTCGATGTGAATCTCCTCATTGGCTTCTAAGCATGAAAACCAACAGAAACTGAACAAGTCTTTAGTTTCTCTATAGTAACCACTCTGGTAAACATATCCGCAGGGTTCTGACTTGTGTGAATCTTCTCTAAACTAAATAGTCCATCCTCTAACATGTTTCGTATAAAGTGATACTTGATATCAATGTGTTTGGTATTTTAATGAAACGCTGAATTCTTAGCAAGGTGAATTACACCTTGACTGTTGCTGTAAAGCTTAAACTCTCCTATTCCTTTCCCAGCTAGCCTGTAACCCCCTAGCAATCTCAATGCGGAGCTGGGCCGCGGAATCGTGCCTTCATGTATAGTGTTTCAAGCATCATCGGTCTCTACATAACACAACATATATAAATACAACATTATTAACCGACCCTTAAGAATTGAATCGACAGTTTAAGCGGAACAGATTAAAAAATTGGAATTCGAATAGACTTATTAAATCAACTCCCAAAAATTGTAAACCATATTAGGCGTCAAAACCTTACTAACCAAAACCGCCTCCTAGGGGTAACAACCCCGCACTCAAACCACGAACTCGTGATTTGGGTGTCGATTTGCCATTGGTCTACACTGTGACTGTGCTGAATCTGCGCTCGTTCCCGATGTTTCTAGTACGCACTCCCGAATTCAATGGTCACAATCCGATATTTCTAGAGACACAAATGGTCCCTTCGACTCTTCTCCTCCTACTCCTTTGAGTTTATCTTCTCTTTCTCCACCATTCATGGGAGAAATTGAAAACGAACAAGGAGAGAAAGATAGTGGGTCGCCAACAGGCTTGGACCCACCCTCCCTCCATGGGATAGCATAAAATAAACTCTAATGGTGGGTCCTTCCCCCCGTGGGCTGGCATAAAATAAACTCTAATGGTGCCTAGGACCCCAGTTCCAGAAGGGTTGGGCTGGGCTGGGCTTTATTATTAGAAACACTTCTAACAAGTTTGTTATATCAGGATGAAGAAACTCTAGGGTAGAATCTGCAGAAAAGACAGGCAAAGGCATTGAGATGGTGTTCATTGACAACTCGAGATCTGGGGATCAAGTGTCTTTTGGTAGAGTTTGATGCTAAAGATTTGGTGGACTAGCTGGCACAGAACTCTTCGTTTTTTGGATGGCACTATCAGCAATCTGTGTGGATATTTGAGAAGGTTATCTTTTATTTTATTAATCGAGATTGTAATATGTCTGCAAACCTCTTCGTCAGTAAGGCAAAACTTTGGGCCTTTTGCCCTTTTTTGTGGTTGTCTCCTTCCCCTAGCTTGCTGTGGTATGCACAAAGGAGGGAGGAGGGAGGTGATCGATTTGCCTTCTTAGACGTTTCTTTAATGCATGGATTGATTACAAAAAAATCCCCATCCTCTAGGATTGTGAGAATTGTGTTTGAGATATTTTTAAAATAGTTTTTTCTAATGTAGTTTTGTTCTTTTTCTTTGCAAACAATAACGTGTGTAGAATTTAGTCTCATATTGGAAAAAATAAAAATATGAAATGTAGAAAATAAAAAGGAGAAAGTTCCCTGCAAATTTGTATTTAGTCTAGATTAATTCATGTGAAGAGGCAAGTTTGAATGCGAGTGTGCGTATGGGCACACTTTGCATCCTCATTGAGGAGTCTTAAACTTTTGAACGTAGACAAAATTATAAGATCGTGGGATGATGCAGATAGATGACTATATAGATTGATCCGATCAAGAAGAAAGGATATAACTATCCAAAATTGATCTAGACCACTAAATTCAAATCTATAGAGCAAATATAGATCGGAGGATCCAGAAAGGGGTTCGGAATCCCTAGACAACAAGAATTTTAGAAAACTACAAAACAACGACGATCTCTCAAGACCTTTTGTGCATTCATCACGATCATTGATAGGAAGGGGAGATATATCGTTTAAAAGACATTGATTTTGATCAAGATTTGGAGATCAATTATTGATCATTAATTTACTTCTCCCCTTCTCTTTTGTCCTCTATTGGTGTTAAACATTATATTCTTTCAAACATGCTCCCCTTGTGGGAGCATGTTTTCTGCTTTCAGATGATAAAGAGCAATAACCCACAAGGGAAATTAAGAAGAGAAATCCATTAAAGAAGGTATACTTCAATGTCTTTACAAGAAGGCCATGAACTATGTTGCTCTTGACTAGCTTGCTTTTTTCTTCTAGGCATGCAAGCACGCGTATATGCTGATCGAGAGATCTATATATATAACAAAGTTTCATTGTTTTGCTCAACTAAATCTCTCACCCAGACTTGACCAAGGGCCGGTGTTACAAGCGAAGAACATGATTGAATCAATCATTTGGCAAGTAGTTCAGCATTAGGGGAGGAAGTGAGTGAGCAAGGTCGCCTTCGAACATGTAACATTCGAAAAAGAAGAGCTCCCGCTACAGCCCCGACAGTTGGAGCAAGAAGATACAACCATATTTCATTGAATCTCCATGAAACAACTGCAGGACCAAATGACCTGGCTGGATTCAATGATCCTCCTGAAACAGGCCTACAACATGCAAAACAACAAATCATTGAAGATTTCTAAAATCCACCATGAGAGGACCATCCCAAGCTTGAAGATTAGTATGTTGATGATGCAGTAATGAATAGGTTATAATTTAAAACAAGCAAATATATTAATGGAGTTCTATAATATAGAACATGATGATCATACATACCCAGTGATCAGAATTGCGAGGGCGATTGCTACTCCAACTACAAAACCAGACAACTTGCCTACCTGCAATTAAGTAGCAATAAAATCAAGTTAAAATGCACCATAAGAAACCATCATATATACCAACTGATCCTGCCCAATTTTTTCTTATACCAACAAGGATGAAAGTGATTATCATATGGTTACGATCATCCAATCATTGTGATCGTGATTTTTTTCTTAAATATCCTTGAGTAGAAAATTTCTAATTAAGGTAGGGCACACTAATCAATCGTGCGGATCTAACGAGCACACATTACATAACATCATCGTTAGTAGATATATAGTGTGTTCCAGCGCATGTGTCGTTTTGACCCAACGACCTGTTGGTATACATAGTTGTTTTGTCTTTCCCGAAAGATCGATTTTTTGGGGTAAATGGTTGGGAGCTCGTGGGTTCAAATCTCCGGTGGAGTATTTTCTCACTGAGGGGGTGTGTTAGCCAATGGCGCATTCCCACGCACGTGTTGTATTGGCCGGACGACCCGTTGGTACACATAGTTTTTTCGCCTTTCTTCAACATGTCAATTTTTGGGGATAAATGGTTGTTTAACAATCATGGTGAGTACTCCATGAGAAATCTTCATTTAACATAGAAGTGATGATGAAGTCTTATGTTTGATCAAAACTATTATGATTGTGCATGAACATATGTTTAACTAATTGAATAGAAGCATTAGCACTAGCACAACATGTCATGGATCTTACAGCGTGAGCTTTGCTCGTCATTGATGCCGCTAGGAACATAACTATGAAGGTAGCAATGAGCTCCGCCCAGAAGGCAGTCTTGCAGCCATGGAGTGGTCGGGTGGTTAATAAATCCGCCTGAATGCTATAAACAGACTTCCCCACATATGTTGCTAACACAGACCCCAAAATCTGAGCTGATACGTAAAAGGGAACCTATAAAGCAAAGATAATTAAAAACGTTACTATTAGTAACGAGAGCACATTAATAAGACCTAACTACTTATAATAAAAGGAATACTTAGAACTTGTATAATGGGTTTATTGATATGGGCCTCGGAGGCTATAGAAGCCTACCAAAAGCTTAAAATGAATGTACAAAGGAATTTAATATACAACAAAAAAGAAAAAGAACATGTCGTTGCACCTGCCGTGCCCCCCTAATCTCTCCACCGGCCACTGACTGACCATATGGATGTTTGGCGCACCCTTTGGTGAACTTACTCACTATCAGGCTGATTGATGATTTCTAGCCATTGAATTGAGTACCCCATATAATGCTCGAATTCCATGACTAAAAATCAACCCATGAAAAATATTGCTGCAACCCAACAGTTAGAAATCACCAATCAGGCTAATTTCTGGTGTGTAGGTCCACCAAGGGGTGGGCCAAACGTCCATGAGGTCAGTGGGAAAAGGAAAGGTTAAATAAAGCAGAAAAGGAAAGATCATAATGGGAGAAGGAAGAGTACGTGGAGTTATGAAGTTGTAAAAATACCCTGGACCATGGAAATTGACCTAAGGTTGCAAAGGCAATGGTGACGGAGGGGTTAACGTGTGCACCCGAGATGGGCCCAATAGAGTAAATCACAACGATTACGGTTAAACCACCTGTGGCTGCATACTCCAGGAGACCCACTTCACCTTTCATCAGCTGTGTGCTCGCTATGATCCCACACACACAAAACATCAACATGAATGTCCCCAGCATTTCTGCAAAAACCTGCACACGCCACACATACATCTTGAACTTTAACGGCCCAGGTTTTCTCTCTTGCAAAGCCATGATAGCATGCTTAATTTCAGAAGGAACAGGTTCGATGACCAACAAAAGTGAACCAAAAAAGTTCATGTCTTTTCTGCCATGGATCCCGAGAATCCCACGGTGGTTTTGCTTTTGCAAAAGTGATGCCAGCTCAGCACTATTAACCACCGTTAGATTCTCGGGATCCATGGCCGAGAAAAGACGTGACCTTTTTTGGTTAACTTTTGTTGGTCATCGCGACCCGATGTCCCATTTCAGAATTCATTAAGGGCGTGTTTGATTGCACAAAAAAATTTCTTTTCTCGTGGAAATTTTTCTTGGGCCGGAAACCTGATAAGGCTAGCTGTTTGAATATTGTGCCCGAGAAAATATGCAATTTCAATTATGTGAGAAAATAAGGGTAGATTTTCATGGAAAGAAATTCTGACCTATGTGGAATGGAAATGAATTCCAGGTTTGGAGAGGAAAACTTCATTTCTCGGAAAAAATTTCCAAATTTAAAATAGATATTGAACAAGGGAAAATTATGTTTTCCCAAGAAAATGTGATTTTCCCATGGGAAAATTGGTAATCAAACATGCCCTTAAGAGAAATAAAGAGTGAAAGCTCCTTATAGCTTGCCGAGGCCTAATCTTATGTTACCATGCAAGCGAAGTCTAGATCCCTCCCACGTCTAAAGAAACAAAAAGTCGTATCTTCCACTGGGGCATCTCCATTATTCAAGATCGATTGGGCCCCCATCTCTTCATCACCTTTGGATTCCTCGCTCGACCATGCATTGTCTGAATGATCAGAGGCTTGTGGTTCTTCAAATAAGTGCTTCATGATCCTTCCCTTATGCCTGGAAAGATGGAAAACCAAGTTTTACTGGTTAAAGGGTCTATCGCAAAGACCTTAAGGATCCCTCTAAGAAACTAGAAGGTGCCAAGAAAATGTAGGATAGAAAAGGAGCTAGAGGTTTGCTTGTTGATGAATATTGAAGTCAAGAGCTAGAGGTTTGCTTGTAGGTGATTTTGTTTGTTGTTCACACAGTTTTAACTGTTTGAAGAAAGAACTATGAGAGGCTCTTGTGTCCACACAATTCTTGTGTTGCTCCAACCATGAAGATATCAATTCATGCTTCTCAAGTGTTACATTTGGGGGGTGGTTAACCATTTTCGTTCAACAATATCTCTAAAGGATGAGAAGTTTGGTTAACCTCAGATGCTATAATTAAACACCATGCTATGTGCCTCATCCTCATTTTTGGATCACTTGACTGTTTGTGCATCACTGGTTATACTTATATGATTTAATTAGGTATGTGTTTGGCCAATTATAACTTACATCATTTAAGTTTTTTTAAAAAAAAATAATCTAAGTTGCTTACCAAAATCAAAGGCTTAACAAAAAATGGTTGCTCATGAACTTGAATAATTGCCATATAGGCATTGGTTAGAGCAATTGGTGGGTCCCAAATATTCAGAATTTATTAGTTCTATTACTTTGTCTTTAAATGATGAGAATTTTTTATGGTAGTACTGAAAAAAGCAGCAAACTCCAATGCTAACACTCCACATGGTGAAAAAGACAACATTAGCTAGGTTTGAAAAAATTGTGGCTTTATTGAGAATTTTGGGATGAGCAATACATTAGATCTCTTACATTACATAAAAAATAACAAGTGTGGAAAAAGAAATCAACCATCTTATGGAAATAAAAACTTGTCAAAGCTAATTCATACTAATCCTAATTAAAAAAATCCAGACAAAAATTTTCTTTATTTGATATATATTTCTATTTGTTGTGTTATGTAGAGACTGATGATTCTTGAAGTACTGTACATGAAGGCACGATTCCGCGGGTCCAGCTCTGCGCTGAGCTGGCTGTGGGGTTACAGGGGTTTCTGTAATTCTCACATAGCTTTACGGAAACCCTAATTTCATCTTAGGGTTATACATACGTACCCCTGTTGGTGAGAGACGAGTATCTTAATCTTGTACTGTGTGTATTTTCTTTTGCCCTAGAGCATATAGTGGAATCTGTGTGGATCCGTGGACGTACCTCAATCTAGAGGGAACCACGTAAATCTCTATGTTGTGGTTTGTTTGCATCTTTGTTTTATCGCTCGTTTATTGTTCTTTCTTCCCAACACTATTCCTAATAATTTCCTTATTACATCCCCCTCAATTAATGAGGATTGTAAAACAGCGTGAGTTTGACAAAGTTTGTAGACATCAAATGATTGCTTGAGAAGAATGTTGTCGAAGATCATACACTGATACGCTTGATTGTTAGATATGTCACGGCCTGCCCATAAGTTTGTAGCTAGGCTACATACCGGTAAGTGCTGCAAAATGAAATAGATCGAAGATAAGATGGAGGAGCAAATAACTCAACTCATAGCAGAGGGGGAAGAAAATAAAAATACTCAATTACTTAAGTGGGGTAAAATGGGTTTCTTATTTGAAATTCAAAGAGAAAGATGATTGCAACAAACACGCCAATGGTCAGGTTGTGATGGGGCAGACATTGGGCTATAGATGGAGGTGAGGAATGAACAAAAGTGGCAAGATTGCGACGGTGATCAAGCACCATTGGAAGCTTGTAGAAGTGATGATCCGGGATTTGACGGTGGAGAGAAGCACGATCTTTAATTATCACAATAGAGATAAGTGTTGTGTTTGACATGAGCATATTATGGCAATGATACGAAGATATTACGGTCAAGAACTTCAAAAGATACATATATATAATAGATGGTGACAATCCATTTTTGGCAAGATAGATGGTGTGGAGACACTCCTCTCAAAGAGGAAATCTTTGACCTGCTTAACCTCTCCAACAAGAAAGAGGATTAATCAGTCTAGGCTTTTGAGGATGAGGCTGGCCGGTGCTTTTTTCCTCTATTATTGGGACCTCAATTTTAGGCGAAATATCAACGATTGAGAAGATGACTGAGTTGCAAGTTTGTTGGGGGTATGTGTGAATTCCATTTATTTAACCCATATCCTTGGAGGATAGTTGTCTTTCGGTCCTTAATCACAATAGCACATTCTCAGTTTGGTTCTTTCACTCCACTTTGAGGACCCCCTATGAGGACCATGTTCCCGGCTTCTCATGTTTGAGGCTCCATCCAAGATTGCTTTTTCAATATGTGGTGAGCGGCTTTAGAAAAAGATTAACTTGCCATAACTTGATTAAGATGAGAAGATATTTAGTAGATTTTTTCTACATGTATCAGGCTAATAGAGAGTTTGTTGAACCATGCATCTTCTTTTTTCCATTGGAAAGGTTTGGTATTCTTTCTTCTTGCTTTTTGGTGTTCTATGGGGATGCGAGTTCGGTAAGGGAGATCTTTAGCTCATGAAATATCCTTGCCTTTTCTTGTTGTGGAAGGAGATTATGGAGTATTCTTCCATTTGCAGTGATGTAAGGTTTATGAAAGGAGATGAACCTAAGGATATTTGAAGACAAAGAGGAAGAGGTTCCCCACATTATTATTTTGATTAAGGTCTTTTATGTTTCAATGATCAAAAATAGGGCTGCAACTTGGGCGGATTGAGTTGGGTTGTGGGTCAATCGGAGCCCAACCTGACCTTTAGACTATCTAACTTGAGCCAGAGCTCGAGTACAACCCGATTGGCCTTTATTTACAAGATAAACAGGCTAGAAAGTGTTTTGTTTCTAAGGGTTAGACATGGCCTTTATTTAGAAGAAAGTGTTTTGTGTCTCTATTGGATACATTTCGGTTTGGGTACAAATGACCGACTTCAAATCGTTGTTCTATTAATTGGTGGTCCACCTCTTTTGAGATAGGTGGTCCAAATACCATGAGATATATATTCATATATTAATTACCACCCCCACTTGACCGGATCGATGTTTCATGTGTACAGCCTCCCCTTTGGGGGAAATCACGGGTTCAACTTCGGTTGAGGTCCCTTGTTACCCTGCCGGTACAGTCTGCCTTCTCTTATAGTACAAACCATAATAATCTCCCCGCAAAAAAACGAAACAATGATAAATGCACCGCTTTCACTGCATCCTCCACGAATTTTAACCAGATGTATCAGGATAATTTTTTTGCCTAGCCCATCCATGGCCTGGTGATCGAATAGCCATGGCCTGAACTTTGTGTTCTTGAGCTCTTTAATGGACCACCCCAAGGCGAGTTGTCGATTTATGGAGACCATCCTTACAAAAAAATTAATCCATTTAGAAGATCAAGGCAAATTTACCATTACTTTAGGTCAACTTTTCGTAAGGTCAGTGATGTTGGAATTGATTGATTTTTGGTGATAATGGTCAATATGACGAGAACAACACATCACATAATGTGGGGCAAAATATTTTATTGCACCACATAAGTACGAGTAAAACTTCCATCACACGAAATTTTAAATCACACAAAACACAGCCAATGAGTTCTCGGCACGTACACAAGTGCTTTGCAACGTACCCATGTGCTTTTGCTTTTTAGGTGTACGTGCCGAGAACTCATTGGCTGTGTTTTGTGTGATTTGCAATCCCATTGTGACAGAAGTTTTACTCCATAAGTACTACATCGACAGAGCGTCGGTCAACCCAGCACAAGCAGTCAATTTAAAGTACACAGATAAAATTCGATTACAAGAACCCTTTACGCCGTAGGTGTAGAGTTGAAGTTAACACAGGAAGTCTGCCTGAGCAGGAGGGAAGAACTAAATCCTAGCCTCGAATCGACTAGATCAAATTGTAGAAGATTATCCTCCAACTGGTACCCACCAATAACAATAGAAGTCCTAGGGTTCAATCCACCGTCCACAAATGCCAAGCAAAACACATCGTCGCTTACCCGGACGATTGCATTCGTCTCGAAGATCCTCCAGAACACTTCGTCGCTCTGCAAGACAAGATCGATAACAGGCATGGCCGGCATAATTCGCATACCATTGATGTTCTCTGAGCTAAAACAAACACTGAAAGGTGCCACAGATGACACTCTAGTAATATTTGAAGTTCTGAGCTTATTGACATAAGCCTTGGTAAAAGCCTTGTATATTGATGACTCTAGAACAGTGTAAGGATCAACCGTGCTGATCTTCGTTCCGCCGACGCCTTCGTTGTTGATCGATAGCAACGATGAATTCAATGATAGTTTTTTTCCATTGATTTTAATGAATTTAACTCCAATGAAGTACTCATATGATGGCTCACCTGTATGAGATACTCTAGCTGTGCTTATGGGGTTGATAATGAGGGGGGTGTAGATAAGTATCTTCGAGACGTCGATATTTGGAAGCAACACATAAGGTCCGTCGCCGAAAAATATAACACCGGTGGACGTCGTTGAGGGTGGCAAACAGATAGCAAATTTTCGACGGAAGTTAAATGCGGACGCAAGTTGTACGGGTAATGCAATTCGGTTCCATCCAAGGCCTGCTATTCCTTGAACGCCATTAGCAAGACCTTCTAAGAGAAATGTTTGGGCACAAGAGAAGAGAAAGTGGGGGACAGAAGCAATGGGACCAGGGTTCAACCCGTTTGTGGATGGGAGAGTCAGTATGTCTTCCCCAAGGTCCCCGGCTGAGATCGTGCCGGCAAAGACATTTTCCGGGAAGAGAACGCATGATTTGTTGTTGCAACCTGGCCTAGGTGTAGAGGAGCAATTGCTGCACCGTTTTTCAGCATTGGCGAGCTGGCATTGGGTCGATTGGCAATGGGACGGGTAGTATGAGGATGACATGTATCCTGAGTTGCAATCAACCCATAGGAATTGGGCTCCAAGGTGGATAACAACATTTATGGGAACAAGAGGGGTCCTTTGATTGATCCGGGTCACATATTGGAGGGTTGAGGCATCTTTTGTAACCAGAACCACGAGCCCATTTGGTCGAAACGATCGTCGGGCATCAGAGAAGGAGTTGAGAAAGAGAAAGAGAAGAGAGAATACAAGGAATTGAAGAGAAGCAGCCATGGGAGGAGATTAAAAGAACCAGTTGAGGGGGAATGTGCACACTTTTATGTAGTTGGTATAAGGTCACCTGTCGTTGGACATTTAACGCGTGCAACTATTAATGAGAGTTACTGGCTACCTAGGGAATCTGTCTCTCTTTTGAAAAAAGAAAACATGAAAATGGACGAATGAAAACCGGTTTGCATGGTCTCCTTGTTTTCACGAGTACACATTGCGTGACTTTATTGCTGTTGGACACTTTTAGCCTTGTTTTAATTTGTAAGTTAGGGGTACCTGCTAGCTGCTACAACTAAAGATAAAATTCTTTAAGTGGAGCGTTTTTTATATGCAGTGTGTGGTCCCAATCAGGCGGTGCCACACCTAGCCGTCTAGCTGAGATGATTAGTGTGTACGCTCCCTTCTCTTGTGGGAGGTCGAGGGTTCAATCCCACAGTGGCAGGTTTCCTTCCTTGTACAGCTATGTCTTGGAGTAGAAATCCGCTCTCCGGGCAGAGCTCAAGTTTAGCCTAGCTTGCCCCGTGGATTCTATTCACACGGGTGTAGGGCTGTCAACAAATACTATTCAAATCGAATATAAGCATACCAAATCCCAAAAAAAAATTATAATATCTGAATCTAATTTGATATCTGACAAATATTCTAAATCAATACTCGAATCCGAATTTGATTAACTTATCGGATAACCGATAATATCGGATTTGAAAATTAGATACATATAATATATAATTATATTTACATAATAATAAATATATATGTAAAATAATTATAAGTATTATATTTATGTATAATGACTATTATTGTTATTAGAATAAATATTATTTAATACGATAAATATAATATAATTTATTTATTATAAAGATAATTATTATATCGGATCGGATATGATCGAAATGAAATCAAATATATCAATATCCAAATCCACATGGGATATAATATTTGATTTTTTGATTTTCATCTATCCATTGACAGCCCTACACGGGTGTTGCCATTAGTACATAGCAGAGTGGGACCCACGTGATTTGACAAGAGAACACTTAAAGAAGATTCTATCTGTCTTGTATGGATTGGTCCACAACTCCTCGTAAAAATTGTTCTTGACAACTTTGTAGAGAGAGAGAGAGAGAGAATTTAATGGGGTGAATAACCTTTAGCAGAGTTATAGGCCGATAAAATGCGAAAAAATAATAATAAATTTTCTATTTCTTGTATATTTTAATATTTTAATATGTAAAATGCATCTGTTACCATATTAAATTAATAAAAAATGTGAAAAGTGAATATGTGTCAACATTTCATTGGTGTCTGCTACATTCACCTTTAGCAGAGTCATCCACTGAATAAACACTCATACTATCCGGCTTCTATTTGGTTGTTGGGGGGTTTCAATTAATAAGCACATTACATGTACTACGAGTCCATGAGAACATCTTACAACATTGTTTTCATAAAAACAGAAACCAGTTTTATAGGAGGCCTTATTCAGCGCTTTTGCTCATCAAGGAAAAAGGAAAGATGGGAGTTGTCATGTCAAAATATTAGATGGCGGACTTTGGATGCAGTCGATGCAGAGCGCTCTCGTGGTGCTCCTACGTAGCTCAATTTTTTGGGCCCACTAACTTCATGGATGTTTAGCCCATCCCTTGGTGGATATACATATACCAAAAATCAGCTTGAATGATAATTTCTAGCCCTTGGATTAAGTAACCTAAAAATATGAAAAAAATATATACTTGAATCAATCTTAAAAAAGTGTTAAAATCTAAGGTTAGAGAAAACCAATCAGACTTATTTTTTTGCATGGTATGTATATCCACCAAGGGTGGGCCAAACATCCATGAGGTTAATGGGCCCAAAATATAAAGCCATTGACCGTTGGATTCAAGAGATCTATGGTCTACCAGGTAACAACTATTTTACCCTTCCTGCCTGGACCGTGTACTTTTTTCTACTTCAACGGCCATCTAGTAGTAAACCTTCCATCACAGCCCACAATATGAGCCACGTAGCACACTCTTTAGAGGACGCTGATTGTCTGGATGTTTGACCAATCACTAGTGGACCTGCAAATCAAAAATCAGCCTGATTAGTGATTTACAACCTTTGGATCTTGCACCCAAATAACGCTCAATAATGCTCAACTTCGTACGGTTAAAATCAACTAACCCAAGAAAATAACTTCAATCCAACTCTTATAAATCACTGATCAGGTTCATTTTTGGTTTGTACGTCCACCTAGGGATTGGCCCAACATCGATACAGTCAGCGTCCACTAAGAGCGTGCCACGTGGTTCGTACTGTGGGCCTTGTTTAGCTTCTCTGACAACGGGGTGTGAGCGAAGGTTTACTCGCCATCTAGGCATTCGAGTTGGAGAAATTTTTTGAAGCAGCGATAGACGCCACATATACCTGGGTTTAGGATTTGGTTTTAAAAAGTAACCATGGGTATATGTGGCACGCAATCACTGGCTATCGTGATCGCGCTTCAAAAATCCCGTTGCTTCAAAAACTTTATCTTCGAGTTGAAGTTGAAGTTTCTAAACGTACAGGATCGAACTGTAGATCAGATTGTCCTCCAGCTGGGTGCTGGTGTCCACGCATAATGATTGAAGTTCTAGGCTTTGGACCACCGTGCACAACCAGACACAACACATAATTTCTCGTCTGCAACATTGAATTCGCCCAGTAGATGCTACAGTGTACGTTGCATGCAAGACAAGATCAATGTCGGGTATATATCGCCCTATGAACACCCGTAGCCATAAGTTCCTTATCTCCATGAACGCTTGTAGATAGAGGTCTCAAGAACTGTATAAGGATTGACCATACTGGTTTTCGTTCCACCCATGCCATTTTTATCGATCAATGCCAAGGATTAGTTCAATGGGAGGCATTTTTGTTCATAATCAATTTCACTCCGAAGAAGTACTCATGAAGGCTCGCCTTGTACATGATAAGCTCCTACTATGCTCACAGGGTTAATGACGATGAGTGGTGTGTAGTAAGGTTGTAAACCCGCCTCTTTTAGGGGTTTAATTAATTTAGTGTAATGTGAGTACATCGTAGCTTGAATGCTTCTGCATCAAAGTTTCTACATATTCAGACACACAATATACTAAAAAACCAAGCCAATAATGAAAGTGCAAAACTACAAAACCAATGCCCCCATGGGCTTGAGCGTCAACATCACAATATCATTTTGGTCCCAACCTGTCTGCAATATTAAAGGGTACAAAGTGCAATTCGTCACTCTGGGCATGCTATCACATATTTAAGTACTTGATAAACAACTACCAAGTGAGGCATTTTAATTTGTTGCCCCTTCGTGCATGAGTTGTATTGTCTATCTAATAATGAACATATGGATCAGGTCTTCTCATAGTCAAGTTCATGTGAAACAATGTAGTGCCTTCACTTTTGCATTAATAAGATCCAGTGTTTCCCTATTAAAATTCTTAGCATCTGAGGAACTAGCAGAATTTGCACCTTTAAATCTTCCAAGGCCAGGCATGGAGTTGAAGTTTAAATTAGCAATATCCCTTGGGAGTGAGGTATCCTTTATTCTTTCCTGTTCTGGCTCTTTTGGCCAACAATAGAGTATGAATCAGGTGTCATAGTCAAGTAAAGAAAATTGTTATGTTTTGTAGAGCCTGACAATAAATCAAGCTACAACACCACGGATCAAATTTTTCTCAAGGTTTTTAAGGGTATTTTTGTATTTTTACATAGAGATATGAAAACCCTTATTTAATCTCAGAGGTTAGATATACATTAATTTTCGTGAGATGATTAATAAGTCATAATTTTACACATTTTTACCCAATTTTTCTTAATTAATTAATTATCTTATATAAATTCTCAAATCATTATGAACATATGATATTATCTTTTCACCATTTGTATATTAAGTTTTTCTTTATAATAGTTTTAATAATGTATAATCCGTATATATTAATTATCTCTTTATCTAATTAGGTGCTTAGGTCCATTTAAAGCCAATGATCAAGATATACCAATTTCAATCAAAGGTGATTGAGCACTAAAGGCATTTGATAACCAAGATTGCAAATGAGCACGAAGGAGTAGATGAAAAACAATCGGTCAAAGAGAAAAAAAGTCAACAAATATGGAAGCAATATAATTCCATGAAGAGTCATTATCTAGTATTAATGTTAGAAATGTTTAGTCCCACATCAAATAAGTAAAATTTGTCGATCTTGGTCTTTTCTTATATAAAGGGACTCAACTAATGTAACCTTTCATTCCCCTTTTCCCCATTCTTCTAGGTTGGATCTAGTAAGTTTTTTCTCTCATCTTCTTTCTTTAGTTATTTTTTTGCTCTTCTGCTATTTTCTTAATTATTTTTGTTTATTGTATCGTTTGGTCAACCGCATTAGAGAGTGTGATGAACCGAACCAATAATGATTGGTTAAACACGTAGCTAAGGCTATGTGTGAACTTGATGATCTACAATATTTTTTATCAACAATAAAACTTTTAATGTGAATTCTGATTCATTGAATGGTATAATCTCGTTTGGTTAATATTAGATATTTATATATTTTTCTTAATTCATTGTGATTTTTGAATACACTAAATGCTTGAAAAATCATTGTGACGTGTTAATAAGTGCACGATTGTTTTAAACCATTAATTATTCATTTATTATTTTGTAGATGTTAACATTGATTTAATCACTTGACCTTTCAGTTAGATAGAATCTTCATTCGATTATAACTGAGATAAATTTATCAAAAATAATATTATAGATTATTAAATGGATCCTTGAAGTATTCGTATCTTTTTGTTATTGTTTTCTCGTTACTTATTCTTGTTCCATATTACGGTGTGAAATTTTTTGAATTGGATCTCTATTCTTCATTCTTCTTTTTTTTTTCGTTTCGTAGTTCTTGTTTAAGAATTATGGACTTATAAAACTCATTTTCAATTTATCTTTAAATTTAGAATAGAATCTTATTGTTTTCATTTGATGTAAATGAAGTTTAATTTGAGTAGATGAAGATTGACATATGGTTTGCTTAATTTGAACATTGTATGATATTTTAAAAATTCACACAAGTTGCAAACCTCACTTTTTATTTGTTTCGACGATTACCATTAGGACTGAGTTGAATGTGGAAAACTCACTATTAAAAATATTAAATAATATTTTTGGCTAAAGTACCTTCATAAAAGATTATATTTTTCTATATAATTTTAGGATTTTGTGGTATTATTAGAATAAATTTTTGAAAAACTTTAATTAGTTTTTAACTGTCCTATGTATCACATTCATTAAATCGCAAAAAATTAAATTCGAAAGGGTATGAAATGAATGTTTTAGCCAAAGTTCCTTTACAAAAGATATTTCTTATGATTTATAAAAATTATAAATAGTAATTTCACAATACTTAATTTTTGCTTTGATATCTAGTTGTTTTTCTCTTAAAGTAAATTGTTTTAAGTGACTATCTTTTGTGTTTGTTTTATTAAGGGATGGGATATTGGCACCGGCCTTTTCGCTCAGAAGACCCACTTGCTCACAAAACCCACCTAAAAATCCCCCCTAACTCTTTACACCCAAATCACTCTTGAACCCCCCACCAAAAAAGAAAAAGTTGCAGGCAGTAAAGGAGGAGGAGGAGGAGAAGAAGAAGAAGAAGAGGAACCTTCACAGTCAACGCCGGTAAGCTCCACCTCTCTCTCTCTCTCTCTCTCTCTCTCTCTCTCTCTCTCTCTCTCTCTCTCTCTCTCTCTCTCTCTCTCTCTCTCTCTCTCTCTCTCTCTCTCTCAGTAGCCCAAGGTTGAGTGTGCCTGCACACTCAGCAACACACTCGGCCTCTTTCTCCTCCTCATCCTCCTCTTCTTCTTCTAGATCTTCTTCTTCTTCTATTTTCTGTTTTCAGGGTGGGTGGAATAAGTGAAAAGCAAAGGACATTTTGGATATTTTTTTTTTTGCTTAAGTAGGTTTTCTGAACGAAAATGCGGGTGCCAATATTCCGACCCTTTATTAATTGATGGTTTTAATGAAGGCTATTTAAATTATTATATTATGTCTTGTCTTGGATTTTGGGTCAACCCATGGGTTTTCGGGTCAGGTCGGGCTCGGGTGCCCAAGATCACATTCATATATATATATATATATATAGGGTTAGGATCGGGGGACAACATTTTCATACAACATTTTTGACAACAATTTTGGCGTACCCACATGGAGATGAATCAATAGCTGATTTTTGGTGAGGATGATCTCCTCACTATATAGATCACCCCTATAAAAAAATCAGCCCATTTTGAAATTTCTAACCCTATCAAATGTGGTTTTCAAGTTAACGATAAA
Source organism: Euptelea pleiosperma (assembly GCA_035048495.1). NCBI lineage: Eukaryota > Viridiplantae > Streptophyta > Magnoliopsida > Ranunculales > Eupteleaceae > Euptelea > Euptelea pleiosperma. The sequence continues at coordinate 30,854,493 of CM068546.1, forward strand.
AATAGACAGTCCATAATTCTTCAACTTGTAAACCGGTTTAGGAATATTGGAATGATTTGAATTTTTGTGAGGATGATCTCCTCACCATAGAGACCATCCTCACCAAAAATCATCCCATTCCAAAACTTCTAATTTATATATTGGGCCGCAGCAAGTTTTTGTTGTCAAAAATGTTGTATGAAAATGTTGTCCCCCGATCTTGACCCAAATATATATATATACTCTTTCACACGATTCTACAAATTAATGGATGGCTTAAACTTACATCAAGTGCTTCCCACGCAATCCCTCCACTAGTATATAGTTATTAATGCTTGCCCCTACCAAAAATATAAGGAAAATTTATTATAACACTCATGTCCGGGCTTCAAAATACTTATCAATATATAAAAACAAAGGTGTGCTTCACGTGCTTTCACATGGCTCGATAATTTATCTTTTTACTTGTGGGTACGTATATATATAATATATATATCCTCGGAGACCGAAGACGCTTTCCCCTGGCTTTTTTTTAAGGGATTTATGAATGAATGCATCAATTTTCATTTATCTGTTAGTACTTAAAGTTTGTAGTAGGTAAGTGGCATTGCATGCGGATGACATCCAATCCGATGTACATGATATAAATATATTGCAGTAAATCATTTCTGATCATCCCTTTTGAGAGATATTTGTTATCTTTTATTATCTGAGTGAGGAATCTCAGCAGACAGATTGGGTAGTTTCCAATATCTTATCATATCTCTCAACATCACTATGCATAGTAGCAGCTCCTCGTTTCAAATCTATTAAAAATTTTAAAAAATTGTAATGGGTCACTAGTGTGCAGTGGGTCTGCTACTCCCAAAACTTTAAAAAGAGTGCAGAGAGTAAGGGATAAGTGCCTTCCGGTCTGGAAAGATGCCAAGACACTCCAATACTTGACCCGTATTTACCAGAGGACTCCCCTTGTCCCCTTAAAGCTTGTCGTCGACCTTGGCGGCGAATCCTTATGGGTCAGTTGTGACCTCGACTATGTGAGCACCCCATTGCGGCTCTGCCCAATGCTCCGCTGCCAGGGCTGGTGGGTTTGGGAGTGCATCGTGCCCCGGTCCTGCTATGCCGGGATGCCACAACAACTCATGTGGTTTCTACCCGAAGAATACCGTCGTTGGCGTGACCAGCCTCGTGGTAGAGCTCGCTGAAGATGTGCTCGCCCTCCCATCCACAGACGGCTCAAATCCTGGCAACATTGCAACCATCCCTCGTTTCCTCTATGCTTGTACACTATCATTCCTGTTGGACAACTTAGCAAGTGGTGTCGTGGGAATGGTAGGCCTTGGACGGGCTCAAATTGGGATGCCATCTCAGCTGGCTGTCGCATTTAGTTTCCGTCGAAAATTCGCCATATGTCTCTCATCCTCGACTAAATCCAACGGTGTTATATTCTTCGGTGATGGACCCTACATTTTGCTTCCTAAATATACTGATGTATCGAAGAAACTTATCTACACTCCTCTCATCACCAACCCTGTAAGTGATACATTATCTTGGGTAAAAGGCCAGCCTTCGGACGAGTACTTCATTGGAGGGAGGTCCATCAAAATCAACAGCAAACTTGTATCGCTGAACAAAACCTTGCTGTCAATCGATAAAGATGGTATTGGAGGAACAAAACTAAGCACAGTTGCATCTTACACTACTCTGCATACTTCCATCTACAAAGCTTTCACCAAGGCTTTCATTAAGGAGGCTGCTTCTATGGGAATCACTAGAGTGGCATCTGTGGCACCTTTCGAGGCGTGTTTTAGCGCAAAGAACATCCGTAGCACCCGAGTTGGTCCGGCTGTACCGAATATCGATCTTGTCTTGCAGAGTGAGAGCGTGTACTGGAGGATCTTCGGAGGGAATTCGATGGTGCGAGTTAAGGACAATAATGTGCTGTGTTTGGGATTTCTAGATGGAGGTTCCGACCCCAGAGCTTCAATCGTTATAGGTGGGCACCAGTTAGAGGACAATCTTCTGCAGTTCAATCTTGCCAAATCAAAGCTAGGGTTCAGCTCGTCCCTTCTTTTGCGGCAAACAACCTGTGCTAACTTCAACTTCACTTCCAAATCCTAGAATACCGTGATAACTGCTTAATAAATGACCATGCTTCCACTTTTTCAACATTTTGATGCTCGTTGGCTGTTTTTATGAGGTTAAATTTGCATTTGCATTTGAATCTGAATTTCAGTTAATTAGATTTGCATTATCATTAGCATTAGGCTTGGACTCACCCATGGACCTGTTCATGAAGCCCATGATGAGGTTATGCTATATGGGACACTGGGGCACCTCAAATAGTGGTCAACAATGCTCAAAACTTTGATGATAGCGCGCAATATGAGCCACGTGGTACACTCTTAGAAGACTGATCATATATATGGATGTTTTTCCAATATTTCGCTAGTTGGACCTATAAACCAAAAATCAGCCTGATTAGTGATTTATAGGTGTTGGGTTGAAGTTATATATTTTCATAGGTTGATTTTAACCGTGGGAATTTGAGCAATATTGACCATTATTTGAGGTAAAAAGATCCAAAGGTTTGCAATCACTAATCAGGCTGATTTTTGATTTGTAGGTCCACCTAGCAATTGGCCAAACATCCACTAGGTCAGAGTCCTCTATGAGTGTGCCACGTGGCTCATATTGCTTGCTGTCATCAAAGTTTTACTCTAGGGTAGGGTTTCAATTTGTAGTTTGTCTCCATTTGACCGGGAGCTTTGCTGCCACACACCCTGACCACAACCAAGTTCTAATGCGAGCTCATAAAAAGAACACACAAAAATTTGCCTTTGCTAACATGCTTCCACTTGACTAAGAAAGGGTGCACCCTGCTCTACACGGACTGTAAATGACATTCTTTGGTCACACCGACTAAAAGGATGTCTGGTCTAACCCTTGGTGGACCTACACCAAATATCAGCCTGATTGATGATTTCTAGGCGTTGAATATTCAAGCACGATCAATGGGGTGATTCTAGCCATTGGATTTTAGTATACAAATCCAATAGATAGAAATCACCAATCAAGATGATTTCTTATATATGTGTGGGTCAACTAAGAAGTGGGCCAATCCATACAATCAGTAGGCCCAAATTAAAAGGGTATGCCATGCGGCATTTTCTGAGGGGACTTAAACGTTAGGGAATTTTTGACATACCCCCCATGTTATCTTTAAAATTTGACATACCCCCCACAATTTGAAAAAGCTGACATACCCTCTATGACTAGGTCCACTGTCATTTGACCAGTGTTGACTCGAGTTGACCACCAAATTTTGTATTAAAGGACGAAAGTGCCCTTGTATTCAACTTTAGAACAAGGGTTTGGGTTTAGGCCAAAACCCAACCCCAAATCAAACATGAAAAGAGGAAATTAAAAATAAAATTAAAACCCATGTTAGTAACCTTGAGATTTTTATTTTTATTTTTTGATGAATTAAGCAAACATTGAGAAGAAAGAACCTCCAAAAAATAGATAAAACTCACGAAGGCATATTTTAAAATTGAGAAAACCCATTGTGGGGGAAAAATATCTGATCTAACCCACACAATCTTCGAAGTCAGACGATTCGGATTTTGGTGATGATCGGACGATTCTGATGCTCCAGGATGAAACTATTTTCTCCTCTGCGAAGGATAGGATGATCTCCAGATGAGATTTGATTGTACCTGTTGACAAGGCTCTGACGCTCGAGTCAGCTTAGGAAATGTAACAGGTTTCAGGAAATTAGTAAAAAGGTTTCAGAGTTTAGGCTATCTGGATCTGGAGAGCAAGATCCCCTTCTCAGTCCTGAGGGTCTCATATTTATAACCTTAGAACTGGCGTGACTCACCTTCCACGTGTCTAGTCATTATCAGTCAACGATGACTCAGATGGATTCTGTTATAAAATAGAATCTTATGATTATATCTTGACTTCCTTGATTCGGTTATACCTGAAATAACTGGAGCGACACTGAGGTGGCATCCTTCGTGGCAGGTATTCGGATAAGGGGATGTCGAATTCGTGATAGTTCAACTAGCTACCACGTGGCCAATATTCATTAGTCAAGAAATCGATTGTGTTCAGAATACTTACCTTGTACGTAAGAGATTCTGTCACGTAAGTCGTTTGACCATATCTGGCTTTGCCGGGATGAGATTGTAATAGATCCCGTCAAGCCTGTTGACCTTGTCGGGATAAGATTGAAATAGATCCCGTCAAGCCCATTGATTTTGTCGGGACACAGTCATCCAACAAATCATAGGACCTTGTCGAGGTGATATCGAAATAGATCCCGGCAAGTAAGTCTGTTGGTCTTGTCGGGACGATATTGAAATAGACCCCGGCAACTGAATTGTCAACAATAATTGTGTCGGGCAAGATTGAATGCTTCCCGACATATTCAAGGCTGAGACGTTAATGCATTATGTTAGCATCACCTCTATGTGTCGATCATTCCATCATGACACATGGCATTTCCAATTAATGGATGGTATGCGACACGATAGGCAGTTTTAATGGCTCCTGATGATGACTCCAACGCATTTAATTTCGCGTGCTGTCTACTAACACGTGTCATCTATTTGAATCCGCACGTGCTGAGCTAGGAACACACGTCAATATTTGACTTGCTGAAAAATACGGCACCCACACCCATCTTTTCAAAATCCACATCTCAAAAGTTTAAAATATAAATTGCTTTGTCTTGTTTTTCATTTATGATAATGAAAATTTTAAAACTAAAATTTTATGCTGTTGTTTGTTTGTTTGGTTTTTTTTTTTTAACTTGGGTTTTAAATTATTGCCGGAGTGGTGGCCGGCTGGCCATGAGACTCCGGTTGGTTGGTCGCCGGTGATGGACAACCAACTCATTGGAATCTCTTGGCTGGCCATCCACCACAACCGTTTGATTTAGGGTTTGGGTTTTTTCCCAAACCCTTGTTCCAAGGTTGAAGACAAGGGCATTTTTGTCATTTAATAAGAAAATTAGTAGTCAACTCGGTCAACACTGGTCAAATGACAGTGGACCGAGTCATAGGGGGGTATGTCAACTTTTTCAAATTGTGGGGGTATGTCAAATTTTAAAGATAACATGGGGGGTATGTCAAAAATTCCCTAAAAGTTAAAACCGAGGGATAGGAAATTGGCGCTCCTCTACTCCTGTTTTGTTTGAAAAGCGACCCTACACCTCTTGTACCTCCACATTACTTTGTAACTACACTTGAAGACTTGCATTATTGACCGTCCAGGATTTGGAAGATTCAATCTTACCATATCCCAAATAGATGATGATCGAACTCTCAGAATTATATTTATGACAAAAAGCTATATATACAGGTAAGTCATCTGGCATTATCCTCTATATTTTTGACGAGACGAAGAAGGAGAGATCGAGGAAGGGTTAAAGAACAAAAAAAAAGTATTTGCAACATCATACGCCGCATGATCGCTGCTTCAAAAATCCCGCCGCTTCAAAATTTTTCTCCATTATCCACTATATTTTGAGGAGATAAGGACGGAAAGAGGAAAGGGTTAAAAAACAAAAAAGTATTTGCAACATCCGGCATTATCCTCTATATTTTTATAGGGAAATGGGGAAGGAAAGAGGAAAGGGTCATAACATTTGGAGACGAGGAAGTCAGCTGCTTTGTTTGATTCTTTCTTTGAAAACAGGTCTAAAATAGAGTCAAGAATGGAGGCAATCCCAAGTGCTCCCTTCAGTGATGGACCTCCCTCATCAAAGTTTTGCTCCTAGGTGAGTGTCAAGCCCGCCATCGCCAACCCATGTTTTGGCTTTATAATAGTAATAGAAATAGATAGACCATTCTGACCTCCGAGAGAACTTCAAGGTTCATGAAGTCACAATATTAATCAAGATCAAACGTTGAGGCGGGTCCACAAAAATTAAAAATTGTAATGGGTTACAGTGGGCATTGGGCAGTGGGTCTAGTCCCAAAACCTATAAAAGTGTGTAAACGCCTTGGATGGGATCACAGTACTCCACACTCCATCTGATTCCTACACCATCTTCTCCATTCCCTCAATGGCTTCTTCTCTTTCTCTTTCTCTTTCTTTTCTCCCTCTCTCACGCCAAGCAAAAGTCCTTTCGACAGAATGCATTCGTCCTTCCGATCAAGAAAGATGCCAAGACACTCCAGTACTTGACCCATATCCACCAGAGGACTCCCCTCGTACCCGTCAATGTTGTCGTCGACCTTAGTGGCCACTTCCTATGGGTCGATTGTGAGTTGGGCTGTTTCTCATCCTCCTACCGAGCACCCCTCTGTGGCTCAGCCCAATACTCGCTTGCCAAGTCTCCTCAGTGTTGGGGTCAATGGTGCGCTGTTCCTGCTAAGCCAGGATGCCACAACAACTCCTGTGGTTTCTACCCGAAGAACACCGTCACTGGCACGAGCACGGAAGGAGAGCTCGCTGAAGATATCCTCGCCATCCAATCAACAGACGGCTCCAATCCTACCTACATTGCAACCATCCCTCATTTCATTTTCACTTGTGGACCAACATTCATCTTGGATCGTCTCGCTAGCGGTGTCAATGGAATGCTCGGCCTTGGACGAGCTCGAATTGGGATGCCATCTCAGCTAGCAGCTACATTTAGCTTCCGTCGAAAATTCGCGATATGTCTCTCATCATCAACAAAATCTAACGGTGTCATATTCTTCGGTGATGGACCCTACGTTTTGCTTCCTATGATTGACGCATCGAAGGAACTTATCTACACCCCCCTCATCACCAACCCGGTAAAAGATACATTACCTACTGTACCAGGCGAGCCTTCGGTTGAGTACTTCATTGGAGTGAAGTCGATCAAAATCAATGAGATAACTGTAAAGCTGAACAAAACCTTGCTGTCAATCGATAAAGATGGTATTGGAGGAACTACAATAAGCACAGTTGCACCTTACACTATTCTACAGACTTCCATCTACAAAGATTTCACCAAGGCTTTCATTAAGGAAGCTACTTCTATGGGGATCACTAAAGTGGCATCAGTGGCTCCTTTCAAGGCGTGTTTTAGTGCAAAGAACATTAATGGTACTCGAGTTGGGCCGGCTGTCCCGAATATTGATCTTGTCTTGCAGAGTAATAGCGTGTACTGGAGGATCTTTGGAGCGAATTCGATGGTGCGGGTTAAGGACAATGTGTTGTGTTTGGGATTCCTGGATGGAGGTATTAACCCCAGAACTTCAATTGTTATAGGTGGGTACCAGTTGGAGGACAATCTTTTACAGTTCGATCTTGCCTATTCCAAGCTTAGGTTCAGCTCATCGCTCCTTTTGCGGCAAACAACCTGTGCTAACTTCAACTTCACAACCAATTCCTAAGACTATTGCGAAATGGGCCAGTCATGGTTTTTTGAAAAGCTGTTACAACATTGAAGCGGTTCTTCCGCACCAGGACTGAGTTGGGCTCTGGAAGCAAGAGATTTCCAAACAGGCCCTTAATGCGAATAAACGATCATGCTTCTTTTGTCGCTCGTCTGATTAGTTTTGTACGTGAGGAATGTATTTATACTTTGAATCTAAATTTTATTAGATTTGCATTATCATTAGCATTAGAATTGGGCTTGGAGCCAATTCTTTTCAACCAATGGGCCTGTTCATAAAGCCCGTGATGAAAAATGCATCCGCATTGTACTCTGATTTATAAATGCTTTTCCTTAGCCAATGGGTACTTATAAACATTATCACTCTTACTTTTGGGCTAGTAACTCATGAATGTTTGGCCCACCCCTTGGTGGACCTTTATTAGATAAGTCAGCCTGATTAATGATTTTGACAGTTGGATTTGAGCACTATCCATTATGGGCTTTATGAGGCCCATAGGTTGTGGCAAATGAAAAAAGAAAAAAAAAGCCCATATGTAGGTATCAAGACCGTTATTAGAAAATGCTGAATCGAACGGCTAAAAATCACCAATTAGGTTCATTTGGTAATGCTACAACATATATAGTTCGTAAATCAATGATCCCACAATATTTTTCATGGTCGAGCCATGCTCCCACTCATCCCACACGTAGCAAAGGTGGCCATATTCATGCACCTACGTTATGATTATAATGAAGTATAGGAAGGTAATATGGTTATCTAAGACTCTAAGGTCATGTTTGATTCCACAGAAGAAAATTTTCCCGAGAAAATACATCTGGGAAAAGCCTTAAATGGCTGATTGATTGCAACTAAGAACACTTATTCCAATCATGTGAGAAAATAAAAGCGTATTTTCAGGTAAAAATGAATTCTCACCTATTTGGATGGGAAATGAATTCTGGCCGGCTTGGTAGGAAAAATTATCCAAGATCTAAATGGCTTGGTAGAGAAAATTATACAGATTTAAAATGGCTATCTAACAATGGACATGAGTTGTGTTTTCCAAGGAAAATGCAATTTTCCAACTTGGCAATCAAACACGCCCTAAGTTACTCACCCTTCTTCATATTTTTTCTACAAACATGACAATCAAAACAAAAAACAAAAAAAACCAATCAAATTAAAAAAAGTTAAATCTTGTTGAACAAAAGAAACATGAAAATCAAGACTATTAATAAAATCATCAGAGGGAAATAATCCAATGATGATGAAGTGGCATGCTGATAGTCATTGGATGGTGCAACAGGAGCTGCAAGACAATTGGCACACTTGCAAAAACGGATACTTGCACACAATGGGTGTCGATTTTGCACAGCAAGTACTGGGCACCTATCCAACCATTGCCATTACCTTGTCCACTGAAAGTTCAGATGGTGTAGGTCCACTTCCTTTTATGGAAGATCAAAGATAACTTTAGCAGTATAGCATGGAATGAAAAGCTGATCAGCACCATTTACTGTGAGAAAGGACATGCATAGGATTAGGAGAAGACAATGAATCAAATGAATAAAAAATTCCGTAATGAATCAAATTCAAGTACAAATATTTTGAAAAAAATTCAAGAATTAATGTGAACTGGCGTCTTACTAATCAGATCAAAGACTTGCATTCTGTGGAGGGGAATTAAATATCACAATTAAACGTAATACGTACAAACCTCACTTAATTAGAATTGAGAAAGAAAACTCTAAAAAGGATGTAGAACAGGTTGCCGAGCAATTTCTAAAACGTGAAGATCGGCGGAAAATCAAGTTGGAAACATGTCATTAATTTCAGACGATCGACCACAACTTGGCCTCCGGTACTTGGTTTTCCAAAGATAGCATATGCTCTTGTGGGGTGTCTTGAGGAGATCTACGTGCTAGAAAATCAATCCAGACTTCATTGTCGCATTTCAGAGGTCAAAAATGTCATTTTGGGGCTCAAATCGTAGTTTTTAAGAAAAAGTACTATTTTTAACAATTTTCCGTTAGGTCATATTTTGCCATTTTTGGTTCGAGCTTGTTTTTGAGAAGTCTTAATTTAGTAAATTACGTTTAATTTAAGAGTTGCGCCAAAATTAAGATTTTTGCCATTTTTAGTAGGTTTTTCAATTTTAGTCAAATCAGGGTTTTTGATTTTCTATTTAAGCGTGTTTATGTTACGAGTTGAAGAGAGAATGAAATTTTGAGTAAATTCTTTGGATTTTCCCTGCGTTTTCTACTTGTGGATTCAAGGTTGTGTTTTTGGTAGGAGATGGACATCCTCCCTTGTTTATATGAGCTTATTCTGCTACATACTTAGTAAAGATATCAATTTGCAATGCACGTGTATATATCTATATAACAAAACACAGTACGTGGTTGTCTCTTCACTTATACCTCTTTTATAAGCTTCAACAAAGAAGGGCCAAGATCTTATCCCCCAAATGGATGGTGGATCTCAGCCACTCACACATGATTTTGGCAAATGATTTGTCGGGGAGTGCCGAGGGCACGGGCCACCCAGTACTACTTTCACATTGCTCTACAAATTATATTTTTTTAGGGGGTAGGGATGTCTCAAACTTACATCAAGTGCATCCAACGTGTTCCCTCTACTAGTATATTAATGCTTGCCCACCAAAAAAATAGAAAAAGTTATCATATATAACGCTCATGGACTGGCTTCAAAAAAAAAAAATATATATATATATATATATATATATATATATATATGGTGTGCTTCACATGGCTTTCACATGGCTCAACAAATTTATATGTGCGGTATGTAGCTTTTCCTTATAGTAAACCACTTTTGATCATCCCTGTAGAGAGATATATCTTTGTTATCTTCTGATCAGCCCGACCCTATCTTTTATCTACTGATTTTATATATATCCAACTTAATTACTTCTATCGAGGAATCTCAGCAGACCAGATTGGGTACGTAATTTCCAATATCTTAACATATCTCTCGACATGACCATGCTGAATTGTAGCTGCTTCTTTGAATTTCTGGTCGACCTCCATAATGGTTCACACTGGGAAATGTGGTATACTCCCGAGGAAAATTTTGATCCTCCAACTTATTAATTCAGTATTCCTGGCACCTATAGTTAAGTACGTACCACCTTTCCTGGGGTTAAGGTGCAGGCCTCATCTCTAGTTACCATAACAGAGTGGAGAAAAAGCAACTGGGTCACCTTAACCCTAGGACAAGTGGCACTTAACTATAGGTGGCAAATCACTGGGATGAAAGAGTTGCAGATCAAAAAAATTCCTAAACTTTAAAAAGGGGTGCAGAGGAAGGGAATCAGGGATCATACTCCACAGTCCACACCCATCTTCTCCATTTCTTCAATGGCTTCTTCTCTTCCTTCCCTTCTCTTTCTCTTTCTCTTTCTCTTCTCCTTCTCTCACGCCAAGAAGTCCTTTCGACCGAATGCACTTGTGCTTCCAGTCTGGAAAGATGCCGAGACACTCCAGTACTTAACCCATATATACCAGAGGACTCCCCTTCTGCCCATAAAGCTTGTCGTCGACCTTGGCGGGCCGTTCCTATGGGTCGATTGTGACTTCAACTATGTCTCATCCTCCTACCGAGCACCCCATTGCGGGTCAGCCAAATGCCATGCTGCCAGGGCTGGTGGGTGTGGGAGTGCGTCGTGCTCCAGTCCTGCTTTTCCAGGATGCCATAACAACTCATGTGGTCTCTATCCGAAGAATACCGTCGTTGGCATGACCGCCCTCAAGGGAGAGCTCGCTGAAGATGTGCTCGCCCTCCTTTCGATAGATGGTTCAAATCCTGGCTACATTGCCACCATCCCTCGTTTCCTCTTCGCTTGTGCACCACGCTTAGTGGAACGCTTTGCTAGCGGTACCCAAGGAATGGCAGGCCTTGGACGGGCTCAAATTGGGATGCCATCTCAACTAGCAGCCACATTTAGCTTCGCTCGAAAATTCGCCATGTGTCTGCCATCCTCAAACAAATCCAACGGTGTCATATTCTTCGGTGATGGACCCTACGTTTTGCTTCCAAATACCGACGTATCGAAGAAACTTATCTACACCCCTCTCATCACCAACCCCGTAAGCGAGACATTATCTTGGGTAAAGGGAGAGCCTTCAGTTGAGTACTTCATTGAGTGAAGTCGATCAAAATCAATGAGGAAACTCTAAATTTGAACAAAACCTTGCTTTCAATCGATAAAGATGGCATCGGGGGAACAAAAATAAGCACAGTTGAACCTTACGTTCCTCTACTGACTTACACTATTATGCACACTTCCATCTACAAAGCTTTCACCAAGGTTTTCATTAAGGAAGCTGCTTCTATGGGAATCACTAGAGTGGCATCTGTGGAACCTTTCGGCGCTTGTTTTAGCGCGAAGAACATCGGTAGCAACCGAGTTGGGCCGGCTGTCCCGAATATTGATCTTGTGTTGCAGAGTAAGAGCGTGTACTGGAGGATCTTCGGAGCGAATTCGATGGTGCGGGTTAAGGACAATGTGTTGTGTTTGGGATTCCTGGATGGAGGTATTAACCCCAGAACTTCAATTGTTATAGGTGGGTACCAGTTGGAGGACAATCTCCTGCAGTTCAATCTTGCCACTTCCAAGCTTGGGTTCAGCTCGTCGCTCCTTTTGCGGCAAACAACTTGTTCTAACTTCAACTTCACATCCAAATTCTAGACTATATTGTGAGATTAGAACGTCATGTTAAGCTTACCGCCGTTTCTTACTCATCTTTGGAGAACCCAAATCTGGGCTAGTCATGGTCTTTTTAAAAGTATTTGCAATATTAATTGAAGGGGTTCTTCAGGACCAGACTGGGCTTGGCCCTGCAAACAAGAGATTCCCAAACAGGCCCTTAATGTGAATAAATGATCATGCTTCTTTTGTTGCTCGTCTGATTAGTTTTATGCGGAATCTATTTATATTTTGAATCTAAATTTAATTAGATTTGAATGATCATTAACATTAGAATTGAGCTTGGAGCCAATTCTTTTCACCCAATGGGCCTGTTCATAAAGTCCATGATGAAAAATGTGTCGCCCTTATAAGTGCTTTTTCTATATCTTTTATTGGGATTTTGATTGATCAGAGAATAGTCTTTAAAGCAGATCTGTTGCGCACCTTCTTTAAGACAATATTTTTTGAAAAATGACTCCAATTCAACGATTAGAAATCACCAATCAGGTTGATTTTTTGTTAATTTGTAGGCACATCTAGGGAATTGGCCAAACGTACATCCATACGGTAGGAGGTCCTTCATCAACGTTGATGACAGTGTGAGCCACATGTCACACTCTAAGAGACTACTGACTGTATGGATGTTATGGCGCCCAAGGTCATCATTAATATGCATTTTATATTCGGATTTTTTTATTGAGAGAATAGTTTTAAAAGGACCGTTGGATTGGGCTTGGAATGTCTACCATGGGACCAAGATCAAAGGTATCTATAAGTGGTTCAAATGTGCATCTCTCAAATTTTTGGTAACACTGCTTTTAATATGGGCCGGAAAATGGAAATTGGATATACCCAAGTGGCAAACTCTTTCGGGTCCACATGCAGATCCCATAAATGTTTTTTCCACATCTTAGTGGACCTTCATAGCAAAAAATCAGCTCCATTGCTGGTGTTTTCCAACCATGGATTTATGTTCCCCATAAAATGCTTGAATCTAACAGCCAGAAAACACTTGATTAAAAAAAATGAATGAATCCAGCAGCAATAAGGGGTCCACTAAGGGGCCGGGTGAAATGCATGAATCCAACATCCATCGTTTCCGAAATCTTTGCATAAAAAAAATTAACACAAAGGAATGCACACAAAGTGATTAGTGATTAGTGATTAGTGATTTCTAAGCATTTGATTGGAGTCGTTATTAAGAGTTGATTTTTAATCATGGATTTTGAATATTTTTTGGGGTACTCAGATCCAAAGGTTAGAAATCATAATATGTTAGTGTCTCTATCAACTCCCCCTGTTTGTTAGGGTCTCTGCCACGCATAATAGTATCACTAACAGGAGCATCTAATGTCACGGGCAGAAACGGAGTAACATGTCGCTCCTCACCCCAACTACTCTCCTCCTGAGGATCGACATGGCTAGCGTGGAAAAATAGGGAGTCGATTCCAAGAAGGTTATGTCTATGCATTTGTATCCCTTAGTAGAAGAGGAGTACCAGAGAAACACACATTTAAGGGCTTTAGGATTCATTTTTTTTCAATGAGGGCCAAGGATGTGGGCGTAGCAAACATAGCCAAAGATTTAGGAGGGACTGCGAAGGGAGAACAGGAGGGACGGAAAAACTGGAATGGAGTGCGAAACTAAAGAGATCGAGAGGGCATATGCAAGAAGCACTGCATCAGACCAGTAATATTTAAGAACATTGTACCACAGAAAGAGAGAGCGAACCACTTCCAAGAGATGTTGATTATTTATTTCAACTACCCCGTTTTGTTGTGGGGTGAACACACATGAATTTTGATGCTCAATACCATGCTCAGCCAAATAAAACTTCAACCCCCAATACATGTATTCTCCCCCTTTGTCAAACATGAAGATTTTTAAACATTTCCCAAACTGAGTAAGAATCATTTTGTGAAAGCTTTTGAAGACAGAAAACACCTCATTTTTAGATTTCATAACAAAAATTCATGTGCATCGAGAGAAATCATCTACAAAAGAAACAAAGTAACGATAGCCAAAAATAGAAGTAACAGGGGATGGTCCCCAAATACTAGAATGAATCAAATCAAAGATAACATTACTTTTATTATCTCTTGGTGGGAAAACAAAACGAGTGTGCTTAAACAGAGCACATACTTCACAATGAAGTTCAAACAATGACACAAACTTAAACAATGATGGAAATAAAAGACGTAAATAGGAAAAAGACACGTGACCAAGACGAGCATACCAAGACAATAGCCGCTCCTTATTGACACTATGACTATGACTAAGACTGCAACGCTGCTGGAACTGTGGAAGTCGCATCTAGGAGATAAAAACCATTCACTTCATGTCCAGTGCCAATCGTCCTCCTCGTGGCCAAGTCCTAAAAAACACAATGAGAAGGAAATAAAGTAACACAACAATTCTGTGTTTTGGCGAGGGAGCTAACAGAGAGAATGTTAGTATCAACTTGGGAACATGAATGACAGAAGATAAAAAAAAGTTCGGAGGTGGCAATGACACAGCCTTTCCCAGAAATAGAGGAAAGTGTGCCATCAGCAATGCGGACTTTATCTGCCCCAGAACCCACAGAGTAGGAGAAAAACAAAGTAGACACACCCGTCATATGTGCCAAAGCCCCCGAATCAATGATCCAGGGTGGAGAAGAAGTAGAGGCGAAAACATGGTTAGTAGAACTGATGGTACCTGATTGGGCAAAAGCTGAAGTGGCTGAAGGTCCATCCAAGTGTACCATAAAACGTCGAATATTCTTGAGCTCCTCTCGAGAAATAGTAACTGGTGAGGCATCTGATGAGAGGGATGACCCTATAGAAACATCTGTAATAACGCTATGGGCAGTGGATGACTGTGGTGGCGCCCAACGAAATTTCAGCACTTCTCCTTGTTACGTCCCTTCTTCCTACATCCCTCACACATGAAGGCTCCAACATTTATCCTAGTTGTGGCCTTTCTTGTCACAATGAGCACAAATAGGTAGAGGGCCTTTGGGACCCTGGCCTTTGGGACAACTAGTCGAGGGTGGATGTCGATTCTGTGACACTTTCTGTGAGGATGGGAGAGCAACCAAGGCAGACTTTTTGGTGCAGAGAAGTGGGGACATGACATCTCTACGACTTTCCCCACTTTGAACATATGCATAGACTTAATTAAGCCAAGGTAAGTCGTCCTTACTAAGCAACTGAAGGCGTGCTAACTCAAAATCAGCATTCAGACCGACAAGAAACTCAAAGATCCGATTCTGATCAACCAACTGACGATAGGCTGTACCATCTTTGGTACAGGCGGGAGTGAAGACTTGATAATAATCAGGTTCTTCCCACATACTGCGAAGCCTAGCAAAGTAATCGGCCGATCGTAAGTCTCCCTGATGGAGAGTAGCAATGCTCTGACGCAACTGATACACACGGGCGACATTTTTCTGCTGAGAATAGATTTGGGCTGCAGAGTCCCAGATCTCCTTGGCAATGGAGAGAAATAAAAATCATTTGCTAATATGGGCTCCATAGAGTTAAGGAGCCATGACGTGACGGTTAGATTGCCCGACTCCCATTTCTCAAACTCGGGATTAGTCTCTGCAGGGGCTGATAGACGGCTAATAAGATATCCTTATTTCCCATGGCCACCAATGTACATCTTGGCAGCCCTAGACAGTTCTTCCAACCAACTTGGTGGTGATAATCTGCATTCCTGGATTTTCAAACGAAGTAGGAGTGGAAACAGGAGTGCCAGAAGGCTTGGAAGACACATCCGAGACCCCAGACCCATTGGAAGTCGACATGGCTGCGAAGGAGCCTCAAAAAACAATCGACCACACACAACTAATGAACCACAAATCATAAACACGACTCGATGCTGCCGGTGAATAGGGTAAGTAACTTACACCCACTTACATAAATTATACCCACCATACAACTTATATTATACTAACAACACTCATCACTGGGGGTGGGTCGAGGGAATTCTTTCTCCGTAAACACCAAAAAGGGATCTAGAGCAGATTATGTCCATGAATCTTGCTGGAATACCAATTTCATCCAAGTTCGTGATAGTTGAACACAAATTTGGGAAGGCCATGACAAGTTGATTTAAGACCTAATGAGTGCTAAAATTTTGTCCAACTGAGAAAACCATTTCATCATATCTGTATTAAGATGTTGTGTGATAATGCACCACATTTTTTTGGATAGTTAATAATGCACCACATTGCCAATAGAAGCAAATAGTGTGGTTGTTGCTGCTACTGTTGTTCACGCAATAGTGTGGTTGCCATCCCCAACATAGCAACAAACAACCTCATAAGAGGGTAGGTAATTAATGATGTAAATATACCATCCACCAGAAGTCTGAGGAAGATGGTTTCCTTTATACAAATGAGATATTAACAACACTTTTGGGCAACGAGTCAGTTTAAGTTAGCCCTTCCATGATTGTGAAAACAAATGACTTCATAAGAGAAACTGAGATGTTGCAGTCTCTCCAACAAGAAATCGAGTCTCCAAAAGCTGCATTCTGAACTAGTTTGTGTGCAATTGAACTAATTAGTGGCCCAAAATAATATTTTCCTACATGAAATCCAATTTTATATTCCAAATGAAATGAATTACAAGCCGTGCAAAAATCTAAAGTGCATGTTGAAATTGACTCACAATGAACCTATCCACATGAAATCACTCGACCTGTTGATACTCATACTCATACTCACATAGTTAAAAAAAATTGATTTTAACTGAAAAATGGCGCTGAATTCAAATTTTGAAATTTGAAATTAAAAAAATAAAAATTGGAAAGTTAACGGACTTTTTTTTTTCAAAAAATTTTCAGAATTTAACGGCTACGGCCGTTTAAATGGCTGTTAAAACAAAAAACGGCCATTTAATTTAAAGCGTCAAAACAGGTTTAAACAGTTTCAACTGAAACGGGCTTGGGGCGTTACCGTTTAAATGGCCATTTTTAAATCCATGGTTAAAATTACCAGGTGGTGTGCACTCTTCCGGCTCACTGGCTATGAATTTTTGGCCACTCCTTCATGGACCTAGAAACAAAAAATAACATGGTTAATGATTTCTAGCCATCGTATTTGAGTACCTTTTTTTGTCACGGACTTCAAACAAACCCAAATGCATGTTCCTCAAACCCGTGTTGGGAAAGTGCTCAAATCCAACATCTAGAAATCACCGATCACGCTGATTTTTGGGTGTAGGTCCATCAAAAAGTGGTCAGAAATTCATGGTTCAGTGGGCCTAAAAGAGTTGCCATGTGGCATCTTGGGGACTTGTATCAAAAATTTATAGGACCGGCTCTAAAAATAGTGGTGTAGCCCAAGGTTTCAAGGAGGCCGTTTAACGGTTTAACGGACTGGGGGTGTTACCGTTAAAATGGATTGAAACGGCCAGAGGCAAAAAATGTGGCAAAAAATAGAATTTAATGGAAAAATGGCACTGAAATTCAAAATTTGAAATTTGAAAATTAAAAATAAAAATAAAAAAGAATTTAATAGAATTTAACGGCCGTTTTTTTCCACAAAAATTTCCAGAATTTAACGGCTTTTAAAACGATTTTAACAGCCGTTAAAACAAAAAAAAAATGGCCATTTTTTTCAAAGCGTCAAAATGCATTTTAACGGTTTTAACTGAAACGGGCTCGGGGCGTTAACATTTAAACGGCCGTTTTTAAAACCTTGGACTGTTGCCCATGGTTAAAAAAACGGCCATTATGTGTAAGGCCCCAACTCTGTTACGCTACTTTTGAGCATGGTTTAATTAAAAATGACCGTTGTAATGAAGATAACAGCGGTAATAATGGATTCGAACCTCCCTCGTTACTTTATGTAGCATTTTAACGCTCAGAAAATAATGTTCGTTATTTTCCATTATGTGGAAAAAAAGCCTGTTATTTTCATTATTTTTATTGAAAATTAGAATTCAAATATTGATCTTTGAATTTTAGCACAGTTTTTTTCCATTTTGTTGTGCATTACAATTCGTTATAAAAAAAAAAAAAAAACAGTAACGCCCCCAGTCCATTATGCCCCTTTCATACCTTGCTTTTGAGTAAGGGAGTGAATTTGGCATGTTGGGCCCTCTGACGGGCTGGGCTGAGTCGGGTCAAGATATGGTGGGCTGGGCTGCGAGCCAGGCCTGTTCTAAATTTTTTTTTTTTTTAGGGAACCTCCACGGGGGGAGGAGAATTTATTGAATGAAAATGAGAAAAAGTATACCTAGACAGGGGGGGACGTGCATGCCTGACCCCTCAAGAAGCTATACAGCTGAAAAAGAGTGTAAAAACATGAAGCCAGTGCCAGCGCATGGCCCAATACTAAGTCGGGCCATCAAGATATGGCGGGATGGGCCGCGAGTCGGGCCTGATATAAAAATGAAGCCAGCACCAGCCCATGGTCCAATTCTAGGTCTGGCCGTGGGCGGGTGGCCGGGCTATGGTCTGGGCCATGGACCTATCTGGTGGGCTGGGCTAATGGGCCTGGCTGCGGGCTGGGCCTAGCTATGTTAACAATTTTTTATGACATAACATAGATTATAACTATATCCTACTACATAACGAGAGAAGGCCCTTCTCGCCTTACTCACTGTTGAAATACCAAAAATGCCCCTAATTCTGAAAAGGGTCGGGCTCAAGGGACCCCATTTCTGACCCCCATCTTGGCGCACCCACGTAGAAGATGAATCAATGGCTGATTTTTGGTGGGGATGATAACCTCGCCATATAGATCACCACAACAAAAAATCTGCCCATTCTGAAATTTCTAATCCCATCAAATGTAGTTTTAAAGTTACACAGTAAAAATCGACGGTCCATAATGCTTCAGCTTCTAAACCAGTCTATGAATATCAGAATGATTTGAATTTTTGCTAGGATGATCTCCTTACCATAGAGATCATCCTCACCAAAAATCAGCCATTGATTCATCTTCTATGTGGGTAAGCCAAGATGGGGGTCAAAAAAGGGGGTCAGAAATGGGGGTCCCTTGAGCCCGACCCTTTTCAGAATTAGGGGCATTTTTGGTATTTCAACAGTGAGTAAGGCGAGAAGGGCCTTCTCTCGTTAATTTTTTCTGATTATTTGATTTAATTTTTTCTTTATGTCGCATTGGTAAACAGTCCACAAAATGTCATGTGGCACATTCTTCTGGGCTCACTGATCCTGTTTATGTTTTTGGACCATCCCTTCGTAGACATACACACCAGAAATCAGTCCATTTGGTGATTTCTAGCTATTAGATTTGACCATTTTTTCATCATGGGCTCATAAACTATCATGAACATGTCCGTGAGGCCCATGATGAAAAATAAAACTCACTTTCAACAGCTAAAAATACCAATCAGATATAATATCCTAATTGGTTGATATCTAGCTTAATCTTGACAAGCGGAGATTGTGTGACGAGATACACTTAATAATGATATGGTGCATCTTACACAACTTATTACACTATATTCTCTAATAGTCATTGTATCTCGAGAAAAACTTTGATGTCCAGTAGTAACAATGGAGATCAACGATGATGCCCAGCCCAAAAATGCTGGAACAATCCCATGAATATTTGGCCCACATACTCCTTGGGGGAAATCGCAATTGAGCATTTTTCGCAGGTGATCATTTCAGCCATTGGATTCAAGCATTTTGGTGTGAACTCAAATCCGATGGATAGAAATCACCTATCGGGCTGATTTTTGGTGTGTAGGTTGACTAACGGGAAGACCAAACATTCATGGGTCAGTAGGGGTCAAATAAAAGAATGTTCCATTTGACATTTTGGAGGTAGACATCAACGCGTTTGATGTTCAGCTCAAAGGTGTCTCTCATAGATCTCCAGCCTTGACTATTTATAACTCCTCAATTACGAATCCAATCAGATATGATGGTCCCATGAAAGAAATCACTCGGTAAGCTCTTAAATCCATTGTTAATAGACGTGTCGAAATTTTGACTTTGACATTCAACTTAGACGGCTGATTTTATGTCATGAGTCCCATAATAAGTTAATATAATACTACCTCATAACCGGCCTTTGGATGTGGGAATATTAGTCGTACCCGCTTTCTACGACAGTGGGTTGTTCACTTCCCACTTCCCATATTTTTATTTTTTGACGTTACCCATTTTCCACTTGTGTGGGCCCTACTGGCATAATGTCATGTTATACTCGTTCTTTTGGTCCGTTGAACCACATAATGAGCCATGTGGCGCCCTCTTATAGATTGATGACCGTATGAATATTTGGCCCAACTCTAGATAGACCTACAGACCAAAAATTATCCTCATGAATTGATTTTAACCGCGGAATTTGAGCATTGTTTGGGGGTTCAAAGATCCAAAGGTTTGAAATCACTAATCAGGCTGATTTTTGGTGTGTAGGTCCACGTATGGATGAGCCATACATCCATTCTGAGATCTATAAGAGTGTGCCACATGGCTCATACAGTGGTTAGACGGATGTCTGTCACTAAATGGGTTAAGCCATTTTAAACAAGATATAAAAATAATTAATAAAAGATCACATGAAAAATGTTTACTGCGTTTGGTAATCGGAGGAAGTGAGTCTTGAAGGTCTAAATGGACTTTAGGTTCTACATGCCCGACAGGCTCATCCTTAGAGCATTAGCGGTTGGCCTTGGTGTGATGTCCAACTACATAGGGGAGTGTTATATGCAATCGTTGAAGGAACTGACCGTGTTGATGTTTTTCCAATCCCTATATGGACCTAATGGCATACTCTTAGAGGACTCTGACCGTATGGATGTTTTTCCAATCCCTGTATTGACCTACAAACAAAAAATCAGCTTGATTCGTGATTTCAAACCTTTGGATCTTTGTACCTCAAATAATGGTCAATAATGCTCAAATTTCCTACGGTTAAAATCAACCCGTGAAAACAATTCCAATCCAACGCCTAGAAATCACTAATCCGGCTGATTTTTGATTTGTACGTCCACCTAATGACTGTCTAAACATCCATACGGTCAGAGTCCTCTAAGAATGTTCCACGTGGCTCATTTTCTGCCCTGTCATTGGCCTTGATGACAAGCCCTGTCATCAAAGTTTTATTCCATCTTCAAGGTCTACTTTGTCTGCCAAGGTGTGCGTCTTGATGTGACCCAAGCACTTGTTATCGATAAGACCGGCACCTTCGACCAAGACACGGCCTGAAGATGAGGAGTAAAACTTCTGTCACAATGGGATTGCAAATCACACAAAACACAGCCAATGAGTTCTCGGCACGTACACCTAAAAACAAGAGCACATGGGTACGTTGCAAAGCACTTGTATACGTGCCGAGAACTCATTGGCTGTGTTTTGTGTGATTTACAATTTCGTGTGATAGAAGTTTTACTCGAAGATGAGCTACCAAACGCAGCCAAGGCCCAAAATATCCAAGCTTCCAAAAGAGCGCGATTTGGTAAATCTCTGTGTACCAAATTTGATACTCTCAGCGTCCCATCGCCGTGAATCCCTCATACATAGGTGTACAACTCAAGCTAATTAATCTTATCATTGATAATGTTACATGGCCACTTGCCTAGCCAAAAAAAAAAAACCCAATGAAATGGCCACTCAGACACAAAAATACAAACTGTATATTAACACCGGTCATCACAGTACTGTAAGATCAATCATGAGGATCCTCTACGCAACGGATCAAAGTCGAAGCTGGAACATGTAGTCTGCTTGATCAAGAGAGAAGAACTGAACCCCATCCTCGAAGTCGCCAGATCAAACTGTAGAAGATTATCCTCCAACTGGTACCCTCCTATAACGATCGACGTCCTCGGGTTCAACCCTCCATCCAGGAACCCCAGACACAACACATCATCACTCACCCGGACCATCGAGTTTGCCCCAAACATCCTCCAGTGCACCATATCACTTTGCAAGACAAAATCGATAGTCGGCACGGCTGGCCCGAATCTTGTGCTACCGATGTTTTTTGAGCTAAAACAGACCCCGAAAGGTGCCACAGATGTCGCTCTAGCCATATTGAAAGAGGTTGCAACCTTCATGAACGCTTCGGTAAGAGCATTATAGATAGAAGTCTCCAAAGTAGTATAAGGCACAATTGTGCTTAATTTTGTCCCCCCAACGCCTTCTTCGTCTAACGATAGCAATGACGCATTTAACGGCAAACGTTTTCCGTTAATCTTGATCGATTTCACTCCAACGAAGTACTCGGATGTACTTACAGGGTTGATGATAAGGGGGGTGTACATTAGTGACTTCGAGACGTCGATATTAGGAAGAAACACATAAGGCCCGTCGCCGAAAAATATGACACCGTTGGATGTTATCGACGACGACAAACAAATTGCAAATTTTCGATGGAAGTTGAATGTTCCTGCGAACTGCGATGGTAACGCAATTCGATTCCCTCCTAGGCCTGCCATTCCCTTAACACCACTTGCTAGGCCTTCCAAGAGGAATGTGGGTGCACACGAGAAGAGAAAGCGATGAACGGTGGTGATTGGGCCAGGCGTGGACCCATCTGTTGATCGAATGGTGATGATATCTTCACCAAGCTCTCCACTCATGCTTCTGTGAGTAATTGTATTTTCTGGGAATAGGCCACATGTATTTTTGTTACACCCTGGTTTTGGACTAGAGAAGCAACCACCACACCCACTGGCCATGGCAGCCGAGCATTGGACGGAGCGGCACCGGATTGGGTTGTAGGAGGACGAGATGTATGCTGAGTCGCAGTCAACCCATAGGAATCGGCCTCCAAGATCAACGACTAGCTTTATGGGTATATGTGGAGTCCTCTGATCAATATGAGTCACATACTGGAGGGTCCTACCATCTTTAATAACTGGAAGTACTAGAGCATCTGGACCGTTTGATCTTTGGGCATGAGAGAGAGAGACAGAGATGAGGAGAGAAAAGAAGAGAAGCAGGAAATTAAGAGAAGAAGCCATTGAAGGAAATCAGAGAGCTTGTAGATGGAGTAAACTGTAGAGACCATGGGGCTTGGTTGGAACATGGAAGTTGGAACCATAAACAAGTAGTTTTATGTATGCGGTGGGCCGCCGCGGATGGCAGCCATTAAAGTTTACTCGGATGCCTTGGATGGGTAGCTTTCCAGCTCGTCCGCTTAACGGATAAGGCCTGCAATGTTGACTTTTGCTGACTGGATCAGTGGACTTGCTTTGTTCTTCCCACTAGGATACGGAGCCATGCTTATCTTCTTAAGGAGTGAGGAGTTTATACAGAGTCTGTCTAGAGCTACACCCATTTCTTACATCCAGTTCTTACACCCGGTGGTGGAGCCCACATGGAGATCATGTTGGACAATCCAATCGTACATTGAGTTTTCCTTGCCATGATGATCTTCATCACCAAAAATCAGTTCATTTCGAAACTGCTAACCATACAAAAAAATTGATCCAAAATAATGGTTTAATTGGATGGTCTGGATTTTTCGAATTAAGGTCTATTTTTAATGAGGTTATGAATTTTCAAATGACCTGATCTTTTTTGTGAGGAAGGTGACAATAGTGTGAAAAACTCATTGTACGGCTGGATTGTCTAACATGATCTCCATGTGGGCTCCACAACCGAGTGTAAGAATTGGATGTAAGAAATGGTACTCGTTTATGTAATGGAACTGAGGTCCATCTTCCTCAGTGAACCCAGAAAAATTCAGGTGACCGGCCTTTTTTGACCCCTCCCGGGACGTGTCTTCTCGGGCGTGGATTTCTAGGGGTAGTTGTGTCATTTCGTTCAATGGAGAAAATCTCAGCATAGATTACCCTCATTTTCTTATTATTATTCATAATATGACTTTAAAGTTTAAATAATCATGTTTTTTTATATATCTTGGAGATGGGGAGTGGGGATGTACTTTTTGTTCATATCCATTGGCATCACTCATGTTTTCTTGATAAAACCCAACTTTTAATAGTAAAATAAATAAAAAAATTGATGTCCACCCGAAAGTGCTATTCTGTGGGACCCACTGAAACATTCGATGTACCGAGGACTTCAAACTTTGAAGTCTCCCGACTCTCCCCACCTAAAATGTCAGACACGTACATCAATCCCTTAACTCAACCTGAGTTGAGTTCCTGGTTAGTGGTTAACAAGGGTACTTGTAAGACATTTTTGGGAGGGGCGCATCAAAGTTTGAAGTCTCCCGGGGCCAGCGAATTTTTTCTCCAATGTTTTGCCCCGCCTTTTAGTGAAGTACACACCAAAATCCAGCATTACTGGCGATTTCTAGCTAGTACCCTAAAAAATCCTCGAAATCACGTGATGAAGTTTCAATCTAACGTTAGATCATAGTGCTCACCATTGTTAAGCCCATTTGTGATCATAACGATCAGTATATGGGGGCACTTTAGACGATTTACAGGATTTTTTTTTCTCTCCCACAGCGTGGAGGGTGAGGCAACTTTTATTCAAATCTGATGAGGAAGATTTAAAGGATTTTTTTTTCTCTCCCATTGTTTTTTAAGGATACTGGGAGAACGCCACGTGCGATGCACTTGCACCTTACACGTGGCATCACCTTACACATAACACACTTGTAGAGATCATTCGCCGTATTGATATTTGTCCCATCCCTAGATGGACCTACATGCAAAAAATCAGCCTATTAATTATTTTTAAAGATTTGATTGGAGTCGTTTCCACAGGTTAATTTTTAACCGTAGATTTTGAGCATTATATGAGTAGTCAAATCCAAAGGTTTGAGATCACTAAACATGCTTATATAGGTCAACCTTGGGATGGGACAAACATCTATGCAGTCAGTGGTCCCTAAGAGTGTCACGTGGCATATACTATCGTCCCTCATCAATGAGCGTGCTGGACATCATGATCTTTGCAGGGCATACTCCAAACCGGTTTGTCTTTTCTTTAGAATAGAGACATTAATGAGGGAAGGTTTTGCCTTCGAAAGTAGAGAGGCCTCTAATTGTGTCATATGGGTGGTAAACCCGATTGTTGCTTTATAATAGTATAGATAGAATGGAAATGTTACAAAATAAAACTTAACTACTTGCCACATGGACTAGAATTCTTTTGAATCGACGATCTAGATCTTGACCACACAATTCTCTCGCCAAGATGAAAATCTTGGAATATCTTGACTCAATTATTTATTAAATATAATGTACTTAAAGTTTTTTGCTTTGAAAATGGAGGAATGCTAGCAAGTAAGAGCATCTCCAACTCTAACGATGTGTTATCCTAAAATTTGGCACGGTGGGTGAAAAGTGGTGCTCCAACGCTGTGTTATCCTAAATCTATATTTTAGTATATAGCAGCTTTATGGGTTTTAACTCTTTGGACCATTCTAACCTTTGGATCCTGTACCCCAAATAATGCTCAAAATCACACAGTTAAAATCAACCGATGATTAGTCGATCGGCGGTCCATATGGCACATTTTTAGAAGATACTGACCATATAGATGTTTGGCCAATCCTTAGATGAACCTAAAAAGAAAAAATCAGCCTGATTATTGATTTCAAACCTTTGAATCTTGAACTACCCCAAATAATGCTCAAATTCACACCTTAAAATCAACCCACGAAAATGACTCCAATCCAAAAATAGCATTGTACCATGAGCATGCCATGCCATGCCAAATATAGCATTTTGGAGCTGTAGCTATCTCAAAATATAGAATTGAGATGGCATTTTGGCATTCTAGCATTGTAAATGCTCTAATGTCTTAGGCCTTGCATCAATGGCAGAGCCAAGAAAGGGTCAACAATGAAAATTCATAAAAAATATTTTACCAAAATTACCTTGATTTGGAGGGAAATTACCCAACTACTCTTCAACTAACATCTTTTTACCCCCTAGCCAAAGGATATCATTGAAACTTTTCCATCCAAGTTAATTTGGGAGTACATGTTGACCACAAGGGGTTTTACACTAAAATTGAGATCAATTATTTTTTTTTCTCTTAAAAATGAGGGGACAAATCAAGGCTACTACAGAAAAATATTAAATGGCTCATTGCACCAGCAAAAAGTGTCAGTGCATAGTAAAACTTATATGACCACCCACGATATGAGCCATGTGGGATATTTTTAGAGGACGCTAACCGTATGGATGTTTAGCCAATCCCTATATGGGCCTACAAACCAAAAATCAGCCTGATTAGTTATTTAAAACCTTTGGATTGTTGTACCCAAATAATAGCCAGTAATGCTTAACTTCACCTGGTTAAAATCAACCCATGAAAATGACTCAAATCAACGCTTAGAAGTTACTAATCAGGCTAATTTATTTGGTTTACAAGCCTATATAGGGATTGGCCAAACATCCATACGGTCGGAGTCCTCTAAAAGTGTGCCACATGGCGTGAGTCCCACATGTCTCAAAACACTGTTCCATCGATTTCAAAACAAAAAAATAAAAAACATTGAGCCAACACTTAATTCCTTGTGCATTATGTCATCTAAAACATGGTTTAAAATAACGTCATTTTAACGGCTGTTAAAACAGTAGCGCCCCAAGCCTATTACGTTACCGTTTTGACACTTAATTCAATTGATTAAATCTTCTCTTTGAATGGCTGTAGATAATATCGTACTAGGCTCACACGTCCAGTGACGAAACTACGAGAGTGGAACTTTGCTGACGGAACATAGTATAAGAAACGTGGCACACTCTTAGACGACACTGACCGTATGGATGTTTCTAGGTGGACCTACATACCAAAAATCTGATTTCAAACCTTTTGATCTTTAATGCTCAAATTCCTTGGTTAAAAATCATTAATCATGTTAACTTTTGGTCTCTAGGTCCACCTAGGGTTGGGCCAAACATCCATATGTTCACAAATCTCTAAAAATATGCCACAACTCATATTGTGGTTCATCAGCAACTTTAGGGACTAACGTTCGGCAGCAAATTAAGTTCTACTCAAGCTATCGTAGTCCAAATAATTTGCATCAATCATACTTAACTTGTCTTTCTTTTTGTAATTACCGTGTCACTCAAGAATATGGTCTAGGCTGCGGCTGCAACTGGGGCATGTTAGGCCCATTTGGAGGTCAACCAGAGCCCAAACCAATTTTAATTGGTTTGGGAAAAACTTAGCCCGAGCCCAACCCAAGTATTAAAGAGGCCAGTCCAACCCGAACCCAATGTAGGGTGAGACTTGCCTGACCACCCACAATATAAGCCACGTGAAAATTTATTAGAGGACACTGACCGTATAGACGTTTGGCCAATCCCTAGGTGGACCTACAAACCCAAAATCAGCCTGATCAGTTGAAGTCATTTTCGTTGGTTGATTTTAACCGTAGGAATTTGAGCATTACTACCAGTATTTCTGTGCAAAGATCCGAAGGTTTGAAATCACTAATCACGCTGATTTTTGGTTTGTAGGTCCACTTACGGATTGGTCAAACATCTATACGGTCAGTGTACTCTAATAACTTTCCACGGCTTATATTTTGGGTGGTCAGGTGGGTGGTCCGGCAAGTCTTGCGTTGAGCCTGCCCAAGTGGGTCCTTGTCATGCACAAG
The DNA here is from genome assembly GCA_035048495.1 of Euptelea pleiosperma. Classification (NCBI taxonomy): domain Eukaryota; kingdom Viridiplantae; phylum Streptophyta; class Magnoliopsida; order Ranunculales; family Eupteleaceae; genus Euptelea; species Euptelea pleiosperma. The sequence goes on from CM068546.1 coordinate 30,882,055, forward strand.
TGGCAAGACATTTGATGGCTTCACATGGAAACAAAGGGTAGAACTTTAATGATGGACGTACATCATCATCGACTGATCACAGTATGAGTCATGTGGCATACTTTCAGAGACCACTGACCGTATAGATGTTTGGACCTCTGTACCAAAAATTAACCTGGTGAGTAATTTCTAAGCACTCGATTGGAGTCCCTTTCATCGGTTGATCATTATTAGGGGGAGTAAAACTTGCCTCACCACTAGTCAGTAACCGTCACCCACAATTAGAGCCACGTGGCACATTTTTAGAGGACACTGGCCATATGGCTGTTTGACCAATCCCTAGGTGGGCCTACAAACCAAAAATCAACCTGATTAGTGATTTCTAAGTGTTAGATTTGAGCCATTTTCATGGGCTGATTTAACCATGGGAATTTGAGTATTATTTGGGGTACAAGATCAAAAGTTTTGAAATCACTACTCAAGCTGATTTTTTTGGTTTGTAGGTCCACCGTGGGATTTGATAAACATCCATACGGTCAGCATCCTCTAAAAGTGTGCCACATGGCTCATAGTCTACTATGAGCGGTCAGGTAAGTTTTCCTCTTATTTGGGGTGCAAAGATCTAAAGATCAGGCTGATTTTTGGTACAGGTTCTGATGGGCTAAACATCCATATGGCTAAATCTAGTCTGCATACATTTGCAGACTTAAAAGGTATGTAAACATTGTAAGCACTGTTGGATGTCCATTGAAAAAAGTGTTATTTCAATGTGTTAAAAAATATTTTATAAATAAAAAATACATTTTTCAGGCAACATTCAACAATGGATACATGCCTTGCTTGGTTCGCTGCACTGAGATGCATTTTGCACTCCAGTGCAAATGCACACTGAGTGGCATTAATGCACCCACTTGCCATGGTTTTTGGGCTGCACTTGCTTGCATCTATTTTGTTAAAGGAGTTTATAAGGGCTTGGCAACCAGCTCATTTGCACGCCCTCAACCAAAAATGTACATTCCAAAATTGTGGCAAGTGAGTGCATTTGCATCCAGTACAGCGAACCAAACAGGGCTGCAATGTTTGCATACTTCACCGCCAGTGATCTCTAAAAGTCCGCCACGTAGTTCATACTGTCGCCGTCATCAAAGTTATACTTGAAAATGAATAAGACTTCCCTAATGTGAGCCACGTGACACATTCTTAGAAGATCCTGACCGTATGGATGTTTGGTCAATCTTTAGGTGGACTTACAAACCAAAAAAATCAACATGATTAGAGATTTCTAGGTGAATTATTTTCATGGGTTGATTGGAACCGTGGGAATTTAAGCATTATTGACCATTATTTTGGGTACAAAGATCCGAAGGTCTGATATTACGAGTAAAACTCGGTGTCACTAGATGTTGTGACGGAAGCCAGTCATAGCGTTCAATACGAGTCACGTGGCATATTATTAGAGGAAGATGACCGTATAGATGTTTGGCCAGTCCCTCGGTGGACCGGTACACAAAAAATCAACCTGATTAGTGATTTCTAACCGATTCAGTTGAAGTTATTTTCATGGGGTGATTTTAACGGTAGGAATCTGAGCATTATTGAGCGTTATTTGGGTGCAAAATCCAAAGGTTGTAAATCACTAATCAGGCTAATTTTTGGTTTGTAGGTCCTCCGAAGGACTGGCCAACCATCCATACGGTCAGCGCCTTCTGATCGTATGCCACGTGGATCGGGCCGGTTGAGTGCTGTGACCGGCTTCCGTCACAACATCTTTTGACACAAGTTTTACCCTGATATTACTAATCAGGCTGATTTTAGGTTTGTAGGTCAACCTAGGGATTAACAAAACATCCATACGGTCATAATCATCTAAGAGTGAAACGTGGCTCATATTTACTCGTCAATAATTACCGTCGGTTCATTTATAAACTTCATCAATTTCAGCTACTGCGTCTGACGGCAAACACACCCTATTTATCACCCCCACTCTCTAATCTCAGAACCCTGGCCCATCGAAACAACAATGTCTACCCTTACCTTCTTTCTCTTCTTCATCTTCTTCTCCTCTACTGCTCTCTCTATCCCTACAGCCTTTCTCACACCCATCACGAAAGACCCTTCTACCCTCCAATACATCACGACAATTTACCAGAAAACCCCTCTTAAACCCACCAAATTACTCCTCCACCTCGGCGCCTCCTTCAGTTGGGTTGACTGTCAAAAGAAATACAACTCCTCCTCTTACCTTCCCGTCCCATGCAACTCTTCTCTCTGCGCCTCTCTCAACTCCTTTGCTTGCTCTAATTGCTATGAAGCGCCGCGGCCTGGGTGCGCCAATGACACCTGCGCACTCTTCCCCGAGAACCCAGTAACTCGGAAAGCCACCATCGCTGACGCGCTCCGTGACTCGCTCGCTTTGCCTACCACCGACGGACGTAATCCTGGTCCACTCACTCCCATCTCCGATTTCATTTTCTCTTGTTCTCGAACTTTTCTTCTCAAAGGTCTCGCTAAGGGCGTAACAGGCCTCCTCGCGTTAGGTCGGTCAAAATTTTCACTCCCGGCGCAAATTAGCGCCACTATCTCTACACCGTTGTCGTTTGCGCTGTGTCTGTCCGGTTCGCCCTCTGCTCCGGGTGTCGGGTTCTTCGGGACCAGTGGACCCTACACATTCCTCCCAGAAGTTGACATCTCCAAATCACTAATTTACACTCCACTCCTTATTAACCCCGTTGGTGATACCGTTATTACTTACAACGGACATCCGTCTGATGGGTATTTCATAAGTGTCCACTCCGTTAAAGTTAACGGGAATGCCGTACCAATAAACGATACACTCTTATCCATCGATGAGAGTGGTTTTGGTGGGACCAAAATCAGCACCGTCGTATCGTACACCACCATGGAGACCTCCATATACAAGGCTTTCACCGAGGCTTTTATTAAAGAAGCTGCTTCCTTGAATCTCACTACTATAACGAACCCCGTGATGCCTTTTAATGTGTGCTTCCCATCGGACGATGTTGAGAGCACAAGAGTGGGACCGGCCGTTCCGACTATTGATCTCGTGATGGAGAGCGATGATGTGTTCTGGAGGATCTTCGGGGCGAACTCAATGGTGAGGATGGTAGAGGAGGACAAGGACGTGTGGTGTTTGGGGTTTGTGGATGGTGGGACCAATCCTAGGAGTTCGATCGTGATTGGAGGGCATCAGATGGAGGACAATCTTCTTGAGTTTGATCTGGGGTTGAAGAGGGTGGGGTTTAGTTCTTCGCTTTTGATCAAGCAGACAACTTGTGCTAACTTCAACTTTACTACTACTAAGAATCTGAAGTTGCACTAAGGTAGTGCGTGTATCAAAGTCAAACGTTGTAGTATTGCTTGTATCCCATTGACCATGGTTGTCATTTTACTGAGGAAAGTGGTCTTGTTCTGTGGGACTGGATCCTCTTTGGACGTACTTTCGGGCCCACTGACCCCACGAATGTTTGACCTCTTGAGCTTGTAAATGAAAAATCAGCCTGATTGGTGAACTGTAGCCGTTGGAACCGAAATCAACTTATTCATAATTTGAGTATTTGATTTCCGAAGACTACCATCATTGCTAGTCTGGACTCTGGAGTCTGGACAGTCCAAATGTGGTGCCGATTTTTGCATTTGTGACAGCCCATAAAATTGTTCAAAATCTCGGGATCGGTGGGCACCAATCCCAATCCAGATAGGTCCATCCAAAACCATCCCGGGCCATCTCTGGCGAGACGATCCTGAAATGGATTGGGATCGGTGGGTGTCGATCCATTCCAGATTGCCCGATCCAAAAGGGGATCGCCGAGACTTCGAACCATATTACGAGGTGGCGACAAAATGACAATCTATCCATCTAAGGGACTCTTGAATTTGATGGTTGAGATCGATCATATCCAATCAAAAGGTCTAAATTGGACTCTTAATATTAGGCTGTGGTTGAGCGGGAAGGCTGTTTGCACTTTGCAGACCATACGTCCGACAATTTTGGCTTTTGATGATCATGTATGCCACATGTCAGGAAATTACCTGTAGGTGTAGAGAAGAAACCCAAACTAAGAAACAGTTGTGCTTCCAACTGTAGCATATCCCACCCAAATTCACGGTTAAAAAGAGTAACATACAAACATATTATCTATATTAACTACATAATATCATTCCTAAAAATATATTTGAGAGTACAAACACTATTTCTGTTTCTGTTTTCTGGGTTCGAAGGATCGACCAGTATCAGATTCAAAGCTACGTTTAGGTGATGGCGAGATTTTACTGGTAATTCTTCTGCTTTATATATCTGTTATTACAAGTTTCTGATTGCAGTAAAATAGAGATAAATCTTCAACAGAAAAGTAATCCAAAAACAGACCCTGATATGGGGGTAGGGTATATTCTGTTCATGATTAGAGAATTTTTTTTTTCCTTTAGAAATTTAGAAAAGACTGTTGGTGTTGGTTATGATTTTGAATAATAATTATACCCATATATCTTTTTCCGAGTTTTAGAGATACCCAGATGGTAATCAGGCCAATTTCATGTGAAATTTTATCTAAGCAGGGTTATAGAGGTTGATTCTATATGATTTCTGATGAAATTTTAATTTTTTTTAATGAACTGGGCTTTTTTTTAGCTGGATAATCTACAGAGGTATATATTTCTATGGTGATTGTTGTGTTTTGAACCATATTTGTATTCTTTCTCAGGTTTTTGATCTATATGGCATAAAATGAACAGAGAAAACAAAGAAAAAATGGATTTGGACTCAACCCTCAGAGAAAAAAAAAACTATGATACCTGTGGGTTAGAAATATATTTACTTCTTTAGCAATTATATGTAAAAAAAAAATTTGGTAGTTGGTATGAATTGACAAGGTTTTCTCCGGTCCATTTAAGTTCTGATAGAGTCATTTAGGAATTTATTGAAATCCTTAATGGTTTTCATATTTATGGTATGTGTGAAGTGTTGATTTGGATGAAAAGGCAAGTTAGACTCCAAGGATGAGTTCCTTTTTCTTAGCTAACTCACCTACATTTTATGACTAAGAAACTGTACCCTTTGGCATGGTTTTTTGTTAACCATTGAATTCATCGATTAGATAATTCCGCATACATGAAGGTCTACCATGCTCTTGTAGTCACAAAACATCTCCATAGATTTTGGAATTTGATGTCCAGGTTCTGATCTTAAGTTCTTCAACTAGATCATCTCACACGCCGTTTCTTTTACGGATACATAGCTCCATCTGTGTTCACCACCAGAATTTGCTTTTACTCTTTCACATTCTTTGGTTACCTAGGAGAGAGCAATTCTAGGGACCTTGGTCAATCTGCAATAGAAAATGTTGATACATGGAGATCTCCATGTGCTACAAATAGGTATGCAATAACTATGAGAGGCCTTTTGAGTTGTTGTAAAAACATATGAGCTGCTTCCAGGTGAGCTATTCATTGGGAATTGCATAAACGAAGCACACCAATTGCATATGCTAAGTTAGGCCTCGTGATTGCCAGGTAGATAAGCTTCCAACATGCCCGAGGGGCTTCCCATTGTCGGCACTAAGTTAATAGTTGTTCTTCCAAGGAGAGTCGATGGATTTTACAATTAGCACCCAACTTTGCAAGTCCCTGCAAAAGATCAACTACACACTTGCTTTGGGAGATCAAGATCCATCTTCCAGACAAACAACTTCAATTCCAAAGAATTACCTGAGTTCTCCAATATTCCTAATAATGAAAATTCTGCCAAGGTGATTTTCTTAATCTCTGTTAGAATTAACACTGTCCTCAGTGAGAACAAATAACTCACATTTGTAAGAATCATACACTTTCTTTCTTCCTCACAAAAACTGAGGAGTATGCTCTAAACCAACAAATCCCCATCTCAACCATCTGCTATACCTCTCAAACTATGCTCTTGGTGACTTTTGAGCCCATAAATGGATCTTTCAATCTACAAACCTCCCTCTCATCTTTCAACTTTGGGGGGAAGTAAAATGAAAGAGGCATGTAAGCCATTCAATAATGCCATCTTTTAATCTACTTGGCATAGGGACCACTTTATTTGTAGCTATCAACAAAATAATGCTAGCACAATTCATCTTTTCACTTGAGCAAAGGTCTCAAAGTAATTGATTCCAAACACTTAGAGAATCCATTTGCAATGACCTGTATTTTATCCTTTCGGTGGCACCATTTGAAATGACTTCCATGCTTAGATTCGCTTGTGGCTTATAATAATTCAATAATATTTCTAAGGAAAATATTCAAGTTCTATAACTCCATTCCTCAACCGGGTTTCCATATAGCCTTTCTCCACCCTAAATGAGACAGGCACCAATATAACACACTAATATTGCGGTCACAAGTGCCCTATAGGAAGGAGAGACAAGGCATCAATAATGCACTACTGTTTGGATAGAAAGATTTCTTTTGTAAATGCCCTTTAGGAAGGAGACAAGGCATGATCTGATACAAAGTGACTTGTGGGATGCTTAGTTCAACCCTGCATCCCATTCTTAAAGGGTTATATGAAGGAGAAGATCATAAGTGATATCATGAATAGGAGAGGAAGGATGAACATTTGAGTTATGAGATAATTTCCTAACAAGTGGCCTGAAAGGAGGAATAACCTTTCTTTTCTGCCTAACATGCATCTGGAGCTCAACTTTTCTGGGGCTCTTTATACAGATCCTAAGAGTTCTATTTCTAGTCACAACCTTGAAAGATATGCATATACTGTTCAAAGCGAGGTGAACAAACTGTAGGTGGTTCTTATAAAAGGAGATGTATCATTCAAAGTAGATAAAATCTGTGTTTTCGAGTCTTTGCTCCTAGTCTCTCTTTAAGGTAAGATATTGATAGACTGATGGTTACTCCAATAGTGATACTCAAGGTGATCCTTTAGGCGAATACTTGATCTGAGAAAATTGTTTAGTCAAGTAAAAAACAAATGGAACAAAAGTCCCACTAGAACAGCTGTCCAAATTTCACAGGGATACTAGGCCTTTGTTGGCGCTTTCCAACAAATCAATTAGTGAAATATCGTTACATGTTTTGATGAATTCGTTCCACAATGTAATGAGCATGATAGATTGATAGTGAAGAAGAGAGAGTATTCGCTATGTCCTAACTCATCTTTTCTACTGGTCTTCAAATATTTTATTTGGATTACTTTTTGAAAAAAATGATTCTGTGCAGGATGGTCGTGCTCTGTCTTGCAAACCCAATGCTAGCAAACTTTTATCAAGGGAGTATGTAAATCCTAGTAAGAACATACAATTCAGAAAAAAGGAAAAAGGAACTTCTTGGTACTTACCATTGCTCATATGGAAGAAATTTATAAAAGCAAAGTAACCGCACTTCTGCATGCATTCTACGCGACAAAATATGTAAAAGAGGACAACATTCCATGCCAAATTGAAGAGGTAATTAATTTATTTATGCAATTTTTCTTTAATCTTTTAGTTATCATTTTTTTTTTTTCAATTGCCTTATTTTTCTGATTGTTGTTGTTCTTCTTCTTATTTATTATGGTTTGGTTTACAAAGAGTCTTGTATCATTTAATCTTTTGCTTGAATTTCTTAGGGTCTCTTCTTGGGTTCTCTTGGAGCTGCGTATAACAAGGATGCATTGAAAAGTTTGAATATCACTCATATCTTAATTGTGGCCAATTCATTAGGGCCCGCATATCCAAATGATTTCGTATATAAGAAAATTGAAGGTCAGGCAAGTTCATTTGAGTTTTTATATCTGTTAAATGTAGAGATTTCTTCGTTCATATGGACTAACATCCTCTATTATTAGCCAGAATTACTAGAACCCATCATAAATTCCTTGAGTGTAATCATAATTTCATAAGCTAAATCGTTTCCTTTAATCTATCATTATTTAATTTTTTTAACAACAATTAATGTCCAGTTGTTCTACTCCTCTATTGGACATGACATATCCCGGCACACATCTTGACAGTCTGACACATACGCATGTGTCACCCTTTATTTTAATGATTTTTTTGTTAAATAAATAATTTCTAAAAGAGGGTTGATGTGTTCCATCCTCCATATAGTACTTCGATAAGTTATTGAACAAAGCTATAGTTGTTTGACAGCTTCTTGGCTTATAAAAATGTTTCCTTTTGCTTTTCATATATTTCTTTCTATTTTATTAATTTAGGTAACATAATATAATATTATGTTATATTATAATACATGTGTACGCGTGTTGGGCTTCTTAAAGGTGCCGTGTCAAACACCTTGATACCGATACACATGTCCGAGGCCATTGGTACATAGTTCTACTTTAATTTTTCTTTTTCTTATTTAATCATTTGGTTTTAATTTTTCTTATGTTGGTCCAAGAGTTTTGTTAATGTAATAAATATACCAGGCCGAAGGTCACTGGGGGTTCGGGGTCTGTGGCCCCCGAGGAGGAACATAGTTCTTCCCCTGGCCGAAGGCCCGGCTGTCCGTACAAATTCCCTACGATTTTAGGGGTATTTCTGTAATTTTCTATATATATATTGGGGGACGTATGGAGAGAGAGGCTCCATATGATTCTTTCTTTCTCCCCATCTCTTTCTCTTTAGCATAGTTTTGCTAACAAGTTTCAACTTCGTTTCTTCTTCAAGCTGAACATTAATGAGGTTGTTGACAAGTCTAAAGAAGATAACATTTTAATGTTCCAAAAAAATTGGCATGATCTCTTTGAAACATACTCATATTGGAAAAGCCACCAAACCCAGTGACAAAATATATTTCCATATCTATAGGAGATAGAGCTAAATTTTTTCCTTTTTCTACAACCTATATTTGACAAGGTACTGTTGACATAGCGATGTTTCTTCTCTAAACTTCATCAACAAACTCTAACTGGTTCTTGTTTCCACTCTGTTCCCAGCGTCTTAAGTGTTGCTCATAGCATTGGAAATGGACATGGCTGGGTCATTAAAGGCAGAAGCTTATCTTTTTCTTTTTTGTTTTTCTTGAGAGGTAAAGTGAATTTTAGTAGAGAAGAAAAGGGGCAAACCCCAAAAGGTTACAAGGGCTAAGGGTACACAGAAGGAGAAAAGGGTGTTTTCAATATGAGAACACAACCCTAAGGGTTACAAAACAGCACTAGGGAGAACCACCTGACTGAAAGACCCCAACTAGAGGAAAATGAGCTAAAGGAGATTCCATTAAACTCCTTGAGAACCGAGCACCAAAAGAACATCTTATCTCAACGTTTTCTGTGACTCTCTTAGTTTTCATATTTGTTTTCAAACATCATCATGTTTCTTTCCTTTCACACGCTTCAATAAATGGCAGATGGAAGTATTCTCCAAAGGATGCAGCCTTGATCTTGGAACTGGATACTATTTCAATCCTGAAGAAGGTCAAACAAATGCTAGGCATAACCAACAAATGTCAAAGATGTTGAAATAAAAATGCCATATCCTCGAAGTGAACCTACAATGGAGTTTTAAAACTTATCAAAAGTTTTAAAACCTAACTAGTTTTCTCTTGGTTGAAATGATTGCTTAAAATTCTGATTTTTCATAATGAGAGGATGATCAGAGAAGCATTGAATGTTGTTTAGGTTAAAATATTAGTGAATCTGGCATGACATTGAGCTGCCTTTGTGGTGTTGCAAATCCAAATATCACATTGCTATGTTCTCCCTACTATATTTCCAAAGTACTTTCATTGCGAATGTAGTATTTCATATTTGAATAATTTTTCTAGTTAAAACGAAGGAAAGTCGACTCAAAGGATTTGGTCATGTGCAACAAAGACATTGGTGACCCTGGGAGGAGTGCTTTGGTGCAGGTTGAAGGTGCTTCAAAGACGAGGGTAATTCAGAAAAAGAATGTGGATTGAATTAGTGAGATAAGATTTGAAGAAGCATGGTTAACAGAAAATATGGCTGTAGATAGAGTGGATGGAGAACACAATTCGTGTAGCCAAGCCAACTAGTTGGGAGAAGGTTCTTGATGATGGTTTTTTCCTAATAAGAGAATTGTTGTGATTCTCGTCTTAATTTAAAAAAAAAAAAAGCTTCTAATAATCTGATTGAAAAATCTATTTTGAGGCAGACATCTTATGTGCTTATGCATGCTGTGAGCTATTGCGAGAATGTAGTATTAGTTTATTTTTCCTCTTCAGAATCTCATTGATTTCCTTGTAATTTGAGGTAGTTGCGGACAGAGAAGAAACAGATATAGCACAGTATTTTGATGAGTGCTTTGATTTCATTGATGAAGCTAAAAAGATGGGCGGTGGCGTGTTGGTTCATTGTTTTGCGGGAAAATCCAGAAGGTGATTTTTCTTTCTCAGTTTACTTGCTTTATTTCAAGGGATTATTGTATGGTTCAATGGGCATAAAATGCATAAAAGATTGTCTTTGTCAAGCATAAGATAAGTGTTCTATTAGTGCTTCTCCTTGAGATGCATGATACAATTCTAATATTTCTATGTATTTTATGTTTATTTTTTTGTGATTCCTCTCTTTAGAATAATATGTTCTGCACTGTAATTGATATAAATATTCATTGTGCATAGAGATTGCAAGGATGCCCCTACACGAAATGAATTACAGAGATGTTTATTGTATTAACTGGAGTTCTAGGCCGTGATATTATATCAAAGTTGGAAATGGGCAAGGCTTACGAGCTGTTAGAATGGGATTTTTTACTGGACTTCCTTCAGAAATTTGGGTTTGATGTAAAATTTGGAATCTTATAAAAGGTTACTTGGGAAACCGATATTTCTTTATTGTAAGATCTGAAACAACTTGAACCACATGTAAGATCTAGCCAAGTTCCTTGTTAGCAATTTTTCATGTAATATGTGTTCAACACATGAATTATCATATTTTAAAAAGTAATGTATCAAATGTATGAAAAAATGCATTTTTATAATAAAAATATAATACATGATTCTACGTTTTTTTAACATACAACTCGAGAATTCGGGATATATATACTCTCTCTTTCCTTCAAAAAAAAAAAACCTTCCCCCCCCCGCCCCCGGGAGCATCTTGTTTCCTTAATTAACTAATTCAGATGCTTGAAGAATGGAGATCTCTCTCTCTCAAGTATAAACAAATGACGTGAGATCTGATGGAGCGTCTTGTTTCCTTAACTAATTTGAATGCTTGAAGAATGGAGATCTTTCAAGAGAGAGAGAGATCTCTTGTTTCTGCGCTGTAAAGTGGGGGAGACCACTGTCACTTGATGAGGATCTTTAATTTGTAAAGAAAAATCCGAATCAAACACGAAGAAATACCTACCTAACTTTTTGCGTAACAAAAAAATGAAAAACTCAAGTGAATGCTATAATAAGGATATTGCCAATGTTTGCTTGCTAGAAAATTTGTTGAAAATTAAATAAGTTTTCCAATACTGAACATTTAGTTGAAAATAACCAATTGGATAAGGAGTGTTATCATTTGTTGGAGATCAGTGAGAAAGGCTCATTTAAGGATTGCTTAACTCTTGTGATTCTTCATATCCAACCTATCTATATTAAACCAAAGAAGATGCTTCGTACAAAATGATTACTTCCTAGACAAGCTTTCTTTAAATTCAAGATTGATGATACTTCTATCGGCAATTCGGGTACTAGTGGGGGTGGAATTCTTAGGGATAGCACTGGAAAACTCATTGCAGCTTTTGCGATACTGACACACTATTGCCGATTTAAGACCGTTTGTCAACTGTTTACAATTATTTGAATCTTTGCAGCGCTTTACTATATTGATTTGAGCGATTAAAATGTTAGTCAATGCTCTCAATGATAACAAATCTCTCCCTTGATCAACATGCTATTCATTGAAAGATCTTTATAATGGCTTATCCAGGCCACAGATTCCTTTGCTCATATTTATTGTGAAAGCAATAAAGTTGCAGATGCTTTGGCTAACTATGAGAGTTCAGATGAGATTCCTAGTCATATGCGTTCCATTATCAATTTAGATAAAGTCGCATTATGAAATATCTGTTGTTAGTTTTGGATCTCATGTCAATTGTAATTTGTACTTTTTAATATTTGTTTTATTGGCTAGACTTGTAATTATCCTAATTTGGACTTGGACTTGATGAAGCAGTTAGGATTGTCTTTTCAAAAATAGATGAATGTCGAGAGAAAAGAAAAGAAGCCTAAATACACCCTGACTTTCAAAACCAATAGAAATTGGGCCCACCAAGAGTTTTGGTTTTGAGAGGTATTTGTTATTATTCTAAAGCTACCATGTATCTAAGATTGCTCTTTTACTATTTTTGTCTTGATTGCAAATTGAACTTACTCTGAAAAATACATTTACTTTTTAAATTTCACTGAGTTTTAATTACCCCACACAGACAACTAGTCCCAGCCAGGTTTGAGTCTGACCTGAGAAGGTTCATATTTCTGTCCAGTTTTTGAAAAATGGATACCACCCAAGTAAAATGGAGTGTGATTTTTTGAAACTCTCAATGAGAACTGATAGTTTGTGTTATATGTTAGAGGTTTAACGTTGATAATTTACTTGACTTTCCTTTGCAGTGTCACAATTGTTGTTGCTTATTTGATGAAAAAGCACCGGATGAGGCTATCTCAAGCTTCTGAACATGTTAAGAGTAAACGGCCGCTAGCAGCACCTAATCGTGGTTTCATGTTACAACTACAGAAATTTGAGAAATCCCTTGGAGGTACATTATGATTTGCAATTTTTATTTGACTTTGAGGTTTATTTGCACTGCAGTCTTTCTGCCTAAAGTGTGTTGGAGGGATTTAAATTCATCAATGTTTTCTTTAGTTTGGATCATAGTGTTAAATATATTTCCGATGCATAAAGTGGAACTTCAGTTCTTTTTACTACATTTTATCTGCCACATTAGTGCTCTTTACTATATTTTATCTACCATGACACTGATGGTCTCCCTTAAGAGAACTTTTCAGTTCAGAACCTGCATCACACACACACACGCACGCATGGAAATAAATATTTTGACACAGATTATTTGACAAGGATTTTTACATGGCTCTGTGGGGCCCAAATAGAAATGAGTCAAGGGCTGATTTCCTCTCTATGGAGATCATAGTCAGTGAAAACCAACCAATTCCGACATTTCTAGCCCTATGAAAAGTGGATTACAGGTTGAAGTATTTTGGACCATCATTTCACCATTAACTTTATGTCCACATTTGATAGGGTATGAAATTTCAAAATGGGCCGATTTTGGTGAGGTTGCTTCATGGTTGAAAGTATCGGGCAATACTGAAACGTTTCACCCGTATCGTTTCAGTATCGCCGTAGGGCGTGACAAGCTTGGCTACACCCAATTTTGTCTGAAACCGAACGATACTTCATCTTCACGAAGTTTCGTCCGAAACCGAACGATACTTCCAATACGTTTAAGTATTGCCCATGAACGATACCTAAACGATACATGTACTTTGAACCATGGGTTTCTCTCATGGTGGGTAGGTCATCCTCACAAGAAACCACCCCTTGACTCATCTCCATATGAGCCCCAAAGAGCCATGTAAAAATTCATGTCAAATAATCTCTGGTTTTGTGACACATTACACGGTCGTGGGGCCCAAAGGGAGACAAGTTAAGGGCTGATTTTTTATGAGGATAATTTCCTCACCATTGAGGTTAGACTTTCTGTCGCTGCCGCCGTCAGTTGCCTCACCCAACATAGAGAGTGGGTTAGGGTTTTATCAACCCAAACCCTCCTTTTGGAGTCTCAAGGTTGAAGATGACCTCCTCTTCCTTTTTATTTCAATCGGATGCAACATCCAAAAGAGTGGGCTTGAGTTATATTCCCAAGCCCATTTAATGGTCCATCAGCACTTAAGCCCAAACCAACCACCTTAGGTCTAGTTCAGCCTTAAAAAAATCATGAAGCAAGTTTGTTTGTGTTCTTTGAGAAAAAAAAGAGGTGTATTCCTTAAGAAAATATTAGGAGACAGTTTGAAGAATGTTTACAAGTCATTCGTGGCGAATTACCCAATACCATCCATTGAAGACCTGTTTGATCAGGATGATTGGGAGCACTAAGCCAAGTTGATTGCTGGGATTGGGCAACATGGGCATGAAGTAGACCTAAAGTTCCGAATATACATGAGTCGAGTCCATAAAATAGGATAGCCAATATGGGCATGTAATGGTCCCAAAGACTTGGCAGTCTATATGGGCATGAAATAGACCTAAAGGTTGGACAATTTGGATAAGCATGGACCGAGGCCCCTAGTTGGGCAATCCAAATGAACGTGGTCCATATCAATACACACTGGGTCTCCAAGTCAAGCTTATATGCTTGTAAATTGGGCCCTTGAGCATGGATCGGAATTGCAAGTCGGGTCATCCGTATAAACACAGACTGGGTCCACAGGTCAAGCAGTCTAAATATTAATGAACCGAGCCCACCTGTCACTTTTCTAGAATATAAGACCTCTAGGTCTGTCCATTATGTTTGAGGGGGCTCAAATTTGGGCCTCTGGGCTTGGACTTAAAGGCTACGATTTAATTCTATATCTCGGGTTCCCATGAGCTCGGATTATAGCTCAATGGTATCAGCCCAAGGCTCGGCTATGTAAGTTCGGCCTTGAGCTTAGGCCTCGATTTTTGGACTTCGACTCAGGTTGTCAGTGTAAGCATCATAATGGGTCTATAAGCTGGGTAACACAAATAAGTATGGCCTAGGCCCACAATTTTTGTTTTCTTCAAGGGCATAATTTGGGTCCCTAGGTTAGGTGACCCATGTAGGAACATATTGGGCTCAAATTTGTATGAATAGGGTCCATTAGGTGGTCTGTATAGTCTTAATAGATGTGGATTGGACTCACATGTGGGATGGTTCACATGATTGTGGATTGGCCCCATCAGTGTTTTAAAAATCTCGTTGATGCAAGGCACAAGGTCCTAACCTTGGGGCTTAAGCCTCAACTAGTTTATAATAGGCTTACACCTCACCCAATTGAGGCTTAAGCCTCAAGTCTCAAGGCATTAGGCACATTAGCCTCAACTATGCAAGTGCATACACGGGCCAAACTTACAAAAGTTACTTTTTTATTTTTCCTTTCTGTCCCAAAAATACCCTACCCATTTATCTTCTATACTAAAAACAACCTAATGATGTTTTAAAACGTTTTCCTCTTATACAATTATAATTATGATATACATGTCCAAGCAACTTCAACTAGAAGTGTTTACAAGTGACTACGTTTCAATGAAGGAGAAACCAAAAAAATGCTAGAGCAACGAACTCTTAAAAACTTAAGCTTTTTGTGAGAAAGATGAAGATTCATGATTTTGAAATTAATGGACTCTCAAATAAGTCATCAATCTGCCATGATTGTTATATAATTATGTTTGCTAAACGTATACTTGTTTACTTGTTAGGTTGACCAATCGAGGCACAATACCGCATGAGTGGTTTGCAAACTTTGCATTACTGACTTGAAGTTAATAAATAAATAGTATGATATAGGAACAAGTAATAAAGGTCTTCAAATGATAAAAGAAGAATTTTTTGCTTCATGGCATCACATAATGATTAGATACTATTTTAAAAGTCCCACCTCGTGGTGATCTCTATGGTAAACTATAAAAACTAAGAGCTAACGTTTTTCCTATTTATTTCTCTAGTTGATGCATTTTTGTATGATTTTTATAGATTTTTTAATCTTTTCCTAAAAAAAGTAAAATAAAATTCGAAGCTTATTGATACAGGACGAATGTGATGGCTTCCAACTAAAAGCTGAGATTAACAAAAAATTATTAAGAACAATAAAATAACAAATTTCCATGCTAATCACACGCCAATAATCAAATTCAAGTAAATAAATTTATTAAAGTTCAAGGCCTTCATACAATCCTACAATATTAAACATTGCTTTAATAACGAGGATCTAATGGAAGGCGCAACTTCCAACAAGCTTAGAGAATCAATTAAGGGCTGAAACAAGATTGGAATGGGTAGAAAAATGTTATAAGGACTTCTGGGTTTCTAGGGTTTTTAGAAGGATAGGGTTTGATTTAAAAACAAATTAATAAATAATTGTGAATAATAACTATGAACAGTACCTTGAATAGTAAAGGGAAACAAATTTAGTGTTTTTGGGATGGATTTGATAGGGTTAAGGTTAGGGTTTTGATGGGTATGGATAATAGGTTTTCTAAGTAAAGTTTGATCCAAAAATGAATAAAGATGGAAAAAGAGATGAGAATAAGAGAAGAGATTCTCAAAGAAGTATGAGAACAATCCACAAGAGATTCTCAAAGAGCAATAGTCAATATATTTCATCATTAATGAAATATTACAACAAAAAGAAAATATATGATAACTCAAAGCACCCTAGTTTAATCTCAACAATCCATCTAATCTAATGACCACAAAAAATACAGCAACTTAAACTAAAAAAGCAAAATTATAATGAGATCCCTAAACTTTGGGCTAATTATGTGGAGTTTTCCAATGTGGAGTCTTCATGATACAAATGCATGTGGGGTTGATGCATGACATTTAACCAATACTCCTCAAAAGCCGCGACTGTTGGTAGCGTGAGATTAAATTCCTTTATCTCATAACCCAGATCCAGGCCCTCGGTCAAACCCTCTTTCATGGGTCCCATTTCACACGGACCATTGCACCCCGAGTGTGTCCCATTTACGCAGGCTGCCCCACTCGAGCCCGGTGTAAAAATGCCCCTGCATTAATCACCCCCGGTGAGGAGTCTCGAACACGAGACCTCCCGCTTTGATACCATTTTGATACAAGACATTTAACCAATACTCCCCAAAAGCCGCGACTGTTGGTAGCGTGGGATTAAATTTCTTTATCTCATAACCCAGATCCAGGCCTCGATCGAACCCTCCTTCATGAGCCCCATTTCACATGGGCCATCCCACCCCGAGTGTGCCCCATTTACGCAGGCTGCCCCACTCGAGCCCGGTGTGAAAATGCCCCTTTATTAGGGGTCTTCAAAATCTTCTTATCTTCCACTAGTAGAATCCATGTGATGCTTTGATCTCCGCATCACTTATGCCTCATTCCACCTTGAGGTTTACACATCACCTTTCGGAGAAAAAATGCCTTGTATACAGCTCGTGCTTTTTTAAATATTGTGGCCCATAAATTGGGCAGTCCAAGTGTGAACTGGGCCCATTGACTAACTCAATGAGTCATCTATCTACGCATGGACCGATTCCATAGGTTGGGCAATCCACATAAGGTCTTATCCCACAAGTTAGATTGTAGGCATGTGTCTGGCCCACAAGTTTGTTAGTCGGAATCAGCATAAACTCACAACTTGGATGGTCCATATAATTAGGTCCATTAGGTTGGATGGTCTTGGCGTAGACCGAGCCTATAGGTTGGGTGTTTCACCCCTTGTTAGGTATAGCATGGCATTACTAGAATATAGGAGCTACCCAGCATACTGTATCAATAAAGATTTCTCAATAATTAGAGGAATGAGTATACCTGATTTGCTTCCTCCACTAATCGTGGGGTCCAATGAGAAATTCCAGGATGTTGTACCATATTATGATGCATCACCATTCCGGGATGTTGTGCATATCAGCACTAACTGGTGATCACAGCCGCTGATCGGGCTTGTGTCACACATGGTAGGTCTAAGTCCCATATGTTTATCTTCTGCATCCATTGCTTTTAGTTGTGAACCTTGTTGCCGAAAGTTTTCCTGCACGTTGCTGGTAATTGATAGAAGAAAATGTTTGGGGACAACTCTATAATCGTTGATGTTTGATAATATAAGATGTAGCCTCGGTAGCGGTAGCAACCATGGTTAAAAAAACGGCCGTTATAACGAAAATAACTGCTGTTATAACGGGAACGCCCCGACTGTTAAGATTTTTCCCGTTATAACACCCAAAACCGAAAAAATGGGATATCCATTATAATGACACCATCATTTCCGTTATAATGACCGTTGTTAAAAAAAAAACATTTTTTTTACCATTATTGAGGTTTTTTGAAAAAATAATAAATAATATTAAAATAATAATGTTCAACCATTTTTTGTACTCTGACGTGACTGATGGGACCCGTTATAACGGTCATAACAGTAACGTTAGTTGACTGTTATAATGTTATTAGTTATAACGGGTCATTTAAAACGTAGGTAGCAACTGCCATTTCTGAAGAGGATAAATCATTAAACCAAGTTTCGCTTCGTTGCAAGTTGCAGTGGTAGGTAAGAATGTTGCCAAAGGATTATTGTAAGCCGAACTTCTCCAAAAATTTCTCCTTCTCGCCCCCAGTCAAAGTAAAGTGCTCGTAACTTTCCTAATGGGGATAGACTTTAAGGGGGTTGATTCAGTGCAGTACAGCTATGTTGTACCCATCTCGATCAGAAGGTCAGGTTGATGTATTTCAGAATATCAGTTCACTAGGCTTGATGGGCCGAGTTGATTCGGAATCGGCCTGCGGATTGGTTTTGGAAAGTCGGCTTGGATTGAAGAGGTCGGGCTACCTCAAGATGCATATTAGGTGATGGCACTTGTATGGCTGTGCACTTACTTTAGCTCTCACAGGAACTCATAAATATTTTTTGACTGTTAAACTTTTGGGAGGCAATCACTGCTATTATTTTGTACTTCCTTTTATTCCATGGATTGCTGTAAGTAGTATTAGTTGAAGCAGATTCGCAGTTTACTGCCCTTGACTAGTTGATCTTCAATGTTTTGAATGGTTTTCTTTAATGTATCTCTTTAGCTAGTTTGAAATTTTCTGTTCATGATTTTGTTTCTTATGTAGTGAATGAAGATGAGAAGACTGACGGAGTGGATGTGCAAAGCTAAACATGTAATTTTAAGTTCTTTACTGTAATTCTTGTTGGTGCTTAAACTGGGGTTGAATTCGTAATAAACTCCAGCCAGGAGCACTTAAATCCTAACCACATATTTAGGAAGTTACTTAAAAGACTAGACCTTTTCATTTCTTCAGTACAGATTTTTGTAAATGGAAATTAAGTTTACTTGCTGTTATTGTTTAATGGTGTACTATATGATTGTTTCCTGAAGGGATTGGGATTAACACTTACATAATTTCTTACGTTACAGGGCTGCAGTTTTTGGAAAAGAATACGACCTCAGGCATTACAAGATTATGAATGGCAGAAATTACATCAAGCCGATGAATTCGGTATTGGGTGTGGGGGAATAAATTTTTGAAATCTCGTTAAATGGATGTGAAGTATACTGATCAAAAATAAATAAAAGTGAATTCACAACCCCCACAATCCTGGCTGAACGCATTCAAACTATCAAACACAGCATTTTCATCAAGTTAGCTTCTTAAGCCATTGTTTTGTTATGAACTGAAACAACAATTGTGCTAATGCAATATTGCCATCATGTAATTTAAGGTGGAGTATATAAGTGATCAGTTTAATGTGCTTTTCTGTCATGGGAAATGCTAGGAAAAATGCACCTTGCACATGGGAGCCATCCCCCTAAAAGACCTTTTCTCTGTTCATTTCTTAGTCATGCACTGTATGGTTGCCCTGAATAAGTTTTCTAGAAATGTTTTATGTATGGCAATCAACAAAAAGTTTTACAGGAAAAAGGATTTGTATGATAGAGAAAAAGTTTTATGGCATTAGTATGCAAAAAAGATTTCTAGAAAACTTAGTCAGGGCAACCATACAGAGCCTAAATGTAAATAAAACACTTTTTTGTATCAACACTTCCTGACATACAAAACTTCTTGTTGATCACCATACAGAGCCTTAATGTGCAGAGGGGAGGGTAGGACTCACCAATTGATGTTCCTACCTAGAATATCTCCTCTACCTACAAGCTCATGGGTGGTATGACCAAATGAATTGTGCCATGTCCTACATGCATGCTCCATGTATTGCTATGATGTTTATGGAATTCATCGTGGTTTATAAGACAAAACTTAGATCATCTGATATAAGCAAGAGAATCATCCCCATTCCCAATCCCCACCCACTATTGTACATCTGCAGATCATGGAAGTCAGTGCCAACCGCCTTTCTCATAAGACAGCCTAAAAGTTCGGATTCATGGGCATGCGCATCAACTAGATGATGGTTCATAAAGATGGTACGTACGTTGCAGGAGGTATCATCACCATGACCATCTTCATCATGGTTATTTTTAAGCACAAACGTGCAGAAATAGCCATAAATGATATTACAGCATTTGCCTGTGAGGGGGATTGGAAATACAGATTCAAGCCCCCTTTAGTATTCAATCCTTCACGGGTATTAGCTCATGGCTTGATAGCCTTACCCATTTACCTATATATAGTCTGTGTTTATTCATTCCTCTTCACATGGAGATTTGGCGCAAAGAAATACTAAGATACGAAATTTCACAATTAAGAGAATCCAGGTAGACCTGACGCCATTGGGTGTCAGGTAGAGCGATTTTTGTTACTCCAGCTGCCTTATTGGCCCACTGACCACACGGATGTTTAGCCCACCCCTTGGTGGATGAGCCATGTGGCATATTCTAAAAAATTTCTGACTGTATGGATGTTTGGCCTACCCTTAGATGGACATATAAACCAAAAATTAGCTTGATTAGTGATTTCTAGGCGTTGGATTTCGAATTCGAGCATTATTGACCATTGTTTGGGTATAAAGATCCCAAAGTTTGAATCACTTCGTGGGTTGATTTTTAACCGTGGAATTTGAGCATTATTGACTGTTGGGTATAAATATCCCAAGGTTTGAATCAGTAAGCTGGCTGATTTTGGGTTGTCAGTCCACCTAGGGATTGGCCAAACATCCATACGGTCAGCGTCCTCTAAGAGTGCCACGTGACTCATATTGTTGCCGGTCAGCAAAGTCTACTTGGTTGATAGCCAAAAAACACCCTGGTTGGTAATCTCTAGCCAATAGATTTTTTTAGCACTTTTAGGGTGTGATTCTAGCCGTTGGATTCAACCATTTGATGGTTACTGAATCCAATTGTTAGAAATCATCAAACAAGCTGATTTTTGGTTGAATATCTACCAATGGGTGGGCTAAGCATCCATGAGTAGCAAAATCGCTCTACCTGACGCCATTTTGTAGGGATGCAACTTGGACGGGCTAAACCCATAAACCCAATCTCTGGCTGGGATTTTTGAATCCGACCAAAAATGCAGTTGGGCTTGGGCTGATGCCTCGGGTAACCCTCGCTGGTTGGGCCCCACTCTTATTAATTTCATTGGTTTATTTAAATAAAAAGTAAAAGCATAGGTTATCGTTTTGCCTTTACCCTCTTCCCTTAAGGGTCTGTTTGGCAACCAAGACACGGATTTGGAATTGAAAATAGAATTCCAGGATTTGTGATTTCTAAGAATTTGAATTCAAAGAATTGAAATTTCTTGTGTTTGGTTGCACCGGGGAAATTACTTGGAATTCCCAATGAATTCTAATTTTAACTGTTTGGACATCTAATAGAATTGAAATTTCTATCCATCTACATAAGAGAAATATCATCTCATGAACTTTATGTTCTAATGATTGCTATTTTTTTGTCATCCATCAATTAAATGTTATCGATGCTAATTTAAAGAAAAAAATTTAAAAATAATAATTAAAATTATTTTGATAATTTTTTGACTATGATTAACCCGTGTCAAAATATCAATGGCTAAAGCCGAAGTGGCACATGATGCAACAAATACGGATGTCCATCATCAACACTAATGATGGACCACATTCTGAGTGAGCCATGTGGCACATTATTAGAGACAATAGACCGTATTGATGTTTATCCCATCCCTAAGTGGACCTACATACTAAAAATCAGGTTGATTAGTTATTTCTAATCTTTAGATTTTAGTACCCCAAATAATGCTAGATATCCCATAGTTAAAAATCAACCTATAAAAGACACGAATCCAATGGTTATAAATCACTACTACCGTTATAAATCACTACTACCGTATGGATATTTATACCCAAGGTGTACCTACATACTAAAAATAAGGTTGGTTGGTTATTTATAAGCTTTGGATCTTCATATCCCAACTAATGCTAAAAATCCAACGGTTAAAAATCAACTCATAAAAGACACCAATCCAACGGTTAGATACATCCCTAGGAGGACTTACAAACTAAAATCAGGCTGATTAGTTATCTCTCAACTTGGATCTTTGTACCCCATATAATGCTATATATATCCCACGGTTAAAAATCAACCAATAAAAGACATCAATCAAACGGTTACAAATTTATAATCCGTTGATGATGGACCACAGTATGAGCCACGTGGCACATTAGTAGAGACCAAGGACCATATGGATGTTTGTCCCATCCGTAGGTGGATATATGCTAAAAATCAAGTTGATTAAAAATTTCTAACCTTTGGATCTAAGTACCCAAATAATGCTAGATATCACACGGTTAAGAATCAACCAAAAAAATACACCAATCCAAAGGTTTCAAATAACTAATCTTGCTGATTTTTTTTATAGGTCCACCTAGGGATGAGCGTGAGCGTGAGAGTTGGAGGAGCCCGAAAAAATTCTTTTGAATCTTTCTGCCCAGAAATAGAATTCCAGGAATTTGAAGTTTCTTCTCCCCCCTAAAACTTCTAATTCCAAGAAAATCATGGAATTGGAAATATAATTCTTGGAATTCGGTCCTCCCAAACACAGATTTGTGATTCCAAGAATCACAAATCCAAATCCGACTCAATTCTGGGTTACCAAATAGACCCTAAGCTAAGAAAGTGGGAGGAGAGGAAACATCTCTCTGTGCAAAGGTAGACATCTCTCTCTTTTCTTCTCTTCTCTCTCTCATAATACGTTCCATGGGAAATAGTTTGCAGTTGTTGGCTGTAATGATCGCTTGATGATCGTAGCTAAAGTATCTACTATCTAGCTAAACTAATTGATTTTAACTAAAATAATTTTTCTTCATTGATTCCAAACCCACAATTACAATATATAAGCTTCAAACCCTAAAATCCTTTCCTAATACCACTTTTCACTCAATAGGAAACCACTGATAATAGTTCTTATTAAAAATAAAACTCCAGAAAATAAAAACAAAAATAAAAACTATTATGAGCTGTAGTGCATGGAGCAGAAAGTGGTAGTGGAGACAATGAACATAAAAGAGTAGGCCAAACCAAGACTGACAAGGAGAAGAAACAAGTAAATGCGCTAGCTTTAAGGGTTTCTTGGAGCTTACATACCACCTCTTCCAACCCTAGCTCCCACTTTGACCTGAAGATCTACAATGTTATTGTGCATAGTGGTAGACTCCCTACGGAGTTGGTCGACTTTAGTAGAAAAGGTAGTTGTGACGCCGACATAGGAAGACATGGTGGAAGATCGATTGCTTTGATACCAAATGTTGTAATTGCTTGATGATCGTAGCTAAACTATCTACTGTCTAGCTAAATTAATCTATTTTAACTCAAATAATTCTTCTTTATTGATTGATTCCAAACCCACAGTTACAATATATAAGCTTCAATCTCTAAAAACCTTTCCTAGTAGCATTTCTCACTCAATAGAAAATTGTTGAAAATAGTTCTCACTAAAAATGATATTATTAAAAATAAGAAACTGCTCACAATAGGAATTAATTTATTCAAAATAGAAACTACTGCTGAAATCTTACGATATATCGTGTGATCGTATCATTGACATCATCTATGGGACCAATCATCAACTAATAACTGTCCAAAGAAGAAAAAAAAAAGAATATCATAGATGAAACAAAAATTTTGAATTTTGAGAATTTCGTAAGTTCCACGTGGTCACCAACCAAATGTGAAATCTCATAAAACATTCCTAACAGAAATTTTAAAAAATGAAAAAAACAGCAAATTGTAGAACATGATTTTCATATTCAAACAAGAAAATGAGAAATAATAAATTATTAAAAGTGAATTTTGGTTCCAAATTTAGGGTTTTTTTTCTTTCTCGTGGATTAAATTTTTTATCTTTGTTTTCCCTCTCTCCTCTCTTTCCTTTCCACTCCTCTCCTCTCCTCGTTCTCTCTCAAACCCACGCCGCTCGGGTTGGGTCGGGCTTGGATTGAGTTGTCTAATGCTCGGGTTGGGCTTGGATTGGCCCCCAACCCGTCCAAGTTGCAGGCTTGCAGCCCTACCATTTGGCGTCGGCAAGGAAGTTCCGTGCATGGAATGGTGGAGAGAAAGAAGACGTGATGTGCATGAGATATATGAGAACCTTCCTCTACTTTTATCTCCACGTAATGAAGCCAAGATAATAAACGTGAGATGTAATATATACGAGAGAGAGTGTGAGACAGAGAGAGAATAAAACTCACGAGAGTGCAACATAAAGCATTTATTGAGCAAAACTCCAAAATAATTCTTCTCGATCTCCTATTGCTTATATAAATAGAACTATGTACATATGGATTACAAAGAAAAGGTCGGCCAAGACCCGCCCTAACACTGGTTCAGAACCAACCATGTCGCATATAGCTGTGGAGAGAAACAGAAGAAAGCAAATGAACGAGCATCTTAAGGTTTTACGCTCCTTGACACCATGTTTCTATGTCAAAAGAGTAATTCTCTCTCTCTCTCTCTCTCTCTCTCTCTCTCTCTCTCTCTCTCTCTCTCTCTCTCATCAACTAAACTTGCTCTCTTCTTACCTTTTCCTTTTTGTGTTCTATCAAGGGAGACCAAGCATCTATTATAGGGGGAGTAATAGAATTCATCAAGGAGTTGCACCAAATTCTGCATTCTTTGGAATCTAAGAAACAAAGAAAGAGCTTAAGCCCTAGCCCTGGTCCTAGCCCAAGGCCATTACAGTTAACTCCACCACCTGATATCCCTCTTGGGTTTGAAAATGTTAAAGAGCTCGGGGCATGTTGCAACTCTTCAGTTGCAGATGTGGAGGCAAAAATATCCGGCTCAAACGTCATTCTGAGAACCATTTCTCGCCGAATCCCAGGCCAAATTGCAAAGATAATCACAGTCTTAGAGAAACTTTCGTTCGAGATTCTCCATCTGAACATTAGTAGCATGGAAGACACTGTTCTCTACTCTTTTGTGATTAAGGTATTAAGCAATTCTATTCTAAAATTCATACTTATTCCAAATATCTTAGCATTATATCTCAATTGTTATGCTAACTTCCTCTAGGCTAGGCCAATCATAGAAGAGAATTCAACGCGTGTTATTTCTCCAAAGAAAGTGAAATGCATATGAAGCGATCCATATGAAATGCGCAATTAAGTATATATGATCATTCAATCGAATACCATACTCGCAGTTCATATATATTCAACCGATTGCCTATTCAAAGAAACACAGGGCCTGTTTGAAAATTTCATTTTCCTTGGGAAAACACAACTTTCCATTGTTAGATAGCCATTTTAACTCTGTGTAATTTTCTCTACCAAGCCATTTTAATTTGGATAATTTTCCTTACTAAGCCTGGAATTCATTTCCCATCTAGATAGGTGAGAATTCATTTCCGCCTGAAAATACGCCTTTATTTTCTCACATGATTGAAATATGTGTTCTCAGTTGAAATCAATCAGCCATTTAAGGCATTTTCCCAGATGTATTTTCTCGGGAAAATTTTCTGTGCAATCAAACACGCCCATAGTGAACAATTCAAGACCCTTTAACTCGGGTTTATCATCTAAAAACTTGTGAATACTATTAAATAACACCCTTTTGTCGTTTAAAAGATATAACATAAATTGGTATTAGTCTTTCGCTAATGGATTATGAGCATATGTATCTAAGGATATATAATTAAATTTCTTTCCCTTTTGTAACAGATCGGACTTGAATGCCAGCTTAGTGTGGAGGAATTGGCTCTTGAAGTTCAACAAAGCTTCTCCTAAGTTGTTCTTTATACGAATATGATAGATTTTGTAAGTTTAATGAAACTGATATCGCTATGAGAAGTTCATGAGTATGAGTAACGAAGCGACTTTGCATGTGCTTCGATAAGTTGTTATTTACGTAAATGAGATAGTGTTTATAAGTGTAATCGAACTGAAATAATTATGAGAATTTTATATTTGAGAAATGGAGAGAATTTTCTTGTTTTTCTTGTGATTTTTCCCACTTGATTTACAGGTCGAGAAAAAAATAAATTCTAAAGTTGATTTATATATAATACACAATTCAATAAATATGAAACTTTTAGTAGAGAATTGAAATGTGGAATTCCCTTTAGAAAATAATAACCACAATTTTATCTTTCGGTGGGTAAGCTGGGATTGAACCCATGACCTCTTGGTTCGTTTCTAGGGATGCCGGCCCCCACTTTGACTGATAATCATATTATGATAGGAAAAAGATCGAAGCGTGGATTCAAAAAATTACATTTAATGGAGATGGAACTAAACAAATTAATAGTCCTAAAGATTGATAAACACTTGGGATAAATATGTTATTTACTCTTCAATTGATCATGCGACATCATAGTTATGATGCAAAGCACCACCCAATCAGCCTCTCTACAGTAGTATAAGAATAATATGAACTAATACCATTATTTACTCTTCAAGTTCTTTTATTTCTTGTCTAATTTTCTGATTCTCTTCAAGTGATTTTTTTTATTATAAGTAGTGTTATTGACCCATGCTAAAGCACGTGCCAAGAAATAAAAAATAAAAATATTAATAATTATTTAAAAAAATTTAAGTGTATGTAATTAAGGTTTATTAGTTGTCGTCATAGATATTTTCTCTTAGCCCATGTATTAAGCCAGAAGGCATCGATCCGTTGTTGTTTTATGTCAATCCGGTCGGTTTCTACTGAGAGGGCCGGGTGTCAAGTCAATGGAGTACAGAAAGCTATAAAACGATATAAGTTGATGCCCTATTTCAAGTTTGTTGATTTGCAACATAATTAAGAGGGAAGAAGAAAAAAGAAAAGAAAAAAAATATAAAAATGAGGCCACATTAAATAATTAAAAAACTAATAAAGAAAATAAAAAAATAAACTATATTGCGTGTGTTGAAATTTTAGGTTGGAATCCAGGGAAAAAAAAGCATCTTCCTCTTTTCTTTTTCTTTTCTTTTACTTCTCCCTTCATTACCAACTTCTCCTTCCCATCATCCAAGGTACCTTCATGAAGGCAAGTGTAAGAATGTTGACGATGGCACATAGGCGACAACAAATGGCGACATTTTTGCCAAGGAAGCAGCTTGGGATGTTCCCTTCCTCTTCCCTAATTTTTTTTTTTTTTTACTTTCTTTGATTTTGTTTACTTCCCCCATCTCTTCGCTGATGATCGGGCATGTTTTCGTGTCTTTGTTCCTAAATATATAAAAAAAAATTTAAGATTCTTTTTTTTTTCTTTGAAAAAATTACACATCATATTCAATCAAATATAAAAAAAATTACTATTTATTTTTAGTGAAAGAGATAAAGCAAAGATAATTCACTCAACACATGAATGTTGTTAACTGTGGTATATATTGGTCTATAATCTTGTAGCCCTTCTCGTTGATTATGGGCTTTCCGTTGATCTTGATCGAAAAGATTGTCGAGAAACGATTTGAATTCCTGTTAACCATTTGCTCTAATCGAATTAATGTTGATCGGTCGAAAAGAAATAAAATGTAAAAGGGATAGAAAAGATTGTTAATTGGAAAATAACTTTTGATGGAGATGTTTTTTGGAAGGAGAGACATTTTGGAAAAAGAGACGTTTATGTTTAGAAGACTTTCGAATTATGAAACATAAACTTATTAAACCCAAAAGACATGGAAAGCCCAAATTAAAAGACACCGATAATGTATGGAGGGGAGTAAAGGGAGAACAAAAATTTTAAAGTGGGTACGTTGCAAGTTAGAAAGATTTGAGGTATTTAATACGAAAATTAATTAGTGTTTAATAAGGAAAAGTCATAGAGAATGCAAAGAAAATTGTAACATGTGGAGGAAAGGAAACGTAGGAAAGTAGAGAAGTGACATGGCAGTAAATAAAAAATTAAATTACTGACGTGTAGAGTGCCATGTCAACATGATGTGGGGAGAAAGAACTCTAGTTTAGTATAGACATATAGATATCAACATGATGTAGATAAGAGAGAAAGATGCTGCTTACTTCTTTGCTTTAGTATAGATATATAGATATAGACAGATAGCGATTTGTTGTCATCAAACTAACAAATACATCTATAATTGCTTATTAAGATAACAAACAAGTTGCTAATCCTTCCTTATAAACTCACTATGCATTCTGAAAATTATACTTATTAAGATAGCAAACAAGTTGCTAGTCCTTCCCCACAAACTCACCATGCATTTTAAAAATTAAAGAAACAAGGCAAGGAGAGAACAACTTTTAAAAGTATTCACCATGGTTCCATGGCTCCAGGTGTTATGGGAATGAAGTCTAACCCTACAATATTTGCTATTTTCCAAGGTTCTAGCACTTGGAGCCAATTTTTTTGAGTAAATCTTTGATGAAGGACATCGGTCATAAACGTTGATGATGGACCACAGTATGAGCGGCATGACGCACTCTTAGAAACCATTGATCATATGGATGTTTTGGCCCATCCCTAAGTGGACCTACATATAAAAAATCAGTCTGATTAGTGATTTCTAACCTTCAAATTGGACTCTTTTTCATGGGAATATTTTTAACCCTTGGATTCAAAATATTATATAGGGTACTTAGATCCAAATGCTAGAAATCAC
Organism: Euptelea pleiosperma; assembly: GCA_035048495.1. NCBI lineage: Eukaryota > Viridiplantae > Streptophyta > Magnoliopsida > Ranunculales > Eupteleaceae > Euptelea > Euptelea pleiosperma. Next base: position 30,910,663 of record CM068546.1, read on the forward strand.
TAATGAGGCTAAGTTTTGGCATGTAGGTCTACTTAGGGATGGGCCAAACATCCATACGGTCAGTGGTCTCTAAGAGTGTTGTACGTGGCTCATATTGTAGTTAACCTAGGGATGGGCCAAACATTCAAAGTTGAGGGTGGGCAACCTAAGACTAGTGTTGCATGTGGCTCTAATACTATAATCTACCTAGGGATGAACCAGAAATTAAAAGTTAAGGAACACCCCTGGCTACGCCACTACTTGACCTTAGGAACTAGATCTCAATTGTGAGCATGTATACTAAGGGTATGGTGCTAACCGATTGGGTGTAGAGCGACCCTTTGCAAAAATCTAGTTTCAATAAGTGATAAAATGAATAAAAAGTCGATTAAGATGATTTGAACATTTACAACGAAAACTAATTGACTATATCAGTGAGAAGGAATGTGCAAATCAAAAAGACTAAAAGAGCGAGGAGAAAGCCATAACATATGTGGAGTCAGTTTGTGAGAAAGATTTTAAGAAACTTACTTTTATAGAAGAGATAGCTTTAGACAAAATTGAATTGAGGTACAAAATTGGTGGAGCCCATCGACCTCATATGGTTGGAGAAAGACTTATGATGATGTTTATCCATTTTTCTATAATGTGGGCCCATCAAAAGGAATACTATAATTTTTTTGTTATCTTTTTTGAATTTTTGATTTTTTGATTTTGGGATTTTTTTTTTTTGCAAGGTAACGGTCTTGGGTGTCACCCCTATAACGTTTTCTTAACCATGGTTTAAAATTATGCTGTTTGACCGCTATAATGATTTCTCAACCATGGTTTAAAATAATGCTGTTTTGACGGTTTTAATATTTTTTTGCAAGGTAACGGTCTTGGGTGTCACCGCTATAACGTTTTCTTAACCATGGTTTAAAATAATGCTGTTTTGCCACGTACACAGGTGAGTGTTTTTTAATATTTTTTTATTAAAAAGCACTCCGGGTCCGGGTACGTGCCCGCCCACTCTTAACAGAGTAGGACCATGCTGATAGAAGACCGTCAATGTTGATGGATGGACAACAGTATAAGCCACGTGATACACTCTGGCTGACCTTATGGATGTTTGGCCGAGCCCTAGATCGACCTACAGACCAAAACTTGGCCTGCTTAGTGATTTCTAAGCGTTGGATTGGACTCGTTGTCATCGGTTAATTTCTAACCGTGGAATTTCAGCATTATTTTTGTACAAAGATCAAAAGGTTTGAAATCACTTTATCAGGCTTAAATGTAAGTCCACGGAGGGATGAGCCAAATATCCATACGGTCGGTTCTAAGAGCCTCCCACGTGGCTAATATTGTGGTACGTCATCAAAGTTCTACTCCTGAGTCCTGACAAGGGACGCGCTCCCCCGCGCGTGATACAAATCTTTCGTCACTACTCCCCTGCGACTGCAGCCCACGCGTCAATTTTCCCTCGATTATTGCCACGTGAACGGTTAATTAACAACAAGGCATCTTTCCTTTAAGCTGCGGCGAGAGGGGATTATGATGAAGCGTGGTCTACAACTTCTGTGTGTGTGTTTTTTACGAGTAAAACTTCTGTCGCGGCGTTCAAACAGATGCTTCTGTCACAATGCAAAATACGGGCCACGTGGCACTCTTAGTGGACTATGACTGTATGGCTGTTTGGCCAGTCCCTCGGTGGACCTATACACCAAAAATCAGCCTAAATAGTGATTTACAACCTTTGGATCCTTTCACCCAAATTACGCTCAATAATGCTCGAATTCCTACCGTTAAAATCAACCCATGAAAATAATTTCAATCAAATCGCTTAGAAATGACTAATCAGGCTGAGTTTTTGGTTTAGAGTCCACCGAGGGACCGACCAAACATTCATACGGTCAGCGTCCACTAATAATGTGTTACGTGGCCTATATTTTGGATTGTGACAGAAGCATCTGTCAGAACGCTGTAACAGAAGTTTTACTCGTGTTTTCTTGTGCGGGTCCCACACCTTCGCTAAGCCGTACGAAAAGATTCCGCTTCAGAGGGGAGGTCTCCTCGCCAGGCTAACTGACAAAGCTGCGCAGCCTCCGCCGTTACAGAAATTCCGTCATCGTTTACTTTTTACTCTTTTCTTTTTCCTTTTTACCCCTCTTTTATTGACAATTTACCCTGTTACGATTTCATCTTTACCTCTCTGTTCGGCTTCCATCAATTCGGCTCGGCTCGGCTCAGTGACGAAAAAGACAAAAAGTTGGATTCCCTGTAGACAGCACACACGTTAGGGTTCGGTGTCCCGCAAACCTAAACATGTACTGTGTTTTTAGGGGGAATATCTTTTGAAAGATATTTGACCTGATGGCCTCATTAATTTTCTGCGAAACCAAGGACGTACTAGAAAATGACGGAAACACCCTGCCTTAGCTTTTGGGTCGTGATGTAACAAGGTATTGTTACTCACCGCTTCCCTCTAGGCCCACTGACCGCATGGATGTTTAGCCCACCCTTTAGTAGATGTTCATTATAAAAATCAACTAGTTTGATGATTTTTAGCCGTTGGTGTTAGTTTTCAAAACAATGGTTGAATTCAACGGTTATGAGAACTTTTTAAAAAGTACTAAACTCTAATCGTTAGAGATTATCAAATCAGGGTGAGTTTTGGTGTGTGTATCCATCAAGGGGTGGGATAAACATCCATGCGGTCAGTAGGTCCAGATGAGAGCGGTAAGGAAAATCGTGCTTCTGCGTTTGAAGAAGTTTCAGGCTTACCTTGTTACATCTTTTTCCTAGCTGTTCGAAATTTTATATGTGACATACACATTGACAAGGGTGCAGCTGTCAAGACTGTCAATTATCAAGTACCTCGTAATCTACTACGTTAAATGGGTCAGATCAAACGGTTTAGATTCATCAAATTGAGACTGGTGATATCATTAACTATGAAAGCATTGATTGTCTTTTAAATGGCCAATGAAACGTATACGTGTGTCATTCAGATGCCACGTGTGCTATGCTCATCATTTCATGAGCCCGAGTTTCATGTCCTCCTCCCAAAATGCCACGTAGAGCCCTCACTCACTCTCTGTGATGAAACTTTGGTGATAGCTCGAAATATGAGCCACCTGGCACATTATTATAGGATTCTGTCCGTATGGATGTTTTTCCAATCCCTAGGTGGACCTAAAAACCAAATATCAGCCTGATTAGTGAATCCTAGGCGTTGGATTGGAGTTATTTTTCGTGGGTTGATTTTAAGCGTGTGAAATTTGACCATTGTTTGAGGTACAAAGATCCAAAGGTTTGAAATCACAAATCAAGCTGAAGATACAGGGATTGGAAAAACATCCATACGGTCAGAGTACTCTAAGAATATGCCACGTGGCTCCTATTGCACCCTGTCATCGGCCTTGATGACAGGGCCATGTCATAAAACTCTTACTCCACAATGTTGGACAACTTGGATCATTGCCAAAATGTCTTCCTTAACATGTGCCCTTCTTACTAAGTATACACGTACATACCTAGGTCACGTCCTTTAACTCGGGAATACGCAGCCCAAACCCTTGACACAAAATATGAGGACATTTTGGTCACAAACAAAAAGGTGACCTGAGAAACTTGTGGCCTAAGCACCGCACCCTAAACAAGGAAATCAGACCCCTTCAGTGAGTACTTGAGTTTCGTTCTGAAGAGAAGTCATAGAAGACGACTCAAATTACTAAAAATCGGTAAAGATTAGGAAATTTTAACAAAAAGGTAGGGGAAACAAGGTTTAAAGGAGGCCGTTTTAACGGTTTAACGGACTGTGGGCATTACGGTTAAAACGGATTGAAACGGCCAGGGAAAAAATGGAAAAAATGGAAAAAATTGGAAAAAACATAGAATTTAACGGCAGTTTTTTTCACAATTTTTTTTAGAATTGAACGGCTGCTAAAATGTTTTTAACGGCCGTTAAAACAAAAAAAATGGCAGTTAAATTAAAAACGTCAAAACGTGTATAAACAGAGATCGAAAATATCTCAAGAGAAAAAAAAACATAAGAAGGATGGGGACGGCCGAAAGCAAAAGAGAATTGAAAAGAGAAAACAAAAAACGGCTATCTCCTCGATTGAACATCAAAACGAAAGACCAAATCACTAAAAAAAAAAGTGGCACGAAGCTCCAAGATAATGCTACCCCAGTTGAACAGGAAGATTTAATGCTTAAATTCGTTTCCATAGAGAGTTCTTTGTCTTTAAAAGTTCTCCCATTTCTTTCCATCCATAGTCCCAAGATGACGGCATAAGGCACCATTCTCCATAATAAGTTCCCTCTAGTTGGCGAATCAATCTTAGGCCATCCGTCCAATAAAACTCCAATGGACACTGGTGGGACCTAAGGAAGACCTACTAAAGCTAGGAAGTATGACCAACCAGTTTAGTAAAGACATAATCCAAAAGAATATGGTAATTAGTTTTTGTGGGTACCCTATTTTTCGAGCAGCTAAAATACTGTCACGTGTCACTTAAATGGGCACGTACTCCGAGAAGATGCATATTGGCTTCTGTGGTTCACAAACCACCTCAGTCTACAATTCGATAAATGTACTTCGCTCTTTGTCAAAACACCTGACGAAGCTATCCGACTAGAGGATGGACCTTGCCAGAACACCTGACGAAGCCGTCCGACTAGAGGATAGACATTGTCGGAACACCTGACGAAGCAATCCGACTAGAGGATAGACCTTGTTGGAACACTTGACGAAACCGTCCGACTAGAGGATGAACCTTGTCGGAACACCTAATGAAGTCGTCCGACTAGAAGATGGACCTTGTCGGAACACGTGATGAAGCCGTTCGGCCAGAAAATGGCGCTTGTCGGATACCTTTGCATAAGTAATCCGACAAGCTACGGGTGACAAATACTCTCCGATTCAGCCTAGACGGACGAAACGTCGTCTCACAAAGCACCCTAGGGGAAGTATTCCCCTCAGACCAAGAAACACAACAGAAAGTCGTTATCAAGAAGTGACGATAACAAGCTCCTCAACGACGACGGGCTCTTTGTTAAGAGCCCTATAAAAAGAACGGAATCAAAAATACAGGCAAAAGAGAGAGAGAGAGAGAGAGAGAGAGAGAGAGAGAGAGAGACAAGTATCAAGAACAAAACTTGTAGTATTTTGATCCAACTTGACTTGAGCATCGGAGTGTGATTTGCAGATACCATAGCAACTGGAGACACACCGACAATCGCGGAGTAACCAATTTGAGCAAGGCAAGACACCAATCGGCCTATTTCCCCTCAAGATCATCGAAAGCACGGCTGACCACGCCGGACAGTTCGTCTACCAACCACCAGTCAGTTTCCTCAGGGATCGTACAGGCGAAGATACCGGATTTTTCCCCCACAGTTTTCTAGTGAAATTTTTACCTATTCCAATCAACAATTTTCACATTTGAAAGAAATGTGCACATTCACTTCATAGTTGATTTTTGAAAAGATAGATAAGAAGTGTTCCTACTTTTCAAATTTGTGAGAAATCAAGAGTGTTCTTATGGACGGTTCAAAAAAATTTCAACTTGCAATCCACTTTTCATAATACTTCAAATGTTGGAATTGGCTAATTTTTTGTAAGGTTGATATCTATGTTGAGAAGAATATCATCACAAAAAATTTTGCCCTTAATTCATAAGCATGTGGGCCCCACATCTATTAGTCATTATATTAATAAGAATAGCATGAGTACATCCATCCTCCACTTACACATCTATATATATATATATATATATATATATATAGAGAGAGAGAGAGAGAGAGAGGTTTAAATGGGCTGAATCTGAGACTGGCTTTTGGTTGACTAGGCCCAAGCCTGAGACCCATCTAAAAAATTCAAATTTAAGCTCAAAACCTCTCATGGGCCGGTCCATTTAAGACCCAAGGGAAGACTTAATTAGTACTTTGTAATCTGACTCTTTCACAGAGAACACATGAATGAGATCTATACCATATTTTAATGGATACCAGATTTTTTCCTATTATAAGGTCAATATGATCAGATGATCTCAACCCTAGAAAGTAGATCAAGGTCGATATGATCAGATGCTCTCAACCGTAGAAAGTAGATCAAGAATCAAGATTTATTACTCTTCACTCTAAATAATGGATTGCAAATTAAGAAGGGGTACTCTCCCCCCCACCAGGGGTTGATAGCTGAGCTAGCATTCACTTTTTGCCAAAGCTCAACCATTATTGGATTCTCGGAATCAACGCCCGAGGGGAGGAGTAAGAAAATGGGGATCTTCATAACGTGTTCCGAATATATAAGGGTATTTGAAATTTCCTTTTTTACATCAATTCGTTATTTATCTAGGTTTAGGCTCAAGAGCCCCCCTTTTTTTGCCCCCTCTTGGGAGTCTTGTCCTCAGCCGTAGATTTCGAGAATCCAGAGGTGGGTGATAGCGCTGAGTTGGCACTGCAAAAAGTGGGGTCATCCCAGTACTATCAACTACCATTTGATTCTGGGAATCTACGGCTGAGGACGCTACTGCCGAGAGGGGTCAGAAAAAGGGGCTCTTGAGCCCAACCCATTTATCTATTGCTAATCTATAAATTTTAATATTATTTTAATGTGTGCACAGGGCACACTGCATTTTGAGGGAGAAAATTTTTGATGTTCAGGGTTGAAAATCAAAGCCTCCAAAAAGTGCCACATGGCACACTCTTTCTATTGTCTCACCTCTTAGTAGACCTACATTCTTATTGGTGGTTTCTAACCATACGATTTAATACCCAAAAAATGCTAGAATCAAACGATTAAAAATCACCTGAAAAAAAATGCTCGAATCACAAAGATCATAATCACTAATCAGACTAATTTTTAGTGCCTTGGTCCACCGAGTGGTGGATCAAACATTCAGAGGTCAATGGGCCCAAAAAAATGGTGTCATGTGGTATTTCGGATGAAACATCAAAACTTGGTGTCATTCGTGATCTACCGATGACCAGCACGTGCATTGCACATGCAAAATATTGATGGGCCTATGGGCCTCATCACACTTGCTTCTCCATTAGCTTTTATTAAAGGGGTTATTTTGGAGCATTGACAAAATGGTGCGTTAGAGGGTAAAAGAGAGACAGTTTGTCCCTGGGACAGAAACGATTCCTGGGCAGGGTGCCCCTCCCGAAACTCCTCGGCCATTGCGCTTTGAATGGAATTTCCTCGGAAACACCCCTCAACGTTTAATTATTTAACTTTGACTTCTAATTTCTTAATTAATTATACATCCACAACAGTAATAATTTCTTATAATTGTTTTGAAGGACAACTTGAGCCCTTTTCACAAAGATAACCCCTTAAATCACTAAAGATGATAGTTGTTTAATCCGAATTATCCTAACCATCGATTTACCCCATCAATTAAGCTAATTAATTGTCAAATTAAGTTATTTTTAATATAATTAATTGTCGTTCTAAATTCTCACAAATAACGACCATTTTAATCCATTTTAAACCTGCTATATCGGAATAACGACCATTATTTGTGAATGTAATAAAAATATTATTTTTACTCTTTTATTATCGTTATATTCTATTATTTTTCAATAAAATGTCGGACGTTACTATGGCTCCAATATACTGATTTCAAAGAAATCCGTTAATTCTAGATACCCAAACAACATTGTCATCTAAATGCATCAACGGCTGAAATCTTTTCTTTGAACTTCAAGAGTTAAGCCTAATTGATCAAGTTGTCATTACATGATCAATCAACTTCATTGACCATACATTACCCAATTGTACCTTAAATCAAACCTATCTTTTTTTATAAGTTCAATCTATATATTTATATAACAAAACACAGCGGTTGTCTCCCTCTCTTATAGGCTTCATATATCCAAGGGCCCATATCAACCCTTACATAAAATAAAATTAATTTAGACTGTGGATCTGTACACTCACACCCGATTTTGGAAAATGCTTTGTAGGGAGTGCCAAGGGCACGGGCCACCCACTATACATCTATATAACCAAACAGAGAAGTCACTTATCCCCTCTCTTATCGACTTCACAAAGGATGGCCGAGATCTTATCACCCCAAATGGATAGTGGATTTAAGCCACACCCGTTTTTGGCAAACGTTTTGTCGGAGAGTGCCGTGGGCACAGGCCACATACTAGTATATATAAAAAGGAGATCGAGAAGATCTCAAAACAGAACAAGGAAAAAAAGGTGGAGTCTGAAAAAGCAAGAAAGAGCAACAAGCTAAACCACCCTACTATATCTCTATAAGAGTTTCAAGCCTAAAGAACAATTCATAAAAAAAGATGCCTCTCAATTCAGAGAAAATACTACCCCAACTGTAGATGCGTGACTTGAAAACCACACCTACAAAGCTCTTTGTAAACACTATTTACTTAAATTTGTAACACCCCTCAACCCAAACTTATCTACCAAAAACAAACATGCAAATCTTGTGTAGTAGATAAGAGAGAAAAATTTAGGTGTCATTTATTAAATTAAGTTATCATATCCAAAAGCTTAAAGTGCCTAAGGTTTGATAGATTAATGACTTATTTCTGAATTAATTGTTTGGTAAAGGTCTTTAGTCTTAAAATTAAATCAAAGGTATTTTAAAATGTTTATTAGGATATTTTTGTAAATTTTTAGAAGTGACAAACTTCTATGGGCACCACGTTTTAGACAAAAAAAAAAAAAAAAAATTTGACAAAAAGCCCCCCATCCAATTTGGGCACCCACTCTTTTTCTCACTCTCTCTCCCTTGGCCAACCTAGCCAAGGCTGCCATGTGTGCCACGACTGGGCTGGCCAACGGTGGCATATATAGACCCCACTGCAAGCCCAACCGTGGCACACATGGTAGCCTCGGCTAGACTGGCCAAGAGAGAGAGAGAGAGAGGGAGAGAGAAAATGCAATAGAGAGAGAAAGATAAATAGACAAAGAAGACGAAGAAGGGGTACCCAAACTGGATGGGGGTATTTTTGTCCCTGTGGATGCCTGTAGAGATTGCCAAAAGAGAAATTTTGAGAAAATGACATTGTTGGTATTAAAAGATAATCCTAAAATCTTTTTAAAAGATTCGTTCACTTACCGCATTAAGTGAAGGAAGAGTGACTTAAATAAATACTGAATGGCTTAATTAGTTTCAAACTTGAGGTTTGAAAATAAGTTTTACCAAACCCCAACTTAGAAGAAGAAACAAGAAACAAAATTTATCAAAATATAAAATTCAATGTGTGGGACTTTGAGGACATGTACCTAACAAAACATGCATGTTGGTGTTACAATAATTTGCTATCTTATTTTAATTATATTATCATTTTTTTATGTTTTTATTTTTGGTTAAATAAGACAGGGTTAGGCGGATCCTAGCAAGCTACCAACTATATTAAAATCAAATAATTACAAACCCTAGTTTTGTCCTCAAAAAAGTTTATATTATCCCTACTCCTCTTCTTCTTGCGCTTACCTTATCTCTTCAAGTTTATACATATTTTATTGTTCATAAAATTTGTATCCACCCAACTTATATGTGCCCGCACCACTTTAACCACACCTTCTTTTATCACTTCCATGTATGTAGAGTATCACTTTGCTGACGGACATTGGTCTGCAAACTTGCTGACGGATCCCAATGTAGGCCACGTGGTACTCTCTCTTATGGTTGATCGAAACGACAAAACCAGTACATTTTTTTAGTGTTTAAAAAGTTGATTTGACATGAAAAACTACTCATTCGTACCACTCATTTGTAACCCACAAAAATAATATAAAATATATACAGCAATTTATCCGTAGAATTATATATGAACATTCTGATGAATGATCCAACGGTTAAGATCTCTCTAATTAAGAGGAAAAATGGGTCTAGGAAGAATGGGTCATGCCCCATTTAAGATGGGTTGATGGAGCACATAAATGGGTTGGTGGGTATAGATCTAGGATGGATCATAACTTGGTTTTGTAAATATTAACTTAAACATTCTTGCTAATAAAAAGGTTGTGTGTAATTGATGATTCCATGCTTACTCGAGTAGTTATTGTCATGGTTTAAAAAACGGCCGTTATAACGAAAACAACGGCTGATATAATGGATTCGGACCTCCCCATTGTGTTATGTACCGTTAAACGCTAAAAGAAAAAACAGTTGTTATAACGGAAAAAAAAAGGTAACACCCCAGTCCGTTATACCATTGTAACGGCCGGCCCATTTTAAACCTGGGTTATAGTCTCTCTTTAGCAAGTTCTTTTGGAATGTAATCATCAAAACTGGTGGCCCCACCAGCAGTCTGATTCAATGACTTGTGATCATTCATCAAAAGGTCGTGAAACAAACAGCTCATAAACAGCTTTTGTTCTCTTCATTGGGTTGAGTAAAATCTCCAAAACAGCTCAAAAGCTCACGATGGCCCATGCTAACAGTACAATCTCTCTGTCTTGGAATGATCTAAACGTGCTCCTTCAATCCTTTTTCTTCAACTTTACTCTTCAAATTTTAGAAAAATAATCAACTAAGAAGGATTTCATTAAAACTCAATTAACTGTTTAAACATCCGCAAATGCATGCGTGATCATGAAAAAAATATTTATGATTTTTATTTACATGAAATAAACACATTGGTACGCGGCAAAAAGCACTTGCGGTAACTCATTGGCCGTCATAGGCTTTGATGAGAGACCGATGTAGTCAAAGTTTTACTTTGGCCCACCTATAGGAGAAGGGTTGTGTCAGGTTGATAGCCAGTGTGAAAATTGTGTTAAATCTCTTTACATGAATCCAAATTCATTGATTTGACGGAGTTTTGCGGTGAAATAGGATTCATGTTGTCAATCCCAAATATTTGAATAAAGCTAAGAATCAATACGATCTTTATAAGTTTCGTCCTCCGAATGAAATTCAATGGGGTCCATAAAACTGTGCCTTCATCAATGGGATTCCAACTGCATGGATCAATCAAAAGTTCGATTCTATTTGAACTACTCATTTTCAAATGAAAGTCGCGATAAAAATGATTTGTGAGACCCTAATAAACCCTAAGAACGTTTTAAGATGATAGAGCAAGTCATTAATAATGGGGTTTAAAAGGGACTGTTATAACGGACTGAGGGCATTACCGTTTTTCCCGTTATAACGGTTTGCAATGCTCGCGGGCAAAAATGGAAAATAACGGGAAATGAACTAAAACAGCGGTGCGCGAAAATTAAAAATTTCAATTTCAATCTCAATAAACTTTAGGGTATTTTAGCAACATCCCCTTGAGATTTGAAAGTAATTTGTATTACTCCCTTATACTTTCAAACTTTAGGATTAACCCCCTAGACCTAGTTTAATGGTGGTTGACTTATGTTAAAACCAGCTTGAATCACAGGCAGTTAGCATTGTACTTGCAATATTATGATCCTTTCATGGGTGCATTAACAAGTGGAGAAAAACTTGTGTCACAAGATGTTGTGACGGAAGCCGGTCACAGCACTCAATACGAGCCACGTGACACACGACCAGAGGTCGCTGACCGTATGGATGTTTGGCCAGTCCTATGGTGGACCTACAAACCAAAAATCAGCCTGATTAGTGATTTACAACCTTTGGATGTTTGCACCCAAGCAACGCTCAATAATGCTCAAATTTCTACCATTAAAATCAACCCGTGAAAATAACTTCAATGGAATCGGTTAGAAATCACTAATCGAGCTGAGTTTTTGTGTACCGTTCCACCGAGGGACCGGCCAAACATCCATACGGCATCGTCCTCTAATAACGTGCCACATGGCTCGTATTGAATGCTGTGACCGGCCTCGGTCACAACATCTTGTGACACAAGTTTTACTCTTACAAGTGTGTGATGCAAATGATGATTAATAAACTGGGTGAAGGGGGGTAATCCTAAAGTCTAAAAGTATAATTAAGGGGTACTCCAAATTACTTTCAAATTTCAGGGGGGGTGTTGCTAAAATACCCTAAAATTTATAACATAAAAAGAATGAAAAAAAGAACAGGTGTTTTTTTTTTTTGAAAAATTTATTCAGAAAATAATGGTTGTTATTTTAACGGCAGTTATTTTCTGAGCGTTAAAATGGTACATAACGTAGCAGGGGAGGTCCGAAACCATAAATAACGGCCATTTTTTAAACCATGGTTATAACTATAGCTAATGTTAATGTTAACATGTGTAAAAACTACAGTGACACCCCATATTCTCCAAAATATGGATATCGGTCAATTTTGAAGAACTGTTTGGCAGAAGGCAATGACCCCAGTTGAATTCAATGTGGAAATATCTTTCATGTACAGGCTGTTCAAGGGATCCTTCCTTTTAAATAAACAGTAAATGAGAGGACGACACTGCTTTTACATGAATTATGAAGGAGGACATCCACCTAAATGTCAAGTCAGTGAAAAAGACTCACCTGTCAAATCCACCTAACTAAGCAAAAATCCAAATCTCATTGGTAGCTACAATAGTACTCAAGGGACATGATCAGATACTTCACCTAATTCAATACGCCTATAAAAAGACAAGGGTCCCACCCAACTTTGTGAATAATTGACGTATTATACGTAATTTTTTCTCTTTTCTCTGGCCGAATCTTTCAATTTTTGGGAAAATTCATAAATGTGCATATAGGCTAATAATAGCACAACACAAATCACCTCCCAATCTCCCGTCCCTCGCTCGCTGCTGATCACATCTGTCCATTTAAATACTATATCTTCAAAGAATATGCCTTTCCTTCCTCATACAACATAATCCAAAAGTACACCAATGCTTTAATCTCCACCATTACCATTAGTAGTCTGGAGTCATGCAAATACAACCCCTGATAAAGAAAAAATGTTAATTTTAATTCAACGACAATTCTCTGGCGTGCCGAAAACTCTTTCCGTTACTAACATCAATGAAAATATACTGAACATATATAAAAGTTACTACGGCTCTTCTTCGTAAAAATAAATTATCTGCAGGAATTCTCGTTCAATTATAAAAAGATCGATCGATAGTTCATTTGTAAAATTTGATTTATTTTGTCGTCGATTGTCAGTTCCTGTTAAGTAACTTTTTGTGCGCACCAAAAATTTGGCCTTATTTCAAAGTGTGGTCTACAACAATTTTTCTTGTCTTTTGTAGGGTTGCATCTGTACAAACTTCATCAAGGGGTTGCTTACTGGCATTATGAACATACATATCATACGTGAATTACTCAAAAAAATTCTTGTTCTATTCGGAAAGTCAATTTTCGAGAAGTACTTGTAATTTATTATTTTCTTTTTGTCAATTTTATTTATGAGTCCAAAAAATATATTAAAAAGAAGAAGATCAAGAAGATCTCAGAAAATATAAGAAAAGAGTGGAAACTGCTAAAAATTAGGACCCGCCAATTACAAATACCTCACCAATAAAAGCATCAAACCTGAACACCATATCACTAAAGAATGTGTCGCTCAAGTCTGCCGGATATGCTGTCCCAACTATAGAGAAGAGCCTTAATGCTAAGAATAGGGTCACAAATGTATCTTTCTTACCTCTAAAAACTCTACTATTTCTTTCTATCCATAATCCCTAAATAATAACATACGGCATACGGTTTTTTCCCAATATGAAATCAGAATTATACTTGAATTTTTTCCAAACTATATATGGCAAAGCAATAGATCTTGCAAAACCCAATAATTATATGAGTTCTACCTCTAGATTGGACAATTCAAGATCCTCCATTTGATTGATCAAATATAAGGCTATAACCAATCCTTACGATTGATCAAATTGATTCAATGGTGGATCTAGAAACCTATCAAAATGAGTGTCATCTACTATGGTAGCTCACGAGCTATGAAATAATTCCTTATAATTAAATTAAACCATTATCAGAGAGCATTTCCACCTTCGCACGTGTATTTAATGTAATAATTTGACCATATTTTTTATTTGTGAAGCAATAATTTGACCATTATAGTGTACTTTAATTTCAATATAATATCTTGTACTGCTAAGATCTAGTGGACCTTGACAGAATCCCAAGACCACTAAGATTTGAAAAAAAAAAAAACCAACACGTAGCGCCATTTTTGCTACTTAGAGACTATAACTGTGGATGGCCAACTGATAAGGGGACCCACTTAAAACCCTAGATAGAGATGGCTATGATGAACAATTGATTTTTAAGAAGGGCACTACTTAAAGTGGTGGAACGCCCATTAACAAGTTGCAAGGGTATTTTAGTAATTACGATGTGGGGTAGAATCACGAGATGGGTGCGCACGATAAGAACGTCTGCGTAGGATAATAGAAATTTGAGTAGAACTTTGCTGACCGACCACTATATGATCCACGTGGCACACTCCTATAGGACGCAGAGCTTATAGATGTTTGGCCAAACAAAAATCAGCCTGATTAGTGATTTTAAACCTTTGGATCTTTGTATCAATAATGCTCAAAAACGACTCCAATCCAACGCTTAGGAATTACTAACCACGCTAATTTTCGGTCTGTCTGTCCATATATGGTTGGGAATCTCTCAGAAAATGTCACGTGGCTCATAGTGTGGTCGGTCAGCAACTTCGCTGGCCTGTGCGGGTCAGCAAAGTCCACTCATAGATTTTTAGTTGAGGATTAACTTTCCCGCCGTTCGATGGATATGGATGCTAAGAATTTTCTTTTTTTTTAATCATTATCTGGTACGAAACTGCGACTCTTTTTTGGTTCCTTCTTGTTTTTTGCCCTTTGTTGACCAAATTTAACGGCGTTTAATCCTTCCGTTAGCTAGGGATCAGTTTTTTGGACTTTATTGTGGGCCCGAGTCACATGGAGAATCTGAAGAGAAGACCAAAACAAGGAACTGAGTGGGGCCTCCCCCCTCTCGGTATCTGCACGTTATTTGGCTATTTCCGGGGGGGGGTGGGTTTTGTATTTACTAAAAAACGTTCCCGGTTCATGAATGCTTTGTTGTTAAACAGGTCAAAGATGAAAACGATCTGATGGCTTAAATACTCCAAAACTTCACATATAAAGCAATCTCAACTGTCCAATTGATTCACCACTTCTGGGATGGGCCATATTGCCTTGAAAATAAAAAAGAATCAAGCAATATCAACCGCTTGATCAGAAAAACTCACATTGACAGGTATAAAATAGGTACTTCTAAGATGGAAAACCCAATCATTGGTCCAGCTCCGTGGATACACTATAACGGAATGGACGGCAGTGATGGCTTCATGACAATAAGTGACTCAGGTGCAGGTTGTACAGGATCGCCTTCTTGATGGGTCTCAATCATAAAAAGGTTCACACTTAGACAGTAATGGTAGATCCTACACCCTTGCATGTCTGCCACATGTAAGGTACCACTTATCAAGAAGTGGGGCCCATACCATTTTGGGTTAAATCTGTCAAATTAAGAGGCTAAGAAAGTAAAAAACAAAAAAAGAGAGAAGAGCCTAAAGTCAAAAAATTAATTGAGGGCACTTTGCTCAAACTCCCAGGATTTCTCACAAAATCGGCTTAGAATTAAACGCAAAAGAAGTGGATTAAAATAAGAATAAGAAAAGCAATAATAGGGAAAATTGTTAACTTTATCGTTAGGTTTATATGAATCTGTGCCCCCACTAACATTCACATACAAACAACCCCTAAGTCCTAACCCGCATCCCCATGCACTACCCCATGTGATTATTCCTTACCTGCTCCTCAAGTCGAGTCGAGCCCTCTTCCCAATCCTACACGTGCTCAAATTCTAACGTTACCGTATGTGTGTACTCACACGTTTGAGTCATGTTTGGTTTCAGCTATATGTGTACCATCCTCGTAAGTGAAAACAATCTATTATCTATACTAAAGCTCGGCACTGCTGAGGTGGCGCTCTCTCCATCTTTTTTCCAACATTTTTTCCGAAAATACCCTCCATATTTTTTTCAACATTTTTTCCAAAAATATCCCTACACTCAACTTTATCTCTCCTCTATTTACTCATTCTCATAACTATACATCTCCTTAAATCCCTCATCAATTCTTAATTTCCCTACCAATAAAGACGTGTTCTCTTTCTTATTTTAATAAATCTCTCTTTAAATCCCTCATCAATTCTTAATTTTCCTACCAATAAAAACATGTTCTCTTTCTTATTTTAATAAATCTATCCCTATTTACCATAAATAAAATTCTCCACCTTCTTTCAATTCTCAATATATCTTTCTCTTTCTTAAATAGAAATTCTCTTATACTATGTAATACCTCTCATACCATAAATAAAAAATCTCTTTTATATATATACTAAAGCTCGGCACTGTTGAGGTGGCGCTCTCTACATCTTTTTTACATCGTTTTTTTTCAAAAATACCCATATTCATTCTCTCAACCAAAATTAATGTTACCTTTTGAAAATTTTCCTTCTTCAAAACGTCTTATTTTGGACTCTTCCTTCTCCAAACCGTTTCTTCTTCCAACCAAGATTATCTCTTCTTCTCCTTAAACTCCTCTTCAGTCTTTACAACTTCTTCTTTTCTTAAAACTTTCCTTTACATATTCTATTTCCAAAACGTCGCACCATTCTCCAATTATTTCCTAAAACATCTCCATCAGCTTTTAAAACATCGCACCATTCCCCAATTATTTCCTAAAATCTCTCCATCAATTTTTAAAAACGTCTCTATAAATATTATTTGATTTCCTTCCAAAACATTACGTCTCATTCTCACGTGCCTACAAAATAAATCATCTTTTATCTATTCCCTACTCTCCACCCAACGCATCCACTAAGATTAGATTATCTGGTGAGGGAAGATTTGAAAATCGCCATTAAATGCGGTACGAACGTTGATTTTGCATAGAGAAAGATGATGAAATTTGAAATTGGGACCTTCAAAAAACCTACGTCCCATTCTCATCGTCGTCAAAAGAAATCATTTTTATCTATTCCCTACTCTCTACCGACGAATCCACTAAGATTGGATTATCTGGTGCAGGATGCTCTGGAAATTGCCATTAAAACTGAGCATTGATGCAGTAGAGGAGGATAAAGTTTAGGATTAGGATAACAATGTACAAAAATCGTTGGCGCTGCAAGCATCGTGTTTCCTCTATTAAGCAATAATTAGATGTATTGGTTTTCTTGGTTAGATTATGAATATTGTCATTTATGCTATTATTGGGCATGTCAAAAAAATTATTTCAATATGTAAATTATTTTAACAGTGCCCGTGCTTTAGCACGGGCTATTGATTACTAGTATGTTTGTATAATACGATTACAAAATAGCATGTTTTACTATTTTAGTCATGGTATTCATATTCCAACAACTTTTGATTCCCCTGCAAGCCAAACAAGGAATACCTCTTATAGAGATGATCGTCCATTGAGGCTACTTATAAATGCAACAAATAACCCCTTAAATTGCGAAATTTTAGCTACCGTTATAACTCTATTGTATTTCTATTGATCAACCCTTACATATAGAGCTCTGATCCAAACGCCGTTACAAAGTAAATCACAATAGTATAACTGATGCTACATGAGTGGCGGTCAGCCATCCGTTACACCCGTTACGTTTACAAACACTCTACCTTGGATGTCTGTCGCTTTATGAAAAATGTTTTGTTAAAATTTTGTCAGAAATTCATGCAGGATAAAATTTGATTGAAGAAAAAAATAGTACAATGTATCGACGAATCAAGATGGCGGTGATGGACGTGCTTAAGACTGCATCTTTAAGACATTGCCTAGAAAACTCTATAGGATAAAACTTAGGTGGAAAAAAAAATCCTTTGCCTTATAAAAAAAAAAAAAAAAAGAGTACAGTGCCCAAAGATTCTTCTAGAATATGACTCCCCTCTCATAGTGACGCTACCCCTGATGTGAACGAGAGTATAAATATGCTAACTAAAAAATCGTCAAGTCGATGTAAATCGATACAATATACCAATTTTTTGAATATTGACGTTGGTGGGGTCTTGGTGAATAGATCTGCAAGATTGTTGCTAGAATGTATATGTTAGACATCAATATTGTGGTGGTTGTACTGAAGCTCATGAATGTAAAAAAATCTTTAGTAAAATATGTTTGGTTCTTGTACCCTTGATATACTTGCCTTTAATTTGTGTGATACAAGATTTAGATCCAACGAGATTCAGATCATCTATATACACCGCAATGATGACATATTCAATTCCTACTTTCTTAATGAAAATGCACGAGCATTTTAGATTGTTTAATCCATATAGGGCTCATTGTAATTTTATTGCATATAAGCTATGTAGTTTCGATGGATAATTTACTTAAGGTATAAATATATTGTAACTATGTCCAAAGATGCATCTCGAGTCTTTTTAAGACTGTCATCAATTAAAAACCAAAATATAATTGTATTCATCATAGGAGAATATATTTCTTCATAATCAATACTGGGTCTTTATGAGAAACTTTATGCTACAAGTCATGTCTTATATCTGATGATCTTGTCTTTTTTATTTCATTTTTATATGAATATCCCACTCATGTCCTACAAGTTTTACAACTTCGTGCGTTAAGACTACAAGTCTCTTTACAACTCCGAGTGTTAGGACTACAGATCCCTTTACAGCTTCGGATGTCAGGACTACAGGTCATTTTACAACATCGAGTGTTACTAGCGGACCTAGCTCTGTCTAGATTGCTTCTTTCCACTTTGGCCAATAATTTTCACGTCGACATTCTTCGACTATGCATGGTTCAGGATCTTCATCATCCTTATAATGATAAAAGCTACTAGTAAACACGTTGTCGACAATAATTTTATCATGATTTCGCTTTGCTCCCGTACAGACATAATTTATTGAGATCTCTTTATTTACAGGTACATGTGCCTCTTCGGTGGCTGTCTATTCGGAAATGGTGGATCAAATCGTTACATTTTTCTACAATCCTAGTAAGTTCACGTCATTCTACCAAGGGCTTTCCTTCTCTAACGGTGAAAATACTGATTCATTAAAATAGTAATCTGCAAAGTGTGCGGTAAAGGCATCACAAGTCAGGTGCTTAAGATATCTAATGATAAACAGTGACTCGAAGTGTCAAACTCAACTTAAATACCTAATTGACGTTACGGGTTCAAGATAATATAAAACTTTAATCCGTAAAGTGCTAACAAAATAAAGTACTAACAATAAGAGGAAATAAAAGACAATTGAAATAACAAGTTCAAGATATCAATATGCTAAATAGTTTGTTAACGAGTACACTCCTCTTAACCATATTAAGATGTTCCCTTCATCAATTCTTTGGTTTGTCGCATTTGAATCTTTAAAAAATATCTGAAGCATCTCTGTGAGTCATATTCACCTTCAGGGTGGTGTGGTCAGTGTAATTCGTTTCAACCTTCTTCCCATTTGCTTGATTGGGGTTTGATATAAGTCGACTAAATGTTTAGGTGTACGGCGTGTACATGACCAATGACCTTTCATGCCACATCTATAACAAATGTCATCATAGTCGAGAGGGTGTTTATTCTATAGGCTTTTTTTTCTTTAGATCTTTTGTTTCATTTGTCTTCTTATAATCAAGGTAATAATAATAGTTGTGACAACCATGACTGCAGAAACTTCCTCTTCTCCACTGTAACCTGTGACTACTACCACAAAATGACATGACATTAGCTTCATGTAAATGTTTAGAATCGATTGGACATGATCTATGGATCTTTATCAAAAGTTCATTGTTATGTTCGACTACGAGGAGTTATGAGATCAATTCTGAGTATTTCTAGAACTTGCGTTCTCGATATTGTTGTTGTAATAGCATATTCGAGGTGTGAAATGTGGAGTAAATTTTCTCCAACATATCTGCATCGGTGATCTTTTCTCCACACAATTTCAACTGCGATGTTATCTTGAACATCGTAGAGTTATATTATATGATTAGTTTGAAGTCCTATAGATGTAAGTGCATCCAATCGTACCGGCTCTTAAGAAGTCTCCACTCCTATCAAGATGATGGTTTTATTGTTGCTCGTCATTCCTGTGGTGTTTATATTTGCTCAATCTGTCTAAAGCATACGAGTACTCGTGAGAAGCCCAAATTCATAAACATCCAATTGATTGAATGGCCTTGTCATGCCTCTAATATCAAATAGAAGGAAATTCCCAATGCGCACTACCCGAAACCCAAAATCTATAGCAAGTAACCCGAAGAAAGATGTCCTTGTGGTCACTTTTGAATTTGAGTCACATTCAGGTTTTATCATATGTTGTTTGAGTGCATTGACATGGTTGAATGTGCATGCAATCCTTTTCTATTCTTTGCAATCTTGTCCATGCAGGGATCCAAGAGTGGATGCTTTGAGACGCTGTTAAATAGGCATGTCAATGTAAGCTCAAATGGGGAGATTTTTTATGTTAAAATAGGAGTAATATTTCCACAATTGTGATGATATTGGATAAAGTTTACAATTTGGACTGGTTCAGTAGTGCTTCCAAGAATGAGTGCTCTGTTACAGTGAGCTTCAAATGGATGCTTACATCAGGTATGGAATGTGAAAGATTTCTTTTTCGCTTTTTCCTGAGAGATACATTGGCTTCCATCTTGAGTTAGGGGGCTAGCTTGTAACAAATGTTATGTAATAAGCAAACCTTTCAGAGTACTTGCCTTAGTTGATTCAAAAATATCACCTACTGACTTGTTTTGAATATATGGGTATTCTTGACATTTTGATAGAATCCAGAAGCTCACAATTGGTTTTGCCAAACAGTAATACCAGCTTCTACACACAGAACAACACTTCTCCAGCATGGTTTGAATATAAGCATATTCTTGACATTTTGACAGAATCCAGAAGCTCACAATTGGTTTTGCCAAATAGTAATACCAGCTTCTACACACATAAGAACACTTCTCTAGCATGGTTTGTCAAACGTTGTTCTAAAAAAATGCTTATCAATAGCTATATATTTCTAGGGCTTATGTAGAAAAGCTTTTTCACAAAGCTTCTGCAGAAGCATTTCCAAACAGGGGCTAAGTATCCATCCGCTGCTTGAAACAAACAACTTCAGAAGATAACGTACACATCCAACACTAACATGCCTATTTCTCACCTTGTTATCGGCTAAATGCATTAGTTGTCATTCTATCTAATGAAGGAGAACGTCAAATATATGGGTCATGTCCAAGGTCACGACATTATCATAGATATTCCTAGGGTAAGGGGGCATTTGGGAACACACACAAAGAAAATAATTTCTGGACATAATTAAGTCAAAAAGTTGGAAAGATAGTTTGGATTGTGTTTATATTTTTAACTTGTAGTAGTTAAAAATTGACTACAAATAGAAGCTAAGAAATTTAGCGTCTGACTTCTCAATAATTTACTTCTTGCTTTGCTTTAATTTTTGCAAATGTTTAATAGAAAAAAAGTGAAATTTCTATAATACCCTATTTATTCTTTTAATCTTTCAAGAAAAATTATAAATGACCACTTCAACCATTTAGAATAACAAAAAGGGTTAGGATTAGGGGGCACAAAATTTCACACCAAAAAATTGGCAGGGGCCAATACATAAATTAGAAGTTTTGGAATGAGATGATTTTTGTTGAGGATGGTCTCTATGGTGAGGAGATCGCCCTCAAAAAAATTCAAATCATTCTGATATTCGTAGCCTAGTTTGCAAGTTGAAGAATAACGGACTGTCTATCTTTTACCGTTAACTTGATACCCATATTTGATGGAGTTAGAAATTTCAGAATGGGCTGATTTTTCTTAGGGGTGATCTATATGTTGAGGAGATCATCCTCACCAAAAATCAGACATGGATTTATCTTCCATGTGGGTGTAAAATTTTGTGTCCCCTTATCCGAACCCTAACAAAAATATCCCTCTAAGGCTTTAGTATAAATATAAACGATCCTTCATCCTTCGATATCAAATAAGTTACTTTTTATCCTTCCAAACTAGTAGACAACTTCTACTTCTACTACAGCTTCTACTTCTCGTTTCTAAATGGGTCCAAAGCCTATACAAGATCAAGTCTCTTGAATTATGAGCTTCCTAGATAAAAATTGCGCATAGATCGGAGTTCCTCAAGGCAGGAGTCATTCGGACTAGCTTATCCATGGTAGAGGTGCCACGGATCACAGATCCAGATCTCAGTATCGGTCAGCCCCGATCCCGATCATCCCGATCGGCCTGATCCAACTCGGTTCGGTTTATCTTGCTCAAGTCAACATGAGCTCGTTATAGCAAATAGCCTCTCCAGCGAGAGAACCCAATACCGATTCTGGGTCGATCCCCCGCTCCCTTGAACCGTGCCGCAGACGGATGTCCCGCTGCACAGTGAATGCTCCCCGAACAGGCATGCGCGCTGACTTGTACCCCGGGCCAGTCCTGGATGGGTTTTGGGCTACGTCAGAAACATCCAATAGCTCATGACCTACCACATTAAATGGTCTCGCAGGTTCCAAGACCGTGCAACCAGAATCTGAACCAATGGTAGATAAAGGCATGTAATACAAAAGGAGTAAACTTTGATTACGGATGGACCACAGTATGAGCCACGTGGCACGCTCTTAGAGGTCACTGACAGACCAAAAATCAGCCTGATTAATGATTTTTAACGCTGGATTGGATTTTTTCATGTTGCATTCGAGAATTACTAATTGCACTGATTTATAGTATGTAGCTCCACCTAGGGATGGACGGGCCAAACATCCATACGGTCAGTGGTCTCTAAGAGTGCCACGTGGCTCATACTAGGACCATCATCAAAGATTTATTCCATGTAAAGGAATTCTGCTTCAGAGATTGTCAGAATCTCTAACACGGTAGCTCACAAGATATTGAACCCAATCAAGGGTTGACCAGCGTGCCCCCAGATTGTTCATGCTAATCGATCTGAAGTTCTGAAAGTCGATAAGAAAATAAAAAATAAAAAATAAAAAAAGGTATCCCACGCCTCTCCCAAACACGGACACGGATTCTATTCGAGTAAAACTTCTGTCACAACCCACAAAGTGAGCCACGTGGCACACTATTAGAGGGCGCTGACCGTATGGATGTTTAGCCAGTCCCTGCAAATCAGAAATCAGCCTGATTAGTGATTTCTAAGCGTTGGATTGAAGTTATTTCTATGGGTTGATTTTAACCGTAGGATTTTGAGCAATATTGAGCGTTCATTGTGTGCCACGTGGCTCGTATTGTGGGTTGTAACCGGCTCCGGTCGCAACATCTTGTGACAGAAGTTTTACTCGATTCTATGTGTATTTTGAACCTTCTGTTCTAGGACACGTATAACTCTTGAAGGTACTGGACCCACACCACAATCACTATCACGATTAGATGGATGTGATGAAATTTGACACCATGATTGGAAGTCCAATAAGGTGTCAACGCCGTTTGATTTTTTCAAACAAGTCGTTAAATTGTCCTTGTCAACACATTCTAGAATTTCTTTTTTTACTTTAGTTTGAATATGGATGGTAGTGATTGGTTTTTAGTGTGTAGTTACTTAGAAAACCAGAAATAATCTTCACTGAAACACTCATACAAAAGGGGGACCCACAAACCAATCAATTTGTTTCAACTTTCAACATATTAAATCAAGGGTGGACCGTACCCATCAACCAAACACAAGCTTTCAAGATGTGGTGGACCCCAAAAAAAACCTAACACACTTGTACAGAACAATGATACAACACAGATGTTGATACTTGATAGGCCGATCCCCCACGTCTACCATCTTTATAAATTTTCCATGATTATCACCAATTATAAGGCCTGTCCCACCATCATCACCACCTATCAACGATCAACATGACATGCACTTATGATAATCCCACTCCATCAAGTATTCCAAACAGTTGGAAGAAAGAAAGAACACAACAACAGAGGATATGAACTTGGTACAGAGACGCTTGCTGCTCATCAGTTTTCTTATTAGTTTTCCAAGTTATAAACACATGAACATCATCAGCTCATAAGAACTACAACCCCTCTTACATCTCTTTCTCTCTCTCTCTCTCTTGCATCTTACAGACAGTCATGAGAGCTCATCATCCCCCTGAACTTTTAACATATTATCTATAAATACTTCCTATATATAGATATATATTATAATTAAAACCCTAATTTCAACTTAAGAGATTAAAAAAAGGAAAAAATAAAACTAAAATAGCCCATTTTCATGTATAATGTGCAAGATAGAAGAAGCACCACCACCACCACCACCAACATCACCACAGCCAAGAAACTAAAGCAAAGCAGAAGGAAGATTCCGGCAAGTATGGTTTGGGGCAATTCACATGACATTGCAGCTGTTGGTGTTCTCATCACTGAACATGTGAGTGAAGGGGTCCGGCTGAGACTGCTGCTGCTGCTGCTGCTGCTGCTGCTGCATTGGATGCATATAGTTGACGTCTGGTGGGGGCCGGTTATACATCATAGGATGGAACCGTTCATTTCCATTTGCACGCTGCTGATTCATCATCATCGCCGCCAAGTACTGTTGTTGTTGGTAGGGGTTCATCTCAGGTCTTGCTCCTTGGTAGAATCCGGGAGCAGCTGCATTCACAGCTGCTGCCGGTAGACCTTGGACTGCCGGGAAATTACCCATCTGATGACCCATGGGAATCTTTCCCATTTGAGCCATCTGAGCCATCTGAGCCATTTGACCCATTTGACCCATCTGACCCATCTGACCCACATTTCGAGCACTTAAACCAGGAGTGAGATCAATGTCATGGAAGCCATGATGCATGTTGTTCATTACATTAACCCCATCATTCTTTCCTCCTCCCTTCTTTCCTCCATTAGCACCATTGTTGTTTCCACCACCACCATTATTAGCAGCTTTGTTATTTCCTCCACCACCATTTTTAGCATCCTGAGGAAAACCACCATTTTTGCCGGCGTTCTTAGCAGCCCCACCACCTTGATTTTGATTCCCTCCATTGTTTCCACCACCACCCTTCTTTCCTCCATTGCCATTCTTCCCATCATTATTTCCACCCATGCCCTTTCCTTGTACAGGCACATCAGCACCCTTCTTGCCATTTCCACCACCACCTCCAACCTGACCACCCTTCTTATCATTCATGGGATGACCATTCATGAGATGTGGATGATGACCATTCGTCATCATACCAGCCATCATCCCATTAGGCAAATGATGTCCATGGCCATTACCCATGATGGGTTTCATCTTGTTAAGAGGATGATGGATATCATCAAATTCATCATCAAACTCATCATCAAAATCATCATCATCATCGAAGTCATCAAACTCATCATCATCGAAGTCATCATCATCTTCAGGCAAGTTGAACTTGACAGTTTTCTGATCCTTGAATTGGGGCAGCTTCAGATCTTTGAAGCCTTTCATCTGTTGTAGCTGTTGTTGCGGCATTTGTTGTTGCAGTTGTTGCGGCATTTGTTGTTGCAGTTGTTGTTGTTGTTGTGGACCACCCTTTTGTTGCCCTTTTCCACCCATTTGAGACTTGTTATCTTTGCCACCTTTGCCATTGTCAATTTGCATGTTCTTGAACTGGTTGTTCAGCTGGTGGTGATTGTTATTGGAGCTCTTTTGAGCCCCCCAGAGCTCTGCATGTTTTCCTGCTTTCACAAGCTTCCTTATGAGTGTATTCGGGTCAACATTACCTGAGACTATCACTCTCCCCTGTTCTGCATCTATACTGGTAGTATAGACCCCTAAAACAAAAAACCCACAAACAATATCAGAAAAATCAACAAAATATTTGCAAATATCTCCAACAAAAATACAATCTACCCTCTTAAAAAGTAAAAACATGCACACCCACTTACACATTTGTGGGTACTCAAAAATCTATTAAAACAGAGTAATTTGTTAACAAAAAAGGGTCTTAAAATAAGGAAGTACCATCAATTTTCTGCAACAGTTTCTTCACCTTCTGCTTACATCCATCACAGTGTATGTTCACTTTAAGAACACAAGTCTGCAAGTACAAGTAACCCAAACAATAAGAAACAGAGTAAACAAAGCAATTAATAAAGTAAAAAAAAAAAAAAAACTTGTCATAAGAGGAGATTTGCAGAAGAAAGAAACAAACAACAAAATTAATTGACACTAAAAAATTCTTGAGTTAAGAACAAGCAAAGCCCATACAAAGAAGAAGAAAAAAAAGGGTACCTGGATCTTCAAAAACTCTTCTTTACTCATGTCTTCCACTCAAAACAGAACAACCACAAATGATAAAACAGTGGAACAAAAAGAAAAGAACTGTGAGATCTGAGTAACAGACCCAGTTGAAACAGAGAGGATAAATTAAGAAAACCCACAAAAGGGTCCTTCTTTGTTTTTCTTTTTGTTGGTTTTCCAGCCAAACTCTGAGAAAAAATGAGAGGAAACAAATGGGTTTTCAGCAGAGAAGAAGAGACACAAGGTTCAGTTTTTTAATGGAAAGAGAGAGAGAGAGAGAGTTTCAGAGGCGGTGGCTAGACATTAAACTTCCTTTTCTCTACTTCCTCTATTTCAGGGATGTGTCTTGTTGAGAGAGAGAGAGAGGGTTTCTCAAGGCAGAGCCAGTTCAGAGGCTTCCTCCCTCTTTTGGCCTTTATTTATTGGCTAGTTTACTTTTATTTTGAATTTTGTTTTTACTTTTTTTTTTTTTTTTTTTACCTAATTTCTTTATTAACCAAGTTGATTCAGCTTGGCTTCACAACCGGCTCAGCTTGGTGTTAATAGCTCGGCTTCCGTTATCCAACTCTAACCATCTGTCACAGGCAATCAGGTGTGAAACTATGAATAGGGTAAGAAGTAAACGGTAAGAAACTAAGAACCACGAGATAAAATTAACTACAAGCACAGGCGGTGAATGAACCTGTCAGATAAACTCGCCCAATTGGAGGGTTATAATAAATAAGCTTTAAATATACCTATCACGGTTCAAAATCTCTGGACGGTGGCTGCCGATCCCGATCCCGATCCCGATCCGGATCAGAGGGTGGATCCGCTAGTCTCGGATTGTCTCGCTCGAGATGAAGTGAGGGTTCTTCATAAACAGTGCATCTCAGGCGAGACGACCCGTTTCGGGATCGTCTCAATCGGCCCAATCCAGAACGGGATCGGAGGGTGGATCGGTGGGTGCCGATCCGGATCGGGGTGGAACGCTCGTCTCGATAACCACGAATCCGATCCAGATCCCCGACCCAGAAAGGGATCAGCCGAGACTTCGAACCATGATACCTATGAGTCTTAAAATTAATAATTAAAATAACCTATCCTCAGCTTCTGTGTCATGGATTAAACTAGATTAAGGGCATATAAAATGTGATTAATTATGACAACAGTGCCGGAATCATCGGTCCATCTATACTCTTATATTATATTTCTTGTAAAATTAAAAGAAAATCGAATAACTTCGATACTTAATTAGTTCATTAAATTGATTCGGTAGGGATCGGTCTAATCGATTAGTTCGCAAAATTGACTAAAAAATTATTCGTTTTCAGTATCTAAAGTAGCTTTAGGCCATGGGTTTTCACACAAGAACATAGGGGCATAATTAGCAATTTGGAGTGCGGCATAAAATACGACACGGGAAATCTTCGAGTATAATTAGGGGTTGTCATTAAAAAATCCGCGAATTTTTTCAAACCTTTGAATAGGACAGTGTTTAGTTCATTTTTTTTTTTATAATTTGTACGGTGCGCGAGCGAATAATTCGAGAAATTACTAACTATGACATAGTGAGCTGGTTCAAAATGTAACTAGAAGGCAAAAAAAAAAAAAGCCATTTGGGTTCCTTTTTGCCTTAATTATCTCTTTAATAAATATTAATTAATTTAGTTATCCCTTAATAAGATTAGGGTATTTTAGTAACCCCCCCTGAAATCCAAAAGTAATTAGTATTACACCCCTTATACTTTAAAACATCAGGATTACCCCCTTGACCTAGTTTAACCATCATTTGACTAACGTTAAAACGTGACATGCACCATGCGCTTGTTAATGCAGCTATGAAATGACCATAATATTGCTGCTACAATGCTAACGGCGTGTGATTCAAGTCCGTTTTAACTTAAGTCAACCACTGTTAAACTAGGTCAAGGGGGGTAATCCTGAAGTTTGAAACAATAAGGGGGCATTGCTAATTACTTTCAAATTTCAGGGGGAGTGTTACTAAAATACCCATAAGATTATATAGAAAGCATGGAGTCATGTTGTTGCACTATTTCTCTAAGTTCGGACCCTCCTTTAGTAACGAAATTATTATTGTCGTTCTTAAAAGCCTAACCTGTCAAGAAAATGTTGTCCTTTTATCCTCTTTACCCCCCCTTGGGAGGTCCCTTGCCTGTAAAAAGAGGTATGAATGGTGACAAAAGCTTCTAAGTCCCCAAAAATCTCCTTCCTACAGCTTTATAGGCTATGGGATAGCTAGGTCACAAGAAATGGCTTTTTTTGTGTAACTTTAGACCAATTGTCCTTTGCAATTAGGGCATGAAATGGGTTTGGTCATGGTATCCGGATTTGACTTTGAAAACTTTGACCCATATTCGAATTCAAATCCGACGGTCCATAATTCGAACCATGATCCATATGTGAAGATCCAGATTCGAACAATATAGCTACTTATAGTAAGTATCCAAGATCCAAAATCAATCCGACCCGACTACCCAAATTTAGGTCCCAAAACTAACCTAGACCCAACTCGGGTTAGAACTATAGAAACCCTTTTAATTAGACCCGTTTTAGATTCGGATCCTACTTTAAATGTCCAAACCTGGAAGATAAAGGTCTTGATCGGGTTGGATCCTTGTTAGCAATTCGGCATACGGAAAAAATTCGGGACGGGAATAGTATGAATATAATCTATTTTGAAATATGAAAAAATAACAGTTAGAGAATAATTCATGTGTATATTATTTTTATGTGCGGCCGTGACACAGGATAAAAAATTGCTTAGATCAAAAAAACTTTCACATGGAAGACCATTGATTGTGAGTCTGTTAGGCCCATTCCTAGGTGGACATAGAAACCAAACATTAGCATGATTAGTGCTTTACATCCGTCACATTTTAGTCTTTTTACATAGGTTGATTTTCAACCATGGGATTGGATCATTATTTTGGGGTGGGTACAGAGATCCAATGGCTAAAAGTCACCAATCAGGCTGATTTTCAACCAAGATTGGAGAGCGCCTGGATAAAAGAAAGTCAGGTCATTGATCTCCAGGAATCTGTCAATGGACTTTTTTCCTGTTGGGAGTCAAATTTAAAGTATTATTGTAAAGTTTTATTAAAAAAAATGAAAATACATTCGTGTGTTAATCGGGTTTAGAGAAAAAAAATAGCAAATAATCCATATAGTTCAATGTGTACTAGGGGTTGGATAACCCATAGCATTTCATGCCCTATCGTATCTTAGGAATTGATATGGCCAGGCATGTTTTTAATATGGCCAGGAAGATTAGTGCCTTACTAGGACAAATGTAGTGTTATTGCCAGTATGAATCTAAAATAAAAGTGCATAAACCAAGGTTTAAAAGGGGCCGTTATAACGGTATAACGGACTGGGGGCATTACCGTTTTTTCCATTATAACAGCCATTATAACAAATTGTATGGCTCAGGGACAAAAATGGAAAATAACAAGAAAATAATAGAAAAAATGATTTAGCTAGGCGCATTAAATGTAGTTTATACTACGCTTTAAAAACGGCCGTTATTTTTTAAGCGTTTTAATGGTACATAACGCAATGGGGAGGTCCGAATCCGTTATAACAGCCGTTTGTTAAAAGCATGGTATAAACTACATTTAATGCACCAAGCTATATCACTTCAATTGTAATTATGATAGTTGGCACTTGGGGAAATGAAATATGCGACTGTATATTGCTATTTATGTCTCAAATGGCCCATGAGCACCACATGGCCATTGGAGAGTGACAGGTAACGTGGAGGAAGTTAATTGCATATATTGTTCTGACTCTACTCTGGACCTGCAACTGACAGTTAACCTAATTTTTTTTTCTATATTTGTGATCATGTTTTAGTTCTAGATTGAACGGTTAAGATTTCTCGATTGTTATATTTTTTTAATTAAAATCCAACCAAGAACAGGTCCACTAGTTGGATGGTTTAGACGGATGGGATGGTGGGACACGAATTCTGTATTAGTGGTTTGCCTGGTTCTTGTATTTATTGTAATTTCTATTTTTACTAATCTTAGTAAATTTTGATTTTATTATTTTTAATAAATCTTTTTTATTATTTTTAAGTAGGTCTAAGAGGTTCTAGAAGATAGTAAGTGAAATTCTCTAATGTTCATAACTAGTAGGTGGCCCGTGCCCACGGCACTCTCCCACAAAGCGTTTTTCAAAATCGGGTGTGAGTGGCTTAGATCCACCATCCATTTGGGGTGATAAGATCCCAGGCATCCTTTGTGAAGCCGATAAGAGGGGAGGATAAGTGACTTCTCTGTTTTGTTATATAGATGTATAGAGGGTGGCCCGTGCCCTCGGCACTCCCCTACAAAGCATTTCCCAAAATCGAGTCTGAGTGGTTGAGCTATATACATAGTCTATTTGGGGGATAAGATCTCGGACAGCCTTTGTGAAACCGATAAGAGGGGTCTAAGTGGAGCGACAATTTCCCTGTTAAATTAATCCAACCGTCTAAATTTTATTTTATGTAAGGGTTGATATGGGCCCTTGGATATATGAAGCCTATAAGAGGGGGAGACAACCGTTGTGTTTTGTTATATAGATTGACTTTACTTGTTCTCCTATATTCATGATTGACTTCACACATCCCGCTATGTCAATTGTAGGATCGGCCCTATTGACGTCTTACGTATGTCAATTGATATTAGAGCCAGGACTTGTTCCAATAATGCCCAACGACGACTCGGACGAACGAGATATAGCCAAGGATAAAGAT
Organism: Euptelea pleiosperma; assembly: GCA_035048495.1. NCBI lineage: Eukaryota > Viridiplantae > Streptophyta > Magnoliopsida > Ranunculales > Eupteleaceae > Euptelea > Euptelea pleiosperma. Next base: position 30,941,503 of record CM068546.1, read on the forward strand.
CTACATGATCATGGCCCAAAGTTTGTGAATAATCGTATGCAAGTCTATGACTTTGAGTCTAAAACCATATGCAAATTTACTAAATATGCCTACAAATTTCAAAAAGGATACTCAAAGCTGCTTGGACTCGAGGCCGTGTTCTTTTGAATCTGGTAGGTTTAATACGAGAGCATCCGAGCTACGATGTACTCGTACTACACAAGTGTGATGAATCAATGGCTTATTTTTGGTGAGAATGATCTCCCCACCGTATAGATCACCCCTACAAAAAATCAGCCCATTCTAAAATTTCTAACTCCATCAAGTGCGGTCTTCAAATTAATGGTAAAAATAGATGGTCCAGAATTCTTCAACTTCTAAACCAGTTTATGAGTATCGGAATGATTTGAATTTTTGTGAGGATGATCTCCTCACCATAGAGACCATCCTCGCCAAAAATCATCCATCCAATTCCAAAACTTATAATTTATATATTTGCCCGCATCAATTTTTGTTGTAAAAAATGTTGTCCCTCGATCCATTGAAATTATTTACACTGGGAAGAAACTTAAAACCTACTTCTAATCTAGCCATGGGTCTTATTCTTGACGCTTAATCTGGATCATTAAACCATTACCAAACAACTTAATGAGCAAGCAATAACTGATGAAACCCTAACCTTAATCATAGCCATTGATCTTATTTATCATCCCTAGAGCTAAGATAATTAAAACTAAATTAAAGACTAAACCAAACTAAAATTGGAAATCCACTAATTTAATCCTTAAACCGGACTGGCCTCTTTATTGTTTTCTTTAGCCATTCACGTGAAGCACCGTATGGGAAACGATCGAGTGTGGCACATGATTTATTATTTTAGTAAATTGTGATCGAGTGTGGGACCACTAGTCTTTGAGTGGATGATGCAGAGCCTATAATTTGATAGATCCCACTATACGTAGCATTTATTTTCGAAGATTAAGACAAAAAATTGACCAATCCATTAAAGGGAAAATCTAAAAATGGATGGTTAGGATCAGACAAATTTGGTCAACTTTTGGACAGACACCCATACACACAACACACGGCCCATGTGCACCTGTGCCATGTATACGTCATAGGAACATCTCATCCAATTATTATCCATGTGTGGCCCCAGTGAGTCGTTGGGAGACTGTCCAAGTATAATAATAGTACAGTTACGAACTCAATATCATGGTTTAAAAAAACCGCCGTTGTAACGAAAATAATGGCTGTTACAACGGATTCGGACCTCCCCCGTTATGTTATGGACCGTTTTAAACCATTATTTTCGTTATAACGGCCATCATTTTTCCATTATAACAAAAATAAAGACTTATTTTCTGCAAAAAAAATGTGATAAAAAAGTTTCGGACATTATTTAAGCAATTACAAAAGAGTTTTAAAAAATGTGAATTAATGGATAAGCATCTCGTTTGTATACAGGTTGCACAGAGAGATCGGACAATGAGTCTCTTCCAAGAGTCGTTTGGCTTTGATGATGTTGATTCCTTGATTCAGAGAAACAAACAGTTATACAAAGTCTTTGAAGGCACTATGAACGAGGGATCAAGCACAAGAAAGAGAAAAGAAAAAGAGGGAGAGTCGTCGAGGAAAAGAAGATGGCATTTCGTTCTTTTATTGTATTATACACACAATAGTCTAGACCAATTGTCTAGAAGATCTACATATATATCTAGACCAATTTTTTTTAATTTTTATTGCGCATATTTAAAATGTTTAGGACATTGTATAAGTGATTACAAAATTTCTATTGGGCAAAATGTTAATTTACAAGTCCAAAATAGATTAGTGACATAAGCAAAACCCCCCAATTTGGAAAAAAATTGAAAGAATAAAAAAATTTACCCAAAACGGTAGGGCAACACCGATAAAGATAAACCAGTATCGATAGCCCTGCCAATAACCCCGATTAACATTGGTATACCCTGCTGTTTGGGTCTGAAACCATATAAATTGCCCAAAATATTGGTTATGAAGGCACAACAGTGGCCCATTGCCATTATGGCCTCGGCCGAATCGGCCATTTGACCACTGATATGACCTTGGAGTGATTGGCCAAACACCACTGTTTCATATAATTTTTGGTATTTTGGTGTCTCATAACCAAATTGTAGACACTACCGATATACTCGGGACACTATCGGCATACCCCACCGTTTGGGTCTGAAATTCATAAATTAGCCAAAATATTGGTTCTAGAGGCACAACGGTGGACCATAGCCATTATGGCCTCGGCCGAATCGGACATACTGACCACCGATATGGTTCTGGAGTGATCGGCAATGGTTCACCGTTGTGGCTCCAGAACCAATATTTTGGTCAATTTATGGTTTCCAGAGCCAAACAGCAGGTTATGCCGATTGTGTCCCTAGTAAATCGGTAGTGTCTACCATTTGGTTCTGATAACCAAAATACCAAAACTTATATGAAACGGTGGACCATCGCCAATCACTTCAGGGCCATATCGGCGGTCAGTATGGCCGATTCGGCCGAGGCCATAACGACAATGTGTCACCGTTGCGCCTCTAGAACCAATATGTTGGCCAATTTATGAATTTCAGACCCAAACGGTGGGGTATTCCGATGTTAGTCGGTGTTATCGGCAGGGCACTATCGATAATGTTTTATCTTTATTGGTGATGTCCTACCATTTTGGGTAAATTTTTTTATTCTTCCAATTTTTTAAGATTGGGGATTTGCCTATGTCACTTAGTCTATTTTGAACTTGTAAATGGACTATATAGAGTTGTTATTAATATTGTATATGTGCATTGTACTATAGACAATGTACTGACATCAAAAGTTGCATTGTATTAACATTTATAGTGTATGACGTTTACATTCATGTGCAAGTAATATGGCACGCAGACCTAAAAAAAAGACAACTCACACGCCTAGAAAACCAACAAATGGCACACATGCCTCAGTCACTAGGGATATCAAATGGACCCTCTTGTAAGACAACTCTAAGCTCAACGAGGGTTCTGAACTGAGCCATTGTTCATGATACGGGGTGTCCCAACTTTCAGCTATTTGTTGACAATTCCTTCTCCATATATCACTTGTTGGCGGTATCGAACATCCATTTTCCGAAACAACCTTTACCTAATGATTTTTATTAACAAACCCCATGACAAATATTTGGTGACCCGCTGATGGTGCTGTGAATAGAGGGGCAAATGTGAGACATTGGTACAATGAAAGCTTGACAAATATACAGCTATAGCGATATGCTATCAGATGTTCCATGTCCAACATAGTCAACCAAGTATAGGTAGGTGCGAAGCCATCTTCATAGAATGTCAATGTTTTTATTAGCTCAGCAACACGGGTATCATCGCCAAATAATCGAGCATAGTCAGAGCGATGGAATACCAACTCATCTGTAAGTTCATAGCTGACCTGCTTCCAACCAATGTTCTCATCCATGCCCAACAGACTTGCAATAACTCTGTGGCCACAATTACCATCACCATATACATTTTCGACATCCAAGATATATGGTCTGATTCTTACAAGAAAAAATTTCACATACTTGATGGGTGTACCTTTCCTAGTATACTATCTTTCCCAGTACTATACACTCTCTATTTCTAAGCACTTGCTTTCTTTGGGGATGACAGATTCTGTGATAATTTGTCATCAACATGCACAAACTCAAATTTTGAAGGTTCTCTCTTTGTCGATGACATCTTTTGTCATTTTTTACTTGTTCCCGCTCGAGGCATTTCCCTATTGCTCTTCTTCACTTCCGGTTCATCTAATGAAGTGGTCTCTGGCTTAAACAACTCCCTCAACTTTCTCTCCATGCTCAATTTTACATCATCACATTGCTCATCAAAATATTTTAGGAATATGAGTACATTAGGAAAACAGTCGTGCTCTACAAGATTTGATGTACAAGTAGGCACATTAGATAGTTTCTTCCAGTGTTGATGAATATACGATAGGAGAATACAACTGCCTTCACGTATGTAACCTACAAGCTCACACCCACAAGGAAAATCATGCGTCCAACGAATGACACATCCACACGTAGTTCTATCTATACCAAATACTTCAGCACATTTCTTCTCTTTAAGAATAAGATAGAATGCAGTGAAAGAGACGAAATTCCTTAAATTCTAAAAAAATGCACCATTAAATTTATGATTTACTGTATGAATACTCTTATCAAATGACGTAGTGATTTCAGTATGTTGTAATTCCAGTAGGTTGTGAATGAAAGAGAATGTTTTAGCAATTGAAGCCTGAGACGTCCCGAGTTGTCTCTTTAACTTGGCATGTGAACTTTCAACTCTATTTGTTGTAGAATGCCCAAAATATAAATATTGATATGTCCATACCGCTACAAAATGGTCTCTATGGGGCATCAACCAGGTATCCTTAACATAAAGTATGACACGTAAATGCATTTCTGAGAAATCAGTCTCAAAGGCAGCTAAGCGATCATCATACTCCGCCTGAGTAGAAGATAACACCAACTCATTCCACGATGTTAAAAATTTCTTTCATTCTGTACCTATTTTAAACACCCGTTTGCACTTGGACAACATATATATTCCTTGATATGTGGAAACGACAAAGGTATCCACGCATTTTGATAATTTTAACAATATTCAACACTTGTGAAATGCCAACGATGCCATCATCTTTGATTGCCATGTGGCAGTTAAGCCATCCATACATTTTGGTTGGATAGTCTATTCATCAAGGATCGCACTTCATTTAGAGTAGTCACCAACGTTTTCTATTTTGTCGCCTCATGGAGTGATCATGGTCATTATCTTGTGTGCAAACTTGGTTTACTTCCAACTTGGCTTGTCAACTTGATAGTGTGGCCCACTAGCTTTTTGGGCTTGACATCGAGCTTTGAGTATTGAGGTTGCAGGCCTCCCCAGATCTTTGATTTTTTATGTCAAAGTTCATGTTTCACTTAGTCTTTGTCTAGATTCACTTTGTCGCATCTGCTCATTGAGTAATTCCAAGTTCACTTTCTTCTTTTGTACAATGTCTGGGTCCCACCTTGGATCACTGGCTCAGTTGATCATCTCTAGATTGATTGTAGATTTGTGATTTGATCGTAGGGTCCAAATCTCGATAATCATTCGATTGGGTTCCTATGATAATGAAAATACGTAATGAGATTTCTACAAAATGGTATGATATGTAGGTCAAATAAATGCGTATGAAAGTGTGCAACTATACCGTTTTGACCAGAAAAGTGTGTTCTACGTAATGGGAGAAACTCTTACGTAGAAAAGATGATAAAAAATAGAATTTTACGAAGGAGATTGTGATAACGCTAAAAAGATAATGGCCTATGCACTTATAAGCGAATATCACTTGCCCAATGCCAGTATATCTCGACCTGACCCGATTGTTAACCGAATCTGAAACATGAACACTGAGAAGACATATAATGATATAACGTTTGACTGCAATAGAAGGTAAAAACCGATGTCATATTTGACCCGTTGTTCATATTTATATATTACTAATATATGTTATCATATGATGGAATGGGCATATGTCTTTTTCATCATATGTAGAAACAAGCATATGTCTTATTGCCAGATACACTGAGAAGACATATAGCAGGTTATATCTGAAAAATTAATTTTTACTTGTTCATCAAGAAGAGAAGCTTTGTGACGTAAGAAGCCATGAAAGTCATGTCTGACTGCAACTCGTTCAAGCTTTTCATTGTCGACATATATGTTATCACGTTTGACCGAGAAGACATATAACTGTATAACGTTTGACTGCAATAGAAAGTAAAAACTGATGTCATATTTAACACGTTCATATTTATATATTACTAATATATGTTATCATATGTAGGAACAGCATATGTCTTGTTGCCAGATACACTAAGAAGACATATATTTATATATTATTAATATATGTTATCATATGTAGGACCGGCATATGTCTTGTTGCCAAATACACTAAGAAGACATATAGAAGGTTAGATCTGAAAAAAAGGATTATTACTTATTCATCAAGATGAGAAGCTTTGTGACGTAAGAAGTCATGAAAATAATATTTGACTGCAACTCGTGCAAGCTTTTCATTGTCGACATTAGTAGCTCGAAGTCGTGTAAGTAGCCCAAGAGAAATTTCAGGGTACAAGAAGAACAGTTCTTTAGCCACCAACAAATTAAGAATTGAGTCACCAACGTATTGAAGCCGTTCATACGACACGAACAGCTTTATCGGGTGATAAAAAGATGGATGGGAGAACGCTTCTTCTAATTGCCTTTGATCGCCAACTTGTAATCTAAAATCTTCTCTACACCTTCAAGACTCTGGTGACTCGGTGATCTTGAATGCATCTTCTTCTTCTACTAAACGAAGTTCTTATAAGATGCAACACAGAGGACACCAAACTTCTTCCTCCATGACTCTCATGTTCTCTCTCTCTTTCTCTCTCTTTCTAAGCTCTAAACAATACAAGGATGGGGTTAAAATATGCACTTTTAAGTGAATATCACTTGCCCAATGCCAGTATATCTCGACCTGACCCTATTATTAATCGGATCTGAAACATGAACACTAAGAAGACATATAATGGTATAACATTTGACTGCAACAGAAGGTAAAAACTAATGTCATATTTGACCCGTTGTTCATATTTATATATTACTAATATATGTTATCATATGCAGGAACGGGCATATGTCTCTTTCATCATATGCAGGAACAAGCATATGTCTTGTTGTCAGATACACTGAGAAGACATATAGCAGGTTACATCTGAAAAATGGATTATTATTTGTTCATCAAGAAGAGAAACTTTTGACGTAAGAAGCCATGAAAGTCATGTTTGACTGCAACTCGTACAAGATTTTCATTGTCGACATATATGTTATCACGTTTGACTGAGAAGACATATAACTGTATAACATTTGACTGCAATAGAAGGTAAAAACTGATGTCATATTTGACCCGTTGTTCATATTTATATATTATTAATATATGTTATCATATGTAAGAACGACATATGTTTTGTTGCCAGATACACTAAGAAGACATATAGAAGGTCAAATCTGAAAAAAAGATTTTTACTTGTTCACCGAGATAGGAAGCTTTGTGATGTAAGAAGTCATGAAAGTAATGTTTAACTGCAACTCGTGCAAGCTTTTCATTGTCGACATTAGTAGCTCGAAGTCGTGTAAGTAGCCCAAGAAAAATTTCATGGTACAAGAAGAACAGTCCTTTAGCCACCAACAAATTAAGAACCTAGTCACCAACGTATTCAAGTTGTTCATACAACACAGACAGCTTTATCGGGTGATAGAAAGATGGATGGGAAAACGCTTTTTCTAATAGCCTTTGATCGCCAACTTGTAATCTAAAATGTTCTCTACACCTTCAAGACTCCGGTGACTCGGTGATCTTGAATACATCTTCTTCTTCTTCTAAACGAAGTTCTTATGAGATGCAACACAGAGGGACGGCAAACTTCTTCCTCCTTGACTCTCATTCTCTCTCTATCTTTCTCTCTTTCTAAGCTTTAAACAATACAAGGATGGGATTATAGGACTTTATAAAAACTCCAACAAATACCAAGAGATGCCACAAGGAGCACTCTTTGTTGGAAACCTTGAATGTGGTTAAGGTTTTTAATTCGTCTCCATCTATGATTTATAAACCCTAATTCATATACATTATAAATGAATATATAATATACAATGTAGAAGTATAGAGTCTCATTAATGCTCTCAAAGGATCCGCCATCAATGGGTCTCACTCTCCAAGGTTAAATTAATGTGATCATCTTAATTTTTCTACAATTTTGTAATGGTCCCACCCAATGACCCAAATTTCAATGATTTTGGGCAATTGTGATCTTATTTAGTTTATTCTCTAGGTGGGTATCACTAAGTCATATATAAATGGCCTTTTCACATCTACGACATCAAGGCTTCAGGAGCATAGCTTCCAATGCTCCTGTGGAGCACCACTTAATATCTCGAAAGCTTGTAGTAATTTTTCTTAGGGATATGAGCTGTAAAGAAGGGAAATTTTTTTGATACATACGATGTAGATGGCTCAGGTGGTGGCCCTACATTTCTCATTTTTGTGCCCACTAACCGCATGGATGTTTAGCTCACCCCTTGGTGGATATACATATCAAAAATCAGTCTGATTGATTTTTTATAGTCATAGATTATAACAACTTTTTAGTGTTAATTATAGTCGTTGGATTCAAGCATTTATTTTGGGTACTTAATCAAATGGCTAGAAATTATAAATCAAAATACTTTTTGGTATGTATATTCAATTCAAGCATTTGTTTTGGGTACTTAATACAATGGCTAGAAATTATCAATCAAGATACTTTTTGGTATGTATATTCACTAAGGGGTAAGCTAAACATCCATGCGGTTAGTGGGCCCAATGAGTTATGTAGGGTCATAGGAGCCATATGCATCGACTATATCAAAATTCATGTTGTATCTACAATTTTTCATGAACGAAGAAGACGTAAAAATAATAAAATAATAAAATAATAAAATTGAAGAAAAGTCTAAACTCCTAATGTCTATCTTAGAGAATAGATTTGGGTAACCACCGTCAGAGATTGTAGGGGTGATGTCTTGTGAAAAGACATTGTGTAGCATTTGTCTTTATGAAAGCCGAACAAGAAGATTATTATGTTTGGGCACAAGAGTGTTTGAAGTCGATGATGAAAAACTATTCATTTCCATCGGTCATTGTCAAATAGGGATCTATCTCTCATGAATGAAATCAAGGTGTTTCCAAAAGCCTAAAACTCCATTTGTTGTTTTCACATATCTAGGAATATGTTGTCCAAGTGCAAACGGATGTTTAAAACAGGTGCAGAGTGGAAGAAATTCTTAACATCGTGGAATGAGTTGGTGTTATCTTCTACTCAATGGGAGTATGATGATCGCCTAACTACTTTTTTAGACGAATTTCACAGAAATGCACCCACGTGCCCTACTTTATGTCAAGGATACCTAGTTGACACCTCATAGAGACCGATTTGTAGCGGCTTGGACAGATCAATATTTGCACTTTGGGCATTCTACAACAAATAGAGTAGAAAGTTTACATGCCAAGTTAAAGAGATAACTTGGGACGTCTCAGACTTCAATTGTTACACAGCATTTACTTCCATTCATAGCCTACTAGAATTATAACGTATTGAAATCATTGCGTCATTTGATAAGAGCATTCATACAATGAAGCATGAATTCAATTGTACATTTTTTAAGAATCTAAGGGGTTTTATCTCTATCGCTACACTCTATCTTATTATTGAAGAGAAGAAAGAAAAAGCCAAAATGTTTGGTATAGATAAAACTGCGTGTGGATGAGTCATTCGTCGGACGCATAGTCTTCTTTGTGGGTGTGAGCTTGCAGGTTACATACGTGAGAGCAACTGTATTCCCATATCGTCTATTCATCCACACTAGAAGGAACTATCCAATGTGCCTACTTGTACATCAAAATTTGTAGAGTATGATTGCTTCCATGATGTATTCATGGTCATGAAACATTTTGATGAGCAAGGTGACGATGTAAAATTAAGCCTAAAGAGAAAGTTGAGGGAGATGTTTAAGTCAGAGACCACTTCATTAGATGAACAGGAAGTGAAGAAGAGCAACAAGGGTAGGCCTCAAGTGACATCAAGTAAAAAATGACAAAAGTTATCATCGACAAAAAAACAACCTTCAGAATTTGAGTTTTGTACTTGTTAATGACAAACTATCACAGAATATGCCACCCCAAAAAAAATTAAAGGCTAAAAAGAGGGTGTATAGTACCAAGAAAGGTACACCCATCAAGTATATGGCATTTTATCATGTAGAAATTAGACCATATATTTTGAATGTCGAAGATGTATATGGTGATAGTAATTGTGGCTATAGAGTCATTGCAATTCTATTAGGCATGGATGAGAACATTGGTTGGAAGCAAATCAGAATGAACTTGCAGATGAGTTGGTATTCCATCGCTCTGACTATGCTCGATTATTTGGCGATGATACCCGTGTTGCTAAGCTAATGAAAGAATTTACATTCTATGAAGATGGCTTCGCACCTATCTATACTCTGCCAGAGTATCGGTCAAACCCCCACCGTTTTATTTATAGAACGTACAATTTTTGGTGTCTCTGAACCAAATGGTAACCACTACCAATATTCTCTCAACACTATCAGTATTTATTGCCGTTTACCTAAATAATCTTTTTTTCTTAAATGGCATGACCTGCCGATGTCATGTATATTATAACGGTAGCTATCTACCAATATATATCGTATCTGTATTGATATTGGGCCATTGTATGAGCTCCAAAAGAGAACTCATTTTGGTTTTCTGTAAATCGGTAGCTATTGCTGTTTTATATGTGGTGATATCGGTAGTCGTCCGTCGATATACTGCTATGTATATTGATATGTTGGCACTGATATGGGAAGTGTCTAGATCGGTATGACCTACCGTTTGGAGTAAAAAAATTATTTTTTTGCCCAATAGAAATTTTGTACACACTTATACAATGTCCTAAAGATTCCAAATATGCACAATACAAATTAGTCTAGATATATATGTACATCTTCTAGACAATTGGTCTAGACTATTGTGGACATAATAAAATAAAAGAACGAAAAGTCATCTTCTTCTCCTTGACGACTCTCCCTCTTTTCCTTTCCCATTTTCCATGCTTGATCCCTCACTCATATTGATTTCAAGGACTTTGTCTATCTGTTTGTTTATCTGAATCAAGGAATCAACATCATCAAAGTCAAACGACTCTTGGAGGAGCCTCATTGTCCGATCTCTCTATGCAACCTGTGTACAAACGAGATGATTACTCACTAATTCACTATTGAATAATTGTGTACAGTGAACATCAGTTTGAACGAAATGCTTACCCATGAATCATGTGATCGAACGGTAGATGCATCTGTAGAAGCAATTTGTGTCATTTCTTCTCTTTGATCATAGCTAGTTCCATTATCTGAGTTCGACAGATAAATGTGTAAAATCCTATGGAACTATGCAATTCACAACTGCTTTTCCACGTGCCCTCCTGGATAATACATGGTTGTACCACTGATCCCAAAAGTAATCTAGCACTTCGTAGAAAACCTTATACTGCTTATTTTTTACTCCTCTCATGGCTTCTATTGGCGCTAGTGGAGGGGGGGATACTCTGATGTATCCAAACTATTATAGAACTCAAGTAGGATGATATGGTTCTACGTACTAAAAACACCTTAGGGGACTAGTGAAGAATACAATATCAAGAAATTGATATGAATCCCTTGTATCTTTATATGGGTCATAAGTGACCTGCAATAAATACACATTAGACGTATGAGATCAACACGTAATCATCGAAAAAAATAAGTATAAAGCAAGACATGTGTAAGCTATTACTTCATGTGCTTGAGAGCTATTACCTCATGTTCTTGAGAGCAGTCAAGTGCCTCCCGCAACTCTCAAATTGGCATCTAGATCTCTGCCTGATGGTGTTTGACACCAATGTTTGGCTCGTGGATCGCTAAGTTTGAACTCTAGATCTGACGTGAGTCTTGTAAATGGAAAGTGTTCATAGACGCATGCCTACAAAACATCAAAAATTATAAACAAAAGTAGCTCAACGTATTACATATAAAGATGTGTTTAAAAAATATACATCCAGTAGTGTTAAATAGCTGGCAATCTGCTTCACTCTGGACCTTGACGATAATCCCAACTGTCGGTAGAGATATGCAAGAGCACCTGCCCTCTAGGAGTATGTACTTACTTCTGTGAGGTCCCACAAGAGTTGAAGATACACTTGTTTTCCTCTTGTCAGAAAACATCGTACATCCCAACAAATACAAAATATATCCTCTCATAGCGTAGTCGCACTGCTCATTAGAAGGTGCCTCATCACCAAGGTCTTCCAAGTTAAGCCTCAAGCACTACGTCCTTACTATGTTGCCCTTATTCAAAATTAGCTCAGCAACAACAACAAGTTGCTCGACCCCCAACATCTCTACAAGCAAGTTAACAGCTTGCTGGGATGACAACGCATCCAACCCTGTTACCGAACGATCTTCAGTTGGGAAGCGTATAATCTGGTACACATTGTCCAAGGTTATCGCCATCTCACCGAATGATAGATGAAATGTATTTGTCTCGGGGTGCCACCTCTCAAGAAACCCTAAAATAAATACTCTATTGCTTGTTCTATATGAATACCTTGTTAAATTAAACAATCCTATACGCCTTAACATAATCCTAAAATGACGTGGCATAATAGACAAGTCCCAATCTCTGCTTTTTGTGGTGTGTTGTTTGCATTTAAGTAACGCATGTTCCTGCATATAAATATGAACAACGAGTCAAATATGAATTCAATTTTTACCTTCTGTTACTAGATAAGCAACAAGTGTGCTGAAACTTTTCAAAATTGTAAGGTTAGAAGGACCTTCAGTGAACCCACCTCGTGAAATTAAAATGTGCTGGGGGTGTACTCTATAGTAGAGTTCTTCCGCATTAACTTCTTCTACATATTCTTTTTCTACTTCTTTTGCCAAGGCTTCTTCTTCTTCTTCTTTTTCTTCTTCTTCTTCTTCTTCTTCTTCTTCTTCTAAGGCTTCTTCTTCTGTCGAGGCTTCTAACACCTCATCTTCTTCTTCAACTTGTTCATTATAGTGAATAGGACGAAAAGTTCTTACAAAACTTGTTGTTCATCTATCTGTGATTGTTGTGTGCGGCGTCTTCTTTCAGACGTCGTGGGAGGAATGCGGGGAAGTGGTGGAGGAGGCAGATTTTATGTACTGGCGGAGTTACTCTTTCCTAGCTCTTTACATAATGCTCAAAGCATTGCTATCGAAACCAATCAATCATTACCATTAACGAATTTAAAATAATAACTTAAGATGTAACATTACTTATACATTTTAAAATATAAGATTCATTATGTGCAAATTCTTTAAGACATTTTATCAAATAGTTTACACCCACAATAAACATGCAACAAGTAATGTAGATTTTTTGATGGATTACAGAGAAAAAAAATATAAGAATAATATGATGACTTACCTTGGATTTATGACTTACCATGAATTTTGTGGCAAAATAGTAGAGCTAGGAATGATGGGTTTCGGTGGATAAAGATCAAAAAATCTCCTTCAGTGGAACTAGATGATTCGGTGAAAGAGGGTGAATCTCCTTCAGTGGAGTCTTCGGTGGAGGATGATGAATCTCCTTCAGTGGACTTTTCGGTGGAAAGAGGAGGAAGTGATGAATCTCTTAAAGGGTTTCTCGGTCTACCATTTTGTTTTGCTACTATGTATGGGTGTAACTATATCATGGGTGTAGATAAGATGGATGCAACTTATGGTATATGTAGATAAGTTGTGTGTCACTACAAAAAAGGTGTACAATTAATGCTACCCTTTGAATAAGACGCTCAGTTTGTTCGGTTCGTTTTGGGATACTTACATACGGATCGCATTTAATTCGTGAATTTACCAACTACAAGTAAGTGGGGTAGGGGTACCAAGTGGAACCCGTGAGATTATTGGGCGATATGTCATGCAAGAAGGATCCAGTGGTCCTCACCTTTTGACAGACGAGTACCCTGCTTATGTCGCCTTTTGTACATTTCGAAAAGACAAAAATGCCGTATACGTCCAAAGTATTTGGTAGATTTTTGAAGGGGAATGAATTGGCGGGAACCCAACAGATTTATTGAAGTAAGAGCGAATCAACGCTGATGATGGACCACAGTGACCGTATGGATGTTTGGCCCATCCCTAAGTGGACCTACATACCAAAAGTCAGACTGATTAGTTATTTGTAACCATTGGATCTGAGCACTCCAAATAATGCTAGAGTTCCATGGTTAAAAATTAATCCATAAGAAAGATTCAAATCAACAGATATAATTCACTAATCAGGTTGATCTTTAATTTATTGATCCACCTAGAGATGGACCGAACATCCATACGGTCAGTGGTCTCTAATAGTGTGCCACGTGGTTCATGCTGCATCAATATCGAAGATCTTCTAGCCCATCGCTTTTAAAAAAACGTTGCAAGGCCGTTTTTACTGTAATACATGCATTATAACAGAGTTTGTTACAATGGGAATAATGGTCCGCTACCTTTTATTTTGCCGTTATTGACGTTATTTTTCGAAAAAGAAATTAAAAAATTAATAATAATATTTTAACAACTTTACACTGATGTGACCTATTATAATGACAGTTATAACAGATATAACGGCAACATTAAATGTCCATTCGATTGTTATAACGGACAATTTAAAACCTGGTTCTAACCTTCAAAAGGCTAAACTAGCCGTTAAAAGTTATCTTCAAAGGGAAGTAAGAAGTGAGAACTTTTTATGTAATATATCCTTTGTTACAACGAATGAGTATCTTTAAAAAGATGAAATCTCCCAAATCTTAGCTGTAAAATAAACCGTAAAACCTATTTTCATTTTCTATCATTGTTAGATTTCTTTATTTTCGGTATCGGGCTCCGAGGACCCCCATTGTCCTGACCCCTCTCAGGGTGTTCCCCGCTCGGCCGTGGATTTCAAGAATCCAACGGTGGTTGTCAGCAGACTCAGCACCCCCAAAAGTGAAAAAAGTAATGCCAGCTCAGTGCTGACATCCATCGTTGGATTCTTGCCGAGCACACAAACACCAAGAGGGGGTCGGAAAAATGGGGGTCCCCTGAACCTGACCCTAAAACAAAAGGGAACTCCCTAGTATTAGAAGAAAATTAAAGCTAAGAAATGCAAAAGATGAATGTTAGTAGTTTGAGTAAAAGGTTCTAATGGTGACTGAGATCAAGGTTATAAATTTCTGTTTTGGTGAGTACCAAAATCTCGAAATATAACTTTCTAAAGGGAAATCCACCGAAATTTGGAAATTTCAGTTTTCTATCTCACCAACATAGTTACCAAAAACCTTGACTGAGATGGCTTGGTTCAGTACCTAAGGGTTCATCTGGCTAAAGGACATTCACCTTTAGGTTCTTTATGTCGGTGAAGGTGTTGGCCAGTTAGCGGCACAGAGGGCTCCTTTTCTCAGTGAACTCCACAGCAAACAAGAAGACCATGAGCGCTGAGAATCGGCTCCTCAATGTACAAGGGTCTTGTGGTGTATCCCCTCTTTGGGGAGGTCATGGGTTCAAGCCCTTGTAAGGGCAGATGTCCCAGTGGGAACATCTCCCAGTTTTTTCCAGCGGGTACCAACCCGCATTGCCATCTGGTCTTGTGGTCCCCGACTATTCTTGTCTATCAAAGTACAATCACAAGAAAGGGGTTCTTTACTACCACAAGACCAAGTGTTTAACAACACTGATGGCCTGCATTATGGACAGATATGGCCCCGGAAAAGAAAAATTATTGGACCGCATTCTACAAACCAAGTTGGATTTTTTTGCCAAGGGACCTTCAGCATAAGCCCATATTAACTATAAAAGATTCCTTCATAGTTAAAGTGATGGGTCGGGATCAGGAGCCCCCTTTTTTCTTAACCCTCTCGGGAGTCGTGTTCTTGGCCATGGTTTTTTAGAATCCAACAGTGGTTGATAGTGCTGAGCTGGCATCACCTTTTGCAGCACTATCAACCATTGTTGGATTCATGGATTTCGCGGCCGAGAACATGACTCCCAAGAAGTGTCAGAAAAAAGGGGCTCCTACGCATGACCCTAAAGTGATAGGAGAGACAAAAGTAGTAAGTAAGATGACAAAAGAAGAGGGGTCCAAATTATTGTGAATCATCATGGTCTTAATCATATTTTGCAGATTTGAAACCATTCCTTCTCAAAAGTCAGTCATGAGTCATGACCAAAATTTGAATGCAACGTTGATGAACAATGTCTAAGAAAAGAATCCAGGGATCCGCAGGATGGTTTCTGAGAATCCAATGACAGTTGATAGTGCTGAGCTGGCATCACTTTTTTTACTTTTTGCAGCATTATCAAACACCGTTGGATTCTTGGAATCCGTGGCCAAGAACACGGCTCCCGAGAGGGGGCTCTTAAGCCTGACCCCAAAATGATATGAGAGACAAAAGTAGTCAAGTAAGATGACAAGAAAAGAGGGGTCCAAACTATTGTGAATCAGTGTCGTCTTAATCATATTTTGCAGATTTTAAACCAATAGTTTTCAAAAGTCACTCAGGACCAGAATTTGAAGGCTGTGTTGATGGACAATGTCTAAGAAATAGAAAACAATCCGTATCTACGGATTCAAAATTTTGACTCATAAATTCATTCATGTGATTGTCCGTAGATCCCGAGAAATCCAACCAAAGATGGTTTTCATGCTAAGCTGGCATTCGCTTTACCAAAGCAAAACCACCATTGGATTTCGTGAATTTATGAGTCAGAAATTATGAGTCCGCGGAACTTGTTCCCAATATAAATTGGAATTAAATTCTCTCTCACAAGAACACAAGGTATAGACTTATTTGTGCATGGGTATATATATAAGCAACATTAAAGGGTTGCTTAGATGCATGGAAACAAGGATCAACACCAAGTGTAAGAGTACACAGTGAATGCCGAAAGGCAGGTCTCCAAAAATTACCTCATGAATATCCTCGACAGCTAATTTTTCTTGACTCGCATTTCACGAGATAGCAAGTTGAACTCATGCTATGGTGTAGATTTAGTTCTAAATAGAGTTGAATGGCTAAATATGATTCAATTTGCCAACCAAAAATATTTGGAATAAAGGGTAGATGACGAAGATTATACAAGTTTGAATAATGAAAATAACAGTATCCTAGAAGGGTCGGGGAGGCTCAGACTACGAGGACCCTTTTCCTGACTCGGGCCATGCTATCAACCACCGTTGGATTCTCAGAATCCAACGGCCCCAAGTCCGACTTCCGAGAGGGGTCAGAAAAACGATCCTCGGAGCCTGAGCCATGAAGGAAGGGAAAATGGGTTCAACAGTAACCTCAATGAAAACGCATTCTAACATAATGACAAACAAGAATATGAACACGTTGATTCCCATCTTTCTATTGATTGATTTGTCTTTTTTTTTTTTTTCAAGGATGAATCAAAGAAAACAATGATTAAAAGAACAAATTACTTTCTAGGAAAAAAGTTGGGAGCGAATCGAAGATGAGATCTTTGTCTCACAGGAGAAAATTACGTGACAGAAAATTTAAAAATGTTTCATAAGCAGCATATAAAACACTTCGAATCTGTAATTATGGGATGATAAAGTTGTTTTTGTTTTCTTTTGAAAATCTTTGCAGGAAATCTTAGAGCATTTTGTGGATGGGGGAATTACATTGTAAAATAATTAGAACTAAGAAGTGAACAAAGCAAGAAACAAGCAACCCTTGTAAAAAAAATTAATAATTATAAATTGTTATATAGCTAATGGGTGGGCCGTGCCCATGGAACTTCCCGACAAAGCATTTGCCAAAATCGAATGTGAGTGGCTGAGATCCATCGTCCGGTTGGGAGATAAGATCACAGCCTTTCTTTATTGAAGCCTATAAGAGGGGTATAAGTGGGGAGACAACCATTGTCACTTGTTATATAAATGACAAAATAGCTAATTAAACCACTCAGAGAATGCGAACACATAAAATTATTGAAAAAATAAACCAAAATTTTTAAAAATATAAAATTTATCAAAATGTTTTGATTACCAATGTTTGTATATTCGTGCATTAAGATATTCTTCGAAAACTTATTTACCCACAAAGAATTTCTCCAGAATGTTTTTTCCCCGGTTATCCATGTGGTACCATGACTCGTATTTTTATCCATTTTACAAGAGTTAATGCGTAAAATGGTTTTATTTTTTATTTTTTATTTTTTCGTATTTTTGGTGTATTTTAGAAAAACAAATTATTAAGAAGTATGACTAATTTAGACTAATTTTTTTTTAAAAAGCAAGTAATCTCAATTTATAAAGATGGTTCCATCATTTGTAATGAACTAGTGGGTGGCCCGTGCCCTCGGCACTACCCGACAAAGCATTTGTCAAAATCAGGTGTGAGTGGCTAAGATCCACCGTCCAATTGGAGGATAAGATCTCGACCCTTCTTTATAAGTAAAGTGTTCCCTTATTTACTTGTTTCTTACTCGATGCCCTTAAATGAATTTTAACTAAAATAGTAAAATAATGAGTAAATAAATTATAGAAAAGTTTTTTTCTTTAAAAAGTAATGGATCCTCTATTTTTCCATGGTTAAATGTTTTCTGGAACTACACTCCAGATTTCTTCACTAGTTTTTCTTTACACGTGGAAGGCTGACATGGCCAATCCAGACCGTTAATATACCAGTCTGGATTGGCCACATGGATAGCGGCAATTGCCCGCGTTATCTATACCCTACCCCAAATTGTACTTTTTCTCTGTGAATTGAAGCCATTGAATTTTCTTTAAATTGGAAAAGGGAGGAAAAAAATGACCCCTTTGCAATGTGGCAGAATACTATAGGGCTAAAACTTTACACATAGGATATGCCGAGTTGGCAAAATGAATATATTCATTTGCGCCCACCACCTTAGTTACCAGGTGCAAAGAAAACCCTGCCACTCCTGAGAATGAAGAGTTGTGTAAAAAGAATTTAAGGCCTGAAAAATTCTGGCTGGGCTTTTGGGTCATAGAAATTGATGGTGTCGGGAAAAAGTTGAAATCTAGGAATAATGGAAGATGGATAGGGACCAAAGATAACAGAAGAAAGTAGACCATAGGCAAAGTCTGCCAACACCAGACTGGCCAAATTATGCTGATCATGCAAGGAGTAAGAAACTTGCCATCAAGGGGTCCCACCTATGATCCAAAAGCTGACCTGATTCGATGGTCATATTCTCTTTTTTGGACTGCTCATCATATTTAAGCAAAATTACATCCTGACCATCGAATCAAATGCTTGCTCAAGAAAAGTTTAATCAGATGGGTATGATCATACATCAATCAGACGGCCCAAATTGCTGGCATTTGCTGATTGTATTAGCATCTCTAACACCAATTACATGGACTTGCTTATCAAAGCTATTCTTATGTCTCTTATGACATATCAAGCAGTATTATACCGTGACCGCGATGAAAAAATTCAAGCTATCAATCAACACATTGTCATCCACATTGAGCTCATGCAGATGATCAAATCATTCAGCCAGAGCTGCCAGCTCTGTGTTGGACCCAAAACAATCAATGGTTCACAAAAGAGGTCCATTCATTGTATGGTTAAGATTGATCAATTGACTGATGGGGACCACACTGACACCACATTAGATAGAGAGTGAAGCATGAACCACCCATTGGTCGTTGTGGAATAAGGACCTCCCTCTGGTAAAAATAGCATTCCTTACTTTCTGCTCCTACAAAGATGAAATATCCACAAAAAAAACACTTCGTCCAAGACATCTCTCCTTATGGCGCGATCAGACTCAAATATTTTATATTTTCAAGAGAAAGATTAACAAAATTTAAAAGTAATTATTTCGTGAATTACACGAGTCATCACATTAATATCTTTATTATACTTGTGTTCCCGACCCTTGAGATGTGGCGGTCGAGCAAGTCTGACACAGACCTGCTCATACCCCACACAGGTAATGTAGGTCCTTCCCATGTTCCCTAAAACAGATTCAACAAACAAGCAGTTGAGCCATAGATTAGTGAGTCCTACTTCAAGTTCAACCTAAAAGAAAAAAACTGAGAAGCTCCATTAGAAGCCATTGACTATTCTGTTTTACTTCAAGTTCAGCAATACAGAAATATATAAAAACTAGTTAGGTTTATTACAACACTTTTAGATCTGAATCCTGAATTTGCTACCCAGTTACAAGTTATGGGATTCTAATTACTATAGATAAAAGGAAACCCAGGCCAACTCCATCATGCATCAAGTTTTGGGACCACCTAACTTCAGCAAGATTCCAGACTGACAAGGATGGTGAGTTCTTCTTTTCTTCACTTTGACACAAACTGAAAGTGTGAATGAAAGACCTTACTTTTGTCCCCTGTTCTCACACCCCCAAGCCCCACCCGAGCTTTGGAGATTCTAAGCTCCCCCCTTATTTTTAATGTTAACTTCAAGAGCAAATATTCTCTTTTTTGCCTCTACCAAAAGAAAAAGGTATTCTACCCTGTTCCTACAATATCCCTTCCGACCGTTAACTTTGAAACTACTCTTTTTTGCTTTTGACCGTTTCTTTTGCAAAAATACCATTTTCCAACAAATGAAATTTGAAAAAAAAAAAAAAAAAAAAGCAAAAAAGAAGAAGAAAGAATAGGCAGTTCTGTAGGTTTTGGATATTCTTCTAGAAGATGGAAGTGTTCTTTATTTTTCCACCAAAAAACACAATTTAACCAAATGAAAACCCTTTTCTAACAATAAGAAAGAAGAAAAATATTTCTCCAACTTCCCCAAATTTGGAGTCAAAACAATACAATTTGTTGAAGTTCAAAGCTATTATGTGCATAGATCCACAGTTGTGGAAAAGCATGCACGTACAAGCATGCATTTATGTGCAAATATATGTGTGTTTTTTTGTCTACATTTCAAAAAAAAAGTCAAGTATGGGTTCAAGAATCTTTCTTTGTCATTTTTTTTTTTTTTTGCAATTATGATGAACTTTGTATAATTAAGACAAGGCAATTAACGTTTTTTGAAAAGAAATGGGGGATGCAGACAAACAACAATTCATGTATGAAATTGCCTTGGGTGGAATATACAATCAAAGTTCATTCCATAAAAGATTGGAAAATGAGATACAATTTTTTCTAGTCCGTTCTTGTAAAATGAAAACCTCATGATTACTCCGAGGAGAAGACGAATGTGTACATTTAACAGACATGGACAAACAAATAAGAAAATAAAAAGCTTTGCATACCCACAAATCCAATATGAGAAAAAGTTCTCTCACTGATCACCTTTACTAGAATTGATCTCTATAAGTTGCTCAATGGGCTGGCGACATATTGGACACTTATTTGTTTGAAGCCTCAATTCTTTCGCACACTCACTGCACATACACTGAAAAATGCAACACCATTGTTCAATTTGGATTCTAAGAGAACAAAGCAACTAAGACAGTTAACAAGAAGAAAGTAAAAGAGGAAGCTATGAGGACTGGTGACACAGATTCAAGGTGTCTGACATAGTGCCTTCAAGAAGCATGTAACGCAGACATGTCCATATACATGTATTATATATACTAATTTAGTCATATTTAAGAACGAAGCTTTTAAAAGATAAGGAAATATATTAAAAGTAAAAAAAACATTTTCATACACCGTAGGGCAAGCCAATAACTTAATAATTATAAGTAAATTTATCACATCGAACAACTAAGTTGTGTTTAACAACTTAATAAATTAGTGCCTGAAGAAACATACTCTCTTTTAAACATTATCCTTTTATAAAAATCATTAAAATAAAAGGGTGACATTTCCTTGCATATTAGGATGTGAGTTGCGACATGTCGACACTCATATTCGTCAATACGTGTCAGACGCAGACCAAGCTCCTAATAGTGCCACGTCATTGGTATTGCTGCCAGAAGTTCTGTCACAAAAATATCCAATGTTTTCATAAACACCGCACTATTTTCCAAGATTTTGGGAAAATGATAAAACCAAACCTCAAGAAAGTAGCTTTGTAGTGCTTGCGATTTAAGCATTTTCTAGGAGAACCTAGATATATTCAAATGTTGATTTTTTTTATTG
Organism: Euptelea pleiosperma; assembly: GCA_035048495.1. Taxonomy (NCBI): domain Eukaryota; kingdom Viridiplantae; phylum Streptophyta; class Magnoliopsida; order Ranunculales; family Eupteleaceae; genus Euptelea; species Euptelea pleiosperma. Next base: position 30,963,229 of record CM068546.1, read on the forward strand.
CAAAAAAACCCCGTGCAAGTAATGTGAAATTTTGAATTGAAAGAATAGAAAATTTAACCTTCCTGATTTTAGTACATACTTCACTTTTCTTATTTGACATGATAATAATAATAATAATAATAATCTAAAACCCAAAACTAGATCTGTGACTGTGGCCATATGGTCCTGAGTTCAAGTCTCCACACTCAACTCTTAATCAGTTAAAAACAAAAGGTGAAGTACAAAACCAGAAATTGGAGCTATGCAGGGTACCATTTGAATGACCCAACCATCCAACCAATTGAATTTTTTTCCAGACCATTAATTATACTTTTCTGACCGTCCAGAAGACTGTCATTGGTTGGATAATTAGCATCATCCAATCAGGTCAAATTTTTGGCCTAGAACTCCTAGGATGGGACCCGCTGAATGGTGGATCAGATCTCCAAAAATGTGTTCCATATGCACCAGTACACTCTTGCCATCTAATGGTTATGTTCTAAATATAATGGGTAGGTTCACGATGGCTCTCACCATATGTCGACAAGGCATCACAGCTGTGTCCTTCGGTTCGGACATGCAAATCACACACTCTTTCCCTGGGTCATTGTCATCGAAGCCTGCTTCAGCTGAGTTGCCAATTCCATAAATCTCACGCAACTCATAGCGAACCTCATCAACCCACAATATTTGCTTTATTACTTTCACCTGGAAAGGGCCTACATTGTTGTGCTCTAGGATGGCTTGGGTTATCTGTGCATGAGATGTAGTAGGCAAAGGCTGATCATTCTGTTCATCTGTAGGCAGAGGTGGTGAGCATGCTTCGGCAAAGATCACAAGTGGGAATACATCTTCGCTTGGTGATGGTTTCGAGAGATCATCCAACTCAAAGAAGCCTAGGTCAATGCCGGTTCCTGAAGGCTGACGGAATTTCTGGCCCAATCCTTTCTGAAAGGAGACTTTCATGGGCCTATGGGCTTCAGGATATAGTGGAGTAAACTGACAGTTGGTCCCTTCCTTGGCAAAGTAAAATATTGTGATACTGTCATCAAAAGAGAGAAAAAGACAATCATCATTCATATGAACTAATTCCACATTTTGTGTCAAATTTCAATTTAAAAAAAAAATTGCCCGCAGCAATCACCCAACTAAATATGCAACATCTGAGTTCCATTCCATAGACCTAGTGCTTACCGTGTTCTACCTGCACCTCTCATTGTTCATCGTTGTGCTCCTACCCCCAACTAATTTCAAACAAGTCAAATTTGTTTCCCCCATAACTCCTCAAACAGATCATGAATAACAAGATCACTAACTAAATGCATCCCTCTCAAGTTAAGCAAATTATTCTCCTCCTACAACATACATAAATGAAAAGAACAAATTCACAGCATACAAACTAGTTTAAATGGATTAGACGAAAGCTGTTAATATAATCTCAAGTATTTCTCAGTTGGAACAAACAATTTAAAGTTTAAATGGCATGAAATTGACTGAAGAAGCCTTTAGGGTATAAATCTTAACCCGATAATCACCCCAGGGTCAATGAGCAAGTAAAACTTCAACTGATCATTTAACACATAATAGAAATTTGTTCATTCTTATTGTTTGTGGCTGGTTTAGTCTCTTAGCCTGTCATACACCATGCCTTCTCCTATGGATTGTACCACTTCCAAATACAGCGTAAGATCATTTCACTAGCTAAGATTGAACAAGAGTGGGTTCCTATGGATGGTACCACTTTCAAACAAACCTTCAACAAGGCAAATCTTTTATATTCTACAACACCATCCTCTTGCACAAATGATGATTTTCCAGCTTTGAACCTCCAACAGGGCTTGCCGCCTAGAAGGCCCGTTGAACATGATATCCAATTGGTAGGAGATGCCCCTTTGCCAAATTTAGGCATGTACCGTACCTCTACGGTGGAGAATGGTGCGATCAAGAAACAGATTCAAGAGCATTAAACCCAATTGCTCACCTTATGGTTCACCGATACTGTTGGTACCAAAGAAGGGTAGTGGTTGGAGAATGTGCATCGACTATAGAGCCCTGAACAAAATTATAGTAAAAAATCGGTAACCATTACCGAAGATTGATGATCTGTTGGATCAATAGTAGAGTGCCCACATCTTCACGAAATTGGATCTGAAATCGGGATACCACCAGGTTCGAGTTCATGAAGAAGATACTTGGAAGATGGCATTCAAAACAAAACAAGGATTGTTCTAATGGCTAGTCATGCCATTCGATGTATGCAATGCTTCTGCAAGCTTCATGCTTCAGATTTTGTCTTTGGTAACCCTCCCAGTACTCTAGTAGGCCTTCAGAGAGCATTTCGATGGACTTTTTAAGAGGGTTACCAAAGACAAAATCTGAAGATGATTATTTGTTTGTGGCTGTGAATAGTTTCAATAAGATGAGCCTGATTTCATGCAAGAAAACTGTAACAGGTAAAGAAGCAGCAAAGTTGTTCTTTCAACATGTTTGGAGGAATTTTGGGTTGCCTACTTCCATAATTTCACATCGAGGTCGTCGATTCTTGGAGGTCCTTGTAGGGGATGATGGACATTAAGCTGAAACGGAGTACCGCTTTCCATCCACAGACAGCTGGTCAACTAGAGGTTGTGAACAGAACGATGATGCATCTCCTTTGAGGCTATAATTCCAAGCGTCCGGATGAAAACCTGTCTTATCTTCAGTTCACATTTAATCAGGCTATTCATAGTTCGACAGAGAGATTAGCGTTCGAAACATGTTTGTGTTATCTACCTCAGAGTCCCTTCGACCTAGAATTCAGTATTGGCAATCAACAGTTGACTGGGAAAGAAGAGGATGAAAAGGTCCGACTCAACGTTTCTTGGAGCGGATAAGAAAAGTACACCGAGAGGTAAGTCATAATTACATAGATCATTGCATAAGTATAAGGACCAGCATGATCATCATAAAGTTGGTGTGATTTCTAAGAAAGTGAACTTGTTTCGCTTCAACTGAGCAAAGAGCAGTTGAAAGGAGATGGTAAGAGGTTGAAACCTACCCCATCCCAAATATCAACATTTTCCCTACCCAAGTACCACATGCTGGCCACGACTCATGGCAAACCCAACCCCAAGGCCGTAGCTAATACTCTACCCGACCCTTTGACGCCCTAGTCATTTTAGCCGTGCATTAATGTCATAAAATACTTGCTGGCTGTTCATTTTTTTTAGAATTTTGTGCTTTGCCTAAAATTAATTGCGACCTCCCACAGCGATTGATACTCCTTGTATTGATTTGGGCCTTATCACTTTGTTTCAAAGCCCCGACTTCATGCGAGTGGTAGTGATCGGTCCTAAGTTAGTAGAGGTCTTAAGCTTCTATTAGACTCCGTTGTGATCCGGCCTGAACCCTCACATAGTTACCTACGCGGCCTTTCTTGATTGCACATGATTGGTGCTTGTTAATATCAGATTATTGCTCATTGTAATTAATTTCTTTAATCTCAGCCTTGCATGTTTACCACATTCATGAGTCCTGCATCAATTTTTGTATGATGGTTCAGACCCAATTTGACAAGAAAATCAAGGTTCTTCGATCTGACAATGGTAGGGAATACTCTTATGAAGGGTTGAAGATTTTTTGTGAAGAACATGGGATTGAACAACAAACATCCTGCGTGCTGACTCCTCAGCAGAATGGAAATGCTGAAAGAAAGAATCGTCACTTGTCAGAAGTTGCACATGCCTTGCTGATGGGGATGAATGTTCCTCAAACCTTTTGCTCTAAAGCTATTCTAGCTGTGTACTACATTATCAATCGTACCCCTTCAGGTGCTTTGGGACTAAAAATGCCTTTTGAGACCCTCTGTCCTAATCATCCCTCTTTTCCTATCTCTCTCAAAACCTTTGGGTGCACCTGTTTTGTTCATGTCCTGGGTCAAGAACGAAACAAATTTGACCCTAAAGCCTTGAAATGTGGTTTCATTGGGTACTCTGGTTCTCAGAAAGGGTACAAATGTTATCATCCTCCTTCCCGTCGTCGATTTGTCTCTATAGATGTCTCCTTCTTTGAGCATCAACCTTATTACTCTAGACCTATCTCGGTTCAGGGGGAGTAGTTTAGTCCAACTGATACTCTTGTCAACCATATGTCATCACCATTCTCCACATCTCTTCCCTTACCTGTACGTACTACTTGACACTACACCACCTTCGGATGTGGTGCCTCCAGATCAGCCTCCTCCGACTACTGCTCCACCTGTTAGTAGGGATCTGAAGGTCTATTCGCAGAGAACGAGACCTGCCACCACTAATCTGCCCTGCCACATCTCTTCGGAACCAAGTCAGCCCTCAGATATTTCTCCTCCCACAGTCGTTCATGATCTTGATCTTCCTATTGCCATTCGTAAAAGTAAGTGTACTTGTACTTCACATCCTATTTCCCAATTCCTTTCATATTAGTCATTATCTCCATCTCACTAACATTTGTAGTGTCCCTGTCATCTGTGCATGTTCCTTCTAGTGTTTCCCATGCATTATCTCATCTCAAGTGGCGTGACGCTATGGAAGAGGAAATGCAAGCCTAAAACAAAATGACACGTGGGATCTGGTCCCACTTCCTCACGGCAAGAAATATGTGGGTTGTCGATGGGTCTTCATTGTTAAATACAAAGCTGATGGCACAGTCGAAAGGTATAAGGCCTGGTTGGTTGCAAAGGGCTATGCTCAAACATATGGTATTGACTATCAGGAAACCTTTGCCCCAGTGGCAAAAATGAATTCCATCAGAGTATTGTTATCTCTAGCAGCTAATAAGTCTTGGCCTCTTCATTAGTTGGATGTTAAGAACGCATTTCTACACAGCCACCTTCGTGAAGAAGTCTATATGGATCCTCCACCGGGTTTTCGATTTCCTAATGCGGATGGGAAGGTCTGTCGGCTTCACAAATCCTTGTATGGACTCAAACAGTCCCTACGAGCGTGGTTTGAAGTTTGAACGCTTTAGCAGTGCTATGCGTGAGGTTGGGTATAAGCAAAGTCAAGCCGACCACACACTCTTTGATCAACATTTGTCTTCCGGCACTACTGCTCTCATCGTATATGTTGATGATATTGTTGTCACCGGTGATGATCCGAGCGAAAATTCAGATACTCAAAAACTTTCTTGGAAAAAAATTTGAGGTCAAAGACCTTGGCCCCTAAAGTATTTCCTTGGAATTGAGGTTGCACATTCCCAAGAAGGTATCTTTATTTCTCAGTAGAAGTATGTTCTTGACTTGCTTTAGACGACAGTCAAGCTCGGCACCAAACCCGCTGACACACCCATTGAACCGAATCACAAGTTAAGTGACTATGATGGGGAGCATTTGGTCAATGTGGCTGGCTTTCAGTAGCCGGTTGGAAAGTTGATTTATATTTCCCTTACTCAATCGGATATTAGTGTGGTCAGTCAGTTCATGCATGCCCCTCGGACTGCCCATTTTGAAGCCACTTTGCGAATTGTCTGGTACCTAAAGGGTTGTCCTGAAAAGGGCTTGTTATTTGCCAAACATAATCATTCCCAAGTAGAGGCATGGATTGATGCGGATTGGGCTGGATCCGTCTTTGACAAGAGATCCACCTCTGGGTACTGTACCAAAGTATTTGGCAATTTGGTTACCTAGCGAAGCAAGAAGCAACCGGTAGTAGCACACTCCAGTTCTAAAGCTAAGTTTCGCTCCATGGTCTCTATGAGTTCCTATGGTTACAGTTACTTCTTCAGGAGCTGCGTTGTCACGTCACAAAGCCTCTGATTCTCTATTGTGACAACAAAGTTGCGATCAGTATTACCCACAATCCTGTGCAACATGATCGCACCAAGCATATTGAAGTTGATCGTCACTTCATCAGCGAGAAACTAGTGACTGGTGACATATGTATTCCTTTTGTCCCTACGAATCAACAAATCGCCGATGTCTTGACAAAAGCCGTTGGCAAGTTCCGATTCGACGCTCTTGTTGGCAAGCTAGGCATGCGTGACATCTATGCACCAGCTTGAGAGAGAGTTTTAGAATTGTAGTAGTCCTTTAGTCTTTTTTTATTGTTTTGTTTTTCTGTATATATGTGACATGGGTGTCTCTTTAATATGTATACTTGTACAGGGGCTAGTTTGTAATTAGCCTCTAACTTAATAAATATAAAAGTGGGATTAGATCAAAAGCCCTAATCGACTCCACCTTCTCTCCTCTCATCTCTTCTCCTATTTTCTTCTTCTTCCCCTTAAATCTTAACAATATGTCCTTGACTTGTTGAAAGAAACAACCTCGATACCAAATCTATTGACACACCTATTGATCAGAATCATCGGTTTCAATGATGTGGATGGGCAATGCCTCATTGACACAGGAAGATTTCAGAGTCTAGTTGGAATGCTAATTTACCTTCCTCTTACACGTCTAGAATGAGATCCCATGCCCCGCTTCAGGCCTTATGTTTTGGGTATGGGAGGTTGAAAGAGTCAGTCTTGCCTATTCTCCCGTTGGCAGGGTCAGTCTCTAGTCACTACCTGTTGGTTGGGGCGTTTTTACTGGATCAATCAATGGATTCTTCCACCATTTCCTTCAAAAAACCTCTACCGCAACATCCATTCCAAGAATATGCTTTTTCTGAATCTGAATCTAATCCCATTTTGATTCTCCGCAAGATCTCTGCTTCCGAGCCTCTAAGGTTCCATTCGGTCCTCTTCCCCAAAGGTCTAGTATATGAACGTGAGAGCATAACAGGAAATTCTAGCATAAGAAATTCATGATATTGCATTTGGGGTTAGTGTAATCAGTCAGTGCATGCATGCTCCTCGACCATCCCACCTAAAGGTGGCCAACAGAGTGCTTAGGTATCTTAAGGGTTCCCCAGGCAAAGGCCTACTATTTGGGAGACATGGAAACTTACATGTAGAAGCATATACTAATGCAGATGGGGCTGGTTGAATGACTGATCGCCGATCCACGTCTGGTTACTGTACTTTTGTTGGGGGTAACCTGATTTCTTGGAAAAGAAACAGTCCATGATTGCTAGATCTAGTGCAGAGGCAGAATTTCGATCCATGGCCTATGGGGCTGTTATATTTTGTAGAGCCTGATGACGCTAGAGTACTATAAATCAAGCCACAACACTTAAGGGTGTGTTTTCGTACTTTTACATAAAAATACGGAAACCCTAGTTTTGTCTTAGGGTTATATATACCTCGGTTTTCATGAGACGATCATTATTGTATGGCAAGTGTTTCTTTTGCTTGAAAGCATAGTGGAATCAATGTGAGTCCGTGGACGTACCTCGATCTTGAGGGAACCACGTAAATCTGTGTCGTGTGTTTGCATCTTCATGTTATTTGTTCTTTCTTCCAACAAGGGTGTGTGAGCTCTTAGGGTTATATATACCTCGATTTTCATGAGACGATCATTATTGTATTGCCAGTGTTTCTTTTGCCTCAGAGCGTAGTGGAATCAGTGTGAGTCCATGGAAGTACCTCAAACTTGAGGGAACCAGGTAAATCTATGTCATGTGTTTGCATCTTCATGTTATTTGTTCTTTCTTCCAACAAGGGTGTGTGAGCTCTTAGGGTTATATATACCTCGATTTTCATGAGATGATCATTATTGTATTGCAAGTGTTTCTTTTGCCTCAGGGCATAGTGGAATCGGTGCGAGTCCATGGAAGTACCTCGATCTTGAGGGAACCACGTAAATCTATGTTGTGTGTTTGCATCTTTGAGTTATTTGTTCTTTCTTCCAACAAGGGCGTGTGAGCTCTTATGGCTAAAGACTATGCTAGGAGAGTTAGGAATCAAAGTCCAAGAGCCAATGAGTTTATATTGCGATAACAAAGTTGCCATTAACATTACTCATAACTCAATCCAGCATGAGAGAACAAAGCATATAGAGCTTGATAGACACTTCATCAAGGAGAAGTTGAGAGTTGGTCAGATCTGCTCACCCTATGTCAAGACAAGAGAGCAAGTTGGAGATATTTTGACTAAGAGGATTAATAAAAGTTGTCTCAAATAGATGTTAATCAAGTTGAGCATAATACATATCTTCGCACAAGCTTGAAGGGGAGTGTTGGTTATTACATTGTTTTACTGTGTTTTATTGTAAGTTGGAGTACAAGGGGAATTTCTGGTAATTCACCTTTTATTCGTCTTTAATATAAAACATACGGGAAATCGAGCTTACCCTCATACATGATTTCCTTGTCCTCCATTCTCTTCTCTTCTCTCCGTCTACTCTCATCTACTTCTTCTTCTTCTTCTCTCCTCTCCTCATCTAATCTATTTTTTTTTGTTGGGTTTAATCTAAACCCTAAACATGTGAGATTATCAAAATAACTGTCAGTTCCCTTGTCATCAGCTACACTCTCACCCATACTTGAGTAACATAATCAAACACAACTTCTTCCAGTCACTATATACTCATAGCAGAAAGTTGGCCTGAATTTGTTGAACTTGTTGTCTTGAGTTTTTGCTTTCTTTCAATTGTTTGTATGTTGTCATCACCAAGTGTTCCCCAACTATGTTGTCATCTAAGTACTTCATAATAAAATCTAAAATTCCAAAGATACACATGGGTCCTTGCCATACAAGAATTACTACACAAAATATAAGTAAACAGGGAAACAATGGTTTTCTAAGAGTCATATGCACCTTCTTGTCATCCCAGTTGAGTCCGCAAAAAACAACACCACACAAACTGCTGCATTTTCTCCAAATTCAAGTTCCGTTCAAGTCACACTTCTACTAATCCTTGGTCCACAGAATAACACTCAAAGCCTCTTATCGACTTATTGTGGCACCCAGATTGGACCTTCACATTTTGTTCATCTACTCTTTTCATTATTATACAAAATAGCATATTTCAAACTGATCACTTGGTTTCCTTCTCTCCCCTGTCATGTAGCTTAATTGAAATTAGATTTTTTTCCTTTCCCGGTTCAAATCTCCAATTCACAAAAAATAAAAAATAAAAAAATGCTGTTTTTATCGATCAACGACCCATAAAGCTAAGAAACCCGCAGAGAAATTCTTCCAAATCGAAACCCAATTCCAAAATCACATAAAATAATCAAATCTTCCATACCCAAAATTCAATTCCACCCATCACAGAGAAAAAAAAAACTTGAATTGAAAATTCTTAAAACCCCATACCTCCCATCAACCATGGCATCTAAAGTGAAAGAAACCAAATGATATTCCGGGTTGTTCTCGTCGACTTCAATCCTTATTGTGTCCTTATGTACATTCAAATCGCTCCTGATCTTCTTCGCCTTCTGGTGTTCAATATAAGGTAGAGGCGTTGGCTGCGGCGGAACCATCGAAGGCCGATTATAGTAAGGGTGGTAATTCGATCGACCCATTGGGTAATATTGATTGTAAGACGGGTGAGGCGGGAGAGGAGGATAGGGTGTAGGATAAGAATTCTGAGGTGGGTATGGGGGCGCAGGATAGGGAGCGTTCGCAGCGAAAACATAGTTTGGTGGAGGAAGAGGTGGATTTGAAGAAGAAGAAGGAAGAGGAGGGTTCGAAGAAGAAGATGGAAGAGGAGAAGGGTCTGAAGGATAAGAAGAGATGCGTAGAGATGGAGATGTGTTTTGGTAGATATTGTTGTTTCTTCTTTTACTCCATGAGAGCCCCATGGCTTGAGGTCTGATCTGTACAGAGAAAGAATGAGAAGGCTCTGCTCTGCGATTTGTATAGCTGGAGAAGTCTTTCTCGTATTTGAGGTAGTTGAAGAAATTGGCGCGACACGCTTCAGTAGATTACGGAGATACCTTTATACACCTTAGCTATCGTATACAAACACATAAGGGCATGGGACCCACTTAAGAGATCGCATACGCCAACAACCAATCAATTACGACGGTAAGATTACAATCACGATACCGACTAAATTTTGAAGTAGATGGTCTTCTTGATTGGGTGGGACCCATCTAAATCGTCTCGTATTAGGTCTGTATTGTGGCAGCTTGTACGCGTAAATACCAAAACTAGGGCTAGGGCGACAATGGGTCGTTTTCTTGGATCAGGTATCAATACCCAACCCGATTCTCAAATGTGTTTGGTAGTGGCAGATGGGACCCAGACCAAAACAAATTGCTCGAGTCTATTGGGTGTCAGCCGGGTAATGAATGGACCAGCTACAACCTGACCCTATTATCATCACGGTTCGAAGTCTCGGACTATCCCATTCTGGATTGGGTGATCCAGATAGGGATTTGTGACCATCGAAAGGATCTAAATGGGGTTGTCTCGCCCGAGCTGCACTGTTCTTCTTCACCCCTCACATCATCTCGAGCAAGACGAGCGATCTACCCTCCAATCCGGATCAGGATCGGCGCCCAGCGATCCAGCCTCTGATCCCGAGATTGTCAACCATGATTATCATTCAGGAAAATGATATCCCACCGGTAACCGGACAAAAAAATGTGCGGTTTCAAGCCATTGACCATTGGATTCAAGATATGTACAGTATACGGGGCAATAATTATGTCAATCTCTTCAATCCAAAGGTCAATAACCTCAACCGTGGAACTTTTTTGTCCGATTATCCTTGGGATAGCACGACTTTATTATTAACTGGATCCAGTATGGAATCAAACCCGACGGGTCAGGTCTGGTTCTGTTCATCAGGTATTCGGGTAAGCAGGTATACCCGTAGACCGAGTCCAACCAAGACTACGGAATTTCATTTTTTTTATATATATATATAAGCGCGAAGACTCAGAAGAGTAAAACTTCTATCGCAACAGATTGAAAATCACACAATCACAAGCCAATGAGTTCTCGGCACGTACACAAGTGCTTTTGCTTTTACTTTTTGATGTGTACGTGCCGAGAACTCATTGGCTGTGATTGTGTGATTTGCAACTTTGTTGTGACAGAAGTTTTACTCGACTCAGAAGTTTTGAGCTTTGACGGTAATAAACTAAGATTTTAAACGCTCTAGGAGCCTAGAAGGCGAGTGAAACTTGTGTCACAAGATATTGCAACGGAAGCCGGTCACAGCATTCAATACGAGCCACGTGGCATGCTATTAGATGATGATGACCGTATGGATGTTTGGCCAGTCCCTCGGTGGACCGGTACACAAAAAATCAGACTGATTAGTGATTTCTAACCGATCCGATTGAAGTTATTTTCATAGGTTGATTTTAACTGTAGTAATTTGAGCATTATTGAGCGTTATTTGGGTGAAAAAATCCAAAGGTTGTAAATTACTAATCAGGCTGATTTTTGGTTTGTAGGTCTACCGAGGGACTGGCCAAACATCTATACGGTCAGAGCCCTCTCATCATGTGCCACGTGGTTCATATTGAGTGCTGTGACCGGCTTCCGTCACAACATCTTGTGACACAAAATTTACTCAAAAGCCTAGAAGGCTAGAAGTCTTTGCCGTGTCAAAAGCCTAAAAGTCAGCCCTCCATTTTCTTTGTTTTAATGAGAATCAACTGATAGGACACCTACCCAAAATACCACGTGGCATACTCTTTCGGGTCCACTGACGCCATAAATGTTTGGTCCACCTACCTACACACAAAAAATCAGCCTGATTGATGATTCGTTGCCGTTGGATTTGACTTTTTTTTTTCTTGTGGAGTTGGAACTCATCGAGCAAGACTTGCTTCTCACCCACAATATAAGCCGCGTGGAAATTTATTAGAGGACACTGACCATATAGATATTTGACCAATCCCTAGGTGGACCTACAAACCCAAAATCAACCTGATCAGTGATTTCTAAGCTTTAGTTGAAATCATTTTCGTTGGTTGATTTTAACCGTAGGAATTTGAGCAGTATTTACCATTATTTCGGTATAAAGATCCAACGGTTCGAAATCACTAATCAGGCTGATTTTTGGTTTATAGGTCCACTTACAGATTGGTCAAACATCTATATGGTCAGTGTCCTCTAATAAATTGCCACGTGGCTTATCTTGTGGGTGGTCAGGCAAGTCTTGCTCGAACTCATCAATCAGGCCGATTTTTGGTGTGTAGAGCCACCAAGGATGGGGCAAATATTCATGGGCTAGTGGGCCTCGAAGAAATGCCATGTGGCATTTTGGGTAGGGGTCCTATCAAATTTTGTGTATGACTTATTATGACCCAGTCCTATACATGCCGGACTCCAATCAATCTAGAAGAGTCTTAACCATTTTATTGAGAAAATTAATTTTGGGCCCAAGCCCATAAGAGGTGGTCACCCAATTGAATGATCTTCATCAATGATGCACTCTGTGGGCCATGTTGGGATTTTTTGACACCAAATTAACATAAACAGTGACTAGTAATCAAAAAATATACATAAACATGGTCATCTACTGGTCAACGTGAACCCGTTGCTTGATTGATAATGGGTGCACCAATATTGGCACATCTCACACACACCATAACAGTCCACTTATATTTTGGAAAATCATGTGCATTTGCACGTTACACTGACCAGTATAAGTAAAAAAATTAAAAATCTAATTTTATATATTTTTTCTCTAAACTGCCTCTTAGGCCCTGCTTTGTAACCTATATGTTTGCAGGAAAATGTTTGTAGGCAAATATTTGATAATCAAATGTTTATAATAACAAATATTTGTTAGGAAAATATTCGTATGGTTGGGGACGAGAGCTGTTTGGGGGGACCAAGAGGGATGAGAGAGTCATTTGCCTATTGTTTGCAGCTATTTTTTGGGTCGCTCTACAGGCGCCCATGTCTTTCAGCTGGGCACCCCACGTGGACCAAAATGCCCTTTCATTTTCAGCTGAGCACGCCATATCTCTCTCTCTCTCTCTCTCTCTCTCTCTCTCTCTCTCTCTCTCTCTCTCTCTCTCTCTCTCTCTCTCTCTCTCTCTCTCTCTCTCTCTCTCTCTCTCTCTCTCTCTCTCTCTCTCTCTCTCTCTCTCTCTCTCTCTCTCTCTCTCTCTCTCTTGGCATTTAGCGCTAAATGCCCAGAGAGAGAGAGAGAGAGAAGACAAAGGAAAAGGGGGGGGGGGGGGGGGGGTTACACAAGAGAGAGAAAGAGAGAGAGAGAGAGAAGACAAAGGAAAAGGGGTGGGTGCCCAACTGAAAGAGGTGGCTTTTTGAGAGAAAAATTTTTTGTCTTGGATGTGGGCGCCCAGCGAGCAACCCCTGTTTTTTTACTGCAAACATTAGACCACTTTTTGGCAAAAAATGATTTAATCTAATGCAAATATTTGTTAGATGTTGCACCACCAAGCACACGCAAATGCCATAAATGTTTGCGTGCAAACATTTGTAGTACTATCAAGCAAGGCCTTAGACTCTAAACTACTTTGTAACCGAGACCATCCAATTTGGATTTTCGAATTTTTTGCAAGTCATAGAACTGTTACAAAACAAAAATGGTTGCACAAATGTTAGCCACCAAGAAGACAAATATGTGGTCCCTTCTTTGTCCACATGGCACATCCGGGTGGCAATTTGGCACGCCAGACCGGGCCAAGTCGAGCCTAGTCTACAGTGTTGGGTCGGGACAAATTCCAGGGGCCTACACTCTAGCCGGGCCAAAGCCCATATGGGTGGACCTTGGGCTAGGCCTCGAGCCTGGACGGGACCGGGCCTCAGCTTGGGTCAGGTCCATTCAGTTTTCAAAAAAAATATAAAAAAATCAGGTTGCTGGGCCATTTCGGGCCAGGCTGGCTTGGGCTGGTTTCGAGCCAGGCTTCAAGGAGGTAGGCCCGGCATATAGAGAGGGTTATTTGACACCCCATTGCAGGTTTATTGCAGATGGCGCAGATCACGGGGTCCAAAGTTGTGGAAAAGAGAAGAGAGTGAAGAGAGCGAAAAACCTTTCCTCACCCATTTGGTTGAGGAGATGCCTCAACCTCCTATCATGTTTTGACATGTGGAGGGGAAGTCAAGGGGACCGGGAGAATTGGTTTGGGGTCAAGATATTATTTTTCGGGGCTTTTTTGCTTTACCTCCTTACTTTATTGATGCAATTTGCATCTCACCCACTGTTTTCAAAATATTTGCGTCTCACTCTTTGACCATGGTCAACATCATTGACCATAAACGATCTTCGGATGGACATCCCAATATTTTTTAAATGACTATAATGACCTTGGGTGAGACGCAAATATTTTAAAAACATTGGGTGCAATGCAAATTGCATCAATAAAGGGGGACAAGCAAAAGATCCTTTTTTTTTTTTTTCTCGAGGATTTATTTATTTATTTATTTGTTTTTTGAGGATTGTGAGCTCAAAACCTTCTTTCATTTATTTTTGGCCCAACCGTAGGTGGGAGCTACATACCAAAAATTAATCTGATTATTACTTTTTAAGCATTTGATTAGAGTCGTTTTCTTGGGTTGATTTTATCCGTAGAATTTGAACATTATTTGGGGTACAAAGATCCAATGGTTTAAAATCACTAATTAGGCTGATATTTGGAATGTAGCTCCACCTAGCCATAGGCCCAACATCCGTACTGTTAGTGACCTCTAAGAGTGTGCCACGTCACTCATATTGTGGTCCGGACATTAGTGTGCTCAACTACCTGAGAAGGTGAGTTCCTTTTATAGTTCACAATCCTCAAAAAAGAGGTTGAGCTCACAATCCTTAAAAAAAAAATATACACCATGAAAAAAAAGAGATTTTTTGCGTCTCACCCAAGGTCATTATAGTCATTTAAAAAATATTGGGATGTCCATCCGAAAGACTATGATCAACGACGTTGACCATGGTCAAAGGGTAAGACGCAAATATTTTAAAAACATTGGGTGAGATGCAAATTGCATCAATAAAGTAAGGGGGTAAAGCAAAAACGCCCTATTTTGTTTTGTATACGATTTCCAATACTTCCCAGCTTTCTGTTGCATGTTCGTGCCAAGGTACTGGGCACTGGGCACTGGGCAGCGACGAAGGACGGAAGGAGGGTTTCGCACCATATTTTCTCTCCTTTCCGCCTTTTCGTGCTTCGAACGAAACCCTAAAATCTTCGAAGCTGCAACATCTTCTTCTTCGTCTGTAAGATAGCAAATCCTCTCTCTCTCAATCTCTGTTTCAGTTTTCTTGTTCTCTCTATAGCTGAGGAGTTTTAATAGCGATTTCTCTCTTACTGTTCTTCAGACCAAACCAAATTTAGAAATCTAGATTCTAGTCTCGTTTTGCTGAATCTCCAAGGCTTTAAGGTTTAAACAGTATAACGATGGAGGAAGATAATCTCGCCATCTTGAATTTCTCTATATTTAGAAGTATTTACGGTTTAGAACTGTAATATGATTCTCTGTATCTTCGTTTCTGCAGTAGAAAAGGAAAAATCGACCTGAAACTCATTGTGTTTTTATTTATTTATCAATGTTTCTGTTCTAGCAGCGTGAAATCTGCATTTTATTGATTATAGTGTTCTATGACATTCTATATTCATTTAACATGAAGATGAGCTGTTTTTGAGTTACTTATTAGGGTTTATCCGAAGTTCTAAGAAGCTTACGGGTTCTTGTTTGATTTTATACAAGTTTGGTCTTCACTGTAATTAACAACATTTATAGATTTTGTGTATCTCTTGGTTTTATATTCTTTGAGATGTTCAATTATGTGATTTTGGTTACTGTGGAGGTTTTTAACCATAATATGTTCATTGATTTCTTTGCTTTTGAAGCCGAGCATTTCTCGAAAATTAATATTGATACTGCATTGATTCATGCTTTGTACAATGACCTTTATATAGTTCTGATATTTTATTCTCCTCAAACTTGAACTCCGGGAAAAAGTGAATTATAAACTTCATGTATTTTGACGATAAATTAATTAATTGTGTTGCTGGAACTGCTGATTTCACGTTATTTGGATATTGTTGCTGATGCTCTGATGTCTCTACGTTTTGGTGACATCAGAATTGAGTGTATGAAACTCTTATATGCCTAATAATGTGTATAAATTCATTGGTTGAGATTAGTTCTAATCCAAGCGGATGTGATGTAGGTGATATGGGAGGGAAAAGTGGCCAGGAGTTCCCTGCGGAATTAATGTCATTCACTTATGGTGGCTTGATTGCTAAACAAGCAAAGGGTGACCCACCCAGAGATTTTTCAAACCAGCATGTTGTCGTAGCAGCTGAGAGGAATGAAAAATGTCCTATTGTACAACCTCTTCTCTCTCAGATTCATCAGGAACGAACATCTCACAATCATTTTAGTTTTCTACCAACAAGTTCAACAGTAATCCGTGCTGTTCCTGGTAGAGATATACCAAAAGGCCTTCTTGTAACAGTTGGCAGCAGAGAAACTGTAAAGTGGATTCCTGAATTCCAAAGGGAAATATTATATAACAATTCAGGGAAGGCAATTAATTCTGACCCTACTGATTCTTCTTGTGATATGGATGCTTCTAAAACAAAGCCATCTATCCATATGTTCAACAGCAACAATCTCAAAGCTTCGATAAATCCCCCATGGCTTTTGCATTCCAATCAATATGACATGCCAGATGGAGAGAATTGTGATATTCCAATGGTAAATGAGCTTTGAGATTTTCTTGATGATTTTATTTATCTTCTGATTGAGAAAGTATTTGTTGTAGCATTTCTGGTTATGCTATTGCAAATGAATTCCAAAAGTTTTAATATTTGAAGGGTTGTATTTATCACAGGCAAGACCTTTGAGCCCACGTGGCGAAGGAGAGTCACAGAACAAGTTCATGAGTACAGAAAACCAGATATGTGCACAAGTATGGGTCTTTACTTTATACTTTTGTCATTTACCTCAAAACAACTCCTCTGCCAACTAAATGTATTATCACTAGTAATATTATGAAGTTTAAGAACCTTTATATTTGACAAATTTATCACGGTCACTTGATATGTTAATTATTGCAACAGAATCATCCTTCAACAACCCCAGAATCAATTGAAGAGGGTTCTAATGTTTCGCAACTTCCAACAGTAACAGTTGCTGTTCCGGGTTTCCCTTCCAGACAAGGAGCCACTGCCCGAAGCAATATGGCTGGTCGTGTAAGAGAAACTCATTTCCTAAGTCTTAGATAAATGAATTCATTGCACTGCATATAGTTAAGGTAGCATTGAGAAAATGCTTCATGTCTATTATCCTCTCCTTTAGGTTGAAACTAACACACCTTTTTACTGATGTCATTCTAGGCTTTTAATTCTTTGGCAGTTAATTTTAAGAGTGACTACTCGTGCTCTTTCATGGAACCATTTCATTTACTTAGCTTCCCTAACTACCAGTTACATTGACAGCTCCGCAGAGCAAGGATTGCTGAAGGATTCAAAGCATTGCAAGAAATTATGCCACATTCTGAAGAGGTGATATTTTACTGAAAAGTAGGCCTTCTGAGACCTGCTATCAGTAGCATGACCTCTATACTGATGTTTGAAGTTTGATTTTATTATTGTGCTCTTCACTTCTCCTTACTTCTAGTGTTTCTTTAGCAATAAAATTGTAATAATTAATAAAATGAATAACAGTGATGCGATTGAGATGTTTTAGTTGTTTCTGTGTTTCCAGTCAACACCATCATCTTGTTGTGGTGTACAAGGACAATACCATTGTGCAGTAACATCTGAGAGCTAATAAACATTTTAAACTCCTGAAAAGCATGCAATTGACCAATAGAATTATATGAATTTTAACTAAGAAAATGTTCAAAAGTAGAAATCAGAAATTGTTTTACTATATGAATATATAATTACAAACAGAGGACTATATGTTTTTTTTCTGATGTAAAGCTGTTATAAACTGAGTTAGTGACATATATATCTGACAAAATAGGAATAGGACCATGTTGAACCATCACTTCCTGGCTTAGAAATGAATGAAGGAACAATGTGAGAAAATGCCTTGTCTTACAACATTTATTACAATAGTTATCTTGATGGAAATGGATGTGGAAACAAGAAGTGGGAAACTTAGGTAATTGGGAAAGGAAATAGGTTTCTTGAAACTATGGAATGTGCTAACAAACTCGTGATTAAGATGACCAAGATGTTCAGTGCTAAACCTCCCATCTTTGACAGAAAATCAACTAGATAGGAAAAGTCATTTGCAACTTGAATAAGAATCAACAGTTCTAGACCAAACAGTATCAACAGTACGTGCATGTGCATGTGTTATGTATAGGGATGCATGGGATAATCCTAGGACTCGTACTAATGATGGTACACATCTGTACTAGCAGGGGACATTCATATGATCTTATCGATCTAGAGTCCATCATTGGGACTGAAGATTTCCTAGGAAAAGAAAAGGAAATCATCCAGACTATCTTATCCATAATCCATCCAACTGATTAGAATTTTTTAACAAAGTAGTCTAGAAAAAAGGTTTGTTTTTCCTTGGTTAAGATCATCCAAGTAAACTAATTTTTGTTCCGAGAGGTGCTAGGGACCACTAGTTGGGCAATCCGAATTGATAGGATCTGCACCAGTTGTATGAGATAGACCTGACAGTCTGGCACTATTTCAAGTATGATAGTACTAGGACCATCCAATATTTCTCCACATGCACACACACATTCTGATCTTCTTAATCACCTCTTTTTGAATTTTTTGTCTAACATTCAATTGTCAATACCATTTTGGTTCTGTAGGATAATAAAGAAGCTGTCCTGGATGATATCATTGACTATGTCAAGTATTTGCAGCTCCAAATTAAAGTAGGTTTGCACCCAGGTTCTTGATTAGCACAATATCTGTTGTATGACATGCATATATGATACAGAGATATGGAAATGAAGAACGAATTGCATGACATACACAATTGTTACCGTTCACGTTATTCAGATAATTTCATGAGTGTTAAGGGCTGTTGGGGTTCGGAAATCTTGGGTACCGGTGTTTGATTAACAGAACAAGACTGACTGGTTCAGCCCATTTCAATAGAACTGGCAAGTACCGTAGTGGTCTGTTTATGTTATTATTTACTGTAATAATCTTTTGTGCACCTCCTTAACTATGAAGGTCGCCCAAGGACATTGAGCTCCCCATAAGTAGCATGAAAGAATATATTCCTTATTTTTCGGAACAAATGAGGGTAGTATAGCACAAATAGAAGTATTGAATCCCAACTTGATTTGTTCAAAGTATCTGGATATAACATTGTCAACTCCTAGAATTACTGAAAGGCATGAATGCCCTCTTTTCATAAATAACCGCTACAAACACCTTGATCTTTTCCATGAGTCTAAATAGCCTAAATATCACAAGGCCAGTTCATATTATTTTATGGTGTTAACTCTGGAAGTAATGCAATTCATTTTTCATGACGTACTACTAGTAGCATAACACCAGAATGAATTTTTAAGTGTGTTCAACTGTGCAGGCCTTGAGTCAAAGCAGATTGGGTGGTGAAGAACCTGGTGATCCTTTAATTCAATTCGAGGTACTACTGTTTCAACATTTTTCTTTTTTGGGGATACTTTAGCAATAGAAGAGATCCACCTATGCTCTTTTCATTTTCCAGAAGTCCAGTATCCTCATTAGGGAAGTGATGATGACCCGCCTTGCTTACTTTCTCTTCACAGTGGGTGCACAATGACAAGGTTGGGGGCTCGAGCTTGTAGTCAATTGGTTTCTTTTCTACATCATATCCACAAGGCTACGGGTTTGATACCGCATATCAACCAAAATAAATGATATTCAAGTTGCTCTGCATTAGCATTATTTAATACACTCGACTTTTTTTGGTTCGAAGTATTGTCACATTTGTGTGATAAAAGTCGTACTCATCTATGTATGAGAAACTATCTTCCTGAGCTTTTGTATTTTCTCTCTGTCTAATATGCTCTTCGTTATGATAAAAATTAGTTGTAAAACTCATACCCAGGCTGCATCCGTAGGTTTCTAAACAGAATTAAATGAACAGTAAGGTTAAACGAACATGTCGAAACATTTTATGTTTATAAATGTATAAATTGATAAGTTCTCTATCCACAAATGGAATTCAAAAATTTTCTGGTTCTTTGCAGGGATTTGGCCACTACTGGCTCCATAAACAGATGCTGAGCGAACCTCTTGAAGAGATGATCGGACGGTTGATGGAGGTGAACATGCCGGCAGCAACCTACCTGTTGGAGAGCAAGGGCCTGCATGTGATGCCTATGGCTTTGGCAGAAGGGCTATTTCAAGCCAATTAGAGGGTTGATTAGCCGTTTTAAGCTTTGTGCCCTTCTTGGGTTCCCTACTAGAGAATACATTTCTTAGCTTTACTGAAAATTCATTTTTCACTCTTTTGATTACATGTATAAAGCATAAGACCCAAAACTCATATGGTGCTGGAGATAGCAATAGAAACTGAGGAGATAGTAGGGTTATTTCGAGTGTTGAAGGCATTCTGGCCATTGGAATGCATATTGGTCATTTTGACATGCTGGCATGTAAACTGAGCATTTTAGCTTTAGGGGGGCATGAGAGAACTAATAGCTATAGTTTTACAACGCAATGACCTGAAACCAGCAGTGTTTATTAGTGATCCCGTGGTGCTAAGTTGTGTGATGTGATCCATGACCAGCATCAAGTATACAAACTACACTTCTAGTGGTGTACTTAATTGATGGTTACGGTCCATCTTTTTTATTTTTGGTTGAGTCGCATTCGCATTGTTTCACCTGCCCAAAGAACAATACAGTTATGCCGAAAAAATCAAGAGAATTTGTTTTCCTATTTAGGCTGGATGCTTTAGAAACATAAACAGTCTTTCCATGTTAGATTTGGTAAAGATAATGCAAATGAGACCAAAAATTATAAAAACTGGTATCATGAACTTTTGATAATGGTAGAAAAGTGGAAATTAAGTTTCAGAAACGCTTGATAAATTATGAGAGCTCTAGGTTTATGACTGTGTTTGGTTGCAAAGATAGAGTTATTCGGGTGTAAGTCTAAACCTTTTTTTTAACACTTATATCTACAAACACGCAGAGACACAAATTACAGAGTAGTTTTGAGCGTTTGTGGGTGTAATTGTATTCTATGGTGGTTTATAATTACAACTCACAGAGTTATCTAGCCTTTGAAGATCTTCAGCAATTGCCCTATGAAGACTCGCTTTCACTATGGCTCCAGTTGATTCCCTTAACCAAGCCACTGTCTCTGAGTTGCTGGCTCATTCTTCAACAGGCGTGCAGTCAGAGCCCTGGTCTCCTCGATCTGCTTGGGAGTGATGAATAGCTGTTCTGAATTCAAGCTGATAATATTTTGCTTCTTCATCGGAGAAAGACGATCAAACAATGCCCAATCACGGTCCTTCCCATTTGACACAACAGCTGAACTAATTTATGCCATAAAATCCTTTTGACACATAAGAACCAAGCAACAAACACACAAACACAGCGACAAACGAAACTTAAAGATAAAATTCAACAAATTCAACAAAAATCTGGCCTTGGTTTCTTGCGGACCAAAATGCAACCTCTCTGACAGTCTCTGAAGATCCTGATCTCAGAGCAATCCCTCAAGTCTTCAAGACTAATGTACTGTTGTTTCACCATCCTTGAGAAATCACTCACGCTATCATGTATCCAAACATAAGGGTGACATGTCTCATCATAGTAGTACAGCAAGCTCTTCATCCCACCACCACCACCACCACCGCCGCCACGTCCACGTCCACCACCATCACTACCACCACTACTCTTGGGCATGTAAGCCTTGTAAATGCTCTTGCATTTCAGTCTCTTTGATGACCCTGGCTTTAGAGTATGACCCTTCTTCAATATGGATCCCACCCTTATCTGCAATTCTACAGGCCTATCAGTCAGGTTCCATACTCTCGTGCCTAGTCCTGATGTCTGGGTATGGTCGCGACATCCATCGAAACACCCACCGATCCAAAAAATGCCAAAGTTCGGCATTTCTTCTTTGATGGGCTCAAATGTCTGATCAACTTAATTAGCTTAGAAATTCAGAGCCATTTGTATTAACAAAAAAATCATTTTAGTACCAGTAATGATCCATGTATAAGATATACACCAAAAAGCTTTAATGTTACGATTAGTACTCGTAGCCGGTTGGTGTGATCCTTAGGCTGTTTACCATCCTAGAGGTGCCTCGATGATTGTACGGTACCGATTGCTCGAGGATAGAAACGATTCGTGCACCGAGTTGCATTGTAGGATTTGAATTCTTTACTGTTTCACTAAGAATTGATGGGGGTCCCCCAGGACCCCAACTTGCTTACCATATAGAAACGAACTCCATTACTGTGCCAGCATTTTGCTTTTGTTTGGTTTGGAAAGGAAAAGGACCCATGGAACCTATTTAGATTTTCAAGCTTCATGATGAGGTAGTACATGATGTTGCTTCAACTTTTATCATTAGGGTCTTTCATGCTTTTGGATTACTCTATGATTTTTATATAATTGCATGTCTAATCTGTGAAAAGTGCACATGATCTTGACCATCTAACTGATGGACCATATCCTCAAAAATACACCAACCGGTTGACCCTAACCAAATGCTGTCGATTCATCAGACGGTTGGGTTCATTCAGTTTGTGCTGTCCATTGATTGGGAAGTGGACGGCCAAGATGGAACACTTACATTGGAGTTATTCTCCTTTGTATTATTATTTCTTTTAATTAAAAAGGTAATTGGTCCAGGTCGTGAAAAGGTTTCAGTCCTCAATTTGAACTGAATCAGATTGGGCCTCGAGCTCAGGCCTATTCAAAATATACAAAAAGTAAGGCCCAAGCCAGGCCCCTTTGCAGCCCTAATTATAACAAGTGGGTGGCACGCACCATGTTCTTTTCCTCCAAGAGGTGGCCTATCTTCAGTAGAAATTTGCTGACCTGCGTCCGTCAGCAAAGTTGCTGATCAACCACCATATAAGCCACGTGGCATATTCTTAGAGATTTCTGACCGTATTGATGTTTGACCCAATGCATTTAGCTCCAAGCCCAGTCTAAGAATAGATATAATGGTCCGGCCCTCTAGATTTGAGCAGCGTATCTTTGTTAGAATCCATGCCCAAGGTATTGGGTCCATTGGATCTGATCTAGATTTGGGAATCGTGATCACCATGAAATGGAGATCATCCTCACAAAAAATCAGCAATTCCTAAAACTTCCCCTATAAAAAAATGGACGGTCTAAAATTCTTCAACTTGCTATCTACTTTTTATGAAGCTACAAATGTTAGAATGGGCTGAATTTTTGTGAAGTTGATATCTATTTTGAGAAGAATATCATCACCAAAAAGCAGCCCTTAATTCATCTACATGTGGGCTCCACAACCACGTCCATTAGTCAATATATTAGTTACAAAAGCATGAGTCATCGTATCCCAGCCTAGTGCAACTGAAATGTATGTTTACCTAACCTTACGACTTTGCGGCTATGTTAGGTGGCCACATCTAATCCAAATCCAATCAGCAGTTCCGGATCGACCCTAATCCAATCTTAACCCAATCAATTGACAACCCGCGCCCATGTTATGTTGGCCCGACGACCCGTTAGTATACATAGTTGCTTCGCCTTTCTCCAACAAGTCGATCGATTGGGGTAAATGGTTGTTTGACCACAGATGGAGTTTACACACCAAAGAAAAAGAAAAAAATATTTTGAATTTATATTATATTTCCTGGTTGTTAGCTGAACAATACAAATTACATCTGAAAGCACATACTTACCTGTAAAATCAGCTATATCTCTAAAACTACGTGTAAAAAAGATGGGAGCTACATGGTCCAAGAATGGCAGACACCAAGTGCCCCACAACAATGTGAAGATCAGAGAGAAGCACAGCCTTTTTTCTTTCTTCTATGTGATTCGCATATAAATAAATTTATGCATGAAGGAGGAGGGGAAAGAATTTACACAGGAACGCTATTTTATTTTTCATGATCGTCTCCAGGGGTGTCTATCTTGATAATGAGAGGCTGCTGGAGATCTGAGGGTGGGTCAGCTACAATGGGTAACTGTGGTGAGGCTGACAAACCTTCCATCTCTGTGTTTTCAGCTAGTGCTTTCTCCAAAGCTGCTTTTGCGACTTTAGTAACGCACGCCATCAGAATCACTGTACACAGTGAGAAAGAAAATGGTATTCCCTTAAGTATTTCCACAATAAGATTGTTAAAATCTGGTGCATGGTTTGGTGTAGGTTTGTCGATTTTAGTTTCTGTTCTTTTCATTCCAGCTTGAGCATGTGTAAGTGCAAGAGGCTGTTTGGGCACATGAAAAACTCCGTCAAAGGTAGGTTAGGTTTGAACAAAGAACCTTTAAAGTGGAAAGGGAGGTCACAATTATTATACGTTGAACGGCCTTAAAGGTGGTCAAAATTTTGGTGAAAGGCAGTCCCAAGGGAGAACTCTACCCCACCTTACCCAGGTGGGTAAAGTCACAAACTCTGTAGTGACCTTCATTTCAATGCAGGCAAGCAGCACCAGAATGTTTGAGGGATATTTTGGAAATTAAAAATCTGTCAAGTAAGAAGCTAAAGGGTAGTTTGATAGTTTGTTCACTTACAGGATGTGTTCTAAGGGTAGATTAGCTCCGCAAGTTGGGAAGTTTGAGTCTTGCATAGTGAATTAGCCTTTTTTATGCTGTCCTAATATAAAGTCAACATTTTCAATTCATTCAATATTTTGACGGAACAGAGAATATGTTCTGGTGTCCTGTGTCTCTTCGGTAAATAAAATTTTATTTTAAGAAAAATAATTTATCTAATTTTATATTGATTTAAATTTCCAAAAACAAATCATGCTTAATCAAAATTAGTTTTGTTACATATTACTTATGCCATTAAATGAGAACAATCATATCTTTAGATAGAACTTTTCGAATTCCGTATTCACCTCTTATTCAAAGTTTTCAGGTATGTTGCCATATGTACAGGAAATGAAATAGGGGAATATTTTTCAGTTATCATCTTCCATTTCAAGTCTTTCATTTTAAGTGAAGTTAATTCTTTGAAGCTAAAGTTAATTAATCTTGAGCAAGTGGGATCAGAATCTCAGATGGCCCTATCTACTCTTTTGACAATTAGTACGAAGTTCAGACCTTGTCATACATATATATGGTGTATGTAGAAAGATTGAATAAAACAGTGAAATTGTGACTTACCAGATACCACAAGACCCAATATAATAATCACCTGCATTGACGATAAGGAGCAAAAGTCAGGATCAAGGAAATAAATTTCCCGAAATTAACGAAATATTTCGCGAAATATTTCCATTTTCTAGGTTACCGACAGGAAAGAATCCATACACGAAATGTTTCCATACATGTCGAAATATTTCGTGTTAACAGTAAATTTCGGTCAATTGACGGTGTAAATATGTATTATTTTGGTCGAAATGTTTCGACATCAATAGAAACATTTCAATCGAAGGTAGGAAATGTCCCATTTGAGCACCACAAATCCCATATTTGATCATTTAACCCCTTTCCATATATATATATATATATATAGAAGACCAATCCATTATAGACCGTTATGGTTATTCATTTCCACACTACATATGGTTGTATATTATGGTTTGATAGTTTATGAATGTTTTTAGGCTTGTTTTTATCATTTCCCATACTTTCCACAAACATTTCTATAATATTTCTATCATTTTCGCATTATTTCCATCATTTCCACGAAAATGTATTATTTCCACACTGGTCGAAATATTTCCACGAAATATTTCCATTTCCGGGCTGGTCGAAATAAACCTCGAAACCGAAATTTATTTCCTTGGTCAGGATATAACGCTAGAGCAGCTGTGGCCAAACCCTAGGTTAATTCAAAGGTAACAACTTCTCTATATTAACCATGACAAGTGGTAGTCAGAGCCAGTCTTGACTCAGAACCTATTATAAATCCCATTGATGGTGATCTCATGCAGATGGTTGACTACCCAGTATGGTGCAAGCCCATGAATCATTTCAACCTCTGTATGATCATCAAGATAATTAAGCCATCATCTGAGCATAGAACTGTGTGTTTCATTATCGGTGATAAGCTTCGGAAACCTCTAATAATGCAGGTGGGAAGGTTGCAACATCAGAAAGATCAGGATTTTATATCACTAAATAAAAAATTAACAATCATGTACTTGGTTATGCTGACCATGCTTTCTGGATCAGAAAGAAAAGCCTTTGGTGTCACTGGTTTTGGCATATAGGTGATGTACGGTGGACATTTAAGGCAACATCAGAGGGATCTAATTTAATGTACAATTTGATCACATTTTTCATGATTCTGGGGCACAAAATATGGCTAACATATAAAACTACAAGCCAAAACACATGAGACTAAACTAAGAATGCAGTAATATAAGCAATTGTGAGATTGTTAATAAAGCTGCATCAGATGGCTAATGTATAAACCTATCAGAACACATGAAATCAAAACTATCCTACTAGTGAATCAACAGAAGAGACAACCAAATTTTTTAACAATTGCAAATAGCGCAAGCCCAATCTATGTTGCATCGACCATCCCAACTGTGCCAATGAAGCAAGCATCAACTGAATATGACTTCTTCCACCATGGGAAATGTCTTAAAATACACATTGCCTTGGAATAAATGATCCTATTACCATCAGGATACCAAACTTGAAAAGCCCTGGAAGAGGATTCATCAAGAACTCTAAATATGTTTTGTAAGTCCAACACAATGCCTATACAAACCAAAGAAGAAAGCCAAATCCCTTCCAATAGATAATACGACCTTCCTGGAATCTATATCTATATAATTCCTTGAATCGAGCTTCCAACATACATTTTACCATTAATACTTGGTAGGCATCATCCAGTAAAGCTTCTCCAAGCCCTTAAATAAATAGAAAAGCATGAACTTGCAACAGTCCTCTACAGGTCAAATCATCTTTTCAAAAGGCTCCATGTAAAAAAAAATAAAAAAAACAAGAAATTCTTAAGAGATGGGTCATGAATTTTACATTTGCATTGAGGCACATTACATGTAAACAATCTTTTGGTCAAGCAATAGTTTTCTTACCAGGGAAATTATCTTAAACAGTAATAATTATTACTCTCACCGGATGTTTTATGTAAAGACCAGCTGTCTGAAATACTTATTACCGAGGCTTTTTGGTAGACAAGTAGAGTTAAGGTAACCAAACTCAAGGTTCCTTCTTGTTAAAAAAAAGAGAGATTAATCGACTTAGAAAGTTAAAATATAAGATTAAAGACGATAAATAGATGTGAGCAGCATTAAGTAGCTTTCATTTCACAATCAAATTTGGGGGTTCACCATATTAAACCTTAATATAATCTAACAACTGAACCAAATTATGCCCATTAAACCAGCATATTTAATTTGAAGAAAAAAAAGAATGAGATAATATCTAATAAACCAGAAAAGAAAGTGAGACAACATAGCCTACCCAACGAGCTGTTGAAATCTCACTCCATCCATGCGTCACATCAGAAAGATCCTTAAGAGTTGTTCCCACGTAGACTAATGCAAGTGTTATTGGCTGTAATGGGATCAACTAGCTACATCAGTATCACAGATTCACAGCACATATACTACAGCATGGCTCAAAGAAAATTTACATCCTTAAATAAAGCAAGAGAATTGACTGCCACCCCCTAAAATATATTTCAAATGCATACATGACCCAGAGATCAAACTTCAGCAAGGGAGCTCTAGTAAAAAAACTTTTGAAGGCACAGCCTGGTCTAGTTCATTGGCTTGGAGTTGCAAATGGATGAAGCAAAAATAAAAATTCACATAAATTCTGATGAAAGGAAACAGAAAATGTTTCCCGAAAAAATTATTCAGCAATGCATATAGATCACTTAAGAATTCATATAAGAAGTTCACCATCATGGATAATTATAGAAAATATTAGGAGAAGAGACAAGGAGAAGAGAGAAGAATGGAGAAGGAGAAATCGTGTATATTGTAGAGCCCGATTTCCCATATATTTATATTAATAAGGTGAAAGAAAGAAATACCAAAAAAAATGTACCCTAAGTTACAATGAAATGGGGAAAATAAAGACATAACCAACATATATATCAATCTGAGTAAGAAGCTAGTTCTTCCTGTTTGATAGATAATAAGCAAGGAGTAAAAGAAACATAAATGTTTTCTATTCGAATATTAATGTAATTATATTGCTTGGACAGTTAGCACATATAAACAATCATCCACAGAAGATCACGGAAGTAGTGGATTACTCAGAAGTGGCGAGAGTTACCATCATTCCCAGCCAGGAAGCCAACATGTACTCCACTATGCCAACAGGAGTCACAGACAGGAGGTAATTCAACATGTTAAATGGAAGTAGGGGTACAAGCCGAAGAAGCAAGACAATCTGTGAAATGGAAAACAAAAATTAGATATCTTACTTCGAAGGATCGCACACATTTATGTTCCACTGAGAAATCTTCACGTTCAAAACACTTACAATTGCAATCTTCAAGTAGATTTTCTTTTCCAGTTAGAAACAGTATTATCATTTTCTAGAAATTTAGCCCAAAACTCGTAAATGAACTACAAACACACAATAGTGAACTCCATTCAAGTTCCTTATATTGGGCTTCAATTAAGGACTCCTAGAACCCAACCCTTTAGAAGCAAGACTGCAAGTGTACAACAACATATCCATATTCGGGATGATTTATTACATTTGAGTCCTCTCAAAACCATAACTATTCAATGGATGTTGAAAGAAGAAGGATCCTCTAAAATTTAGTTTGGCAGATTTTAATTTGGGAAAATACTTCCTGAACTTCAATAATACAAAGCTAGCTGAGGAAGACCTTTCAAAAAGACAAGGTTCATGTCATTGTTATCACGGGCATCCCCTTAGGCAAAGGGGGTCACTTAGCCCCTAACTGTGTTGCATGGACACGGACACGTGTCGGAGTCCGACACGGATACGAGGTGTCGGACTCGGCAAACCCCAAAAATAGGATTCAGGGACTCGTTAATTATTAATTTATTTTTATTTTTTAACGACGAGTCTGGCGAAATATCGAAATTTTCTTGGTTACCAAATCTTAGAAGCAAAACCCTATTCTCTCTCTCCCACAGAGTTCAAACCCCAAATTTCCCTATATTGAATATTTATTTTCTTTTGCAGGTTTGAAGAGTCCATGTAGCACAGGCCCCTAGTAATTATGCAAATGGAAAACAATCCCTAGCCATGCAGCAAGAAGAAGGGTTTAGCAAAGTGAAGATCATAGTCACAAAGTCGGGATTAGGTAATAAATCAGCAAGGGGTCAAGTCGAGAAAATTCGGTAAAAATTGGGAAAAATCAACAAAATTATAAAAAAAATATATCATGGCATATTTCAAGTTAGAAATGTTGTTTTTAACAAAACACATTTATATGATGAAAAGCACATTTATAATTCCATAAGAGGCGTGGGGGATTAGTTGGGTGCTCTAAGAGGCCCGGATACCCACGGTTTAAAAAAAAAACTCATAAGCGTGATTCATTATTCATAATCAAAATTCAAAAATCGAAATCAGAAGAGGAAAAAATGGGTCTTAGCCGACAAATTGGCAAAATCGGTGAAGATGACAGGCCTGTTTAGATCGCCATTTTTGCCCCAAAGAAGATCTTTTTTTGCACGAAAAAAGCTTTCAAAAGTTTATTTTTCTGGCACAAAAATGGCGACCCAAACAGGACAGAAAAGTCATTCACTGTTGGACTTGAGGTTTCTTTGAGGGAAACCCACATAAACCTCCAGCAAGGGTTCCTACAAAAACATCCAAAAGTTCTTAGAGAAACTACTTCATTCACTAAATCCAAAATAGTCTCCCTATAGTAACTTTCAATATTGCTTTGTATTTTTCCACTTTTACCCCCTAGTATCTAATTTGTTTAGTTATTCACTTAGGGTCCTATAGTCATCCTACGTTACAATTAGTTTACATATTAATAAATTAGTCACCCACTCACTCGAGGGGATTCTCAAACTTTACACTATTTGCAGAATTATTCACTAAAATGAACAAATAAATATACATCCAAAAACTGGGGAATATAGCCATCAATTACAAACAATATACACATTTTGAACAAGAACTATGCTTGGAAGTTCAAAAAAGGCATATCAATACCTTAAAGCCAGATCGCTGAATTGCAATAGCAACTGCCTGAAACTGTGGATAATCCTTCAACTTAGAAATAACATATGACCTCCCAATCTGCACAAAAAATAAGAAATAGAGCATAAAACCTTTTCAGTCAAAACAAATTCAAAGGCCTACTGAAAAAAGAAACAAAAAGAAAACAAATGCAGTTGCACTCATCCATTGACGGGGAAAGAAGCCAGAAGGAGAAAATCATAGAGAAAAATATAAGCAGAAACAGGTGCATTTAATCAGAAAGAAGTTGAACCAATAGTAACAAGCTTTTGACCCAGGTAAAGAACGAGATCTGATTGGTGTTAACTTGAAAAATAAACTTATTGGCAGATATCCCAAACGGTAATGCTAATAAAAGGATGAGGTGTTTTCTTGTATGCACAATATAAATATAAATAGAAAATTCTTACGTATATATAAAGTTATGAAATACACAGGTTTCAGAAACTTACTGTTCTACCAAGGAGGAATGCAGCCGTGGCACCAATAGTAGCACCGATAGAATCAGCAACAAAGCCCACAGGCAACCCAAAGAGATAACCACCCCCAAGCTGGAAATTAACAACAGGTACCAAATGAAGTGCATTCACCAAGAGAAGATGAAAGAAAGCAAAATCCATTTACACTCATAATCCACCAATCAGAAAGGATCAGTTATAACTTGATACATTATGAAATACAAGGAAAAGAAGTATGAAAGTTTGTGGTACATGGGAAATAAAGATGGATAAAGTCAAACAAATCCTGTGCAGTATACAAGGGTGTATGCATCCTACGTTCCACCACAGAGGCCCACCAGTATGACAATACTAATGACACTGGTATTTTGCTGGAAAATGAGTTTCAGCCAGGTTGTTAAGCAAAAGCCTTGAACACCCTGGACTTCTTGTTAGTCCCAATCATCTTATATAGCTTTCCACATTTGATTGATACATCTCTGGCATTTACTATTACAGCAATGTTGCCAGAAATTTTGGGTTTGCATTGTGTGGGCATTGCAAGTGTTCTGATCTTTGACCATCCACTTGCTCCACAAGTGCTTCAAGAGGTTGCACCCAGGTTTTCTCACTGCTCTTTGATTGGCTTCAGCAGATTGGAATAGTCTCCTGTATAGTTATTGATTTGATCTCAGTACTTGATCTTCTTTTCTTATTTGGTTATCTTTTCTAATACAATGATCCTCTCGTATTAGAAAGACATGTTCAACATTTAGTTTGTATGTACATATGTATTGTTAGAAGAAAATGAGTCATCTTCTTAAAAAGAGGGAGTAAAAGGTTGAGTGGATGGTTTCTTATAAGAGAGTTAGGAAAATTACATTATTTATTTGAGAAGGGAAAATGGGGGGAGGGAGCACAAAATGATGCGTAATTAAATAGGTGTTTTTTTCTCCTAAAAAAAGAGAGTAAAATGGATAGAGTGAATGGGTTTTGTTTAGCAAATAGAGGAAATAGAAAAATGGGAAATTTTGAGGTTATGTCTGCCTTATCTCTCTCAAAAAAAAAGGTCGTCTGCCTTAAAAAAAGATAAATCTCTATGCTATGAGAGGAACTATACCAGGGCTATTCTCACAAAGAGAGAAGATAATATTTCTCTTTTGGGAATATATATAAATAAATAGTGTTGTATGCGGAATGGGTGTTTTGAATTCTATCATTATCATAGGTGGGTCCACGTAAGGTTAAAACTCAATTGGGTGGGGGCCATTCACTGATACCCTATCGACGGGGATCGGATGGGTGCCCTCCCCTTGATATTAAAGGATTCGCAAGTAACATCCCCAGCCTGAATTTTTAGGTAAGATTCCTTTGGGAAATTTTCATTATCTCTTGTTTTGGGCAGGTTTCCTTGTTGGCGTAGGACTCGTATATAAGCCATTGTTTTGGACTTATTTTGTTTTCTTTCAATTTTCATACAATGGAAGCCCTTGATCGTCATCGCCCATGGACGTATCCCTTAGTGGTGAACCACATAAATCTGTGTTCTTGTGCTTGCGGTTGTTTTTCTTCTTATTTGTGGTTGTCATCATTTGTGGTTGATCCTCAATTTCGTTAAAAAATTGGAAGTTTTTCTATTTAATTTTTTGGGTCACCTATAACACACACACACACACCGAGAGAGAAGTACCGGATTTTTATGCATCTGACTCCTCATTCACTCACTCACTCATTCAGGCACATGTGAATTTTGCATTCAAAAAATCAATTTAAATGGAGATTCACAATCTTTCTTATACCAAAAGCTATTTACATATATCCCAACTTTTTATATCTTCATCTATTGACATATCAACTAGCAAGTTTTAGGACTGTTGTAAGAGATACCACATGCACACAAATTGAGTTACATTGTTTAACTCCCAAGGGTCCGGCTAAGGGGCTACTGAAGCTACCTCCATATCACCAACATTAACTCATGTAATCGAATCCATGGTAGCTCGCTGCTCAACTTATTACCTACAAAATTCTGATCAATCTGCTTCGGCAATATAAAGCTATTTTTTTTTATCAAAAGTACAAGGTAAAAATCTATCTGATAATGACAATTTTGATTCCTACTTTACTATGTAATAAAAACACCAATTTTAGGGTTTGTTGTTGTGTTAGACACAAATCGACACATGGACATGCATGTCGACACATCCGAACATGCATGGCAATGTCACCCTTTATTTTAACAATTTTTTATTAAATAAATAATTCCTAAAAGAGGGTTGGTGTGTTCCATCCACCATACAGTACTTTGTTAAGTTGTTAAACACATCTATGGATTTTTTATAGTCTTCCCTCTCCCAAAACTACGTATAATTATTATGTATTAGATGGCTCCATGGCATATAGAAATGTTTATTTTTTACAACTTCTATATTTCTTTCCTTATTTTTAGTAAAATAAAATTTGAATTTAAATATAAAACTAAAATATTATATTATAAGACATGAGTACAGACATGTCTGCATGTCGGACTTCTTAAAGGCTATGTATCAGGCACCTTGTATCTATGTCGGACACCGACACACATGTTTGCGTCATTGTTACGTAGCTTCTTTGTTTTGTAGGAAAAATCCACAAAGATAAAATCATGTGAAAGAAGAAGGCTATGTTGCTTGGATTCTTCTAAACGGGTGAAGTAACCATGTTGGACACATGTTGGATTTCGACACGACATATTCTAGTGCAACACTTCCAAATTCTGTTTTTTGTTTTCTTTCCTTAATTGCAAGATAGTGAAGATACTATATAACAATTGCCATAGGTTCTGAGTTCTACATTTTACAATTGATGTTTTCTATGCAAAAAAAAAAAAAATAACACTACATATATGTTTTCTCTTCTTTTTTTAAGTATAGGATACAAATCATAAGAGATCCTATCATAATATTCACTAATATCCCTACTACTGTGAAGAAAAAAATTTACTTTATTTCACACTATTTAAAGTATACTACCGATGAATCTTTTTTTCAAGGTTCACCGAATTGGACACTCCGGACCCGTGTCGGACTCACATGTTCCCGTATCAATGCAACATAGGAAGAAGGTAACCTAGAATTGAGATTTGGCAATCATGGACTTGAATATTGAGAAAGTAGAACAACAAAAAATATTATATTATGTGAAAAGGCAGAAACTAAGAGGGAATTATTAAACTAATAAGTCATTGAAGATTAATTCAAAGCTTGTTTGTCTCAAGTATCAGGAGTAAGGACTCAATGCTTACAGTGAGTACTGAAGCTGGGACAGCCAAAACTGTTAAAGGGATGTAAGCAACAGCCCTGCACAGATTCCAAAAGGAATATCGGTTAAGGAACGAAAGGTTAATGTTTTGAACAACAGGAAATTTTATCAGCATTTGTGCATGCCTAATATGATGTTTTACGCTTTGTAATTAAAAAGAGGAAGCTGTCCATATTTTGGCACAACAAAGACTTGCTTTAATTTTTATCCCAAACATTAGAAGTTCCCAAAAATTGCTATCATTTAAAGCAATTCAACATTTCAACTGACATCACCACATTGTTTCCTTTGTACCCGTACTATCATTTAATGCATACATAAAATTTTGTAATATTATGCTTTATGTGCAAGAAAGCAAAGGAGACCATGGATCATCTATTAATTTGTTGTTCCTCTGTAGGAAAGATTTGGGATCATTTCCTTCTTCTTTTGAAATTTGAAAGAGTGTTCCCTTAAAAAATGGTTAACATTTTCAATGAATAGTCCATAGGGGCCATAGTACAAGAGGAATGATATGTTAAGAGTTTTTTTTTTTTATCGGTTTGTTTGGAATGAGAAAAATTGCCGTATCCTTCAAGACAAGACAAGAGGTTCCAAGAACCATTTATTTAACCTATTACATAGACAGATGGCACAAAAGAGCAAGCATTAGTAGCTTTGCTGCTCATAGCGGAAATAAATCTCCACCCCTGTAATGTTACTAGGCTTGGGGACTCAAACCACCTGATTTGAGAAAAACATAATGCTTGCCTTATTGAGGGATTTCCCTCCCATTAGTATATTAGGTGCATTTCAATCATTTTAAAAATTAGATTTAGGATATACTAAATCAATGGTTCAAATTAGTTTGAGTCCTTAAGTTAAGTTCCTAGGGTTTTATTTCCCTCCAAATAGTCATAAAGAGAGCATTGTAAAGAAACTTTGATGATAGAATGAAGTTTGGCCTTTAGGACTTTATTTGGTTCCTTTGTGAACTTTGGGATTACTTGGATCAGCACCCTACTGGAGGTTTTTCTCAGATTCCCATTAAGAAATCTAGACTCCGACGGTGATTGGAGTTCCTTCATTTTGTTACATCATTCTTCTTCCTGCACAGTAAGGATGGATTCTTCCCTATATCAAATGGTATCAGAGCACGTCTTTCCCTGGGAGATTTCAGACGGAGATTTGAAGATGTTGAATTGGGGTACTCATGATGTTGAGATAGCTAAAAGATTGAAGATTCTAGAAGATTTTGATGTTGAGGTAAATAGCCCAATCGAAATACTTTTATTTTCATCTTATTTAAAACAAATTTTAAGCATTGAAGGTTTGGGGTCACTACTAAATTTTGATGAATATCCAAAGGAAGAGGATTTCATCGTTACAATAAATTGGGAGTCACCACCAATATTAGATAATTAGAGAACACGATAGTGAATCTTTCTTTACTTGGAGAGCCTATTTACGATGAGGAACTTAGTAAAGACAATTGCAAATTCATCTTTGATGATGATATCATCAACAATGAAGGTAAAATCACGAAGCTTCGTAATTTTGATAAAGGTAGAAAGGATTATAATGGTTAAGAAGATTTAGTTGACAACATAGTCGGTGACATCAATCATTTGAGAAAATGGAAAAATGAGGGTTTTGATGTTGAAATGATTTATATAAGTGATGGATTTATGCATGATGATAAAGATTGTTCTTGTGAAGACGCGTTTGATTAACTGATTTACAAAATATGCATATGAGGATCATTTCCTTTTGAGATTTTATGTGTCACTATTCGCGTATATAAAAGAGACGATTTAAAAATATAGAGCAAACCAATGTGAAGGGAAGAACCAAAGAAGGTAAACCATGGATAGTTTTTTTTTTGATAAGTTAAGCCATGGATAGTTGTCGATCTACATCACCAACTACCACCAAAGAGACAAGATTGGAATATGACAAAACAAACTCGAGGACGAGTTTTCTCCAACCGGAGGACAATGATTTAGATTGAGAAGGCGTCAGTACATTGGAAAGTTTTATCCAAGATCTAAAACAGCTATCTAACGAGTTTTGTCCATAATTTTTTTTTATGTAGTTTTGTCCAGATTTTAACGTTTCCAGGGTTCAAAACTGTGTTAGAAATCTAGGTGTAATAGTAGTAATCGGATTTAAGGGTATTTTAGTCATTTTAAAAATTTTATTTTTGGTTAATTAAGGGTAATTTTAGTCGCACCCCATGAATTGTGAGGGCACCCGACCTGTTAAAAGCACCCCACCAAAAAAAAAATGTTGATAAGGTGTAGATTAGAGGAGGGTGGTTCCACAAATGTTCTATTCCACAAGTTTGTCCATCATCTCGACCCTACATGTAGAGCTTGAGCGGGCCTGTTTGCAGGTTGATCAGCTGATCCGAGGACAACGTTCTGATTGACATGAGATCGATTACTTTATGAAGCGCCTTGCAGAAGGAAAGGCAGTATGGAAGAGCAAAGAGCAAGAAAATGATACAGGCTGCTATTGAATCAATTGCAGTAGAACTTGATGTTGAGAGGAAATTGAGGAGACGCACCCATGGTTCAAAGTTGTTGGTTTCGTTTCGGTTTCGGTCGCGGGCGAAATCGAAACGTTTCGGCAGTTTCGGTGGTTTCGCTCCGAAACTTGATGAAATCATAATGAAAGAGTTTCGGTAGTTTCGGTCATAGTTTCGGTAGTAGTTTCGGAAGTTTCGGTAGTAGTTTCGGAAGTTTCGGTGGTTTCGGTCCGAAACTTGGTGAAACCAAATGAAAGAGTTTCGGTAGTTTCGGTTATAGTTTCGGTGGTTTCGGTCCGAAACTACCGAAATTGAGCCGAAACTTTGAATTTTCCGATACAAACCCGTATCTTGTATCGGTATGTACCGAAACCGAAACGTTTCGGTTTCGGCAGAATCTTTAAACTATGGACGCACCGAGAGCTTAAACAAGAAACTCGGCAAGGAATTGGCTAAGACCAAGACAGCTCTATCGAAGGTGGTTAAAGAGCTTGGGAGTGAGAAGAGAGCAAAAGAGATAATGTAACAAGTTTGTGATGAGTTGGCTAGGGGTATTGAAGAAGACAAGGAGGAGGTGGAAGATCTGAAGAGAGAGGCCGCGAAATTTCAAGAAGAGGATGAGAAGGAGAGAGAGTATGCGCTTATCAATAGGTGGGGTGCCTTCGATAGGTCGGGTGCCCTCACAATTCGTGGGGTGCGACTAAATTTTTCCTTAAATCAATGATTCACATTAGTTACTTAGTCCTTAAATTAGGTTTCTAGGATTTAATTTTCTTATAAGTCATTAAGAAAGCATTGTAAAGACTTTGATTATTGAATGAATTTTGCCGTTAGGCTTTATATAGTTCCTTTGTCAACTTTGGGATTACTTGGATTAGCACCCTATAGGAGGTTTTTCTCAGATTCTCGCTAAGAAATCCAGACTCTGACCGTGATTGGAGTTCTATCTTTTATTTTGTTAAAAGATTCTTCCCTATATCAACATTTAAAGGAGCTTATTGCATATTAGTATGAGAAAATATTTAGTTGCACCTAGAGATCAAGTGCGCAGAGATGGAGATTCACTGCTAGACCAAATAATAGAAGCTTAAGAAGCAAAATATATCGCAATTGACTTACAACACAAGTGGACCCCAAGGCCCAAGGTTTTGCTTGATCCATATCAAAAAATCCTTCAAAATCTGCAGAGAGAAGTACCATTTAGTACATAAGGATGTGAAGCAAGCAGAGAATAAAATCACCGAAGATCTTCACGAGATAGAAAAACTAAAAAGCAAACAGACT
The DNA here is from genome assembly GCA_035048495.1 of Euptelea pleiosperma. Classification (NCBI taxonomy): domain Eukaryota; kingdom Viridiplantae; phylum Streptophyta; class Magnoliopsida; order Ranunculales; family Eupteleaceae; genus Euptelea; species Euptelea pleiosperma. The sequence goes on from CM068546.1 coordinate 31,000,772, forward strand.
GAAAAAAAAAGTTGTTGGTTTATCTGATATTCCGATCTCTGGATTGTAAACTTCAAGAGATATCAATAAACTTCAAGAAAGGAGGATTTTCCATTACACTTGTCTCTTAATGCATTTTTTCCTTTCATACCCTTAAAAATGCCAACTAAATCTTTGACTATCTTGCTAGAAACAGCGTAACAATTTGATTTTACATGATCCCAAATTGTTCTAAATCAAGCTTTTAACATTCACAAGGAGGCTAACTCTAAGAATGATCTGCCTAAGAGTTGAATCAAGCAAGTATATTTAGTATGTAAAGGAATGAATTTCTGCTGAAATTATTATATCAATACAACCTTTGTTCTTGTACTTTGGCGTTAGCCAACTCTTTTAATACTCTGTAGCATCTTTTTATTTCAATTGTTAATATTGGAACATCTTATTACCACTTATACAGAAATCATGAAAAGCAAAAGGCCAAATTTCTCTACACTTTACAATTCCTCCATTTGTTTCCCCAAGTTCATCCAACAAATTAAAAAAAAATTCAGTAAACCATTAATTCAACTCCAAAGAAATAAAAAAGACAGTAGCACCACTCTGATGATTAAAACTTCAAAAATCTAACAACCTATACCAAGAAAGCTTCAACAACCGATTACCCAAAATCCCAACATCCCACCAACCAATCATCAAAAAGCCATATCAATCCCAAACTATACATTATTATTCCATCAACCCATCAACCTAATACCCTAAAAAACTAATGGAAGTGACACAAACAGTGATAAATCGTATTCAATTGATCATTTAATCCCCTAAATTATATATTCATGCCATAAAACAAACAAATTTAACTTATGACAGGGCATAAAAAAGCTAATAATCTGAAATTTCCAACAACCCATCAACCGAAACCGCCAAAAGCGCAAAAATAATGAGGAATTGAGGGAAAAAATAGAGATCCAGATGAGAAATTTTATGATACCTTTTCGATGGAGAGAGTAAAGCAAGCCGTCGTAATGGCGACCAAGAGGAGGAGGAGGAGGGCGATTCTGAAGACGGAGCCCCACGTGACCGCCATCGATAGCCTGCGACGCCAAGGCCTGCACTCCTCCTCGTCGTCCTTCGCTATCGCTTGCTTTAACGAAGACCTCGCCCTCAACCCTACAAGGTTTGCCAGATTTAGTTTTAGTCCCCCAAATGTAGCGGTCTTTCCTCACCCTTCCAACGCAACTCCTCTACCTTCCTCTCTACTAAAAGCCCCGCCAAATTTATCAGAGATTCTGCTTAACTGGCAGAACAATCTCACGCCCTTTTAACATCATCATTATCGTGGTCTCTGTGACTTTTTATCTTCTCTCTCTCGTTAATCCCCTTTGCAGACTCCCACTCTCACCGGAGACTTGGATCACACGGGTGTCATCAATCTTCTCACCACAACGCAAAAGCAAAGGGACTATTTTAAGGGCTTTTTACTGAAATGCCCATGCAACTTAAAATTGTAATTAAATGGTTTCTTTAAATATATTAGGGCAACTTCGACTTTTTCAGCTTCATCCGTTAAATTGCCACAATTTTCAGATGGGTCAGGCTCCAGGACTGGCCTTTTTTGACCAGCTGCCGTTACGTGACACAATATCGGCCACGTGGAACACTCTTAGAGGACTCTTACTATGGATGTTTGGCCAATACGTAGGTGGACCTACAAACCAAAAATCAGACTGATTAGTGATTTCTAGGCGTTGGATTGGACTTATTTTCATAGGTTGATCTCAACTGTGGGAATTTGGTTCCTTTGGATCTTTGCCCCTCCAAAATTAATCTTTCAGACTCCTTCAGTTGCAAAATTTCCAAATTTATATTGGAAAAAGATGTAACAAGGTACGCCTGAAACTATTTCAAATGCCGAAGCACGATTTTTATTACTCGCCACTATCATTTGGGCCCACTGACCGCATGGATGTTTATCCCACTCCTTGGTGGATATACATACCAAAAATCACCCTGATTGGTAATCTGTAACCATTAGATTTTAACACTTTGTAAGCCGTTCGTATAGCCGTTGAATGCAACCATTTTTTGAATATTAAAACCAACGGCTAAAAATCATTAAACAAGCTGATTTTTGGTATGAATCACTATTAAGTGATGGGCTAAACATCCATGCGGTCAGTGGGCCCAGATGGCAGCGGTGACTACCAAAACTGCCGCTTCCGCAAATGAAAAGATCTCAGGTATACCTTGTTACATCACGACCCTTTATATTTTGCCAAATGTTCCCCGTACGAGAGCCGGATAACAATTAACAAAGTTAATGGCAATAATTGCCCCTTTCTATGTAGGGGCAATTTCGTCTATTAAAAGACGTCCCAAGCAACAAAATCATGGCTCCGCTACCAGCGGCCGTAGTAAGATTTTGGTCAAGGGGCCACAATCCTTGTAGTTGGGATGCCACGTGGGATGCACATGCACCTTACACGTGGCATGCTCTTAGAGGTCACTGACCGTAGGATGTTTGACCCATCCCTAGGTGAACCTACATACCAAAATTCATCTTGATTATTCATTGATTGTTTTCAACTATGAATTTTGAGCATTATTTGGAGTACTTAGATCTAATGGGACAAAATCACTAATCAGGCTGATTTTTGTTATGTATGTCCACCTAGGGATGGGTCAAACATCCATAGGGTTATTGTCCTCTAACAGTGTGCTACGGACTCGCTCTTTGGTTATTGTCCTCAAAGTTTTGCCCCTGTAATAATAACGCTGAAAGCTAGGCTAAATGGGAGAAAATTTTTATGTTTAGCAGTTTTTTATATCATCGGGTCGGGGGGACCCCCCTTTTTGACACCCATTTTGGCATACCCACATATAAGATGAATCAATGGCTGATTTATGGTGGGGATGATCTCCTCACCATATAGATCACCCCAACAAAAAATCAGCCCATTCTGAAATTTCTAACCCCCTCAAATGTGGTTTTCAAGTTACACGGTAAAAATCTACGGTCCATAATTCTTCAGCTTCTAAACCAGTCTATGAATATCAGAATGATTTAAATTTTTGTGAGGATGATCTCCTCACCATAGACCAAAAATCAGCCATTGATTCATCCTCTATGTGGGTACACCAAATTGGTGTTTTCTAGGCATTGAATCTCAGTATCCAAAATAATTTTGGAATCTACAGTTGAAATTCTACCCATGTAAAAGATTCAACTCCATTTATTAAAAACTACAAATCTCACTGATTTTTTGTTTCAAGGCCATCTATGGATGTTTAAACATTTGTAAGGTTGTGGATCTCTAAGGTTGTGTTTGGTACCGCACCTTCAATGTGCGTCTTGGCTGAAGGTGTGCGTCTTGATTAATGACAAGTGTTTGGGTCACACCAAGGTGCACACCTTCGAAGACATGGTGGACCTTGAAGACGCGCGGAAGCGAACCTTCGAAGGTGCACCTCCTCTCTTGAGTCTTTGAAGGCACGTGTAATTTGAAGGTTCACTCACCACCCCCAATGGGCTTAGCCCAACTAATGTATGGCCCATTTATGGTGTGTGGGCTCACTTGACATACAGCACTTGCATGACCTATCAACGCCCTTCTATTATTTTGGACCCACATATGATCCATCAACTTCTATTCTTATGTGGGGCCCACGTGATTTATCAACTATAGTTATTATGTGTGGCTCAAACAAACTATTGATCTTTGTTCTTATGTGAGGCCCACATGATTTATCAACTCTAGTTATTATGTGTGGCTCAAATGAACTATTGATCTTTGTTCTTATGTTGGGCCCCGCGTGATCTATCAATATTTGTTCTTATGTGGGTCTCACAAGGTCGTGTAGAACCAAACGTTGGTCTTGACCTATAAGACACGGACCTTCAAGACACATGTCTTCGGTTGAAGATGTGCTATCAAACAGAGCCTTAGTCTTCATCGTGACATTTATAATTGTGGTCTACATGTACATATACAAACATGTTAGAACCTAATTTTTTTCACCTTAGACTGAACATTTTAACGCACGGAGATGTGAAGTGTTAAATGCATTCACATACAAATAGATGTGTAAAGAGTAAAACGCTCGTATTAATATAAATAATTAAAAAAAAAATTGTTGATAAGTAGAATAGATGGTAGGTAAGGGTGTCAATTTTACCCGTTTAACCAGAATCGAACTAAAAATAATGGTTCTAGTTCTAGGTAGTTTAATATGGAATCGAAACCGAACCGATAAGAATTTGAACCAATATATAAATAGTGTTAAAATTCTCATATTATCAAGATTGGACCCAAGATACCCGAAACTGGAACCGACAGAAATACATAATCGATTCCGATTCGAGATCCATCAGTTTGAGAACCGGAACCATTAAGGACTGGAATCAATAACAATTGGAAGCGTTAGTTCCAGTTCCGGCCACTTTAGGAACAGAACCGGAACCGACCTGTTGATACCCCTAATGGTGGGTGAGTGGGACATTTTAACAAATTGAAATATGAGGGGGGCACTTAAGTACTTTTGATTTTTTTTAAAGGGATTTTGAAAGTTGAGGGGCGGGCACATGTCCCCATCTGCCCCTTCCTGGCTGCGCTCTGTCCGCCACTATACACACACATTTCTTACATATAGTTCTTACATGAGGGGGTGGGACCCACATGGAGATCACATTGGACAATCCAACCACACAATGAGCTTTTCATGCTATAGTTACCCTCCTCGCAAAAAATTAGGAAAATTCAACATTCCTAACCTCATGAAAAAATAGACTTTAATTTGAAAAATCCAGACCATCCAATTAAACCATTATTTTGGGTCAATTTTTATATGGCTGGTGTTAAAATGAACTGATTTTTGGTGATGATTATCATCATGGCAAGAACAGCTCAATGTACGGTTGGATTGTCCAACATGATCTCTATGTGGGCCCCACATTTGGGTGTAAGAATTGGATGTAAGAAATGGGTTTAGCTCTAGACGGACTCATATATAGAGAGTAAACATGATCCACATTTTGTCATTTTTTTTTTCATGTCATCTATTCTACTAGTTAAAGAGCTAAGGCCCTTCTTACGTGCCTCACGCTAAACCCCAATATCCCACAAATGCCCTTAGTTTTGCTTCTTTTCTTCATTTTATCTCCTTGACATAAGCTTTCCAATCTTTTTGGTGCCAAACAACACGTCACCCTGTAAGCCCACATCACCATGCAGCTCATTCAATGTTAAAAAAAGTAAAATAAATCATTATTCCTAATATGTCCTCAAGTTCTTTAAATTGACAAAATTTGTTTATTTCAATTTTTGAAAGTTTTAAATTTATAAGGGTACTTTGGTCATTCAATATTTCAATCAAATCGCTTAGAAATACTAATCAAGCTGATTTTTGATTTAGAGGTCCATTGAGGGACCGGCCAAGCATCCATACGGTCAGCGTCCACTAAGAATGTGCCACGTGGCATGTGATTCTCATTGTGACAAGAATCTGTCAGAACGCTGTGATAGAAGTTTTACTCTTATGAGCAGAACTTTGCTGAGGGACGTCCCCACAATTTCAGCCACATGGCACACTCCTACAAGAACAATGATTGTATGGATGTTTAGCCCATCTCGAGGTGGACTGACATACCCCAGGTTGATTAGTGATTTCAAAACCTTCTGATCTTTATACCTCAGACTAAGAGCCTACATGTGTGATGCACTTGGACTTTACGCGTGGCACACTTTTTGAGACTATTTGTATGCAACCCGAGATACATTTTTAACTGTAGATTTTGAGCATTATTTTGGGTACAAAGATCCAAAGGTTTAAACTCACTAATCTGATTGATTTTTGGCCAATGACAAAACACCACCACCATGTGCTCTATGGACCTTAGACCATTTGATCATTACTCTTCAATTCCTGCCACGTATAGGACATTTTACGTAGAATAGGTTTTCTTTTGTTTTTTTTTTCAAAATTTGAATTTTGACACCATTGATGAAGCCATGAAGGACCATATTATGAGCAGCGTGGCACACTCTTGGAGACCATTGACCACATGGATGTTTGGTCCATTCTTATTTGGACCTACGTACAAAACTTCAATCTGATTTGTAATTTCTATCCATTGAATTAGAGTCATTTTCATGGTTTATTTTTAATTGTAGATTTCTATCAGTATTTGAGGTACTCAAATCCAAAGGTTAAAAATCACTGATCAAGCCTATTTTTGTTAGGAACATTTATCTCGGGATGAGACAAAAGGTGTGTCATGTGACTCACACGGTGACATCAACGTCGGTGATGGACGTGACTCATCAAAGCTTTTTAATGAGATAATTAGTTCACGTTGTGTAATAAATGCTTTAATAGGCGGGTTGAAATGTTAAAATGTGAAAGTACTAAAACGTCCCGAAAGAGTAAAATAATTACAAAGATGAAAACTTAATGTTTGTGAATTTTAAATATTTGAAGACTATTTTAGGAAGAAGTTATTCAAATTTTTATTGGAAAAAAGAGCATTTAATGGGTTGCAACTTACATATGCCCTTTTGACAATTATAAGACCAAAACACCTATGCTCATGTGAATTATTTTAAGATAACAAATGAGATAAAATAGGGGCATTTTGAGAATTTTAGCCAAAAGACAAAAATAAAATGTAGGGAGTTTATTAGTGGGAGAAAGTAGAAACTGGTGTCGTGAAGCCACGCGTCAATGGTATTGTGGATGGTCTGGTAGATATATACAGGCCCGGACTAAAACTTCTGTCACAATGGGATTGCAAATCACACAAACACAGTCAATGAGTTCTCGGCACATACACCTAAAAAGCAAAAGCACGTCGATACGTTGCAAAGCACTTGTGTACGTGCCGAGAACTCATTGGCTTGTGATTGTGTGATTTACAATTTCGTGTGATAGAAGTTTTACTCAGGCCCGACTTGACCATTAGGTAGATGAGGCGGTTGCCTAAGACCCCGACAGGTAAGGCCCCCAAATTCAGAAATTTTTAAGTGTTTCTAATATTTTTTTTATGAAAAAGCCCCACCCGTCCATTTGCGTCAAGTCCCTCCAATCACACAAGACTATGCTACAGCGCGAGACAAATTTAATCTGCAATTGTTTGCAGACTTAAAAGTATGCAAACATTGTATCCACCATTGAATTCTTCTTGAAAAACGTGTTTTTAATTTATAAAATATATATAAATATTTTGAAAACATTGAAATAACACATTTTTCAAGGGACATCTTTCTCACTTAGGTTTAGGGATATTTTTGAAAACATAAAAAGCCCCATTTAGAGTTTTCGTCTAAGGACTCAACTTGTATTAAGACGGCCCGGGATACATACCACACCAGCACTGGTTAGACAAGTTTTACCATATGACGCCCGTTTAATCTATTTCTAAACTTGAATAATAGAGTGGCGGACAAATTCATACCAATCCACAGAATGTTTGAATTTGGCGCAGACGGTATGTGAAGCGAGGCTAATTAACTTTCAAAATGCAATTGGAAGGGAAAAGTTTAATTCGAAAGGGTTGGCATGATATGGACCAGGCCATTTTCATCTTACCCAAGTCAAGGGTTGTCCGTCTGGTGGTCCAGTGGCATACCCTTTCCCTTGCTCAGAGAGGTTCTTTGTATGGTCTCGGGCCTCTTGGCATCTATCAATGGAAATGGTCAAAACTTACTTTCAGCCCTATATCTCAAGAAGGGAACCCCATCCCCATCATCCCTAATTGCCATAAAGGATAGACACCAATGTATTAAACCCAGACTAAACATTGAACGGGTGGACCGGCTGAGTCACCGACTCAACTGGTTGGAAGTTGACGCGCTTTTCGGGTTTTAGAGATTTTTTCATTTTAAATTTGAGTCATTGTTGACCGGACTGTAGTGGTACCAGTTATCCGGTTCAAACCGGCAGGTCCGGTCCAGGTTTTAAAAAAACAAAGCGTAGCCTTAAATCTGGCAGGCACTAAAGTGAGTAAAATCCCAACACCTCTCGACTTTGCTTGTTAAATATAAAAAATAAAAAAAATAAAAATGGAAAAAGTCAAGGGTGGTGGTGTAACAAGCTGTAGATTAAACCAAAAGCTTAAGCTAGCACCATTTCTGTTACTCTGCCCTAGCATCTGGGCCCACTCACTGCTTGGATGTTTAGCCCACCCTTTGGTGGATATACATTATACAAACCAAAATTCACCATGATTGGTAATCTGTAGCCATTATATTTTAGTACTTTTGTAAGATGTTATTATAGCCGTTGAATAACAATTTTTTTAGCACTAAAACCAACGGCTAATAATTACCAAACAAGCTGATTATTTGTACCAATGTGTATCATCAAGGTGTGGGCTATACATCCATACAGCCAGCGGGTCCCAGATGGCAGCTGTGAGTTACAAAAAGAGTTCTAACTTACCCTTTTGGATTAAGCTACAGCTTGTTACATCGCCGAAAATGTCAAACCTTCACCTTTTACTTTTGGGTAGTGATGCAACAAGGTATACCTGAGATCTTTTCAAAAGCCAAAGCGCTCTTTTGTTACTCACTGCTCCTATCTGGGTCCACTGACCGTATGGATGTTTAGCCCACCCCTTAGTAGACATTCATACCAAAAATCAGCTTGTTTAGTGATTGTTAGCTGTTGATTGTAGTACTCAAAACAATGATTAAATTCAACGGCTATATGAACGTCTTAAAAGGTACTAAATTTTAATGGTTTGAGATTACTAATCAGGGTGATTTTTAGTGTATATATCCACCAAGGGGTGGGATAAACATCCATGCGGTCAGTGGGCTCAGATGACAGCGGTGAGTAACAGAAAAATGTGCTTCCATATTTGAAAAAGTTTAGGCAATCTTTTGTCTTTTACTTTTCCTTTTATTTTTTTTTTGAAAAAAGATATAACAAGGTAAGCCCGAAACTGTTTCAAAGAAGCACGATTTTTGTTAGGGTTGCTCTACGGGCGCCTGCATCTTTTGGCTGGACACCCGCAAAGACAAAACGGCCCTCCTTCATTTTGTCGTTGGCAGGACACCCTCCTCTCTCTCTCTTAAAGCCCGAAGAGAGAGAGGGAGAAGGAGTGGGTGCCCAGCCAAAACAGAAAATAAAGGGGACTGTTTTTGGAAAAAAAAAATCTTCTTGTCTAGAATGTGGGTGCCCAACCGAAAGACGTGGGCACCTGTTAGAGCGACCCTTTTTGTTGCTCACCACTGTCATTTGGGCCCACTGACCACATGGATTTATGGTGGATATGCAGACCAAAAATCACCCTGATTGGTAATTTATAACCATTAGCTTTAACACTTTTTAGCACTTTTTAAGGTGTTCTTATAGCCGTTGAAAGCAACCATTTTTCTGAGTACTAAAACCAACGGCTAAAAATCATTAAACAAGCTGATTTTTTGGTATGAATGTCTATCAAGAGGTGGGCTAAACATCCATGTGGTCAGTGGGCTCAGATGGCAGCGGTGAGTCGGTTATTACCAAAAATGCCGCTGGCGCAAATGAAAAGATCTCAGGTCTACCTTGTTACATCACGATTCACGACCTTTTTTTAATTTTTTGGAAAAAGATGTAACAAGGTATGCCTGCAACTGTTCATTTGCGGAAGCGGCATTTTTGGTGGTCACCGCTGTCATCTGGGCCCACTGACCGCTTGGATGTTTATCTCACCCCTTGGTGGATATACATACCAAAACTCACCTTGATTGGTAAACTGTGACCATTAGATTTTAACACTTTTTAGCACCATTTAAGGCGTTCTTATAGCTGTTGAATACAACCATCTTTGAGTACTAAAACCAACGGGTAAAATTCATTAAACAAGCTGATTTTTTGTATGAATGTCTATTAAAGGGTGGGCTAAACATCCATGCGGTCAGTGGGCCCAGATGGCAGTGGTGACTACCAAAAATGCCGCTTCCGCAAATGAAAAGATCTCAGGTATACCTTGTTACATCGTGACCCTTTTTTTTTTTTTTAAGAAGATCCAACACCTTTCACCGCGATAAGACACAAAAGAAGGTTTTCAGGACCGACAAGAGTCTTTCTGTTGTCAACCAAATCTAACACGCAACGGGAGGATGGATCCAATAGGAATCGCATTACTACCTTCCAATGCTCTTCGACCCTTCGTCCTTACCAATGTTACCATTCACCTCAGATTCCAACACACTATTTGTTTATCAAAAGGCCCACCACTTTCCCATCTATTACATACACGCCACATTGGATCCGACAATCCACACTCCTTACTATTTAACGTTTAAACCGTCTGATCTGCCAGGCCGTTTACGTCGGTAGCTCGCCAGATACTGAGATATTATGCGCTGGTGTATCACCAAAAACTTTTATAAAAGAGCAGAATATTAATATTTTATTATTTTTGAAAAAATACTTCAATAATAAAAAAATATTTAATGTTAATAGTTTACGAACATTGTGATTTTTTGACTGACGGTTTTACCGTTATAACCAAGTTTTAAAAGGGGCAGTTATAACGTTGTAACGGACTGGGGGCGTTACCATTTTCCATTATAACAGCTATTATAGTAATATACAAGGGCAAAAATGGAAAATATGGAAAAATGAGGCTAAATTTCAAATTTCCAATAACATTTATAACGGAAAAAATGTAAAATAACAGAAGAATAACGGTCAATAACGGAAATAAGAGACATTTTTAACACGGTCGTCATTTTTGTTATAACGGAAAGGCTTAGGTTCCGAGGCCCCCTTTTTCTGACCCCTCTCGGGAGTTGTGTCCTTGGCTGTGGGATTCTTGAATCCTGAATCAACAGTTGTTGAGTGCTGGCAAAAAGTGAATGCCAGCTCAGTGCTATCAACGCCGAGAACACAACTACCTAAAGGGGTCAGAAAAAAGGGGGTCCCCTGAGCCCGACCCTAACGGAAAAATAACTGTCATTCTAACGAAAATAATGGTCGTTATTTTTTGAGCATTAAAATGGTAGACAATGTAACGGGGGAGGTCCTAATCCGTTATAAGGCTGTAATTTTCGTTATAACGGCCTTTTTTTAAAACCATGGTTATAATGGCATTAATAACGGCACAATCAGACAAAATAATTAAAAATTTGTGAAAGAGAGAAAAATCTCCATCCCAAATCAACCAATTGTAGTAAATCACGTGTATGCGCCCCCTTACAAAAATACATCTTTATCTTTGTTTGGGTCCCCTCTCGGAAACCCCACTTTCATACAACAAGAAAACGACACTGTAAGTCTGTAACGAATTAAACAACAAATAAAGAATGCCCATTCTATCCCCATATGATCTATGGCCCACCAACCTCATAATTTCACATGCACACGTTAGCAAGCCACCACCGATCTCTTCCTATTGTTTGGCATGTACAGTACACTGCTCCATCTGCGCATCTTAGTTCAAACACCTCCCACCCTCACTATCTTGAGCAGATGGCGTTGAGGATCACATGCCCCAGCATGAGATCAACGAAGTATTGGTGCCCAATTTCACCGTCCCTCCACTTTGCCTTCGCCGGTGCTCTTCCGTAATGCACCCCGTCGTTACACCGGTTATCATAGTGCCATGGGAACGTCATGTCAAAGTTGTCGATCACACCCGATAACAGACCCGCATTCTTCAATTTATCCAAAATTACCCCATTGAAAGCCTCCATCTTATGGGGATTGAATGCTAGATTCCTTGCATACCCACCCGTTGCAATCGTCGTCCGGTACAACAATTCCGGCACCCGCATTCCTCTTTGCTTCACTGATTCAAAAACCTCCTCCCAGAACTGTGCTGCATACTCTGCTCCTTTCACAAATGCTCGTATGTTCTTCCAGTATACGCCGTCGTGTAGTCCCGAGTTCATGATTATTGTGTCGGGCACTGTTGGTTCGGAGAAGTATTGCTTTAATAGATTCCGATACTCTTCATTTTGAAGGGAGTTCAACCCCTGATAATTCTGAGTTTCATTCCAATGCCCATTGAAAATGCTCGTGATTCTAACAGATTGATACTTGTTTTTTGGGTTTGTAAAATTCATGTCGAATCGTCTTGGGACTGATTTGATTTCGGGTAATCCGAGAACAAAATTGAGGAGGTTTCGGATCGAGTCGACGTGGTTAGAATCACCCCAGAAGAATATCCATCGGTTTTGTAAGCATTCCCAAGCAGAATCTGCAGACAAGATCCTAAATGAACAATGGGTTGAATAAACCCAACCATTACTCTCTATCGATGCTAATGAACCATTACACCATGGCTCCTGACAACGAAACTTGGGATTCAGGCACCGGTAACGACCATCGTGATCAATCTGACATTCCTCATTCTTGCCATGCCGGGTCCACCGGCCTGACCAGACACCCTGGATGAAATCAGATTTCTGGCAAGTTTGTAATTCAGGTAATACAGTTGAGCCTTTGTGGAATTTGATCAAAATTTGACGAAGTTCTCTATGGTAGGCAAATCGTTCCGGCGAGAATTTGAGCCCCTCGAAATGTCGGAAGAGAAGGACTATAGTCAAGTTGTATTCCCCAGCGAAGTCAGGATGAACTTGAAGTGAGAACGAATAAGAGCCATTGTCGAGATCTTTAATCGGCGGGCGAGATTTCCATGATTTGCCCGACAGGTCTATCTCGAAGTAGTCCCCACCTAAGCAGCGGGGATTCCCTGCATCATCTAAAGCATGGATAATAAATTCATGGATTTCTCCGGTGGGTAATTCGATCGAATTCTTATCATCGAGGCCTGGGATTGCAATTCCCACTGTTCGAGAATCTCGACAGGGTTCACCTCCTGGAGCTAACCATCTAGATAGGAGATTCGATGTCAAATTCGGTTCTAATTCAATCGAAATCCAACTCCAATTTGTCGTCGATGCCTGCTGGGCTTGGGGGAGTGTCAAATTCAAATGGGGTTCATTGGAGATGAGAGGAGAAATGGGCTCGAGTTGAGTCAAATTTGTTAATGGGTAGGAGCTATGGTGGGTCAAATTAGGAGTTGGAACAGCTTCGAACGGTGTCGAATTCAGAGATGAGTCGGAGCTTTGGTGGGTCAAATTCAGAGTAGGAACAGTTTCGAACCCTGTCGAATTCGGCAATGGGTGGGAGGTTTGGTGGGTCAAATTCAGAGTAGGAATGTCTTCGAACCATAACGAATTCTGGGATGGGTGGGAGGTTTGGTGGGTCAAATTCAGAATAGAAATGTCTTCCAACCGTGTCGAATTCTGCGAATGGTGGGTCAGATTCTCATGAATATGGGTCAGATTAAACGGGGTGTGGAGCTTCAGAGCAACATAGTCTCGCCGGTTCCTCCACGCTTTGACACCGTTCCTAATAGTACACCCATCAATGCTCCAAATGATCAACATCCCCAGAAAAACCACCATGGTTAAGATCGGAAACCGCCTTGGAAACCATGAACTTGGCCGTAAAATGTACGGTGAGACGGAATTCATTCCTTTCTCCGGCATCTGAAACATCATGGAGCAACCCCATAAATTGAAAAAAGAAAAAGGAAAAAAAAAAGAACAGATTTCTAGTTTTCTACATGTAATTTTTAATTTTCTATTTTCCAAACAGACATATTCCATATATAGTTTTCCAAGAAAACAAGAAATAATCTGCGGTTCTCGAGAAATAAAAATTACAGCAAATTGAAGAGAGAACTTACTGGTTTGCTTCAAAGTCGGAGCTTTTTTCGCGAGTTTGTTAAAAGCCTGTCTGACTGCAGATCCGAATCACAAATATAGGAGAAGTTGTCTCACTTTCTTTTTCCCTTTCTTGCTGTCCAAAAGCTTTTCAAGTTAGGTTTTTGAAGATCAAACCTTTCTCCACCTGAAACAACATTTCTTTAAAGCTAGGGTTTTGAAGAAAATAGTTTTTTTTTTTTTTTTTTTCTGCCTTTTACTCCTCTGCGTGGATCAGAGCTACTGCTTATAGCTCTTACCTCAATCTTTATCGTTTTTCTTGTTCTCCGACACCTTCGCACAATCGAAATGTTGCCAACAAAGAAGAAATTTTCGAATCCTTCTTTCTAGGCACGACTTTAAGCATTCAAACCTTCAAAACCTCTGTGCGCATTTTGTTTATTCATTCTTTAAATATCAAAAAATCTTCAGCTCCAGCTTTGAAAGATCAAATCTTTATTTTACCAAACTCCAAGTTCGATTTCTCATCACCAAAAGCCATGAAATCGCCATTGAAGGAAAGAAAGCTTCAAAGGACAAAATCTTAGAAAGAAATGCAGAGAAAACGAAGATATCTTTGGAAAAAGCTTTGAAGATTCAGAAAAGAAAAGGGTTTTGAAATTTGAAGAGAAGAAACGGAAAGGAAAACAAGATTTTCTGGGTAGAATCTAAAGGAGAGAAAAAACCAGGAAAAGTAAAGCTGGCTGGAAAGCTCCCCGGAAATTTTGAGGAACATAAAATTTCCACACGGGCAAGGTCCTTTTTAGCTTTCCCCAAAATATCCTTGTTTATGTAATAGAATGACCATATTATCCTATAAAAAACAAAACACCGACGCGGTTCCAGAAGGCAGTGTTGTCATTATAGGTGGGCATTTATGTCCTTATGTCGATAAGTCCTTGATCATTTTGGACTGCGCGCTACCGGCAGCCACGTGGCAGCACTTAATTGGTAAAGGTGGTTCCGATTGGGTGTATAGAACGCCTATCGTAATAGGAAAAAGATGGTTTATCATTCGCCGTTCATTGATAACGTCATTACGATTGGGGAACATGAGATCATTAAGTAAATCTTTGATGACGGGGGCCGACATCAACGTTAATGACGGACCAGGTATTAGCCATGTGGCATACTCTTAGAGACCACTACTGATGTAATGGATGTTTGGTCCATCCTAGGTGGACCTACATACAAAAAAGCATCCTGATTAGTGGTTTCTAACCGTTGGATTTGAATCTTTTCGTGGTTTTATCTCAACCGTGAGATTACCTATCGAGGAATCTTTCACTTTCAGAAATCCGCCGAAAGAATCGCTGATTTCGAAAGAGTAGGTCCACCTAGGGATGGGACAAATATGGGTAAGACTTGCCTGACCACCGACAATATAAGCACGTGGCATTTTATTAGAGGACACTGACTGTATAGATGTTTGGCCAATCCCTAGGTGGTCCTACAACCCAAAATCAACCTGATCAGTTATTTCTAAGCGTTAGTTGAAGTCATTTTCGTTGGTTGATTTTAACCGTAGGAATTTGAGCGTTATTTCCGTACAAAGATCCAAAGGTTTGAAATCACTAATCAGGTTGATTTTTGGTTTGTAGGTCCACTTACGGATTGGTCAAACATCTATACAGTCAGTGTCCTCTAATAAATTGCCACGTGGCTTATATTGTGGGTGGTCAGGTAGCTATCTGATGATGGGTAGTCAGGTAAGTCTTACCCGGACAAATATCCATACGGTCAGTGGTCTCTGAGAGTATGCCACGTGGCTCATAACATAATTCCACACTTTTTAGAATTTAGACTTTTCTTAGAGGTCTAAAATGTCTGAGGAGAGTAAAACTTATGTCACAGCGTTGTGACATATGCTTCTGTCACAATGAAAATCACAGGTCACATGGCACACTCTTAGTGGACTCTGAACGTATGGATGTTTGTCCAGTCCCTAAATGGACCTCTGAACCAAAAATCAGCCGGATTAGTGATTCCTAAGCACTCACGGCTGCCATATGGGCTCACTACCCGCATGGATGTTTAGCTCACCCCTCAGTGGACATTCATACCAAAAATTAGCTTGTTTTCGTTGATTTTTAGCCGCTGGCTTTCATACTCAAAATTAATGGTTGAATCCAACGGCTATAATCACGCCTTAAATGTACTAAAATCTAGTAGTTACCGATTACCAATCAGGGTAATTTTTGGTGTGTGTATCTACCAAGGGGTGGGCTAAACATCCATTCTGTCAGTGGGCCCAGATAGTCAGTGAGTAACAAAAATCGTGCGCCAAAAAACATGAGGTATGTCTCATTGCATCTTTTTTCCAATGTGAGTAATTCAGGTCTATCTGTTTAGAACTGATTCCAAGTAACTATTTTAAGTATCTTGAAAGGATAATTCAAAATTTAAATATATATTATGGGTCGGGCTCAGGGGACCACCATTTTTCCGACCCCTCTTGGTGTTCGTGTTCTTGGCCATGGATTTCAAGAATCTAACAGTGGTTGTCAACGCAGAGCTGGCGTCACTTTTGGGGTCGCTGACAACCACCGTTGGATTCATGAAAATCCACAGCGGAGTGCACGAACACTGAGAGGGGTCAGAAAAAGGGGGTCCTCGGAGCCTAAATCATATATAGTAAGAAAATTTCTTGATAACTTACGCAGTCACAATAGGGTCATATTCCAAGGACCCCCACTTTGGCGTACCCACATAGAAGATGAATCAATGGCTGATTTTTGGTGGATGATCCCCTCACCATATAGATCACCCCTACAAAAAATCAGCCCATTCTGAAATTTTGAACCCCGTCAAATGTGGTTTTCAAGTATCACAGTAAAAATCAACGGTTCATAATTCTTCAACTTCTAAACCAGTCTATGAATATCAGAATGATTTGAATTTTTGTGAGGATGATCTCCTCACCATAGAGATCATCCTCACCAAAAATCAGCCATTGATTCATCTTCTATGTGGGTACGCCAAAGTGGGGGTAAAAAATGAGGGTCCCCGGAGTCCGTCCCATCACAATATTGATTCATGCACAATAACATTACTTTAATCAAATAAAGTAAATTTCACGTACCCGTAAATATCTCCACTACCAATCTGATCTTGGCCTTGTCGTATAAAATCCCTCGATCAAGTATTCAAGAACTTGTTGATGCAGAGACCTGGAACCCTAACTTTTGAGTGAGTAAGCAAAAATATGGGACTTCCCCTATTTATGATTGATCTTATAAGTCCCACTCATCAAAGAAAATTGAAAGAATTAGAGTTGCACTTTAAATTCTTTAATTAAAAATTATTATTCAGCTAAAATTTCTCTTTCCTTACACTAAAATTTCTCTCACACCAACCGATTGGAATCTTGGAATTTATTAAATCAGTTTTCTGGAACCAATAAGAACCAGAACCATTGCTAACCCGACTGGAACCGACATGTTAGGATAATTTGTGGGTCCAATTCTAGTTTTCTTTTTTTTCCCTTAAATTATATGATGATGATTCCTGACCGTCAAAAAGAATGGAATGGATCGGACAATTTGTGGGTCTAGGGGATCTTCTTTTAAATCTCTATCCTTAGCAAAAACTTCCCACTTGGTCCATAAAAGAAAAAAAAAACTCTATCTAACCCCACTTCTACACCCACTAGAGTCAAAGGCCCGTGCTCAGCACAGGCATTAAAAAAAAATTAATAATATTTCTTTTTGCACTCTATCAATATATATTTGAAAAATAATAATTGTTAAATAATGTTTTAATCGGAAATGCGTTTTATTGGATGTAGTGTCTGACTTGTGGAAGTTCAGAGAGAGATTTTAGGGAGAGAATCAATAATAGAAATTGTAAATAGAGATAATGGAAAGAATTGTTGTAACCTCAGAAGGAGAGATTTAATGGATTTAGGTCGAGATCTTATCCTCCAGCTAGACGGTCGATCTCAACCACCCACACCCGATTTTAGCAAATGCTTTGACGGAAGAGGTGTCAACAGGTTGTTTCCAGTTCGGTTTCTAAGGTGGCCAAAATCAGAACCGTTAGTTCCATTAAATCGGTTTCGGTCCTTAACAGTTTCGGTTTTCAAAATGATGGATCCGAAACAAGAGCCGATTATATATGTAGTTTATGTCAGTTCCAATTCTGATTCAGGTTCCAGGTATATTGGGTCCAATCTTGATAATACGAGAATTTTAACACTATATTTATATATCGGTTCCAAATCTTATCGGTTCGGTTCCATATTAAACTACCCAAGATCCGAATCATTATTTTCAGTTCGGTTCCAGTCTGATTTTTTTTAATCCGATTTGGTTCCGATTAAACGGGTAAATTGACACTAGTTTATTAAAAAGTGGTGAGGATATGATGAAACATGGGATAGTAGAAAATTTTAAGGAATTGCTATTATTAGAAAATGGTGAGAAAGAAATGTGGGGTGATAACATAGCACATAGATAATGTTTCAGTTCCTGATGCGGGGTTCTAAATGTAGAGAGTGACTAGGGGTGTCAATTTTACCCGTTTAACCAGAACCGAATTGGAATCGGAACGGAAAACACCAGTTTCGGTTTCACATTTTTGGGAACCGATTAAAAAGTAACCGGAACCAGAACCGACCTGTTGACACCCCTAAGAATAACATGTCAACATGATGTGGATGAGAGAAAAAAGGCTACTGCCCACTACTCTAATTTAGTACAGATTGAGATATATAGATATAGATTAGCCTTAACTAATCTATATTACTAATTTTATACTAAACATCTCGTGTCCACTTATTTTATTTGGTTGTTGATCAAAACTTATTTATGTCATTTTACTTGTCTTGTTTATATTAAGACTCACAAGACACTTTTAGGTGTTTCGAGATACTTTATCCTTAGTTTTTTCTATAAATAACCCTGTAAGTATAAAAAGTATGCTTAAACTTAAGGGTTTTTTGTCTTTTCATTTGTAGAAATTAAGGTTTAAAGAATGGCCGTTATAATGGATTCAGACCTCCCCCGTTACGTTATTTACTATTAAAATACTCAAAAAATAACGGCTGTTATTTTCCGTTATAACGAAAATAATGCCGCTATTTTTTTGGAAAATTTGTGAAAAAACGGCTGTTATTTTTGAAAATTTGAATTTCGACGCCAATTTTTCCGTTATATTCTATTTTTACCCGATAGTTCGATTCGTTATAATTGCAGTTATAACGGAAAAGGTAATGCCCCCAGTCCATTACCTAGTTAGTAAATTAGCATATTATACACGTTTAATACCCGGATTTTTTTATTTTTTTGAAGAAATGTTTAATACAGCCATATAAAATAAAAAATCAGAAAAAATTACGAATTTTAAGAATATACCAATACAACACGTATTATTCGCGTTTAATACATGATTTTTGTATTTTTTTAAAATAAGAATGTATTAAATGCCCACATAAAATGAAAAAAATTGGTAAAATTCAGTCTTTTCAAGACCAAGTGAGTATAACATTCAACAATGACTGAATTTTTGACTGATTTTTTTATCCCAAAACCGAATTAAACTCGAACTTTTCCCGTTTCGAATCTTTGCCGTATACCAAATTGCTAATTATGGTCCGTTATACCATTATAACGGCCCCATTTAAACCTTGGTATAAATCATTACAAAGTTTTTTAAATTTGTATCTAATGTCGAAGGCCATGGATGACTCAGTTGAGTTACGGGCACGAAAGTGTTAGGTCACCAACCAACCACATAAGATCCATTTGCATTGATGCCATGAATCAACAATCTTCTTCCTTGTGTCATAATTGGCCTGATTAAAAGTAGGACCACCCCCATCATTTTACTCCTCTGCCTGGTGGGTCCCCACAGTTGCTTCAACAATAACATTGAGCTGTGTGAAGATATGCGGCAGATGATCCTGAAGCGGACATTTTATTGTCCACTTTAGTCACATATCATAAAAACTCATCGCTTATTATTTTAGTGAGATTTTACCGAAGGATGGGGGTAACAACAAAAAACAAATTTACCGAGGAGAAGTTTTCTTATGGAGCTGTGGGGCGCATAAATTTTTTCGGGCCACTGACCCATGAATGATTAGCCGACCCACCCCTTGATAGATCTACACACCAACAATCAGCCTCATTGGTGATTTCTACCCATCAGATTCGAGCACTTTTAATGGGGTGATTTCTAGCTGTTGGATTTGATTTTTTTTTTTTTTTTTGGGTACTAGCTCGGATTGAATTGCTAGAGATCACCAATCAAACTAATTGTTGGTTTATAAGTCTATCAAGTGGTGGGCCAATCATGATGGGTCAGTGGACCCGAAAGAGTGTCACATGGCATGTTATGTGCCCCATAGACCTGCAGGAAAAATTCTCCGCTGCGTCCAAAATGTACTCCCAGGTGAAATATCTTAAAAACTCAGCGCTTTTATTTTTTAATACTTTCAAATTCAATTTTCAGTTAAAACGTATTAACAGTCAAATAACGGCCGTTATAACTCTTGGATACTTTATAATGTATTTAATTAAATACAAAGTCACATAGCTTTGCTACGTGGGGCCTCCACAGCCATATGTTACTTCATCAAAACGAACCATACTCATCCACCGTGATTGACGTAAGAACTTCGCTTCTAAAGACTTACTTTTGACAAGTCACATTAAGTTCCAGCCATGTCTGCCCCCTAATAAAAGTCTTATCATGCGGATTTGCATCAATGATCAATTATCAATCTACTCGGTGTGGGACCCATTGGTGAGGCGCCTACTATCCTCTTTTTTTGACTAGTTAAAATGTTAGATTGATCATGAGGACTACAGTAGATGGACACCATTGGATCATAAGTTTATTTTTTTGGGGTTGGTTTGGGTGAGAGAAAATTTTCATCCAACGTCCGGGTACCACCTAAAAACGCCACGTGTCACATTCTTAGAGACTAATGACTGTATGGATGTTTGGCCCATCCCTAGGTGGGCCTACAGACCAAAAAAAGCCTGATTAATAATTTTCAACTGTCGGATCTAAGTACCTCAAAATAATACTCGAATCCCATGGTTGAAAATCAACCCATGAAAAAGACTGAAATCTAACTGTTATAAACCACCAATCTGGATGGTTGGATGGTTTTTTGTTGTAGGTCCACATAGGGATAGGCCAACATCCATACGGTCGTTGGTCTCTAAGATTATGCCACGTGGCATTTTTACTTGTTGCCCGGATGCCTGGATCAAAATTTTTTTGTGGTGGGTGGGGGGAGAGATTTAAAAAACGGCCGTTATTACGGTAACGCCCCTACTCCATTGCTTTATTTTGAAAATAAAAAAACTACAGGTTTAGCGTTGTCAAGAGTATTATGACCGTTATTTACTTCAGATGTGACCATAATAACGGCCGTTATAATAGTCACAACCGTAACGTTAAGTGACCGTTACATTTATTATTTCCCTACCATCTATCTGTAATCACCGAACCATAAGATAAAAGCATTAATTGGAGTACAATGAAGTGTAAGAAGGAACGACTTCCAATGCTGTTTGAAGGCCAGCTTTTTCTCCCCAAAACACTCACCTGTGTACGTATGCGGCGAGGCCGAGGTGGTCCGTCCGTACAAAATACCCGTGCCGACATCTCCTGCCCTGTCATCGAAATTTTACTCCAAGCCCCCCCTACAGTAACAATCATAAACAACTTTATTAAATGTTATGCCGTGTTTGGCGACGGCTATAATTTTGTTCCTAAATAGATTTTCTCATAAAGAGAATAACTTAAATCTTATCGAATGGTTTGGATGTTCTGTTTGGGAATAGAACAATTTTAAGCTTGAAAATAACTTAAAAAAGGAACTTCAAGTGGATGAAAACATTATGGAAAAAATGAAAGTGTAGGTAGAAGGGGAGAAATCGGAAAGGACCAGTTGGAGAGAGCAAGGTTTAAAGGGCCGTTATAACGGTATAGAGGACTGGGGCATTACCGTTTTTTCTGTTATAACGAAAATAATGCTCAGGGGCAAAAATAGAAAATAACGGAAATAACAGAAGATAATGGAAAAAATGGTGCCTGAATTCAAATTTTGAATTTCAGATTAAAAAAATAGCGGAAATAACAGCCGTTTTTTTCTCAAATTTTTCTAGAAAATAACGGTAATTATTTTCGTTATAACGGAAAAATAATAGAAAATAACGGCCGTTATTTTCTGGGCATTTTAAGGAGTATATGACGCTATCGTACAAAGTACGGTCCACACCATGCCACGACAGCATATAGTTATCAAATCTCCGTTTAAAACCCGACTTATTTTTTTATTTTAAAAATGTTTCAAATCATGGTGTTTTCAAAGCATCGGGAAAAAAACACGAAATATTCAATAATCCGAAATTTCATGAATAAAACTCATTTTTGTTTTTGTAAATTAAAGAATATATATTTTTATTTATATTATGTTACCAATTTTTGTGTTCCTAAAAATGTTTTTAAAAAATATTAATCCTACCCATTTGAAGACATTGATAAATGAGAAATATGTTTTAAAAATTATTAATGTTGTTTATATTACTTACATGTAAGGCGGCATTTGGTACGTCGGCAAATTACTTCCGAGAGAATATATTGTCGCAGTCCATCAACTTCACGGCCAAATATCCGAACATCAAGATCTTTTAAAGCGTTTGGCAACCATATCATTTTCTCGTCAAAATATTTACCCACCTAATTTTCAGTGTTCCGATGGCGTAGGCAAATTTGTGGAAAGTTATCCAGCACACTACATAAGTACCATAATTGAAACTTGTCATAATGAAACAATGTCACATGGCCTTAAAATTTTTTTACTACAAAGAGCTATATGTGTGTGGGACCGGCTCATCGCATACTTTGATGTTTGTTAAACAGAAAAGTTGTGATATCACCGAAATTAATCTTTGTACACATGTTCATGATCTGAACCGTCCAATTAATGGACCAATCGCCTAAATAACAAAGTCTATTATTTTTATGGTGATAATTAGCTTGATTTTTGGTATGTACAGATGGGCCAAAATGGGTGTGACACATGTCATATTAGTAAATATACGAGGCGTCCAATGTTCATAGAGCTAGTGGGCCCAAAAAAGTGTGCCATGTGTCATATTGGTAAATATATGAGGGGGAGGCTAAATATTTTTGTAAGAAAATGCCTGGCGAGCCAAACACAACGAAAAGTGCATTTGCCCAAGCAAAAATTTTATTTTCCTACGAAAGTGGCCTAGCAGACGCAGGGTGAGGGAAATATTCTGAGTGTTGTTTTTGCTTATTTGCTGTAGTTCTACCCAAATCATTTTAAATGAGCATTTTTCAATGGGTGAAGTTTTGCCGCATCACAATTTGCTAACTTGGAGATATCAGAGTGCCTTGAGATTCTTCTGATGATCAACCCTATAGCACCAATGAGATGGTTTTGGATGATAACTACATTTGATAATTGGTCCTTCTCTTCGCTCTCTTGCCGCCAATTCTACAATCCAACTGTGACCACCTTGTGTGTTATTGTGCAAATATTAAGCATGATCGATATCCTCAAGGGACGTCGTGGCATTTCGCGAGCTGACGGCACATATTTATCAATGTACAACTGCTCATTGGCAAGTGGACAAGAGCTGTCACCTCTAATTTGGTGAGGTATAATAGCATGCTTCCACAGCATATAGCTCCATCTACCACAGGTAAGTAATCTTACCATGGGTGGAGTAAGGTGCCATTTCGGGAGTAAAACCTAAATGACCACCTACAATACGACCCATGAGCTAGGCACACTTTGCCAATCGCTATGTGGACCTACAAATCAAAAATCAGCCTGATTAGTGATTTCAAACCTTTCCATCTTATACCCCAAATAATGGACAATAATGCTCAAATTCACACGGTTAAAATCAACCCATGAAAATGCTCAAATGCAACACATACTGATTTTTGGTTTGTAGGCCCATATGGGAAAAAATTCGCTGGTCCCGGGGTTTGAAGGTTCCCTCCCAAAATGTTTTGACACGTACCCTTTATTAACCACCCTTAACCAACTAACCAAGGGTTAACGTGGGTTGGGTTTAGGCCTTGAAGTATGTGTCAAACATTTTGGCAGGGGACCTTCGAAGTTTGAAGGACCAGGGACGGCAAATTTTTTCTCAGCCTATATAAGGATTGGCCAAACATAAAACATCCATAAGGTCGACAGAGTCCTCTAAAAGCATACCACGTGGCTCATATTGTGGACGGTCATATAAGTTTTTACTCCCATTTTGGCCGGGTGAATCGTGTGACAGCTCACTTTAGCATCACTAGGTGCCATTTCGGTGGTGTGATGGCACGAGTAAGGTGCCATTTCAGCAAGGAGATGGCATGCTTTATTCTCATTACACTTTTTTTTTTTTTTTATAGATAAAAATTCATTTTTTAAAGACCTTGGAAGCTGAGAAGGCTTACCAAGGCAAAAAGGCTGGAAACAAGGTGAAGCAAAAACACAAAACAAAAGACTCCCAAAAGACATGCATGTTTTATTAAAATAAGGTGTCATTTGGGACATGATTTGTAAATTTCGCAATCTACAGAAAGTGGGTGATAATAACCGTCCATCCCACAAGGATCTTCAGTCGTTACAGATAAGGAAAGATCACGCAGATCACAACTGTCATAGATATGGCAAGATTATAAGGTGAGTTAGTGCAGACTTTTCTAGTTACTGTGTCAGTTGGAAATAAATCACAAACCAGAGAATGCTAAAGAACAGTTGCAATGTAACTACTAAATGAAAAGTACTTGAAACAGTAATAGCAAACCAATCCGACTATGCGGGACCTACAGTAATAACTGCTGACAGTTGTTTCGTGATATACTGGAATCAATCTAGAACTATGTTTGTCTTTAAATTCCAACCTACCAAATTGAATCTCTCTCTCTCTCTCTCACACATGCATGAGGTAGTACTCACCATCGGTAGGTCATTAGGTCCCACCCAAGAGATCTCGAAAGGCAAAAAGATTGATATATTCGGATAATATAAACTAAGGTTTAAAAATCAGCCGTTATAATGAAAATAATGGCCGTTATAACGGATTCGGACCTACCCCGTTATGTTAGGTACCGTTAAACTGCCATTTTTTTATTTTTTTTTCTTTTTTTCTGTTATTTTTCGTTTTTAAATTTTTGAAATTACATTTTCAAAATTGGAATTTCAGAGCTCTTTTTTCCGTTATTTCCATTTTTGCCCCTGAGCATTTTTTTCGTTAAAACGGAAACGCCCCCAGACCGTCATACCGTTATAACGGTCCCTTTTAAACCTTGATATAAACAATTCAATGTTTTGCATTTTTGGGAAAGTAAACGATAGAAATTATTCAAAAAGAAAAGTCCATAGATCGTATGGTTAGGATCATCTGATTGAGTCTACTTTTGGTCTATGAGGTACGTTCTCCCACTCTCCCTGATGAGTACCACAGATTTTCTTGGGAAAAGCACGAGGCCAATGTCTTGATATATGTATATAGACCATTGATTGATTTATTGGGCTGCTCGCTAGATCGTCTGTCTAATGTTTTTTTTTTTTTGACAATCAAGAGTCCGATACGTCTGATGGTCGACATTACCTACTTTTTGTGAATGAGGGTATCCTGATCCTAGTTATTTTAATACGCGTATCTGACGTATTTTTAATAAAACATATGACACGGTTGTCTTGTTCAAAGATTCGATAAAATTTGTATAATTTATACAGAACCATATTGTGTCCGTACCGGGTCGGCATTCTACAAAAACTATTCCCGAATTATCTAGAAAAAGTAACAAAATGCATAAAAAAAAGGGTCGGGATCGGCGGACAACCATTTTTGACAACAATTTTGACAACCATTTGGCAGACCCACGTAGAAGATGAATCAATGGCTGATTTTTGTTGAGGACGATCTCTATGGTGAGGAGATCATCCACACAAAAATTCAAATTATTCTGAATTTCGTGGACTGGACTGGTTTAGAAGTTGAAGAATTATGGACTGTCTATTTTTTCCGTGTAACTTGAAAACTACATTTGATTGGGTTAGAAGTTTCAGAATGGGCTGATTTTTTGTTGGGGTGATCTATATGGTGAAGAGATCATCCTCACCAAAAATCAGCAAATCAGCTATTGAATCATCTTCTGTGGGTCCGCCAAAATGGTTGTCAAAAATAGTTGTCAAAAATGGCTGTCCCCTGATCCTGACCCAAAAAAAATGCACATTATTTTTAATTTCTTGATACTTTTTATTTTATTTTATTTTTTTGCCGAAATTTTAAACCTATTTTCAAATGACAACTCCAAATTATACTCCAATTTTTAACTATTTTTTGCAGCATGCTCCTGCTCCTGCTCCTGACTCAAATTAGTGTCCTTATTCCTTACCGACCATACTGCTTAAATCCACGGCGATATGGCACCCAATATCCGCAACTATAATTAACTCTTAATTGTGATACCAAAATAATGTTAATCTCAACACAAAGTACACTAATTTGAACCAACTCCATACACTGATTCAGATAAAAAAAAAATATAGGAACTGAGAACAGGTTGCAATTCGACCTACCTCTGGTAAATTAATAAGAAAAAGAAAAAAAATGGGAACAAAATAATTGGGAGAAACAAAAAGTAAATGAAAAGCACACAGAAAAAAATGCATATTATATTACTTCCATGGATCATCCCACCCTTTGGGTCCCTCTGTTTTAACAAAGTTTACTATGGCCTGAACTGCTTCTGCAACCCTGTTAGAAAGAGAGTGGTTTCCCCATTCAATCTCAACTTTCTCTGCTCCTCCCATGGCTCTGCATAATCTGCATGAGACCAACCATCAACACCATCATTAGATCACAAAACTTCATTCAGGGAAAAAAGAAACATGCCGAAATCGTGCATCTGTGTGTTAATGTAGGTTGAACACATTAAGACAGGCCAGATACTGACATTTTTTCTTACTATAGGTAGCTGGGTTCGAACCAACAACCAAAAATGGTTTTGATACAGAGACCATCCAATTGAGTGACCGGTACTAACTTCAAGGCTTTCCCATCTGGACGAACAAGATATGACATATGAGAGAGTTTTTACCTTTCAACCAACGCTTTCTTATC
Organism: Euptelea pleiosperma; assembly: GCA_035048495.1. Classification (NCBI taxonomy): domain Eukaryota; kingdom Viridiplantae; phylum Streptophyta; class Magnoliopsida; order Ranunculales; family Eupteleaceae; genus Euptelea; species Euptelea pleiosperma. The sequence goes on from CM068546.1 coordinate 31,027,572, forward strand.
AACATACTCTGGCACGTACTCATCAGCCATGGAATACATAATCTGCAGCGAACACACACCTTGAGTAATTAACTTACCATTACTAGCGGTTAGGAATTAATACACGAAATAGCATCCTTCAGGTTAGTATTTAAAGAAAATGATAGAGCATGCTTATAACTAGACAGGTGAATGTTGTGACTGATCATATGGTTAACCAAGAAGTGATGCACTAGGGCTGACTTGCATCCAAGATAGACTGCTCCTTACCGCTCTTTTGTGATTTGTGTGGATATTTTAAGCATACCTTAAGACAACCAAAAACGCTGCCCAAATTGGCCTACCTGGCAAGGTGTGTTTGACATATGTTCAAGTCTCATTCTCAGTTGGTCATCACTAAGATCAGAACTGAACATGTCATCGTCCCCCATGTACGCACAAAGGGAATGATACCTACAAGGTACGCAACATTTTCAGTAAAGGGAAAACATGTTACTCAAAAACCAAAAGAAAGTTAAGTACGGAGATCATAGCTAAAGAAATGCACCATTTTGCTTTTGTAGGTTAAACTAGTAACTTAAGCGAATTATAAGATGGTGTAAAGTAAATTAGGGTTTTGAGATGGGAAGAGGAAGGAGAAGAATAGAGAGAGAGGAGGAAGTCAGACTGGTATCTTGAACTTACACTAGTTTATTTTATATACTAATGATGTAATAAAGGTAAAAGTACAGAAATACCCTAGTGTAACATTAGCACTCCCCCTCAAGCTGGAGCATATATATCATACGGGTCAGGATCAGCTGACCAACTTTTTGGACCAATGCCTGAGCCACCTACTCTCGGGTGTCAATTTCAAGAATCCAACAGCGGTTGTGAAATGGCAAAAAGTGAATGCCAGCTCAGCACGCCATCCACCATTGGCTTCTCGAAATTGACGCCCGAGAACAGGTGTCTCGGGCATTGGTCCAAAAAGTTGGTCAACAGAGCCCGACCCATATCATATATACCCAGCTTGAAACATAAGGTCAATCGTTTGATTATCACAAAACAGAGGAATAGGGAGATCAACTGCAAATCCTATCTCCTGGAGAAGATTCCGCAGCCATGTTAACTCATATGTAGTATGAGCCATAGGCCGATATTCTACTTCTACGCTAGATCGAGCCACCACATTTTGTTTCTTACTCCAGCATGACACAAGGTTCCCACCAAGGAATGTGCAATATCCTGTGGTAGATCTATCAAATGATGAGCTAGCCCAATTAGCATAGCCTTCAACACGCAGAACATAAGCTCCCTTGAGATACCTCAGAACATGAATCACAATCGCCCAATGTGGGATCCGAGGCTCTTGTATAAATTGACTAAGCACACTAACAACGAATGAATTATCCGGTCTAGTTAGGGTGGGGTAGTTAAGCTTATCAACCAATTTCTGATACATTCCAGGATCATCAAACAATTCTTTTTGATCAATAGTAAACTTCATATTAGGATCCATTAAAGTGTCTACCGGTTTAGTTTCCAGTAAACCAGTCTCAAGTAAATCCAAAACATACTTTCCTTGAGACATTAATTCTGGCCTTTGACCGCGCAACTTCAATACTCACAAAGTACATTAGCTGTCCAAGGTCTTTAGTGTGAGTGTACGTGAAGAAATTGCTTCAAATTCTCTATACGCCATTACCTGTAATCACGATGTAATCAATATAGACAACCAAAACGATCTTCCTAGCCTTAGATGCCCGACAAAATACATAGTCGTCTGATGGACATATTCTCAAACCAAACTGAAGTACGACTTCATAAAACCTATCCAATTAAGCTTGAAGCGATTGTTTCAACCCATATACAACCTTTCATAACCTACACATCCTGGAAGACTGTCCCTGAGCAACAAATCCTGGTAGTTGCTCCATATAAACCTGCTCATCCAAGGAACCATAAACACATTTTTTGATATCTAACTGGTATAGAAGCCACTGTGCATTAGCAGAAAGAGAGATGATGACACGAATCGAGGGTATTTTAGCCACCGGAGAAAACGTCTCAGCATAGTCAATGCCATAGGTTAGAGAATAACCCTTGGTAACAAAACGAGCATTAAGCATGTCTACAAATCCATTTGGAAGATGTTTGATAGTATATACCCAACGACAATCCACAACCTACTTACCAGTTGGAAGAGAGGTAAGGTCTCAAATGCCATTATGATGACGAACATCCATTTCATCCTACATTGCTTTCCTTGAACCAAAATGTGACAAAGCATCTTGAAGATTATTAGAAATTGATAGAGAGGAAAGACACATATGAAAAAGAGAAATGAGTAAGAGAAACTGTTAAAGAAGAAAACGTGTTGGGTCCCCTGGGCCCACACTTAAGTTACTTGGTCCTTAAATAGTTTCTTAATTTACTTGTTTCTATTTTAGCTTTTTTTGTTGCCTAAGTTTTCCTAGTTGTCACTTTCCATTTTTGTAACGTTGGAACATCTATAAATATAATATAGGAGATTGATCTAAGTTCATCCAAGCTAGTTGACTCTCTCTCTCTTTCTCTTCCATCTAGTTTTTGCAAGTTTACACAGTATCATAGCACTAACATTGTAAACCTACAAGGGTTGGTCGATTTCCTATCTTTCTCCATTCTCCCCTTCCTCTTCTTTACCATTTTTTTTTCCTTTTTTCACTGATTCGACCTCTCTAAAGAAGGGCTACCACAACCTATGCTTTAAGAGCTACTGTAGGCCCTTGTCTTGCTCTCTCTACTATGTTTCAGGGTCACATGACCCCCTTGTTCTATTGATGTCAACCAAGTGATGATTTTTCGGCTGAATTCTACTTGTCTATGACTCTTTGCAGAGATCTTGGTGCATGATATCTATTATTTTCCCAAGAAGAGGTAATTTCTTATTCTATTGGGTTTTGCTCCTAATTTTTTTCGTCATTTACTTGTTGCATCTGATGGTGCCCCACCCCTCCTCTTGGGCCCCTTTACTGTTTTCTCTTTGAGGTTTTAATTCCTCACTATTTCTCTACCTCTTTTACTATTATTTCTTCACTTTATCAAAATCAACTTTTCAGAGACTGAAAGCACCATTGGGTTTTGAGATTATTCTCAAACCCTTGAGAGAATCTACCCTCTAGCCAAACTGCCCCTACTACGGTGAATTTAGGCACCTTCCTGATTTTTTTGAGAATTTTTGGAGCTTCTAGTGAAAATTTCATTTTTTGCGAACTTTTGGAGCCTGAAAACTTGGGGTTTTGATTTTCTTTAAAATTATTAGGGGGATTCTACCCCTACCTCTACCACGCCCTCTTAGGGCGATTTTAGACACTGTCTGAATTTATTTGGGATTTTTCTGATACTCCAGTGAGATTTTGGGATATGATGCCCGGATAGGGACACGGATACGGGAAGTGGGGATACGACTCGACATTTTCCAAAATCAAGGACACGGATACAAATACGAGTATCCCATTTTGTAGTTCAAAATTTTTATTTTTTCTAATTTTTTCAACTTTTTATGAAAGATACGTGGGGATACATGTCGGTAGAGTGTCTGGTGTCCGTATCGACACGACACTGGTACGAGGCACCAGTACATGTATCCGGGTATCATAGATTTTGGGATGATGGCTACCCCTTCTGTTGATAAAACACCTACTTCTACTAATATTAAGATCCTTATGTGGGGGATGGATGGAGTCGGAGTTCAAATTACTACTATCAAGCTCAACTACTCTAACTGCTTGCTTTGGTCTCAATCTGTGAGGGTATTTTGGGGTGCGAAGTCGAAACATAAATTCATCACTAATGATCCTCCTGCGGAATTATCAATTGTTGTGGCACTAGTGACAAAGCGGGAGACTCGCTAAAGGCAATAGTAAACTTTTGTCACCAATGGGAGCTATTTGCTACCAAGGATTTGAGCTCGCCCAAGCTCGAATTCAGCTTTTAGGCAAGAAAGAAACTTCGTAACTTGATAATTTTCTTCGTTGGATCCCTGAATTAGTAGTAATAGGCTGATATACGTTCAACTCATCAATTATTCCCTGCATGTAGGCATAATATTCACTAAGACTTTTATCACCTTGTTACAAAGTAAAAAATTCTTGAAACAGTAGATACACTCATGTAAAATTCTTCTCACCATAATACATATCCTGAAGTGTCTCCCATATTTCTTTTGTCGTGTCCCAAAAAATCACATTTACATTTAGTTGTGGATCCATACTATTGCACAACTTGGTCATGATCTAAGCATTTTCTCGAGTCCACTCTTCATAATTACTAGCCCCCTCCAAAGACTGTTCTGTAGTCAAATAATTGAGTTTCCTTCATATTTAGACCCAAGTACATAATTAGTCACATTAAGTTTAATAGATGTAATCTGAGACATAATTAGTCACAACAGACTAGGTTTAGATTCTATCCCCAGCCACTAGATCACAAACACCTATACTCAGTCCAAAAATCCTATGATTCTTTCTAGATACATATGATATACTCTGGAAGGCCTGTGATAGAAATCTGAATATCTACAATTTTCACTAGAGAGCCCAGGAGAGAAATTTAAACACCTGTAGTTTATTCTGGAAAGCTGGGAGAGAAACTGATACACGCAATTTACCCATAGTGACCTCAGGAAGCGTGTCATGACCAATCACAAAAATCTCCGATTTTTCGAATTCAATAATCAATCGTCGATTTTGCCGATTAATTAGCTGAGACCCATTTTTAAAAAAAATTTCCCCTTCTGATTTCGATTTGGCCAATTTAGGAATTTTAATTATGAATGATGAATCATGCTTACGAGTTGACTTATTATTACGGAATGTGTTTTTCATCATATATATGTGTTTTATTAAAAACAACATTTCTAACTTGAAATGTGCCATGATATATTTTTTATAATTTTGTCGATTTTTTTCGATTTTTACCGAATTTATCCGAATTTTCCTAACTTGACCCCTTGCCGATTTATTGCCGAATCTCGACTTTGTGACTATGATCACGACAATCTCGAGAAATGTAGCATACTAGTCTTGGGAAACATGACATAATCATCCCTCGAGGAACGAGTTACGACAATATCGAGAAACATGTCACGACAACCTAAGAAAATGCCACAACCTCAGGAAACGTGTCATGACAAATTACAAGAACATGTGATTTGCCTTGACTGCAGCGACTTCTCATCCGCGGCATGCACATACACGTTCCTCTAGTGGAATGATAACTACTGTAGGGCAAGACATGTTTCTACAAACAAATACCGTATGTACTTATTACTAAGTATCAAATACTGAAATCTTTTGTTGTTTAATTCAGAAAACATACTATGGAATGCTACCCACCTATAGGCAGTTATTGGAGAATCTGGATTTGCTTCCCTAGGCATTAAATCCAGCCCTCGACCTTCACTTATCATTGTTGATGCCAAGTCGATCATCGCAGCTGTTTCAGGAAGAGTTGCTCTAAATTCCCGATCACTAACTGGAGCCTGAATATCATTCTATTTAGTGTTATTATCCAAACTGCAAAGCAATTACATAAGATTTATGCAATAGTGAAAAACCAATTGTTGCTATAAGTATAAATGAGAAATCATGCAGCCCAAACAGAGTATGATGATTTTGTATGAATGTGGAGAGTTTGTTTTCTTATTGTTTCCCCTTTCCCAATTACAAAACCCACGAGCAAGTTTAAACAAATCATGTGACACCACTAGCATGCATGGAAGAAATTCATTTAGTACAGATATTTCAGTAAATACAATTACATCTTTAATGACAAACAAATTGATCAATGAAACTAATGAATGAAATTACAGGACATCGAAAAAAAAAAAATTCACAGGATATCCAACTTAAGTCTGAGGGGTTTAATAAAGTTCAACTCTCTAAAGTTTCCTCTCAGGCTGAGTGCTGCAATAGAAGCTTGTTAGAGAAGCCCCTTGTGTCAGCAACAGAATCCTCAGACAGCACAAGATATGGCATGATTTCTTTAGGAAAAACCTTCCCTCTAATGAAGTGGTAACACATTTATACTGTTTGTACCTGAGTCATGGGTGGAGCACCAGAGCCCAAATACCCCAAATTACAGACATAACGATAATTGTTTCAAACACGAATTTGTGAAGGGAAAACAATAGGATGAAACAGCTTCAAAAGGTTGATAGGGACATCCACTTAATGCCTTCCATTACGAAGACATGGAGTTACTAAATCTGGGACTAAAGCAGACAACATGGATGGATGTCGCAAATTGTTTCGTTTTAGAATGCTATTAACAAGTGATGAGAAAGTAGCTCCGCAATCTCTACACGAAAGAGTGTACTTCCTCAACCTCAAACACTTCATGTGGTATCAGCGAGAATTGTTGCTTATCTTCACTTTTAACCCTAGTTTGTGGTTCACATGTAATTAACTCACATAATTTCACTAATATATACGGTGTTTCCGTTGAAGCATCTAGAGGGGATTCATGGTTTATTCATTCATATGCTGGTCAGAAGCTTATCACATTGCAAGAACTTCTGATTCAAAACATGTATTTGACTACTAGTATATTGGATTTTACTTTCACTTTCAGTTTGTTCATGTGGTACATATGTCCTTTAAAATTTCAGCCTTGTCCAGAACAAATATACCATCTTAAAATCAGCCAGTGCAGTTACACTACATTGTCACTCTAAAGCTCAGATGAAGGAGGGCTGCATCAGGTTGGCAGCCGATGTAATATTGCCATATCTTATCATGAATCCTTATGGAGAAACAGGATTCATGCAGCCGACCCCATATATTTGGACAAGGCTTACGGTGATGATAATGACAGAACGGAACTAAAAGAAAGAATCACTTAAACAATTTCGTTTATGTATTGCTCATATTTGAATTCAAGATACAGTCAATTTCCTACATAAAACTGATTATTAGTGTCATAGCTCCAACCAGTTCCTAATTTAGTGGCACTGTGCATATGGAGGTCTGAAATTTCCTATGAAGAAATAACGGGATGAATAACTTACATGGGATTCAAGATTACCTGAAAAATGGCTGCACGGACTGCTCTGGAGCATGCAGCATTTGTGCGCATGTAATGCACAATATCCTGAGTTTGTTTCCACACGAGCGTAAAGTTAAATTTACCTTTTCTGAAAGTGTAATTAATAAAGTCCTCACGGATTGAAATTTGATTAACCATTGCTTCATAAAGCAACAATTACTCACCTGACAGCCAGTACTGTGCCCAAGCAGCACCACACCCTCAGAATCTTCCTTATTAATTAAATAACCGATCAGCTGATCAAGCTCCATGGCGTCCTTCAAGATACATGGTGCAAGAATAGCTTCAAATTAAAGCAGGAAAAATATCTAAATATATGTAACGAGGACACTCCATTTTCTAAAATTTGCCACATTGGACACTGATGTACTTGTTGGACGCATGCCGACACACTTTTTCAAACAAATCTCAACTTGATTAAACAACTTAATCCATTTTTTATAAAGACTTATATTCAAACACTCTGATGAAACTCCTAATATAGAAAACAGCAGATCATCAATTCAAAGAACCAAACAAGAAACAGATTTTCTTTGCCAGACATACAATAAATTCCATCAGAAAAAGTAAGTTACTTGTTTCAAGCTGGAGATGCCATATCCAGTATAAGAAGATGAGAGTAAAGGTTGCACCAGTGACCATTTTTCATTTTCCAAAGCGATTGATAGAGGTTCCAAATACCTGAAAATTAGTAGAAAGTTACATTAAGACCTACAAGGCTTTAAACGGATGAGTATGAGTTTCTCTCAAGCCTTCATCAATGTACGTAAATATTTATGCATGCATGCATTTATTTAATGCAAATGGATTATATCCATTTATGCATACATGTATATATATATGAACAAATCAATAACTTCAAAGGTTAATTATTATGATAGAATGATTAACCTAACAATAGACTGGAGCAGCCCAAAGACCTTTCAACAAGACATATTAATGTCAGGGGAGTTCTCCATATTGTCGAAGAAGTACGATCTACATGTTGGCTAGAGATTCACATTTTACCCCCTTGGGCTTGTGAGCAAATAGAAAACTCTCAAACTTCCAACTAGCTGACCAGATGACATTGACAGATTTACCTAATCAACCTATGCTTATTAGGACACATATAAGACCATAGATTTTGGAAACCCAAAGGGAGAAGAATCTTCCTTTCAAGAAATCAATGGAGGAAAATAATTACAGCTTAACCAATTACAATGTTGTCAGGTTCAAACTAAACAGCTTTCATGACTCACACAAACAAGGTGCATAGCTAAGGCTAACTTCATGACCTTGGACAATCAAGAGATTCTAAGATGGTGGCAAGTATTGGATTTATATGCTAGTAGAGTTCTCATGTGACATTTGAGGCTTTGGTTAGGTTTGTGTTACCCTAGTTTTTCTATTCCTTAGGAACTTAAACCATGATCCCTTCAGTAACTCCTACTTCGTTCCTAGATATTTCTTCCAAGATAACTTTGGAGACAATTAACTGCTCCTAGGTCCCCAGACTCCCCAGTCCACTGTTACCAAAAAAAGCAGCAACGAACTTCTTAAAATTCTAAAAGGTCACCCTTTTCAATTTTAATTATAAAGAAATATAGATCATTAGGGTAAGCTAATGCTTCACACCAAAGAAAGTTATGATTCTCCATGGGTTATTACTATTGATTCTCTATAGATTTACTATTGATTCTTTATAGATAATAGCAACAAAAGCTTTCAGTAAATTGGCATAAACTAGATATATATTTTAAAGTGAACGACTCCTTGGGACTGATTTAAGATACCCCTACAGCGTAGGAAGCTCTCAAACTGTCCAACTATGGGATCCCTTAAAGAGTTCAAGTGGAAGGAGGTAACTTGTGGGTTCCCCTAGTGGCGTAGCTTTCTGGAAGTGTTCAAGCAAGCAAAGAGTTCCACCACAAAGAAAATCCAACAAAGGGAATTCTGTCTTCCTAAACAGTGTTTCATAGTTAAAAAAAAAATTAAAAAAGGGAAATAAAAAGAAAAGCATAGAATTTCCTGCAATAGCTCCAGGTTCTCAAAATGCCCAAACATGGTTTAAGAAAGGCAACTAGATGATACAAGTTGGGCCTCGTGTTGAAAAGCAAACCCCTCAATGGAACCATAGCTCCATAAACTACCAAACCAAAAATTAGATGCTTCCCACCACTTAGTATTCTACATAATAAAATCCATTGGGGATGACTGTGGACTCAACTCAGGTGCAGGCACCATGAAATCAATTTGGAACTGTCTTCCTACTTGTCTAGGGATTCGGTTTACCTATCTTAGTTAATAATTGAAAGAAAACCCCACTCCAAGTGGTTTTTGTTTTGACCAAATTATACAACAATATCATTAGAGGAAAAAAATAACAACCTTTAAGGAATGAATTCCCATGCATTTATATATCTACAAAATAAACTACTTACTCAGACAGGTTATTATACATAGATATGTTGATTTCTTTGTTCTTTATAGTTTAGTGCAGTTCTTTCTTAATAATCACAATGATTTGGGAAATGAAGTCAGCTAAATACACCATAACCATGAGATCTGCTTGTTGATCACTTATTGGGTTGATAAATGGTGGTAAAAAAGAATACAGTTCCATTATTATTCACCACGACATTATTAAGCACTCGTGGGGGGATTTTAAAAACTACTTTACAGTTCACATTGTATTCCTTGGATAAGCATATTCTTTTGGTAAATTGTTTGCAAATTAACTTTCTTAAAAGTTAGATCGGACATGGATGAGCAAGGCAATGACTGAACAGCTTGTTTGGCATTAGAGTTACCTCATTTTTTCGATTGGAAAGAAAACTTGAAAAGGGAAAGACGGAGTAATTAAATGAATGTAATGATAATAGTAACAAAAAGCCGTGATATAAAACATACTCAGTTGCTAGAAAACCATCAGTCAATCCACCGATAAAAACGACTTGTTGTTTGAAATCACCTGTTTTGAAGGCAACCTGCAGAACCAAAAAATAAAAATTGTAATGGAGACACAATGTTAAGAAAAGACTAAAAATGATAACTGAAGAATGGAGGAATCTTTTGATCTCCCTATGTAACAAATTTTATGCCCCATCAAAAAACAAGCAAAATTTTAATTTGTCCATTTTTAGCCATTCACTGAACTGAAACCAAAACTAGATAACTTAAACATAATAGAAAACCAAAGCAATAACAGATAGAACATAAATGAAGCCAGTCGACATTAGAAAAAGATCAAGGAAATCTTTTCAACATTCAGAACTTGTGTCCACTTTCTAAATCTTGAATACTCTCTACTATATAAAGTTTGATATCCAAATTCATTTAAAATTAAACACTTGTTGGATTTTTATGGAACTATTGATCACTTACTTTAGCCATCATCATCACCATTCCCTTATCCCAAGTGTTAGAGATTGGAAACACCAATTATGTTCCTCCATTCAATCCTGTCTAAGGCCATGTCTTCTGTTAAACATACATTAAATCTTTTCTCACTACCAGAATCCATCTCCTTTTCAACCTTCCCCTTCTCCTTTAAGAGCCTTCAAGCTGCACGCTCCTTCTCATTGGTGCCATCATTGATCAACGTTGTGCATGACCAAACTATTGACTCCCTTTTATTTTCTCACCTATTAGGGCTACTCCTGGATTCTCTCGGATTGTTCATTTCTGATTTTGCTTTTCCTAGTCTTTCAACTCATCTATCTCAATATCCTCTTCTTGGCCATGCTCTATGAACATGTGGTTTCTTGATATATTCTAACATTCTACTCCATTAAGCATAGCCAATTTTAGTGCTTCCTAATAAATTTTCCTTTAGTTTGATCGGTATGCATCAGTTACATAGAACTCCAGAAAATTCACTTCAGCCTCCCAACTTTAATTCTATGAAGAACATCCTCTTCAATCTGAACCTCCTTATGAAATATTGAACCGAGATAATGAAGATGAGGGCTTTGGGGTATCTCTTGAAAATCAATCTTAACTAGTATCTCATCTCTATGTGTATCCTTACTTCATTAACCATCGTGAAGCCATTTAGAATCCAACACCTTCTGACAGAGCAACTTGGACATGAGCAAGAAAATGGGCATTAAACCCCTCTTCTTCTTGTTTTTTTTTTTTTAACTTCTTGAGACCAAAACTTTTTAATGTTCTTTGAAACACTTCTCACAGAGCTAATTGATGAAAAAAAATTTAACTATGAAACCCAACCAGCCTTCAAGATGACTCTTATCAAGTACATTTGGCCTCTTGAAGCAGCCGACCAATAACTTCACCCAGAAATTGAAAATCCATGAAATTTTCCAAGCTGGAGCTAACCAAACTAAGTGAATTACACCATTAATATTTCTCTGCATACAAACGCAACGTGTTCTTCATAGTGGGTTGCTCAATTCATTGTTTTCACCAAAAAATGCTGGCATTCTTCCTAGATTGTCAATATTAATAAACATTTGGTGTTTCAAAAAGAAGATTTCAATAATTTTTGAACTTAACCACCTACTCATCATTCAAATTAACTATAAAATTGATGAAAGAGGGAATTACAACAATGATAAAGTATTGAAATTCAGACCTGAGCTATTCATCAAAAAAAATAAAAAATTCAGACCTGAACGGGCTTCGGACCGTACTTGAAGAGAACTCCTCGAAAATGATTTTTGCGATTTGCAGAGCCAATTCCATCGCCTGCATCGGCGTTGTTGGTGATATTAGGGTTTCCGGGCTTACCAGCACGGCCTCGAACCATGCCCGAAAACCATGAAGAAGAGAGATTCATCACAGAGGCTTTGATTCACCCATCACCATAAAAGGATTTTCTTTAGGTTTTTTTTTTTTTTCTGATTCTGATGTTTAGGTTTGCAGAGATTCTCTGGTTCTTGTGGATTGAAAACACGGGAAGGTCAAGATTAGAGAGATTCAATGAAGAAGAAGTCCTCTCTCTCTGAGAGAGTCTCTGCTGACATTTTCTGGAAATTGTTAAGAAATTAAAATGTTCTTTTCATTGTTTGGGCCCTTTTTGTCCGTAGTTTGCAAGAAAATGTTTGGTGGCAAATATTTGTCTGGCGAAAGTTCACATATTGCTTGGGTGGCGGGAGAAAATATTTGATGTCGGAGGGACTTCAAAATTTGAAGTCTCCCCCTCACAAAAATGCATTTGGAACTTAGTTTAGGGTCTATTGACCTTATGGATGTTTGGACCCCCTCTTGATAGACGTGCATACCAAAGATCAGATTGATCAGTGCTTTATAACAGTTATTATTTAGCATCCAAAACAGAGGCTCAAATTTAACGGTCAAAAACCAAGTTATTAAAATTTTAAATCCAACGGCTATAAATCACTAATTTTACTGATTTTTGATCTGTAGATTCATCAAGATTTGGAACAAATATCCATAAGGTAAGTGGGCCCTAAAGAGCACTTCACATGGCTTTTTGGAGGGGAGACTTCTTTGAAGTCCCCAAAACATCAAGAACAGGCTCGGGTCACGGCATGATGAACGACAGCGGCTAAGGCTTGAGATGGGTCGGACTCTGGTCGGATTTAGGTAAATCTATATTCAAATCCAACTTTGAACAAGTTAATCTATATCCGACTCGGATCCATAATTTTTTTTGATACCATAAGAGGATCCATATCTAACACAGAGAGATATACGGGTTGGATGAGGGCTGGGGTCCACTCCAAATTGCTTTTGTCACACGATGTTGTGACGGAAGCCGGTCACAGCAATCAATCGAGCCACGTGGCACACGATCAGAGGGTGCTGACCGTATGGATGTTTGGCCAGTCCCTCAGTGGACCTACAAACTAAAAATCAACCTGATTAGTGATTTACAACCTTTGGAGTTTTGCAAATAACGCTCAATAATGCTCAGATTCCTACCGTTAAAATCAACCCATGAAAATAACTTCAATCGAATCGGTTAGAAATCACTAATCAATCTGATTTTTTGTGTACCACTCCACCGAGGGACTGGCCAAACATCCATACGGTCATCGTCCTCTAATAATATGCCACGTGGCTCGTATTAAATGCTGTGCTGTGACCGGTTTTCATCACAACATCTTGTGACACAAGTTTTACTCTTCTATAAGGATCCAAGGCCGAATGTAGGTTAGATCGTCTAACACCAAGATTTGAATCAGGCCCGAATCGGATCTACTAGTCTAAATTCGTATTCAACCAATTTTCAATAAAGATCCAACCCCAAAAAATACGGGTTCAAATCAGAGCAGATCTCAGATAAGATCCACCCCATTTCATGCCCTAGCGACGACTAACGGTGGCGGTATTGAACGATGATAATTGTTAGGGAGGAGAGAGCTGTTGAGGGATACCAATGGTGAGGAAAAGACATTCATCACAGCTGCAAACATTATATACAAAAAAAATGATGGGTCCAATGTAAATATTGATCGGATGTTGTGCCACCAAGCACAGGCAAATGTTGCAAACGACCAAGCACTGCCTTAGTTTTTTCAAGAACGAGTTTAATATGGTTGCACATGTAAGGCAGTGGGGCCAACCATTCCATGGGTCTGACCTAGACATCAACCCAATTGAGTGTTTGAAACCATCGGATCTATGGATTTCTTTACTCTCTTTTTTATTACTTGTTGGATTTTTGACCGTTAGAACTAGAAGAATGTGCTTAATGGAATGGCTTTGAGCATCCGATAATGTTGAACTTTGGTTCAGTAGAACTCAGAGGTGGAAAGCCATGCAAAGATGAATTATCGTCCCCAATGAAGGCAACTGCCCGGGATCTGTACAATTGGCCCACCAGTGGATAAATCTTAATTGTTTTGTTTAGGAGGGGCCATAGCCCCATAAACATGTTGATCAAATCATGATTACCTTCGCTATTGTTTGCTTGGGTCGCATCGCTTGATAATTAAGCTACTCATTATTGATAATTTGGTAGCTAGAAGATGGATATTTGTAAACTTTTGTGTCATGTGTAAGGCCAATGGGCAGAGTACTAACTATCTTCTTTTAAAATGCGAGTTTGCCAAACAGATATGGTTATACTTTTTAGCACTAAAAGATTTGTCTTGGGTTCTTCCGGAATCCATTGGGGTTGTGTTGGGAGGTTGGCCTAGGATTAAGGCATTACCTAGGGAGACTAATCTATGGAAGATGTTACCGTTCGCCATCATTTGATGTGTATAATTGAAGAGAAATAAGAGAGTCTTTAGAGGAAAGGAATGTGCAATACAAAAAGTGATTCTTAGTATTAAGGCTCTCTTATTTAGTTGGAGCAACATCTTCCCAGAATTGAGAGGCACTTTTGTTGGAGATTTGATTGTCAGTTTTGATGTAATTCTAGGGAGCTAGCAGTGGGGCTTTGGCTTTTTTCTTTTGTTTTTTGTTGTTCTTGGCAGTTCATGCCATTTCCTTTTGTTTGTTTTGATCTTCCTTATAATATATCAGCTTGGATTTATCAAAAAAAAAAAAAAACCTTATGAATCATGATCCGATAAACTATTGAGTTAGTTCTAGATCTATCATGATCCAACCTGATAATGACTCAATCCAATATTATTAATAAAATATAATTCAATGAATGTATGTTGATAAAACCTTTGTTCTTTGACTTGTATTTTTTAATTTTTTTTTAAAATCAAATTTTACAGGTTTATCGATCAACTTGATTCAATGTTAGGTCGTCCTCCCGATCCGATTTGATAAGTTCCAATAGCTTATCGGATTGGGTTTGGATCTTAGAATCATGATCCAAAGCAATTGGATCTTTTCTAGATCAACACTGATCCATCTTTTCTAGATCAACATTGATCCAATCCGAACTTGATCAATTGACAACTCTATTATAGGGTGTTGGGTGTTGCTATCTTTGTCAAGGATGATGGAGTTGACAAAGCAAGAATGGGTTTTGAATTCAGATCCTACTGGACCCAAGATCATCTAACCTTAAGATCTTGGGAATCAATTTACGGTCAGATCTGAATCATCTGATCATCATCATCATTATACATACGGCTCCAACATTTCAGGTTCCAGCCCAGCCCAATAATAGGTAAAATGGTCCGAGTTCTGACAGCGTGACACATTATAGTTGAGCATCTAATGGGTCTTAAAATTAAGTTTAAATCCGGCCCAGCTTCACATTGGGCCAACCAATGGCCCATTAACAATGCTAATGTTATGTCTTAGGGTAAGGATCATAAATGATGAAAGACCCGGATCCATTCGTTCTTATTGACAGGCAACCCTCTCTAGTCTCGATATGAGGGTACTTTCTAGGGCATTAATCTGATAGCCTAGGTGCAGTCTATTAACTTACAACGGGGGGTTTCCAATCCCTCGGATTGGGTGACCATCATGTCAAACAAAATGCCATAACTATCAAATTAATGGCTGACTGGGCCGAGATGCAACACCCAGATGGTCAGTATCCCAAATGCTGTGGCCCCTATACGTGGGCTTGGAAGTTAGATTCCACCTTATTAATTCTTAGTGCCCATGGAAAAATGGGCCCAACAGTCAAGCTGTTAGGGGCTTTGAATTACTGAAACCCTACTGTTGGGCCCACATATGGGCAACAATGAAGCCCATACTTTTCTCCTTTCATTATGGACTAAAGTGGGTCCCACAGTGGCATTTTCGTAAGCCAATAGGGTTACCAAGAGACAGGGCTCAGTGCCGATAGGTATCCAATGGTTCACACAAGTTCTAGAAGCATCACGAGTCACCAGTCCAAACAGGCCCACAAATAGCTTAAGCTCATTATTTGGCTATAACTTATTATGGTGTCGACTGTGGGCCTAGATCGTCGTAGTGCATATGTAATACCGCGATCCACTTATGGCCCACAACAGAAAATGAGTTATAAGTGACCATTATAATGTGGTCCAATGCGGAATCTACAAAGCATTCAGCGATGACCAATGACCAAGACTTTGTCCCAAGCCCGGCGAAGGTCAAAAGGTAGGTGTGTAAATAGGGATGGGCCTAGTCGGACCGGTGGAATTTTCTGTCTGGGCTGCTGACCTAAAAGCCAAGCTTGGGCTCGGTCCAAGGCTCTAAGGAGATTTGGGCTTTGGGCCTCAGGTCTGGCTCAGGCCAGGCTGAAAATCGAAAATTATGGTGGGTTGCATAAAAGACCGTTGTGAGCATCAAACACCTCTCACACCCAAAGCAAGAATCATACACTAGATCAAACACTTAATGTTAAATTACCCTCTAAAAAATGCCTACAAAATGTTGTTGACCAATATTTGAACTCGGGATAGGGCTGGGGCTGGACGGGACTTCCGGTCGGGCTTTCAAAGTCTAGGCTCAGGCCTGGCCCAAAGGAACTCAGTGCCGGGCTTCTAGCCATCAGGCTTTTTTGCATGGCTACATTCAGGGTAGTCTGATCCTTACTGGGCCTGATTTTTGAGCTTTCTCATGTTTCGGGCAAGCCCAACATCGTTTAGCAGAGCCAGGAAATAGGGAAGCCAGTCAGAGAGCAATCGACTAGAAGTAGAAGACAGATAGCCTGAGAGAAGGTGGCCTCTCTCGGGAAACATGGTCCAATTTCTCTTCTTTTTTCATCTGATCCAAAGCTTGAGGAACCCACCCGGGCCCAAAAAAGTCAGAGTGGATTTTGGTCCACTAAAACCCATTTTATGGACTTTTTTGAAAATTCTAGTTTGGGCTGGACTTTCCAGGTTTTTTACAGACCGGGCTCGGTATTGGGCTTGAGTTCGGGTCAGGACCGGAGTTCAGATTTAGGGCCGGGTCAGGTTAGCCCGAAACTCGGCTCGGGCATGGTTTTACCCAAAAAATCAAGCCAGTCTCGAGCCATGTTTCGGGCCTGGGCCCGAATGTACAGCCCTATCAAAAGGATCTTGCCCTGCCCAAGTGCCATTAAAGTATTGATCAGCATAAGGGTTGGGGCAGCACTATTTTTCTATAGTAATTATTAGGTTTATTGGGTTTGACAACAATGACAAAGAAAAGGGTGTAAACCTTCGATGACACCTGCAGTCAGTGATGCCGCTGACTGCAGCCAATATAAGCCACGTGGCACATTCTTAAGATGACACTAACCGTATGGATGTTTGGCCAATCACTAGGTGGACCTACAAACCAAAAATCAGCCTGATTAGTGATTTAAAACCTTTGGTTCTTTGTACCTCAATAATGCTCAAATTCCTACGGTTAAAATCAACACATGAAAATAACTTCAATCCAACGCTTGGAAATCACTGATCAGGTTTATTTTTGGTTTGTAGGTCCACCTAAGGATTAGGGCGTGTTGTGTGCCTTTCTTTTGGCAGTATTACAATCCCATCGGACCAGACAATTTGGGCTTGACATAGTATTTTTATGGCCCTAAAAATCATAAATAGGCCCACAGAGGGTTTGTAGGTATGATTCAAAGCCCAGACCAAACTAGGTCACGTTTGACAGCCCAGTGGACTGTTCATGGCAAATAGACAACCGTGGTCTTGTAACTTTCCAACATGGTGCTCCAGGGGTGACAATATGTTGTGCTCAAGGTGGCGCCTGCTTATGATCCCTCGGCCATAAATCTAACCCAGATGAACTGATGGGCCTAATCTCGTGTCTCATGGTCAAAATGTTGGCCGACACAAGCTCTAGCACACTCTGAGCACATGGCTTCCGGTTTTGGGTACTTGAGCTCAGCCCGCTTTGAGTGAGGCTTGGGTTTCAATGATAAGCCCATGGGTTGCATCGGGCTTGGATTTAAGGATCGAGTTGGGAATGGAAAACGTATGGGCCTGAGTTGTTTCAGCTCATGATGGGCCATATATGCCCAGCTTGGGCATAACTTTCTAAAACTATAACGACCGTTATATTCGTTATAATGGCCTTTTTTTAAAACTATGGTACACATTATAGTAATAGGGGGCGGCATGTGCATTACACGACGCGAGTGAGCATCTTGTGAAGCCCATGTGAGAGGGGGGGCGTGCCCCAACCCCGTTTTTGGCTTTAAAGTAGTATAGATAATAGGATAATATATAAAATATGAGTCCGTCTAGAGCTACACCCATTTCTTACATCCAATTCTTACACCCGGTGGTAGGACCCACATGGAGATCATGTTGGACAATCCAACCGCACAATGAGTTCTACATACTATGGTTACCATCCCCACAAACAACCAGGACATTTCGACATTACTAACCTCACAAAAATTTGACTTTAATTTGAAAAATCCAGACCATCCAGTTAAACCATTTATTTTGGGTCAATGCTTTACATAGGTAGTAAGGTCAAAATGAACTAATTTTTGGTGACCATGGTCATGATGGAAAGGACAACTCAACGTCTGGTTGGATTGTCCATATGGAACCCACCACCGGGTATAAGAACTAGATGTAAGAAATGGGTGTAGCTCTGGACGGTACTAAATAAAAATATATTTATGCATGAGATAAACGCATCAAAGTGCGCCTTGACACGCCTCATGCGCACCTCAACACGCCTTGTAATATGCCTTTTGGGGCGCGCTTCGAGGCGTTTTGCTCACGCCTCGTATTCCTTATTAAACACTGGTTAGTCCATAGGTCACCCACAGGTTTTTAAGGCGCGCGCATTAGAAACTTCCAGATGGCCAGATGGCCATTAAAAAGATAAATCTATGTTTTGAACATTGTGGAGTTTCTGTTGTTAGTGGTTTAGTGCCATTACAAAAGTAATTAGTCACAAAGAGTAGCCATCTAATGGGGTCCTTCCCAGCTGATCTTCTATTTGAAAATTTGATCCCAACTACAGCTTATTATAAGCTAAGAGTGCCAACAAATTAATGGTTAAGAATTTTTTTCATTAAATGGATGGTTATGATCATCCAAAATTTTTGACCTAGAAGATATTCTAAGTGGGTCTATTAAAATGGTGGGTCCTACTCATTTTCAAGTGTTATGTTAGGTGTTTTGTATTCTGCAAGAAGTATTATTTTGAGAGGATTTTACTGTTAATTAAGCCATATAAGTTCATATAGTTTGTGTTGGAGTACAACTTATATCGGAATACTTAGGGTATTTTATTGTACTAGAAATTAAATATATATTCTCTAAAAGGGTGTTTGGGTTTCAGTTGTACATTAAGAGAACGAGAGAAAAGAAATTAATGAAGCCCTTAGAGATAGTGAAAGAGATCTTTTCACCCATGAACGTAGGCACACTGCTAAACCATGTAAATTTATTGTGTCTGTGTAATTGATCTTTTCGATTCTCTCTACTTTTGTTGGTTTGTGGAAGGTAGATTTTCAACATCAAGGGTATGGATAATCATTCTACAGATAATAATAGCATCTGAGATTCAACAATATTAACTTGTGTATGTGCAGGGAATTTAATGGGTGTCGGTCTACCCACATATCCAAATCATAGTTATCAGAAAGGGAAATGTGTGCGAAAATGATACGAGAAACAAAAATGGGAAACAACTCCAAAAAGTTTCACGTGATACGGAAAACAGGAAATGATTATTAAACGACAATGGAAACATACACAAAAACGATGAGTAGATAATGGTGAAAATGATATGAAAAAAGTCAGGTACTCATTGATTGCATGGTTCTAACTCTCTCCATACCAACATTTCACTATAGGATTGGGCCAACTTTAGACATTTTTAATGACAAAAATTAACCTATTAGGTAATCTTTACCATCCAATCTATGCAATATTTGTACTTCTTAAATTAAATACTATATTTCTATGACAACATAAAATAATGTGATAAAGGGTCAATTCAAGTATTTTATTTGTTGGTTGGCAATGATAGAGAACAATGGGCCAGAGGGGCACGTGCCCCCCCTCCCCCCTCCCCCCTCCCCCCTCCCCACCCCACACACACACAAATTCCTGGCTCCGCTACTGATAGAGAATGATATTAAAATAAGTAAGTTGTTTATCATGTAAGTAAACTAACGAATAAAGATATACTAAGTGAGAATCTTAGTCATAAATCTTTTGGTAAGTCCCGTCTTATGTATACTCATTAGTTCATTTTGTGTGTGGAAGAGAGACATTGAGGAAATAAGTTTCTATGCCTTTAAGAAATGAGTTTCAAAGGGGTTTCCAAAAATGCTAAAAATGAAAACAGGAACAAGTTTCCTAAAAAGTATCAGTTTAAATTAATGGGAAATGAGTTTCCCGATAACTATGATCCAAACCTAATCAAATAATTGGGCTTGAGATTCACAAGGCCACGCGCATTGCACGAAAAAAAAAGTAAAAAATTTCTCTCATCCCACGTCAGGCTGACGATTAAAAAAATGTGGGTTTATGTCAGACCGCAATATGAGCCACGTGGCACACTCTTAAAGGACACTGGTCACATGGATGTTAGTTCCATCCCTAAGTGGACTTACATAACAAAAATCAGCCTGATTAGTGATTTCTAACCCTCGAATTTGAGTTACTAAATTAATTCTCAAAATCCACGGTTAAAAAATAATGATGATGAAGACTCTAATCCGATAGATAAAAATCACTAATCAAGCTGAATTTTGGTACGAAGATCCAACTAGGGATAAGCTAAAGATCCATGCGGTCAGGGATCTCTATGCATGATCAAAATTGTGGTTCCTCATCATCAAAATTCTACTTCTTTCGCCTATCTGTCCTCAACGTACAAAAACTCATTAGCGACCTCTCCCCCTAAACTTAAACACGACCCTTAGATAAACTCCAAATTACTTCTCATGCCATTCGGTGATCTTAAACCTTTGGATATTTGTACCCAAAATAATGCTCAAAATCTACAGCTAAAAATTAACTCATGAAAACAACTCCAATCGAATGCTTAGAAATCACTAATCAGGCTGATTTTTTGCATGTGGGTCCACCTAGGAATGGGCCAAACATCCATATGGCCAGTGATCTCTAAGAGTATGCCATGTGTAAGGTGCGCATGCATCACACGTGGTGTTCCCCTAGTATGATATATATAACAATTTCATATCCACTAAACAACCCATTACCCAAATACCCAATGGAACCCAACCAACTTGGCGAGGTTCATGTCCATTTTAGACCCAAATAGTGACCAAGTTGGGCCTTTGTATAATGGTAGCCAAACGTTGACACCTCTATGAGTTTTCTAGATATGGATGCAGACATGATAAATGTAACATACATGCTCCAAAGGTTGAATTTCTTGGATGGTAGCATTAATTTTAAAAAGGGGTCATCTGGAATCAAACCTTGATGGGTCCAAGTGAAAAAAAAAAATTAAAGTGGGCCCAATGAACAAACGACCCTTGAGTAAAGTAGGATAGTTGCTTCCATATATTTTATATAATTTATTAGGGTTCTAAGTATGGAACCCATTATTGACTTCCTCATGATTGCTAACAGCTTTGTGTGGTAGAGGAAGTGGTGAATCCTCAATAGATAAAAACGACTCATAATCAAAGAGTATAAAGTCTGAAAAGACAATTTCTTTTGGATGTGAAAGCTCTCCCTTCTTCTTCTGCTTCTTCTTCTTCTTCTTCTTCAAATGATAAGATATATTTTGTTGATGGCTATGTTTGTGGAACTCTTCTTTTTATCTAAAGTTCTTTTAAGTGGCACTCCCATTTTGAACATAATTTTTATAGAGGAGACTAATCATGGTATCATAGTCATAGAAACAACAAAGTTTTATGTTCAAAATCTCTTCTGATTAGGGCTAACACAAAAATTCTCATCATCAAGATATGGTGAATCTGATTATTGGGTAAAATTATAGGTTTCAACAGAAGTTGTGATTGAACATTTATATGTAATTTCCTGATGAACATGAGTACTCATTTGAATTCATACAATGTTAATCTGATTAGTCATCTTCTTTACGACTTTCGATTGGGTACGAAAAGGTAGGTCAATGCTCACTAGCTGCATTGCTCATAGTACTGTGCAATGTCGTCTTCGATTGACATATAGGGTACGTATTTTCAACAAATTAATGATGATAGAAGAGATTTTAATGATCATCATACAATATAGTTAGCAATTCGCGGAGTCTGACAAAGATATGGTATGGGAAAAATTCGTGTACAGTTTCGATTCGTCATTCCAGAATTTGTCAAGAAAAAGGGAAAAAAATAAAAATGTGTTGGCACTTTTTTTTTTGCCTTGTAAAATAATTCGGAATAGAATGCTGTTAAGTTCCTATTTTTCAGAATCCTTCAATAGAATGCTTCATTGTTGTGCTTACACACTAGGCTACCTTGTGGGTATCATATTTTCCAACCTATCAGAAGATTACACGTGTTCCTATCACGGCACGTGCGGAATGCCAAAGCAGACATCTGGCACCTCGAAGCACGCGTGAATAAATGAGCCAAAGTGACTCGCCTATGACGGCCATCAATTTTTCAGCAATATGCCAGGCATGTCAGAAAGGGTCACTTATACGAGACATCCGAGGAAATACATCTCGGGACAAGCAAGTAACGGAATGCATTTAGTTTAGCTATTAATATGTCGGTCAAGGTAGTCAACTCTTCCTAGCAAGTCCTTCGTTAGATACTTGACGGTCAATGCATTCAAACCTTCCCGTCATATTCTTTATGACATACTTGTCGGTCAAGGTAGTTAACCCTTTCCGGCAAGTCCTTCGTTAGATACTTGACGATCAACGCATTCAAACATTTTCGTCATATTTTTCATTACATACTTGTCGGTCTAGGCAGTCAACCCTTCCCGGCAAGTCCTTCGTTAGATACTTGATGGTAAAGGCATTCAAGCCTTCCTGTCATATATATTCTTCATTACATACTTGTCGGTCAAGGCATTCAACCCTTCCCGACAAGTTCTTCATCATTAGATACTTGACGGTCAAGGCATTCAACCATTCCCAGCAAGTCATTCATTAGATCATTGATGGTCAAGGCATTCAACCCTTCCCGTCATGTTCCTCAACATATGCTTGATGGTCAAGGCATTTAAACCCTTCCCAGTAAATCACATCATTTAACTCTACAAGCATATATGTATCTCGATCAATGAATTAAACATACATCGATATCTGTACAAGAAATGTCGCGTGGCAACAAATCAGATAATGACTAACATTCTCGCCACTTTTTTCATTCAAACATCTGCCACGTAAGCTATCACTTAAGCTTTTCTAGATCTAACTGAATGAAAGAGGTTCAGATCCAACATGAAGAGGTTGCATCAGACAGATTCTTCCAAGATTCAATCTGGCCAATTAGAAGTGTACCCATGGGGTATGAGTCAGATCATTGACAAACTATAAGTATACTACTTTTAGAACTGGAAAATGAATCCGAATCTTGAGCTTCTGATTAAGAATTAGATTTTTTTCCCTTTCATCTAATTGTGTGATTTATCTTATGAGAATTAAACATTCACTGACTTGAGCGTCGGAGTGTTGTCAACAGGTACACCACCACCACCACTTTGGGAGAATATCCTATCATCTATGACAAGGAGGAAGCTACGTCCAACAACTTCAAATTCTATCAATTTGATTGATCTACCTCGAGATATGAATCGAATTGACTTCGAGAATTATGTGGGTTAATATCCAATATTTTTCCCTCACATACCTTTTTCCGAAAGTTCCGCAGAACCACCTACAACTAGTCTTCGACAGGAACGGTTTATTGTACAAAAACGCTGGACACAGGCTCCCAAAGAAGGAAGCCCATGCAAAGCCCCACACCTCATTAAGATCAAACCGACATACTCTCCCCAAAAAATCATTTTTTTTAATTTTTTATAAATTCAAATGGTTTGCGAATTATTCACAAATAATTCATGGATTTACTAACTATTCTTCATACTTATATGAAAGCATTTATTCCTAAAATCTATAAATATTCATGTCCAATATTCCTATAATGTCATTAAAATTTGTTCCCCTACTTTAATTTAAACAATTTAATTCTAAAAATCCTTTTATTTGGGTTAAATGATGTATTTGCTACACAAACACACACATGCATATATATATATAGGGTCGGGCTTCGTTGACAGATCTAAAATGACAGATAAAATGACAGGGACACAATATAAGCCACGTGGCACACTGTTACAGGACTCTGACCGTATGGATGTTTGTCCTATCCCATGGTGGACCTACAAACCAAAAATCAGCCTGATTAGTGATTTATTGGCTTTGGATTGGACTTATTTTTATGGGCTGATCTCAACTGTGGGAATTTGAGCAGTATTTGAGGTACAAAGATGCAACACTTATAAATCACTAATCAGGCTGATTTTTGGTTTGTAGGTCCACCATGGGATAGGACAAACATATCCGTACGGTCAGAGTCCTGTAACAGTGTGCCACCCGTCTTATATTGTGTCCTTGTCATTTTACCTGTCATTTTATATCTGTCAACGGAGCCCGACCCATATATATATGTACAACTAACCCTGCAAAAGTTTGTAGTGGGATGGATATTAATATGGAAAGTTCCACTGCAAACTTTTGCAGGGTTAGTTGTACATATTGTGGAAGACTATCCGTACAAAAAAGAAGCATATTTTGACACTCCTATAACCTCATGAAAAAGTGACTTGAATTTAGAAAATCTGAACCATCCAAATTTACCGTTACTTTAGGTCAACTTTTCATAAAATTAGTGATGTCAAAATTGATTGATTTTTGGTGATGATGATGATCACAACATACTGAGCGGTTGGATTGTCCAACATGATCTCCATGCTATCACCACCTGATATAAAAAGTGGGTGTAAGAAATTGGCGTAGTTCTCTTTTCTTGTGCCTTGGCAGGCCTTCTCACCCTCCAACCCATCAATAAAATTCTCTTTACCTTTAAAAAAAAAATGGGTGTAGCTCTAGACAAACTCATGCTAAAATGCTTAAAAAAAATGGGGCTCACCCTACAGTCGTGAGCCGATCTTCGTTCGGTCATCAACGCCTTTTGTCACCTTTCTCTTAAAAATACCCCATGTAAAATGCAATGCAATGCATCCACGGTTCTCATTAGTGTGTTTTTCAGTCTTTCCAAAATTAAATATAAATATCTTGAGTAAAAAAGATGATTAATTGCTCAAAATTCCCTCGCTATCCACACCCAACACCTATCCCATTCTCTCCTCCTTCCCTCTATTTTTCATAAAAACATTAGGGTTCTTCCAAGTTTTCCTGTTTTTATTTTTCTATGATGTACAAACAATTGAGATTATCTTGCTTTACCATTTTATTTTCAATTATTTCGGGGTTATATTCGTCTCATCTCGCGTGTTATAATTTCCGTAAAAAAAAAAAAAAAAAAAAGACAATTTATCATCTAATCATGCCATGAAGGGACACTAATGAATGACATTATGCTCAATTAAATATATAATATATATATATATATATATTCCTTACTGTTCTTAGTCTCCTACCATATATAAATATATAAAAAGTTTCAAACCACTAAATTAAAGAGAGAACCTATTTTTCCCACTGCTTTTTGAGAAAAAAGTGGGATTTCTTTTTGGAGTTAAGCGCATCAACAAAACCGAAAAATAAAAAATATTAAAGGGAATCCTCTTTGGAACTCCACTTTCCTATTGACAGTTGACTAATATTAAAGATATTTTTCTTAATTTATAGATTATTAAACCTACTTAAGGGGGGGTGATCTATATAACCCTAGATATGTCCTAAAAATAATACTAAGCCCCCCTTCCTTGTGAGCTAGGACATAAGATTTCCGTGTCTTCGTGGAGAGTTTGATAATCATCCTGAAAATCTTGTTTGTTTCACTACGCGCACATGCCGTGTTACCTTCGTTTTTTTCCCAATATTGAAGATAAGCCGCGTGTCGTTGTTCACCGAGTGGTGTTAAAATAGAAAGATTTTTTTTTTTTTTTTGGGCACATACTTCCAAAACTCCCCCTTTCCTACAGCTTTCATTAGCTTAATTAATCTCCATTATCTAGCTTTTTACTCTTATATAGCTTTTTGTAAAGTCCCCCCCTTCCCGACTCTTAGCTCCCCCTCCCAATTCCTTCCCCCCCCCTCCTTTCTTGGTGAAGCTTGGGGAAAAAATAAGGAGAGGTGGCACGGGTTCCTCATCATTTTCTTCCCCTTCAGGTCGCCGCGTCTGAGATATTAGAAGGGTAAGGAGTGTTCCCAAAAAGGGCAAAAAAAATAAAAAATTACGTGGGTGTTTGTATGGCTTATGTTACATGCACGTTTGGATAATTCTTGATATCTAGATAGCTTTTTTGGGTCTTTGAATATCTGTTTTTAATCTATTTTTAGCAGGTGTATTATGAGAATTTCGTCGACTGCGTATAAGAAACCTCATCAACCTCTTTCGAATTTTCCGATACGCTCAATTACAACGGTTCCGTACAGTGGAAGGCGGCGGAAAGAGAAGGTTGTGGTCGTTATGGGCGCGACGGGGACCGGGAAATCGAGGTTGTCGATTGATCTTGCAACCCATTTCCTAGGCGAGATTATAAATTCCGATAAAATGCAAGTGTACAAGGGGCTTGATATTGCTACAAACAAGGTCACTAAAAAGGAACAGTGTGGTATTCCACACCATCTGTTGGGTGTTATAAACCCTGATGTGGAATTCACTGCATACGATTTCCGTCATCTAGCGTCGCTTGCCATTGAATCAATCGTGGGGCGCAATCGTCTCCCAATTATCGTTGGGGGCTCTAATTCATACATCGAGGCCTTGGTTAACGATAAGGATGAGCTCAAATTCCGTTCAAAGTACGATTGTTGCTTCCTTTGGGTGGACGTATTGTTGCCTGTACTCCACTCTTTCGTGTCGGATCGGGTTGATCGAATGGTTGAAGCGGGGTTGGTGGAAGAGGTGAGTGGAATGTTCGAGCCAGAAGCTGACTATACTCGGGGAATTCGACGTGCGATAGGGGTCCCCGAGATGGATCGGTACCTACGCGCCAAGGATACTTTAGATCAAGAAACACGCTCTAGGCTGCTTGAAGCAGCAATTGATGAGATCAAGGCGAACAATTGCAAGTTGGCATGTTGCCAATTGCAGAAGATCCACCGTTTACGTACCCTTTTGGGGTGGAACGTGCACCGTATCGATGCGACTGAGGTGTTCCTAAAGCGAGGTAGAGAAGCAAATGAAGCGTGGGAGAATCTGGTGATGCGGCCCAGCACTAGAACCGTAGGACAGTTTCTTTACAACGAAGAACAGTATATTGCACCATTGCCCCCTCCTCCAACTGTTTCAACCATCCCTACAACGGTCCTAGGGAAAGCTGTTGCAGCTGCGACTCACTAGATCAATGAGCCCACCCAAACTTCCCATTTCTGGAAACAACATAGACCATGTATTGACGGACCCCATCCCAATTATTTTCCTTTTTTACCATTTTAAGGTTGGCTGAGTTTGTGCCGTACAAGTAGCAGAATCATTTTAGAAATCCGTGATGACTGCTAAATGCACGCGCAGATCTTCCGTACATCTTTTGTAAGCGTGTCAGCCAACTCGGCCCCACCACGAATGGGATCTGTAGTTAGGAACGAGTCGCAATTCTAGCTTTTATTTTTTTTCTTTGAATATATATGAGGCTGTAGTATTAATTTCAAGTTAATGGGGAATATCTAAAGATTCTAATCTAAAGGATACAAATGCTGGATTTGGTATCTCATAAATTACCATATTAAGTAGTTAACATGTTCAATCACAATGGACCCCGCATCGCACGATGCATCCATCGTACGCATATATTCGATTCATGACATTGGTTATAATCAGACATTAACATTTGGATGCGGGATCCATGATCAAACTTTCGGCCCGTGAATCACTTAAATATTATTAGAATATAGAGGAAATGACATTTTTTTTTTTTTTTTTTTGGGCTAATAAGCCCGATCCATCCAGAAATTGTTGTCGTCTTTGTGCCACATGAGTCCCACTACATTATATGTTGTCCTATACGCACTCACAGCTGACATTAAAATTCAAGGGCCCCACCAGGAAAAAATTAGTTAAAAAAAAAAAAAAAGGTCAAAATCATCTTTAGGGCAGCGCGCACCTCATTTACTTCCAAAATTGAAAAGGAATTCATCGTTTAATTTCTAGCTAGCTTTCATGGTGCCTGTCTACATCTTGAATCTTAAATCTTATGGGCATGGCTATAATGTCGGCATACATACATACATGTATACATTCATGTATATATGCATACTGCTGACTTTTTTTGTAGGGGCTAGCATTAAGCGTCTCTTTTAACTTTGAATATGAGAAAAATGGATTATGATCACTCAAAAGGCCAATTTTTTCAAAAGAGTGATCTTTGATGGGACCATGGAATGTGGCTCCTAATCATTTATGGTGCAAGACTATTCATAAAGCGCTTAGCAGGTAACCCCAATTTTGACTTAATAGTACTCGGATCACCAGGTAACGCCAATTTTGACTTAATAGTACTCGAATCACCAGGTAAGGTCACCCCTAGACGACTCAAGTATGAATGGGTATGAATATGCAAATATGAGAAAATTTTTGAAGCGGCTGGATTTTCGAAGCAGCGATCTTGCGTTCAATTGGACACCACATATGACCATGGCTTAGACTTTAGTTTTAAAAAGTAACCATGGATATATGTGGTGTGCGATCATCGGTGCATGATTTCTGCTTCAAAAATCCTGACTCTTCAAAAATTTGCCCAGATGTTCACCTAGAAGCATCCACTTTTGAAAGAGGGCGTAACAGCTACAATCTAAATTCTATGTAAAATTATATTTACAATGTGACAAGACACACTTCAAACATAAATTGTTTTTGGGTACGTACATATACCTATCTATCCATACTATTATCAAGTCAAAACTTGGGTTGGCGATGACACGGGCTTCAAACGTTCACTTTCACAGGTCGTTCAACACGCCGTAGTTGAGGGACCACGGTATGATCTATGTGGCATACTCTTCGAGACCACTGACTGTATGGATGTTTGGCCCATCCCTAGGTAGACCTACACACCTAAATTCAACTTGATTAGTGATTTCAAACCTTTGGATCTGAGTACCCCAAATAATGCTCGAGAAAGCCACGGTTAAAAATAAACCATGTAAAAGACTCTAATCCAACGAATATAAATTACTAATCAGGGGCCAAACATCCATATAGTCAGTGGTCACTTGCAACGCACATGCCACCCCTAATCTATATAACAAAACAGGATAATTATTTTATCTCATATCTTATCTTATCCTGTTTCAACAAAGAGTGGTTGAGATCTTATCCTCCAAATGGATGGTGGATCTCAGCCACTCACACCCAATTTTAGCCAACGCTTTGTCAGATGTGCCGTGGGCATGAGCCACGTACCCACTATCTATTTAACAAAACATGGAAGTTGTCTTAACCCTTATCGTTTGTGGTGTTATAAGATAAAAAGTGGTTGAGATTAAATCCATCCATCTAATATTAGACGGACGGATCTCAACCACTCACTCCCACTCATTTATTTGCCTCATGTTATGATTTTCGGAAAAATCTAAAATTTCACTATACAGACTTGGATTTGATGTACGTCCACCAAATATGTGCCGGACATAAATATGGCTTATGGGCCCAAAAATAAAGAGATTTGGTGTACGCTATGAATATTAATAGCGAATGTTATAATAGGTTTGGACCACCCTCATTACGTTTGTACCGTTTTAATGTTAAGAAAATAATGGCCGTTATTTTCTATTATTTTTTCATTATAACGAAAATAACGATCGTTGTTTTTTGAAAAAAAATTGTTAAAAAACATATATTATTTCAGTTATTTTCTATTATAAATTTTAGTGAATATTTGAAAATCAAAATTATAATTTTAGCACCATTATTTTCGTTCTTTTTCATTATTTTTCATTTTTTGCCCATGTGCGTTACAATCTGTTATAACGGAAATAATGGTAACACCCCCAATATGTTATACTATTTGAGTGCCGAAGGCACCACCCAATTTTTGTAAATGCATTTTTTGGAGAGTTCCGTGGGTGGGAGCCATTTACTATTTTATCTAACAAAACACAATTGTTGTCTCCCCACTTATACCTCCTCTTATTGGCATCAACAAAAAAGGGTCGAGATCTAATCCTCCCCCAAATGGACGGTGGATCTCGGCCACTCATCTAATTTTGGCAAACTCTTTGTTGAGGAGTGCCGATGGCACGGGGCACCCACGAGTATACATACATGCAAGAGTGTGTAACAGCTACAAGCTAAATTGTATGTAAAATTGTCTGTACCATTTGTGACGACACTTCATACATAAATTGTTATACATACATACATACATACACATACATACATACATGTGAACTTTAAAATTTGATGTTTTCAAGCTTGAGAGAACAGAAAGAGTAATGATGATCACATGGTCTGGGGTCCATTCATGCTGTCATGGTAGAAGTGGTGTCGTTTTTGTCATTGGCCAAAATTATACTTCGAGTTACTTGCAAATCAGTTTTGTTTATAAGTTGTCTCCCCACTTATACCCCCTCTTATCTATTTAGACAAAGAAGGGCTAAGATCTTATCCCCCAAATAGACGGTGGATCTCAGCCATTCACACCTAATTTTGACAAACGCTTTGTTGGAGAGTGCCGTGGGCACTGGCCACCCACTATCTATATAACAAGTGACAGTGGTTGTCTTATACCCCTCTTATCTTATATGGCTTCAATAATGAGTGGCTGAGATCCACTATGCTTCATATCGATGGCTGAGATTAACTCCCACCCGATTTTGACAAACGCTTTGTCGAAAAGTGCCGCGGGCATGGGCCACCCACGCATATATCAAGACAACTCAGTTGTATTCTCTTATCTTATCCATCCATCTAATGTGGACGGTTAGACAGAGTGGTTGAGATCAAATCCATCGATCTAATGTGGACGGTTAGATTTTAGCCACTCAATCCGCCTCATTTGACCTCAATTTATTCAAATTTTAAATTTCAACACTGTTATTTTTTGTTATTTCTGTTATTTCCCCATTTCTCCCTCTGTGCGTTACAATCCGTTATAATAGCCCTTATAATGGGAAAAACGGTAACGTCCCAGTCCTTTATACCGTTTGAGTGCGGAAGGCACCCAATTTTTGCAAACGCTTTTGTCGGAGAGTGCCGTGGGCATGGGCCATTTACTATTTTATATAACAAAACACATTGGTTGTCTCCCACTTTATACCTCATCATCTAATCCTCCCCCAAATGGACGCTGGATCTCTGCCACTCACCCGATTTTGGCAAATTCTTTGTCGAGGAGTGCCGATGGCACGGGGCACCCACTAGTTATATAACATGACAATGTCCATGGACCCGGACCATGTGATCATTACTAGATCAAAAAATCCACTCGAAAAAAATAAAAAGAGAAATTAAAGTTGTATTATCCCTCTTTGTTTTATTATTTTATTTATATATGGTGAAAAAGTTTAAGTTTGCATGAGATCGGATGACTCCATATAAGTAAACCTTCGCTCACACCATGCTGTGAGCGAAGCCAATCACGGCCCACAATACAAACCACATGGCACACTCTTAGTGGACGATGACTGTATGGATGGACCCTACAAACCAAAAATAAACCTGATCAGTGATTTCTAAGCATGGGATTGAATTTATTTTCATGGGTTAATTTTAACTGTGGGAATTTGAGCATTTTTGAGCGTTATTTGGGTGCAAGGATTCAAAGGTTTAAAATCACTAATCAGACTGATTTTTGGTTTGCAGATCCACCAAGGAACTGGCCAAGCGTCTATACGGTCAGTGCCCTCTGAGAGTGTGCCACATGGCTCGTATTGTGGGCTGTGAACGGCTTTGCGTGAGCGAAGGTTTACTCACTCCATATCAGAGATATCGATTCTGACACATGGACTGTTGATTCAACGTATCAATCAATTAATTGTTCTTTGAAATATAGACAAAGAAAACGTCAGATGATTAGTGTACAAATCCATCTCAACTGGCAATTGTATCATGCTTGAAAAACGCTTTGAGTCCTTGCCAAGTGTCCATAAAAGACAATCTACCTTGTCAAGTGCTCGTAAGGACATTGTACCGTGGAAGCAGTGGGACCTACTTCTCTGTACTACAATCCAACACGACAATCTATCGCATTCTTTTGGACGGTTTGGAATGAAATAAAAGTACAACATAGTCGAAAGATCAGATCGTTACATTCACGAAGAGGCCTTGTCAACAGTCAAAATCGTGGGGCGCAATCGTCTCCCCAATGTCGAAAGATCAGATCGTTACATTCACGAAGAGGCCTTGTCAACAGTCAAAATCGTGGGGCGCAATCGTCTCCCAGTTATCGTTGGGGGCTCCAATTCATACATCGAGGTCTTGGTTGATGATTGGAAGCTCGAATTCAGTTCAAAGTACGATCGTTGTTTCCTTTGGGTGGACGTATCGTTGCCTGTACTCCACTCTTTCGTGTCGGAACGGGTCGACCGAATGGTTGAGGTGCGTAGAATGTTCGAGCCAGAAGCCGACTATACTTGGGGAATTCGACGTGCCATCGGGATACCCCCACCCACCCCCCACAGTTTCAGCCATCCCTACAACGGTCCTAGGGAGAAAAACTTGTGAAGCCAGTCACATCACTCAGTACGAGCCACGTGGCACACGATCATAGAGCACTGACGGTAAGGATGTTTGGCCAGTCCCTCGGTAGACCAACAAACCAAATATCAGCCTGATTAGTGATTTACAACCTTTGGAGTTTTGCACTCAAATAACGGTCAATAATGCTCAAATTCTTACCGTTAAAATCAACCCATGAAAATAACTTCAATCGAATCGGTTAGAAATCACTAATCAGGCCGATGTTTTGGATACCGGTCCACCGAGGGACTGGCCAAACATCCATACGGTCATCTCATCGTCCTCCAATAGCTTACCACGTGGCTCCTATTTTAGTGCTATGACCGGCTTCCGTCACAACATCTTGTGACGCAAGTTTTACTCCCTAGGACCGTTGTAGGGATGGCTGAAACTGTGGGGGGTACCCGTCCTATTATTTTCCCTTTTTTTTTAGGGTGGTGTCATTTGCACACACCTTTTTTTGAGTGACACCCACCTCTTGGTGTGTGCAAATAAATTACATGCAACACAAAAAAAAAACACCTCCACCACTAAGAGAGAAGAAGAAGAAGACGCCTCCTCCTCTTCTTCTTCTCCCAGTGGCCTCCTCTTCTTCTTCTCCAAGCGGCCTCCTCTTCTTCTCCGAGAGGGAGAGGGAGGGAGGGAGGGAGAGAGAGAGAGAGGGGAAGAAGAAGAAGAAGAGGAGAAGGAAGAGAAGGGAGAGAAAGATCCTCTCCCTTAAAAAAAAATTTTCATATCGGTAATATCAGCAGCTGGCTACCGATATGGCCAAAGCCATGTTCACCTTGTGTTTCTGATATGGGGCAAAAAAATTTTTTTTTTTTAAAAGAGAGAGAGATAGGGAGAAGGAGAGGGAAGGAGGAAGAGAGAGAGAGGAGGCCGCCCAGAGAAGAAAAAGAAGAGGAAGAGGAGGCTGCCCAGAGAAGAAGAGGAGGAGGCCTCCGCCCACCACCAAGTAAGAGAGAGGGAGGGAGGGAGTGGTGGTGGTGGTGGTGAAGAAGAAGAGGACGATGGTGGTGAGTTCCTTTTCGTTTTTTTTTTTTTTCATACAACTTTGGGTATGTGCAGATAAGAGGTAGGTGTCACTCAAAAATAGGTGTGTGCAAATAACGCCACCCTTTTTTTATTATTTTAAGGTTGGCTGAGTTTAAATAGAAAAGTACGCACTTACGGTCGTACAAGTGGAGCATTTTAGAAATCCGTGATGGCTGCTAAATGCACGTGCGCATCTTCCGTACTTCTTTTGTAAGTGTCGGCCCAACATCCGTAGGTTAGGGATGAGTCACAATTCTAGCTTTTTTTATTTTATTATGAGGCTGTAGTTATAATCAAGGTTTAAAGGGGACCGTTATAACGGATTGGGGGTGTTACTGGTTTTTCCGTTATAACAAAAAAAACGGTCAGGGGCAAAAATAAAAAAAAAAAGGAAAAACAGAATATAACGGAAAAAGTGCCGCTGAAATTCCAAATTTGAATTTCAAATTTTCAAAATGGAAAGTAACAGAAAAAAATGAAAATAATGCCGTTTTTTTACAAAAGTTTCCAAAAAATAACAGTTGTTATTTTCGTTATAATGGAAAAATAACGGCTGTTATTTTTTGGACATTTTAACGGTCTATAACATAACGAGGGAGGTCCGAATCCGTTATAACGGGTAGTTTTTTAAACCTTGGTTATAATTACAAGTTACTGGGGGGAATATCTAAAGATTCTAATCTAAAGGATACAAATGTTGGATTTGGTATCTCATAAATTGCAATATTAAGTAGTTAACATGTTCAATCACAATGGACCCTGCATCGCACGATGCATCGTACGCATATATTCGACTCATGACATTGGTTATAATCTGACAACAACATTTGGATGCGGGATCCATGATCAAACTTTCGGCCCGTGAATTACTTAATTATTATTGGAATCTCGAGGAAATGACATTTTTTATTTTTTATTGTTTGGGCTAAGCTTCATCCAGATATTGTTGTCGTCTTTGTGCCACATGATTCCAACTATATTATATGTTGTCTTATATATACGCACTCACGACTAATATTAAAATTTTACGGATTCGCCGAAAAAAAAAAATTGTTCAAAAAAAATGGTCAAAATCATCTTTAGGGCAGCACCTCATTTACTTCCAAAATTAAAAAGGAATTCATCATTTCTAGCTTTCATGGGCCTGTCTACATCTTAAATCTTATGGGTATAGCTACATACATACATACATACATGTATATTCTTGGGGCCCACATGCGGATGAGTTAAGGGATGATTTTTGGTGATAATATTCTTCTCAATGTGGATATCAACTGCACAAAAAATCAGCCCATTCCAACATTTGTAGCCTTGTGAAAAGTTGATTGCAAATTGAAAAATTTTGGACCATCCATTTTCACCGTTAAATTTAGGTCCATATTTAGAACCATAGAGATCACCCTCACCAAAAATCATCCCTTAAGTCATCTGCATGTGGGCCCCACGTCCATTAGTAAGAATATTAGTAAGCATTCCATTAGTCATTCTATATATATATAAAATGGGCTAGGATACGTTGACTCGCGCTATTCTTACTAATATAATTACTAATGGATGTGGGGCCCACATGCCAATGAGTTAAGGGCCAATTTTTGGTGATGATATTCTTCTCAACATGGACATCAACTTACAAAAAAATCAGCTCATTTCGACAATTTTAGAATTATGAAAAGTGGATTGCAAGTTGAAAACTTTTGGACCGTCCAATTTCACCGTTAAATTTTAAGTCCATATTTAGTAGGGTTAATTTTTTTAAAAATTACTGATTTTTGGTGAGGATGATGATCTCCATGGCAAAGAGATCATTGTCCCCAAAAATCAACCCTTAACTCATCTGCATGTGTGCCCCACGTTCAATAGTAATCCATTAGTAAGAAGAGCATGAGTCAACGTATCTCAAACTCATATATTTTTTTTTTTTTTGGAGGAGCGTTAAGCATCTTTTAACTTTGAATATCAGAAAAATGGATTATGATCAAAAGACCAATTTTTTCAAAAGAGCGATCTTTGATGGGACCATGGAATGCGGCTGCTAATCATTTATGGTGCAAGATTATTCATAAAGCGCTTTACAATAGTTCATTGCAGATAACCCCAATTTTGACTTAATAGTACTCAGATCACCAGGTAAGGCCAACCCTAGTAAACGACTCAATTATGAAGGGGTAGGGATGCAAATATGAGAAATTTTTTTGCAGTGGCGGGATTTTCAAAGCAGCAATCATGTATCAAATGATTGTGCACTAGTTTTTAAAAGTAACAATGGGTATATGTTGCGTGCGATTAATTGGTGCATGATCGCTGCTTCAATACTCTTGACGCTTCAAAAATTTGCCCAGACGGTTCGCCTAGAAGCAGCCACTCTTGAAAGAGGGCATAACAGCTACAATCTAATTTATATGTAAAATATTTCTCTGTACTATTATAAAGTCAAAACCTGGGTTGGTAATGTGGCGGGCACGTTCACTTTCACAAGTTGTTCAACACCCTACTGTCGAAGGACCACGGTATGAGCCATGTGGCATACTCTTAGAGACCACTGACCGTATGGATGTTTGGCCCATCGCTAGCTAGGTGGACCTACATACCTAAATTCAACCTGATTAGTGATTTCAAACCTTTGGATCTGAGTACCCCAAATAATACTCTAGAAAGCCATGGTTAATAAAAATAAACAATGAATAGATATTACTAATAAAGGGCCAAACATCCATTTGGTCAGTAGTCTCTAGGAGCATGCCACGTGGTTCAAAACTATGGTCTGCATCAACTTTGATGAGGCCCCTAGAATCACTCACCTGCACGCACGTGCCGCCCCCTAGTATACATATACATGCAAGAGTGCGTAACAGCTGCAAGCTAAATTCTATGTAAAATTGTCTATACAATTTGTGACAAGAAACTTCAAACAGAAATTGTTATACATACATACATACATACATGTGTATTTTAAAAGAGTCCGTCTAGAGCTACACCATTTCTTACATCCAATTCTTACACCCGGGGGGTGAGGCCCACATGGAGATCACGTTGGACAATCCAACTATACATTGAGCTGTTCTTGCTATGATGATCATCATCACCAAAAATCAGGTCATTTCGACATTGCCAAACAAACAAAAAATTGACTCAAAATAATGGTTTAATTTGATGGTCTGGATTTTTCAAATTAAAGTCTATTTTTCATGAGATTAGGAATGTTGAATTTTCCTGATTTTTTGTGAGAAGGGTAACCAAAGCATGAAAAACTCATTGTGCGGTTGGATTGTCCAACGTGATCTCCATGTGGATCCCACCACTGGGTGTAAGAACTGGATGTAAGAATTCCAGACGGACTCATTTTAAAATTGGATTTTTTCAAGCTTGAGAGAACATAAAGAGTAATGATCACATGGTCCGGGGTCCATGCACGCTGGCATGGTGAGAGTGGTGTCGTTTTGTCATTGGCCAAAATTATACTTCGAGTTACTTGCGTTTTGTTTTTAAGTGAAACACTTCACCATTTAATTTAAAAAATGACACCTAGGCCATGCACCACGGCAACGTCATGGACCCGGACCATGTGATCATTTACTCGATCAAAAAATCAACCAAGAAAAATAGGAGAAATTAAAGTGGTATTATCCCTTTTTGTTTTATTATTTTATTTATTTATGGTGGACAAGCTAAGTTTGCATGAGATCGGATGACTCCATATTGATTATGACACTTGGACCGTTGATTCCATGTATCAATCAATTGTTCTTTGAAGTAAAGACAAAGAAAACGTCAGATAATTAATGTACAAATCCATCTCAACTCGCAATCTATATATCTATACTATAGCAGAGAAGTGGGCATCGTCCCTCTCTCTCCTCCACATCAAGTTGACGTGGCACTCTCCTCATGCAGAGTGCTATGTCATCGACACCGAATTTTTTATCATCTATTCTTCTTTCCTGCATTAATACAATTAATGACTATATCAAAATTGAATTGGTTACATTAAGTGTATATTATTCCAAAACCATTATATACTATCCAAAACTTCTATCTCCTCTCTTAAAACGTCTATTTGGTTTCTTAAAACGTCTTACATTCTTAAAATGTCTTTTTGTTTTCTTAAAACTTCATAAAACTCTCCTTAAAACGTCTCTACGCTTTCGTAAAACGTCGATCTATATTTTTTTTACCTAAAACTTCATAAAATATCTCTGCTTTCTTTATAAAATCTCTCCCTCCATTGTCCAATAGTTAAAACGTCTCCTAACAAAAAATGCAGGAGCAAAAAATTTCTCTACATTGATGCGGGCTAATCAACTTATTGACCATGTATTTTTTTTGCCTCATTGTATATTTTTTCTCTTTTTTAGATTTTTTTTTTCTGTTTAATTAGACAAAAATTGTACATGGACGGAGAAAACATCAGTGATCTTTACAAAACTCTCCACAAAAATTGTAGGCATGTCTCCTCCACTTCTCCTTTGAATTTCTATTTTCTTTTTATTTTTTTATCTATATTTTTTTCAGATTAATCGGAGCCTATTTAGATCAATTTTTTTCATCAACCTAAAATAAATAAATATCTAATTCTATATGTATATAACAGATTGAAAATAGCTTGATGAATCGATGTAAATCTGTTATTCTTAACAGCAATTGCCGAGTTCTTTAGCACCTGCTTGAACTGATAGAGCTTGGTAGGCAACAAATGAAGATAGAATAATGTGATCGGCTGATCTTTTGTAACATGATCACTTATCAAAATTTCAGAAGTGCGGGTAAATATATATTTTGAAGACTCGGAGCTTTGAGAAGTCGCGCATCAAGCCAAAGAAAAAGAAATTGACACAATTTTTGCTCTCGGCTACGAGGAACACTCTTAAGAAAGAATGGACGTATAAATGTAGATAAAAAAAGATTTTTTTATTTTATTTTTTAAGATCAATTTGATGTATATGACCATATTAGTTAAGAATTATAATATAAAATTGTAAACTAATAAGGATGTCTTGCTTATTGTATATTATTATAGTTTTTTTTTATCTTAAAGATCTTATTTATGAAGTCGTCAATAACACATTTTAGTCTTACGTAATTATATTACCATTTTAAAGGACATGGTAACATAATTATTCTACATAATTTTTGGAGATTTTTTTACTAAATATATTTAGAGCATAGTGTTAAATTTGTAGGTATTTTTTATATGCAAGGGGTCCAATTATATTTTCCTTTTAATTTTTATATAATTATAATGAAAATTTTTGTTTTTTATATTTTTATGAATTTTTCCTTTTAATTTATTACCCCATGCTTTAGTACGGGCCAATAACACTAGTTTTGTATCATTCTTGAAAAACTCAGGAGTCCTTGCCAAGTGTCCATAAAAGATCCACTCTCTACCTTGTCAAGTGCTCATAAGGACATTGTTACCGTGCAATCAGTGGGACCTACTTCACGAAGAGGTTGTCAACAGTCAAAATGGTTGGATTCCAACTTTCGCAACAAGTGCCCCTCCTGATGTGTAGGTATAGGATCAGTGGTGGTCCTTTCTTAGCTAACTGGCAAGGACTCTCTAGGGTAAAATTTTGCCACTTTCTTATTCTTATTGATGCGCTCAATTTCTTTGTAAATTATACTACGGAAAATTTTTACTATGAAAATTTTCAAAAAGAAAATACAAAATTAAAAAATACCTATATTTTTTATTTACAATAAAAATACAGAAAGCCCTTTGAAAGGGATAATGCATGCCTGGCCAACGTCTTTTCGAAGGGTGTTGAAAGCATGCCCAATTGTGGAGCTTTGAATTTTTGCACATCTCTAGGTGGTCTACAGTTTGAGTCAGTGCAACACTCTTACGTTGCCCAACCTCAACTTTAATGTTTGTCCCATGCCTAGGTGAACTACAGTATTTGCCACGTCCAACACTCTTAGACATCAATGATTGCAGAGAAGTTTGACCCATCTTTAGGTGGACCTATATACCAAAAAATGAGCCTCATTCGTGTTTTCTAACCTTTTGATCTAAGTACCCCAAATTATGTTCAAGTCCAAGGGTTAAAAATATTCCAAAAAAGAGTCTAATTCTACAGTTAGAAATCACTAATCAGGTTGATTTTTGGTCTATAGGTTCATCTAGGGATGGACCAAACATTCATACGGCCAGTAGTCTCTAAGAGTGCCACATGGCCCATAAATTACCAATGCGGCCACATGGCCCATACTACAAACTTTTGCAGGGTTAGTTGTCCATATTGTGGAAGACTATATATCCTTAGCTCATGAAAAAGTGACTTGAATTTAGAAAATAAATCTGGACCATCAAAATTTACCGTTACTTTAGGTCAACTTTTCATAAAATTAGTGATATATATAAAATCTGACCGTATATATATTCCTTACTTTTTGTTAGTCTCCTCAGTACCATATATAAAATATATAAAAGTTTCAGACCACTAAATTAAAGGGAGAACATATCTTTCCCACTGCTTTCGATAAGCTCAATTACAATGGTCCCGGCCCGTACAATGGATGGCGGCGGAAAGAGAAGGTTGTGGTTGTTATGGGAACGACAGGCACCGGGAAATCGAGGCTGTCGATTGATCTTGCCACCCATTTCCTAGGCGAGATTATAAACGAGGTCACCAAAGAGGAACACAGTGAGGTATTCCACACCATATGTTAGGTGTTATAGACCCTGATGTGGAATTCACCGCATAGGATTTCCGTTATCTAGCGTCGCTTGCCATGGAATCAATCGTGGGGTACAATCGTCTCCCAATTATTGTTGGGGGCTCCAATTCATACATCGAGGCCTTGGTTGATGATGTGGACCTAGGATTCTGTTCAAGTAGAAAAGTACGCACTTGCGGACGTACAAGTAGGAGCATTTTAGAAATCCGTGATGGCTGCTAAATGCACGCGCAAGCATCTTCCGTACTTCTTTTGTAAGTGTGTCGGCCCTACCACGAATGCTGGATTTGGTATCTCATAAATTACCATATTAAGTAGTTAACATGTTCAATCACAATGGACCCCGCATCGCACGATGCATTGTTCGCATATATTCGACTCATGACATTGGTTATAATCAGACAACAACATTTGGATGCGGGATCCATGATCAAACTTTCGGCCAGTGAATTACTTAATTATTATTGGAATCTCGAGGAAATGGCATTTTTTATTTTTTATTTTTTGGGCTACGCTTCATCCAGATACTGTTGTCGTCTTTGTGCCACATGATCCCAACTATATTATATGTTGTCTTATATATACGCACTCAAGACTAATATTAAAATTTTAGGGATTCGCCAGGAAAAAAAAATAGTTCAGAAAAACTGGTCAAAATCATCTTTAGGACAGCACCTCATTTACTTCCGAAATTAAGAAGGAATTCATCATTTCTAGCTTTCATGGTGCCTGTCTCCATCTTGAATCACTCATCAGGTTGATTTTGGGTTCATAGGTACACCTAGGGATTGGCCAAACATCTATATGGTCAGTGTCCTCTAAGAAAATTCCACGTGGCTTATATTATGGGTGGTCAAGTAGCTACCTGATCAGCGGTGGTAAGATAAGATTTACTCTAAATAGAAAAGTACGCACATTTGCGGCAGTACAAGTATGAGCATTTTAGAAATCCGTAATGGCTGTTAAATGCACGCGCGCATCTTCCGTACTTCTTTTGTAAGTGTGTCGGCCCCACCACCAATCGGATCCCTATGTTAGGGATGAGTTGCAATTATAACTCTTTTTTTTATTTTATTTTTAAGGGAATTTTGACATACCCCCCCCCCATGTAATGTTTAAAATTAGACATACCCCCACAATTTGGAAAAGCTAACATATCCCTCCCCCATATGACTTGGTCCACTATCATTTGACCAATGTCGACTCAAGTTGACTACCAAATTTTGTATTAAAGGACGAAAGTGCCCTTGTCTTTGACCTTAGAACAAGGGTTTGGGTTTGGGCCAAAACCTAAATCCCAAATCACATATTAAAAGAGGAGATTAAAAATAAAAATAAAAAATCCTTGTTGGTAATTGAGATTTTTTATTTTATTTTTGATGAATTAAGCAAAGATTGAGAAGAAAAAACCCCATACAAATAGATAAAACTCATGAAGGAATGAAATTTCTTTTCATGATTTTTATTGAGAAAATGAAAATTTAAAATTAAGAAAACTCATATTTCCAAATCCATGTCTGAAAACCTAAATTTAAATTGATCTCACTTGTTTTTTATTTTTGTTAATGAAAATTTTAGAATTAATAATCTGCTTTATGTATTTTTTTTTTTTTTAACCTTGGGTTTTAAAATGTTGCCGGAGTAGTGGTTGGCCGGCCATGAGACTCCGGTGGGTTGGTTGCCGGTGATGGGAAGCTAGCCCATTAGAATCTCTTGGCTGGCCGTCCACCATAGCCGTTTGATTTAGGGTTTGGATTCTGACCCAAACCCTTGTTCCAAAGTAGAAGACGAGGGCACTTTTGCCATTTAATACAAAATTTGGTAGTCAACTCGGGTCGACACTGGTCATATGATAGTGGACCGAGTCATAGGGGGGTATGTCAACTTTTTCAAATTGTGTGTGTGTGTGTGTGGGGGGGGGGGGGGGGGGGGGGGGGGGGTATGTCAAAAATTCCCTATTTTTAAATACGAGGTTGTAGTTATAATAACAACTTACAAGTTAATGGGGAATATCTAAAGATTCTAATCTTGAAGCATATAAATGCTGGATTTGGTATCTCATAAATTACCATATTAAGTAGTTAACATGTTCAATCACAATGGACCCCGCATCGCACGATGCATCCTACGCATATATTCGACTCATGACATTGGTTATAATCAGACAATGACATTTGGATGGGTGATCCATGATCAAACTTTCGGCCCGTGAATTAATTAATTATTATTGGAATCTTGAGGAAATGACCTTTTTTTTTTTTTGGGCTAAGCTTCTTCTAGAAATTATTTTGTATTTTTTTGTAAAGCTTCGTCTAGAAATTGTTTAATTATTAAAGAGTGTTTTGTATTTTTACCTTTTTTTTTTAAAT
Organism: Euptelea pleiosperma; assembly: GCA_035048495.1. Taxonomy (NCBI): domain Eukaryota; kingdom Viridiplantae; phylum Streptophyta; class Magnoliopsida; order Ranunculales; family Eupteleaceae; genus Euptelea; species Euptelea pleiosperma. The sequence continues at coordinate 31,070,271 of CM068546.1, forward strand.
TATATTTAATATCTATGTTTTTAGAAAATTTCCCTTTTTTCTATTATAAAGACAAATATGTTGTCATTTTTTGAAACATGCCCTCCGCTTTTATTTTGAAATCGAGGATATCTGGGCTGCTAAAAGCACCCGACTAGCCCTGAGAGATGCTAGTCACCCCTCCAAACGTGCCCATTGTTCTAGGAGAGTTTTGATGTGCACTAAGCCACTTATTGTTACTCTTTCCAAGGAGTGGCCTCAAGGAGAGTTGAACTCAGAACATCTCACTTTCTGGAGCGAAGTCCTGGCCATCAGCACTCAACCCTTGGGGTTCAAACATATCCTCCACTCTCTTGTAAACGTCCCCCCTCCCACAACACATCTCTCTCAAGGGCCTTATTATGCTCTCTTAACCTATTTTAATGCCTAATTGCTCGATTTTAGACTATTGGCTGCGCATGGGTAAGATTAAAAAAATGCAATAAACCAGTTTTTAGTGGGTTTTAAGCGTTTATTGAAAAAAGTAAATTAAAAAAAAAAAAAAAAACAGAAGCCATTTCTAAGTGGCTTCTACTAGTTGCTTTTGCGAGAAGTCTTTCTTTACAAAGTTGTCTTTCAAATTTCTTGTAATACCAATTTAAACTACCCTTTCGTCACAAAAAATAGGTATTTGCTCTTAAAAAGCACATTATAACTAAACACATAGAAGGGCTTTTTATGAAAAGAAACACTTCTTGTATGATTACCAAACAGCCAAAACAACTTCACTCAAGCAATCTATATAACAAAACAGGACGGTTGTCTCCCCCTCATATCCGGCTTCATAAAGGATGGGTGAGATCTTATCACACCAAATGGACGGTGGATCTCAGCCATTCACACCCAATTTTGACAAACGCTTTGTCGATGAGTGCCGTGGGCATGGGTCAACTACTATCTCAGCCACCCACTATCAATATAACAAGTGACTGTGGTTTTCTTATACCCCTCTTATCTTATATGGCTTCAGTAATGAGTGGCTGAGATCCACTATGCTTCATATCGATGGCTGAGATTAACTCCCACCCAATTTTGTCGAAAGTGCCGCGGGCATGGGCCACCCACACATATATCAAGACAACTCAGTTGTATTCTCTCATCTTATCCATCCATCTAATGTGGACGGTTAGATAAAAAGAGTGGTTAAGATCAAATCCATCGATCTAAAGTGGATGGTTAGATTTCAGCCACTCAATCCGCCTCATTTGACCTCAATTTATTCAAAATTTAAATTTCAACACCGTTATTTTTTGTTATTTCTGTTATTTTCCCATTTCTCCCTCTGTGCGTTGCAATCCATTATAACAGCCGTTATAATGAAAAAAACGGTAACGCCCCAGTCCGTTATACCGTTTGAGTGCGGAAGGCACCCAAACGCTTTGTCGAGGAGTGCCGTGGGCACGAGCTACCAAGGGAGCTCAGTTGTCTCCCCCCTCTTATAGGCTTCATATAATGGATTGCCAAGATCTTATCCCCCAATTGGACAGTGGATCTGAGCCAACTCGCACCCCATTTTGGCAAATGCTCTGTGCTCTGTCGGGGAGTGCCGAGGGCACGGGCCACCCACTAGTTTATATACAAGTGTTATTGGGTAAACACTTAAGATAAGCTTTAAGGGTACCAATGCAGTTCTTAATAAAAATTCTTAAGTCTTAACACTTAATTGATCAATATGATATTATCAGTTTTGTTCGCCTGAACTGAATTTCACCTACCTTTTTCCACCCTTGTCCACCAATAAATTAAATAAACAAATTTGATCCAATGACATGATCTTAAACCGATTATTATAAGGGCTTAACGGTAGCAAATCATCGTCATTATTTTAATAGACTATTTTAACTGTACAGGGACGTTTCCATTATAACACCATTATAACAACAGTTATAACTGTTCATCTAAATCACCGCTAATCTATCTATATAACAAAACAGGGAAGTTGTCTCCCCACTTATACCCCCTCTTATCTATTTAGACAAAGAAGGGTTGAGATCTTATCCCCAAAATAGATGGTGGATCTCAGCCATTCACACCCAATTTTGACAAATGCTTTGTTGGAGAGTGCCGTGGGCACGGGCCACCCACTATCTATATAACAAGTGACAGTGGTTGTCTTATACACCTCTTATCTTATATGGCTTCAATAATGAGTGGCTGAGATCCACTATGCTTCATATCGATGGCTGAGATTAACTCCCACTAGATTTTGACAAACACTTTGATGGAAAGTGCCGCGGGCACGGGCCACCCACGCATATAACAATACAACTCAGTTGTATTCTCTTATCTTATCTATCCATCTAATGTGGACGGTTAGATAAAGAGTGGTTGAGATCAAATCCATCGATCTAATGTAGACGGTTAGATTTCAGCCACTCGATCAACCTAATTTGATCTCAATTTATCCAAATTTTGAATTTCAACACGGTTATTTTTTGTTATTTCGGTTATTTTCCCATTTCTCCCTCTGTACTTTACAACCGTTATAATGGAAAAAACGGTAACGGTCCAGTCCATTATACCATTTGACTACCGAAGGCACCCAATTTTTGCAAACGCTTTTGTCGGAGAGTGCCGTGGGTATGGGCCATTTACTATTCTATATAACAAAACATAGTGGTTGTCTCCCTACTTATACCTCATCTTATAAGCATCAACAAAGAAGGGCTGAGATCTAATCCTCCCCCAAATGGACGGTGGATCTCCACCACTCACCTGGTTTTGGTAAATTCTATGTCGAGGAGTGCCAATGGCACGGGGCACCCACTAGTATAATAAAGCAGGAGGGTTGTCTCCCCCTCTTATCCGGCTTCATAAAGGATGGCAGAGATCTTATCACACCAAATGGACGGTGGATCTCAGCCACTCACACCCAATTTTGACAAACACTTTGTCGATGAGTGCCGTGGGCATAGGTCACCTACTATCTATATAACAAAACAGGACGGTTGTCTCCCCCTCTTATCCGGCTTTATAAAGGATGGCCGAGATCTTATCACACCAAATGGACGGTGGATTCAGCCACTCACACCCAATTTTGACAAACGCTTTGTCGATGAGTCCCGTGGGCACGGGTCACCAACTATTTACCTACATATAAGGAATGAAATGGGTTGGATTTACATATAGCCCAAGGGTCACAATCAGGAGCCCCACTTTTTATGCCTCTAGAGGGGGTTACTGTTAAAACGGATTGAAATAGCCAGGGGCAAAAATAGAAAAAAAAAATAGATTTTAATGATTTTAACAGAAAAAAGTGGTGCTGAAATTCAAAATTTGAAGATTTAAAAAAAAATAGAATTTAATTGAAATTTGATGGTTTTCTTATGCCCCTCTTATCTTATATGGCTTCAATAATGAGTGGCTGAGATCCACTATGCTTCATATCAATGGATGAGATTAACTCCCACCTGATTTTGACAAACACTTTGTTGGAAAGTACCGCGGGCACGGCCCACCCACACATATATCAAGACAACTCAGTTGTATTCTCTTATCTTATCCATCCTTCTAATGTGGACGGTTAGATAAAGAGTGGTTGAGATCAAATCCATCGATCTAAAGTGGACGGTTAGATTTCAGCCACTCAATCCACCTCATTTGACCTCAATTTATTCAAAATTGAAATTTCAACACCGTTATTTTTTGTTATTTTCCCATTTCTCCCTCTGTGCGTTACAATCTGTTATAACAGCCGTTATAATGGAAAAAACAGTGACACCCCAGTCCGTTATACCGTTTGAGTGCCGAAGGCACCCAATTTTTGTAAACGCTTTTGTCGGAGAGTGCCGTGGGCATGGGCCATTTACTATGCTATATAACAAAACACATTGGTTGTCTCCCTACTTATACCTCCTCTTATAAGCATCAACAAAGAAGGGCCGAGATCTAATCCTACCCCAAATGGATGGTGGATCTTTGTCAATCACCTGATTTTGGCAAATTCTTTGTCAAGGAGTGCCGATGGCACGGGGGACCCACTAGTCTATATAACAAAATAGGACGGTTGTCTCCCCCTCTTATCTGGCTTTATAGAGCATGGCCGAGATCTCATCACACCAAATAGACGGTGGATCTCAGCCACTCACACCCAATTTTGACAAACACTTTGTCGATGAGTGCCCTGGGCATGGGTCACCTACTATTTACCTACATATAAGGAATGAGATGGGTTGGATTTACATATAGCCCAAGGGTCAGGCTCAGGAGCCCCACTTTTTATGCCTCGAGAGGGGTGTTACCGTTAAAACGGATTGTAATGGCCATGGGCAAAAATGGAAAAAAAAATAGATTTTAATGATTTTAACGGAAAAAATTGGTGCTGAAATTCAAATTTTGAAATTTGAAATTTGAAATTTGAAATTTGAAATTTAAAAATTAAAATTAAAAAATTTAACAGAAATTTAATGGTTTTCTTATACCATCTTATATGGCTTAAAAAATGAGTGGCTGAGATCCACTATGCTTTATATCGATGGCTGAGATTAACTCCCACCCGATTTTGACAAATACTTTGTCGGAAAGTGCCGCGGGCACGGGCCACCCATGCATATATCAAGACAACTCAGTTGTATTCTCTTATCTTATCCATCCATCTAATGTGGACAGTTAGATAAAGACTGGTTGATATCAAATTCATCAATCTAATGTGGATGGTTAAATTTCAGCCACTCAATCCTCCTCATTTGACCTCAATTTATTCAAAATTTAAATTTAAACACCATTATTTTTTGTTATTTCTGTTATTTTCCCATTTCTCCCGCTGTGCGTTACAATCTATTATAACTGCCATTGTAATGGAAAAAACGGTAACACCCCAGTCTGTTATACCATTAGAGAGCTGAAGGCACCCAATTTTGCAAACGCTTTTGTTGGAGATCATTGCCGTGGGCATGGGCCATTTACTATTCAAGATAACAAAACACATTGGTTGTCTCCCTACTTATACCTCCTCTTATAAGCATCAACAAAGAAGGGCCAAGATCTAATCCTCCCCCAAATGGACGGTGGATCTCCGCCACTCACCTGATTTTGGCAAATTCTTTGTCGAGGAGTGTCGATGGCACGGGTCACCCACTAGTCTATATAACAAAACAGGAAAGTTGTCTTATCTCTTATCCCCCCTCTTATCGGTTTCAACATAGAACAGTCGAGATCTTATCCCCCAAATGGACAGTGGATCTCAGCCACTCACTTGATTTTGGCAAACGCTTTGTCAGGGAGTGCCGAGGGCATGGGCCACCTACTAGTAGATTACATATTGGAAAACGGAATAAAGATTCCAATTTGCATCCTTGAAAATTCTAGAACCCACCTTTTCTTCAAAAGACAAAGTCACAATGTTATTACATGGTCAATGTGATTAGTTTTTTTTAAGTAGTGAAGTTTGGATTTAAACCTATTGACCATGGTTTTAAAAACAGCCGTTTAAACCGTTTTAACGGTAACGCCCCAAGCCCGTTTTTTCTATTTTTTTTCCATTTTTGCCCCTGGCCGTTTCAATCCATTTTAACGGCCGTTTAAACGATAACGCCCCAGTCCGTTTAACTGTTAAAATGGCCTCCTTTAAACCTTGATATTGACCTCTAACCCACTTGCCTTTAATGTACCTCCTTTATACTTTTTAAGTCAAATCATCTTCTTCATCATCATCATCATCATCATCTACGCCTTATCAAAAGATTTGTGTTTGGGGTCAACATCATAAATCCTCGCCATTTGACTTTTTAGTAATAGCCCACATACTTCATAATCCTATTTGTGCCTACAATTGTCTATGGGATCACTGACCCATGAATTTGTAGCTCACCCTTTATGGACCTACTTACCAATAGGTCCATCAAGGGCTGAGCCAGAGAGGGCACACACATACTTTGAATTTACATATTTTTTTACTTTTCGAAATTATCCTTTTATTTATGTTTGGAAGGAAATTGTCCCCCTCAGTTTTTCTTCAAGCCTGCGATTTCATTCACATATTCGCCCGTAAAGTCTTCTCCTCTACAAAATCGTCTTCGCCCATGAAGTCTTCTAATTTTTAAATTTCAAAATTTGAATTCCAACGCCATTTTTTCCATTAAAATCGTTAAATTCCATTTTTTTTCATTTTTTTCATTTTTGCCCCTGGCTATTTCAATCAGTTTAAAAGCTGTAACGCTGTAACGCCCCCGGTCTATTTAATCGTTAAAATGGCCTCCTTTAAACCTTGCTATTGACCTCTAACCTACTTGCCTTTAATGTACCTCCTTTATGCTTTTTAGGTCAAATCATCATCATCTACGCCCTATCGAAAAATTTGTGTTTGGGGTCAGCATCATACATCCTTGCCATTTGACTTTTTAGTAGTAGCCCACATACCTCATAATCCTATTTGTACCTACTTTTGCCATCCTCACTTATCAACTTAACTTAAACCCCACAAAATGCCAACTAACTTTAGATAAGTTATAAAGTTAGGGTCTTTCTCTTTTAACCCATCTTGTCATTGGGCATCCATAATTAATTTAGGAGAATAAATATTGTCAGGCATGTGGATTAAATTGCCGAAGCTGCGTTTGGATAAGCTTAAAAAATTCCAATAAGATAGTTTTTAGTAACTTTTAAGCACTTATCGAAAAAACTATACATTTGGTAAAATTTAAAAAGCAACTTTGTAAAGCCCAATAAGGTCCCAAATAGCCACGACTTCTGCTTATTGTTTTTGCAGGAGGCGTTCTTAAAATTCCTTACAAATTTATCCTTAAATTTTTTTATTACCAAAACTTAATTTGTTTTTTAAACAAAACAGTACTTTTTCTAGCAAACATCATAGGACTTTTAAAAAAAATAGAAGCACTTCTCATGTATGGTTACCAAGCGGCCAAAACAGCTTAACTCAAATAGTTTACATATAAATGCTATTGGGTAGGAACTAAAGATAAACTTTAAGCTTAATGCAGCTCAAACATATTTGAAATTAGCACAGGCATTCGAGACATCTTAAGTGCTTACTAATAACACTTACATGTAAAGTACTCAAGTTAAGTTGTTTTGGTCATTCAATATCCATACAAGAAACATGTTTCTTTTCTTGAAAAGTCTTTTTATGGCGTTTGGTAAAAAGTGCTTTTTTCGTGGCAAGAGCCAAAAAATTAAGTTTTTGTATCACAAAAGGGAAGTTTGGGTATTAATATTTTAAGGATAAACTTGTAAAATTCCTTTTTTAAGAACAGCTTCCCATAAATAAAGAGCCGCTCAAAAACAACTTCTGCTTATGGCGATTTATGAGCTTATTGGGCTTTAAAAAGTACTTTTTAAGTGCATCAATTTTTTCGACAAGTGCTTAAAACCTGCTAAAAGCTGGCTTAGTGCAGTTTTTAAGCATACCCAAATGAAGCCTAAATCTACTTTCCAAAAAAAGTAATCCTCTAGAAAACTACACTTCCTTTGGCTTCTTGCTTGGAAGAGTATTCTTAATGATTTCCTGTGTAGGAGAGAGCTTAACATTGACCCCTAGTGTAAGATTTCTAGTAGGCAATCTATGAACTTAGATCATATCCTTGTTTTTTGTCCCTTGGCTTAGGCTACTCGGAAGTTGAATGGCCAATTCAAATACTGGTTCACAGATACGGTCGCAAATAATGGCTGGTGGACCTAAAGTGGCATCTTCTTCGATGAAGCCAAACTGGTTTCTTTCATACTTTGGCACCTATGATTAGCTAGGAACCTTTTTAGCTTCTAAAATGTTGAGACTAAACTTGATGAGATTCTTTTAGAAGCTAGAATGGCTTGGTCTGATTTCACTAACGCTAGCTTGTCGTGCTTTGCACGATTTAGATATGGATCCACCACTTGTTGTAAGCAAAGAGACCATCTTTGTGTGTCGGCTCACTCCTGTAGATACATAAAAATGGTCATGGTTTATGTATCAGTATCGATACACCGGTAAGTACCAAATCACTCCCCAAACTCTTAGAAACCCTCTTGAGTCGACATGTGACAAGGAGGGGAAAACATATAATGATAAGAATTTGTAGAGAAAAAAAGGGTTCAGACTTTTGAGAGAAACCCTAAACATGTGATTTTGATAAGGAAGATTAGCCTTTGTCGGCCTTCGGTGGACATAGTCGACGGCAAGAATCCCAACGACGAACCACGTATGTACTGTGTTGTGCTTTTTATGTATGCATTTAATTTCATTGTATTTATTATTTGATTAACTCGAGATTGTTGTTGTCGGAAGATGGGAGATCAGACGACAATCCCTATTTTATTCCCTACAACCCCTTCAGCTGCTTGGTTAAAGTGTAATTTTAATGGCTCAGCCATACACGAGAAACTTAAAGCTATGTATGGAGATTAACAAAAAGTTTTACAGAAAATGATTTGTATGTTAGAAATTGTTGATACGGAAAAAGTTTTATGAAATTTATATGCAAAAATCCTCTCCCCTTCGACTACCTAGTTAAAGCGTAACTTTGAGAAAGTGGACGTCTATCATTTCTACAGAGAAGCAAATTTTTACAGCGAGCCATCTAAGTAGAGATAGGCCATATGATGCCTAATGTGACCACTTGGGATGAGACTCCTCTGACATTGAAGGAGATGACAGGGCAGTAGATCACGACACGTGGATTTTGTACCGGCTGACCACCTCGGCCTCACCACCTACGTACACAAGTGATTGTTTTTGGCAAAAAGCACTCGAGTACATGTGTGGTGAGGTCGAGGTATCAGTCCGTACAAAATCCACGTGCCGAGATCTGCTGCCCTGTCATCTCCTTCATCAAAGTATTATCCCCTCACATTACCCTTTTTTGCAAGATGATTTGATAGGTAGGTCTACTCCCCGGATTTATTATTAAAGGTTTCTAGAATCTCAATCTTTCCGTACTAAAACAAATTAAAGAGCCGAAAAAGAGAGAACTTTTTCTAAAGGTTACAATTGTCTATGGGACCACTGACCCGTGAAATTGTAGCTCACCCTTTATGGACCTACTTACTAATAGGTTCATCAAGGGCTGAGCTAAGAGGGCACACACATACTTTGAATTTACATATTTTTAACTTTTCAAAATTATCCTTTTATTTATGTTTGAAAGGAAATTGTCCCCTTCAGTTTTTCTTTTTCTTCAAGCCTGCGATTTCATTCACACATTCGCCCGTAAAGTCTTCTCCTCCAAGGTTTAAAGGAGGCCGTTTTAACGGTTAAACAGACTGGGGGCGTTACCGTTTAAACGGCCGTTAAAACGGATTGAAACGGTCAGGGGCAAAAATAGAAAAAAAATGGGAAAAAATGGAATTAAACAGATTTTAACTGTTTTAACGATTTTAACGGAAAAAGTGGTGCTGAAATTCAAATTTTGAAATTTGAAAAAAAAAAGAAAAACAGAATTTAACGGATTTTAACAGAAATTAAACAGATTTTAACTGCAGTGTTTTTTACAAAATTTTCCAAAATTAAACGGCTGTTTAAACGATTTTAATAGCCGTTTTTTTCAAAACCAATAAAACGTGTTTAAACGGTTTTAACAGAAACGGGCTTCGGGTGTTACCGTTTAAACGGCCGTTTTTAAAACCATGTTCTCCTCTACAAAATCGTCTTCGACCGTGAAGTCTTCTAATTGATTGAGCCCTCCTTGAACAAAATCTGGGCTCGTCAGTGGGCCCAAAAGAGTACCACCTGGCACGTTTTTATGCACCCCACAAAACCATGGACAATTGCCCCGGCGCCCCTACGCGTAAAAAAAAAAAAGAGGGTATATTCATTTAAATCATTTCTGCAAAATATAAAATGTGTCTAGAAATATCGCTCACAACCATCAATCCGTTGGGGGATCATAACAGGTGCATTTGAGTTATCCATTAAACGGCAATGATCACAAAATGCATGCATCCGATCTTAGTCGCGTGTCAGTCAATTCACGCGCGTCCATGTTATTCCTGAGGAATCTAAATGTACATTTGATGTGTAGTTTTGTGGATATTATTATTTTGGTTTGGTCTTTATGTTGTCTTGCAGTGCAAATCAGTCCTCCTCAACATAGAAATGACAAATTAGTCCAGTTTGTTTAATAAAGTTGATCCCTCCGCACCGATTAAGGGTTTGTTTGGAAATCACGTGTTTTCAAGACCTAATCCAGACTTAGCCCAAAAGAAATAGTTCAATGTTACAACTACTTTTAGAAAAAAATCAATTCTAGTCCCCTTTTAAACGCAATATCAGAAAAAACCGCACACAAACGTGGATCCCATGTGATTACCAAACAGGCTCAGAAGGAGAAGATATGAACTGACCATGACTGGCCCCATTTTTTAGGTTTCCAAACAGCCCTTAAGTTTTGAATGGTACACGAGTATTAAGAAGAAAAAAAAAAAAATCCTTGCCTCACAATTGTACATTAGATTCTTATTGCATAAAAAAAAAAAAAAAAAGGCGGTGTGACATCTACCAAATTTATTTGTCCCTTACGTCAACGTTCCGTGCATACGCATGGCTTAGGACAGGATTAGCAATTACGCCCCCTCCTTCCGAACCCCCGAGTCCCAGTCCCGGGGTCGGTAAAGTACAGAAAATATGACGTAAATAGCGAGTATTAACTCAAAATTATCAGAGTAAAGAGTAAAACTTTGAAGATAATGGTGGTGATGGTGGTGGGACGAAGCTTTCATGATGACGATCATGATTGTAAATGATGGGAGGTGTACGTCTACATTGTCATAATCCCATTTGTTAAGGGCCCACTTGGCTAGATTACCAAAAAATAAAGGACCCACTTGTTCAGAACACGACAATAGCTTGTCATTATTTATAAAATGTGCACCAACGGTGTTTTGGGAGTCCATTTGTTCGGATAGTGTCTGATTTGTCCCATTTTAATTTCAAGCAAGAACCACAAAAAGGGTCCAAAGCAAATTTGGGGTGGAGCTGTCCCTATTTGCAGACCTCTTTCCTCTTTTTCTGAATTGTTTTTTCCCAATACCTTGAATCCTGCTCCATATTTGACTAGCTTATTCTGTCGGGATGCTAGTGGTTGTACATATTATAGAATGTAACATCATTTAAGAGATGAGGGTCCAACTAGCTAGCCCAACTTTGCTTGCTAGAAAAGAAAAAAAAGATTTGAAGCCCAAAATTTCCTAGAACATACCTAAATTTTGGCCTGCGGCCTGGGCCTGACCCGTTTATTTCGGGTCCGGCCCAGCCCAGTTGAGTTATAGAGCTTCTCATGTACATAACGATGTAACCAAAGTTGCTCATAAAGAAAGGTTCTTTGACTTACTTCTTTGTTAATTAAGTAAGGAATTATTATATTTTTTTGTGTTAATTATCTGCTGAGAAAGATTTCATAAGCATTATGGCATTTCGAGATTCTCGTAGTAAATTGTCATAATATTGGCTTCGATAGTGGGCTTACATCAATTACTTGTGTTTTGTTCGCGTAGGTGCTCAAGCACCAAGCTTAATAGAGAGTGCCCATGCATAAGACCAAAAGCTTGACATTCAGCTAAGGCCCAAAGCCCAGTGTCAACCTCAAGTCCAATTAAAAGAGACCAAAATCGCGGGCCATTATGCTAGACCAAGTGCTAGGCCAAAAGATGGTAACAAGATCTAGGATATACGGTCATGATTCAATAAAATTGATAACGATTTTGGTGCGGCAGCAAAGAGCAAAAGACGCTTTTCCAAATATGGTGGACCATAGTGGCTTGTAATGCAATGGTCGATAATGGTGGGTCAAGATTGGGACACGATGATGGATGTCATGGCATTGGACCAAGTTGTGGGCCAATGTGGTGTGGACAACAAAGTGACATGAAGGGTCGGCTGTAAAGAGCGCAACTGCAGCGTTTTCGAGGGAGGAAATCTTCCATTGAAGCTATCTTGTTAGAGATTTGCGGACTTGTTCATTCTTGGATCAGTACGATGAAGAGAGGGGCATTAAATTTGAAGATATGGTTTTTGGGTGGTAATCCTTGTTAGGAAGAAATTGAGGTGCTCTTTGTTTGGTTGTTTCCTCGTAAGTGGGACCAAAGGCATTGCAATGTTTTGAATGGTGATCAAATGGTGAGGATCAAATAAAGCAAATGCAACGGTAGATGTTGATGATCAATCAAACATGTGGTTTCCAAAGGCAACGCAGTGTTCCATAACACGGTATGGAGGCTGCAAAGGAGTTGCAGATGGGTGCTTGAAGATCAGACGGTGGAGGACTCAGTTGAAGGTTGATACACATGAAGGTGTGGCAGGTGCTTGACCAACAAAATTGCTTGACCGTAGGTCTATTTAGAAAGCATGCAGACAAGGTGGGACCACAACACAACATACATCAAAGGAATTGTTGATTGTATGGAGAACATGGTTCGAAGTATCGGGCGATCCCGAGTTGGATCGGGCGATCCGGATCGGGATCGGAGCAATCTGAGACAAAGATCCAAGGTATGTCTCGGATCACAGTGGATTGCCCGATCCATCAAGTTGGATCGGTTGGATGGCTCGATCCCGACGAGTTGACTGGTCCAACTTGCCTAGTTGAACCAATGATAAAAATTAAAAACACTTCAAAACCCTATTTTTTTTGTTTTTTTCCACATTTTCTCTCGTTTTCTCTCCGATTTCCTCCTCTAACTCATCTTAGTACCTAAGGATCTGTTTGGTACGTGAGAAAAAGAGTTCCGACGGCGAATATTTAGCTAGGCGAATATTATCTTAGCTAAATATTTGCTCATATCAATATTTAACAATGTTTGGTACATGTATGAGCTAGCTCACTTCAGCTTACTTCATTTTCCTTCAATTTGAGTGGGTCCCACATATCGAAGTAAGTCAAAAATAGGTTGGGCGAGTGCGGGAACCACATATTATGTCAAAGGATAAAAAAAATTAATTTTTATCTTTTTTATATATTAAAAAATTAATTTTTATTGAAAATAGTGATTTTCTGAAGAGAATAAAAAAGCTAGATCTACCCTCGAAACTTGTAGATCCATGAAGATCAAAGTTTGAAGTTAAATAACTTCGAGTTTGGGAGAAAATCCGGCGAGATTCAGCAAGTTCCAACGAGTTGCTTTGAACATTGCAAACCTTTCTTTGAGATTAAGTTCAGGTTTTATGAAAATGGCTAAGTTTTTCATTTTTCTTATTTTTTTTGTAATTTTTATGATTTCTTCACATGTTTTTATTTTTTTTATTTTTATGTTTTTTTTTCATCCAAGAGGCTGAAATGTTTTGATTTTCTTATATTTTATGTTTTTTTTTTTTTTATGATTTTCCACATTTTTCTACATTTTTTTAAAAAAATTTCTGCCAATTTTTAGATTTTTTCGGATGTTTTTTTTGTCTTGTCTCGGATCACGGCGGATCGGACCAATCCAACCGGTCCAACTCGGGATCGGAGGTGGCCGATCCCGAGACTTCGAACCTTGATGGAGAATGGACAAGGCATTGGACCAACATGTGGGCCATGTGGGCCAAGTTGCTTTGAGTCCTTTGCCTTTCAAAATAATGGTTTTGGCAACTTTCACACCGTGGACAGCATGGGGTAACCTGATAGTTTCACAGTACAAGGGGTATTAAAAAAATTACTTTTGAATGAGAGGGGTATTGCTAAATTACCCTAAAAATTAAAAATCATTATCAAGGGAGGCAAGTCTAAATTTGCTGAATATAAGGATGCGTCTCTAATTAGTCAAATTAATGAGGGAGTAAGTTAAAAATACGTAACCAAGTTTACTGGAAGAAATAAAATCAAGTAGCAAACATTCTGAACCAAAGTAGACATAATTTAAAATTTAAAAGTTAAAATTATAATATTGTGCTTAGTACTTTCATGCCCTCTCCTACACTTACATATTCAAATTACTCCCAGTAAAACCTAATAATTTAAGAGACCCCCCCACCCATGAGCATATTATAACGGACATCTCTCAAGCCAATGACGTTTCACAGTCAAAAGTAAGATTGCATGTGTGACCGATTGAAAGCTTGTAGGTATGTGCCTGCTTCCTCATGAAATGTGGAATGCACGACAACATCTCGCAGACACAAATGCTATCCAACTCCCTCAACCACCTACAACACTCCAAGCTTGCTGCCGAGTCGACGGAGTCGTGGTGGTGGTTGTGCCTGTGCCCATGCCCATGTCCGTGCCTGTGCTCGTGCATTTCCTTCCCATCAGATTTGCCGGGGATTTCAGGATGTTCAGGAAAATCTGGGTGAACTGGCACCAATGAACAAGCTTGGCTCGCTAAGGCGAATTGCGATTTGCAGAGCGGGCGAGGTTGTATCTCGCTCATGATCGTCGGTAGCAACACGAAAATAATTGCGACAATGATGCGGGCTTGCTCCATGCTTGATTAATTTCTTCCTTTCAAATGCGGGTCTACGTTCGTATGCAACGTAAATTGTTCCTCTCGTAGCTTGTATTTATACTTGGATGAATGAAGAATTTAGGTTTTAAAGGGGGTAGAGATGTCTCATGCAGTGTGTGAGGTTTGTAGGTGACGTATTGGTTACCCTTCAGGAACAAACATGAACTTGGGATCAAATGTTTTATACTCGATTAAAATCATGGTGATTAGTTGCATGAATGTATAGTTTATGGGTATGATCTATGTGACTAGATATCAATTAGGGTATAAAATGGGTCGGACCTGAGTCGGATATAAGGTAGATCTATATTCAAATCCGACTTTGAACAACCTAGCTATAATCTGGATTTGATTCGGATCCATATCCTGTGATTTTGAATCTAAACCAAAATTATAGGCCCGATATCAAGGTTGGGTTTGGGCTTGAGCTCACACCTTGTGATCTAGGGCCGTAACTCGGTTGGGTTGGGTCGAGGTTGGGGTCAATCCGACCCCAACCCGATCTTCAAGTTGCGAGCTCAAGCCCAAACTCGACCTGAGGTCGGGCCTAGAATTTCAAGCCCGAACCCAATTCAATTGTGTTAGTCCGGTTGGTTGGGTTGGTATATTACTCAGTTTTTTTTTTATTGCTAGAAAGGTTGGTAAATTTTTAAAAATTAATATTAAAATACATATAAGAATTTTTTATTCGTCATCTTTACTAAAAATAGGCTAAGAAACATAAAGCATATTAACAACGTATATACATTTATATTTGCATGCAGTGGTGTATTATCAGGCTCAGATAGGGTCGGGTTGTCCAAAGCCTCAGCCTGACCCCAACCTAATTTTGATTGGGTTATCAAAATCCAGGATCGAGCCCAACTCGAGTATGAAGGGAGCAACCCAACCTAAGCCCAGCGTCAAGTTGAACCCGTTGGACTCGTTTTGGGCCCGTCCAAGTTGCAGCCCTATTGTGATCACCAATAGTAGAGATGAGTGGGAAATAGTCTCTGAAGCATTTTTCCTGTGGAGGTGCTTGATGATCTCTAGCCGTTGGATTCGAACATTTTCATTAAGTGATTTGTACCTGTTGGATATCAACATCTTTTGGGATACTTTGGCTGAATGGTTAGAAATCACCATTCAGGCTCTTTTTCGTGCGCATTGTAGGTCCATTGAAATACAACCAAGTCAGCTGCGATGATGAACACCACGGAAGCCAAATCTTTTTGGCCCGCTCACTCATGAATGTTGGGCCCAACCTTTGATACACCTATATACCAAAAATAGCCTGATTGATAATTTATAGCCCTTGGATGTACGTTGAGCATTTTTTTACAGGGTGATTTCCAGCCATTAGATTCGAGCATTTTTTGCGATACTCTGCTCGAACAGAAAGCAATCACCAATGAGGCTAATTTTGGTGCGTAGCTCTGTCTTAGAGAGTGCCACGTGGCATTTGAAGAGGGAGGGGGAGCAAAATGTTTTACACGTGGAGTGAACTAACAGGTCAAGCCTTGACTTTATTCTCAACAACAACAACAACAACAACAACAACAACAACAGGAGAAAAAGGAGATAGAAAACAAAGTAGGTCCATGGAAGCCATGATGAGTTAATGCTTCTTAAGGAAATCGTGGAGCCACTTGGCAGATTTTTTGGGGTAACGTTTGAGTCCATCGTTGTAATCGACGTAGTTAAGCCCAAATCGAACGTCGTAAGCTGATCCCATTTCCATGCAGTCCATCAAAGCCCATATCACGTACCCTTTCACGTTCACTCCCTCCCTGTACACAAACTTCTTTATTATAATCATGTCCTTACAAATTATATATATATTATTTGTTCTTAAGGATATACATACACGTGGCCCACCAGACATATAGGTGGTGTACATTCGGGTAGCCCAACCAGACCCTGGCCTCATTTTTGGGTTTTCTTTGGTTCCAGGCTGGGCAGGGAGGGTTGGGCTTTGGGTATCGGACTTAAGAGTTTGGGTTGGGACCCAGGCCCGAAGTATAGAATTTGGCCGGCTTGGATAACCTGATTTGGGCTTGGGCTGGTTTTACAGCCTGTTGTGGTGTTCGGGCTGTGCCCGGGTACACCATCTTGAGGCCCGGCTCGGCCCAGGCCCTATCAACACGCCTTTAAATCTTTTGAAGTGAAAAAATTGCACATGTTCATTTTGCCCGGCCCGTCCAACCTACCCAGTTCAGCCAGTCAATGTAGACGGCCCGACGGGCCAAAATAATCTGAGTTTTAAAGGGTAATATGGTGATTTCAACCCCGAGACTTACTTCATCGCTTCTTGAACCGAGTTAAGATGCAATTTGATGAACTCGATTCTCGGATCATCCTCCAGTGCTTCCTTGAGAGGAATTGTGTCGTCGCGTTTCTCCGGATAACCTATTTCAAGGGCACTTCAGTCAATTCATAAAAAATTACCTTAAAATTGCACAGCTTTGAATTTCTACATACTAGTAAGGCATGTGCATTGCATGTGAGTGATTATAGGGGTATTTTTGGAAGAGGTGACAAAATAAGAAAGTTTAAATTAAAAAGGGTAATTTTGGAAACATTGGCAAAATAGGGACAGTTTTGAAAATTTGACAACTGAAGGAGCAATTTTGAAAGATTAATTTGGAGGGACAAATCTGATATTGTGACAACTCAAGGAAGAGTTATGAAAGCAAAATTTCCAAGTTAGAAAAGTCGAAGCTGTCCATGTACTTTTAATGAAACATTTAAATGCCTTTCTAAGTGCCATGGGCATTTCAGTAAAATAAAAAACTTAGATCGACCTTTCGCTTTATAGTCTGGAGACGAGAGAATTAAATCCCAACTTAATAGTTAACTAACCGTTTTCAGTTACTAAGATTTTAGGGTTGCCGTAGTCGCGCTTCAAATGCAGCAGTACTTCCTTTAGCCCGTCCGGGTAAACGTAAATCTGATCACTCCCATCAGCCTACAATAGAAAATAAATTTACCAAAATCCCCTTCATTCGCACAAGTAAATTTCTCAATATTCACAAGATTTATTAGTGTCGTTAGACTTCTATAGGTCAGTATTTTTCACATTCGACAAAAGTCCTCTTTGACAAATTTCTTTATCTGTCTTTTCGAAAAAGGAGCTTTATAATTGGGTGCTTTCCCGATTGAGCGATCTCATTGCCAAGGTGAGGATAGCCCTACCTTCAGTCAGGAGGAGGATGGTAAAAGGTGGATCTTTGATAGTAAAGGGATACTCTATGTCCGTTCATTCTAGAAGGTACTTGCAAATTCTGAGGTAGAAGAGTTTCAAATGAATCAAGTGTGGGGGAGTAATGCACATTCGAAAGTTAGTTTTCTGATTTGGTGCATTTCGAGGAAGAGTTCAGACCATTGACTTTTTGTTTGGACCATTAGTTAGAGGTATCAAGTCGTCGATTATTGTCCTCTTTTTTGGAGCATGGTGAATCCAGTGACCACATCTTTCTTTCTTGTAAGTAGGCTTGAGAGGTGTGGTCAAGGGCTTCAGCGGTTTGGGTAAAATGCTTTGGGCCTTAATTCAATTGGCAATGATATGGAGTCTTTGGAGGGAGCATAACAACAGAGTTTTCGAGGGGAGGAGTATGTCGCCAGAAGCGTTGGTTCTAGAGATCAAGGGGCTTATCTTTCTTTGAGTAAAGTTGTATAGTGAGGGGAGAGGTTTTTTTTACAAAGAGTGATTAATGATCACTAATCAAGGCTGATTTTTGGTTTGTAGGTCAAGCTAGGGATTGGCCAAGTGGCTCATATTTTGTCACTGGAGCCCAACCCTTAAGAAATAATGATAAAAATTTTAAGGAAAAAGATCAAGAGGTAGAAAACCACAAGATCGTTGCTTTTACATCTCCTAATCAAAATATATCGCAGTCTTAATTACTTACCAACTCGCCTATAAGCTTCCCGTCTTTTTCCACTGTATTAAAAAAAAAAAACATGCTTAATCAAAATATGAGATAATCATAACCATCCAACATAAAACCAGGAGACGATCATAACCGTCCAACATATATATACCATTTTATTGATTATTTTAGTAGGTAAAAATGTACCTTTTTGATCAACATATTGATACCCTTCAAAGCTAGTATGAGGTACTTCAATCGGCGGTATCGTACGGCCGGCTGCGTATCTCGAAGTATAATAATTGACACCAATAAAATCAAAGGATCCTTTAACCATTTTTTGTTCCTCCTCTGTGAATTTAGGAAGTGCATCCCTTACCAGAGCCTTTATGATAAATGGGTAATCTCCATACACTAATGGGTCCATGTACCTGATTAACACCATCAATACACACAAAACCCTGTTAGCTTTGACTTTGACCCCCCTTGTTTAAATTAGGTCACCCTCTTGTCCATTAGTCAATTGTTGACTAACACTCAAGCGTCAACGTACATTTTTATTTTTTTATTTTTTGTATTTTTTAGTTTCCAGTCTTTTTAGGGTTTCTTCACTATTTCAAATTCATATTTTATGTGAAATCAATAAACGCGGCCGGGTCCTACTAACTCAACAAATTTTCTAGGGGTACGTAATGTGCTAAAATGCCCTAATTTTCAACAAATTGATGCATTGATCGATTAGAGATCGAGGCTCACTTACAGTCCAACCATGAAGTCGTTAGCTCGTTCTGCTGCGTCTTTGTCATGCGGCAACTCAGAGTGCGGTGTAAACCATTGACCGACAATTGAAATACCGATTTCTCCACCTTGTTTGGCCTAAATGTAACCAGTAACATAAATTACAATTACACAAATTAAAGACATATGGAATAATAGAATTAATTAATCATCTATAAAAGAAGAAACTTAAGGGAAAAAATGGAAAATAATGAAAAGAAACGGATCTAAAATTCAAAATTTATCAAGGAAAATATTGGAAATAACTACATTTTTTTAATTTTCAGAAAATAACAGTCCTTATTTTCATTATAACGGCCGTTATTTTTAAAACAAAAAAGGCTGTTAAAATGAAAATAACGGGGCGGCCATTATTTTATGAATGTTAAAACGGCATGTAACGTAATGTGGGAAGTCCATTTCCAATGTCAGGCCATTATTTTCGTTACATCGATCGGGTTGCCACCCTATCAACTTGATGATGTATTGAGCCCTTGTACGCAACACTGTCAGTGTATTGAAGTTCACTACTCACCTGATACTTTTCTTTGTAGAGCGTAGCAGCAGCTGCATGCGATAATATGATGTTATGGTTCGCAACATAAGGATCCGTTGCAACATTTCCCTTTTGTTTTTGTCCCACCCGATACCCGAAGTTACCGAAAAGCTGTGGCTCATTGATTGTACTCCAATGTTTAACCCTATCCCCGAAATTTTCGAAACATATTTCGCTATACGCCTTGAAATCATCCCTGAAATCATAAAAGGAAAAAAAAAAAAAAAAAAAGATCGACGCCTTATTATTATTCATAAAATTGAACAGAAAACAAGGGTAAAGAAATGGTGCAAGGTGTACCACCATTGCGGCTTGGTTTCGGTGGGGACTGAATTTGGCCGTTATCGAGGTATTACTTCGAACGAGCTAGGGACAATTTTAGTGGTTTTCTCGGGAAGACGCACGTTAATTAGTCCCTGTTTACATGCTAGATCAGATCATGAACGAGCTAGGGACAATTTCGGAGAATGGGAGATCTCACATACATGGAGAGAAGCCGACAAGCCAGCCGATTTCATTTATTCACGTTGTAGAAATAATGTAAATTTGTTCATTATATCTAATTTCCGCGTAACGTTATCCAAATTTATTGAGGATGATGCAATAGGTTGTATTCAAGGTCAGGTAGGGGTCCACCTATGACCTAACCCTAACGACGTTTAAATTAAAAACAATTTAGTGAAATAAATAATAAAATGAATAACGAAGCGAGATGCCGTACACGATCTTGTGATTCAAGAAGCCACCATACTCATCTTGTAGAGCTTGCGGTAAGTCGAAGTGGAATAATGTCACAAGAGGCTCTATGCCTGCATGAATTAATAATTTTAGAATTTTAATTAAGAGCAATAATTAAATGAGGAAACAAATAAACATTTTCTTACCGTTTTGTATTAATTCGTTAATAAAATTGTTATAAAAATTGATACCCTCCTGGTTTAATCCACCACTCAATTTCCCAGCTGCAAGTTTTCAACGACGGATATACAATGAGAAAATTGGATAATGGGGTAATAATCCGACATTAATTAAAGTATTAGGGTAAAGAACATACTAGGCAAGATCCTGCTCCAGGAGATGGAGAACCTGTACAGATCCACGCCCATGTTCTTCAGCAACTGTACATCTTCCTGTAATGGTAATCAGCAATAAATATTGGAAATTTTAGTTGAAATCCATTAATATTTTACAGTCTATCTGATACATTTGATGGTAGGGCCCATATAAAGATCATGTTGGAAACCCAATCATATGGTCATCGCTCGCTGCGATGATCATCCTCACCAAAAAATCAGTCTATTCCATTACCCATATGAAATGTTCAACTTAAAGTATTGGGATGTTCCATATTTTTTCAAATTTAAGTCAGCTACCCTTAAGGTTAAGAATGTTGGAATGGACTAATTTTTTTTTTATAAGGATGGTTTACATAATACGTTTATACCCAAGTTAGAAGCCGGCCTAATATGTAATACTGGCCTGAAAATCTCTCATGGGCCAGCCCGTGGACCGTGTACACTCCTTGAGATAACAATGTGGGTTTTTTTGTCAGAAAATAATGGCCATTATTTTTCCGTTATAATGAAAATAACGGACCATTATTTTCTGAAAACAAATTTGCTAAAAAAAGTCCGTTATAAGTTTATTGAAATTTTGTGTTATTTTCCGTTATTTTCCCATCATTTTCCATTATTTTGCCCCTGCATTACAATCCATTATATGGAAAAATGGTAACGTCCCCAGTCCGTTATACCGTTATAACGGCCCCTTTTAAACCTTGATTTGAATTACTTCCATACTATTGGTGAGAGGTTTTTTGGTTTTAGAGTTGAGCAGTAAAGGAGTGAGAAGTCAGGCAAGTACAAAAATGGCCACAATTAAGTAGATTTCGCACCAAAAATAGAAATAGAGGAAGTTATGAATCCAGTGACCCCGACCTCTCTAACTATGTCGCATAATGTGGATGGTCTGCCCAACATTTTCTTAAACAGCCCTCTCACCTTATCACTACTCTGTTTGTTATTTTTCTAAACCGGGGGTATCCGGGCCTCAGCTTTTAGGGCACCCGACTAATCCCCCGGGGCACGATAGTTTAATGTGGACTGAGCGACTTATTACCCTACTCTTTCCCAGGGGTAGTGGCAAGGAGAGTTGAACTCAGAACCTCTTACTTTTTGGGGTTAGGGACCTCTGCCATTACTCACCTTATATTTGTTATAAGAGTCAGTTGCATTCTCAGTTCCTGGCACTGAAGAAAAGAGAGAAGTCTGTATAAGTTATAAGGTATAGACTAAGATCATCACTTAGAGAAAGAAAAAAAAAAGATAGTTGATGGGACCTTTGGGGTCTTGAATGAAACTATCCCAAGTGCTTGCTCCTCTCCCTCCTTCACTACCTGATCCTTCCGTCTGCACCAAAGTATAAATAGATCAAAACAAAAGAAACACAAGAACTAAAGGGACGTGTAATTTGATGAACAGGAGTAAAAAAATATAAACCTGAAGAGCAGAAGTAGAGACACCAAATTTAAAATCATGAGGAAAGTCACGTCTTTTTATTTCATGGTGTCGCTTAATGGTTGCAGGCTTAACTCCTTCCACAATAGGAGAAGAAGCCGTATTTCCTTTCAAACATGTTATAAGATTCGAGCCAAAAACCTTCCTCGGAGGAGTGAGTTTCACAACTCCACCAAGAACATGGCTTCCTTTGTTGATTGAGTAAGTAGAACCAGAGAAATACGGACTTTGTGGTAAAACTACTTTCAAGAGAGCCATGTGTTAGACAGAGAGAGGCTTAGCTTTGCTTGAACTTGTGCTTGGTAATCTAAGAACTCCTTTGAAGGAGTATTTATAGAGAAGATAAGAGGAGTGGATAAGATAAAATAGATTCAAGACTTTAATGCACGTATAACCCTTGTGATATAAATTATTTTATAGACCAGGCTAGAGGGACTCTACTATTTGCACTTGTCCTCTCGGCCGTGGATTTCGATAATCCAACGGTGATTGTTGGAACTCGAATGTGGATTCCGAAAATGATCTCGACCCTTATTTTATATGTCAAGTCTGAGAAAGTAGGTCACTGATCCAGATTTTATTACTCTTTATCTTGTTTTCAATTCCCAACTCCCACCTACCCTCATTATAAGAGATTTCTATCTTTAGTCACTGGATGACGTCTTTACAGAGACCCATAATCTCTTTTTCATTTTTTATTCCTCGGCTGCCTTTCGGTAAGCTTAACCCGATCTCATAGCTTTGGGTTTCGATAAGAAAGGATGAATTGGTAATTTTAAAAAGTTATAAAATGATTAGAAGAGAAATTTTTAGAAGTGGCGTGATTTTTGATGCAGGGATCATGTGTCAATGATCGCGCGCACCACATATACCCATGATTTTTTTAAGTTTTTTTTAAAACAAATCCTAAACCTAGGTGTATGACGCGTGATCATTGGGTGCATCATTGCCGCTTCAAAAAATTTCTCGGGATTAGAAAGATATTTGTCATTTAAAAAGCTTTATTACATATTTAGTAGTCATTTAAAATTTGTGTTGAATGAATAGAAGGATTGTTTAGGCGTACTTAAATAGTTTCACTTAAGTTTTAGAAAGTGCTTCCTGTGTAAGTTATAAGTGGGCTTTAAGTGACTTCTGCTTAACCCAGAAAGATTGGTTTAAAACCTTGAAAATAATTTTTTATTAGTTATAAGCTGACTTTTACCTTATTTTGAACTTACCCAAATGCAGTTTAAAAATTATGGGAAGAAAGGGCCTTGGATAGGTAAGAGCAAACTTTGATCCTACATCTCCTAAAAACGTTATGCTGCTACATTGTTGAACCACTGTTCCATATGAATGTTTGGCCCACCTTTGGTGGACCTACAAACAAAAAATTCAGCCTGATTGGTGATTTCTAGCTGTTGGATTGGAGCAATTTTAAAGGGGTGATTTCTATCTGTTAGATTCGAGACTCGAATCAAATGGCTAGAAATCAACAATCATGCTAATCTTTGGTTTGTACGTCCATGGAGAGATGACCCAAACATTCATGGGTTAGTATTAGTAAGACCTGAAGAGTGTCACGTGGCGTGTCTCAAGAATGGTAGGGATCAAAGTTTGCTCCTTTCCAATAAGAGCAAAAATTTCCACATTTCTAATCAATTCTTCATTTTTTTTATGTGAAAAAAGTGTTTTCAAATTCAGATCCTGTATTCCAGGGTGTTGAATAGCTTATACTACTACCAAATCTCCTTGTTTGTCATGCATGCCATGTTTTATGAATTTAAAAAATTAAAATAAATCGGGAGATCAAGGAGGAATACGTGGGAGTCGGATTACCACCCAAGTCCATCAAGTACATGATCCGGAATACACGTGGTAGCACATAAAGGCCACTTTGAATGTAGGGAACACATTTCGAAAACATAAAATCTCTGCAAATCCCGAAAGATCATGCCCATAAAAACCAAGCACAGCATCCAACCACATGATTTTTAAAATGGCCATAATTTTTTTGCCTGCCAAGAAAATATAATGGTTGTTGTAGCCTTATAATGGCTCAACCACATTACAAATTTATAGTAAGGAACGGGTTCCGGGGACTCATAATTCACTCATGTTCTCGTCCCTGGATTTCAGGGAATCCAATGGTGGTTTTGCTTTGGTAAAGCGAATGCCAACTCAGCATGAAAACCACCATTGGATTTCTCGGGATCTACGGATGAGCACAAGAGTGAATAATTGAGTCCGTGGATCCCGACCCTTGCAATAACCTAGATTGCCTGTGTATTATTTGGGATGGGCTCGGGACCAGGGGACCGACAAAAATGAACCCACAAGTTCACGTTTGTGGATCCCGAGAATCCAACAATGGTTAATAGCATCGATCTGGCATTCACTTTTGCAAAAGCAAAACCACTGCTGGGTACTCGAGATCCACGGCCGACACGACAGACGTGAACTCGTTGGTTTACTTTTGTCAGTCCCCCTACACTCCCCTTTTTGACTCCCAAATTTTAACTCCTCTTCTCGGCATGGATTCTGAGAATCCAACTATGGTTGATAGTGCTGAGCCTGGCATTCATTTTCTCAAAAGCAAAATCACTATTGGGTTCTTGGGATCCACGGCCAACAACAAACGTGAGCTTGTTGGTTCAATTTTGTTGATCCCCTGCACTCTCCAAAATTTTAACTCCTCTTCTTGGCGTGGATTCCATCCAACGGTGGTTGATAGTGCTGAGCTGACATTCACTTTTGCAAAAGCAAAATCACCGATGTATACTCGTATCCACGTCAAGATTAGGAGTTAAATTTTAGGAAAAAACCTCTGCTCACACCTGTGTGTGAGCAAAGCCGATCACACAACACAATATGAACCACGGGGCACACTATTATAGGATGATGACCATATGGATGTTTGGCTAGTCCCTCGGTGGACTTTTAAACCAAAAATTAGCTTGATTAGTGATTTCTAAGCATTGGATTGGAGTCATTTACGTTGGTTGATTTTAACCATAGACTTTAGAGCATAATTAACCAAAAAATGGGTACTAGATCCAAAGGTCCGACATAACTAAACAGGCTGATTTTTGGTTTGCAGGTCCAACGAGGGACTGGCCAAACATCCATACGGTCATCGTAATCTAATAGTGTGCCACATGGCTCATATTGTGATGTGCGATCGACTTTGCTCACACACATGTGTGAGCAAAGGTCTACTCAAATTTTAGGAGTTAAAAACAGGATCCCGATGGTTCTTCTTAATCAAACTTGGCCCGACTGGATCTAGACCTGTACTTGACCCAACAAATCTAGACGTAGACTTAAAAGTATGCAAACATTGTCAGCACTGTTGGATGTTCATTGAAAAACTTGTTATTTAAATGTTTTCGAAAAAAATTAAAAAGACGTTTTTCAAGGAGCAATCAACGGTGGATGCAATGTTTGCATATTTTTAAGTCAGACGAGAGAATTTTTTAAGCGGTGAGATTTTTGATGCAGCACCCAATGATTGCACACCACATATACCCATATGGTTACTTTTTAAAGTCTTTTTAAACCAAAGTCTAAAACCAAGAAAGCTTATAATTCCATGGTGGATATTTTCTCTTCTAGATTTTTAAAGATTCTAAACAAGAAAGCTTGTAATTTATAAAAACTAGTGGGTGGCCGTGCCCGGGGCACTCTCCGACAAAGTGTTTGCTAAAATCGGGTATGAATGGCTGAGATCCGCCGTCCATTTGGGGTTATAAGATCTCGGCCATCCTTTGTGAAACCGATAAGAGGGGGATAAGTGGGGAGACAACTTCCCTGTTTTGTTATATAGATTAATAGATGGATCTATATCCCATTAGGCGAGGTTTATCCGACTTAATAAATGGATATTGATTTTTGATAGGCCAGATCTATCTGATTTAATAAATTGACTTGATGGTTTATTAATGAATGTGACTGGTTTATTGCTTTTTAAATCTAGGCCCATCTATTACCGATCAAGTTTGGCTAGATCCCATTGGCCCAGACCAATCCCATCTAATAAATGGATCTAATGGTTTTCTAACGAATGTGAGTGGGCTTTTTAAATCTAGGCCCATTAATAATGATCAGGTTTGGTTCTATCGTTACTTTGCCTTAACTCGAACCATTTATAGCCTTACATACCCATTACATTATTAATAGCTTATTAGGGCTGTCAATGGATATTATTTGAATCGATTATCAACATATTTAAACTTAGGGGAGCCCACGTGGCACACTCTTAGAGATCACTAACCATATAGATGTTTGGCCCATCCCTAGGTGCACCTACATACCAAAATTCATCCTAGTCAGCATTTTTTTTATCCATTGGATTTGAGTCTTTTTCATAATATTTTTTTAACCGTGGATTTTGAGTATTATTTAGAAGTAGTGGCACGCTATTAGAAATCACTGACCGTATGGATGTTTAGCCCATCCCTAGGTGGACCTACATGCAAAAAAAATAGCCAGATTAGTGATTGCTAAGCATTCGATTGGAGTCGTTTTCATGGGTTGATTTTTTAACCATGGAATTTGAGCACCACTATATTGCACGCAACTTGTGTACATTCTTGACCAATGAAAAAAGGACACTCTTATTGCCTCATTGTTTAGATTTCCATTTCAAAATTATTTCCCTTTCCAATGGTGAGCAGTGTTCGCTGGCATCTAGGAATAATGCTTTGATCCTAGTTAGTAAATTCTCAAATTATTTGCGAATAAGGCCCTACTTGGTATCCAATAAATATTTGCAGGATGCAAATATTTACCTTTACAAATCTTTGTAGTTATTAATGTTTGCAGCTGCAAACATTTTCTGTTGTTTGGTATAAACTTGTAAAATCTGTAGCAAATACTTTCCATCGCTTGGGTGGAGGGTGCAATGCAAATATTTTCATATTTTGCGAGTCTTCATGAATCCAAAATAGGATATGGAGATCACCTACGTACAAGGTCAATGGAACTAGATGATCACAACCAATCAAACAATATAACAAATAGATGAGAATCATGAGATATGATAGGCATGTTTATTTTGGGTGGGAACTAGTGATTGGTGGGCCGAGTAAAACTTTGCTAACCGCCAACAATATGAGCCATGTGGAATACTCTTAGAGAATGCTGACCGTAGAGATGTTTGGCCAACCCCTAAGTGGGCTTACAAACTAAAAATCAGCCTGATTAGTGATTTCAAACCTTCGGATCTTTGTACCCCAAATAATGTCAAAGTCCCTACTTTTAAATCAATCCATGAAAATGACTCAAATACAACGCTTAGAAATCACTCAACAGGCTATTTTTTGGTCTGTACGTCCATCTAGGAGTAAAACTTCGCTGACCCTCCACAATGACTGCCCCTGATGACTGCCCAAAATATGAGCCACGTGGCACATTTGTAGAAGATGCTGACCATATTGATGTTTGGCCAATCCCTAAGTAGCCTACAAATCAAAAATCTTTCTAAGTGTTGAATTGGGGTCATTTTCATGGGCTGATTTTAACCTTGAGAATTTGAGAATTATTGACCATTATTTGGGTACTGGGATCCAAAGATTTGAAATAACAAATTAGGCTGAGTTTTGGCTTGTAGGCCCATCAAGGGATTGGCCAAACATCCATAAGGTGAGCATCTTCCAAGAGAGTGCCACATGGCTCATATTAGGGCCAGTGAGCAAAGGATGAAGAGAGACAGACTGACCTTTCGATTTCACCACCTTTTTTTATATTTCAAGGAAGCTCAAGCCGAAAAGTAAATGTCTGCAGCCATTTTTTGCTGCAAATATTAGTAGCTCAAACCGTAAAAAATATGGACCCACGATAAATATTTACCTAGGCGAATAATGGTGGGGTGCAACCTAGCACCTAAAAATGCAAAAAACATGATGCAAATGTTTGATACGATACCAAGCAGAAGCTATTAGTGAACCATTTGTGCATTTTTTAACATGATCGAATTATTATTGAATAATTCATGAACTTTTGCCAATTATTTCCAGATTATTCAGTTTTGGACATGAAATATCATTTTCTAAGACAAGAAGTAGTTAATATCAATGTTTAAAAGGGGTCATTATAACAGTAAAACAGACTGGGGGCGTGATGTTTTTCAGTTATAACGGCCGTTATAAAGGATTGGAAAGCACAGGGGCTAAAACGAAAAATAACGGGAAAATAGAAAATAATGAAAATAGCGAAAAATAACGGCGCCAAAATTAAAATTTTGAATTTCAAAATTTCAATAAACCTTATAACGGACTTTTTTTAACAAATCTTTTTTCATAAAATAACAGTCGTTATTTTCTTTGTAATGGAAAAGAACGGCCGTTATTTTCCGAGCGTTAAAACGGTACATAACGTAACAAGGGAGGTCCGAATCCATTATAACGGCCATTATATTCGTTATAATGGCCGTTTTTGGCTTTCTTTTATTTTTAAAATTATTTGTGCCGATTTTTTTGAACATTATTAATGAAAAATCGGAATTATAATCGAACATTTCTATTTTGCCGCACTCCGAATTGCTAATTAGGGCTTTGATAATGGGCATCCATCGTCGAAGTTCTGGACTAACTATGAGCCACGTGGCACATTCTTAGACTGATTAGTGATTTCTAAGTGTTGGATTGGAGTGGTTTCCATGGGTTGATGTAAAACTTGTGTCACAGGATCTTGTGACGGAAGCCGGTCACAGCACTCAATACAAGCCACGTGGCACACGATCATAGGGCACTGACTGTATGGATGTTTGACCAGTCCCTCGGTAGACCTACAAACCAAAAATCAGCCTGATTAGTGATTTACAACCTTTGGATTTTTGCACCCAAATAACGCTCAATAATGCTCAAATTCTTACCATTAAAATCAATCCATGAAAATAACTTCAATCGAATCGGTTAGAAATCACTAACAGGCTGATTTTTTGGGTACCGGTCCACCAAGGGACTGGCCAAACATCCATACGGTCATTGTCCTCTAATAGTGTGCCACGTGGCTCGTATTGAGTGTTGTGACCGGCTTCCGTCACAACATCTTGTGACACAAGTTTTACTAGCATTTGAGCATTATTGGCCATTATTTGGGGTTTGAAATCATTAATTAAGGTAATTTTCGGAAAAATCTAGTCTGCATACGTTTGTAGGTCCGTCTAGGATGAGAAAATTTTTGAAGCGGCGATCATACACGCCAATGATCGCACGCCACATATACCATGTTACTTTTAAAAAAAAAGTTTTTTAACATCAAATCCTAAAACCCCAGGTATATGTGGCGTGCGATCATTGAGCACATGATCGCTGTTTAAAATATCTCACCGCTTCAAAACATTTCTCATCTGGGATTGGGCCAAAGCCAAACATCCATACAGTTAGACATCTTTAAAAATATGCCACGTATCTCATATTGTAGGCGGTCAGTAACTTTGCTGACCTGCAGCGGTCAACAAAGTTCTACTTTATCCACACGACCAGTAGAGGAGTAGACCACTGGTCTCTAAAAGTTTGCCCCGTGACTCATAATGTGGTACATCAGGAACTCTGATGACGGACCCGTCATCAGACCGTCATCAGAGATTTAGTCTTATCCCTACGTCCAAATCGTTGGATGGTCCTCGAGATTGAACTAACCATACGACCTCTTCAGATGACAGCATCATTTTCCCGGTAAGGTTACAAACAGCAATAATGTTGTTGGCCGCATGGGAACGTTTTCACTAGATCTAGACCGCTGATTGTATTCAAACTCTTATAATGCAAATCTCGATGACAATCTAACGATATAGAACTAGGGAAAATGTTCACATAAAACTGACGACAATACTGCACCTACAAATATCGTACTTGTATTGTCCGGTGTCTCCTTTTCTCGTACCAGAAAAAAACAAATAAAGAGAAACAGAGCATCCGATCGGATCTGTTTCTCTCTCTAGTCTCTACTGTAAATCGAAGAAGTGATGTTGCTTATCAATGCCTTAGCCCTTGCTGGGATGACGACTAAGGGTTTCGCTCTTCAAAGCGGACTTAGCGGAGACATAGCCTTCGGATCGTTCTGGTGGTTCACCTACGCAGGGATCTCATGCTTTCTCGTCCTCTTCGCGGGAATCATGTCCGGTCTCACACTAGGGTTGATGTCCCTCGGCCTAGTCGAGCTTGAAATCCTACAGAGAAGCGGAACATCCACGGAGAAGAAGCAAGCAGGTTTTGTTTTCCTTAAATTCATCTCAATTTAGTTGCTTTTCTGTGTTTGATCGATGAGAAAATGGCGGAGATTGAGTAATTTAGGGAGCATTACTTATAAATTATGTGTTTTAAGGTTTTGATTGTTTTTTATATTGTGCTTGATTGATTGAAGTAGTTCTGGTTCGATTTTGTTCGAAATTCGGTTTTTGTTTGTTTGAGAAGGTTCAAAGATTGTGATTTTGGTATTTGGTTCGAGTTTTGTAATCATTTTTGTCGTTTTTTTGGTTGTTCTAATTTTTTTTTGTTTAGGAATTTTGTAATTGTTGGAGCAGAAAGTCCTTCAATCGTTACGAGCAATCAGAAGCTCGGTCTTGGTTATTAAGCTCTTCAATGGTTACAAGCAATCAGAAGTTCAGTATTGGTTATTAACTGATCTGTAGTTTATAGAATAGAAGTTACGAATTCTTTTCCTAGGATTTTTGTGTTAACTTTCTTCAATTCGTTCCTTTTTCTTTTTTTTTTTTTCCTTTAATGGTATCTCTGATATCTAAATTTAAGCAATTTAGGTCTTGAATGCTTTTGAAATTAGGGTTCATCATGAAGCTCCTATATTTTGAAAGTTTATATATATATTCCTCCCTTTTATGGTTCTGATTCTGATACGTGATCACTTTTCACCGAATACATACATGCTGATACCAACTCCTGTTTCGCCAGGCAAAACACTACTTTTACTGATCACTAAATGGAATAGATATATGTGCAACCACAAGGTTGATTTGATTTGAATGGTTTAGTTGTGCTTCTAAAAATTGGAAACAAACTCTTCAGGCTACACTCTACTCATACTGTGGTGGTGTGGCCCTTCTTTTTGTTTTCAAAGCCCACTACACTATAGTTGTTGTCCTATGAAGACACGGAGCTGGCTGTGTTGGGTTACTTGATAACATGAAGTCTTATGCACTTGTACTTGTACATCACACACATTTGGAAGAGATCACAGTTCTAACGTGCATAAAAATGCAAAAATGCAAAAGAAAAAAAAAAAAAAAAACTCCTGTTTGTGTTAATGTTCAATAAAATGAGACACCTTTACGTCTTCACAAATGATATATTTTATTTTGTTTTTGATGATATGATATGCAGAAATTTCATCAATGACAAGCATAGTACTCATATATTTTTAGAGTGGGCAGACACTATCATCATTTGTTATAACAAATGACTTTGTCTAAGTGAGTTACAGTACATGTCCCTGTTGTTAGATGTCATGAATTGAAAAGGAAATCTCAAATTATACATAAAGTGCTTGGAAACACTTCCAGTGCTTGTTAGAGTTTGCTTTCTCAAATATTATGGTCCTATGTGTTATGCTGTTGCCACATATAACTAAAATGTTAAGAGAAGCTTCGGATCTTATAAGAAAACACTAATTTGTATCTTATCAGTTCAAACCCTCTCACTAATTGATGCTTCACTCTGTAGTTTCAATTCCATGAATGCTCCTGTTATGAAGTTCATCATTTAAAATTTTTCTCGTGTTATATTTTTTGATTGTCCATTTTCTCTATGCAGCTACTATCCTTCCAGTCGTTCAAAAGCAACACCAGCTTCTTGTGACTTTGCTTCTATGTAATGCTTGTGCCATGGAGGTAAGTGATAACAGGAAGCTCCTTTAGTTCCTCGACAGTGATTTAGCTAAAATTCAAACCTTCTCTTTCCATCTTTTGTCCCTTTTCATATTTCACTAAACTAGAGAAATATCTATTCGATTATCCTGCAGCAAAAAAGTATAGTACATTAAAAAAAAATGGGAAAATTACTTGAGGGGCCATAAGTTTGCAATTACAGCCCTTCACCCACAGATGCTGCTCTATTCGGCTGAAAGGCGGTGCCTTTTTGGAACATTGGCCCAACACCCCCAAATGCACTGTTCCATACCCATGTCTTCCCATTTTGCCCTTTTAGCCCGTACGAGTAGTTAAAGATGTAGCAGGCATAGGTTGTAGGCATAGGTTAGAGGCTAACTTTAGTTTTTTGGTTTTGTCAAAAGAAAAAAAATGAAAAAACAGAACAAGTGAAAAACCAGTGAAAGAGATCATCATCTTTAGAGTGAAGGAAACCATGAAGGAGATCATCGTTATCATCGTCTGTTATAACGAAAAGAAACCATTGAAGGAGATCATCGTCTGTTAGAGCGAAAAGAAACAATTGAACGAAATAGGTGAAGTGGTTTCCCCTCAAGAGCGTTATCAAACCATTGCCAAAACAGATAGGGAAGGAGATCATCGACGTAAGCCCTTACGCTGTAGCTTATCTCCCGGCCTTGAAAGGAATCTTTTTACATTAATGTTAATTATCTGGTTCACCAAAATAAATTTATTAGGGGTTGCTTCGATGGGGGCTGCTTGCATGGTTTGTAAACCCAGAACCCTAAAGACCCAATCCCATTATCTTAATATTTCTTTATTTTTTATTAGCCTAGCTAGTATGCCATTCATCTGCGTTTGTATTAGCATTTTCATCCAAAGAAATAAGTAAATATTGTTTGTACCACTGGTGAAGTGGGAGTATACAGAGGTAATTGAAATCCTAAACACCAAAACACAATGGGAGCAGAAGATGATTTTTTTTTTTTTTTGATAGGTAAACAGAAAATTTATTGATAAAAACTTAGAGGACAAGATGGCCTCTAAACAAACATGGAAACAACCAAATTATTGGCATACATGTGGTGTAGGGATATCAAGCCACGTTTTGTTGATGAAGCCCAATTTTCTGTTTGAGAATACCCACCATGTGGTAAGAGATGAAAGTGGCCATTGCCCTATTCAATCATAAATCTCTCCAGCCGAGATAGAATTCAAGGGGGTTGTCCCAGCCCTTGGGGTCCCTTCCAATGGCTTTGCACTGTAATAATCTCTCTTGTGAATATGGTCAGATGTCTATTTTATAAAAGCTGATACTTTTTTTACTAGATTTTAAAATTGGTACTTTTTTTACCTGATTCATAATATTGTAGAAAAAAATACCAAAAACCGCAGATCGTAAAAAACTTTAAAAATAGATTTAACAAGGTAGATCATACGCCAAAGGCTTTAGGTATAGCCATTTATTTACTTACTGCTGATCTCTAGGACCACTGGAAGGGACCCCAAGCACTAGAGAAGGAGACGTAAGAGACTGTAGAGGAAGGGGAAACTAGAGAGAATGAAAGATCTCCTTCCATTTTTTGCTTGGGTTTTTTCCTTAACCTCTATGGCAATAGAAATCGCCTTGGTGGTCGATTCGTCTTCGTCTTCAATGATGGGGCCACTAGAAGGAACCCCAAGCGCTGGAGAAGGAGATGGAAAATACTGGAGAGGAAGAGGAAAGTAGAGAAAATGAGAGATCAAATTTTTTTTTTTTCTTCGTTTTTTTTTTCTTAACCTCCATTGCAGCAAAGATCGTCTTCGTCGCTTCATCTTTGTCTTCAACGAATCCACAATAGAAAACATAGGAGTTTTTCTCTTTTTTTTTTCACTCCATTAGAGCTTGATAAAGTCTGGAGTAGCTGACATTGAATTGATGGGTCGTACGCTGAACCTACTCCTGCAATCACAGAAGCTATCGCAAAGGCTATGAAGGTAAAGATGGAACAAATGGGCCCAGAATAGTGTATTTGGGGGTGTCGGGGTAATGTTTGAAAAAGGCAACCCCTTTCAGCCGAACAAACCACCAGCTACCTACGAAGGGCCGTAATTGCAAACTTATGGCCCTCAAGTAATTTTCCCAAAGGAAAACAGAGAGAGGGTCCCTAAAATATCAATACTAAAATGAAAAAAAAAAAAAGAATGGGTAAAAGAACTAGGTACAATTTAAAAAGTAAAAATTATATAAAGCGTGAACTTATATCTCCTCTACCTACCCACATTTGTCGGTTTCAGGTATAGAAGGGCATACGATAAAATGACGTGATTTATATTATATACTCGAGAAAAATATAGTTATATGATATGTTGATAATTAAAAAAAATAAATCCTTAGAAATTAGGGAAAATTACTTGAGGGGCCGTAACTTTGCAATTACGGCCCTTCACCCACAGATGTTGCTCTATTCATCTGAAAGGGGGTGACTTTTTTGAACATTGGCCCGGCAACCCCAAATACACTGTTCTGAGCCCATTTGTTCCATCTTTACCCTCATAGCCTCTGTGATGGCAAGAGTAGCTTTAATGTGCGAACCCATCATTTCAGCCTCTGCGATGGCAGGAGTAGCTTTAGTATAGCTTCAGTTGCTCCAGACCTTATCACGCTCTAGGAGTAAAATAAAAGATAAAAAAAACCTTGTTTTCTGTTCTGTATTCGTTGAGCAGGAAGACGAAGCCACCACGAAGACGATCTCTGTTGCAATGGAGTTTAAGAAAAAAACAAAGCAAAAAAGAGATCTCATTCTCTCCAGTTTCCTCTCCCTCTCCTTCTCTAGCGCTTGGGGTCCCTTCCAGTGGCTCCATCGTTGAAGATGAAGATGAAGCGACCACCAAGATGATCTCTGCTGCAATGGAGGTTAAAGAAAAAAAAAGCAAAAAAAGGAAAGAGATCTCTCATTCTTTATAGTTTCTTCTCTATCTCCAATCTCTTCCGTCTCCTTCCAGCTCTTAGGGTCCCTTCCAGTGGTCCCAGAAATCAACAATGAGTAAATAAATGGCTATACCTGAAGCCTTCGACGTCCAATCTACCTTGTTAAATCTATTTTGAAAGATTTTACGATCTGCGGTTTTTGGTACTTTTTCTA
The DNA here is from genome assembly GCA_035048495.1 of Euptelea pleiosperma. NCBI lineage: Eukaryota > Viridiplantae > Streptophyta > Magnoliopsida > Ranunculales > Eupteleaceae > Euptelea > Euptelea pleiosperma. The sequence goes on from CM068546.1 coordinate 31,105,289, forward strand.
CCATATTATGAATCATGTAAAAAAAGTACCAGTTTACAAATCTAGTAAAAAAAGTATCAGTTTTAAAAAAACCAGATATCTGACCATATTCACGATTATTAAACTGCAAAGCTATTGGAAGGGACCCCGAGCGCTAGGAGAACCCCCTTGAATTCTACCCCGGCCGAAGAGATTCATGATTGAAGAGGGCAATGGCCACTTCCATCTCTTGCCACATGGGAGCAGTTTAAAGTGTTCCAGAGCTCATAGATAGGTATTCTCCAACAGAAATTTGGGCTTCATCAACAAAACGTGGCTTGATATCCCTACACCGCATGTATGTCAATAATTAACCAAGCTACTCTTCCAAGAGAGCTTGTACATGTCCACCAGCCTACTGTTGGTAAATTTGTGTTTGGTCTGGTTCCACTTGCAGTAAGTTGCATTTCTGAGCATTTAGATGAACTTGATGAGGTAATTAGTTCGTTTAAGATCAAGATCACACATAAAAGGTGGACCCACGTGAGAAAGGATAGCTGTTGGTGGAGATTAGGATTGTGGAGGAGCTGCAAAGGAGAAAGGGTGGATTAGGGTTTTTATGGAGAGAAGATTGTGTAATGGCCTGTAAGAGACGAAGAGATGACCGAAAAACTAGTTTGAGATCAAGATGAACTTGATGGGGTAATTAGTTTGTTTGAGATCAAGAACGATGATCTCCTTCAATGGTTTCTTTTCACTTTAACAAACGATGATCTCCTTCAATGATTTCCTTTGCTCTAAAGATGATGATCTTCTTCATTGGTTTTTGCTTCCTCTGTTTTTTCATTTTTTTTGACAAATAAACCAAAAAACTAAAGTTAGCCTCTGACCTATGCCTACAACCTACGACTGCTACGCTTTTAACTACTTGCACGAGCTAAAAGGGCAAAATGGGAAGACATGGGTATGGAACAGTGCATTTGGGGGTGCTGAGCCAATATTCCAAAAAGGCACCCCATTTTAACCGAATAGAGCAACATCTATGGGTGAAGGGCCGTAATTGCAAAGTTACGGCCCCTCAAGTAATTTTCCCAAGATGAAGGTATACAGTACAATTAATGAAGAAAATATACAATATATTTACTTTCATTCCAATGGAAGCAATGCAAACTCTTGATTATGATGTTTTTTTTTTCTCTTAAAGCTGGCTTAAGAGGTTCTTGAATAGTTGAATGAGCTTGGAGAAGTTGTCTTAATAACATTTAACTACTGTTACATCTAATTCAATTTCATACTTTTATTTTGTATTCAATAATTTTGATAGTTTCTTGTTTGCAGCATTCTCATAGTGGTTTGTTTTGATTATTTTGCTACCTGCAGGCCCTCCCTATATATCTAGATAAACTTTTCCATCCATTTGTTGCCATTGTGCTATCTGTAACTTTTGTTCTAGCATTTGGAGAGGTAATTTTTTTTTCAAAATCATTATGCTTAATGTTCGCAGTTTAAGCCTTAAATGGATTACTTACCGATTTGAGTTGTTTGTTTTCTTACCCTGTTTTGTCAGGTTATTCCACAATCAATATGTTCAAGATATGGACTTGCTGTAGGCGCAAATTTTGTATGGCTCGTGCGTATTCTGATGATAGTTTGCTATCCGATTGCTTATCCTATTGGGAAGGTAATATCCATCATAGGTACTTTTAGCTTTTCATAGTTTTTAGAAACCTGACATGTCACATGGTCATTATTGTGCTTACATCTGATAGACTTAGCAAGAAATTTTTGTTGTTTTTCTAATTCACTAACTGGTAAAACTTAATTAGATGAAGCTATTGGGTACCTTGGAGAGATTTAATATTTTATTGGATCAAGTATTAGGTGGTATTACAAGAAAGATAAAATGTTCTAGTTTAAGAAAGTATAAGCTCTCCTTAATCTTTTCTCCATTTCTTTTTTTTTCTTTTTTTTACCTTTCATTGAATTCCCTATCCTTTCATTAGTTGTATCATGGTTGACCATTGTGTACTTTCCTGTACGTTATAGTTTCTTGAGGAGTATGAAGAGTTAAGAGGTAAAAAGGATAGAGGAGTTGCAGTGATGTCAAAATAATGAGGGGAGAAATAGGCCAGCATCAAGCCAAGCAAAAATACTAGCAGCAGATGAAACCACATACGCTTTAGATAATCTCTCCACAGTAATTGTATCATTTAAATTTGTGTTTTAGCCTTAGAGAAGTTTTGGTATAATGAGGGTATCCGATTGTATGCCACTGAGCCTACTTGAACGAGATTCTGGATTTCAGCTGGCTTCAATTTTCCATTGCTCGGCTTCCACTAGACCTGGATCAGCTATCAGGGATGGAGGAACAATGTAGTACTTCAAGAAGACGAAGAAATTGTCAGGAACGTGATGCAGGGATGGCCCAAATTTCAAACAATGGAAATCCTGGACTAAAACTGAACTCGGTGAATGCTCTAAAATCACCCAAAAAGGAGATATAGGCTACTGGTTTTAATGAACGGGCATGAAGAAAACAAGTCACAAGGAAACCCTACATAGGGCTGTACAAAGTAGAATTTCTTTACTGATTAAAATAACTTTTTATTAAATCAACTCTCAAATAAATTCTACAAAGTTCATGACACCGAAGCTATTACTTCCCCCATTCTCCCTCAAAATAAAATAGAAACATTGAATGTATACATCTTCTAACTTCTAGCCTTCTAAATATTCCTAGCAGTAGGACTACTGATAAAATAAATGCTAAATTCAAATCCCACCCAAATAACTAATTAAGACACGAAATGGGAGTCCAAAAAGGTGTCTGTATGTGAGCTTCTATATCGTTCCATAATGGGGAGCACTCTTCCTCATCTGTGATTGGAAAGGTATGGAGTAGCAGAGGTTTACCATGACCTAGTATATCATATCATCCTCCGTTTTGCTTAAATGTAGAAATTTTCTTCAATGTGATATTTTAGCAAATGAGAATTCACTGTAGTTATGGAGTGTGATCACTAACTTGTTAATGTGCCTCCAGGTTCTAGATTTGGCACTAGGACATCATGAAGCACTATTTCGGCGGGCTCAGTTAAAAGCCCTTGTCTCTATCCACAGCAAAGAGGTAAACCTACTTGAAATTGCTGTAGATGACATGCTAGAACTCTTACATGGTAATGTATGTCAATGTGTCAAGGAATGCTAGAAATACCAAAATATGTCTTGAAATTCTATGGGGCTTTCTTCAAACCATAATTCATTTTTACTTTCCATTTTAGGCTGGTAAGGGGGGTGAACTCACCCATGATGAGACAACAATTATTAGTGGAGCACTGGATTTAACTGAAAAGGTATGATTGTGTTAAAACTGAGGCATGTCAAAGGCTTCATCTGTATTGTTTGTTTGCTTGTTTTTCTATAACAAAAATTTCCAGTCTTTCAGACCAATTGACTCTTGTTTAAGAGATCTGAAAATTTGGTCGTAAGCAAGACATAAGTTATGTTTGTACTTTGTTGTCTGCATGGGGTGGCTAGAGATTGATAATAGTATTTTTTTTAAAATAAAATTGGTGTCCATTTTTGTAGGGTTCGCTTTGTAACAAGGATTCTCCATTTTCTAAGAATTTGCCATGTCGGATACAGTGTAATAGTCACATGTCAGAGATGCTTTTCAAACAAACCTTAATTTGTTCAGTATTTTGTTTTCAGCTATTACTTATAGTTTGTACGATTTTAATGTATATTAGCATATCTTATATACTTATATTGTATAGTTGAACTTTATTTTAAAAATATATCAACATGTGGAATAAACAGTGCGAACACATTGGTTTAACGGGTTTGTGGGGGTCAGTGTGTCTGTCACTTCGTATCATTGTTCGTCAACACACGTGTCCATGACCTTGTTACATGGTTCTTATAAGTTCACCATTGCTTAAAGCATCCAACTCCAATAAGATTGTGACACGTGGAAGGAGAGTCACTGGTTACTAAGAAACCTTTTTTCTTTTTCTACTTTGGAAAAAGAAAAAAACAATTTCTACGCCTTCTTCCACTCTGACCTCTAACCTCTCTTTCTTTCTCTCATGTCAACAGCCACTTCCCTCACCACCGGCACCACTCCATCGCTGCCACCATTAAGGGTGTTAATGGGCTGGGCTTGGACCAGGCCTAGGTATGCCCGGACTGCCCGCAAAACTATTGGCAGAGGCCTTGGCCTGGCCAAAGCCCGTGTTGGGCCTAGTAGGCTTTACCCAAGCCTGGCCTATGAGTAAATCTACAAGCCCAAGCCGAGCCCGACCTGAGCCTGGCGCGCCAATATATGTCGCTTTTGTTAATTTCTGACTCTTTTGCCCTTATTCTTGTAATAAAACAATTAATGTGACATAGGTACCTTTGTAAAAACTCTTATTCTGGCCTTTCGTTAATATATAGTATAGATTAAGAGATCTTATAAGTCATAATAGATACGATTGAAAAAACAATAGATCTCATAAGGGCTAAATCAGGCTAACTATATAATAAAAACGCATCGGGCCTAGCTTGTCAGGCCCAAGCACGGCCTGATTAATTATCAGGTCCAAAATCAAGCCTAGGTCCAGCCCGCTGGCCCTATAACCCATCCCATTAACACCCCACCATCAGCTCCAATCCCAGGCCCACCACCGCCACAAACACCAAGCTATTGTCACTGCTCTGTGCCCATCACTTCCACCACCACCGCATTGTCACTACACTGCCAACATCGCCACTGTCATTATTGGATAGAGAGAGAGTTGCAAAAGAGAGAGAGGTGGGATTGTGGAAGGAAGACGAACATAGGAAGAGGAAGGATGTTTGAAATAAAATTAAAAGAAAAAAGAAAGAAGAAAGACCGGTTGCTAAGGTTTCCTGGTTTCTCACTTACATGGCAATCTTATTGGATTGGATTTGGACACTTGTTGCATCTGCATTTTTCGTACAATATACTCCATACAATGGTAAAAGTCATTTGCAGCATCTGTACATATCTATCTTTTGCGCTATCAGTTCTCAGTCAAAAGTATAGTATTTTTTTTTTTTTGTTGTCAAAAGTGCTGTTGCAGGAATCTTCTATTTGGGGAACCCATCACGCTTCAGTAACAGTTCTTATCCACGCCCTTAAATAGCTTATTTCTTACTTTTAGTCATCATGCCAGCTCTTGCTCCCTCTCCATCTTCCTGGCACTTCTAGTAACAGTATGGCAAGACATACATCACGATGTCAACTTAGGTTTGGATTCTTTTATTTCTTGAACAGAACAATGGCTTTATTCATACTGTAATGTTCCTGGGATATGCATTTTTTACAATATATATACTTATTTACTACTCACAAGTCACGTCTGATCTTTTTTAGGTTCATGTCTTCTGATCTGTAAGGGTAGTCAGTTGATTGTCATTTCCTTAAAAAATGTGCTTGGTTTCTCATGAAAAGATACTACCATGTCAAAAGCTTTATCAACTAAATGGGTTTTGAGTTGTGTAACTAAAAGAATATTAGGATAACTTTTAGAATCATTCAATCTGCAATATCCACGTGATGGTCATCTGAAATTCTAACTGCCAATTGTTCTATCGGATGGATTTGGGACTATTAAAATTCTCTTTTTGTGAACAGACTGCTGAGGAGGCTATGACACCTATCGAATCGACATTTTCATTAGACGTCAATTCGAAATTGGACTGGTGAGTTTTGCTCCTCAATTTTTTTCCACGATCATTTTTTATTCTTAATGTATCTTTATTGTATATCACTTCTCATCTTTCATAATTATGTTGCAAAGATGAAATCATTATTATCCAGTACACATGTTTTTTTGCAGAAAACTCATGGTAGCCTGTTTCAGTAGTCTTCTGGGGTCAACTTGGGTCACAGTTGCAACGTTGTTCTGAATTTTTGGCGAGGGGAATTCTTCAGAGTTTTTGTTGTATTTCATGATTTTACTAAGAAATCCTTCAAAAATTATGAAAAAACTGAAGTAATCTTTCTGACTAGAAATTAGAAAAATCCAATATTTTATTCATTAAACAATAAACATCAATATCACACCAATCCACCATATACTTTCTAGAGTTGTGGAAGAGAATAAATACTTCAATTTCTTACTAAATATTTAAATTTTCATGATAACTTATTATTATTATTTGAATCTTAGATAATATAGCACTATTTTTTAAAATATCTAAGATACTTGTGATAGAGCCTTGTGCCATGAAATTCCAAATTCAATGTCTAGTAAATGTTTTTCTTCTAAACTATTATATATGTTCTTAGTTTACGAGTCCTGGAACAAACATACATGAAATGCCAATTTTTTTTATAACTCAGGGAAGCAATTGGGAAAATTCTTGCTCGGGGTCATAGTCGAGTTCCTGTCTATTCGGGAAATCCAAAAAACATCATTGGACTTCTACTGGTGGGTGCGAGAATATAAGGCTTGTCACTGGCATTCATACGTTAAATATATATATATTTCTTGATATCAGAATTAGCTGATCATATAATTGGTCATTACTTTTCGTTTTTTCTTTTATAACCTGTCTTTGGGATTAGGTGAAAAGTCTTCTCACGGTACGGGCTGAAACGGAGACCCCAGTCAGTGCTGTTTCCATTCGGAGAATCCCACGGTGTGCTCATTCAACGGTTTTTTTCCCCTTCTCTTTTCCTTTTCCTTTTTTCCTTTTCCTGAACTTCTATATGGAGTGTTTCTCAGGGTTCCAGCAGACATGCCGTTGTATGATATATTGAACGAATTTCAAAAGGGAAGCAGTCATATGGCAGCTGTGGTGAAGGCTAAAGGGAAAAACAAGAACCTTCCACTCAGTGGTGATGGAGAAAAACCCCAAGAAATCAAAGTAGCTATCGGGGATTCCAAATTAACTACTCCTTTGCTCTCTAAGCAGGATGAAAAATCAGAATGCATTGTTGTGGACGTTGAGAAGGTTCCAAGGCCAGTCAACATGAACAGGCAAATCACTTTTCAACAAAATGACACAGCAACCAATGGATTGCCCCAGTTGTCAGAGGATATTGAAGATGGAGAAGTCATCGGTATCATCACCCTGGAGGATGTATTTGAAGAACTTCTGCAAGTAATTCACATAGTGCTTCAGTTCCTCAATCCCATGTCCCCACTCCCCAGTGCGCACATGGACACATGCTCCTTGATCTGGACTGTCCAACTGACGCGTCACTTCTTGAATTGAATGTAATTCAGGAAATGCTCCAACCTGATGCCCCTTACCAATCACCAAACTTTGATCTATAAATTAAGGTTGATACTCCACAACAAACACACAACACACAACACACGCAAAGAAAAAAGGTTCTATGCGTTGACTGTTCGGATCATCTGATCAGCGTGATCTTATTCTATGTTTATGGAAGAGGTGGCCCACCAGTTGGATGCTACAGGTTAATGAGCATGTGGGCATGCATATTAGGGAGGGGCTATTAGAATATAACCTCCCCTGACCTATCACATGGTTTCTCTTTTATTTTTTCATTTTTTCCCTCTCATTTGTGGTTTCAAGTTTGCTAATTTATGATTATTTTCCTGTCCCAATGCCAGGAGGAGATTGTAGATGAGACAGATGAATATGTTGACGTACATAAAAGGTAAGTGGGATTGAATTACGGTTTTTCCTTCAGTGAAGATGAGCTGGTGATTACATAAGAAAGTAGACTGTAACCTTTTTTTTTTCTTAGGATTCGTGTGGCTGCCGCAGCTGCTGCTTCATCAGTTGCGCGAGCCCCGTCAAGTCGGAGGTTGATAAATCAGAAGTCAGCAGTAAGTGACATCATTTGCATTACCCATTTCCTTTTACCTACTTGTTTCTGGTATGCTTGTTGATTATCAGCCTAGTAACATAAGTTAGAAGGCTCATGTTAAGTGTCCACATTTAGGTTTTCAGACTCTCCAGGGTTCTTAGAGTTTGTGTGACATGATAAGATTCACCTGAGTCGACCTTAGCAGATCTCAAGATCTGTTCTGTGGAAAATTTGCTAAACTGCTCCTCAAGATTTCAGGAGAAGAATCCACTGGCTCAGATCTTGATATCCTTGAGGTGGACGCAGATCTGCTTTCGGTAGAGTTCAGTCCACCTCAGGTGGTCTTTATTCTCTTTGGTATTTGTTCATAGACTACATGTATTGTTTGTGGAAAACAGAGTTGAAGTTAATGGCGTGAATTCTATATCATCTGAGGTGTTCTAAATTTTAATAACAAGAAACAGAAGGCACTCGCTTCGCCTCCAATCCGTTCGTGACAAATGCAGGTGGTCCAGATGATGGGCCATCTCTGGATTGGTCATAACTCGAAATCCGACATGATGCGCCGCCCCCCCCCCCCCCCCCCCCCCCCCCCCGAAAACTCGTCCGTGGATCTCGAGAATCCAACAGTGGTTGACAGTGCTGAGCTGGCATTCACTTTGGGCAAAGTAAAACCACCGTTGGATTCTTGGAATCCACGCCCGAGATCTCTGGTGAAAATTTAGGTCCTCAGAACCTGTTCCTTTGGAAAAACTTTGCTGATATTATCTACTTTCAATGGCTGGTAGATAGGGTCCTTGATATACTGTGTTGATACTCTACTGGGTTCTATTAATAGCTGAAAATTCTGTTTCTACTTCTTCAGGGCAGTCACAACAGGCAAGGGCAAACCCCAAAGAAATCTGGTGAGGAAGATTCAAGTTCGACAAGACAAGGGAATCTTGGGGAGCCACTCCTGGGGAATAAGAGATGAACATGGAAGTACAATTTAGACAGAATGCCCCTTGCATGCATCGGCAGATCGTCTCGAGTAGACATAAAGCCCAGGGTTCGCACCTTACCGAAAGAGCTGGTGTAATTTCTTGTAGTTTTAGTAACCACAGCAGCAATCTATTATGCATATTTGTTGTATTTGTTACTTTTTTCTCCCATTATGTCAATATGGATTATGAGAACTTGGAAGTTGAAACAGAGAAGTACTCTGCTTATTAGCAGGCATTTTATTGTATAACCCATTTTGGGGAGTTTTCTGGAAAAATAAAATATAATTATAGTTCAGTGGGGGACGGATAGAGGTCGGATTTGGCGGTCTCGTACTAGGGGTGTCAACAGCTCAGTCCGGTTTGGGTATCAATGTACCTAGAACCGGAACATATTATGTTCGGGTAAGACGGTTTCAGTTCCTATATGTTCCGGTTCCTAAACAAGTGGATCCAGAACCGAAACCGATAAACATCTGGTTCTTCTCCCATTGGACATTGGATACCTCTGTTATATATAAAAATGTGAAAAAAAAAAAACAAATAAATGATTTTGATACTGTTTTTCTTTTTTAAAAAGCTTAACATTTATAATAGTGATTATACATATATCGGTTCTTGTCCTATCGGTTCGGTCTGGATACCAAGAACCAAAACCTATTACATATTTCAATTCTGGTCTTATTGGTTCTGAATCTTTTGCATTCGGTTCTGAAAACAGGTAATGCCGGGACCGGTTCTATCGTGTATCGGTTAGCCTACTATTATCCATCTTTCCTTATATCATGCCATTTAGTATGGAACTGATTGTATCCAAGACCCCAGCCTGACACCATTGTAGGATCCAAATCCAACCTGAACCCAATATTCTTGAAGCCAACCCAAGTGCTTTTAAAATGGATCCTATTTTAAGAATATCGATTAATGCTGATTGTACCCACTCTATTTTATGCTGTGCAGCCGGAGCAGGGTGTGCAGGGGCTGCAATTTTGGTCCCCAAGCTGGTCAGGAGCCACATCTAAGGCGAGAATAACTTTTCGTCTAAGCCCGGCCTCAGCAAATACAATTGCTTCAATTTCCACCTCATCTGCACAATAAAATTTTCAATTAATCGTTTGGTTAGAATAATTTGATGGAGCCTTTTTTTGGGGTGGGCATATGCAATATTAGAGGTGGCCGATCTACTGGATGTCCCACATCAAAATCCTGTTTTTTCGTCGTACACGTGGCAAATGTCCTTTTTCTTTTCTTTCCGAACAATGACCTCCATAATAACAAATCCAAGTTATACGCAAGAGTGTGAAATTTGATCATCTAAATCACATTTCCTTTTTACCCAAGTGATACCTTAGGTAGGACCCAGCGACAATGGGTCCCACTACATGTATGTGCGTCTAGTATCCTGTGATAATCTGCTCAAGGTCATCACATCATCCACCCTCTGTTCCAAATTTTATCTTATTCACTGATGTGATACCCAATGCTATCATATTAAACTACTACGAATCTTCAAGCCATTGGGCATTGAGGAATCATTCCCACATCCAGCAACCAACATTCGGGGGCTCTTGCAGGAGTAAAACTTCGTTGACTGTTGACGGTCAGTGAAGCCACTGACCGCCCACAATATGAGCCACGTGTCCCATTTTAGAGGACACTGACTGTATGGATTTTTGGTCAATCCCTAGCTGGACCTACAAACCAAAAAATTAATCTGATTAGTGAGCATTATTGACCATTATTTGGGATACAAGGATCCAAAGGTTTGAAATCAATAATCGGGCTGATTTTTGGTTTGTAGGTCCCCCACCTAGGGATTGGCCAAACATCCATACGGTCAGCGTCCTCTAATAACATGCCACATGACTCATAATGTGGCTGGTCAGCTGTCATTAGATAGTTACAATCGTCCAACTGTGAGAGTTCCAGGCTACCTAGGGATCTGATCCTTTTTTGAAAAACAAAACATGCAAATAAAAAGGGGAAAACCGTTTGGTATGGTTTCTCGGTTTCCTTAAAAATACGCGTGTTATGGTATTGGAAACCTTTTGAGTCCAAAGATATTCATTAACTTGGGAAAATTTTATAACACCCGTTGCGTGACCCAAGGATGTCACGCAATGCTGTATCACGCAATACTAACGTGACACGTGTCACACTCTTGGAGGTCACTGATCCAACGGATGTTTTCCCACCCTTGGTGGATCTACATACCAAAAGTCAGCCCTGTTGGCGATTTATATGGATTGGATTTCAGTCTTTTGGTAGGTTGATTTTCATCCGTACGATTCTAGTCTTATTTGGGATACTCAAATCCAACGGATAGACATCATCAATGTAGGTCCACCAAAGGATGGGAAAAAAATCCGTACGGTCATTGGTCTCACATGCCGCGTTTGGCTCACGCCGGGGCTGTGGCATAATTGGCCCGCTTGTATGCGTGACTTTCGATTACTTGCCGACTCAGTTTGCGAGACGGAGTCTGCAAAATACAAATACTCTCCAAACCCTCTCTCCGTCTCTCTGTGTTCTCTTTCTCTCCGAAAACAGAGAAAAAAAACTCAGAATTCGAGCATTCAAGAGGTCAGTGAGGTTCTCTCTCCTTCACCTCTAGGGTTTCCCTGTTTTTATGTCAAAAAAAGCGCGAATTGTGCATGTTTTCTTCGTTTATCTTTCTATTTGTTCTTCGATTTTGTTGACGTTTCACACGTTTTTTCTCGATTCGATTAGTTTTCTACGTATTTGTTTCGACTTAGATTTGATTTTTTTCTTCAGTTTTTTTCCTCTTTAATTTGTTGTCGCTTATACTCTGTTTTGTTGATCGGAGCCTATAATGGTTGAAGGAAGATAAGATTAGTTGAATGAGTTTCCAGGATTTCAGTCTCGGATGAATTGGATTGGTTTATATTATTTGGGGTTTAAAATGGAAGAAGGGAAGATAATTTCGACTTTTCTGAAGTTATGATTTCTGCTGTAATTTTAACTGAGAATTTTCTGTTGTATTGATGCGAAGGTTTAGTTATTCTCATCTGTGATTTATCATCTATGGAAACTTATTGCTATTAGTGTTTGTTGAGTTTCTGTTTGTTCTTCTAGTGGGGTTAGTTTCGTTGTGAAAACAAAAAATGGATGATTGGTAATCGTGGTTCGTTCTTACTCATTTTATGCAGATTAGGTTATAATTCTTCAGATATGGGATTCAATTCAGTGTTTAGATCACTGCAGGAGGTGTTTCCACAGGTATGAGAAATTAGATATTTTTCTTTCAAGGGATAAGGTTTTTTTTTTCCCAAGTTAATCTTTCAAAACTTTGGAGTCTGTTATATTGAAGATGCAACAGTTATATTGAATGACTAACAGAAATCCTCAGTTCCTCATCTATTATACTGAAGGTTCTTCTAATGACTAATGTACACTAATGCAAATTTTTTCCAATTAGTTAAAAGAAAGAAGAAAATCCTTTAAAATCACGAGTTGTGGGGCTATGAAATTGCGAATGGTGTGACATTTTGTGATATGACCCACGCCTCTCTCTTCATTTCAACTTTTTGATAACCCTTTAAGACTCTGCACTACTTCTTTTCAGTAATTCCATTGCATGCTACAGGCATACCCTTTTGTTCTTTTGTTTTGTTATTATGCATAATCTGTGTTTCCCATTTGACATGTGACACTACACATAAGTGCAACAAATGTGAGTCAAAGGAGTAATATTGGTATCTTTTTCTGTTTCACTTCTAATATCTTAACCATTGATAGAAGTAGAAGTCTTGTTATTTAATGAGTTTCTTTTACATGCTTGGAGTAATTGTTTGCATAAACTGTGGTTTTTTTTCTTCCAAAATGGGAAAATATATATTGAGGCTAAAAGAGATACAGAAGGGGCCTACCAGGGCTATTGCAAGTTGGTCATATGATCCAAGCTATTAGGGAGTTCTTAGTAACCCCTAACTTTGTGAGAATGTCATCCATTGGCTTTCCTCTATTATGGATATGGGAAATACCGCTAATGACTATCGTAACATTGAAATCTCCATCCAGAAAACAAAGAGATGAAGCTCCAGGGGATATTAAAAATCCTTTTTTAGCCACTTGATCACAAGTAGCTGAAATGTAGGTTCACATATGCTTATTGATTTACTGGTTTCATGGAGTCATCACAGTAAAAAAAGTACTGTTTCTGTTCTTGTTTTTCAATTTTTTTAATTAGCTTACAAGTTCAACTGAAGCAGCATTATCAATCTTGTTTAAAACAGGTTGATGTACGCATACTAAAGGCTGTTGCTATTGAACACTCTAAGGATGCTGATGCAGCTGTGGAATTTATTCTTTTTGAGGTTCTCCCTTCGATAAGCAGTCCACCGGAGGTGTCTCATACTCCCATTGTTAATCAGGATGTTAAACATCCCTCTATCTGCAGTCCATTGGAGGCCCCTCATAATCCCAATGATTATTTGGATGCTGAACAGCTATTATTTGGAGAAGGTAATGTTTTTATCTTTGGTTGAAAAACTAGTCCAGTTATGTTACATGTATTTTGACTCCATGGATTGATGTGATACGTTCCCTCATTTAGTATTTTCTTCATTCTTTCTTGTACCTATGGTGTACTAAATTTAGACATATTTTCATGAAATATACCAAAATATTTTCATTTCTATAGAGAGCCGAAACGAAACATTTGAATATTTCTATTTGCAAAATATTTTCTTGTAGATTTTATATTTATAATATATTAAAAACTAATTAATTATTCTCGATGATGTCTGGCACCTTTTTTTTTGGCTTGTATGTAGTTATGTAAAGTTATATGATTATGAAGATTTAAATTTGAAAGTCTTGTTTTTTCTTGTTAGCATGTGCAAAAGTCTGTGTTAGCATGTAGATTTTATATTTATAATATATTAAAAACTAATTAATTATTCTCAATGATGTCTGGCACCTTTTTTTTGGCTTCTATGTAGTTATGTAAAGTTATATGATTATGAAGATTTAAATTTGCAAGTCTCGTTTTTTCTTGTTAGCATGTGCAAAAGTCTGTGTTAGCATGTAGAGAATACTATTAGTCTTGTTTTTCTTACTCCAAATAGTTTTTTTTTATTATTGTAGTATGATGAATTATAAGTGTGTTTTCATGCTTATTTAATAAATTTCTACAATTTTGATGTCTCATCCATGATTTCTGTAATATTTCCATAATTTCTGAAAGTTATACAATCTTTCACCTAATTAAAATATTTCCATGGAATATTTCTAGTTCAAGCTAATCGAAATATGTACCGAAATCGAAATTTAAAACCTTGACTATACCCTGTTCTTAGCTTCTCAATCATGTACTTCATTGATTAATCAATTGAATTGCAACTAAAATATCTAATTTTTGATGGATTTTGGCTTGTATGCATTGGTAATGTGCTCATTTGATTGATTCGAGGCTGATGAGAGATTCATGTTTGGATGTGTATTTGAAACAGAGGAACAGAGCTTTTTGCTGAAACCTCAAGAGGCGGTTGAGGAAGCAAGTGAAGATTCTAGTGACACCAATTATACAAACAGTGCTCCTTATACATGCCTGAATGAAGCAATAGCTGGTTTGTCAGTTTTAAATCTTGATGCTGGAACTCAAGAACTGATCTCTTCAGCAAAACATAAAGAAGTCATCATCACTGCGGGGTCACATCAGGGTTCACATGCTGCATCAAGCTCTATGATACATGAAGAGACTGTTGTTACTGGTCACTGCCGTGATGTTCCACATGCAAATATCCAAGATTTGAATGAGCCTGCAGCTTATGATTCTGATTCATCTATTTGTGGAGATGGCCATCAAGGCCAGTCATGTTTAGATACCACTCCATCAAAAGCAGAGTCAGCTTCATTTCTGATTGATCCATCAGCTGTTCATGAAGCAACACCAGATTATGCAGAATGTGCATCAGAAAATATTATTGCCTCTTCTGTTAGTGAATATGAAAAACCAGGGTCAAGAGGTTCACTGGAAAACATTTCTGAGCAAGTGGACTTTGAAACTGAAATGGTCGATGTTGAAGACGAATCTTTCTCTACAACTATAGTTACCCGATCTGGGCAAATTTGTAGAATTGATCTCCTTGAGGATGCAATTAGAGATGCTAAAAATAACAAGGTACTCATAACTTCTATACTTTCTGGTTTTGGAAATGGTAATTTTGTATATCTTGTAATCATCATGAAACTCATTTCTAGTGCAATTGTTGCAAAGAATATAGGAATTATTATCTGTTAAAGCTTAATTGGAATGTTGCCTCATGTGTTTTGAATTCACGTTTCCTTTTGCAACTTGATTATTCTGTGAAAACCTGCTACGAATAGCAAATCGGGTCAGAATTGAAATGGGTTATTTGTTTTTTTTTCTTTTCAACTTTTATTTGTTGAACTGTGTTAATGTAACATGGGCATTTCTGTACTTTCACCTTTATGAATAGCTTTCATAATGTGTAGTGGCCCATATACTAGTTAGACATAAAAAATGTGTTCCTTTATGGTACCTTGGGTAAGGAGGTTTGTATGGAGTAACCACCATGATTTGTTTCTCAGGGGGAATGTTCCATGGTGTGTTGATTATGAAAGCTATACATAGGTCGAAACAATTGCCTCAGGTTTGGTTTGAGAAGATGTCAATCAGACCACTTTGTATTTTGTCGGAGTTCCAAGGCTGGGAAGATCGTTTTGGTTGTCTATGTTGATTACATTGTAATTATAGGTAGTGACGCGAAAGGTATAGAGAATTTGAAGTAGTTTTCTTAGTACACTTTCACACTAAGGATTTTGGACAACTAAAGTACTTTCTGGGTATTGAAATTACACGGTCAAAGGTTGGAACTAATTTGTCTCAACGAAAGTATCTTTTGGATTTACTTGAGGAAATTGGTTAACTGGGAACTTAACCAATTGACACTCCAATGGATCTTAATGTGAAGCTTATTGTTGATCAGGGAGAATTGTTTAATAATCTTGAAAGGTATCGGAGACTGGTCAACGATCTTAATTACCTCATCATCACTAGACCGCATATTTCTTTCATTGTTAATGTAGCAAGTCAATGTATGTAAGACCTTCGAATCCCACATTGGGAGGCTGTGATTCGTGTTCTGAGATATCTCAAGGGAGCTCTTGGCAGTGGTTTGTTATACCAGATGCATGGTCATGTACGTGTTGAGGGCTATGCAGATGTTGATTGGGATCAGAGTAAGAAATGGAGTGTGGTAGCTCGATCTAGCATAAAAGTTGAGTATTGTGCTATAACTCACACTACTTAGGGTTGCATGGTTGAGGAATCTTCTTCAGGAGATAGGATATCCAGTTGATTGCCCCATTCTTGTTTTGTGATAATCAAGTAGCTGTCCATATTGCTTCTTCATTAGAAAGAAAGTTGAAAATGGTGACATTTGTAATCACTCCGTATGTGAAATTAGAACATCAGTTAGTTGATTTTTTACCAAGGCATTGAGTCTCACGAGAAGTGATTTCTTATGTTCAAAACTAGGTATACATGATATATATGCTCTCGCTAGACGGGGAACGTTAATGTAACACAAGGGAATTTCTATACTTTTACATTTATTACAACATTAGTATATATAATAATTGTGAGGATTAATGTAAGTTGAAGACACTAGTTTGACTTCCCTTTCTCTCTCTATTCTTCTCTTCCCATCTCAAGACCCTAATTTACTTTACAAACTGTATGCATCATACTGTGTTCTCTTCCTAAGGTACAATTTGTGGTAACCATCAACCTTATCAAGAAGGATTTTGTTATATTTAGGTTGTTGGAAGTCCACTCCCCAAGAAACTGGTTTTCTTTTGCATTGAACTCTTCATCCTTAATCATGGACCTCCGAATTTATGACTATACAATGTCATCATTCACTCCATGGTTCAAAGTACACGGTATCGTTTCGATATTATTCATGGGTGATACTGAAACGTATCGGAAGTATTGTACGGCTTCGGACAAAATTTTGCGAAACCGAAATGTAATGTTAGTGCAAATGTAGACATATGATGAAGTATCGTTCGGTTTCGGACGAAACTTCATGTAGCCAAGCTTGTCACGCCATAGGGCGATACCGAAACGATACGGGCAAAACGTTTCAGTATCGCCTAATACTTTGAACCATGATTCACTCCAATAAGATGTGGTCGAGTGAATACCATCACCAGGCCCCAGATGTCGGGAGTTCATTGTCAAGCTTCCAATTGAAAACAGGAAGTTGGTTTGCTTTTCCAATGAACTTTCCATCCTTAACCTTGTACCTCCAATTTTATAACTGTCACCGTGTCCACATTCTACAATGACTGCTTTAATTTTCTCACCAAGTTCATAATTTGATTTTGTAGGTATAATATCATGCGTAGTGAGTCCCTATAGCCCAAATCCATGACTAAATGGAGTTATTCATAAACTGAATTGGGTTATCCAGCTTAATCAAACTACAAATACATGTATGCCATGTAGTAAACATGGAGAAAAGCAAAGGATGTCAGCCCAAATAATGAACTTTGAATACCAAGCACAATTATTTAGCTTTTGGTGAGGATATTAGCTTACAAAACATGAAACTTCCGTGTGAGGAGATGAGTAATTGATACATGTGATAATATAGTGCATGGAACTGCATATGATAGAAGAAAGACCTCAAAGATCCGAATGAATGAAGGAAAAAAGACAGCAATTTTATTTTCATGTTTGTTGAAGGAAGAGGGAAATGTCTTTCCGTACTTTATTGGAAACCTTTATGAAGCATGTCCATAAATGCATAATTGGAAGACTGAGTTCTTGAAATGACACAATGTGTGTCTCTTTTTATGCTATAGCACCAAAAATCTGATGTTGCAATTGGTAGCCAGTTTGGAGGTCCTGGATCAATGAGCAGATGGATGTATCTTGGATTATATTTCAACTCTAATGAAAATTCCCTGTGTGAGGAGATGAGTAATTGATACTTGTGATGATACAGTGAATGGTACTGCATACGATAGAAAAAAGTCCTTAAAGATCCAAATGAATGAAGAATTTCAGGTTTGTTGAAGGAAGAGAGAAATGTCCTGGTTTTTATTGGAAAACTCTTATGAAGCATGACCATAAATGCAGAATTGGAAGATTCAGTTCTTGAAACAACATGACCTCTGCGTCTTTCTTTATGCTATAGCACCAAAAATCAGATGTTGCAATCGATAGCCAGTTTGGAGGTCTTGGATCAATGGGCAGATGGACTTATCTTGGATTATATTTCAACCTGAGGCACGCGCCTGATTGAAGCGAGGCACAGTATTAAAAATTATAAGAAATATAAAAAAACAAAAGAACAATAACATCATAAAATAACAAAATAAGTAACCATTAGGCCATAAAACATAAAAGATAGCAAATGTTGAAAATTTCAAGTAACCCAAAAACAGTTCTAGTTAACATTGTCATTATCTAAATACAAAATAAGTAATCAAAAAGCCATAAAACATAAAAGATAGCAAATTTTCAAAATTTCAACTAGCCCACAATTAGTTCTAATTAACATCGCCATCATTTAAAATATAATCATTAGCTTCATCCCATCATCATCAGATATGTTAGCCTCAATATATTCTTCTTCTTCTATCTCCTCCGAATTGGCATCTTCCTCTTCCAGCTCTCTTATTAAAGCCCTTGCTCTTACTCTTGACCTTGAATGTGATCTAGTATTTGATGTTGATTCACCAACTCCCGCAGCTCTCGCAACAACACTCCATGTCAAGCTATCATCCTCAAACACCAATTCATCTTCTGCTACTCCATCTTTTGTTTTCATTCCCTAAGTAGTCATTCATTGCTTTCATCAATGAGATAGGTTCAACTGTATCTCTTCTATCATACCGATGTTTAATATAATAGGCCAAAGAACAAAAATTTTACAAAAAAACATGTATTTTAGTAAGGTGCGCGCCTGATGCGCCCGGAGCCTGGCTTGAGGCGCGCGCCTTACTAAACGCGCCTTGCCTTGACCATTCTAAGGCGCTTTAGGTGTGCCTTGCGCCTAAGGCGCGCGCCTTGACTACATAGCTCTAATGAAATGTAATATAACTAACGTTATCTTTTATATTTTATCAAATTGTTTCAGCATTCTTTCCTTTTGACCAATTTAAAGAATTTGGTATTTGATTTATGGCATTGGAAGATATTCATGACTATAATATTATTTTGCCTAGAGTGAAACTCTCCATCAGTTCTAATATTTATATGCCAATCATATACGTTGTTCCTCTGTGGACAGATCTGTTTTCTAATTATTCTTTTTCAAACAATGGTGCAGAAAACTTTGTTTTCTGCCATGGAGTCGGCTATCAACATGATGAGAGAAGTGGAATTTCAGGAGAAAGCAGCGGAACAAGCCAAAGAAGCAGCTTCCAGGGGAGGTCTAGATATCCTAGCCAAGGTGGAAGACCTTAGACAGATGCTGCGACATGCAAAGGAAGCAAATGACATGGTTGTGTACTGTTCTTTTTCATACTAGCAAAGATGCATGTCTGGCATATGATAACTATTAAAAGAAAAGAAAAAGAAACATATTTATACCTGTATGAAACTTTTTAATTTACCAAGGGGTTCTAAGTTTCATAACTTCACTAATATACCCCTGGAGTTCTTTATTCAATCCTACTTAATTATTAACTAAATCGTACTTTTTTTTAATAATTTCAACTTAAACATAAGCTGTGAATTGCTAGCATTTCTTAAAGAATAGTGGGACCCACCTGAGTTGGAAACCACTGATCATCGAATGATGGTTAATCTAAGTCCCTAAAATAACTAAAACTCTTCATAATCGTTGGCTATGCAAATACATAATCGTTGTCCAATCTGTATGATGAAAACACTTTTTTGGATGGTTAAAAATTTATAAACAATAATCCTGCTCTTGATATTAGTATGCTCTTTGTTGATGCTCTGTTACCTTTTTTTAATTTTCCTTTTCATGTTAGTCTTGTTGATGTTTCTTCATGGTGTTTCTCTGTTTAGGATATTTATTGTGGGGATAAGTGAGTGATCTCCAAAATGGTATTTTAAGAAATTAGACAGGCGGGATTCTCATAATTATCAAATATAAAATTGTATTTGTGACTGTTAATCTTTCTATTGTAATAAGCTTTTGTTCCAGATTAAGATCAATTTTCAATCTAGAAGGGTGTAGTGGGTGTGCCTCATCTCTATAATATTAATATAGAAGTAGAACATTTTACCTAAAGAGGATTAACGGTCAAAACCAGAGTTTATATATTTGATGCTTAAGAGCTTCCAGTGTCCAATTTTGGAACTTTCTTGGAGATCACTCACCTATTCCTGCAATAAATATTGTAAACAATGAAGAACGGTATAAAGAATCATCAGCAATGTTAACTTGAAAACATCAAAAGAACTAAGAGATAACATCAACAAAGAGCATACTAGTTGGAAGACTCGGATTATTGTTTTTTATATTTATAGCCAACCAAATTATTTTTCCATTTCACGTATTAAATTGTATACTCTATTTGCATAACTAGGCATTATCATCACAAAGCAATACTAACACAAAAACAAAAATATAAGAGCATCAACAGAGAGCATACTAGTATGAAAGCTAGCATATACTTTATCTTCTCCTCTACACTGCAATATGTCTGCTGCCTGTGGTTGGGTAAGCTTAAAAACGGGAATAAGCCAGCTTTTAGTGCTTTTTAAGTACTTATCAAAAAACCTATGCATTTAGTTGCCTATCAACAAAACAAAATGCATGCTTTAGTTTTTAAATTAGGATTTAGTGAATAAAAGTAGGAAGTCATGAAATTTATAAATTTTTTTTGTAAATGTATTGCTTTTTTTTTTTTTTTACAGTGTTGATAAGAAAATTTGAAGTCATTTCCTGATGTTGGCAGCACACAGGAGAAGTGTACGGGGAGAAGGCCATTCTAGCAACTGAAGCACGGGAACTTCAGTCTCGTCTGCTCAATTTGTCGGATGAAAGGGATCGGTCTCTTGCAATTCTTGATGAGGTGCAATACCGTCACATTGGGTTGATAAACGTGCTGGTTACACTGTTATTCTTTCTATAAAACTTCATCATCATTCTGATTACATTATACTTCAGGAGTTTATATTTGAAATAAGTTGCTGCAGAAATTGTGAATATGTAGGCTAGTTTGGTGTTATTTTTCTTCATACAACTGGAAGATAAATGATAATCAGTTCACTCCAACTGCAATTATTTTTACTATAAATTCTTTACTCCCTTCTTTTCTGTATCGTTTTTAGCATTGACTGATTATAGGATCTTCTAAACTAATTGCCACACTTAACTGGTACAATTAGTTCAGTTTCATATGTTAAATGGGTGCTAAATTGCTAATATCTTGACATATAACACCAGATGCATCTCTGTGCTTACATGTTTTAAATATGGAGTTCATTAGATGCAAGCATACTATGTTTTGAAATTATTAGCACACTAATTAAAAAATTAGGGAGGAGCAGTGGAAAGAAAACTACAAATTTGCAAATAGAAGCTATGTTGTATTGATATGGTTATGTGTGTCAGAGTCCAACAAGGGTGCCAAGTCTCTGATTTGACAAACATTGAGAAATAGGATACACGGGATTGCTAGTATAGTTTAAATAATGTGGAACAAAGTAAATATTTTTTATATAATAGTGAGGATAATAGTGGATAATGTGATTTGATATCATAGGATTTATTTCATATACAGGCAAGAGAATGCATATTTGTAATGTTATATATGTTGCATAGGAAACTTCAATTGTAAAAGGTAGACCTCATAACCTATGGTAAACTATCTTTTAGTATCTTGTAAGTACAAAAAAACAAAACAAAATTTGGAAGTGTCTTACCAGAATCTGTATCGTGTCACACTCCGACATGTGTACGGCACATTAATCAACATAGAAGAGAAGTCTCTAAAAGAGGAGATTTTGTCTCTGTACACTGCTCTTTGTGACAAATCAGCCATTTCATTGGCACACCACGGGTTGGAGAACAGAGACATTGGAACTAGAAGAAAGAGTTTATACTTGAAAATACAAATTATGAAACGTAGAGATTTTACAATATGGGAGATTGAGGTACTGTCTGGAGAAGACGAGAGCTTCCGTTACAGATTCATTGGCCGTACGGTACTAATATTAGTGGGCATGTTAATGTGCTGGGCCAAGGTTGACCTTTAACTGGTCCATCAACATTTAGAAAGGAGAAGCCTGACCAAAGTCTAATCTTTATGCTGATTCAAAGGTAAGGTTGTTCCACAAATTTGGAAGCTTAATCACATTACGATGGAAATGTTAGCTGCTGCCCCTTCAGCTCCCCGTAACCCACTCAACAAGATCAAAACTTCGTTTACTAGGTCATTCTACTGGAACTCTTTAGTGTTTTCTAGATCTTACTAACTTTGGTAATTAGAATTGGTTATGAGCTATGACCTTTGGAAATATCGTTTACTCGCAAACTATCAGAGAAAGAGTTGTCAGGGAGCATCTGGGCTTGGGGATTTTTCTTCATAAGAATTAAGAACTGCAAATTATGAAGAGGCTTCTAGGACTGCAAATTTTCTTTTGGGAAGTATGCTTATCAGATTTTACTGGGGAGACCTGATTTCTCAGCTTTCACCATAGTAGGATGATGCCTTCATGCATACTCCATGTTGCTTCAAGGTTTCATCTCCACAGCCCTGGTTTTTCTCCACAAGATGCCAGCTAACAGCTTGTTCTCAACTCTAGTATTGGTTTCAAGGTGGAAACCTTCTGTACTAGAGATCCTATAACAAGCACAGGCAGCCTCCAGTTCTCTGCTAGAAGCTTAGTCTAGGAGAACAAACCAACCTCTCATTGGTGAGTTTGATTAGTTTCTTTCATCCCATTAGAACAGAGTGGTCTTTTGATAATGGATTTAAAAGCTCTGGATCTGGGTCATCTAAAATAATCTCTTGATGATGAATGTGGTCCCTGTGAGAAAGAACAATCCCAACTCTGTGTTAACATTGCCAAGTGCTTCTTTTCCTAATCATGTTTAAACCCAATGCCATAAGCAGTTAAGAGTGTGTGCACTCTTAGGATTGTTTGGATCTCTACTCAAATCACTTTTGAACCTCATGTTGCTTTTTCCACAAGTCGAAGTCGATGTTTATCTCTGGCATGACACATGACGATAGCAATTATCATGTGTCATGTTTGACATATTGGTTTTTTGAAGATCAACAGGTACGAATTCTCATACAGACACTTTTCTCCCAATCTCCAACCCACCTCCTAATTCTTATTCGTATGTGGCTACGTATCCATTAACGGTGGTGGAAATTCTAAAGGAAGGTCGGCTGGTAAACTATGGACTATCGGACAACCCCGATCTTGGAAGAGTTAGGGGAGATAGGTCCGGAGGAGAAACGGAGGACTACCCGAGTATCGGAGGGGGCGATACCTCAGAAGAGGATCCCGGTAGTACTGAAAAGGAATATTCCGATGTCGCTGCTCTCAGCGATAGTGAGGGGGATTATGAATCATCAGCCAGGGCTGAGGATTCGTCTGTAGCAGGATCCCCCCTAACTCCGGCTAAACCAGTAGTAGGGATTCAGACGGATGGAGAGGGTGATTGGTCGACAGGAGGCTATATGCGGTTTGGAAAAGCTATTGGGGTTACTTTTGAAGGCTTGGAAGATAAAACGAGAAGTCTGTTTGGTAGAGCAGAGAAGATGGGTAAACAGAACTCAACACCAGGAGAACCGGATGGTTTAGAGTCGACAGTCCAGGATAACATACATCCCAACCCCTTATCGGGATTGGAGAGTGTTGGGACATCCAACAGCAATACAGGGGAGCTGTCAGGGAGGGGGAGAGTCAGAAGGGGACTATCAACAAGGAATTGAAGAAGCTGATCAGTCATATAAATTATGACGGTAAGCTTCAGGAGAAGAGGAGTAGCAGGAAGTCCAGGGTTCACTCCCGTAATAAATGAAGCTCAATATATTATCCTAGAATGTTAGGGGATTGGGTAGTAAGGAAAGAAGGGCCTCAGTGAGGTGCTTATTCAAGAGGCGGAAGACAGTTTCCAATGGGTCTTCTCAGGGGTTTATGGCCTAAATGATAGTGGGAATCATGGCCTTTTTTGGGAAGAGCTAGATAGGATCCATTTCGGGTGGAACTATCTGTGGTGCATTGGAGGGGATTTCAATGTTATCAGATTCTTGCATGAGAAAAAGGGGGGGCAGAAGGATCAGGATTACAGCCAGTATGAGGGACTTCTCGGACTTTGTGAACAGGCATGACTTAGTGGATCTCCCTTTAGCTGGAGCCAAACTCACCTGGTCTAACCACCAATTGAATCCTACATTGTGCCGCCTGGACAGATTTCTCATTACCAGCAGTTGGGAGGCTCATTATCCGGAAGTCATTCAATCGGCCATTACAAATCTTGTGTTCGATCACAACCCGGTGACTCTTGTTTCTGATGGTATAAATCGTAGACCGTCTCCGTTTCGGTTTGAGCTAATGTGGTTACAGGAACCTTCTTTCTTGAAGGAGGTGGAGTCTAGATGGAACTCTTTTGAGTTCAGTCGCAGGGTGGGATTCATTTTCTGGAAAAAGCTCAATGCTCTCAAGAAATTCCTGAAGGTGTGGAATGTAGAGGTGGTGGGCAGAATTGATCAGAAAATGGGGGTTTTACTCTAGGAGATTGGGCATCTTGACAGGAAGGAAGAAGAGGATTCCCTAACCAAAGAGGAGTTTGGTAGGAGGACGGATATGAAGAGAGATTATATAACTCTAGCTCACAAGGAGGAGATTAGCTGGTGGCAGAAATCCAGAGTGAAATGGCTGAAGGAAGGCGATAAGAATACATGCTATTTTCACAAGAATGCCAATGCTAGGAGGGCCAACAACATATCCTCTATTCAGGTTGAGGGCTTGACCGTGGATGAAGAGGATAATATCAGGAGGCCATTGTCGATTATTATTCCCTTCTTTATTCAGAGTCTGTAGCCGAAAGACCCAAGCTTGATGGGATTTCGTTCAACCAGATTGATGAAAGCCAGAGCAGATGGATGGAAAGACCCTTTGAGGAGTCTGAAGTGATGGATGCCATTAAAGCTTTTGGGGGGGATAAGGCCCCGGTTCCAGACGGCTTCCCTTTGACTTTTTTCTCCTTATGCTAGCATATTATAGGCAAAGACTTTATGAGGGTGGTAGAGGAATTTCACAGTGGAGCGTGGCTAGACTGGAGGGCCAATACCACCTTTATTTCTCTTATTCCCAAGAAAGACGGCGCGGAATCCCTTGCGGGTTTTCAGCCCATCAGTTTGGTAGGGAGCACGTACAAAATTATTGCGAAAGTTATGACTACTAGACTGAGAGGGGTCCTGAGTAGCATTATCTCGCCTTTTCAAGTGGCATTTGTGGGTGGTCGTCAGATCTTAGATGGAGTTCTTATTGCTAACGAAGTTATAGACTCTAGACAACGGGAAGGCAACCCGGGCATCATATGTAAAATGGACTTAGAGAAGGCCTATAACCATGTCAACTAGTCTTTCCTCGATTACATGTTGAACCGACTGGGGTTTGGAGTCGGATGGAGAAGATGGATTCACACTTGTATTTCGACAGTTCGGTTTTCGATCCTAGTCAATGGGTCGCCAGCTGGATTCTTCAAAAGTTCTTGAGGTCTTCGCCAAGGGGACCCTCTATCGTCGTATCTTTTCATCATTGTAACAGAGGGGATGAGTCGGATGGTCTCTAAAGCGGAGGATGAAGGATTTTTGGCAGGATTTAAAGTAGGTGCAGATAGCCCAACCATCTCCCATTTACAGTTTGCTGACGATTCCATATTTTTCTTAGAGGCGTCGCTTCTTCAAGCTCAGGGGTTAAGAGGGGTGCTTCATTGCTTTGAAGTGGTGTCGTGCCTTAGAATCAATCTTGCGAAAAGTGAAATGTTTGGGGTGGGAAATGTGGGGAATTTGGATGATTTAGCTGCGTGCCTGACGTGCAGAATTGGAGAGCTTCCTACGAAGTATCTCGAACTTCTGTTAGGGGCCAATAGCAGATCGAAGAATATTTGGGACCCGGTTCTGGAACGCATTCAGAAAAGACGGGCTGCTTGGAAGAAAGGTTTCCTGTCTAAGGGTGGAAGGCTTACACTAATTAAGAGCACTCTATCAAACTTGCCCATATATTATATGTCTTTGTTCACCATGCCCAAGGGAGTGGCGAATAGCATTGAAAAGCTCATTAGGAACTTCATGTGGGATGACAAAGAAGAGAAGCACCGATTTCACCTTGTCAATTGGAATATGATTTACAAACCCAAAGAAGAGGGGGGTTTAGGAGTTCGTCATATCAAGTTAATGAACCAAGCCTTGCTTGGGAAGTGGCATTGGCGGTTCAGGAAGGAAAGGGACAGCCTATGGAGAAAGGTGATTTCTAGTAAACAAGGTTCGGAGAATCATGGGTGGGAGTGTAGCACGACTACCACTTCATACGGAACGGGAGTTCGAAAAGGGATATCCAAGGTGGGGAGGGTGATAAAAAACAATAGCAAATTTAAGGTGGGTAACGGCTCCAAAGTTAGATTTTGGGAAGATGTATGGTGTGGGGAGTCATCCTTTGCAGAGGATTACCCTTCCATTTATGCCTTATCCAATCGTAAAGGAGATGTTGTTAGCGAAGTTGTCTCTAGTGGGAATGGATCCGCCTCTTGGGACTTGGGTCTGAGAAGAAGTATTAATGACTGGGAGATGGATATGGTAGCTTCTTCGGTTAGTTGTTTAGAGGGGGTTCACCTCAATGTTGGGGTAGAGGATAGAAGGTGGTGGAAGCATGACTCTAAGGGGAGATTTTCGGTCAAATCCTTTTATTCCTCATTTCTAGACCCCCCACAGAGAGGATTCCCAGGCAAGACTCTTTGGTGTACTCCCATTCCTTCCAAAGTCATTTTTTTCTCCTGGTGTGCCATGCTTGACAAGATCATTTCAGTGGAGAATCTTAAAAAACGAGGCTTCCACATCCCAAACCGTTGCATCATGTGTCGGCAAGAAGAGGAGACCACAGATCACCTATTGATCCATTGCATAGTGACCAAAGGTATTTGGGAACATTTTCTGCAGCTCTTTAACACTCCTTGGGTGTTCCCTCTTTCGGTTCTCGATATTTTCGTGAGATAGAAAGTCAAGGCCTTCTCCAATACCCTATCG
The DNA here is from genome assembly GCA_035048495.1 of Euptelea pleiosperma. Taxonomy (NCBI): domain Eukaryota; kingdom Viridiplantae; phylum Streptophyta; class Magnoliopsida; order Ranunculales; family Eupteleaceae; genus Euptelea; species Euptelea pleiosperma. The sequence continues at coordinate 31,132,265 of CM068546.1, forward strand.
TAAGCTTTGGAGGATCACCCCGTATGCCATTTGTTGGGAGATTTGGAAGGAAAGAAATCGTAAAACGTTCGAAGACAAGATGGCGAACATGGAGGAGATTTTTTTGAACACGTCTAAGCAATGCTTTATTACTGGGTTTCCGCTTTTCCCGAGTTTAAGGGCTTTAGGTTTGATGACTTTGTGTTCCGGTGGGACCGTATGGTATTCTAAGTTTGGCCTTCTAGTGCGGGTGTTTGAGACGGTTTTGTTTTTCTTTGGCTTCAGCTTTCTTTGTTTGTGTAGTTCTTAAGGGCCTCCTCAGCCCTCCTTCTAATATATTATCCTTCTATCGATAAAAAAAAGAACTTATAAACATAACCAATTTGTTTTTTGTTTGTAAATTGTGCGGACTCAATGTGCTTCGTCATCCAAATGTTCTCAAGAATTTTTTCTTCCAGCTTCCTCGATCCCTAAATGCATACCTGCTTCATTTAGATAAAAGTGTCATCCACTTGTGTCCATGATCGGCTTTCTACAATATCCCTGAAGCCTAAATTTATCCCTCACGTATCTGAATGTGCTTCGTCATCCAAATGTTCTCAAGAATTTATTCTTCCACCTTCCTCGATCCCTAAATGCATACCTGCTTCATTCAGATAGAAGTGTCATCCACTTGTGTCCATGATTGGCTTTCTACAATATCCCTGAAGCCTAAATTTATCCCTCACGTATCTGATTGTGGCAAACGATGATCACTGATTCTAGGACTGATAGTTTCTTAGGTGACCTTCTTGGAAAAAAAAAGCTCAGGGTTCTGGTTCAAGTTTATCTTGTTTATGCATTGGTGGTTCCATAAGCTTTTCCCAGTAATATGAAGTTGCAGAACTTTGGTGGAACACACTCTAACTCCAAAAACTATTTTCAACCTGGCTACCTGATAATTTTGAAACTGCCACCTGGGTGCCACTGTTCTATAGAGGTCCCGGCAATTAATCTTATTACCAAGTTAATTAATTAGTCAGATACTCTGCTCTTAAATCTTATGAAAATTTTAATGTCAACCAGTCACTCTCCACTTAATTCTAACATGCAATCTTTTGGCAGATGTGCCAAACACTTGAAGCACGGTTAGCTGCTGCAGAAGAAGAAAGGAAAGCAGCTGAGCAGGAGAAGTTAGAAAAGGAAGAGTCTGCACGAAAGGCTCTTGCAGAGCAAGAATTCATCATGGACAAGGTTGTGCAAGAGTCAAAGAGACTACAGCAAGAAGCAGAGGAGAACTCCAAGGTAATAACTGTTTCCACATACAGAACCATGTTATATTACTAACATTCCTGGTGACCACCAGTCAAAAAGAATAAATAGAACTCTTCAGTATCTTGATGATCTCATTTTGCTGTGCTGCAGTTACGTGAGTTCTTGATGGACCGTGGCCACGTTGTTGATATATTGCAGTAAGTCTTCATATTCTTATTTCTTTTAAGGAAATATAGCTTGGGACATCAATTTACCATGGATGGTGGGGCCTTGCCCCTACCTTCAAGTATTGAAGCACCCATTGATCCTCTGACCGTCCAATTGATTATCACCTGAATGGGCCACGGCCCCAAAATTGCACCAGCTGACAAAGCCCATCTGTCTGATCAGTTACTTCTTACATCGGATAGCTAATAGAAATTCTGTCAACACACTACAAAATAAATCAGCAGTTGGATGGTTAGGATCTTGTGATGTGGTTCTGGGGCTATTTCCCACTGATTGCATAGCCCTGATCAATGAGCACATGCACCAATTGGGGTCTCATGCTGACCAATGTTATATTTTCTCACCCATATTGTTTTTATGCATCTTAATCGTGTAGTTGAAGGCATGAAGCTTTATCATATGTTAGGTCAATGCATGTACAAGTGTCAAGGGTATGGCTCAAGGTGTTAGACTTGCTCAACTGGCAATCTCAGGGCACAAGGAAAAGGCCATACATATAGCAATCAACAAAGCCTTATTCCAACTTTTTTGTGGTTGACTAAACAAATCCTGTTCTATCATTCTACTCTATCTAGAGCCATGACAATCAACAAAGCCTTATTCCAACTTTTTTGTGCTTGACTAAACAAATCCTGTTCTATCATTCTACTCTATCTAGAGCCATGACATCCTTGACATGCTTCTTCAAATCTTTCCTCAGTACCTTGATCCACGTCCTTTTTTGCCTTCTTGTTCTTGTAGAAGCCTTCAACCTGCACCCGAGCATCTTCACATGTGCCATCGATTTATTGAATATTGCTATTTTTACATTTAAAAAAAATGTTTTTACACTTTTTAAAATTTCATTTTGTTCTAAAATATTCAGGGTGCTCATACATACACGTGCAATAAGCATTATCTAATTTAAATTATTTCCATAATAACAGCATGGATTGTTCAAAACAGTTTCCTAATCATGATCTGTATTCTGTCTTCATACAACAAACATGGTTCAAAGTGACTGGTTTCGTTTCGGTAGTTTCGGTCCGAAACCGACCGAAACCAGATGACATTTTATGAATAAAAAATTAGTTTTTATCAATTAGTTTCGTCCACTAGCGGCCGAAACTTGAAACCACCTTTTTAGTTTACCCATTTTTCTTTCATTTTTTCTGTTTTATTACTTATCATACCATCCTCAGTCTCTGTTTTCTGTGGTTTCTAGTTGAATCTACAAGGGCCGAAGTCTTGTCAGTCAAGTCCTATCACTTAAAACTTCTAGGTTTCAGTCGTTCAATTGTAGCTTACTTGACAGTATTAAGCTACAGATTAAGAAACACGTGAATCTTGATGTTCTTGGGTAGTTGGGTGACAAGACTGGAAACCTGGACTTACTCTATGGACAGGGTACTACTGTTTTAAGCTACAGACTTAGAAACACAAAAAATTGTTCGTGGGCAACAACACTTGAAACCTGGATTCTGCCAAGTGTTGCATTTTGTCCAGTATACTCCTTTATTGTTCTCATACATACAAATCTCAATCAACATAAACCATATGTCGGGATATTTTGTAGTTATGAAATGTTGAATGAAAATTTAAGATACTAGTTTTTATAAAATTTCAGGAGATCAATATTCTTATTGATAAAAAATGAGTTAATGAACCCTTTCTTTTTTCAGAGGAGAAATAGCTGTTATTTGTCAGGATGTGAAGTTGCTGAAAGAGAAATTTGAAGAGCGCGTTCCAATCAGCAAGTCACTATCCTCAAGCCAGACGAGTTGCATCTTGGCTTCATCAAGCTCATCCTGTAAGAGCTTAGCAATTGATCGGGTTCCTGCACAAGTTGAATCATCTGAGGCCCCAAAGAAGACGAGCCCAGCAACCTCAATTAATGGCGGATCACAAAAGAGCAGTTCTGAAGAGAAGGGCATCAGTGATGACCGCAAGGCACTTTTGGATGATGAATGGGAGTTGTTCGATGACGAGGCTGAGCTGTACAGCTGAACCCCTAGTGTTGATAGAACAGTGAGAGCGAGGTCCTGATTCTATATTATACAACTACTCTGGCGGGAACACTTCCTTTTTGATTTTTATGGCAAAGTAAGGTTGGGAAAACTTTGATTCTTATATTTTATAAGTTCCAGTAGAACTCTGCGTTGGAGTAGCTTGGTTTGCTCATCCCCATTTCCAGATTTCATGTACAGTATAGATAAAATAATAATGAAAACATTTTAGGCAGGAACAAAGCTTATGTTTTGTTCTCTGTTTTACTTCTTGTATAATTGAATGACATGAACTCAATGTGTGGCCTTGTGAATACAAAGTGTGGAGGAACTTAGTAGCGTATGCACATGCATTCAATGCTAGTGTCCATCTGATCGGGTGGTGGGACATTTTTCAGATGTGGGTCATAACAAAATCGTGTGAAGCAGACGATTCTGAGGAGATATACCGGGACCATCAGCAGCCTGCTAGGAACCAAGTTTCCCGTTCAAGCGATGATGAAAAACTCTTTTGAGTGACTTTTTCGCTGCTAGAGGGTAATACATTGCATGTCGAAATAATGAAGGATCAACATCTTATTCTGGTGATGGGATTAAAATGACTACTCTCCCTCGATTCAACAAGAGAAAGCGATGGTCTTGTTTCAAGAAGGAAATTTGGTCCCTTACCCCATCTGCTCCTAAATGTTCAATTGAATCTTAGGATCCATAACCCTGAGTCTCACTGCTTAGCTACTCCATGAAAACCAAGCTCGGTTAGCAAGGGAAACTCAGGAGAGGTAGCTCACTCACCTGGCAAGGGAATCGTTACCCCTCCCCGATGCAGAAGTCATCCTGGATTTTTTTTTTTTTTTTTTATTCCGTAAGCCGGGGGAAGTGCCCGTGACTGGGTTAGGCCCCATACTTGAGGTTTCTCACCAGTTGGTTAAGATAGATGGATGAGCAGAGATGGTCCCACCTCTCCCCTTGGGATGAGCGAGACTTCTCTACTATACTTGCATTGAAGGAACGTTCTTGGTGATGACACTTTGAGGCCTAGATATTTTAACGTGCATGGGCAACCTTATAGGAGTGTTTGGTTGCAATGATGACTATTATTGGGGGTGCAAATGAAAACCTTCTCCTTCAGAGAGTACGCTTATCACCCCCCAAGACCTGCAAAAATTTGACTCAGCTGGGTCGATAACAGATACCTGCCAAGTTTAACAAGTGAAAAACAAACAGAACCCAGAGCAAAAATTGCCCAATTTCTTCAAAAATTAGCTCAGTCACTCATTATGTTCTCCTAATTTCTCATCATCTCCTAATAATTCACTCATTGAGTCTCTGAAAACAAAATAATAATTATGAACAACAATGGATTCACCTAATTTTGAAGAACTCGGATTGGTTCAAGCGAAAATCGACTTGGCCGAGTTCCCAATACTAATTGACTGCTCATTTGCTTAAAACTAATTTGGGATACCCCCTTATACTTTCAAACTTTACCCGTTGACCTTGTTTAACAGTGGTTGACTTAAGTTAAAACGGACTTGAATAACCCGCCGTTAGCATTGTACTTGCAATATTATGGTCCTTGCATAGGTGCATTAACAGACGCATGATGCATGCCACGTTAGTCAAATGACGGTTAAACTAGGTCAAGGGGGTATTCCTAAAGTTTGAAACTATATAAAGGGGTATTACTAATTACTTTTAAATTTCAGAGGGGTGTTACAACAATACCCAACTGATTTTTATTTAATTAAATTGGGCCACAATCTGCTGGAGCAAATGGGTATGTTCTGCTGAGACATCCCGCCGCTATATGATCCAGCTTTCGGAACGGATAATTTAAAACCTGGATAATCTCTTTCCTATGAGACCATGGAAATCCTGGAAAATGTGTGCAGTAAAATGTAGCAAAAATCGACGAGAACCCGAAATTCTGTGTACTGATGAAACCATGAATCCAAACTGACCATGTGTTAAGACTTAAACCACGCTTAGATGACTTATAGCCTATTGGATTGCACAAATTCCCGCAATTCCAACCGTCTGATAATGTTCTAAAACATGGACAGCTCGAAAAGAACAGTAGGAACTTAGAAAGATCAAAATTCAAGAAAAATCATGGCATCAGACCAGACGGTCAAGATTTTCAGATAGTTTCAAATTTTGGGCTGCAACCCCATCACTGTCTTCACACCCGGCTCAGATTCTACGATATTGAGAGAGAGAGAGAGAGAGAGAGAGAGTTGCAAAGAAAATTGCAAAATTGACTCAGTTATATTAACATCTTCATCTATCATACATGTATTTCACAAATCTACACTAAATCCTGGGCCTCATCTAACCTCTCTTTGCCGGAACTATGTTGCTCAAGTAGCGGAGTACCGAAATTCCTAAGGATTCAAGGCCCACGTACCATCATACCCACATGGTTGATCGATTTTCCACCATCTGATGCTTGATGCTTCACTTACCACATGCTCCGATCCATCACAACCGTCAAAACTTACTCGTGCCAACATAAGAGGATCACCGTGCACCTCCATATAATGTAAAGACGTGCTCGCTGCTCCCGAATGTGCCTCGAGCACCGTTGCCATGTTCGAAGCTTTGGGCTCCTCAGCGAGAACGGGTACGCCGCCATTTTACTTAGAAAAACTGATGGATGGGTACGGGTGCTGGTGCGGGTACGTGAATTTGGTAATCAATTGGTTGTGAACTGGAGAGCTCATGGACTTCGGCTTATATAAAGAGGAGGTGAGAAATAACTGAGACAATATGTGGTGGGTGACAAGTGTCGGTCCCTGGTTGGGCCCGCTTTGTCCGGACCCACTTTGTTTGTAAGATGACACGACCGACCTACTATCTTGTCTCTGTGCCTACCCCGCTGATAAGGACCCTTCATCAACTCATCCTTATTGAGGGCCATCCATGTCTCACTTAGGTAAACACACTACTTATAAAATATACTCAATTATAGAATCCTACATACATTTAGGTATATAATTAATTAACCACCCACATCTTTTTATACGTACATGAAATTATCAATTTTTTTTAATTTGTACACGTGTCACACAGAAGTTGATAGGACCATAATTCATAGGTACATGTCAACATGTAAAGAGATACAATCATAGCCATTGGTTGTATATAATTTTTTATGGGCAGTTGACCATCTTTGATTACTAAATCGTATTTCTTTGCAGTTTGCGAAGGGTCTGTTTGGTAACTCGGAATCGAGCCAGATTTGGATTTGTGATTCTTGGAATGACAAATCTTTGCTTTTGGGAGGACCGAATTCCAGGAATTATATTCTCAATTTTGTGATTTCCCCGGAATTAGAAGTTTTAGGGGGGAGAAGAAACTTCTAATTCCTGGAATTCTATTTCCGGGCGGAGAAATTCAAAAGAATTTTTATCAGGCTCCAACTCTCACACTCATCCCTAGGTGGACCTATAAATAAAAAATCAACAAGATTAGTTATTTGAAACCGTTGGATTGGTGTATTTATTTTTGGTTGATTTTTAACCGTGTGATATCTAGCATTATTTGGGGTACTTAGATCCAAAGGTTAGAAATTTTTATTAAGTCTGATTTTTAGCATGTAGGTCCACCAACGAATGGGACAAACATCCATATGGTCTGTGGTCTACTAATGTGTCACGTGGCTCATATTGTGGTCCATCATCAACAGATTACACATTTGTAACCGTTTGATTGATGTCTTTTATGGGTTGATTTTTAACCGTGGGATATAGCATTAGTTGGGGGTACAAAGATCTAAGTTGAGAGATAACTAGTCAGCCTGATTTTAGTTTGTAAGTCCACCTAGGGATGTATCTAACCTTTGGATTGGTGTCTTTTATGGGTTGATTTATAACCGTTGGATTTCTAGCATTAGTTGGGGTATGAGGATCCAAAGCTTATAAATAACCAACCAACCTTATTTTTAGTATGTAGGTACACCTAGGGTTGGGATAAATATACATACGGTTTTAGTGATTTATAACCATTGGATTCCTATCTTTTATGGATTGATTTTTAACTATGAGATATCTAACATTATTTGGGGTACTCAAATCTAAAGGTTAGAAATAACTAAACAACCTAATTTTTAGTATGTAGGTCCACCTAGGGATGGGATAAACATCACTACGGTCTATTGTCTCTAATAAAGTGCCACATGGTGCGCCCAGAATGAGGTCCATCAGTAGTGTTGATGATGGACATCTGTATTTGTTGCCTCATGTGTCACTTAGGCTTTAGCCATTGATATTTTGACACAGGTTAATCATAGTCAAAAAATTATCAAAATAATTTTAATTATTATTTTTTAACATTTTTTTTTTAAATTAGCATCGATAACATTTAATTGATGGATGTAAAAAAAAATAGCAGTCGTTATAACACAAAGTTCATGAGATGATATTTCTCTTATGTAGATGGATAGAAATTTCAATTCTGTTAGATGTCCAAACCAAGGTTTAAAAAACAGCCGTTATAACAAAAATAACGGCCGTTATAACGGATTCGGACCTACTCCGTTACGTTATGGACCGTTAAATCGCCCAGAAAATAACGGCCGTTATAACGAAAATAACAACCATTATTTTCTGAAAAATTTTGTGAAAAAAACGGCCGTTATATTCATTTTTTTTCCGTTATTTTCCATTTTTGAATTTCAGTGCCATTTTTTCCGTTATTTTCCCTTTTTTTCGTTTTTGCCCCTGAGCGTTTTTTTCGTTATAACGGAAAAAAAAACGGGTAACGCCCCCAGTCCGTTATAACGGTCCCCTTTAAACCATGGTCCAAACAACTAATATTAGAATTCATCGGGAATTCGAAGTAATTTCCACGGTGAAACCAAACACAAGAAGTTTCAATTCTTTGAATTCAAATTCTTAGAAATCATAAATCCTGGAATTCTATTTTCAATTCCAAATCGTGTCTGGTTGCCAAACAGACCAGAGTATTTATTCTGTGGAGAATTTTTTATGCTGTGGAGCACATAAAAAAGTGCCACCTGGCACACTCTTACAGGCCCACTAATTCATGATGATTGTTCTACTACTTATTGATGCACCTACACACCAAAAATCAGTCTGATTGGTGATCTCTAGCCTTGAATATGAGTATCCAACAAAAAAAAATGTTCAAATCCAACGGCCAAAAACCACCCCATGAAAAATGTTCAAATCTAATGGCTATGATTGTATCTAAACTAGCGTTAGCACCATTTTGCAGTTTTTAAGGAACATACCCACCAAATCAGGGCCATTTGACATGTTTATGTGGGTCCATATTGAAATGAGTTGGGGAATGCAGAGGACTCTCATGGCCCTACTTAGTGCATTTTTTTGGGCCCACTAACCGCATGGATGTCTAGCCCACCTATTAGTGGATATACAGATTACAGACCAAAAATCAGATTTATTGATCATTTCTGTATGTTAGTGTTAGTACCCAAAAAAACATGCTTGAATCCAACGGCTACAATCACTCCCCCAAAAAAGTACTAAAACTAATGGCTAAAAGATAACCAATCAGGCAGATGTTTGTGTTTATTTCCACCAAATGGGTAGTTTTTTTTTTTTTTTGCGAGATAAGCCTGTTTTTAAAGAGATCAGTAACTCGGTGAAGGCGGGTTTTGAACACAGGTCTATGGTATCATCACCCACAAACTTTACCAACTGAGCAAGCTGGCACCTTCTCAAATGGGTAGTATTAGTATCACTGTAGCAATTAATGTCATGTTTACACGAATTGCATTGCTTTTTCTATGTTTAATTTCCTACATATTAATACGATTAGCAATAATTTTATTTTCATAATATTAGACATAATATTCGGATATTTCGTCAATATATTATCTTTTGTGTGTGTTTTTTATTTTTTTCAAGTAATTAACTAATAATTACAAGATTATTCATGATGACGCCATTGGTTGTAAATATCTTCGTCTATAATCTTTGTTGATAGCAATATATTTGGTAGGGGTCCGCCGCCGAACCCTAGCTTTCCCACTAAAAAAAAAAAAAAAAAAAACCAAATTACAGTTTATATTTCAATTATAATTTTCTTTCTTGTTGAATCCTTCTCATGCCGACCAAACAGCGACGTTGATAGTTCTTGAACCGATTATCTTAATTACTCAACAATCCACACCCTATTGTATGTAAATTTGCATTATCCATGTATGAATAAGAACATGAGTCTAAGTGCAATTAATCAATTCATAAAGAGAATGAATTTAAATATAATGTATCGCATATTTCTATTTCTTTAGACGGTCATGATCTTTCCATATTCATCTGGCGCTAAATGTTGATTATCGGAGAGGACATGAGGGTCTTTACAAGCAAAGAAAGTTCCCTTCAGGATACTATCTTCAGTATTAAGGCTTTCCTATTTAGTTGGGGTAGCATTTCCACAGAGATGAGAGGCATTTTTTTTTTTAGTGACATGGTGTTTAGGTTTGATGTTGTCTTTGTGTGATTCGCCCTTCTTAGGATTTTTTTTTGTTTCATTTTTGGTTCATCTGCCTTGTACTTTCCTTTGAGATCTTCTCGGTCGTCCGGTTTTGAAAAAAAAAAACAAAAAAACAGTAGCACCCCATGAGTGAGATTAGAGTCTCTAAGCCCACCCCATCAATGGCTAAACATAGATTAAACAATAAACATTAATCACTAAACAAGTATAGATAAGGCTAAGGAGTTATTTACAGAGATTTCTCTTCTGAACTTTTGTTGGGGTTTTGTTTTGAACCCTAAATAAGGTTTACAGAGAGAGAAAAAATGAGAGCAACATTTGAACTCCTAAAAAACAAAGATGAACAAATTTGAAAGAAAATGAAGCAAGACAGAGAGGACTTAAATCCTCCCCAGAGAGTAAATTTGCTTCTAAGGTCTAAGAGTGCTTGTGCCAACATAGGAGCATGGTGATGCACACCCTCATTATGTAGAGCTTCCCCCTTAGTTGTCTCACCATTCTCTTCCATTTTGCAAATCTCTTACCCATACTTCCCCTTTACCATTAGTACTAAAGCCTCATCAGACAAGCCCCGGATTTATCGAGTGCTGAATCCGAGTATCGTAAAAGATTCTACTGTTCGATTGGACCCCACGTGTACATAGAAATCTCGATCGAGGGGTCCACGGTACCCTCATAACGTACCTGTATCACGTGCACCATGTCTCTCTAAATTCAACTTAAACCCTCCTACCAGTCAGTCAGGCATGCCGGCCACTGATCATTGCCACAGTGACAAACCAGTTTGAAGTCACTGACATGCACCTTATCTTCTATAGATGCCAACCCTACGTCCTGTCTTTATGGGGACACAGGAGGAGACCCTCTCACAGCTTAATTACAACAACCTCACATGGCCCACATTGAGGGAGTCCCTTTGACTTATGGGGTTGCGAGCGTGACACGTGTCCTACCAAGTCATCGTCTATAGGGAATAAGATTCTATTCGCGGGACCCGTCCACGTGTTAAACCATGCACCAATGCCTGATTAAAGAGAGGCAAAGAAAGGTGTGCCCATCTTATCTCTTATCTTTAGAATAATCATATGGATAGGGTTTTAGGTACACCTTTGGCATTTTGACAAGGGTCCATCTCTATAGATACAAAAAACAGCTAATATGGGTAGAATTTGGACGGCGAAGATGAGTTTGTCGTTACCGACTGTCCTAGATAGTCGAATAGGGATCATACACGTGGTGAGATTGTCCAATGATGCGGTCAACACGTGGGAGACAAGAACAGGAGAGAGTGTTGGCAACATGGAGACAAATTATTTCAACCATTGGAATGTTGTGTGTTTGATCCAGCTTTGAGTGAGCTTAAAAAAATCTAAAGTCAGTAGGAAGGGAAGACTTTTTATGGGTTTTGAAGTACAATAGGGACTAGAGGAAGTAGTTGCATCACTTTGCTTTTTATGATGCTTCTTCGAAGGGAAAGCTTGTTATTGGGTGTCTCACTTGGTCACATCGTATGATGCAGGAGATCCTACCTGACACGTGTGTCTTCACGTGCCGAGAGAGAGAGAGAGAGAGAGCAGATTGTTGGGATGGTCTAAGATCTTCAGACCACTTACGGTCTATAAATGTCAGTCTCATACATGGAATGCCAAAAAATATCTGCCAGATCTATTGACCATAAGCATCAGGAACTGTTTGGTATGGGTGTCAACGGATAGTCAAAAATTCGAATCCAAATTCGTATCTGTATTCGAATAATTGGATATTATCCGAAAATTTCAAAGATATTTGAATACGTTTCATATACGGATTCAGATATTATCTATGATGCCCGGATATAGATATTGATACGGACACAAATACATGACTATGACTCAATATTTTCCAAAATTGAGGATACGGATACGGATACGGATACGGATACGAGTATCCTATGTTGTAGTTCAAAATTTTCTAATTTTTTCAACTTTTTATGAAGGATACGTGTCGGCAGCATATCCTGTGTCCATATCCCTGTCGACAATACACGATACTGGTACGAGGAACTAGTACAAGTATCCGGGTATCATAGGATATTACTGTATCCACTTTGATAATGTCCAATAAATAAATATATATATATATATATATAATATTGATTCAAAATATCCGTTCGATTCCGAATCGAATTCAGATATCAAATATATTTCTCGGATTCGGATAAGCTTATATTCGGTTCGAATATTCAATGACAGCCTTACTATTTGGTAAGAAAGTTTAAGTTGCACAACACAAATTCATTCAGGAGCAATATTAAATTGCATTTGGGTGGGTCATGATTATTTTTTTCCCTTCTTTTGGTAGCAACATGGTTGAGGCTGGACCCAGACATGTGACAGCAACATCTGGAATCCACTGGGGAAGCGTCCAGGCTATACCTGCACCGGGCTACGCTGGGTGAGGGGATTTCTACTCCATGGCTCTGCATCCATTAAAAAAATAAAAAACCGGGCCCATAATGTTGAGATTTATGGGATGTTGTACATTGGTGGTAGACATGCAATTGGGGTAGAACCAGTTAACTCAATTGGTAGACATTCTTCACTCCCATTTCATGATATGATTTGGTACAATGTGGCACACATTTCGGACCCACCGATCCAATGAATGCTTGATCCACCCCCTTGGTGACCCGACACTCCAAATATTAATCTGATTCTTTTGGGCCCACTGACCCCATGAATGTTTTGCCCACCCTTGGTAGCTACATACCAATAATCAGCCTTATTGGTTTTTTCTAGCCGTTGGAAAGCATTTTTCACCATGGGCTTGGAACCCACACATGATCATAAAAAAAAAAATGCTCAAATACAATGGCTAGAAATCACCAATCACGCCAATTTTGGCGTGTAGGTCGGACAACTGGGCCTGAAAAGTGGAAAAAAATTTTGAAACAGCAAACTTTTGAAGCAGTGGCCAATCACAAAGTGCCACAATCCGCTGATGCTTTTGAACAAACCCAGAAATGCTTTTGAACAGCGAATTGTGGTGCCATGTGATTGGCCACTGTTTCGCTGCTTCAAAAAAATTCTCTGAAAAGTGCCATGTAAAACTTTTTTTACAAAATTTTACAATCATTGGGCTTCTCAGATAGTAAGCAGTAATGGACAGTTGGAAAGATAGAATATGGGCAGGAATTTACCATAAAAATTTATAGATCAGATGGTTGTGATCATCCAAGGAGATCAATATCTGGTAAAAAAGTCTGTTGGACAGTCCGGCTTCCTCACTTCAGCACACACGCACCTAAAGGATCATGACACACTAACAATCAAGACCTTTTCTGGATCAATTGCACTACAACCATCTAATCTATTATCTATACTAAAGCTCGAACTTGATGAGGTGGCGCTCTCTCCAGCTTTTTTCCATCATTTTTTTCAAAAATACCCATGCTTTCAATACACTTCTCTCCCAAGACGTCTCACACTCAAGTAAAAAAAAAGACTTCAAAACTTTGCTAGCTCAATGAACATAATAAACAAAGAAACAATTTTTGGTAGAAGTCCCCTTCCAAAAAAAAATAAAGACATTATATTGGTGGGGCCAATTAAAAGAAGATAAAGACATTTTGCATTAATGATGATCCAAACGACCTTTCTAACAAAAACACATTTTCAAAAATATTTTTTCAGAAAAGTTATTTTTTTTAAATAAATATTTTTTCAAAAATTGTGATCCAAACACCCCCTAAGTCTTAACCTTTTAGGATCCTAACAAGTAACAACCAAGCACAATACTTATATTAAAGCATGATTGGTCACGAATTTTAAGTTGCCCATCAAAAACCAACCCCATATAACTCGGTGCAAGTGTAAACCAAGTTTCTTTGGTTTCTCACTTGCTCTGGGCTCCCTAAAATCAGGCCAGTACCAGCTGGACCTAAAATGCTGCCCCCAACTAAAATCGGTACCACTAACATAATTTGCAATGAAACATCCCCTTACTTCATGCCACAGCTTTTATCTTTACTTGCAGCCAACCAATCCCCCAAACACTGCCTTAAGTAACTTTCATGCAACCATAAAGGTCAGTTGCAAACATTAAGCCATAACCAATTCATCCATACCCAATTCCATAGTACATACAACAGAGTCCGTAACTTGTACATCATAATTAACAAACAGGATTACTAGATACACAAGTAAATGAAAAATAATTAAGTAAATATGAACATACTTGCACCCGGAAAAAAAAAAACCCCCTTTTACGTAGTGTGGAACCAGATGGAACATAAAATCTTATGTCTCTCCCAGTGCTTTCTGGATGTCCTTCTGTTTTTTAACCAAAGAAGATGAACAACAACATATCATTAACAAAGACAAACAAATGAATGAATAAACAAGAACAGCCTACCTTGATGGCCGATGCGGATGTAACTGGGCCATATCGGGCACGGACGTTGCCTTCCCTATCGACCAGAAACTTAGTGAAGTTCCATTTGATCCTGGACCCAAAACAGCCAGGTTTGCTTGCTTTCAGGAATTTGTAGATGGGTGCCGTATTTGGACCATTCACGCGAACCTAAAAGAAAAGCTGAGCAGCTTACATTTGTATCCCAAGTGGTGGATGTGTTGCAGCATGCAAAATTAAACTACAATAATAAGTATAAAAGTGAAGGTGGGGCTGAGTGAGCATAGATAATCAATCACATGGGTGGTATGAGAATGATTTCCCAGTACTAGGCCAGGGAAATGGTTTATCAGTAGATGTCAATGAGAGAGAATTTCTTTCTATTTAAAACAGGGGAACTTCCTTGCTCCCTTATAAACTCTAAAAGTTTTCTAACTGGAATAATCACATGGATCATATGCACACAATTTTCTCATCCTTAGCCAGGGAAATAGCTTATCAGTAGACCTCTCTGAGGGACACTTCATTTGTTTCCTGAAAGAAAAGGGAAAAATCAAGACTTCCCAATGCTTCCTCCCTGGCTCCCTCTCATAAACTCCGAGAGTTAACCTCTCAAACTTATGACTCTCATCCTCTTTTCCTGGGAAGAGCAAGCTCCCTCCCAATCACTTAAAACTGTCTATTAATGAAAACCTAGCTCTCTGCTCTCCATCTCCATGAATAATTTTGGAGGGATAAAATGGTGAGGAAAATGCAACTGAGCATGATTAGAGGGATTTTCTCAATTTATGATGTAAAAATCTTTGAGAGCCTTGTTATTTTCAGCAAAATTCTCAGTGAAACGAAGTTTTAAATGTTACACTAAATTTTAGAATGATTCCTATCCTAGGTCCTTCAATTCTTTTTATTGTACCATTTACTAATATAAATGAGTGGCAGATATGAAATTATTTCTGGTTTCTTTTCAGTCCAAGATTTAGTCTATACAAGGGTTTTCTCCAGTTTTCTTATAAAATGACTCCCTTGTTTTCAAACTCACTGTATTATCAAATTCTTACAAGGATGAGGTTAGCAAAGCTGCTTTTGTAGGGATTGAGTAGGTATTTCCTAAATTTCCAGCGATAGGAATTCACTCAAATTCTTGGTTAATTTTAAAATTGTCTAGTGTATGAGCAGTGTTGGCTATCATCTGCATATCTCGTGAGAAAAATAATCCCAACAGGCAATCAATCATCCACGTCATTGGAAGCATCCAGGGAAAGCAGGGCCAGGGGTTGATTGGGGATCACATAGTCCTCATATTCTCAAGCTTGTTTCTTCAATCTGATGTTCTAAGCTACACAAAGTGGTTTGCTCTGCGATCTGAGCTGTTGACTCATCAAGATTGAGTTAGAGAGAAAGCATTGCTTCCTTCCACTTTGGGGTTACATTGGTGATGAGATCTGGTCCTGTAGTTTTGTATCAGTCACATGATTTGAACTGCAGTGTGGGTGTTGATAAAATGGAAGTATCAGAGAGCATTGCTTCATTCCACTCAAGGGTACGACCGGTGATCAGATCTTCTACTGTGGTTTTGTAATCAGTCACACTATTTTGGCTGCATTGAGGTGTTGATAAAGTGGGAAGCATCCAACCTACAGGTCAGTCAATATGTGAATTCAATTTCCAACGCAAACTCTGTTTAGCAGGCCTTTTCTCAATGAGTCTTACCAAAACATCCTTACATCCTATCTCCCATTTGATTTAATAGGAACAACCGTGACATTGACATAAGTTCTTGTTTCACCAGAGAATACTGTAATTATCATCTACAGTCACTGGTCATTAATAAGGAACATATTCCTCTGTTCCAACTTCCTTTTATCTGATAAGCAAGCTGAGATCGAGCCATCTGCCTCACTCGACTTATTCCAATTTCCTACTTCGAACCCTCCTAGTGGAATTGCTGAAAAACATATTATCCTACACTGTAAGATGTATCCTATTTTGCATCTTACTGTCAAATAGTTGCTTCTTTGGCTCCAAATGCATCCCACAATAACCGCAAGAGTAGAGGAAAGTTTTTGACTTGAAAAACTTGAAGATTTTAACAAGTTGACATGCTACCCTGACCCTTGACAGTGGCCGTCCAATAGCTTTCAAAGCATGTTCAAGATTTTTGAATTTCTACAGCTAATATGCTGTCATTTACAAAAAAGTATGGTCCCTTGTGTTTAACCTGAGATGATTTTAAAGCTTTTGTTTGCTCTTGTACTGTAGCACTCCATAATCTGTGAGATACATCTTCAGTGGAGATTATGAATAGGTATCAGTATATAGAAGAGCCTCTTGTTTGACATCTCTAAAAGTTTTGAAGTGCTCTACAGGCTTACTTATTACCAGGACAGATGTAGGGTTAATGATACGTTCCATCAGAAGAATAATCCAACCTTAGTTGCACAAGGTGGGAGCAGGTGCGAGAGAAGATTCGGGTGTGGGAGCAAGGAAGCGGCTGTTGCAAACAAATTTTCGTTGAATTATTTAAAGAAGAGCGAGCAGGAGTGAGATTTCAGAGCTGAAGTGGGACTGTGAGCAACACCTACAACATAAGATTCCTGCAACAAATAATCCAACTACAGCAAAATCTATGTTCCTTGAAAACAGCTCCATGAAGGAGCACCCTAACTTATGAACGACCCCATATGGTTCTTTTGGATGTCAGAAGTTCACAAGTAATGGAAATTTCATAAGGAATGCGTCATCCTTGGACCTTGATAAAGAGAGAAGTTATCGAGAAGTGGATGCAACAAGAATCTTACTCATAAACTTATATGAGAAATTACAAATCTATCCAAGGTGTCCACAACTTTAGGAATTACAACAGCTTAGGTGGATTTTGTTTCCTAAGATGGTGCCCTGATGCAAAATCAGACTGAACCATTTGAAACAAATGATGAGTCAATGATCTCCCAACAGTATTATAAAACAATACCTTGGAATCCTATGGTCCAAGAGCTTATATGGAAGGATGCTTGCCAGTTCCTCTTGTGATACTAGTATATTTTCAATGAGCACTGAGTGTAGCCACAATAAAGGTTTCCACTTCGTTTAGTACTACTAGTCCACATGAGCGCGGACATGATCATCCTATGCTCGGCTGGTGGCAAGCAGGAACCCACAATGCAACACTATCAAGCAACTCATCACGATGGCAAATGAAACGTGCGAAGGAGAGGAGGCGAACGTATTACAATGCAACATAAAAAGCTAAGAAAGAAATCTATCAAGATAACATCACAAACAAGCTTGGACGTTGTACTCATATATATAAACGACCACTTCTGACATCTCCATGTAGACACCATTCAAGTGTCACGTTGGACAGACCCAACAACTAGACCCACATCATAGCGCAACAAACGACCCACATGATGCCCCATTGAGGTGCGACGTTATCACATCTTCGGCGAAGACCCCATGTGCGAGCCACAAATTCAGATTTAGATTACATCCTTAAGGTATGTACTCAGCACACGTTAACGAAACCTAAAGCACGCCATCACAACTCAAACTACTCCCGAACAATGTAATCGAAAGCGTTAGGCGACACCTAGGCTTAGGCGATAGCTTAATTATGTATTTCATAAAATTAAATAAATACAAATAATGTTGCAAAAAATGATATTTATTATTTAAAAAGTAAGAAGGTGCATAAACCAAAAATGTATTGACTTTAGAATCCTATTGGACAATCAAATCATATTAGATTTTGATAAAATTTTACAAAATGGTAGATTTGGAAGTCTACTTCCAAATTGAAAAAGGTTCGAGTCCACGGCATAGTGCTAAAGGGGGGTGTTGTTGTAGAGTGTTGTTTGGCTGTGTGGCCAGCACTCCGCCTCTGTTAGACCCGTGGACCCTTTGATATACATTGTTACGCCTCCCCCTAACAACTTAAGCTTTTAGAGTAAATGGTAGTCAACATGGTATGTATCAGAGCATGAGATCCCAGTAGGTCGCAGGTTCGAGTCCCCGGCATAGTGCTGAAGGGGGGTGTGTTGTTGGAGAGTGTTTTGGCTGTGTGGCCAGCACTCCACCTCTGTTAGACCTGTGGACCCTTTGATATAGATTGTTACGCCTCCCTCTAACAGCTTAAGCTTTTAGAGTAAATGGTAATCAACAAGGCATGCCTAACCTCCCTAAGGCGCCAGGACTCTGGTGTAACTTCTTAGGTACATGAACATAAAACTACTTATTGTGTGTTCAAGAGAACACAGAAGTTTTCCTTAAGCAGCATTACAACTACATTGTATGGTGTGGCTGAGACTTATCTCTAATGAACATAAGATATGTAGAGATAAGTTCAGCCACACCACACAATGAGAAAGTTACCTGTCTCTTCTAAGTTCTCATCACATGTGTGAGATAAATTGTGGCCAATCTATTCTAAGTTCTCAATTCGGGATATATAAGCCAGCTAATAGGCCCTGAGATAAGACGAAGAGAGTTTACCCCTTTTTTTTTGGTAAGAAAGTTGGTCAGTGATTAGTAATTAATGGGTGAAAGCGGGTATCAAACCCAAGTCGTGGTCTCAACTCACAAACCTTACCAAACTTCCCAAGCTGGCACCCTCAACAGAGTTCACCCCTTGTTTATTGAATTAGACGAAATATAGACTAATAAGTAAGTCGCTACTATAGAGAGTAAAATACTCTATTCATCTAGTTATTAATCTCAGTCTCAAGGGTTGACCCGTCCGAGATAGAAATCGAGTCGGTCTCGAGATTAACTCGCTCAACAATGTGAAAATAATGAAGAGGGAGATTGTCTTAACACGATTCAGGCCTTTTTTGATCATGTCATGGTCCTAGCCGAGACCTAAAACCATGCTATTCATCTCCTTTCTAATGGGCTCTCATAGTCCTCTCCAGTGTTTTAAAAAGGGTTTGAGGCTTATGCCTTGAGGCTCGCCATGGGGTGAGGTTTTCCCGAACGTCCTAAGGCATATTAAAATGAAAAGTGTCAAAAGCACACCCCCTCAAGTGACCAACCACCCAAGGAGTTAAATGACATAAAAGCTTGCGAGGCATACGCCTCATCCACTAAGGCTTTAAAAAAGACTTACTCTTCACGCCTTTTACACCTTTTTAAACGCCTTAATTTCAGAGATGTGCGCGTCACATGCATATGTAGGTGAAAGTGTTGTCAGAACTAGCCCAGCCCAACCGGCTTCACCTGCACCAGTGAACCAACAGGCCGATCCCTAAAATGGTTCAGGTTAGCATTGAACAGGAATTTGAGCTTTAGTTAATTTTTTTTGCAAAAAAGGGGAAAAACTTGGACGGGCCATTTTTTGATCGACTGGTTGAACCAGTGAATTGGTCAGTACAGGTTTTAAAACACTGGCTGATGAGGCAACTGTACCTTAAAAAAATTAATGTATTTCTCCTTTGTTTTTTTATTTTTTTCCCCTAAATCATAGTTGAAAGCTACCTAATGTTAAATAAAAGCAACAAGAACATCTCCTTCCCCAACAAATTTATCTTTTCCATTGGATTATCCTCATTTTTAGTATTCATTGAAAAGTAGTGCTCCCGAGGCTCACATCACAAGCCTTGAGGCTTACGCCTCACGCTTGAGCTCATTGAAGCGCCTCGACCTCACCCCGTGCCTTCACGTTTAAAATATTGGTCCTCTCTAATGGGATTTAGCCTATCTCATATAGGCTTGGAGCACCAGTGGAGTCGAGGCTTTTAGAAAAGCTTTTGCGGGAGTTGGGCCTTGAAACAACCTATGAGCTTCTTAGAAATGAGCCTCATAAGCCTCTAGGCCACCATACATTTAGACCTTATTGGTCTTCAGGCCTCAAGTCACGTGGGCCTTATAGGCCTACTAACAATTGGGCTTTGAGATCCACTTTTTACACAGAGATCATCTGATCTATAACTTAATGGGCCTTTAGACTTGTAAGCATTATATATATATGGACCACTAGATGAATGGACCGTATGAACCTCAAATAGTTGTGGCTAATGGGTTAGTGAGGCACCAAAGTTATGGGCCTATGGACCTCAAGCATATGGGCTCATGAGCCATGGGATGTGTGGACCCATAAGACCCTCCAAACAACATTCGTTTATAGGTGAGAATTAGGTGATAGGTAGGCTCATATATTAGCTTCACAACCTCCCCATCTACAATTTTCAAGATTGTTCCATATTTAATATGGGTCAATCTAGAATAATCCAGATATATGGGATGCATGTGTGAAGTAAATAGAGTCCATGCATCACACAAAGTTCGGTTGGAGGTTCAAACTCCAACCCCTCTTTCCTTTTGACCAATCCTTTCAAACTTTTGGTTGGTTCCATGAGACCACTTTTAGGGCTGTCAACGAATATTATTCGAATTGAATATCAGCACATCCGAATCCTAAAAAAATATTTGATATCCAAATTCGATTCAAAATCCAATGGATATTCTGTATCACCCAACGAATGTTTTGTATCAATATTTGAATTCGAATCTGATTAACTTATTGGATATCTGATAATATACGATTCAACCAATAAGTAAATCGGATATATATAATAAATTATAATATATAATAAAATCTTTTCTATATATATATCATAAATATAATTATTATATTTACATAATATATCATATCGGATATTATCGAACCGAATATATCAATATCCGAATCCATATCCAAAAAGTATTCGAATATAAAAATTATCTGAATCCAAATTTTCAGATAATATCCAATTATTCGAATACGGATTCGAATTTCCGACTATCCATTGACACCCCTAACCACTCTTCAGCAATTAAATCAGCCCGCTCGAGGTAATTTTCATCTTCTTCTTGAATAAGGTCTTGGCCTACATCAATTCCTCCTTGTTGGGAAGACCTCAGCTCCAACAAATTCAGGCGTGCATAACGATTGAAGATATCTTTGTGAAGTCATCACATCTTAAATCACTTCATGTGGCTTCTTCGGAAGTTGTTCTATAATGGCTTCTATCTAAATCATTTTTTATCTTTTATTAAAAACCAAACAATTACAGAAGGATTAGTTAGAGAGGTCGAGGTAATCTTCTAAAACAAACATCCAGCCAATACACAAAAACCTAAAAAGGTACAATAAAGTCAAATCTCTCGAGCATAAAAGATCCCATCGAAATACGAAATCTTCGAAAAAAAAGTCCTCTGCATGCTCTAAATAACTTGGACCACAGGAAAACACTCCCCTTGATGGAAAGCACAATAGCCACCACATCTTCACTCTTTCCTTAAAAAACTCTCCGATCACGCTCCTTCCAAAGACCCCACACAATCGCTAGAGGTAACATACGCCACAAAATACGCCCTCTATAATCATATAGATTAGACACATTAAAAATAGGATTAATGTTAAGGTTGTTTGGAAGTTCCACAGATATGCATAAGGCCCAATCTCCTTAAGAACCTTCGAAGGTCCAAATTTCTTCTGCTTTAGTAAATAGTAAGAACCTTGTCAGAAATGCTCCTTGCATAAATGGACCATCAACAATCCTCTTCCTTGAACAAAGCGCGTTGACTTGCTGAATATAATGGACATTACTTTCTTGAATTGATCTTCTGAACTTCTTCATATAACCTTAAAACATGCTCCGCAAAAAGCCTCTATTTTACCGCTAAATCTTCATTGAATAGGTAAAGGCATGAGATCTAACACATGTTGTATACATCTCTCATATCCAAGCTTAAATGGTGCTTGCTTGGTAGTCCGTTCAAGGAATTGTTGTAGGCAAATTCTGCGTGAACCAAGACATAATCCCATTGATGCACGTGTCCTACAACCAAGTGTTGTCAGGAACTTATAATATGTTATATTCTACAAGGGGTCCTTGTAATTAGTGAATTGTTCACTTAATATATAGATTAGGTGAAATCGTGTAGGCTATCCTATGCTCTACACGATTTCTCTTCTTCCCCCAATCTTCTTCTCTTCTCTTCTCTCACATCTCTCTAACCCTAATCTCTTGATTCTTATTATGGTTACGATCTAAGTTACAACATGGTATCAGAGCATGGTTGTGTAACCATGACTCAATCCTAGTGGTCAGAGAAAAGCCTAGGGGTTGTGGAATATGTAGAAAAAGGCTTTCCAAAGGAGGAGATCATCTCCCATGGGCAGTCGCACGTTCCAAAGGGTCCAGAAACCCTAGTCGCCACCTCCAGAAGGCAAGAGAAGAGCCTCCAGGCCTAACTGCCCACTCCAGAAGCCTGAAGAAGAGCCACGAGGCCTAGCCACCATCTCCAAAAGGTTGGAGAAGAGCCTTCAGGCTTAGCCACCCACTCCAGAAGCCTGAAGAAGAGCCCCCAGACCTAGCCGCCCCTTCTAGAAGGTCAGAGAAGACCCTCTCGACCGAGCCGTAGGTCTCAGAGGAGCCCAGAACCTCTCTCAGGTGCAACCGCATCTCCCAGAAGTAGGGAAAATTGCTCCCAGGTGCAGCCACATATCCAAGAACCTTTTTGGGTCTCCAGAACTGTTCACAAGTCTCCCGTGGGTGGGTTTTTCTCCAATAGAAAATCATGAAAGGAGTTGTTCATAAAAGGTTTGAATCAGTCCTAAAAGGGGTGATTTGCACCTCTCCAACAACAGTTCGAGTGACTTCGAATCAGTCCAAGTTGCTTTATTATTGTTGCCCTTCCTAGTCTAGGGAGTCATGGTGATAACAATTCATGTCTTCAGATCACCACAGTGAAGCTTGACGGGACCAACTACCTTGAGTGGTCTCAATCTGCCAAGATGTACATCACAGGACGAGGAAAAGTTGGCTATATCACCGAACAAGTCACTGCACCTGACGTATCTGAGGCCACGTTTGACAAATGGGAAGCAGAGAATTCGATGGTCATGTCATGGCTGCTCCATTCCATGCATCCGTCAATCAGTAAAGGCTTCCTCTTCTTCTTGACTGCCAAGGATATATGGGAGGCTGTCTCTCATACCTATTCTCAGGCTGAGAATTTTGCTCGGATGTATGAGCTTCAACAGGAGATAGCACGTCTGAAGCAAGGACATCTCCCATTGGGATCGTACTACGCTACTTTACGCAGCAAGTGGGAAGAGGTAGATCACAACCAAACCTACACCCATGCATGTACCACTGACGCTACGAAATTCCGGAAAATGATCATGCGTACTCGCATATTTGAGTTTCTTGGTGGTTTAAACCAGAGCTATGAGCAGGCTCGGGGTAATATATTGGGCAGAGACCCGCCACCGAAATCCCTCGCACAGCTCTATTCTTACATCTAGAGTGAGGACATTAGGAGATCCATGGGCTCCAAGATAGATACCGACGTTCATTTATCTGAGAAATTCGCATTGGCTACTCAAATGAAACAAACCTACATCCAAAAAGGATGGGGAATCTGATGATCGAGAGAGACTTTGATGTGGTCATTGTGGCAAGCGTCGCCACACTCGGGAGACTTGCTGGAGTCTTCATAGTCGTCCCACACAGTTCACTAGGGCAAGCAGGGCCCACCTAAGAAGCTTTTTGGTGTCAAACAAGGGACCTCAACTGCTCATGCTATCAGTCAGGACTCTTCTGATGTCACACCTTCCTTTGGACAAGCCAGTACCATCTTTGGCATGGACCTAGACAGGCTTCAATAGCTCCTTACTCAACTAGATGGTCCTACCACATCTACATCTGCCTTTACTCAGACAGGTATATCACACTCAGCCCACCATGTGTCTACGGCACCCATTGGTCCATCCTGGATCATTGACTTTGGTGCCTCCGATCATATGACTGGTATGTCTTCACTTTTCTCCACCTATCATATCCGCTCATGCAAGGATAAGGTTCGAGTGGCAAATGGCACATTCTCCTCTATCTCGAGGAATGGCACTATCTCTGCCACACGCACCTTACCTTTAACCTGTGCTTGATGTTCCTAAATTCATCACTAACCTGCTTTCTATTAGCTATCTTACTAAGAGCCTAAATTGCAACGTTACCATTTTCCAACTCATTGTGTTTTTCAAGACTTGGAAACGAGGCAGATGATTGGCAGTGGTCGTGAGGATGGTGGATTGTACCTGCCTGATAGCTAGCCAACTCCATACTCTGTTGCACATCAATCTAGTGTGAGTGTCAATAGTCTAGAGTCAATAAAGACCTGTTAATGCGTTGGCATAATAAGCTTGATCATTTACCGATTTCTGTCTTAAAGAGTCTGTTACCTCAGTTTGCATTTGTTTTGTCATTTGAGTTAAATTGCGAAACTTGTGTATTTGCAAAACAATGTCGGGTGTCTTTCCCGACCAGTAATAATAAAAGTACGTTTCCTTTACAGCTTGTGCACTCTAATGTTTGGGGACCCAACCCCACTACCTATATCTTCGGCTTCCGCTACTTTGTAGTTTTTGTGGATGATTACAGTCGCTACACTTGGATTTATCTCATGAGATCTAGGAAATGAGGTGCATGCTATCTTTCAGTCCTTCCATAAGATGGTGTGCAATCAGCTGGGTACCACATCGAAAGTCATGCGCACTTACAATAAGGGGAAATACATGTATAGTGGCATTGCCGCCTATCTTGAGGAGCATGGCATCATTCATCAGACACCATGTACTGACACACCTCAACGGAATGGGACCACTGAGCGAAAGCGTCGCCATGTCCTCGAGGTTGCTCGGGCACTTCTTCTCGGTACAAGGGCACCAAAGGGTTATTGTGCCGACACCGTGTCGACGGAATCCTATCTGATTAATTGTATGCCATAACATGTCCTTGGGTTACAGTCTCCCCTTTCATTCTTGTTTCCTTCTTGTCCTATGTTCTCCATTCCTCCTAAAGTCTTTGGTTGTGTTTGCTATGTCCACCCCATCACAGGAAGGATAAGTTGGATCCTAAAGCCATTCGATGTGTTTTCCTTGGCTACTCCTCCACTCATAAAGGATATCGGTGTTACTATCCCTCTATTAGTCGTCGGTTTGTTTATCTAGATGCCACCTTCTTCGAGAGTCTTCTGTTTTTTTCAATTGATCGGACTTCTCTTCAGGGGAAGTTTGGGAGTATTGATGAGTCTGATATCTCCGCAAGGGGGATTCCCGGCGAATACCCTTTGAGTTGCCTCTTAATGAGTCTCCTCCCTATGTGATTGTCTACGTCTCCTACTGACACTTTGCCACAGGAGCCACAAACGAAGACATATGCCAGAAGATATCCAAAGGAGAAACAGTCCACCGTCCAATCTCACTGCCAGGGAATCCAACTCGATCCAGGTAATCCCGTTCTCAGTGACGCTCATGATGATATTCCAATTGCTCCTGCTATTCCCCCTATGGATATTGATGTACCTATTGTTCATCGTAAGGGTGTTCAGAATTGTGTTACCAAGCACCTTATATCTCACTTTGTTTCCTACCAACAGCTATCCCCATGCTATAGAGCATTTGCTACCTCCACGTCTAGTGTTTCTATGCCATCTAGTATTTCAAAGGCTCTTGGCCAACCGCAGTGGAGAGCAGCCATGCTAGAAGAGATGACGGCTCTAGAAAAGAATGGTACTTGGGATCTAGTTCCATTGCCCAGAGGAAAGAAACATGTGGAGTGCAAGTGGGTATATACAGTGAAGTACAAAGCAGATGGAAGCATTGACAGGTACGAGGCACGTCTAGTTGCAAAAGGGTACACGTAGACATATGGAATCGACTACCAGGAGACGTTTGCTCCCGTAGCCAAGATGAACTCAGTTCAAGTTCTTCTATCCCTTGCGGCAAACCTGTCATGGCCCATGCACCAGTTGGATGTCAAGAATGCCTCCCTCCATGGTGATCTAGAGGAAAAGGTATACATGACAGTACCTCCAAGATTCGGCTTGACTGGGGGCAAAGAGTGTGCAGACTGAAGAAAGCCTTGTATGGGCTTAAACAGTCACCCAGGGCCTAGTTTGAGAGGTTCATCTCAGCAGTCAAGAAGATAGGCTACTCAAAGTCAGGCGGACCACGCGCTATTTATTAAGAGAAGTTAAGACCTTACTACTGCTTTTATTGTGAATGTGGATGACATCGTGGTCACGGGAAATGATCCAAATGAGGTTTATCGATTGAAGAAATAGCTAGGCACGGAGTTTGAAATCAAGGATCTGGGAATCTTGAGATACTTTCTGGGCATTGAGGTTGATAAATCAAAGTAGGGTGTGTTCATCTCATAGAGAAAGTATGTCATTGACCTCCTACGAGAGTCTGGGAAACCAGCCGATACACCCATTGAGCAGCAACACCAGCTTAATCCTATTGATGGGGATCCAGTCGTTGATACAGGCCAGTTCCAGAGACTTGTTGGGCGTCTTATTTATCTCTCATTGACACGACAAGATATTGCATATGCAGTCAGTTCATGTAGCCCCCCATTCTCCACACCTTGTGGCATCACACCTAGTGTTATGCTATCTCAAGGGTTCACCAGGGAAAGTACTTCTGTTTGGTAAGAATGGACACCTGTGAGTTGAGGCTTATACAGATGTTGATTGGGCAGGCTCAGTCACAAACAGGCGTTCAACATTGGAGTATTGCATTTATGTTGGGAGTAATTTGTTATCATGGCGTAGCAAGAAGCAACCAGTTGTCGCCCGCTCCAGTGCTGAAGCAGAATACTGTTCTGTGGTTCATGGTGTGTGTGAATTGTTATGGCTGAAGACTATGCTCAACGAGCTTGGGTATCCTGTCAAAGCACCTATGCAACTGTATTATGACAATAAAGTAGCCATCAGCATTGCTCACAACCCAGTTCAACATGACAGGACGAGGCACATTGAAGTGGATCACCACTTCATAAAAAAGAAACTCGGTCAAGGACTTATTTACACACCTTATGTCAATACTGCTAATCAAGTTGTTGATGTGTTGACTAAAGGTGTTACTAAAGGGATTCTAGAGCACCTATTATCCAAGCTGGGCATGACAGATATCTTCGCACCAGCTTGAGGGGGAGTGCTGTCAGGGACTTGTGATATGTTATATTCTGCAGGAGGTCCTTGTAATTAGTAAACTGCTCACTTAATATATATATTTTAGGTGAAATCGTGTAGGCTATTTTATGCTCTACACGATTTCTCCTCTTCCCCCAATCTTCTTCTCTCCTCTTCTCTTACATCTCTCTAACCCTAATCTCTTGATTCTTATTCTAGTTATGATCTAAGTTACAACACCAAGTTCACCAAAAAAATTCCCTAGACTTTGATAACTTCATGTTGTCCGTCGGGTTAGGGAAGCACTAGAATATTGCACCACTAGAAGTAATAGTACAGGAACTCCATGTAACTGCACCACTTATTCAAAGATCAGCCACTAATGATGCATCCAACGTCTTCTTACAAATTACAAAATGTGCCATCTTAAAATCCGATCCACAACTACACGTATCAAGTTGTTACTTCACCGTGTGCATGGAAGTCCCAAGATAAAATCCATGCTAATGTGCTACCATGGGTCTGAAGGTAAAGGAAGAAGGGTGATGGAATCCTGCTTTAGGGCTTATGTTTTGCTACTTTTGGTTGGGTATTTAAAAGTCCTTTCCTATCTTATTTTGTCCAGCTCTTTCAGGCTTTTAATGGGTCCCACGGAACCACTCTGCAACAATTAAATCAGTTCAATCAATGTAATTTTCATCTTCTTGAATAAGATCGTGAACTACATTACTAAGGTCCAGTAAGAGAGGTGTACCAAAGACAAAAAGTGTGCAGGGGATTAGGACTGTTAAGTCTATTTGTCGATTTTCTCTAATATGACCTTAGACACCCGTTGTTTTTCTGTCCTCTGACTAGAGAAGCCACCTTATCAAAGTGCAACTATACCCCAATAGCTGGTTGTGCAGTTTAGATGGAACGTGAACATCACGAGCTCTGAAGATCTCAGAATCACTCCTCGACTCTAACTCTCCCCTCATTACTCTCTTTGATCCACTTAGATTAGCAAAAACCCTTTGACATGTCATATTAAGCCCTACCTAGCCCACAACACCTCCATCCCACTACACAAACAAATATGAAATATGTATGTAGATGTGTATGTAACTATGTGGTTATGCATGCATGAATATATAAATGTATAAACCTCACAAGTTAATTGGCTTTATTTTCTTAAGAAAACCAAGCCAAAGGAGTTTTGCTCTCAGATAGTGCATATTATTCAAGAGTTATCATATTTTAATATATATCTATGCACATTCAAAAATATGCACAAATATTTTAGACGCCAAAGTCATTTTGCATCACCAAAAAGCACATCTCTCTCGACAATGGAACTAATTTTCAAGAGGATGGATGGCTCTCTAATCTCTATTGTAATTCAACACTCATTATGTAACTTCTTTATTTCTAACATACTCAAGATAATCAAGACCCTCAAGAGAGCCGTACAGTGATACAATTCACATGTATAAAGGTAAAGATAAAGTTCAACATATCATTTTTTATAGTGTATATATTTCATTAAAAGGGAAACCCCAAAAAATTTTGGGGTGCGTGAGTTCATTGATTATTTCACACAATTTTGACATGTGAGTTCATTGATTACAGGTAAAGGAATGGAGTCCAGTGATTATTTTCTTATCACTTGTGCTTTCACTTATGATGTGTGACATGAGTTCTTACGGGCTTTCGATATGCTATGGGTTATGCTTATGAGTATTAATGCACTATTGTGATACTAGTCTATTGAAGTTGTTCAACTATTATGACGCAAGCCAGTTTTAGTAGTGTCCCAGTTTATTTATTTTATTTCTTTTCTAAGGTTGAGTTAGAACCAAGGTTTAAAATCTCGTTCTATTTCATTGTTTCGGTAAGTTGGCAGAATGAGACATATCGACTAAGATGAAATGATACGGAATGAGATAATAGAAAAAACATAGTCTCGATAAGATTAAACCATTTTTTAAATCTTAATTAAGTTACAAACTTGTCTTTTAGCATTTATAAGTGTTATAAAAGTAAATATACAATGAAAATAAGGTTCTTAACCAATTTTAGGTTGATGGCAAGAGATGATACATTCCCCTATGTATTGTCTTGGTACCTTAATGGAACGAGATGTCTCGGCTGAGACGGAACGAAACAAAACAAGATTTTCAACCATGGTTAAAACTAATAAGGAGGGTACTTTGGTACATCACTAGCTAGTTTTAGGAGTATTTACGTTTTATGCAATTAATGAGGGGAAGTTTAGATATTTTTACATTTTCATTATTATAAATAAACCAACCAAAATCTTATAATGGGTTATTCACTATTTTGAGTTTGATAATTGAAAGAAGCCCTATGGAGATATTTTGGGGGCTATTCTAAGTTTTTGTTGAGTTATTCATGCTTGGTAATCTCCGTTTCTTCTTATTTTCACTAGATTTATTTCAGTTTTGTTAGTGCCTTACATTATTTTTTGGTATCATAGTGTGTTCCGTGACCTGGACCTTTGATCAATAAAAAGAATGATACCAAGGGGAGGAAACAATCGAGACATCACCAATCAAACAGATCGATTGAAAGGTCGGATTGGAGGGATCAACATGCACTTAGAACGGGTTACAGAAGTTCTACTTAGGCTTCTGCAACTATTGGAAAAACCAAGAAAAGAATTCCAAAAAGATTAAAACCTATAAGAGGACTCTTCTACTGAGGACGTCCCACCCAAAACTCGTCCTTTTCAATGGGAAGGTGATCACAACCCCGGAGCAAGATCAGGGAGGGGACATCCATTATGGAGATCGTGATCATGTTTTGCACAAATTTTGAGGTAAGCGTAGAAACCGTGAAAATGATTGTGGGTATGATTTTTATGAGAACGAGATCATAATGGCGTCGGATTTCATACGGATGATAAAGATAGTGGTTCCGATGACTACGACAAGGTTGCGAATTCCCAGATAACCTCAAAAATCATAAGAGAAATGGAGAATTTTACGAAGATTGAGGTGTGGCTCATCCGAAAAATCATATAGATTTGATCATGATTGCGAAAATCCAAGCAATCACATTGATCATAGTGATAATATTTCGCAGTCGAAAATTCCATAAATTCATGGGCGCGCTTGGATACGAACAATTTATCAAATGTCCAAAACATGAACTTATATTTTATTTCTTTGATGTCCTGGATCTCCGAAAAGTGAAATTAGTTATACCTCAATTTACAAGATTCGCCTTGAGATGGTGGTTAGATCTTCAGGAAAATTAGGTCAGAAAAGGGAAAGGGAAAATTAGTTCCTAACACAAGATTAAAAAAGGCTTGCGAACTACTCCTTCCATCCTCATGTGAAATTGAAATTTTGCAAAGGTGTTTTTTTTTTTGATAAGTCAAGAATCATTCATTAAGAAAGGAGATCGAGAGGATCTCAAGAAACAAAAGGGAAAAGGAAAAGAAACTACAAAAAACCACAAAAGACATTACTCCCTCCCCATGATAGAGTCAAAATTAAACACCAAGTCACTAAAGAACACATCTCTCATTTCGTAGAAAATGGATCCCCAAGAGAATAGGAGTGCCTTGATGTTAATGAGAACTTTTTGAGAAGAGTCCACCCCTTTAAAAGTTCTAGCATTCCTTTCCAACCATATGCCCCATATGATCGTGTAAGGCACCATTCTCCAAATAATCTTCCTTTTGTCCGAGAAACCAAGCTTTGGCCATCCACCTAGCAAATCTCCGATCGTCTATGGCTTAACCCATGAGAGGCCCACCTGGCCAAAAAAGTATGACCATATGTGTGACAAAGTCACAATACAACATCAGGTGATTTGTGGATTCTCCGTTATACTTACACATTACTCAAATATTTACCAAGATTCACTTTCTAGCAATCAGGTTGTCAATGGTAAGCAATTTGTGGTAAGAGGCAACCGAAGCAAAGAAACAAATTTTTAGTGGAATGATGGGTTTCCAAATGGAGGGCCATACGTATATTTGTGGGTTTGGTGGGGTGGATAGGAAGTCAAAAAATGAGATGACCGAAACACCCCCCGATTTTGAATGGGTCCAAATCAAATCGTCCTCATCAATGACTGAAACCATGTGATAACTCAACCTATCCAACAATGCACCAAGCTGCTCACTTTCCCATTCAAAAAGATTTCTCCCAAGACCGAGGTCCCAAGAGGCTTCCACATTAGATTCAAAAGGACGAAATGAATTGACCTTTCCTCTGTGAAAGCAAAAACAACCGAGGGAATGCAATCTTAAGACTCACCTCACCACTCCAAACATCCTCCCAAAATCCAATTCTAGTACCGTTGCCTAATACAACTTTTGTCCCAGCCAAAACTCTCTCTCTCACCTTTAAAATACCTTTCCAAACTCCACAACCAAAAGGGAATTTTGATTTTAATGATGCCCATCCCCCTGGCTCTTCCCCAAATCTACCTGCTATCACTCTAAGGTGTTTGAATTTAAAACATTGAAGTTTAGATGTGAAGGCTTATATGGAGGAATTTCATAAGTTGTTTACGGATGCTAGAGTACAGGAGACAAAGAAATACGTTTGGGTCGTTTTCTCACTAAGCTAAACTCTTGGCATTTTCAGAGAAAATTTCCTTTAATATTTTGTGGAGTTATGGGGCTGGTTTGTATAGTTTTTCTTGGAGCTTTCAAGGTTTCCCTGCATTAGTCTTCATTTTATACAAGCATTTGTACAGTGGTGACTTCATTGAGTTCGTTCTCTCTCTTTTTAATTATAATATCTTTACTTTATCAAAAAAAAAAACATCATTCAGTCACAAAGACAAAGAAGTTGCAATACGATTCAGTGCTTTATTTAATTCATTCCATAAAAAACACCCTCTTTTACCTTTTGAAAAATTGGATACTCAGCCTTGAATCTTGTACAAGCAAACTCCTGCACCTCCTTGCTTGTCCTGGGCTCTTGCTTCAAGAATTGATTACATGGAAATGCCAAGATCTCGAGACCTGAACTCAGCAAAAGAGAGCTTAAGGTGCAAATATTTACTTCCATGGGTATTTCACTATTTTGTTTATAAAACATATACAATAGACATATTAAAAAATCCTTCAAGAAAACCCAAAATTTTTTTTTTTTAAAAAATGGAACATCATAAACACATCAAGTGAAACGTTTAGTATTTATAATATTATGAGAATTAAAAAACCTTCATGGGTATTTCACAAATTGCTCCAACAAACGGAAATTCTCAAGCACAAGCCTTCATGGGTATTTCAGAAAGTATTCCACCAAAAGGGAACAAAACAGTATAATCTCACCTTTTCCCTTGTATTTAGTGTAAAGCTCAGTCAAGTGGGTATAATTGGTGTTTGTAAGCCCACTGTTTCAGCTCCATACAAATTAAAAAAAAAAAATTAAAAATCAGAAAAATAAAAAATGTTGTTGAGATGACCAGTTTTTGGAAAAATGGGAAGTACCATTTGGAAGCAACGTTAACAACAAGGAGAACCTTCCCTTTGTAGATGCTGAGATCGACATCCTTACCCTTGCTATCCTGCACCAAGAAACCCAAATTTTCTGAGAACCCAGATGAGCACCGTGAAGAATTCTCAGAGAGAGAGAGAAATCAGATCGATCGTTTTACCTTGACTGTGAATTCATGGATGGAATGTTCCAAGGGAAACGATTGAGAAGCACCCATTTCAAACCTATTCTCTCTTTTTCGATTTTTTCCTTACAATTCGAAATCCGAGACGTGCAAGAGTGTGTGTTCGTGCAGGAGTAACCTTATGTGGTGCTCCAACCGTCCTCTAAAAGGCGTTATTTTAGTCTCTCTCCAACCGTGTTCTATATTTGCAAATTAGAGAGCTGCAAAGCCTGTCATTGAGCCCGATGACAGGGCGCAGTATGAGCCACGTTGCACACTCCTAGAGAACTCTGACCGTATGGATGTTTGGCCAATCCCTAGCTGGACGTACAAACAACAAATCATCCTGATTAGTCATTTATAGGCGTTGGATTGGAGTTATTTTCATGACTTGATTTAACCGTGGAAATTTGAGCATTATAGACTATTATTTGAGGTACAAAGATCTAAATGTTTGAAATCACTAATCAGGCTGATTTTTAGTTTTAGGTCCACCTAGGGATTGGACAAACATCCATAAAGTCAGAGTCCTCTAGGAGTGCCCACGTGGATCATACTGTGCCCTGTCATCGAGGCTGATGACAGGATCCTGTCATCAAAGTTTTACTCAGCCGCAGGTGGAATCACGCTGCAGCTCCAACCGTACACTCCAAAAGGGGTGTATAAAGATCCATCCAAAAAAAAAAACGGGGGTGTATTTCGGAGACCCCATTTTGAGGAGTAAAACTTTTATCACAAGAAATTGTAAATCACACAATCGCAAGCCAATGAGTTCTCGGCACGTACACAAGTGCTTTGCTTTTGCAACGTATCATGTGATTTTGCTTTGAGGTGTACTTGCCGAGAACTCACTCGCTGTGATTGTGTGATTTGCAATCGGATTGTGACAGGGCAGCAGATCACGATTTTGTACGGTTGGACCACCTCGGCCTCACCGCACACGTACACGGGTGAGTGTTTTAGCAAAAACTAAAAGCACTCAAGTACTCACCTGGGTATGTGTGTGGTGAGGCCGAGGTGACCAGTCCGTAGAAAGTCCGTAGAAAATCCAGGTGCCGTGATCTGACGACAGGGTCCGGTCATCAAAGTTTTATCCACCAAAATCGGAGACCCGGGGATAAATATCTAAAACTATCTCTGTAAAACGATGGAAATTTTATTTTGCGTCCCCACAAATTGTGAAAGAACCCCAAGTAAAATTTCGCTGACTGCCTACAATAGAAGCCACGTGGCACACTTTTAGAGGACACTAATCGTATGGATGTTTGGCCAATCCATAGATCGGCCTAGAATTAAAAAATCAAACCTGATCTGTGATTTCAAAGCATTTGATTGGAGTCATTTTCATGGGTTGGTTTTACCGATAGGAATTTGAGCATTATTTGGGTACAAGGATCCAAAGGTTTGAAATCACCAATCAGACTGGAATAAAGCGGCTATTATTCGTCATGTTTGGCACCTTGCTTCCGGTCAGGACAGTATGGGCAGAATGGACTCGCAAATGGTACCTCACTAATAATTCCATCTGGACTGCTGCGGTGCCCTCTTCTTGCTCATGGGGGTGGAGAAGTATTCTTAAAGAATCCAAGTGCTCGCTGAAAAAGTTGTTACAAATTTTAGTGGCGATGGTTCTCAGACCAAATTATGGATTAATGCCAAGAGACTCAACAAACCTTACTTGAGGGTTCCTTGCTTGAACCTCACTGCCCTAGTTGAGGTTATCCTACTTGATGGAAAGTGGCATACTCCTCGCCCTGCTAATTCCAATCTGGACCCTCATATCTGGTCGGAGACAAACATTGAAAATCTACATGGGTGTGAAGGAGAATTATTTGGATTGAGAGCCCCAATCGAATCTACTCGTCTTCAGTATTGGATATGGTCCGCGAGGAAGGTTCTAGAGCGCATTGGTGTGGTCTTGTTTATGGGTCAAGCACAAACATGCCTTCATAACGTGGATGTGATGAGAAACACCCTTCGAACTCTAGATGGGCTGCTCAAGCACGGTATCCACCATCACTCCAAATGTTGCTTTTGCTAGAACCGAATTGAAAATCTGGGCCACCTTTCTTACGGTTGCTCATTTACCAAAAGAATTTGGACTTCTTTACTTCGTAAACTCCACTATCATAGAAGAATGGTTGCTCATTTACCAAAAGAATTTGGACTTCTTTACTTCGTAAACTCCACTATCATAGAAGAATGGTTGCTCATTTACCAAAAGAATTTGGACTTCTTTACTTTGTAAACTTCATTATCATAGAAGAATCAAGCAATGGGACCAAGAGGCAATGGGACCAAGAGATTGTTTGGGCAGTCAAGCACTTGGTCCTGACTCGTTTCCTGGTGATCTTTCAAAAATTGTGGCGGAAGAAGGGGTGTAAATACACACAATTGTAGATCCTTTTTTTTCTTAATCGGGTAGGGTCACGCCTAACCCCAAGCTTTCCCTCTCCAGAAAAAAAAAAGTTTTACTCACTTCAGTGTTGTCTCAATTCTCAAACGCCATTCTTGATGAGTAGAACTTCACTGACCATGGACAGTCAACAAAGCCGCTAACCGCCCTCATATGCAATGTGGCACATTTTTAGAGGACACTGACTGTATTGATGTTTATCAGTCCCTTGGTGGACCTACAAGCCAAAAATAAACCTAATTAGTGATTTCTAAGCATTGGATTGGAGTCATTTTCATGGGTTGATTTTAACCACTAGAATTTGAGCATCATTGACCATTATTTGGGGTACAAGGATACGAAGGGTTGAAATCATTAATCAGGCTGATTTTTGGTTTGTAAGTCCACCTAAGGGCTAGACAAACATCCATACAGTCGGCGTCCTCAAAGAATGTGCCATGTGGCTC
This sequence comes from Euptelea pleiosperma, assembly GCA_035048495.1. NCBI lineage: Eukaryota > Viridiplantae > Streptophyta > Magnoliopsida > Ranunculales > Eupteleaceae > Euptelea > Euptelea pleiosperma. The sequence goes on from CM068546.1 coordinate 31,168,030, forward strand.
ATATTGTGGGCAGACATTAGCTTTACAGACTATAAGCGATCAGCAAAGTTTTACTCCTGAATTGGTATCTCATAACATGCATAATTAATAGCACTCTCGAGTACCAAAATCAAGTGTATTTGTAGTGATTAAACCCTAACAATTTAGATTCTAACTAGGCCAAGAACACATCATGCTGGGATGATTATAGCCATCTTTGACATTTTTTTAATCAATCGACAAATCATCCCAAAGATTGGAAGTAGATATGATTCAAGTAAACCTGATTCAAACCTGGTAGTAAAAACATCAGTTTAATCAAAGTTCAATTTTATTAAACAACAGAATAAATACTGAGTAACCCACAACGGGTATATTACTAATTAGACATGCAATTCAAAAATACTGTATCATTAGAAGGGGCCTCCTCAAGATGCCCCTTCACATACTAGACAGCGACCCATGTTGAAAGCTACAAGACATACCTTTTCCAGAAGACACTCATCAAACCAGACAATGGCATTGAGGACGCTTCAGAAGTTTTGAGCAATTCCGCACTGAGAGAACCAATTAAACCAGCACACTCAGAAGAAGACCTCTAGTACCTCCTTACAAACAAAACCTATAACTGCCGCTACACAAACTTCACCATTTTGGATTAAGTTCCTTTTGCGCCAACCTCTTGAGTAGCGTGGACTATTTCCTGCACAAAACTAGTCAATCGTGAGATAATTGATTGAGGGCACAGAAGCTAACTTGTACGGGTGCTACAACAGAAACTTCAACAAAAACAATAAAATTAACCTCCTATAAACACTGCAGAGCAAGAGCAAAAAACACATCCGAGTTACAGTCTTCAAATACAACTAATGGTAGATGCCAAAGGTGAATGAGGCACAGACAACTTCCATTTCATCTTTGGGCAACACTAAATGCTCCAATTTCCTATGATCAGAGATGATTGCTGGTTTCTTTTCCAAGGATCCAACTCGGGATCGCCACCTGCAGATCCCAAAACACCTAGTGAGCAACGGATCACGTAGGATCGCCAACCAAGAATGATCAAGGATCAGAACCAATATAAAAACCAGGCAGCGAAACAAAATAACACTTCTCATCCTACATTAAAATCCCTCTTAATTAGATATTTAATTAGAGATCATATGATTAAAATTAATTCATCACATGATATTCAACAAGTGGAAATCGATTGATCATAGAGACTAAATCAATGCACAGTTGAGCCACATTTGCAATTAAATGCCAATCTCAGCAGAAAAAGGCATCCAATGGTACTGATGTCAGACTGAGGGGAATGTGGCACCAAGAATCTTCAGACCCGTCATAACCTCCAAAACCATAGCAAACACAGAACCAGATATGTAATCCAATCCATTGAAGTAGGGCTTCAAGGACAGGTCCTCATAGTCCACGCTAATGAGTTTCAACCCTAAAAGTTTGAACCCCCAAAATCCCCAAGTAATAACAAAGATAAGAATAACCAGACAAATAAAAATGACACCAGAAGGGGGATAAAGAAGCCCTTCTTCTCAAACCTGCTAATAATCTCACAACCTGAAACATAGTAGATCGGCCAGTGAAAAACACACAATGAAACCCTAGATCTAGATCGGTTCTGCATCGCATGGTATCAAGTTATCAACACCAGATTGTCTGATCAGGATCCGGATCAGTGCCGTCCAATACCAATACCTCGAGAACCATGGAGGGGGACGCAAGGTCTTATTGATGAAAAGGCCTCTCAACATGCAATGCTGAAGGAACATGGAATACATCAAAGGGTTGGGCTCCATTGACAGATAAAAAATGACAGGTATCTGTACAGGGACACAATATAAGCCACGTGGCACACTCTTACAGGACTCTGACCGTATGGATGTTTGTCCTATCCCATGGTGGACCTACAAACCAAAACTCAGCCTGATTAGTGATTTATAGGCTTTGGATTGGACTTATTTTCATGGGTGATCTCAACTGTGGGAATTTGAGCAGTATTTGAGGTACAAAGATCCAACACTTATAAATCACTAATCTGGCTGATTTTTGGTTTGTAGGTCCACCATGGGATAGGACAAACATCCATACGGTCAGAGTCCTGTAAGAGTGCCACGTGGCTTACATTGTGTCCTTGTACAGATGCCTGTCATTTTTTATCTGTCAACGGAGCCCGACCCTACATCAAAATGTCAACTACTCAAATGGTATATGGTAGATCAGTTAGCATTTTAGGTAGGGCATAAAATAAGGCAGATCTGACCCAGGATCCGCGCCGATTCGAACCCGTATTTTACGTGTTTCGATAATCCTAGTAAATCCAAATTAAAAAATGGGTCAGATTTGGATCAGTGGCCATAGATCCAAGTCGGATCCAGGATAGATACAGATTGACCCTATCCTAGTATTAAGGAATGAACTAGTTAAGTTTTTTAAAATAGTTCCCTAAAATGCATTAAGAAATTCAAAAGGTGTTATGTAACATGTTTGAACTTTTATAGTATTGTTTGACATTTGAGGGGTGAAAAAGAGAAGTATATCTTACTACAGAACATCTCTTTCAAAAACCCTAGTCTTCTATAAATGTTACTGTAAAACTTCTCTTTCTAAAGAAGAGAAAAGTAAATGTTACTATAAATGTTTTCTTGAATCTTTTCTTTTGAACTTTTATAAGAAAAAAACCAATGGAATAAGATTGGTTTCAAATTTGGATGTAAATACCCCTGATCCAGCACACTTTGGATCCATATTCGATCCTTGTTTGATGTATAAATCAGATCTTGGTTCAGATATGGTTTGAGAGATTTTAATATGGTTCAGATATGGTTTGAGAGATTTTAATATGGTTCAGATATGGATCTTATACTAGAGTCAGATCTGGATCAAGCAATATTTTTTCGGATATGAACCTGGATTCACCTTGATCCGACCCAGGTCCGACCCATTTCATTGCCGTAATTTTAGGGAAATGGATTAAAATATAGACAAGAGGAAACAAGTGGGGTGATGGAAGATTACTTCGGATTTAGGTTTTCCCAGCAATGAGATCAAGATCTAGGGATTAGAACTATGAATGTAGGTACAATTTTTGTGTAAAGAGATCTAGAATTATGGTATCTAGATCTTCGATCCAAGGCTTGGGATTGCAACTCTGGGAATTAGAGAAGAAAAGAGAACAAGTAGAAAGGTTGACCATTACAGCTCATACTAACTTGTTCAAGAGAGCTAGGGGAGATGCTTGAATACGTTGTGTTGAGACTTGAGACACAGCACATAACATGAGATCTAATATTTTCTTCATTTTTTTTCAATTTCAACAAAGAAGAGAGAACTGACTGGAGCTCTAATATCTGAAAACAATTTGAAAAAAATGATATTTTTCAGCCAAAGTGAATATGGTGAGTTAAATTAATAAAAAAATTTGACCAATCGTTGAATTGAATGAAATCAAATAAAATGGGAATCGTTCTATAGAACATCGTTTTTTTTGTTTAATTGCAACATCGGAACCAGATAACATAACAATTCTTATTCAAATTATGAATCATAATTGACTGAAGAAATAGAAACAGAATATTCATTGGAGGGGTATGACATAACTGGGTACATTATATGAAGCAGCAGGTAGCTCACAAATAGATGGCATGGTGTTGGTTGATGAAACTAGGCTGTAAATGCAAAAAACAAAAAAAATATTATAGAAGGATAACTTAGAGTCCAAAGGTATAAATTGGACTAAGACAACATAATTAGTGCAACTTCAGTAAAATCCTTGGGACAATAAGCAGGAAATAACCCAAAGTGATGATTTCCGTTAGTTTACTTATCTGTAAAGAGAGATAGATTGAGGAGATTGTTGCCCATATAATAAAGCAGGGTGGCTAAGGTGGAGATGCGCTTCTGAAGTGCTATGTGACCAAAGCGAACTACATTGATTGGTTTCTCTCTCTCTCTCTCTTCTCTCCTTCTTTACTCCAATCTCCTATCTCTTACAATCTCACATGGTAAAAGAACCACTTCTATAAACCCAACTCTCTTTTTTTTTCCCTTCGTCATCTAGTATTCACTCCACTCTTCTCTTGGGTGACAAGTTACCTATAGGGTTATGAGAAAAAAAAAACCTAGAACAGTTCTCCATTGGTTTGTTTACACCTAGATGTGTATCTAGGTCATTGTTTGGTGTTTGTTTCTAGGTTTACAGTGTTGTTGAAGGTGTGGAAAGAATTTGTCTTTGATGCCCTGGGGTTTGCAGTGCAGGTCGATGGTTAGTATCTGTTCAAGTTGGGTTTTTTTTGGAAATCCTAGAGGCATCTTTGCATCTTTCTGGTGAAATTGCAAAAGCTATACAAGGACTCCGGGTTATTCTCTGATTTTTTTTAGAATTTTGAAGCAGTATTTATTAGGTTTTGCACCCCTCAAAAAGGGTTTCTGCATTTGGTTTTGAAATCACCCCTCCCAAAAAGACTTTTCTGAGGGTCTGCTTGAAATAGCCCCCTGTGTTTGTGCTCTATCATAGTCCAGTGTTGCTTCTCTCCAATTTCTTGACTCTTTTGGCCTAGTGAGGGTGTTATAGCTGGTTCTGGTGATGGAAAACCCTCTTTATGGGGTATCTCTAATGGAATTGGTGCACAAATCTCGTCTGTCAAGTTGAATGATACTAAGTATTTGAATTGGTCTCATTTAGGCTTATCAATGGATAGTCGAAAATTCGAATCCATATTCGAAAATGGGATATTATCCGAAATTCTTGGATATGTTTTCAGTATTTGCATTAATTTCATATACAAATTCGGATATTGACATATGCGCTTCGAAAATATCTGATCTGATTACTAAAGATAAGGGCGTTTTGGTCTTTTCGGCATGGTGGGTATTAAACCCAATTTTCATCTCATTCGATGACTCCTAACCCTAACTCTCCTCTCTTTCTCTCTCGGAGGCGCCTTTATTGTTATATGATGAAGGTGGTGGAGATTGATCAGATCCGATGACGACTTTGAAGAAGCCCTAATCCTCATCTCTTTCTCTAAGATCTATTGTTACTCTCTCTTTGGTTCACCAGTGGTCGTCTCTTTTCTCTCTCATCACCCAATGGCTAGTGAGTGCCTCTGCAAATCCGATGACGAGCCGCCGCTGCAACCCAAGCCTTCGAGGCTCTGTTAATCTTAAAAGGTATATTTCTCCCCCTTGGTCTCTCACTTTCTTCCTCCATCTCTCTCTTTCTTTCTCTTATCTTCTGTTCTCTTTGTTTGATTCATGGATTTGTGGAATTTTTTGCTATCTTTGTTTCGCAGGTACCCTAAACCCTTTTTTCTCAATAGTTTCAAGTTTGAATCGGATATTTTCAGATATCCAATAAGCAAACCGAACTTGAATTTGAAGCGGTTATAATTTAAATATCCGTCGGATTCGAATTCGGATACCGGTCATTTTTTTCTTAATTCGAATTCAGATATACCTATATTCGGTTCGATAGGGTATCCGTTGACAACCCTAGTCTCATTCTGTTAGAGTATTCTTTGTGCTAAGAATAAAGTGAACTTTTTTACTGATGATCCCCCTCAGGCTACATCTGATGATAAGAAGTTTGAAGACTAAGAAAGTGAAAACTTGTTGGACATGACATGGTTGTGGAACATCATTGAGCCACATCTTCATGAATGTTATGTTTTTAGACACAACTATACATATATGGGAAGAAGTTAAGGAGATGTATTCTCAAGACCGGAACATCTACCAGATCTATTAGCTTGTTGAGTCGTTTTCTACTAAATAAGGAGATAAGCATCTCAGTGAGCACTACAGTTTGTCACGGGATATGTGGGAAGAGCTTCAGATTTATCAACCACTTGCCACCAATTTAGAGTTTTAAAATTGCTAACAGGAGGAATTTCAGGTTGCCCTCTTTCTTTCTAGTCTAAATTTGGAGTATAACACTATTACAGAGCAGATTCTGGCGAAATCTCTTACTAGTGCAATTAATGCTTATTCATGTCTCCAACGTGCATCCATTGGGAATGTGTCTTCTACTCCCAAGGAAAATGCAACACTAGTGTCTGGTGGTAGTTATGAGAATTCTCGATGTTATAGTAGCCGCAATGATTGTCGTGGTGCAAATAGAGGACGTGGTCATGGTGGCCGTATAGGTCGAAGTGACTTGAAGTGTACTTATTGTGGTCTGACTAGCCATACAGATGATTATTGTTGGGACGAGTGGAGTAAGCCCACTTGGGCGAATTAGGTATCCGATGAGTCTTTTCAACCTACGATACAGGCTTCATCGCAGTCCTCTCTGGTGGTGTCCCTTCTAATCCTGTGTCTTGCAAGGAATATACTACTAAACTTGGCCAACTCCCCCTAGAAGTTAAACTCTCTTATCGTCGATTCCTCTCAATCTACCGCCACTTTGGCCAATACATGTAATCCTATTTGTTTGGTTTCCAAATATCCATCATCTTGGATCATTGATTTATGAAGCCAGTGCTCAAATATCGGGTATACAACCTATCTTTCTAATTTTCAATCATCTAAATCTCATATTGTGTTAGTCGATGGCTCTACTCGTACAGTACATGGGAAAGGTGACATTCAGCTTACTCAGTCTGTTCCTTTACCTCTGCATTGTATGTTCCATATTTTCCATTTAATTTGCTTTCTATTAGTCAACTTACCAAGTCTTCGTAGTGTTTTGTAATCTTTTCTCCATCTTCTTGTGTGTTACAAGACCTCGCGACGAAGAAGGTGATTGGTTCGGGCCATGAAAGGAACGATTTGTATTATCTATATCTGGGCGAACCAGCTCCAGCATCAGCATTGAATGCAAGTGTTTCTCCTATTCAGCGGCTTTTTAGCTTGGGAAATCCATCTCCTAAATTGTGTCAAGATATCCCTAAGTAGAATCCAGTGTTGGTTTTAGAATGAGAGGCCTGCCAATTGGGCAAGCATCACCATAATTGTTTTCCACGTCATCTTAAGAGTCTAAGCCTAATCCCTTTGATGTAGTCCACGGGGACATTTGGGGTCTAGCAAAAATAATAAGTGTGTCGGGTTTTCATTCTTTGTTATATTTGTTGATGACTTTTCCAAAATGACATGGTTATTTTTATTAACGCTCAGAATTATTTTGAACATATATCACCATTTATAAAGAAATTTTTGTTCAGTTCAGCAAGCCTATTCTTGTTTTACGTTCTAACAATGCTCTTGAATATATGTAAACTGCTCTTAAAGATTTTTGTTCCGAACATAGTATTTTTCAACAAAACTCCTATGCACACCTAAAAAAATAACGTTGTTGAACGCAAACATCGACATGTGTTGGATGTGGCTCACACACTCATGTTCCATATGAATGTTCAAACCTTATTGGAATGATGTTCTCATGGTGCGGGGATGCCCCTCTCAGCGAAGAGTTTCCTTCGATCTACGCAATCTCTAACAAGAAAGGAGAAACAGTTCAGGCCGTTTCGACTTACGAAAATGGAGTTTTCTCTTGGGACCTGGGTCTTAGAAGGCGACTCAATGACTGGGAGGTGGATTCAGTGGCAGCCTTAACGAATCGCCTTGAAGGAGTTAAGCTATCGGATAGCGTGGATGACAGTAGATGGTGGATTGATGATCCTAAGGGCAGGTTCTCCGTCAAATCTCTGTATCACTTGCTAATGGGTCGATTCCCAAGAGCTTTTCCAGCCAACCATATATGGAAAAATGATATCCCTTCGAAAGTCACTTTCTTTGTCTGGTGTGCTATGTTGGACAAGGTTCTATCGGTGGAGAATCTTAAAAAGCGAGGCTTTCACATGCCCAACAGATGTTCTCTTTGTTATCACGACGAGGAAACGGGTGACCACTTATTTATCCACTGCAGCGTGACTAGGAGGATATGGGAAAGATTCTTGTGCATTTTCCGTATGTCATGGGTGCTTCCCAATTCGGTGGCCAACCTATTTACAGGATGGTTCTCTAAAGCCTTTTCCGCTAGAGGTGGCATTCTATGGAGGTTCATTCCTTTCGTTATTTGTTGGGAGGTATGGAAAGAGAAATCTCTGTATTTTTGAAGATAAGAAGGCAGAGGTGGAGAAGATTATCTTGAAGATCAAAGCTACAGTGTATTATTGGAGCTCTATCTTTCCCGAGTTTCAGCACTTTAGATTTGAAGATTTTGCGTTTCGTTGGGATCTTTTGATTTCCTAGTGTAGGTTTTCTTGTTGGGTTGGGAGTTTGGCGTTTCGGGGCTTCCGGCCCGTTTTTGCTTCTTTTGTATAGCTTTTGAGGGCCTTCTCAGCCCCGTTTTAATACATATCTTTTACCTATCAAAAAAAAAAACCAAAAAATTCTAAAAGGTCAAACTCCATTCTCATTGTTATACCCTGATGTGTCTCCCCTTAGTCTACCACCTTGAATTTTGGACGTCTCCTTTGTCCATTTGTTTGGTCCTGGCTACAACAAACTTTCACTTTGTGCAGTCAAGTATATCTTTCTGGGTTATTCTTGAACTCAAAAGGATATCATTGTTATTGTCCAGTTTTCCATCGCTATTTTGTCAGTGAAAATGTCACTTTCTTTTAAACTACCCCATTTTTTTCATCCACTGGGCAACTTTTGATTCTGACCTCGTTTTTGCTAATCAGGCGAGTTACCTTTGTCCTCTACTCCTGCTCTTCCACTGCTAGTTGTTACAGATTCTCTTATAGATGCTCCTCTACAAGTTTATCATCGTCGTTCCAAACGAAGTATGGCAATTCCTCTTATGACCCCACATCAACCATCGACTTTGATTGAGTTCCTCTCCCGACATGTCCATTGCTTTACGGAAGGTGCTCGATCTTACACTCAGCATCCAATTGCTAACTTTGTCCCATTTCAACGCGTTTCTCCATCATTTCGTACCTTCACACTTTCTCTCTATTGTTTCTATTCCAACGTACAAACAGGCCTTATCTTCTTTTAGTTGGAAATTGACCATCGACAAGATGTGTGCTCTTTGTCAGAATCAGACTTTTGTGATTTCACCACACTTCCACCAGGAAAGCAGAATGTGGGTTGTGGATGGGTGTTGATGCAGCATGGACAAGGGTTCTGCAACCAAATAGGGGTTTCGATGAAATCACTGTGTTTTGAAGGAATCACTCCTTCGAGAAGAATCACGGGCTAAATAGACTTAAGGACATGGGTAATGGGTTCGAAAGGCTTATTGGGCTAAGTTTATTGGGGTGGACCACGGTTGGATTTTGGATAAGGCCTCATTTAATTAATGGGTTGAGGACCTAAATAGTTATTGAACCTCTGGATGAGTTGGGGTATAATTGGGTTGGGCTAAGTTTATGGGCTGTGACCGTATGATGTTTAGTGGGCTTGTGTTATACGTAAGCCCACAAGGCTATAGGGTAGGGAGCCCAATGGGAAGAGAATTAAAAATGAAGGTTTCTTCTTCTATTCAACGAACCACAAGTTTGGGGTTTTCTAGAAACCCTAAACTTCTGCAATCACAAGGAGAGATCACAGTGGACTGGGAAAAATTGTCGAATGGCTTACCGGACGGCGGAAAATTGTGGTGGCCACGTTAGCTATCTCACGGCGTCGATTGGGCGTAAGATGGTTTGAAATCCAATGGGTTTATCGAAATACACTGGCTACAATGGGGGTACAGGTGGTTGCAACGGGGATGCAATAGCGGTTGCGTTTTTTTTTGTTCTTTTGGGAAACCCCGTCCCTTTTTCACAAATATTGGGTTGAAAAATTGGTGCAGCAACTACAACTCTATTAAATACAACAGAAAATTGTTGTAGAGATGAAGGCGTGGCTCTGACAACAATGGTAATGACTCCCACGATAAGGAGCTTCGATGCATGTGGGAATGGTTAGGTGAAGGTCGGGATTGGCCGAAGGTTGAATACTTGTTGTGCTAACACGGCTTTTTGATGTTAACCCAAACGATAGCATTGTGATTTGCCTAAGCAGTAGGCTGCGATGATTTCTGAAACCTGAACTTGACTTCGGTGATTGTGTTAAGGCATGAGGGCAAACGTGATGGGGATGAACGGTAGATGGTCTTGTGATAACACAGTCACGAATCTCACAATCGATGGTAGTTGAAGGCACCAAACAAATCGGGCAGTTGTGTTGATTGTGGCAATTGAAATTTACGATTGGTGAAACCGGGTTAATGAAGATGGTAATGATTGTGAATACTTAAAAAACGGCAAGAGAGGAAGTTATGTAGATGGCGGTGATGATAAGAAATTCGGATTTCATACCAAATTTCATGTAGCACGGGCATGGGTTTTGCGACCGGATAGGGGTTTCGATGAAGTCGCTCCAGTGTGAAGAGTTTTAGTGTAATGACTCCATCACGTTTTAAGGAATCACTCTCCATTCCAGGCATCTCACCGAAAAAAATTGGATATCACGCCAAAAAAAAACTCAAATCTTCATTAATCAAAATTTATCATCCTCTTAAATCAAAGATTACATCCTTATTTATAAAAAAAATTAAAATAACATGAATCCTATGATATTAGCTCTAATTTGATCTCCCTAATCTATTAGGAAACTACAACTAACAAGATAACAACGAAAACTAAAATAACAACTATTAATTAATAAAACTAATTTAAAGGAATTTAATTTTCAGACCCCATGTAGAATTCTTGGTGAAGTGAACCCCTCGTATTTTTCTTCTTTGATCACAAGTGATTTAGCACACTATAATATGATGCTCCTGTATTAGGTGCACACACCATCAAGTATCATCCAAATGGTTCTATAATCGCCTGAAGGCGTGTTTGGTGGCTAAAGGTTATACCCAAAACTTTGGTGTGGATCACTTCGAAACCTTTTTCCCCAGGGGCACGGCTTAATTCTGTACGCGTTTTATTATCAATAGATGTATGTTGTGATTGACGTTTATATCAATTGGATATAAAGAATGCATTACTGCATGGGGACTTGCAGAAAGAGGTTTATATGGAGCAACCACCTAGGTATGTTGCCACTAGTAAATCCGGTATGGTTTGTCGATTGCAGAAAGCTATCTACAACTTAAAACAATTGCCACGTGCCTAGTTTGACAAGTTTTGTACCGTTGTGATTCACTACGGTTTTCAATGCTCTATCTCTGATCGTTGTGTTTATTCGTTGGATTGCTTTGGGTGTGATTATTCTTATTACGTGTGTGGATATTATCATCTCTGGGAGTGACAACCATGGCATTGTTGCCTTAAAGGCCCACCCACAACAACACTTTCATACCAAGGATTTGGGTCTTCATTATTTTTTTGGAATTGAGGTTGTTCGAGCCAAGGTATTACCTTGTCTCAACGGAAGTATGTGTTGGATCTCTTGTCTAAGACTGGTATTTTGGGATTTAAGCCCCTTAATACTCTCATGGACTCTATTATCAAGTTTGATGCTGAGCAGGGGGAACTGTATGCTGATCCAAACTGTTATCAACGGCAAGTTGGGAAGTTGATTTACTAAACTGTTACTCGTCCACATATTACCTTTGTTGTTGGGTTAGTCAATCAGTAAATGCATGCGTGAGCCAACCACATTGGGATGCAGTTTCTCGTATTCTCCGGTATCTAAAGAGTTCATCGAGTAAGGGGTGGTTGTATCGACCGTCGAAGAAGTTATATGTTGTTGGTTCTTTTATCCTGATTGGGCTGGCAGTCATACTGATCGTAGTATCCACATCTGGTTATTGTACTTTCGTTGGTGGTAACTTGGTCACTTGGCGTAGCAAAAAACAAAACGTTGTGGCCTGTTTGAGTGCAAAGGCCGAATATAGTGCCATTGATCATAATAAATGTAACTTGTGGGTTCGCTCTCTTCTTCAGGAGATGGATATCGATGTCTCTACTCCTTTGCTCATGTATTGTGACACTTAGGCAACAACCTTTATTGATAGTAATCATGTAATCCATGAGCGGACAAAGCATATTGAGGTTGACTACCATTTTAATCGAGATATGGTCTTGAGCAAGTGTATCGTTACATCTTACATCAAGTCTGAGACTCAATTGGGTGACATATTGACTAGCTTTATCTAGGGAGTTTTTTGTCATCTCTATGTATCAAGTTAGGCATGCATGAACTGTATGATCCAACTTGAGGGGGGGTGCTATGTTTATTGTGTGGGATCACAGTTCACTTAAGTCCAATTATGCAAGTAGGACCAACACGAGAACAATATATACATAAGAAAATGGAGCTCCTTAGTGACCAATTACCATGAGCTAGTAGAGGCCTTGGTGTCAAAGTTTGACTCGTATGAGTTCACTCATGTGCCGAGAACTAAGAATCAAATGGCCGACACATTGGCAATCCTTGCATTCGGCGTTCAAATGCCATTGCACCGAACAATGGAGCCCTTTAAAGTAACGGCGTCATCCAGAGGCTAGAGGTGCCAGTTCATCAATCCCATGACGTAATAATACATATAAACAATAGAGGAGGCCGAACTACACTGTTTTATTTCTCTCTTCTCTCCAATTTATCAAATCTTAGTGCATATCCAGTGGCAATGTTGTATTTGAGATTGCTAAAGTGGAAAAATGCTATATTTGGCACGTGATGCTCCAACGGTGTGTTTCAAAAAAAGATGTCATCTTTTTCAACCACCATTCCTCCAACCAACCACCACTCCTACTAACTAGCATTCCATTTCTTCTCTATAAAGTTAACATATCAAGAGAATAAACTATATTTTCAACATTAATCACCAATATTCTTATACTTCGAACGCTACAATGAGCAAATTGATAAAAGAATTTTTTAGACTGTGTTCGTACAGTTTTATCGTTGGTGTTGTCGATGTAATTTTGGAATACTCGATTCCAAAAATTAATGTGTTGACGTGTTACAGACAATCAAATCTTGGGTGACACTTAACGACTGTTGAAAATTGTCACATCTTGAGCTATCGTTAATGACTTTCACTACTTTGTTGATTGTCTTCCATTTTCTTAGAAAAATAAATTTAGAAAAAGATTTCAAAAGAACAAGAAATTATTCAAAATGCTAAACAATTAGAAGCATCTCCACCACTATGCCAAATCATCGTGTTAATATCAAAATTTGGCAAAAATGCCAAAAACTCCAACACTGTGCCATCCGAGCTCTTAAATTTGAGATACAAGAGATAGCATATCTCAAATATGGTATTTGGCAGCTTTTTGGGGTTTGACCATTTTAACCAATCCAAAAACTTTTGACAACGGCTATAATTCTCTACCAACGGTTCTTTCATCTTTTGACAATTTTGCCTTTCCCAGCTATATTGATTTTTTACTATTTTGCCTTAAAAAAAAAATGCCTATAACTATCCCATTACCTACCAACTTTCTATTGTGCTCAATTATCTAGCATTTTGAATAATTTCTTCCTCTTAAGAACTTTTTTACGTTCTTTTTTCCAAAAAAGTAGAACACTAACAATTAACAAAGCAAAAAAAGTCATTCACAACGGCTCAAGATATGGCAATTTGCAACGTTTGGTTGAACATCACCCAAGATTCAATTGTTAGTAACTCAAAAACTCAAATTAATTTTTAGAATTGGGTATTCCAAAATTAAATCGACAACACCAACGATCAAACAATACAATTGCAATCTCAAAAATGTTCTTAATCAAACTACTCATTGTAGTGTTGAAAGTATTAGAATATTGACGATCAATGTTGAAAATGTAGTATATTCTCTAAAAATATTGTTAATTTACAGAGGGAATGCTAGTTGGTATGGTGGTTGGTTGGTGGAATGATAGTTGGTACCTGGTAGGAAGAATGGTGGCTGAAAAAATGGCATTTTTTTAAATACACTATTTGAGTGTCACGAGTCAAATATAGCATCTCTACTACCAATCTCGAATATAGTATTGAGATAGCATTGCCATTGGAGATGCTCCTACAATCTCACAAAACTAAAAGAAAATTTACAACAGCTAAGATTGACTATGCTTCTTGAAGCAGAATGTTGGACAACAAAGAACCAAGTCATAGTACAAGTGTACTACAGATAAGGATCTTGAGAATATAAATGGAAGACTATGGCAAAAAAAATAAAAATAAGAACATCCATGGGCATCTAGGAACAGCCCCAATATGAGATAAAATAGAGGAAAATAAATTTAGATTCTCCGGTCATGTACAATGAAGACCAATGATGGCACCAATGTTTTAAAAATCCCTCCTCAAGGTGCATGATACTCACACCTAGAGGTGGGGCTCAAGCCTCAATTGGTTTACAAGAGGCTTACGCTTCACCAAACCGAAGCTTAATCCTTGAGGATCGAAGCATGAGGTGTAGTCGAGGCTCAACTTTTAAGCCTAGACTACGCAAGCACATATACGTGCCAAAAATAAAATAATTTTTAAAATTTTCCCATTCTTTCACTAAACACCCCACCTATTTATCTTCTATGACAAGAAACCCTAATAAAAGATGATTCAAATCATCTTCTTCCTCGTATTTATTCTTGTAAATCTGACATACAAACTTTAGTTGGAAGTGTTTCCAGCTGACTACATTTCTCCAATAGAGAAACCAAAAGAGATAGGGCACCAAACTCATATAAGCTTGAACTTTAACTGAGAAGTATAAAGATTCCTAAGATTGCTGGGATCTCAAATAAGTCATCTATCCGCCACGATCGTCAACATCAGTATGTTTTTTAGCCTTTTAGGTCGACAAATCGAAGGACAATACCACATGAGCAGTATACATTACTATAGTGAAGCTAATAACTAGAAAATATGATTCGGGAACAAGTACTAAAGAACTTCAAATGATTAAAAAATCATATTTGCTTCATGGACATCACATAGTAGTTAAGTTATGTTTTAAAAATCTCGCCTCAAGGTGCATGATTTTTATGGTAAATCATCAAAAGGAAGAGCTCCTAACATCTTTACTTAACTTTTTATTTCTATAGTTGGTTCCTTTTTCTTTTATGATATTTATAGATTTTTTAAATCTTTAAAAAGAGAATCAGAGACTTACACCTTGAGGCTTAGCTTTTAGTACAGGTTGAAGGCTCCCAATAGGCGAGCAAAAGGCCAGAAAGGACATGGACTAAGGTAGTAAGAAACAATTTGAGGACAAAAGCTTTAACAAAAGAAATGGCTTTAGAAAAAATTGAATAGCAGAAAAGGATTTGTATTGTGATAATGATGATGATGACATGGTAGCTCACAGGCTATTAAATTATAGTCTGGTGGGTTCTAATGCTGAGGAACCCCACAAATCCACAATTCATGGTGATTGAACCTTCTGACAACAGCTTTACAAACCTTGGATTGTAGTATCCACAGTGCCTGAAACCGCGACCATTAACTTGGAATCTAGTAAGCTACTAAATCTGGCATTTACACTACCATACCTCATTTTCAAAATAGGTGATCCTAAAATGCTCTTACATCAGAGCAATTTTTATTTTATTATCTCCAACAGCAAATAGGTTCAAACACACTATAGTAAAGGGGTATGACGTACATTTTTAGTAATGTAAGTTCAACAAACAATTAGACAAGGTAAAGACAAAAAACAAGAGCATCAGACACAATGCGGGCAAACAACAATATGAATGGCTCTAGCTATGCTACCAACCACACTGGTGACATCTTTTTCACAGGCACAGAAACGAACACACCTTGAGGAAACGGTACTCAGACAGCAACCAGAAATAGCAAATTGAGCCTGCAGCATACAGTAAATGGCAACCTTGATGAGTAACTCGGGTAGAAAAACTGCATACAAACAAAGCACATAACACACGGGATCAGCAACATAGTACATAGCCGAGGCTTAGTTTTAAAAAACATGCATCACTGCACCAATACCGGAGCACTGATGGGGCAGAGCAGATCAAGAGCACAAACAATGAATCCAACATTCATATGCCACAGACACCAGCATTTTTTTAATTGATATACAGAAGCGAAAGAAAAGCCAATTTAGCATATATTTCAAGCTTCCTTGATCAGTTAAAAATAAAAGGGAGCTGTAGAATTTAAGGGACATACTACCGATCAAAAAAAAATTAAGGGACTTACTGTTTAACCACATATTGCAAAATAACTCAATTTCAAGATGCACTGTTAACCATAAACTGGATGGGTGAGATGTGTCATTCTGGACACCTGCTTGTTCAAAAATTTAGATAAAAAATTCATGTGGTTAAATATCTACAAGTGCAAACCTGCAAGGGTAAAAAAAGCAATCAAATAAATAATCAGAAAAGCTCTGAAAGATAAAAAAAAATCTAAATTAAATGATAGTCCAGCCAAAAATGACATGAAATTAGACTGTACAAGACTCCATAAATAAGAAAATGAAAATACCAGGCAAGAAATAATATTCTACAATCAGCTATTATTTAAATCTGGAGGCCCAGGACGCTTTCGCCGTCTTATTCGATAAATTCTTCAAATAACTGTGAGGGATCTTATTAGAATGAGTAATTAGACACCAATGGTAATTACCCAGACTGAGTTTTGTGTTATTAATTGCTTGAAAACGCTGAATCAAGCTTCCTATTATGAGCTACTAACCAATAACTTCATTTATTATCACGAGACAGTGTTCAGCTTATCGTTCTCTAATAATGCTAAAACGTGAGAAAATATATGAACAAACTCAAACCATAGGAGCAGAGAGAAATTGATGCCTCAGAAGTAGTATTTTCTACTTCAACAGAGAGAATGACCATTACATGTACCAACTAAAATATACAGAGAAGACAGAACGTGTTTGAATGAACAACTAAATGGTTAAGACAAAATATGTTGAACATCTTCTTAAATCATGTTGCATCCAGTGAGCCTGAAAAAGAATTTACGAATAGAGGTGTCATTAGAAAACAAGAATTAACCTCAAATTACTGCAACCCAGCCAAATAAGCAAAAGAAAAGCTGATCCAGATAAATTTTATCCAAAGAAACGATAGACGAGAAATCCTTACAATAAACAAAGAATTCAATACGTAAAGAATCAAACAGCAAAAATTGGCTTATGAATTGAACTAAATCATTGATAAGGTTCCGGTGAAGATATTAAAAATCTAAACGTCCTTAAATAAGAAGATTGATACATGACAGCCTATAACTAGAGTACAGCTCTCCCAACAAGGAATATCTCTTTCCGCTTCTGCATTTGCAGAATGATGATAAAGTACATATGTACAATGAGGTAGGTAAGAAGTGCCATCCTTCAGTGCTGTATCCTCTTCCCAAGATCTCTCTCTCTGTCTCTCTTTCTTTAGGAAGCAAATGACTTGCCAGAAGGAATATCTCAAATGACTGAACAAGCCGCAGAATCCAGATCAAAAACGGCCCACCTAGTAATTGTAGCGAAATATGTAAGCAAAATTTACAAAATGTCTCCAAATTCAAATAATGAAATTTTATAGCAGTATTAACAATACCTTAATCTCTGTGAGGATGATTATCTTGGTCTCCAGAAGTTTGGAGCTGCAAGACCAGAACAAAATCTAAGCCTCTGAGTTAAGCATCATTCCTCAACACAAAAGCTAACGTAATCCACTTATTAAGAAACTATTTGGATGCATTGAAACAATCTAGCATGACTTCCACATCATGCAATGCTATGTGTAATTTAAAACAAAATTGTGGGGGAGATAGGCAACAGAGGAATGAAATCACTATTAACAATAAAAAGCACCTCCATTTGCTCCAGAAATTGTACTTTCAGGTGGTCTAAGAGGTGTAGGGTGCCCATAATTCAATGCCCTGGGAGGAAAAGACCATCCACGATTCAGAATTCGTGTGGGTTCGCATGGTGGACCATAGTAGGAAGCAGAAGCATATAATGCTTCAGGGTTGTCAGAATGAATACGAGGTCCTGGGTAAAAAAAAAAAAGAAAAAGAAAAATAAGAAACCATTAATCCTCGGCCAGGAAAGGTCGCAGACATCAGATTAAATCAAATGGCATTGCTAGGTTTTAGGTCTCGGTCTCGGTCTCGGGACCTAGATCATTTGGGGCCAAGACCGAGTTGACATGGACGAGTTAACTCGGTCTCGGGACTGCCTCGGCCGAGAGTGAAAAAGATGGACTACCTCGGGCGAGTCAAAAGGTAATATTATGACTGGTTCTTGGCCTAGACCAAGTAACCATGCTTGCTACCAAGATCCTTTTACGCTTCAAAAGATTTAATATATACAGTACTACTGAACGAACTGGAGCAGAAATTCTACATCTCTCACCAATCTCATGTGGAGCCAGCTTCATTCTATCTTGGTTGTCATATATATTTTCCCTATGCACATCATGTCCAAACTGGAATCTCTTACTGAAAGAAGAGGATAAAGTTTCCCCCCAAGATTGCATTCGGTGGTCTGCTTGAAAATAGGAGAACTGATTCGACAGCATAGGAGGCGGTGGCTGTAAATGGTAACCCTTGTGCAAAGGTGCACCTTCTATTTGCTGAACATTATTCCCAGTCTGCATAGATGGATGGGTACCAGGAAGACTGCAACAGGAAGCAGAGGAACTAGATGAACCAGGTCTTTGCATCTGTGAAGCAAAATCCCTATATCTAGGAGCATAATTATGCACTGTATCCAAAGTCATTGATTTGACACTCGAAGTGTCTGGCTCCAGGGACATAGGTTGTTGTAAGCAGTTTTCCACACTCTGCTCATATAAATCACATTAGAAGGCAACAATTAGAATTCAGCGAATGTGTCATTCCCAAACCAGATCTGACCAAATGAAGTAAAACCAAAAACCAACAGAAACTATCAGTACAAGATACTTACATGTGTACTCATGTAAAGGTTTGAATCAACATTGTCAGTTAAGGGAAGAGACATGACTGATGCAGGAGGGGGGAGGGGAGGAGCCATCGGTGGTGGGGATGTTGGCAGAGGAGGAGGAGATGGTGGCATGTCTTCAGGGAGTGGAGGGGCAAAGGGCAATGGAAGGTGCTGCTCAAATTGACATTGTGATGTATGCACAGTATCAACTCCTGAGAAGTGATATGTGGAATTCATTTCAACTTCGCAGGAAGGGGCCACATCCTCCATTTCAAGCTCACCATCAACATCTTCCAAAATATGGCGATGCTTCTCAATAGTAGATGTAGGGGTTGCTTCCCGCTCTTCAGGGATTTCAGGATCCTGTTCAGGGGTAACAGCCTCAAAACTCTTTTCATCAGCATCACTTCCTTCCTCATCATCTTCAAGCATTCGGGGCATAAGAAATCCTGGAAGCTGAAAACTTGCATTGCTGCAGCCAGAAAGTAAAACCTAGTGAGCAGTAAGCATGCAGTAACAAATGCAACTGGCAGGCGAGGCATGTGTAGAAATGGAAACTACATTTTGTTTCAGCCATTTCTTCGATAAGAGAACCTTTATTATATAAACCGGTAGAATTAGGTATAAGAGAATAAATAAATTCACACCTTCCATATTCATCAACAAGCATACCCTCCATTTCCCGAACAGGATCATTTAAAGCCCTTTCTGTTCTTGACGGACGCCGAGATGAGGCACTACTAAATGGTGCATCAGTAATAGAATCAAGTTCTCGCATGTGATGGCGAACAATAAAATCCGGGAGGGTTTTCCTTTCCAACCAAAGCCTCAAAACCTTTTCAGCAGAAGAGGAAAAAGTGAACAATATAGTTACCCAAAGGAACTTGAAAAATAAGAACCATCAATTCCATTTTGCTTGCCTTGAGGCATTGCTTGCGATTTTCCCGTGCAGCATTTCCAGGAGGAGCGGCAGCAGATAATAAACGTGGAAGCACTGACTGGACAGCTGAAGGGTAGATATCTCCCACATCACCTAGAAATTTTCAACTAAATTCAGTTAGGGATTATCATATTTGTCCAGGTAGGTTGACACACCTTTTTTGAGACAATGACAATCATGGGGCACACATGGAGAAGAAGAAGATTTTCAAGTACTAATTTTTTGTGAGGATGATCTGCTCAAAAAAATTCAGTCCGTTCTGAAACTTCTGTACCTATCAAATGTGGAGTTCAAGTTAACGGTGAAATGGTCCAAAATTTTTCAACTCGTAATCCACTTTTCATAAGGCTAAAAATGTCAGAATGGGCTGATTTCATAAGGAGATCATTCTCACCAGGAAACAGCCCTTGAATCATCTCCATGTGGGCCCCATGATCTTGTATCATTTAGTGTGTCAAACCTTCTAACAGTTGGGAGAAAGCACCGATAATGAACATCAAGGCAATGCAAATACCTTTCTGACCACGAGAACACTGAGTAATAGAATCCACTAGGAAGAACAGGTCCACCCTTTTGTGCAAACTAGATTCGCTTTCTAAATTTCGAAGAAGAAGATCCACTACCTAAGTTTACATAGAATAATACAAAGGACTTAGTATACATGTACTTGTTTTTCTGATACAATTGCAATAACAAAAATAAAATAACAAAATCAGAAGGGAAAAAAGCAATTCAGTGCTTTTAAGTGAAAAGCTTGTACAAGAGGCATAAATCATAGGCCATATGCAGTTGAAAATTAACAAACTATACAAATAATAAGCAACATAAGCAGATGGCATGGTTACTAGTAATGTCTAGTTGTTGTAGTTGTTTTATTATTATTGTTTATATTTTCCCCTTTTTGTATCCTCCTTTCCTTCTATTTTTTACTAAGTTTTTTCGTTATCGATTAAAAAAATGACAAATACATATAGGTAAAGGTTGTTACTACCAAACAACATTTGCTTGTAAAGTCTCCTACATGTTGGGCATGCCAATCCAGGTCCATGTCAGCAACTTCAAATGATTCTCATGTAAATCTGAAGGTCTAAACATAAAAGCAAATGCTATTTTGCTTTGCAGATGATACGATCTTCTTTCTAGAGGCTTCCCTTGGGCAAGCTCATGTTTTACGTGGGATTATGCGATGTTTTGAGGCCGTTTCAAGGCTTCGGATCAACTTAGCAAAAAGCAAAGTTTTTGGGATTGGAGAGGTGGAATGCTTGGAGGCGATAGCAGCGGCCATGGCATGCAAAATTGGTAAGCTTCCCACGAATTACCTTGGTCTACCGCTTGGAGCTAACAGTAGATTGAGGAGCACTTGGGACCCAGTCTTGGAACACATTCAGAAAAGATTGGCGTCCTGGAAGAAAAGGCTCCTCTCCAAAGGAGGAGAATCACACTGGTTAAGAGCACCTTGTCTAATCTGCCCATATATTTCATGTCGTTGTTTTCTATACCTAAGAGGGTGGCTAAAAACATAGAAAAAAATCATTAGAAACTTCCTATGGGATGATCGAGAAGAAAAGCATAAGTTCCACCTGGTCAATTGGGATAGGATTTGCAGACCCAAAGAAGAGGGAGGTCTTAGAGTTCGCCAAATTCAGTTAATGAACAAAGCTTTACTCGGAAAATGGATATGGCACTTCGGGGACGAAAGGGACAGCTTATGGAAAAGAGTTATCGCAGCTAAACAAGGTACCGAGCACCAGGGATGGGAAAGCTCTGTGCCTACTACCACATGTGGGGTTGGAGTTTGGAGAGGGATATCCAAGTTGAGGAGGGAGATTGGGAATGGGAGCAAATTCAAAGTGGGGAACGGCAGTTGGGTGAGATTCTGGGAAGACACGTGGTGTGGGGAGTCTTCTCTTGCAGAGTCTTTCCCCTCCATCTACTCGTTATCTAACAGAAAAGGTGCTCTTGTGTGTGAGGTTGCATCAATTGAGAACGGCATTACGTCATGGGACATGGGGATTAGAAGGGGCATCAACGACTGGGAAATGGACCCTATGGCTTCTTTGCTGAATCAGTTGGAAGAAGTCCACCTCGATGCAGGAACTGAAGATAAGAGGTGGTGGAAGTACGATCCCATGGATAGATTCTCGGTCAAATCTCTTTACAACAGTCTTCAGAGACCAAGTCCTAATATGTTTCCGGCCAAGCGAGTGTAGGGCACTCCTATACCTTCCAAAGTCATCTTCTTCACCTGGTGTGCTATGCTCGACAAGATTCTCTCAGTGGAAAAGCTTAGAAAGCGCGGTCTCCAATTCCCTAACAGATGTATTCTATGTAGGCGCGCAGAGGAGACGACCAATCACATGTTTATTCATTGTTGTGTAGCCAAGGAAATATGGGAGCATTTTCTTCAGCTTTTTGGGGTTCCCGAGTCGGTTTTCAACACCGTCAGCGGATGGTACTCTAAGGCCTTCTCTGCTCCCGGCAATGTACTTTGGAGAATCGCCCCTTTTGTCATTGTTTGGGAGTTATGGAAAGAAAGGAACAGTCGGACATTTAAAGACAAGGAGGCCAACATCGACGGGATTATCATGAACATTAAAGCCACCCTCTACTATTGGTGTTCAGCCATCTCCGAGCTCAAACAGTTCAGATTTGAAGACTTTGTTTTCCGCTGGGGAAGAATGATTTTGTAACCAAGATGCTTTTCTAGGGGCTCTCGTCTTTTGGTTGTTGGGTTATGCGCTTAGCGCTTCCCGCATTCTTTCGGTCTCTTGTATGTTTTTCGGGGCCCCCTCAGCCCTTTTTAATGCAATCCTTTTACCGATCAAAAAAAAAAAAGCAAATGCTATTTTGTCATAGCATCCAGGCATGGTTTAAAAAGGCTTTCTGAGGCTATGCCTTGAGGCTCGCCTCGCCTCGAGGCTATAGCCTCAGTGGTCATTTCTGAGGCTTAAGCCTCAATTCACTGAGGCTATAGCCTCACTTGTACATGTTAAAACCCGAATTCGTAACCCTCGATGTGACCATATTTTTGGTTTTTGCCTTATTTTTCATAACTACATGTAAAATTTAATCATTTTTCCGTCTTTAATTGTTTGTTTTTTGTTGTTTTTTTTAATAATATGATTGGAGAAGATGAGAGGGGTTTCTAAGAAGCATGAGAGTAGTGGTAGTTGTAGAAAAGATCTGGCATGGAAGTTTAGGATTTGTTTGTTATTTTTTTTAAGATTTGATATCAGCATTCAGGCATTCCCGACAGTGTCGCTTGAAAGGTAAATGTTATAGCCTCAATTACTTTTATGCTTATTTAAGTTATTTTTTTCACATGATATGTTCTTTCTCATTTTCATAGAATTAACTATATTTTTTTACAATTTTTTAAGCATTTTTTTAATAAAAAAAGAGGCTTAAATGAGGCTTGCGCCTCAAAGCTACGCCTCGCCTTTTTGAGACAAAACGCCTCAATTCCCGCACTAGCCTTTTTAAACTTTGCATCCAGGAGGCCAGACACTCATCCAATCTCATCCACCATAGCCAACCCAGTCTCTGCCTATTAAGTCTTAATAGCCATGGAAGACAACTTCAAGTTAAAGAAGAAAGGTGCATTGTGAATATAGTGTCAGCTATAACCAATATAAATAGGGAAAGATTGTGTAAAACAACTTAATGGGCCTGTTTGGACGATGCAAAAGGCTGTAGTAGCTTTTTCATGCTCCCACTTTTGGTGCCTTACTGCATGGTTGACTTTGCAGTAGTGTGTCAGATTTCTCGTTATTTTTTGACTTGGACAGGAACTTGGAATATAGGAACGATTCCACTTCAGCAAAGGAAGTGGATATCAGTTCTATAGTTCTGAAAAAAAGGTTTTTCCCTACAGTTCAATAAACCATTTCATCGGTTTGCACAACTGAACATAACAATCAGATATAAACGAAGTTGTGGCACCTCAAATCAAAAACTTAAAATAAGATGCCCGGATACAGGTATGGGGATACAACTCTTCATTTCCTGAAATTTAGGACACAGATATGGATACATGCATCCCATTTAATACGTTGATGCCATGCTTGAACTTTTAGTTTTTTGAGAAACGAATCATTTTTTTAGTATCTACATCATCCAAAATCTAATGAAACTCCTAATTGCAAATTTTCCACAGTATGATTTATTAGAACAAACAATTTTTATTTTCTGTTGATAGTACAAACAAATTAAGAAAATAACCAATAATATAATACAAGGTGAGTAAACTGTAACGTAGAAGTATCCATGCAACATCTGGTACCGGTACCAGTATCAGTATGGGTATGCTAGGATGTTGAAGTATCCGGATATCACAAGACTTACGAAGTATAAATGCACATAGGCAGATCTACTACAACTTTGGGGAACCTTGAAACTTGAAAGCATTAAACCATAACACTGACAGTTCACTAGAAAAAGAAGAGGGAGATGGAGAGAATAACACTGACAAAGTAGAGAATCGGAAGAAAAGCAACCACAAAGTAAATCATGCTAAGCTCAATTTTAATACAACCTTTTTGCATTTTCTCAGACAACAATGAAAGAAGGTTATAAGACATGGACCTACCTCATCAGCAATGCCATATTTTGCACAGTCGATTGCAAGGCGAGTCGCTCGACCAATACTCTCCTTTGTCCTGGATAACGTTCCAAGCATGGTTTCAAACGATCTCAATGCTACATTTGCTTCGGCTTTCATCCATTTGCCTAAGGATTTCTGTCTATGAGATACCATTGATTCCAAATTTCCTTCTTCCTCCATCAGCACATTTGTAGTTTTCTTGTAGTATGGAAGAACATCGGGACTTATATTACCATTATGTACAAGATAATTCCTATTATCCACAGTTGACAGATGGCAAATCGAGGAATTTGACGAAAACACTTGCTCAGAAGAAGCTACCCTGTGGGTTAGAGATGGACTTGACACAGCATCAGAAACAACCTTATCATCCAAAGCACTGTTAAAAAGAGTAGCATGAGATGAATGTCGTTTAGCCTGGGCAGCAGCGATCAAAACCTTCATCGATGTCGCATACGGAGAAGCATCTACATCTTTCTGTGTTAGCTTGTGTTTCACTTCTTTCACAATCTCACACCTATATGCCAAGAAGAGGAACAACAGCAGTGCTTTAGAACAAATAAAAATCTAACAATATACGGGAGATAACAAAGACCTTACAAAATTATTAATAGGAACAGGTTCTGAGGACCTATAATTTTGACATAAATTTTCACCTAAGTTCTTGGACGTGGATTCCGAGAATTCAACAGTGGTTTTGCTTTGGCAAAAGTGAATGCCAGCTCAGCACTGTCAATCACCGTTGGATTCTCGGGATCCATGGACGAAATTTTCGGTGAATATTTATGTCCAAAAATTTAGGCCCACAGATCCCGACCCTTATTAATATTATTTGTTCACAAAATTTATGACTTGAATGACATTGACAAGGTTGTCCAACAATTTAATGGCTTGTATGACATTCACAAATAACATAATAAAGGATCAAAGAGCTTACATTCCCTTAACTCTGGAGCTCACATATGACGGAGACTGCAAAGGCCGACTTTCACAAGAATTCCCTTTTGACACAGAGACAAACACTTTGGTACTTGGAGGTGAAAATTTGCCGACTGCATTAGCCTCTGAAATGGAATCTAATCTCTGGAGATTAGTTCGTGGCATACCATGTTCTCTATCTGATTTCTCTGCTTGAGAATAGGCACCATCCACCTTTAAGATGTCATCAGAGCTCTCATTGCATGGACCCAAAATGTCATTTTTGTCTTCTTTCATAGAAAGAGAAGACTGATTCAATGAACCTGCACAGGATTCAAGACTGCCCTGCTTCTCATCAAATTTTGATGAAAATTGTGCACTTTTGACATGGATCTCAGTTTTACCTGTATGAGTATTAGTAGATGAATCATCAAGGTCTTTGAGATCCACAAAATTCCTGGCGTCTATTAACAACATTTGTTTGCAATCCTCAAGTTTTGGGCTAGTTGAACTTCCAGCAAGGTGGTCACAAGGTTGCATTTCTGAATAAGCTTTTGCTGGTACATCAGATGTTGAGGTCAAACTAGGCAATGATCCAGATGTACCATTCAGATATGTATCATTATCAATATCACCAGAGTAGTTCACATTTCGGACTTCCAAGCCACTCCCCGTGTTACCATCCAAGGCAACATGGGAACTCTTCTCAGAAGAATCACTGCACCCATTAGATATCATTTTCGTAGTGCCCTGGGATTCAATATATGCTTGACCATCTTCAGCTGCATTGGCAGACATAGCTTCCAGAGCCCGATGAAGGCGTTTAGATGGAGGCAAAGCAGCTTCACCGTCCACTGAACAACAACGTAATTGATATTTCTTTGCTTTCCAAAAGAGTTCATTTTCAGTACGATGAGTGCAACCGTTAAGAGGCGATGAACCGTTTACAGCTCCCTTTACCTCCAATGAGGTTCTATCGATAGGACAACTATCAGCACAACAAAGGGACGTGGAGACCAGCTCTGAATGATTCATCGAAACCTCCTTTGAGGGTTTGTCTTCAGTGTCTATGAAGTTATTAAGCTCATCCTCCTCTGTCGGTGGTTTACGCATCCGAGCTCTGGCTCGTTTTACTAATGGCAAGTGCTCATCGCCATCAACCTTGCAAAACCTCTCATCGGACTTTTCACAAGCATTGGACGGAATTGGAATGGTTTTACTCACCCCAACCTCAAGACCAGACTCTTTACTAGGGCTAGCAGCAAGAGCCGTTGCACCATGTGCACCTCGCTTTCTGTTTGGTTTCCTTTTCTTCTTAAGGACAACTGCCTCAGCCCGGAGATGAACCCTTTCACTCAGCTCAACACCTCTCTCCAAATATTCATCAACAATGTCAGGGTGTTCATTTTGGTAACTAGGCTCTAATGTGCTGCCTTCGTTCAAACTAATTGTATCAGAGCTAGTTGCAACTATTTCAGAACCATTGTCTTCACTGCTACCATTAGAAACAAAGGCTGCAGAATGGACAGGTGACTCCATATCATGCCAAACAGAGGTATCCGGTGATTTCCTGATCCGTTTATTCCTTCTTAAAGATTCATCCCGCATTACATTAGGGACTATGCCACCTTTAGCCTTGCTGCCATCACTTAATGGGATTTTAAGATTTGGAAACTTACAGGGATCAACCCTTGATGAACTTCTAGACCTTCGGATTGATGGTGCCTTTTTCTGTATAACACAGCTTTGAAGTGGTGTGCCTCTTGATAACCTTATTAAAGAGTTGGTAGTAGCCAAAGTTGTTTCTCTGTGATGATCAAGAAACGTGGCATTTATAATTGGCTCCTCGGATGCTGTCTCAACACCATGCAGATCAGCAATTTCTATTGCAGCTGCAGCAACTTCAACGGGATTGCATGACTCATTTCTGTCTGTAGAGGCACATAAGTTTTCCAACCCAGGAGAATTGGGCATTACCACAGTGCTTTGCATCTGAACCTTCTTCCAAGATTTGCCCACAGAACCCTCCAACTTCCCAGCATTTGAAACAGTACCTTCATCACCCGAGTTGAACTCATCATCTTGGTCCTGTTTCTTTGACTTCTCATAGCTATCAATAATCTCCTCTACTGCACGAACAAAATCAGCCCCCTTACCCTGACATTTAATTAGCAGAGCTTTCTTTTTTTCTTCTGTAAATGCTTCAACATCAGCAGGGTTGCAGAAGGCACTGCATAACAAAAAAAGCTGATCAGCATAAAACTTTGCTGAAAATAAGACAATATGGACAAATCGTTGACCTTATTTAGATAAAACTTTGGGTATAGGCCACACATAACAAAGTTTTGCTCATAAATAAGGAAAAGACAGGCATGCATAGTGAGATTCACATCATTTTAAACCACAAAGATTGCCAAAGAATCAACGGTTTATTCAAAGGTACCAGGCGACAGCTGAGTGACAGTGGTTTCCTAGGTGCCTCAGACATCATTTTAAAACTCAGTCTAAGCCATTGGATTGTTCAGTGCAGAGACTGACAGGACAAGTCAACTCGGCCTTGGGAGCAACTCGGCCAAGACAAGGTGAAACCATAAAAGAGAGTGGTCTGTCTCGCGCGAGACAGCCCAAGACAACATGACTTGGTCTCAGGCAAGTCACCTCGGTCTCAGCAGACTTTAAACCATGCATTCAATCCCTCAAAGTCAAGGAAACTAGAATAACTTAATTTATTAAATTCAATTACACACAATTTCACTATTTCCATAATTCAAAAAATTTAGGTTTTTTCTTCAAAGAAACGAATTGAATGATTCTACTACTACACAACAGTCAACAGCAGCCCATGCTGCAACCTATTCACAAGCACAAGGATGAAGAAAAGCCCATGAATAAAAGTATATATTTTCGTATATTAAGTTATGAAAACAGCTAAATTGACTAAAATATTATTAGCTAGCGCCTGCCTAGGGGTCTCATCTAGGCAAACCTTTGACTACACTACAAACAAAGAATTTGTTCCCATTGCCCAGACCAATTAAGTTGTTTGCCATAGAATATGACAAGAAATCCAAATCTGTAGGATTAAACAACCAAGCTTACAAGAAAACTAAACCTTCCAATGATTATGCCTGAATAACTGCAGGTTAATGAAAAAGAATATCTATATCAATACCTGATTGATAAACCAAAGTAAATAATTCAGGGTGCATTCACAGTTTCACACCCATGACCATCCTTTCTTTCTTTGCTTATTAAACTCTCTTTTCTTAGCCAAAGTAATGAGGATAAACGTTTAGTAAATGGACTAAATACTTATTTAAAAATGAGCATAACCTTGCCAACCACGGAACCACCCCATGAAGGGAGGTGATACAACAAGTTGCTCTCATAGATAATGTGAACTGCTTCCAAGTTTCCCTCTGAGATATCAAAGGCAAATCCAACATACTAACCATGGTTTAAAAAACGGACGTTATGATGAAAATAACAGCCGTTATAACCGTAATGCCCCGACCCTGCTACGTTAATTCGGAAATAACACTCAAATCCGAAAAAACTGGCTTACCATTATACAGGCCGTTATTTTGGGAAAAAACATTTCTGTTATCGAGGTTTTTTTAACAAAAATTAAAATATTAATATTTTGACCCTTTTTTGACTCAAAAGTGACTGATGTGACCTGTTATAACAGTCATAACAGTAACGTTAAGGGACCGCTATAACAAACAACTTAAAACCTTGATACTAACAACTAAGGTTTATAAACCCTGCCGTCAAACCGAAAAGGAACAGGGTAGGGTCAACCCCATTTGATCATTACTTGTCAAAAACAAATAACCATTTGATCATTGGATTGACCCTAAATGACCTGTGGCATAGATGACATCATAAATATATTAATAAAAAATATAAAAAAAAAACAATAAATGATGAAAATAGACCGGGTGGCTGGGGATATGAAACATCCCATAATAAAATTTCAATCCAACCAAACCTTTCCAAAATCTACCAATCCTACAAAATATTAACAATAATAACCCAAATACAAGAAATCTAGAAAAAACAATGAGTGTAAAAAACAAAACAAAAAAGCTTCTGTTTTTTTATAAGTAACAAAAAAAAAACTTCTTAACTGTGAAGATTTTATGGATTTGAGAGCAAGGTCTCTTAGTAGTCCCACAGTGAGGTATTGGGACGATGTTTGGTGAGAGACAATTTGCTTTAGTATGCCTTTCAATCTATTTACACTATGTCAGATTCTCATGGGGCTCTTGTGAGAGCATGTAGGGAAGGTAATAGTTTGTGCATTTTGGGCCTTAGACAAACTTTAAAATATCATTCTGTCTTGTCATCTCGGTAAGCTAACGAAACAAGACGGAAAAAGAAACAGAAAAAACAATGTCTCCATAAAATTTTAATGCTTAATTAGGTTAAAAATTATTTTTTAGCATTTATACATGTTATAAACACACACAACATGTGAATAAAGTATTAAACCAGTTTTAGTAATTAAATTATGGTTTTGGCACGAAACGATACATTCCCCCGTGTATCTTCTCGGTAACTGCCAGAACGAGGCACATCTAGGCCAAAATGGAATGAAATTTTGAACCAGTCTTAGAAAAAATATCAACAATTGGGAGTTGGGTGTTTAACTGATCTTCTAAGCTGAGTTGGGAACTTTCAAATCAGTAATCAAGAAACGGACTCAAGGGAGTGGAAATGGGAAACCAAAGCTGTATTCTCTATTCAATCCTTCTCCTCATCACTCGTTACTCCTCAGGACCTATTTTCAGATTACTTTGTGTGGGGTTCCTCTGTACCATCCCAGGTTGCTTTTTTTCATGTACGATGGCAACTCATAACAAGATTCTCAGTGGACCACCTAATCAGTAGGAAGAAGATAATGCTAAACATGTGTTTCATGTGTAGAGCAAGTGAAGAGATTGTGGCATTCAGTTCATTATTGTGTTTTGCTAGTAAGATTTGGCAAGTCTTTTTACAACTCTTTGGTACCAGTTGGATGGTCCCACAAAGTATAAAGGATCTCTTGCTTGGATGATATAAAAATACCTTTCTTTCTAAAGGTTGCAGCATTTGGGGGCTGCACCTTTCACCATTTGTTGGATAATTTGGAAGGAGAGGAGTAGAAGCACATTTCAAGACAAGGAGTCTTTGGATTCGGTGGTTATGAAGATTCACTCTATCCTATTCAACTGGATTTCTATTCTCGTAAAGGCTTTCATTTTGAGGACTTTGTACTTAGTTGGGACAAATTGTTATTGGTTCCCACTAATCTTTTTGTATAGTCCTGCTATTTTAGGTGAGGGTCTTCCTCTCCTTTGGCAGCTTTGCTTTTTTTTATGGTGGAGTTTCTCCCCTTCGTCTTTAATACAACATCTTGTACCAAAAAAACCATATCTCCCAAGATTTCCCCATCTATCAGAACCATGGCCATCTGTATCAAAACAAAGCAGGCAAGACTGGACTAAACAGCAACAAAAGGGGTCCATTGAAGAAGACCCCCTTCCCCTTCCCTTTTTTCGGAAGATAAGGAGGATCCGGACAAAATAGTTAATATCATATAATGGCCTAAAGCTTTTAAAAATACAATGATGTCTTTTTTTAATTTAACTTTTCCAATAATGGCAACTACATTTCTACTCAGTCCACGATAAGTCAAGCAGTTCAACCACCCAAGTTGAACAATTCTCACAATTGAAAACAATTTCAAGCTTCCACCAAGTCGACTATTAACACAACTTGTAAAAGAGACCAAGCAACGATACGAATGGTTCGACCTTCTAGTGGAAGTTGGGTTCAAAACACTACTGACAACATCAAGAGATCTAAAAAATCACACAAATCTGAAGGAGAGCCTAAAACCCAAAGGAAAATGTATCTACTCGTACGCAAAGGCTGCATAGGAGCACATTACTATTGAACTTACAACTTGCGCTTGCAATTAACTCTCTCCTTATTGAAAGCTTAATAGCATAGGGAACTTGAATAATCCTAATTGGTAAAATATCTATCAAGACACTTCTTTATAGAATTGAAGATAAATTCATTGGTATTAGAAGATAAATACAAAAGAAAAGGGTAAATTTCCTTCAATAACATTAATAATTTGTACAACTGTCCCAAATCCCTGAATAACAATAACAGTAATAATAATAATAATTAATATTATTCTAATAGCAATAATGGGAGATAAAATAACGGGACAACGACTAAGATGATTTAGTAGTGTGCAACAAAGACTATTGACGGCACCTATGAAAAGAGGCACTCTGGAGCAAGTTAACGGCTCAAATTAAAAGGATGCGATCAAGGTGGTGAGAAAGGATTTAAACAAAGACACTTTACCTAAAGGTATGTAAGGCCCTACAAATAATGGAACTACTGAATGGCAGGTGTAACCAACCCCAAATGTATTGTTGTAAGGCTCTAATAATGATGGTGGTGATGGACGTGACATCACGGCTCAAAGTGTCGGGCGATACCGAATTGTTTCGCCAGTATCGTTTCGATATCGCCCTAGGGCGTGACAAGCTTGGCTACACAAAGTTTCATCCGAAACCGAACAATACTTTATCTTATGTGTAAATTCACACTAACATTTCGTTTCGGTTTCACGGTTTCTTCTGAAACCGAACGATACTTCCGATATATTTCGGTATCGCCCATGAACGATACCGTGTAATTTGAACCATGCATGACACTGGTAATGATAGTTGTTCCAAATACTTAATTTTATAAATATCCTTCAGAATTCACAAGTTTCATTCCAGCTGACCAACCTCCTTGTTGGTGCGCTTGGACCCAAACAAATTAACTTTGAGTTTGTCAATGTTCTACAATAATGTAAATTGCTTTTTGACCCACCAAATCAGAGCAAATAAATTAACTTCAATCAACAGTGGTCTTAGGGGACCCCTTCCTTGTATCAATCAATCAACAAAACCTTATGCCAACTACTTGGGGTTAAATACACAAATCGTTATGCCATTCCACTCTAATTATGGCCTTACCTATTGAACGAAACTTTATGTTGTTGTCACACCCATAGCCCCTAAAACACCTATGTACTTAACATTAAGTGATCTTTATAATTGCAAAACACTCATATAAGAAAATAATTTTATTATTGTCATCGAAGATCAGTCATGCACCTTTTCAAAAAGCATTTGCACATCCTTCAATCTAAGGAGGGAACATGTCTATGTTTACCAACAAAATGAAAAGAAGAGCAAAGGCCTCTTTCTTCAAATCCGTCTAAGGGTTGCCTTCCACAAATCGTAGGGCTTGAATGAAGGTTTCACTTCCAATAGAATGTTGCTTTCCTAAAATCTTGTTTTGCTAACGGTTATCCAACCATACTCAACACAAGGTCATGCCCACTTAAGGCAAAAATTGCAGTGTGTGTGTCAGGGGGGATGATTGTAGCACGATCGCCCTTAGGAAAAATTGTGGCAACTTTATCTCTCAAAATCTTCAAGTGTTTAGGAACTGACTAACCCATTTTGTGAATGGGAAGTCTCAAGTCAGGCCATTAAAAGATGGGCACGTTCTCGCCCCTACCCTAAGAAATGCCTTGTTCAAATGGACTAGATTGTCAGCAATAAGCATTTAAAAAAATGATTAGTGCTGTTGACCACTCACTAAGAGAACTTTCAATGTCTTGATTCTCAACCTTCTACCCACTACTAGCCTCATCAACCAATGAAGCCGAAGCCCAACATCCACCACTCTCATTGCCAATTTGCCTTAGTTCCATTCATTCCTTCTCCATTGTTGTCACCCACATGAGATGCATCTACTATCTGCTAGGCTTCAAGCGAAAGGAACACCATCCATGGGTATGGGAGATGGTAAAATGACAAAAAAAGAGGGGGTAATTAATTAATATATCCCTCTAAGAGCGGAGATGTATATAGGCAAATGGATAAGTCTTGCAATTTTAAGCAGGTGTGACTACTCGATGTTCTTGATTGGGAATACGAATTTCTTCAGTCATTGTACCAAATCGACCTTACAGGTATCTCTGAAAATTCACAAAATTCCCTCTAAAAACGTTATTTGAGAAAACCATCGTGTTTTGTGGTTTAAGTGCATCCCTAATTGCATTAAATCTTAAAGTAATAAACTCTCAACTTAACGAAGTTTTGGCCATGAGCATTGTGCTTCACCGTATTCGAGGGATTTAAGAAGTGAAAGCAAGTTCTCAATAGGGTGGTGATAAAAAATATGTCTTAACATATCCAGAAATACAATAGTAAACATGGTATTGGATATTGACTACACAAGATGCAATGACCATATGAAAACTTAAGAGGTTGTGCACACTATAACCAAAAGCAAATAGTGACTGATAAACTTTGTTTTAAGCTTATAATGTTATTTTTGTGGGACAATATGTCATCTTCAACTTCTTAAATTTGTCACAAAATTAGAGATTATCAAGTTGTTTCTGAAATTTCCGGTCAAAATTAGTCCGTCTCAAACAAGTTCACATTTTTGTCATCTTAGAAGTGCAATTCAGAAGCGTTGAGCGGCAACATCACCCTACCAAGGAGTTCCCTACAACTAAGATCCGAAGTACACAAGGACTTGCAAGTTCCACAGGGTGTAAGTGGAACACTCTATCTCTATGACACCATGGCCCCCACTAAAAGAAAAGGGAATGAATGAGGACAAGTTGATGGGTCAAATCTTCCACATCCAACATTAAGCAAACCACAAGTCCAGAAAATCAATATATTATGGAGTAATAAGGGCATTTCGATGATTTGGTTTGTATGATCAGGTATAGTTCTTTTGAATCTCATCTTCTTCCTCAATTGAACCTTTTACTTCAACCAACAAAGAAAAAAGGATGACAAAAAATGAAATGGGGCTAAGATACATCATTTTTAGTGTTCCTAACCGTCCACTATTTTTTTTATAAGATTAACTGTCCATTATTTTAGCTTGATGATTACTGCATTAATGAAAACTTCTCACCACTAAAGAGAAGAAATGTTAGAAGATCCTTCAAAAAATATCCGTCATGTTTGCATTGTTTCAACCATATAATAATAATCTTTACTAATGGAAACATACACACACACACACACGATCCCTGTAAGAGAAACAATTGAAGTATTATAGGAAACAAGCAAAGTAAGATGAGTTATAATGATAAGAAACAAGAAAAGATGATGTATGATCTATTGTTCCACCTGAATTTTATTATGCAACCAAGTGAAAGCCACAACTCTTTGGCTCAGGTGAAGTTGCCAAATTGATCCATCACTTGCCACTCTCTTCCCAATAAGCTACAAATATTGAAATTTTAAAATAACAGATGCCACTAAATTCTTCGATCCAGCTACAACCACTTCTTGGGTGCAGTAATGCCATCTAATGTCCTTGGGCCACACAAATCTCTCAAGTGCCCTCCCAAAATTCATCAATCAGCATCTAGGAATCCATGAGACTCATCGCCCAAAACATTGCCTAACGCTTACTCATTTGGGGCCAGCCAGAACTATATTTGAAACTTGCTGGGAGATATATCATCACATAAAATGACCATCCAACAAATAATCTTGTTGCCACAACTAACTTTGAAGTTTGAACCAATAATTTTGGTTAAACATTCTAATGTCTGCTTTTGGTCATTTTTTTTTTATTGGTATGTCTGCTTCTGGTCATATCGCATTGTTCAACCAAGCTTCAAAATTCTGACAACAAAATTTTCAACCTCCAACAAAGTTTTCAGAAAATCTAACTAAACAAAACTCCACCTTATTTGGGTGGTAGACATACCTCCACATCAATTCAGCAAACGAACATTTTTCTGACATTCTAAACGAAACCTTTCTTGCATGCTTATAATTTTCTCTGATATAAAGGGTGAGATTCGTGGAGAAGGACAAGGAACATACAAGTATACACAATGTACTTGACTACTTGTAGCTAAATGGATATCATTGAACCTTCCCTTTCCAAGATAGAAGCCTATTCTCAACTTGTGAAGAGGATAAACCATATCCAATTTAAGAAACTTAAGAAAAAAAAAAATCAAAGGTGAAACCTAAGATACTTCTTCACAACAAGGCCTTTCAGTCAAAACAATACATCAATCAACCTCTAGAAAATGTTCTTATCAAGAAAAAAAAATGTACCTTTCAAAGAAAAAAATGTAAAGAAGATGCAATTCCACAATTTACCTTCGATCTAATATTGATTTTATCAAAAGACAAATTCATTTTTGAATGAGAGAATCTTCTAATAAAATTTTATGCCATCCACTAAAGATGATTATCGTCAAACCATCCATGCATGAATCAAAATCGAAGAATTTCAAGATTTAAGCAACCTACAACTTGTGAATGTCCCACAATTTTTGACTCACTTGAACATAGACCCGAGCACTCACACCCTCAAGTCAAAAAAAAAAATAATAATAATAATAAACAAACAAACAGAGGTTCACCTTGTCTTGAACACCGTGGACATTCAATTGAATAGAACTGCTTGTTAGCCCATCAAACATTATTGAAAAAGCAACCCCTTAACAAGAGAAACAACGTTCACGCTCCACTTCATTCCAAACCCCTTTCTATTTAACACCCATTAAAGAATTGTCTCTCTACCTCATCACATGCTGGACTAGACCAAAGTATACTAAGATTCCTTCAGATATTGCAGAAACAGATAGAATCAATTGCACTCCAAGACCACTGGATCAAAAATTGGACAACCCCAAATGAAGGTATTTTGCACAGAGGAATCAATAGCACCATTACACTACGAGAATAATGTGGAAAACTTTAGCCCCAAAACCACTACCACCTAAAAGTCAATAGCCCTAGAATTTTTATACAAGCAAGTTCCTTCCTCCGTTTTGGGCAATAGTTATTGACAACAATGAGCCATCAACAAATGTAGGACATAATTGTTTTTTTTTATGAAGAACAAATGTAGGACATAATAAATTTCATGAGTTGCTTGAATTTGCCTACAAAAGAAGGGAAGGGGATGTACTCGAATGTGATTGGTTGCTCGAATATGATATCGAAATTATATGCTGCTCACGAAACTTGCCTATCATATCCCAGTAAACCCTCCCTCTCTCTGTGTTACCTTGCTCTCCCTACTCCTCCCATCCATTCTTTAAGGCTACTCATGGGCAGGCTATTGAATTTGGTGAAGATGCCCGTTGTAAACATGAAATATAGAGATAAAACATAAATAACTATCAAAGGGTGATTGCAAAATCTACCAGATGCCCACGACCTCCAACGTTCAAGATTCCACAATCAGCTCCTAGCAATCATAATCTGAAGTTAAAAATGGCATCGTGAACAAGCACACCACTCCTTTTGTGCTTACTTTCAAGGTCAAGGAAGATATACTAGTTGAGTTCAATTTCCCAACAAATTTATGCACAACCAAACTTCTAAGATTTCAACACTACTTAATTAAGAAATTTAGCCCCCGGTTGAATTGAACTTTCAGTTATAATTGGTCAAAACAAGTACGGAAAACAACAGTGCAACTTTCCATTTTAAATAAAGGATTCATGGTTTTCAATCAAGTCCCTAGGTAGTCACTATCTTGCGGATGAGTTCCCATTCACTATGACACGTCAAATAATCAGTAAGAGTAGATCCCATCCCATTGTAAGTCAAACTCAACGTACACTATCATCACGACATCACCATCATATACAAACTACCAAACTTCAACATAATTAATGTCTGGCACGCAAATCAGTCCATTCCAATATTCAACAAATTCATTAAAGTAGATTTTAACACAATAAACTTTCTAAGAATTTCACATGCTTGGGTCTGGCACGCAAATCAGTCCATTTCAATATTCAACAAATTCATAGAAGTAAATCCAAACACAATAAACTTCCTAAGGATTTGACATGCCAGGCAGGGTTGAGATCGACATGGGGAGAATTAGACCAGCCATCCATCGTTCGCTGCTCAGACAAAAATTAAATGTTTGTGTATCCATGAATGAGTCCACTGTTACAGAGCCTTGATTCCACAAATGGGCCTCAGCCATTCTATCAAAATTTGAGGATAGTACAATTATGTTTACTATCCAAGGCAAGGTTTTAAATTTCAATGGAGTCGTTAGCACTAGAAGTATTGAGAATAACTTCCTTGGCACTAGAACAAAATTCCAATGCTAGCCCGTAGCCAGAGGATTTAGAGTTAGTATGAGGCATGTCATATGTAGGAGGTGATTCACAATTTCTATTTAAAAAAGGAGGTGATTCAAAACCCTATTCTAGGTAAGTCTTAATTTTTGTTGACACTTTAGAACAGACTTACCAAATAGGCTACTGAAAAAAGAAATTCTTTTGGGAGAGAACTTGTGGAGCACACAAAAATAGAAAGCTCTAGCAACCCCATTTCAGTAAGGAGAAACAGAAACTCACATGTTGGCCAAGATTCACCTCCCGTTGTGATATTATCAACCTACGAATTGAATTCTCTTGTCCTAATGCTATGGACTTCTTCAAAATGCCTACTTACACCCACTCCTGCCACAAGTCATGACCAAGGTTTGAAATTTCGGTTTCGGCAGCTATTTCGGTGAAGGCCGAAATCTGGAAAATTTTAGGAAATCTTATATATTTCTCTCCACAATCTCTCATGAGATAAGAGAATCTTAATTGTTGCCATTAAAATAGTAAACATGGCCTGAACTTTAGTAATTAATTGAAGAATGGGAGAGAATTAAGAAAGGGCTGAAATTAGTGGGATTTCGGTTTCGGTCAACCTCGAAACCGAAATTTCGGCATTTCAACCGAAATTTAAAACCCTGGTCATGACTTAAGTCATGAAGAGCGACCTTTCATCCTAGGAGATCAAGTGTTTCGAGTGTCCAAACTACCAATAGCAGGGATCACACTTTGTGGTACCTACCACATGAGAAAAAACTATTTGATTCATCAAACCCTCCTGAAGTGGACTAGTCAATCTCCATTTGTTAACTACCAAAAATCTATAAAGCTACTAAAAAGGTCACTGAACTGAAACTTAATAATCCAGTTCATAGCATGTACCTACCAGGGAGTCCAGCACCACAATTGCGAAAGTAAACCATGAGATGGTTGTTCAAGATACACCTGAGGTTATAAAGTCAAATGTCTACTTCAAAAGACAGTTAAATCTAGTGGACAAAGATCCCCAGCTATAATTAGAAAAAATAAAAAACGATCCCCAGCTATCTAGTTAGAGGCAAAAGAGACCAGCTTTTGGGGAATAATATTGACAGCAACATTTGAATTTGCCAAACCCTCACCCAAGTTCGATTTTTTTTATTTCAATTGTACAAGAATCGCCCAAGAAAATAGCAAAGAGTTCTCAGGAAGGCATCCCAGATAACTACAAAAGACGCATCAACTTGTGTTGACACCCGAAAGTAAATGCTCAAACAAAATAATAAAATCTTCAAAAGACAACCCACAAAAATCTTTGAGGAGACAACCCAGTGACCAATAAAAATTTTCACCCAATTTGCGAACAAGGTAAGCCTCCAAACCAATATACGTTTCTCACCCATGTCCTATGTATGCCAACATTTGAGAATCTTCAACAACCTACTTAGAATACCCAGGTGACTCCTAATATGTCAAGAAACCGATTCCAAAAGCTAAGAGTAAACTTGCAATGTATTAAGAGGTGATCAACCAACTCGCTCGACTCTTTGCACATGTTCGGCTTAATGCTCTCTTTACTTATTAGGTAATCAACCGTCAGAATCTTATCCAATGAAGTCTTCCACAAGAAAAATGCTACCTTTGAAGGAACTAGAGACTTCCAAACTAATTTAACAAAAAACGACAAGGCATGATTAACCATGAGAACCAAAACAAAAGAACGAACTCAGAATACACCTTTCGCACTCTCTTTCCACATTAGCTTGTATTCATTATTCATTATTCATAGGGTTTCTTCAAGTCGACTCATCAAGTCCGTAAAATAATCCACTTCCAATCATTTAAGTTCCTTCTAAGCCGAATGTTCCATGAGGCTCTTCCTCCCATCATCTCCAAGCACTCCAAACAAGGATGGATCCCTTTATGGCACACCCTCTCGTATAAATGAGGAAAGGAAGTACATAAAGCAGTATTGCCGCACCACTCATCCTCCCATCTGATTCTGTTTCCGGATCCAATTTTGAACTTGATGTTTTTGCTACAGTCCTCAATAATCCATAATCCCCAACTAAGGTGGAGGGAAACGGGTTTTCTAATCATTGTAATCTACTCCTAGGCTCGCCGCTCAGCTTGTGATTGAATAGCACAAAGTAATATTTCTATAGCTTACCCAAAAAAAATATTGAAAAAAGGAAGAAGATGAGGAAAGCATACAATAACATTGGAGCTCCCTAGTCATGTTTCAAACAACATGTTCTTCATTAGCACACATCATCAGAAGTTAAAATATCAATGCTTCTACAGAACCAATTAAAACAAGTTACAAGTCGGGTTTGTTAGAGTCGCACCACTTACTTTTCAAATATGGACTCAACAAATACATCAAACCCAGATGGCATCAGCCTTATCTGAATAGACATTGAACCAATCAAATATCACAACTGCAACTCTCTATATAAAACAACAGTAAAGTCTAAATAATGCGATAGAATGATAAAAAAACATGTATTCCTTCAACAATGTGAAAATTAAACTAACAGGTCTGACTACTCACATTTGTTTGGTTCCAAAAAAGTACACGAGCACTTTCTTCATATCAGTTGAGTAGCCCCACTTCTCTGGTTCACTTACCTGCCACCAGAAATCAAATTGATTAGTGACACAAGCCAAACAACCCTAACCATGGGCAAAAGCCTTGCAAGACAAAAAATCGCGCAATAGAATCACAAAGTAACTAAGTCCTAATGATCTAAAATACAGACGAATGATCCATGGAAGGGTTTGTGAACCAAACAAACTAAAGAATTATCACATTCTTCTCCAATTACTTTCTACATGCCAGAAAATAAAAATAAAAAATTTGGAACATGCAAAAACGAAAGCCATCGCATTCGCAACTATATAAAATAAAAAATGATTTTAAAAAAATGATTTTAAAAAAATGATTTTCTTTCACCCTAATTAACAAAACAATTTCACTGCAAGCAGAAAAAAACGTTTTCTTTCATCGAATATATGTCCTTTGCGAAGAAGACCAAAAGAATAATAACATGCCGATAAAAAAATTAAAACAAAATTTAGAATTGATAGAATAACATGTATATTTGGGTTGCATCAAGGAAGAAGTAGAGACCAAGCAAACCCTAATACCGAACTAACGATTTGAGTAGATACAGATAACAACATAGGATTGAAAAATAACAGAACCCTAGCCAAGCCAAATTCTAGGGTTGGGCACCCAAAAAAACATATTTTTTTCCAGAAAATAGAATACGTACAGTGGCGGGCCAGGCCGGGAACCCTTTGACCTTGGCGAGAACGAGATCTCCAACCTTCCATTTCAGCCGAGCGGCGGCGGCAGCAGCGGATGAAGTTTTGCCAGCACCTCTTCTGCGACTGGGCGCCATAAAAACACAAAATCTCGGTGCTTTTGAACAATTTAGGTCATGCGCTTTGTGAATTCGAAGATGGGGAGATTGGAACAGTGAGGCCGAAATCGCCCGCCTCTCTGATGAGAAAGGGAGCGGTTTCGGACTTTTGAGGGTTTTGTGAGGACGAGAAAAGGAGAGAATTTGCAGGCATTGAAGCAAAAGATCAGAGCAAGAGAGACGGGGAGAGAAAGAGACAGAAAGAGAACCCTAAGAGCGTTAGGAGTTTGTGTTTTCTGTGGAAGAAGCCCATTCACATCCCTTTGATTGAGAATGTACGGATATGTATGTATTCGAGTGATTGGAGTAAATCTTTGACGACGGACCACAGTATGAGCCATGTGGCACGCTCTCAGAGACCACTGACCGAATGGATATTTGGCCCACCTACAGCCCAAAAATCAGCCTGATTAGGGATTCCTGACCATTGGATTGGAGTCCTTTTCATGGGTTTATTTTTAACCGTGAGAATCATGCACTATTTTGGGTAATCACTAATCAAGCTGATTTTTGGTATGTAGGTTTCACCTAGGGATGGCCAAAACATCCATACGGTCAGTAGTCTCTAAGAGTGTGCCACGTCAAAGATTTGTTCGGAGTGATTTATATCTACTCTCTCTTGCACTGTAGGTGTACCGATTAGTCAGAGTAAACCTTCGCTCACAGCCCACAATACGAGCCACGTGGTACTCTTAAGGGCGCTGACCGTATGGATATTTGGCCACTCCCTCGGTGGACCTGCAAACCAAAATCAGACTGATTAGTGATTTACAACCTTTGGATCTTTGCTCCCAAATAATGCTTGAATTCTTACCGTTAAAATCAACCCATAAAAATAACTTCAATGAAAGGCTTAGAAATCACTGATCAGGTTTATTTTTGGTTTGTAGGTCCACCTAGTGATTGGTCAAACATTCATACGGTCAGCGTCCAGTGTGCCACGTGGCTCTTCTCGTGGGCCGTGATCGGCTTCGCTCACTGCATTACTCGATTAGTGATGAGCGGATTTGGTCGGTCAAGGATTAGTCATGCTTGTCGCCTGTCAAGAACCCAATTTGGAGAAAATTAGGGCATATTGGGAATACTGAAAAATAGAGAAATTTTTCAAAGCAGCAATCATGCTCCAATGATCGCATGATACATATACCCATGGTTTTAAAATCGGCCGTTTAAACGGTAACGCCCCGAGCCCGTTTCTGTTAAATCCATTTAAACACGTTTTATTGGTTTTGAAAAAAAAAATGGCTGTTTTTTTTGTTTTAACGGCCGTTAATTAAATTTGTTTAAACGGCCGTTAAAATCGTTTAAACAGCCGTTTAATTCAGAAAAAATTTGTGAAAAAAATGGCCATTAAATCCATTAAATTCTATTTTTTTTTAATTTCAAAATTTGAATTTCAGCGCCATTTTTTCCGTTTTTCCGTTAAAACCCGTTTAATTCCATTTTTCCCCTTTTTTTTTTCATTTTTGCCCCTGGCCGTTCCAATCCGTTTAAACGGTAACACCCCCAGTCCGTTTAACGGTTAAAACAGCCTCCTTTAAACCTTGCATATACCCATAATTACTTTAAAAAAAAAACACCTAAACCCCAAGTATACGTGGCGTGCGATCATTGGGCAAATAATAGTCACTTCAAAAATCATACAGCTTCAAAAACCCTACCTGAGTAAATAGACCTCTCCCACAATTTTGCACCCATGTTATTCTGGTTCATTTGGATGACGGTGCAAATGACAATGCCCAGAGTGAGCACCATACAAACACATGGAATCACATTTCGATGATGGTGCAAATGACAATGCAAGAGAAAATCTTTGAAGGGGTCGATTTTTGAAGCAGCAAAGCAATGGCCAATCACATGGCTCCACAATCTACTGTTGCTTTGGTACAAACCCAAAAATGCTTTTTGAAGAGCAGATTGTGAAGCCATGTAATTCGCCACTGCTTCGCTGCTTCAAAAATTGGCCGCTTCAAAATTTTTCTTCAAAGTGAACACCGTTCCAACACATGGAATCACAACCCACAGTAGGAATTCAAGAAAGGAAAAATATAACAAGCTATAGCTGACTCTTTTTAGCGTTTTAGTACTAAAAAAATGGTTGAATCCAGCTACTAGAATCACGCCTTAAAAAGTACAAAAATTCTAATGGCTAGAATTACCAATCAGGTCCGAT
Source organism: Euptelea pleiosperma (assembly GCA_035048495.1). Classification (NCBI taxonomy): domain Eukaryota; kingdom Viridiplantae; phylum Streptophyta; class Magnoliopsida; order Ranunculales; family Eupteleaceae; genus Euptelea; species Euptelea pleiosperma. The sequence continues at coordinate 31,211,034 of CM068546.1, forward strand.
TTTTGGTATGTATAACCACAAAAGGGTGGGCTAAACATACATGCAGTTGGTGGGCCCAGATGGCAGCGGTGAGTAACAAATGTGTTAGCTGCGGAGACATGTTCGAAGTCCCCTCCCAAAATACCTGGTGGTGTAAGCTTTTTATGGCCCACTGACTTTTTGGATGTTTGGTTCACTTCTTGATGGACTAAAGATCAAGGATCGGTCCAGTTACCAACATTTTTTTACGAACACCTTGGTGTACCCTCATAGAAGATGAATCAGTGGCTGCTTTTTTGGTGAGGACGACCTCTATGATGAGGAGATCATCTTCACAAAAATTCAAATCATTTTGATATTTATATAATGGTTTCGAAGTTGAAGAATTATGGACCTTCAATTTTCACCATGTAACTTGAAAACCACATTTAACGGGGTTAAAAATTTCAGAATGGGCTGATTTTTTGTTGAGGTTATCTACACAGTGAGGAGATCATCATCACGAAAAACCAGCCATTGATTCATCTTCTATGAGGGTACACCAAGGTGTTGGTCACCGGAACCGACCCAAAGATCAAATATCATTTAATCCGTGATTTCTAGCCCTTGGAATTAGCATTTTAATAGCATAATTTTTAGTAGTTGGATTTGAGCATTGTTTTCTAGATGCTAATATATAACCGTGGAGGATTACAAAAATATATATATAACCGTGGAAAATGATATTGCACGGAAAATTGTACAAAAATATGTGCGGTTTCAAAGCCATTGACCACTGGATTCAAGAGTTACACAGTCCATGAGGCAATAACTGCGTGGATATCTTGAATTCAACAATCAATGGCCTCAACCGCACGTATTTTTGTCCGGTTATCCGTGGAAAAGCACAACTCTATAATAGTAAGAAATCATCGATCAAGCTGATATTTGGTATGTAGATCCACCACAAGGTGAACCAAACCTCTGTTACCTCAGTGGGCCCGTAAATGAGCTCCCCAATATTGAAGTCCCCAATGGGTCAGAAGCCTCTCAAAGTTCCACTTGATCACACTCTCAGGGTTACCAGTCCTCACCCCGTGAACTTGGCAGACCCGCACAGCAAAAATCAGCATGATCGGTGATTTCTAGCCATTCGATTTGACACTTTTTAATCATAGGCTTGGAACCAACCCATAGGACTGTTAATGAATCCCATGATGAAAAAGTGCTCAAATCCAACAGCTATCGATCATGCTGATTTTTTGTATATAGGCCCACCAAAATTTGGGTCAACCATTCATGGGTCAGTGGGCTCAAAAGAGTGTGCCATGTGGCATTCCGAAGGACTTCTATATCAAAATTCTGACACAGAGTTGTATCATAGAACAGTTCTCGAAGGCAGTATGAAGTTGCGAACTGAGTTTTGGGGTCCGTCCAATTGAGTTTGTGTGAAGAAAAACTGCTCTGTGAACGTCGCCAGAATATAACACGTGGCGCACTCTTTTGGGCCCAGTACACTATGAACGTTTAGCCCATCCCTGTATGGACCTACACACTAAAAATCAGTCTGATTGGTGATTTGTAGCTGTTGGATTTGAGCCATTTTTCATTATGGTTAGAGCTCATTCATAGGCCTGTTCAAGAAGCTCATGATGAAAAAATGTTCAAATCCAATGGCTAAAAATCACCAGTCAGGCTATTTTTTCGTGTGTAGGTCCACAAAGGGATGGGCTAAACATTCATAGGGTCGGTGGGCCGGAAAGAGTGTGCCAAGTATTGTATTCTGGCGATGTTTTGCATATATACTAGTTTTTTTTTCCGAGTGAGGGTATTCCTTAATCCTTATGTTTTTTTGGGGACAACCTCACATGGGCAAATGAGCTTTTTGGTTCAATGTAATTAGGGTTGCAAACAGGCCTAGCCAGTTCAATGGGCTTCAAAGCTCAAACTACGTTGGCCCATAATGTTTTGGGTGAAGACTTTTAGGCCCAAAAGGAAATGCGGTCAAGCCTAATACAATTCGCCCATTTTGAGCTTGCTAGTGTTTTAGTGCATGTGTTCAATGGATATTGCTATGGCCATCAATGAGCTGAACAGGCCTATCAATAGATGGGCTTGGGCAGCATACTTGACCCGTGGGTTGAGCCTTGGTTAGAATTTTTTAACCCATCGTAAAACTGGACCGGCATGGACTGGCATCTATCCAACCTAAAACCCGAACTGTTAACCTTAGTCACTATGAGAATTCCATTCCATGACCTCCCTATTTATTATACTCAAAGGAGGTGGATAAGCGTAGGTAAGATTATAAGCTTTATGATTGGCCTCGTTTGGATTGTCTTGTTTAAGTGATTTTTAGGATACTGGTAGATGGCCCGAGCCTACAGCACTCCCCGACAAAGTATTTGCCAAAATCGGTTGGGAATTAATCTCAACCACTGATATGAAGCATAGTGGATCTCAACCACTCTTTATTGACGTCAGATAAGATAAGAGGGGGTATAAGACAACTGAACTCCCATATTATATAGACTAGTAAATGGCCTGTGCCCACGGCACTCTCCGACAAGAGCGTTTGCAAAAATTGGGTGCCTTCGGCACTCAGACAGTATAACGGACTGGGGGTGATACCGTTTCTTCCGTTATAACGGCTGTTATAATGGCTTGTAACGCACGTGAAAAATAGAAAAAAATGGGAAAATAACGGCAATAATTGAAAATAACAGCACTAAAATTTAAATTTTGAATTTCAAATTTGTTGCGTGCTGTCTGGGAGTGACCAAATAAATGAGGGGGATTGAGTAGCTGAAATCTAACCGTCCACATTAGATGGATGGATTTGATCTCAACCACTCTTTATCTTATGAAGCAGGATAAGATAAGAGATAAGAAACTTTCCCAATTTTGTTATATAGACTAGTGGGTGGCCCATGCTCATAGCACTCCCCGACAAAGCATTTGCCAAAATTGGGTGTGAGTGGCTGAGATACACGGTCCATTTGAGGTGATAAGATCTCGGCCATCCTTTGGGAAGCTAATAATAGGGGGAGAAGTGGGGAGACAATTTCCCTGTTTTGTTATATAGACTAGTGGGCGGCCCGTGCCCACGGCACTCTCCAAAAAGCATTTACCAAAATCGGGTGTGAGTGGCTAAGATCCACCATCCAGTTGGGGAATAAGATCTTGGCCCTTCTTTGTTGAAACCGGATAAGATAAGACAAGAGATAAAACAACTTCCTTGTTTTGTTATATAGATGGGCTATCCAAGATATGACCCATTGACTGCATTAAGGAACAAGAACGACATCTAAAGTACCGATTGGGTAGGTTGCACCTCATGAGATCTACAACAAATTCGATGATCTTAATCATACGATCTAGGACTTTCTTTTGAATCTATTATTAACCATTAGTAAAGGTCATGGTCATCCATCAGGTGGATCTTTTGTTAAGGAGATGTACTCAATGGACCAAACTGCCCTATATGGGAACTACACTCGCACGTTTGCCTTCTTACCCATGCAAGGGGAATGAACTATCCCTTTCAATACTCTGGAGCCAAGAGGTTCTCATTGTCGATGTTGTAAAAATAAGAGGATGAGACCTTACATTTTATGAGTCCCACCTAAGAATGTTGTGTATCAAAATTCAATTTGACGGTCAATAATTGAGGCAAACAGTCTAGAAAAAGGATGGTAAATCAAACTGTTGCAATCATCCAACCAAGGTGATTTTTTTTTTTTTAACATAGCATTGTGAGACCCCACGGTTTAAAATCTAGTTTCGGGGGTTTGTGTTTGGTCAAATAAAAAATTGAGACAAACTCTAAAACGAAACGAAATGATTTTGAAACATTGAAAAAAATGGCTAAACGTGTGAAACATTCCCAAAATTATGCATTTAATTCATATATAATTTTAAAAACGATGTTTGAAGTAATTAAATGATTCTTAAAATCATGTATTATAAAATTATATTTTTTAGAAATTTTTTTTAAATAATTAATAAAATTGTCGTTTAGGACCTAAATGATAATAACTTTTTTCAAATCCGCACAAAATTAACAATGTTCGAGTTTGCCCTCTACCGTTTTGGCTAAACTCGGAAATGCCATGCAAAAGGTGTTGAACGCGCATCTACAACAACCGTACGCAAGGATCCTTTTCAGTAAAGCTTGATCTTGTAGGCTGTAAAGTAAACCATCTGATTACAGATGAGAAGATCGAACGGTTAGGAGATGAGAAAATCACTATTCTATTTTAATTTAAGTAAAGCTTTGCTGACCTCTACAATATGAGTCATGTGGCACATTTTTAGTGGACAATGACCGTATGTATTGGAATTATTCATGATTTCCAAACCAAAAATCATCTTAATTAGTGATTTCTAAGTGTTGGATTGGAATCATTTTTCATGGGTTGACTTTAACCATGGGAATTTGAGCATTATTGACCATTATTTGGGGTACAAGGATACAAAGGTTTGAAATCACTGATCAGGCTGATTTTTGGTCTGTAGGTCCACCTAGGGATTGGCCAAACATTCATATGGTCAGTGTCCTCAAAGAGTGTGCTACGTGGCTCATATTGTGGGCAGTCAGCGCCTTCGCTGACCATCAGCAGTTGGTGAAGTTTTACTCTTTTTTGGTGACAAGGATATTCTTTCTCACTCCATGTATAACAGTCTAAAACAGAATAAAACTTAGATGACAGGGCACAATATTAGCCACGTGAAACACTCTTAGAGGACTCTAACTGTATGGATGTTTGCCCAATCATTAGGTTGACCTACAAACCAAAATCAGCCGGATTAGTAGTTTCTAGGCGTTGGATTGGAATTGTTTTCATGGGTTGATTTTAACCGTGTAAAATTTGAGCATTATTGACCATTATTTGAGGTATAAAGATCCAAAGGTTTGAAATCACAAATCAAGCTGATCTTTTGTTTGTAGGTCCATATAGGGATTGGAAAAACACCCATTCGGTCAGAGTCCTCTAAGAGTATGCCACGTGGCTCCTATTGACCTTGTCATCGGCCCTGTCATCAAAGTCTTACTCTCCAAAACATTCAAGGGGTACAAACAAAAGAATGAAAACCTATGAGGTTGCAAAGTTTTGGAAGGCTAAATGTGGGCCCCTTCCGGATCGGTCCAATCCAAAACGGTATCGTCCCAACTCAGGGCGAGACAGAGCCCCAGAACGGGATGGGCCGAGAGTTAAGAGAATGAGGGCCTGTCTGGATCATTCTTCGTGCGCAAAGAAGAGATATTTTTAAAGCACTTTCGTGCAAAAAACTAAAAAAATACATAAATCTTGTTTTAGCTCAAAACAAAAATGGCGATCTTGCCGGGAACTTTTAGATCTTTTGGTGGGGTCATTCTCGCACGTCCTGTATGAGAATGGAAGGCCGTCCATCGAGTAAAACTTGCCTAACCACCGACGTCACAGAAGTTGACCACCCATAATATGAGCCACGTAATGCACTCTTAGAGGACGCTTACAGCAAGGTTTAAAAAACAGCCGTTATGACGAAAATAACGACCGTTATAACAGATTTGGACCTAACCCGTTACGTTATGGACTGTTAAAACGCTAAGAAAATAACGTCCGTTATAACGAAAATAACGGGTGTTATTTTCTGGAAAATTTTGTGAAAAAAAGGCCGTTACTTTTGTTATTTTCTATTTTTGAAATTTTAAAATTTGAATTTCAGGGCCATTTTTTCCGTTATTTTCCCATTTTTGCCCCTGAGCATTTTTTTTTGTTATAACGGAAAAAACGGTTACGCCCCCAGTCCGTTATACCGTTATAACGGTCCCCTTTAAACCTTGGCTTACAGTATGGATGTTTGGTCAATCCCAAAGTGGACCCACAAACAAAAAATCAGCATGATTAATGATTTCAAACCTTTGGATCTTTGTACCCAAATAATGGTAACTAATGCTCAAATTCCTACTATGAAAATGACTTCAACTAACACTTAGAAATCACTGATCAGTCCATCCAGGGGAGTAAAACTTCCATCGCACGAAATTGTAAATCACACAAAACACAGCCAATGAGTTCACGGCACGCACACAAGTGCTTTTGCAACGTACCCATGTGTTTTTGCTTTTTAGGTGTACATGCCGAGAACTCATTGGCTGTGTTTTGTGCGATTTACAATCCCATTGTGACAGAAGTTTTACTCCCATCCAGGGATTGGCCAAACATCTATACTGTCAGTGTCCTCTAATAAATTACCACGTGGCATGTATGGTGGGTGGTCAGGTAAGATTTACTCCCGTTATACAGTGTACTGATTGATTCAACCCTTTTTTTCAATCTTTGGTGGGTCTCGTCAATGGTGGGTCCAATATCTCACGTGCTTCGCGTCCTATACGATAACGGGAGACCGTCCATAGGTGTACTGAGTCTACTGACAGATTCCTGCTTTTGCTATCAGTATTTTAGTCTTACCTCCCTGAAATTGCAAAGTAATTAGTAACACCCCTTTATACTTTCAAACTTCAGGAATACACCCCTTGACCTTGTTTAACAATCATTTGACCAACGTAAAAACATGACATTCATCATGCCCCTCTTAATGTATCTATGAAAGGACCAAAATATTACAAGTACAACGCTAACAGCACGTGATTCAGGTCCGTTTTAGCTAAAGTCAACCACCGTTAAACTAAGTCAAGGGGGTAATCCTAAAGTTTGAAAGTATAAGAGGTATTGAGTAAAACTTTGATGACAGTGCGCAATATAGGCCACGTGGCACACTCTTAGAGGACTCTGACCGTTGGATGTTTGCCCAATTCTTAGGTGGACCTACAAACCAAAAATCAGTTGCAAACCTTTGGATCTTTATACCTCAAATAATAGTCAATAATCCTAAAATTCCCACGGTGAAAATCAAACCCATGAAAATAACTCCAATCCAAAGCCTAGAAATCACTAATCAGGCTGATTTTTTGTTTGTAGGTCCCCCTAGGGATTGGCCAAACATCCATACTCTCAGAGTTCTCTAAGACTGTGCCACGTGTTTTATATTACGCGCTGTCATCAAAGTTTTACTCGAGCTATTCCTATAAGGGTCAGCCTGATTAGTGATTTAGAGGCGTTGGATATTTGAACCTCAAATACATCTCAAATTCCTACAGTAGAGATTAACTCATGAAAATAAGTCCAATCCAACGCTTATTAGCCTGGTTTTTTATTTGTAGGTCCACTTAGAGATTGCCAAACATCCATTCGGTTAGACTCCTCTAAGAATGTGCCACATGGCTCATATTGTGTCCTGTAACCGGAGCCTGTCATTTTATGGCGGTAACTGGAGCCTGAGCCTTTACTATGTAGTTTCAATTTTCAGGGGGGTAAGTGGACATCAATGGTGGGTCCCAATCTCGGACGTGCGTCGCATCCTATTGCTATCACTCCTATATGAGAAAATCACTCCTATACGAGAAAATGAGAAACCGTCCATGGGGTGCACTAAGTCAACATGGGATGTCCACGTGCCTCACGTGTAATCTCGAAAAATCGGCCGAGAAATTGAGAATCCAACTTATAGACCAACTCTATTCCACCAAAAAAACCTCCCAGTCAAATCGCGTAATCATAGTCAACATTAGCTGGCCACAAAAAGTATAAAACCTCATGCTTCGACCCCCGCCGTCGCCAAGTCCTCGTTCATCTCTCTCTCTCTCTCGCTCTCTTAGGGCTTATGCTGAGTAAATAAGAAAAGAAGACCATTGTGACCATGTCTTCTTCCATCAATTTGCAAACAAAGATCCCAAATTTCAAGGGCAGTTTGGTCATCGCAAGGAAAAGCTTCATCCAAGTAGCAGTCCTCCCTACAAAAACCAGACCGTTTACAAACTTTACAAGCAAAACCCAAAACCTCCTGCAACTCATGAATCCAACAAGCAAAGATCCCCCAGTACTCCACAGGAAGATCTCACATCGAACAGGAGATGAAGAATCGGTGAAGGAAACTAAGGTTTTGATGCAGAGGCTAGAGACAGTAGGAGAGAAGATGAGGGTGATGGAGATGGAGAAGATGATGGTTAGAGCAAAAGGACAGATTTCAGATGAGGAGAAACAAGTTGTGGAGGAGATGAGTAGAGAGATTGTTAACAAGATTTTTGAGAAACCCATTCAGTATTTGAGATGTGGGGATGGAAAATTGGAGGATAGATTAAAGGATTTGAATTTTTTTGTTGGGATGCTTGAACGTTCATGTTTGACGGAAGGGGAAGGGAGAACGAAAGGCAATGGGTGCTTGAGAAATTCTCATCCATGAAATATTTTTCTTTTTGTACCATTACCGTGAACATTTAATTCAAAATTCAATTTATTTCATTCATATACGTGTTTTCTTGATCATCTGCAATTTAAGACTCTAATTACAATCTAGGGGTTGGAACTGTTTGATCAATGGATGGGACTCTGATATGTCAGAATAGTGACCTAATTTGATGATCAATCTCTGCATTGTTTTTTTGTTTTCCGTTGCGACGGTATAACAGACTTGAGGTGTTACGGTTTTTCCGTTATAACGGATTGTGACGCAAGGGGGGAAAATAGAACTAATGGAAAAAAAAACCGCTAAAATTCAAGATTCAAAATTTGGATTTCAAATTTTCAATAAAATTTATAACTGAAATAACAAGTGTTCTTTTAACATTTTTTTCAAAAGATAACGTTCCTTATTTAAGAAAAAACGACTGTTTTAACGAAAATAATGTACGGCTGTTATTTTCTGGGTCTTAAAATGGTACATAACGTAACTGTAACCGGTGGGGTCCGAATCTATTATAACGGTCGTTATTTTTGTTATAACGGATGTAATTTTCGTTTTAACAACCATTTCATAAACCAGTGGAGGAGCGGCCTCTTTATACGATAGAGAATCAGAGACCTACCCCTTACCGGGAGCTCGGGTTGACCCCTCTAACCCGACCCAACCCGCCCGAGTTACAGCCCTAATTTAATCTTATATCTAAATACTGTATTTTTACTTAAGAACCATCAACAACGTAAGGCACTAGTTACCGGCCTAAAATTACAGGCTCCGATTATAGGACACAATATGAGCCACGTGGCACACTCTTAGAGGACTCTGACCGTATGGATGTTTGGTCAATCCCTAAGTGGACCTACAAACCCAAAAGAAGCCTGATTAGTGATTTATAGGCGTTGGATTGGACTTATTTTCAGGACTGGGACTTTGAGCAGGTCCACCTAGGGATATGACAAACATCCATACGGTCATAGTCCTCTAAGACTGTGCACCTTTTGTTGACGTCATTAGTGACATATTTATCATTGTTGTGACTTGTGACTCACTTGGGAAGAGTAAAACTTCTATCACAAGAGATTGTAACCAATGAGTTCTCGGCACGTACACAAGTGCTTTGCAACGTACCATGTGCTTTTGCTTTTTGAGGTGTACGTGCCGAGAAATCATTGGCGGTGATTGTGTGATCCGCAATCCCATTGTGACAGCAGTGTTACTCCTTGGTAAAATAGGTCGGTGGCAGCTTTTGGAGAACATTTACTCTCTGGAGCATTTTCCCTGTGGACTGCATGAACCACACCACCTGGCACACCCTTTTAAGATCCACTGAATCTTGATTGATTGGCCCACCAATTAATGGACCTACACACAAAAACCAGCCTTATAGTGATCTGTAGCCATTGGATTCAAACTTTTTCATTGGGTGATATCTAGCCGTTAGAATTTAAACCTTTTTTTTTTCGGATACTGCTCTTAGAATATAAATTTTGGGAATGGCGGGAATCACGATTACCATCAACGGTCTGGACCCAGGGACGACAGGGCTATAAGGGATGATGCTAACACTTCAATTTCAAAGATCTACGTCAAATTAAATTGGCCCTCCAGGAGATTTGAGTTAAAAATTAAAATAGATTATCCCGATGATCTGGGTTTGTAACGTAGGAAATCTAGTTCTCAACAAAAACATGACTAGTAGGTGAAAACCAAACTATATGCACGCTTTTCAATGTACGTGTGATATGCACGCTTTTCTACTGTACGTGTGAATTTTTGATAATATGCCATGCATGTTAGGCCACATGTAAGCCCGATAGAGCCTTAGGGTTGGGCGCGGGTTGGATTGGCCCTTCAAGATTTGGGTTGGGCTTAGGCTTGGATTTTGACAACCTGATCAAGATCGGATTGGACTCGGGCTGAAGCTTTGGGCAACATGACCCAACCTAAGCCGACCATACACCACTGTAAGTATAAATGTATTAAACCGATCAGATTGGGATGAGTTGGAAATTCCAGGCCTGACCTGGGATTGGGATTGGGCTTGGGGCTCACAACCTTGAATATCGGGTTGGGCTCGGGTTGACCCCCAACCCTGATCCAACCCACCCAAGTTGCAGCCCCAATAGAGCTGTCAATGTATTTGGTCACCCGAAGATCTGATCTGAGAACATCAACCTAGCAGGGCCGGCTCAACCACAAGGCCAGTAAGGCGGTCGCCTTGGGCCCCATGTGAGAGAAGGCCCCCAGCCCAGGTGAGAGAAGGCCCCAGTTCACTAACCGCATGGATGTTTAGCTCATCCCTTGTTGGACGTACAAACCAAAAATTAACTTGATTGGTCATCTCTAGCCATATATTTTAGTACCTTTTAGAATTTGATTCTAGCCATTGGATTTAAGCATGCGTTTTGAGTAGTAAATCCAATGGCTAAAAATCATCAATCAAGCTGATTTTTAGTGTGTTTATGCACCAATATGTGGGTTGAACATCCACACGGTCATTAGGAACAAAAGATGATCTATGTAGGGTTGCAAGAGTCCTCTGCGTGGACTGCAACGGAAGTCATGTTCATCTAAATTTTTTCAATAGCTTTTGATTATAATAGTTGTTAAATAAGATTTTCTACCACACAGAGAGTTAAAATTTTTAATTAATACCATATATTAATGGGTCACGATGGGTGGACAACCATTTTGGCGCACCCATATAGAAGATGAATCAATGGCAGATTTTTTGGTGAGGATGATCTACTCACCATATAGATCACTCCCCCAGAAAAATCAACCCATTCTGAAATTTCTAACCCCATCAAATATGGTTTTCAAGTTACACGGTAAAAATAAACGGTCCATAATTCTTCAACTTCTAAGCCAGTCTACGAATTTTGTGAGGATGATCTCCTCATCATAGAGATCATCCTCACCAAAAATTAGTTGTTGATTCATCTTCTAAGTGGGTACGCCAAATAGCTGTCCCCCGATCTTGATCCTATATTAATATATTAAATATTAAAATGCCTCATATGGAGTTTTCGCCTTAGGCCTCAACTTGCATCGAGACGGCCCTGCAACCTAGAAACCGTGATCTGATGAGTTATCAAATCAATTCTGGATCAACGTTGATATAATCCGATAATAGCCCAATCCGATCAAATAAGTTCTGATAGCTTATCAGATTGAGTCTAGACTCTAGGCTTAAGAATCATGATCGATAAGCTATTGAATTGGTTCAGGATCATCCCCGGTCCAGTCTAAGCCTGATTCATTGACATCCCTGATAGCTTGTGTTCTCAGCTCTAACATATCCAACCGGTGGTCATGCCCACCAATCGATGGATAATGGCCCTTTATATAAGACTCGTGATATTTCACCTCCAAATACTCTTTTTGGTTGTCGAAGAATTTGTAGATATAGACGGAAGTCCATATATTCAATGGTTAAGATCAACCGATCAAGTTGTTTTTTGAGCTCCACACATTACGCAGCGTTACGCAGAATAGATCAGATCCGTCGCACATTATACATTGAATAAAATAATATTGTGTACTTAAATGTCAACCCTTCTCCTACTCTCATTAACCACCGTCTAATCAATGGGCCCTACCCAAGGGAAAATTTTATTTTGCCCCCACAAATTGTGCAAGCACCATGAGTAAAACTTCACTAACCGCCCACGCTGACTGCCCTCGATGACCGATCACTGATCATGCTGATTATTGGTTTATAGGCACGTACAAACATCCATACAGTAAGCATCCTCTAGAAGTGTACCACGTGGCTCTTATTGCTTCCCCTACCTAAGATATCTCCTAAACCAAAAGTTAACATGATTCGACGGTTTGCTCCACTCATTTTGCTGTATTCACCTGCGCGGTCGATACACAAAGATCGAATGGTTCTTTGTTCATTCGATTTTAATTTGTCGTGTCGTAAATTAAATGACGGTGCATGACCCAACTCGCGTGACACGTGTCGACTTCTCTTATATAATGGTCATTTTCCTGTCTATATTACCTAGGTTCCCAGGAAGCCTGGGATGATATGTTAGTGGGCGCCACGCGTACTTGCTTCTCAGTGCATCTCCCACGCGGCGCATTATTAGAGGTTTACCACTTCTCTGAATTCCAGTTTCACCAACGCGCATCATTTTCCCTTGTCAACGCGCATCCGCATCCGTGCGGGGTAGGTGTTCGCATGTTTGAAATGACATTTTTACCCTTGTATTTTGGTTTTATTTACAAGGGCAAGGTCAGGTAGGACAAGTCATTCTGGACAAAATTAACGTTACTTTCGGACAGAAACGACCGAATGATTCGAACTTCGAACTTCGAACTTCGAAAAACTTTCCTCTCTCCTTCTCACTTTAAAATGCAAAGCTTTTTCTTCGTCCATACCGGGACCACGTGACGAGATCGATTAAAAAAGCACCATATAAAATAATACAAGTTTAAAAATAAAAATAAAAATTAATATACGTGTACGTATCAGATGCATCCACGTATGAGAGCACAAAGTATAATCCTATTTTGATATACCAAAGAGCAATTCTGGAAACACGTGTCAAAAGTCCTACCGGGATTCGACACGTAGGAGTGGAGATATTTTGAACAAGAAAAGAGATATTTTCGAATCCTGGCTGTGCTCGTACACGTGGCGTAAGATATCTACTTTCATCCAACCGCTGACGTTCGACGCCGGATTCGATATCACAGGGGTTTCGCGAAATGCTTCGTCAATACGCGTCCTTGAGCTTGTCTAAGCATGACACGTGTTTCGTTCCTAGAGTTAGATCATTAGCGGTTAAGCAACCACTGTGCAACCGACACGTTTACAACTGTTTCTAGAGGGATATATAAGCATCGAAAAAACAATCGAGGGTCTCGAGAGATTTTAGTTTTGCCGGAATGAACGTAGACCAGAGGCCGAGACTTAATTCACAGAGTGACAATTCCGGGTCAAGCGACTCGGGGATACTCAACGAGCGGATACTCATGTTAGTCTTCGAATCGATCAACTGGGACCCACACATCCTGTGTGTAACGGCGTGCGTTAGCCGGAAACTCCGAGCAGTGGCTAAGAGACTCTTGTGGAGGGAGCTATGCGTATCGCGAGCGCCGCACATGGTAGCAGCATTGGTGAACGGTGCGCCGAACGGCCGAGTTGGGGGCGGATGGCACGCGCTCGCTAAGCTTTTACTTTTCTGCTGTGGCTGTCAGTCGAGTCGACACTTCCGAGTTGACCGAGCTTTGCCGGGTCATTTTTTGAGGGAATCTCGTTTTTCGAAGACGTCAGGCCGGAGTTTCTTAACGAAGAAATGTCAAGGAGATTTGTTGTACGTTAGCGATCCATGTGAGGAGCACACACTTGAGGATAGCGAGGACGATTTGGGTGTTTACAGAGGGATATTTAGGGGATTTTTGAAATCAAGAACGAGAGCTTGTTTGATCAGACGGCAGGTAGAGCTCGAGGAGCGGGTCCGGTGTCCTTACTGTGGGGCCCGCGTTTGGAGTATGACAACGGCTAGACTTGTACCTAGAAGTGCTTCTAGGCGGCTTGGGTCTCACGAGGGGAGTTTGGAGTATTTCGTGTGTGTCAACGGACACTTGCACGGAACGTGTTGGCTCACACAGTTATCGTCCGATGAGGATGAGGATGATGAAGATGTAGGTGGTGGGGTCCGTGGAGTAAATGGTGATGATCATAAAAAGACAGGACGTTCGGACAATGGGAGACCGAGTTCGAGTGAGGAGAACGTTGGGGATCGGCCGGCAGTTTGATTGGTTTGTCAGTGTCGGTGGTGGTGGGGTCAAGTGTTTGATTGGTCAATCCAAGTGATGACATGGATGAGAGAAAATGATTTGAAGCTGCTGATGTGGATAATCCAATTCCGTTGGGATTTGTTTGTGTGTGACGTTAGACTAGGAAACGACATGCGGGACCTCTTGTTTCTTTCTGTATCTGTTTATTCAAGTAGCGTTTATTTATTGTGTTTCATGTTTCTTTACGAGTTCGTGTGATTCGCAATTTCGCATGGTTTGCGCGCACGTGTGCATTTAATTTTGATTTTTTTACAAGCAAGAGAAAATAGACGGCTAAGATCTCATCAATTTCTTTGGTATCAAATCCACTTTAGTTAGATATGTCAGTTTAGCATTTTTCATAGAAAGTAAAGAACTGTGCTCAAGCGAGACCGTTCTCTGTTTGGTGCAGCTATAACTGTTGCAGTATACGTGGTCATCACATGTAAATGGATGATTTAGATTCACCCAGTACCCTAAATCCTAACGGACTGGGTTTTCCCCATTTCCTACGTAACCCCGGTTCAGTTTTGGGGCTGGTTCGGCTGACTCCTAGCGCGGAGCCAGGATTTTGTTCAAGGGGAGCACAATCCTAGTAGTATATGGTGAGTGTGCTAGATTTTTAAAGGATTAATTAAAGGGTCTGGCTCCGTTGACAGCCCTAAAATGACAGGATTCTGTACCGGACTCGATATATGCCACGTGGCATACTCTTGGAGGACTCTGACCGTATGGATGTTTGGCCAACCTCTAGTGTACCTAAAAACCAAAATTCAGCCTGATTAGTGATTTCTAGACGTTGGATTGGACTTATTTTCTTGGGTTGATCTCAACTGTGTGAATTATAGCAGTATTTGAGCTACAAAGATCCAATGCCTAGAAATAATTAATCAGGCTGAATTTTGGTTTGTAGGTCCACCTATGGATTGGCCCAAACATCCATATGGTCAGAGTCCTCTTAAGAGTGTGCCATGTGGCACATATTTGTGTCCTGTACAGAATTCATTTTAGGGCTGTCAACGGATCCTGACCCTTAATTAAAATATGGGGTGGGTAGCAGTTCTGGAGCTGGTTCGGCATTTCGTTCAAGGGGCACCAGTGGGGGAGTCAGGATTTTGTTCAAGGGTGGGCAACATTGTTTAGGTTTTGTTCCAGGGCGTGCACAAGGGTACTTTTATAAGGTGGGCAAAAGGGTTATTTGAAAAATAAGGACCCCCGCCCATTTTTCGGACCCATCTTGTTGTTCGTGTGCTCGGCCGTCGATTTCAAGAATCTAATGGTGGTTGGCAATAGGCCTTGAACTAGATCAGAATCATTCTCAACGAATCTATAAGAAGTGATTCAATGAGTCTATAAGAACTAGATCAGAATCATTCTCAACGAATCCATAAAGAAGTATCGTTAATTTCTTCACGCGCGTTCTAAGCTCGAAGTTAATTTCTTCACGCGCGTTCTAAGCTCGAAGTACCATTTGTACAAATAAGAATCCGTGGCATCTTGCCTGGGGAAAGGCAACATCCACTACCTTCTAGTGGATGTGCTTTTCAGTTGAAGAATACACACCAATTAATTGGAAAATCCCTAGCCTATGCTGTATCTGCAGCAACACAGGCTTTAAAGGTGTTCTTCCACTGTAGTAGGACACGTACCTAAAAAGGGGTTGGGGGCATTTTTAGGAGTGCGTGTCTTGCATCAGTGAACGCAGTTGCCTGGTCTTGGTGCGGGTACACCATTGCAAAGGCGTGCTCAGTCGATTGACCCTGTCCATCCATTTAAGCAATTCATGGGTTATGTTAAATTTTAATTCTTAGGTCCATGGTATAGAGTTTGTCAAAAATATTCTACATGGTCCCATTGATTGGACGGTCTTGATTAAATGATGTGCACCTTTTTTTTTTTTTGATACTATATTAGTAGAAGAATGTCCACCTAAAAGTCAAGCCAAACTCCCAAGTCCTGCCTTTCATTATGGGAGCGTCTTGAGTGAGATCCAAAATGTCAATGCTCAATCCTAGGGGTGTTAATGGGCTGGGATGGAGTCGATGGACCTGGGCTTAGGTTGTATTTAATAAACCCAGTGAGTGGATGAGCTTGATTCTTAGGCTCAATAACTAATCAGACGCGGCTCAGGTCAAACAAGCCAAGTCTGCTTGGTTCAATGGGCCCGTAGTATATAGTTCATAGTGTTAGGTTGAGATCTGTTGTAGTAAGATCTTTGTTAGAAACCCAATTGATGATAATATACTATTTATGTATAGTATCCATTGTTAAGATAAAAACTAACTAAAAGTCAAAAACTAAGGCTGTGTTTGCTTTTAGCGAAGGCGTGCGCATTGGTGTCGATGTGTGTACCTCGGGCAAAAAAAGTGTATTTGCTTGCACCAATGCACACAACACATAATTCGCACTAGGGCATCAATGTGTGTTGATGCCCAAGTTGCAATACCCCCTCTCTCCCTTGAGAATTGTAACATGAGCCAAATCGCGCTGGTTCCATAAGGTCCACTCATGGTGCATCGCACGGTTAATCAGAATATTTTTCCATCTTCATCTTCGTCTTTTAAACTTATACTAATCCTCGTCAAATCAAGAAACTGATTGAAGCATGACAGCGGTTTTACATTAGGATGGGCCCAAACAAAAAAGTTCATTGGGGTTATGACCCCAGGTTGAAGAAAGGGGCAATTTTATCCTTTCGAAAGAAATTGTGTGTCAATTTGGGTCAATGGATGCTGGACCAAGGTCATAATCCCCCCGGTCTCGTGTACAGTAGTGAGTCAAACCACACTAACAAATGGACCCCACCATGGAGATTTCCTTAGGCTAAAAATCCACGTGATAGGACGATTTTGACCATGTGATCTGTGGACTTTTTTCGGCAAGAAAAAAAAAATCGCCATCCAAGGGAATAGAATAACTTGAATGCTTGATATTATGTGATCATAATGATATTTGTCTCTATATATTTCATAGGTGGGACCCATTAAATGAGATTTCATCCGGCACAGCTATACCAGTCTGTTCTATGAACAAATGGATATTCCATCCCTTGACCATATCTGTCTAGTAAAAGCTATGAGTTGGCATCAATTAAAATAGAAAAACTATATATATCCTCGTCTTCATCGATTATATCCTGGTTTCCGTTATTATATTGAAATTTCTAGAATGTTCCATTTTATAAAAAAAAAAAAAAAATGGCCTATGGAACAGTAAAGACAGGTTATGGAATCTCCAGATCTTATCGTGACGGTCCATCCCAAATCTCCATCCTTTTCCCACCTTTTTTTGGATAATAGCTTGTAAATTCTCTTGCCATTTGTCGTCCAATTATAAATGGAGTATTTTTTGGATAATAAGGTTGGACACTTGGACCATAGTCGGCAATTTTCGTTTAATATGCGTATTTGATATATTTTTAATAAAATATATTATATGTTCCTATTATTCAAAGATTCGGTAAAATTCATGTATTGACGAGGTATCATATTATATCCGTATTAAATGCGTATTATAAATGAATTATTCTCAAATAATTGAAAAAAAATGGTTTTTATATGTAAAAAATGCAAAATAAATAAACCCATTGGTTTTAAAATTTTAATATGTTTTATTTTATTTTATTCTTTGCATAATATTTAGATGTATTTTCGAATGACAAATCTGAATTATACTAGAAATTTTTTCGTTCAATATTTATTTTTTATGTATTCCGAATTGCTAACTACGGCAGGGCCGGGCCAGTTCTACCTTAAGGCCATTAAGGCGACCGCCTAAGTCCCATTGGTGAAAGAAGGCCCCTAGCCCAAGTCTCACTAACCATATGGATTTTTAGCCCACCTCTTCTTGGATTTACAAACAAAAAATCAACATTATTGATTATCTTTAGCCATAGATTTTAGTACTTTTTAGGACATGATATTCTAGCTGTTGGATTCAAACATGTTTTTTGGGTTGTAAATCCAATGGCTAGAAATCATCAATCAAGCTAATTTTTACTGTGTTTATCCACCAAACACCAATAGGTGAGCTGAACATCCACGCAATCAAGGTTTAAAGGAGACTGTTTTAACGGTTAAACGGATTGGGGGCGTTACCGTTTAAACGGATTGAAACGGCCAGGGGCAAAAATAGAAAAAAAAAATGGAATTAAACGGATTTTAATGGTTTTAACAGAAAAAATGGAGCTGAAATTCAAATTTTGAAAAAAAAAAAAAAAAACAGAATTAAATTAAACGGATTTAACAGCCATTTTTTTTGCAAAAAATTTCAGAATTAAACAGCTGTTTAAACTATTTTAACGGCCGTTAAAACAAAAAAAATGGCCGTTTTATTCAAAACTGATAAAATGGTTTTAACGGAAATGGGCTTGGAGCGTTACCGTTTAAACGCCCGTTAAAACCATTTAAACGGCCATTTTTAAAACCATGCACGCAATCATTGGGCCCAAAAAATGATCTATGTAGGGCCACGATTGCACGGGGTCTTCTGCATCTAAATATTTTTCTGTAGTATTTTATTATCAAAAATAATTTTATAGAAATATTTCCTATTAATATAGAGTTTAATTTTTTTAATTAATATAATATATATGAATATATTAAAAATATTAGTTTATTAGGCAAATATTTCATTTCTTCAAAGATATTGTCATCCACAAAATATCCAATCTTATTAGCCACCTTTTTCTGGATAATAATTTGTAAATTTTCTTTCTAGAATCATTTTTTTCCATAATTCAAACAAAAGGAGATGAGATGCTGCCACATGTCGTTGAAACCTAAAATGGGCTTGTTTCTTGGATAATAAGTTGGTAGGATCAGTCCACCGAAAAGTACGGTTGGTGGGGGGATCCTAATATGATTAGCTAACATATCTAGGGAGTAAAACTTCCGTCACAATGGAATTGCAAATCACACAATCACAGCCAATGAGGTCTCGGCACGTACACCAAAAAGCAAAGCACGTTGTACGTTGCAAAAAGCACTTGCGTACGTGCCGAGAACTCATTGGCTTGTGATTGTGTGATTTACAATTTCTTGTGATAGAAGTTTTACTCCATATCTAGGTATAGTAAAATCTAAGAAAAATATACCTAACGTGGCCTAGCATCATCCAGGTTGGGGAGAAAAATTGTACGTGGAGCGCCGCGTAAAATTGTGCCACCTGGTACATTCTTTTCGCCAACCACTTGATGGACCTATATACCAACATTCAATCGGATCCAGACCCGATTTGAGTGAAATGGTATGGACTAGGGCTGTCAATGGATCGGATTTGAGTCGTATCGGTGTTGATCCAAACCTGACCTGATAAGAAAATATGCCGATCTAGATCCAATCCAATAAGAGAGCAGATAACATAATCGTGATCTAGAACCAATCCAATAGAAATAAAAGAATTCCGGACCCAATCTGATCCGATCTAATTCACTGAAGCAAAAAAAGAAATTTTATAATTTTATGATCTAAATTATATATTTTATCCACTCAAAATTGAATTATTATATAAAAAAATACATATAAAAGGGAACTCGGTTGTCTCCCCCTCTTATAGGCTTTGTATATAGATGGCTGAGATCTTATCCGTTATTGGACAATGAATCTCAGCCACTCACACCCGATTTGAGTAAATACTTTGTCGGAGAGTGCCGTGTGGGCACGGGCCACCCAGGCACCCACTAGTATAACACATATCATATCATATATTTATTAATATAATAATATTATTTGTATAGCTATCAGATAGAAAATCGGATCAGCATACATGGTCGACCCAGTACCAATCGATAGGAACATAGATAGTTTCGAACCCAAAATTATCAGATCAGATTGAACTAGAGTTTCGGGTTGATCCGATCCATCGACAACCCTAGTGGGGGTCCCATGTCTCATGATCCATTAGATTGTGATTGCACCATCCAACAAGGACTTTAATTTTAAAAATCAACATAATTTATTGTCATAAATAGAAAATAATTATGGTATTATACGCCTCAACATTTCTTCAAAAATAGAAAGATTTATAGATTTATGAAGGCAACATTATAATTATAACGTTCAAAAAATAGAAAATTTGTTTTCCTCCTACCATTTTTGAAGATATACGACTAGGGCACGACTAATATTTGCTGGAAATAACGCATAGAGTTGACTTTGTTTAGAAATGGCAGCCTGGCAACTTCGAAATACAAGAATATGTCTAGGGGTAATTTTGGAATGATAATATTCAAAATTTTTTTTTTGTCATTTGCTCGTCTCGAACGTACCAAACGTTACAAAAGAGCGTGGGAAAAGCGTAGCTCAATAGAAACGGTTCCGCTCTTGTTGCCGTCCGTCCATCATTTCTGCTTCCTTGCACGTACACAGAGAGACATTAAATTACATAGAACCTTAACACAAACCCTAGTTTTCTGTTCTTTTCGAACCAGAGGAGATTTTTTGTCGGGCTTTTGTTTCTTGAATCCGATTTTCAGAAGATACGCTCTCTCTGAATTCACATTGCGAGGTATTTTTGTTTTCTGATTCGAAATGTTTCTTGGTTTGTTTTCTTGATGTTGGACGATTATTTCGATAAATTTTCTGCTTTTGAGTTAAATGATTTTTAGTATCTATTTTTGTTCTTTTTCTGATAATAAGATGTAGAATATGATACAAGCTAATCTGATGATGTGAAATTATGAGGAATCCACGAATTGAAGAATTTTGGAAGTTTTCTGCTATTTGCTACTATGATTTTTTTAAAGAAAAAGAGAAAAAAGAAAACGGTGTATGTTCAGAAATTAAGCTCTTTATTTATAAGAAGGAAAATGAGATTTTTCTAATGAAACAGAGGCTAAGATCACATTCGGATTGTCGAAGAAATTGTAGGGCAAGTCTTTTAATGTGGTGTCGTATGTTCTGGTGATGACTCCTGGTTTTAAGGCGTAAATCGACTGGTTCTAGATGCAGTTATAAATGGAAGTCGATCAAAGAGTCAGCTTAGTGGATTAAGTCAATTGAGTTTTTGAAGTGTTTCTAGAATAGTTGAAGGAGTTGGAATTAAAAAATCAGTTAATATTAATGAAGTGACAAATTTTATTTGCAATGTTGCAAGCAATTTGAAACTTCATATACTTCATTACTATTAGATGATGATCCGAGTAGAAGTTGATCAAAGAGTTGGTTGAGTAGTACTCAATTGTGTCACAACTGCTAAACTAGATCATCGTAATTCACAAAATCATAAAACTCACAAAAGGTTATGGATTACTATAATCTTTGAATTGCAAGTCACAACAACAACTTGCAACTTTCACAAGCTTAGCAATAGACTAGTTAACAGTAATAAGACGTCATAAAGGCAAGGTTTAAAATACCATTCTGTCTTGCTGTCTCGGTAAGCTAACGGAACAAGACATCTTGACCGAGACAGAACGAGATAATGGAAAAAACGTTGTATGTTTTTACCATTTATACGCATTATAAAAGACACATATATCATAAAATAAACTTTTCAACCAGTTTCGGTACTTAATTTAGGTTTTTGGCACGAGATGATATCCCTCCCCCCCGTATGTATCGTCTTGGTACAGTACCGGAAGAGGTTTTTAATTTCGTTGAAACAATCGAAATTTCCGTTTTGGGCTCTACCGAAATCAAAACACAATGAATTCTATAATTTCGGCTAACTATTCAATTTAAATAGAAAAGGAGATAATTAATACCTTTTCTCCAGTAATTAAGGCATAAATAAAATAACGATTTCCTTATCTTAGGGAGATTGTAGTGAGAGAAAGAGATAAGATTTTGTTCCTATAAATAAGGGATTTTAAATAATCTTTACCAATAACCAAGCTTATTTTTCTAGGATTTTTCCGAGAAATTTCAGTTTCGACCTGGGCCGAAACGCAATTGAAATTGAAATTTAAATCAGGAACGAGATGTGTGAACAAATTTTGAACCATGCATAAAAGACATCAGAATTCATAACACTGTTAATAATATAAAAAAATGGTAGCGTGCCTGTCAGTTCACAAAAAACCCACATGTGTAACTATGTTCACATGATTTAGTAGCAGCTTCTTATTCTCCACGTGCTTTTCATTCAAGTGCGCATGATGTATCTAACTCTGTTGTTTTCCATCTCAAAACTTTCAGGAGGTTAATAGTATTCGACGAAATAAATGGCTAGCCTTTCAGATATTGGTGCTGCAGCAACTATTAATATTATATCTGCACTTGCATTCCTTATTGCATTTGCTATATTACGGCT
This sequence comes from Euptelea pleiosperma, assembly GCA_035048495.1. Lineage (NCBI taxonomy): Eukaryota > Viridiplantae > Streptophyta > Magnoliopsida > Ranunculales > Eupteleaceae > Euptelea > Euptelea pleiosperma. The sequence continues at coordinate 31,233,327 of CM068546.1, forward strand.
TCAACCATTCAATGATAGAGTGTACTTCCCGAAATGGTATCTCAAGGGGATAAGAAGCAGCCCAACACATTCTGGAGCATTTGTTAGCAAATTTGTCAACTTGGACTTCAGAACGTATATAAGGTTTTTGAATTGGATGCCAGCAGCATTGAGAATGCCGGAACCCGAACTTATTGACCATGCAGGACTTGATTCCGCTGTGTATATTCGGATTTACCTCCTTGGGTGAGTTTACAAGATGCAGTTTCTCATATTGACTTCATTTTTCCCTTTAATTCGTTGTTTTTCTTTTTCTTAACATATTGAAGTTAACCTTCTTTTTTAATTGCTTATCTTTGTCCATTTATTCTTTTGTTAAATGAAGGTTGCCTGTACTTTGACAAAAACTACCTAGAGTTGCGAATACGATCTTATGGGAAATGCATGTTTATCCACATGTTCTGTAGAAAGATGGTTGATAATGTTTAACATTACCACTTATTTGAACTGATCGGCATATACATGTATTGCCATATATTTTCCATTGTTACAGATTGTTGGTTTTCGTTTTTCATTTTTCATGGATCACCTAATTGAAGATTTTCATGTACAGCTTGAAAATATTCGTCCCTCTAGCTGTACTTGCTTTTGCTGTATTGGTTCCTGTTAATTGGACCGGTCAAACACTAGAGCGTATTAAGGATTTAACATTTAGTGATATTGACAAGCTTTCGATATCCAATGTTCCGGCTGGATCAAAAAGGTAAGAATTATATTCCTTCTCTAATTATTCCTGTCTTTCACTCTTTTAGGATGTCATATTCTCATTCATCGTCATTGTAACGTATGAAAAATCTTATAGGTCACGTTGCTTTTGTTAAAGGATATTTTTTTACTTATTAGTATATAGTGCAGGTTATAGTTCTATTTCCTCCCAAATAAAGTAGTATCCATCATGCTTTGACCAATTCAATTCTTACAAAAACTTAAATGTGATGCACTTAAGTTATCTACAACATTAGTGTCTATATAATTCAAGTTATAGTTCTGTTTACTCCCGAATTAAGTAGTATTCATCATGCTTTGAACAATTCAATTCTAACAAAAACTTAAATATGATGCACTTAAGTTATTATCGTCCTCCCTTGCATGTAGGATTGATGGAAAAACTACTCTTGGAGACTGAGTTATGCTTCTAAAGAGTTAGTTTTGTTATGAAATAGTCTGTATGGTCAATGTATTAACATGTTGTATTACAATTTTTTTATGCACTTGGTTGTTGAGATGGACGTGTGGAAAGACAAAATTAGAAATGAACGCATTCTTGAAAAATATATGAGTAACCCCAATAGGTGACACAATGAGAGAGTTGATTGAGATGGTTTGGTCATGTACAACGTAGATCAATTACAACACCAGTAATGTGCAAGTCGAAGGTTTTAAAAAGGCGAGGGAAAGGACAAAATGGACGTGGATTGAGATGAGATTTTAAGAAACTTACCTTAACAAAAGAGATGGCTTTAGACCGAATTGAATGGAGGAACAAGATTTGTGCATCTGACTCCATATCGTTTGGATAAGGCTTATGATGATGCACTTGGTCGTGCTATTCAGAGTATTAGCAATGCCATAATATTGCTTGCAATCTGGAAAATGATGATGTCATTGCTAGATTCTTGATTGTCATTGATTTTTAGCATCATTTGGATCATGCTTGATGCAAGACGAGGGAACCCGTTCTGCGATCAGATGACTCGATGGAATCACTCCACCGAGTTTGTAGGAATCGCTCCTCAGGGAAGAATCACTCTTCCATTCCAAGCATCTCACCCAGAAATTTTTGAATCAGTCCAAAAAGAAGATAAATCTCTTCATTAATCATCTCCAAAAAGATTACATCCCCATTGATAAAATCATAAAACTCTAAGTTTCCTAATTCTAATAAAACTAAAGGACTTTCTAAAAGTATTTGAAATTGATTACAACTAGAAATAAGAAAAGAGATAATATTCCTAATTAAAATGAAATTAGTTCTGCCTAATCTTACGGAGTGCGCATACTCTGGCTATCTTCACTGATTTGGTTTAGCTGCAGACTATCATAGTAGAATGCTCCCACATCAATGCTTCTTTATTAGGTGCGGCTCCAACCAACGTTGTTGATGACATAATTAATTTGTCTAAGCCCCCTTTCTTTGGTCAACTACTTCTTAGTTTTTCCTTGACTGAGGAGGTTACTTTGAAACTTACAAACCTTTTGGAAATCATGGTTAGTAGGATCAAGATGAACACGAGTCATGTGCTCATTTGAGAAGTTGCTGAGTTTACTAGATGTGAGATAGGCTCACGAACCTAAAAGTAACTAGCTTATTTTTTTTCTAAGATGGCAAGTTTGCAAGGTTAAATGCATGGATATATATGCTACAATGAAGATAGATGCATCGATAGCCTAGAAATTAAAGTAGCAGATTGGTTTATTAACACATTACACATATATGCTGGAATCTACAATGGCCGCTCTACCAATGGGATAGATAGAGAAGTTCTATTGCAGTTTTAAAATAAGAGTTATACTACAGGGACGTCAGTAGAATTTTCAAAACCATGAGTCATGATTTGAAGCATGGACAATATACCAAATTGAGTGAACATGATTAGGATTTGAGATACCATGCACTTTACTAGAAAATATGTTGCAACAACTGAGAAGAAGTCACATTATGACAAGTGCTTGATTGATTTAAACTCGCCTTATTGATAGTGATGCAAATTTAATGATAATCATGGGTACAATAGAAAGGTTGGTTAGACACTAGTCTCTTTTTCTCAAGGTTTGAAAGATTCATTTGCCGAACTCTGCATTTTTAAGAATGTCGTTCTTCGAAAATATTATTTACATTTTTTGTTGCTTTGACATCTTCATGTTTCTGAAGAATAACACTTCAGCATCAATCTTTTTGAGTCATAACTTACTAAGAGGTCTTAGTTCTATCTACAACATGACAACATTTTCTACCGTTCAGATCTTCTTGCAGGTTTTGTATGATTCTGTCTTGTGCCATGAATGTCAGTGATTTCTGTTTCTATTATGAATGGATGAGTTGGACAATCATGATGGTTTTTTTGTTTCTACTAAGAAAAAGTTTGTTCCCCTACAGGTTTTGGGCTCACTTGGTAATGGCTTATGTCTTTACATTTTGGACATGTTATGTGCTATATAATGAATACAAGAGAATAACTTGTATGAGGTTGCATTTTCTTGCATCTGAAAATCGTCGTCCAGATCAATTTACGGTGAGTTTATTTTGAAATTCCAGAACGTTTGTTTCAGTCTCTTTTTAAAATAGCACGTAACAATGATACATGACACTAATACGAGGTATCTAACATGGTGCCTTTAAGAAGCCCAACATGCAGACACGTACTTACACATGTTTTATTATATAATACTATAGTTATATTCAAATCAAATGTTTGTTTTAATAAACATAAGGAAAGAAATATATGAAAAGTAAAAGAAAACATTTCTATACGCCATGGAGCTATCCAATAACATAATAAATATACGTAGATTTATAAGAGGGAACAACTATTGCTGTGTTTAACAACTTAACAAAGTACTAGAGGACGGAACATACCAACCCCTCTTTAGAAATCATTTAGTTTAAAAAATCATTAAAATAAAGGGTGACACTGTTGTACGTATCAGGATGTGTCAACATATTCGACACTGCAAAAAATCCTAAAATGGCATGTCCTTGTTACACAGACCTCAAGCCATTTGCAGCGATTTATTTATAAGCATAATCACTCCACCCTTGTTATTCTATACTAGGCCTAACGATAGTCAAGGATGTGTTCAATAAAGGTAAAGAGATTTGAAGATAAAAAAGAATAAAGCAAATTCAAGCACACACAATGATGCACATGGTTTACCCAAAATGGGGCTACGTCCACGACAATTCGGCAAGAGGTCAAATTCTCTAATCAAGAATAGAGATTACAAGGTGATTATGAGCTTACCTCCTTAAACTTAATGAAACCCATTAAATATTCTCTACCCAACTCCAACCAAAACCCCACACCATTGCCACACCACAATCCTGCTGTCAAAGCCATTATCACAAACCTGGACAACACCTTGATAGCACCCTTAAACACCTTAGATCTCTAGAGCTAGAGATCTTTGGAGAAGAACCCCCTTACTAGACCGTACACAAGAGAAAACCCCAACTCTACTACACTCTACTAGACCGTACCTAATTCATTTTACCCCCTTTTTATAACTTTGAATGAACTTGCTTCTTTTTTTTTTGTAAAATACCCCTCACAAAGAGGACAATTCCAGAAAGGATAAAAGAGTTGATTTTATATCAGAAACCCAGAAAAAAAACCTTTTTAGATAGGTGCTGCGATGTGCTAATATGAGCTGAACTACTTATAAAGTTGCCTGTTACAAGGTACTTAGTACCAAGATCTTGTATGAAGCTTATTTTGTTACCTTAGTCACCTAATAAGAGGTAAGTGGATTAAATCCTCGTGTGAAATGATATTATATTTTTATATTACCATTTTCATCTAAGAAATGTTGCCTCATAAAGGTATGCCTCTAGTTGGAAAATTGTTACAAACAATGTTTTTAAACTCAGACTACCAGTCTGGGTTAATAGTGATTCAACTGTCAACCCTGGTTTCTAGTTTCGGTCAAAACCGAAATGTTTCGCTATAGGACGAAACTACACATGTTGGACGAAACTGACCGAAACTGATTGAAACCAAGTTTCACCATAGTAAATGTCATTATGGTTTCCCAGGTTTCAAACAGAAACCACCGAAACGTTTCGGTTTCGCCCATGGACGAAACCAGCGACTTTGAACAAAAATAAAACAAAGTGGAAGAAATGAAAATAATATTCCTTCAAAACCTCTAAGTCCCACACACGCACACTCTCTCTCCTTACTCCCCCTAGACAATTTATGGGTGATACTTGGACCACCGGCCCCAAGATAAGGAAATCTTTATTTATGCCTTGATTAATGGAAAAAATGTATTAATTATTTCCTTTTCTATTTAACTTGAATAGTTAGCCGAAATTACAGAATTGATTGTGTTTTGATTTCAGTAGATCCCAAAACTGATATTTTGACTGTTTTGATAACAATTTAAAACCTTGCTGGATGTTGAACTACCAGATTTGTTTTGGGTTGATTACAAGTTGGCAATATCTCTTTAGTTGGTTTCCTAGTTGGGAAAAAAATCTCATGCCATTGTTTTAATCTGGATGTTTGTAATTGAGAAAGCTTGTGAATATGGAAGCTTTTGCATTTGGCTATGCTTGCATGACTTGTCAAGTAGCAAGTGAAGTTTTATGTGCACTGAAACTTATTTTACATTAAATAGCTTCTCATCATTATATTGATTAAGATTACACAATTTGAACATGAATTGAGTGACTTATGGCAAAAATATGGATAGGGTACATTTCTATGGAGGGATTGCTACTTTGGTTTGTTTATCCTTTTTAGGGATGAGCAAAAAGAATTTTAGTAAGTCTTAAGCATTTAGGTTAGGAGTCCTATGTCCATTGATAAAACTTTTAAAATTTTTTTCAACAGGGAGTTTTATTTCTAATAAAGATTAATTAATTCATGTTAAGTTTAGGAAACTTGTGCTCAAAGAGAATTATGATAGTTTATTTTTTGGAGTTGCAATAAGAGATGGAAGGAGGTTGCCACCCCACTCATCTATGAATTCCCATTTACCCTTTTTTCTACACAATGGAATGGAATATAAATTAACTTTTCTTTTAGAGAAGAGCGATTCTTCTTCAGCATAGGAAGTGATTTCCTGACGATTGGATGTGATGTTTAATATGCATAGTGTGCAGCCATGCTTGTGTGAGGTGTGACGCTTCATATTTTATTAGTTCAATGCTAGTCAACCCTATTTGTTAAAAACTTTCTGTGATTTTTTCCGTATAACCTTTGTCATACATCATAAGTTCCTATTATAATTAATTAATGGCTTTCAAGTTTATGGGAACTTGTAAGCTTTTTACATCTACAGGATTTATGGTGGCCCCTTTTATTCTTTGTTTCTATATCAAACGTGCCTGGTTTATTTGGATGAGGACATCGTGATTCTTTTTATCTAAGGTTGATTTAGCTATTAAACAGGAGCAGGTTACATTTCCACTGATTATATATCTCTTAATTATCACTTCTCTGGAAGCACACAACTTCAATTGGAAAATAGAGCATCTCCTTCTTAATAAGGCTGAAAATTGTTTTTCGGAACTTTTCTTACACTTCAAAGTTCCATAGTATGTGTATTTCTACTCGTTGATCTTAGTTGTGTATGCTTCCACATTGATTCCAAAGTCTTTTGCAGGTACTTGTGAGAAATGTTCCTCCAGATCCTGACGAGTCAGTTAGTGAGCATGTTGAACATTTCTTTTGTGTTAATCATCCTGATCATTATCTCACCCATCAGGTTAGTGTTTCTACAAAATAACTCTATCTACTCTTAGTTGGATTGGTTAGAAGAAGCATTTTCATGACCTAGATATATAAAGAGGGGGAAATGCATGGATACATTACTTATCATTTCATGTTATCATATTTCAAAGGCTAACTGTTTTCATCTTTATATATTTTACATTGGAGTTTCATATATCTAAAAGTATTCTTTTTATGCTGCCATTGAATTGTACTTTTTGACTTGTAGGTTGTATACAACGCAAATGCTCTTGCAAAATTGGTGACGAAGAAGAAAAGTTTGCAAAACCGGCTTAACTACTACCAAAATAAATATGAGAGAAATCCCAGCAAAAAGCCAACTACAAAGGTAGTTTTCTTTATTTAATATAACTTCTTTTTTTAACTTTTTCCTTTTTCCTTTTTCATTCTATTTTTCTTTCTTTTGGATACAATTTATTTTATTTTCTCAAAATTCTATATCTTTCAATACACAGTTATAATCTAATTCACCCGTCCATCATCTTATACAAGTAGTTTTTTATATAGACAGGTTTTTGGGGCCTTTGGGGGAAAACTGTGGATGCAATTGACTACTATACTGCTGAGATTGAAAAGTTATTTAAAGAAGTAAGTCTTAACTTCTTCTTTTTTACCATGTGAGTAAGTAAGTCATCATTTAGCACACCTCTATGTGCTGTTTTCCTAGATTCTTCTTTCCTTTCCAGATTTTTTCCATTTAATGTACCTGTGTTTTCCAAACTTCTTATATTATTATTGTTATTACTAGTATATTAATTATTACTACTTTAATATGCTTGCTTGTTGCAAAAAGAAATGTTTTTTGATAATGATATCTCTATGTCTCTTTTCTCAATGATACGAAAGAGAGTATGCATGTTCAATTTAAGGTGCATATTTGAATGTGAGGGAGAATATTATTAAGAACATCGTTACTAAGGAATCCATAATATTGTTATTTGGATGCAAACAAATAACAATATTATGGATTCCTTAGTAAGGATGTTCTTAATAATATTCTCCCTCACCTTTTTATTTATAGCACTAAGATTTGTGCATTTGGGTTATTACCCAAGGTGCTTACAGAGAGGCAAGTCCGTTAAGCTCTGAGCAAAATTTTGCTGATTTTGCAGTAGATATAAAATCTGATCCAGGATAACCACTTAGAAGAAACCTTTATTGTGTTTAAATTATTTGACTGCTTAGATTTGGTCGCACACTATGCTACCCAAGGCTTGTTATTTTGAATTCTGAAGCGTCTAGCACATGTTGGTTACCGCTACTTCAGTGGAGCTACCATAAAAAGGAAAATTAAGTCATTCTCATCATCATCTTCATTGCCATGTTCCAAACATTTGGGATCGGCAATGAAGTACACATTTAAAAAAAAGATTAAGATTGTTTGACTTAAAGGAGAAAATAAAATTAAGAAAAAATTTGGTGAAAAGCTAGTGGTACCTTAGGTCAGATAAGTGGGAATGGTGAATGATAAACAAAAAAGAGAGCTTAAGTTGAAGTTAGTGAGATGGGAGAAAAAGGATGCCATCAGTAAGAAAGAGAGATTAAGCAATGTAGAGGGAGCTAGGAACAGAAGATAATGCAGCCTTTAATCCGTTAACTTTGAATCATGTTATTGTCTTCTTCAAAAAACTCTTATTCTTTGGATATGCTTGTTGTCCCTAATTCTATCTCGCCAAAGTCTACCTGTACATTTTATTATTTAGATGGTCTTTCCAACTCATCTTTCTAGCTACTCATGCTACTGCTAGTTCCTTGACATACTCAAGTTCAGTTCAAGAATTTCTAGAACTCGCCTTTGCAATATCAAAAAGCGATGTAATAAAACTATCGATGCATGAAGCATAACAAACTCGTGAGATTCCGTGCATGAGACTTGTTTCCTCTTTGTAAAGTACTAACTACTAAGTGGTATCCCAAACTTGGTTGTATATTTTATTTTAAGCTTCATTTTACTTGAATGATTTTTCGGTGGGTTTTACTTTTAATGAATGATGCCTTCTTTTTTCCCGTACTAACCTTTTAGGTTGTGAATAGCCAGTGGTTTCTTTATATTGCAGCGCAACTTGATCTATTGATCTGATCTCATTGTCTCATGTCAACATTATTTTGTTATTTTTCATACGTACCATGGAATAGGTGTCTAGTCATGAAAACCTGTGTTTCTGCTTGTTGATTCTCGAATTTATTTCTTGCATCAAGATAGTTAAGAGTTACAATTAATGAAATCACTAATCCAAGACACTATAAACAACAATGAACACATATGCTCCAAAACTAAATTTATTAAAATATTTTATGTGTCTTTCGTGTTCTTTACATAAGGAAATTTCATGTTGTCCAAGATGTTATGATACATGATAAGAAGTATCCAAGAACCTAGGTCAAATAATTTTCTAAGTGGTACTTCCTACAAAAGACGTTTGCTTTGAACTATTTAACAAATCATTTTTTTCCTGTTGTTCCTGATAACATGGTTTTATGGGAAGTGTTGTTGCTGCTCATTGAGTTGAAGATATAACAAATTGTTAAATGGCTTGGTCATGTTTCTTGCATCACGCATTTGCTTCTAGCCTATTAAAATATTTGCTTTCTTTCTCCATTCTCCTGATGCATAGCTAAATCACTTTTTGTCCAGGAAGCTGCAGAAAGGGAAAGGGTTATAAGTGATCCTAAGGCAATAATGCCTGCCGCATTTGTTTCATTCAAAACCCGATGGGGTGCAGCTGTTTGTGCTCAAACTCAACAGTCAAGTAATCCAACAGTGTGGTTGACAGAGTGGGCTCCCGAGCCACGTGATGTCTATTGGACTAATCTCGCAATTCCATATGTTGGACTTGCTATCCGAAGATTGATTATGGCTGTTACACTTTTTTCCCTTACATTTTTCTTTATGATCCCCATTGCAATTGTTCAATCCATAGCCAACATTGAGGGGATTGAGAAAGTCGCACCTTTCCTAAAGTCTTTAATAGAAAAGTAAGTATACTCCTTATTTATTTTATCATGTTTCCTCTATTGTTTTTAGACTGTTTCGTGGTATTGTAGGCTTATGCTACCATGTGTTTGAAATGCTTAAATATGCATATGGAGTTTTCATAGTATCCCATTTCCAAATATATGGAAGGACTAAGTAACTTTTCTTTTTGTGGTGTATAAGGACCAAAGTAACTTTCCTTTCACTTTGATGGTGATGATCCTCCTCTCTATCCTTTTTGTATTCCCTCTTGTTCTGGGGTTCCCCACTTCTTCTCTTTAACACAATTTATTATTATTATTTTTAAAAAGGACCAAAGAACTTTCCAAAAGAGGAAAGAAAAGAAAAGTTGATAATGGATCAAAGAATCTGATAAACCAGTGAGAAATATTTTTTAAGAAGTAATTTCATAACAATTAAGGTATGTGATGGATCAAACTATCTTCGAATTCTAATTGTCTGGCAGTGCTATGATGGGAATTTGTAAGAAAGATAATCCCTTAATTAACTTGTGATACAATTGAGGAATATGTTTGAGTAGGACCTTCATAATGATGAAGGTATATAATGGATCAGATTATATTCAATCTAGTTGTTTGACAGTGCTATGATGGGAATTTGTAAGAAAGACACATGATTGACTTCTGATATCCACCATCCAAACCTTATATTTCACAAAAAGGAGAAACAGAGAAAAGAAAATTAGCTAACTTTGTTATCTTTTAAGATAGCTAACTTTCAACCATTCCAGATAATACATTAAAACAAATGAGTTAGCAAAAGTGCATCATGTGCGGATGATTAACGCTTCCTGGTTACAAGGTACAAGTAACCATCAAGTTGAAATATGGGTCAACCGAAAATACTTACAATATATCATTGCAACATGCATTTCAAGTTGTTATGTGCATCTCGATTAGTCTTTGGGTCACTCTCTGTTATAAAGTTGGAAACTCCATGATTTAATTTCATAAAAAATAATAAATAGAAAAAGGTAAATATAGTACAAGAACCAAGCTAATAATAAACGGTAGCACTCTGACAAGAAATCCTTAACAATAAATCAACCTTCTATTAGCATACCTATCAAAAAACAAAGTTATGAAATTGATCTCTTTCACTTTCTTGTCAATTGAAAAGGCTCATATTTGAATTTTCAAATCCCTTGTACTGTTAGTGCAGTAGATTTATATGTGAAAGGAAAAGCATCAATAAGGATCTCGTTTTAATTGCCTACAATTATTTTCACATCATATTAACATCTTCAGACTTTTTTATTCTTGTTATGGATTAATACTTCACTTTACAATTATCTGAAAATGCTATTACAGGAAGGTTGTCAAATCTGTCATTCAAGGTTTTCTTCCGGGGATTGCATTAAAGATATTCCTCATTATTCTTCCAACAATACTCATGACAATGTCCAAGATAGAAGGGTACACATCGCTATCATCTTTAGAGAGGAGATCGGCTGGGAAGTTTTACCTATTTATACTTGTCAATGTGTTTCTGGGGAGCATAATCACAGGAACAGCATTTGAACAGCTCCATCAGTTTATGAATCAGTCCGCAACGGAGTATGTTACCTTACTTGTTTGCACATGACAAATAGAAGGTTTAACTTAAATGTTTTTTAGCTCTCAGAAGAGGAACTTATTGGAAAAAGGATACATTGTTTTTTCTAACTAAGATACTTGACCATATGTGAATGTCTGCCAGTTGAAGATGGTAAACACACATAAATCAATGTCTGATTTCTCATGGATTTTCCCCTTACTCATCAACTTCCATTAGCACTCACCAAAGAAAAAGGATTTATCCCCTTTCTTCCCCCTCTTTTTTCCTCTCTCGGTATTTGTGCATTTTGCACGTGTATTTTCTTATTTTCTCATTCAGATATCCGTACCATAAATTCAATACTTCAGTAAATCTATGAGTGTCTCAGTTTACATATGATAGTTGATAGCTAAAAAAATTTAAAATATATTAGGACATCTGGTGACTCATGCAGGAGTTTGGGAGCTGTCCTTTGGGTCCCAATTAGGAGATCTCCTAGGTCAAAAAAAATAACATGGATCATATAATCACAACCACCTTTTCTATTTACAGCATTGCAACCACCATTTTTGGGGAACTTTTCTCTGGACCAGTGGTCAGATTTTTTACTGTCAGAATATTCCGACGTCCCCTGATTTTCTTTTTTGATGATAATTACTATCTACAATGCTCAGGCTATGGACTTACCCATCATTTTTGTGTTACTAAGTAGAAGTCTTGCATTCATTCTTCTTCTGACATCCTTATATTGGAGGTTGTGATCCTTTTGTAGGATTCCGAGAACAGTTGGTGTATCCATTCCAATGAAAGCCACTTTCTTTATAACTTACATAATGATTGACGGTTGGGCTGGAATTGCTGGGGAGATTCTTAGATTGGTTCCACTTATTATGTTCCACCTAAAGAACGCGTTCTTAGTTAAGACGGACCAAGACAGGGAGCAGGCAATGGATCCTGGGAGCTTGGACTTTGCTTCTTCCGAACCTCGAATACAACTATACTTCTTGCTTGGACTTGTCTATTCTGTGGTCACGCCCATCCTTCTCCCTTTCATTATCGTCTTCTTTGGTTTCTCTTATTTGGTTTTTCGTCATCAGGTATGTTCGCCAGAACTCATTACAGCTTTTCATTTTTATCCATCAAAATATTTGAGAAGTGTCTAATGTGATTAACATAGAATAAAGTTACTTTCTTTCTCTCTCTGTTTTAAGCTCACCAACAGAAATCACAGTGAGCACTCAAAACGCATTTCCAAGTCTTTCAGTGATTTTTTCAGACTCAACCAAACAACTTGAAAACAGATTCCAAAAATTTGATCTTGAAATTCATTTTTATAAGTAGAGGTTTTTAGTTAGAAATCTTTTTCCTGTGAACCAAATGCAGCCAATGCATGTTTGACATCGACTATCAATGATGAAATTGAAGAACAAAAATATTAGCCACTTTTCTAGCAGAAAACTGAATCGGTACTTTAGGCAGAGACCTTTTCTTTTCTTTTCTTCTTTTTTCCACGCAGGCCCCGGTGTGTGGTGGCAGGGGGTTTGTGTGAGAGGGATTAAAAGGCAAAGTAGGAAAGACATACAGACTATGATATTGATAAACATCATTTAGGATTGTTAACATCAGAATTTTACAATAACATGTCACAGTTTGTATCTATTTTTCTTCTATGTTTTCAACCTTCAAAAGAATTAATTGATATTTTAGGCAGAGACTGCAATTTCCCCAATTTGCTTGAGTTTACGGCCACTAGCTTTGTTTACTATACTGCCAGTTCTACCTGGATAAGGTTCCCATGGTTAGCAGTTTGGTACTTAAAAGGGTTTTTGGTGATAAGGTTCCCACGTTATGTAACATTAGTACTATTCTCATTCCATAAGGCGGGACCTACCGATTTATAAGACCCATCTTGAAGATCTCCAATGCCAAAAATCAATTTTGTTGGATGATCATATCCATCAGATCAGCAGTGGCATTGAACATCATCTTGGTGAGCATGTTGAGAAATTTTGAGAGTACCTTGCGGGAATTAAAATCTGTACTTATTGTCGCCAATTAACTCCCAAAGTGTATATTTCAGCGAAGCATATTAGTAGTTTTCTGTGATTTTCCCTTTTTTCGTTAGCCATAGTAAATTGAAATTTTCTGTATGCAACTGGCTTAAGGTTTTACGTTTCTTGTTGCAAGATAATCAATGTGTATGACCAAAAATATGAGAGTGGGGCAGCATACTGGCCAGATGTGCATCGGCGTTTAATTACCGGGTTGGTAATATCACAACTCCTATTGATGGGATTGATGAGTACAAAAGATGCTGAGCCGTCAACACCATTGCTCATTGCTCTTCCTATACTGACCATCTGGTTCCATAGATTCTGCAAAGGTCGTTTTGAATCAGCATTTGTGAAATTCCCATTACAGGTTAGTCACTAATCCTTTTATCCTATTGGAAGTGTTTGATACTGCGGCACCTCTATCACCATCAAACACCTCAGACTTTGTAATGCATGCCTTGGATGCAGCGACAAAGTTGACATCTTACATGCATCTATGATGGTTGCATCTATGAATGCGCTTACAATTTGGTAGAATAATCTTCATCTGATTTTTTTTATAACAGGATGCAATGGTGAAGGACACATTGGAGCGGGCTACTGAGCCGAACTTGAATTTGAAAAGCTACCTCCAGGATGCCTACATACACCCTGTCTTCAAAGATGGAGAGTTCGAGAGACCGCCAGCCATTGATGATGAAGAGAACAACCCACTGGTGCCAACCAAGAGAACTTCTCAGAGGAGTACACCTGGTCAAAGCAAATATGGTTCTGAAATTAGTTATGAAGCTGGTGTTTAAGATTTTAGTGATTCTATTTCTAGAGAGGATTCTTGTTTGTTTTTATGTTGACTTTGATATTAGTTCATCGTTGCTAGGAAGATAAACATACGGGAAATTCATCCCCACATTTACGGTCCAGATCAATTTGAGTTGGCTGACTACATCTACATATGGGGAGTGGGGTCCATCCAAGATTTATATATTTTCCTAATGCAAAACTTCACAGTAGGGGTGTCAATGGCATAGTTAGTAAATTCTCAAATTATTCGCCAATTATAAACGAAGCGTACGAATTATGCGAGCAAATGAATCGAACATTGTCCTATTCAAAGGTAATGAAAAATTTGCACATTTTTGAACATGATCGAATTATTCTCGCATTATTTAGTTTTGAACATGAGAATTCATTTTATAAGACAAAAAATTGCCAATATTTTTTTTTTTATTTTTTATTTTTAAAATTATTTTTGCCGAAATTTTGAATGCATTTTTAAATGATAAACTCGAATAGCACTTGAATGTTTCCTACACCGCATTTTTGCTGCACTACGAATTGCTAACTATGAGTCGATGGTGGGGTTCGGATCGGTTACTAGTACATCTAGACCCGACCTGATTAGTAATCCGGTCTAAAAGATGTAACAGAACCTGAGCAAATTAATCTGGTCTATGAGGTGGTTGGCTATGGGTCCTGGTAATGAATAAAAATTGTGTAGAAGGTACCCAGACCTGAACAAGTGATGGAGCGTAAACATGTCTTTTTGTTGTCACCTCTTGACTTGTTCCGGGTCGATGGTTTACCAAAGTTCACCCGGCTGGGGTTATATTTGATTCCCGCCGAGTCCGAGATTTCAAATAAAATTGAAAAAGATCAATTGAGGGCACAATGCCAAAAATTGAAGCACATACAAAAGTCCAGTAGGTCGAAAAGGCCTACTTAAGGCGAGTCCAACAGAAAACAAAAAAGAGCTGGTGATCTACTCTAGAACGTAAGCGAGATCCCAACGGAAGCCTTTATATTCTTTAAACGCATTTGGACCATAAGAACATAAGGCCCTTGATATTGAGGATCACCAAAGCGACCTCTTCTTCGATGCATTCTAAGACTTTTATATTACGCTCTTTCCAAAGGCCTCAGAAAATAGCGTACTGGAGAATCTGCCATAACATGCGACTTCGAGAGGATAAGGCATGAGAGTACCAACTCGAGACAACAGATAGCACAGACCTTAGCATGACCCATGAAATCCCGAAATCCGCAAAAAATAGAGGACCAAGATCGTAACTGCGCTAATTTTTGTTTTGTAGGTCCACCTAGGGATTGGAAAAACATCAATATGGTTAGAGTCCTCTAAGAGTTTGCCGCGTGGCTCATATTGTGTCCTGTAACCGGAGCCTGTCATCTATTATCTATACTAAAACTCGACCATGCTCAGGTGGCGCTCTCTCCAACTTTTTCACCTATTCCAAAAATACCCTAACATAAACCTTTACATCTTTAAATTTCTAAAAAATGTCACTCCCTCTCCATCCCTCTCTTTAATTACCTTATTGTTTCTTAATTTTTTAAAAACTTCTCTTCCTCTCCATCCCTCTCCTTAATTATCTCATTGTTTCCTAAATCTCTAAATTAAAACGTTTCTTCCTCTCCATCCATCTCTTTAATTACCTTATTGTTTTCTAAATTTCTAAAAACGTCTCTTCCTCTCCATCTATCTCCTTAATTACTTCATTGTTTCATAAATTTTTAAATTAAAACGTCTATTCCATAGTCCTCTCCTTAATTACCTCATTGTTTCCTAACTTCTCTCCATCCAAAATTCTAAATTTCAAAACGTTCTTCCATTCAAAACGTCTTCTATTTTCTTTTCCAACTAAGGTCTATATCATTTTCGTATTTTCATATCCTTTACTGCTATAAGAAGCTGAGTCATGGAGTTTAGGCAGAGAAAAGCCAAAGTGATGGAGCATCGTAACAGAAAATTCCAATGGGTGATTTGAAGCAATCGCAGACTAAGTTTCTGAAGGCTCTTTTTAAAATCGATATTCTATTTAATTGTTGATGTTGGTTTTGTATTAATTTGGCTTTCTTTGTTTTCTATGAGTAGGAGAAGAGTAGTTTAGAAAAAATTGAATATGATCTAGCTAAAACTTGAGCAACGATACACCAGGCAGTCCGTTCGCTTGATTACACATCTTGGAAAGAGGAGGTCTTCATCTAGAGTGGATCAATTTACAGAAATTCATGCTCCTTTAACCAGTTAGGATTAAGAAAACTGAACTGTTTTATTGATTTTAATTTTTAATTTTTCATTAAGGTATTAGTTCTCCAATGGCCGCTTTTGTATCTTTACTTTTAAGAATATGTCATCGAGTTACATCCATTTCTTACACCCAATTGTGGGGCGGAGATCAGTTGTATTGGTCAATCCAAATTCTTTTGTTTATATATACGATGAAAGTCAAAATATATCCAAAAATTTAAATATTGCTAAAGCATAACCATGTGAGGTTTTGGAACTATAGGCCATCCATTAGCTGGATAATCAAATGGACATGCATGATTGATGTGCATGTGTGATTATATATATCCTAATTCAATTACTCATTAAAATGGATTGTTAATGTCTCAATATTTTATTCGATAATAACAAATATCATAAATAAAGTAAAATATTTTTAATAAAAATGAGTTTTTTTTTACTTTTCTCCCAAAATTTTTTCTATAATCAACAATTAGATTACACATTATTACAACATGTTATTTTAAAACCTAAATTTTTATAATAAATTTATTTTATAAACCCGAATACCCGTGCATAGCACGGGGCAAACACTAGTTTTAGGCGATAACTGGAGCCCGACCCTTTTACGATTCCTTGCCATTCTAGTCCCTCTTTCATGAGAACTTTTTTGGGATTTGCAAAAAGTTGTATTCTTTTTTGTAAATAAATTAAAGTTTGTTTTCTTTTATGCAATTTTCCGTATTTGTAATTGGTTTGTAGTTCCACCGCCAAACATCCATAAAGTCTGTGTCCTCTAAGAATGTGCCACATAGCTTATATTGGTGGTCACCGTATTAAGATCATTGACGACTATTTCGAGGTTTGACCAACCATTTCGAGATGGCACTCCGTAACGCAGCGGAGTATGGGAACTCCATAGTCGTCCTATCTATCAACGGTCCTTAACCTGCCTCCATCAATCTTAGTCGTCCAACAGATGGATAACCTCATGGAAGAGTAGACCAGTGAATAACACCCAAATGTAACACCGATCGTCTGGTCCTTCCTAACCAAATCAATGCTATGGCCCACAAATTCAGTCTGATGAATCCAAGTATGGAGTTCCCATGGAGTTGTGAATTATGCTAATCAAACACCGACTCTTCTACCAGTCGACTACTCTCAGATCTTCTTGGTTGTGTGGTCTGATAGTGGAGAGATAAAGTAAGAGACACAGAGAGTAAGAGGGGGAAGAGAGGATGTCGTGCTTGGCGTCTTGCTGTGCAGCTTCGACTTGCGGTCTTTGTGGTTCTGTGGCTTCTGGGATCTCGAGTCGCTCGGCCAGGCTCGCTTACTGTGGTCTGTTTGGTCTCTCTCTCATCACCTCATGGATTCTCAGAGAGGTTGCTGCTCCTCTCATGGAGAAAATCCCATGTGAGTTGTTTGACTTTGATTCCTCTATACACTTAAGATTTTCTCATTTGGGTTTGTTATGTTTTGTTTTTTGTTCTGATTTTCAGCTTTAATTGTTTGATGTTTGGTACTTTGAGGGTCTTGCGGAAAAATAGAAGATTGTTGTTTCACCAATTCTCCTTTTCTTATCATGTGGGTATGTTCCAATTTGAATGCTGATGGCCTTCTCAAGGGGAACATTCCATTTGGGTTGGGTCCTTTACACCTTTTTGACGATTTTCTCAATTGGGTTTGTTTTGTCTTACCTTGTTTTCGGAATTTCTGCTTTAATTATTTGATGTTTGAGCTTTTGATGCTCTTGCGAATGGAAAAAAATGTTATTCCTCATTTGAGTTTTATCCTTTACAATGGGTTTGTTTTGCTTTGCTTTGCTTTGTTTTGGGATTTTAAGCTTTAATTATTTGATTGTTGAGACTCTAATAGAAGGAAATTTTTTTTTTTTTTGTCTCCCAGTAATTTTCCTTTCTTCTGATCTGTGTATTTTTTTCAATTTGAATGTTGATGGCCTTCTCATGGAGCAAAATCCCATCTCTGTTGGGTCCTTTTAACCCCCGTTAGATTTTGCCAAAAGGGTTTGTTTTGTTTTGGGGTGTTAGCTTCAGATATTTGATGGAGGGGCTTTGCTTGAGGTAAAGTTTTGGTTTTTTTTCCCCCCATCTATTTGCCTTTTCTCATGGGTATTTTTCATTTGTAATGTTGATGGCCCTTTCATGGAGAAATTTGCATTTGATCCTTCACAAACCTTTCAATTTTCTTAGTTGAAATTGTTTTGTTTTACTTTATAACCAGGATCTTTTGTTTTGCTGATTTAATGATGGGTATGTTTCAATTTAAACAGTAATGCCTGGGGTTTTAGCTTCAAATAAGTTAATGATGCAGATGATGTGGGAAAAAAAAGATTTGTTTCTTGGATCACCCAGTGTTCTCTTCTCTATTTTTGAGTCTTTCAAAATTTAAATATGGATGCTCTTGTCATGGGAAAAGCTCCATGAAGATTGGTCTTACCCCTCTTATAATTATCTATTTTTAATGGGTTTGTCTTATTTTACATGGTTTATTGGTGTTGTGGAAGAGCTGGTTCAGTTTTGCTTTTTCATTTAACTCTTTCATATTTGAGTAGTTTTCAACTTAAATATTGCTTCCCATGGAGAAAATCCCATGTGCAATGGGTCTTTTGCCACCCATGCTAGATTTTCTTAATAATGTCTTGTTTTACTTTAGTTTGATTAGTCGGGTTACTTTGGGTGTTTGTATCAAGGATATTTATTTGTTGGGTGCTTTCTGTTTTCTGCATGAAGAGTAACTACTACTTTCTTCTTTGTGAATCGTTGCATGCATCCTTCACATTTTGCTGGGACCTTATTTCCCAATGCCATCTTTGATTCAATCTATTGAGAAACTGCTACTTCGTTTTAGGAGGAATTGCTTCTTCTCACAAACCCAATTATGTTTGTCAGGCTTTGGCTTGCAACCTCCATGGTGTGTCGATTAGTGCGTTCTGTTTGCAATTTGAAGTTTAAGAAACCCTTCATTCAATTATCTATGAAGATCAACTTTGGTTCTGGGCCTCAGTAGTGTCCAAATAACATGACTACTCAACTTAGCATGATCACATGTTTAGATGTGTACTAACCTTTGTTTGCTTTCTAAGATCTGGGCTTCAGTAGTGTCCAAATACCACCCAAACTATCCCTCTCTTTCCCCTTAAAACCCATAAACTAGCAACATATTACTATATATAATCTTCCCTACTAACATACCCATCAAATCTCTCTCTCTCTCTCTCTCTCTCTCTCTCTCTATATATATATATATATATATTGTCACGCCCCCAAATCCGATATTTGGTCATATCGACCTTTCTCGTATCTTGAGGCGCGATCTGATCATACAAATGCACAGTTAAACAAAACTGGTATCACGATGCAGCGGAAATACACCGGATAATTTTTTTCATTTTGTTTAAACAATTCATAAGACGAAACGCACTTCATTGACACATTAATAATGTTAGAGGATGTCTCACTTCAAACAAAACCGTAATATGCCCATCCAAAAGAAAACATTGTATATATATCGTACTCCCAAATACATGTTACTAAACGGTCAAAGGACCTACATAACTCATGTATCCTTCTACAAGATAGAAGAATTAAACAAAATATAACATCGTCAAAAGCACAAGTCTATCAACAGAAATGCTGGAAGCATCAGTCCAACTTCCCCTTATCCTTTCCTGAAAACAAAACATTTTAAAACGATGAGCTAGGGCCCAGTAAGTACATTACTCATGCGTAAAACCACTTAAATCAGCGACTTTTGTTTATTTTAAAACAAATACGATTTGCAAATGTATTTCACATGTAATTCGATAAAACTCAACTCTCCATCAATTACTTACGTATAACTTCGAATACAATGAAGTCTTTTCATATAATAGTCAACCTTTCTCTTATCGGAATACCCGTGACCATTTCTATAAAGTCAAACTATCAATTCTGATGTATTTCGTACCAACATTCCATCGGTCCTAGTGTACGATGTCAACACTTCTAGTCCATAAGTAAACTCCCTAATGTGCACACTAATTGTTTCATTAGGTATCCTCTCTCCGGATTCTCTAATTTTCTTTTAGGTATAAATACCCGAGGGGTCTCATGAATGAGACAACGCCTCTTCTTTAGGGGACTGGAACCCCAAGGGGTCTTAAGGAAATAAGACAACGCCTGATGCTTTAGGGGACTAAAACCCCAAGGGGTCTCGAAGAAATGAGACAACGCCTGATTCCAACTAATCTGATATTCCACATTCCCAATCACGTTCTTATTCATGTCATCAATCGTATTTATATGCATAAAATAATAATGTTTGTAGAAACATCTTTACATGCATAGCATTCCTATTTTTGCATTTTGAAACTAAAAATAAGAACATTTAAGCCCTATTAATATCTTAGAAAACGAATACATAAAACGGATGAAAAACGCATATATCTCATTTTAAATGAATTTGAGCATGACTTTATCTAACTAAATAGATTACACATGTCCTCATCTATCATAATTTCATGTTTTTAAGATTACAAGAAATTATCAATGCATTTACACATTTTATGTGGAAAATACAAGAATTGGGATTTTTCCTTGCTAAAATTTAACAGATAACAAGAATAGCATTTTCAGACATTTTCCCCAAAAATAATAGAATTTTCTAGAATTTTTCTACAATATTCTGTGAATTTTCTACTATTTCAAAAAAATAAAAAATAAAAATAATATTTATAAATAAATAAATAATAATTAATCAAATAAATAAATAAATAAATAAATAAATAAATAAATAATTAATTAATTAATTAAATAAATAAATGCATAAAATAAATAACTATGTACTTACTAGTGAATACGCTAGAATCCCAAAATCTTTGAACCTCGTACGATGCGAATCTCGAGGTAGCGCGTATCTCGAGGCAGTAGGCCCCACAAAAAAAACTTTTCAAAGGACCTGAATATTTTCAGGAATTCTTGGGAATTTTCTAGAATTTCTTCTAGTTGAGGGATTTTTTTGCAAATATTCTTACCTCAGGGGTTAGAATGCAAATACCCAAATTGATGTAATTTTCTCAAGGCATGGCCTTGTATTTATAGAGGTTGAGAACTCAGAACTTTTTATTTTTAACCGATGTGGGACTATAATTTTTGAAAATTGTCTTTTTTTTTTTTTTTGAATTTTAATAAAAACTTAAAATGTTGCCCGGAACTAAACACAATAACTTTTGACTCGAACGTCCGATTTTGACGAACTTGATACCGATAGAAAGCTATTGTTGAGACCTTTAAAATGGCATACATATAATGTTCAAAGTATTATAAAAAGTCTACTATAATATTGCTAGAAATAGGGTCATTACATATATATATAATTTGCTCTGCTTCTTTTTATGAGAGAAACTCGGTGAAGCAAAGCAGAATAGAAATGATGTCGAGGGTTAATGGTTGTTTGGATGGAAGGAGAGGAAGAAGACACGGTGTCGTAGACGAGGAATAATGGAGGAAGAGGAGGACTTGTCTTCGCTCATCAATGTCGTTTGTAGCAACCCCTTTGATAATGGTTTCGATTTGGGTTGCGAACCCGGGTTTCTCATGGGGGACCAGACTTCGAATTCCCCTGTTTTGATGAACATGGGAAGTGGGGTTTTTATGGGGTTCAACAGTTTGAACTCGCAAGGCCATGACACCGCATCTTCTTCCTCTCCTTATTCCTCGTCCAGGATCGCACTTGCATTCATTGTGGCCGAACCAACCATGGATTGTTTTTTGTTGGCAGAAATGGGGCAAACCAGCTTAGGCCAATTAGGCCTTTGAAGCCCCTGCACAATTGTCTACTAATCATACTACTGCTACTGGGAACGTGAATTCAGCCTCTTATGTTTTTTTCTTGTGAAGAATATACGCATCTCCTTCAATTTCTTAAAGTTGACCTCTTTACCCCTACAACGACTTTGGCCAACTCAGGTGCTACATGTTTGCTAGCCAAGAAATCTTCTTCTTGAGTCATTGACTCAGGAGCCTCTGCACATATGACTGGTATCTCATCTTATTTTTCCATTTTTAAACCTTTTCTTCTAAAATTCCTTTTCTTTTAAAATTGTATTGGCTGATGGGTCCACACGTTGTGTTGAGCAAATGTGATGTTCATCCCACCTCCTCCATATCCCTATCTTCTACTTTTTATATTCCTCATCTCCCTTTTAATCTTTTATCTGTCAATGAACTAACTAAATCTCTTCAATGTTCCATAACCTTTTCACGTAAATCTTGTATTTGCATCTTACGATCAAATAATACATATAAATACACCCAAACTGTTGTACATACTTTTTATGTTGATCATGGCATTCTCCATCAGACATCTTGTGTTCATACTTCTTAGCAAAACGGTGTTGCTAAATGCAAACATTGTCACCATCTTGATGTTGTTTATACCTTAATTATTAATATGAATGTCCCAAAACCCTATTGGGTCGATGTCTTAACTGTTTGCTACTTGATCAATCGCATGCCATCGTCAGTTTTATGAAATCAATCACTATTTTCTCTTCTTTACCTTGGAAAACCACTCTTTGGGCTTCCTCGTGTGTTTGGTTGTGTCGCTGAATCTCAGACTTGGTTTGGATAAAGTTTCACCCTGTACTACCAAATGCGTTTTTCTTGGGTACTCTCGTACCCAAAAAGGTTATTGATGCTACTGTCCCCCTTATAGTCGTTATTGTATGAGTATTGATGGTACCTTTTTTGAGACTACTGCGTTCTTTTTTGCTTATGGCAAGGCTTTAGATGATGACCTCTTCGCTTGTACTCTGGGTAAAATATTGTGATTCTTCCACTTTGTCTCCTATCCCATTACCAGTTGTCACTAACTCATCACCACTATTGCTCGTTTATCATTGTCGTGCCACTACACCTATCGCCACTGCTCCTATAACTGCTACCACTACACCTGTTGCTGCTTTGCCCCCCTGTTACATCATCGACTTCAGCTTACAATCTGTTGCTTGATTTACCCATTGCCACTTGCAAAGGTCTTCGCTCTTGCACTCAATATCCTATTGCGAATCATGTCACTTCATCGTGCTTCACCTATATTGCGTAGCTTTGCTTTGTCTCTATCTTTTGTTTCTATTCCTAAGATTTATAAGCACACTATCACCTCTTTTGGCTGAAAACAAGCCATGGATATTGAGATTTAGGCTCTTCAATAGAATCGGACATGGGAATTGACTTCACTCCCTCCCAGGAAACAAACATTTGGTTGTAGATGGGTCTATACTGTGAAATACCATCCGATGGTACTATTGAGCGCCTCAAGGCTCGGCTGGTTGCTAAAGGTTACTCTCAAATCTTTGGTGGATTATTTTAAGATTTTCTCCCTAGTGGCTCAACTCAATTCTGTTCGGATTTTTATGTCAGTTGCTGTCTTTCGTCATTGGCCTTTCTATTAACTTGACATAAAAATGCCTTCTTGCGTGGGGATTTGCAAGAAGTCTATGTAGAGCAGCCTGGTGGTCAATCTGACCAAGTTTGACGTTTGAAGAAAACCATTTTTAAGCTTAAGCAATCCCCTGTGCCTAGTTTGACAAGTTTAACAAGGTGGTCTTGCAGTACGGGTTCACCCGGTCGTCCTTTGATCACTCAATCTGTATTCAGCATACACCTTCTGGTAATGTAGTTCTCGTGGTCTGCGTGGATGATATTATTACTGGTAGTGACAGTCGTGGGATTGCATCTGTTAAAACCGAGTCAGCATTTTCATACCAAGGATCTTGGTGCTCTTCGCTACTTTCTGGATATTGAGGTATCTCGTTCTCCTGCCTACATCAGTCTTTCTCAACGGAAATATGTCATTGACTTACTTGAGGAGACATCCATGATGGGTGCTAAACCCATTGATACCCCTATGGATCCGACAGTCCATCTAGATGGGGAATAGGGGGAGTTCTATAGTGACTTGGTCAATACCGTCGCTTGATTGGAAAATTGATCTATCTTATGGTTACTCGTCCAGATATCACATTCGCAATTGGTGCAATTAGTCTTCTTTTTTTCCCCTAAATGATGTGATATATAGAAGAAGAAAAAGAAAAGAGATTACATCATTACTGAAAAAGGAGGGGAAGAGCAAACCTCCCCAAAAAAGAAATGCAAATCGTCGTTGTCCCATCAATATCTCTTATCAGCCCCCACTAAAACTATAAATAAAAGGACATTTATATCCCCTGTGTTTTCTCTGATTTTCCCCCACAAAATTTTTAAATACTTGCTTTGTCCCTTTTGTTTCTCTAATTGACCCCCTTATATTTCTACTCATTTTCATCCCCTTTTGTTTCTCCAATTAACCGCCTGACAACTAACCATATGTCTCTTACATTTAACAATGTTGCACTACCCAATGGAAGTCAGATTGGTCCCTGGATCAGCTCGATCACCAATCCAAAAGAACTATGATATTCTTAAAATAAAAAATATATGCAGTAGTTCTAATGTGCTTCTCATCCTTGATATGGTTTAAAGTCCAAAGACACCAATTAGTAATCTTATTATTTGGACACTCTGACAGGCCTAATTCTAGCTTAAACAATCCAAAGGTGCTAGCAGGCTGCCAACAAACATTTTTGATAATCCACTACTGTTCAGCCTGCTAGGACCGAACATTCACGAGTAGTGGATTGGTCGGTCCTAGCAGTCCGAACACGCCACAGAATTAGGAAACTATTTTGTCTAGAAGTTCTCGATTGATGAAGAACTTTAAGAAACTCATTGCTTCAACAGATGAAAAGCGAAGAAAGTGGATCGAAATCGATGGGAAAGGATCAATGGTGTTCGCTTTCTCTTCACTGCTCAGAGGCAAAACCGGAAGGGCCCCATCATCCTCAAGCTTTCTCTCTTCTTCGGTTCTTTTGTTCTTCCCTGCTCAAGCTTGCTCTCTTCCTTATTACAATGAAGGAACTTAGGTTTTCATCCCTTAGACCCACACCCCCCCCCCCCCCCCCCCCCCCTACACACACACAGACACCCACCCCTCCCCCAAACCTTTTTCGCTTTTAACATATGGGTGGTGATAAGTGATTTCGATGGGCCCGAGGGGCATTTAGAGAATGTCAGAAAATGGTGGGGGAGATAAGAGAAAGGGGGTGATAAGAAAAATTGACGGGGCAACCAAAATTATAAGGGAAAAAAAAAAAAAATCAAGGTAAAAGCATCAATCAACGAATCGGTATTAGATCCTTGAAGGATCCTCAATCGAAGTGAGGAAAGGTGGCCACCCATCCCACCATTGCCTAGAACCACAACTCACAGAGGAAGCTAGATTCGTGCACCAATTAGTCAGTTTATGCACTCTCCTCGCCTAGCACATTGGGATGCCGTCTACCATATCTTGTGGTACTTGAAGAATGCACCTAGTAAAGGCTTACTCTATTGACCCTTCTCAGACATAAGCATTACTGGGTGTTTTGATGCAAATTGGGCTGGAAGTAAATCTGATCGTTGTTCTACCTTTGGCTACCGTACCTCTATGGGAGGCAATCTTGTTACTTGGCAAAACAAAAAGCAAACTGTAGTCGCCCGTTCTAGTGTAGAAGTTGAATACATGGCTATGGCACATACTAGTGAAATGATGAAATCCATCTTACATGAGATTGGCGTTTTATAGTTTGCTCCATTGACCATGTATTGTGACAATTAGGCAGCTATTTTCATTGCCAGTAATCCTGTTTTTCATGGACAAACGAAGCACATCAAGGTTGACTGCCCATTTATTCGAGACTTTGTGTTAAGCAAGTGGATCATCACGTTATATGTCAAGTTCGTAGATCAGATTGGTGAT
The DNA here is from genome assembly GCA_035048495.1 of Euptelea pleiosperma. Classification (NCBI taxonomy): domain Eukaryota; kingdom Viridiplantae; phylum Streptophyta; class Magnoliopsida; order Ranunculales; family Eupteleaceae; genus Euptelea; species Euptelea pleiosperma. The sequence continues at coordinate 31,259,274 of CM068546.1, forward strand.
GTCTTCACCAAACCTTTGACTCGGGGTCCTTTCTCTACTATGTGTTCCAAGCTGGGCATGCATGACCTATATGCTCCAGCTTGAGGGGGAGTGTTAAAGAAGAAAAAATGTTGGTCCCCTTGGGCCTACACTTAAATTATTTGGTCCTTAAGTAGTTTCTTTATTTGCTTGTTTCTATTTTGGCCTTTCCTTATTGTCACTATCTATTTTGTAACATTGGATCGTCTATAAGTATAATAGAAGAACTCGATGTAAGATCATCCAAGCTAGACGACTCTCTCTCTCTCTTTCTCTTCTATCTTCTAGTTCTTGCAAGTTTACAGGTTTCATGCACACCATGCCCTGTTTCCAAGGAGCCTACTTTCGATTGGAGTGGTGATGTCCATACTTGCTTACCTTTGGAGAACTTAGTAGTTTATCGATTAAATGTGGAGCGCTTTACTGAGGACATGTCTAGTCATCTACTCAAATGATGTTGCAGGAACTTTTTGTGGTTTGATTGAGAATTGCATCATTTTAGAGGTCTCGGTGTGAATGCGGTCTTGTTAGAGCCAACATTCCCTTTAGATGAGCAAAAAGGACCCTATTTCCCATACCTTTCTTTTCACCCGTGAACTTATGTGGACCCACTCGTCATGATGTATCCGCTATTAATTCTATGAAGCAGATGGTTAGAAATTTGCATGCCAAGAACAGAGGTTTTATTGTTAGTTGTTTTTTACCCATACTGCAGAGGGTAGAGATTCTGCGTCTCAAACTATAGGGTCACAAGGAATTGATAAGTCGTCCTGTTATGTTTTAACGGAGACGTGGAATCAGGATCCAGAAGTGCCTTGAACTGCAGTAATCCCATTGTCGTGCTGATGGTATTGGATAGTCTTCAACATTTGGTAACTGAATTTCACATTTATAGGTTCTGTTTTATGAACACTTCATCTCTTTTGAGAGGATTGAATGGTGAGTACTTATATTGCCCCCCTCGACTTGCTACTTTCCAAGGTTAAAATTATCGCGGATTGTTGGGACCCATGTGAAGTGGCATCCAAGAAAATCCGTCTTCCTCACTGGAAGAGATGGGCAGAAATGAATGCAAAATTTTGTCATGATGTAAGAAACTGTTTTAAGGGGTGAGGGTCTTCTCAGTAACCTTGCAACACGGCTTTGTGGGAGTGGGGACATTTTCTTTGATGGGTGGGAGGTATTCTCTTTTAATTTCATGGCAAGCAAATTTGGACTTCCTTTGTGGACTTGGTCAGCTTCAGTAGCAGCGGCTCTCTTCACAGTTAAGTTGGAACTGTGGGAAGAAGGTCCAACCACTAAAACTGTTGTCCTTGAAAGACGGCTTAAGCAAATCTGCAATTTCTCTTCATCTTGTACTTTTCACTGGGTGTTCCTGTTCTCAGTATGGGATTTCGGGATTTCTCTTGACAGATGGTCCTGTCATTGAGCAGATAGCATGATTGGTAACTTATGAAATGACGTCTCACAGTTGTGCTCTATTTGAAACCAGGAATCAAGTTGGCTGAAATTCCTTTATGCCAATATGAATTTTTGTGAGCATAAAAGTTAAATGGATCTCATTTGCCGTAAATAATATTTAAAAGCACTCTGGGAAGTATCTTGAATTGTGATGTTCTTAAAAGGCAGATGTTGTTTGCAGTCCGGTTTCTGTATTAGGGATTTGTTGCTCCTTCTGTAATTCTTCTATTCCTTTAAATAAAATTGTTCTATATTAAAGTTAAAAAATAAATAAAAACTGAAATAAACTAGGCCAGCTGGGTTAGATCAAGTGTTCATTTCACTGCATGTTATAAGTTTGAGCTTTTTGGAATGGAGATTTCGCATGCAATCCAATATTTTAATTCGACTTAAGAGCTTCTCAACATTTGTTACAGTGATGTTGGAGGGTTCTTTACAGTTTCATTAACCTTTTTGTGTGGATGTTTCTCAGTTTAATATTGTACTTTATCAGTGATTGGAATCTGATGCTATTCTTGTGTCTACAGGGATAAATACTTTTGCTGAAACTCCCTCGAAAGAATGGTTTCAAACAAATGCAGTTCTTCGAGTCAGCTTGGGAAATTTCTTGTTTTTTGGGACATTTGCCCTCATAATGATTGGTGTCAAGGACAAGAATGACAGACGAGATTCATGGCACCATGGTGGATGGATTTTGAAGATTATAGTGTGGGCTTTGCTCATCATCCTCATGTTTTTCCTTCCAAATGTCATCATCACGATCTATGGTCAGTCTTGTTTCTATACGTGAGATTATGTTTTAACTTTTAAGACAGATCCCTTTTAGACTATTTTTCTTTTTTATTTTATTAAAATTTAAGAAAACATTCTGAATCTTGTCTTGATACTTTTATGCATGTCATCCTTGTATTATTAGTTTTCTCATATTACTTATGAAAAGTTAGATAAATCAATATTTGTATTCCCATTTCCAATATCGATATTTTTTTATGTATAAAGAGGCGTACTTATGTCTGGAAGGGGATGAAACTGTCCTTCCTGCTTATGCCAGATAAGTGCCACACATCCAGGGGATTCAGGAAACCATTCATTGGTTCCCACAGGATGTCTCTTAAACCAAACCAATCAGATGATCCAACCATCTGATATTATCATGGTTTTGTTCAGCTAGAAAGAACATGGCAATTCTTCCATAAAAAATTGTATAGATCAGATAGTTGTGATCTTCTTATTGAGCCAATTTTCATCGAAGCAAATATCTTTGGTGGAACCCATCATATGGCTGTCACAACCCCCTGCATGAATTCCATGCATACAGCACATGCAAGGAGGATGGTTTCTTCTTGTCCTCTGGGGATGATGCCTATCCCTCATGCATGTGTAACTCATCAAATAGTCAGTCCTTTGAGAACTGATACCGAATTCCATAATCTGATCTTTGCCATCTTATTCTATTTGCAGAAACACTATCAAAATTTGGATCAGGGTTGTTTCTACTGGTTCAAGTAATTATACTACTAGACTTCACACATTCATGGAATGATGCGTGGGTTGAGAAAGATGAACAGAAGTGGTTGGTGCAAATTGCTACATATCATTTTTTCTCGTCTTGGCATAACTTTATAAGAGTTCCATTTTTGTTTTCTAATCTTTTTCATTTTCTTTTGTGGGTATTTTTTTTTTTGTTGTTGTATATGTTTTGGTGGGTATTATTTCCTAATCTTATTAATGAGTTTTGCAGGTACATTGCTTTGCTTGCAGTATCAGCTGGATGCTACATTGCGGCATTTACAATCTCAGGAATTCTCTTTATTTGGTTCAACCCCTCTGGCCACGACTGCAGCCTTAACGTTTTCTTCCTTGTCATGACCATGATTCTCGGATTTGGGTTTGCAATTATTGCCTTGCATCCACGGGTAAGGAAAATATTTGTAGAAGAACCATTTACCCCAAAAGATCGACCTGTTAGGGAAAGGCGAAACAATTATGTATACCAACGGGTCGTCGGGCTAACACAACACGTGCGCGGGAACAAATCATCCGCTAACACTCCCCCTCAGCGGGAATACACTCCGCTGGAGACTTGAACCCGTGACCTCCCAGGCCATAAGGCTCTGATACCATGTTGAAGAACCATTTACCCCAAAAGATCGACCTGTTAGGGAAAGGCGAAACAATTATGTATACCAACGGGTCGTCGGGCCAACACAACACATGCGCAGGAACAAATCATCCGCTAACACTCCCCCTCAGTGGGAATACACTCCGCTGGAGACTTGAACCCGTGACCTCCTAGGCCATAAGGTTCTGATACCATGTTAAACAACCATTTACCCCAAAAGATCGACCTGTTAGGGAAAGACGAAATAACTATGTATATATACCAACGGGTTGTCGGGTCAACACAACACGTGTGCAGGAATACATCATCTGCAAACATGCCCCCTCAGCGGGAATACACTCCGTTCGAGACTTGAACACGTGACCACCTAAGTCATAAGGCTCTGATACCATGTTAAACAACCATTTACCCCAAAAGATCGACCTTTTAGGGAAAGGCGAAACAACTATGTATACCAACGGGTCGTCGGGCCAACACAATTCGTGCGCGGGAAGACATCATCCTTTAACAATATTAGCCATTGAAAGATGGGATTTTAGAAATGGAAGTAATATAGATATATGATGGATCTGAGTGCTTGGCTGTTGTCATTGACATTGTTTAGAACTTAGCCTCAAAGAAGTGCTCCAGATGGAATTGGATTGCTGTCTTCTACGTTTTTTTATAAAGTTCTCTTCATTTATTGATTTTTTGAAGTTGTGATAATGGAGTTCAGAATTGAAAGGTGATTTTGGGTCTTGGGCATGAAAACAGGTGAACGGCAGCCTTTTGCCTGCTTCTGTGATTTCCGTGTACTGTGCATATGTGTGCTACACTGCTCTCTCGTGCGAGCCTCGAGATTATGTATGCAATGGTCTCCATACAAAATCCAAAGGAGTCTCTACAGGTACCCTCATTCTTGGGATGCTCACAACAGTTCTCTCAGTCCTGTACTCAGCTGTTCGTGCTGGATCATCTAAAACGTTTCTGTCCCCACCGTCCTCGCCCAAGTCAGGTACTTTGAATTACAGAGAACCCCTCGCATTTGAAGTACCATATTAGCTTATTAAGAACATTGATGGTTTCAAATTTTGGTCCAAGTTCTTTAAAACCAAAATCTCTTTCTTCATAGAAAACAACATAGTTCTTAAGTTTTCTTCTTCTCTTTTATTACCAATCTCCATTCTCAATTTTTTAAAAGCTAGAACCATGAATTGTTCTGGAACCAGCACCGAATTTTCCCATGTAGCTCAGCCTATGGTGGAAGAGGAAATTTAAGTTATCAGACTACCAGACTGTAAGGACCATCTTCCAGCAGCATAGCCAAACCATGGCGCACATGCAGCGGGGGTGTGATCCACCCGTTCAGCCATACAGATCTCCTATGCTCAGAATCCTCCTGATCAAATGACTATTGTTCTGGTAATCTTTGGTTTGGGAGATTTTAAGCGTGGGACTCATAGTCTGTTGGGTCCCATTTGCATCTATGCTACGTATACTGGTAAAGCAGTTGCTAGATGGTCTTTTTTTGTCTACCAGAGTTGTCTTGGATGCCTTATTTTCAAAATAGTGGAATTTCAACAAGTTCCCACTACAGTTACTCCTGAAATTTAGCATAGTATCATTGTTCTTCAAGGTCTTCTGATTGTGTTTAATTTCTTCTTGAAGGTGGGCAGAAGCCTCTTCTCGAATCAAATGAGTTAGAATCAGGGAAAAAAGAGAAGAAAGAAACTGAAGCCCAGCCAGTTAGTTACTCGTACACGTTCTTCCATCTGATTTTTGCTCTTGCTAGCATGTATTCTGGCATGCTTCTTACTGGTTGGACTAGCAGCAGCTCAGAGCTGATTGATGTTGGCTGGACATCAGTTTGGGTTCGGATATGCACTGAGTGGGTCACTGCATTACTATATGTTTGGTCTCTTGTCGCCCATCTGATCTTTCCTGACCGCGAGTTCCTTTAGCCCCATTTGTCTAATGTATGACTTTGTGCAATATCTCTAGATATCTGGGATTCCCATAGGCTGTAAATATTTGAACCTTATGGTGTGTATTCTTCTTACTGTATGTGATAAGATTGTACTGTTAAGTTGAACTTGGTGAATATAAGCAGTAGCCACTCTCACATGAACTGCATGTGAGAGCTTTTCCAATGCTCTCAACTCTGATAATAACCACAATACCTGTAGGGTGCTACTACTGTGCTAGGCATGGGTGAGCTAAGAGCTGCAACACTGCCAAAAGGGGTGCCAAATATAGCATATGCTATATATGAAAAGCAGAATTATCTGTGCCAAATATAGTATATTTCCACTATTAATCTCATTTTTGAGATTGAGATAGCATTGCCTCTGAGCCTGTAGGGTTGATATCAACTGCTCCAGCACTCAACACAGGTGGAAGCCTGCCATGCCCAGGTCGGATGAACCGACGAGCATACAAGCAACTTCATATTATATCTGTGCATGCTTAATCCTTCATGCACCAGCAATCAATGCATAATATACATATTTAATCCATGCTCGATCATGCACTAGCACGTGAGGGGATGGACCTACCTTCAATGGTTCACACAGAAGATATTTTAAGCTAAAATTATCCAATTGGATGGACCCTAATGATCAAATCGTCATATCCTATAGGGCAGTTGCAACAAAAATGGCAAACCTTTCAGAAAGAGTACAAATCAGATTCAGAATCAATTAATTGGGTGAATTTTAGCCTCTGATATCTCCTAGGTGGGACCCCTTGAATAGTGGGTCCTGATTCTCTGTTCTGCACCATATGTATGGCCGATGTGTTTGTACAATTGTGGATGGAGACTGAATCTTGAACATATGCTTGTTAATCAGAATAATAACCTTTTCTAGCTTCCATGAAGAGTATAGGGCAGTTCCAATTTCCTGCTGTTTTATCGTCAATGAAAGAATATGGAAGGAAAAGAGAAGTCACAGTCTGGAATGTAGCCTCAAATGTGAATGGCTAACCAAGAAGAAACAAGCAAGTACAGTTCCATATCTAAATTCCCCAGAACCTGTGAACTAATATAACATACAGTTTGAGGATACACCATGAATATAACTCATACAAGAAAAATACAGTTTTATTTTAAACTCCATAAATACACGAGTTATTGGTGAGGGTCCTTGGACCTTTAACAAGACTAATCTGCAAAACCAAAACAGAACCCGGTCCAATCTTCAGATACAGTTTTCATTTGGCAGCACCAGACCGTCCTTACCTGGCCTTCTCTATAGAAGATACAGATCTTTGACCATCAAAAGAACACCCTGAACTAACCCTGAACTGTTGAGCAAGGATTTGCTCAGTACCTGTATACTTTAGACCAGCACCAGCAATTCATCCTCCTCTTCTTTATCACTTTCAGTGAAACGGGTAGAAGAAATAAGGTTGTTGAGTTACACTAGATCACAGCACTACTACCATTTCAAAGTGACCGCCAGATCTAGCAAAGCTTCTACTTGGCGTATAGTTCGTTGCTTCTCCTGTTGCTTCAACCTATTCGCAACAGATTCGGCATCAAGCCCTTGCGCTGTTTCTGCTTCACTTTGCTCAGACCGAACCTCTTGTAGCAATGCATCAACCTCTCTGACAAAGTCTACCCTCAGTAACACGTCATCAGCCTCCAGAGGCGGTCTCAATTGGCCTTGATGCTGATGGAAAGAGACATATGACACACATATATATGAGTGAAAATAATTATATAAGACAATTAATCCAGAAGATCTACTGAAGAATTGGATGAATGTGTCTCAATGTAGATACATTCTATTCTGTTCTGAAGAGCCATCTGAAGTTAACTGTTTGTAGTAATAGTTGATATATTTGCTTTTACTTCCTGAGTAATTTAGTACTTGTCTAGGATTCTCCCTATTTTATTTGCAAATATTTTCATTGATGTCCCTGCTCTATCTCTTTGGATTTTGTGGACAATATATTTGGACTGGTTAACAACAGTTGCTCGGATTGAACCAAAGGAAACTAAAAGTTGTACAGAGCAAAATAGAGGGAACAAATGACAGAAGCATTCCTTGAATATGGGCGCTGAATGACTGGAATACAAACGAAGCAGGTCAGAACAGGTTGCATGTGCTAATAATTAACCAGTCACATGGAAACTGCACGAATAGTTAATAAACCATGCCAAGTGTGAGGAGCAAGTGCAGGTCATTTTTGCACCCAGAAAATTCAAATGAAACTATCTCATAGAGGGATAACTTTTGTTTCCTGATTCATGAGAACAAAAACTAAATTGATTTCTAACAGTTCCTAGTTGCTCAAACCACCAGTATCCTTATACTAGATGCTGCCAATCCTTTAACCCCCTCTTAACTATATCATACAATCATTTAAAAAGGTAAAACTATAGGTGGAACCACACTCGGAGAAACATGAGTGATATTTCTCCATGTACCACTACCATGTAAGTTCCAAGCAAAGAGAGCGCACCTTATACCAGGAACCAAACATCAGGATATTCAGAAATCGGGAATGAACAAACAAAAGCATCATTCAAATAGCAACACATGGTGCATTGTCCTAACCATGCTGATCATTATCACTAAAAACAATCAATTCTGACATTAATAACCTTATGAAAAGTTGATCTAAAGTAATGGTTAAATTGGATGGTCCTGATTTTTCAAATTCAAGTTATTTCATGATGTTATGAATGTCGGAATGGACTGATTATAGACTGCCCCTGGTTTGTTAGAAGATATCCGGGACCTTTCTTGTGATAAAATTAAAATAAAAAACCACAGATATACATGCATGTGACATACCATATCAATGTCAAACCCTGCTGGAACAAGTATACTAAATGGATCTTCTTTTGGAAAGGTATCAACCATGCGCTTTCTGCATTGCTTCAGCCATCCTTCGTCATCAAATCCATCATGCAGATTCAAAAGATCGTTGAGCAGTCTCATTGCAGAAGTAGACTCCCGCTTTAAAATCTCTGTCTAAAATGTCAAGTAAAACTAGATATTATGATAATCCTATACAAAAGGTAAAGACAAGTAAAAAATATGGAGCACCTAGAAAAGTGAAAATATGAATGACGTGAAAAATGAAGAAGAACGTTGTCATGGAGACACTAAAGGCCCATTTGGATGGGTGCAAGACTAGATAAAGCAAATTGAAAACAGCTGCAAAACATTGACGTAGAAAAGATTTTTTTCTTTTTCTTTTGCCTAAGATGGCACCATCTCTGTCTTGGTAGTTTTGCAGATGATGCAAATTTTTTTATTTTTTTGATCGGTAAAAGATATATATTAAAAGAGAAAACGGGGCTGAGAAGGCCCTCAAAAGCTATACAAACGCAGCCAAAGGCAAGACAGCAAAGGAACAAAAAGCCGAGCCGCCCAAGCCCAATAAAAACCGAAAGATCAGCCCTATGAGCAGGCCAACTCTAGGTAATCAAATGATGCAAATTTTAAGGCACACTGGATGCATCTAAACACATGGAAACCCCACATGCAGGTGGCATATGTTAACAATAGCGTGAACATCACTTTGGGTGCATCCAAATGGTCCCCTGATGTTCAGAGGCAGATATTAGAATCCATCATGTATAACCCACCTGCTCAAGTTAGCAATTTTAAGACTGACACAATGAGTAAGATGAAGAATATGTACCTCAACCCTCCTGTATAAGAGGTCAAGACTTCTAATGGCATCCTTCTCATCCTGGAAAAGTAATGTCGGAAATAACTCATCAATAGTGTGAGAAAAGAGGAAAAAACCAATATCCAAGACATTCTACCAAATTTTTTGTAATAATAGAGCTAGTAAACAGAACGCACAGATTTTACAGTATTTAATGGTCACAGTTAGCAGATACCACAACATGAAGAACACGACAAAAACTATCCAGATTACTTTGGAATGCATATAAGATTTTGGTTTCACAAAGATCCATGTGTGCTTGGATAGAGTTGTATCTGATGGAAATCATTGTTCGCAGCAGAATCCCAGTTGAGGGGTCCTGAGATCAGATCAGAAAGAGATTTTGGCTCTTCAAATATCAGCAGTTATTTCCTCTTCAATCATGCTCCATTTTTTTCCTCTTTTTTGATGGGTAAATGAGGGTTGAACTTCTTATTTCTATGTTATACCCTTCTGGTCATTTCTTTTCCCATCATGTTGAGGTCTCATTTTGTCGTGTTGTATCAGTAATTCACTCACTCATTGTCCTTCCACGGTCGGAAGAGCCAGATTTTACTTAAGAAAGGTTTAGAGATCATATTCAGCCTATTAATTGTGAGATTACAGCAGGTTTCAGTAAACAAGTCTAGATGTCCTCTTAAGACAGGTTGGAGTGGCTAATGTCTAGACCATGGATAGTTCATTTAAGAAAAATGGCTCCAAAACTTCAATTTGAGAATGATTCTGCATGGACAAGGGCCCCCATACTTGTCAAGACAGACAAGCCCACAATGCTTGGAGAAACCTCAAAGGGAGTTTCCAAGTTTCCAAGCATGGAGACACTGTTAAACAACCATTTACCCCAAAAGATCGACCTGTTGGGGAAAGGCGAAGCAACTATGTATATCAACGGTGCGCGGGAACAAATCATCCGCTAACACTCCCCCTCAGCGGGGATAGACTTCGCTGGAGACTTGAACCCGCGACCTCCCAGGCCATAAGGCTCTGATACCATGTTAAACAACCATTTACCCCAAAAGATCAACTTGTTGGGGAAAGGCGAAACAACTATGTTTATCAACGGGTCGTCGGGCCAACACAATACGTGTGCGGGAACAAATCATCCGCTAACAGACACCCCCCTGCTTGGACCCCTAAGACTCTCCACCCATGGAAAGCTCATGCTTCAGCTGTCCATATAATTAAGTATTATATTTTTTTGGTTTTACGTTTGGACCTAAGTGCCCTTTGTTCAAAGGCCAGAGGTTTTGCATGCCAAATCCTCAGGTTGGGCGCCTAATACATTCAAGCGCCACGATTAGGCACCTAAATCTTACCGACACAAACAATTTTTTCTTGAAATGCCCATTCAATCCCTGCTTTATAGATTCTTTGGGCATGAAATGCCCATTTAACTCCATTTCATATATATTCTGAGGTTTGACCTATATTTGGGAAACTTGGAATAAATGCCACCGGAGCTCATGTATCCATCTGTTTGGAACAATAGCGATTCCAGAAATGATTTTGTATTCTGATATTTAAAAAAAAAAGGGGGGGGGGGGGGGGGGGGGGGGGGGGGGGGTATATTGCTTTGAAGTCTGTATTTAGTCAATATTATTGTCTCAAGGCAATCTGAAATCTAATTTTGATGGCAACTTGTTTGGAAATCCCAGGGCCTCAGGTCTAATTCGATTTAAAGACTCAAATAAGGCAGAGGATAGATATTAGGCTTTGAAGGACAGGTTTGTGATCATGGCATCTATTGCTAATCCTTGATGAGATATTGGATTCGTATGAATAACTTAAATACCATCATCATCATATCATATAGCTATTTATAACACAACTCCGCTAGACTTGGATACCATCATCATAACACGAGAGGAAAGAGCATTTATAATTTCCTTATCATGCTTGGTTTGTTATACCTCTTTCTGTTTTTATTTGAATTATTACCCAACATTGAAAATACAAAGATCACAATGATGAATCCAGATTACCTATATGTAGACAACCAGTATACATTGAAATTAGAATCATAAGATTAACATGATAGCAAATCTTCAACCTAATGCTAATCAGAAACATTTTCAATTGCACCACAAATATGACATCCTACGCTAAAGTTTTAAATAACACAGAGAAGAGCATTGGCTGAAATAATAAGAAATATAGCCAAGAAAACAGTAAATCAACTGAAACCACTGCACACGTACATCACGTCGAGCAAGATCAAGGCGATTCCATATGACCATTAAAACAAGTTCAGTGAGTTCGCCTTTCTCAGCAGCCTCCTCAATTCTCTACATATAGAAAAGCATTAGCATTAGTTATTAACATCCATTACGTGAACAAATAAGTGAAATAACTTATTGTATTGGAAATTTGGAAGACATGATCAAGGATGGATCATAATGATGTATAAAGGACAAGAAACGAAGTAAGCACTTGCACTTAAAGGCTCTAGACAACAAGGTAATTTTCTTCTCTTTGTTTGAGGCTGGCTGTTTAGCAGGAAAAACTGAAACCATCATAGTGAGATACAACAAACCCGGTCATAAAAATGTGATACTCTGACAAAGTTACCTCTTCCACTTCTTCAGCAGATCTGATAAAGCTTGAAACCAATCTCCTTGCTTTTTGGACTTCTTCCTCAGGATACCCCTTCAACCGTGTGCCAATTTCACGATATTCGTCAACCTTTCTATTCTCTTCTTCGTCCTCCTCTTGACGTTTTTTATGCAACTCTTTTGTTTTTTCTCGTTGACGGGCTTGCCATTCCTAAACTAGTCAAAATTAATATCAACTTTCCAAATAGGCAATGCAGGAAGACATTTACAATGAAACAGAGCAAAACCTTTGCACTGGTTGCCGAAACAAGATTCTAGGTTAGGTTCTATTTTCATGCTACAAATATGATCTTCATCCTTGAGATGGATTGAGATAATTTGGAGTGGAATTCAAAATCTGGTGACTCAAAATTGACCTGCCCTACCATGGAAACTGTATCCTGGGGAGTTGCTTTGGTGATGCAGGTGACAATAAATACTTCACATAAAAGAAAAATGAATATTGGGTTGATTATAGAGGATTATCTAAAAATAATGGAGGAAATATATGCAGTCAATCGAAAATTGGAGGACATGTATGCAGTATAATTTTAATTTAACATACATAAACATGAAACAAACATAAAGTATTTTATCGATATACCATATATATCATCCTGAAAATGAAAAATAAAAGCCCTACCATCTTCCAAATACACTAATAGTAAATGGCTACTCCCAACCTTTTATAGAACAAAGTTTTAAGATTCTACAGGATCATACATTCCATACAACTAATAATTGTTTAAAGCTGATTCAAGTACCTTTTTCGACCCATTCTATTTTTCTTATTCTTGTGTAAACAAGTGAGTTTGGGCTCTAATGAATTCATGACCTCGAGGTTGCAACCACAAACACTGCCCAATTGAGCTACAAACTCCATCTTGCCTTGGGGATCGGACTAATTTGGTTTCTCCAAATATAAAAATGAGAGATGACTTGGGAAGTTCCTCTTTTTTACTCAAGCGACTCAAGGAGTCACATTCAAACTCATCCAAACTATTATTTTATTACCCTACTAAGATTTCTTCTCTTTTTTGTTACTCAGTACCGATGCAATGTGAGTCACGAGTCAACTGATTTAGTTTTCCAAGCTTAATTAGACTGCACAAAGAACAGAATTTGAAGTACAAGTATGTTAGTTGATAAGTCTGCGTTCTGACTCAATGTGTAACCTGAGTTTGAACCCTAGTTAGCAATTTCCTGTTTCATACGTCTATTTAACATGTTTTAACAAAATGTATTATACTTCAGAATTATTCTCAGATTCGGTGAAATTAGCGTATTTGATGAGAAAACGTGTTATGCTCATATTAAACGCACATTATACACGAATTTTTCCAAATTATTGAAAAAAAACTGCTTTTCGAATATATAAAAAATACTACTTTTTATTTTATTCATCGTCAAATTTTTAAATGTATTTTTTGAATGACAAGTGCAAATTATACTCGGAACTTTTCCCGTACCCTGTTTTTGGGTTTGAATTACTATTCCAAAACCCATCATGGTTATTCGACCTATTAGTTTAGCATATGCCCCCATGGTTTTCGTGTTTGTAGCAGCTCCTCACCATAAGGATTAGTGGGTATAATACATTCTTCAAGTGGCATGAAAGGTTTGAAGTAAACAAAAGTAATAATGGATCTATGCTTAGCAAGGAAATGTATCATTGTTACACTCACGCAATGGGGTTGGAGGGATGCTGATTTCAACACTAAGTGCTTCATGAAGAACTATCTGGATTTCAAAGACTGGATTATGATTCATAACGAACTCAGCACTACCCATTATTTCTAATTCGGGACACAATCGTCCAACGGGAACAGCAACCAAAACAATCAACTTTACAACAGACACAACATATTCAAAGAAATGCCAAAATAGAAAAACAAAGCAATTCAGGCGCAAATGTATCCGCCAACAACCCATTCAAACAAACTATGAAATCGGCAAACCCTTTAAACAAATCACAAAATACCATGAAGAACACCCATTAATCTACAGCAAATTCAATCAGCAACTACAGATAAAGCAAGAAAATAAAATAAACCCAAGTGAGAAAGACGTGTACTAAGCTGTGAAAAAGAACATACATCGTCGTAGTACTCTTTGGGAAGCCCGTTCAAGTCTTGTTCCTCCTTGTTCTTGCACCTCCGCAAAACTGAAAAAATTACAAAAACAAGAAAAACAACCGTTGGTGTCAGAGGAAACCCAACAACATTAGAAAGCCTGAGAGCGGGAATGAGGTTTGTATGGTGTTGTTGGACGCTAACCTGCGCCGGATGGTGATTTTGATTTGAGAGGGATTGAACTTGGAGCGCCTTGGGTCCTTGTGATGGTGGAACCAGGTGGTGTGGGTGGGGCGCATGTTAGCACAAATACCTTTGCCTCCATTTCGGAATCAAGTGGGAACGCATTCGGTGGTACTTCTTTAAAACCAAGTGCGGACTAGACGGGAAAATTTCACAACACGCATTGAGCGACCTAAGGGAGCCACGTGTCACACTCTTGGAGAATGGAGACCACTGGATGTCTTGCCCGTTTTGCTGGACCCATTGACCAAAAATCAACCTGGTTGATATTTTTAGCCGTTGGATTTGAGCATGTGCCACGAGAAATTTAGAACACGCATTGCCTGACCTATATTGCCACGTATCACATTCTTGGAGACCACTGACAGTTCGGATGTCTTGCCCACCGTTTGATGGACCTACAGATCAAAAATCAACCTGGTTGGTATTTTTAGGCCTTAGATTTGAGTATCCAAAATAATGCCAGCATCCTATGGTAAAAAATCAACCCATAAGAAGACTCAAATCCAACAGCTGGAAATCACCAATCGAGCTGATTTTTAGTCCGTAGGTTTACCAATGGTTGGGAAAAACATCCGTACGACCAGTAGTCTCTAAGAATGTGACATGTGACACATAAAGCATTGGGTGCTACGGACATTGATGCGTTACCACAGACCACGGTGCTTCTTTAGTACAATATCACGTCAATGCCTAGAGTAAAACTTCGCTGACTGCCACGCAGCCAGGGACACGTACCCCGAGTGTTGTGTGGCAGTCAGCAACTTTGCTGGCAGCCCGCTATCAACAAAGTTTTACTCCAATGCCTACCCTTGGATATGTCAAAAATGGGAGTGACGGAAAGAGATCATCAGAGAAAAAATTCACTGTCGTAGGGCTCCCTTCAGAGTTTGAAGTCTCCCCTTCCCAAAATGACACGTGGAGCACTCTTCAGGCCCATTGACTTTTGGGTGCTTAGCCAAACTCTTGGTGCACCTACACACCAAAAATCAACTTGATTGGTGACATGTATCGGTTAGATTTTAGCTCCAAAAACGCAACTCAAATCCAACGGCTAAAAATCACCGGGATGGGACGACAGACTACTCAAGCCGCCAATCCCCGGCCTGTGTCTACTTTTGCAGCCAACCTAAGAGTAACGGAACCCGGACCCACCATTTGTTGCAATGAATGCAAGCTTTTGATTGGGAACAACGGGCATGTCCATGTGTTTTAGCACTTGGCCCTCCCTCCATGTGGCAAGTTTCAACCCAATAAGATTCCATCCAGTAGCAAAAGATTTAGGTCATATTTGGATAATCGGCAATTTATTTCCGAGAGAATATATTGTCACAGCCAATTAAATTCCCGGTTAAATATTCACACCTAAAAATATTTTAATTCTTTTGGCAACTATATCATTTTCTCGTCAAAATATTTGCCCACCTAATTTTTAGAATGTTTGGATGGCGTAGGAAAATCTACGGAAGTAATCCTGTGCATTGTACAAATACCATAGTTGATACTTGCCACATGGCATAGAATTAGTAGGCTGAAACATGTCACACATGGACTGCCTCTTCAACTGCCACGTCTAAGAAAACGTGATAATGAAGACTACATCAATCATATATTTAGCCATCCATGAGAAATAAATAAATTGGAAGTATTTGAGAATGTTTCTGCAGAAAAAGTGGTTCTGTAGAAGCTCTAGAAACAACTACTGAGAAGCGTTTTTTTTTTCTAGAAAATCATTTGGCAAACCATGTTGGAGAAGTATGTGTTCTGTATGTAGAAGTTGGTATTGCTATTTGAC
Source organism: Euptelea pleiosperma (assembly GCA_035048495.1). Classification (NCBI taxonomy): domain Eukaryota; kingdom Viridiplantae; phylum Streptophyta; class Magnoliopsida; order Ranunculales; family Eupteleaceae; genus Euptelea; species Euptelea pleiosperma. The sequence goes on from CM068546.1 coordinate 31,275,243, forward strand.
AAAACTAACTTTAAGCTTCCGGATTTTGTCAAAATGTCAAAAATATCCTTATATTCAAAGAGCAAATAAGAAACATTAGGAATATCCTTCTTGATCTAGTTTAAAAGTTTAAGTTAAAACGAACTTGACTGATCCGTCGTTAGTGTTGTACTTGCAATATTTTGGTCGTTTTATAGGTGTATTAACAGGCGCATAATGCATGCCACGTTTTAACGTTAGCCAAATGAAAGGGTTGTTATAGAAATACCCTAAAACTTTTTAGTATAAGCTGCTCAATGTAATGGTTAATATCTATGTGAATGCCCTACAAAAAATGCTCTAGGCTTTTGATACCATTTGATCAAACACTGCATCCAAACGAGGTTCTATCTCCGATAAGAGAACTATTTGTATTCAATGGCTATTTGCGGTTGCTAGATTCCAACTGCACCTTTTGGTTTGAAGGTGTTTGTGCCTGTTATATGCGATTTCCAATCTATAAGAAAATTCTATTGAATCAGATAATAGATCTGACAATTATGATGATCCCTACATGGAACTCACCAATGCGGTGGCTCTTGAAACCTCTTAGAACATCTCCAACTGGGCTCTATCTTCATTTTTTAAGCCAACTTTACAAAATCCAACTCCAACCGAGCTCTATATCTAGTTCTATGTAAGGGGTATTTTCTGACATAACAAGGTAGAGGTATAGTGATTTTTGTTACTCACTACTGTCCTATGGGCCCACTGACCACATGGATGTTTAGCTCACCCTTGGTGGATATACACACCAAAAATCACCCTGATAGGTAATCTCTAGCGATTACATTTTACTACTTTTAAGGGTTGATTCTAGCCGTTAGATTCAACAAAATTTTCGGTACTAAATCCAAAAGCTAAAAATCATCAAACAAGCTGATTTTTTGTATGAATGTCCACCAAAGTGCGGGTTAAACAACTATGCAATCAGTGGGCTCATATGGCAGCCGTGAATAACAAAAAGCACTATACCTAACATATTTGGTGTCAAGTCTACCTTTTTACACCACTGATTCTTTGGAAAATATCCTTTTAACCTATAGCTAGAGGGAGAATGACCAGCCTTTTCTCAAATCTCGGTTGCAACCTTCCCTCTTAAAGTCTTGGACGCCAGCCGCCGCCTGCCCCTGCCCCTGCCCCTGCCCCTGCCCCACTTTGACAATCGCTTGCCACCTTGCACACCCTTGAACAAAATCCTGGCTCCGCTAGGTATGATAACATCAATGTCACTTTCTACAATTGATCGTTTCATGTAATCTATACAAAATTGACGAAATACCACGAGGGTAAATTGGAATGTTTTGCAGGCAATTGTTTTTCGGGAATTTAATACCATATTGTCTTCATAAATTACACTAACAAAGAAATAACTACAAAGGGCCTGTTTGGAAATCTCAATTTTCATGACCTAGCTTAGTCCTACCCCAGTTCGGAGATGGAAGACCCCGTTCAGCGTTGCAACTTCTTTTCAAAAAGCCAACCCATGTCCTCTTTTAAGGGCAAAATCTGAAAAAATTGGGCAAAAAGTAGGCCCCATGTGGTTACCAAACATGGGCCAGAACATTGCGATCTGGACTGAGCATGGCAGGCCCCATTTTTGTTCGGTTTTCCATACAGGCCCTAATTCGGAGACTCCGTCACAAACCTTTGCAATGGGGTTCACTTTTGCTGGATGCATATACCCCAAAAGCTCTAATCCAAGCTGTTCTGGGGGTACATTGTAGGCTAGGATTTCTCCACCTATCAACTTCATTTTTTATTTTTATTTTTATTTTTTTATGTAATTAAGAGGATTTTATTTAAAAGATGGAACTAAAATTCAAAATTCAAAATTGAAAATTTAAATTCAAATTTTCAATAAAATTTCTAAGGAAAAAACAAAGGCCATTATCTTCTGAGCATTAAAACGGTACATGACGTAAGGGGGGAGGTCTGAATCCGTTATAACAGCTGTTATTTTCATTATAACGGCCATTTTTAAACCATGATCTCAAGTAAGATCGACGGAGGTATATTTATTTCTTTTTATCCAGGTTAAATATTTTGTGTTGCTGTATATGCCTTATTTTTTTAACCAAGATCAGTAATTCAAAGGTGCAAAGGGTTCGGAAATCAAGACCTGTAACTCGACAATACCGTCCCTTAAAAATCGCGGATAATCGACAGCTTTCAATTATTAAAATGATACGTCCCACCTAAAAACCATGATGTGTTTGAGATAGAACAAGGAAGTTTCCTGGAAATCAATTTTGTAGCAATTATTCCTAATTTTCCTCGTTAGTCATCAATTTTCTGGTTCTTATGTTGTGTTTATCACTGAATACTCAAAACCAGAAAATCCTTGAAAAGGAAAGTAATTAAAGATTCGGAATAGCAAGAGAAATGGATGAACTAAGAGATGGTATGTCAAGAACAAACCATCAAACTTGATAATGGCAATACCACAAGGTTCACCACCCCGCCCATCGATTTTCAAGAGACATTTATCACAAAAAAAGACATTAATAAGTTGTCCGGATCATTCACGACATACCGACAGTGACAAATTATTGGCGAGTGTGACCCCTAAAAAGGAAAAAAAGAGAGGGTTTATTTCAGTTGCCTGATGAAATACTGTTAAAACAACCATTTACCCCAAAAGATTGATATTTTGGGGAAAGGTGAAACAACTATGTGTACCAATGGGTCGTCGGACCAACACAACACGTGCATGGGAAAATACCATCCGCTAACACGGCTCTTCAATGGCAATATACTCTGTTGGAGACTTGAACTTGTGACCTCCCAAGCCTCAAGGCTAAGTCGATCTTTTGGGGTAAATGGTTGTTTAACAAATACAGGGCGATAGAGGAGGATTGATGAGCATAGCCGCTATAATTCGAAATGTGGCCCATTGATTGCACAGTTCAGAGTACCCAACAGGACCACCTTAGTGATCTCATAGGTGAAAGAAAATATGATCAAATGATTAACCATTAGGTCTACGAGCATCTCCAGCACATCCTTGTCTTCGTTCTCCAAGTGAAAGTTAAGAAAAAAAACCCTCCAAATTCATCGTCCATTAAGGTCACTAACCTCCTTACTATTTTAAGGGGTTAACTAAAAAAACTCTTCACCGCCAATATTACGGAAATTCCTCATTTATTCTATCTTAGTTTTATAATTTAAAAAGGGCAAAGTAATAATTTTACTAAATCTCTTGGCTATTTGGAGAAAGTAAATGGAGATAAAACCTTTTTTTTTTGTTAAAATTGTCATGGTAAACAGGGCTGATTATTACCCAAATATGGCAAAACGGATGAAGACGTGGTGGAAATGGTCTAATACATTTCAGTTGAAAATGTTGAATTTTTTTAATAAGTGCTTAAAAATCACAAAAGCCGGCTAATTGCGACTTTTAAGTAAGAAAAGTCAGTAATTTGATTGGTTGTGATCATCCCATCAGTCAAAATTTAGCACAGAGAGAGATTTCCTAGGTAGGACCCATCAACTGCGAGTAAAACTTGTGTCACAAGACGTTGTGAAGGAAGCCGGTCACAGCACTCAATACAAGCCATGTGGCTCACGATCAGAGGGCGCTGACCGGATAGATGTTTGGCCAGTCCCACGGTGGACCTACAAACCAAAAATTAGCCTGATTAGTGATTTACAACCTTTGGATTTTTGCACCCAAATAACGCTCAAATTCCTACTGTTAAAAATCAACCCATGAAAATAACTTCAATCGAATCGGTTAGAAATCACTAATCAAGTTGAATTTTTGTGTACCAGTCGGCCGACGGACTGGCAAACATCCATACGGTCATCATCCTTTAATAATATGCCACGTGGCTCATATTGAATGCTGTGACCGGCTTCCGTCACAACATCTTGTGACACAAGTTTTACTCAACTGCTAAGTACAAATCCATTGTATTTGAGGAGTAAACCGTCGCTGACATACAGTCAGCGATGGCACTGACTGCAGCTAATATGAGCCACGTGTTACATTCTTAAGAGGACACTAACCATATGGTTGTTTGGCCAATCACTAGGTGGACCTACAAGCCAAAAATAAACCTGATCTCTGATTTCTAAACGTTGGATTGAAGTTATTGGGTCGATGTTAACGGTACGAATTTGAGCATTTTTTGGGTACGAAGATCTAAGGGTTTTAGATAACTAATCAGGCTGATTTTTGTTTTTTATGTCCATCTAGTGATTGGTCAAACATCCATACGGTCGTTGTCCTCTTAAGACTGTGCCACATGGCTCATATTGGCTGCAGTCAGCGACTGCAGTGTCATCGAAGGTTTACTCGTATTTGAGTCGTGTTTATTAACTGTAAATACTGTAATCAACAATCTATCCACTGCATGGTGAAACATTAACCTGCGCACTCCCTTATTATCTAATTTTAACCTGCGCACCCCCTCCTTCCTTTCTGTTCATTTCAAAAAGCCACCGTCAAGCAGAGACCCTCAACAAAGGCGCAAAACACTAACATGCTCCACCATCTCTTGTTCATTACCGCCATGCCCGCCTCCTCCCCTTCTCAGAAACTCAAAAAGCCCTCCACAAATTCTAACCCTAGCCCTAATTCCCTCCTCTGCAAGCACTCTCCCTCTGCAACCCTAGACATTCTGATCCTCATTCTCGTTCTCTTCTCATGCACCTTCCTCATCACCTCTTACTTCTCTTACATCTTTCAATCCCTCTCTCAAATCCTCCCATCTCTCCTCGTCTCTCAGTCCGCTGCTTTTCGAGAATCTCCCCTTCCGTACATTATAGGGTTTCTGATCTTCTTCACTGTGTCGGTCGTTGCCGTTGAGATCTGTTGTAGTTACAGGTCGAGGAAATGCGAGAATCCTGGATGCAAGGGGATGAAGAAGGCGATGGAATTTGATATACAGCTGCAGACGGAGGAGTGTCTGAAATCGGCGTCGAAGGAGATCGATAATCTGCCGTGGAAAGGAGGGACGGAGACAAACCCGGATTATGAGTGTCTGAGATCTGAGCTGAGGAAGATGGCCCCGCCAAATGGCCGGGCGGTGTTGCTGTTTCGGGCAAGGTGCGGGTGCCCTGTCGCGAAGCTTGAGGCATGGGGGCCGAAGCGTGGTCGGCGGCACAAAAAGTGAGTTTCGATTCCTTTTGAATTCAATGCAATTTAAGGTCATTCGTCTTATTTTTTATTCATAATGTATTTTTTTTTTGTTTAATTGAAGCAAAGGTGCATGAATTTGCTTAATTGCAGATTTGATTTCGATTTAACCATCTGAAATGAATCTATGTTTATGCACATTTGCTGATATACCTAGTAACCTGTATTTGTTAGTTTTTTTTTTAACAATATTCGAGTGTTGGAAATGAACCTTGAATTTTCTTTTTGGATGAGTAAGCTTGGGATTCGGTGGACCCCTACCCGACTTTACCAAAAAAGGGAATAATTACATCCTTTGATATCTACAACCTCTTGCATCATTGTCCAATAACTTGGACAGATCAGTAGGTAAATCAAGAGGAAACATAATTATCTCTACATCTTGATTACGAAAGGAAATCTGAGGGCTTGTTTGGTTCACTCCACACATGTTTAACTTCATAGTTGAGAAGCCCCACAAGTAATTGTTGAATCTTCACTGCGATAGATATTGCTTTACAAAAGATGGCAAAGGATTGAACATGGCCTCATTAGCATTTGTCGAGCCCGGATTGGACATGGCCTCGTTAGCATTTGCCGAGCCCGAGCAAATTCTTAGCTGCCTTTACCTTTTTGTAATATATCGCTAAGTTAATAGGAAGAGCTGCACATTTGTTCTCCTAAGCAACAATGCCATTGCCAAACCTGTTCTGAATGACACTTCATAACCTGCATTAGTATCTCCAAGTCACACTATGTTTAATGAGGGAAAAACCCAACATGTTTGGAGGTTCTCATTTACACCACCTGATTATCTTGTACTCTGGCCTTACTTTTATGCCACGGTTGATGAAGACCTCTTGGCTTTCGATCTCATCCTCAGCCTCCTCGTGGTTTCAAGACACTGAGCAGCCACATCAAGTTATCTTTTGGATAATCTGATTTACATTTATTGATTTTCCGGTGAAAATATGTTTGTTCCTCTCATCCAAAATAGGGGTAAGCATTAAGGCCCAGTTTCCCTGTGATGGTCACCACCCATTATCCTTTATGCTTCTCATTAGCCGAGCTAATTCGTCCAACCAAGGAAGAAAGTTCCTACTATCATTCTTTGATTGTTGGAAGATAGTCACCCATACCTCTTTAGAATAAAAGCGATAAAAAAAGGTCACCCACTGACTTTGGTTCTCACACTTCGACTCCTTGATATGACTCTAAGAAGTCTCTTGGAACAAGCTTACATTTGATGGCTTTCCAAGCAATTAATTTGTGCCGAGGTATGTTGCATGAAAACTAAATCAAACTATGCCAACCACTTTAGGTGGAGGGATTCTTCCCTCCATGTGAATTTCAATGAAAAAACACCCTTGGAATCTGGTTTCCAGAACACTTGGTCGTTGTGCCCAAGTATATCAACCTGGTGAAGGAGGCCAACCACATCCATCATGGCTGGGGATGGGAACCACCTCCCATTATTAATCGGAGGGATGCCCCTGCCATTACTAAAGAACCTGCCCACTCTGGTAGCTTATGAGAATACGAAGAGGATGCCAATTTTCGAGGAGAAGGCGAGTTTTAGACCCATTTCCAAGCAAAGAGAAATATGACCCGAGGCATAAGTGCAAGCTTTGAGAATTGCAGTCTGACAGCACTCAAACTGTTCAAATCAGATCTTAATCCTTTTGAGCCAGATACTAAACGAATAGGCTGTGTTAGCCCAAATCTGTTTGCCCAGCTAGTTTTCAATTTCTATGTTTCCCAATATTGAGCGCACCTTTATCTAGTGGGCATTAAACTTCATCTTTAGCTAATGTTCTGCAACATTTTATGTCAATTGGGTCCCTACCACAAGAACCAACTGAATAATCCTTCTCTATTCTCCATAATTCTTTTAGGGAAAGCAAACACCCCACTGCAAACTACATGACTGCTAAAGAGAAATGACCAGTTTTAATTGACGTCTCCCAGCATAAGATAGAGAATTATTTTTCCACCCCTGAATTTTTGTCTTTATACGATCCAGGAAATTGTTAACGTTGAGGTGATGAGAGGAAGCCCCAGCAGTTTCACAGGTAATATAACTTCCCAATAGGCCAGAATATTACCTTGACTTGATTGGGAACAGAAATCAATAACGGAAGCAAGGAAATCCTGATATGCCTTTATTTCCCTGTAATCCAGGGATTGTTACTGTTCATTTATTTTTACGCTTTTTAATTTTATTTATTTATTTTTGTGTTTTTAAGTAGCAAAACCAGGTTTTGAATTTATTGGTTTAGGTTGTCTTCTATGTAGTGAAGTTTTGTCACATACTCACATTTAGTGGTATCGGTGGATTTAATAGGGATTGAATATGTCAATTTGCTAAAGTGGTTGTATAATGTCCATTACACCAAAATGTTATCAAGACTACTTGTGCTTGAAAATATGTTTATTCTTTAATGCACAAAAGAATATGTAATTTACTAAATCGTGGAAGAATAAGTCTTCTATGTTCCACGAAAACATTATCAATCCCATGAAAGAAGTGAAGAATAAAAGCGAGCTCGACATGAATGACTGTATCCTTGAAAAAATCTTTAAAAAGTCCCCGTTAAACTCAAGGATAAGATTCTTCTTGATGATGTCGCATCCTGCATATGGAGCATATTCATCGCATGGCCATGTACTCAGCCTGTAAATGTTGGAAAGGATGAAAAGTACAAGAGCGTCCTTCTGATATTTTAAACTTGATCATATTGGAATTACTGTGACCATCATTTCCATTCTTGTTATTTTGATAAGTAGATAAATTTTAATTAAACAAAGAAAAAGGAGAGGTAGTGATGAGCATTTTCATAAGTCAAAACATAATCAATATCATCTTGGCGTTTTTTGTTTTTTCTGTATCTATTACTTCAAATATGCGCCCTTTCAATATCTTATAGAGCATACTATATGTTTCATTATTCCTATATTTTTTAAGCTATTTCACTATATCTTTTTGCGAAGGACTCCTTTTGAGGTTCACATGAAGCAACAATCATAAAAAATAATTACCATTTGTGCTCTAGAGCCTCAAGATCAAACCAAAACTAGTGTCCTCGTTGTACTCCAAGAAAAAAAGGAGGCTGGTATTGTGGGTAACTGAGGACACACAAAGCGATATTTTCACAATAAATTTTCATATGAGGGATGTACAATTAGCGATTCCAAAAAGTGGCACAATAGTGCTGACATAATGAGGTCATCTGCTGATGCAGGGGCATTTTCACACCGGGCTCGAGTGGGGCAGCCTGTGTATATGGGGCACACTCGGGGTATGATGGCTCGTGTGAAATGGGACCTACGAAGGAGTGTTCGACCGAGGGCTTGGATCATGGGCTATGAGATAAAGGAATTTAATCTCACACTACCAATTGTCGCGACTTTTGGGGAGTATTGGGTAAATGTCCTGCATCAAAGTGATATTAAAGCGGGAGGTCTCGTGTTCGAGACTCCTCACCGAGGGTGATTAATGCAGGGGCATTTTCACACCGGGCTCGAGTGGGGCAGTCTGCGTATATGGGGCACACTCGTGGTAGGATGACCCGTGTGAAACGGGACCCATGAAGGAGGGTTCGACCGAGGGCCTAGATCATGGGCTATGAGAAAAAGGAATTTAATCTCACGCTACCAACAGTCGCGACTTTTGGGGAGTATTGGTTAAATGTCATACATCATCTGCTGATTGGACTGCTGTTTTCTGCAGAAGTTTTTGGGTTTCAGTTTCCCAAATTTGTGGTTAATTTTCGTGGTCTCTTGGGGTCTTTCAGGGGGTTCTTAATGGGGCTTTAGGAAGTCTAGTGTTGGACTAAGAGGCTTTCTAAATTTAGATAGTTATAGTCAACTTCTATTTTCTATTGTTAGTTGAAGAAGAAAAAATTTGTAGTTTTGGATTAGATTATGGTGAGATTGAAAGGCAATGGATGACTAGGACTAGGTTGGAGTTTCTATGATTTGGAGTTGTTTTACATGTTTTGAGGAGAGTTAAGAAGATTTTAGCTAGAACTTCCTTTGTTAACCTCCATGGAGTTGTTTCAGTTTTGGAGCTTCTTTCGTATTGTTGCTTCCTCGCTGGTCATTCTATATATATAATTTTTTTTTGATAAGTGTCATTATATAATTTTCTTGCAAGTATTTTAGGTTAGTTAGCTTGCTTTTCTGCAATCATGGCTCAAAGTACAATCCCGTCTTGTCCGTCTTGGTCAAGATGTCTTGTTTCAGTAAGGTACCAAGACAATACATTAGGGTTATGTATCATCTCATATAAGAACCCTAATTTAAGTCATTTAAACCTTTACTTTAATAGTACATGGGTCTTTTATATCATCAAAAGCATGGATGACATTTTCACATGGGTCTTTTATCCAACATCAAAAGCATGAATAACATATTTTAGCTTAATTAAGAATTGAAAATCATTTAATGTGATATATATATATATATATATATATATATATATCTGTAATTTTGCGGATCAAGATGTATGGTTTTTTCCCTTAATGTCTCGTTCCATCTCGGTCAAGACAATAGTTCGAAATCTTGTGCTGTCTTGGCCGGGATGTCTTGTTTCGGTAGGGTAACTAGACGATACACAAGAGAATGCATCTTCTCGTGCCAAAAGTGTGATTTAAGTATTAAAATTGGTTTAATACCTTATTTTCATGGTATGTGTCATTTATAATACATATAAATGCTAAAAAATTAATGTTTAGCTTGATTAAACGTTGAAAAATAGTCAATTCTTATCAAGACATATATTGTTTTTTCCATTGTCTCATTTTTTCTTGGTTGATACATTTTGTTCCGTCAACTTACCGATATGAATCGAAATGATGTTTTAAACCTTGGTTGAGATGTCTCCTTTAGCTTATCTAGACCCGGAGAGAGACTAGTAGTTTAAGCCTTGCCTACCATTTCTATTGGATCTGAAATTTCCATCAACTACAAAAGGATCCAAAAGTTCTTCTCAAAAGTAACAATGGGTGTTTGCATGGTTGAAAATTCTCGTTTCTTCTTGTTCCGTCTTGGCCAAGATGTCTCATTCCGGTAAGGTATCGAGACGATACATATGTGCCAACAACTTATGTAAGTACTATAATTGGTTTAGGACCATATTTTCATTATACACGTACCTTTATAATACTTATAAATGCTAAAAATAAGTTTGTAACTTAATTAAGCATTAAAAATGGTTAACCTTGTCGAGACATATAGTCCTTTTTCCATTGTCTCGTTTCGTCTCGGTCGACTTGATACAAAAAGTTGAAAAAAGGACTCTTAGATAAAGCTTTAGTAAATATGTCACCCAACTGATTCTCAGACTTGATACAAGGAGTAACAATGCGCTTGTTCAACACCATGTCACGGATGAAATGACAATCAACCTAGATGTGCTTGGTGCACTCATGAAACACAAGATTATTAGCAATATAAGTGGTGGCAGCCTGATTATCACAATAGATAGGCATTGGTGAAAGAACCTTAATGCCCATTTCTAGGAATAGAGACTGGACCCACAACAAGTCCGATGCAGTATGTGCTATGGCCCTGTACTTGGCTTCAACACTCGAGCGAGCTACAATATTCTGCATCTTATTATGTCAGGTCATCAAATTGCCACCAACAAATGTGTAATAACCAGAAGTCGACCGACGATCTGTAAACTACTAGCCCAATCAGCATCAGAAAAACCCGTAACAAATAATGTCTTTGACGGTCGATATAATAATCCTTTACCAAGTGACCCCTTCAAATACCTCTGAATATGGCAAATTGACATTCCATTGGAGTTGTCGTGGAGCATGCATAAACTGACTGATTGACTACGCCAACAACAAATGACGGTAAGGTAAATCAAATTTCTCGGCCAACTGACGTTAACAATCAAGATCATTATAAAACTCCCATCAAGCTTCACAGTAGGATCCATTGGAGTCTCAAGAGGCTTAAAGCTCAAAATATCAGCCTTAGATAAGAGATCCAAGGTATACTTCTAATGGGAGAGATTAATACCAGCCTTGGAACGAGCAACCTCAATGCAAAGGAAGTAGTGAAGAAGACTCGATCATTCGTATGAAATTGTTTCCTTAAATGAGCTTTCAAGAGAGGAATACCACGTGCATCATTCCCGGTGATGATAATCTCATCCACACACAATGAGAATAATCACGCTAGAAGAGGTCTGGCGAATGAAAACGGAGTGTTCAGAGGTAGAATGTTGGAAACTGTAGCGAATCACAATTGTATTGAATTTCTCGAACCAAGCATGGGGAGACTGTTTCAAGCCATAGATAGTATTAGAGACTGGCATTGTAATAATGATGTGGCAATCTCACACACCTTATTCCGCAGTTTGTAAACCAAATCGGAGTTGCTACTAACGATGTACCCTGGCGATTGCTCCGTAAAAATCTCTTCCTGCAAGTCTCCATGCAGAAAAACATTTTTTTTATATTAACTGATATAAAGGCCAATCGCAACACATTGCCACAGATAGAAGAACTCTAATAGAATTAAGTCCGTGCCACAGGAGAAAAACATCTCAAAGTAATCCATGCCAAAGGTCTGTGTATAACCCTTGGCAACCAATAACACCTTCAGGCGTTTAATAGACCCATTCGGAAGATACTTGATTGTGTACAACCATCGGCAACCTACAGTTTGCTTTCTTGGAAGAAGAGGAGTAAGATCCCAAGTTTGATTCTGATGAAGAGCACACATTTCCTCATCCACGGCTCATTTCCAACCAAAAGAAGACACAACCTTTTTATATGAAGTAGGAATAGAGATGGCATACAAAGAAAGAGCAAAGGTACGAAAAGATGGGGAATCACAATGAAATGAAACAAAATTAGCAATGGAATGCTGAGTGCAAGTGCGAGTACCTTTTCGTAAAGCAATGGGCAAGTTAAAAGAAGTTGGAAGAAAGAGGTTCCTCAGTAGAAGTCGATGATTGTTGAAGAGCCTGAAACCAAGGAACCACGCCGCACTTGCAAGTTTGGGATGATTTTAATAAGCATCCCATGGGTGAAGACAGGAAACAATGTGCGAAGTGTAAACATTGTGGTCATGTATATCGTACTGATTGTAGTTATGAAACCACAAACTTAAGGTGTCTATTACTAGTTTGACTGAGACTGCGAGACGTAACACTCAAGTCATAGGCCAATTCCTGCTATCTCAATCATTAGCAAGATGGGGTATGACATGTCCACTATGTTACCCGGATACGGCAAGGACACGGGACCGACACAGGAAGGATACGACTTTTCCACTTAAAATGGAAGTATCCGACACGGATACGGCACCCATTTTGAAGTATCCGGGTATCATAGCATGTCAAACATCCAAATTAGTCCAAGAACTTTACCATGAAGCAATGGCAACGACAATTGTTAAGCATGAATATCCATTCCAATTTGTTGAACATGATGATATTAGAAATTTGCAATGTTCTCAATTGATGTCAAGCACATCAGAGGTTATACTAAGGCTGATGTCTTAAGGTTGTATAGAAAAGAGAAGCAGAAACTTCAATAGTTGTTACAGTTAGTCCCTGGTAGGATGTGTCTCACATTGGACTTGTGGTCTTCAACAACAACAGATAAATATATCTGCATAACACATGCTATTGACCAAGAGGGGAGGTTGCATAAACGGATTCTGAATTTTAATCATATGCCACCTCCACACCAGGTTCTCCCCTTGAGCAAAAGATTTCAACATTGTTGAAAATAAAATTTTCTCAATTACCTAAGATAATGCTAATGCGAATGATGTGCTAATCTGTGTTTACAAAAAACAACTAAACCTAAAGAATGCACTTTTACTTGAGGGTCAAATCTTTCATGTGCACTGTGTACATATCTTGAATCTTATAGTGCAAGAATGGTTGAAAGAGGTGGATGAAGCTCTTTGTAAGATTCAGGAGTGTGAAAAGTCTGCAATCATGTTAAAAGAGATTCATGAATTGTGTCCAACAACTACCTGTGGAAGGGAACAAGGGTTTTTGCCAAGATTTCCCAATGCATTTTATGCATGAAAGTGCCACTTTCTATCAGTGCATTATACCTCTTTTGGGCCATGATAAGAAAGTCCCAGTAAAGGCTTTGACTCTAGTCAGAATTGGATCCCCCAATCTTCTCCACTGACGATCTTTCCTCGGCATAGCCCAATCCCATCATTACCTCATAGAAGGAACAAAACTTGTACCTGCCTTTTGTCATTTTCATTACCAACATTGATTATACGAACCAATTGTCAAATAACAAGGTGTTCTGGAATAAAGGTAGGTATGATTTACTGCAACTGTGATATTTTGTTTAGGACAAGATTCACTAGTAGCTGGTGAGCCTTACTTGAGGTTGACCCTAGTTGGGAGGATTTAGCAAGTCAAACGGTTTAAAGAACAAGGTCTTGTGAAAGAAGGGCCGGCATAGGATTCTATTTAAGCGTTGTTTGAGGGATACTTATGTGAGCTGTTGTGACAGACATACACGGTGTAGTTGAATTTTTGAAGCTTGTTTTAGTTTTCTCCTTTTGTTCCCTGATTCTTGTGTACTGTTGTCTCTTTTTCTTCTTGGTTGCTTCTTTCATTCACCATGATTGCTCACATGGAAGGGTCTTTTCTTTCTGTCTTTCCCGTCTTTTTAACGTCCCAGGTGGTATAACAAGTGCTTATTCATTATTGTTATGTGAGTCCTATGTGGGAGGTAAGTTTTGATGAATTCTGTTGAGGTGGCAGTTGTCAGGCAATGGGGAATTTAGGAATCGTAATTCTCAACATTAAAGTGCTTGCCAGGTAACAAACTAATTGCTAAGACGCATTGTATGTGGAATAACTGTCCCAGGTGGTATAACAAGTGCTTATTCATTATTGTTATGCGAGTCCTATGTGGGAGGTAATTTTAGATGACTTCTGCTGAGGTGGCAGTTGTCAGGCAATGGGGAACTTAGGAATCGTAATTCTCAACATTAAAGTGCTTGCCAGGTAACAAACTAATTGCTAAGATGCATTGTATGTGGAATAACTGTCCCAGGTGGTATAACAAGTGCTTATTCATTATTGTTATGTGAGTCCTATGTGGGAGGTAAGTTTAGATGACTTCTGCTGAGGTGGCTGTTGTCAGGCAATGGGGAACTTAGGTATCGTAATTCTCAACATTAAAGTGCTTGCCTGGTAACAAACTAATTGCTAAGACGCGTTGTATGTGGAATAATTGTAAATGTATGCAGTGCCTTGTTGGGCACCATAAATTTATAAAGTGCATTGCATCGTTTGCTCTAGGCCTCTGATGTAATTTGTGATCCCTTTCAAGTATGGGGGCAATTGGTTTGAAGACTAGGATGTTGTGGTGTGGAGGTCACTGAGGTTGGATTCAGAGGACTGTTTCATAAAGGACTGCTAAGCTATGCACCGGCACCCAATAATGGATTCAAAGGACTTCTCTTTCGATGCACTTCGTGTTAACTTTGAGCTCTGGTTTCAATTGATGATAGATTGAATGGATCTAAAGGACTTCCCTTTTGAATCTTGTGGAAGAGGTGGATTAGATATACTTGTTTTATTTTTTTTATGGATGAAGAAAAGAAGTAATAAGGGTATATAAGCTCATAATTGAGGGAGGTTTAAGGTTTAAAAGAGAGCATTTGATAAGAGAAACTAATAGAAGGTGCTAAATGGCTTTGCTCTAGGACCTTAGATAAAAAGTACAAACTTGTGATTAAGGTTTAGGTAATAATACTAGGAAATAGTGGGGCTCAGTCAATTATGGTTTTTAGAGTAATTCGATCTAGAGGAGGGATTATGTTTTTGTTAAATTTATGGTCCCAGAGCAACAATTTACCAGCAGGTTATTTCATCTGTTTGGAATGGTGGATAACTTACATGCTAGAGCAGGTTCTTTGTGGCCCAAAACTCAAATGCAGGTGATCTATACCAACATGTGCCTTTGAGGGTTTTGAAAAATTGCAGGAGGTACTTGCAGAAGTTTATCCTTTAGTGAGACCAATGGGATGGGCTGATTGGGGAAAAGTGGCTTTAGGTGTTTGTATGTGCTATTGATAAGTGCAAAATTCTTTGCTGGTGAGCTTGGTTGGAAGTCTTTTGATAAGATCTGAGTGCGGCAAGCATTGGGACTGCGGCTGGAAAACATTAATGAAAGAAAATAAGCTTTTAACCAAGTTGGCACTAACTCTTTTTTGGGGATTATTCTGTTGATGTCATGGCACAAGGTCAGCACTGTCCAAACTCATAGAAACCCAAAACATAGTTTTAGCACATTGAAAGACAGAGTTTGAGGTATGTACAAACAGCACCTAAGGTTGTCGAGGTGAATGACCTTTGTTTTTGTTTCTTCAAGAGACCCACTCACAAGTTTATGAGCATGGACTGCTTTAGAACAATATGAGAAAGCAATGTTAAGAGGGAATGAGTCTATTATTTGTTTCCTTCTCTAAGACTCCTAGAGCCACCAAAGAAGCTGGGGGCACACGCAACAATGTTTACAGATAGCATCATCTAACCCCAAATCCATTGCTGCCATTTAGACCTGATACCCATTCTTTGGAGTACATAATCTGTGAAATCCCACTCTATACGGTTGTATGCTTTTTCAAGATCTTTCTTGCACATAACTCTGGAAATTATTGAGTTACGGCATGCACAGCAATCAAGACTAGGTTGAGGTTCATCCTTCAAGGTAGCTCCTTGGAAGGTGAAATTATGGCGGGAAGCAATATTTTGATTTTTTTAGCTAGCTTACCAAGCTAATCGGCAGGAACTCTCCGAGTTTCTTGTGCTCCTATTCTTTTAGAGTGAGAACTAACTCAATAAAAAGGTAGCGTTAGATGCTTTCCCCAAAATCCCTTCCCTTTGGAGCTCCTCAATCGTCTTCATGAATTCTTTTATGATCACACTCCATTATTCCTTATAGAAAGCCTTGGAGAAGCCATTGGGTCAGGTGCAAGTGCAAGTGCAAGTCTCCTATATCAACTTTGGTGTTGCAAACATCTTATAGTTTTTTAATCCAACTACTTATCACAGGTGACATGTGATTTTTTTTTTGATCGGTAAAAGATAATATATTAAGAGGGAGGGCTGAGGGAGCCCAAAAACCTGTACAGCAACACAAAAGGGGAAAAGAAAGAAAACAGAAAACAAACCCCTAGACACACACAACCTAGAGGACCAAAAAAAGGGGAACCAAATTAAGAGACCAACCGGTCCCACCGAAAGACGTAATCATCAAACCGGTCCCACAGGTGAAATGTGATTGAAATGAGCAAGGCCAAGGTTTGGGCAATACATGAAATTTTGGTAGAGAAGAAGAAAAACACCAATTTTCCCTCATCATCCACCTAATAATCTCCAATAACTTTTCTTTCTAGACAATTTGTTTTTTCTTGTTCTTTTGCATAGGCCATTTTGTGATCAATTTTCATAGTTTTAACTCCTTCAAACAATGATTTAACTTTTTGAGCTTCAACTCCTTAGCTGCATCCTCATTAGAGATAACACCCAGCACCTATGATTGATCGCAGCAATTTTATCTTCAAGTTTTTCCTCTCCATGTCCACTCCCAAAACCGCTTTGTTCCACACCTTGAGTTTTGTTTGAGCTCAGTCAACTTCATCCTTAAAATGTAAACCACCTGCCTTTTAGTGCGTTGGAGACCAGGAAGTGGGCTTCTATGTCTTTAGACTGCAAACATTAATCTTAAAAAATTATTCTAAGATTTTTCTTGTTTCTGGTCCATGTGAAGGAAGGCCAACTAAGTGGCAGATTGATTAATTCATATTCTGTAATATCTGAGAATCCTTCCATGTTTGAGGTAATTTTACTTCCACTTAGTATGCATTTATGTATTTTAAGGAGAAAAGAATAACATTGCGAACACACCAAGGAGCTTTCCATTTTGACTTATCAGAGAACAAAAATAAGCTGCTTTCCATATAGCTTCTACTCCATCCAATTCAGCCCAAAAAGCATTCTCAATTATGATTGTTCTACCCATGGAACCCGATAAGATACCAAACAAACTGGTTGCATTCTTTTTTGACAAAAATAGCACTATTGAAAACCCCACCCAAAATAAAATGGCAAACATGGTGTTGGTTGCAGTTCTCTTTTATGCATTCGATAATTATCCTGAGTTGTAGCTGATGCGGGAGTATTCTACTTGATAGTCCGCAATTACACCGGATCAATTAATTTTATTTTAATCAGGACTGTTATTTTTGTTAGAGTTGTAATCAATTTCAAACACTTCTAAAAATTCTTTTAGTTTGATTAGGATTAGAAAAGTTAGAATTTTATAAATAGGGTTGTAATCTTTGATTTTGGCGGAGCAGGCATGAAAATGATATTATTCTTTTGGAGTGATTCCAAAATTTTGGGTGAGATGCCTAGAAGGGAAGAGCGATGAGCGATTCCTTCTAACTTGGCCGAGTTTCGACCTGTGTAGACCCTGTTAGCGGATGGTGTGTTCTCGCTCACGTGTTGTGTTAGCCTGATGACCCGTTGGTATACATAGTTGTCTCGCCTTTCCCCAATAGGTCGATCTTTTGGGGTAAATGGTTGTTTAACATGGTATCAGAGCCTTAAGGCTTGGGAGAAGTCTCCAGCGGAGTGTATTCCCGCTAAGGGGGGCGTGTTAGCGGATGGTGTGTTTCCGCGCACGTATTGTGTTAGCCCGACAACCCGTTGGTGTACATAGTTGTCTCGCCTTTCCCTAGCATTTCAATATTTTGGGGTAAATGGTTGTTTAACAGATCCCACGACCTGTCATATCAGATCCTATTCAAATCAGGGACTGGTCTTTAGGATCCAATTGATGATCAGCTCACTTCTGGGTCAAACCGGTCTGACCCATTTACATCTCTAGCCTCTCCTCCTAATCATATGGGTAGCATCTGCCTGATCCTATTCCCACCCCTGCCTCTTGTTAGTGAAATCTTTTTTCCATTAATCATTTACTGGTGCAAATGGTGCACAAACTAATCTTGCTTGATTTTCTTCTTTAAGCAATCCAATCCACAGTTTTCCTTGTTTTCAGATGTATACGCGACCCTCTCTCTAAACTATTGTATTGTATTGTATGTTGGAGTGTGCAGCTGATTTTTTATTTTTTATTCCTTTGTTTGTTTATTTATGCTGCATCCCTTCATGCTCTCCATCTTGGAGGACAACTCCTACTTTGTTTTTCTAATCTTTCACTGAATGTTTGTGCGGTCTGCTATTGTTTTTCTACTTACGGTGGAATGGTACACATTTTTCAGCCAGTGGGGAGTTAGATAGTAGTGAAACAATTTGGACTATGCCTCCTAAACCATCTTGGGTATTCATTTTGTCTCATTTCAGATAGCGAAATGACACACACGGCAGTCATTTTGACTGAATTGGTTTGATTTGTTTAAGATATATCTCCAGTAGCTAACCTCAAATAGTTGGACAAGGCTTGGATGGTGATTATGAATTTATGATGATGGTGATCTTTTATTTCAGGTCTCCTAGGCAATTCTCATGGTTTCTTACAGTTGAGTGTACCTGATTTGTCTTATATTATTGTTGGCTGATTAACAATTAACTTGGAGAAAAACTAAATTTCTTGGGCCAACATCTTCATCTTTGCTTTTTCAATAACTAGTCAATTAAGTACTATTTGACGATATCTGGATTTTCATTAACCAAAATTGCAAATTCAGGAAATTTTCATGAACATAAGTTTGTTTACTGAAAGAAAAGGAGAGAAGAAAAAACACAAAATATGAATGTTTTTATTGGAAATAAAGCGAATCAGTCGGCTAAGAAGGCAACTTAGTCGAGGTTAAATTTATAACCTGAGAGTTAAACAACTGCTTACTGTCTAGAAACAGATATCCAGACAGGTGGTGCACATGCAGGGTTCCGGACCCACCATGCTATGGGTCCCCTGCAAGACAATACCATTTGAGATTCGTTCCTGTTGGATTTGGGTGTTGGAGGTTCATCCTTGGAGAACTCGGTAGAGCTGGCTCAAGTTCCCCTAGGGCTGCTACCGGAACTCTTTTCTTTGGTGGAATCCCCCCTTGGTATTCTTGGCCCATAGTCAACCCCAATCAGATGATCTTAACCAAAGTATAAAAAGGCTAGTTCGGGAACAGATGCGTTTTGCCTAAAAAAGGCGAGGCATAGCCTCTAGGCGGTACTACCATGTGAAAAAAAAAAAACTTAAGCATAAAAGTAATTGAGGCTATTACTTTTACCTTAGGAGTGACGCTGTTAGGAATGCCTGAATGCTGGTATCAAATTTTAAAAAACATAGTTTCTTCTTTCTTTGGTGTTCTCCGGTGTCGCCAGTTTGAACTTCTTTCATTAAAGTACATAGCTAAATTACCAAATCAAGTAGTTAATAAGTTACTAACAAGATTAGGAAAGTAGAACAAGTCTATATGTAGTAAAAGCTAAAATCTAACAAGTTAACAGACAATCATCAAGTCCAAATTATCCAATAACAATAACAATAACACAAATTCAAATCCTATTCTTATATTGTTATATAAGAATAAGATTTGATATCTTGTTTGAGTTTGGTGAGGTTCATCGCAAGAAAACCATCGGAAGTGACGGAATCACAATTCGATGAGATTGGAGCTCTCTATAAGAATTTCTCTCAAATGGGAAAAACTAGGAATGAAATGTTAGATTTAGTATTTCTAAAAAAAAAAAGAGTTTAAGATAACCAAATGAAGACCTTTTAAGTCATTTTTAGCATATAAGAATAGTGAGGAGGGTATTTTGAAAAAAAAAAAAATTAAGTGAAAAAATATGAAAAAATGGGTCCACGGCTTTGTCAATTACTGTGTAAAATGAGGCTTAAGCCTCAGTTGCGCCTCAAGACTATAGCCTCACTGAACTGAGGCTTAAGCCTCAGTTACGTACCTTGAGGCTTAAGCCTCTAAGCTTTTTTTGGGCGCCTCGCCTTGAGGCGCACCTTGAGGCTTAGGCCTCAAACGCCTTTTTAAATTACCCACTTATGCACCATATTCTTTTGGACGGGGAAAAGAAGTGAAAGAGAAGGCAAGCGGACCATAATGGTCAATAAACTGGATGCTTGCGTAATCTGATGCTGTTGATTTTGACTTGGTCTCCTAGGTGGGACGCTTTGAAGGGATTGTTCTCAATCCCCTTTGTGTGCACCATATTTCCTGATATTCTGTTATGCATGGTAATTACATCTAAAAAACTCAAGACTAGATCTACCCATTAATTATTAACTGAATAATCTTAAGTAACTAAATCTTGTTTTTTTTTGATCGGTTAACTAAATCTTGTTTTTATTGGGATTTGTTATGGGTTCCAGTTTTATTTTTTTAGTATCTACTGCACATATACTAATTAGATGTCGTAATGGCTGGTTAATTTCAGGGCTCTGAGCAATCTGGTTCTTGATGGAGGAGGAGATCATCGCTGATTGTTTGTGGTGGTTCCCGTCGTCGGTCAGTTTATAAGTTTCGCCTTTTGGCTTTTATTTTATTTTTCCTTACAGATTTTGAATGTCGAACTTTTTTTTTTCCCGAGAGACTTCACATTTGCTGAGAACAATTTTCTTATGCCTACAACCCGACGACGGATCTCTACCCATATTTCTAAACAACCTTCACAGTGTATCCTTGTTACCATGGCAGATTGATGGTCTCTCTTGTTTATCATAATTACTGAAAGGATAGAGTGGATCAATACTAATAAATTTACTAAGTGACAGTGGATATTGTTCTGTTATCTTTTTAGCTTTCTTCTATGCTCCTATTTTTCCCCGGATGAGATCTTTGTTCTTTTGGTAGACCCTAAGGACAGTTAACAGTCATACCTTCACACATGGTGCACAAGCGCGCGGGATTGGGACCTGCCATCGATGGATCTGGTCTAGGAGGTGTCCTATTCCAAAAAAGAAAAAAACTGATTACAGATATCACCTGATCCATCACTTTCTGATCTCCATGAAATATGAGGAATATTCAAGAACCAAATTAATAGAATGAGTGGTTGAGTCATTTAGTCTGATTTCTGGCATACGACCTTGGTGGGACCAATGTTGCTGACAGGGATCCGGGATCTTAAGGCCCGGCTTGGTTCCCTGCACTGGGATGCCCAGTGCAAATGCTGTGAGTTGTATTGCAGTCACTTAACACGATTTTTGGGCTACACAGGCTTGCATCCATATTCTTTAAGAGCTTGCAAAGGGCTTGGCAACTCATTTGCACGCCACCCACCGATCATGTGTAATCCCAAAACCGTGGCAAGTGGGTGCACTGCATCCGATTTGCATTGAACGAAGCAGGCCAAATGTCCGCTCAAAAGTCATTATCTGATAAATGACCAGATAGGTGCATACTTATAAGATTCACGAGACTAGGTTGTGGAATGCGACTTGGCCAGCACCAAAAAGTGAGTCGACTCAACTGGTCGTTTGTCGTCGACTTGACTTGGTTTTTAAACAACTGTTAATGGTTCCGTATTCTAGCGCGGTATACTCTGAGCAACAATGTAAATTAATCTTGTGGGTATTAAAATACCAGATGCTTTTAAACAACTGTTGTTGGGTTATGGTTCCGTATTCTAGCGCGGTATACTCTGAGCTACAATGTCAATTAATCTTGTGGGTATTAAAATACCAGATCCACGTCTAAACAGTGGCGGTTTTGTGATCCATGGTGGCCATTAAATATGGTAGCTTGAAAATTATTGGATATCGTTCCCTGTAGATATAGAAGATATAATGGGTAGAACCCAGGAGTGTACATTCGGGCACTGGCCCGAACCCACACCAATTTCGGGCAAATCTGGTCTGAGGCTGAGTTTTAGCCCAAAATTCTGAACCCTGGGACTGGGAACCGGCCGGAAAAACCCCCATACTTGAGTTTTACCCCCCGGTCTTATCTTTGAAATTTGACACCCCCAACCCAATTTGGGCATGTGCCATGTTAGTGCACTTGCATTGCATGTGAAAATCTCCTAATAAAATTCTATATTTTAGGTCTTTTGGGGGAGATCGCACGGGAGTTTTTGCCTACTCTCTCCTTCATTGTATATATACAAGTGGGTGGTCTGTGCCCACGGCATTCCCCGATAAAGCGTTTGCCAAAATTGGGTGTTATCTCCATTTGCTTCTTCAAAATAGCCAAAAAATCTAGTAAAATGACAAAAAATACCCCATTGATGAATTTCAAGAAGGATCCATTTCAAGAACATCAGAGTAGGGAGACCGGAACTCTCTTCGACGGATTCCGTTCCGATTGTAACCATTTTGTCTTTCCAAATCTAGAGTTCTCCAAATACAAAATGAATGTTGGCCATTATAACAAACATGCACCAATGAGCCTTGCTTGGTGCCCTGGGCAAGAGGCTAAACAGTGATAGTTGTCTCAAATCAACACGCGTGCTCATAAACCCAAAGCGTGGATCCATGTGACACCACACGATTCAACGCCATCATCAGATACTATAATGGTGTCATGTTAACACTATCATTACACAAAATAAAATTTCAACATAATAATTCCACTGATGATGTTGCCTTGGGTGATGTGTGCTTGCAGGGTAACGTGTTCTTTGGCACCAAAAAGACCGAAAAGCCCCTGCTAAGTAAATAAAACGAAGAAAAGAAAAGAAGAAAGAATAAGGGCATTTGTGGGATATTGGGTTTTAGCTTGAGGCATGCAAGAAGGCGCTTCGTCCATTAATAAGTAGAATATATGGTGTTGCCGCCCAGAGTCCACCTTTTGCTGACTGCAGAGTATCAGCAAAGCCGCTGACAATCACAGAGTTCTCGGCACGTACCCTAGTGCTTTTTGCCATGTACCCGGTGCTTTTTTGCTTTTGTATTAAAGAAATAAAAAAAAAAACTTAAAAAACACTCACCTGGATACGTGGTCACTGACACTCCGCAGTGAGCGAAGGTGGACTCTGCTGCCCACCATATAATAATGGGTCCTCACCTCAACCATCCATTCTCATGGAACCAAATACCCCTTGCAATGGGTCCTTGATCATATCAATCCACCTCTTTAACTTTTGGCTTTCGTTGCCACTTCATCAATACAGGCTTCGCCTCGAGATAGCTATTTTGCCATATGTGGCGGCCCATCATCAATACGTGATTCACCTTGAAACAGCAACTTCACAAACATGGCACTTCATCAATATGGGCTTCGCCGTGAGATTGACATCTTGCCATACATGGCGCTTGATCAACACGGTCTTTGCCCCGAGATCGCTATCTTTCCATACATAGTGCTTCGCCAATATGGGCTTCGCATTAGGACGATGGCTACTACGTCAACATGGGCTCCACTTTGAGAGATCTCTATATGATGTTGGCACTCACTGGCGGAGCCAGGATTTTGTTCAAGGGTGGGCAAAGTGGAGTAAACCTTCGCTCACACGGGGCTGTGAGCCAAGCCAATCACAGCCCACAATATATGAGCCACGTGGCACACTCTTAGAGGACAATGACCATATGAATGTTTGGCCAGTCCCTCTGTGGACCTGCGAACCAAAAATCAGCCTGATTAGTGATTACAACCTTTGGATCCTTGTACCCAAATAACGCTCAATAATGCTAAAATGCCAATGGTTCAAATTAACCCATGAAAATAACTTCAATCAAACGCTTAGAAATCACTGATCAGGTTTTTTTTTTGGTTTGTAGGTCCATCTAGTGATTCTCCAATCATCCATACGCTCTGAGTCCACTAAGAGTATGCCACGTGGATCATATCGTGGGCTGTGATCAGCTTTGCTCACAGCCCCGTGTGAGCGAAGGTTTACTCGGCAAAGCTAAGGTTTATCCCTGGGGAGAATTTTTATAGTCTGTGTGTCATCAACGTTGATGACGGACCATAGTATGGGCCACGTGGTACACTCTTAGAGACCACTGACCATATGGATGTTTGGTCCATTCCTATCCGGACCTACAGACTAAAAATCAGACTGATTAGTGATTTCACCGTTGAATTTGACTCCTTTTCATGGGAATATTTTTAACCGTTGGATTCAGACATAATTTTGTGTACTTCGATCCAAATGTTAGAAAACAATAATGAGGCTCGTTTTTTGTATTTGGTCCACCTAGGGATAGGACAAACATCCATGCGGTCAGTGGTCTCTAAGAGTGTTGCACGTGGCAAATGCAAATACTGTGGTCCATGTCCACCTAAGGATGGGCCAAACACTGAAGTTGAGGGTGGGCAAATATAAGTGTTGCGCTGGCTCAAACAATACAAAACCTAGGGATGTACAAAAATTCAAAGTTGAGGGTGGGCAACTACCCACTCTCGCCCCCCCTGGCTCTGCCACTGTTGGCACTAGTGGTGAGTTGGTGACAACATGGGTTCAATACCCTTCAGATGAGTGCTTCATCAACATGGGCTAACTACCCTACGATACCTATTCCACCAACATGGGCTTCGCCCTATTAGGCCGTGCATAATGATGGGTGAAGATTGGAATAATTACTTTAATAGCTCTATTCAATATTGAAAAAAGACGTCAAATAAATAATGTTGCTAACATGTTATCTTAAGCTCTTTGACGGTGGATCATTTGATTGCTAAGAATATTATCATTATGGACTATTGCCTGATGTGTAAACATAGCGGGGAATCGGTTAACCATTTGTTATTGTATTGCGATGTAGCGAGAGCAACGTGGTCGGTGTTCTTTGTAGATTTTGAGATGGTATGGGTCATGTCTTGTTTGTTGTTAAATCTTATTGCTGGTTAGGATTTGTTAACCTTCTCTGCTAGAGGGTGAGTATTATGGCGTATGCTCCCTTTCACCATTTGTTGGAGAATCTGGAAGGAAACAAATTCTCGAATTTTTGAAGAAAAAGGTGAGGAAGTGGCAAGTATCATTCTCAATATCAAGGGCCTTATATATTTTTGGTCCAAGATCTTCCTTGAATGTCGGGGATCCTTTTTTTGAAGATTTTGTTTTCCGTTAGGATACTCTGTTTTCGAGAGATAGGGTTTAGTTTCGTTCTTTTCTGTTGGTTGTTTGGGGTCCGTTTACACGCCTCCACAACGGTTAATGACCGTCGACAATAGATATCAAAGAGGAAAACCTAAAGAATGAAAGTACAGGGGTAATGCAAATATAGCAGATTTCTCAGGGGTACTACAAAAATACCCTTCCTTTAAAATAAAAAAGTAAGCTCGCTCTTTGGTGATCCTCCGTCTACATGTCATGATCTTATTGGAAAGCGTCCAAGGCCATGATGATCTCAAAAGGATATAAAGACATGACTTATTCTTGTCAACCAGGACTATCCAATCAGTGGATCCAAAAGGAAGGGACCACTTCAACCAAAATCAGCTGTGGGCATCCTCTATAGTGGTTAGGATCATGAGGCTGACTTTTGGTCTAACAAATCTTCTAAATGGGGCCATGATATTGAACTCTTGAAATGGATTGAAGGTCACTACAGGCCCCTATCATGGAAAAAAAGCCCTTTCACCCTAGGGTTTGCATTCCTCAAAATTATACCAATTTTTTTTTCTTTGTTTTTACGGAAAATTTTCGAAACGAACCCAAGTTTAAGGGTATTTTCCAAAAAGAACCGTATTTTTAGAAATTTGTCAAAACAAACCTAGGACGCCGAACCATTTGGCGTATACTCAAAAAATATTTTAATGGCAGATTTGCCCTTGTCCTGTTGCCTAAAAAATGTCAAATCATTGTCAGACGCCATACTGTTTGGCGACGGTTATTAACAGTCGCCAAACCGTTCGGCGTCGGCTATTAAATGTCGCCAAACCGTTTGACGACTTTTAATAGCATACGCCGAACGGTTTGGCGACTGTTAATAATCGTCGCCAAACAGTATGGCGTCTGACGGCGATTTGACTTTTTTTTTTTCATAAATCAATGGCTGATTTTTGGTGATCTGAAATTTCTAACATCATCAAACGTGAGTTTCACGTTAACACAGTAAAAAATAAACGCCTAACAGTATGGCGTATCACTTTGTGAACCGCCAAGGTTTGACGGTTCACAAAGTGATACGCCATACCGTTTGGTGACGTATAACAACATACGCCTAACCATTTGGCGTATCGTTTGAAGAGGGCAATTCAGCCATTTTAAAGTTTCGTGAGAATACGCCAAACGGTCCGGCGTCCTAAGTTTGTTTTGACAAATTTCAAAAAATACGGTTCTTTTTGCAAAATACCCTTAAACTTGGGTTTGTTTCGAAAATTTTCCGTTGTTTTTATGTACATATTTGAGTGAAGGGTATTTTAGTAACACCACTTTGAAATTTGAAATTAATTAGTAATACCCCCTTGTACGTTCAAACTTTAGGATTACCCCCCTTGACCTAGTTCTTTAACAATCATTTGACTAATGTTAAAACGTGACATGCATCATGCACCTGTTAATGCACCTATGAAAGGACCATAATATTGCAAGCACAATGCTAACAACGTGTGATTTAAGCCCGTTTTAACTTAAGTCAACTACTTTTAAACTAGGTCAAGGGGGGTAATCCTAAAGTTTGAAAGTATGAGGGGGTATTACTAATTACTATCAAATTTTAGGGAGGTGTTATTAAAATACCCTTAAGGAAATTTCCTTGATGCAGGGACTTTGCGATGCAGTCGATAAGAGGCCCCAGGTGGGTCCACTGACTTCTGGATGTTTGGCCCACCCTTGGTGTTATACGCACCAAAAATCAGCCCGATTGGTTATCTTTAACCATTAGATTTTTTTTTAAGAGTGATTCTAGCCATTGGATTCCAACATATTTTTGGGGTACTAAATCATCAATCAAGCTGATTTTGTGTGTATATGCGTCAAGGGATGAGTTAAAACGTTCATGCGGTCAGTGGGCCCAAATGTAAGGACAACAATGACTAAACCATACTTTGGTTTGTATTGATGGATGTGGGGTCAAACATCATGCATTAAAGAGGAGGGGGACCAAAAGGTTTAGGTTTAAAATCTTGTTTTGGAGGAATGTCTCGGTCAAGTGAAAGCACAGGAATCAAAATTTGAAATTAAACAAAACATCCACAGAACATTCAAAAATTAGGAAATTTTCGAAACCTATCCGAAACATTCCCAAAATTACAACTTCATATTTTTGGTTTGTAGATCCACCTAGGGATTGGTCAATCATCCATACGGTCAGAGAGTCCTCTAAGAGTGTGCCACGTTGGTCCTTGAATGTTTGCTTGAAGGTGATCTCGAGTCTAACACGTGGAAGGGTAAATTAAGCAAATTGAAACACAATTCGTGGGGGTGCCCTTACAATTCGTGGGGTGCGACTAAAATATCCCTTGTACAAATTAATTTTGGAGACCAAAAGTATAGTCTAATTTATATATTATATAATTTGTAGAAGAGAATGACACCTAATACCGATAAGGAGACCCGATATTTGTCAGTTCCAATTTTGGGACCATATGTTACAGTATGAGAAGCGATAGGACCCCAGCCACCTTATACAATAGGTTCTGGTTTTGGGTACGACCTGTTGAGGGGAGGAGACAATTTGTGTAGGCTCCGTAGGACCCTCCTAAGGTTAATACACGTGTCTTCCCCTTATGTGTACAAATGTAACGTCGCAGCCATATGAGCTGTGTCAACAGATGAGCATCTTATCATCTCTCTCTCTCTCTCTCTCTCTCAACAGAAACAGACCCAACGCCCACGTACAGTGATATGTCTCTGTTTAGGGTCATAGTCCCTAGGAAGAAGAAGAAGAAAGACAGCAATTATAACGGTTATGCCCCGGCACCGTTACCCTTTGCACGCGTTATAACGTCCAAAACTGAAAACAAGGTATCCATTGTAATGGTAACAGCCGTTATTTTGAATAAATAAAAAGGAAAAAAAAAAAAAAAAAAAAGATGTTTACCTCGAGTTTTTTCTGAAAATAGTAAAATAATAATTTTCTAACTTTTTTATTCAGACGTGCCTGATGCGACCCCGTTATAATGGCCTAATAATAGTTATAACCAAGGTTTAAAGGGGACCGTTGTAACGGTATAACGGACTGGGGGTGTTACCATTTTTTCCGTTGTAACGAAAAAAATGCTCAGGGGTAAAAACGAAAAAAATGGAATATAACAGAAATAACGGAAAAAATGGCGCTGAAATTCAAATTTTGAATTTCAAAAATGAAAAATAACAGAAAAAATGGAATATAACGGAAAAAATGAAAATAACGGCCGTTATTTTTGTTATAACAGCCGTTATTTTTTGGGCGTTTTAACGGTCCATAACGTAATGGGGTGGGTCCGAATCAGTTATAACGGCCGTTATTTTCGTTATAACGGCCATTTTTTAAACCTTGGTTATAACTATGGTTTAAAAAATGGCTGTTGCAACGGATTCGGACCTCCCCTGTTATGTGACGTACTGTTATAACACTCAGAAAATAACGGCCCATTATTTTTCCTAAAAAACGAAAAAAACAAAACATCCATTATTTATGTTATTTTTTCATTATAAATTTTATTGAAAATTTGAAATTCAAATTTGAATTTTAACGCCTTTTTTTTAATTTTCATTATTTCTCCATTTTTGTTCCTGTGCGTTACAATCCATTATAACAGCCAGTATAACAGAAAAAATGGGAACGCCCCCAGTCTGTTATACCGTTATAACAGCCACTTTTAAACCTTGGTTATAACCGTAAAATTAAGGACCGTTACGCAGGTCATTTAAAAACCATGGTTAATTTATTTTCAACTTATATTCTCACCTCACATGTGGGATATATACACACACACGAATAAAAATTTGGATTTAAAAGTATAAAGAGACAATTATAATGAGTTCCATCGATAGCGATCAATCAATCGATTTGGCCGATGTAACGTCGTAATTGCATATTATTGATCTAGAGCATGCATTGGTGGGGTACCGGCCGAAATTTGTGTCCGTTGATTGATCTTTATTTATACAAATCGCATTGATGGATGTGTGAAATTGGCGGAGTCAAATGATTGTAAGTTTGTAACCATCGATCTATTCCCCTTCACGTGTACACAAAATTATACTGTATTTAGATTTTAGAGTCCATAATTTTCGGACAAATCTAGTATGCAACCATTTGCGTACTTAAAAGTATGCAAACATTGTCAGTAATGTTGGATCTCCCTTAAAAAATGTGTTATTTCAATGTTTTCAAAAAAATATATTTTCTAAATTAAAAACACGGTTTTCAATGGACATTCAATGGTGGATACAATGTTTGCATACTTTTAAGTATGCAAATGGTTGCATCTTGATTATGCCAGTGCAAAGTTTATTAGGGCGTGTTTGATTGCATGGAAAATTCTGCTGAGAAAAAATTATCTTCTCTCTTCGAATATTTATCGGAGAAAATACATCTTGGAAAAAGCCTTAGATGACTGTTTGATTGCACCAATGGTAAAACTTTGATGACAGTGGGCTGTCAGTGAAGCCACTGACTACCATAGTTCTCTCCGGCATGTAGTCCAATGATTTTTGCCATTTACCCAAGTGCTTTTTTGCTTTTGTAGTAAAAATTTAAAAAGAGAAATCTTAAAAAACACTTACTTGGGTACGTGGCAAAAAGCACTTGGTACGTGATAAGAACTCTGTGTGGTAGTCAGCGGCTTTCCTGCGAGTCCACTGTCATGAAAGTTTTACTCCACCGAGAAAATATGCATTTTCCAATTGTGTGAGAAAATAAGGGTGTATTTTTCGCGTGGAAACACATTCTCACCTATCTGGAAAGGAAATGAATTTCGGGTTTGGATGGGAAAACCTTGATTTCTTGGAAAAGCTTTCCCCATTAAAAATGATTATCAAACAATGAAAAACTGTGTATTTTCCAAGAAAACGCACTTTTCACCCGGAAAAAAATTGGCAATCAAACACGCCTTTAGCTAATTTCAATATGAAATGTTGGAAAAAACTTCCAAGATTTGCTGAAACAAGACAGAGACAACTCCTACAGGTAATACAAAAGAAGGGACGAAAGAAGTACAGAGAGAGAGAGAGAGAGAGGTATGGAAGCATAAGGCCATTCATGGAGGTTGATCTCCTAGTAGAGGAAACACAATCATCCCAATGGGATCATGGTAGACCTCATTATTCATCCTCTCCAATCCATCATCACCATTTCATCTTCTTATTCTCTGGTTCTCTCTCTTTTTCTTTCTAGCTTTCCTTCATCTCTTTCTCTTTCTCTGGAGCTCATGGGGACTCGCCCCAATGTCGTTCCTGCAACACCACCTGATCTTACTACCCACAATCAAGTCCATCATCACCAACAATCACAACCCGAACCCCATCATCAGAACCATGGAATTCAAGCCTCAATTCTCATCATCATCATACCCATCATCTCAATTATCTTACTTTTCGCCGCGTTCTTAATATTAATAATGCGTCGCAGACTCAAGTACACGAAAAACAATGAAATCGGCAAGAGCAGCAGCAGCAGCAGCAGCAGCAGCAACAACAACAACAACAACAAACTTTGCCAGTTTACTACTCATAGTACTATGAATTTCAATGCTAGCCCAGGTAACCATTCAATTTCTATGAATTATTCAAAAAAAAAATTGTGGGTCATTTACTGATTTTTATTTTTTGGGTTGTGATAAAAAAAAAAAAAAAAAAAGATGTGAAGAGTAGATGTCTATATGGAGGGAGTTTGAGTCTTATACCCACAACTAAATTTAGAGGAGCTCAAGTATTTACCTACAAGGAGCTTGAATTGGGCACGGGCAGATTTAGTGAAGCAAATGTGATTGGAAATGGAAGATTTGGAGTTGTTTATAGAGGCATTTTGAAAGATGGGACTGTGGCTGCCATTAAAATGATGCACAGGGAAGGGAAGCAAAGGGAGCGTGAGTTCAGAATTGAGGTCTGTACTCTGTACTCTCTCTCTCTCTTATTTTTTGTAAGTAAAGAAATTTTATTGAAGAACTTGGCGGGAAAGGCTGCAGAAATCTAGTCTGCATACATTTGCAGACTTAAAAAGTATGCAAACATTGTCTCCACCGTTGAATGTTCTTTGAAAAACATGTTTTTAATTTATAATTTTTTTGAAAACAGTGAAATAACACATTTTTCTAGGGATATCCAAGAATGCGGACAATGTTCGCGTATTTTAAGTCTGCAAACGAATGCAGACTAGATTTCTCTCTCTCTCTCTCTCTAAACAGTTAATGGATTCTTAAATGCAGGTGGATTTGATGAGCCGTTTGCAGTCTCCGTACTTGGTTCAGCTGCTTGGCTACTGTGCTGATCAGCACCACCGACTCCTCATATTTGAATTGATGCCCAATGGAAGTCTCCAACACCATCTCCACCCGTCTCACAAGCAATATCAACCGTTGAATTGGGGGACCCGGTTGAGGATCGCTCTTGATTGCGCCAGAGCTCTCGAAGTCCTTCACGAGCATGCGGTTCCATCCATCATCCACAGGGATTTCAAATGCAGCAACATTTTGCTAGATCATAATTTCAGGGCTAGGGTTTCGGATTTGGGTTTGGCCAAGACAGGTTCCGACAAGAACAACAGTCAGATACCGACCCGTGTGCTAGGGACCAGTGGATACCTGGCGCCGGAGTGAGTCCCCCATTACTTACCTATCTTTTTGTGCCTGTTCTGTTCACACCGGTTTGTGTGCACCCACTTAAGGACATTCTCCGGTCAGCAGAGTTACTTACCACCCACAATTTGAGCCACGTGGCATATTTTTAGATATTTCTGAACTTGTGGATGTTTGACATACAGACCAAACAATAGACTTATTAGTGATTTCTAAGCGTTGGATTGGAGTCATTTTCATTTGTTGGTTTTTAACCGTGGAATTTGAACATTATTGACCATTATTTGGGGTACAAAGATCCAAAGGTTTGAAATCAGTAATCAGGATGATTTTTTATCTGTAGTTCCACCTAGGGATTGGCTAAACATCCATACGGTCACCGTCCACTAAGAATGTGCCACGTTGCTCATATTGTGGGCGGTCAGCAACTTTGAACTCTTAAGGGAGAAATAAACATGTAGTAGAAAGACCAAAGCACCCTTCTGCTTTGATCTTTGAATGCTTTTCACATTTTCTCTTTTTTGGTAAATTCTCAAACAAGGCATGAATCTCTTCAAAACAATACAGATTCAGTTAACTACTTAATCATTAATTAATTAATTAATTAATTATGCATTTAATTGTCTTATATTGACTTTGTCAATAAAAAAAAATTTTAATTCTGATTTTTTCGCTTGGTGATACAGGTACGCAGCGACGGGCACGATGACCACAAAATCGGATGTTTACAGTTACGGAGTGGTTCTTCTAGAGCTACTAACAGGCCGTGCACCTGTCGATACTAAGCGCCCTCATGGAGAAGATGTTCTTGTCACATGGGTTAGTAACAAAAAAACCATAATTAACCATGTCTCCTACATTTATCTGTCTGTATTAATATGGTAAGCAAGTTATCAACACATTGACAACAACATTTGCTTCAAAAGATCTCTTCCATTACAAACTAATCTCCATATTGACGTTCTCTTGATCATGCTTAGTAAATCACATTAGAGGGCCTATAAATCCATTCCTGCATAGGAAGAAGCTTAGGAGTTCTAGCTTCTGCATAGAGCTAGAACACAGTCAAATGCCCTAAGGCTTCAAATACTAAGGAGACCCAAAAATCTAAATCCTAATCGAGTCCGACAACAATCTCGTTTTAGCCTTCATTCTACCAAAGCTTTAAATTTTTATATCTCAGGCTCTTCCAAGGTTGACAAACAGAGAGAAGGTTGAGGAAATGGTTGATCCAACTATACAAGGCCAGTATTCAAAGAAGGAACTAATTCAGGTAAGGTTTTTCCTTCTATTGTCATCACTCCCAACACTGACATACTATCTAGCTATCCTTTTTTTCTTACCTATTCTGATGTTACAGGTAGCTGCCATTGCTGCCGTATGTGTGCAACAGGAAGCCGATTACCGACCACTCATGACAGACGTTGTGCAGTCTCTCATCCCTCTGGTTAAGAGCCTCTCCTCTTCTTGTTCCTCTACCTCCTCCAGATTTCTGAATCGAACAGTAAGTCCAAGGTCTTAATTCAAAAAGTATGCAAGCTGCAGCAACAGTTGATGTTCTCAAGTTCGAGGCTAGTATTGAAAAGATCATCACAAAATACTTGAACATCGAAAATAGAAAAGCTAGCATGGATGATCTTAAGTTTTAAGGAACTTCGGCAACTGGGTCCAAGTAGACGAACTCCAGCGATTTGTCATGAAAGCATCTCACTTAATTGACTATTGTTGGCCTTCTAAAATATAATTTCAAGTTTGACTGAATGCTTTCTTTTGTCCCATTCAGGGGGTTTGATTTGTTAATAATATCGAACGTGTTTTGATGTTGATCACTGTATCTTCTTGAGTGATAAATTCGTAAGTATCGCAATTTCAAAATAAATGGAGATAAAACTAAAAAATTTTTAGAGCAAACTAATGTTAAATAGGATAACTGGAATGAATGATGAGTATCCAATGCATCAAGCATCTTCCATGGATGGAGTTCCTAACAAGTTAAAATAGGTTCCAGTCACAATTTTTTGGTGAAGAATGCTAAGTTCTCATGGTAGCTCAAGTGGGAACCTGAACCCATATGGCATCGGTGGGGTTTCTGCAGATGATAAGGTGAGTAGTTAGAAAATCTTTTGGATTCCAAAGAGAAAGCTATGCATTGTAGGAGAGGATAGGATCTGTGGCAAATTTTTGTGGGGTCCAGTTAATTGAGGAAGGGGATGGGTTCAAAGTGATAAGATAGGGGCTGTAAGAAGACAAAGGTCTTCAGAGACTTCTGTTCATTATTAAAGTAATTTTGGACTTAACGTGAATATCGACATATTTGATTCATCCACATCTTGAGATAGAAATGTGTAGACAAGTTGGTGGTAACAGTAAGGATTTCAAATTACCATTGTCGGTACGGGATTCCTTAACATCCTGTAAATCTGTTTGTATCTTTGGTTCTTCTCAATAAAAGTTATGTAAAAAGGAAAATAAAAACTGAAAGGGGAACATGTGAGGGGATGGTAGCATGAAAATGATGTATATGGACTATGACTGGTGAAGTTCATTTTTGTTTTTTGTTACGGCTGGCCGTTCCTTGTTAAAAACCAAGTACTCAAACTAGGCACTATGATGACAGGAGCATGGGAAGAAGCTTATGCCTTGGACATAAATGTAGCACATATGCTAAGGAGTTGAACTTGGAACACACCATATGGTGGCTCAACGGAGATCTCTTGGGCCAAAAATCAGCCCAATTGAATGATCCTAACCATCTGATCTATTTCATTAGTTCGGATTGGTCAGAGAGAAAAAAAACAATTTGTCAGTCCATCAAGAAGTCTATTGATCGAATGGCTACAGACTTGATTGCTGGATTGGATCAATTTGGGCTAGAAGATCTCCTTGGTGGGATCTATCAAATGTTGGTCACAAAAGCTACATTTATAGCATACTTACAGCAAAGGCAGAAAGACGGCTTCTTCCCATCGTCCTATCCTGGTGGAAGTATTTCTTAAGAGGATAGCAGATTGAAGAGAAAGACAAGAACTGGTTGGGTCCAAAATGTGAAAAAAAATTGCCCATACAAGTTTTTTTTTTTTTTTACCCGAAAAGGATAAGATTTGGATAAGACAAGTTTGGGAACCTTGCCTGAATAAGTGAAGGTCAATGATTGTCCTTTTGTTTCTGAGCAGTAAGAAGTGAACAAAATTGAGAATCTTCATTGTAAAAAGTTGTGGTTATACCCTTCTAAAGCTTACAAGGAGAAGACAAGAATATTGGTGGATGGCAGAGACCAATCATATAAAGAAGAACAGAAGGTAGATGGGGGTTAAGTCAGAGACACTGTGAAAAGATAAACATTAAAGAGGCAAAATTAATCAAAATCAGCAAGAACAAGACTGAGTTGAAGTATCCAAAGGCCACTACTATTTCTGTACCAATTTATGTAACGAAGACACAACATGTGTGTTGATGTTTGACACCCATATGAAGTGTCAGATGTACTGACACCAACAAAACCGATAAATCGACAAGTCCATACAATTTATTTTACATGTTAGGAGATATTGTTTCAGATCTTTTAGTTCATGTCAAGTATATAATGCAAAAAAGAATGTTTTTATATAAGCTGATATACATTAAAATCATGAAAAACATATAAATAATGGCTGAGAACAAATATTTGAATAAATAGTAGGCCTTTTGTTATTGCTATAAGGACTGCTCGCCTTCTAACAGCTTGGCTTCAGGGTCTCTCCTATGTATTGGTTGGCCTTCAAAGTAGTTATGCGCTCACTATGTAGGTAAACAAGTTATGCACTTGCTTTCAAAGTTCAACTGGCATTGGTTCTGGTCCATTCCATGTTACTCACTCAAAACTATCCAGCGTAGAAAATGGAAGTGCACTCCTGCACACTCCGCTTGCAAGCCTCTGTTTGCTGGGTTGGAGCTTTGAATACTAACACTTATGTTTTGACTTTTTGCTTTAGTGGATAGAGAAACCTCTCCCTTCTTGATTAAGATTTGTTTGAGAAATTGTGTCAGCATGTGTCCGACACACGAGTATGACACAGTATCCGACACGGCAAATTCTTGGAAAATGAGTGTCCTTGTTACATAATTCCCAACATGTAAAAATGATGAAAGCTTGGAAAAAGTCTAGGCACACTGTATGATTAGAAAAGACAGTTATAGAAGAAGTATAATAGAAGAATGCTATGGCATTGCACAGATGCGAGACCATAAAAGACAAGAAATACTACCTTGAAAACCACACCTTGAATAAAAATATTTATATTTTTCTTGTCTTTTACAGTGTTGCATCTGCTGCCTGCTAGCATTCCTCAAGTATAATATTAAACAGGTTTGGGTTCGAGTTTTAGAAATGACATGGATACAGAGTCTTGCAAACACGGAACCCAGAAAATAAGATTCGTGTATTTCTCAGTATATTTTGGTAAACATGAAAGAAAAAACATCTATATGATGGGGAAATCTAGTACTCGACTCTAAATGACTGTCCTAGAGCACAATATCTGGACACGTGGCTGGCATGCAGAGGATTGGGACCCAATGATTAATGTGTCCCACCTAAGAGATCTACAGGCCAAAATCAATATGATTGGATGATCTCAATTGATCAATTTTACTCTATTCCTATGGATGGTGAACATATTCTAGTAAAAGCTCCAGAGAAGTCCACAGCTCAGATGGTTAAAAAAGCGTACTTTCTTGCTCGTTTTTGGACTAGGAATCTCCTAGGTGGAGCCCATATAGTGGTGGTTCCTAACCTACTGTAGATGAGACATTTGTCGAGATATTGTACTTGAGGATGATCTGAGCACACAAATTCAAGACATTTCCTTATATAATAAGGTTACAATGGGATATATGGTGGGATACATAATGGGTTATATCATATGTCTAGCAGACTAGTAGCACTAAGAACATGTAAAAGATTTTCAATTGGGAAGGGTAAAACTCAGAGCCTATTGAAAATCCAAATATAAATGACAAACAAATTTCAGGAGAAAAGCAGGAAGGCAGCTTGCTCGGAAGGGAGAGGAACAGGTATTAGTTACATTTTTCAGCTTGGCTTCATGGATTCCATACCATACTGGTATCACTGGTACATGTGTTTGCTGCTCCCTCCTGGGCCATATCGGTGGAGCTTGGATCAGCCTTAGCTGATACTCGTTTTACCTCCACTCCAGATGTCAGAGATAGTCTAGGCCTATGTTCAATGCTCAACCAATAGCCGGTGTAGCTAGGGTCGGGGATGAAGCTAATTGCTCCGGTGGTAAGCACACTAATCTATTCAGATCAGCTAGAAGTTAATATGAACTATTCTTATTATAACTACTTCTAGATGAGGAAGGTTGGGCCGATCAACAACAATATCCGCTGCTGGTTATTCCTTCCATGCCACTATCTAACTGGTAGAGGGAAGGCCCAATCCAATATGAGGACTAATAAATGATTCTGGCTTGAGTGAGGAAAGGAGAGCGAAGCAGGAACAACCATTCATTATATCAGAACCTTAAAGGAAAATAGAACTGTCTCACCTAAACTTGTTCTATAAGAATTTAGTACTTGTTAAAACAGGTACTATTTCCTGTTTGGAAGGACTTCATCCCTGAACAAAATACTTACTGTGGAAAATCAGATTGTGCGAAAGTGGATTATGGTTAATTTCTGTTCTATGTGCAAATCCAATGGGGAAAATACGGATCACCTTCTTTTGCATTGCGATTTTGCATCACAGATATGGTCATACTTTTTGGTGCAGGTTGGCCTCTCTTGGGTTATGCCGGAGAAGATCGGGTCATTGTTGGGTGGTTGGCCAAGGATTAAACTCTCAGATAGAGGGAAGGTCCTATGGAGGATGATACCGTATGCGGTAATAAGGGGTCTATGGCATGAAAGAAACAATAGGATATTCAGGGGAGTAGAAAGAACACTTCGGAAATTTTATTTGCATAAAAGCTTTCTTATATAGTTGGGGTAGTTGGGGTGGTGTCTCATCTGAGATGAGGGGTTGTTTCTTTGCTGATATGGTGTTTAGATTCGATTCCTTGTTGGGTAGTTAGTCTTTTAGTTTTTTTGGCTCCCTTGTTTCGGTCCATCTTTTTGTACTTTGAGATCTTCTTGATCTCCTTCTTTATTATACTTCATCTTTGACTTATCAAAAAAAAAGAAACTGTGCAACGTGCCAAATTAAAACCCTAAGGACATGGACAAGCACAAATGAGTTACATTATTTGGATATGAGTTCTCACCTTGAAAACTAGCAACTTCAGCCGTGTTTTATGTTCAAACTTTAAAGCACTTGCAAAAAGAGCTCAGGCTGTGCTACTTCCTTGAAGCAATCTTTTTCCCTTCTCTTTTGGTTGAGTTTGGGTGACCTAAAACACAAAAAATTTGAGCTCAAGATAACTTGAATGTGCCTTCCGTCAATAACTACTAATCCCAAGTTAAATTCTTCACTCATTTCAATGGACACTTCACTCATTTCAATGACCATAGTAATTCCTATGTTGTATGGAATGGCAAATATTTTTCTTTGAGAGTGCATTTCTGCTTATAGATCATCTCGATTATATAATGGCATTCCTGCGGGCTCCTCTAAGGCTCTGCACTGGACGCATTTCAAGATTTCCTTCTTCCTTAAAGCTCCTTCCTTCTGAACTTGTTTCTCTCTTCCCCTCCCAGTGAAGTAGGATCCAACTCCAATTTACATTTCGTAACCTGTTCACCAGTAATCCATGCAAGAACAAAACCCACCTTCAAAATGGTGAAATAGTTTCCGATCTCTAACCACAATCTTCCTTTTAAAAACCATCGAAACAAGCTTAATTGCAGAATGGCAGTCCCTACAGATCCGAATATTCTTCACAATCCGCAGCATGGACCCAGGCTGTGTGCTGATGAACCCAAATGAAATGGCTAATTTCTCACTGTGATAACCAACAACAGCTTCCTTCTCCTCTTCTGCAACATCGTACACAACCGCTCTTGTCTCCGGGTTATACCCGAATTTCATTATCTCTCTAACCATCTCCTCCCACACCAAATATATCTCATCTGTCTTATCGTGAGACCTGTCTCCTGCCACAAACTCATGAACAAGACCATCCACCTCGATCAAACTACACCCTGGAACCCGCTTAATTTTTCTTCTTCTCATAGTTCTCTGGATTTCTTCAGCATCATCTCCTTTACTGGACTCTGCATAAATGTTTGAAAGAAGAACATAACGCCCATCATGGCATGGATCAGATTCTATTAGAAAATTCCCCACTCTTTGTCCCATTTTGGCATTGCCATGGGTCCTACATGCACCGAGGAGGGCTCCCCATATGACATTGTCTGCCTTTATTGGCATGGTAGATATGAATCTTTCTGCTTCCTCCAACAAACCCACACGACCAAGAAGATCAACCATGCACGCGTAGTGATCCAACTCCGGTTTGATCCCATGTACATCAACCATTAAATTGAAATAGTGGAAACCTTTCTCAACCCAACCCATGTGGCTACAAGCACACAAAACTGCCATATAGGAGATATTATCTGGGGTGATGCCCTCAGCGTTCATCTGCTCAAAAAGCCAAAGTGATTCTTCACTGCGACCATTGATAGCCAACCCAGAAATCATTGCTGTATAAGTGGAAATGTCCTTCTCCTGAGATGAGCCAAAGACTTGCATTGCCAGATCGATGCTTCCACATTTTGCATACATATCAATGAGAGCTGCAGCAAGTATCGAATCAATCTTTATACGGTTCTTTTGAATGTAAGAGTGAACCCAATTCCCATGATCCAGAGCTCCTAATTGGGAACATGCAGAAAGAACACTCACCAGAATCGCGGAATTAGATGCCAGATCCAACAACTGCATTTCCCGAAATAAGGCCAAAGCTTCCCTTGGCTGCCCATTTTGAGAATACCCGGAAATTATCACAACCCATGTAATGAGATTCCTCCTGGGCATTTCATCAAAAAGACGATGAGCCTCATCCAAGTGACCAAACCTCACAAGCCCACCAATCAGGCTGTTCCATGAAACCTCATTCCTTTCGGGCATTTTCTCAAAAAGGCCAAGAGCCTCCACAATTTCTCCATTTCTAATATACCCATTTATCAGAGAGTTCCAAGACACGACATCCAATTCACTGCTTTCATCAAATATCCGTCGAGCATCATCCAATTTCCCACAAACTGAATAAAACCGAATGATGGAATTGCGAACAAATAAATCCACTTGAACAGACTTCTTGATCACCATTGCATGAAACTGCTGTCCCAAATAGGATGCAATAGAGTTTGCGCAAGATTGGAAGAGGAAAGTGAAGGTGAAGTTATTGGGGGCAAGATCAAATTCTGCCATCCGATCAAATATGAGGACGGAATCCGATAGAGAATCCAGACGGCGAGAACGAGCAAGGCCCCGGATCACGGTGTTGAAGAGGAAAATGGTGGGAGGGGTCGAGGTTCGGAAAAGGAGAAGGAGGGCATAATCAAGGTCTCCAGAGGGATGGAGAGCGGAGAAGGAGATGACGGGTCGGAGAGAGGATGGAGGGTGTGGTAGGCCTTCGACGACAAGGCAGGCATGGACTTGTTTGAATTCCACCATGGATTTACATCTGTGGAAGATGGAGGTGAAGGAGGGGTAATAGCGATTAGGTTTTATGGATTTGAAAGCCATAGTGATTGATCATGGAGGGAGAGACTGCCTGGTTCTTTTCCTCTCATGGATTTTTTTGAGGATAGAATGAAGAGAGAAATGGCGGGAAAGTTTTGAATTTTTTCTTCACTTATCAGTTTATTCAGTTAGTACGGTAAACTTCAACAAAAGAAATGGCGGGAAAGATTAATGTACGCTGTGCGGTGTTTTGGCGTGGATGATCGTTGGTTATTACAGGGTTTTTAAGAATTTTGGATAAGGGTATTTTTGTCATTTAAACTAACTTATAAATTCCCTCTCTCTCCCTCCATAAATTAGTTAAGAAAATTTCAAAACTTCTAACGGCTCTCATGATCTCATCTCATGATTTATGTTCTCAGACCCACCAAATTCTTTCACTCTCTAATCCTTTCTCCTCCAATTTTACGGTCAAATCGAAAATGGGTGTCCATGATTCCCAGAAAAAATCCTCCTCGACTCCCCATCTGCCTCGAAGATCATCTCCGCTTGTTCTTCGAAGGCCGAGGGAATCACAAACACCCCACTTGCGAGTTCGCATTGGTTTCGGCACTAAAGTCCTGTTCATCCCTCTTGGCCATCTCCCAAGGTGAACAAATCCATTCTCTTGCCTTGAAATCCGGTCTTGACTCGAACATTTTCATTCAGAACAGTTTGATAAATCTTTATGTAAAGTGTGACCGCATCAAGACAGCTCGTTCGATGTTTGATTCGTGTTTGCTGTTGGATTCTGCATCTTGGAATATAATTATTGCTGGGTATGTTAAACTTGGTCAATTAGAATATGCCCGTCAGTTATTTGAGACAATGCCAGGTAAAGATTGTGTTTCGTTCACCACAATTATCATGGGTTTGGCCCAAAACAACCACTCGATTGAAGCTTTGGAGGTTTTTAAAGAAATGCGGGTTGTGGGTGTGAACCCAAATGAGGTGACTCTGGCGAGTGTAATCTCGGCTTATGCACATTTGGGTAGGATCTATAATGGAAATATGCTCCATGCATTGGTGATTAAAGCTGGCTTTGAAGTGTTTACACTTGTTATGACTAATTTGATTCATATGTATTCTATTTGTTCAAGATTAGGTGATGCAAGAATTGTTTTTGATGAGATGCCTGTGCGAAATATAGTTACATGGAATGTAATGTTGAATGGATATGCAAAGGTGGGCCTCGTTGATTCGGCGAGAGGTTTGTTTGAGAGGATTCCTGTAAGAGATTTGGTTTCTTGGAGTACGATGATTGATGGGTTTGTACGAGTACATAGGTTAGATGAAGCTTTGGCTATGTACCGCGAGATGGTACGTGCGGATGTTGGACCCAATGAAGTCATGATCGTGGAC
The DNA here is from genome assembly GCA_035048495.1 of Euptelea pleiosperma. Taxonomy (NCBI): domain Eukaryota; kingdom Viridiplantae; phylum Streptophyta; class Magnoliopsida; order Ranunculales; family Eupteleaceae; genus Euptelea; species Euptelea pleiosperma. Next base: position 31,317,011 of record CM068546.1, read on the forward strand.
TTAGTTTCAGCTTGTGGGCGGGCAATGGCAATTGACGAGGGTCAGCAGTTTCACTGTATAACTATAAAGACTGGCTTGGACTGCCATGTGTTTATGCAAGCAACAATAATTCATTTTTATGCGTCTTGCTGCAAGATCGACCTAGCTTGTTTGCAATTTGAATTGGGGTGCAAAGACAATGTCTCGTCTTGGAATGCTCTAGTTGCGGGGTTTGTAAGAAACAACATGGTTGATTCGGCACGGGAAGTATTCAATGCGATGCCCGAAAGAGATGTTGTCTCGTGGAGCTCCATGATTGCAGGTTATGCACAGATTGGACAGTCTGATGCCACATTAGAACTCTTCCATGAGATGTTAGCTAGTGGGTTTTGCCCAAACGAAATCACAATGGTGAGCGTCCTCTCTGGCATTGCCAATTCTGGTAACTTGAAACAAGGAAGATGGGTTCATGATTATATACATGATAACTCCATTCCTCTCAATGACAACTTAAGTGCGGGTCTCATTGATATGTATGCGAAATGTGGGAGCATCAACAGTGCCTTAGAAGTGTTCTATCAAATCCGAAACAGGGCCACTTCGGTTTCACCGTGGAATGCGATTATATGTGGGTTGGCCATGCACGGACACGTGGACATGTCCCTTAAAGTATTCTCAGATCTGCAAAGGACTAATATCAGACCCAATTCAATCACGTTCATTGGAGTCTTGAGTGCGTGTTGCCATGCGGGGTTGGTTGAGTCAGGGCAACGGTATTTCAAGTGTATGAAGACGTTGTATAACATTGAGCCTAACATCAAGCATTATGGTTGTATCGTCGATCTGTTGGGAAGAGCTGGACATCTAGAAGAGGCCGAGCGGTTGGTAGCAAGCATGCCCATGAAGGCAGATGTTGTGATATGGGGCACATTGCTGGCTGCATCAAGAAACCATGGGAATCTGGAAATAGGAGAAAGGGCTGCAGAGAGTTTGGCTAGGTTGGAGCCAGCTCATGGGGCAGGTAGAGTGCTCCTATCTAATATATACGCAGATGCAGGGAGATGGGACGATGTGCTCCTAGTAAGGAAAGCGATGCAAAGCCAGAGAATGAAGAAGTTGCCTGGGTGCAGTGGTGTAGTGTGATAAATTCATGGGGTTCTGGTATTGCCATAGATTCTGATCGGCTTAACTTCTATAACCAACTTCTTGCAGACATTCTGCATACGGAAATGACCGGAATTGGCTGTACCAGGTAGAGTCCAAATGTGATGGATGCATTCTAAGAGCACGATGATAAGCCATTGGATTATTTTGTCGATGCGCATTTTACATTACTAGTGGGTGGCCCGTGCCCATGGCACTCCCTGACAAAGCATTTGACAAAATCGGGTGAGTGGCTGAGATCCACCGTCCAGTTGGGGGATAAGATCTCGGCCCTTCTTTGTTGAAGATTATAAGAGTGGGTATAAGTAGGGAGCCAACCACTGTGTTTTGTTATATAGATTGTTGATCAAAACTAATATGAATCTATATACTTTCGAGGTCATTCTACCATAAATTGCAGTCTAGTTTTACTTGGGAACTTTAACCCTCAACCTCAACCTTGAGCCCTGGACAAGGCAATGCTCTACTTTTAAGCTATTTCCACTAGCTCTGGTAGTGGCAGGGATTTAGATTTTGGTTGCAACTGGGTTTCTGTCCACGACGAAACCGAAATTATTTTGTTGAAATTTTAGAAAAAAACTCCAATTTTATCTGACCTTTGATCTTATCTAAGAAGAGATTTTATAGAAACAAATCTCATCTCTCTCTCTCTCTCTCTTTATTATCCTCCTAAGATTAAGGAAATCTTGATTATACTATATTAATGGAAAGAGGATCTTAATTATCTGTTTTTTTCATTAATATCCAAAATTTCAAATTTTGTTGAATTCAATTTTGGTAATAGAACAACCAAGATTCCGGGCGTCCCCGTGAAATGAAATTTAATACCTTGTGTAGTGGCAAAGCACTACTGAGCAATTCTCTTTTTTTTCGCCGGAGCATTGTATGCGGTTTCTTCAATAGAAACACGAATCTGAGAAGAGATGTCGAAGTGTCAAACAATGTTTTAAAAAGTGTGAGGCGTATGAGGCCTTTTACGTAAGGTGAGGCAGTACAAAATGTAAAAAAGCTTTAAAAATCCATAAAAAAACGAATCAAGTACAGAAATAAAAAAAATAAAAAATTTCTTTTTGATGATTTACCATAAAGATCATTTCGAAGTGGGATTTTTAAAACATGAACTAATTATTACGTAATGTTCATGAAACGAAAATTCTCATTTTTTTCTTCATTTGAAGGCGCCATTATTACTTGTTCTCATATCATATTTTCATTTGTAGCAAAAATAATGATGTTGACAATCATGGTGAGTTGATGACTTATTCGATATTCCGTTAAATTTAATCTAAAGAATCTTTATCCTTCTGACATAAATCTCAAGCTCTCTCAATAATGCCTGAGGCTTATAAATTAGTTGAGGCTTGAGTCTCGAGGCCAGGACCCTATGCCACCCTCGAGGCAGGATTTTTAAAACATTGGTTCAGAGGTCAAGCACAATAAATTGAAAGAGGTAGGGCAGGGTTCAAGTTGTGCTAAGGTCCTCTCAAGCCTGATTGCGAAGCACGGCCCAATGTAGACCCAGTACAGGCCAAAACAAAGACCAGGTAACCTAACTAGCTTACCACTGCTAAGTGGCTCCAAGCTGGACTCAAGCCCAGAACAAGTTCAATCCGTTTGCACATGTACCTAAGAGCAAGTGAGTTTGGAATGCAAAGATAGAACACAGGAAAAAAAACACAGCACATTTCACAAACATCTTCCCTTTTATATATATAGTATGTGTTCTACTACTACATAAACACAGAAAAAGCAACAGGGGGTTGTAAAGACAATATCCGCTCGATGAAGTCTACTGCTGCCCAATCATAAAAAACTTAACATTCTATAACTTTACATAAATGATGGTTTTCTGCAGAGAACATGAGCTCAACCAGTGGGAGATGTTAGTTTTTCTAAGGTACAAACATCAACTCCTCCTAAAAGTAGTGTACAACAATGGTGTTGAGGCAAAATCATCACTCACCATCAATTATAAGTTCAGCAGCTGCACCCATTGCCCCAGTACCACCTCTTCCTAACAAAGCCAGAGCAAGTTCCTCCTCGTTCCACCGCCTCAGTCCCTTGCTCAGCCTCTTCAACACATCTACATCCACTTCCAACAGCCACGCTGGCGTGCAACCCACCATCAGGCTCACAAACCCCGACAGATAGGCACGCCAAGTGGCCCAATCACAACCGAGCGTGATCTTTCCATCAAGCGCACTAGCCAGGAATTCAAAGTGAACTCCAATGACCTTTGGCCGCCGCTTTGAGGCGGATGATACTGAGTCCACTCCCCATGCAAACGTTCCACACATCACAGCAAAGTAAGCGAGTGCGTAGCCCCCCAGCATTGCAACCATCCCTCCACACCCTCCTTCTTGCTCTGGACCATGCAAAGATAGAAACCAAGAAGGCAGCGTTTCTTGGATCAAGGACTGAACCAGACCCGAGCCACCAGATAACCACACTAATGAGGCCCCAAGTGAAGCTGCGAGCTTCACCCGTGTCATTGCCGCAGCAAGCGAAACCTGCCCATACTTCATCCCATACTTGGTCTTCTTCAGCTTCTCCATTTTATCTCTCTGCAGCTCATTAGCAGCTATTTCTCTCACAGAGAGCATCAAAAGAGAGAGAATCTCTTCTGTCATGAACATGATGTCTCTGATACATCTGTATACTCGTAAATAGAGAATCCCAGGGGCGACAGGGGAGAACCCGCCATAGAAATGGGAACCAAATCCGTGGCCAAGAAGCGCTCCAACACCACCATTATTGATAGGCGTGCCACTAAGGCCGAGCGTGCCTGTGAAGCAGCTCTTGAGGAGCTGAACTACCGCGTCACTGTTGTGGTGGAAGACAGTGCGAGATGCAGAAAAAATAAGGAAGTCACTCCATCGCTTCACCTTCTGGGCCCACAGGGAGGCTACAATTGGCATGCAAGGCCATGGGCAACCTGCTGCAAGGCTCTCCAAGGCTGGACCAGCCAGGTTGAGGAAGCGTTCCGAGACTCTATCGAGTTTATAGGTTATCGTAAGGCTTACAAAGGCTGCCAAGGGAAGCGGAAGTGTAGCTGGAGTGCTTCCTCCTGCAAGAAAAAGAAGTCTGAGCCGTAAGAACAAAAAACTAAAGTTTTTTATTTTGACAAGTAAAATAACTGATTTTGCTAAATTATTTATTAATGAAGTTTTGTAAGAAGGATCACCCTCTTTTCATATATCAGTTTAAACACCACTACTTGTTACTGGAAATAAGTTTTCTGAAGCAACACTCCACTGGATTGGTCATGCTGATAATGCCCTTGTCCATGTCATGCCTATACCCTACCATATACTGTACTTTTTCCAAAAGAATTGCAGCTCCGATTTTTTTGAATTTTTAAAGTAAATAGCACAAAAGAAACATGCCTCCTTTTGCCATGTGGCAGAGTACTATTGGGCTCTTGAAACTCGCCACATGGGAGATGCTGAGGTGGCGAACACATGGACCATTTCAGGTCACGCCACCAGTCCAATGAAGAGGTCTGAAGCATCGTTCCAGAAAACTTGTCCTCTATTTCTCCGACATCTGTAAAAGCTAATTGGGTAATACTTATGGTTGGATGAAAATACAAGACATAACCATCTTCCCTGCTTCAGTCCCCAACGAAGGAAAGGATGGTATGCATCAGATCAGTAGATCCAAGTTCCTACCTATCCAACCATTAGACCTTTTGTGGACTGTTGGCCCTATTTTTTTAACCATTCAAAAGAGTACAGATTGGATGTTTAAGGTCATCTAATTGAGTAAATATTTGCCCAGGAAACCGCCTGGAAGAAGCCATTGAGTGGTGGGTCCTAAGATCCCTTCATGTGTGCTTCAGAGGCAGGTTTGATGGATTTTTCTCATCTGGACAGAGTTCCTCAAAACAAAATATAAGGGGGTCTGATGGTAACAAAAAAACACCTGCAGCAAGGCTTGGGACATCAACACCGGTGGCAGCCAGAATTCTCTTGATCTGTTCCTCAGTAGTGGACAGATTTGCAGCAGGACTTGGCCAATCAGTTCCGTTCATAAAAACGGGCTTCCAAACACCACGTGTTACCTCAGCTGAGAAGTAGCTCACAATTGTTGCCAAAGATGCAGGAATAAAATCAGCTAAATCTTTGAGCCCTGAAATATAAGGTCAGAAATGTTTTAAGTAGAGCCGATATATGATTGATCCAAACTTCAAAGATGAAGGACAAGAGCAGTCACTGGTTCTTGTCAAAACTTGGGTATCACCAACTTGCACTAGTAAAGCACTATTTTTTACATGGTTTTGGTGTTTGTGAGCTGACTTGAGTTCCCAAAATTAAATTGGGAATCTTTTATCATACCATTTAACACGATGAAATCTAAGGTACCAGTTGGGTAGACACTAAGAAGTCTACAAGAAATCATTTAAGTCTGCTCAATTCAATCGAGACTAACCTGTAGCCAGTTCACGAGGAGACAATCTCCCATGGGAACAAGCTGTAAGAGCCGCATCAACCACGAAGGGAACAGCTTCCAGAATTTCCCATGCAGATAATTTGGGTCTTAGAGAGGCATCTTCACTTCCAGGACCTGACGAACTACTACTTCCAGAAGTTAAAGACTGGCTTCCTCCTTTATTCATCTTTCTGAACATCATGCTTAGAAGCGCGTCAACAATCTGATGAACTGGGGTTCCATGGACAAGACCTGAGAGGGTCGAAGCTATACATGCTTGATGCTGCCGGTACCAGAGTTTTAATTTTGGAAATGAGTCCACAAAGATGGGCTGCGTAGATGATGGACTTGCAACTGCTGCAAGTTTCCTGCTTCTATTTCGATCCTTGGGTGTGTTTCCAGAGGCTACTAATTGGGAGTTCCGCACCAATAGGAGGTATTCAGGAGTTAGCTGGGACCAGACTGGGGGCACGTCTCCCATTACATGTTCAAGAGGTGGATGATTAAACCTCCACAGCCTCAATAGAAGAGTAAATGCATTCGAGAACACCGCATGGGCATTGATTTCTTCTCCTGTTGGGAGATTCCACGAGACATTGGGCACACATGATCCAAAAACTTCACAGATTGCCATCAGTGTACCCGCAAGTTGTGGAACCTAGAAAAAATGAACAACATTAGATCATAGCTGACATGAAGGTGTTGGGATTCCCCACCTTTGCAGATTTCCTTTCAAGTTTCAATATGGCATCATTATTGCCACGCCAACAGCTAGAACTGAGGTATATATACAGGTAATATAGTGCTACATGGCACACATAGCATAGAGAGCACTCCCTATGTTTGATGTGGTTTGGTGCTACATGGCACACATTGGCATTAACTGGGCCTATGAATGTTGACATAATCTTTATATATATATATAGGGATTTGATGAATATCGTAACCCTTACTTGACTGAGTCAACAGATGGAGAATCTGAGCTTACCAAGCCATGTAACGATAAAATTTGGACCGAGTCAACAGATGCTATTCCCACAAGAATAGTGTTCAGAAAAGGAGCGCAACCTATCAAATGGCTGTCACTCCCAGAATAATCTGCAGGAACTGGAGGAGACAACAGTTTTGTAACAAAACGGACCGTGTATTCCTGCAAGCAGCATTGACAAGGAGTCATTCCCAAGAAGATTACCCAAAAAAAAAAAAAAAAACACCGAGGTGTACTAGGAACAGTTGAACATAGTTAAAAGATAAGTAAACATTTGATGTGTTGATATAACATAATCAAGCGGTCTGTTTGTGCATGTAACCCTTTAGTAAATCCAAAGGAATGACTTGTGTCGCATTACCTGTATATTCCAACCTCTAATTAGAGATGCCCCACAAAGAATAGTAGCAGCGGATATCTTCTCATCATCAGATCCATTGACTGCAATCTCAAATATCTTCTCGAGCTCCGCTAAGCTTCCATCAAATCCATGAGCTTAAATTCAGTGGCTTTACCCCTGGGTAAATTTACAAAAAAAAAGAGCATCTTGTATGTTTGGCTTCAAGAAAGAAAGAGGGCATGACTGAAGCCCAGGAACTCATCCAATTCCAGTTGAGGGGATAAAGAGGAAATCTAAAACTTAATACCATGGTAATCACCCTTAGTTTGTGTACATCGAGCTATCAGAAAGAAGCACAATGAATTATTATACTAATAGCTGCGTGCAGGTGGCCAGGACTCCACTCCAAAAAGTAGGAGCTTCTGAGTTCAACTCTCCTTGGGGCCACCCCCGGGAAAGAGTAGGGTAATAAGTGGCTCAGTCCACATTAACTCTCCCAGTACACTCCGGCATGTGTGGAAGAGGTGACTATCGGGGACTAGTCGGGTGCTCTAAGAGGCCGGGATACCCACGGTTTCAAAAAAAAAAAAAATTATACTAATAGCTGAAGCATTAAGCCATCCTTGGCAAAAATAGTGAAAAATGACAGATCTGTTGTTTATTTTTGCAAACAGGACGTTTGTGTGTTTGACCTCTGTTCTGACCCAACTGAGCATGTGGTACATGAAAAGAGGCTGAATCTACCATTTATGGGTCCCACCTAGGATATATCCTTGAAAGGAATGAGCGATTTAGATGATCGTAATCATCCAATCCATACAAGTATTTTCCTGGACCATCCAGAAGAATTCAATGAGCTAATGGCTAGGATAATTGGATCAGCTCAATATTTAGCCTAAGAATCTCCTAGATGCAAGGGATCCATGCAATGGTATATAACCCCTTTGCATGTAAAGCTCATGTACAGAACATGTAGGTGCGATAGAGTTGGGGCATGAATATCCTGACCCAAGTACTCCCCGTGGATAAATATAAGCTTAGAATTTTAACGATATATAGATCCCAAAAACAAAAAGAGAAAAAAAAACAAAACTATGAACACTCAAAGAGCAAAAGTTTGTTGAATGGAGACGTGGCAACTGTAGCTGGAAGTGTGAGTGGGAGTTCACAGTGGAAGCAGGTGTGGAAGCGATATCCCTGACGGGACTTGTACAATGGAGAGAAGCTTCCCGGAAGTACAGTTCCAAAAATCTTACACAGAGATGGATTTTTAGAGGAAAAAGTACCAGCATACCTTGAAGCAGGAATTGAAACCAAAGCATTCACCATTGACGTGGATAGTGGGGCCCCTTTCATCAATGATGACCAACCAGGAACTTGGCCGGACACACTATGAGGTATTTGGTTTATGCGCCCATTCACATAGCCCGGCCAGAAATATGCCGATGTGTCCAGTAGATTTCTAGCAATACAAGCCTCAACTATCAGATGCCGCATGTTTCCAGCTGCAAGCAGATGCATAAGATTACAAAGCCAAGACATACCACAAAACACACAAAAAAGGAACATAGATTCCAAATTTCTTTCCTCAATCAACTGTATACGAAAAAGAAAGCAGAGAAGAAAACAAAAATCTATTACAAGATAGAAAGAACAAATTAATCAAAGAGGAAACCTAGGCTACCCATCTGGAAGACCTAAGAACGAACCACCAGTAGCATAACAGGATGCATGGCACACAGGCATGCGAGTGGAACCTAACAATCAGGAGGTCCCATCAAAGTGATCTCCTTCACCAAAAATCAATCTGATAAAATAATAATAACCATCCAATGTATAACTGCAGTCCTTTGGAGTTTGGACAGTCGAGAAAAAATATGGTTAACACTTGAGAAAGAAGTGTACAGATTGGATGGTTGCTATAGTTTGATCATTTTGACTTTTGGAATAAGAGATTCCTGACACAGGCCCATCAGATGGTGGGCTCCTCTCCATGCTTGTAAGCCCTTGTTCTTGCTGGCCATTCCTTCCCCATGTGGAAACCTACATGGAATCAATTCTCCAATTTTTAAAGAGAAGGAAGTATTGCTTACAACAGTTCATTGGCATGTCATTCATGCTGAAGCAATCAAAGTACCCACTCCCAACTGCAACGCCCGAAACAAACATCATTGCTTTTGCAGCAGCCTGATTGGCTACAGAAATAATAGATTGAGGTGGGGTCAGCAAGCCCTCATAATCCCCAAGTATCTGTAAGCTGGAAACCAACTCCTTACGGCGCTTCCCTGCAACCTGTTTATCATTCCATTGATTGGTGGGGTTGCGTTCTGTTTCATCCGTTAGTGCAACTTCTTCTTCCTCAATAATATCGGCAATTGCGAGTGTTGTAATAGACAGTAACATGCATAAGCGGGTATCAAGACGAGGTACAGGACCCTCGATAGGATCCCTTTCCTAACAGAATGAGAGAAAAAGATCAGTGTATACTTCTTGGAAGAGAAAATATGGTATGCTCCCTAGGAGCATTGAGGATGGTGCTTCCTAAACTCCAATACTACACAGTATACCTGGCTCTCCAACTGAAAACAGTCAATCTGTGGGCCACCACTTTGGATGGGGAATAGCCCAAAATTCAGGACAAAGTGGACGCATCCAACCACCCAATGTATGAACCTTTGTTCTGACCAATAACTTCATAGCTTTGTAACCTTCTTAATTTCAGCTCTAAATTGGATGGTTATGATCCTCTGATTGGTCTCAAGTGTGCCTGATTTTTGGGTTGCACATTCGAAGTATGCCCCTCGTCGAAGCATCACCAAGAATGTTCCTAGGAAGCATCATGTATCTTCTTGAAAATTGAAGTAACAAAATTCCATTTTTGGCGCAAAAGAGTTTTGAATCCCATTGGAACGAATTACTTACCCTTTGAATATGCCGAATAGCTGCAAACCAAAGACCTAAGAATGTATCGTGCCAGGTGGTACCATTAATTGCTTGAAGAGACTTTATCAAACCTGTATAAAGTAAAATCCATTAAACTCCAGCCCACTGGACACTGGTGCAGAAGATCTAAAGTCATAATATCAGGGACAGTAGAACTTCAATTACTCCAATACAAGAAATGCCCCTACCAGTAAGAACTTCAATGGCACTTGTTGCTGCAACTTGTGATCCATCATTGGCATCTTCCAGAAACAGATCAAGAGGGAGCCAAATTGCAGAACGACTAGCCCCGTAAAACTGGCCAGCTGAAGAAGTCAGAGACCCAGAAGCCATAACTGCATGGAATTCTTGCTGTAGACTGGTTTTGCTTTCTCGAGACAAGACTTTACGTGTATCTGATGACAACTGCAGCAGGACATCTGGAGATATTATTTTTGAACTCCTCAATGCTGCAGAGTTTGCCCCAAGCAGTCGCAAACGCTGAATGAAACTTCCCCAATGCAAGGGCCTAAGAAGATGGCAAAGGATGTAAAATCAAATACCATTTACTCAATCAAACAAGCCCTATGACACCCACTCCAAGGTTAACTAATCACATTTCTGCCCCAATGCAAGGTATTAATTAAATATTATAGGTCAAAAGGAGTTTCTGATTGCCTCAACATATAGTTGCACCGTGAATTGCATAAAGTAACACATTGAACGATATTTACATGTTTTTGCGTGCTAAGTAAAGAAGCTTGGAAGTTAATTTATTTTGCAGAAATTGACCAATCAGCTCAACAGCCGTCACAGTATTTGCTTTGTGCAGTCTCTCATGATGTTCGGTTATCTTCTCATCAAAACTATCATCACCATCTATTTCCATATCTTGTGGCCTAGTAGACCATCTGGACTTCTTTTCTGGGGTCAGTTCCAGCAACCCTTCATCATCTAATGTTGCATCAAGTAACTGCCAAACAATGGAAAAGACAAATTCAACCACAAGGACCCCTGGTTCACACGCTTGAAGACCAAATATCTGGGAAAGATTAAGAACATCATCTATGGTCTTCATGATCCTGCATGACAGAGATCGGTTAGAAATTGCCACACTTTTTACTACTCACAGTAGCAGTAATAGGAAGGAAAAACTGTACCAACAACAATTACAGATTCACAACACATGAGATGTAGTTTGCAAAGAATGAGTTGAAGGTGGTAAGGAGTCCTAGGCGTACATGTAGCTGTGTCACACTGTATCACTAGAGAAATTGATCAGATATGATTTGAGTTTACAATTATGAGAAGCATTATTTTTTTTCTTCTTAGGTTCTTTGTATCAATCTTATTTTATGTTTAGTCATTTGATGCAGTAGGTTTTTTCTGGTCAGTTGTAGTAAGGTCATTCGTATCATGATATGTTTTATGTTCTACATTAAGTCTCGCTAGGAGTTCTAAGCATCTCAAAATGCCCTTAAGGTTCATAAAGATATTATATCTGTCCACAAAAAAAAATCAATGTATTATTGCCAAGCTAAAATGAGAAGTAGAAAAATCATGTTTTCCCATCTTGAAACCTTAATTAGGCTTCAGGGTTTTGTTGTTGGATCATTCTACATGGAAAGAAAAGGAATAAACCAAACGCTAGGTTGCTTCAATACCTTTTAGAAAGTTTAAAAAAAGGATAGTTTGAGAGTAGTAGTTTTATTTATGTCGACTAGAGTACTAGACCAATTTTTACCACAAAAAAGGGAGATGAGTAACAAATGACAACAACATAGTTCTGTGTATCTCAACAGTCTACACAGATGCAAACTTTACAAATAACTCAATTCTGATTAATGATGACGGGCTGGCTGCTGGTCCTTTGAAATAGAATCCCATTCCTTACTAAGTTTTCCCCTTCCACAAAATAGATTAAATGGACTCTCTCGATGTGATTCATTGCTAAAACAGAGTCTCCCTAGATTTGGTTTCCCATCCTGGATTTCAATTGATGGAGCAACATACATGGTAAAATCAATTGCTGAACACCAATATACCTTGACTATAGTGGTAAATATATTGCAGACCACAAGATGGCAATCTAAACTAAATTGATAATGTCTGGAAAGCATACCATCAATGACTTTTTTTCTCACAAGAGAAACAAAAATAAAATGAAGACTCACTTTTGATAATTTGGGCTGTTGATTTGAGATGCAAATGAAAAAGCATGTCTCTTGAGTAGTTCCATATAAAGCCTATATGCTGCTGGCCGGCGCCTTCGACTTGGAATCACCCTGTAGAAAAAAGTCCAGAGAACAAATTTCAAGAGTGAAAGCCTTAGATGGATGAATTGCATTAAAGGCCTCACAAATATGAGGACACTTCTAAGTTCTAATTAACTCAAAAACTGAATTGAAATGCAGGTGAATCTTTAAAGGATATGTAGAGCCAAGTTAAGAAGAGCCAAAAGGGAGGCATAAAACATCATAAGAAGGTTTTAAATCCCCCAGTTAATCAACTTTCAGGAAGAAAATGAAAAACCTACAATAAACCTACATTGAGTCCCATTCCGACCACATCTAAACCAAAGCCCAGATGTGAAAGATGCCCAATTCACACCAAATCATAAATTTTAATGCCATCCAACATCCCAAAACAATAGCCTTCTGATCATCAAAAGAGAAGTGCATGAAAACTTAAGTCGTGCTCATCAAAACAGCGCATAAATCAGAAGAATTAGTATTGAAGGTTAAGGATGGTTCTTCAGAAGTGGGATTTGGAGCTGTAGTAGGAGAAAGAAAACAGGAGTGGGCCCAATGCTCTTACGTAGGATCAGGCCGACCAGATTGCCAAGAGAGATTCAGAGTTTGACATGTCCTTTTAATTCAGGGGAGGTTTTTGGTATATAGAAGTCGAAGAAGAGGGAGGAAGGCTAGTAGTAATAAATGGAGCTAAATTTTTTTTCATGGAACGTCCGTGGTTTGGGTAAAAAGGATAGGAGGGTGGTGGTCAAAAACATGATAAAAAGATGGGGGGCAAACGTGGTGGTGCTTCAAGAGACTAAGTTGGAGAAGATTGAGTTGTCATTAATCAGGAAGTTGTGTGGTTTTTCTGATTGTGGGTGGCAAGATTTTCCGGCAATTGGTACTTCGGGAGGAGTTGTGATCATTTGGGATCGTAAAGTTTTAGAGTTGGTGGATGTTTTAGTTGGTGCGTTTTCGGTGTCCATTTGATGTTGTTGTGTGGGGGAGATGTACTTTTGGATTTTGTCAGGGGTGTATGGATTGTCAGTAAGTAATCTTCGAAATCAGTCCTGGGAAGAAATGGATGATGTAGCAAGCTTACGGAATGACCCGTGGTGTATTGGAGGGGACTCTAATGTGATCCGTTTTGTGTATGAATAGAATGTTGGGGGTAGAGTGAAAAGAAGTATGCGGGAGTTTTGGTAAACTCATTAACAAAAATTGTCTAATAGATCTACCTATGGGAGGGGGTACTTTCACACGGTCAACTAATCAAGATAACCCCATTCTATGTAGACTGTACAAGTTTCTTGTTTCCCCAAGTTGGGAAGATCATTTTTAAGGGGTGTCTCTGTTGGCGATTCCTAGACCCGTGTCGGACCACACTCCTTTATTGCTTGATTGCGGGGGTTTGAGTTCTCGTCCAATCCCCTTTCGATTTGAAAATATGTGGCTGTTTGATACTAAGTTTAAGGAAAGGGTGGAGGAATGGTGGAAGTCTTTCTCTTTCAACGGTAGGGCGGGGGTGGTTTTTAGATGCAAGTTGAAAGCGCTCAAAGACTGTATTAAGCGTTGAAACCGGGAAGAGTTTGGTAGAATTGATCAGAGAAAGGGCCTAATACTTGAGGAGATCTTGATGATTGATAGGTTGGAGGAGACATGACCTTTGACTCTGGAGGATAGGATGAGAAGAGTTAATTCGAAAGCGGACTTCCAACATACGATGAAAATTGAGGACGTTAGTTGAAAACAAAAATCAAGAATTAGGTGGTTAAAGGAGGGAGATAATAATACCAAATTCTTTCATTAGACTACTAGTGCTAACAAAAGATACAAGCATTTAGCCCATCTTAAAATCCATGGAAATTGGTTAGAGGATGAGCACAGCATCAGAGATGGGGTGGTGGGTTTCTACTCAGATCTTTACGCCGAGTCAGCTACGTATAGACCATCTTTGGATGGACTTTAGATTGATCAGATTAGCTATGAGGAAAAGTTTAGATTAGAAAGATCTATCAAGGAGGAAAAGGTTCTATGTTCTATCGCTGATTTGGCAGGAGACAAAGCCCCAGGAGCGGATGGATTTACTTTAGCGTTTTTCAAGCAAAGCTGGGATATTGTTGGGGCATACTTCATGAAAGTAGTCCAAGAATTTTGAGAGGATGGATACTTGGACAGTACTTCCAATAGTACTTTTATTGCTATGATTTCAAAAACCTGGGGGCAGATGATGTTATTGATTATAGACCTATTAGCTTGGGAGGGTTGTACGTATAAGATCATCGCCAAGGTTCTTGCCACAAGGATACGTTTGGCGCTAGCTTAGGTTATTTCACCGACTCAAGGGGCTTTTGTGAGGGGGCGTCAAATCTTGGATGGTGTTCTTATAGCATATGAGTGCATTGACTCTAGAAAAAAATTAGGGGAGCCTGGGATTATATGTAAGATTGATATGGAGAAGGCTTATGACCATGTGGACTGGATATTTCTGGATTATATGCTTCACAAGATGGGTTTTGGTGATAAATGGAGGATGTTGATTAGGAAATGCATCTCGACTGCAACCTTCTCAATCTTAATGAATGGCTCTCCTGTAGGATATTTTAAAAGCTCTAAGGGATTGAGACAGGGGGATCCGCTCTCTCTCTCTTCTTATTTATTGTGGTGGTAGAAGCTTTGAGGAGAATGATATTTAGAGCCATGAATATGGGAGAGCTGGAGGGTTTTATGCCAGCCCCAGGAGCTCCTGCAGTTTCTCATCTTCAGTTTGCAGATGACGCTCTAGTCTTTCTTGGACCTTCAATGCCTCAGGTAAGGTTCCTCAGAGGTCTTCTGATTTGGTTTGAGGCAATGTCGAGATTGAGGGTTAACTTTACTAAGAGTATAAGGTATATAACGTGGGAGCAGTGTGTAAGGAATATTTTCATATTCTAAGTTTGGTAAAGATTCCGTATGACATAAAAACATTCATGTAACCGTTTCCTACGAGTACCAGTGTAGTGTGAAGATGTCGTGGTATGCACACTTTGTCAACTACGTGAAAACTAGAAGACAAAGACAGCAAGAATCAAACGGTTGACGACAGGAGTCATCTGAGTAACTGCCCATTTGTCAGTTATAGATTGTGTACGCTCGCTTAGAAAGGTAAGTGATTTAGTGGCC
Organism: Euptelea pleiosperma; assembly: GCA_035048495.1. Lineage (NCBI taxonomy): Eukaryota > Viridiplantae > Streptophyta > Magnoliopsida > Ranunculales > Eupteleaceae > Euptelea > Euptelea pleiosperma. The sequence goes on from CM068546.1 coordinate 31,332,231, forward strand.
ATAGGAATAGGTTTAAATGAATAAAATATAATGGTCAAACCTAGTCATTGGACAGTCCCGAGTCTTAGTCAATGTTATTGACTTCTGAGAGAGTCCAATCGATTGGACTATTTGGGCCAATCGATTGGACAAAACCCAATCGATTGGAGGCTTCTGTAAAATCGATTAGAGTCTACGAGACAGAATATGATCAAAACCCAATCGATTGAATACCTTGTAAAATCTATTGGAGTCTACGAGACAGAACATGATCAGAGCCCAATCGATTGGAGACCTCTGTAAAATCGATTGGAACCTACGAACAGAAACTTATTTAATTACGATTGATTAGACTATGTACAATCGATTGTATTTACGTATTTACAAAGGAAATACCCATCTGTGCAAGGCAAATCGATCAGACCCAAAACCCAATCGATTGGACCTAGCCCGATTGATGACCCAAAGTACAATCGATTGGACTTCACGCGGATTGAGTCTTTCTCAGATCCGAAATTCTAGTTCCCACTCTCCCACGTTCTACAAGGCTCAGGGTTACGAATTCTATAAATATAACCCTTCTATACTTTCTCTAAATACACTTATACACTTCAATAGAGAGAAGAAAATGTTTATTTATTAGAATGTCCATTCGAAGAGCAAGAAGCTTTTATTCCATAAACATCTTGTGAGCTTGTTCCTCTTCTTGATTAAAGCCAAGAGCTTGATCCATTACTCAGCTTAGGTCTTCTACTTAGATATTTGACCTAGTAGCCTGAGTGTACCAGTGTGACTCAACACCATTGAGCAACCTAGGGTTCAGGGTGTACTGAATCCTTCACCTTCGGCAAAGGCTGGAGTATTGAGAATTAAGATCGGAGTAGCCGATCGACGGTAGGTTTGGGGTGTACCAAACTGAACAAGCGGACAAGGCTTCTTGGCTGGGAGAGCGCCCGTGGACTCGTAGCGTTGATTCAGAAGACGTGGACGCATCGGCAGTAGGCCTTGGCTAAGTTGGAAGTTGTATTTGCAACGGTACTGCGTAGGTAACCTTTGTTTCGTTTAACTTTCCAGTTAGTGATACTTTCCGTCTGGACGTGGTCCCCTGGTTTTCCTTGGTTAAGGTTTCCACGTAAAAATCTCTTGTCTTGTGTGATTGTTTGTTTGTATTCTGCTATTCATATTGATTAGATCAAACGACAAAAAAAAAATATACCACGGAGGTATATTCGATTTGAATCGGTTGTGATAATCCTTTATCAAACAACTAAGGCATGCGATTTTCTCCCCTACCATAGACCAGTAAAACTGTTTACGTATAATTAATTTTAAATACCTAATCAACCTCATTTCTAGATATTTCCGATTAAAGAGAACGGACTGGTGGTTATTTCACAGTGGAAAATATTTTGTCTCTAGAGGATTAGTTCGGGATGTAGCATTGATGTTTTGCCAGCTACATATTTGAGTCTTTCTTTAGGGACATCATACAAATCGAAGGCTTTGTGGGAGCCCGTTATTGAACGATTTGCGAAGAGGTTAGCATTATGGAAGATGAGATATTTATCGAAAGGGGGAAAACTGGTATTAATTAAAAGCATTATGTCTAGCTTGCCTATATACTATATGTCTTTATTTACTATCCCGAGTAGTGATGCTTATTCTGGAAAGAAACATAAGGAATTTTTTGTGGCATGATAGGGAGGGTAATCACAAATTTCATCTAGTGGATTGGAAAACAATATGTACTTCCAAGGAAAAGGGGGGTCTGGGGATTAAAAATATCAAAGTGATGAATCAGGCTCTGTTAGGTAAAATGACTATGGAGGTTCGGAGTGGAGATTGATAGTCTTTGGAGGAGGGTCATAGCGAGCAAGTATCGGGTCTTCATGTTTGGGTGGGTCAGTGGCAAGGCTCGTTTTCCATACGAATGCGATGTGTGGAAGGGGATCTTGAAGGTTTTTGTTATTTTCTCAAGAGGAGTTCGGTATGTAGCAGGGATGGGGAATAGAATCAGATTTTGGGAGGATATTTGGTGCGGGGACACATCTTTCAAAATTGAGTTTCCGACTCTCTTCTCACTTTCTGAGAGGAAGTCCTGGTCAATACAGGACTGTGTTCAAGGAAGAGGGGAGACATTGGGTTTAGGGGGAATCTCAACGATTGGGAGATTGAACCCATTTCTAGATTATTATCTAGAATACATGACGTACAATTCATGACATTGGTTAAGGATAATAGAAAGTGGATTCAGTCCAAGGAAGGTACGTTCTCGGTTCGGTCTTTCTATGAGGGTATAAACGAGTCCACATGTATTAAATACCTAGTTTCTTTGGTATGGAGATCTAAAATTCCTACCAAGATTGCATTTTTCACTTGGCTAGCCTCTTTGGAGAATATTTTGAAATTTGATCATTTGAGATCTAGAAAGATCATTATTATTGACTATTATGCAATGTGCGGGCATCATGGGGAAAATGTTAATCATCTTTTATTACATTGCGACGTAACTAGGGTAGCACGTCTTCTTTTCTTACGGAGTTCGGGATGAATTGGGTGGTGTCAGGTTCATTTGTGGATTGTTTGATCAGTTGGCAATCCAATGCATTTTCATCTAGAGGGAAGATTCTATGTCGGATGCTACCTTTTGCGATCATTTGGGGTCTTTAGAGGGAGAGAAATCAGAGAACCTTTGAAGGAAAGAGTCAAGACGCACAAGCAATCATTCTTAACATTAAGGGATCTCCGTTTTTGTGGTCGAAGATGTTCCAGGAGTGCAGAGGGATTTTCTTTGAAGACTTTGTTTTTAGATGGGACTTTTTGTGTTCTAGAGGAATTATGCTGACTGTATTATCTTATTGTTTTTGTTTTTCGCTTGAAATCAGTCTTTACTAGGTCACCTTGACCCCTAAAGCTTGTTTCCCTTGTAGTTTGCTTGGCTTTTGCCGTTTCAACTTTCAATACATTCTTATACTTATAAAAAAAAAACAGTGCATAAATTTAAAGCATTCAACAAACCCCCAAAAATATAAAAACAGAACAAAACCAAAGTAAAATTGCATTCAACCTCCAATTCTGCACCACCCAACATCAAGGCTTTAAATTTTGGCCGAAACGCCGAAATTTCGGTTTCGGTGAGTACCAAAATCCCCGAAATATAGCTTTCTAAAGCAAAATCCACTGAAATTTTAAAATTTCGGTTTTGGACCTCACCAAAATGGTTACCGAAACTGAAATTTAAAACCTTGCCTAACATCCCAAAAGAATTTCCTTTTTGACCATATCCAAAGAAATACACAAAAGTCCATATTTATGCTCACAGAGAACACAGCCCATAAACTACAAACTCACCAAAACGTCGAGAAAGAGACGTCAAAAAATTAAAAGAAAATGCAAACGCAAAGAAAATTCAAATGGAGTCTCCAGATCCACACAACCAAACATCCACAACGAACCATAGATTAGATAATGAAATAAAAAACACATGGTTATAGCATAAAAAAGGATCTAAAAAGGAAAGTAGAATGAACTTCAATGGATAGTCCTTGCCTGCCTATAGTGATCTTCGAGTAGTTCGGGGGACACTGGCAGAATATGTTATCAAGATGAACTCCAAGAGATGGTCGCTTGGCAATGGTATTTTTTGGGATGGTAAAGGTTGCATGATCAATATAAATTCGAGTCCTATTGGAGAATATGACTCAAATCAGGCAGAATCCTTGTGTTTACTCAAAGAACTCAAAATTTAGGAGTTATATTCAGAAATTTTGATTGTTGAGAGAGATTCAAGCAAAGGAGACAAATTGATCATGGAGAGTCTCGCATGTCATCAAGGGAATTTAGGACGTGGCCTCGAGCTTCAACAATTCGTTCTCTCTTGTTACACAGTCGACAAGTGAAAAGGATGAGTTATTATATAAGGGAGGTGTTAGAAGGTCTTCATAGTATCATGGTGTATTGTTTCAGGTGTTGCTACATTTATACTTTGTTCCCCTTTTCCTTTTCTCTCTTTGTAACTTTTTCCTCTTTTGATAAATTTATTTTCGTTATCCATTACAAAAAAATATAATGAAGAAAAATCAAATAAAACTCGCATCAATTCTCCAAACCCATACCATTCAACATCTCCAAGAAATCACCTTTAGATCACAAATAGAGAAATACATAGAAAACCACGTCTTGTCCATTGAATAAGATCGGAAATAATTATAAATAACCATGAAAAATACAATTATACGCAGAAAAATCAAGCTGATGGTCTCAAAAACATTACCAAACATCTCCAAAATATCGCCTTTGGGGCACAAATGGAGAAGTAAACAACCCCCCATGTCGCGCCCATCAACAAAGAACCACGAAATCCCATAAATTCAAAGAATTCAAAATACCGACATGATTAAAACATCAAAAAATCAGAAAAAGGAAATAAAGGAACCACCTTTCCATCACAAATCCAAAAATCCAGATCACACCGAAGGAAATAAAGCCCAGAAATCCCATAACCTCAACGAAATCACCAGACCCACATAACAAAAACAAATAAGAAACAGAGATCTAAAGCAAAACCTATAAGACAGCAGAGCAAGAACCAGCATCGGAGGCGCCATCTTCCCCGTCAACGCCCTCTCAAGAAACTTCCATGTGATCGGAACGTTGTTTCCCCAACAAATATGAGAAACCAGAAGATGCGCGAGCTCCGTGGAAGGCAGAGAAATACCAGCCGAATTCAAACTCGAAGAGAGTTGAATTGCCCAGATCAGGGGGTCACTACCCTTATCCTGCGCACTCTTGGTATGCTCGAGAACGCTGTCCCACATCCCCTTTTGTACGGTGACCACCATTTCTTAGACCAGAGATAGAGAGAGAGAGAGAGAGAGAGAGAGAGGAGTTTCATGAAGAAAGGGAGAATGGAGAACTTCCCCAGAGAGCGAAACAGAGCATTTTGAAATGACGAGTCTGCGCTTCTTTGGTCTGAAAAGTGAGAGTCAGCTTCAAAGATGGGCGTTTCCGGGGACAAAGAGTTGCTAATTTTGGACTACTAATTAGGGTTTGAATTGTAATTTACTCAAATCTTTTTGTGGGGCCACTAACTGTCTTTTGTGTTAGGGCATAGGTAGCGTTTAAGAGAGTAGGACTTTGCTGACGGACCACAAATATAAGCCACGTGGCACACTGTTAGAGGACACTGATCATATGGATGTTTGGCGCATCCCTAGGTGGACCTATGTACCGAAAATCAGATTTCGAACCTTTGGATCTGAGTTGGATCTTTGTAGTCTGTACTTGGTAGTATGTACCAAGGTTTAAAAAGGACCGTTATGACGGACCGATCACAGGGGCAAAAATGACGGGAAAATGGCGTTAAAATTCAAATTTTGAATTTTAAATTTTCAATAAAATTTACGGAAAATTTCTTAAGCAAAAAACTATTTGTTAAAATAGATATAATTTTTGAAAATTTACAGAAAAAAAAAAAGTAACTAGAGGAAAATTAAGGCTGACATACGCCCATTTAAAGGGCGTCTGTACCTCGCAGACACTACAGACACCCTTAGGACGTTTGCCCATTGAGAGTAAAACTTCTGTCACAATTACAAGCCCCGTGGAACACTCTTAGCGGACACTGACCGTATGATTGTTTGGCCAGTCCCTCGGTGGACCCCGCAAATCAAAAAATCAACTTAATTAGTAATTTGCAACCTTTGGATCTTTGCACTCAAATAATGTTCAAATTCCTACGGTTAAAATCAACCTACGAAAATAACTTCAATCCAACGCTTATAAACCACTGATCATGTTTATGTTTGGTGTGTAGGTTCATCTAGTGATTGGCCAAACATCTATACGGTAAGAGTCCGCTAAGAGTGTTCCACACGTCTCGTATTTAAGACAGAAGTTTTACTCCTCCATGGGCAGTACAGACGCCCATTAAAAGGGCATTTTTTAGCCTTAATATTTCTCAGGGACTAGTTACTTTTTTATAAATTTTCAAAAATTATATCTGCTTTTGTAAATAGTTTAAGAAATTTTTCGTAAAATTTATAACAAAAATAAAGAAAAAATTACAGAAATAATGGGTGGTTTTTTCACAAATTTTATCAGAAAATAGCAGTCATTATTTTCGTTATAACGGAAAATACCGGCCATTATAATGAAAATAACAGGTGTTTATTTCTGAGCGTTAAAATGGTACATAACATAACGGGGGAGGTCCAAATCCATTATAACGGCCGTTATAACAGATTTGGACCTCCCTGTTACGTTATGTACCGTTAAAACACCCAGAAAATAACATCCGTTATTTTCCCGTTATAATGAAAATAATGGCAGTTATTTTTTGAAAAATTTTATGAAAAAAAAACCACCTTTATTTTTTAATTTTCCCCGTTATTTTTCCATTATTCTCATTATTTCCGTTATTGCCCCTAAGCATTAGAATTTGTTATAACGGCTATTATAAGGGGAAAAAAACAGTGATGTCCCCAGTCCGTTATACCGTTGTAACGGTCCCTTTTAAACCTTGCCCTAAATAATGCTCAAAATCCACCATTAAAAATCAACCCATGAACACAACTACAATTAAATGCTTACAAATCACTAATCAGGCTAATATTTGGTTTGTAGGTCAACCTAGGGTTGAACCAAACATTCATAGTCAGAAATATCTAAGAATGTGCCATGTGGCTCATATTGTGGTCGGTCAGTAATGTTCTACTCCGTTTGGGGTGCTTATGGAATTTGTGGAGTGCAAATAGAATTACCCTTTTCTTATTTAAAAAAGTTAGTTTGAGATGCTTTTGTCATTTAAAAAAAATTATTTTAGGCAATGTTTTCGTACCCGGACGACCGGTTCACTGGGTCACCAGTCATCGAACTGGTCAAGGAACCAATTCACTGGATCACCGCTCAACCACCGGGTCGTCTGGGTCAACCCACAACATATCTTTGGGGCCCACTGACCCATGCATGTTTTGCCTACCCTTTGGTGGAAGTGTCGGCCGATCCCGATGATCCCATTCTGCATTGGGTGATCTGGATCAGGATCAGAAGCCACCGATCTGAACGATTGGGCAATCTAGATCAGGATCAGTGCCCTCTGATTCTGACACTGATCCGAAGATTTTGAACCATGTCACTTATGTAGTTTAAGTCGTTTACACAATATCATTGATTGAGTCACTATCTGAAGTGTCTTTGGTGATTAGGTAGAGGTGATGGGGGAACAACCCTAACTAATTTGTTCGAAGGTGATGAGAGGAACTCTTTTTTATGGTAGTTAAGCTTGTTTTTAAAGAGATCAGTAACTCGGTGAATGCGGGTTTCGAACCCAGGTCTATGGTATCATCACCCACAAACTTTACCAACTGAGCAAGTTGGCAGCTTCTGATGACAGGAACGCTTTATCTTTACTTTTCCTTCATGGTATATATGATAGGAAAATGATAGTACCATCGTCCCTAGGTTCAAACCGTCCGATGCTCTTCGAGATTTGTGTATTGTGAATCTTGAGAACCATATATGGTCTAGACTTAAAAGGATGATGATAGGGATGATGGCCACTAGGGATGACAGTTTAAGTGCCCTATAATCTGTATCAAGGTTTAAAGGGGACCGTTATAACGGATCGGGGGTGTTACCGTTCAGGGGCAAAAACGGAAATGAGCAAAAACAGAAAATAATGGAAAACAACGGAAAATAACGGGAAAAAAAATGGAAAAAAAGGCGCTAAAATTTTAAATTTTAAATTTTGAATTTCAAAAATGAAAAATAACGGAAAAAAACAAAAATAACAGCCGTTTTTTTTTCCACAAAATTTTTCAGAAAATAACGGGCGTTATTTTCATTTTAACGGAAAAATAACTGCCGTTATTTTTTGAATGTTTTAATGGTCCATAATGTAATGGGTAGGTCCAAATCCGTTATAACGGCCGTTATTTTTGTTACAACGGACGTTTTTTAAACCTTGATCTATATACATAACTTATCAAAAAAGCCATATTTAAAAAAAAAAAGATTTATTTGTGCACTTTGCAGTACTCTGGTTGGCCAAGTATTTCTTTCGGTAGACAGGTTAAATTTTGGATGTTGAGAGCAACATCATCGAATTCGAATTCTGTGATGGATGCCTTCAAAAGTTGACACATATACATTTAGGGTGGGGGCCATAAGTACCAAAGGTTGTGTGGTTCCCACTAGACACAACAAAGATGTTAATCTTTTGGGGACATCTACCCCTTCTCATGGGAGGCCCCACTTTGGTGGACCTACGTACCAAAAAATAGCTTGATTGGTGATTTCTAGCTGTCAAATTAAAATCTATTTTATTTTTATGCGACCCACATCGCGGCAATGAAAGCGACCCTCCCACTAAGGGGAAAAAACTAGTATGCAAATACGGCCAGAAAGCGACACGTAACAACTAAACCCCTGATTAACCCTGGTTAAGACTAGAGGTTGCCACGACATTGGATTAACAGGAGGTTTGGTTGCTACGTGTCACCTTCTAGCCACATTTGCATATTTGGACCACAAGGACCCTCGATCGTTCGGACCTAGGGACAATAGGCACCAGAGATGATGGTAACGCGAGCAAGACTTTGTTGACTGTCAACTACCCACAATATGAGCCACATGGCACATTTTTAGAGGACACTGACTGTATGGATGTTTGACCAATCCCTAGTGGATCCATACACTAAAAAACCGCTTGATTGGGTGATTTCTATCCATTGGATTTGAGTATCCTAAAATAAATGCTCAACTCCAATAACTAGAAATCAGTTGTAAAAATGCTTAAATATAATAGCCTTAAAAATATTCTTGCACATACATGGTCCAAATAAAAGTAAAGGGAGTGCATATTCGCACACCCCATTTCCTATTGGGGCAGACTCCTAAATCGGGGCACACCCCAAAAGGAAAGACCTCTCTTTAAAACTTGGCTGACCTGCGACGGTCACTGATTTCCCACAATATGAGTCATGGGGCAAATTATTTAGATGACAATGATCGTATGGATGCTTGGATAATCCCTAGTTGGATCTACAAACCAAAAATCAACCTGATTTGTGATTTATAAGCATTGGATTGGAGCCATTTCCATGGGTTGATTTTAACCGTGAGAATCGAAAGGTTTGAAATCACTAATCAGGCTGAATTTTGGTTTGTAGATCCACCTAGGAATTGGCCAAACATCTATACGGTCAGTATCCTCTAAAGATGTTCTATTTGGCTCAAATTTTGCCTGGTTAGTGACCGTCACAGATCAGCCAAGTTTTACTCATTTTCGAGAGAGATCTCTGTTTTGGGGTGTGCCCTCACCTGGAGTCTATCCCGACAGGAAATGGGGCGTGCAAATATGCGCCCCCAAAGTAAATCATGAAAATAATTTATGAGAAGGAAATCAAAACTTCAAAGTTTCTAAGGTATTAATTTTACTTACATTATTGACTTGAAAGCAAGCGATATATTATTCTCCTTGAAAAGGTAATATTTTAATTAAACTTCAAGTTATTATAATTTATTTAAATATTTTTATTCTTTTCTCTTAAATACAGGCAAATTTAAATTCAAAACCAAGCGAAGTTTGTTCAACCAGCATATGCTCCAAAGGAAATTCATGATTTCATTGAAAAACCAATATAATTGAGGATTTTCCAACAAAGAAACTTTGCAGAAAATTGGATTACAAAGTTAAATTTTTATTATTATTTATAACTACATAAATGTCAAGATATCTTTAATTTATTAGAAAAAAAAAATAGTTGTTTCATACTACAAAAAAATAGAAAATTAAATCAATTTATAAAAACCAATATTTATTTTCAAAAATTTTAAAAACGAATACAAATAGCCTTTTGAATTGGCGCCAGGGCCGGCTCAACCATAAGGCTAGTAAGGCGGTCGCCTTAGGCCCCCCATATGAGAGAAGGCCCCAGTCCACTAACCACATGGATGTTTAGCCCACCTCTTGCTCGACATACAAAACTTAACCTGATTTGTCATCTCTAGCCATAGATTTTAGTACATTTTAGGATTTGATTCTAGCCATTGGATTCAAGCATGCTTTTTGAGTAGTAAATCCAATGGCTAGAAATCATCAATCAAGCTGATTCTTAGTGTGTTTATCCATCAATATGTGGGTTGAACATCCACACAGTCATTAGGAATAAAAAATGATCTATGTAGGGCCGCGAGAGTCTTCTGCATGGACTGCAACGGAAGTCTTGTTCATCTAAATTTTTTTCAACAGCTTTTGATCATCATGAATAGTTGTTAGATTGGTGGACAACCATTTTGGCGGACCCGCATAGAAGATGAATCAATGGCTGATTTTTGGTGAGGATGATCTCCTCACCATATGCATCACCCCCAAAAAAAATCAGCCCAGTCTTAAATTTCTAACCCTATCAAATGTGGTTTTCAAGTTACACAGTAAAAATAAACAGTTCATAATTCTTCAACTTCTAAACTAGTCTACGAATATCGTAATGATTTGATTTTTTGTGAGGATGATCTCCTCACCATAGAGATCATCCTCACCAAAAATCATCCATTGATTCATCTTCTAAGTGGGTCCGCCAGATGGTTGTCAAAAATTGGTTGTCCCCCGATCTTGATACCGATCCCGATCCTAATATATTATATGAAATATTAAAAGGCCTCATATGGTGTTTTTGCCTTAGGCCTCAACTTACATCGAGACGGCCTTGATTGGCGCCAAATGTGATCTGTCGTCAATTGAAATGGTGCCAGAATTGATCTGACGTCAATTCAAATGGCTACTCGACGTTTCACATATCTGCCCATTGCACCCCTCATTTTATGGAATTATAGATGTGCTTTTCTTAATATAAATGTGTTTTGTTAAAAACAACATTTCTAGATTGAAAAATGCCAATGTACATTTTTTTTATTTTTGCCGATTTCTGTCATTTTTTACCAAATTTATCCGAATTTTTCGACTTGACCCCTGCTGATTTTTTGTTGAATCCCGACTCTGACTATGAATGTTAGTGGCCTTCAGGAGTGGCCACCTGTACATTTACGGAGAGCCTACAAGCAAGGTTTAAATCCTGATCAAGATCGTGACCCACGATAAGCCTAGCCTTTCCACCTTCCAACCGCATTCTCCAGAAGAGCAAATTTAAATTCAAAACCAAACGAAGTTTGCTCAACCGGAATATGTTCCAAAGGAAATGATGATTTCATTGAAATACCAATTGAGGATTCTCCAACCAAAAAACTTTGCAGAAAATTTGATTACAAGGTTAAATTTTTATTATTATTTTTATTTGCATAAATATCAAGATATCTTTAATTTATTAGAAAAAAAATAGTTGTTTCAATCATATTACAAAAAAACAGAAAATTTTAAAAAAATACAAAATTAAATCAATTATAAAAATAAATACTTGTTTTTAAAAAAATTTAAAAACAAATACGAAAAGCCGTTTGAATCGGTGCAACTTTTTGAAAGTTTAATCCCCAAAATACCCTTTTAGACTCCATTTGAATTGGCGTCAGATCAAGTCTGGTGCCAATTCAATTTGCGCCAAACGTGATCTGTCGCCATTTAAAATGGCGCCAGACTTGATCTGACTCTAATTCAAATGGCTACTCAACGTTGCACACATCTGCCCGTTGCACCCCCTCTTTTTATACGTATGGGCTGATCACACATATCTCTCACTTTCTCACTTAATCTAATCAATTTCTCTCTTAATCTAATCCTCTCTTGAAATGGAGTCAAAATGGATTTAACGCCATTTGAAATGGCGTCAGATCCATTTTGACTCAATTTCAAATGGTGTCAGAATGCTTCTGACCCACACTAGGACACACACAGTCCGAAGACCATCCCTAATGAAAACTTGATTGAAGCGGGTTTGCTTCCCAAATAGTTATATTTTTGCCATGATGGTTAAAATCGGCAAAAGTTTTATTTCATCGCGTACTTAATATCTTCGATGATGTCTCTAATGGGGTACGATACTTCGATTTCTTTCCTTCCATGTCGCTTTCACTAGCGAATCTCATAATAAAAGATTTGTAGCCTTGCATCTCTTTGTCAAACTAATAATCTCTCGTTGCGCCCATCTCTTTCATTAGGGACGATGATAGGGATTATGGATTTTTTTAATAGCGATGATGGTTAAACTACCCAATATTATATATCTTGACGTTATTATTTTCATAAATATATACCTTATAAAAAGAAACGTTACTTTCATAAATATTTCTTTATTTGTGCACTTAGCATCTCTGTGCTTGACTAATTTTTTTTTCTTTTTTTAAGGTGGACAGGAGAAAATTTTGGAGGTTGATGAACAACATCGAGGGAATGACTTCTATGCGCCAGGACCGCATAGACCAAACAAAACGGCCCTGCTCAAGTTGTGCCACGTCAGTAAAAAGGCAAAAATTAACCGCGCCCCTGACGTAACCTTCTAACCTGGGTTGGGGTTGTATCGATAGTTGCAAAAGTTTTTGCTTTTTTTCTGATGGGGCACAACTTGAGCAGGGCCGTTTTTGTTTGATCTGTACGGCCCTGGCGCATAGAAGCCGTGCCCCTTATAGTACATCACATTTTACACACGGATATGTATATATTCATCTTTGATTGAAGGGAGGGGTCGAACAGTCCTTAAATGCAAATGGGTAGGTGAAATTACTCGATTTTACATCAACTCGAAACTTTCCCGAGTACAAAAGGATAAGGGTGTAAAGCTCGTTTTTGTTAGGATCTTTACTAGGCCTCAAGCCGCCATTCCTCCCGAAAAGATATCTTGTCAGGAGAAGACAATCTTTAGCCTTTATACCACGATCAACGTCTCACCCTGTGTGGCTCCACGATTCGATCCCGTGACCTCCAACGGCAATCGACCTTGCACCTACGGACCCGTACCGCGTTGTTAGGGAGAGGCATTATTTAACCCACCAGTATCATGGAATTCCAAGAGAAATCTCTGAGAGAAGGGATTTGGCAAGGAGATGGTTGTAGAGAGGAAGAACAAGAGGATTTGGGCATTGATTTGTGTAAGGTTGGTAGAGCTGCATGGAGGGTGGAAGAGAATTCATCCAACTTCCTAAGTCCTAACCGTTATAACTGAAAGAATTTCACATGAAAGGCCGTTGGGTCAGTGTAAAGTGTGTACACGTAAGTTAGTTATAGAAGTGGGGACCTTGCAGAAGTCTTTATAGGGAGAACTGTATATAAGACTACTCTACCTCCAATCAGAGTAGGTGTTCAACCGATCGTACCCACTAATTAAAGAATATCTTGCGTGATCTGATCTTAACCATCTGATTGATCACATTCGTTGTGGGATGTTTTGAGGGAAACACCATGCGATAATATGTCCTGTGTGAAATCCCATGACAATTTTTGAAAAATCTTTTCAGCTCTCTTTTCTATGATGGGAAACAATCTACACAGAAGTCTATTGATTGAATGGTTTGGATCATCTCTTACAAGCAATTCTTGAGCTACATTCCTTCCAAAAGGTGGCCTATTGGCAAGGTTTAAAATTTCGTTTCAGAGGAATGTCTCAGTCAAGTGGAAAACCGAGACAAACTCCGAAACCAACATTGAAAAATGATGAAAAAACAAAATTTTCGAAACATTTCTAAAATATTACGCAACATTTCGAAATATTTTCAAAATCATGAAATCATATTTTGATTTTTTTGAATTGTATCGGATTGTCTCGGTTTTCTTACGAAACGAACCACGCGAAACATTCTGAAAATTTCTCCCACTGAAGAAAAATTATCTATATAGATGGAGGTGAAAGGCTTGGTCCATTAAATCCATTCTTTGAATGGGTTGGATCATCTGGTTGATAAGATTTTTGGGTTCTAAATCCATAAAAAAGAATGCCCTGTTGATTTATAGACTGGATCAACGGGCATATGCGCATATCAAGAGCAGAAACAAGCATGAAGCCTAGAACCGCAATGCACCAATGTCTTCCTCTACAGCACAAATGCAAACAAGTGCTATCAAATGCCAAACCACGAAAAAAACAAAGATTACGTAGGAATGGAAATGCTTTCCTGCAGCATGGGAAGCACCCGAGCACTAGGCCTTTCACTAAATTCTTCATGAGTTCTCTTTCATATATATATATATATATATATATCTGACCCACCACAAGAACTAACAACTTCAGGCCCATAAACTCTTTAACTTTTACTGTAACAAAGCTCCAATCCTGAGTAAAATTTCATCTATTTCAATTTTAAAAGGAATTTGAATAAAGAAATAATACCTCCCCCATTCTTCGCTCCCGAAGGAAAATTATCCACGTTCTCATCCATAAAGAAGGTGAAGATAAGTCAAGATTGTAATATTAACCTGTTTCTGGAATCCAAGCACCAACACCTATAATTTGATCGTGAAATCCCAAAAAGGGCATCTGGGGACATATTCTCGAGTTCCTTTCGTCTCCAGGAATCAAAGCTGTTGGTATAATATGTGACATTTGACGTTGCTATCCCGTCCATTGGATGAACCTGTGCGCACATTCTTTTATAAAGCCTCATTGCAGCTACACAATCCTCATATGGGTCATGTGTTCCCGACTGAATCTCGTACCTGTAAAGCCAAACCTCCATCACAATGTAGTCTGTGTGCAACTTTAGTATCGAGTTGCTATCTCACATGATAATTTCAGTTTCATCCAGGGCATGCTACAAAAACCCAATGTTTTTATACATGAAACCAATTGAAAGCCCTTGATGTTAACCGATCAAAAAAAAAACTTGATAGTAATTTCGGTTCTCCCCTGTTTTCTCCTGCTTAATTATAAGAAAGAACAATTTGCCCTTCATGTTGTTTCCAATTCTTATAATTTCATTTTTCTTTTTCGGATTAACAAATATTATCTCTACTCTAATAAGTTGTTCTGAATTCAGAAGGAATTTTGGACATATGTAAATTCCAAAGGGTACATTAGGGACGTAGTTGAGTTGCATTTATAGTGTATTCATGTCCAACTGTATACCAGGATTTTGAAATTTGGAAAAGCTCTTACCTACCCATGTCTAATTTAAGAGAGCAAAGAGAAAGCATCAGAAGTGCATTACTAATGGAAGTGAAAAATAGAAACCCCTACAGTGAAAAAGAATGACAAATCATGTCACTGCACCTGGAGTTAATATGAAACATAGACAAACAAATATTTAGATCATCGCAACACTTACAAGTGAAGAATAAACAACAGATAAGAAGAGTAACTTGCCCTAAATATGTTCTTGTGAGGTACTTGAGCGAGTGGCTAATCAGATTTGTTTTCATCAAAGGACGATATTTGGCAGTATCCCTGTGCCCAGATCAAGAAATCAACAGTAAGCAACACCAAAATGCATTTATTCTATGTAACAAGTATGTCCCATTATCTAAGGAAAAAAAAGTAAAAAAGAAGTTGCCAAACCGAATCTTGCATTGAGGACTCGGATTCATGTCTAACTCAGCCTGTCAGCCAACAGTCAAACTGACCAGCCGAGTTACTGCTACGTTTTACGTGAAGTTCACCGAGTTGGGCAAGCTTTTATTTGTATTGCTTCTATGTATTTCTATAATTCTAGATGCATTTTACCATGCCACAATGCTTTCTCATGATAAGTGAGCCATTACTTTGACAGTCTAGATAGAAGAGCAAGGGGGCCACAGGTATGGTAGGGTCCATTGAGAATGACAAACCTCATATTCATTATGTATTTTCTCAAGATCAAATACACCTGTACTTGGGTGGGCTTGTTTTTAATAACACAAGTTTTGGAAGATGTTTACCTCAACAAGTGGTCAGGGTAATTCATTCTCAAGCAATCTAAATCGTGATCAAGATCGTGACCCACGAGAAGCCTAGCCTTTCCACCTTCCAACCGCATTCTCCAGATGGACTCTCCATTGTTCAAGATCTCCTCAATTCTCTCTTGAACTTGTTTGAGCGGCATTGCATCTCTCAAATGCTCCTCTGTTATACCAGTTATTTCATATCTGATGGCGTTTACAGAGAAAATTTCATATGAGAATGATCAGTGGGCAAACATCCAACATCATATCCTACAGAATTAGAACACAAAGAGCCTGTAAAAGTACCTGTAGTTGGTGACAGGAATTTGAGGTTGCACGTACGTGTGGAATATCACATTCTCACCTTCGTCAATGAGGCACACCCTGGCACAAAGATCAAGTGACCCATCACTTCCACCCCCAACCATCTCACAGTCTACAGCTACCACTTCAGGATCTTGGCTAGTGTAGTTTGCCTCAGTTAAGCCTGAAATTTCCATTGCAGATTCTATGGAAGGCATTTTGACTGGTTCCTACAAGAATTTCATCTAAATTTTAAAGGATGTAACTCATTTATCAAAGGAAAATAGAATAGAATAGAATAAAGGTTGCCACTTTATATCCTACTAAAATAAGAAAAACCATCTCAATTCTGATTTATGGAGCCCCATTTCCACTTTTGTAATTTGGTCCATACGGTTAGATGTCATATTGCCACTGTATTCCTTTCTCTAAATAAGTTTTTGTTAACGATCAAAAGAAGATAAGTTTTCCAAAAGTGCAAGATGCAATGCTTTCCGATTTGCATACTGGGTACTTGCAATTTAATTAATCAACTTACAAGGGGAGCTGGGGGAGATAAGCAACACATTTCTTTATGCGCATTGAGATTATCGGAGTTATCGAAGATGTTCATGCAAAGATCACAACCTTGGACAGTAAAGATCTTCGCACAATTGGCTTTGGGCAAAGGACCTAGACAAGATAGGAAAAACAAAAGAAAGTTCAAGATAAGCAATGGACTAATAAGAACAATATGGTGATATGACGCACATGCCAGCTACTAGGAATACAATATATAAAAAGACAATAATAACAACAAAAACATTACAGTTAACATTATTATACTTACTACTATTACCATTGCTACTACCATTATTAATATTGGATGAATTGGATTTAATAAATAATGAATCTTACCAGTAACATGTTCCCTCAGCGACTCGAACGATTTGCAATGCTTTTTACAGACTCCACACTTAGGCTGATGAACCGAGTGATATGAAACCCTCATATGCTCAATAAGATGCTCCTTCTTCTTGTACTGCTTGTAGCATGCTGAGCATTTGTGCCTGTCAACAGCCACAGGGGTAAGACATTTGATCCAAGATCTGTTTAATTAAGAAAGAAAGAAGCAGAGTGTATCTTATATTAAAGACCCCATCTTGGTAAAAGCGTACTTGTACAATCTAAATCGGGGAATGCAACCTCCAACAACGAAGTGTTTGGGTTTGGGTGCAAGGAAATGGGAAAATGAGGACGATGCATCCAGGTTTTTCAGCTTTTTTTGTTTGTCTTCTGGAAAACAGTGGATGAAGAAAGGTGCTTCCACTACATTCAGCCTTTAACACACATTATCTTTAGAAAGGTGTGCCCAAAAAAAACCACATTTCCCACTTTCCATAGACGTTGAGGAGCCCATCCAAGGAAATTCCTCCCAAATCGTACCCAAACACCTCCAGATGTGGAATGTAACATTGGAAAAATCAAAACAAAGTGCATAAAATGCCAATCAACTCAGTCTCAAGCTTGATGATATAACACAGTCTCAAGCTTCAGAAGCCACCTAAAAAAGGCGAAAGAGAAAAACTGTGACGAGATTCATTCTAGAGGAGTTAACCTAATTTCTTCAAAGACTTCTATTAGGGTTAAATCTATGATTCCCCACTATGAGCAAGGTTGAAGGGATAGCCACATGTATTCCAAAACACGTATAGGGTGTGCTTTTAGTTCTCAAAGTCCTAATCCTTCCAAAAACCTGTGACCTTATCAGAATATGCTCTAAATTAGATAAATAGATCCATCAACAGCATGTGGATCAGCTCTGACATACAATATTTATAACCCAATTCGATTCCCGAACCAATTTATATGGTTTCAACTTTCAACAATGACTTGAGGAACTATCTGATTCTGATACAGGCATTCATTTGACAAAATCCAATATGACCCCAACAATTATCTGAAATAAAAGAGGAATAAAAGAGCCATTATTTCCCATCCATATTTGCACCTCTAAAGATGGTATAAGACTTCAAACAGATTTATGGTCTCTGTAAGATACTAAGAAACGTTGGCGTTTTGCCCTTTTATCTAATCTATACTTATAAATAAAAAAAAGATACTAAGAAACTTCATATAGAACTTTAATGGAGATATCTTCAATTGTATTTTTTAAATCTATAAAAGGCCCTTGACCACTTAAACATTCAATGCTGTGTATCTTCAATAATAGTTCCTAATTGTATGAGAACCCATAAGGTAAATACACAATCCAATACGCACAAAATCAGAAGAGAAGACCAACTCTTTAAATAACAAATGCCTTACTAATAAAATTATAAGCCACAACAAGAAGGTGGGGGTATCTCTGAAATTGAAAAGGGAACCTGATTCATCAATGTTAAGATAGTAAAAGTCTTCGAAATATTCATTTGTATATAACATTATGAACTGATGCAGGACATTTAACCAATACTCCCCAAACGTGATTGTTGGTAGCGTGAGATTAAATTCCTGTATCTCATAAGATTTATCCAGGTTCTCGGTCGACACGACCCCTCGTGGGCCCATATCACACAGGCCACCCCACCCTGAGTGTGCCCCATTTACGCAGGCTGCCCCACTCGAGCCCGGTGTGAAAATGCCCCTGCATTAATCACCCCTGGTGAGGAGACTCGAACACGAGACCTCCCGCTCTAATACCACTTTGATGCAGGACATTTAACCAATACTCCCCAAAAGCCACAACTATTGGTAGCGTGAGATTAAATTCATTTATCTCATAGGATCTATCCAAGTTCTCGGTCGACACGACCCCTCGTGGGCCATATCACACGGGCCACCTCACCCCAAGTGTGTCCCATTTATGCAAGCTGCCCCACTCGAGCCCCGTGTGAAAATGCCCCTGCATTATGAAACTTCACGTAGAACTTTAGTGAGCCGTCATCAGTTGCTATTGGTACTTGTACGAGGATCCAAAACGTGCAATTTACAATCCAAAACTCAGATTCACAAAATCACAACTCAAGGAAAAAAATTAAATAAGAAATGCCTGTAATAATAAATTTCAGGGATTTCATTGAAATCTAAAACCATGATTATGCCTGATATGGATTGCTCACCAAGAAACTCAACATATGAGAATTGAAAAAGAGAGAAATTGAACAAAATGTGACAATGAACATAGCTAAAAATGCAAATTTAGCTTAGCATACCATGACCAACCTTAAAATAGCTAATATGCAACAATAATATCTAAAATCAAACATCGACTATTGACACGGCTACTTTTATTATAGAAATATCCACCAATTCACAACAATAACACATCAAAACATAATTACATGCAAAGAAGAATAAAGAAGTAAAACACTATTTGGGTTTACAGGCAAAAATGCACCACCAGAAATTAAGCGCGAAAATAGATATACGAATCAAAAAATTCATAAAAAAATATTTAAATAAAAGTTGATCAGAAACAGATCTTTCTCTTATAGAAATATCTACCCATTTACAGTAACAATGAAACAAGATTCAATTGCATGAGAAGAAAAAGGAAACGAAACATTATCTGGGTTAAATGCAAAATTAACACCTAAATTAAGCTTGAAACTGATATCCGAATCAAACGTACCACCACGTTAACTAAGTTAGACTAGAAACATATCCCCTTGTAGAAATATCTACTCTACCCATTTACAGTATGATTGAAACGAGCTCAAATCACATGCAAAGAAGAGAGAATAAAGATAAAATTGCCTGGGTTTACATGCAAAAAACACATGCATGGAAAAAAATTGATGAGAATTACAGTGCCCATGATGGGGTTCTTGGGATTCTAAAGTAGACATGCATGAACAAAAGCTAGCTTGAAAATCCTATATATTTCACCAGAGATAGAGAGGCTTAGAACAGAAAAGACACTCAAATTAAGAGCGAAAAAGAGTGAAACGTTGGTTTAATCTAAAGAACCACAACAAGAAATCAAACCTTACGCTTATGGTTTTGGGAGGATCAGCTTCGGGATCCATGAAACCAGGCAGCTCTGCAAACTTCCTTAATAAATGAAAAATGGCGGGAAAAATTAGTCCAATCAACGTAGAGAATAGTGGTTTAGAAATGTGACAGAAGATCACTGAACTAGGGGCTTGTGCAATTTCTGGTGTTGATTTGCCCTAAAATCCAAAACCTTGTAATACTAAGGGCGTGTTTGATTGCCAATTTTCACCGGGTAAAATCGCATTTTATTGGGAAAAAAATAATTTTCTCTTGTTTGCTACCCATTTTAAATTTGGAAAATTTTCCCAATAAAATGAGATTTCCCCGTCTAAGGCAGGAATTCATTTTTGTTCCACGATTAAACACGCCCTACTTGGAAAATTAGGGTTGTAGGTACTGGGTTCTCTGCATAGGCGGATTACGGGAGAAATCTGCACAATCGGCGTTCTTTATTTCTTTTTACACATGGTAGCTGAGCTTACAGGCTCACAGGGTCAACTTGTTTAACTACTTCACCTTCTCCCTACATTCTGCTTCTTGCATAGGCAGGCACATAGGGTCCACTTGTTTCCCCACCTTTTTTTGACACCCCTCTTAGGAATCGTGTTCTCGGCTGTTGGATTCTTGAATCCAATAGTGGTTGAGCACCAGCAAAAAGTAAAAAAAAAAGTGAAAGCCAGCTCAGCACTATCACCGATGTTAGATTCTCGGAATCCACAGCCCAGAATACGACTCCCTAGAGGGGTAAAAAAATTGGGATCCCTTGAGCCTGACCCTTTTTTTTTTTTAAGTCACCCTACCCCACGGATAACCAAACAAAAAAGTATAAGGTTGAGGCCTTTGACCCTTGGATAGCTAGATAGCTATATCTACGTGTGCTTACTAAACAAATTATCCTTAGGGTCTGTTTGGTAACCCGGAATTGAGCCGGAATTGGATTCGTGATTCTTTGAATCACAAATCTCTGTGTTTGGGAGGACCGAATTCTAAGAATTATATTTCCAATTCCATGATTTTCCCGGAATTAGAAGTTTTAGGGGGAGAAGAAACTTCTAATTCCTGGAATTCTATTTTCAATTCCAAATTCGTGTCTAGTTGCCAAACAGACCCTTAAATTCAATTATATTCCATGGATTCTACTAATAAATGGGTAAAAATTCCTCTCTTTCTGCGAATCACTTTTCTTCTGGAAATTTGACTTATGGTTTGTATGGTACGCATGAGACAGCAACTAATTTACCCTTTGCAGTTGCAGACTCGTGGACGGCAGATACCTTGAATCCAATGGATTGGCTTAGTAGGGTAGGGTTGCAAATAGACTGGCTAATTAGATATGCATCATTCAGAGCCTTGAGCTTTAGACCTATTCAAAATTTAACAAAATCCAGCCTAGTCCTGACCCATTTGCAACCTTAATGGGGGATTCGTAGAGTAAAAAAGCCCTGACTACCCAGACTTCTTTTGTGTACTGCCTGTGCAGAAAACCTTCAATCTTTTTTATAGTTTCTTTAATTTGAAAGGACAAGAACATCCCTAGAATCTATCTTTGTCTACAAGATAAGTACTTAAACAAGAAGTATTATATGATACTTTTGATTTCACACAACTTTTGACTCAACATGTAATTTATTATAAGATACTAGGGCGGTGCACGCATGGCCGCACGTGCACAAAGTAGGGGTTTTATTGGAAGAAGCAGCAAAATAGGAAAGTTTCAACCCTAAAGGGAGTTTAAGAAGATTTATTTAGAGGGGCGAATCTGTAAATTGTAGCAACTCAACGCAAAATTCCTCTCAGGCCCTCTCTGCAAAGGCGATGAAAGTGTTTGGCTCTGTTGGTGGGTCTACAAGCGGCTTGAAAGGCAAATCTGGAACCGCTCATAGTGGAGTCCGATGCTAAGGGTCTTATGGAGTTTTTACACGAGGTCCACAGCTGCTGCTGGATGGTACACCTCGATGGTCTATGAAGACATTCTCTCATTATCATCCTCCTTTTCTCTATCTTTTTGTTATGCATCTCGGTCTACAAATAATACTGCTCATACTAAAGCCTTCAGGGCTCGAAACTTTAACTCTTCTCTTAAATGATGCGGATCTCCCTCATTCTGGCTCTCAGAGCATTACTGGGCGCATGCTGGTTCCCCTAGGGGTCTGTTTGGCAACTAGACATGGATTTGGAATTGAAAATAGAATTCCAGGATTTGGTTGCACCGTGGAATTTATTGGAATTCCCGATGAATTCGAATTTTAGCTATTTGGATATCTGCCAAAATTGAATTTTCTATCTATATATATATATATTAGTTATATCATCTCATGAAATTTATGTTATAACAGTAGTTATTTTTTTGTCATCCCTCAATTTACTGTTATCAATGTAAATTTAAAGAAAAATTTAAAAAAATAATAAATAAAAGTATTTTGATAATTTTTTGACCATGATTAACTTGTGCCAAAATTTCAATGTCTAAAGCCTAAGTGGCATATGATGCAACAAATACAGATGTCCGTCATCAATGCTGATGATGGACCACATTATGAGCCATGTCGCACATTATTAGAGACAATAGACGGTATTGATGTTTGTCCCATCTCTAGGTGAACCTACATACTAAAAATCAGGTTAATTAATTATTTCTAATAATCTTTGGATTTGAGCACCCCAAATAATGCTAGATATCCCATAGTTAAAAATCAACCCATAAAAGACACAAATCCAATGGGTACAAATCACTAATACTATATGGATATTTGTCCCATCCCTAGGTGGACCTACATACTAAAAATAAGGCTAAATGGAAATTTATAAGCTTTAGATCTTCGTACCCCAACTAATGCTAGAAATCCCACAGTTAAAATTCAACCCATAAAATACCCCAATCCAACGGATAGTTATATCTCTAGGTGGACCTACAAACTAAAATCAGGCTGATTAGTTATCTCTCAACTTGGATCATTGTACCCCAACTAGTGCTATATATCCAACGGTTAAAAAGCAACGTCCATAAAAAACAACAATCCAATGGTTACAAATTTATAACCCGTTGATGATGGACCACGGCATGAGCCACGTGGCACATTATTAGAGACCACTGACCATATGGATGTTTGTCCCATCCCTAAGTGGACTTACATGCTAAAAATCAGGTTGTTTAAAAATTTCTACCCTTTGGATCTGAGTACCCCAAATAATGCTAGATATCTGACGGTTAAAAACCAACCAATAAAAGACACCAATTCAATGCTTGCAAATACCTAATCTTGCCGTTTTTTGGTTTATACGTTTACCTAGGGATGAGTGTGGAAGTTGGAGCTCAATAACAATTCTCTCGAATTTCTCCACCCCGAAATATAATTCCAGGAATTAGAAGTTTCTCCTCCCCCCTAAAACTTCTAATTCCGGGAAAATCACGGAACTGGAAATATAATTCTTAGAATTCGGTCCTCCCAAACACCAATATTTGTGATTCTAGGAATTACAAATTCAAATCCGGTTCAATTCCGGGTTACCGAACGGACCCTAGGGGAAATGCTTTAGAAGATGTTGCCATATGCAGTACTTTGGGGTATATGGATGGAGCGAAATAAGAGAACATTAATTATAGGAAATGAAGCTCCTTTCAGGATGTCATCCTTAGTATCAAAGCACTCTTATTCAGATGGGGCAGCATCTTTCAAGAGATGAGAGGAGTATTTTTTGATGATATGGTTGTTAGGTTTGACATTTTGTTGAGGGCATGACTAGGGTTTTTTCATTACTTTGTGCTTTTCGTGATGGACTTGGCCCTGTATTCTGTTTGAGATCTTCTCGATATCGCTTAATACAACTTTTGACTTATAAAAAAAAAGGAACCCGCTCATTATTCTCGAGACTGAGCTCCGTTTACGTCGGTCTCTTTTTTGTTGTTTCTCTTTGGTTTCGTTTACGAAATAAAAAGTTTAAGTTGGAAAAGTCTTATATGCCCTTAGTTTATGCAAAACCTACCAAAGGAAAGCATGGGTATTTTAGAAATAAATGAAAATTTTCGATTTCAAATTAATTTGGAAAGCGACCACAATTAAATACTTATGATGATTCATGAGATCTTATTTAATCTCATAAAATAATTTTTTTTGTAGGCACTCAAAAAAAAAAAAAAAACTTTGCTAAATACAAGTTTGATGAGCCACTAAAAGTAGTCAGAAGTTCCAATTTTAGCCCCAATTTGGATTATTAATAAAGGATAATTAGTATCTTTTTGTGGCTAATACGAGCGATGTCCAATTGATCGAAAGATAAGGATGCGACACATGTGGACGATCAAACAATCGAGGGTATTAAGTTAGTCATATTGCAAAAGATTATTCTAATGATCAAGGAAAATCAGATGTCTATGCGCCACTAGGGACGGGTCTCATCGATCGGCTATCAGGATTGGTGGATCATCTTCTAGGTGTGGCTAGAGAAGATTTATATATAAACATTCACCATGCACAAGGTTTAAAAAATACACCTGTTATTTTTGTTATAAATTTTACTGAAAATTTGAAATTCAAATAAACTTGGTGCGGCCAATATATAAATTAAAAGTTTTGGAGTTGGATGATTTTTGGGGAGGATGGTCTCTATGGTGAGGAGATCATCCTCACAAAAATTCAAATCATTCCGATGTTTGTAAACCAGTTTACAAGTTGAAGAATTACAGATCGTATATTTTTATTGTTAACTTGAAAACCACGTTTGATGGGGTTAGAAATTTCAGAATGTGCTGATTTTTTGTAGAGCTGATCTATGTTGTGAGGAGATCATCCTCACCAAAAATCAGTTATTGATTCATCTACCATGAGGGTACGCCAAAATTGTTGTAAAAAATGTAAGAATGGGCTGATTTTTTGTGTGGTTGATATCCATGTTGAGAAGAATACCCTCACCCAAAATCAGCTCGTAACTCATTTGCATGTGGGGCCCACGTCCATTAGTCATTCTATTAGTAAGAATAGCATGAGTGATTCTATATATATATATATATATATATATATATATTCTCTTTCACTGTTATTATGAAATGAAAATTGGATTAACAAATTTGGTGAGGAAAATGACAACAATCCCTACAATGAAGTAAGCATTGAGGTGGTCTTCCAAATCTGTAAAAAAAAATCTTTTTAATTACTTGATGGCCACCCATAGATCGATCAGGACCTTTCAATCAGTGCCCCACCTAAATCCAATTCGGACAGAATTACAACATTGAAGGACTTTCAATATGTTTCAATTGGTTTGTTCACGGAAATATAAAGAAAAAAAAAATAGCTATAAGAATAGTTACAAAATTTTGATGCTTGGCTTAGCATCTTTGAATACCTGGGCAGCAAAATCCAGTTGATGACTAAAAATCTTCATCAAGCTTGAAGACATAATTTCCTCCTCCATCTTCAATGCTAGACATCACAGAAGCCTTCTGATAATCACCCACCCTCCTCTCGAAAAAATTCGTTTTTCCTCTGCTCAATAAAACAAATAAATCAAAGATTAAGTCATAAGATTACCTTGATATCAACAGAAAATATCACACATGTGGCCCACGAATGCATCCATATCTTGACCATACATTGGGCCAGCTATTAATTGGGGCTTAGCCCAAAAAAAAAAAAACCATTTAAGGACTTAAACCGTCTGATACAGAGCTAAAACTTGGACAGCTTATAAACAATGTTGATTTTAGGTTTGTCCTTCAAGTGGTTAGGATTGTTAGGTCGGTATGGCTGATTCAAACAGCAGTGACCTATTGAATGGACCGGATCAATGATACGGTGAATTATGCGAACCATACATACTTTCTCGATCCCCAAAATGTTCATAAACGTATATGTTCTGATTCCGCCAAATATACTAAGACAAAATCTAAGGTTCCCATCTTATATAGCCTGTAATACGATTACGGTTGTCAATGGATCAGATATTCGGATCGAATTATCAAGGTGAACCGATCCATTGACAGCCCTAAATACGACACTTAAACTGCATAGCGATATGGACAACATACGTGTAGAGGAGAGGGATCCACCATTCAATGGGTCCCATCCAGGAGATCTCTACACCAAGAATTGACCGATGAGATGATTGTAACCATTGGAAATATCAAAATAGAAGTTTTATTGGGTTAAAGGACATATAAGACTAAAACCAGAACAAATTTAGATGTATGCTCAATACTCACTGCAAGGAAATGAATTCCATCCAGTCAAAAGGGTTTCCCACATTATACTTCCTCTGGTACCCTAAAGAAACCTGAAAATTCATAAGCAGCAAAGCTTTAAATTGCATAAAAAAAGATTCGCAAGTCAAAAGCTAAACCAATGGAAATAGCTTTACCAGAAGGCGATCAGCAACGAACTTAATGTACTGGCTCATGAGAGCTGAGTTCATGCCAATCAGTGCACATGGGAGGGCGTCACAAACAAATTGAATCTCAATTTCCACAGCTTCGTGCACGATCTGATGCACCCTTTGCCAGCTTAGTGGCTTCCGTAGCAAGCTGTTAGCATATATAATTAATTTATTTCTTATTACTGTATTGTTTCACTTTTTCGTTGTGGTTGTTGGAAGCTGGGATCGAGCCTGTGACCTCAAGGTTGGGTCATAAACCTCTCTAACGGAGCGTTTGATTGCCAAGTGGAAAAATTGTATTTTCCTTGGGAAAACACAACCGTCCCTTGTTAGATAGCCATTTTAAATCAGTATAATTTTCCCTACCAAGCCATTTAAATATGGATAGTTTTTTTTTTGATAAGTAAATGTGGATAGTTTTCCCTACTAAGCCTGGAATTCATTTCCCATCCAGATATGTGAGATTTATTTCCACCTGAAAATACGCTTTTATTTTCTCACATGATTGAAATATGTGTTCTCAGTTGCAATCAATCAGCCATTCAAGGCATTTCGCAGATGTATTTTCTCGGGAAAATTTTCTGTGTAATCAAACACGTCCTAAGGGATTAAGTTGGAGTAGACCATGACCAGTTTGAGACATAGAGCAAGCTGTATTGAGCCATGGCCCAACCCCAAGCAGCAAAGATATAGTGTTTAACACCTCACCTGTATAGAAGACAAGCGAAGTCACAATGGAGGCCCTCATCTCTTGAAATAAGTTCATTTGAGAAGGTCAAACCCGGCATAAGTCCCCTCTTTTTCAGCCAGAAAATGGCACAGAAGCTGAGAAGGAAACAGGGAAGTGTGTGAACATACCAATCTGAAAATTAAGACAGACCACGGTCAATAGACAGAAGCCTACCTCCCAGAGAAAAAGATTCCTTCAATACATGAGAAGGCAACAAGTCTCTCTGCAAATGAAGTAGAGCTGCACAGTGGCACTGGGCACAATGAGAAATCATAGAAAAGCATAAAGATTCTACACTTCCATCAATACAAACTACAGAGGCAATAAAGACATATATCACAGACCACACACGGATACTCAGGCATGCAAGCACAAGCCACAGTAACACAAAATTAGGTGTTAGAAAGGCTACTAAATTGGATTCATAACAGTATAGCCAATAAGATTCTTTTTGTGTGATCAATTAATATTTTACTTATATTTAAAGCAGAATTTTTTGTTTGATATTGAAAGAAATATATGAAACAACTATAGTCGTGTTTAACAACTGAATAAAATAGTGTATGAAGGATTGAACACACGGGACCTCTTTTAAAAAAAAAAAAAACTATTTTAGAAGAAAAAAACCATTACGTAAAGGGTGATATTGCCGTATGTGTCAAGATGTCCATCGGGATGTGTCGACAGGCATACATGTATTGAAATGGCAAAAAAAGAAAAAAGGAAAATAGCTGTGTCCTTGTTACATAGCTTTCGATACAAGTACCTTTACCTATATAAGAAATGTCAATAAGAGCTTTCCAAGAGTAGCCTCTCCAATGGAGAATATGTTAGAATCAGGCTTCTTTTTTTTTTCATCAGTAAAATAGATATATTAAAGAGGGGCTGAGAAGGCCCCCAAAAAACTATACAGCGACTCCCTTGACAAAACAAGGCGCACCAACAAGGCAAACAACTGTTAGAATCAGGCTTCTCAAGAGTATTGTTTGCCGAATCCCAATCGCTATGTGTGTGCGCATGCATGTACACACATTAGGTGTTAGAGAAGACTTCTAACTCAGATTCACATAAGCTTACGAGAACCCATTCAAAATCTACCCACCACCAACAGAGAACAAGGAGGTTGAACAAGAAAAAGTAATGGAAAACCGCATTTAGACTGTCCATTATCCTGTGGTATTCTGCCCGACAATAAAATGGTATAGAGATCTAAGTTCCTTTCACTTAGTCCCTCCACCATAGTCTCCTCAGTTCCTAGGCAATGCCCATTGTCTACAAGAGACTCATTTACATAAGCAACAAAACAAGAGGATGCTGACCTAAACACGATATCCATCAACTGCAAAGAGTAATGCAGTAAAAATTGCCAAGATGCCTCTACACATTCAATTCACTTGAATATGGCCAGAGTTATCTTGGTCAACATTCAAAAGTGCAGCCTCAGTAGAGGCCAAGGGTACAGTGTATTGAAGCTTTACGCTAACTGAATTAACAAGTATAGAAGAAAATTGATATGAATAACAAAATATGGGAATACCTTTGAATCCAATCCAAGGCCCACTTAGCCTTCTTTGTGACACAAGGTATTATTTCAATAGCATTGAACAACCTGTGCTTCTCCTTCGGGTCCTTGATGTATGTCTCCAAGAGTAAGCTGTACATCTCTGAAAAGAGACCCAAAAAGATTCACATTCAGGCTGCAGGAAAATCCCTAATAGAGTACCAAAATCCACTAACTTCTTTTACAAATCTCTACCAGAATGAATATTTTCCATGGCGATTTGAAATCCATAAAATGCCCGAGCCTACAGAAGATGAAAATTCTTAATGTTACTCATGGAGAAGAATATGAGAGAAAACCAAATTAGCTTAAGAAATATAAATGTTCTTCTATTGTATGCATGCAATAACGAGAACAGGATAAGACTGCAACTCTCAAATGCTTGTATAAACCAGTTTTATACCATGTATTTGCAAAACAACCCAACCCATTAGAGAACAAATTTCCATCCCTTCTGAGGCCTCCTTTGTGCATCATACGTACCAGTGAACTAGTCAAACATGATAAGAAACCATGTTTGGTGATCTAAATTTCACAAAATTAAGAACATGATGAATGACACAACACTAATGTCCAAAATAAAGTTTAGTTATTGAGTCTCTATAAAGATAAAATAAAATAAAATATATCCATCTAGATGTAGGATTGTGAGATAAGGTGCATGGTCAAAGAAATTACCTCTGGAATTTGAACATCTTTTAGAAATCTTACAGCCAAATTCTCCAAAACAATGCCATCAGATGCAGCAAAAAATGCCAGTACATGGCTTATGAAGTGCTTCTCAGAATCAGACAGAGTTTCCCACTGCTGAACGTCATTGGAGAGATCAACCTCCTCGGCTGCAAGCCCATTAACAAGTTATCCAAACAAATTTGAATGAGTAAAGAAAAACGAAGTTATGTTCTGAGAACAAAACCGAATTAAGGGGAAAAGAGAGTAACAGAGCAGAATTCTAACTAAAATTGGATGATCCAATCATCAAACATATACTTCTTTTTTTCCAGAAAACTGCTCCCACTGTAACAACTTGACCGAACAGGTGAAGTACCCATGTCGGAGTCCAACATGATACAGATTCTTGTGCAACACTTCAAAATTCTATTTTGGTTTTTTTTTCCTACCTTACTTTCAAGATACTAATTAACATTTTCCATAAATTATGAGTTTTACCATTCACAATTGAAGTTTTCTATGTGAAAACTTCACAGGAGTCGTGTGACCCCTCTCGGGAGTGGTGTGCTCGGCCGTGGATTCCGAGAATCCAACGGTGGTTGATAGCACTGAGCTGGCATTCACTTTTTGCCAGCGCTCAACCTCCGTTGGATTCTCAAAATCCACGGCTGAGCACACGACTCCCGAGAGGAGTCACAAAAAGGGGTCCTCGGAGCCTGAGCCTTCCAATTACATACATGTATTCTCTTGAAGTTTTCTATGAGAACACATTTTCAAGAGAAAAACAGAAAGTTCACATAAATTCGTCAAATTACTACGGAACCCAATTACCGAATCAACTTCCGAGGATGACAAATTCAAAAGTATAAAGACCCAATTCCAATTTTTTCCTGCCTTGACAGTTCGATCAATTTCAATTATAAATTTCAAAACTTTTGAGATTTCATTTTGATCACGGGCAATTTCAAAATTTCGATCAATTTCAGTTAAGTCGTATACAAATTCTACAGCACTGAAACGGAAGAGAAATTTCAGAATTGATGTCCACACTGAGATTTAAACCTTGGTCAAATTCCAATGGAGATTCCATAAAGGCATACAATTGGGGAACAAAAAAAAAAGTGACATTCTATCAGAACAGAAGATAAAAAAAAAAAACTGCACTGGTTCCAAAAGCATTTGCTGGGCAACAAACAAAAACAGAGAAATAGAATGTTGAAGAAAAAAAAAACATAACGGATAGAAAGAGAAATTCAGAAAAATACCCAAATCCAATAGAAAAAACGAGAGAGAGAGAGAGAGAGAGAGAGAGAGAGAGAGAGAGAGAGAGAGAGAGAGAGAGACTCAATTCAGCAAACGCAGAAGACAGAGAGATATAGCAGAAAGAAATATCAAGAATTTCAGGAAAAAAAAACCCCAAAAAAGGTTGTCAGAGAGAGAGAGAGAGAAGCCCAATTCAGAAAACACAGAGACAGATAGATACAGCAGAGATAAATTCCAGAAAATTAAGAAAATACCCAAAACACAAAAGGAAAAAAAAAACCGTAAGAGAGCAATCCAATTCAGAAAACAGAGAGATAAAAATAGCAGACATAAATTCCAGAAAATTCAGAGAAATACCCAAAGTAAATAAATAAACGTCAGAGAGTGATCCAATTCAGAAAACACAGAGAGAAAAATAGCAGACATAAATTCCAGATAATTCAGAGATACCCAAAACCCAAAAGAAAACATAACGTGAGAGAGGAAGATAGCGGAAAAAGCAAAAAAGAAACCCAATTGAAAGAAAAAAAAAAAAAAAAAAGAGCTCCAATTGAGAAAAGACGGAGACAGAGAGGATACAAACCAGTCCAAAAGCTGGCCTGGGCTTTCTTATACATCTCCCAAAGCTGCTTGTATCTTACGGGAAACATACAAAATCTCTGCGAATTTTCCATCAATATTGGCTCTTGTTCTTCTTGTTCTTCTTCTCTTTCTCCCCCATTTTCATTTCTCAAAGAACCCATCTCCTCCCTTTCACTCTTTCTCTCTCTCTGTTTCTCTGTGTCTTGGGTAAGAATGAGAGGAGAAGAGAAACCTCACTAAAACCCCGAAAACGCCGACCGATTGGTTGGGAGAAGAAGACGTGTGGTTGAGATTTTTCAGTTGTTCTCTTGTATGGTCTGGATTCTCTTCCTTGGATTGTGCAATCCAGTCCAAAATAAACATAATGAACCGAGCAAAGCTTGCCTGACCACCGACGGTCAGGGAATCCCTGACCGCCCACAATATGAGCCACGTGGTACATCTTTAGAGGATTCTAACCGTATGGATGTTTGACCAATCCCTAGGTGGACCTACAAACTGAAAAACAGCCTGACTAGTGATTTCGAACCTTTCAATCTTGTACCCCAAATAATGCTCAAATTCGTAGAGTTAAAATCAACCCATGAAAATGACTCCAATCAAACGCTTAGAATCACTAATCAGATATATTTTTGGTTTGTAGGTCTAGGGATGGGACAAACATGGTCAGCATCCTCTAAAAAGTACCTCGTAGCTCATATTGTGGGCTAAGGTCACTGACCGGCGGTTAGGTAAGTTTTACTCGTATGAACGGATGTTAACATTGTGGGCTCACGTTAGTCTCTGTCACCCTCCTTGCGCACTTTAGAGTGGGTAGTATTTTCATTGTCATCACTTACAATCATCTATAGTTTATGATGTAATTCCCTAAGAGTGTGCCACGCGGCTCGTATTGTGACAGAAGTTTTACTCCTCAATAGGCAAACGCCCTTTTAAAAGGCGTCTGTCAATTTTCAGCCCTAATTTTTGTGAAGGAGAGGGCGTCTAGTTATTATTATTTTTTTTAAATTTTCAAAAATTTTCAAAAATTATATCTGTTTTTGTAAATAGTTTAAAAAAAAATTTTCATTTTTTTAGAGTCGCAATGTAACAAGCTCTAGCTCACGCTTTTGACGTCAGCTAGCACAATTTTGTTACACCGACCCCATCTGGGCCCACTAACCCCATGGATGTTTAGCACCCTTTGGTAGACATTCATACCAAAAATCAGCTTGTTTGATATTTTTAGCGATTGGTTTGTAGTACTAAAAAATGGTTGAATCCAATGGTTATAATCACGCCTTAAAAATCTCTAAAATCTAATAGCTACAGGTTACATGGTGATTTGTTGTGTGTTTATCCCACAAAGGGTGGGCTAAACCATGGTTTAAAATAGCGCTGTTTAAACGGTTTGTTAAAGCAGTAACGCCCCAAGCCCGTTACGTTAAAAATCATTTTGATGCTTAGAAAATAACAGCGTTTTTGTTTGTTTAAATGCCACTAAAATCTGAAAATTTTTGTGGAAAAAAAAGGACATTATTTCTGTTTTCCATTAAATTCTATTTTTAAATATTTGACTTTTGAATTTCAGCTCCATTTTTCTATTTTTCCATTAAATTCCATTTTTGCCCCTGTTCGTTACAATCCGTTTGAACGGAAACATCCCCAGTCCGTTGTACCGTTACAACTTACAACGTCCTCTTTTAAACCTTGGGCTAAACATCCATGCGGTCAGTGGGCCCAGCCGCCCAGATGGCAATGGTGAGTAACAAAAATAATGATAACTGACGCCAGAAGCTTGAGCTACAGCTTGTTACATTGCGACCCTAATGTTATGCTAACATGACTTGGAAGTAGAAAGCAGTGCGGAGTTGAATATTGAGTCGCTGCTATCGTGCGCCTATGAAGCAGTTAGCAGTTGAGTGGTTGCAACTCGCAATCAGTTTGTTGAATATTATTTGAGTAAAACTTCTGTCACAACGCACAATACGAGCCACGTGGTACACTCTTAGTGGATGCTGACCGTATGGATGTTTGGCCAGTCCCTCGGTGGACATCTAAACCAAATATCAGCCTGATTAGTGATTTCTAAGCATTACCTCCTTAGGAAAATTAGGATCTGTTTGGTAACCAATAAAAAAAGTTACTCCCGCAGGTGCACACAGTTATTCCTACACGTGTTTGGATCACTCTTGATTTTCTCATCCAAATGATGCTGCCAATGTGCGTAGCCCACACGATTCACTTTTTCGTTTTTTGATGTAGGGCTTACAATGGATAGAGTTCTAGTCGGATTGGTAGTGATTTGGTACAGATCCGATAAGAAACCCAAATTGATCTGTATCCTATATGGACCCGATCGGATCAATATAATTCAGAGTTCTGGAACCGATCCAATCTGATATGCATATAATATAGTACATGTATAATACGTTTAGGCATATATTTCTATATAATGTTACGATCCTAAAGGTTAAGACTTAAATTTTCCGCACCTCTATCACTTAGGTGCTTTTGGTGTATTGGTTTGGGTCTTAACATTTAATATCAGAGCCAACTTTACGTTATGAGTTCAAGTCACGGGAGGTGCGACCTGAGGAAAGGGCTACCTAGGGGCTCGCTGACAAAAAGTGAGAAAATAGAGGTATTAGAGTGAAAGCCACCTCAAAGTGGGCCGCCGTGGATGTTAGCCTTGGAAGCGTGATGGAATGTTATGATCCTAAAGATTAAGACTTAAAACTTTCTACACCTCTATTACGTAGGTGCTTTTAGTGTATTGGTTTGGGTCTTAACATTGGGAAATTCTATTTGCACCCTACAAATTCTTTTGGCCAAAAATGCCCTTGACCAAAAAAAATAAAAAATAAAACCCTAAGCACCCCACCCCACTCTTCGTCTCTCCCTCTCCACCTCCCTCTCCACATCTGTCTCACCTTGAAAAAAACCCAAAACAAAGAGAAAAAAAAAAAGAAAGAAGAAGAAGAAGGAGGAGGAGGAGGACGCCATCGCTGTCATTGCCGCCACCACCACAAATACGCCTCTCTCTCTCTCTCTCTCCACGGCACCAATTGCTGTGGAGAGAGAGAGAGACGTACTTGTGGTGGCGGTGGCAGCTACGACGATGACCTCCTCCTCCTTTTTTTTTATCTAAGGGCATTTTCGGCCCAAAAGCACCTAAATGGGGTGCTTATGGAATTTGTGGGGTGCAAATTGAATTACCCTTTAACATTATCCATATTATATATATATATATATATACTAGTGGGAGCCTCGTGCCATCGGCACTCCTCGACAAAGAATTTGCCAAAATCAGGTGAGTGGTGGAGATCCACCGTCAATTTGGGGGAGGATTAGATCTCGGCCCTTTTTTGTTGATGCTTATAAGAGGAGGTATAAGTAGGGAGACAACCAATGTGTTTTGTTATATAGAATAGTAAATGGCCCATGCCCACGGCACTCTCCGACAAAAGCGTTTGCAAAAATTGGGTACCTTCGGCACTCAAACGGTATAACGGACTGGGGCGTTACTGTTTTTTTCATTATAACGGTTGTTATAACAGATTGTAATGCATAGAGGGAGAAATGAGAAAATAACAGAAATAACAAAAAATAACGGATTTAAAATTTAAATTTTGCATAAATTGAGATCAAATGAGGCGGATTGAGTGGCTGAAATCTAACCGTCCACATTAGATGGATCGATAAGATAAGAGAATACAACTGAGTTGTCTTGTTATATGCGTGGGTGGCCCTTGCCCGTGGCACTTTTTGACAACGTGTTTGTCCAAATCGTGTGAGTTAATCTCAGCCACGACATGAAGCATAGTGGATCTCAGCCACTTACTATTGAAGCCATATAAGATAAGAGGGGGTATAAGAAAATCACAGTCATCACTTGTTATATTTAGTGTGGGTGGCCCATGCCCTCGGCACTCCGTCAAAGCATTTGCCAAAATCAGGTGTGAGCGGCTGAGATCCACCGTCATTCGGGGGAAAAGATCTTGGCTGTCTTTTGTCAAAATAAATAAGAGGGGGAATAAGTAGGGAGACAACTTCCCTGTTTTGTTATATAGATAGTATAGATATCAGGTCAATATCGGATCGGGACAATCCCGATCCGGTACCGATCTGATAACAAAAATTAAGGTTCCAGATCTGATTTTGTTTTTTATCCGATCCATTGTCAGCCCTACAAGGATCACTCTAATTGCCCGTCCTCAAGTGGTGGGCCAAACATCCAAGGATCAGTGGGCCCGTCAGGCGGCTGTTTGATCAAACTTTTATCTTCCCAAAAGGAGCAAACTTCTGTCCCAAATCTGTCGTGTGGTCTGAAAATTCAAAGTTGTGCTATGATGCAAGAAGTGACGTCATTTTTTTGAACCTTTGTATAAAAGCTCAATTTCCTGATCCCCCATCCCGCTCACTCTCTCTCTCATATAGCATTTGAGAAGTGTTCCACAGAGAGATGGCAAGTTCTCAATGTTGTGATAACCCACCAACCCTAAATCCAAGCTGTGGAGAAGGTTGTGTGCAAGAATTTGGAGGCCTCAAGACCTACATCACTGGCTCCCTGGATTCCAAGCTCGGAGTTCTTCTTGTTTCCGACGTATTCGGTAACTACCCACTTCAATTTTTAGCTTGCAATCTCTAATGCTTGTGTTAAATCTTACAATTCAGGTGTTTTCCCAAGTGGGTCTTGCTTGTTCTTTGTTTTCCATGGTTAATTAGATAATTTTTTGATCTGGGTATTGGAGAGAATCATTTTAGATGTCTGAATGATCCTTCTTCTTTCCCTGTTTTTAAGATGACTATCTGATTTCCATTAAAGAAACTATGGCGGCTTGTGCTGTGCCTGTCATTTCGGATTCCCGACCGATTTCGACACTAGTTAAATGGGGTAAATCACCCAGATCTTGAATCAACTAGTAGATCATCAACACACCTGTTTTTAAGATGACTATCTGATTTCCATTAAAGAAACTCACATGGGAATTCAATTCGGGGATCGATAAAAAGGCTGTTCTAGGATTGATAATTGATATAAGTCGATATGTATCTGTTTTATTTTTTGGGTAGTTAAGCCTGTTTTTAAAGAGATCAGTTACTCGGTGAAGGCGGGGTTTGAACACAGGTCTGTGGTATCATCACCCACAAACTTTACCAACTGAGCAAGCTGGCACCTTCTGTATCTATTTTATTAGTTCACACTTCACCATCATCACAATAATTGACAGTTAATTGCACTTGTGTTATTGCAGGATTTGAAGCACCAAATTTGAGGTTTGGCTTCCAGGTTTTTGAACTAATTTTCTTTTAACTTTCATAATTAACAACATAAGAAGTTAAAGCCCATCTTTACAAAACTAACATAAGGGTCCAATCTGCCTGAATCAAGTAAGCCTTCAATGCACTGTTTAGATGCAACTCATAACAATTTTTTGGTGCTTGCCTTGGTCACCTGACACCATTACTCACGTCTTTCACCTCGAACAAGCATCGAGCCTACACACTCCATTTCATTCTTCATCATGTGAATTTACCTCTCCAGTACCTTAATGTTTGGTCCATTTCTTTGAGACCCAAGTTTGGAGAAAATTTTCACCTTTACCGGTTCGAAATTCAGAAAAAACGTCCCCATAGTAGAGAAATTGTGATGGTTAAAGATAGTGTTCTTGGAACAACCCCTGGTAATGTTTCTTTGCCCAATCTGTAGAAATAAAGTTTCTCCACGCATTGTTCGGTATTTTTCCCTGCTACAGTTTTGTACATTTTCCCTTACTAGTGAGGAGGAATGTACAAGTTGAAAGGTCTAAACGGACGAAGTGAGGGGAAAATGGACGTGGAGTGAGGTTTTGAGAGGAAATTTTAAGAAACTTGCCTTGGCGGAAGAGATGGCTTAGACAGAATGGACTGGAGGAACAAGATTTGTGCAGCCGATCCCATAGTATTGGTATAAGGCTATGATCAACAGAACAATAAAAGAGAAATTCTTTTTAGTCCACATGTCAATTTGTCAAGTAATTCTTCTTCCCATCATTGTGAGAATATCTTTAGACGCACATAACTTTTCTTTGTTCTGTCTAAGCTAATGCTGGCAGCATCATACTTTACAGAAAGCTCGCAGACAAAGTAGCAGCTGCTGGATTCTTGGTAGTGGTTCCTGATTTCTTATATGGGGACCCGTATGTACTTGATAGTCCTCAACAAATTCGAACAGACTGGTTAAAGGCTCATGGAACGGTTAGTTTCTTGCTTTGTTGATCTATGCTTAGGATCTGTTGTTGAATTTAATGTGGAAAATTTGGGAAAGAAGCTAAAGATATGGGAACACTTGAAGCAAATAGTTTAGAAGACCTAATACTGAAACTTAAATATTCAAATGGAAATATCTCCACAAACGGAAAAAAAAATGAAGCATCCTGTACTCTGGAAATAGGTACGGAAGGAGGAATGAGCAGGGGCATTTTGGTAATAAATAAAAAGTTCGATCAACACTCCTTTAAGGGTCAAGTGCATTATAGTATAGATGTTCTAGTGGCATAGATGTTAGTAAGTACGTGATTTTTTGGCTGCAAACAGTTAATTATTTTTTTGAAAATCAGATATAATTGAGTCCAACTTAGAGGCACGTGATCGCTTCTTGAAGATAGTTGGCTTCTCCCACAAAGGTGCAAGGGTATATAGGCAACACTATCTCTGGGATTCAACCAGCCAGATGCAATCTGAATCTCATCAACAGGTTTACATGCCCTTCAGAGATTGTTGTACATATCTCTTTTACAGATTGCCCAATATAAGAAATGAAATAACAATTTCAAACTGTCAGATCAAAACCAAGTTTAAATTGATAGAATTCCGTTTCAAATAGAAACAAAAGAACAAAAAATTTTAAATAAATTACTCAGAGCTTCGGAGTTTAGGCTTCTTTTTGTTGCGAGAACTTTGTTGGATCTCTCTTGCTGCTTTCTGATGTAAGCTCCAAGTGTTGACTCATTCTAGCCTCTTGGTGGCCTTATGACCACCTATGTGCAGGTTATGAGTCTCATTTTAGTTTTAAATGAACCTTAAGTAACTGTATAACTCTCAATTCCATTAATTTTATGATTTCTCTTCATTCTCCCGCATGGGAAAAACAAGAATCACATGAGAAGTAGCAAGTCTTTCTTGGTTATAAAGATTCCACTTAAATTTAATCAAATCTAGTAAATAATGTGAAACACTAAATTCAGTAATAGAAGAACACACAAAAACTCTCTTCAATTCAGTTCAAGCAATCAGCTCTTGGCATCTTCAAAGGTAAAACTAAAATATCCAGAAGAGTAGACACAACCTAACTCAAACTTAATGTATAAAGTACTTATGCTTATAACCATAAAAGTAGCTCAGTGCAGTCAGAAAATTTGACCAACACAGTCTACTCAACCTAGCCTCATGGAATTGACTAACTCACAAAACTCTACCAGAACTCATTGACCTACAACCTGATTTAATGTTTTGTGGAATAATTTGAGTTTATCTGAACATCTTATTCTTGTAGGATAAAGGGTTTGAAGATGCAAAACCAGTTATTGCAGCTCTAAAAAGTAAAGGCATTTCTGCAATTGGCGCTGCAGGCTTTTGCTGGGGTGGTGAGATCTCTTTTTTCCTTTTAAGCATTGAGAGAAGATTCATACTCTGGGTACTTTGAAATGGGATCTCACATTGAGGACTTAGAGTGACTGATAAGCCCCTTAAAGTACTTATATGTCCATTAGTATTACTAAGATTGGACTGCTTGCATTCTTCTCAGCAAAGGTAGTCGTGCAACTAGCTACGTCTGATGACATCCAGGCTGCAGTGCTGTTACATCCTGCACCTATCACCATGGATGAAATCAGAGGTAAGTTTGATAATTTCTTCAAGCCACAACTAGGCCTCTGAATCTATGACCATTTAAAGCTTGTAACTACTCTGCGTATTACAGAGGTTAAATCTCCAATTGCTATATTGGGAGCTGAGATTGACCAGATTTCTCCACCCGAACTCGTGAAACAGTTAGAGGAGATTTTATCTGCAAAATCTGAGGTAAGAGATCTCCAAAACATCAGAATTACGACGTAAGACTTGGCATCAATTTTCTATCATAGGATGAGAGGCTAAATTCTTAATTAGATATGTAAAGAACTTATGACATTTTCATCTCATAACAGTAATATTAACATAAGTGTATGATGTTGGAACTCTGAAGTAGACAGAAATGAAGTTTGAGCTGCCTAATGTTCAAACTACCCTTGCGAGTCTCATAAACAAACTCTGTTACCGTCAAACTACACGTAAATGGAGAAATTCCTTAGGGTCCCTTCCGAAAAATAGGCCGGCCTTATAGCAAAAATTATCCGTCATTTTTGCGCTTTGTTTGGTAAAATAAAAATGGTACAAAGTTCCTTGAATTTGATAAAAACTACAAATCAGCCTTTTGTATTCATGTAGGCTAAGGAGATTCATCCGAAGTAGTTAATTTTACCAACATTTACGCCTATATTTTTCTTTTACACAGTTAATTCTGGTCTTTGATTCCTAACTTGTTAAAACTAAATTTACAGCTGAATGTGTGATCTTAGTTTAGTTGAAGATTGAGAGCTGCTGGTTTTTTCACAGGTTGATAGCTTTGTGAAGATATTTCCTGGGGTTGTGCATGGATGGACAGTGAGGTATAATGTCGACGATGAACAGGCTGTGAAGAGTGCCCAAGAGGCTCACCAGGACATGTTGGACTGGTTTGCCAAATATGTAAAGTAAGAAACAACCTACAGTAAATAGAGGTATAATTATGTATTAGCACAGGTAAATGTCATTGTAAGCATAGAATGTTGCAGCTACTTGACCTAGTAGTCGGGCCATCTAAACCGAGTCCTCGATGTGTACTATGCAATAATTATCAGAAATTCAATTTACCCTTTTCATGAATATTAAAGATATACCAGGATTCATGACGCATGGCTAATAAGTCTTGAGATGGTTTCTTCCTAAATTGCTGTTACATGATACAAAAATCCCTCAAAACGCCCATGATGAAAAAGGCTCCAACGGCGAGAAATCACCAATTAGGCTGACCAAGACATGGGCCATTCTGTTGGGCCCACTGACCCCAAGAATTTAGTTGATATTACAAATCATGTATTTTCTCAAAAGATAGCATTGTATGTGCATCATAGTCCCAGCTTTACCAACCTGTACAGCAGTTGAGGATTGATCAGCGTGATTAGGGCCATTTGATCAATACAGTTTAGCCTATGGCCGATTAGATAATGGGAATGAATTGTCATCTGCATCAATTAGGCAATAAAACCAGTTTTATGCAAATAGATTGGTGGTGTAGAACCAGCATTGCATCATCACTATCCCTTTCAATCAGCTTTGTGATCAGGTTTAGTGTACACTCTCAATGTATGGACCCTCTTGAATGGGGCCCATACCGCTCCACTGGTGAATTCTTCACCAGCACATAAAAAGCCCTTTGGATTCTCAAAAAAAGAATTTGGTGAAAAAACTGTCATAGATTCAATGTTAAGTCACTTTATATTGATACATCTAATCAGACGGTGATAAACATAAGCACCAAGTGATCTCTCATCATATTTTTTTTTTTGGGTAGCCAAAAGCAAAAAAATTAACAATCAGCCACCACGAGCTTCTCTCCTTGTGGCATCATGAAGGAGTTCGATGTCAACTCCCTCTGGGGGTAACTGGACATACCTCACCACCGATCCCCTGATGAAGCAATTCCTCACTGAAAGCTGCCATGAAATAACAAGAAATGATTATCATATCCACCTGACAAGATAGCAGATTTAGTCCTATAAAACTTATATTTCACAATCAAAATAACAACTATACTTGGTCTTATGAACCACAGTTGTGATCTCTGTACAACAAAACCATACATGTGATGTGATGCCCATGCCAAGGGTAGAGAATCTATCATCAAATGAGTCCACTCAGGAACCAGTCCCCTTGTCTAGATTGGTAGATATTATATATATATATCAGGATCAGGGGACAAAAATTTTGACAACAATAAATTGGTGCGGGCCAATATATATGTTAGAAGTTTTGGAATGGGATGATTTTTGGTGAGGATTGTCTCTATGGTGAGGAGATCATCATTACAAAAATTCAAATCATTCCGATATTAGTAGCCTGGTTTACAAGTTGAAGAACTCTGGACCGTCTATTTTTACCATTAACTTGAAAATCACATTTGATGGTGTTAGAAATTTCAGAATGGGCTATTTTTTGTAGGGGTGATCTAAATGGTGAGGAGATCATTCTCACCAAAAATCAGCTATTGATTCATCTTCCATGTGTATGCGCCAAAATTGTTGTATGTATATATATAAAAGGAGTCCACTTAGGAAATTTCCTAGGCCACAATCCTAGTCAATGGCCTTGCCTAACTATAAAAGAATAATTGGGACCGGAGACTTAACATATAAGTACTTCTCAGTGCTTTAACATCTCATGTACCCCAAGTACTAGAATCAGCCAAAAGACATTAAACTACATAAAATATCTCAAGTACTAGAATCAGCCGAAAGACATTAACTACATAAAATATCTCCAGTACTAGAATCAGCCAAAAGACATTTTCTAATGTCCTTAAAAGAAGAAACACTATGATACCCGGATACTTCAAAATGGGTGACGTATATGTGTCGTATACGTGTTGGATACTTCCATTTTAAGTAAATGCCATATCCACACCATACTGGTCCCGTATCCTTGCCATATCAGAGTAACATAGAAGTAACTACATAAAATGATAGATATATATTTTTTGAAATAAAAAACGCAAGGATCTATTGAAAGAACATCGGATATGCCATAGGTAAAAAAATAGTCAATTGAAGTTACGACAAACTGCCACTGGGGAAAGAGGTCATGGATCTTCAAATCACACTGGGAGAATAAGGCAGTCAACTTCAACAAGCCATAACGTTTCACTCAAGTGTTCATTTTAAGTGATTTTTAGCTAGTTTCAAAGACATTTTTAATATTAACAGCTGCCATTTCCTGGATTTTATACAGATTCTTTATTTCAGGTTCCAAAATCTGATACAAAACTTCCAATACTCTGTTACTGCATATTCCTCCAAATCTTTTCTCACTACCTTGATTCCCTTCCTTCCAGCCTTCCCTTCCTCTGTTTGAGGCCTTCTACTTGCGCCGTTGTGTCCATTCTCACTAGTGCAGTTAATGGCCTCCACTATACATGACCGAACCATCTCAAACGACTCACCTTTAGTTTATCACCCATTAAAGCTACTTATTGGTTCCCTCAGACGTGCTAGTTTATGATTCATCACTTTGGTTCCACATTCAAATATTAAAAAAATTCCATCTAAGAAAACCCAAAACCCTAAAATTGTGATAACAAATTCCCAAATCTAAGAAAACCCAAAACCCTAAAATTCCATCTTCTTATAGCCAAGAAATGATTTTTTCTCATTGCCTACCACAATAAATTCAACCCAAGAATACATATTACAATTCCATATGCGAAAACTATAACCCTCAAGATTCTCAAATAATTTTTTTTTGATCAGTAATGATTCTCAAACCCTAAATTTCCATCCTTCTAATCAATTTCCTAATTCAAAATTCCTTTTCCCAATTACCCATTTTTTATCATCATCTCTAATGCACTCCCCACTGGAGGCTTCAATGATAATAAGAGAACTAAGGGACCAAGCTCAACCTTGTCTCTAATGGAGGAGGAGGAGAGAGCTCTCTCAACTCTTCTACGATATTATTCTCAAAAAACAAAGCAAAAACCACCCCCTCTTATCTTTTTCTTTTTGATCGGTAAAAGGGATATATATTAAAGGCAGGGCTGAGAAAGCCCCTCAAAAAACTATACAGCAGCAAGCCAAGGAAGGCAAAAACCAGCAAAAAGACCACCCCACCCCCAAAAACATGCTAAAATAAAGCCTACATGCTAGGAAATCAAACGATCACACCGAAAGACATAATCTTCAAATCTAAACCCTTGAACCTCAGGGATGACTGAACCCCTCTATCTTAAGAGAGGTATTTATAGATATTGGACACCCTAAAACCTTGGTGAGTCTAAGCCATTGGATCACTATGAAAAATCCTAAACACCCATTTTAACCAAAAATACCCAAAATGCCCTACTAACCTACTTATCTCTGAGTTGGGGTAGCTAGGCTTAGGCTATTGGCTCTAGAACTAGCCGATTCTTCCCCGCTTTTTGGTCTATGGCCTTCTGCCTGAAAACAAGACTAGTTTCTTAAACCATTCCTTACGGTTGCCTTCCGGATTCGGCTTCAGGCACGTCTGGCATCTGCTTTATTATAATCCATATATGTCCCCAGATTACATCAATCTCATTACAATGAACAAACTCAAACAATGAGTATAGTACAATTTTAAACTTTCTACTTTAATCCTTCAATCATCAAAAACATCCAAAAATCGGAATCCGAAACTCTTAACCCTCTACTCCCATTTTTGTTTTGCATTGTCGTGTTCAACATTTGAACTCATTGAACTTTCATACTTCAAACAATCATTCTTCAAGTTCACAAAGCATCCTAAACCCTACTAATCCCCAAAACAAAAGAACTCCAAAACCCTAAACCCTAGATTTCCAAATTCCATTAACCCAAGTACCTATTTTTTTCCACATCATCATGTTGCCTATATCGTTTTCCAATACCCAACACATAAATTAAATTTTCATCAATATTCAGTTAAAAAAAAAACATAAGGCGAAACCCTAGAAAGATTTCAGAGGAGAAGAAAAGATACCATGTGAGGATACTTGTCTTGATCGACCACCCTGGTGTTCTCAAGCTTTATGTTGAGGTACTGATCGACAGAATGCAGAGTCCCCCTTATTGCAAGATCGTTCTTTAATTCAACGGTCACTTCTCTGCCCACTAAATCCTTGAAATACGAGAAGAACAACTGCAGAAACCAGGTGAAGACAACTCATGAAGGAATTCAAGAGAAAAATAAATAAATATTTGAAAGAAAAAACAGAAGAAGGGAAAATTTACCATTTTTTTTTCTCTTGGAAAAGGCGAAATCCTCCTCTGTTTCTGCTTCTACTACTATTGAACTGTTTTGAAGTTAAGAACGCATCTGGTATCTAGTATTTCTAAAGTGACCAAAATAACCCTAACTTGTTCCAACAGCAAAAGAGGCCATCCGCGAGTAAAACTTTGACTCATAGAGGACTCTGACCGTATGGATGTTTTTCCAATACATAGGTGGACCTACAAACCAAAAATCAGCTTGATTGGTGATTTTAAACCTTTGGATCTTTTTTGTACCTAAAATAATGGTCAATAATGCTCAAATTCCCACGGTTAAAATCAACCCATGAAAATAATTCCAATCCAAGGCCTAGAGATCACTAATCGGGCTGATTTTTGGCTTGTTGCTCCACCTAGGGATTGGCCATACATCCATACGGTTAGAGTCCTCTAATAATGTGTCACGTAGCTCATATTGCGTCATGCC
This sequence comes from Euptelea pleiosperma, assembly GCA_035048495.1. Lineage (NCBI taxonomy): Eukaryota > Viridiplantae > Streptophyta > Magnoliopsida > Ranunculales > Eupteleaceae > Euptelea > Euptelea pleiosperma. The sequence goes on from CM068546.1 coordinate 31,376,976, forward strand.
ATCAAAGTTTTACTCCTCATCCCCAAGTCGTCATGAACTACTTGAACGTACCTCTGATCCCTCAATTCATTGGGTCCAGTTTTAGGGGATCTTTTTGATTGAGTAAAACTTCGCTGACCAACGATGGTCAGTGAAGCCACTGACAACCCACAATAAGAGCCACGTGGCACGCTCTTAGAGGACGTTGCCCATAGGGGGAGGTCAAAATCCGTTACAAACGGCCGTTTGTTAAACCATGAGTAAAACTTTGATGATAGGGCCCTGTCATCAGGCCGATGACAAGGCTCAATATGAGACACGTGGCACACTCTTAGAAGACTAATAGTATTGATGTTTGACCAATCCGGATCCACAAACAAAAAATCAGCCCAATTAGTGATTTCTAGGCGTTGGATGGGTTGATTTTAACCGTGGGAATATGAGCATTATTGACCATTATTAGAGGTAGAAAGATCCAAAGGTTTGAAATCACTAATCAAGCTAATTTTTGGTTATAGGTCCACCTAGGTATTGGCCAAACATCCATACGGTCAGAGTCCTCTAAGAGTGTGCCACGTGGCTTACATTGACCTGACCCTTGGACCTATTGTTTATGAATCTAATTGATCAATTATATAATTATTGTGTGGTTTTGGGACCATCACTAGACCAAGTGGAGGTCCACTCATTGAATGGTTTGATTGCTCTCTGGGTGGGCCATGCTTACGGTACACAAGCGTAATGGACACAAAAGTTTTAGGCTTTTAGCTCTCGTCATTATAATGTTCCCCCTAGAGTAAAACTTGGCTAACCGGCGACGGTCACTGAAGCCGTGACGCCCACAATACTAGCCACCTGGCACCTGTCTAGAGAATGATGACCGTATAGATGTTTGGCCTAATAAGTGGACCTACAAACCAAAAATCAGCCTGATTAGTGACTTCAAACCTTTCCATATTGCAACCCATGAAAATTACTCCAATCAACGCTTAGAAATCACTACTCCGGTTGTTTTTTGGTTTTTAGGTCCATCTAGGGATGGGCGAGCATTCATACAGTCAGTGTCTTCTAAAAATATGACACGTGGCTCATATTGTGGGCAGTCAGTGACCGTTGCCGGTCAGCCAAGTTTTACTCGTTCCCCTCACAAAATCTCTTTCCTGCTGTGAGGGTTGTTCTCCCTGTCGCTGTCTCGCTAGAGCACATTTTACATTTGTTCATTCTCCTTGTCTCTTGGTTTTTTTTGTTAAATTGACTTATATCCAAACAATTATTATAAGGGTCGGGATATTGGCACCCACGTTTTTACATCTACACCCACCCTAAAAAAAAATAAAACGAAGAGAAGGTGTTCTTGCCACCCAAAGAGCAAAACGAAGGAGACATTGAAGAATTTGGCAGGAACCTTCGACAGATTAGTTTCCAAAGGGAAGGCAGAGATGCATTGATTGCTGTTGAACAACCATCAGATCGTTAATTTTGGGAGTTGAAGCCCTAGAAAGCATAAAAAAGCGCCACTTTTTTGCTACCTCGAAACCCTAATTTTTCTTATGTTCGATCTTAACCTATGTACCAACAATCAACCTGATTAGTGATTCGAAAACTTCAAATCATCCAAAAAAAAAATTAAAAACATCAACCTCGGTTCTAAACTGCCGAGGTGAGCATGGTAACCTCATGGTAACCTCAGTCAGCCCAATCAAGGTGATCAAGGTAGTCTCAACTAGACCCGTCGAGACCTTTTCCACACTCTATTAGGGTGGCCAAGCTAACCTAGGCTAATTCGATAGAGCTGAGTTTGTTTCATGGGTCCACAGAATATGTCGGTGCACTTATCAAAATACAAAATTTTGTGGTGCACAAATAATATGGGATGTAGAGATAAAAAAAATGTGGGTGCCAATATCCCGACCCTTAATATAATGTCATAACTATTTTTCAAAACTTTTTATTTTCATAAAAAATCTATTTTTCTCACTCTTTTTTAGATATTTTTGGATTATATTAAGGAATGAAAATGGGATGGACCTAAATCATATTAAAGTTTATCCATATTCAAATCTGATTTTGTACCTTTTGACTTGGATTAGAATCCAAATATGTAATGCATGACCTGTATTGGACTCGATTGTATGATCGCCGCTTCAAAAATCCCACAGCTTCAAATATTTTCTCCCATATGAGCCATGTTGCACACTCTTCAACACAATTTATCCTATAGGTGTTTGGCCCAGCACTAAAGTGGACTTGCAGATCAAAATTCAGCTCGAGTGGTGAGTTCTAAGCGTTTCAATTTGAGTCTTTTATGAGTTGATTTTTAACTATGGGATTCGAGCGTTATTTGGGGTACTCAAATCCAATGACTAGAAATCTCCAATCCAGCTAAAGTTGGTCTATAGGTCCACCTAGGGAGAACCATCCATACAGTTAGTGGTCTCCAAGAATGTGCCACGTGGCTCATATTGACGTTTGTGATCCTCGGCGAGCAAAACTGGAGTCATCCAGATTACTCTTTTGTTGCATGACAATAAGGACTCTGGATTTTTCACTTTTTTTCAAAAAATAGAAAGTTACATATTTGTTGAAGGGTATGGTGTGAGGTAGACTAATTGATGTCCATGTGTACTATTGACTGGCCACTAAGATGGTCATCGATTAGATGGACAGTCCAGATTTTTCACGTCAGCATTCATGTGGCATGAGAAACCTCGTTTATGGCACCCACACAAAAAAAAACAGGTTTTATTGTTAATTTATTACAAACTGAGTGGCATTTCAGTACAAGGACTTTTTGAGTTAAACAATATTATGATTTGGGTAGAGCTACGTGCACCCACCTCTTTAACATGTACACCCACATAAAACAAACTAATTTAGGACCAAGATACCCTTCTATTTTCAGTTTGGGCACCCACCCTCATATATTCGAATACACTCTATGGGGACTCTAATGGCTTCTGCGACGTTTCTTCTACCAACTAGAAGCTCTACATCTCCTGCAACAACTCTTCTCTCTCTCATGAAAATCTCTATTTCTAACCTTCCACACCATGAAAGGAGTATCTCATCTTCTCTTAGAGGGAGACACAGAGATAGAACAACACCTCTGATCACCCGTAAGAGATCATGTTCTCTTCTTCTCTCCCTCACATAGTTTCTTTTCTTCCCGATCAATTAAAGATCAAATAAAAATAAAAGAAATTTTGATCTGTTCGGTCCACTAGGACCAAACATTGGAGGTTTGTTCGGTTCTAGCTGACCAAACAGAGCATTTTTTTTTTTTTTAAATTCTGGTATATTCAGTTTGTTAGGACTGAACAACCATGGTTTGTTCGGTCAGGAACAACCGAATAGTGAGAGAGGGAGAGATGTCGCTAGGGTGGAGTTGGTCGCGCAGTGAGGTGGGTTTTGGTGGGTGCGTAACTTAAAGAGGCGGGTGCGCGGAGAGCGACCTTTATGATTTCTATTTACTTCTATAAATTAAATATTATTTCCTCTCTCTTCTCTCTCCCTCTTCAAAAACACCGTTCCCAGATTTTCGCTTCTGTCTGAAATCTAAACTAAACAAGTACTCCAAAATCATTCTTTGCTTCTTCGGATCCCTATCAAAGTTTTGCGTTTTTTTTTGCTACTCTTAGCAGAAAAGAATCAAGGTTCATTTTGCTCTATAAAATACTAGTTTTCCAGCTACATTTAGCGACATATTAGAGATTGCCGCCTGCTTTGATCCTCCAAATTTCGGTTTTTCCGCTAGTTTAGCGGAAGAAATTAGAGTTCTACGCTTCAGTTTGATCTGGAAACTATTGTTTCCGTGTACATTCAGCGGCAAATTTTTTAGGGACTCACGTCTACTTCTGTTCATAAAAATTTCGCTTTTTCGTTGTCTGTTACAAGTATTGAAGGAACTAAGGTTTCTGCTTCATTCGATCTCAAGAAAGATATTTTTGGCAGCGAAATTTGTTGTTTTCTCTCCATTTTGATCTTAAATTTTGCTTTTCAATACTTTAGAGACGAAATTAGAGTTACTGCTCTGTTTAGATCTCAACTTGATTGTTTCAGCTAGTTATAGCAGAAAAAATTAGTGATAGTTGTCCTGTCCTCCTAAGTCTTGGTGTCTTTTGGACTGTTTAGTTTAGTATTTTCTTCCTGTTGATCTAAAGATCTCCGTTTTTCAGTTAAGTTTAGCTCTGAATTGCCCAACTTTGATCTTAATTTACTGTTGATCTCAGGATCCTGTTTCTAGCTAGTTTTTTATTCAATTTTAGTGAATTCTGCTACCTTATTCTGAAAATTTCAGCTTGTCTGTCAGTTTTAGTTGCTAAGTTAGGCTGTACTTCTTTTTTGATTTTTCAAGTTCGTGAGATGTGTTCATCCAGTTCCTGCTTTGAAGAATTTTAAGCCTTTATTGCTAAGATGCAGCCTGATCAGCGGAGGAAGGTAAAAAAAAATTAATATTTTTTTCCTTTTACAATTGCCTTTATTTTAGCCATTCATCTGCAAGATCGAATTTGATGGTTAAGGATGCAATTGCTTGTGTTTCTCCAGATCTTCTTGTTAAACCAATTAGTGAAATTGGTTTTTCAAGTTTGGCTTTTTTGATGACCAAAGTGGGTGTCCTTCATGCAGCTCCGTAGATTTAGTATGATTCTTCACTACCACTGCATAGACAGGGTTCGCGTTTTGATGAATTCCATTTTATGCAGGAAAATTATCAGTCTTGGGATTTTGCAATTTTAGTTTTTCCCTTGTTCTCTCTCCGGCTCTTCTCTTTTTGTTGGATAAAAGGGTTCTGTGCCATTTCTTATAGGATCTTTTGGATCTCCATTTTAGGGAATAATGAGTTTACCTTCATTGTGTATACGACATATATTATGTTTAAGTTGAAAGTCAATGTCAACTACCAACTGTACGATATAGACGTTCTTTTGCAACCACTAAATTGTGATACCTTTCATGCATAGGAGAGATTTCTCTTGTCATGGTTCAAGACGTAAGCCAAATGTTTCTAATATCTCGTGTGTCTACTTCTATGTTGAAATTTCATCTAGCCAAATATATTATTCAGAATATGTGCAAAAGGGATCATAACTGTTCATTCTTTGGTTGAAATCTATATTTCAGAATTGCCTCTTGATCTTGACCTATTAAATTCCTTCTTCTATGTTGGAAATTCCCTCTGCTCATGATTGTGTTCAATCAGTGCCTGTTGGTTAATATTTGACGTTTTTATGATTGTATACTCATGTTAATAGCACATGCTTGTGAACTACATCTCAAAGTGGTGATTCATTTTCTCACACTTCTTTAATTGGTCATGTCAATCTCCTTAAATGGCATCAATTGGATGTCAGACTGATACAATTGCACCATCTTGTAATTTGTAATGCAGGTACCCGTGGAAATAGATTTTTTCACCGAGTATGGTGAGGGGAGCAGATACAGAATAGAAGAAGTAATAGGTAAAGGAAGCTATGGTGTTGTTTGTTCTGCATTCGATACACATTTGGGGGAGAAAGTCGCGATTAAGAAGATCAATGACATCTTCGAACATGTGTCTGATGCCACACGCATTCTTCGTGAGATTAAGCTTCTTAGACTCTTGCGCCATCCTGACATTGTGGAAATCAAGCACATCCTATTGCCTCCTTCGAGAAGGGAATTCAAAGACATATATGTGGTTTTTGAACTCATGGAATCTGATTTGCACCAGGTTATTAAAGCAAATGACGATTTGACACCGGAACAGTATCAGTTCTTTCTTTATCAGCTTCTTCGAGGTTTGAAGTACATACACACAGGTTGTTTAATGCTACTAATTTTCTCATTAGCTTTTTTGGATTTGCCTTTAGACTGCTTGATTGAAAATATTTATTGATCTTTTTTCGTATAGATAAGCATATGTGACCATGTTTACAACTCAAGTGGTTGCCAACTGATTTTGCTTATTCCAGTTCTGACTTTTTCTTTTTTTCTTTTCTGGATTATATTCATTGATGTTGCAGCAAATGTTTTTCATCGCGATTTAAAACCAAAAAATATTTTAGCAAATGCTGATTGCAAACTCAAGATATGTGACTTCGGTCTTGCAAGAGTAGCCTTCAACGATACTCCCACCACCATTTTTTGGACAGTAAGTGCCCCTTATGTCAACTCGGTGCACACTTTAATATTCTTCTTCTCAACTTGTTGTTTCTGGGATAAAAAATTGATGATGTTTTGTATCATGCAAATTCATGGTTTCAACTTCCTGTGCTTGCAGGACTATGTTGCAACAAGATGGTACAGGGCCCCTGAATTGTGTGGATCCTTTTTCTCAAAGGTGCATAAACCGCTTTTTATCATGAAACTATGAAAGGCTTCATGAGAAATTTTGAAGGCTTCACGCTCCATATTTTGTCTAGCCATGATCCGTCGAAATCATCCACAATCTTGTATATGGCATATAATGCTTTCTGGCACCGGAAATATTGCCCACTATTCCATTACATGCTTCATTCTTGAATTTCCTCCCTTCCTGTTTTTATTGCTCACTGCATGCATACCGCATCATGGCACATGATGGCATGTAACATGGGTTAATTTCACACTTGTTAGTATTCATATAAACTTTCTTTCACAGTTATCAACAGACATGGAACAACGGAACCCTACTGGAGTTTCCATACAGCATAAGTCTCACAGGGAACCGCGATCTTGGGTCTTGAAAGAAATCAATTATTCATTCTGTTGAACAAATAAAACACTCTGGAATAATTGTGGTCCAATAGCAAAAAACAAATAATCGAACTCCTGTGGTACGGACGAACTGTCCATTTTTCTTTTTATAATGGAAATTGAGTAGGCTTTCAAATAGGAGTGTCAATGGATAGTCGAAAATTTGAATCCGTATTCAAATAATTGGATATTATCCAAAAACTTCGGATATCGGATTTGGATTTCGATAATTCTTGATATTTGAATACTTTTCAGATACGGATTCTGATATTGATATATCTGAATCAATGATATCCGATCCAATATATTATAGAAATATAATAATTTAATTTATTATATATTGTATAGTAGATTATGTTACATTTTTTAAATATATAATTATATTTATTGTATGATTTATTATTATATAAATTTAATAATTTATTATACATCCGATTGGCTTATCGGGCAAATTGGATAATCCGATAAGTTATCGGATTCAAATTTGAATATTGAGTCAGCATTTCCGTCGGATTTCAAATTGAATTCGGTTATCGGATTTTTTTCTTTCTTTTTTTGGATTTGGATATGGTTATATTCGATTTGAATAATATCTGTTGACAGCCCTACTTTCAAACAGATTAATTGGGGTCTTCCAGATTGCATGATGTGGAGATTGGGGTTTGGATAGAAGTGGAGAAAGTGGACAATGTTTTATATTTCTATGGCATTATTTTCTAATCATATCGGTCGTTAGTATGGCTCTTTAATCGCTTGAGAGGCTTCAGGAAGAGGAACCTCTATATTGTTTCTATCTTCCCTGGTAGTTGAGGCTCTTAGGCTGCATTTGGGTAAGCTCAAAATAAGATAAACGTGAGCTTATAGCTTATGGAAAGCAGTTTTTCCTGGTTTTAAGCCAATTTTTCTGGGTTAGGCAGAAGACATTGAAATTTGGCTTATCGCTTATAGCTTATGCGGGAAACACTTGTAAAAACGCAGATGCTCAAATTGAAACTTAAGTGGAACTCTTTAAATACCTACAACGCCCTTCTATTCCTTCAATACAAATTCTAAATGACCACTAAACCTGTGATGAAACTTTTTATATGACATAAATATTCTTCTAATGAATTCATAAGTAAATGACCAATTCATCCTTTCTTACCCAAACCCAATGCTGTAGCCTATAGCTATAAGCTACAAGCTCCGGTTAAGCTTACACAAACGCAGCCTTAGGCAAACCATATCAAGGTCTGTTTCCATTGTTTAATTGAAAGGATTAAAGCGAGTCATCAGGAGGCTTAGAATTCTCACCTTTAAGTTTTCAAATTGAGCAGACTTGTAATACTAAGCTACTTAGAAGCATTATCAGGTCTCAAGTTTTGTAGGTTGACATATAGAATGATGGAATATATAATTTTTGTCTCCTTGATTTGGTATCATAATGGAGATACAAGTTGATATAATTCAATACCTCAACTTTAGTGCCTGCTAAACTCAGATCACCTACCATTTGGGCTTCATTTTGCATGGTAGTCTCTGAGACAACACTGCATTGAGTAGAAAATTACACTTGCATGATATGGAGTGTGCTCAGTCAAATTGATGGGTGCTCTTAACCAACCATAAGATTTCCTAGACCTCATAGTCATAAGTTATATGAAGCCGAGAGCTTGTTAATGATTTACTACCACACCTTGGTGTTTTTAGGCTTGGATTGGACTGCCGAAAGAATAATAGACTTAGCCAAGCCCTTTTGTTGAGAACCAAGGCCTGGTTGCCGCCTAACTGGCAATGCTATTTGAAAAAAGTCTACCCTTCTGCCAATTAAATACATTGAAATCCCAACAAAATTTACTGTATGCCATAACCTATATGTAACAAATGGTGGTTCAGAGTTTTATTTTCCATTCTATACTAAAGACTTAGTTGAGGGAACTCAGGGAAGGACTTTTTGCGTATCACTCAGCATATGTTATAAAACTGAAGTTGGTAGATACAGTAAGTCCTGAGGCTTTCACTTTCTTGTCTATTTGTTGCAGTACACACCAGCAATAGATATATGGAGCATCGGCTGCATCTTTGCTGAGGTTTTAACTGGGAAACCTCTCTTTCCTGGAAAAAATGTGGTTCATCAATTGGATCTGATGACCGATCTGTTAGGAACACCTCCTGCCGAAGCCATTGCCAGGGTTGGTTTCCTGTCGTAAATCCGTTGTCTCAATATGAATGCAGTCGTCATTTATTAAGTGTATCATACCTCCTGAGTTAATTTAATCCTGTTTATGCGATCACTTCTCTCTTACTTACAGGTACGCAATGAGAAGGCCCGCAGGTACTTAAGCAGCATGCGCAAGAAAAAACCTGTACCTTTCTCCCACAAATTTCCAAATGCAGATCCCCTAGCACTTCGTTTGTTAGAAAGGATGTTAGCATTTGAACCCAAGGATCGACCTACTGCTGAGGAGGTACAGTGGGCATGCTTTTTGCTCTTTCAGTTCTTAAGATGTCCATGCTCCGTCTAACAGAGAGAAGTTGTGCCACAAGGTGTCAGGCTTTGGCGGATCCCTACTTTAGGGGATTGGCCAAGGTCGAGAGGGAGCCTTCTGCTCAGCCGGTAACAAAGATGGAGTTTGAATTCGAGAGACGGAGGATAATGAAGGACGACGTACGAGAGCTCATTTATCGAGAAATCCTCGAGTACCATCCAAAGATGTTGAAAGAGTTCTTAGAGGGAACAGAGTCAATGGGTTTCATGTATCCAAGGTATTCATTCCAAATTAAATTTCTGATTTTCAAAACTTTGTAATCTAGAGACCCAATCCTGGAGGTCTGGACTTTTTAAGTCAGTCTAAAAAAGCAAGTCAAACCATTTATTTGCCCCATGTGATACCATTTTCACAGTCCCACTAAGGTGATATCAACTCTTATTTACACAGTTACTGAAAATTTTCAAAGTTTTTCTAATCTTTGTGACATTGGCTTGGATGTCTATGTCCTGGTTACTTAGAAATAACATAAATTTAAAAACAAATCTGAACCTTCAGTCATTGGATGCGCAAATCCAAAAGCAATGAGCCGTGTGGTACAGGACATTCTTTAATGTTAAAGCTCTGAACAAAGCACACTTAACCAGGAAACTGAGAACCATCAACCCGAACCCATAATCCTCGATAGCCGAAAGGATGTACATTTGTGTCTTAGTTCCTAGAGTCTAAGACTTGGTCTAGAACTATAGAAGCCAAACTTGAGTCCTTGTTTTCCGAACTTAAACCTGAATTTGGTACCTGATTTTCATAACACCAAACTGAGACATGAGTCATCCCAGATTTTGAATTTCTAAGCAATACATCCTAAACATAAAAGCTTTGAACTTCAGCACATTGGAAAACCTCTATTACTGCTCGTGGCCTATCTTGAGCCCCATTTCCTGCTCTCCAGGAGCCAAAAGCAGAAGATGAAAGTGTTGGGTAGAAAGAACAATAAACAAACAAAAGACAAAGACAAACAACCACAACACAGAGATTTACGTGGTTCCCTCTAGATTGAGGTACGTCCACGGATCCATACCGATTCCACTGTGCTCTAGGGCAAAAGAAACACTCACAATACAAATGGGATACTCGTCTCTGATCAACCGAGGTATATATAACCCCAAGATGAAATTAGGGTTTCCGTATCTCTATGTAAAAGTACGAAAACGCCCTTAAGGAAAAAGTCCTCCCATGTACAGTACTTCTACCAACATCAGGCTCCACATAACATAACAGAAAGATGCAATTCTAAGACCATATGTATGCCATTTTAGTTACTGTTTTGAACTCTTCAACTCTAGGATAAGGCCTTTATTTTCTTCTACTCAAAACTTTCAAATCTAAGACCCCACATGTAACAGTTTGTGACTCTTAAATTTTTCACAGTGCTGTTGACCAATTTAAGAAGCAGTTTGCTTACCTTGAGGAGCACTACGGGAATGGTGCAACAGTTGCTCCGCCTGAGAGGCAACATGTATCGTTACCCAGGTATACAATTTTATACTTGCTGTTCTATTTATCTTTATTGGAGTGTCATTGAGGCCGCTGTTGCGAATTTTGTGTATGCAGACCATGTGTTTTATATTCAGACAACCCAACACAGAAGTCGGCTGAGGTCACTGATGATTTTTCCAAGTGTTGCATCAAGGAAATCGAGAAACCGCAACCGGACAGGAGTTGTGGGATCTCTATGACAAGGGTTCCTCTCCAAGTTCCTCAGAGAGCCCAAGGTGAAGTGAATTCCTTAATTTTGATTGCCCCAACATCTTATAGAACACTACTTAGAAGGCCAGCATTTTATCAATGTTTAGAAATTGTTTAGCATTGTAGGTTTCCAAACTACGACTTAATTCTTTCCAAGGTTTTAAATAACGAAATAACAGCTGCCACCGATGATGGTGGTGGTGGGCCTTATTGATAATTATAACAGTGATGAAGTTGTGTTCTTTAACAGTTATCAATTGTTTGCTATTAATTTTTATTTATTACAATTTTAATAAAATGTTATAATGTCCCTAAAATATTTGAATGAAGGCTGTTATAACGGAGAGAATGGTTCATAAAGACTATTGTAGTGGACTCAAGGCTATAAAGTTAAAACATATCATCACTTGACTGAGTTTTTACGAAAAAAAAAATTATCACTTTGTGACTTGCCTGAGTAAAAAATAACTTGGCTAAATCGGAGTTCCAACTGATTTTATCCTTGTTGGAGTAGTTCCTTATATTGATTGAAACTGCTTTTATCATAGGTGGTGCTGCAAAGCCTGGGAAAGTTGTTGGTTCGGTGCTGCGTTATGACAACTGCGTAACAGCAGCAGTGGAGGTTTTTGAACTGCGAAGGATGGTCAGGGACCCAGTTGTTCCGACTCAATATACCATTCCTGGCTGTTCATATCCAGGAAGGAATCCTACCTGTAAAAGTGAGAGAGAAGATGAAAGGCTAGAAGGATCCAATGGGGTGCAGCCAATGCCACAGTACATCGCAAGGAAAGTGGCTGCAGCTCAAGGCGGACCCGGTGGTCACTGGTACTAAATCCGTAGCAGGTTCTCAGTGGATATCGACATTACATTTCCAGCTCGATGGTGGGAGTCCTTGCTACAATCACTTGGCCATCGCCAACTAAGTAGACGCACTCTATTAGGAGAATGAACATTCTTCAGTAAATTTTCTTGGTGCACATCTATATGAGCAACAGAACTTGGAAGAGTCGAGCCTTCCCTTACTGATGGGGAAGAGGAAGGATGAGTTATTTCAGTTCTGGCATGTATATTACTGATGTGAAGTAGTTAGGGATATGGATGGATCCTATGACCATGACCTTGTCGCTGCCCGGTTAATATCATGGATAAGGACTGGGAGAACTTTCCCAAGGAAAGAGACAGGAAGGGAGATGGGAGGAGATCCATTGTTTTATCTATTTTCTGTCGTGTGTGGTTGTCATTTGTGCTTATACTTTTGTGCGTTATTTGTTTCTCTATTGAATAAGAACCTCTGTTTTATCATTTCTTCCAACTGAAACTATTGTTGGATTTTTAGGCTGGAGACTTGCCGTGCTTGGTGACTGGATAAAAAATATTACGTTTGTTTAGCCGTAACGTCCACATTGTTAGAACCTTTACCGGGCCACAAGCCGCCATTCCTCTAAAAAAGATATATTGTTAGGAGTGAGCAAACTTTAGCCTTTATACCATAATCGACATCACACTCTACGGGCCCCGTGATTCGATCCTGTGACCTTTTTGGCTCTTACGGTAATCAACCTCACACCCACGGGCCAATTCTGTGATTTGATCACATGAGCCTTTGGCTCTAACGGCGATCGACCTCCCACCGCGCCCTTAGGGAGCACCATTATTGACCCCCAACACAAGGAATAACATGCCCCTTCCATTTTCTAATCTAAAAAATTATCTAAAGGGTTGGGCTTAGGGGACCTCCTTTTTCTGACTTCGTCTAATGGGCCGTTCGGTGGTTGTCAGCGCCGAGCTGGCATCACTTTTTCACTTCTTTCAGCACTGACAACCACTGTTGGATTTGTGAAATCCATGGCTGAGAGCGCCTGAACACCAAGGGGGTCAGAAAAAGGGTCCTCAGAGCCTGAGCCACTTACATAATACCGGAATCCAGTGATAGAAGAAATTGGGGTTGGTCCAATTGCAAGTGGTCCTTGTCCATAAAATTCACTGATATCTAGTTGTGTCAAGAGCATAAGTCCATGATATCTATTTCCTATCACTAGAATTTCCTCTATTTTCTGTGTTCTAATCACAAAAACATCATGTGAAAATTCAAAAAGCGACTTGGAATTGCGCATACCCGCTTGCATAAACTGCTTGTTGAAAGCTCACGTCATACCATACTGCGAAGCTAGCTCAAGCGGAGGTAAAGACCCAAGTGATCCGTGTATAAAAAAGGAAAGGGTCGGGCGAAGAAAGGCTCAGATTCCCTATCTGCATTCCGTTGTATATTAACTACCTAAAAGTATACATTTTTAGGGTCAGGCTCTGAGGACCCCCTTTTTCTGACCCCTCTCGGGGCGTGGATTTTGAGAATCCAACAGTGGTTTAATGAAAAAAGTGAATGCCAGCTCAGCGCTCCGTCGCAAAGTAGATCCATTTCCTGTGAAGACCTTATCATTACCATTATTGAGCTAATATAAGAGAATTCAGTGAGTATAAGAGAACTTTTGGCAACCAATTTTGAGTTCATTACATCAGTAATTTTCAAGAGCAGAATAATGCTTGAATTAATCGCCCCGCGGTTCTGCGGAAACCGACAATCAACCACAACCAATGGCAATTTGGAAAGAACAAGGAAAACTAAAGAAAAATAATCACACACAAAAAAAAACACTGATTTACGTGGTTCACCATTAAGGCTACATCCACGGGTGACGACAATCTTATATTATATGCAAATTGAAAAATTACAAAATACACAGAACACACGGGTATATATGTACGAGTACCAAACCCTATACCCAAATTAACCATGAACAGCTGGGTCAGAACCTTACATGAGCCCAAGTATAAGAAGGATCCTTGATGTAGATTTTCAAATTCAATTTTGACTCAGTGTCTCCCATGTATCCTTCATCATTGTGTCCTGTGATCAAAGATCAGACGGAGATCATTCGTAATTGGAGGCACATTTCATAAAGTATATACACATGAACACATTCAGTCATCATATATGCACTTAAAAATCAGCTTTATTGGTGATTTCTAACCGTTAGATTTGAGTCTTTTTATGGTTTGATTTTTAACGGTGGGATTTGAAAATGATTTGGGGTACTAAGATCGAACCATTATAAATCACCAATCAAGCTGATTTTTCGACTGTAGGTCCAGTCCATCTAGGGCTTGGCCTTACGTCCATATGGTCAGTGGAGTAGAACTTTGCTGACGGAAGTCCACGGACCACAATATGAGCCATGAGGTACTCTTAGACAATACTGACCGTATGAATGTTTGGTCCATCCCTAGCTGGACATATGTACCAAAAATAGCCTGATTAGTGATTTCAAACCTTTGGATCTTTAGGAAAAAATTTAGATGCAGAGGATGAGTGGAAAATCTTGACCACTCATCTTCAATTATTCAAGATGCCAACCTAACTACAGTTAACCTTTTAAATCTTTTATTTGTACCTCCAAATAATGCTCATATTATAGGGTTTAAAATCAACCCGTGAAAATGACTCCAATACAACATCTGTGGGCGGTCAGCAAAGTTCTACTCAATATAACTAGTCTCAAATCTCAAACAAACAAAAAGAGAGTTGCGTTGTCTCACCAGGATACAAAAGTAAAGGAGCTTTGAAAATTGCTAGTTGGAGCAGCACGGGAGAGTAATGTTGCCGATGCATCTGCTCTTCAACTCCATGAGACCACCACTACATCCATCCCTTTCTCTTTCTCTCTCCCCAGGCGGAGGCCTCCATGTTGGGATGATGCTGACCTGTGGAACATGGGCAATCTTGTGCCAGTCCTCTCCCTTCTCCTTCTCGCATCGCTTCTCTAGATGAGGGCATTCTTCAATTATCAGAGTTTGGAGGGAGGTGAGGTGTTGAAGCCCTTTTGGCAAGAAAGTCAGATTCTTGCAATCGTTTATCTCCAGAGTTCGAAGCGATGTGAGATTGCCTAGCCACTCTGGAAAAGCCATCAGCCTCGAACATTGCCAGATATATAGAAATTGAAGCGTTGTAACGTGTTGTAACCCCTCTGGCAAATACGTCAACTTATCCAAGTTAGAAATGTCCAGTGATCGAAGGGCTGTTAAGTCCTGAAAATCCTCTGGTAAGAATTCCAGATCTCCGCAATGACCAATATACAAATTCTCAAGGGTTGTTAGATATCTCAGCCCCTCAGATAGAGATGTTAGACTATCACAACCTATAATGGTCAAATGTGTAAGAGATTTCAACCCTTGGATCCCCTCCTCCGGCAATGACTTAAGCTTCTGGCAATCCATAAAATGCAAACTTTTCAGACCAATGTGATTTCGTAGAAGTCCTTCTGGTATAGATATCAGCTCATCAAATTTTCCAATATGAAGGGTAAGAAGAGAAGTAAAGTTCGCTAAAGATCTTAGTATTATTTCATTGCATCTCCACAGAGTTAAATTTTCAAGAGATGGTAGCAATGGGAGGGTAATCAACTTGGGGCATTCGCAGATTGTCAAGCTGGAAAGACAATGGAGCACTTCTCTTCCCATCTCTTTCGACCATTCCTCCAAATTAAGCATGTTTTCAATCCGGAGACGTTTTAGTGATGGGAATCCCTTACTACCGTACAACTCATTGCCGATGTGTGTCACAGAATCCACTCCATTTATAAGGAGGAACTGAAGGTGGGGTAGTTGCCCAAGTGGGGGAAGACGTTCACATCTTCTACAGTCGATGAGTCTAATCTCAACCAAATTCGAAAGCAGCAAATTATCCATCCAACTTGAAAGCTTCACACCCTTGTAGTTCATTATCTCCAATCGTTTTATATTTGGATGAGGCTGGAGGCCTTCTAGCACATCTTCAATGTTTTCTTGCGAGTAAGCATCACCAACATCCGACCAACACAATTTTAATGAGCAGAGTCTTTCCTTTCTTATCAAATTAGCTTCCTTAGCATCCATTCTATTTCTAACATGCTCAAGACCTTTTATGCTCAGTTCTCCTCTGAGGTTTAGACCTTGCAATTCTCTGATACTTTCTCCACTCTTCTGCCCTACAATGAAGATACTTAATGTTTGAAGGCAACTCAATTGTCCTATCCCAATAGGCATGTGAGTTAATGATCTGCATCCAGTGATGTCTAGGTGTCTGAGGCTGCTCATGTTCCTCATGTGCTTGGGCAACTTTCGAAGCTTAGAACAATATTTTAGTATCAAAGTCTGCAAATTCCTTAGGCTGCTTATGGATTCAGGTAATATCGTTATGTCACTATCGGATAGATTGAGGTACCTCAGATGTTTCAAATTGTCTACTAGTAAAAGAGGCAGAGTTTTAATTTCAATTCTACTAAAATTTAAAACTCGTAGGCATCTCATATTTGGGAAGATGAAATTAAGAGCCTTGAAAAATTCCCAACTGTTACTTAGTAAAAGGAGTGTACGCAAAGTTTGGGATTCAAGTAGAGACTGAAGAATGGTTGATGGAGGCAGTGAATCAAAATTCAGTGAAAAATGTCGAATCCTTTTTGAAACATTCTCTACTTTGCCATCCTTAATGATAGAACATTCATTCACCATAAGGGAACATGCGAGATCATGTACGAGGTCGTGCATCTTACACTTTTTTATATTTCCATCATCATCTTTTTCTATGTCTTGGAAGAATGACCTCCATAATAAATCATTGAAAATCTCATTTCCAATATCTTCCAATTCCATGCCTCGTTTAGATTGAATAAAACCATTAGCCATCCATAAATAAATCAGTTCTTTCTTTGAAAGTTTAGAATCTTTTGGAAAAATAGAGCAATAAGCAAAGCATTGTCTCAAATGTGATGGCAAATGGTAATAACTCAATCTCAACGCAGGTAAAATTTCAATATCTTCATCTTCTGATAGATCCCAAATTTCGCTGTCCTTCACGTACAACCATTCGCTTTTCTCAGTTTTAAAGCGCATTAAGCTTCCCAAAGCCTTTGCAGCCAGAGGTACACCTCCACACTTTTTAACAATCTCCTTCCCAATAGTAACCAACTCTGGATTCTCTTCTCTTCCTACACCAAATGCACGCTTCTTGAACAGAGACCAACAATCTTCCTCTGATAGACCTCTCAAACGGTATGCAGGAAGTGTGCCCATGATTGATGCTACTCTTTCGAGACGTGTAGTTACAATAATGGAACTTCCTTTAGCACCGCATGTTAATGAATATTTCACTTTATCCCACTTTTCATGATGTTCATTCCATACGTCATCCAACACAAGTAAAAATCTCCTCCCGCATAGTGTGCTTTGTAGGCCGCGTTGCATTGAATCCAAGTCTACAACTTCACATGCACTTCCAGTTGCATTTTCTACAATTGATTTTGTAAGCCTATTTACCTCAAAATCTTCAGATACACAAACCCAAATTCTGACCTCAAAATGCTTCTTTATTCTCTCATCATTGTAGGCCAATTGAGCAAGAGTAGTCTTCCCAAGACCACCTAGGCCAATGATGGGACAGATTGAAATATCTTCTGGATTACTCGCATTGTTTAGTAATAATTCTACCATCCATTCTTTGTCCTCGTCTCTCCCATAGACTTCTGGTTCGATTAGAATGGAGCTAGTTACTCGATTCTCTTCCATTTGAATTCCCATGTCTACAACACCATTTGTCAAATGAAACTTTGACCTTTCTTCCGCAATCTCGTCAAATCTCTCCCTAATCTCTTTTATCTTTTGTGCAATCTTACGACGAAACATAATTCTTTCGAAGTGAAAACAAGATAAGAGAGAGTTGCTTACCTGCTTGGTACGACTCTTGTCTCCGCTCTCCTCTTTTAATCGTAGAACTTCAGTTGCACACTCATCCAAGATGTCATCTGCATCATAAGCCGCATCCTTGAGTTTTGTAAGCCAACCTCGGATCGGCTTATCCTTCATTTGCTTCGCATCTGCATCCTGGAGGACATCTCGAATTGTTGATAATGTGCTGGATAGCTTTTTCATCTCTTTATTGACGCCCCACAATAAACTAACTTCATTTTGGATTAGGGAGTTGAGATTCTCAAAGACGATTTGAAGAACAGCATCAACCATCTTGACTTTGTATCTAAATGATCCGAATGATCAAATTGCTTAGAGAAACTGAGAAGGAAAGGGCCTCTGGATCTCTCTTGGTAGTAGAATTGTTGTATGAGAAGTCTCTCTAATTTCTAAGGAGCTGCCGACGACTGCAAGAGTCAAGATTGTATTATTTTTTATCCACTTTACAGTTGGAAGTTTGACTTGTCAACTGGGGCGTGTGGTTGGGATTGCTTGGTAGAAGGCATCTTTAGCTAAACCAAAGAAAATACCTTCAATTATTAAAGTAGAAGGGTCCCAGTCCTTGAATCATGATAATGATATAGGATTTCATTGTCGTTGGAAAGATTCTCTACCGACAGTCCTGGCTTCCTCCAATCAGGACCGTATAAATTTTGAACCAGCCATTGGATTGGCCTTAAACTAAAAAAAAAAAAAAGTAGACCGACCACAGTATGAGCCACGTGGCACACTCTTAGAGATGGCTGACCGTATGGATGTTTAGCCCAACCCTAGGTGGACCTACAGACCAAAAATTAGCCTGATTAGTGACTTCTAAGCGTTGGATTGGAGTCATTTTCATGGGTTGATTTCATTGAATCTTTTATGAGTTGATTTTTCACATGGATTCGAAAATTATTTGGGGTACTCAAATCCTACGGTTAGAAATCACCAATCATGCTGATTTTTGGTCTGTATGTCCATCCACTCACATCCATACGGTCATAAATAATGTGATAGTCTGAACTCATCAATCTAGACCGTCCAATAGATGGGCCACCACTTATATGGTCTGTTATTCAAAAATCCTCTGATCAATGGATCTTTTACTTACCATTTCCTTGATTACATGTAAATCACATTGTTTCTTCATACCAAAACCTCCAATCCTCTTTAGTGACCTTAAAACACTCCAATGGCCGCCCTCTTATCACTTCTCACAACAAAGGCTAGCTAGCTTAGATTCTTGAAGTGAAAGGTTAGCAAAGGAGAAAATAACCAGACCACACAAACTTCCCATTAATGCAAGGATCATTCGATCAATCAAAGATCGGCCCAATAGTGTTTCTTAACAAGTAATTAACAACATTCAAGACAAGGGGGGCAAGGGTTCTATGTAAAAAAAGCTTTAATTCATTGACAAAAACTGACCATGGATGCTCTGTTGATACTTTAGAATGCAGAGTGGGTGCGCACAAAACAGGAGATGGACAAAAGGTCTTCAAAGAAAAATCAGACTACTCAGAAACCTTGACATTACGAGACATACTTGGACTCTCATGAACCACTAATTTTACATGTTACAAAATGGAAAGGTGAGAATGAAGATAGAAAAATGTTTCTAACACTACTTTTTTAGTTGTTGGGCGGGGAATCTGCAGAACTGCTGTTGCTATATCCGTTGCTTCACCCGCCTCCCATTGACATCACTGCCGTCAAGGATGGCTTCATTCCCATGCCGGCAGACGATTACAGAGTGCTCTCCGACCCTTGCCACATATTCCAAGAGCTCGGTCAGGACAGAGGGGCAACTAGCCTTCAAGTACTCAAAACCATCCGTCTGCATCACCGCTGCAAAAAATAAATAAATAATCAACTATCTCACATCTTTTAATGATATATTCAGAAGAAATTAGGAAAATGAAGAAGCAACTAAAACACCATTAGACCATTTGCAAATAACAACTAACTAGTTCCTAATCATTGAGATGTGGAACTCGGGTGACAACAGACTTTGAACCCAGCAAAGACAGGATTTTCACACGTCAGCTTTGGTGATGGACCAAAAGGGTCCACCCCACTTCCTCACATGCGGCAAGTCTCAGACCACTTGCTCTCTGCCACAAGGCAATAAAGAGGCTTCTTTCACTTTTTTTTTCTATTTAAAAATAAAAAATTCATGGGCTATCTTTAACGTAATTAGTGCAATACATGGTAGGGTAATATGGGCGTGATGTGCCTTCTCGAACAAAAAAGGGTGCTGTCCATGTTGCCAATCCAGATGATAATATACCAGATAACCAGTCCAGATTTGCTGTGTTTGCATCCCACATGGCAAGAAAAACTTGCCTTAACAGGGTACGAATTGTGGTGGAGGAATGCTAGCAAGCAACCCCACAAATGATAAGAAAAATTATATATTTTAATTAAATGGTGTGGTTTTTGAGGCAGTTTTTCTTGTCTTTTGCATCTGTGCAACTCCCTTAGGTGGTTGCTTGCTAGCATCTGACAGCTACCTTTCACCATAATCATATCTGACCTTTTCGGAAACATAATGATAAAAACCTGACTGCAGAATATATTATGAAGTAAATGCATGCAGCAGCTATTTCCTACGACTGAAAACGAACAGCAAAGTGAGAAGAGGTGATATAGAAGATTCTCCACATCGCTAATTGATCCTGATCTGCGATTGTGTTTCAGAGCTGCCTCTTAAAGCCATACCCACATATTTTTGGACACAAAAGTATATTTTCTAACATGTATTGGTTTCAAGCATTCACTTGCTGTGAACCTTCAAGCTTTAATGTCCAACAACTATGTATGTTTCCATTAAGTTTGTTACATTTCCCTTTCCAAAAATTGCCCGCATATAACCTTCTAAACATAACAACGAAGATGGAAAATGAAAGATATAAAGGAACAAATTTACCTCTCAAATTTTCAGGTAATGCAACAAATTTGAGACACACAGCTTTCAACTGGAAACAGTGGTGCTGCTCTGCCAAGGCTAATGTAGTGGCCACGGTGTTTATAGCGACATCCTCGCATAGCTTGGCCTCACAGAGCAACCTGAGCCTCTCGAGTCCATATCGGTCTGCCGCTGCAAGCAGATGCTGCCCCATCAGCGTGGAAGCCCATTTTGTATTTAAACCAGTAAGCTCTTGCATGTTAGGTAGGGCATCCCAATATATGAAATGGAGTAAGGCCTGCAAAATGCACAAACCAGGGAAAAGAAAGAAAAATAAATCAAACTCTTGTGCAAAACTATTCAAACTCATGTGAAAAAGAAACGAAATATTAGTGCAAATTTACACATAAGATGAAGTATCGTTCGGTTTTGAAGGAAGCCAACCGAAACGTATGTAATTTCGTCCTATAGCGAAACCAAAACGAAACAAACGAAGCATTTCGGTTTCAACCGAAACTTTGAACCATGAAAGGTGGTAAGATCACTCTTATCAAGGATACCCTCTCTAGCTTGCCTATTCACTTCTTGCCTTTGTTTACCATGTTGGCTTCAGTAGCTCATAGGCTGGAGAAGGTAATTAGAGACGTTTTGTGGATAGGGAAAGGTGATAATCATAAGTTTCATTTGATAGAATAGAAACGGATTTGTAGGTCGAAGGAGGTAGGAGATCTTGGCTTCAGACAGTTTTGGGATATGAACGTAGCACTTCTTGGAAAGTGGTTGTGGAGAATTGGGGAGGAAATGGAGTCTGTGGTGGATTTTGATAGGGTGTAAGTATGGGGTGAGGAAGTATGGGTGAGATAGTAATTCAATCCTGTCTTCTTATGGAGCTAGTATGTGGAAAGGTATTGTTGGTTCTCGTGAGAAGTTTGAAAAAGGCCTTATTATTAAGTTTGGAAAGGGTGACAATGTTCGATTTTGGGAAGACAAGTGGTGTGTGGACGAGCATCTAAATGAGGCCTATCTTGATTTGTACATATTATATGATTGCCAAGTTGCGATGATTCAGGATTGTGTAGATAGAAGTGGAGGTCTTGTCTCTTGGAATTTCAGCTTTAGAAGGAATATAAATGATTGGGAGATGGATAATCTTGCTTCTCTCCTGCTGAGAGTTGGTGAGAGCCCTACTTTCGATACAGAGTCGAATAAGAGAATTTGGATCACACACAGTTTAACCAAGGTAAAACCAATGTTATCAACCAATGGTAGTTTTTCCATCTCTTCCAACTATTGGATGCAATTATGAAGTTTCCGTTTTGTGTATGACATATACATGCTTGTCTATGTAGAGGTCAACTCGACAGTTTTCATGTGTTCTAAAGCTAAGCAGCCAAGAAGAATTTACACGCAAGCATGCTAATGCTAAATAGATAAAAGTTCAAAAAAATGAAAGAAACTTTACAATCAAAATGTAGAGCACAAACAATTTAACAACCTTAAAAACTGGAGCCTCCATGTCTTCAACCTTTATGCACTGTGTATTTCGATCCTTCATTGGACCAAAAAGTTGTGCCCTGAACACAGGTGACCGAGCTGCAAGAACCAATTTGTGTGCAACAAAGATTTCTCCATCTACTTCAAAATTCACATCAATTCCCTTTCCACTTTCCAAGAGCTGCCCAAAATGCAGACCGATGTTAGAAGGCGGCACTGTTATGGAGTATATCTTGGGACCCTCCGTGAGAGACTTAACAACACCAACACTACAGTGAACCGAGAGGCAATCATCTTTAAGGTAGTCTGATGTCTCTAGAGCAGTTCTTTTGAAAAAACGTTTATAGCCCCTGCAGAATTCAATCAGATCTATTATGATGTGTTTATTATCTATAACCAATTAATTTGCAATCAATGTGAAGCTACTAGCACGCTGCAAAATACCCCAAAAATAAAAACCAGTAGCACATATTATGTTATAAAATGCAAGAAAAATAGAATATTTGACACAAGTCAAAGAAAAGAACATGTAAATCCAGATAAAGTGAATCCATATTTGAGATATATATATACAAATAGGTGAATATGAGCACATTAGAGACACTGTATCCACAGAAATTAGAAAATATTGTTCACTTCTCTCCTTGTTTGATCATATAGCATAGATACACACACTCCATTCACCTCCAGTCCAAAGTTTAAAAAGGCTAGTTTAGGAGCTGAGGTGTTTTGCCTAAAAAAGGCGAGGCATAGCCTCGAGGCGGTACTGAGGCATCAGCCTCATTTTCAAAAATGAAAAAGTGCTTAAAAAATTCTAAAAAAAAATTAGCTATTCTACAAAAATTAGAAGCAACATAACATGTGAAATAAAAAAACTTAAATAAGCATAAAGGTAATTGAGGCTATAACTTTTACCTCAGGAGTGACGTTGTTGGGAATGCCTGACATGGTAGAGTTGCGTATTTGTTTTCATTCCTGTAGTATAAGTGCTCATAATTGGATTATATCCTAGTCTAATTTTTCATTCATATGGTTGATTTTATTTTGTAATTCAGTTAGAAATAATATTATATGAATGTTGTATTTTTGAAATCAGTTATTCCACAACCTAACAGTCCAGATCTTGTTTTGTTTCATTATTGTTTCTTATGCCCCAAGTCTTAGCCATTAGGTTGTTAGCATGTTGTCCAAGCTTTCAATCTATATATGCCTTTGTACATGCTTTCGCTCATCAAGACCTCACGTACTCTTCTCATTTTGTGTTACTATTGTGTTGACATTTTATCCCTGCTACTAGATAATGGCTTGCTAGTTATAGTTTACTTGATTATTTATCTTAATCTTAATTTTAAATTGTTTTTACTCTCTTAAGGACTCTTTATAGTCCTAATTGTCTCTGTACGTCTGTCAGCTGCTCTTGTTTTACCATGGTTCTCAAGCATAGATAAATTCTCATCATGCACATATTATTCTTAATATGCTATACATATTGAGATTATAGATGTTGTGGTATGTATAGATCTAGAAGACAGGGTATTTTAGGGGAAAAAAGGAAATAAGTAAAAAAAAAAAAGGGTCCATAGACTTAAAGTTACTGTGCAAATTGAGGCTTGAGCCTCAGTTGCACCTCGAGGCTATAGCCTCAAGGCGTACACCTCACTGAACTGAGGCTTAAGCCTAAATTATTTATCTTGAGGCTATAGCCTCAAAGGCTATTTTTGGGCACCTTGCCTTGAGGTGCACCTCGAGGCTATAGCCTCAATAGCCTTTTTAAACTATGCTCCAGTCTCCAAAAGCAGATCTACTCTAGTTACAGGCTGACATGTTTGAGACACTTGGAAAAATCTTGATATGCAATTCCAAGTCAGATCTTCTTCCATAAAATTCCCCCTTTCTTGTTATTTCTGAAAAGCTTGTTACAGCCTACAATAATAGGTGAAATCATAAATAAAAATAGTTTCTGGAGAAGCATCTTCCAGCTTAGAACAAGAAGTGTCCTGCTAGGATGTGGGAGAGATTCCTCCCAAATGAGGATGTAATTGACAAATAACGATTTGTCACATACAACAATCGGGAGTGTTGATTCGCCCCGTCATAAATTCCTCATGTGGCAGGGAAGTTCTACACAAAAAATATTTGTGTTTCTTTGCTCTATGAAATGAACATGTTTGATGCTAGTTGTTACATAAACGAAATTTTATAACAGTAGAATCAGCCAACGTTGCAATCCCCCGCCTTCGAAAATTCCACTACACTGTCACTACATCACAAAAATGTCAAACGTACAAAACCTCCCCTTCATCAAACGTCGTGGTTCTATTGTCCCCTCATATTCAAAAAGGCATTTCACCAGACTACATTTTTATAAAGTGCCAAAAGACTACTATGGGCAGACTAACTATCCATTCAAGGCCCATTTTTGCGGTGCTGCTTATTATTTAATAAATTTTACATTTTTGATAACAATTGAACATATTTTTTATATTGGAGGCAGAATGAAGTAAATTCAAATTCTATTCTCCTTAATTTTTCAGTGCTTATAATGGACCATAAGCAATCAAACATGTGATTCATAGGGTTCCAACTTCCAACTGTTGAGCGCTAAAACTCACCAATCGCATCATACCCAGAAATGAAACCATATATAATCAAATTCACCAGAAATTTAGCAAAGTTAGACAATAATTTAAGAGAATTTACAAAACACTCAAGCAGATGAATCTCCTATTACATCTAATTTAATGGCATCAATGTCTCAAAAGAGACTGAAAAGCCACCAAAAAAAAAAAAAAAATCCCCACCAAAAATCTAACCATCACAATCAAAATGCATTAAACCAAAACAAGCCCAGATTAAAACCATCCAAAACCCTAACTTACCACATGCTTCCACGGTATTTAAGCGTGTATGGACCGCTCTCCAGCGTCCTCCCAAAATGGCTGTGCACCTTATGCCTCTCCTTCCCGCTCTGATCCAAAAGAGTCAATTCGAAAAGCGCCCTTACATCGGTCCCCTCGCTCGCAAGCGCGATGAATAGAGACACATACGTTGCATTGTCCTCGGTGCTCTTTCCGTCCGGATAGAAATAGATCGCCCACGCGTACCCACCAACCATGAAATTGTCTGAAGCGATGTACTTCCCGATCCCAATCCCCTTCGACAAAGAGTACCCATTGATCTTGAATTGATGAGAACCGTTGACGGTTTGGGTAAGCGAGGTCGAACTGGTGACCGAAGGAGAGGAAGAAGAAGAGGGTTTGGAGGTTCCTCTGCAAACCCTACCCATGCCCATCCACAACAGATATGGACGTCCTGACTCTTGTGTTTTTCTTTTTCTTGAATTGGGTTGGTTTTTGAAAGAATTGAGTTATCAGGGCCTGTTATTCCCTGAAAGATTGCAAACTGGGTTCCGATCTAGCGTTTCTAAGAGGGAAATGAAATGACAAAATCGAAATGGGTATTTGGATTTCGGATTCTAGGGTTTTGATAACGGCACTTTCTGCTAGATTCGAAATGAGTTTCTAGGGTTTCGTTCGATTTGAAAGAGAGAGAAAGAGAGAGTTAGAGAGTTGATGGCACTTTTGGGACTTAAATATGAACGTGATGTTCGGAATGTTGAGAGAGAGAGAGTGAACAAATTCGCTTTTACGTCGGAAAATTAATTTTAAAAAAATTTAATTTTTAGAAACGAAAAGGATTTCTCCACAGACAGATAAGAGAAGAATTCTTCACCGTCGAGTTTTCTTACATAGATGAGGCTGCGGCCATAGAGTCCACGTATATCTGAACCTCTCTTTTCTCTCCACGTGGCATGTAAAGAACTGCCACGTGGAAATAAGGGGATTTATGATGATGGACCAAAAAATAATTTTGATTAGTGATTTTTAACCTTTGGATCTGGGTACTCAAAACGATGCTTGATTCCCACAGTTAAAAATGTCTCCATGAAAAAGACTCCAATCTAATGGTTAGAAATCACTAATCAGGCTGATTTTTTGTCAGTCGTTCACCTATACATGGGCCGAACATCCATACGGTCAGTTGTCAGCCTGCCATGTGGCTCATACTGTGGTCTGTCGGTCAGCATTGATGATGATGTGGGGTTAAAGTTGTTCCAATTGTGAGTTACGAAAGGAAAAATCTATGATACCGACTTCGGTATCAAAATTTTGATGCTGTTGTCCCTCAATTTGCCACGTAATAGACTTTTTCGGGCCCACTGACTCCATGAATATTTGGCCCACATCTTAGTGGACCCACACACCAAAAATCAGAGTGATTAGCGATTTTTAGCAATTGAATTTGAGCTCTTTTTCATCATGGGCATGGAACCCTTCATAGGCATGTTCATAAAGCCCATGATGAAAAGTGCTCAAATCCTACAGCTAGAAATCACCAATCACGCTGATTTTTGGTGTGTAAATATTCATGCAGTCGGTGGGCCCGAAAGAGTCTACTACGTGGCAAATTGAGGGACTTCAGCATCAAAATTTTGATACCGAAATCGGTATCAAAGAACAGGCGATGCCTCTGCACCGTCAGATAGCCCTGACAATATTGTTTTGAGAAAAATTTTGAATTTCAAAATTTTAAAAAGTGTGATCAGGGTAACGGTACAGAGGCGTCGTTGAGCCAAAGTGGACTTTTGAGTCGTGAGACTACTCTTCTAACAGCTAATAAAGCTAATGAGTAGAGCTTTGCTCAGCAAACAACAATATGAGCCATGTGGCACACTCTCAGAGGACAATGACAGTATGGATGTTTGGTTCATCTCTAGGTGGACCCACATACCAAAAATCAGCCTGATCAGTAATTTCAAATCTTCGGATGGATCTTTGTACCCGAGATAATGCTCAAATTCCACGGTTAAAAATCAAATCAACCCATTAAATCGACTCCAATCCATTGCTTGGAAATCACTAATTAAGTTAAATTTTGGTCTTTAGATCCACTTATGTTAGAAATCTCTATGGATATGCCACATACCTCATATTGTGGTCCGTCAGTCCGTCAGCAAAGTTCTACTCAAACCTAAGCGTCTCTCCATCAAACATGCACCCATGACAACCTTTTTTTTTTAAATTATTCCAAAAATTAAAATTAGAGTCATCAGAGCAAGGTTTCAAGGAGGCGTTTTAACGGTTAAACGGACTGGGGGCGTTACTGCTTAAACCATTTAAACGGCGTTAAAACAGATTGAAACAGCCAGGGGCAAAAATAGAAAAAATAGAATTTAGCGGAATTAAATGGATTTTAATGATTTAACGGAAAAAAACAAAAAAAATGGGGCTGAAATTCAAATTTTGAAATTAAAAAAAAAATATAATTTTATGAATTTTAACAGAATTAAACTGATTTAACGGCCGTTTTTTTTCACAAATTTTTTCCAGAATTTAACGGATGTTTAAACGATTTTAACGGCCGTTAAAACAAAAAAAAAAACAGCCGTTAAATTCAAAAGTGCTAAAACGTGTTTAAACTGTGTTAACAAAAATGGGCTTGACGGCCGTTTTTAAAACCATGGTTTAAACAGTTTTAACGGTAACGCCCCAAGCCCGTTTCCATTAAAACTGTTTAACACTTGAATTTAACGGTCGTTAAAATCGTTTAAACAGCTGTTAAATTCTGAAAATTTTTGTGAAAAGACAACTGTTAATTAAATTTTTTTTTTTTTTGTAATTTTCAATTTTCAAAATTTGATTTTCAGGGCCATTTTTTCTGTTAAATTCTGTTTTTTTTTTTCCATTTTTGCCCCTGACCGTTTCAATCCGTTAAAACGGCTGTTTAAACAGTAATGCCCCCAATCCATTATACCATTAAAACAGCCTCCTTTAAACCTTGTTTAAAAGTATAGGCATCAAAGTTTTTAAAAAAAACTCAAGAAAAAATAAAAATAAAAATTTAGAAAAGTAAAAAGTAGGTCTCTATATTTGAAGCCAAGAATAGAGATATAGTGCCCGACTTTAAATTTGAAGCCGGATGTAGAGCCCAATTGAAATTAGATTTTGCAGAAACATCATCAAACTGTACAAATTTTGTTCAAGGGTGGGATTGCACTAAATTTAAAAGGGTATTTAAAAAATTATTTTTTATTTTTTTAACTTTCAAAGTTGATGGCAAGCGATTCGCCCCCACCCGGCTCCACCAATGCCTATAGGAGGGTAAGTTATCATGCTATATATCCGCTATATTTTTAACTCAAGTTGGTAGTAAATGCCCCCCATGGTACGACCTCGTCACGGTGTGGTATGCGTTTCACATCCTCAACTTCATAAGTTCATTTTTGCTGAACAATGCTTAGCTTTAAGCTAAAATCCAAATCCAAGCTACTTTTTGTATATGTACCCTTAGCCATGGTTTTAAAAACAGCCGTTTAAACGGTTTTAACGGCCGTTTAAACAGTAACACCCCAAGCCCGTTTCCGTTAAAACCGTTTAAACATGTTTTATTGGTTTTAAATAAAACTGCCATTTTTTTTTTTGTTTTAACGGCCATTAAAATCGTTTAAACAGCTGTTAAAATCTAAAAAAATTTGTGAAAAAAACGGCCATTAAATCCGTTTAATTCCGTTAAAATCCGTTTAATTTCTGTTAAATTCTATATTTTTTTTATTCGAATTCCAAAATTTGAATTTCAACGTCATTTTTTCCGTTAATTCCGTTTTTCCTGTTTTTTTTTTTTCATTTTTACCCCTGGCCGTTTCAATCCGTTTTAATGGCCGTTTAAACGGTAACGCCCCCAATCAGTTTAACAGTTAAAACGGCCTCCTTTAAACCTTGCCCTTAACAACTGTTTTTTAACTTTTTGATTGATTTTCTTTTTTCCTTTTTAACATGGTTCTCAGGGAGTTCAGTAGTAACTGACTTTCACATTTCTCTGTTTACCAAGTACTCCTCCTAGAACTTCAGTTTTTATTTTAATTTTGGGTCGGACTCCCGTTGACAGATATAAAATGACAGGATTCTGTACAGGACACAAATATGTGCCACATGGCACACTCTCAGAGGATTCTGACCGTATGGATGTTTGGCCAATCCCTAGGTGGACCTACAAACCAAAATTCAGCATGATTAGTGATTTCTAGACGTTTACTTGGACTTATTTTCATGGGTTGATCTCAACTGTGAGAATTCTAGCAGTATTTGAGGTACAAAAATTCAACACCTAGAAATCACTAATCAGGCTGAATTTTGGTTTGTAGGTCCATCTAGGGATTGGCCAAACATCCATACGGTCAGAATCCTCTAAGAGTGTGCCATGTGGCACATATTGGGGTCTTATACAGAATCCTGTCATTTTAGATCTGTCAACGGAGCCTGACCCATCCCCAAGTCCATACGGCAAACAAGGAGATGTAGGAGTTGGGAAAGTTACCCAACAACGTAGAGTACAGGATTTCTGAATTCAATAATTTATCCTAATTAGCTTCACCCAACCCTCCAACACCGAAACCTTTTGGCCTGGACTTAATTAAAAGCATAGCAGGCCCACGAAAGGAATGATACAGATCGACGGTTGTAATTCTCCGGCTGTATCAAATTTGGCACATAAGGCGTCTTAACTGGGACCCATTCGAATGGTTTTGTTACTTTGTTTACCATACGCATGTGCACGCTTTGTATGACTATGTCGTAGGCTCTCTGTGTCATTTGACAAGGTCGATGATTCTCTCAAGTTAAAATGTGCAAGCACATCTCACATGTTTTTTAACCCGAGTAAAACTTGACTTGACCAGTGACCGCCCACCATATGAACCACGGTTTATATGGTATGTTATTTTTAATCTCATTCTTGCTTTATAGTCTTCTACCAATTCTTCTATAGAAAAAAAAAAGTTTAGAAATGAGTAAAAAGTCATAAACAACCTATAGTTTGGGTAATAGGAGTTAAAAAATTGTTGAAACTTTGAGATATGCAAAGGCTAGATAAGGGAGAAAATGACAACACCATATGGGAGGAAAGAGAAGGGGAAATGTTTTAAGAGGGAGGCAACACAAGAAAAGAGGGAAGAAAGTTTTTAATAAGAAGAGGATGTCCCCTACGGGATTTATATAGTCTTACAAAAGGCTTAGGTTAGCAAGTCAATAAACCCATCACTCTTCACACCCATTCACAAAAAAAAAAAAAAATAGAGAAGAAGAAGAAGAAGAAAGAGGAGGAGGAGGAGGCCACAACAGGTACCTCTCTCTCTCTTAATTCTAGGCTGCCTCGGCAGCCCGCGAGATTAAGTGTGGAATGCCACACTCGGCAGCCTTTAGCAGCTCTCGAGGCCAAGTGTGGAATGCCACATTCAATCGGGCTGCCGATGCAGCCCAGAATAGAGAGAGAGAGAGAGAGAGAGAGAGAGATGTACCTGCTACGGTGGTAGCGGCGATATCCTCCTCCTCTTATTCTTCTTCTACGGTGGTAGCAGCGGCGGCGTCCTCCTCCTCTTCTTTTTCTCCTTCTTCGTTTTTTTTTTTTTTTTTTTAGAGTTTTTTAGTTTTTTTCTTTTTTTTTTATAGGTGTGATGAGTGAAAAAGGAGGGAGGAGGATTTTTAGGTTTACTGAGCGAAAACGGTGGTGCCAATATCCCATCCTTTCTTAATGACTAAAAAGAGTTTCTAAATTTAATAAAAAGTAGATTTCTTTTTTTAAAGTAAGGCTCTTCCTCCATAAAGTGTTCAACAATTTCTACAAATGAGGAAGAGAAAAATATTTTCTCTTTCATTTAGTGGCACTTTGAAATGTTAAAAATGCATTATTACATGTGTTATTTTACTCATAATTTATTCTTATTTGTACATGTAGTAGTCACATAAGTAAATGAGTTACTTGAAAAAAATTGAATATAGCTAGCCTAGCCATCTTCTTTTTAAATGTTAGAAGTATGGTGTATGACACATACATAATCACTTAAATATACATGCAATATTCATATATACTTTAAAACATAAGTAATTAATTAATTAAAATCATGGGTTATACGTATATTCTTAATTAAGTAATTATAAAATTAACATAAGAATGCACATACACGGGCCTCAAAATAGTCCTAAAATAAACCTTATCAAGCCATGTTGGCCCCATATGAAAATCAACCAAAAATCATAATTTTTTAAAAACTTCCCGAAAGTCATATAATCTTCTAGTGATTAAATAAAGTCAAAATAAACATAAAAAATCAAAAATATCTTAATTTATCGAAATAATAAAATTACATTTTCAAGGTTTTATAATTGTGGTGGACAACTGGCCGTGAGATTCCGATGGGTTGACTGCCCATCACCGATGACTAACCTACCAGAGTCTCATGGCCGGCCGACCACCACTCCGGCAAGGAATTTAAAAATCCAATATTAATTTTTTATATTTCTTTTATGAATGTAGAGTTTTATAATTGGTTGCCAAAGTAGTAGTTGGCCAGCCACGAGATTACAGTAGGTTGGTCACTGGTGATGGGCGAAAAATTCATTAGAATCTCGTGGCTGGCCGTCCACCACATTCGTTTGATTTAAGGTTAGGTTTTGGCCTAAGCCCACATGTTCTTGTTTTAAAGATGAAGAAAGATGCAATTTCATAAAAAAATGTTTGTCAATTTGAGTTAACAACTATCTTAGACGATAGACCAGGTCATGAGGGTAAGTCAACTTATTCAAATTGTCAAGGAGAATTGTTGTCCCAAATGCGAATAAACTAATGCCCTCAAAGGAACGTAGATCCAATGCCATCGTCTCAAAATCATTATTTAAATAATTACAATTTTAGAGAGAGAGAGAGCAACTTTCCTACTTCTATTTTGTGTGATTTAAGTTGGACCTTCATTGACCCATGACACACTTTTAAGCCTACTAACCTCTGCCCTCTTAAACATTGGGTCCACCCCACCTGCACAAAAATCAGCTTGATTGGTGATTTCTAGCCATTAGATTCAACCATATTTCTGTATTGATCATGTTAATTTAGTGGCTTAATTTGTACAGCCCATAAGAAATCCTCAGTGGATTGCATGACAACAAGACAATTTATTTTAAGCAAATTTCTTTGGAAGGTCAAGAATCTTAAACATATTTTTAATTAGGTCATGAATGTCATTGGAGTTTTAATTGGGGGGACATTAAATAGACATTCTATTTTCGAATATGGATGTTGACATTGATTTAAGAACCTATAATATAAATTTAATGACTTTTTCTATAACATTTCATGTTAAAAAAAAGCCTATTTATGTTTTATTTCTATACCAAAAAGACTATTTATATACCAATGAGTAAACTAAAGTGTTGCTTCATTTTTCAATAATTACTTTTTTAGAGGTTCTCCTAGGTTATTGAGATAATGGACATCTCTTTTTCTACCTCATGTGGCCCATCTCTATCGATCTCACTTAAAGAGCAATTCATCACTTTGCCCCTAAAGTTGCTCTGCTCTTCTCTCTTTAGAATTTTGCTCGTTGGGATTATCTCATGTTATTTTATTTCTTAGTTTTTTTTTTAACATCCAAAACAATGTAATTGCTCAAAAAAAATTGAATTATTTGACTTATTAGATTGGATATCTTCAATGAGTTACTTATTAAATCAACGGTCTAGATCGGTGGGCATGAATCATGTTACTTAACAAATATGGAACTTCGCACTCTCAATCATGAAAGTTAGAGAGAGGTATCAATAATAGGAGAATTGTGTTCAGAGAGTGAGAAATATTTCAAGACAGTGGTTTTAGGAGAGTGGTCCTATGGATTAGGCATATGTATCATTTTTAGGCTCGATAAATAAATGGGCTGGGCTTAATTTTTCACAAAATTATCTTAGGCTCGGCCTGTTATATTTTTAAAGGGATGAGCTTGAGCCTAAAATGTGTTGTTTGTAATGGGCCGAGCCAATCTTGGGTCAACTAATTGTATCTTGGGTCAGGCTTGGGTAAAACTAGGCCCGGTCTAAGCCCTACCCATTAACACCCCTACATGTAGAAGAGTGAAGGGTATTTTTGAAAAAAAAAATCAAATAAAAAAAATACTTTTACTCTTCGTTGATAATTTTAACAGAGATAAGGGCAATTTCTAAAAAAAAAAGTTATAGAATGTAAACACGTTTACCCTTGAGAATTCCTTTACAAGAGAAAGATAAACGCAATCCAGTGTGAACTTGTCTACTATTTTGCACTACTTTTTCAAAAATACCCTTAAATTATATTTCGAGAAATAATTTTTTCAATGAGCTTTTTAACATCTTCTGGACCGGTTAACATTTAATAGTTTTTTACTAAAATGCCTTTATAGTAAACTATCTTTACATATCTACTCAAAAGCTAAAAGCATTTCCAACTAAGGTCTTCAAAAAAGCATCTTCTTCATATTTGAAGATAGAGACACCCTTTAAACAGTGTTGAACTCCAACCAACCCTGTCTTAAGAAAAAAAAAAAAAATTCAAAAATGACATAAAAGATATTAAAAAGTTTTTCAAAAGGACACAAAAGGTATTAAATTTTTTTTGTAAAAATGTAGATGCTTTTAAAAATCGTACAAAAGGGGATAAAACTTTGATGACCGGGCCCCGTCATCGGCGGCAATGACATGGCTGCAGTTCTTGGCACATGGATTTTGTACGGGAGGACCACCTCGGCCTCACCACACACATACCCAGGTGAGTACTCAAGTGATTTTGCCAAAACACTCACCTGTGTACGTGTGTGGTGAGGCCGAGGTACTCCTGCTGTACAAAATCTACGTGCCGAGAACTACAGCCATGTTAGCGAAGTTTTACTCTACAAAAGGTATCAAAGTTTTATAGAAGTATATAAAAAAGATAAAATGAAAAATTCATAAAGTCAAAAAGTAGGGTCACTATATTTGAAGCCAAGTAGAGAGATAGAGACCCTATCTTCAAATTTGAAGATAGAGATAGAGCCCCCATTGGAGTTGCATTTTACAACTTTATCTTGAAATATGAAGATAGAGACCCTGGGCTGGAGATGCTATCAAATGTTGGCTAAAAAATAATTTTCCTATATATCTCATGTCGTATATGTTAAAGGGCATATTAGGCATTTACTTTTTTTCCTTTTTTTTTTCAAACAAATTCTCTCTTTTTATTTCTTCCCACCATAAGACAACTCTCCACCGCCGTTGAACCATTACTATCGATTGCCATCACCAACAGATAAGTATCTGGATATCTGGTTGGCTCATTCCGACACACCACAAATCAACTTGATTAGTGATTTATAGCCGTTGCAATTTGAAACTTTTTCATGAGAGGCTTCTTAACAAGCCTATGGACAAGTTCTAATCCCATAATTAAATAAATGCTCAAATCTAACGGCTAGAAATCACAAATCAGGTTGACTTTTGGTGTGTTTGTACATCCACCATATGAATATCTCTTTACTTTATGATATAAATGCCCCGCATTTTTTTTAAAAAGCAATTCAATTGATGGGATTTGGTATGATACTTAAAGAGATTGATGATATCCATGAGATTGATATTCAAATATTTTTTTTTGTTAGATAGTGCTGATTTGACCTTCCCACCAATGATCAACCTGATTAGTGATTTATAGCGGGCTGTTCTTTTATACCGACTTCGGTATCAAAATTTTGATTCCGAAGTCCCTCATTTTGCCACGTAGTAGACTCTTTCGGGCCCACTGACTCCATGAATATTTAGCCCACATCTTGGTAGACCCACACACCAAAAATCAGTGTGATTGATGATTTCTAGCCGTAGGATTTGAGCACTTTTCATCATGGGCTTTTTGAACAGGCCTATTAGTTGGTTCCAAGCCCGTGATTAAAAAGTACTCAAATCCAATGGCTAGGAATCACTAATCATACTGATTTTTGGTGTGTGAGTCCACCAAGATGTGGGCCAAATATTCATGGAGTCAGTGGGCCCTAAAAAGTCTACTACGTGGCAAATAGAGGGACTTCGGCATCAAAATTTTGATACGGAAGTCGGTATCATAGATTTTTCCATTTATTGCCATTGCAATTTGAACATTTTTTCATCATTGGCTTCTTGAACACGCTATGGATGAGTTCTAATTCGATCAAGGAAACAAACCCTCAAATCCAAAGATTAGAAATCACCAATCAAGTTGATTTTTGCTGCGTACTTCCACCAATGAATCAACCAAACATGGGTCAGTGAGCTCGAAAGAGTGTGCCATGTGGCATATGTGGTGTTCCGATGTTTTTGTATGCCAATTTTTTTTCGGTTTGGAACCCTGCGTCCGCCCATTTTAGTAGGGCACAACAAGCTGGGCCAGCACCTCCGATAAGTACCATATAAGATGTTCCTAACCATCAATCAACGATCGAGAGAATCCCATAGACTTGTGACGATCCATGCAATGATTGCTATGACCCATTAGTGTGTTGGCCCATTTCTATCCGTTCCTCCACAATGCGCATCCTGATATATTGAGTTGGACGGTAGAGATGGTTAGATACACTAATCCCCATCTTATGCCATATACAATTTATATGAGTAAACCTTCGCGAAGCCGATCACGGCCCACAATACGAGCCACATGGCACACCCTTAGAGGACGCTGACAGTGCGGATGTTTGGCCAGTCCCCGTTGGACTTGCAAACCAAAAATCAGCCTGATTAGTGATTTACAACCTTTCGATCTTTGCACCCAAATAACGCTCAAATTCCTACGGTTAAAATCAACCGATGAAAATAACTTCAATCCCACGCTTAGAAATCACTGATCAGATTTATTTTTGGTTTGTAGGTCCACATAGCGATTGGCCAAACATCCATACGGTCAGCGTCCACTAAAAATGTGCCACGTGTCTCGTATGTAGGCTGTGATCGTCACACGAAGGTTTACTCAATTTATATAACACAATAAATAAATAAATAAAATAAGAAAAAATCTCCAAGAGAGTCCAAGAGTAAAACAACGACACCACCAAAAGAATCCAAAGAACAACAAAGACGTTTTCCGTAACCCGATTATAAATCCCAGCTGGATTCCCGAGGCCGTGGGAACCACATATTTTAGAAGAAAATTCTGGATCAAACTAACAGAAGCCCAATTTCAATTACCGTCTTTTTTCTCTGCCAACCAAATCCCGAAACTTGTAATATTTCTGGTTTCAGAGGATTTTAGAATGGATAAATTCTTGTGATTTTGACCCCCGAAAATTTCAGTTCAGGAATTCGTTTTCTGAAACTGAGTTTCTCTCAGACATGGTTGAGCTTTGCCTAATGGCGTCGTCTTGTTACCATCCTGGGCTATTTCACCAAGAACAGAGCCTATGCAGGGCTTCTAAGGTAATTAATGGTCAACCCCTTTCCTTATTATTTGATTTTATTGGGTTTTGTCAATTGGGTTCTTGATTTTTTGTGTTTGGAATTAGGTTTTCTTGAATTTTTTGTTCTTGTGTTTGGATGGGTGTTTTGATTTTTGTATTGGTTTTTCTGGTTTATTTGAAGTTTGCATGTTTGGGATTTTGATTGGTTTGTTATATACTGAATCTGTAATTATTTTGATAGCTTTTTTTTATCAGTTCTTGGTTCATCTTTTCTGTAATTGTGTTCCAGATCTTAAAACCTGCTTGGAACGCCATATTTGCGCCAAAGAAAAAGATTGTTTTTTGCTAAAAAAATAGCTATTAAAAATATATATTCTGGCACACAAATGGGAATCCAAACAGGTCCTTACACTTATGAGATATTGTTCGGATATCAAGTAGGTACTGGGTTTTTTTTAGTATGCAAGGTTGATCATTTAGAAGTCATTGTTTCTAATTAACTTCTAAATTTTCAGTGCTTAGAGTTTTGGTTTGTGCTCTGTTTGCATTTTGCAATGTGTGTCTTTTTTTTATTTTATATATTAATTATGTAATTAGATTCTTAATTTCACTTGTTTGTCGCTTTTGTTCGATTTTATGTGGTATATCTTTAATTGGGTCTTTAGTTTTTGTAATAATAACTTTTTTTGGTAATTCACTAGCTTGGTTGTTTACTCTCCTTTGTTTTTCAATTATCTCTTGTATATGTTTTTCAAGAGCTTTTCATTGGCTATACAGCTTCCATGGTTCCAGTTGATTTGATCGGATGCCGTGCATGAACTAATTTGTCTTGATGTCCTTGTAACTTTTGCTTATCTTTGGCTGATGCAGGAGTTTCAAACTCTCATACCAAGTCCTGGGACAAGACAAGAGATGATAAGATCAGGTTCTCTTCATCTCAAGCCACATCAGGTTGAAGATCCATGGAAACCCACGGGCCGGTTGATGGAATTTAACCCATCTGTCAATCTTGACTCAGCTACCAGGAGATCCGCGCTTATCGATGTGCAAGGTTCATAGCTTATCATTAGTTATTATGTATAAAAATAGTGTTCAAGTAATTTCTAGCTGCTGCTTCTTATGATTTAAGGATTGACCAGAACTGATAACAGAGAATCTCTTTAAAAGCTTTTATCCTTTTAGGGAAAGCTCAAAGTTTCTTAGAAATAATGAGAATGCTGGTACCTGAAATTATGAGTAGTGATTTTCTAACCTTAATTTCTAGAATGATGAAATCGAAGTACTTGACGGAGATAGTGACCATAAGAAGGGGTACTGATGCCGTGCAGTGCAGGTGGTGTACCCAATTGTATGACCTCGTCATCTGACTGTCAAATTTATTTATTTTTTAGATTATTCCCAGTTTTATTTTTTCTGATCAACCATAAGGCTTAGCAAAAAAAGATCACCCATACGAGTGATGTAGATCGGATGGTTAGGATCATCTGACGGGTCATTTTTTTGCCCTGTGGTGTGCATGTTAGATGGTACCTCTCACCAAATGCTGTCACTTGCTGGGTAGATTGTCTCAATGGTGCACCTGACTACATTAGATTCTACCATCATTAAATTGTAGGAAAGAATGCAAATAATTTCTCCAAAGAACACTTAATTTATTATTATTATTGGTCATAAATTATATGGATTAACTGATCAAAAAAAAATTATATGGATCAAGCGTTTGATAACAATCCTTATTTACTTATAAAAAAATGCATATTTCTTTTTTCTGCTGGTTGTGCCTTCGTGGTTTCAAAATGCTATAGTGATCATTTTTACCCTGTTGTGTTGGCAGCAGACACTCATCCCAACTCAGTGCTCTTCAGCTATGGGATTACTGAACAGTGCACAAGACATGAAAAGATTTTGCAGTTCCTCATGTCCGGATCAATTGAAGCAGAAAAAGATGGGTTGAATTTTTCTCTACTCTCTGATTTGATGGGGCTTCAAACATTGGAAGTGGGCATGCACACACAGTCATTCGTTCCTCAAGATGATGGAGTTTGTCTTTATGATGTTGGGGGTGATGAGTCTCAGCCTTCCCTTATCTACCCGAGGGAATTTTACATCCAGAAGCCTCTCTTGGATATTGTAGGGGAGTTAGCTTGTAGTTCAAAAGTTATGGTTCACCCTGATGGCCGAGTCTTGTTCACAGGGACAGGGGCTGAGATGAAAAATCTACTTTCAGTTGTTGCAGAGTTTTACCTGTCAAAGAACTCGACTAAGTGGAGAAAGCAACCAGTGTTGGTTCCACATTTTACTAGGTATGGATGCTTGAACCGTTGTTTCGTTAAAATTAATTATCAATAGAAGGTGGACACAAATTTCTTGGCTATTCTATGCATGCAAAGGCTGGTAATTCCGAATTTTATGAAAGCCACACTTCTTTGTATTCTCATATTTATTAATGATATCGCTTGGTATGAAAACACATGATGAATCTGCAGTGTCTATCCTTAATCAATTTACACGTCTCACTGACTCATTGAATGAGACTGTTAAGCCATTAAATCTGAAAACCACACCTCTTGGATGGGGCTTGACCCCTAAATAGAGCAAGTGGAAAATTCTAGCTGTCTAACAAGTCACTTTTTTCCTGACCATTAACCTTATTAAACTGCCCAACTTTTAGTTCTAGTTTTGAAGGTTAAGATCTGATTTTGGGCCTATACTCATCCAAGTCATGGTCTACCAATTGAAAGGTCCAAACTGACAATTTGGCGGGCCATGTATCTGGTAGTTGGTGCAGGGGGCAGGTTCAATTTAGTATGTGTTCTCTATTTAATTGCCTTATTCATTTTATTGCACTAGAACTTTATCATTCTTGGTTGCAGTTTCATTTATTAACATGGAATCAAAGTAGAAGTTGGGTTACTTTGCAGATTTCTCATTCTTTCTTGGAGGGGTGGATGAGAAGAAGCTGGTGTCTCTGCTTGTGCTGAACTTGTGGCAAACATGCAGAGGGGGTCTGGGGCCCAGCATCTGATGGGTTTCCACCTCAAAAGACTTTCTGGGTAAAAAATCAACCTGATTGGATGTTTGTACATCCAATCTATTGACATTTTTGTGGACCACTTATCAAACATGTTCGTACTGTCCATAAGAATCCAATAGATTAGATGGTTTTATCAGATAATTTGGCTTTTAGCTGAAAGAAGTCGTGGGAATAATAAAAATTAAGAAGTGCTTATGGATCTCTTATTTTTCTGAATTATGTATTTTTAGAAATTTTTGTACATATATCACTGTGGCCAGCTTTTATTTTTACTGTTAAAGTTCAGTAAAATTTAGCTGATGAATATTCTTTTCTGAATTATCATGACTGCCATTTTACAAAATCACCTGACTTGGCCATCATTCTATTGGACAGACTTGATACAAGTGAATCACAAGTGAATGTCCATATATCTTCTTTGAAGCTAGAAACTGTGACGGTCGCTCCTCTAAAGAGGTGAGTGTTACTTGAGAGTTACATAATGGAAGTTAATTTTGTTGTTATTTACCATTAGACGTATGTATGTATCATGCATGTGGTTTCTTTTCTTTGTATCATTTATAAGTATATAATGAGAAATATATGATGTTCCTGGCCGTCATCATCAATGGATCCTACCCTCCATCATATTGTATATGTGGCAAGCTGAGTCGTGGATCCAGGCCCTTTAATCGGTGGCAACCTCTTGACTGGAAAATAACCTAAAATATCAGACTGACTGCACACTGCCTGATTTTGTGCCTTTGAACTGTCTCATTTATGAACTTCTATCCCATACTATTAGTCTTATGTTTGTCTCTTCAAGTTCTAAATCTAGATAAGATGGTAAGATCTCTGGTCAGATTCACTTTAGTTACCACATATCATATATATGGATGTGTGGAGAATAGTGATTTTGGGTTTTTCCTTGTCCAACACATGCTTTATTTATATTGATAGCTGTAGAATATTATCATTCTTCCCTTCAATTTCCTTTCCAATTTCTGACTATTTTTCGACATTCCAGCCCTGAGAAAATCAAGCTGAAGCCATTGCCAAAGAAGAAAAACAGTAGGAAAGCAGGAAGGGAGAGAGATCTCTATACGAGGAACTATTTCCATGCATGCGAGAGCCTTCTATCCCTAATCCTAAACAAGAGACGGGGGAAGGTGGCAATGCTGTCCCTGAAGAAATCCGGCCCTGAACTATCCCAGTTTCTGACCCAGTTCTCTGCTGGGATAGCCGGGACTGGCCTTGCTGTTCTCTTCTCCGTTGTATGTAAGGTTGCAGCTGGGAGTGCACCTTTCTGTGCGTCCAAGTTGCTGAATACGGGGTTCGGGTTTGGGCTGGTTTGGCTTTCATGGGCAGTGAACAGACTGAGGGATACAATCGTCTATATCAGCAAGAATTCTAGCAAGTTGGGGTTGAAGGAGGAGGAGCTTATGAGGAGAGTGGACAGAAGTGTGAATGATATTTTCTTCAGGGCTGCAACTTTAATGGCAGTGGCAGTAATGAGGTTTGCATGAGCAAAGAAGGTAAAAAGATACTTTGAAGGAAGATGGAGTATGTAGTCTTCTTCCTTCTAAACTTTTGAAGAGTTAGAAAATCCCAAGGGTTGGGATAGCTGTTCAGGCTAAGTTTTGTGGCAGTGGATGTGATTGTCATGGAGTGTTAAAGTCTTAGGTAGGATGGGGGTACATGTTTCTGTACTCTTTAACCAAGAGCTTGTAAAAAAGTACAATGAAGCCTTGTACATGGATGTCTAACTATTGGTTATTACTGCTTTTTTTTTTTTTGGTAATTTGCTTGTTTGTTTCTCTTTAGGAAAATATATGTGGGGGACGCAGAACTGCAGACAGCAGAAAGATTATGTGACGGAAAATTAACAGTGCAGATCAATGGCTTAAAGCATGAGGCATGTGTAAATCTTACGAGTAGAACTTTTTAAATAAATAATAAGATAAGTTTGTTGGGGGTAGAAGGGACAAAGACAAATAAACAAGATGCAATCAACCACACAACATAGATTTACGTGGCTCCCTCTAGATTGAGGTACGTCCATGGATCAACACCGATTCACTAAGCTCTAAGGCAAAAGGAACGCAACACACATACAAGGTTCACTATAGAACTCTCACAGCCTCCTACAACTCTCTAGATGTTCTCTGTTTTCTCTCATCAATACGAGATATAAATACCTCCTCAAGACGTAACTAAGATTTCTGTGAAAGTACGGAAACACCTCCGTCCAAAATCGGCCCAAGAAAAACCCTAATGAAATAATGCTTCGTCGGTCCAATCGATTGACCATTCTCCAATCGATTGGAGTTGAAGGTCCAATCCTCCAATCGATTGGACTCCCCTAGTCTCCATATCTAACAAAGTTTAGTAAAATGAAAAATATAAAAAATTAAACAAAGAAATTCTAATTTGAACTTGAAAATAGATTTTTTGTTGCCCAATGATAATTTATTAATATTAACTAAGGGTTAGGTGAAGATATAGAAGTAGTCCCAATACGTGACTAAACGAGGAAAAGTTGATTAAGATGGTTTGATCATGTATTAATGACAACACAAGTAAAAAAGAAATGTGCAAGTCGAAGGGCCTAAAAGGGCAAGGGCATAAGGAAGACTGAGCAAGGTTTTGATGTGAGGTTTTAAAAAAACTTGCCTCGATGAAAAAGATGGCTTTGCTTACAATTAAAAAAGAAGAAGAAGAAGAAAAAAACAAGAGAAGATATGGCTTCAACAAGATTGAAAGGAGAAATAAGATTCATGTGGCTGACTACGTACTGTTGTGAAAAGGCGACGATGATGAACTAAGGGTTACAGTGAGCACGCTCGTAAGAATGAAACTCAAAAGAATTGATGTGCCCGCACAAGCGGTGGAGCATGTGGTTTAATTCAAAACCCGCCTTCACCGAGTTACTGATCAGTGTGCTTTAACCTATCAAAATGGTGGGCCAAGCCGAAAAGAAAACCCTCTAGCATGCATAGTACCATAGTATTCCTCCTCTGATATTTTGATGGTAAGCACATAACTATCAATTTTTAACAGCACAGAATGGGTCAATACAATGGACACCCCCATACTCAAAATGGTGGGACCCACAAATCCTATTGGTTCATAACACAAGTAAGACTTCAAAGAGACAGCACATACCTACTTAAGATCATTCTATCAGTGCAACTTTTAAGTTATCAACGGTCCAGATCGATGGGCATGTATGATCAATGACGCAGTTGGATTGGAAACTATCTTAAGTGATGACGCCCTTTCAAAATTAATCCCAATTACTCCAAGTTGTTCTCTAATGGAAAAGAAGACTTTCTGTAATCATTATTAATTAAGAGCAATTTGGCACAAAGTCAATGCAAGACAAATTCAAGCAATCCCTCTAACTGCCCATTAACACATAATAATAATAATAATAATAATAGTTGAAGAATTCTTAAGTGAGGGATTATGGTTGAAACCAAGGTTTAAAAGGGGCCGTTCTAACGGACTGGGGGTGTTACCATTTTTTCTGTTATAACGGATTGTAATGCACAGGGGCAAAAAAGAAAAATAACGGCACCAAAATTCAAATTTTCAATAAAATTTATAACTGAAAATAACGGGCGTTTTTTAACAAACAGTCATTTTTTCTGAGCGTTAAAACAGTATATAGCGTAACTGGGAAGGTCGGAATCCATTATAACAGCCGTTATAACGAATATAACGGCTACTTTTAAACCATGGTTGAAACATATCTATTGGGGGCATTATTGTCATTTCCAAAATTGATATGTTGAATTAAAAGAGAAAAGGCAAAACAAACAGAAAAGTTCACGTCTTTCAGTTTGAGCAAAAGAGGCTTTTTTGGGTCTGTCTGATGATCAAACAAGATTTAAAGACCCCATTTTTTGGTGGGTAAGAGGGCCCACACTTTAGTAGAAAAAGAGGAAGAAACACTACAGAAACAGCAAGGGAAGCCATTGCCCAAGTTAAAAGGAGAACAAACAACACAACAACAGCAAACAAACTCTTCACAAAAAACAGCTAAAGTAGAGCCTCTTAACGTTACTCTTCCTCCTCATTCCATGCCACAAACGTGCTCCCTAAAATCTCAGGTTTATAGAATTTGGAGCACTGTTTCTGCAAAATCCTGAAAAACTTAGATGTGATTCTGCAGCTCTTTCTTCAATCCAACTGATTTCCTTATTTGAACCCAAGAATCAATTTTCCTACTAATCCCAGTTTCAAAAGTTCTACCAGTTACTCACAGTTAAGTAGCTGGTGAAACCCAGTAAAATGGACCATGGGAGTCCACAGTTGATAGAAGGTGATGGAAGCATTCGGTTGCAGATTGCTGAACACAAGCATCCCAGCAACAACTGCGGTTCCGACACGATATTGGAATCACAGGGAGAAGCTACTGACCCAATTGGGAAGCTGGTTGCGGGGAGATCGACCATTCATGCACCAGAAAAGAAGCTGACATTGTTCGCTCTTCGGCTTGCGGTTCTTGAGAAAATGGCCAGTGGCCTAGGGACCCTTGGGTTCATCTGGGCTACGGTCGTTCTCCTAGGTGGCTTCGCCATTACGCTAGAGAAAACTGATTTTTGGTTCATCACCACTATACTTTTGATTGAAGGAACCAGAATTTTCAGCAGGAGCCATGAGCTCGAATGGCAACACCGAGCCACGTGCTCACTCACGGATGCTGGCATGAAGAGTTTCCGGGCACTGAAATCCAGCTCCAGTTTCCTCCTTCGAATACTCAAGGCAATTTTCCAGCCGATTTCTACAGCCAACGTAAACTACCTTGATCGACAACTTACCAAGAGTACCCTCATAGCAAGACTCAGCGCTAAAGATTGCCAAAAAATGCCAACACGAACATGGACAACATCAGATGTCCTGCTGCTTCCATATGGAAGATGGGTTTTCCTGTCAAGAAACATCAGTAAGTTCCTCTATTACCTTCAGCTGTTATCGGCCTCAGCCTGTATAACGCTCTCGCTGATCAGGCTTATCCGGCAGGACTTTGGTGAGGACAGCAAAGATTCTGACAAAAGGAACCGGAAATCTGCTCTCAGTATTTTCTATGCATTGGCCTTAGCAGAAGCAACGTTGTTTCTGTTAGAGAAAGCATATTGGGAGTGGAAACTCTACTGTAAAATTTTGGAAGAAGTGAACAAGG
Source organism: Euptelea pleiosperma (assembly GCA_035048495.1). NCBI lineage: Eukaryota > Viridiplantae > Streptophyta > Magnoliopsida > Ranunculales > Eupteleaceae > Euptelea > Euptelea pleiosperma. Next base: position 31,421,499 of record CM068546.1, read on the forward strand.
AGTGCGAGTTCGGACCTACCGGCATGGTTTCAATCAAAAGGTTCTTCTATGATACCTATTCAAGATGCGTCAACGGAAGCATTTTTGATGGCTTGAAAATGGATCTGGTATCTTTTGCTATGGACCTCTTGGCTTCCGACTCATGTGATGAGCAGCTCATTGGAACTCGGATTCTTCAAAATTTTGCAACAAATGAGCAGTTTTCCGATGATACGCTCCAGAAGATCGGCGTATCTCTATCTGTAATGGAAAGATTGGTTGAGATGTTGAATTGGAAGGACCCACGAGATGAAGAGATCAGGAAATCAGCTGCGGAAATATTGTCGAAACTTGCTGGGAAAAAGCAGAATTCCCTCCGGGTTGCTGGAATTCCTGGTGCAATGGAATCAATATCATCACTGCTTTCTGCTGACCGGAGCTACAATGGTGCAGCCGATGAAATCTGCCAGAATAATGTCATCTGTGACAGAGAAAATTACGAATTCTCGGCCTTTAATCACTTGGGTCTTCTTATTCTAAAAAAACTTGCCCTTGACCACGATAACTGTGGAAAGATTGGGACTACAAGAGGCCTCCTACCAAAAATTATTGATTTCACACATGCTGAAGAGAGGCTGTTAAGAGATGATCATGTGACAGGATCCCAAATTCTGACAGTGAAGCGATCACTGCAAGTGGTGAAGATGCTGGCGAGCACGACAGGTAGAACTGGAAAAATTCTCCGACAAGAGATTTCAGAGATTGTTTTCACAATCAGCAACATCAGAAAAATTCTACAGTATGGCGAGAACCACCCAAAGCTGCAAAAACTGGGAATTGAAATTTTAACTAGGTTGGCAATGGAAGAGGACGCAACAGAGAGGATCGGAAGCACAGGTGGGATTCTTAAGGAACTCTTCCGCATTTTCTTTAAGTGGGAAATGCCGGAAAGTCAGAATCATGTGAAAGTTGCAGCTGGAGAAGCACTTGCCATGCTGGCATTGAAATGCGAGATAAACTGTCATCGGATTTTGAAACTGGAGGTGATGGCAAAGCTTGTTGCAGCACTGGAGGATCGGGGGCTTCGCGTAACTGCAGCAAGAATTTTAAGGAACTTGTGCAGCTACAGTGGACCTGATTGCTTCGTCCAGTTCAAGGGAGTAACTGCTGCTGCACCTACTGTAAGTTCACTTTAATTGTAATTTTGCAATCCCCAAGTTTCTTCGCATTCTAAAATTGAAGAATCATTTTAGCTACTAGATAAAAAAAAGATTTTTTTTCTCATACCTGAACTCTCAAACATTACAGGTAGGAAATCCTTAGTCTTTCTTTTTTGCTGACAGGTGCTCAAGGCAATAATGTCAGAAACGAACAAATTACAGGAAGTAATGCTTGGGCTTGCAGCACAGATTTTCAGATTCTCGACTTCTAATGAATCAGGCATCATGTTTGAACATACTGACATTAAAGAGACTGAATTAGCAACGAAACTAGTCCAGATTCTTAAGGACTACCACTACCCACCAATCAATGTTCCAAGAATAAGGAGGTTTGCAATTGAACTGGCAATTTGGATGATGAGGAAGAGAGAAAAAAACATTCATGTTTTCAAGGATCTTGGACTGGAGAAGGAGCTTGAGAGTGTTACAGAGACCACATCGCAGTTGGAGAGCTTTCATGCTTTCTCTGGTACTATTGGACTGATCCGACACAGCTCATCAATCCACTCGCTTGTTGACACAGCACAAGCGTTGCTAGCCAATAGGTTAAATCCAGCAACACAATAATGAATTTGCTTGATATATCCATTAAAGAAAATGTTCTAAAGATGTGTGTAAAGCATTCTTTTTTGGGAATTTTCGTAATACCTCCTTGCTTTTAAATTTTGATTTGCAACTCCATCTTCCCCCTTCCCCACCTGACTTTTAAGAAGTTCAATATACCCCCTTGACCGGGTGCCTCCGTTATTGAGTAACAGTCATACAGACCATCATCATGTGAGCATTACTGAAATAACCAAATCACCATGCTTGCCAGTGATTCCATTGCTCAAGGAGGAGCATTTAGGGTATTATAACAAATAATCGGCATTTCTAGAAGAAAGTAGCGTGATGGAGGTCATGTTTGAGTTTTAGTCGATGACGAGCTACAGTGGATTTTCATATGTAGGTTATCTTTGCATTTGAAAATCTTAATTATATTTCTTAATGATGCGGTTATGGAAAGCAACCAAAATAGAATTCTAAAATCAGATTATCTTTGTGTGTGGAAACGTTTAGATTTTGTAATTCATCGGTTATGGAAACAAACGTTTAGAACTTGTGTAGCTACAGTGGATTTTCATATACAAGTTATCTTTGCATATGAAAATCTTAATTATATTTCTTAATGATGCGGTTATGGAAAGCAACTAAAATGAAATTCTAAAATCAGAATACCTTTATGTGTGGAAACGTTTAGATTTTGTAATTCATCGGTTATGGAAACAAACTACACTGGTTTTCTTAATGCATCGATTAGGAAGAGAGAACAGTCGTAATTAATGTATTGGTTTTGGAAACAAACTAAAATGTATTTATTAATGCATCGGTTATAGAAATTACCAACTACATTGATTTTCTTAATGCATCATTTAGGAAGAGAGAACGGTCGTAATTAATGCATTGGTTTTAGAAAGAAACCAAAATGGATTTCTTAATGCATCGATTGGAAATTTAGTAATTAATGAATGAAATAAGGAGATGGAGAGTAGGATTGGAAAGAGAAGACGTTTTGGAATTAATTGGAGATGTGAGAGAATTTGAGAATTAGGCCCTGCTTGGTATCCAGTAAATATTTGTAGGATGCAAATATTTACCTCTACAAACATTTGCTTTGTTAATGTTTACAGCTTCAAACATTTTCTGTTGCTTGGTATTAACTCGTAAAATCAGCTGCAAATACTTTCCACCACTTGGGTGGAGGGTGCAATGCAAATATTTTTTGAGTATTTGATGAATCCAAAATAGGAGATGGAGATTACCTACGAACAATGTCAATGAATTGGATGATCACAACCAATCAAACAACGGAACAAGTGGATGAGAATCATGAGATGGTCTAGGCAAGTTGATTTTGGGCGGGAACCCAATGATTAGGTGGTCCGAGTAGAACTTTGCTCACCACCTACAATTTGAGTACGGGGAATACTTTAGAGAGACACTGACCGTATGGATGTTTGGCCAATCCCTAAGTGGACCTACAAACTAAAAATCAACCTGATTAGTGATTTCAAACCTTTGGATCTTTGTACCTCAAATAATGCCAAATTCCACTGTTAAAAATCAACCAATGAAAATGGCTACAATACAACTTTTAGAACTCACTATCATGTTATCTTTTGGTCTAGATGTCTATCACCGAGTATAACTTTGCTGACCCTCCACAATGATTGCCCCCTATAACCAACCGCAATATGAGCCAGGTGGCACATTTGTGGAGGATGCTGACCGTATGGATGTTTGGCAAATCCCTAAGTGGATCGACAAATCAAAAATCAACCTGATTAATGGATTTCATGGATTGATTTTAACCGTTTAATTTAAGCATTATTGACCATTATTTGGGTACTAGTATCCAAAGATGGGTCAAGCTCGAGGGACACCCATTTTGGCGTACCCACATAAAAGATGAATCAATGGCTGATTTTTGGTGAGGAGGATCTCTATGGTGATGAGATTATCCTCACAAAAATTCAAATCATTATGATATTCATAGACTAGTTTAGAAGCTGAAGAATTATGGACGATCGATTCTTACCATGTAACTTGAAAACCCACTTTTGATGGGGTTAGAAATTCAGAATGGGCTGATTTTTTTGTTGGGGTGATCTATATGGTGAGGAGATCATCCGCACCAAAAATCAGCCATTGATTCATCTTCTATGTGGGTGCACTAAAATGGGTGTAAAAAATGGGGGTTCCCCGAGCCCGACCCTCCAAAGATTTGAAATCACTAATTAGGCTGATTTTTGGTTTGTAGACCCATCTAGGGATTGACCAAACCATGGTTTAAAAAATGGCCGTTATAACTGATTTAGACCTGTCCCGTTACGTTATGAACTGTTAAAACGTTTTAAAAATAACGGCTGTTATTTTTCATTATTTTTCCATTTTAAAGAAAATAACGACCATTATTTTCTCAATTTTTTTGTGAAAAAAACGTCTGTTATTTTTTGTTTTTGAAAATTAAAATTGAAATTTCAAAATTTGAATTTTAGCGCCATTTTTTCAGTTATTTATGTTATTTTCTCATTGTTTTTTGTTTTTATCCCTGTGCGTTACAATTCGTTATAACGGAAAAATGATAACACCCCCAGTCCGTTATACCATTATAACGGCCCCCTTTAAAACTTGGACCAAACATCCATACGATCAACGTCTTCTAAACGTATACCACCTGGCACATATTGTGGGCAGTCACCACGGGTGGTGAGTGAATTTTACTCTTCATCTAGGGGCCAAATATTATATATATTTCAAAGAAGTTCAAGCCAAAAAGTAAATGTTTGCCGCTATTTTTGGCTGCAAACATTAGCAACTCAAATCGTAAAAAATATGGACTCACGAAAAATATTTATCTACATAAATAATTGTGAGGTGCAACCAAGCACCTAGAAATGTAAAAAACATGTTGCAGATGTTTGCAAACAAATATTTGCGGCGATACCAAGCAGGGCCTTAATGAAGAAATTAAAAAGGAGAGGGAAAGAGGGATGTTTTGTGTATGAGTATTTTTGGGATAAACTAAAAAGCTGGAGAAAGCGTCACTCAGCAGGGTCGAGCTTTAGTATAGATAATAGATTACTCTTTTTTTTTTTTTTTTTTTTGTAATTTGCTTGTTTGTTTCTCTTTAGGAAAATATATGTGGGGGTGCGAAACTGCAGATCGCAGAAAGATTATTTGAAGGAAAATTAACAGTGCTGATCAATGGCTTAAAGCATGAGGCATGTGTAAATCTTACGAGTAGACCTTTTTAAATAAATAATAAGATAAGTTTGTGGGGGAAGAAAGGACAAAGACAAATAAACAAGATGCAATCACCCACACAACATAGATTTACGTGGCTCCCTCTAGATTGAGGTACGTCCACGGGTCAACACCGATTCACTATGCTCTAAGGCAAAAGGAACGCAACACACATACAAGGTTCACTATAGAACTTTCACAGCCTCCTACAACTCTCTAGATGTTCTCTCTTTTTTCTCTCATCAATACGAGATATAAATACCTCCTCAAGACGTAATTAAGATTTCTATTAAAGTACGGAAACACCTCCGCCAAAAATCAGCCCGAGAAAAGCCCTAATAAAATAATGCTCCGTCGGTCCAATCGATTGGACTCCCCCAATCTCCATATCTAACAAAGTTTAGTAAAATGAAAAATATGTTAAACAAAGAAATTCTAATTTGAACTTGAAAATAGATTTTTTGTTGCCCAATAATAATTTATTAATATTAACTAAGGGTTAGGTGAAGATATAGGAGTAGTCCCAATAAGTGACTAAATGAGAAAAAGTTGATTAAGATGGTTTGGTTATGTATTAATGACAACACGAGTAAGAAGAAATGTGCAAGTCAAAGGGCCTAAAAGGGCGAGGGCATAAGGAAGACCATAACAGTCGTAGAGCAAGGTTTTGGTATATGATATTTTAAAAAAAACTTGCCTCAATGAAAAAGATGGCTTTGCTTACAATTAAAAAAAAGAAGAAGAAGAAGAAGAAGAAAGAAACAAGAGAAGAGATGGCTTCAGACAAGATTGAATGGAGAAATAAGATTCATGTAGCTGACTACGTAATGTTGTGAAAAGGCGATGATGATGAACTAAGGGTTGTAGTGAGTACGTTCGTAAGAATGAAACTCGAAAGAATTGATGCGCCCGCACAAGCGGTGGAGCATGTTGTTTAATTCGATGACCTAGACATTAAGCATACGTCATTTCTTTTTAGCATTTTAATGAATGAGACGTATGCCTCGTAAGCTTTTAGGTTGGTGAAGAATCGTCTGCAGCTAGCCTTGTAAATCTGATTGACTGGGTCTCACGTAAGGAACCTCTTAGGGATAATCTTCAGTTGACTTTGACTAAATAAATAAGTTTGAATTTAAGAACAATATATTTTAAAGCACAACTTGTTAGATGGCTAATTAAAACTAGGGCATATCAACTTGTTATACAACTTACTGGCATTTCGTCCTTACACATTAGATTGGAAAAAACTAGGGCCATATGATGATGTTGATGGGCCACAATCTAACGGTTATGCGATGGCTAGTTAAAAGGTCTTTATCTATTTAAAGTGTTGATGATCATACAAACCATAATGAGAATCCACATTGGCCCACATACTGATTTGATCATATGAAACCTCTTTTTTCCTATTTCTTGTTAAATAAATCTACTTTATTTTATTTTGTTAATCCTTAGAACTAATATCAAACTGTCGTGTAATTGTAACGGCTGTAACCGATGGCTGACCGCTGCTCTTCTTGCGTCAGTTACAATATAGCCATCAATATTATAACGTCCCAATCAAGGGCTATATATATATACACCCGTACGATGAGAATTACATCTTATTCACAACACATCAAACGAGGACCAAGGACTTTGGTACGTTTCCCGTACATGCCGTAATGGACCAATTGGAGGCCTTTGCCTTCCCATATTAAATAACTATATGATTCACATGGAATCAAATGACATCACAACAATAAACTTAGAAGGTGCCAAAAGCTTGCTCAGTTGGTAAAGTTTTTGGGTGATGATACCATAGACCTGGGTTCAAAACCTGCCTTCACCGAGTTACTGATCAGTGTGCTTTAACCTATCATGTGGACCAGTGGATGGGCCAGGATGAAGCCTAAAAGGAAACCCTCTAGTATGCATACTACCATAGTGTTCCTCCTTCGATATTTTGATGGTAAGCACATAACTATCAATTTTTAACAGCACAGAATGGGTCAATGCAATGGACACCCCCATACTCAAAATGGTGGGACCTACAAATCCTATTGGTTAATAACACAAGAAGATCCTCCGTACTCTAAGTATCTGATCAATGCTTGCAAGGCACAACAAACTAAGAATGCCACCAACACAATAAGACTTCAAAGAGACTGCAAATACCCACTTCCCAATTGGTTTAATGGTTAAGATCATTCTATCAGTGCAACTTTTAAGTTATCAACGGTCCAGATCAATGGGCATGTATGTATGAACAATGACGCAGATGGATTGGAAAATATCTCAAGTGATGACACCCTTTCAAAATTATCCCAATTATGCCAAGTTGTTCTCTAATGGGATAAGAAAACTTTCTGTAATCATTATTAATTAAGAGCAATTTGACAAAGTCAATGCAAGACAAATTCAAGCAATCCCTCTAAATGCCCATTACCACATAATAATAATAATAATAGTTGAAGAATTCTTAAGTGAGGGATTATGGTTGAAACCAAGGTTTATAAGAGGCCGTTATAACGGTATAATGGACTGGGGGCGTTATCGTTTTTTCCGTTATAACGGATTGTAATGCACGGGCAAAAACGAAAAATAATAGCGCCAAATTTTCAATAAAATTTATAATGGAAAATAACAGTCGTTTTTTAGCGCAGTCTTTTTTCTGAGCATTAAAACAGTATATAGCATAACTGGGGAGGTCCGAATCCATTATAACCGCCGTTATAACGAATATAACGGCTACTTTTAAACCATGGGTTGAAAGTTGAAATATATCTATTGGGGGCATTATTGTCATTTCCAAAATTGATAGGTTGAATTAAAAGAGAAAAGGCAAAACAAACAGGAAAGTTCATGTCTTTCAGTTTGAGCAAAAGAGGCTTTATCGGGTCTTTGTCTGATGATCAAATAAGATTTAAAGACCCTACATTTTTTGGTGGGTAAGAGGGCCCACACTTGAAGGAAAAAAAACCAAGTAGAAACAGAGGAAGAAACTCCACAGAAACAGCAAGAGAAGCCATTGCCCAAGTTAAAAGGAGAACAAAGAACACAACAGCAAACAAAATCTTCACAAAAAAACTCCTAAAGTAGAGCCTCTTACCGTCATTCCATGCCATAAACGTGTTCCCCTAACCTCATCTTCCTCTTGTTTACCATCTACAGAACAAAACTTCCCAGTAAACATTCTCAGGTTTATAGAATTTGGAGCTGTGTTTCTGCAAAATCTCATGCAGCCATCAGCAACACATCCTGAAAACCCACTGCAATCTGGCAGAGATATGATATCTGCAGCTCTTTCTTCAATCCAACTGATTTCCTTATTTGAACCCAAGAATCAATTTTCCTACTAATCCCAGTTTCAAAAGTTCTACCAGTTACTCACAGTTAAGAAGCTGGTGAAAACCCAGTAAAATGGACCAGGGGAGTCCACAGTTGATAGAAGGTGATGGAAGCATTCGGTTGCAGATTGCTGAACACAAGCATCCCAGCAACAACTGGGGTTCCGACACGATATTGGAATCACAGGGAGAAGCTACTGACCCAATTGGGAAGCGGGTTGCGGGGAGATCGACCATTCATGCACCAGAAACGAAGCTGACATTGTTCGTTCTTCGGCTTGCGGTTCTTGAGAAAATGGCCAGTGGCCTAGGGACCCTTGGGTTCATCTGGGCTACGGTCGTTCTCCTAGGTGGCTTCGCCATTACGCTAGAGAAAACTGATTTTTGGTTCATCACCACTATACTTTCGATTGAAGGAACCAGAATTTTCAGCAGGAGCCATGAGCTCGAATGGCAACACCGAGCCACGTGCTCACTCACGGATGCTGGCATGAATAGTTTCCAGGCACTGAAATCCAGCTCCAGTTTCCTCCTTCGAACAGTCAAGGCAATTTTCCAGCCGATTTCTACAGCCAACGTAAGCTACCTTGATCGACAACTTACCAAGAGTACCCACATAGCAAGACTCAGCTCTCAAGATTGCCAAAAAATGCCAACACGAACATGGACAACATCAGATGTCCTGCTGCTTCCATATGGAAGATGGGTTTTCCTGTCAAGAAACATCAGTAAGTTCCTCTATTACCTTCAGCTGTTATCGGCCTCAGCCTGTATAACGCTCTCGCTGATCAGGCTTATCCGGCAGGACTTTGGTGAGGACAGCAAAGATTCTGACAAAAGGAACCGGAAATCTGCTCTCAGTATTTTCTATGCATTGGCCTTAGCAGAAGCAACGTTGTTTCTGTTAGAGAAAGCATATTGGGAGTGGAAACTCTACTGTAAAATTTTGCAAGAAGTGAACAAGGAGTGCGAGTTCAGACCTACCGGCATGGTTTCAATCAAAAGGTTCTTCTATGATACCTATTCAAGATGCGTCAACAGAAGCATTTTTGATGGCTTGAAAATGGATCTGGTGTCTTTTGCTATGGACCTCTTGGCTTCCGACTCATGTGATGAGCAGCTCATTGGAACTCGGATTCTTCAAAAATTTGCAACAAATGAGCAGTTTTCCGGTGATACACTCCAAAAGATCGGCGCATCTCTATCTGTAATGGAAAGATTGGTTGAGATGTTGAATTGGAAGGACCCACGAGATGAAGAGATCAGGAAATCAGCTGCAGAAATATTGTCGAAACTTGCTGGGAAAAGGCAGAATTCCCTTCGGGTTGCTGGAATTCCTGGTGCAATGGAATCAATATCATCACTGCTTTCTGCTGACCGGAGCTACAATGGTGCAGCCGATGAAATCTGCCAGAATAATGTCATCTGTGACAGAGAAAATTACGAATTCTCGGCCTTTAATCACTTGGGTCTTCTTATTCTAAAAAAACTTGCCCTTGACCACGATAACTGTGGAAAGATTGGGACTACAAGAGGCCTCCTACCAAAAATTATTGATTTCACACATGCTGGAGAGAGGCTGTTAAGAGATGATCATGTGACAGGATCCCAAATTCTGACAGTGAAGCGATCACTGCAAGTGGTGAAGATGCTGGCGAGCACGACAGGTAGAACTGGAAAAATTCTCCGACAAGAGATTTCAGAGATTGTTTTCACAATCAGCAACATCAGAAAAATTCTACAGTAAGGTGAGAACCACCCAAAGCTGCAAAAACTGGGAATTGAAATTTTAACTAGTTTGGCATTGGAAGATGACGCAACAGAGAGGATCGGAAGCACAGGTGGGATTCTTAAGGAACTCTTCCGCATTTTCTTTAGTGGGAAATGCCGGAAAGTCAGAATCATGTGAAAGTTGCAGCTGGAGAAGCACTTGCCATGCTGGCATTGAAATGCGAGATAAACTGTCATCGGATTTTGAAACTGGAGGTGATGGCAAAGCTTGTTGCAGCACTGGAGGATCGGGGGCTTCGCGTAACTGCAGCAAGAATTTTAAGGAACTTGTGCAGCTACAGTGGACCTGATTGCTTCATCCAGTTCAAGGGAGTACTGCTGCTGCACCTACTGTAAGTTCACTTTAATTGTAATTCTGCAATCCCCAAGTTTCTTCGCATTCTAAAATTGAAGAATCATTTTAGCTACTAGATAAAAAAGGATTTTTTTTCTCATACCTGAACTCTCAAACATTACAGGTAGGAAATCCTTGAGTCTTTCTTTTTTGCTGACAGGTGCTCAAGGCAATAATGTCAGAAACGAACAAATTACAGGAAGTAATGCTTGGGCTAGCAGCACAGATTTTCAGATTCTCGACTTATAAAGAATCAGGCATCATGTTTGAACATATTGACATTAAAGAGACTGAATTAGCAACAAAACTAGTCCAGATTCTTAAGGACTACCACTACCCACCAATCAATGTTCCAAGAATAAGGAGGTTTGCAATTGAACTGGCAATTTGGATGATGAGGAAGAGAGAAAAAAACATTCATGTTTTCAAGGATCTTGGACTGGAGAAGGAGCTTGAGAGTGTTACAGAGACCACATCGCAGTTGGAGAGCTTTCATGCTTTCTCTGGTACTATTGGACTGAGCCGACACAGCTCATCAATCCACTCGCTTGTTGACACAGCACAAGCGTTGCTAGCCAATAGGTTAAATCCAGCAACACAATAATGAATTTGCATGATATATCCTGTAAAGAAAATGTTCTAAAGATGTGTGTAAAGCATTCTTTTTTGGGAATTTTCGTAATACCTCCCTGCTCGTTTAAATTTTGATTTGCAACTCCATCTTCCCCCTACCCCACCTGACTTTTAAGAAGTCCAATATACCCCCTTGACCGGGTCCCTCCGTTATTGAGTAACAGTCATACAGACCATCATCATGTGAGCATTACTGAAATAACCAAATCACCATGCTTGCCGGTGATTCCATTGCTCAAGGAGGAGCATTTAGGGTATTATCACAAATAATGGGCATTTCTAGAAGAAAGTAGCATGATGGAGGTCACGTTTGAGCTTTAGTCAATGACGGAAAGCCCCCAGTCAAGAGGATAAACTGGACTTCTTAAAAGTCAAGGGGTTTTGCAAATTAAAACGTATATGCAGAGGGTGTTACAAAATGCCCTTTTTTGTATGGTATTTATTACCTACGTTCTGACTGATTGAGATTTCAAATTTTCAATTCACTGGGCAAGAAAACCAATATGTTGAAATATGATGAATGCGATAAAGCGAATGCATTTACAGACGAATAATATGATAATAGCATACTAGATTGAACCCCTCTGGCATCCGATTCCCTTCAACTATTTAAAATTGTATCCATAATAGAGTAAAGTAGGGAGGAATCAGTTCCCATATTGGCATGGTGTGAATGGCCAAAAACGTTGTTCTCAAATGTCTATAATAATGGCACCAGATTCTACTGGACTAAAGAAGCATATTCCCCTATTGAAAGCGGGTGACATCTAAATCCAAGTCCCCATGGTTTTCAAGACGAGTTAAATCTTACAGTTACCATCCATTCCTTTTCTGTGATGACATTTCTCTGTGCAACTAGCCAAAAATTAATAATTTCATACAGAACAACATGGCATTAGCTCAACATGCTGATCCTCATGCAGGCAGCACAGAAGAACATGTCCAGTGCTTGATATTGTTGAATGTGAATATTATTTATTCATAATACAATAGGAAAACAGTTAAAGAAACGATCGTTGAGAAATTCTGCACTCCTAAAAAAATGCAGAAAATGAGCTATTTTAACATTAATTCAAAATTGCATATCATTAGTTGCTTGACTTCTCTAGAATGCCCAAAACAAACATCAAAATCAAATGCGGACTACACGTACACTATCACCACACGGCATGCTTCCGCAAGAAGTGGCACTCTAGTCCTCTGTTTTTCACTTTTGCAAATGAGAGAAAAAAAAATAATGGGCACTGCTGGAACAGCTCAGCTGATCACTTTTGAAACTACTCCTGCACCAACCGTCCTCCCTCCCTCCCTCAATGCAAATCTTTGTCCTGTTAAATCAGTAACCACCAAAAGAATTAAGGACTTTCATGCTATCAAACTTGAACCAAATCCTGTCTGAAATGTAAAACAAATAACACAAATAGTACTCTTTGTCATTAGTGAGAATTGTAAGCATAAATTGGTCGCTGTACACTTGACCGTGGTGGTTTGACATATGAAGCCTAAAATTATAAGCAAAAATTTAGCAATTGTTATAAAAGAAATATATATATATATATACACACACACACATGTATGTAAAACTTATTGATTAAAAAGATGTAACATATAGGTAAGAGGTCTACCAAAATAAAAATAATGATACACAATGTTATCTGGAGTCCTGGACACATGGCATAGATGCCAAATGTCAAAACATCTGCCAGAGGTACACTATCATACAATTAATCAGTGAAGTCAGTACAAACACAAAATAGGGAAAATGATAAGACACTATAGATTCAAAAAATTCATTTGAACAAAAATTGATTCAGTTCCAATCTAGATCTAGCTTAACACATAACTCGAAAACAATCAATCACAATAAGAAATGACATTATGCAGTAAGTATGCCTAGAAATTGTACCACACCATGTAAGGTATAAGTTGCTCTGTGAAGAGATATAGAATATTCATTGAAATAAAAGAAAAGGACTTGTGATTCTTTCATCAGATACATGAGAAGGTCAGTGCATATAATAAGAAACAATATAGAAATAGAAAGAAAGCCTTGTAAAGAATATATGTCAGAGTGACCACTTTCAACGCTCAAGTGTCAGTACATGACATGTAGTGACTCAGAAAACAATGAAATATAAAGAGAGCCTTATAAAGAATATGTCAAACTGACCACTTTCAACACTCAAGCGCCAGTAGATGACATGTAGTGACTCAAAAAGGCCACTTTGTTTTATCATACTAGCACACAATGCTTTTCTACAATGTTACCATGCAACTTAATCATACATGTCTAAGAGTCTCACGTAGTGTCATAAAATGTCATTTGTCTACGTGTCATAAAATGTCATTTGTCTCCAGTATTGGCATGGCACAAATCCAGAAGGAGAATGGTGTATGTAATACTGACACAACATATGAAATAAGAATGAATCTAGTTTAGTATTACTTCACATCTAAGTATAATAAACCAACAAACACTGCTACAAACAGGCCATGTTATCTAATCACACGCATTTAGACAAACAAAAATCAAGAAACCAAGAAAAGAAATAGATGATGCTTTTAAAGTCCAGAAATAGGCACATTATAAGAATATTTCAAAGTTTACATTTTTGAAAGATAACATGGATGTAATACATTCTAGTCATTTCATGAAATACCACCCATTTGTATATTTAGGACAAATGATATTGACAAGCTAAATACCTGATTCAAGCGGAACAGCTGATATAAGCTCAAAAACCGCAGTCACATTATCACCAGGCATCACCATCTTAACATTTTCAGGTAGTTCCACCTTCCCAGTAATATCTGCAGTCCTCAAGTAAAACTGAGGCCTGTAATTTGAGAAAAAAGCAGTATGGCGGCCACCTTCGTCCTTTGTGAGGACGTATATCTCTGCTTCGAACCTCTTGTATGTTTTCACGGTACCAGGTTTGGAGACTACCTGTGATCATCATGATAATGTCCAACAAAAACAGCAGAAACAACCATTACAGTACTGAAAAGAAGGAAATCCAACATTTTCTCTAGACCTCTTAGGATGTTAATTTGTTGCTCAGTGGCATAATTGAGTATTATCTAATTATGAACATGTAGGAAGTTACATTTGTGTTTTGGAACTCAAATAATCTTATTAAGTCATCTCGCGAAATGGGATTGTATAATCTCGTTGCATTCTACATTTCCATTCAAGTTAACTTTCTGCCTGTCATTAAAGGTTTGGTTGGTGTTACTCACCTGTCCTCGCTGTACATCATCACGTTTCAAACCACGTAGAAGAAGTCCCACATTGTCTCCAGCCTACAAATGCATAGGCACTCATCAATAGTTTAGGGGCCTGCTGCACTGAAATCTTAGTAGCTTGGAACTGGTAAAAATCCATTCACTTACTTGTCCATGATCCAAAATCTTCTTGAACATCTCTACACCAGTCACAGTAGTCTTCAGAGGACCGCCCTACAGAAAACGGAGACTAACATCAGGACCAAACATTACATGTAACTAAATGATCACAAAGGAACCTTCTTTCAAAGATCAAAATCATTAAAGTCAATGCATTATAAGAATTGTACTTTCATGTAACTAAATGATCAAGTCAAAGCATTCATGAAAAGGAAATGTGTGAGTTGCTTCACTATATTAAATATACACTCGAATTTTGAGTATACCTGCATTAATCCCAAAATCTCAATATCCTCTCCAACTTTGATGATCCCTTGCTCAACACGGCCAGTGACAACAGTTCCACGTCCCTTTAACACAGAAGCAGAAATCATCAAAATTGTTGTAACGTAATAAACGCCTATCAAGATTCTAGGTGCAATTCATAGTTTCTGACCATGAAGAAGCTTAAGATGACGGGCATGTCAAGACCAAAGAACTAGTTAATTGATTTTCCAGAAAATGATCACTGCTATGGTTGTTGCAGTAACATATAAACCGCATTTTTTAGAAATATGTTGGCCAGTTATCACTTACATATTTGTAGTAATTAATTAATTTTAAGAAGCTCTTCAAGATTTTAAGAAACTCTTAACAAAACACTACAAATTAAATATTATGCATTCTTCGGGTAATGCCATCAAAGGACCTGAGTTCCCCAAAAGCATTGCAGCAATACTAAAAATGAACAAAATAGTAATTCCTCCTTGAAGCGTAAAGCAGTTTCTTATTTAAAGGTTTGCTCGACAGAGATTACATTAAAATGCATTTGCAATTACCTGAATTGAAAAAACATCTTCAATTGGCATTAGGAAAGGCTTGTCAAGCTGGCGTACGGGTTCAGGTATGTATTCGTCCACAGCATCCATTAACTTTAAAATAGCCTTTTTCCCTATTTCTTCATTTGTCCCCTGTAAGGCGGACAAAGCCGAACCCCGGATGATTGGGATTTCATCCCCAGGAAATTTGTAGAAGCTAAGCAGCTCTGCCAGAAACATACGTCCATGTGAAACACTTCCACTGGAGTCACTATATCATCTAAGCAATATAGGTATTAAAAAAAATAGGTCTGCATACCACGGAGTTCCATTTCTACAAGTTCCAGTAACTCTGGATCGTCAACAGCATCAACCTTATTTAGAAAGCACACCAGTGATGGGACACCAACCTGAATCATGCAAAATAAATAATTAAAACATTTTCCTTGAAGATCCACAAAGACATAATAATGGACTAGAGAAGTTCGGAAGATGGGAGATGAGCCCGACATGCTTTACAAGCTGCCAACAATAAGTTACCCACCTGACGTGCAAGCAGAATATGTTCCTTTGTCTGTGGCATGGGCCCATCTGGGGCAGATACCACCAGAATGCCCCCATCCATTTGGGCAGCTCCTGTAATCATGTTCTACAATTCAACCAAATTCATCGGGTAAGAGCACAAGTCACTGAAAAAATGTTCTCATCAAGCAAATATGATAGCTTGGACGTGATTATATGAGACATAACTCAGTTTAATCAATTTAATGATATCAGGCAATCAACTAATAATTTAGAGAGAAACCACTACTTGGAAATTGCAAGGCATAATCAAAATGCTGAGATGCTCAGCCTGTTGTGTTGTGAAACTTGGTCAACTGAACTTGGAACAAATGATGGTTCCAACCAAAGAGTAGTTAATGTACACATAAGAAAAACACTCCACTTTAATACAGTAGTCATTTCAGACACAAATATCTGATAGACTCAAAAACTCTTATTAGAAAGGTTTAATGAAACAGGAGTAACAGTGGTGGGTCAAGAAGTATTGATAATCAAGGAGAGTTGGGGAGGAGGGGGCCTTTCACTCCATTCTTCCGGCTTCTTATTCCTGTGTAAACTGAAATGCCAGCATGACATGACTGGGAGCATCCCACCACCTGTAATATACTTTATTCTGAAAAATAATAAAATATATTACAGCTTTATAACGATCTTAAAATAATGGGATAACAGCAGTTATATTAACAAATGATAATGTTCAATAACAGATGTCATATTTTGGGCTGTTATTTACATATATAACTTAATGGGGTATGACCCAAACCCATTATAATGCCACTATTAACAGGTATAACGGCGATTAGAAAACCATGCTTACTAGTAAAGATATTAGTTTATCTCTTTTCCTTTATTCATCCATTATTTATACACTTTCTATGAATACATTTTCACTGTTTACTTATATTAACTAATCTTTTATTATCCTCCTATCTTTTCATTTATCCTCGTATCTTTTCATATATCAAATTAACCATAAGTTTATATTAATTGGGGTTGTTCTGGACTCCTGGTCCACCTGTTTGGCCTCAGTGCATGCGCCTGTGTCTAAGATCACATGTTTAATAAAAGGACACTACAAGTGATGCAAACATTAATCAACCTGGACCACCCAATTAATGGGCCACCTACTGTATTATATGGAGCCTAAAAGGCAAAAGAAAAATCAAGTCAATCCAACAATCCAAGCAATAGGCTTTGTTTGTCAATAGGACAAGACTCTTGATGATCATTCAAAAGTAAGGACTTGGATTGGACAATTTAGGATATCTGGTCGATGTGAGTCTTAAATGCAGTAAGGTTTTACCCAAAGGTACAATTTAAATATATTCCTTCCTCTTTTTGGGTTCCTCTGAATGGCACTTCATAGGGTATACAGAACTTCTAGAGAAGGATACGTTCAGCAATATATTTCCAATATAAGGTGTCCCTTTTCAAGGCCTAAAAATTTCTAAGACCTTCAGATTAGAATAGATTGTTTTTCCAGGCGAGTCAAGCAATGTCACTAAATGGCTCCAGATAAAGATATCACATATTACATATCCGGGAGCTAGCTCTGGGTATGAACTTCTCATTCTCCACTATTGAGAGGTCTACTAATGATGTGGCAGATTTCCTTGCTAAAGGAGGCTTCCCCAGCAACGGACTGTATAGAGACTTTAAATAACCAGTGGAATACCTTCCAATTTTCCTTCTGGTTTTGTTTTATCTACTCCTTCTGTATGTCTGTTGCCCTTTGCTTTGATATAGTTTTTTTTTCGTATCGATAAAAAAACACAAAAATACTATATGTATAACATATATAAAATGAAAGGCCAGAATAAGGATTTTTTACTAAATTATACATTCAACATAAATCGTGACATTAAAAGAGCAAGGGTAAAAGAATCATATTGGCTGCCTTGGAGTATAAGAAAACTGGAACATGAAGAGTCTTCATACCCTTCCATATTTATTCGATATTAATCTAATACAACTCCTAGTCTCCATCTACCTATATATTAATAAAGCTACCTAATTTCTTTACAACAACTAATTAATTGTTTCTTATCTTACGATTCTTACCTTTAGAAAAGTTTGTGATCACATGCATGTGCTGTTTACAAGTAAATAGATTAAAACACACACACACACACAGAGACAAGGTAATCAGAATGCAAGTGTTAAATGAATTAGGAACCTTGTTGACAAGAGCTTTATGCAATTACATGGTCATGAAGGTAGCCTTAATTAATTGTTTAGTTTTTACCATGTAATATTTTGTTACATCTTATTTGAAAGTTGGTTCTTCTTACTATACATATATATCTCTCTCTTCTATCTCTTTAACAGTGTTTTTCTGCTTAGATTCATTTTATATGACAAGAGTGAAATATTTCACAGCTTACTTTAACATAGTCTGCATGTCCTGGGCAATCTACATGTGCATAGTGCCGCTTAGAGGTCTCATACTCCACATGGGCCTGCAAAAACATGTGAAAATGCAACTTAAGCTTAAATATATTAACGCATTTATACTTGTTGGCACCAAACACAAGCAGACATCAAGGAAGTAAATAATTTTCTAACCGTTGCAATAGTAATTCCTCTCTTTTTCTCCTCAGGAGCCTTGTCAATCTCATCAAAAGCAACAGCTTTAGCTTTGCCTTCTTCTGCTAGTACCTGAGAAAAAGCACATAGTAAACTCAGTGAATTTTTCCACAAAATTATAAACACAATCACAGATGGAAATTAAAAACTTCCAATAAGACATTATAGAAACCCAATTTGAGTCACTTTATCATTCAAGGAATCCCAAACCATAAGAGACTGGAAACTAAGTCTGTCTGTAAAAAGAATCAAATACAACAACAACCCAACCTTTGTAATTGCAGCAGTGAGGGTAGTCTTTCCATGATCAACATGTCCAATAGTACCCACATTTACATGAGGTTTCCTGTAGCAACAAAAGAAAAAACCTCAAAAAATTACGAATACGAATACAGTCCAAATTACAATTGACAGAATTAATTCCTTATAAAAATAACAATTGACTGAATTAATTTAGACTGCTTCAAGCAACAAATATGAATCAAAACACATTTGATGCAGACAATGAATGAATTGAAAAAATACCACAATGTAGGCCCAATAAACAGATAAAATATTGCTCAATTTCTCACAATCATACAATTTATGGAAAAGAATCAGTACATATTTTCCTTTAATGACCCAAATCAAACCACTTCCTAAATTTGTTCACCATAACCCACTTCATGCTGTTCCCATAGTTTTTCTTACAATCCTCCTAAATTTAAGAGTGTTCTATAAATCAGGATACTCCAACACTAACCCACCTAACCACATGATGTAAATAAGGAATTCATCTTTGTTTCAACTCCACCTAAAACAAAAATCACTAGTTAGTAATTACTAGCTCAAAATTTAAGTTAAGCCCAAGAAAGACATCATTTTTAATCTTCTCGGCAGTAAGAGATGGTACAATTGAGTGGTAATGGCCATCCCTAACAAATTCAACGACTATGAACTCCAAAGTTAGACACGGAGACTAAAAAGATTCCTCAAAAACAGATAAAACTACTATGATAAAATATACCCACCTCTTACCTTGAATTCATGATTGGAAACTATCCCCAAATGGGTACCCAGGTTTTCAGGAAAAGCGCTATAACCTCTATTGTTCAAAGTTTTGGAAAAAACGCCCTAAACACTTCATCAAATACAAATACCAAATCAACTAGGCAAAAGCCTGGAAATCCATCCCACACGCACACACACAGAGAACAGCATAAAAATAAAAATGCAGAGATCAACCAATCCAAATATACCAAATAAAAAGGACCAAATTCTACTCCATTGATCCATATCCCACTCACGTTCGCGTAAATGTGGCCATCGATCTCCACCAAGGTCCGATATCCGAAAACCTCTCATTTCCAGATATTGATTCCGACACAGAAATTGGACTAAAAATCGCTCCGCGACAGCACGAGTAGATAGGAGATGAGAATGAGAGAAGGCGCTTGGAATTAGGGTTTCTAAGCGCAACTGAAGCCATGGAAGATAGAACTCGAGAGCTAAAAAACCAGGAGAAACCCTAAAATGAGAAGAAGCAAAGCTTCATGTCGAGGGGCGACGAGAGAGTTGTAAGGGGTTTTCTCAAACTCAGAAGGGTTTAGGAGAGAGATCCAGTGTGGCGACTCACAACAGACTAAACTGCTACCGACGTCACACGTGAGACGCAAGTGAGCAGTATTTGTGCACGTACAGATTGAAGGATTGGGCCCAAAACTTGACCTGATTGAACGATCATAACCGTATTATGGATCTATTGGCCTTTTCCTGAAACTTTGGTGTCCAAGAGAGTGCAATTGATTACGTGTTTCTGGTTATCTGATTAGATTAACTGGAGATCTCTTTATTAACAATCCTATCAAACAAAAACTTAAATTTAATGGTAAAATGGACGGTCTAGAATTGTTCAACTTTTAACTCACTCTTCTTAGGGTTAGAAATGTTGAATTTGCTGATTTTTTATTTCAAGATGATGCCTATGATGAAGATATCATCCTCGCCAAAAATCAGCCCTTGATTCCTCTCCATCTAGCCCCATGGAGTCGTATAAAAATGTGTCAAGCATGGTTTGAAATCTTGGGATCGGAGGCTGGATCGGTGGGCTCCGATCCGGATCGGTCAGATCCAGAACGGGATCAGCCCATCTCGCCCAAGACAAAGTGGGACTCTTTTGTGAAACAGTGATCTCGGGGCAAGACAGAGAATGGTGAGCCTGGTTTGGATCGGATCGGTGATCAGATCGGTGGGCTCCAATCCCGTCTGGATCACCCGATCCAGAATGGGATTGGCCGAGACTTTGAACCATGGCGTCAAGATAATCTGTTTAAGAATATCCTAACCCAGTTAAAGTATGTACTATCCTTATTGAGGATAAGATGAGGAGCACTCATTGTTTGTTCCTCAGGCAGGGGAAATCCGTATACGAGGAAAGGCACGTCCACAAATTAAGGCGGCCTTTTTTAAGTGCCAATTTCATAGAAAATCTCATCCTTGAAAAACCTCATTTGCCAATATCCAAGACATGGAAACAACCAAATCCCTTGTTACCCAGCAAGGTGTCGAACATCGGGACGTTAAGAGCAAATAGATGCCATTGGTCCGAGCTAAGGGTCATCCCTAGCTACCCCCTTTTTTCGAGTCCAGAATGAGAAGATGAGGATACGCATAATCCATCCTATGTCCTTGCAGCCAAACACACCCTCGTAGTGGGTATCCGAAGACTTCTTGAAATTAACGAAGATAACTAACACCAAGCATGTTTGGCTACTACAGAAGCACTGTCCTCATCAAGAATAAGACAAAAGGATTGGCAATCCAGTGCTTGGCTTTCAACTAGAATAAGAACTACTTTCCATTTAACAAAGATAGGGTGTCCATTCAAGGAAATCCGTCCCAATATCCAACCCCAACATGCCCAAAATGTTCTTAATCATCCGATCAATAGCTTTTCCATCGTGATCAACGAAAAAAAAAAATAGGATCATCTGTCTGACACACATCCAAGACATGGTCATTCGATCGGACGATTCAGAACCAAGAAAAAAGAAAAGTAACATTGGAAAGAAGATATAAGAGAGAAATGAAAGAACAGAGAACATAATTAAACCACATTTTTAACACATTTCACAATATTACAGTCCCTGCTATTTCTTTGTTATGCTCCAATATCAGCAGTTACCATCTGCACAATTTTTTTTTCATTTCATCTACTGTTCCTAAAGAAGTTGAGACCCCATCGATGAATCAACCCATCCATGATATGGCTTGCTGGGTTCCTCTGCACCGTCGAGGTGGCCCGCGAGCTGCCTGCCATGTCAGTGCCTCCCGCTGACTTTTCACCATCAGACGAGCTCTGGACACTCATTGACACATCACTACGGGCAGAAGTCCCGATACTTGCTGAATCGATGAATGATGGAGGTGTATCGAATGTGAGTCCTGCAGATGACGTGCTCACATCTGTTGATGGGTGTTCACAAGCTAAATCATGCGCATTGGTTCCTGATGTAGAACTGTCGTCCATCTTTGAGGACCCACAACACTCCATGTTAGAAGAAGATTCTGGGTCATCCTTCCGTGAAGATTCAGGTGAATTGGCACAGCCATTGGATGATTGTTCCCCTTCATAAGGGTGTCTGTTTTCCGAGTCCTTTAAAGATTCTATCACCGCTTCCAAGAACATCTGCATAATTTTTTGAGCTGTCAGAGGTCAAGATTAACAAAATCCAGTCATCGGATGATTAGAAACATCCAATCAGACTGGATGTCGATGCTAAAAGATCTCCTAGAACATGGGAAACTTGAAATATAAACTTAACCCTTTCTTCTTCTTCCATGTTGCTTGGGAAATCTGATAAATCATCAAGCGAGTACTCTACATACTGGTCATCATCAATGATGGTTGGAACAAGCGGACCATAGGGATGACCATTGGAGAGGTCGAAGCTAATCATTCCAGAAGATGAAGAAACAGGATCGTGTTCACCTCCTTCCTGAGACAATAAATAGCGGGAGTCAGTGGTTTTTGGAGTTTCGATTCTGAAGCACCATACAAGTGGCCCACCAACTCATCAATTGGAACTGTTTCTTCAGTAGAACACCTCTTGGATGGGCATACACAAAATCCATACCAACAGAGCAATCTTAACCATCCAAGCATGCGCTGAGACTTGACAGGCATAATAGGATTGTGATTAAGAGTTGGGGAAAAACCAGCGGCAGAGCCAGGATTTTGTTCAGGGGGGCACAATCCTTGTAATATATGGTGGATGTCCTAGATTTTAAAGGATTAAAATCTTAGGGGGGGGGGGGGGGGGGTGTTGGGGGTTGTTGGTTGCACCCCCGGGCCCCTTCCTGGCTCCGGGCTAGGATCACTAGATTGGCATGATTTTTGGAGCCATGACCCACTGATTGCACGGTCTGAATTCATCACTTTATGAGTCAAGTGCAAGGTATATGATGCATTAACCAATTATACTAGGAAAGCAAAGGTCTATTTGCAAGCTCAGTCAATGAGTGCACTCCTGTGAGTATGAGAAAAAAGTGAAAATATTTCGGGAAAAATTATGCAAACTGTTACCTCAGCGCCAGGCTGCTTTTCTTTAGAGGAAATATCAGAAGGGACCTGAGCAAGACAATGCATGTAAGTGCAACTCCCAAGGACATTGAAGAAGTAAATGAAGTTGCCCAGAAATTACAATAGAAATATTTCCCGACACCAAATTCATGACCTCACTGAGAATTAGATAATATTATCAACACAATAAGTGACAGTGCAAGGCATTTATCGGAGTCCCAAGTCAAGTCAACCTTAGGCATCTAGACATAACTAACCTAACATTGTCTAGTTTGTCCTTTTGTAAACTAGTCGTTTAAGTGACTTGCAAGGAATCAGTTTATTACTAATAGTGGCATTGTAGGTAAATTTACAGATGAATTTCATAACCAATGCCTTTCAGATTGATCAGTTAACAAAATTGGAATCGTCCAAAATGACCTAAAATATCAGGCTTTAAAAATAAAATACTTCCATGTATGTCAATTTCGGCCATGAATTTTTACATAACAAACCCTTCAGGAAAATATAAGATCCATGTAACGCACTATGAATTAATGTATCTGATCCAACACACTATTTTACCATCTAGAGGAGAACAGTTAAACAAACTTGTCACTGACCTCTATCCGACTTATAGTCCTTTTGGAACGAAGTTGATTAATGGCATCTTCCGTACTGCTTGTTCCCAGTCCTATAACCAATTACCAATCAGCAGGAGAACAGAGAGATCCCAAATAAAGGGCATATCAGACACTAGCACTTGAAACAACAGAGATACAGTTTTTGACTCATGCCTTTAGATGCTTCCATAAAACTGTGGTTTGTAAATCCCATTTCATGCCTGGTATCCCAACCACCCTGCACATGGAATCATCACCTCATGATTAGGATTGGAGATCCAACATTAGCAGTTTCAATAACATCAAAACCAACAACTGGATTATTGACATTCCATTTACCTTTCCGAAGTAATCATGCATGGTATCAAAATAATCTCCCTCAATGGCATCCTTGGGAGGGTGCAGAACATTATGAAAGAAAATGGTTATAGAATCAAAGTAGAACTGAGGGCGCGGAGAGTTGTGATCTCCGTCAAATTTGATGATATTTTTGTCTCCCTGCAAATTCATAATTTATAGTCAAGCATAATGACAAAGAAAATGGCTGCAAAAGATTTTCAGTGACTTCTAAATTTCAAAATTATTCACCCAGATTCAGCAAATTGTTTCTGATCACAAATATATGCAATATTAAATGATTAGGATTATCTAGTCAGATTGGATTTGACCAACAAGATCTCCTTAGTGGGAACCATCTAGTGGTGGTTCTATCCCAGTTTTTTTTTTATAGGTTCTAACCCAGCTTAATAAGCACCAGTGCAACACGTGTTCCCCATGGTGCTGAATATGGGGATTCCTTGTGCTGGTGAGTGTACGAAAGGTTTCCTCGAACTATTTTACATGGTTCAGGTGTAATCTATTTGTCAAGATACATTTTTCAATACCTTCCACACATATGAACCCAAATTTATGTAATACTATCTTTCGACATCATCGCATAATTGTATGGGTGCATTGCAGTTTAAGGTCCCCATGTATGATATCTCACGTATACAACTAACACCAAAATATTTGTGTCTAAGTTACATAAAACTATCTGTGAGTGTGTATGGTCAACTGGTCATACAAGGCATGGGATAAGAGAGTAGGAAAATATGGAAAAAGAGATTTGGCACAGGAGGAGCCGGGTTTTCAGAACCAGACCAAAAATGTACATCATGGAATACTAACAAGTGAAAAACAACCTAATGTTGCAGTATGCCAATAAAGGTTATGATGTTACTTTTATGCATATATTGTCGTGGAATGACAAGTAGATTCCACCTATTATATATGTGCATTATTAGAGAACAAGAATTAGATAAAGCTTGATGAATTGAGTTTTCTGTTTTTTTATATTTTGGACTTTGGAAGCCTGACATTGCAAGAGATGGGACATGGATTTAATTTTGTGCACAATGTCAAGGGTAGTAGATTTTGATAATTAGAATCATCAGGATTTCTTTTTCCTTTTCATTTTTTTTTTTTTTGACACATTTGCAATTGCAGCATAAAGTGAAGATTCTACCTGAAAACATTAATGTTGGTTATGTCTTTATTTTCCTTGTTTCATTGTAACTTGGGGTACCAAGGGTATTTCTCTATCTTTCACCTCATTAATATAATATATAGGAAATCGTGCTCCATAATAGACCGGATTTTCCTTTCTCTATTCTTCTATCTTCTCCTCTTCTCTCCTAATTTTTCTATTTTATTTTTCACTTTATTGATTTAATTTAACCCTAGGTATGTGAAGTTTAGAACATGGTATCAGAGCAGATACCTAGGGTGTTGTGTTTCGAACCCTAGGGCTGCCACAAGTGGTAAAACCAAATGGTTGGGTCTTATGCCTAGGGCAAATTGCAAAGTTTTTTTTGGTGTTGGGTTTATTTTTCCCCTTTGTACTATTCAGAGTGTTCATGACACTATTTTCAGAGTATTGTTCATGACACTATTTACGGAGTACTATTCATGGAGTATTGTACATTGCACTATTCAGAGTACTGTTCATCACACTGTTCAAGGATATTGTTCACAATTATTGTTTACAGAGTATTGTTCACCATTACTATTTGAGTGAGTAGTTTTCATAGGACATGCCGCAAGTTTTTTTTGGGAATTCTAATGCAAAACCTAGGTTGAAATTTGTCTATTGATAGTTCGTTTGGTGATTCATCTGCCACATCTGGAGTGACGAGTGGTATGTCACACATGAGTACCCATGGTGACTGGTTGCAGGTCACCACAGTGAAGTTGGATGGGTCGAATTACCTAGAGTGGTATGCCACATCTGGAGTGATGAGTTGTATGTCACCCATGGTGACCATTTCCCAGGGTTGAAAGTCACCACAATGAAGTTGGATATGTCAAATTACCCTTGAGTGGGCATAGTTTGCCCGTATGTATATCAGTTGACAAAGTAGGTTGGGGTATATTAATGGCAAAGTGGTCACCAACCCTAACTGATTTACCTGTGATAAGTGGGAGGTTGAAAACCTCATAGTGATGTCATAGCTGTTACATTCTATGCAGTCACACATTAGTAGGGGCTTTTTTTATATCTCGGCTGCACATGAGATATGGGATGTTGTAGCGTAGACTTATGCCCAAGTTAGGAATCTTGCAAATTGTTCAAGTTGCAACAGGAAGTATTATATTTTCATTAGGGGGAGATGTCTTTGTGGGTGTACTGTGCTACTCTACAAAGTGGGAGTTGGACCACTACTAGAGCTATTCCACAGTTTGTGATACTATGTCAGGATACAAAGAGATGGTAAAATGCTAACAGATATTTGAATTCATTGCCTTTGTGACCGCCTCATTGATGCAGGCATATTCCAAAGGCTAGTCTGGAGGCTGCTTTATCTATCCTTTTTACGCAACCTGACAACGTGTTTGTGGTTAGTGTAATCAGCCAGTTTATGCATGTTTCTCGAGCAACTCACCTTGAGGTTGCCAATAGAATTCTTAGACATCTCAAGGGCTCTCCAAACAAAGGTCTACTATTTGGGAGGCATGGACACCTACGTGTGGAAGCATATACTGATGCAAATTTGGTAGCTTCAGTTATTGATCATTGATATACATTCGATTGTTGTACCTTTATTGGGGGTAACTTGGTTTCTTAGAGAAGCAAGAAACAGTTTGTGGTAACTAAATCTAGCGCAGAGATAGAGTTTCGGTATATGGCCCATGGAGTGTGTAAGCTCTTATGGTTCAAGACTTTGTTGGGTGAGTAGGGAATCAAAGTTCAAGAGCCAATGAGCTTATATTACAACAATAAAGTTTCCATTAGCATTGCCCATAACCCAATCCAACATAATTGGACCAAGCACATAAGAGGTTAACAGACACTTCATCAAAAAGATGTTGAGTGGGCAAATTTGAACACCTCATGTCAAGACAGGAAAGCAAGTTGCAAATGTTCTGACTAAGGGTGTGAGTAAGGGTTATCTCCAATATATGTTAATCAAGTTGGGTATGATAGGTATCTTTGCATCAGCTTGAGGAGGAGTGTTGGTTATGTCTTTACTTACCATGTTTCATTGTAACTTGGGATACCAAGTGTATTTCTGGTATTTCTTGTCTTTCACCTTATTAATATAAATATGTGGGAAATCGTGCTCCACAATATACACAATTTCCCCTTCTCCATTCTTCTCTCCTCTCCTTTTCTCTCATCTTTTCTCTTCTCTCCTAATCTTTTCTGCTTTTTTTTCACTTTACTGATTTAATTTAAACTCTAGATATGTGAAGTTTAGAATAACTAGTGCCCCATGGAGGAGCTAAGGCGATATTTATTTACTGCATTTAGGAATTCTTTAGGGAAAACTTTTAATGTAGGTGTAGCTCAATGTTAATTACTATATAGTTCAGATTGAATGTGCATTTTTTCCTTTTATAATTAACCATATTTTATTGAAGAAATAGGGAAATACAAAATAAATGTCAATGGGAAGAGTGTTAGGCCCATTCGTGCAAAAGAAACACTCCACTTAGGGCAAGTGTTTTTCTCCACTCACGAAAATAGGACCAACATTCGTCATGTTAACAGAATAGAATGATAGTAGCAGTTCACAAAAGAAGTTAGAAAGTAATTCACAATGCAAATGATGATACCAGCGTAGATTTAAAAAATATATATAACATTTCTCAAATTTTACAAGAAATTGACAAGAAGCTTACCACATAAGCATCATATATACGTTCTGAGTGGTGGGGGCGAATAAAATCATCATCGATGGCATGACCTAGTAAAACTGGAACAAAGCAAGACTTTGCTACCTATAAGAAAAAAAGATATGGAATTTACTTCCATGAATGAAAATACATAAGAGTTACAATAAACATTAGAGAGGAAATGAGAAAACTCTTCTATTCTATTTTTGATTGGTAGAATTTGTACTTTATCAAGTGTGCTTATTACATGTATCAAATCCTACGATATGAGTTGACACTTGCATATTCTACATTCTATATGCTTATTGATGGCTAATTGTTTACAGAAAAAGTTGGACTAGAAAGGAGACACATTCATATTTATTTATTTATTATTTTATTTTTTATAATTAATTAGTGATTGTAATAAAGAAAAACAGATGTATAAGAGGCCCGAAAAGTAAGCTAATGGGGGACCAACCACGTTAGCTCGACAGGAAGATACAATCATCAACTTAAGTTGATGCCCAAATCCAAATTATCCAAAAAGTTTACAAAATCCACAAAGGTCCATAGAACTCCTTGAGAATGCTTGCCCAATGACGGATGGTGACTTTGATCTTCCTAACAACTGCATCTTCATTACTTGTCTCCAATATGTGCTTATTCATTTCCTTCCAAACACACCACAACAAGGTGAAAGGGATCATCCTCCACACTATCTTCCCCTTCACTTCAGGCCATTCGTGGTCCAACTTCGCATGAAATAAAATAGACCATCAGTTATGTTGCGTGGACTCTTCTAAACGGGCGAAGTATAGTTGGACATGTGTTGGAGTCCGAAACAATACGAATTTTGGTGCAACACTTCCAAATTAGTTTTGTTTTTTTCTTTCCTTAATTGCAAGATACCAATTCACATTTGCTATAGGCTATGAGTTATATCTTTTAAATTGTAGTTTTCTATTCGGAAAAATATAACATTAAAGTATATGTATTTTTTTGTCTACAAGTATATGATACAAATTATAAGATGTCCTATCACATTATCCACTATCACCACCATTATTATATACAGAACAATTACTTTGTGTCATTTGTGTCACATTATTTTAAAGTATCGAGTCCCCAAATCCTACTTTTCAAGGTTCATCGAGTCAGACACTCTGCACATGTGTCAGACTCTGACACCCATGCCCGTATCAATGCAACATAGGTCACAAGGAAACACATTCACCCACATTCTTCAAATCAAGTTCTAAATAAATTCACACTTGCATGTCTTTGGTTGCATAAAACCGCCTAGGAAACACTTGCAGGCAAAGCCCGCATCTCAGGTAAAACCGAAACTTATCCCAAAACCTAATTACATTTTCTGAAAAAACCAAATTCCAATCTGCTTTCTCAAATTGGTGCTCTCCTTGATAAGGCATATACGCACAGATGAAGAATATGAAGATCTCGTTCATCCCATCAATATGTACAAGCTATTGAAGGTTATAATCAACATAAAAAGAGACACAACTTTAGTTTAATCGCCTCACTTCATCTTTAGTTGGCATTAGTTTCCAATGTACTCAAGAATATCCTTCAATGTTTGTGTAGCATTTTGCATTTGGTTTTATAATTCACTTTCTTTGAGTAGATGACATTGTCCTTGGAGTGAATTTCAAACAAGCTGAATTCTTTGGAAGGTTCTTTGGTAGCTTTTTCTATATACTATTTGTTGGGGTATTTGGAAAGAGAGAAATTGAAGAATTTTCCAAGATAAGATTAAGCAGGTGTTTGCTACTTTCATGACAATCAAGCTCAAAATTTATTAGTTCAGCATCGGAGTTCAATTATAATTGCTCCACCAATCTTGTTAGTAGTTGGCAATCCATAAAGTCGAGGTGGAAGAAACCTATGGAAGGATGGTTAAAGTTATACTTTGACGAGTACTCATTTGATAATACCAGGCTGGCCAGAATTTGAGTATTATTTGAGACGGGAGAGATACGCCACTCAAGCTTCTTCGCCAACCGATTAGTATCAATGACTCCAACAACCAACTGGACCATGCTTGATCTGATCCCCCACAAACTAATAGCTCAAATCCGCAAATGACCCATGCACGTACCCTCTAAAAGAATTTGCAAACAATTTAACCGAATATCATTATATACATGAAACGTAGGAAACAAATAAAAAATGAATGTAGGAAAAGAGCATGAACATATGGGTCGATTAGATTTAGTCAACCTGAATGAGTAAGAAGCCAGATGCTAATTCTAGGTTTAGCATTGAGGTCAGGTAGTACAATAATGAAATGTGGTAGGAAAATAGTACGAACAAATGGGTTTTAACCACAAATTTAGCAGTAGATTATGTACATTTATATATATAGAACATATGGGTGGATTAGATTTAATCAACCTGAATACGTAAGAACCAGATGCTAGGTCTAGCATAGAGGTCAGATAGTACAACTATAAAATGTGGTAGGAAAAGAGTATGAATATATCAGTTTTAACCACAAATTTAGCACTAGATCATGTACATTTACATAAATGGTGCTCCTAAGAGTCTAAGACTATGAAATAAGATAATATGCTTCACAAATAAAATCATGAACCCACAAACAAATATCATTGAAAAGTAATCAGCCAGAAATATACATAAAATTTTATAAATATTGGCATAATAAAACCT
The DNA here is from genome assembly GCA_035048495.1 of Euptelea pleiosperma. Taxonomy (NCBI): domain Eukaryota; kingdom Viridiplantae; phylum Streptophyta; class Magnoliopsida; order Ranunculales; family Eupteleaceae; genus Euptelea; species Euptelea pleiosperma. Next base: position 31,451,914 of record CM068546.1, read on the forward strand.
TAATGGTGTTCAATTCCATTATGTCAAACTTCGCCTTTTTCTGGATAACCTTCCTCATGAATTGGATTGCATACTTCACCTAAAAGAAGTAAAAACAAAGGATTTGTCAAGTTCACGTGACAACAATGCTCATAATTTTACGACTGAAATGCTCTGAAGAAAATAGCATGAGAGATCACATGTATGGAAGGTCATGTTAGAATTCACGATGTTGGGGAATTTGGTAATGTTTACAGGATCACCTTTGTCCTCGTGGTAAAAATATAAAACCCAAAACAGGTTTAGTTTAGTCATTTCACTACAACTGAAGAGAAAGGGTGAGAAAATTCTCGGAAACAGACTGATCATAGTTGGAAAGCGGTTTTTGATAGCAGGATGAGGAAAGTTCTGTAAGGCCATGTTAGTCTGCTCCAGAAGAGAGGAAGATTAAACTGAATTTTGATGGTTGCCCTTTTGGTAATCCTGGTTTGCGAGAATCCTGGGATCTTTAGGAATGATAAAGACCACTCTAAAAGCCTTTTTTGGGCAGATCTTGAGGAGTCAAATGAAGAGGAGACTCTCTAGCTCTTCTAGAAGGGTTGCAGTAATTTCAAGACTCATTGTTGGACCTATTGTAGTCAAAGGTGATTCTTTTTATGCATTACCATGGACTTCATGCAAAGCCCCGGGATCCTGGAGATTAGTTAACACTTAATAACATAGACCGTCTTTGAGATATCATGGGTATTGGATATCTTGTATGATCACATGCTTGGGAGTGCTAACAAGTAACAAGAAAGCATATTGTCTTGACAAGAGTCTTACGCATCTTTTGTATAGCAGAAACGTAATCCCTATTTTCTTTAGCTCCCTTTTTTAACAATCTTTCTCATATTAATTGTAAGAAAAAGTCTCGGCAAGAGTTGCCATGAATTTTCGTACATTCTTTCCTCCTTTTGCTCCAAACACGGTGAAATGATCCACCTTCGCAAGTTCATAAATCTTTCATGCAATACATGGGTAGAAAATACATCTCTTCACAACAATAAAAGTTTAGAAAAGTAACTGTTGCAAAATCAGCAAAAGCATGTACAAAATTAGTCCTTGAAATAAAGCTGAAAAAAAAATGGAAATTTTTATACTTACAGTGAACTTGGGTAAACGGAATTTGTAAGTGTCTACAAGTTCCATCATCAAGTCAACCAAATCAGAGAAGGGGCTGTCAAGAACCATTCCTGCGATTGACGGATCCTCAGCTCCATACATTAAGCTGTGAGAACAATGTATAGTGTTCATTGTAGATAAAGGAGAAGACAGCCCCCAAAATGAATATAGTAAATAAATAAAAACGTATCTATATGTGTCCGTCATTGTGTGTGTGTATTTATGTATGTGTGTGCTTGTGCAGCTAGATAGATGAAACAACAAAGCTTAAGGCATCCAACAACACTAATAACCATTAATGTAAAAAACATAGTTCCCCACTAGGCCGAAGGCCACCAGAGCCCCTGAGGGGAACATAGTTTCCCTACCGGACTGAAGGCTAGGGACATCTGTACGATTTTAGGGGTATTTCGGCAAATTTTCCTTATTATTTTATTTTATATATATTAGGGGACCTATGGAAAGAGAAAGAACTTTGCTCCACACGATTCTCTCTTTCTCCCCAATTCTCTCTTCTGCAAACCCTAGTTTCCTAACATGGCATGAAAGCATTGATCCATATCTAGTGTTTCTTCTTCTCCTTCCTCTTTATCTTCTTCTTTCCTTCTATTTTTGTTTTTGTGGAAGAATATCCGAATCTAGGGCTTGGTTGTAAAACATAGTTTATCTTTTTCTTCGTTGTGGTGGTTTTTACCACATGTACTATGTGTGGCAGTGAGAGAGGTCACTAATGAAGATTTGAAGACAAATCCAGGTCTCTATGTTGTTGTGTGTAGGTTGCAATTGTTGCACGAAGTATTTTTCTCCTCAAGGCATATTGCTTGCCCTGTTAAAGTGATTTGTTGGTATCAGATTCTTCCCTGGGCTCCCTAGTCAACATCGCAAGTTAAAGAACAGCCTCAAGGGCCTCTAGTTGAAATGGCAATTATCAGATACCTTCTCCTTCCATCTTTAGTGGTTAGTTATGGATTCCAAACCCAATTTGATGGCTTCTTTTGATTTATTTATGTCCTAGATAACTTCTATTAAACTTAATGGAAATAATTATGTTCCTAGATCAAAATTTGTACAAATTTTTCTCACGGCTAGAGGAAAACTTGGTTATCTGACTGAAAAAAAAAAGCCACCTCAACTGATAAAACTTATGAAGAATTGATCGTGAGAATGCTTAGATTATGGCCTAGTTGTGGAACAGTATGGATCCACATATTAGTGTAAATGTTAAGTTCCTAGATACAGCAAAGGAAATATGAGAAACAATGTAGGACATGAATTCGGGTGAAAAGAATTTTACCTGAGTCTATCAGTTATTTCAGGACTTTTTTGCACTACAGCAAGGGGGCAAGAGTTTTGGTGAGTATTATCCCTGCCTGTGAGGCATAATTGATGAGTTAAATGTGTATCAGCCAATTACCACTGATCCAAAGGTTCAACATCGACAACATGAAGAGTACAAAGTTACCAAGTTTCTATCTAGCCTCAAGTTTGAATATAAGCATATGAGAGCTCAAATTCTTAGCAATAAAGAGCTTCCTTCATTGACAAAAGTATACTCTTGCCTTCAACGGTATTTCTTTCATCTGCCCCCGGCTCCATCACTACAGATATTTCCGCATTTGCAGCCTCTAGTCCTTTTTCTTCCTCGAGAAGAGGGACTTTTCTCAATCGTGATGGTCGAGCCAAAGGTAGAGGTCATGGTAGTGGTATAGATTCAACGAGCGGTTGTGGTAGAAGACGCGGAAATTGTAAGTGTACCCACTATGGACGTGAGGGTCATATTGTTGACACATGCTGGAATCTTCATGGAAAACATGTGTGGGCCAATCAAGTATCTTCGACGGGTGACAGTTGATTCACAGGCCTCTGCAGTTCCTTCTGTGCCTACATCTGATACTATATCCATCTCTCGGGAAGATTATGCCAAGTTGATGAAGTCCTAATAGTTTGTTGCTTCCTCTAGCTCCACTGCTACTCTAGCCCAGTCAGGTATTTTTTGTGTTGCTACCACTAGCTCCCTTTGAATTATTGATTCAGGGGCTTCAGACCATATGGTTGGCTCCTCAGGTGTGTTTTCTACTTGCTCTCCGTCTAAGTCTTCTCAATCGGTTACTCTTGCTGAAGATGAATAAAAAGATTAGTAGATGACATGAAGATGGTGGTCTCTATTACATTGATGGTGGTGGTGGACCTCCGAATTCTGCACTCCATACTACATTGACATCCATCTCTGCCAAATTTAAATTTTTTAGTTCTTGTTTTGAGTCAGATGTATTCTTTAAATTGTGAGTCGTGTAAGTTAAGTAAGCATCATCGTGTTTCCTTTCCATCTAAAATTGATAGTCGTGAGTCTAACCATTTTTCAGTAGTCCACTCTGATGTTTAGGACCCTGTACGAGCACCTTCATATAATGGTTTCAGATACTTAGTTAATTTTGTTGATGATCATTCTCAAATGACATGGATTTGTTTAATTAAAGATATGAAATATTTTCCATTTTTAAATTGTTTCATATCGAAATTAAAACTCAGTTTGGTGTTTGTATTTGTGTTCTTCGTTCTGATAATGCTAAAGAATATTTGTATGTATCGTTTCAAGACTATTTCAGTTTAAATGGTTTAGTACATCGGACATCTTGTGCATATACCACTCAACAAAATGGAGTAGCTGAAAGAAAGCATCGGTATATTTTAGAAGTTACTCGTGTATTGCTTTATCATATGAATGTCCGCAAACCATACTAGAGTGATGTTGTACTTACTGCTTGCTACCTCATTAACTGAATGCCCTCCTCCATACTGAATGGCTGTGTCCCTTATTCTGTGCTATTTCCAAATGCTTCTTTCTCTCTTCCACCTCATATGTTTTGTTGTGTTTATTTTGTGCATCGTTTAGGTCTAGGCGGGAGACAAGCTCGATCCTCGTTCTATTGTGTCTTTCTGGGTTGTTCTCGTACCCAAAAAGGGTATCAGTGCTACAGTCCATCCCTTCGTCGACAGTTTGTCTGGGCCAATGTCATTCGAGTCAGTATCTTTATTTTCTAATGAGAGTCAACATGTGGAAGACAACGTGTTTTCTGTCCTCATTCTAATCTTGGGCCTCTTCCCGATGTTTCCTTAATCCCTACTGGCTCTCCTCCTAGTGTTTCTTCATGTTCCTATGGTGCTTCTAATCCCACTTCTGAGTTGCAAGTCTATGTTCGCCATCACTACAGCCCACCTAGTGTTGCCACTGACTGCTTCGATTCCTCCTCCATCTTATTCGGAATTTGTAGACCCATCTTCCACATCAGACCTTCCCATTGCCTTTCGTAAAGGTAAATGTCAGTGTACTTCACATCCTATTTCTAATTTTGTGTCTCTTACTCATTTGTCTTCTTCCTTCCATGTTTTTGCTACTTTTCTTTCCTGTGTCTATCCATACTAATCTACAGGATGCTCTGTCTCATTCGGATTGGATGAAGGCTACGAAAGAGGAATTTGATGCCTTTCATATTAATAGTACTTGGGATCTCACTTCTCTTCCTCCGGGTAAACAGATTGTGGGCTTCCGATTGGTTTATACTATCAAGCATCTTCCTGATGGTTCTTTGGACAGACTTAAGGCTCATCTTGTTGCTAAGAGTTATATTCAAACCTAAGGAATTTGATTATACTGAGACATTTTCTCCCATTGCAAAGTTTTCTTCTGTTCGTGTGGTCCTTTCTTTTGCTACCACCATGGCCCTTATTTAAACTCGACATCAAAAATGTTTTCCTTCATGGGATGTTGGATTAGGAAATGTATATGGATCAATTGCCTGGGTTTGTTGCTCAGGGGGAGTCTTTGAAGGTATGCAGATTGCGTAAAGCGATATATGGATTGAAACAGTCATCACGTGCTTGGTTTGGCCGATTCAGCGAAGTTGTTCTTCAGTTTGGATTAACACGTCAATCAGATCATTCAGTAATTGTACGTAATTTTAAGACTAGGAAGATTGTTCCAGTTGTTTATGTTGATGATATTGTTGTTACGGGAAGTGATGCCAACGGAATAGCAGTTTGAAACAATTCCTCGACGATCACCTTCACACTAAGGATCTTGAACAACTAAGATATTTTTTGCAGATTGAAGTGGCAAGATCCAAGGTTGGGATCAATCTTTCCCAATGTAAGTATGTATTGGATTTACTGGAGGAAACTAGTTTATTGGGTGATAAGCCAGTAGATACTCCAATGGATCCTAATCTGAAACTCGCAGGTGATAAGGAGATTTATTCGATAATCTGGGGAGGTACCGGAGATTAGTTAGTAAACTTAATTACCACACTATCACTAGACCGGGTATCTCGTTTGTTGTGAGTGTGATAAATTAGTTCATGCAAAAGTCTCTTGTTACACATTGGGAAGCCGTGATTTGTGTTTTAAAGTATCTCAAGAGAACACCTAGTCATGGCTTATTCTATAGGTCGACTAGTCAAGTACGTATTGAAGGGGTATGCAGATGTTGATTGGGATGGTTCATCCTATAATAGAAGATCCACCACAGGTTATTGTACTTTTCTAGGTGGAAACTTGGTCTCTTTGAGGATTAAGAAACAAAGTGTTGCGACTCGATCGAGTGCTAAAGCGAAGTATCGAGCTATGGCACATACGACCTATGACTTGACGTGGTTGAGGAATCTTCTTTAGGAGATTGGGTTTACAGTCGGTCTGCCTGTTCCCCTGTTCTGTAATAATCAAGTTGCAGTCCATATTGCATCCAATCACGTCTTTCATGAGAGGACCAAACACATTGAAGTTGATTGTCATTTCATCAGGGAGAAAATTCAAAACAGTGATATATGTACTCCACAACATATGTAAAGTCAGAATATAAATTGGCTATTTTTTACCAAGGCATTAGGTCATGTAAGGAGTGCTGTTCCAAGCTGGGCATTTATGATCTATATGCTCCAACTTGAGGTGGAGTGTTAATATAACAAACGTAATTCCCCGTCGGGCTGACCCGGGACGTCCATACAATGTCTGTACGATTTTAAGGGTATATCAGTAACTTTTCCTTATAGTTTTTATTATTATTATTATTATTATTATTATTATTATAAGTATTATTTTATATATATATTAGGGAAAGTATGGAGAGAGATGACTTTGCCCCATACGATTCTCTCTTTCTGCCCAATTCTCTTTTCCTTCTGCAAACCCTAGTTTCCTAACATTAACAATGTATATTGTCTCGGTAGTATTAGATAGTAGCAGCATAGTATATAACCAAATGTATCAACGGATCCAATATTGGTTAAATTTATATAAATATATAATAACAGCAAGAGAATACATAAATTACAATATCTTCCTAATAAGCTGAAGTTGTTTGCTTGATACATGCCTGACATGGCATCTTTTAAAAAGTGGAACATCCTGGACACATTCATAGTGAAATATACAATTACAAGATCATGCCTAAGAAATTTAACAAAGACAAGAATACCAAATAGAAAAAACCCTCTCCCTTATTCATCCGGGCAACAACAATGAATACTTGCCAATAATGGTAGTCCATGAAAAACCCTCTCTCTTCTTCCTACACTTCCACATGTGATAAAGCATTCTTTTAGTTTTCTTGGTGAAAAGACCACCCCTTGATAATATAAAGGAAGATGGCCTTGAAGGCAACAATTCCAAAAAAATTCAAAAGGTTTCATAGTTGCAATCAAGTTTGTAATCTTGCGTAACATATTCTACTCCTTTACAGCCCAAAAACTTTCAACCTGTCCATCATATCCCAATTTACTTTGCATATCTCTTTGAATACTATAACCTTCAATCCATCTGGTGACTCCATTCTTTTCAAAGTGCCTTAGTTTTCTAATTTCGAGGTTGCAAGTCGGTAAATCCCTAGTTATCCAAAGAAGCTTCTCAACAAGTTTCACAAGCTTCTGCAGCAATTCAATAGAAATGGAAGCATCATGAGACATAAGTTTCTTAACGATGTCTTGCAGAGATATATCAGGTTAGGGCCGTCAGGCAAACAACAGAATTATTGTTTCCTCATAGGAGATAATATACCGTGCCAGGCTTCATGAAGTGGGAGATGGACACACTAACATCTAGTCACAAATTTGAAGAAAGTATCATTGGACCCAACTCATTTTAGTTATACTAGGGGGCCGCCACATGCGGTGCACGTGCACCTTACGCGTGGCACACATTTAGAGACCACTGGCCGTGTAGATGTTTTTCCCATCTCTAGGTAGTTCTACCTACGAAAATTCATCATGATTAGCAATTTTTATCCATTGGATTAGAGTCTTTTTAATGGTTTGTTTTTAGCCGTAGATTTTCAGCATTCCTATTTAGCATATAGCTCGAGGTGCATTTTTGGCCAATGCCAAATTGACACCACCATGCATGTCCATGGACCATGTGATCATTACTCTTTTAATAGTGGGTATGTACTGTGCTCCTAAGTAACGTTTTTTTCCACAATTGAATTTTGACACCATTGATGATGGACCTTATTATGAACCACGTGACAGTCTTAAAGACCATTGACCATATGGATGTTTTGCCCATCCCTAGTTGGATTTACATATCAAAATTCATCCTGATTAGTAATTTATATCAGTTGGATTAGAGCCTTTTTCTTGGTTTATTTTTAACCGTGAATGTCGAGCATTATGATCCAAAGGTTAGAAATGACTAATCAGGCTAATTTTTGTTACATAAGTCTATCTAGGGATGGACCAAAGATCCATATGTCAGTAGCCTCTAATAATGTGCCACATGTCTCATATTGTGGATCTGTCATCAACTTTGAAGATGGATATCATCATCTAATTTTTTTCTAGGGATAAGTTTAAGTGCCACATCAGGATGCAATAATTGCTTGCACAGTTGAGTTGAAATGTGAAAGTGTTGAACGACCAAAGTACCCTTATAAATTAAAAATTTTCAAAAACTGAAAGAAACAATTTTTGTCATATTAGGAATAAAGTTTTTTTTTTTTAATATCGAATGAGTTGTAGGGTAACGTGTGCTTGCAGGTTGACGTGTGCCCAAGGTTTAAAATTTTGATTTCGCATGCCATTTCAGTGAGGACCGAAACCGAAATTTCGAGTGAAATTTTGGAAAATTTTGAAAGAGAGACTATTGATGAGGAAATTTCGCGAAAAGCTCAAAATTTCACGAGAAGTTAGAAATGTCACAGAAAAATCGAAATTTCGCATGGTACTTCAAAGAAAAATAAAAAACAAAAATTTCGAAATTTCATGAAATTTTGATATTTTTCTGAAATTTCGTTTTTTTATGAATTTCGGTTTCGGTGTAGTCCGAAACTGAAATTTCGAACATTTCGGCGAAATTTAAAACCTTGCGCATGCCTTCACACCAAAAAGGCGGAAACACCCCTGCTAAGTGAATAAATTGAAGAAAAGAAAAGAAACAAGCATAAGGGCATTTGTGGGATATTGGGTTTAGATGCAATTGAGTACGTTGACGTCAACTGCTAATAAAGATGAAGATAAAAAAAAAAAGGTGCGTAAAGTCTAAGGTATCTTTAAAAAAGTGAAAAACTTAAAAATGTTAAAGAAACATAAGAAGGGCATTTTGGGCAAAGTAGGAGCAATTTTGAGATTTCAACCGTTTTTAACGCAAGAAGGGCCTTCTCTCATTATATAGTAGAATAGATATCTCCCTCAACAAGTCTTCGATAAAACTTGGGGTTCCATATTACTATATACTTGGCATTCACTCAAAATTCAGTGAAGTTGTGTTTTAAACTGGCCTATTTATAATCAAAGGCTTACATCTAGGCTCTTGACTAACTCACGCCACTCACAGATTCAGCCGAATCAGAACGCGTCACAGAAGCATATCAAGTCAAGTACCAAACGAGTCCATTCGAGTCAAACTGAGTCTGCTGGTTCCCAAACCTAAAAAGGTTGTGGAATAGTAGTGGACTCGAATAAGACTTTTGGGCTCCCTGAGTTGGCCTTCAGTACCAAGATTTTAAACCTTCATAACCAGGGAATAAATTGCTAGAAACGATCCTCTAAAGGATCTATAACCCTGTTTCTTTTGATGCAAGTAAAATCATTGTGGGACCCTACATTTTAGGTTCTTTACATGCAAGAATAATAGGAAACAACTAGTGAATGAAGGAAACCTGGTCACAGCACCCATTGAACGGCCCCATAAACCAATACAAGACACGTTCCCATCTGACCGCAAATAATTGACCACAGCCTTCAGATCATCCTTCTGGAAAACAAACAAACCATGTCAGATGGAAATAGAAAAACAAGAGGTGGTCACCACCACCAAGTGGAAAGCAGAAAGAACTGTGATCTGGCATATGGAGATTATTCAATCTAACATTCCAAGAGTTCAACCGTGGAAAGAGATATAAATTACTTAATGCGTACAATGCAAATACAAAATGCATTCTTATGTCAAAAATATAAGTCATAGAATGTATTCCTAATCTTCAATTACCTAGTTCTCAAATATGTGTTTACTAAAGAAAACTATGGACCATTTGTTAAGAATCTGTAAAGACAAAAGGCAGCCTGGGAAGTCACTGCACACTGTGGAAAGCCACAGTGACACAGAGGTTTCTGCCATGTAAACGACCAACGTGCCAATCCATCTCATAGGGAACCCTCTACACTGGCCACATGGACTGTACGCTCTTCCACGTCAGCCTCGTACCCTCCCATGTATACTTTTCCCTTTGAATGACACCCATTGAAAAGGAGCAAGAAAAAGCTCTCCTATGCCATGCCTTGGGTTGAAATTTGATACACGGAAAGGGGGTGAGGTGGCAGAATAGGTGGACCCCTTTGCTCCTGCAACCTCAGTTGCCATTTGTAAAATTGTGTCACTGCATGCTTAAAGTCTGCAGCCAAGCCCCAGAAAATAAGGCATCATCTGTAAGTTGCAATAATAAGATTGAAATAAGGCATCCTAGAGACTATCCTTGTAAATTCTTTTAAGTTTTTTAAACAAGGGATTTCTTAGTTATTTAGGCACTTACTTCATTCCATCCCAGAGTGACATGTTCTCCTCCAGAGAGTCCGGATCCTGAAAAGTCAAGGGTGAAAACTGTAATGTATGAGGGGAGCAAAATTATAGCAGCTTCACTGGCATCTGCTCTGCACCCACTGAGAACAAACAAGATATACTACTTGTCAGTAACACAAATTCAACAACAATCAACTTAGTTAACTGGTGCCTTAGGAGTCATAGGAGCTGCAAATAAAGGGAAAAAAACAACAAAATTCTAACAATAATAAAGGAAAAATGTGGTTTTGAGAAGGCATTTTCTGATAGTGAGGACCATATGGTTCTAATCACTTTCCAAATCCAAAGAGGAGATCTCCAAGGCAAGCCGTTTCTTATTAGCATAAGATTGTGGGGAAATCCGAATGCACGTGTCCGAGTTATCATTCTTTGTAGGGGAAATCACAAGGTGCTTGTCAGGCAAGCCCTTAGGACTGGCTACTAACAGCATGCATATGGCGCACATGCAAGGAATTGGGACATGTTCAATGGGGTCCCATGAAAGAGACCTTAAGCCAAAAATCAACATGATATTCTGGATCGTTCTCTATAATTTCTTGACAGATCTAATGGTAGTGATCACCCCATACAGTTGATTTTTGGCATACGAGACAATAGATGAGTGATATTGATTGTAGTGGCAGGGGCAAGTCAGTCAAGTACCTCAGATTTCCTCCTTCTTGTTAGATCATATCTAGGGCCTTTGTTCAGTAGATACTAAGGTTGGTCTACTGTCCTCATACCCGTACAAGTGGGGCATGGGCAGAGGACAGAATCAACCAATTAACAGGTCCCTCCTAGGAGATCTGCCCTGACAAAAACCCGGATGATGGGATGATTATAATCTATGAAATCTACTGATTTTTTTTGTATTTTTTGCTCTTCCCCTTTTTCTGGATCATTCATACTTTTTAAAATTGTCCAAAGAATGAGATAAATAGGGTGACCAGTCATCAAATCGGGTGAGTTTTTGACATATAGAAGATTCCCTAGTTGGGACCCATTGCTACAAGTGTGCCACTACCACATGTGCCTGGAAAGCTATGCCATTTTTTGGGTCTACTCGATATGTACCTTAGGTTTTTTTTCTCTCTCTCATGAATCAAAGATTCAGTCGTTCAAGAGAAGGTCCTTCGATGTATGTTAGTTGCAAACTAGATAGTGTTGGTTGATGAGACTAGGGATGGGGGAAATCAAAAACTAATGCTGTGGAGGGATGCCTGGGAATTTAAGGTTTTTGAAATAAGTTGAACCAAGGTAAAGTATGTGGAGTACAACTTTAATAAGAATACACATGCATACACGGTCTTAGCTAATATTGATGGCTAGGAAATACCCCAAAGCAACTATTTCCATTATCTATTATCCAAAAGGAGGGAAAGATGAGGAGGATGTTTCCAATAGAATTAGAGCATGGCATCTGAAGTGGATATGAACTTTCAGAATGCTATGTAACCATTACCATATCAATCAGATTTAAGGGAAAATTTATAAGATAACTAGATATGCTTATGCAGCTGAATATTGGGGACTCAAGAATACATAGGATGAGCATAGATGAGACGAGGATGCTGAAATGGATGAGTGGTAATGATGCCGAAAGACATCTCTGATACCAAAAATTGATGCCAAAACAAAGCCGTAAAACTCTCCCATTGTACTCTAAATACTCCTAAACACAAAACAGAAACTTCGTAAGGACTCTAAAACTTGGACTTCTCTAAAATAAAAGATAGTAACTCTCAAGAAAATAAATTAGAACTTTGATTATATGACTTCTCATTACATCACTTGATCAACCTACTAAGAATTAGAAACTAAGACTACTTAAATTGGAAATTAATTGGAGACTCTCCTTGACTCTTGTAGTGGCGTATTTTGAGGGCATGCCACATCAACGCCGCTTTGGGCCATACTATTCCCAACACTGAATGCCGACGTGGCTCCATGTCAGCACGCCCATGCCATAAGGGCATTGTACTAATCCTATTTAGACCTTAATGCACGGACCATAGTAACACGGTCCCATAAATTCCACTGCCAATAGGGGGTCATAGAGAGATCCGAGTTTTGGAGGCTAAGGTAGTCTGATTCGTAAGGCAGTGCCATTTCAGCTCAAAGTCAACACCTTCTTACATCTTAGCAGAAGGTAGTTCATTCTAAGGGTCGCCTACTACGGCAGTCTTCTAGGGTTTTCGCCTAAAAGTTACCTTTGAAGGCTGCCTTCTAGGGGTCACTTTCTGCGAGTCGCCTCGAAGAGATGCTGAGGTGGCACTATCTACTATCGGAACCTACCTACCTACCTCGCTCTCTCCTAGCAGTGCAATGTTCACCTCGCTTATCCCACATCAACAACTCAAATAACCTTGTCTGCTCAACTCCATTAGAAAAAACAATAAAGATTGATACTTCTAGGAATAATACCCAAATAGGAAACTTAAAACTTTCCAAAAATACCCTAAATACAGTAATCCCATTATGAACTCGTACCCAGTTTGTACTTTTTGACCATAACTTGCTCAAATCATGTCAGGATTGCATAATATTGGTCTAGTTGGAAAGTCTCAATCAAATAAGCTTTATATCAGTACCAAAATTAAGACATCCAGGCTCTTTTTGGTACAAAAAAATTGGCCTCAAAAAAGGTGACAAGATTGAACAACATCATTCCTCCTAGGAAATTTGACCACTTCAAATTTTTCCTCTCTTGTTAGAAATCTCATTGTACAATGCTCCTATACCAAGCAAGACTGAAAAGACAAGAGCAAAAATGAATGCATCCAAGGGAACCTAGGAATAGCTCTAATAGATGATAAAATAAGGGAATATTGATTGAGATGGTTTTGTCATATATTATAAAAAGCCAATGATTAAACCGGTGAGGAGTACATGGATGCAAGTCAAAGCTCTAAAAGGAGAAGGGGAAGGCAAAATAGAACATGGATCAAAGTAGTGAGAAATGATTTTATGGCATACACATTAAGAAGGATATGGCCCTAGATAAAACGGTATGGCAAAACAAGATTCATGTAGCCAGCCCCAAATTGTTGAGACAAGGCTTAGAAGATAATGATATAACAAGGTTTACAGGCTTAGAATATAAGACTGGCCAGTTCACCTGGTCACCGGTTCAACTGGGTGGTCAAAAGATGGTCTGTCTGGGTTTTTACATTTGTTTTTAAAATAACTAAACAAAATTTTCCGGGTCGATGCTGACCTGGCCCAGTCAAAAGGCCAGTTCACCAGTTCAACAGGATAGGCTGGTCTGGGGTCTGACAACACTACATATAGGGTTGGGATAAGTTGACACATTTTTTTAACACATAATGACACATGGTTGGGGGGGCCACATGGAGATGAGTTAAAGGCTAATTTTTGGTGAGGGTGATCTCCTCACCAAAGAGATCATCCTCATACGAAATCAAACCTTTCTGAAACTTCTAACCTTATCAAATGTGGACTTAAAATTTAACGGTGAAAATGAATGATACAGAAATTTTCAACTTGCATTCCACTTTTCACAAGGCTTAAAACATTGGAATGGGCTGATCTTTTGAAAGGATGATCTCCATGGTAAGAAAATTATCATCACCAAAAATCAGCCCTTAACTCATCTCTATGTGGGCCCTTAAATCAGCCCTTATATATGCCAAGCCCTTAAAACATATCAGATTTTTTGGTATTTCTTGACTTACCTGTTTCCATGACAGTATATTACACAGGGAAGCATTGTTCCTTCAGGAATAACAAGAGGCATGTAATGACTACATTGAAGTACATCTCCCCGGCTATTGATAACCTGCAGCATGTTTCAAGCCACCTATCGTAAGGCTTATGTCTGTGTGAAATTTCAAGTTTCTTGACAACATCATAACTGTGCAAACACAATTTCTTAAGAGTAAAATAGCACTTTTGGCTATAAAAAATAAATAAAAACTATATTTGGTGTGCAGAATTTAAATAGCGTTGTCCATAAAAAAGGGTAGTTCCACAAAATGCATAGGTGCACTTTTAGTTGAATCCAAATTGTCCTCAATTTTTACATAGCTTTTTTCTAATTAAAGAACTTCCTATTCGTTCTCTTGTCCCAGATCACTAATGGAGACTTCCTTAATAAACAGATGCAAATAGGACCATCAAATGGGCTGGGCCAGACTAACAAGCTGTCAAGCTGGGCTTCACCCACGCCTATAGGACTGTGGGCCAGGCAAGCCTGTTAAATAAATTAGCTTGGCATTGGTCTATTTTCTCTGTCCCTGCACCCTTACAATAGGGCCCAACGTGATGAGAGGTCAAGTTAAACCAGAATAGCTTGTAATAATTACAATTCTTAAAGGGATTTTACAAGGAAAAACATTAAGTTTCTCACATTTATAGAAACAGATTTCTACCATGCATAGCTATGCATAAAATGGCAATAAAGATGTTGTTTTAATATTGTTTTAAAATTACAATAAGGCCATCTTTATTCTTGAGTACGATACTAAGAATAAGGGAATGTTAAAATTCACACCCCCATTGGTGAATTCAGTAACCCTTCACTTGATTCTTCTATCCATTTATCAGTAGAAAAACCTCATAGCATGCAAGGATAGTTTAGTCTTTTCATCAAGGTGGGAAAAGAAAGAGGATAGAATCTCAGGAAAAGCTCCTCAGCTTGTCCTGAGATTTGCTCACCCTCTCTCTCCATTGTCTAAACTGCCCCTCTGTTTAGACTTCTCCTTAAAAAAATGAGGGTCCAAATTTCAGTGAATGTTACCAAATTCACTGATGGCGTGAATTGTAACATGGCCATTCAGATAAAGCATTAATATAAATTTTAAAACCATTTCAAATATCCGTGATACCATAGCTAGCTTAAAGCAACATCTCAGATGCCTTCTTCAATATTCATAGAAGGGCACTCGTTTACTCTTATATGACTAAAACATCATCTGAAATGCCATCTTGGGCTTTTTCCAAAAACAAAAATCCACTAATACATACCCACAGCAGCGTTAATGCTTCTCAAAGAAGAAAAATGAGATAAAGCATCAGAACCCATGAATGAGATAGAAAGAGAAAGAAAATCTCAAGAGGAGAGAGAGGCGAAACAAGATATTCTAAGCAATGTTCAAAGAAAATTCATCATTTCACACGAAAATCCTAAAGGTCATGAAAAAGTAGTCTGTGAATGTAAAAATCTTGATTTCTTTAATTTCTTTAAAATCTTGTAAAGAAACCCAACACTATTCTATGCCATTCTAAAACCATAATCCTAACCTAAATAAGCTATCACCTCCTCCTCCTCCTCCTCCTTTCTTGTCTTCCCTATTTGCAACAAATTGAATGATAGCAGCAAAATAATTCTCATCCAAGGCCACCATCAGGAGGAACTATGTTGTAAAGAACTGAAATTTGGGGGTGGTCCGACCTTGGTTATAGGGAGGGTGGAAAGTCTCAGTATGGTTTTTGGGGTGGCCATCGCATGTCATATATGCATGTTCGGTTTTGAAGGAGGAGTCACCCCCTCTCTTGACTTGGACTTGTCAAATCAACCTCTGCTCTGGCTCAAACCAAGTTTTTGGGGTTGTAAATAGGTTTAAACAGGCATGGGCTCAGTTCTTAAGTTAAATTGGACTTGTGCCAGACCCCACTTGGCCTACTAACAACACTTTACCAGGGCACCTATTATTTATTTGTAGTGTTATTACAATTCCTAATGATTTTGTGCAGATTAGAGCAAGATTCATATTTTCTTTTATATTTATCTTTTTTTATGTGGTTCATTTATATACAACTGCATTCACTATTTTAGTTTATAAGAATTTTAGAATAGGAATTTTAAATTTGTTAGTGTCATTTCACTTCTAGCAATTCATTTCAAGGTTTCATATTGTCAAATATTGAGAAGTGACCTGTTCTCCCACTAAAAGAGTTTGTCTGGTGATCTGCACTGAGTGCGAACAGTGTGAAAAAGAACTAGGCTTTGTGTAATATCATTTAATGCTTTAGTAAATAAACCCAAATCATGTGAGAAGAAACAATCAGTAAATATATTTTACCTTAAGAAGGCATGAGAGTCTTATTTTCCTACAAAAGAATGCATCGTTTAAGAAACTAAAGCCAAGCAGACACTTAGCTTTCTTAAAGAATAGAAACTGATATTTACCTCCAAGTCCTTTCTGTGAAACCATTGTCCTTTTAGCATGAACTCTTGATCCAACAAATCATTTTTTGGGTTATAATCAGCTCTGCAACCCAAAATATATTAGGTTCATAATCTCTTAAAATGGCTGACGCAAAAAAGATAAAAAAATAAAAAAGTACCATTAAAATAACAGCCGAATTCTAATCTAAGAAGTCCACGCTAATCCTCATAACATAAGTAGCTAGTAGCAATGCCTGCAGTGTTTGTACTTGATAATTGATCACTCATAATACTATCATTTAAGCATATAACTTAGTTCCATGCAATACTAACAAACCACGGTCAGCATCCAAACCATATTGGACAATGCCAGCAGTCTCAATAGCTTGATTAATTAGGTTAATAAGACAAAATTTTCCTTAACAGGCACAATGAAATCAGAAAAACATGTACACTGCATGCATAAGTCGCGTCTAGAAACAGTGAACAAGAGATGAGTTGTTAAACCAGGTTTGATAGATGCAATGCTGATGGGCATGGTTTCTTGTCCCTATAGTTGTACTAAAATTTGATGAGCCCCTGAGATCTGTTGGAAGTTGGAGCTATCATTTAATCTGTTCCCAAGGTTGTGAAAGCCTTACTTTTGCAGCAACTGGAGGAAAATCTAACTGCAGCATTGTATTTCAATCAAGTCTTGGTCTTGTTTGATGTGATCTAGCAATCACGAGTGTTCCTAAGGCAACCATACTCATCAGTAGCAATTGTTTATTCTGAGTCCAGTTCTGGCTTCTGTAGAAGTGGAAATTTAACCACAACAATGACAGCAGCAGCACTGCCCAAAGTGCCAGTTAGGTGCCTCAGACTGGTTAGGATATCGGCACTTGGTCATATGGACCATATCGAGTGAGGTGATTGCCCAGCTTACTGGATGTGTTGCCCAGATGAAAACCTCAAAAACTCCAAATCATTGCAACTCAAACTACCAACCCATGATCCGTGTAATCTTCACTCAAGCTTACAACTCAACAAAGGGAAAAAGATCAAGCTGAGAAAAATAGAAAGATGGTATATTGCTTCAGTCCCACATGCCAGCCATCAAAACCTGCCTCAGAATTTCTATGGAAAAGATAAAACTCCATGTCACACGTGTCCTTACATCAAAATCCATGCAAAAATTCACCAGGAAGGACCAAAACAAACAAGTGATCCAAAATCAACCAAAATCCACGGTCCGAATTCAACAGCAATACCAAATACCCGGACAAAATTCACTGAAAAAAAATTCAAAATAAACACGAAATTCAAGTTCCACCAAAACCCAATTACAAATTTCAATGGAAAATTAAGACAAACAAAAAAGGAACAAATTTAATTAAGACAAACAATCAAAATTTTAAATTCTACACCAAAATCCAACCAATAAATCTCACTGAAAAGGTTGAGTAAACCCCAACCCAACCCAACCAAATCAAATAAAGCAATTTAGAGCAAATAAGGTGCAATCGCAGCATACCCATCTAGAAACAGAATTCACTAAAAGAATAAAAAGCAAGAAAAATATCAATAAAATACCAAAAATGGAGAAAATTTTGAATTCCATTGTTACCTTGGAGGGCGAATGATGAAGCTGACGAACTGTTCCATAGATTCAGAAATAAATCTGTTTACGTGGGAAGTTAAAATTTTAACTAAATTTTAAAAAAAAATTATGAAGAAAAAAAAACACCCTCGATGGTAATCTCCAAGAGGAAGAACAAAACTAGAACCAGTTTTTGTTCTTCCTCGATGTTTCTTTCTTTGTAAAACCAACCAACAAAAACAAAACAAGGCTGAAAAAAGAAGGGGTTTTCCACACGTGGGTAGCATCGGACAGGGTGGATCTCTCACGTGTTTGCACCCTGGACAAGAATGGAACACTTGTGGGGCCACCAATCATTACGCTTTGTATAAGATTTTTTCTATAAGATAACACCTCTGTGTCTCCGAGTAAACCTTCGATGACACCGCAGTTAGCGACGCCGCTGACTGCAGCCAATATGGGCCACGTGGCACATTCTTAAGAGGACATTGACCGTATGGATGTTTGTCTGTCCAATCTCTAGGTGGACCTATAAACCAAAAATAAGATTTCTAAGCGTTGGATTGAAGTTATTTTCACGGGTTGTTTTTAACCGTAGGAATTTGAGCATTATCCAAAGGTTTTAAATCACTAATCAGGCTGATTTTTGGTTTGTAGGTCCACCTATTGGTTGGCCAAACATCTATACGGTCACTGTCTTCCTAATAATGTGCCACGTGTCTCATATTGGCTGCAGGTGTCATCGAAGGTGTACTCCTCTGTGTCCTTACTTTAATGGGTCCCACCGATTAGATGTTTTACCAGTAAAATAAGTTTATGTATGTAGCTTGTGATTGTGATTGATAACCCACCATAGCCCACAAGTCAAACAGTTTTTGATACTATTCAACCGTTGGATCGGTCAAACGTGATTGATAGACATCAGAAAATTGGATTGTTTGGGTTATGCACCATCAAGAGTTGTTTGTTTTATCGATCAGATGGTTCAAATTCGTGGAACACCTACCCTGCTTGTGAGTAAAATGCAATTTACAAATGCTCCTACTTTGTGCAACGTCATGGGAACATGGATAGTGTACAACACATGCCTACTGAGTACTGGACATTTCTGTCCCCTTCCTCACTTTGGACAAAGTAAAGTATCCAATGAGAATGTTCCACACCCTATTAGGGTACAAAATGGCACATTTTGTAATATAATGTTGTCCCAGTGAGGTGGTGATCCCTCTTTTTAACCAATCACATTTGTTTTGTTTGCCAGTAGGGGTCCCAGCTGACTGGTCTCCATTGGACGGTACCACTTGTTTGATACTGCACTAATCAACCTCCAAGTGTCAACATTCCATAGATTGATGAAATGTCCAACATTAATTATAAGATGGTTTTGAAAAACAGTTAGGGAGAACCAGATTCCAAGATCTACAAGTAGGGCATGAAATGGGTCGGGCCGGGTCGGTTTGTATATATACTAGTGGGTGGCCCATGTCCACGGCTTTCCCGGACAAAGCATTTGCCAAAATTGGGTGTGAGTAGTTGAATTGGTTAGTGGGGAAAAACCGGGCCGAGACTCAAAAGAATTAGGGGAAGTATTTGTTGTGTTTGTTCTTGAACGACGGAAGTGGAAAGACACTAAATCCACCGTCTAGTTAGGCGACTCTTCTTTATTGAATCCTATAAAAGGGGTATAAGTGGGTAGACAACCACTGTCATTTGTTATATAGACCAAGGTTTAAAGGATGCCGTTTTAGCCGTTTGACAGACTGGGGGCATTACCGTTTAAGTTGTTTAAACGGCCGTTTAAACGGATTGAAATGGCCAGGGGCAAAAATGAAAAAAAAAAAATAGAAAAAAGGTTTTTAACCGACTTTAACAGATTTTAACGGCCTTTTTTTGAAAGAAAAAATTCAGAATTTAACGGCTATTAAAACGGTTTTAACAGCCACTAAAACCAAAAAAAAATGGCCGTTTAATTTAAAGCGTCAAAACGCATTTAAACAGTTTTAACGGAAACGGGCTTGAGGTGTTACCGTTTAAACAACTGCTTTTAAAACCATGATATAGACTAGTGGGCGGCTCATGCCCACGGCACTCCGACAATGTGTTTGCCAAAATAGGGTGTGAGTGGCTGAGATCCACCGTCCAGTTGAGGATAAGATCCCGACCCTTCTTTATTGAAGCTGATAAGAGGGGGGTATAAACGGGGAGACAACCATTGTTACTTGTTATATACTAGTGGGTGCCCCGTTCCTTTGGCACTCCTCGACAAAGAATTTGCCAAGATCAGGTGAGTGGCAGAGATTCACCGTCCATTTGGGGGAGGATTAGATCTTGGCCCTTCTTTGTTGATGCTTATAAGAGGAGGTATAAGTAGGGAGACAACCAATGTGTTTTGTTCTATAGAATCGTAAATGGCCCATGCCCATGTCACTCTCCAACAAAAGCGTTTGCAAAAGTTGGGTGCCTTCGGCACTCAAACGGTATAATGGACTAGGGCGTTACCTTTTTTTCCATTATAATGGCTATTATAACAGATTGTAACGCATAGAGGGAGAAATGAGAAAATAACATAAATAACAAAAAATTACGGCATCGAACTTTAAATTTTGAATAAATTGAGGTCAAATGAGGCGGATTGAGTGGCTGAAATCTTACCGTCCACATTAGATCGATGGATTTGATCTCAACCACTCTTTATCTAACCGTCCACATTAGATGGATGGATAGGATAAGAGAATACAACTGAGTTGTCTTGATATATGCGTGGATGGCCCGTGCCTACGGCACTTTCAGACAAAGTATTTGTCAAAATCGGGTGGGAGTTAATCTCAGCCATCCATATGAAGCATAGTGGATCTCAGCCACTCATTATTGAAGCCATATAAGATAAGAGGGGTATATAAGCAAACTATTAAATTTCCGTTAAATTCTATTTTTTTTAAATTTTAAATTTTAAATTTTAAATTTTCAAATTTCAAATTTCAAATTTCAAAATTTGAATTTCAGCACCACTTTTTTCCGTTAAAATCATTAAAATCTATTTTTTTCATTTTTGCCCCTGGCCGTTTCAATCTGTTTTAACGGTAACACCGCTCTCGAGGCATAAAAAGTGAGGCTCCTGAGCCTGACCCTTGGGCTATATGTAAATCTAAGCCATTTCATTCCTTATATGTAAGCATGGCAACTTGGCCCGAGGCCCGCAACCCGGCCTGAGCCCAGCTTGTTTATCTCGACCCAAGCCCGGCACGGCCCGAAGTTGAGCCCAGCCCGGAGTAGCCCGTGAATATGTTGTGCCGGGCCTGGGTTTGATAACCTAGCCCGCAGCCCAGCCCAGCCCGAGCCCGACCCAAAAATTATTAAATAAGCCCAATTGAGCCCTGCCCGCGGCCCGGCCCGAGTCCAAGTCCAATTTAAAAAAAAATCAAAATTAATGCATTCTTAACAGGCCGAGCAGCCCGGCCCGCGGCCCAGCCCGCGTCAACCCATGAAAATAGTAGGTGACCCGTGCCCACGGCACTCATCGACAAGGCGTTTGTTAAAATTGGGTGTGAGTAGCTGAGATCCACCGTCCATTTGGTGTGATAAGATCTCGGCCATCCTTTATGAAGCCAGATAAGAGGGGGAGACAACCGTCTTTTTTTGTTATATAGATATTAGATATACAGGCCAGGTCTGGTTATTAGCATGTTTGAAGTGGATCCATATCCAAATCCGACACAAAACTTGTTAACAGGGCAAAGTGCTATAGGGTTAGGGCTGGGCTTTAATACTGATCCAGTGAGGTGCAGAACTGGGCTTGATTTTAAGGTTGGGTCAGGCTTAGGCTTGGGCTTGGTTTTAGAAAAAATAAGTTTGGCCCATCTCAAATCTAAAGGCTTCCACTGTTGCACTTAGAAGAATGGGCTTGGGCCTAAATTTTTAGACCTTTCAAGAGCTGAACTGGGTCAGGTACCAAGCTTGGGCTGAGGCTGGCCCGGCCCAAAGCTGGCCGCTAAAATCATTGCTCTCACGCCAAAGATGAATCCAATTGGCTAAAGAATAAGTGCAAAGCTTTGTAACACTTTTCCTCAGCCATCAGATCCTGGATCAACAGTCCAAACGGGTCATTGAAAATGTGCACTTCTCTCCCCAACTCCCCATCCAGTGGTCCCAAAGGTGCCAAAAGAAAAAGTCAGGGACACCAACCACCAGTTAATGGACATTAGGAGAATAGCAACAAAAGGAATAAAACTTTGATGACAGGCACTGTCTGTCATCAAAGGATCAACAAAAATTGATCCCTTAGAAGTATCTTATGAGCAAAGTTTCTATCATCACTAGGTCCAGATCATTGATGGTCCTTGGGATTCACATTACACAAATCCCAAAGAACATCCAACATTATGGTACCCTAAGGAGGACATGTTGCCGACGCTGCCATCTGCTGTCCTTCCCCCCTTGTTCTAAGAAACGTAGAAAACACGTGTAAGCAAGTAATATGGCTTACCAAATGGTATTTTACAACCACCCCCTTGAAAGGGTAGCTCTACGGGCACCCACCTCTTTAAGCCTGGCACCCACAAAATAAACTAATTTTTGCGGATCAAATTGTCCTTTCCCATCCTTTACAGTTTTGTTTGGGCACCCACACTGAAAAAAAAGAAGAAGAAGAAGAGGAGGAGGACGATGCCGTCGCCGTAGGTACCTCTCTCTCTCTCTCTCTCTCTCTCTCTCTCTCTCTCTCTCTCTCTCTCTCTCTCTCTCTCTCTCTCTCCGCCGTAGGTAAGTCGGGCACCCCAGCTGCCGTGTTGGAGTGGTGGTGATCGATGGTGGAGTTGGTGATGGTAGTAGTGGTGGAGTTTGTGGTGGTGGTGGTGTTGGTGTTGGTGATGGTGGAATTCGTGGTGGTGTTGGAGTGGTGGTGGTGGTAGAGTGGTAGTGGTAGTTGTAGAGTTAGTGGTGGTGGTAGAGTGGTAGTAGAGTGGTGGTGGTGGTTTGGAGCACCTCATACTCCCACAAATGGATGGACAATATGCAGCAAGCCCGCATATATTTTTTTTTTTTTGCCTTCACGGCCTGGAACTAATGTGGCCACCATGGCACCCACGGCCAGGAACCCAAGTCAAAAATATATTTTGGATTTTAATGTGGGTGCCCAGCAAAATGGGGTGCCCAAACAGGGGCCCTCTAATTGGCGTGGGTGCCCATCAAATGTTGGTGCCCAGCCAAAAGAGGTGGGCGCTCATAGAGCTACCCCCCTTGAAAATCGAAAGTAGACAGTAATACCCCTTATCTTTTCAATCCAACGGTGGTTGACAGTGCTGAGCATGCATTCACTTTTGCCAAAGCAAAACCACCCTTGGATTCTCAGAATCAACGTCCGAGAGCTTTGGTGAATTAACAACTGCATGATTCATGTCATATTTTAATGGCAATTAAACTAGATTAAGAGGAGTATTCCTAAAGTTTGAAAGTATAAAGGGGTATTACTAATTACTTTCAAATTTTAAGAGGGTGTTACAAAATTGAATCCGTCTAGAGCTACACTCATTTCTTACATCCAATTCTTACACCGGTTGTGTGGCCCACCTAGAGATCATGTTAGACAATCCGACCACATGTTGAGTTGTCCATACTGTGGAGACCATCCTTAGAAAAAATCAGTCAATTTTAACATTCCTAACCTTATGAAAAGGTCTTGTACATGGGTACCATTGTTGTCTATGTGCCACGTGGCACTCTTTGGGGCCAATTGACCTATAAGTTCCCCCCCAAAATGTGTTGCACCGAGGCATTTTATTTTGACGATTTCTCAATGAATTTTTTTTCGTTGATTTAGGGATTTTTGTTTTTTGTAATATATATAAAATTACATTTTCACGTGATTTTAAATTAAGTTTCTTTCAGAAAACCGAATACTCGTGCTAAACACGGGGCAAACACTAGTTATGATTTAAAATCGAATTAATAATTATCCATATTTATGAGTAGTAAGATCCAAGGTTTAAAGGAGGCCATTTTAACGGACTGGGGGCGTTACCATTAAAACCGTTAAAACAGATTGAAACGACTAGGGGCAAAAGTAAAAAATAAAATTGAAAAAAATGGATTTTAATAGAATTTAACGGAATTAAACAGAATTTAACGATTTTAACGGAAAAAATGGCGCTGAAATTCAAATTTTGAAATTTGAAAATTAAAAAATTTAACGGATATTTGTTTGCATTAACAACATGACGAGTATGCGAACTTCATTTTTCTCTATTTAATCATTATACCATGAGATTATTGTGTTTTAAAATTGGTTACATGTTAATACGAAGATGCAAACACACGACACAGAGGCTCTGTCGGATGCAATGCACTCATTTGCCACAATTTTGAGATTACAAGTGATTTGTTGGAGGCGTGTAAATGAGCTGGCGTGCAAGTGGTTGTCAAGCCCTTGCAAACTCTTTAAGAAAATGAACACAAGCATGTGCAGCCCAAAAAACTGTGGTAAGTGATTGCATTGCGACTCACCACATTTGTACCAGAGTGCAAAATGCATCCCAATGCAACGAAACAATCAAGGCTAGAGATTTACATGCTTCCCTCAAGATCGAAGTACGTCCACAGACTCACACCGGCTACAAGAAAAACCCACATTACAAAATAATAACCATCTCATGAAAAACCGAGGTATATACATAACCCCAAAACAATATTAGGGTTCCCGTATTTTCATGTAAAAGTACTAAAATGCCCTTTTGTAATCTCCCGAATACAGTGGCTCGATTTCCGGTAATCTAGCACAATCAGGCTAAACAAAACATAACACATATAAGGCGAGGTATATATATAGAGTTTGTCTAGAGCTACACCCATTTCTTACATCCACTTCTTACACCCAAGGTTAGGGCCCACTTGGAGATCAAATTAGGCAATCCAACCATATATTAAGTTTTCCTTGCCATGGTGTTCATGGTTGCCAAAAATCAGTTCATTTCGACATTGCTAACCATATAAAAAATTGACCAAAAATAATGGTTTAATTGGATGGTCTGGATTTTTTAAATTAAAGCCATAGGTAACTATAGTATGAAAAACTCATTGTGCAGTTGGATTGTCCAACATGATCTCCGCGTGGGCCCCACCACCGGGTGTAAGAAGTGGATGTAAGAAATGGGTGTAGCTCTAGACGACCTCATATATATATAACCCCAAAACGAAATTATGTTTCCATTTAAAAGTACGGAAAACGCCTTTTTTGTAACCACCAGAATACAGCGGCTTGATTTACAGTAATCTAGCACCATCAGGCTAAACAAAACATAACACATATAAGATGGTGGAAGCTACCGTTTCATCGATTTTGTCTTGGCGATTTCACACGCCTAAAACCGATCCAATTAGATGATCATAACCATCCAATTTTATCGACTTTTTTATTGGACGATCGTGTGGTTAAGAACTTGAGATAATCTCATTCATTCAACTTCTTTTCAGCTGCATTGTTGGTTCTGATGGGCTCAACCAACAATGAAAAGTTAGTTGGTTAATTAGTTTAGTTTGCCTTCTTTTTAGAGCTTTAAAGGGATTCTTTCCCTCTCCAAGGCTCAAACCCAACAACAAGAGCAAGGAATTTGAGCCATTTCTTTGAATTCAAGACACTCGCCATGGGGCAAAACCCAACTACCATTTGCTTGGTATATATGTATGCACGCATCTCTCTTGGGTTCAGGAAGGGAAGGCCCAAGGCATTGTTTTCTAGAAGATCCAATTCAAGTTCTCTTCTGCTCTTCCGAAGCTTCTAAGCCATGGCTGCTGGAGTAGCCAAGTCAATAGCATTTGTCCTTCTCATCCTTAATCTTGTGTTGTACGGCATCGTCTCCATCATCGCTGGATGGGCTATAAATTACGGGATTGATCGTTTTCCTGAAACAGGTAACAGAAATTTTCATAATATTTAAGCAATCACAAGACAGTTTGATATTATATACCATATCATCGATGATAATGATTCGTTTATCATCGTTGGATTAATATTTTATTCCATTAGTGATGCAATGATGGGGCCCATAAATGCGACAACCCTGTGTAGAGCTGTCAATGGATCAGGTCGCCTCGATAATCCAATATGGACCTGAGAATCATGATCCCATAAATTATGAAGTACATTGATCTGATCCGATGTTACGAAGGATTCGGACCTCGGGGAGGGAGGGAGGGGGGGGGTTACGTTATGTACCGTTAATAACGGCTGTTATTTTTGTTACAATGGCCGTTATTTTCCGTTATTCAAAAAATTTTATGAAAAGAGGCTGTTATTTCCGTTATTTTCCATTTTTGAAAATTTGAAATTCAAAATTTGAATTCCAGGGCACCGTTTTTGCCCAAGTATTACAATTCGTTATAACAGCCATTATAACGGAAAAACTAGCCATTATAACGGAAAAACTGGTAATGTCCCCCAGTCCGTTATACCGTTAGAACGGCCCTTTTAAACCTTGGATAAAATCTTTTACCATTTGTTATTTTGACATGAGAATTTGAAGTATTTATTTATTTAAAATCAAATTTATTGGGTTTGTTGATCAGATGGACACGTTGTTACTTGTTAGGCCAACCCGTTCCGATAAATTCAGATAGCTTATCGGATCGCTTAAGTTCGGATAGCTGATGAATCGAGTCTAGACCTGAGACCCATGATCCAATAAGCAATTGGATCGATTCTGGGTCAACCCTGATCCGATCTGAACCCGATCCATTGACAGCCAATGGATAACCGCCGAGAAAAAAAAAAAAAAACGGCTGAGGCCATTGTCCATTGGATTCAAGAGATCCATGGTCGACAAGGCAATAACTGTACAAACAATGGCCTCAACCGCACATTGTAGCGCAACCCATTTCTTAATTAAAATGAGAAAAATAATCTCAAAAATACAAAGATGACCAAAATATCCTTGGCTTTTAATTTTATGAAAACAAAGTAAATGGTTTTCCTGATGTTTCCTCTATTGGTATATGCAGAATCCGATTTGTTGATACCGGCACGCGTGTTTCCGATATACTTTCCGATAGGGAACATGGCTACCGGATTCTTTGTTATATTCTCTCTCATTGCCGGATTAGTGGGCGTCGCCACCTCGATGGCCGGAATCAATAACATCCTTCAATGGAATCTTCCCAGCTTACTTTCAGCTGCCACCTTTTCTATCATAACTTGGTCTCTCACCTTTCTAGCAATGGGGTAAATAAATTAACTTTCAAAAAGTCCGTAGTGTACGCACGACTCGACCATTATACATACATACATATATACACACATACATGTGTCTTCACAGAAGGAAGAAAAAAAATCGACATTACTAGCCATATGGATATATTGGATGGTGCAGATTTCTCAATTTCAAGTCAACTTTTCATGATGTAGGAGTGTTAGAGTGAACATTTTTTTTTTTTTAAGAGGATGGTCTCCATTGAGCATGGTTCAAAGTCTCGGCCGATCCCGTTCTGGATCAGGCGATCCGGATTAGGATCGGAAGCCACCGATCTAAACGATACCAGGTTCGTCTCGCCGATCTGAACGATATTTGGGCAATCCAGATCGGGATTGGCATCTTCCAATCCCGAGATTTTGAACCATGCCACTGCGTGGACAACTCATAGTGCCCTAAGATTGTCCAACATAATTTATATATGGCCCCACCACTAACCTCTCCCACACCCCTTCTTTTGATCATACAACAGAACCAGAACCAGAGAAGATCGTAAATTTGTTTGAAGTGATATTTTACTTATTTCTTTTGCAGGTTAGCATGTAAAGAGATTAACATAGGGACTACAGAAACAAAATTGGTGAGTAGAATTATTTATAGTAATTACCATCTGCAAACATAACTGCACACATGCAACCATTAGATCCTCTATCTATTGGACAGCCCAAAAGAATCTAAGTGGATTCCAGGAACAAAAATAAAGGATCCAGTTAGGACTGGCAATTTGGCCCGGGCTTGGGCCTAGGCCTGGCCCAAGGCCCGTAGGGGGCCGGGCTGCGGGGCCAAATTGCCAGGCTGAGATCCAGTGAGCATTTTACCTCTACACAAGTAAATATTTTCACATTTGATAATTGCCCATCTCGCAATTATGAAGTGGAGGTTGTGATCATGCAGTCGGACGTTTACGGTCCGTTTGGATCACCATTTTGAGCCAGAAAAAATAATGTTGCAAGTTTTTTCATGCAAAAAATATCTTTTTCTGGCGCAATTCAGCAATCCAAACAGGGCCTTAAACCTAGGAGAATTTCTAGGTGGAACCCACGGATCCCAACCCCTGAGATGAACCATCCCATGACATTTTGACTCCTAAGTCAATTATAAAAAAAAAAATCAGATTATCAAATATGAAAAATTAGGGAAAGAAATTTATACTCAATTGTATTAATTTGCAGAATGCTCTGGAAGCATTGACCATCATTCTGACCGTCACTCAATTGCTCTGCATTGGTGCGATCCACGCCAACGGCCGATAAAGGAGCACGGCGAGGCAGAGGGGAGGCAGGTGGCGTGCCTGGCGAGTTTGAGCTTTTGCAACAGCTTGTGTTTCGGTTGTCTTATTTGAATCGATTATATATCCATCAGCATCAAATTCCATTCTCAGTGGTTCATTTTCTTTTCTTTTTTCTTCCTTCTCTCTTTTTCCCCCTGTATTATAAGAAATTCAAAGGCTTTTTAAGAGGCAAGTTCCCTGATGTTATGGAAGTTCTATTTTCTTCAATTTTTCTTTCATGGCACATACGGTGCAATCTAACATAGGCCGCGGCATACTTGAAATATTCAGTGACTTGACAGTTTGATCACTAATTGCGTCGAATCCTTCCCTTGTATACTTCGATCAGTCTATTTTCGGACTCTGCTGCATTCAAGAGATCGCCCGTTGATTAAACAGTCCTCAAATGCGTCAGTGGATTATATATATATATATATATATGCCGGGCATGAGGTTTGACAAGGGAAATCAGGTAATCAGGTCTGAGTGAGCCGATGTTCCCCACACACACACACACCGCAACATGTTTTGTATCAAACTCCCATGTACAGGGATTTTGAGCAGCCAGTGCAGCGCCATCTAATTGGGATCAGACCATTGTGTCATTATTGATATAATGTGATTAAGTAAAAGAATTCCAACTCTTCCCATTAAGGAGAAAACACTAGCAATCATTTCTCAAATCTACCAATATTTGTTCATCCCAAAACTGTTTTGACAATATCAATACTGCCAAGTGGCCTTTGCCGAAGCACCACTTCAACAATCGATGGAGTGATACTTATACTAGAATCTCGGTTCTTAAATGAAAATATTAAAACTGGAACAATCTACAAACACGGAGCTCACAGGAGACTAGCTCTGATCATTGTCTCGTTCTTCCTCCTGGTCTTTCGGTTTGGTTGAAATAGAATCTCTCTGCGGCCGATGTTTCTTCCTCCTGAGCTTAGGCAATGCCATGATAAATGATGGAACCTCACAGCCCGAAGCTGCCATCACATTGGCTATGTTCCGCAAAAATGGTACATCATCTTCCGTGTATAAAGTAACAGCTTCCCCAATCCGCCCTGCTCTGCCGGACCGACCTGAGGGGAAAATGAACAGACTTAGTTTTCCTAGCCATATGTAAGCAGCCACTTGCCTCACCATCTAAACCATCATTAAACAAGGCTGTTAATAAAAATTATATATAACAAGCCCAAACCAGCAAAAAGATTACTTGGTCATTTTCAAAAAATACACTGTCAGTATCCTATTTTTGTGATTAATGTCCCCCAACGTTATCACATAACTAAACTGAGCATTCACCCATATGGTGAAAATTTGACTTACACTTTCCCACCACACGTACCCGACTTTCACTTTTTGAAATTTAAATTTTTAGAAAATAGTGTTGTCTCGGGGGTACAAGTGGTGGGAAAGTGAAAGTGACTTTTTGTGACTTTCAAGTCACAGAAAATGTTCTTGTTTTCCAGCGAACACTGCTCAGTCTGCATCTGACACCTATGGACATGTCTCCTACTGCTGAACCCTCAAACCTTATGGTACAGGGATACGTCTACATAAATCAATATATTTTATTACTAATACTAGTTTTATAAATATTTTTTATATAAAAATGTTCGTGTACAAGGACACGTCTGACCCATATCCAATGTAGATCACCTATCCATATCCATGGCATGTCGAATCAACAAGATTTGAAGGATCTACTTCCGATGTCATGTTTACTAGGAACAGGAGGTAGTTGAGTAACATACCTATCCGATGTATATATGCTGCAGCAGATTCAGGGAAATCGTAATTAATCACACAGTTGATGCCCTTGAAGTCCATACCTCGAGCAATAACATCAGTGGCAATTAAAACCCATGTTTTCCCTGCCCTGAAGTTATCGACTGCATCTTCTCGCTGCATTAAATCAAGAAAAGTTGTGTATATTCATCTTAAATTGTTGGACAATAAGGTAAGCGGAGATCACAGCTATGAAGCATCAGGATGACTTCAACAGAAATCATATCCAAATCAAATAACTATGCTTTTTTCTTACTATTATATTTTTGACCTGAAAATTGCAGGAGTATATTTGGGGCCTTGTTTGATAAGCATGAGATTACCTGTGTCTGGGACAGATCTGCATGTATAGCATCAACTCTAATGTTTTCCAATGCCAGCTCTCTGTAAAGCTCCTTTGCCCGTTCCTTGCTTTGGACAAACACTAGTACAGGTGGGTTCAGACTCTGCCCATCAGTATCGCCAGGACAGAACAACAAGGGAACTACTTAGAAAGATAATTAATTAAAAACATGGTTTATAAAGAGTAATCCAAAATGGTTCATCTGATTGAACCATCAGATTATTATTTAGGATTCTCTTTTCTTTTCAAAGAGGTGTCCCATCCAAGTTCGATCGATGAACAGTTGACAAACTTGGGAAGAGCCTGGAAATTTTAAACACGGAGTAGGAGTTTTGTTGGTTCTCCTATTTTAACCACTGGTTTGAGGGAACTAAAGACTGTAGCCTTAGTCCAAGATCAGTGCCACACTGACTGTCACAACATCACCAAAGGTCTCAAACTTCTGATGAATTCAAAAAACAACAAAAGTAATCTACTACCTTCTTTGTTTAGACTTGTGGTTCAAGCTAGCGGGCAGATAAACTATCTATAGCATACAGATTGGCAGCATACCTCTGCAAAACTTTGCCTAAGTGCAAGCAGCTTCCCTTCTTCACTTCCAGCAAAAACCAGCTTTTGCTTTATCAATTCCGAAGCAGAATTCCTGTTCATTTTAAGTACGAAACATCAGACCATGATGTGGATATTAAACATGGAAAATGTTCATTGTAGTTTTTGGTTGAGGAAATGTAAGATACCCCTCTGTCAGAACTAAGCACTATCTACCAAAAGGCACAGTACACGTGGTGCACATGCAGGGAGCCATAAACACAATTTTTTTATGGGTTCTACCTACAAAATCTCCTAGGGCAGACAAAGTCCCAATCACCATCAGATATTTGTAGCCATCCACCCTAGAAACATCTTTCCTGGACAGTTCCCAATGTTTTCTTTTATACCTTCCAAAGGAATGGGATTATACTGAGGGTTATAACCATCAGATCAGTCAATATCTGGCAAAGGATATATTCTAGGTGGAGACATCAAATGGAGAGTATCACACTTGCATGCACATCACGTGGTCAGCAGTCCCTTTTGTAGACTGTCTTATATAGTTTACAGATAGGTATCTTAAATTAACCCATTCAAGTTATCCTGACCAAAGTTAGTGCTTTGTAAATGACATCATCTCATACTTCCTGCCCACAATAACTCGAACTGCATCATGCATTATTGTGCGTGCAAGTTCCTCAACAGAATCAGGTAAAGTGGCGCTAAACAATGAACGTATTATTGAAGGATTTGAGCATGCTTTGACCACAGAATCAATTTGCTTAACAAAGCCAAGCTCAAATAGCTTGTCAGATTCATCTAGGACAAGGTACTCCACCCTGCACAAAACCACCACAACTAAAATATATAAGCATTTTAATGCCATTTCATGGTGTTATCTTTTCAATTCTACAAGAACGGCCATAAGACCTGCATCCTCTAAACAATCACAAAAAAGAAAAAGAGGAATAAACTGCATCCTTTAGTGTCCAAACATAATAACATGGCCAATTTCTAGAGTTAAACGTTCGCATTATCCTCAGTTGAATTTTCAAAAAGAAGTAAAGTTATCATTGAGCATAATACAATAGAGTTAGAGTTGTTCTACCGATTCCATGCAACTGTATATAAGCAGTGCAAGCTTTTCTTTCTGTAAGAAGGAACCATGACAAGGCATCATGCTGTATATCATAGAAGGATTGATAAGGTGTCCCCCCATTCTTTATTTTCTCACAATATATAGAATCTGCTAAGTCATATTGTGTTACCCTTCTTTGAGATTGACAAAATGCCCTTGTAGTGTTTGAGTTTCTGAATCTTGGTTAAAGTCACTCATTCTCGAGAATTGAACTAGATAAGGTGATGAGATAATTCCCCATCTTCCTAGTTAAAAGTGATGAGATAATTCCCCATCCTCCAAGACAGTTTTAACATACATTACATAATAAATCCTATTAAATGTTCAAAATTTCAGAAACTTCAAAGCTATAACGTGATCGGAGACAAAATGGACTTAATAATAATCTTTCTTTTCCCAAGGAACCCCTTCATCAATGCAACTGGAAACAGAAATTAGCACAAATATCATCAAACCTTCGTTTGCTTCTGAACGGCTATATCATTTCCTTTTCTCTTTCTTTGTGTATGTGTGTGTGCGCGACTATGTAACAAGGACACGGCACTCTTTGGAGTTTTTTGCCGAGTTGGACATGTCGACATATAGACACGTGTGATGACACATCCTGACATGCATCCAAACACGTATGACCATGTCAACGTTTATCTTAATAATTTTTAATATAAAATTGAGTTTTTTTAGGGTTGGTGTGGTCCATCCTCCATACAATATTTTTTTTAAGTTGTTAAACATAGCTATGGTTGTTTGGTAGTTTTTATTTTATAAATCTACTTATATTTAATATGTTATTTGAAGCCCTATGGTATATAGAAATATTTTTTTTTACTTTTCATATATTTCTTTCCTTATTTTTATTTTAAAAGATTCTGCTTTAAATATAACAAAAATATTATATTATAATACATGTGTACGGACGTGTCCTATAGGGCTTCTTAAAGGTCCCATGTCAGATGCCTCGTATATATGTTGGACACCGACACACATGTCCGCGTCATTGTTACATGGGTACGTGACAATCAAAGGAAGTGCAACAGATCAAATAGACAAAATCCAGAACATACCTGCTCAAATCAAGTTTTCTTTTGCGAATAGCAAACTGTAAGCGAAGTGGAGTGGATACAAGTATATTACAACGCATTTTCTCAAAGTTGCCACTTTTGGACAGCTCCTTAGTCATTAACTTAGTATAAATTTTCTTTCCTTTAGCCAACTTCTTGCACTCTCTGGTTGTCTGTGCAGCTAATTCCCGTGTAGGACAGAGGATTAGAGCTTGGATAACATCCTTCACTCCCGGCTGATTATATGGAGAAAAGGTCATTAAAGACTCAAGAATCAACCTTCAAAGGCCACAGTGAAAGGTGCTACGAATAATACCTCAAGTTTCACAAGTATAGGGCATAAGAAAGCCAAAGTCTTGCCAGAACCTGTCGGTGCGCAAGCAAAGCACTCTCGCCCCTGATAACATATTGGTAGAAGAGTGCCTTCAGAAAAAATTCAAAACATTTTGGCAACACCATAACAGTTTATATTGAAATTCTGGGAAAATTAATGGCTTATATGAAACAACTTGGCGATAGACAATCTAATAGGAAAGAAAGATATAAATAGAAGAGCATACAGAGAGGAGGACTGGAATAGCCTGCCTTTGGATTGGTGTTGGTTCTTTAAATCCAAGTTCTGCTAAATTGCGCAATAAATTTGGTTTACAGCTATACCTGTTCATAAATCAAATCAAAAGCTCGTGCTTAGCAGTATATATTGCAATTAAATATTTCAGAAATCGAAGGCCAGTGCAATGGCTAAAAATGGAAAAACACGTAATCAGGAGAAAAGTTTCTTAAATTCTCACTCAGAAAACAAAAACAAACTTGCAACATCATGCAATGTTACACCTGTTGTAGTAAGATTTTACAATATGCATATTAATCATAACATGAGGTGCACAGCCATCACGATTTATGGAAAATCCTTTAAAAACCCTAAAAACCGCCCGTGTCGCCAACCCTAAAACCCTACGCCCTAATATTTCCTTACAAGTTACAAATACATTATGACATTAAAGAGAATCAGAAATACATAAAAATATGAGTACACATGCATAGAAAACATACCTAGGTATATAAAAATAAGAAATTTGTTGTACAAGAAAACCAGGCCATGTGAAAAACAGATATATCAGGATTTCCTTGATGCCAATGCCCAATATGCCTGTTGATCATCCTTGTCCAACCCAACAAGCTAAAATTGAAGTACCCCTGTTATTTGCTTTGGATTGGTAGCGGTGCCACAAAAAAAAGTTCAACAAAACTTATAAAAATCCTTCTCTAAATATGAGGTCATAGGGATCCCCAGGAAAACACAACATTAAATTACACATAAAATCACCTATAGTAGTATTGAGTGAATCACAAAGGTAAAACATCCACCAGACTCGAGATTCTTCAAACGCAAGAAATTAAATAAACGAACGCCTCAGAGAAAATCCAATTCACAGACAAACCTATATTATTTACCAAAAATTTACCTTGAGCTTAACTCTGCAAAATTCTGAAGCGGAGATGGGACACTATGCCCAGAAATATGAATCCCATGCTTCTTACGCAACAGAGCATCTCGCTGAACTCATGAAGGAAAAATAAAATTAATAACAGTAGGAAAACCAAAAAAAAAAAAAATTGTTTTTGAACCCCATCTTATTTGGAAAAGGTAAGAGCTAAATAACCTCAATTTGTCTATTCATTTCCTTCATTTCTCGAGAACCCTCATTTTCCTCCTTGTCTTTCTGTTCGGTTGCAGCTGCAGATTCTGAAATCTTGAAGACACTGAATCCTTCCACCCTTTCTGTTAAACAAACAAACAAAACAATACCAAAAAATTAAGGAGTGAAATCCAAGCCAAATGCTAACAAGCTCATCACCTAAATGATCAAAACAACTAAAAAAGGTTACCGGAAACCTTCGCCTTCCGCTTTCTCTTCTTCCCAGACACAATCCCCTCCTCTAATTCAGCTTTTCCAGTTTCCACCAAGCTCAGATTTTCCGGGGAATTCTCACTCTCATTTTTCTCCTTAATGGTGAAATAACCAAAAGATTTCACACATTACAGTCTTAATGTTTCCAGAAATCAGATATATCTCCCACAGAGGTAGTGTGAAACGAAGATAGAACAGTGGTTTACGTTTTGGCAAAAATGACCGATTCAAAAGACACAAAAAATGAAAATTTTCAGGAAAAAAAAGGTTCGAGAGGGTACAAGAGAATGAGAATATTTACCTTGAATCTGGCAAAATCACTGGAGAACTTCTTTCGATCGAAATGGATGCCTGAGAACAAGAACGATTGAGACTTATCCATCACTGACGATGAAGAAACTCCAGAAAGATTTTTCTTCTCTTCGACTAAGATTCCGAAAAACCCTCGCTTTTCCAAGGCAGCTCTGTAAAACCCTAGCTTGGGTTTTTCTTCAAAAATCGAAACTTCGGTTTGTTTAGTTTTTGAAGAACGAAATATAGGTCACCACTGATACGTTGGATAGTAAATCCTCGAGATGAGTGCCAATTCCAATTTTTTTGTCATACATGACGTCTATCTCGAGGATAAATAATCCAACGGATTAGACCTAAGGACCATAACCTCTGTTATAGTCCAAAGGTCTATTCTAATACGGTTCGTCCATATAAAAAATTCCTCTATTTCTTCAAACACCAAATCCAAAACACCAAACGGTCCCTCATGAGCTACCGCAGCAGAGTCCATGCCTTCCCAACGGTCTACTTTCCTTCTCTCTCCCCAAATTCTTCCCGCGAAACCCTACTTTTTCTGAAAATCAGACCGAAATTTCTGCCAAATCTTTCAAACTCTAGAACTCAGTTTTCATGGAAGAAAACCCTCGAACCAGTGAAGAGGAGGAGAAAGCTCGAAATTCAATCTTCGGCGAGCGATAATGGCGAAACCGGGAAATGGGTGAAGTGGGTTCCGAGAGGAAACGTAGTAGAGAGGATTCTGAAATTGATCTCGGGTGCGACTTCGAGTCCCATTTGCCAGTTTATATCGTCGCCGACCACATTTTTGCATTCAGTGGATCCTAGAATCAAATTGGTAATTTTTTAATTGTTTTTCTTCCTTTTTCTTTTCATGCTTTTGTGTTTTTGACTAATTGAGATGGGATTTGGTTGAATTAGATGGATATTGAATTTCTTTCTTTCTTTTTAGTAGGAAAGTTGGTAACTTGCAACTTCCTGTGTGTTTTGCTTTGTTAGATTTAGATGGTTTTGGAAAAAAAAAATATAGAATGGTTGGTTAGACTGATGGGTGCTTGAATTTTAAAGTTTTTTTTTTTTTTTGCTAGAATTGGGTATTTGTTTTTTTAGACTGAGATGGGTATTTATTTTGCAAGAATTGGGTAAGACTTGGGTTTCTGGTGTGCAATTTGGATTAATTATTGAATGGGTCTAATCCATGGGAATTTTGTCGTTGCTATCAAATCCATTCTGCCGATTTTCATCAAGAATTTGTCTATTTTTTGTTGGTTTTGAATTTTTATTTTACTTTTGACAAGAAATGCTGTTAAGCTTCGTGGGTATTTTGAAAGTTTAATTTGGTGGCAACTTGATTTTTTTTGTTTTTTTTCGGCCTGTTTCCGAATTCTATGCATACAACAAGCACATTGTGACAAAGCAGTTGAATTTGTTCTATGTTTATATCCATTGGTCTAAATCTTGCAGGTATGGCTTCTGGTACTTGTTGTTTTACCCGCAAGATCACATATTGTTATGCGCTTTGGATTAGTCATATACTTGGCTCTTCTGTCAATATGGATTCTCCCAACACAAGTTTGGATGGTATGTTTGACCCATAACTTCATTAAGTTTGAACAAATATTTAGTGTTTAAAAAAACTATTAAACCTCACCCATCCAGACTCTCCGATCTGATGTGCTTGAAGATGTGCCTCAATTGTTTGATGTTCTGTGCCACAACTATAAGGTCGTCAGTTTGATTTTTTTTTTTTTTAAACAACAGCAGCAGCACCACCGACATATACACTGGGGACGTCATGCATTTGGTTATTAGAACTGT
Organism: Euptelea pleiosperma; assembly: GCA_035048495.1. Taxonomy (NCBI): domain Eukaryota; kingdom Viridiplantae; phylum Streptophyta; class Magnoliopsida; order Ranunculales; family Eupteleaceae; genus Euptelea; species Euptelea pleiosperma. The sequence continues at coordinate 31,489,197 of CM068546.1, forward strand.
CAAATAAATGGTCTCCTATCATATATAAGGTTAAACTTGTAGCATAAACAACCCTCACCCATCCTACTAAATGGCAAAGTCTAGATGAGTCCAGCATGAATCAGATGGGTTGGGAAATCTGGGATGACCAATATGATTCGGACAAGTTGATAAAGCTTAGCCAAGGTGGGTGGGTACAATCTTGTTTTATTTATTGATAATTCAGATTCATTCGGGTTGGGTTTAACTCAGGTGACTTCAATTTGACTTGGAAGATACTTGTAGTTTTTAGACTATGAAACCTTGTCTGTTGTCCTTTTGTCCCTGCATCTTGTTACAGTCACTTCCCATGGACCGCATTGTGTCCATCAACCTTTCTTTCTTTCTTTCTTTCTTAGTGATGCAAATAGAGACATTTACCTTTATAAAGATCATCGGCTTATTACTTCTAAAACAATGGTTGTGCTCTTGTTGATCAATTTCCAATATTTCTTGTAGGATCAATTGGGAAGAGTGGGCTTGCTGTCTGGGATTCTATTTATAATGTTGGGATTGGGTTCAGATGGTGTACCTCCCCTTGTCCAGTTAAGAACCCCACCACCAATGATGATGGGACTGCCTAATCTTCCTCCAGCATTGGGAGGTTATTCATATTTAGTTATGAAGCTAGGTCCGTTACAGCTTACAAAGAAAGGCTTGTCAGTGGCAAGCACATCTGCTTGTTTAACTTTTACTGTACGTTGCTTTTTTCCTTACATTACTCATCTTTGTGTTGGAAACAGCTTCTTTGAAGTAGTCTTAACTTTCTCAAACTCTTCATTCAAGAAATCCTTTTTTTAGTTGATTTTGCAAAAAGAAGCTTCTCGTTGGTAGTTTAGCTTACTTGAAACTCATTTCCCGGAAGATTTCTACTTTGTTGCTTGAATTGCAATAACATTCTGAGAACTAGGTCTCTCTTTCCATGAAAGATCTTCCAAAGTGCGAGCCTTTGCTTGACGACCACAACCCCAGAGCAATTTGCATCTGCTTTACAATGGTTTATGCTCCCCTTGAAACTAATTGGTGTTCCAGTAGCTGAAATAATCCTCACCCTAATGCTTTCTTTGAGGTTCATCAATCTGGTGTTTGATGAGGTAAGTCTCTTTTACTGAATTTTCATAGATTCTTTTTCTATAAAGTTTTGATTTTTTTAGTAGTTAATTAACTATCGTGTTTTGGAGAAAAATGGTATTAATGCTTATACTCTTGGAATTTCCATATAAAATATGGCAGGTCCGTAATGCTGCATTGGGAATTGTAGCTCGTAGGATCAATTGGCAGCAGCTGACAATAATGGAAACAGTTGATGGTAAGTATATGGTGTCACATGGTCCAAAGCAACAAGAACTGTTAGTTTCTATTGGGTGGGAAGAAGCCATCCCCTATACCTGTGCCACATATGTTGCATACATGCAGTGCAGTTGGAATCCATCATCCTTAATAAGCTAAATTCATCCTCATAGGATGATCCTAACCATTCGACCAACAGAAAATTTCTTGGGTGGCTTTTGCTACCTTTTCAGGTTCTTGTGACAGGGACTTTCCTACATTCAATGTAGTCGAAAGCGTTAGACGATGCCTGATGACAGGGTCCATCAGGCGAGGCAACACCTGGCGCAGCCTAAATGAAGCCTAGGGGATAATTTCTTTATATATTTTATAAAATTAAAGAAATACAAATAATATTGCAAAAAATATTACTTATTTATTTAATGATTTGGAAGGTGCAAAACCCAAAAATGTATTGACTAGACTCCTATTTAGACATTCAAATCAAACTAGATTTTAATAAAATTTTACAGAATAGTAAATCTAGAAGTCTACTTTCAAATTGAAAAAGTTTAGCAAATCAAAAGGCACTCAATTCCATGTTTATATCTATGGTCATTACAGGCACAATACGTTACAAAAACAGAGAGAAATTAGAGTAAGAAAAAGAAGTTGCTGTTGTTATTATTAGTAGTAGCACTAGTAGAATAAGAAAAAGAAGAAGAAGAAGCACATATAACATCGATTTTATATGTCTAGCCTAGTCAAATGCTTAAAGGCCTAGAGCCTTAGCGCATAGGTGTGCCTAGATGACCGCTTTTGTACTAGAACCTGCCGAGGTCTTATTTTAAGCATTAAGGGTCTAGGTAAAGCTTTGACTACACTACCTACATTATAGGCTAACCTCCCCAATATGCCAAACAGACCTACATTCCTACTTGTTTCTTCTAGACATTAAATTTATTGGGGAAGTTTTACTTTCTTCTTCCCCAATCCCCAGTTTCACTTCGAAAACTTCCTAAAACTTGTAAGTGAACTTCATAGAAAATTGGTCATGAGAAACCAGCATATAATGTGTTGTAAATGTTTACACGTTGTTGTCTCGACGGTACAAGTTGTAAACGCCTTAAAATTACTTCTTTCATTGTTGTCTCATACAAGTTACCCTTGCATTTATAGATTCATCTTAATGCTAATATTCCTTATGTATGGTGCTGGATTTTGCAGTTTTCTTTATGTATGTTCATCGAATCTTCAAAAACATTTTCAGCCATGCCGAGCAGATCTCCCAGGTTATACTTTTATTAAACATCCTTTTTCTTTTCTTCTATCTTTCTATTTTCGTGGTGCCGACTTCTTCATATTGTAAATTTTAAAAAATGCATTAATATATTAGCAGATTTAAATCTTCACGAAGTCACTATAGTACATTGGCTTTTGGTAGGATCCACGTATTCTTTTTGCCCAAATTTCACAAAATCAGAGTCATGAGATGTCAAGTCATGGGCTCTAAAATTAGTCTAGAGGACACGAAAACCATGTCATGGGCCTTGGTTAGAGCCTAATTTCCACGAGGTTTGCACCGTGGAGTTTAAAAGTGTGAGTTGTCTCGTTCTTTATTGCTAGAAGATGGTGACCTGAACTGGACAGCGGATGATTCACATGTGTACTTCCGCATAATCCTAATTCTAATATGTGTGATCAGCAGTTGCCATTTAAACTGACCAGCTTGGCACCATGTTTAATCAAAAGGCTCTGCTGCTAATCTTCTCCTGATTGTGGCTTTTACAGGCAATGATTGTTAGAGGTTTCCGTGGTGACAGCAACTCTCACAAGATTTACTTTCTTTCAAACTCATCCATTGGGACGGCAAATATTATTTCCTTGTTGTGCCTTTTCAGTTTGATAGGCGCTGCTGCCCTGTCCGAACTCTTCCTTGTCTGATACCTGCTCGTGCTTTGGTAAGTCACCTGCCGTTCTCCCTCTCCTTTGATTTTACCCCGACTGTGTTTCTCTATTGTACCCAGAATATTATTTACAGATACTCCAGAAGTATCATTGGCAAGCTTTTTCAGTAGCGCTGGGATTACAAAATGTGAAATCCTACTTAGTCAATACATCCAACCAATTGGGTCTTACAAAGGAAGAAGATCAGACTGCCTTTTTTTGCAGGTACCGTCTTATTTTTAATGGTTTCGTGTACGCTCTCTGGTGTATCATCTCACAGTTAATTGATCTGATTTGCAATGAAGGATCGTCGATAGTTAGATATCATACACAGTACAGGGGGCTTTTTCCGTCAAATTTCATTGGATGGAGCTTCATTGAGTACTTTGCACGAGAATACATGAATGACGACGATGTATTGTTAATTCTTTTCTTATTATGAAATCAATGATTTATGTGTAAATTAATTGAATACTTGTAACAATATTTATTTTTTTTTGTTAAGTGAATACTTACACTTTGCAACTCCATGTAAACACCTCAACAGATGCTTTAATGATAAATTCTAATTTGTGGTGATTAAATGGTGCAAGAATATTTCTCATATTCAGAACTACTTAAATTTTTGAACTTATTATATTTCTTATGCCCATGTATGGTTGGCTGTCTTTGATTGGACAAGTCAAATTTGATGTGTGGCCCTCGCATCAATTTTTTTTTGGGACATCCTCTGGATGGGCTGTTTGGATAGTTCCCTGCACAAGTCATGCTACCATATATTTTACCTTTCGTAGCACTGGATTTTTAAAATTATTATTAAAAAAAAAAAACCTGTACTCCTGAGTCCTGATAATAGTTACGGTGTAAAGCTCCAGGAAAGAGTGGCTCTATTTACACCCCAAAAGTTGGGAACGCGCCTCACCCAATGAAAACACCCCACCCACTTAATCCTCTTTCTCTCTCTCCAAAAATAAAAATTCAAAATACTGTTCGGTCTGCACGAACCGAACCAAATCCATGCCATTTGGTCCAACCAAACGGCGTAGAATTGTTTGGTTGGAGTTCGCCGAACAGACTGCAAAATAGTGTCGGGTATTTTCATAGGGTGGGTTGCTTTCACAATTAAGAGGGGTGCAAATAGAATTTCTGTCGAGGAAATCCATCCCTAATGGGGGGTAAATGCATTGGGTTTTATAGTGCTACTCATGGTCTCGACTCTCAAGTATAATGGGTCGATGATCTGCTTTGGGACGGGTTATTTCATCCCACCTGCATCAAATGGCTTGGCAATAGGGGCTGCATAGTGAATCAGTGATCATGTTGGAAAATCTCTTGACAAAATGAGTTGTCCATACCATGGAGATCATCTTCGCAAAAAAAGAATAATATTCTTCATTTTTAACCTCAAAGAAAAATTGACTTGTATTTAAATAATCCGATCTATCCAATTAAACCCTACTTCTGGTCAACTTTTGCTATCGTTAGTAATGTCATAATATATTCAGGTTCAGGCTCCGCTCCGAGGATCCCCTTTTTTCTGACCCCTACCGGCTACTGGGAGTCGAATCCAAGGCCCCAAGTCCTCCTCCCAAGAGGAGTCCCTCCTATCCCATGGGAATGTTAAAAGTCTCAATTTTTTTTTATAAGAGAACTATTAAGAGTTGGGATAAACCTACAACCGATTCTTACAGCCAGTGGTGGGGCCTGTACGGAGATGATGCTGGACGATCCAACCACATATTGAGCATCCTATCATGATGATGATAAAACAAAAATAATGTGTCAGACTCTTGGGAGTTAAAAAAGTTAATGCCAGCTCAGTGCTATCAACCACGGTTGGATTCTCGGAATCCACGGCCGAGGTCCAAGTCAGAGGGGTCAGAAAAAGGGAGTCCTCGGAGCCTGAGCCATTATCAAAAGTGTCCAAATTATGCACTATTTTTGTAATGGAAACTAGAAATTATTCAGCGTAGTCATCAAATGTGTTAGGCGATAAGTATCCTTCAGGCCAGGCGAGGCAAGGCATGGGCTATAATTTATTCATTTTCTTAAAAATATATTATTTTTATTATTTATTGATTTTTCAGTCCATGGACACGGCCTCCAGCTAAATACATTTAACCGCTGTCTATAAACTTTTTGCCAACCACTGGCCAAAGCCCACCACCAAAAATTTTATTTCTAAATGCACACTAAGGCCCTGTTTAGGCCTTCAATCGGTACAATTCTCCCTTGCAATAGGTGAGGCAACAATTGAACGGTTAAGATTGATGATTCAGTAGCCCAGATGAAGAATATATAGTGACCATATGTAGCAAGGCTGAAATTGTCAGTGGGTACACACAAACTCCCTCCTTGCATATCCCTCTTGTCTCAGCATAAGAGCAATTTGTGAAAAAATAGCTAAAAACACAACAATAATGACACATCACTGCAGACGCTCATGTAATCTCACTGCAGCGAATACATGTTTTAATTTTTTTAATCTATTAATCACTAACAAAAAAATATAGCAATTTGACCACAATCACCTGTTTCAACTCTCTTACGCTGTGCTCCTATCTTATGCCGAACCATCTGCTGACTTTGCTTCCTCAGGCTTTGGCTCGGACGGGGCCAAAGGGGAGGAAGGAGAGCCCTCTGCCCCCATCTCAGTTTTGAGGTCATTGATGCTCTGCTCCAACTCATCTATCCGACTGGTCATCACGTCAAGTGCACAGCAGTTAAAGAAAACAAGAACCCCCTCTCCATATCAGTCTCAAATACAGAAGGCATTTTCAGTTGCTTAGATTATTTCTTAAAAAGTTTTAAAATATTGAATGTAAGAGAGTAATATCTGCATCAGTAAGGACAGGAAAAAACTGCCATTGAGCCCCACTAATGTGGTGCAAATTCAAGGCCAGGACCCACCGTTGCGTGGGTTGCACCTAGATCTCCTAGGCCAAAATTGACCAATGTGATTATCTTAACTGTCTGATCCACTCTATTCCTTCGCACTGTCAGAAGAAATACAGCAAAAGGTCACGAAAAAAAAATGGTTGGTTTAGAACAATAAGCATTGATTTTTATTTTTTTATCTTTTTTGGCCTACGAGATCATATACAGAGTACCCATTGAATGGTGAGTCCCATTCCCCCCAGACTAAGTCTCACTTGTGTAAAGTGTGATAAGGACGACAGCTGTTTCCCTTCCCCTCATCTTGACATCAGTATTCCTCTACTAAGAAGACATCTTGCCATTGACACTAGTACGTTGCTCAATTGAGACTGCAGCTAACATGTGAAAAAGGATATCCTTTGAAACAATGGACTCAGACATTTGCTGGAACCTAGATTGCTGCAAACACAAATGTTTTTCAGTAACAAAAAGAAGACATTCAAATGATCGATGTTATGGGTTTCCAAATGGCATTGGTTCCAAGTATGTACAAGAAGAAACTCACCATCTGCTGAAGAAGATTTTGAACCTGGAAAAGCAAGGGAAGATAGTTAGAACTGAAGCTTCATTTTCTTCAACAATGTATGAACTGATTGCCAATCACGGGGCAGAATAAAAGATTCCACTCGCAAAATGGTGAACCCATGAAAAAAATGCTTTTCGGTCTTTCTGCATCCGTGTATCAGTTCTTATTCTTTTACTTACTATTCTCTTTCTCCCGAGGATAGAGAAGAATAGGAAAAGCTAAGGTATACTCCTAGTCAGAAATGAGGTCTACCGATGGCATGGCAGTACAGTGACAAACACGGAGGGATTGCACTCAACATGTCATGAGTTCCACCTAGATCTCCTAGGCCAAAAATCTCTCTAAAGAATGTAAGAAATCTGTTCATAACCAGGGACTTCTATCTCGTTTGTGCACAGTGATACGCCATCAGTAAACCATCCTTGTGGCCAGATATCTATACCCATATTTTCCTCAAAAGGAGAAAGACTGAGAGACATGATATTCATGTTGGGGGGAAATGCTAAGGAACTTACAAAAACTGTCATATCAGCAGTGCTCTGCTTCGGATCTTCTGAATCCTGCCCGTCCTGCAAACAAAAACAGTCATATCCTACTACAAAATATGTTTCCTAAATAAGGATAATTGCAGTGTCACCTGTTATTCCATGCAAAAAGCATCGAACTCCAATAAGATTGTGCCGTTTGTAAGTGAGAAACTGGAAAACCGTTGCAACAGGTTTTCTCTCCTTTTTTTGTTCTTTTGATTTATTTCAAACCCTCATCTCTCTCTCTCTCTACAAAATACAACTCATATCTGATCTGTAAATCTGATTTCTCCTAAAAGCCCCTTCTTCTCTCTCTCCCACTCTCATCAACTTTCACTCCCCCTAACGCCAATGGTGTCAACAATGCTGAATGGTGGTGGTAGTAATGTTAGCCGTTGTAGCGGCAGCCATAGCGTATTGCTGGAGCTAGTAGGACTGAGAATGGATGTGATTGTGGGAGCTGTTGGTGATGGTGGTGGATGATCCCATGTGTGTGTGGTGTCTGGTGTGTGTGTGTGTGTGTGAGAGAGAGTTTTTTTTTTCCCAGACGGAAACAGGTTTCCTCGATAGCCTGTGACTGTCCTTCAATGTGCCACAATCTTATTGGAGAAGCGTCAAACTTCCATTAAGCTTATGAGAATCCTTTAAAAAATATCTACACAAGTTATAAAACAAGAGATAGAATAAGTTCAAATTTCAGTCAAAGACTGTACTAGAGGGAAGAACACACACATGCCCAAAATTTATAATTTCCAAGTGAAGCGGCTATTGGTGACTGAAATTTAATGGATCCCCATACCAAAATACCCTCTTTTTTTCTTTTATAATTATAAACTTTTATTGAGAGATGAGAAAGAGCTACAAAAAATAGGCTAAGTGAGCCTCCAAACCGAAAGGAGAGAGAAATCAAGGAAACTATGCTTCTCTAATCACAAGTTCCTCACATCTGAAAACAAAATCCTTAAAAAACAAGCCCCTACACTCCTTGAAGAGGTTTGCCCAAAAAAACATAAGAGCTTTAAACAATAGAATGATATCTTGAGAATTAGCTTTTGTATCTTCAAACGCCCTCCAATTCCTATCCTTCCAATGGCCCCACATCACTGCAAAGGGGAGAATACTCCATAATTGATGACCACATGGAGAAAAGGCCAAGCACATCCAGCTACTAAAATTGTCCTTACAGAATTGGGAATACCCACAGCATGCGGGAGATTCCACGCTACAATTTACTCACATTACACCGAATTAAACCCCTAAACAAAAGATGTCGGCTTACAACGGGAGAACGAAGGAAAGTTCTACAAGGAGACTTCTATTAATTGTGAAAGAGGTTTAATCAAATTTACTTGTTGTAGTAAATCTCATTTTTACTATTTACAGTAAAGTCTTGTTTTTACTATTTTTAGTAAATCTTGTTTTACTATTTTTATATAGGTCTCAGAGATTCTAGAAAATAATAGGAGAGTTTGAATTACCTTTTTTATAAGTATATTTCTTATATTCAGAACTACTTAAATTTTGGAACTAATTATATTTCTTACGCCCGTGAGTTTGAATTACCTTGGGATTACTTGTTTGTTTTTAGATTTGTTTTAGAGTTCTAGTTATTTAGAAATTGGTTATTTGAGTTGTGATAGGATTAGGATAGAGTTTGAGAATATTTTGAAGTCCAATGTAAGTAGTTTTGATTAATGAATATTGAGTTTCGTTTAGGTGTGATATCCAATTTTGCTAGGTAAGAAGATGCCTAGAACGGAAGAGTGATTCTTCCCGAATGAGCGACTACTTCAAACTTGGTGGAGTGATTCCATCAAGTCATTGTGTGGTGCTGATTCCGCACAATTATCTTTCGATCACAAAATGAGGTTCCCTCATTCTGCATCAAAAAAATCATACCAATCTAGCCACCTTGAAATGGAGAAAGAGGTGGTTCACAGATTCCCTTTTGTCTTTGCACATCAAGCAATAATTAACCATGATTTTCTTACATTTGATAAGATTATCATTGTTAATATATATATTAAGTAAACAGTACAATATAGGGCCCAACCGGGTTCGAACCGTATCCATTGTTAATATCATTTCTAAGGAGACACACCATGCAAAAATGTTACCTTTGAGGGTACCTTAGAACCCCAAACCCTAGGCGTTGGGAAAGGGGACCTCACAGAAGAATCCAAAGCCACATAGAAGGATGGAACCAAGAATGAACTATTAGCATTAAGAGGCTGAAGGCGAGAATCATCCAACAAACTATTTATAGGGCATGCATAAACACAATTTAAGAGATCTACCACAAGATCCACCTCCTAGTTGTTAAGATTGCGCCTAAACCCAAAATCCCACAAAACAGCTTCTCCCTCCCTAAAAATGAAATCAGCCACCACACTCTCCTTCACCAAAATCGAATGGTAACTCTTCTATAAGAGGAGTTACGCCATACACCTATCTACCCAAGAATGAACCATATCATATTTTCCTACCTTGAATTTAATTTCCATAGAAAGGCCAACAAGATGTTAAGAATTTCCCTCCATACACTGCATCTATAAGAAAAATGAGCTGGGCCACTCTCCCAACTCAAGTTACTACACCCATATATGGCTTCAAGAATAATCCACCCAAAATAGCCTTTTTTTAGAGCTTGCTACGTAAACTCCGTGGTGTGGAACAAGATTGATTCCACAATCAAGTCTCGACAATCAACGTTGGACGGCTAAAACCCAACAAAGTTCTAATCCGAATAGAAAATTCTCAAAATAAATAAACTCAAAATTAATTCATCAAAATAAGCCTATTTAACATCAAATTTTACTTGTGATTATAGGACCCTACAAACTTACTTTCCAATTAATACTAATACACATAGAGATAATCCTAACTTATTCCAAATTTTATCTTGCCTAAAAATAATGACTGAATAATCCAAAAACTAATGATAAACATAACAATTAAATCCTAATCTAGCTTATTTGATTAATCTTTTTTTCAAAAGTCCTCTTCTTCTTTCTTTTGTAGGACCATCTCTTCAGTTGAGGAGATTGATACGTTGTAACGTTAGAGATGTCCAGCATCATTCCGCTCCTCCTTCATGCCATACATCTCCGGGGATCGAGATCAATCAGTCAATAAACCCTGCAAATGAAATCTTTTAATCTAAAATTGATCTAGTCGGATTATCTTAAACATCTGATTTCAAACATTTTTTTTTCTGGACCTTTGGTTATTTTTTCTCTGTCCTAAATAATACGAGATCATGATAGTAAGGATCAGTAAATCAGGATGATTTCGCATGAGAGATTTTGGTGGAGCCCATCAAATGGTGGGTGTCGGACGTGTACAATGTGCATATTTTGAAAAGAATCATACCACTCGATCAAACGGCTTAGATGACCAACCACCGAACAAATCCATCCTTAATAAAAATCACATTTGAGTCTGAATCGCCCCAAATTACTAGAAATCCAATCCCTCCCCCTCACATTTGCATCTATAACTGTATGTGTGAATCTCCATTACGGTCTCAAGCTAAACAAACCCTAAATATCATTAACACCCTAACATCTTTAAATTCCAGAAACAAAACCCTAGCAAGAATGGAAAAAAAACGCTTGGAACCCTAAATCTACAACGAAAACTAACATTAAGACTGGCAACTCGTTGAGGAATTTCAATAGAGAAACAAATCAAGTATTTTGCAGAAAACATTATTTTGAGAGTCGTTGAAAATTTAGAAGAAAAAAAAGTGGGTTTTGAGAAAGAAGTGTAGAAATCGAACCATGTTGGTGTTCTTCGCCTGGAAATCTCCCGCTTGTGTTCGACCTTCGACAGTTCGACGCCCTTGGTGCTGGCTCCTCGGTCTATCAAGGACCTGAGTAGACCGAAATGTGCGAACCCTAAAAACCCAGTTTCAGTTTCAGCCTAATAACAACGAGAAAATTTTTGTAGTGGGGAATTTTTAAAGCAACGATCATGCGCCCAATGATCGCTCGCCACATATCCCTGGGGGTCTAGACTTCGGTTATAAAAAGTAACCGTGCGTATATGTGGCGCGCGATCATTGGCACAAGATGGCTTCTTAAAAAATCCCGCGGCTTCAAAAAATTCTCCAATAACAACCTTTACCACGTGGCAAAATCCCTTTTATATTTAGGGAATTTTTGACATACCCCCCATGTTATCTTTAAAATTTGACATACCCCCGACAATTTGAAAAAGCTGACATACCCCCCTATGACTCAGTCCACTGTCATTTGACCAGTGTTGACTCGAGTTGACTACCAAATTTTTTATTTAAGGATGAAAGTGCCCTTGTCTTCAACTTTAGAACAAGGGTTTGGGTAAACCCCAAATCAAACATGAAAAGAGGAGATTGAAAATAAAAATTAAAACCCATGTTGGTAAACTTGAGATCTTTTTTTTGATTTTTTGATGAATTAAACAAATATTAAGAAGAAAAAAACCCCCAAGAAATAGATAAAACTCATGAAAGAATATTTTAAAATTGAGAGAACCCATCTTTCTAAAATCAACATTTCAAAAGCTTAAAATATAAATTGCTTTGGGTTTTTAATTATTGGAGGAGTGGTGGCCGGCTGACCATGAGACTCCGGTTGGTTGGTCGCCGGTGATGGGTGGCCAACCCATTGGAATCTCTTGGCTGGCCGTCCATCACAGCCGTTTGATTTGGGGATTGGGTTTTTGCCCAAACCCTTGTCTCAAGGTTGAAGACAAAGGCATTTTTGTCATTTAATAAAAAATTGATAGTCAACTCGGGTCAACACTGGTCAAATGATAGTGGACCGAGTCATAGTGGGGTATGTCAGCTTTTTCAAATTGTGGGGGGTATGTCAAATTTTAGAGATAACATGGGGGGGTATGTCAAAAATTCCCTTATATTTATTCTCCTCTTTAACACACGGAGGGTGTTCTTCCGATTGTCACGTGCCATCAATATTCCCAAAATGTCCATCCTTCCATTTTTTTTTTTTGTTACTTCTATCTTTTTTTTTTTTATTACTTCTATCTTTTTTTTTTTTTTTTGTAAACATTACTTCTATCTTTAATAGCTACAATATAATCTATACTCTTTAAAGCCAAAACATGGGTTGGGCACGCACACGCACACGTGCTACCCCATAATTAGAGGCCTCTCTACTTTCAAAGGTAAAACCTTCCCTCCTTAAATGTCTTCAGGTTATCTGGCACGCCCACGTCCCTCATCAACGATGATGAGGTACAATAGTATAAGCCACATGGCATACTCTTTGAGACCACTGACCTTATGGATGTTTTCCCATTCCTAGGTGGACCTATATACCACATATCAGTCTGATTAGTTATTTCCAACCTTTGGATCTGAGTACCCAAATCTATGGTTAATAATCAGCTCATGGAAACAACTCCAATCAAATCCTTAAAAACCACTAATTAGGCTGATTTTTGCATATAGGCCTACCTAGAGATGGGCCAAACATTGATACGATCAGTGATCTCTATAGGTATTCCACGTGTAAGGTGCACGTGCATCGCACGTGGCGTTCCCCTAGTATATAATAATGGCACTTTAGTCCTGCTCCATTTATACAAATAAAAAAGTCCCTGTTCTGTTGTTTACTTTTTTGGGTGCCTCTTCTCTCTCTCTCTCTCTCTCTACTCTCTTTCTCTCTCAACTGGGCTGGACGGGGCAAGGCTTCCATGTGCCAAGGCCATACAAACCAAACAGAACAGCCCTATTCAAGTTGTGTTATGTCAGTGAAAAGGTCAAAAGCTCTTGCAATTATCAACACAAACGCAACCCAAGTTAGTCTATTACGCCAAGGGTGCGGTTAATTTTGACTTTTTCGTTGACATGTCACAACTCGAGCAGGGCCATTCTGTTTGGTCTGTGCGGCTTGGCACATGGAAGCCTCTCCTAGCTGGACGAGGGTTGCAAAAGCTCCTCGATGCTGAACTACCAAGGGTTGCATAGGCCCCTCAGTAGTTTAGCATCGAGGGACGGTCCAGAGGGAGAGAGAGAGTTGTAGAGAGAATCTTTTGTAGAAAACTTTATGGGAAAGAATCTTCTGTAGAAAACTTTACTAAGGTCGTGTTTGATTACCAAGTGGGAAAATTCCTTAGGAAAACACAACTGTCAATGTTAGATAGACAGTATAAATCTGTATAATTTTCCCTAACAAGCCATTTAAATTTGGATAATTTTCCTACTAAGCCCGGAATTCATTTCTCATCCAAATAGGTGAGAATTCATTTCCACCTGAAGACACACCTTTATTTTCTCACATGATTGAAATATGTGTTTTCAGTTGCAATCAATCAGCCATTTAAGGCATATCCCATATGTATTTTTTCGGAAATTTTTCCATGCAATCAAACACAGTCTAAGGGAAACCATACATGGATTTGAATCTTCGACGATTTCCAACCATTGGATTGAAGTAATTTTCATGGGTTGATTGTAACGGTATGAATTTGAGCATTATTGACCATTATTTGGGTACAAAGATCTGAAAGTCTACTAATAACACTGATTTTTGGTTTGTAGGCCCATATTGGGACTGACGGACTACATCCTCTAAAAGTGTGCCACGTGGCCCATATTGTGGGCAGTCATTTTTACTCCCGGAAGAGGTAAGTTGCTCATTGGGAAAATCATTTTCCTATTTTGCGCCTTCACCTAGTAACCGTGTATTCAGTCACAGCCGAGGGCAGTAAATCAGGTGTTAGAAAATTCAAGTAATACAAGCAACCAATGCATTGGTAAAAGACAATAATTTCTATCAAATCCATGTATGGTTTCCCTTAGTAAAGTTTTCTAGATAAGATTTTTTCCCATGAGAGTGTGTTTGACTGCCAATTTCACATGTATTTTCTCAAGAAAATATAATTTTCCTTTGTTTGATAGCCATTTTAAAATGGGAGAAATTTCGCGTGAAACAAGATTTTCCCATCAAAACTTGGAGTTCATTTCGGTCGCTGAGAATTAGTTTCCACGAAAATCCACCCTTTGTTTTCACATAAATGAAATTGCATATTTTCTCAGGTGCAATAAACGGCCCGGTCAAATTTATTTTCCTGGGAAAATTTCTCAACAAACTTTTCTGTTCAATCAAATAGGCCCAAAATATCCATAAAGTTTTGATCTTTCCATGGGAAAAGAAATTTTTTCACAGGAAACTTTTATGTGCAATCATTCACGCCCTACACGGCCATAAAAGTTTTCTATATAATTTTTTTTTTACTTCGGCTTAGCAATTTGCCTTGCAACCGGCGGCCCGACCTGTCAGGTCAAAACCTGGCCAAATGAGGTCCGTGGACCGGGCCTGGGTCCACCCCTTTGAGACCTAGGCCGGCCCGGCAAACCCAGCCCATCTTGATTTTTTTTGTATTATTTCCCCCAACAACCCCGGGCCGCCGGCCCAACAATGGCAACATTTTTACATTGTCTTGAATTGCTTTTTATTTATTTATTTTAAATTGACCAAACCAAACTTGAGCTTTGGCCCCGCCCAACCATAGCCCAACCCGTGGCCCCTGGGGCCAGGCCTATTTTTAACATACGAATCGTTTTGGTGGAAAACTTTTCTATGGTCCATAAGGCCGTGTTTGATTGCACGGAAAATTTTCCCGAGAAAATACATCTGGGATATGCCTTAAATGACTGATTGATTGCAACTGAGAACACATATTTTAATCTCGTGAGAAAATAAAGGTGTATTTTCAGGTGGAAATGAATTCTCACCTATCTGGATGGGAAATGAATTCCGGGCTTAGTAGGAAAATTATCCAGATTTAAATGGCTTGTGAGAGAAAATTATACAGATTTATATTGGCTATCTAACAATGGACAGTTGTGTTTTCCCAAGGAAATTGCAATTTTCTCTCTTGGTAATCAAACATGGCCTAAATGTTTTCTAGATCAAAACATTTTGACATACCAATCGTTTTGCTGGAAAACTTTCTATGGTCACCACACGGGACTAAGAAAACTAGATCTTGAATTAAAAAGTATTTTTTCTATTTAATGCGTTGCTTGCTAGCATTCTTATACGAAGAAAAATATCTAAAATTTCGGCTGTTACGCATTACAAGTGAGTGTTACAAACACATTTTTTTGCCGATACAAAAAGCGTATCGGTGTACAAGCCACCGAGCGAAAGTCGAAACCTATATAAACTCCCTCCGCTGTCTTTTCGATACCCGCCAACAAAGAGATGGACAGTCGACACTGAGAAACCTCAACGACACAGAACCAGTTCGGAGATAAAAAAATCCTTCATTAATCGGGCCGTGATTAGGTTCGCGAATTGGTTTTCTTCGTCGTACTCTTGGAATTGATCCTCTCTTGCCGCATTTTCTTTCGTTCTCGATGTCTTTTTTGTTCCTTCTTCGTTTTAACTCATTTACTGTTTCGATGTAACCTGTAGAACTATCTCGATCTGTAGAGTTTTTTTTTTCTGGATTCAACTCGGTGTTAGAGAGATTCTTAAAGCAGAGATACATCACTTGTTCAGCTCATTTGGTCTCTCAGATTTCCAGAAGTAATTGAAAAATCGTTGCCGTTCTGAGGAGATTGCGATCGCTCGGTATGTCCTCTTCATGTTAGCTTGATTTTTATGTTGTTTTACGAGATAATTTAAGAAACACGCGGATTTCAACATATTTGAAGCTGAAATCACATTTTCAGTCACAAAATCTGCTCATTCTCCATCTCTGCTTTGGTCATTCAGCGCATAGTTCGGTTTTATTTTGGCTGTAAAATGTCGAATTAACAAAATATCTTGTATTATGTTGAGAATGCAAAGAGTCTTTCTCTTCTTTTTTTCTTGTAAAAAATTTCCTATGATTTTGTTTGCTGCATTCAAGATCTGTGTAGAGAACTTCGAAGAAATCACACAAAATTCTTGCGAGATATAGAGCTCGTTTGGAGTTGAATTTTCATCAAATATGAAGATAGAGTCAGATATATAGAGATGCTCTAAGCGTGCTTATTTCAAGATCTTAATCATTAACTGCTTTTAAGTATAAATTTCATATCCGGACAGATTTTGCTACTGCTTCTTTCTTTATTTATTTTTTAAATTGTCAAATCGTACCTTGTTAGAAGTTTCCTAAAGATCCAAATCAATAACTGATTGACATTTAGAGCTGAAAAATGAATGTATAGTCATGATTTTCTCTCAAAAATTATCACAGGTTCAAAGAAATTATTTAGGAGATCGAACTTTCATCAAACATAGAGATATGTCGAATGTGACAGTCTGTGCGCGCTTCAGACCTTTAAGTTCAAAAGAGAAAAGAGATCGCGGTGATACTATTTGCATTCGGAGCCTAGACTCTGAAACTTTTGTTTTCAAGGTTCTATTTCGACAGAATCTCTCGTTCATTTATTTTCCTCATTTATGCAAATAATTATTTGCAATAATGCCAATGATGTCTGGTAGGATGAGAAGGAGGAAGAGTTCACATTCTCCTTTGATAGGGTCTTCTATCAGGGATCTGAGCAAGCTGATGTGTATGAATTTTTTGCTCTACCTATTGTTCGAGGTATGAACTTGACATATTTATTTAATCTCTAGTGTTCTAGGACTGAAGACATATGAAATTCCTTGAAGTTTAGTTATTGAAAAATACATTCTTCAACTGTGATGTCTTAAATTTTTTAATTTATTTTCACAAAACAGACGCTGTCAATGCTATAAATGGAACGATAATTACTTATGGACAGGTAAGATACACTTCGTTGATTAGAAATTGCTCGTGCTGGATGCTCGTTTTTGTTTTTCAACTTTGGTATGAAGTATTTTCCACTGATTGCAGTTGTTTATAACCTTTAGATCACTATATTGAACAACATTCAATTTTCATGCCTGATATGCATGTGAAAACCTATCCACATTCTATCACGCGTGTTCATGTACAAACACACGGATACATTAATACATGCTCGATGACTGACTTTTGAAATAGAAAGCTAATACTCATTTGCACATTCGTTTCTTCAACTGGAAAATTTGCATATAATGGATACCACAACAGTCATATCCAAAATTCGGCTGTTACGCATTGAAAGTAACTGATACAAAACACGTTAATGTAACATTCCATGGTCCATAGCAATTCCACATCATTTCCATCGATTAATGAGCTATCTAGAGCATCCAAACCAGTCAAACTGAAAATAAAGTACGTTCTAGAAAGTTACTAGCAATTTCATCTTGTCACCATTCAATCCATTGGATGAGACAGACTTTAATATCACTTACAAGTATGAAACCATGTACCTTTCATTTCTTGATGAATTGAATGAGTAATATAAGATTTTTGTCAAAATTGTATACACGATTCAAGTAGAATACTGAACCAGTGGAATTCTGAAACAATTTCAATGGAGCATGAAATCATTTATGGAATTTGAATCATAAATCATATGAAGATCATTTCACTGAGTTGTACATGTCAGGATTCAAAGACACATCCTTAAATATCTTTGGAACTTTTCTTTTTCAGTTGCAGCATTCTATAATTCTGGATTGTTCACCTTCCAAATTCCATTAAACCTATTTGATTGAGAGTATAAAGTAAGCAGAGTAGTGCATGCTCTTGAGACGTCATAGATTATTTAGAAACACGATATTGTTTGTATGAGTTTCTTTTTTGTTTCTCTATCGTCTCTTTTAACTAAAATTTATTAAGCCATATATAGTTTTTATGTCATATTGACAAATTCACATACTTACAAATTTTACGTTCGAATAATGCATTTAAAACAGACAGGAGCAGGGAAGACATATACCATGGAGGTAAAGTAATCAGATCACAAATGTAAATTGTTTCAACACATGGTGGTTTGTTATATCATATTAAGCTGATACCAAGCAATGTTTCCCTGTTTTGTATCAGGGCCCTAGTATCATGGAGCGTCATGGACAAAAGAAAGGACTACTTCCACGAGTTGTAGATGGACTTTTTGAGTGTCTCAAAGCAAATGATGAAATGACCAAGTACACAGTCAACCTATCGATGGTATTAAAACAACTGATGTTCTTATTTCTTTCACTAGGAACTGACAAGTGTAAACAATCTCACTATTCATCAGGTTGTGCAATTGTTAAACCTTTCTTGTGGTTTTTCTAGGTGGAGATCTATATGGAGAAAGTAAGGTTTGTATCTCCCCAAAAGGGACTTTTCCCATATGTGATCCTTTTGGAAATGTGCCAACTGCTTGGGCAAATGGTTTTCCTTTGAGTGGAACTTTTAATCAATTGCCAGTTTTTTTTTTTTCCTCAGAGACCTTTTCGATTTATCAAAAGACAACTTACACATTAAGGAGGGTAAGGTTCAGGGAATATTTTTGTCAGGAGTAACTGAGGTGAGCTAATCTTTGCATGCACTTTGATGTTTATCGTAGTAGACACTTTGAGTAACTAGAATAGACTTAAAGTTTTCTGCAGTCCTTTAATGTCTTTGTGGTCATTCCAAAATATGTTCATGTAGCGGTGAGGTTGTTATTCATGTTCTAACTTATCAAAAAAAAAGATATTCATGTTCTAAGCGTCGCCGTAGTCTTTTGCCAATTTCAAGAAAGAAATTAGATCTTTATTTAGGGGGTGCAACTGGCCAACACCAAAACTGATAGGATTTGGTAGTGACCCCAGTTGTTCTCAAATTTATATGAACTGTCTACCCGTAGTCCAAATAGTTTACAATTACATAATGACTTGTATCAGTACCCCTTGTAAATTAGATAACTGGATGAAGTCAGAATTGACTTGGCCAAGATTTGAAAAGTTGAAACCTTTTTCAAGTGATGGGATTATACGTTGTCTCAATTATAAGCCTCTTAACTTCCTTTGTTTTTACAGATCTCTATCTCGGATTCTGCAGAAGCCTTACAAAACTTATCTGTAAGATATAAATTTCTCTTGTATTTATCTCGGTTCTATGGTACATAATTTAAGCTCCTAATTGAGACCCTAAAAATGCAGAATGGAATTGCGAACAGAGCAGTTGGAGAGACACGTATCCTTCTTAGACGGCAACCTGTGATGGCTATTTCTTTGTTGCATCTTAAATTAAATACTTCACTTTTAGTGATGAGTCTCTTGTATTAGCCTTCAAGTCGTTTTGTCAGACTTCAACCTAGGCAGAAATGAACATGGCCAGCAGCAGAAGTCATTGTGCCTACATCTTTACGGTTCGGCATGAATCGACAAAGGACAAGAGGTAACATCTGGTTTGGAATTTTCCTAATCTTATGCTGAAGATTCATATGAGTCAGCCTTGAACTCTTTAAAATGTGGACAGGTTGAAAACTGGAAAGCTAATTCTTGTGGACTTGGCTGGGTCCGAGAAAGTAGAGAAAAGTGGAGCGGAAGGAAGAGTTCTCGAAGAAGCAAAAACCATTAACAAGTCACTCTCGGCTCTTGGAAACGTAATCAATGCTCTGACCAACGGTACTCCAGGCAAAGCAAACCACATACCATATCGTGATTCTAAGCTTACTCGGATTCTACAAGATGCTCTTGTTAGTCCTCGTCTCCTCAGTCGTGTTTCACCAAATTCTTATCCATTTGTATTGAAGGCTCACTTTCTTCTCTTCTTACAGGGTGGGAACTCTCGAACTGCACTTCTCTGTTGTTGCTCACCGAGCACTTTAAACTCATCAGAGAGCTTGTCTACTATTCGTTTCGGGGCAAGGCATGTTAAACAAATAATTCAAAAAGCGTATTGTTTCCATATTTATAAGCTGAAGTGTCTGATCTGTTGGTAAACTTGGCAGAGCAAAGCATATAAGGATGTTCCCACGAGTTAATACTATTGAAGACAAAGTCGACAAGAAGCAAGTGGTTCCCTATCCAATCAAAGATGAATCGTGCGAGAGAATATTGAACAAGGTAAGGAAGGATTCACTTTGTTTTTCGTATGTGCTTGTATTTTGTTTAAAGTATGGGAGTTTGTGACAGTTGAGAGAGAAGATGGAGGTTGAAGACGTGAAGCTACTCGAGGAGCTGTTTATAATGGAGGGAATCTTCTTGGATCCTAACTCACTGGAAGACTTCGAATCAGCTTATGAAGACATAACCTCTCGAACAATTACCTCATTGCACCAGGCCGTGGAAGAGCTCTTATGCACTGTTGAGAAGGTAAAGATATCTTAATTCTGGATTCCAAATAGAGAGGTGTAAGCCTATTAGCTTATCCATTGAACCTGATTTTGAATTTTTTTGGTATTACAGCTTAAGAGAGAGAACAAGGCTCTCAAGGCCAAAGTGGCAGCAGCTGAGAGGTCTGTTTTAGACTGCAGAAATGCTGAAAGAGATGCATATAATTTCGGTAAGATTTCGGGCATTTTTAGTTTGTTCATTGGTTCTTGGGGTCTCTCTCTTTGGAGAAGATGTAATATCAAAAGGCTATGGTGAAGCTTCTTTGTTGAGCTCTTAAATCTCTTTGGTTACTGTAACACAAACTACTACATTGTCATCAGTTCAGTACCAACTTTGGTACTAAGATAGTTTACAGAAGGCGCAATGAGCCATTATTAATACTAGTAGGCAGCACGTGCGTTGCATGTGGTTTAAACCGAAAGGGCAGTTTAGGAAATACTGGCAAAATATGAATAATTTTGAAAATTTAGCAACTGATGGGGTAATTCTGAAAGATTAATTTGAAGGGGCAGATCTGAAAACTGTCATAGAGAGAGTTAGAAAAGCAAAATTTTGATGTTGAAAAAGTCGAAGCTGTCCATTTTCTTTTAATAAAACTATCTAATTACCATGGGCATTTCAGTAAAAAAAAACCTTGACGTGGAGATATTACTGAAGTTAACTTAGGCTCTGTATGGTGTTCAAGAAAAGTTTTACAGAAAAAGGATTTGTATGTGGGGAAGTGTTGGTGCAGAAAAAAGTTTTGACATTTATATGCAAAAATCATTTCTAGAAAACTTATTCATGGCAACGAACCTTAAAGGAAAACAGATAAGAAATGGAAAATTTAAGATACCCATTGAGTAGATCCTAAGGACAGACTAACCTCATACCATTACGTGCAGGGGGCTAGGGCATCATTTGGTGGGTCCCACCTTGGAAATCTCAAAAGATACAAATTAGTCGCCCACTGATTGGATGGTCTTGATTGATAAACATAGGGACCATGGTTCAGGGAACTTGGGTTGGCAAATGCCCATAATGGTGCAGGCTTTATCTATTTACCATTTCCCATTGAAGAAATTCAAGGGGTTTACACCATACTTTAAAAAACGTCCGTTATAATGGATTTGGACCAACCCCGATACGTTACATACCATTTTAACGCTCAGAAAATAACGACCATTATTTTCTAAAAAAGTGTTAAAATTAGAATAAAATAACACCTGTTATTTTCCATTTATTTTTTTCATTTTTTCCCATTATAGGTTTATTGAAATTTTGAATTTTAGCACCGCTTTTTCCATTATTTTTGTTATTTTCATTTTTTTCCATTGTCCATGTGCCTTACAATCCGTTATAACGGAAAATGGTTATAACGGCCCCTCTGAAACCTTGGTTCACACTTTGCTCATTGGGTTAAGTGGGACCCACCATTTGACTCGCCACCAAAGTGACCTGATCAGATCATAACATCAGATCTTTATTATTTCTTCCGACTTCCAATAAGCCGTGGGTTTAATCTCTTTTGGCCTGAGGGCATATATATTATCAGCCTGCCTTCGCAAAATCAAGTCATTGGAAATAAAAGCGGGGATAATTTGGTCATTACACAAAAAATGTAGAGTAAACTTACATTCTTACCCAAACACTCTCTTCCCGTCCCCGCTACTTAAGAAATATCATTTTAAGTTGTCCCGTGAATGCAGACGGCAAGCTTTCTTAACTGATCATGGCTCTCAAGGTTTCTGTTCTTCATATTCTGACCTTATTTCCTCTACTTTGGCCCCTCAGTGATACCATCGATTTCAGTTATCCGGCCGTCTTCAACTTTGGAGACTCGAATTCCGACACCGGTGGCATTGTCGCTGGAATCGCTTTTCCTCTAGGCCCTCCTAATGGAGAAACTTACTTCCTCAAGCCGTCTGGACGTTTATGCGACGGCCGCTTGATCGCTGATTTTCTTAGTAATCTCTCTTTAATTAGTTATTCAGAAAATTTTAAGTACTCTAGATTTTGATTTCAAAAACTTTGTTTAAGAAACTTGTTATAACGTCGTTATAGTGGGGTTATAACGGTAATGCACCAACCCCTGTTATGTTACGGCTATTATTTGAAAATAATGGCTTATTCAACTGCATTATATGTTAAATGAACTAAAACAAAGTTGACATTTTTTCAAAATAATGAGAAATATATTTTGAAAACTAAAAGGGGAGTATTAATCTATGGGCCCCCCTTTTTCTAACCCGTCTTCGGAGTCGGATTCGAGGGCGTGGGGCATGGATTCCGAGAATCCAACTGTTGTTGATAGCAGTGAGGGGACATTCACTTTTTTCATTAAGTGAATGCCAGCTCAGCGCTATCAACCATCATTAGATTCACGAAATCCACGGCCCAAGTCCCACTCTTGAGAGGGGTCAGAAAAAGGGGGTCCTCCTGAGCCTTATTATATTTGTAATACTACCCAATCTGTATTATGTCATGGATGTATGCATGTATATGTATATACTTTTTTGAGTGTATGATTTTATACTAAAAAAGTTTGTTTGTTTTTTTTTTAAATCGTCACGGCTTTATCTTTTTTACTCTAATTTTTGTATTCTAAATCATTTAAAACTCGCATTTTTTCCATGGGAGAGGTTCTGCCGCTTTTACGATTTGCTAGCTATGGTTATCACACGTAGACCATTCACTTGGTTCTCGCCTCTTGGATGGGCCATAGTCCAAAGTAACATAGGTATATGTGGCGTGCCATCATTGGCGGATGATCACCACTTCAAAAATCCCGACGCTTCAAAAAATTTCTCCAAATTACACCCTATCTTGCATTGCAATCTTCCCAACAAGTGATGGTGAAAATTTTGAATTTTATTTTTTAAAAATTCAAAAAATTTACCATCACAAAGTGGTGAAACATGTGGACCCCGCCGCGCGTAAAAAAACCCGGCTATGCAGAGAAGTTTGGGTGTACTTTGTTGTTGCATTTTTTTATATTTTCTTAATAACAACAAAATGCTTTTTCCTATATTTTATTAATCAAAGGGAAATGTTTTTTTTTTAAGTAATTACTTCATAAATGTGAAATCGTTTTGCAGTGGATGCAATGAACCTACCATTTCTTAATCCGTACTTGGATTCCGTTGGGGCGCCAAGTTTCCAAACAGGATGTAATTTTGCAACTGGAGGATCTACTATACTTCCGGCAGATGCCGCGGCCGTTAGCCCATTTTCCTTTGGGATTCAGGTGGCTCAATTTCTTCGATTCAAAGCTCGAGTTCTCGAATTGCGGGCTAAAGGTATGCATCATATATATATACTTCATAAGATTTGATTCATTTTACTTAAATTTTTTTGTGGTTGGTAATTTTTATTTGGTGTTACAATTACAAGAAAAATAACAAATCCCCACTTTCTTAAATTTCTTTTTAAGGTAAGAAACTAGACAAATTCCTTCCTCCAGAAAATTATTTCGCGCGGGGACTCTACATGTTTGATATAGGCCAGAATGATCTGGATGGCGCATTTTATTCCAAATCAGAGGATCAAGTACTTGCTTTGATTCCAACCATTTTGTCGGAATTTGAATCCGGAATCAAGGTAAATCCTTTGAATTATATATATATGAAAATAACACTTGCAATCTATCTTTATCCTTTTTTTCGTGAATTTTTTAGAAATTATATGATCAAGGTGCAAGGAGGTTTTGGATTCATAACGCAGGTCCCCTCGGATGCTTACCTCGAATCATTGCTACATTTGGAAAAGACCCATCGAAGCTTGATGAACTCGGATGCGTTTATCCGCATAATCGTGCTGCTAAGCTTTTCAATTTGCAACTCCATGCTCTCTGCAAGAAGTTGCAAGGACAATTTTCAGATGCAAATACCACATACGTCGACGTGTTCTCGATAAAATTCAATCTCATTTCAAAATTTTCTCAATTTGGTAGTTCAAAGATCACTTACTTACATGCCTTTTATGTTAGTTTCATTTATATCTGATCCGATCAAACGACAATTTTTGATCCGTCATGAATAACGATTTTCAGGATTTGAATATCCGGTCACAGCTTGTTGTGGGTTCGGTGGACCTCCGTTGAACTACGATAGTCGGATCTCATGTGGCCAAACAAAGGCTTTGAATGGGAGCTCGGTGACAGCGAAACCATGCAGCAATACTACGGAATTTGTAAACTGGGATGGGAACCATTACACAGAGGCGGCGAATCGTCATGTTTCGTCACAAATACTAACCGGAAAATATTCCGATCCACCCCTTTCAGATAAGATGCCAATCGTTGTCAAATTCGTGCTCTAAAGACCCGACATTTCTATTATAGTTCTTAAATTCCATTTGAATGGACGATGTGCACATCTACGCATGCACGCGCGCGCACATACACGCAATATAATGGCCTTTATAATGGTAATGCTGCAAGACCGTTTATCCGCAGTTATTTTGTCTCTTATCTGTATCAATGTTATTTTAATAATAATAATAAAAAATAATAAAAATATTATTATTCTGACCATTTTTTTACTAAGGAGGGATTAATTTTTATTTTATATAAAAAATAAAATTTAAACCTTTGTTTGTAGAAATTAATGTTTATTTTATAATTTAATTTGTAACCCAAGTTTTCGCTTTCTATATAAACTAGTGGATGGCCCGTGCCACGGCACTCCTTGACGAAGTGTTTGCCAAAATCAAGTGAGTGCCTGAGATCTACCATGCAATTGGAGATAAGATCTCGACCCTTCTTTATTGAAGCCTATAAGAAGGGGAGACAACTGAGCTCCCTTATTATAAAACAATAACAGTGTTTTATCATCAACATAGGCAGCTTAAGAGCTGAACTTAAATTTGATCATGACAAAATGTGAACGACTTTTGCTTTTAAGAGTTGCCTTTTATAATGGTCAAGATATTCTTAGGAGCAAAATTATTTCCATCCTCTTTGGATTTGGTATTTTTTTATAGGGTCATGCTCCAATTTGAAAAAGCTGACATACCCCTTCCACCGTCTAAGATCATCATTGACTAACAATTTTTTTCTAAAAGATAAAAATGACCCTTTTTTCAACCTTAGAACAAAAATAATAAAAAAGAATTGTAGTGACTGGAGGGGGCCGATCCCGATCCAGACCGTCCAAATATCGTTCAGATCGGCGAGACGTCCCTGGTATCATCCGGATCGGTGGCTTCTGATCCCGATCCGGAAACCTCGATCCAAAATGGGATCGGCCGAGATTTTGTACCATGGTTGAACTTTCATCTCAAACCCACATTTTTTTTGTTAGAGTTGAAGAAATGAGCATGTTTGTCCTTTCTAAAAAATTCTTAGTTAATGACTGTCTTATATGATGGGTCATAGTGGGGGGTATGTCGGTTTTTTTTTTTAAATTGTGAGGGGGTATGCCAAATTTTGAAGATAACACGGTGGGTATTTCAAAAATTCCATTTTTTTTAATAAGCTGGTCCATTGGCACATGAATGTTGATAGATCTGCATACCAAAAGTAACCTGATTGGTGATCTCTAGCCATTGAGTATGAGTATCCAAAAGAAATGTTTAAATCCAACAGCTAGAAATCACCCAATTAAAAACATTGGTATCCATAGCTAGAGATCACAAATCATGCTGTCATCAAGTGTGCAATATGAGCTACGTGGCACACTCTTAGGACTCTGACCGGATGTTTTTTCAATCCCTAGGTGGACCTACAAACCAAAAATCAGCTTGATTAGTGATTTCAAACCTTTTGGTTGTTTGTGCCTCAAATAATGGTCAATAATGCTCAAATTCCCACAGTTAAAATCAACGCATGAAAATAATTTCATTCCAACACCTAGAAATCACTAAGAGTGTGCCACGTGAAACTTGTGATGGAGTAGACATGGGCAAAGAGCATGGAAACGAAGGAGTAAAACTTGCCTTACCACCAATGGTCTGGTAGCTACCTGACCATAGGTGCAGCGAAACACTGTGGAGTGGCATGTACGTCGAGGTCTTGTGCATTAAAAAAATAAAAAATTAAACCTTAAAAAACTCACTGCGTTTGTTAGTCGGAGCACCGCACCAATGGTCAGGTAGCTACCAGACCATTCGTGGTCAGACAAGGTTTACTCAAAACGAAGTGGTTGAAGTGGAATCTCACGAAGAGCATAAGAAAAAAATGAGGTAGATGAACATCAAACCAAGGGGATGGAGAAATAGTGAAAACAAAGGGCAGAATGTCTCATGTTGGGGGTGGAAGGTATGGTAAAACCACGTTTTGGCATGATATTCTAGTCCCAAGAGCATATATTTCAGTTTTACAACATGGGTCGGGATCAGGGGACACAAATTTTGACAAAATTTCACACCCACATGGAAGATAAATCAATGGCTGTTTTTGGTGAGGATGATCTCCTCACCATATAGATCACCCCCTGCAAAAAATAGCCTGTTCTGAAATTTCCAACCCCATCAAATGTGGGTTTCAAGGGTAAAATATAGATGGCCCATAATTCTTCGACTTGTAAATCAGGCTATGAATATCAGAATGATTTGAATTTTTGCAAGGGTGATCTCCTCACCATAGAGACCATCCTCACCAAAAACCATTCTATTCCGAAAGTATCGCTCTACGGGTGCCCACGTCTTTCTGCTGGGCACCCACACTGGACAAAAATGCCCCCCTCCAGTATGGGCTCCCCATCCCTTCGTCTCCTCTCTCTCTGTAGTGTAAGTCTCTCTCCCTTGCTCGCTCTCTCTCTCTCTCTCTCCCTTTGGGCCTTAGCCCCCACGGTAAAGAGAGATAGAGACGAAAGAGAAGGGTGGGCCCACACAGAGCAGGGGCATTTCGGTCCCATATGGGTGCCCAGCCGCATATTAGGCCCCGTCAATATTTTGGTGTGAAATTTTTTGGCAAAATTTGTGTTCCCTGAAGTGAAAGAAGGAAAACAAAGTGAAGGGGGGGTTGGTTTCTTCGTAAAGAAGAGGTGGGTTTTGTTGGACGAAGGACGATACCTCACTGCAAGGAAAAAAGGAAACACAAGAGAAGGGGTTCGGAAGAAAACCTCACGGCTGCGGTGGTGACATCCGGCGATTTTGACGAAGGCATCGGTGATAGTAGAGGTGGCAGCGACGGTGGAGATGGCGGAACAGAAAGGTGGTGTCCACTGACGGTGGTCGAAGAGGCAACGGCAAATGGTGATGGCGGTTCCTGCAACGGTGCACGTCTGATTGGGGAAGATGAGGAGCATTTCGGCTCTGATACCAATTGGGTACTGTTCTTGATCTTCAATGCTCGCGAGGAATCAACACCTCACGACGGCCTTCGAAGGAATCAACACCAACGAAGAAGAATCGGTAGAATCAACACTACCAATTAAAGAAAACTAAACCCTACACCTATATTTATAGGTTTAAATTTATACTGCATCTCTAATAAATCCTACTGCAACTCTTAAGTCCCAATTCTACTAGGAAACAAAGACGAAATCTCTAAAGAAACCAAGTTGTTCTTGGTTTTCTAGTGCTTCTTTCATTTCTTCGAGAAAGAGAAGGAGTTGACATTGCTGCATCAATAATGGTTAGCAGCCGAGAAGCTAATGAAAATGAAATTGTTTCAGAAGATTAGGACTCATTAACCCCATTGGTCCTAGTAGATCCTTGCACACATACCCCAGATCCGCAGTAATAACACCGATAACTTCAACAAAAATTCACAAACATTTTTTAGCCCAAAACGACCAAATTTCCAAATAATTATGAAGTCAGTCAATGAGAACAAACAGTGTATAAAGCCATCGTTTCTATTTTTATTTTTATAATGAAGATTGTGGACTTCGATCTTTTCAAGACTGAAGGCAACATGAAGAGTCAACCTTATCACTTCACATTATAAACTTTCAATTTAAAGTTTTTGGTTTCGAAACGATGGCAAATAATAGTTCTCCTTGTATGATCGAATCAAGACCAAAAGAAAAGAATCCTTTTATGAATAAACAAGTTCTAATCTTTGTTTTGCACGAAACAAATCTAAGCCAAAGCTATGATACCAATTGTTGGTATTGTACGCGGAAAAATATCAATACAATAATACCACGGATCAAGGATTTGAATCGAACAAAACCATAAACAATAAATAATGATAAACACATACCTGGATTTGCTAACCATCAAAGATCAAGGATTTGAATCGAACAAAACCATAAACAATAAATAATGATAAACACATACCTGGATTTGCTAACTCCTCTTTGATGGTTGCTCGTGTGTGGATAGGTAGCTCTACTCCAACTCTCCTACACTTTTGTGCTGGGAGCCTTTATCTTAAGAATAGATGTGTGTATAGAGAGTGGGTGGCTGCCACTTATATATAAGAGAGTGGAAATTGTTTTTCCTCCCATCAAGGAGAATCAGTTTCTAGATGGATACCACTTCTTGAGTTATAATAGGGTGCATCACTAGCCCATCATACTTGATATTGGGGCTCACATAGACTACACATGTGGGTCCCAATATATATCTTTATTATTATTGATGACCCACGATCCAATTTGTTTATATAAAACCATACAATATATATCTTTATTATTGTTGATGCCCCTTTTCAACCTTGTTTTGAACATCTCTCTTGTTATTCCACAGGCTTTGGAAAACACAAGCCAAAGTATGGGGAGGGTTTCACAACCACCAGAAGACAATGAATCCATCAACACCACCACTGAAGTGGAAACCGAAATAGATGACAAGGGAGAGGAAACTTGTGATGAAGTAGACATGGGCAAAGAGCATGGAAACGAAGTAGTTGAAGTGGAATCTCATGAAGAGAAAAATGAGGTAGATGAGATAACAACACAAGGGAATGGAGAAATAGTGAAAAGAAGGGCAGAATGTCTCATGTTGGAGGTAGAAGGTATGTTAAAACCACGTGTTGGCATGATTTTTGAGTCCCAAGAGCATGCATTTCAGTTTTACAACATTTATGCAAGAGAAGTGGGATTCAAAATACGAAAAGGATGGTTACGCAGATCAAGAAAAACTGATGAGGTTATATGTCGCCTGCTATACTGTTCCAAGGAAGGTTTTCGAGAGGAAAAATTTAAAAAGAATGAAGCGCTTAAGAAAAAACATCGTGCTGAAACAAGAATGGGTTGCAAAGCTAAGCTTCAGGTAAATAAAGCGAAGAATGGGACATGGTTTGTCTCTCTTTTTGAAGAGAAACATAACCACATATGTGAGCCTCCAGTGAAGCATCATCTATTGCCACCACTAAGTAGTATTAGTGCAACTCAAGGGGGTTTGATCGATAAAATGAGTACAACTGATGTAAGAACAGATCTTATGATGCACAATTTTTTTGAAGATAGGGAGAGAAATAATGTTAGCTTTGTTGGAAGGGATGCAGGTAACTACTTGCCTACTAGACGGATGAAAGAGTTTTCAATGGGAGATGCTCAAGCTGTGCTAGATTACTTCAACGACATGCAGATAGCGAATCCAAAGTTTTTTTATGCAATTCAAATTGATTTAGATGATCGGATGACCAACTTCTTTTGGGCTGACGCTAGGTCGAGAATGGATTATAGTTATTTTGGAGATGTTGTGTGCTTTGACCCAACATATGGGGCGAATACCTACTGTATGCCGTTTGTTCCAATCATTGGTGTAAATCATCATCTTCAAACTACTTTATTTGGGTGTGCACTAATGTTGGATGAAACTGAAGCTTCTTTTGTATGGGTGTTGGAAACTTGGATGAAGGCAATGAATGGATGCCATCCAAAGGTAATTTTTACTGATCAGGATTCCGCTATGACAGGGGCGATTGCTCGTGTGTTACCACATACCCACCACCGTTTTTGCTTATGGCATGTATTTCAAAATTCCAAGAAACATTTGCGTCATTTGTATCAGCCAGGATGTGATTTTGCTGGAGATTTCTCCAATTGCATATATGACAATGAGACGGTTGAGGAGTTTGAGATAGGGTGGGAGCCCTTGCTTACCAAGTATAATTTACAAGATAACGAGTGGATGACGAGACTATATGGTAAACGTCAACAATGGGTGCCAGTTTACTCGCATAATATATTTTGTGCGGACATGTCGACGACACAATGTAGTGAAAGTATAAACAAGTTTTTTGGAGGATTCTTGAGCAGAGGCATGCGACTTCAAAATTTCATCAAGGCTGTTGATAGAGCTTTAGTTAGTCATTTTGAAAGGGAAATAGAAGCTGATTTTCATACCAACCAAGTACAACCACCCTTGGTGGTACACATGCATGTTGAAGAAGAGGCAACTAAGATCTATACTGCATCAGTGTTCCGAAAATTTCAAGATGAGTTAATTAAAGGTCTTCGCTACAGTTGTGAAAAAGTTGAAGAAGATGGGACCATGTCTACATACAAGTGTTGGATGTTAGAAAGCCAAAATAGGCATTTCATTGTCAAATTTAGTTCACGTGACTCTAGTGCAAAGTGTAGTTGCCAAAAGTTTGAGTTCACGGGTATCTTATGCAGACACATTTTAAAGGTGTTCATTGTAACTAATGTTCACAAAATTCCCTCGCGGTACATCATAAAGAGGTGGACAAGAGATGCAAAATGTGGGGTTGTAGAAGATGAAACAGGTGAACAACTACAAGTGGATAGTCGGACGCCTTTGACATTACGATATAATAGCCTTTGTCATCAAGCAATGGATATTGCGACCAAGAGTGCTTCATCCATGGAAGTGTATAAAGTGGCGATGCATGGGCTACGAAGGATACTAAAGGAGGTGGAAGATGCAACAAAAAAGCAATGTATTGAAAGCATTGGGAGTAGCGAAAATGATGATGTAGTTAAAGATAGCCACATAAATTGTTCTGCAGGACAAGTATCGATGCACAATCCAACGATGGTGAAAAGGAAGGGACATCTTGGCAGATATGACCAGTGCATGGAAAAGAGGCTCAAAAATAACAAAATCCAAACAAATTGTAATACGAAAGAAAGCGAGAGGGCGAGAGGGCTCAATGTTCAGGGGAGAGGAGAGGGGAAGTGGGTAAGTTTTGAAAATTTTCATTAAATTGTTAGTATATTTACATTAATAGTAAAGTACTTGCTATTTGTTCATAAAATACAGGACCAAGTGACAGTACTGCAGTTGTAGTAACAAGCACTGAACAACAAACTGTTAGCAACATGGCAATGTTAGTAAAATTTTCTTGTTTCTACTTTTTTAAAATTGGTAATAATTTTATTACCCCAACATTGATCATCGAAATTGTTTCATAAATAAGGTGTCTAATGCCAACTGAAAGTGTTCCCCATTTTACCATCCCAAGTGCTGGCTTGCATCTATCTCATTCTCGAGGGTCCAACAGTTCTCGTATTCCAGGTTTTTTTGCTAGTGACCCATGCAATTGGAGTCAGGTCTGGCATTGGGAGATATGGTTTGTAGTTGTTACATGTTACAATGTGCAGATACTCATGTTGAAAGATTTTATAGGAACCCTCTCTGGCTAGAACACAGCAGACTGTAGTAAATACTCCACACACTCCAGTTTATCGAGCTAGTGCTCCATACAATTTGATTCAGGTACAACCTTGAGGAGATGCAATTCGTCACTGTTAAAAATGTATGTTTGGTTCATTTCATAGTTGTTATGGATATACTTTTTTTTTATGGGTATACGTAGTTTATACGTATTCCTTCATAACTATTAAGCAGGATATTTGGTACTGGTTGTAGGAATCTTCAGTGTCTAGAGAGCAGCAACCAAGAGGAGCTACGCATCACCCTTGTGGTAGGCTGGATGCTGCCTTCTACCCACTGCACTCATGCAACACTACTGTTGTTAGTCATGACTCTTTCAATCAGGTTTTAGTTCTATGATGTCTATGTTAGGTCCAGAATATAGGATTTTTTGTTTACTGTAAGTTTTCAGGTGATCTGTATTATATTTTCATGTTTATTCTACTCGTAGGCAATTTATATGCAAGGAGAGCATCCCTCATCATTATCTTACACATTGTATCCAAATCGGCCACCTGGTAGCATTGATCTGGACCTTAATGACCGTTGCAAGGTAACAAGTTCAACCTTCTTTTTTTCCCCATGAGTACTGCATGAATGAAAAACATTTGTAGTTGAAATACTCACAAGTATATTATTTATATCACAAGCATGACTCGGCACCTACGGGAGAACAATCGTGAAGAAGTACTTGAGGTTGATAGCGCTTACTTAGGTATGTGGGACTT
Source organism: Euptelea pleiosperma (assembly GCA_035048495.1). Lineage (NCBI taxonomy): Eukaryota > Viridiplantae > Streptophyta > Magnoliopsida > Ranunculales > Eupteleaceae > Euptelea > Euptelea pleiosperma. The sequence goes on from CM068546.1 coordinate 31,521,814, forward strand.
ATATGAAATTTTTTACTTATCGTAATCTCTCTCTCTCTCTCTCCCTCTAATTCTAATGGCACTCACCTCAGAAATTGCCACATGCTTGGACCCCGTTACGTTATGTACTTTTTTAATGCTCGGAAAATAATGGCTGTTATTTTCCCATTATTTTCTGATTTTTTTTTTTAAAGTCCGTTATTTTTCCGTTAAAATTTGAATTTTAGCACTGTTTTTACGTTATTTTCCCATTTTTCCATTTTTGCCCCTGTGCGTTACAATTTGTTATAACGGAAAAAAACGGTGACGCCCCCAGTCCGTTATACCGTTATAATGGCCCTTTTAAACCTTGAGGGAAACTACCAAAAAGTGTACTCACACACATATCTAATTGGTGACTTTTGAGGTGAGTGCCTTGAAATTTGATGGCGCCACACTCCAGGTATCATGGTTGCTTATATGTTACTTGTTACTGGTTATTATAATAATATCTAGATTATTTCATTATTTTGCAATTTGTAATCAGTCAACATGGTTCACCCTTCCTCTATTGAGGATTTTGACTTTGATATAATCTGCTAGGATTTGTTAGAGGTTTTTTTTTTCTCAGTGGAGTTCTTGTAGTGGTGAATGAGCCAAGTGGGATAAAGTGCTTGGTTATTTGATGGTTTTCATTGGACATCTTCAAAAATTGTTTGGATAAAATACAGTTGGATCCTTCTTGTATAGTTCAGAGTTCTATGATAGAGCAACTTAATTAGAGAGACAATTTTTTTTTTTTTTGATAAGTATAAACTTTATTGAAGCCAAACTCCACTACAATGGCCTAAGCTAGATAGGTCGAGGTGACCTATTCTAAGCAAAGGCTGAAACAAAAAACAAAGCAAGCACCCTATTAAGATCCCTCCCTAGTACATAGGATATCCCATCGGAAAACTAAGTTTTCGAAAAAAAAAGCCCTTACATTCTGGATACACCTTTGACCAATAGAACATCAGCTCCTTGATGTTAAGAATAATGCCATTCAGATCTGCTTGCTTGCCTTCAAAGACTCTCTGATTTGCCTCCTTCCAAAGGCCCCAAATAATAGCAAGAGGAAGCATCCTCCATAAAATGTTTCCTCTAGAAGAAAAGGCTTGGGTTTCCCAACAGAGCAGGAGCATCAAAAGGGATTCCAGCATGACCCAACTTATCCCGAACTCCACTAGGAATGAAGACCAAACCTCCCTGGCCACCTCACAGTGTAATAGAAGATGATCTACAGTTTCCCCATTATGCTTACACATCCTGCAATAATCAACCATAATGAACCGTCTTGTAGACTCTTGTAGAGTCAAAAAAATTCTGGGTTTGTTAGTTTAGTCCTTGAAATGAAAGGGTAAAGCATCTAAATGATTTCCAATCACATGGTTTAGTATGTAGTGTTACCAGATTGTTTGCATACATCTTATCTTCAACGACCAAGTGATGATATATCTTTTTGTCAAATGGATATCATAAAAGGGAGTCGAAAGGGTGGTTATGCTATTGCTGTTTATCCAGTAACTATTTGTATAGGATTTCGACCGGTGGGTTTTTGTTTTTATCAATTTTTTTGGATGAATTCTAGCTGACAGGTTTGTGTGTATGATTTTGCTACTCAGTTCATGGAGAACATGAAGCAGAAGCAACATCTGGTTTCGGCGTTGGGCAAGTTTAGCCACTGAACCATGACATTCGGATCTCCTTTGGACAAACAAAGAATTTGAATGGGAGCTCTGTGATAGCCAAAGGGTGTAATGATAGTACTGAATATGTAAATTGGGATAGAATCTGCTTACTGAGGCTGCAAATCAATGTCTGGTCACAAATACTCGCTGAAAATATTCTGACCCACCTTTCTCGGAACACGATGTCATTCCTTGTCAAGCTCAAGCCCTGAGGTCCCAAGTATGCTTATTATTATTGTTGTAATTTATATTATAATAACTGTTAATTATATATTTGTTATTATTATTATTCCAGATCCATTAAATTCTAGTATATCCTTTCCAATAATTAATAATGTCTATAAATCATATACAAATGCAGCTCCAAATAAAAAGCTGGAAATTCAGTAATAGCATCTCATTCTTTTCTGGAATCAATAGGTTGTTATGGAATTTGTTTTAAAGAATTAAACTTATGCTCAACCTATTACTTCTCTAATATTGTTTTTATATATTTACTCCTTACAAAGTCAAGAGTCAATAAGTGGAAGAAACTCCTTACAGGTGAACTATTGATTCTTGAAAAAGCTAATTTAAGGGTGAAGATAAACTCATTAAGTGCGATAAATTTAACTATAGGAGAATTTCTTTGTTGTTTTGCATTATTTTTATAGCTATTTCAGATACTTATTAAGTTGGTAATTTTACTAGAAAAGTATATATCTGAAGTCAATGTATCATTTCCATCATGCTTGGTCATTTTTCTTGCTCCAATTTTTTCTTCCCAATACAATCCAAGTATTGGGTGTAGATTTGTGTTAAGTTTCATTTTTTGATCCTCAGCTGCACTAATTCTTGTTGTCATGAAGGTTCATTCCAGTATAGGACCAATAAATGTATATCCTGACTTAAAAACAGTATACTCTTAAAAATACACATTTTTTTTTAAATGAAAAACATGTTCTTATCCTGTTGTGGATTCCTCATCAATTGTTTCCGGTGGATGGCATTAGAGTCTCACGCAAGCTTAACATAAACTACATCTTATACTGTTCTTTTTTTTTTCCTTGCAGAACTCTTTTTCACATTAACACATTCGTTTTCCATGTTTTCACAACATTAACAAAGTAATCCATAAAAGTTTAAAAGCGACAATTTTATTTATTTGTTTGTAAGTTATATTTTGTGTGGGTAGGTTCTCTTAGTTCAGACCCAACTGTCACTGCCAGAAGCAAGCTCAGACCTGGACTTCACCCTCTCCAGCAATTCAAGACCAATTCAAGGTCATTACACTCAATGCGCTGAAGAGTCTTTGTTAGACAGGCCAATCTGCAGTACTACTTTAGTTCTTGCCCAACAAAACAGAAGCTACCCTGGCCCAAAACTCCACTGTTTTGGAAGATTTAATGTCCACCTCGCAGCACCAATCCATGTTCCATTTAAAGCCTAGAGGCCAATCTGTCGTTGCATCTTTATGATTGTGAAGACTCAATCTTGGAAAGCCCCAATCTGCAGGGAACCCTACAACGGATTGAGGAAATCAAGCCCGGATTCTACACGCTCTTATGCCACAGGAGAGATTATGCTCTATAGAGTATCCGTCTCCTGTTTGTCCAACGTGGGAAACTTCAATTTGTTGAGGCCTTTTCCTAACATCTTAGACTGGCACTAATGGTCCAGACAAGAAGTCCCTACCATGGATCAACCAATTCAGGTTCGAATTCAATTTATGCTTGCATTTTTTTAAGAAGACACTGCTAAGACCTCCAGCTCAAATCTGGGTTCAATTGGGCACTCAGAAGGTCAACTTGTTTGTAAACTCTTCCTTGTATCCTATATTTGCTGAGAATGGAGCCAGCTGACCAATGCCCCGCGATGGATTGACGACGTCGAGACCTTTTCAAGCTCCAGTTTTCAGGATAGACTATTTGAGGTTTGCTTCTCCAAGACCGTTTTCTGGAGCCATTTGCACTCCACCTAGCTCAGTCAGCGGTCATGCCCATTTGGTGCAAGGGCCACCACCTTTCTTGTTACCTCTGTGTATTCAGTGCAAGTTCACACTGTCGAGACGACAACTTGGAGAGTGTTCGATCTGCTCTTGCCTCCGGTACGACCCCTGCACAAGCCTTGGAGCATATTCAATCTGGGTGAAATTCTCTGCCCTATTTGCCTTTGTTTCATTCCATCTTGTAATGGTAACACCAGTTCCTTTGAAATATAGCCTTGTTAATGTTTTACTGGAACAATTTGATTGTATTCTCAGATTTAGATAGTAGAACATTATTGGAATCGGGTTATCTCCCATACATCATCTTGGTTTTCTTATATATACAAGGGTTTCCAGACCTGACCCAATTATCAAATGGATGAACCCAAGCCCGGATGATTGTGTGAGGTCCTGCCAAGAGAACTGAACCCATTGATGCACAGGCCAATGATTGGATCTCATGCGACCAAAACGGTTCAGTTTATGCATGGTGAAAAGGAGCATTGGAATGGTCTTAGCTCCTGAATATTCAAACGAAAAAATGAAAAAGAAGGAAAATGTACCATTGATACAGTGTTGAATTCAATGGAATTTCCCTTGACGTAACAAGAAAAATGTCAGTTATTTCAATTACATCGAATGATCTTTCGAATTGGGCAAGACTCCAGTTTATGGCCGCCTCCTATGGTACCAGTTGTTGCTTCATTGAATTTGTTTCATTACATTATATAGGCTCACGATTCAACTTTGATTGTCATGGACTGGTACCAGGATTGAGTCCTAGACAAGTCGACCTAATTTTCACGGCCGAAAAAATCTAATGGGAGTTCGATGGCAAAACCATGTAACACAGGTTGCATGTCTTCGTTTCACATCATCGCAAATACTCAATAGGAAAATATTACTGCCCCACCTCTTTCAGATAAGATGCCACTCCTTCCTGAGCTTTAAAATATCATTGTCTCGGTAAGCTGATAGAATGAAGCGTATCGACCAAGATGAAACAAGACAATGGAAAAAATAAGAAACTTTAGGTACCGAATAAAATCAGACATCTCCTTCGATATCTTACCAACTACATTCATTTCCAACTTCAAGTTCTAACATCTAAGGACACAATAAAATAAGGCTCAGGTTCCGAGGACTCCCTTTTTCTGATCCCTCTTGGTGTTCACGTGTTTGCCGTGGGTTTCACGAATCCAACGGCAGTTGTGAGCCCCAAAAGAAGTGAAAAAGTAATGCCAGCTCAGCACTGACAACCACCTATGGATTCTTGGAATCTAACGGCCGAGCACACGAACACAAGAGGGGTCAGAAAAAAAGGGGGTCCCCTGAGCCCGACCCATAAAATAAATACTCTCATTGTATTTAGGGCCTCTTTGGATCGCCATTTTTGAAAGATATTTGTAAGATCAATTTTGCTTGCGCAAACACCAGGTGGATCTTATTGGTCACCTTCCACAAATGATGGAGGGTATGGTGGGTATTTAATAAAAGTTTGGAGGGAGATTCCATCATCACAGAGAAATACAAACAAGCTAGCTTTGCCAAATGAAAAAGCAAAATTCATCTTTGCTTTCAAGAAGATGAACAATTCGGTCCCACTTCCATTTAGGCCATCAACTTTTCCATAATTACCGTAGTAGCCCTGAATCATTTTCGCAGAATACCAAAATGTCCTCATTTTATTCACTTTCATCCAAAAAATTTACGCCAATAAAAACAATGATCCATCATCTTATTCTAATAGACAATAGTTACAGTCTAGGAATTGTCGTACCATAGAGGCTGGATATTCCATTGGATCTTATCATGGTTTCAAAAACGGCCGTTATAACGCATTCGGACCTCCCCCGTTACGTTATGTACCGTTAAAACGGAAAATAACGGCCATTATTTTCCATTATAACAAAAATAACGATAGTTATTTTCTGAGATTTTTTGTGGAAAAAACCACAGTTATTTCCATTATTTTCCCTTTTTTTCTTTTTTCTTTTTTTATTTCGAAATTTGAATTTCAGCATCATTATTTTCCGTTATTTTCCATTTTTGCCCCTGAAGGTTACAATTCGTTGTAATGGCCGTTATAACGGAAAAAACGGTACCACCCCAGTCCGTTATACCATTATAACGGCCTCTTCTCCCACAGTCAAATCACAAAAGAGAAAAAAAATGGATTAGATGGTTATGATCATTGATCGTGTTGATATTTGACTTGGGGATCTCTCAAAAGGGACCCACTGGGGTTATGGTCTATAAGACTAAGAGCATACCCCTAAACCAATAATATGGTACATTAAGTCTTGGAGGGTAATTTCGTCATTTGAATGGAGGTTAGGATATGTTGGGCATTAAGTAAAAGTTAGAGAAAACTTGCAAAACAAACCTAACCCACCAAACTCTCTTTTTTGAGGAATTTCATAAAGTGGTTGGTAGTTAGTTAACGTACAAAAAGTCCACACAAGGAGCTAGCTCCCTGGTACTTGCAATGGCTCTCAGGCTCTCTTCTCTCAACATTCTCACCTTAATTTTCATGTTTTCGTCCCTGGCCGAGACCATCGATTTCAGTTATCCGGCGGTATTCAACTTTGGAGACTCAAATTCGGATACAGGCGGGCTCGTCGCAGGGCTCGCTGAGCGTCTCGACCCACCTAATGGACAGGCCTACTTCCAGAAGCCAGCAGGGAGGTTCTGCGATGGTCGTCTGATCATCGACTTTCTCAGTAATTTCTCTCAAACTATATAAGAAAACCTTTCATTTCTGATCTCTGATTATAGTTTTAGTCTTTTAGAGGATGTATGGTGGAGTTAGACTCTGTAAAGGTTTCTGGAGTCAGGCAGATAAACTGTAGATGTGGGCAATAAATATACTTGTTTGGGAAATCTTGACAAACCACCTAAGAGCTAAAGCTTGGGTGGCTAAGAAAATGGTGTTCTTGGTCAAGATATGCTGGATGTCGATGGGTTAGGATCGTTGGATCAGCATAATTTTGCAATGGCCCATGGAAGAGATACATTGCAGAATGAACAATCAGCTTCTGTGGTAAGATAATCCATGCGTGCGGCCCTAATTCCTGGCTAGACTGATCTTTATGGAGTTGTCTCCGCCCTATACATAACATATTTTTTCATGGGTGTCAATGGTTAATTCGAACTTTTAAGTTCTCTCATGTTTATATAAGTCACACCCTCAAAGAAGTGTAATTGATGAAGTTCTAAGAACATAATCCAAGTTATCTTTTTTAGTTTTTAATCTTCCATTTGTTTAACTTTTTTATTTATTTGTTGTGCATTTTGTTCCAGTGGATGCAATGGACTTACCAGTTCTGAATGCCTATTTGGATTCTATTGGCGCGCCAGCTTTCCGAAAAGGGTGTAATTTTGCAGCTGCAGGATCTACTGTACTTCCAGCAACTGCATCATCTGTCAGCCCATTTTCATTTGGGATTCAGGTTGCTCAATTTTTCAGATTCAAGGCTCGAGTTCTCGAATTGCTAGCTAAAGGTATCTTTTATACACTTGTTTTTTTTTTTTACGGAAAATTAGAATAATGGTTACATACACACCGGACTTCTGCTTGGGACTCGAAAATTTATGGTTCATGACGTTACCGTGTTGAGTGCAGAATACTTTAAATTGCAACAATTTTAGGTAGTCATATCTTAGAAAATTCAATTTATTTCCCTTTTTTGATATTTCCTAATCCTTTCTAGAGAATAATAAGTTATTCTAGGTTAAAAAGCACAAAAAAAAAAAAATCCTTCCCCCCGTATGAAATAGATCACCGCCTTTTTTTCCATAAATTTATCCTTTTATTGAAATTATTTTGTTATTTCAATTTTATTTTAATATTCATTCCCAAAGGTGTTCTTGAATCCTAGCACAAGCTCCATGCTTTAGACCATTGAAGTGCCTCAAAGTAAGCCATTTATGGTTTATATTAAGTACCAAGCACATGCTTGAAAAGATTTAACACACTTTTTAATATACTTACAAGTATGACAGCATTAACTGATTCTCATTTTCTTAAATTTCTTGTAGGTAAGAAACTAAATAAATACATTCCTCAGGAAGTGTATTTTGAGCAGGGGCTTTACATGTTCGATATAGGCCAAAACGATCTTGCCGGTGCATTTTATTCCAAATCAGAGAACCAAGTACTTGCTTCGATTCCGACAATTTTGTTGGAATTAGAAACCGGAATTAAGGCAAGCTAATTTCAAATTTCTCCCTTTAGATACAAAGTGTTTTTTTTAATATATATATATATTTTTTCCTTTTGAAAGATCAACAATTGGTTTTTAATTATTTTCCATATTGCTATACCCTGCTTTTTTTTTTATTCAATGTCATTTCTTTTATTTATTAGGTTGGATTACTTGAAAGTAACATTCCCAATTGCCCTTCTTTTTTAATTGCTTTTTTCAGAAATTATACGACCAAGGAGCAAGGAGATTTTGGATTCATAACACTGCCCCCCTCGGATGCTTACCTCAAAATATTGCTACATTCGGAAAGGACCCGTCTAAGCTTGATGAACTAGGATGCGTGAGCTCACACAACCGTGCTGCCAAGCTCTTCAATTTGCAGCTTCATGCCCTCTGTAGAAAATTGCAGGGCCAATTTTTGGATGCGAACGTGACTTATGTCGACATATTCTCAATAAAATCCAACCTCATTTCAAACTATTCTCGATATGGTATGTACTAATGGCTTTATCTTTTGTACTAATGAAAATAAACCTTACTATCGTTCCAAATAGGAACTACGAAGTGCTTGAATGAGTGACACATTAATTTTTTTCGACCTGCTTTCACGAATGCAGACCTCCTTATACCAGATGCGGCAAATCAATAATTTTGCAAGGGTGAACATTAAGCTTGTGTCACCCCTTAATTCAGATAATAAACACCAAAATCTCATGAAATTATCAATTTATATTTTCGCAAGGTTTCTAAAGAATTTCATTTTCCTACGAGATATCTAATTTTTTAGCAGCAAATTAAAGCTTTAAACATGGTGACAATTCTAGGGATATTAGTGAGAGAGGTCAAGTCCCAAGGACATTTGGTTTGATTTTGTTGTATCCTTAACTTCATACTGAAGAAAAAGAAATTTGACTTTTCATGAAAAATAACTTTCAGGATTTGAACAACCCATAATGGCTTGCTGTGGATATGGAGGTCCACCATTGAACTATGACAGTCGAATCCCCTGTGGGCAAACAAAGAATTTGAATGGGAGCTCAATGACAGCCAAAGGGTGTGATGATAGCACTGAATACATAAGCTGGGACGGAATCCACTATACCGAGGCTGCAAATCAATATGTTTCCTCGCAAATACTCACTGGAAAATATTCTGACCCACCTTTCTCAGACGAGATGCCATTCCTTCTGAAGCTCAAGTTCTAAGTCTCAATATGTTTATATTACATTCGTTTTATTTTTCGCTGACTAATAAATTCTTCTAATTATTTCTAAGAAATTGATTTCTATATGTTGTACGAAAGTTCCATGTTTAGCAAATCGTTTACTTTGTTTTGTTTCTTTGCTTTTGATATATCCAAATGTGATGGTCCCTATTCCTTGGTGGGGATATTTTCAGTAATTCACGCCGACATGGTTGTTATTGCAGATTTTGGAGCATTGAAGGCTTAGTTTTGGTCTAAAGTAATTCTAGAAGAGGATTTATCTATGACATTTTCATAATTATGAAGTTTCTCATGGAGCTAAGTTTCATATTTTGAGCCTCAGTTAAGTTTGATGAAGTTGGAAGAGTGATATGACTATTGCTGTCTGCTCTTGTTGATATTCATTCTGCAAAGGATCAATACATGCATAAAAAACAGTCTCTGACTTAAAAACAGAGTAATATTCAGATACAAATCTGTTCATATAATGCCAAAATCTGTTCTTATACCCTAGTTAACAAGTTTTCATCCACCATTTGCTTTACATAAGAATTTGTAATGAGTTGTTATACACACGACTTTACTTTTTGGAGACGTATGCATAGTATTGTGCCATTGGAACCACAAAGGCGATAACAAGCAAACCTCCAACTACAAGAGTGAACTGCCCACGTTTCTCTTCGGTCTCTTCCTTGGTTTTGAAGTTGGATTCTCGTTTGTTGTCCTTAAACTGAGGCCCACCAGGATCTGGCAACCCATCAATAGCAGCAACTAGCCTTTTGGCGCTGGTATATATCGCCTCATTGTACTTCTCTTCCGTAGCCAATACTACAAACATGAATCAAGTATTTGGTCATCCAACTATAATGTCATTAGCCACAATTATACTGCTAAGTCCATCATTGGAAAAAAAAAGGAAAGAAGAAAAAGAAATATGAGTAGAGATGAAATTTTGGATTTCCGAAAAAAAAAAACAATAAATTAGCAGCAAATGCCATCTGTAGACTTCAAAATGTAGTTATATTAAAGAAGAATTTGTGCATCTTTTACTGTTGAGCTCCTCAAATCTGCCTCCAAATCACTGCAATTGTGCATTCTTACTGGTGAAATTCACAATACATCGAGGGCCCATTAGGATGGTCGCAAGAGTGGATGGCGAAAAACACAAGAAGCAGATAAACATCAATTATTTGTTTTCTACCTTTCACCCAAGTTGGTGCCACTGCTGGGTTTTGTCATTTTCGGGTAGTGTGAATTACGGCCCTAATTTTTTTACTTACTCTCTCTAAGTTTAGTTTTTCACATGCTAATGGAACTTGCAGTGAATATGAGGACAATGTAAGCGGATTCTTCATGACAGTAGGACTAATTTACATTAGTCCAATGGGATTTCTTCATGACAGCAACAGATGGATTATATCATCGGGAATTATAGAAGAGATTACTTGATAGCATTAGAATCATTGCAGAAAAGAAAAGGCCTTCCTCACCAGGAAGATTCTCTGATACAGTGGCATCAAGAATAGTGTCGCCAACGGCCTGGACAAAGGCAGGCCCGCCGGTGATGGCCCCTTCTTTTTGACTGGTAACAAGCACGACTATCGCCTTATTGTTGCCTTCTTCAACGGTGGGGTACCAGCGCTCCAATACTTGGTCAGCATACTCAAAAGCATCAGCTTTGCTCTGCAACCAAAGGGGTTTCCAACATTTTCAAACCAGAGGCTAAGATCCCCAGAAGCTAACATTCCTAGGTTCGACAGCTTTATCCATAAATCAAAGATCTTAATGGAGAACTCACATTGATTTTTTTTTTATTTTTTATATTTCTCCAATAGTAATTCTAGGTACTATTACATGTAACATACGCTTAGCAGTTCTAGAACTGTGAATGATTGGCGAACCAGTAGATCCATTTGCAACTCCTTTGGAAATATCACCCGAATGGAATAAATTCCAAAACAGAATTGCGAAATCCAACATTCTTTTACTTTCCATATCTATCTACTCCCAAAATTCAGATAAAGAAAACAACCTCACTTTCTCCAATCATCAAATGGGTAGAAGAAAACAAACTCAGGAGCAAAGACTAGAATGGATAGAACTTACAGTAAGCTTGCGAACTGTGACAAAATTTATGTGCAGGTTCTTTCTTGTCTCCAAATCCGTTAACAACCGTTTCAAATCAGATTTTGTCACTCGACTAAGGACGCCCGCATCGTCAACAACATACGATTCCGTAGGTGGGCCCTCATTGAGGATATCGAATTCAGTAGCGATCGCAGGATCACTATGTGAAATCGGGCAAAAATTGATTGCGAGAGAGAGCGCTAGAGCGGCTAATCCATGGTGAACATGGGAAACCCAGCTTTTGGGAATTGAAAATGGTGTTGTTACGGACTGAGAATGTTGGTTCTTGAGGTTTGAAGTAACTGGTTTTGTCAGAGAAAGAGAAGATGATCTGGGTTGTTGAGATGGAGAGAGAAGGGTCTTTGAAGATGAACATTTTGGATTGTAGAGAGGACAGAAGGAGTGAGGAGAGAAGATGGTTTCCATGGAGGAGGAGAAAAGTGAAATGGTGGGAAATGAGAGAGAATAGAGAGAGAGAGAATTTTCTCTCTCTATTTTTCTCCTTTTTTTTCTTTTTGGTTTTGTTTTGATTTATTTCTCATTTTGGGTGGTTCGGATTTGGATTGGGTGGTTGAGTTTGAAAAAGGATAAGACACAACGTTCTTCTCTAATTAGCCATGTAAATGTGTAAGGGTACTTTGGTCCTTTTGCACTATGGCGGGTAACGGCGGTTAATTGTTGAACTGTCCCAACAGTTGGCCAATATCTCGAGCATATTAATAGCTACATATCTCGTGATTAATCATTCAAGGGTAAAACTTCTATCACAGCGTTCTGACACAACACAAAATACAAGCCACGTGGCACAATCTTAGTGGACGCTGACCGTATGGATGTTTGGCCAGTTCCTCAGTGGACCTATAAGCCAAAAATCAGCCTGATTAGTGATTTACAACCTTTGGATCTTTGTTACACTCAAATAACGCTCGAATTATTACCGTTAAAATCAACCCATGAAAATAACTTCAATCGAATCTCTTAGAAATCACCAATCAGACTGATTTTTGGTTTAGAGGTCCACTGAGGGACTGGCCGGCCAAACATCCATACAGTCAACCTCCACTAAGAGTGTGCCATGTGTCATGTGTTTTGCATAGTGACAGAAGCATCTGTAAGAACACTGTGATGTCAATATCTCAAACGTCCACTGTCCAGAGTAAGCCTTCGCTGAGTAAAACTTCGATGACAGGGCCATGTCATCGAAGGAGATGACAGGGCAGCAGATCACGGCACCTGGATTTTGTACGGGCAGACCACCTCGGCCTCACCATACATGTACATAGGTGAGTGTTTTGGCAAAAAGCACTCGAGTATTCACATGAGTACGTGTGTGGAGAGGCCGAGGTGGTCCGTCCATACAAAATCTACATGCTGAGATCATTGAAGTTTTACTCACCTTCCCTCACACAGGACAAAGCCGATCACAGCCCACAATATGAGCCACGTGGCATATTCCTAGGGGATGCTGACCGTATGGATATTTTTCCAATCACTAGGTGGACCTACAAACCAAAAATAAACCTGATCAGTAATTTCTAGGCGTTGGATTGGAATTATATTCATGGGTTGATGCAGTGAAGAGTTCTGAAGTGTAGCACCAGAATTTTTTTTTTTTTTTTACTAAAAACGAAAAATCGCAATAAATGGACAAAATCTCGAGATTAATCTCTTGATCTCGATATGAATGGTTAAAAACAAGGATGCGTGTTATTCACCATGCGCAGATTAGCAATACTTTAACACAGTGGTCGTTTAAATGTCTAAAATACCACTCACTCTTAAAAAAAATTACCAGATTTACTTTCTATACTTTCTCTGATATAAAATCTCCGCTCTGTGTCCCACATTATCTAGTCCTTATCTCCACCATGGATGTTCTCCACACTCTCTCATGGCCCTTCTTCTCTCCCTCCCTTCACATCCAACAAAACCTCCCCAAAACTCTAACCCTAACCCTAACCCTAACCCTAAATTCAAATCCATTTTCAGATTCAAACCGACGAGTCTCTGCGACTCCTCGAGGCGAGATTTCGCTTTCAAGACCGCTGCATTCTCCATTGTCTCCTTAACCCTTGCCCTAAAACTCTTCCCAAATGCCCCAGCTTTTGCAGAAACTGCGCCTCTGAAGTCGATTCTCTCAGGCATTTCAAACACGAAGTCGTGGTTTCAATTCTTCGGTGATGGTTTCGCCATTCGCGTTCCGCCTCAGTTTGAAGACATCATGGAGCCCGAGGTATAATATTTTGGTGAATTCTTCAGAAAACATTTGGTGCTTTATGTTAATTTTGATTAAATGATTGGCCTTTTCTGTAATTTGTTGTAGTTTGCTCTCCCAAATGGGTTGGTTTTAATAGCTGCCATAGAGCCGGACTCTATTCACCCTTACAAATTATAGCTGCCATGGTACATTTTAGATTCGCACCATCTACTTGATGGTTCGACTTTTGATAGATCATTGCCCACAAACTACATCACTTGGACAGTCTTGACTGTTTGATTGCAAAAAAAGTTCAGCAATTGGATGATCAGGATCATCTGATTGGTGTGATTTTGGGTCTATGGTCCATCTAAGTGGCGGCCCTCTGATTGGACAGTCTGTATTAGGGGCAGTTAATATTCAATGGTGAATAGCCGGTTATACTATTGATACTAAATTGTAATATTGTATAAGACTGCCATCTGATTCTTTCCTGTATGTTTTATAAAGACATTAATTAATGGATGTACGCTATATTTTTCAACTGTAATTATATACCCCTTGAAGTGATCACAATGCCTGCTAGACGAACTTTAAAGGACGGTACTTTGAGGGCTATTTTGTTGTTTTTAGGCATTTGGGGTTCAGTCATTTAGGCTGCGTTTGGTAGCGTGTCTTGGCCGAAGGTGCGTCTTGGTCGATAACAAGTGTTTGGGTCACATCAAGGCGCACACCTTCAAAGACACAGTGGACCTTGAAGATGCGCAAAAGTGAACTTTTGAAGGTTCACCTCACCCCTTGAGTTTTTGAAGACGCGCCAATGTGTGCTTTGAAGGTTCACCCTCCAACCCCAATGGGCTTAGCCCACCTAATGTGACCCACTTATGATGTATGGGTCCACATTTGACATATAGCACATGTATGATCAGTCAACACTCCTCTATTATGTGGGACCCACATCTGATCCATCAACTTCTGTTCTTATGTGGGCCCACATGATTTATTGACCCCGTTAACATGTGGGGCCCACATGATCTATCCACTTTAGTGGCCCACTCTAGTTATGTTGGGCCACATGATCTATCATCCTTCGTTCTTATGTGGGGCCTACATGATCTATCAACCCGATTATTATATGGGCCCACATGGTCTATCGCCCCTCGTTCTTATATGGTTTTACACACCACATGTCTTCGAGGCATGCTTGGTGTGTAGAACCAAACGCCGATTTTGACCTTTAAAGGTACGCACCTTGAAGGTGTAGACCTTCAAGACGCAAGTCTTCGGCTGAAGACGCGCTACCAAACACAGCCTTAATGTTTTGAATGATACTAAATTTTGTTGATTAACTGAGGTTTGTTGCTTAATGTTTGAAGGATTACAGTGCCGGATTGTCTTTATATGGGGATAAGGCAAAACCGAAGACCTTTGCAGCACGCTTTGCATCTCCTGATGGGTATGTGATATCATGTTGAGTTCTTCGTGCTGATCATGGGTAGTTGTTTTCTTCAGTAATTGATAAAATTTGTAAGAAGTATCTAGAACTTCATGCCCCAAACATTTGGGATAAGGCATAGATGACAATGATGATGAACCAGAACTCCGTGCTTCTAGAATAAATTGACTAAAGGTTACCCAAGTTACTTCTCAATTATATGCTTTTTTTTTTTTTTTTTTTGTATGTATCAATTTGTTTTACCCTCGGTTATGGTGAAATTATTATTGGTAGGAATATTGGATTAGGATCTCCTTAGCATAGGCTGAATGGATGGAAACTTTCATGTTGTACTCATTGTTCTTTTTTTTTTTGCATAATGCGTGTTTGTTTTATTGGTTTTACAGATCAGAAGTTTTGAATGTTGTGATTCGCCCATCCAATTCGCTCAAGATCACCTTTTTAGAGGTTTGTGGAATAGTATGATATGGGTGCTTTTGATCTTAATCTTTGTTATTTACGATGCCATACCTTTGTCTGATACGTATTGGTTACTGGTACTCCAAGGATACCGTCTACATGTTGTATTCATTCCAAAAGGGCTACACTTTCCAATCGCTACCTAATTTTCTTTGTATACATTCAACTTTTATGTCTAAAACCATCTGTACTTTTAGTTTTTATTATTGTCATTTTACATTTAATGACTCATTTATGTATAACTTTTCAAACACATGTGAGGTTTGCCTAGAAAAAATGATTAACTTTAGCCGTAGATGCATTACTTGTTTTTAGAGGTTCAAGTCTTGAGATATCGATGCGTGTGTCCAATGCAGCTTGCCCCATAATGAATATGGGTAAATAAATACACCGATACACACATAAAGATCTTGTTCAGTTGTACTTCAAAGACATCCATGCTATTGGTAGTAATTTTACAATCCTCGTGTAATACACATAGGAAAGTCTAGGAATGTGGGCTTGCTAGCTAACATGGAATGGGGAACCTGTTTTTGAAGGAGCAACCTTAAGTAAGGTTTGGCCTTTTTTGTAATTTTATAGTATACATGATGCTATCATGTCGATCCCTTATTATTGAAGAAAGGAAAACATTGTTACTGATTAATCCGGGCCTTGTTTTTTATATGCTACTTTGGCTTCTGCTGATGAATCCGAGCCTCGTAGTCAGCCCATATCAGTGCCATGACAGTGGTGCTATAAGAGCTGCCCATGTGGCATGCAAAGCACGCTACCAAGTGGCCCGTTTATGTAATGACACGTAGCCTGTTTTCCGACACTATGTCACCAACAAGGGCTTAAAGGGATTGTGGGTTGGTGGCCAAGAGGTTAAGGGGATTGTTGACTGATAAGATATCCTTCTAAGGGACTAAGTGAGAGGGCAAGGGAGCATAGGCATTCACATGAGCTTTTGTCCTAGCTCCCACTAAAGATGACTCGCTCGAGCGCCACTGCAATTCTTGAGTCACCCTTTGCCTCATCTGTGAAAGGGTATTGGAGCCATAGTGGGACAACGAGTTAGATAGAGAGATAAACATCCATACCGTGTTAGATATGGTAGGGGCGTTCATACAAACATTACCATTTTTGACAAAGTACTTACTTTCCTAGCTGAGCTCAACTACAAATTTGTTGAATGAGGGTACCTTGCTTACTCTCAGCCACTAGTTAGAAGGAAACCCCTTGACTTCTTATGCTCAGTCAAGTGAGGCAGGATAGATCACGGGACACGTTGCTTGGGCTCCAGCCTCCGCACCATGAGCTCTAACCCTCCTTTTCTTAATCGGGGTCTCTATAAATACCCTTCCATTCTCTTTAGATGTGGTCTGCTTTTGGCTCTAGGATCTCGCCTCTTTAAGAATTCTTTCCCCTTAGGAATCAAATCAATTCCATGCTGCATCTTCAATGAGGTTCTGTTTATCTTTTTTCTTCTGTATTTTCCCTCATAGCCTTATCCATGCTACATGGGTCTTATATTAAGATATGCTATTCATCTTAATGTTTGGTTTTAGGGTTAATAGATTCTACTAAGGTTCTTTTGTTAATTTCTAGTGTGGTCGTGTTGTCGCCTACAAAGTATCTGAAGCGTCTGATTGTTTTTCTTTTTAATATATTTTTAGCACACTTGTATATTTTTAATATCATTATTTTATTTTTTTACCTCAACATTTTGACAAGTGATTCTAAGAAATATTATTAAGCAAGAGGGGAAGCTTGGTGAAGTTTCCAATATACTATGATTGCTCATATACACTCATTTAGCTGATGAATCGGCCACTTTATTGGTACTCCTACAGTGGCTATGCAAAAAATCATTTTTTACACAAAGGTCCCTTGTTTTAGGATTATTTTCTATTTTCCACCTTTTTTCTTTGACCAGCATACAGTGCACAATATGTTTGGTTTTCCGCTGGAAACCCTGCATTTCAAGTTAAAATATTATGACTCCCTGTGGTCCTCAGGTCCACTCCAACACTGCTCTTTTCAGTTAGGACAAGATTGTTGTGGAAAGTTATTGTTTCTGGACTGCTATCCACATTGTTTAGTTCGTCACTATGAGTAGAAAGGATCTGTAGGGCACTCAAATATTTTTAATCAGATGACTTTATATTTACTAAAAACATATATATTACGGGGGAAGCTGTTGAAATGTTCCATGACTAATTCTAAGTTCTGTTTATTGCCTTGAACAGGCCAAAGATATTACAGATTTAGGTTCCTTGAAAGAGGTAGCAAAAATCTTTGTTCCAGGTAAAGCTAATTTGAAGTCTGTTTCATCTTTCATATTTGTGGGGAAGATCTTTTTAACTTTTTAGCATTCCAATGTGATTTATTAGTCCTTGAATTCTTTGTCCTCGCCTCCTCGGTAATGGAGAAATATTTTATCACCTTATGTACTGTTTGATCAATTAACTTCCATCTGAGAACAAGGCAGTCGAATAGTTTCTGAACTTATCTACCTTTTGCTATCTCAATTGGTATTGGTTTCCAATTCTTGTGATACTGCAACTGCAGGTGGGGCTAGCGTATACTCTGCGCGTACGATAAAAATCAAGGAAGCTGAAGGTCTCAGGTATTTTTTTGTCCCCAAGTTGAAGCCACCTTTGTAAAGTCATGATGTTTCAGACTATTAAGATCCATATTATGCATTTAGAAAGATTAGTTATGACTTATGTAAGTTGATTATTTTTGTGATATACATGAAAATTGTCTTCTCTGTACCACACCTTGAACATGGCTCTCTACTTTTGTCATCCTGAGATAACCTTATGCTGTGCAATTATGATAAAATCAAGGAAAGTTGTCCAACATGATTTCCATGTAGTCCCACCAATGAGAGTAAGAATAGGGAGTAAGAAACGGGATTGTCTAAATCTACACCCATTTCTTTCTCCCATTGGTAGGACCCACACGGAGATCATGTTGGACAATCAAAACCGTACAGTGAATTGTCAATACCGTGGAGACCATCTCACAAATGATCACTCCATTCCGACATTCCTAACTGTACAACTCACTGTGCGGTTTTGTCGGTTCAGCATGATCTTCATGTGGGCCAACCAAAAGGAGTAAGAAGTGTGTGTGTGTGTGTGCGTGCGGTGTGCCTGAGGTGCAAAGTGTGCTCCAGGGTCATGGGACTCGGTGCCACACATCTGGTACACGCAGCATTTCTGAGGCACTGACACCAAAGATATGTGGAGCCGATTCCCGAGTGCATTGTGTGCTTCAGGCACTCCAGCAATTCACCTACATACATACATATATAGATACTGGGTTGGGATAAAATAACGCATGCTTTTGTGACGCATAAAATGACACTCGGTCATGGGTCCCACATGGAGATGAGTTAAGAGGCTGATTTTTGGGTGAGGATGATCTCCTCACCATAGAGATTATCTTCACAAAAATCATCCCTTTGTGAAACATACTAACCCTATCAAATTTGGAGTTCAAGTTAACAGTGAAAATGGACGGTCTAGAATTCTTCAACTTGTAATCCACTTTTCAAAAAGGCTAGAAATGTCAGAATGCTCTGATTTTTGGTGTGGATGCTTTAGGTGCCAAAAGTCATTCCTCAGCTCATCTCCATGTGGGACCCATGATCGTATGTCATTTTATGCATCACAAAAGCTTGTGTCATTTTCTCCCAGTCCATAAGACAGTGAGCCTACTGCAAATTAGGACTATGGTACATAACCTAAATTTCATACTGATCAGATGGTTAAATTGTCTAATCATTATGATATCTAGGCTATGTCCCATCCACGAGGTGGTTTAATGGCTGAAAAGTTCAGATAGGTGTCCGGGTGAGCCATGTGTTAACTATGGGATGCAGGACACGAAACTTTGGTCATTGTCACGGACATCAAAGTCTCTACAGAATTGCATATCATAAACTCTGTCAAAATAGCTGGAAACCTTTGAGTTCATTTATTATTCTTTTTTAAGACCTTTCTGGGCTGCTCTTGTTTGATTTCAGTATTTAGCCCACATCTCAAATCATTAAAAATTACTTTGATTTCTAATGTTCTTTTCTTCTCAGTATTGATCCAAGATTCGATCGTTTTCAGGACTTACTACTTCTACGAGTTCGGCATAGATGAACAGCATGTTGCATTAGTCACTGCTGTTAACAGTGGAAGGGTATGCATCAATTACATGCTCTTCAGTATTTGACTATGTTGCATGGACACTTCTAAATGGGCTAAGTACCCGTGTCACAGTCCAACACGATATGGATTCTCGTGCGACAGTTCCAAATTCTGTTTTGTTTTTTCTTTCCTTGCAAGATACAAATAGATATTTGTGACAGGTTATGAGTTCTACCTTTTTACCCATAAAAAAAATGAGTTCTACCTTTTACAATAGAGCTTTTATATGCAACAAATATAACATTTTATAAATGTATTCTCTCGTCTACAATATCCTATCACATTATCCACTATTATCCATCTTATTATATAAGAATATTTACTTCGTTTCGCATTATTTAAAGTATATTGCCGAGTCCATGAATCTTATTTGCAAGGTTTGCAGATTCGGCCTGTGTCAGACTTTGACAACCACATCTTATCAATGCAATAGAGGTATTTGAACACTTGTAACTGAGTTGACCCAGAACTCAGCAAAGTTCTTTTAGTTTCAATGACTCAACTAATTTCTTTTAATCAAAAGACCAAATCCCTATTTAAACCCCAATATTTCTAAACTAATTTTTTACAAGTTGATTTTGTCTGCTGTGTTGCAGGCATTTATTGAGTTGAACTTGGAAATCAAAAGCCAATTCTCTATTCAAATCACAGTACTTTAACTATTTTTTTTTCACAAGTAGATTGTGTCTGTTCTGTGTTGCAGGTATATATTGCTGGAGCAACTGCCCCAAAGTCTAAATGGGAAGACGACGGTGTGAAGCTTCGCTCTGCTGCGATATCACTATCTCTTCTATAGTCATCCACAGTAATGTGTAGCAGGTTTGTGAAATTGCAATCACTTATGTTCCATTTCCTATTTAATTAGCCTAGACATGATGGATTTATGGTCTTCTGCTGTTCTTAAGTCATGACTGAAATTTTCTTCAAAAATGAAATTTTAATATGAACAGTTGGACTTGGCTGTGTGTGTGGATTAACCTTAAAAGAAGCTTGAAAGTAGAGTGATATGATGCTACTTTTGGTTGGTAATTTCAGTTGAGGCAGATCCAAACTAAATACAATTGGTGTTGATGCCAGAACATCTCATACCATCAGCATTGCGAAGACTCGAAGTCGGTCCTCCTGCAAGTGTCCAAGAAAACTCTTCAATTACAAGAGTGGATGTTCGACCTTCAAGTTGAGAAGCTTTTGATTACAGAGCCTTGGCCCAGGCTTTTTTGGGGCCTTATGAGCCTCAACCCAATTTAGGGATCCATCTTTTGACAATTTTGTTCTCAAAATAACCTGAACTCTGTTGACGATTTCTTAGCATCCAGTTTTGAGTGCTTAAATTCTTTCTTTATGCTTGCACGAATAAAATGTGGTTGCGCCTTGAGTGTGGCATGTGGGCTTAATATGCACATCAGATCTTCTGGAAGATGGGCCACCTCCTCAATGAACCAAAGCCCGAAAGTTGCATAGATCCGATGACCCTAAGCGTCTGATCAAATTGCCTGTAAGGGTTATCCAAAGAGGTCCATCAATCAGATGTGATGAGTGCCTGCATGATTTTTTTTTGTCGTGGTTGTTGCTGCCGAGATGACAACCGATATCCATATTTCTGAAAATGTGTGTTTTATACACCATGCAAGTGGTAGGTCCATATCTTTTCTCCTTAAAAGAGGGGTGGCAACAGGTCGGGTTTAGCAGAGGTTCCCAAACCAAATCTGATCCAAAACTGACTCATGTTCTAGTTGGTTGGTCAAACCCGGCAAGTTGGTTTACTTGGGTCAGCTTATTGGCTTGACCCGGACTGAAACCAGGTCGGGTTATTGGGTGGTTATGATCCGGACCCAACATGGTAAAACGGATTAAAACATGAAACTTAGGTGACTAGAGGTGACATGTTTTTATTTGTTTCCTCGCCTCAAAGTATTTTCTTTCGACTAAGGGTTTTGATGGGCCAGTCTTGCTTGATGGGCGCCAGCGAGCCGCAAAATTGTTGTGCTGGGTTTGGGCTTGGATTTTCGTGAAGATTAGCAATCTAACACACTCAAAATTTAGTTGCCGGGCCTATACAACCTATTCTTGACCTGGGCTTGGGCCTACCGAATATTCTGGGATGGAATTGGTCGGATGCCATTTTTATACGAGGTTGGGAGTAAACCTTCGCTCACACCTGTGTGTGAGCAAAGCCGATCACACACAACAATATAAGCCACGTGGCATACTCTTAGAGGACTATGGCCGTATGGATGTTTGGAAAATCCCTCGTTAGATCTGAAAACCAAAAATCAGCCTGATTTGTTATGTCAGACCTTTGGATCTAGTATCCCAAATAATGGTCAATAATGCTCCAAATTCTACGGTTAAAAGCAACCTATGTAAATGACTCCAATCCAATGCTTAGAAATCACTAATCAAGCTAATTTTTGGTTTACAAATCCACCGAGAGACTAGCCAAACATCCATACGGCCATCGTCCTATAAGAGTGTGCCCCGTGGCTCATATTGTGATGTGTGATCGGCTTTGCTCACACACAATTGTGAGCGAAGGTTTTCTCCGAGGTTGGCATAGAGAACTTCACATGCGGCAAGATTCTGTACATAGGACATGATAAAGAATCATTACTAGCATAAAACTTATCTTAGTATCTTATGCAATCCATCATTGTTCTAAAGATATTCTGACTTGGCGATTATTTGCAGTATATTAATCATAGAGGCTAATTCTTTGCGGGCCATAGCCTCAAAACCAAAATCATCTGACGTTACCGCGTCTTTAAGCTCTACACCCACCTTTTTCTGGGACAAAGATGCCCCTTCAGTTTCGGCACCCACCCCACCCCTTCTCTTTCATCTTCTCTCTATACCCCACTCGCTCCTCTAAGAGTGTTCACCTAGGGATTGGCCAAACATCCATACGGTTAGTCCTCTAAGAGTGTTCCACATGGCTCATATTGTGTCTTGTAAGGGAGCCTGACCCAATAAAAAAAAAAATTCAAATTGCCCGTGTCGGCGGTTCAGTGCCGACATCACCTTGGCACTGAATTTTTTTGGAGAGAGAGAGAGAGGTGCCAAAACTGAAGGGGGCTTTTTGTCTAAAATGTGGGTACAGAACTTAAAAAGGTGGGTGCAGATAGAGTTGCCCTTCTTTAAATTCAGTTTATTAAAGTGTTTAGAGTAAGCATGATAGGTCAACTGATCAGATGATTGGGATTGCACGCTCGGTGCAACTTTTGGGCTATCGAGTGTACTCTGTGATTGATGAGCAAGTGGGTGGATCAAACGAACCTGGAGAGTACATACGAACATTTAGTTTGTATAATCTTACAAGAAACTTATCCCCCTCACTTAATTTGATAGATCTAGACATGGAAGAAAAGAATGTTTATTTGACTAATTAATTAGTTTTCAACCTAAAGCACAAATCCATAAAAGCCCATAAATGAATGTCGGCGTACGTTAAGCATCTTACGCACTAGGCGCAGACAAAAAGGCTCCATCTATTACAAATCCATGGATTGCGCGTTGGCCTCTCTACCTTACCCTCGTCTAGACTCCTTGCATCAGATTCTCTGTTTTTTTTCTCTAATTTTCTTTCTCGTTAGCCGTTAAATTCAAACAGTTTTTCAATCCTTGTCCGAAATCTTCGAACTTCGGATCAAATTTCTTTCGTTCGCAGTCCGATTTCAAACTTTCTAGTCTTGTTTTTTTAGCTTGATCTCACAAACCCTATTTTGTTTCCTTGAATTTCTATCTCTTGAAGCTCTTTTCATGCATTTCCCCACTTTTTACTGCCGATTTCGTTCCAAATCTTGAAAGGTCAGATCGTATTTTATCCTCTTTTCAATCCCTTTTAATGTGATCTTCGCCTTTACTTTGTTAAAATTGTTGCTGGACCAAACAGGCCCTATTAAAATTTCCCTGATTTTTCTGCCATTTCTTCCCTTTCGGAGCTACTAGTTTTCTGGCATGAATTTAAGTTGCTAGTTTTTTGAATTTAGTGTTTTTGAGGTCCTAAGGATGCTTCCATGGGGTGGACTGAGCTGCTGTCTGAGTGCAGCTGCACTCTATCTTTTGGGGAGGAGCAGTGGAAGGTGCAGCTTCTCATGTTCTTTATGAATTTTTGAGTAGTTTGGATTTTAATTTAGTTTGCATTTCATTTGAGTCTTTCTTTTGCTAATTTTGGCGAGTTTATGTCCAGGGATGCGGAAGTTCTGAGATCAGTTACTAGGGTCAGCCAATTGAAGGATTTGGGTAAGTGGGTTATTTAAAAATTGCCATTTTTCTGTTATTTGTTGTTGAAATTTGAGTTTGAGCGTAGTATTGTTTGAGGTCAATTGGCATTTAGGCCTTGACAGCGAAAAATTTTTCCCTTTTTTTTTAAATTCCCATTCCCTGTTAATGCATTCTTGTTTCACACTGATTTAAACCAAAGTTTGGGTCCTATCTTGGGGCCGCTGAAGAAAACAACTTTTCGATCTCGAATGGACAGTTCCATAGACTACACCATTGGATAGGTTTGGTGGACCTGTTGACCCTACCCTGGACAAATGTTTATTAAGGTTGAATGAATGTGTTTGCTGCTAACACTTGGATGCTTTTAGTGACTTTGAGATCGTTCACAGTTGGCATAGCATTTGTTAAGCATGGAACTAGTTGTATGTGCTGGTTTCACTACCAAAGTGTGGCAGGTCTTCCTATCCTTGTTTGTCATCGATTTTGTGCTCTCCAAATCGGTGTTGGGAACCTTCCAAGTCTGGTCGATGGGAAAGGGTGCATCTTATGGTGTCTTCTACCGTTCACGATCATATGGGCTATTGGGAAGGGGAGGAATTCCTGCATTTTTTAAGGGAAATTTGAAGAAGTTGCTGGGGTGATCTTGAGAATCAAAGCCTTTTTGTTTCCCTGGTCCTCCTTACTATCAGAGTTTAAGGGCCGTTTCTTTGAGACTTTTGTGTTCAGATGAGAGGAACTTGTAGAGGACTCTCCTCCTCTTTGATTGTATTTTGGCTGCAGCTTTCGTCTTCCCCCTCTTTTTTTGTACTCTGTGGGGTTTTTCCCTTTTAGTTATAAATATTACACATTACTTATCAAAAAAAAAAAAAAAACCCAGGTTGAGCCCCTTAAACTTGCTTTTCTGCTATTAAAACTAATATCGTATTTTTGAATGTTATCCTTTGACCTTGTCGATATAAGAAACTATATGTCATCTTCTTCATTTTGAACAGAGTATCATTTTGCTGTCCATTTCATTTTAAAGAAATATGTTGCCTTTCTTCATCTTCAAACATGTTCCCTTTCTTCTTCTCTCGTGCTCTTCTTTTTGGAATAGCTGATGAAAAATAAATGCAACTCTGAGATCAATAATCTTAAAAATAGTTTAAATAAACAAATGATGGCTATTTCATTCTTTAACCTTTCAGCACAACTCCTGGATACCGCATGCAAAGTATTACCATTGGTTGTTACCATTTCTGGGCGAGTCAGCTCAGACACACCCATCAACTGCGAGTATAGTGGTTTGAGAGGTGTGATAGTTGAGGAAACGGTATGCGGACATTAGTCCAGTGATTACAGAATTCCCAGCTGACCGTTCTTTCAGTTAACTTGTCATAGGTACGTTAAAGCTCCTTTTTGTATTTTCTTTCAGGCAGAACAACACTTTCTGAAGCACAATGATGCTGGTTCATGGATACAAGACTCAGCTTTGATGCTATCCATGAGTAAAGAGGTCCCTTGGTACCTGGTGAGTAATGGTTTCACTGTCTTTTTTCTTATTTTCTAATTCGTACTGTTGAAGATGATGCATCTGGATTGCTTGCTACATTTTGGTACTGTTGGCATTCAATGTGAAAAGGTCTGGAATCATTTACGCATTCAAGTTGGAGAACACAGTGCTTCCGAAGATATTACCCACATTCTTATGGGATTTCTCCATTTGAAAACTCTCGTGTTAAAAATTGTACGAAGAGCCAAAACAACTTAAGTTGACTTGAAAGAAGATAAAAAAGCTGAATTATCCAATTGGATTATTCTAACTTTTAAGCTTACACATGTCTACAAAGTGCATTGGATTGCAGTAACATTGCATTATACAAATCCCTTTCATGGGGTTAAACTTTGTGGTCTAGTAGCAATGACGCAAATGCTACAATTTTATGGTCATGAGTCCAATCCCATCTTACCCTTAATAGAAGGAAGAGAAGAAATGTAATCCCTATTATACCCACAACCAAAAGTTGACCACCACTGATGTTTTCTTGGATAACTTACCATTCTTTATGGCCATCCAAAAGAATGTGATTGCTAACACCTTGCTTACCGATCAAAAAAAAAATCCAAAAGAATGTGATAGATCGGATGGTTAGGATCCTAAGAGATCTCCTAGGTGCAATTACTAAGTGTGCATCTTTATTGCTTTACAAATTTACATGTGCGTAGTGTGTACGTCACAGGCCGGAAAGGTGGCTTTCCAGGCTGATTGAAATATTACTTAATCTTATTTTCTCAATATATAATGTTTAATGACTATTTAGGCTCATGGATACTGTATATGATATGTGATGTGCCACATTATGTTAGTTGAGTCTAATAGAATACTAACAGTTCACTGTCTCAGCTATGTAGTATTCAATTTTTTTTACCATATCTGGTTTCTTTTGTTTGCGTGGTCTGGGATGCTCATTGATGCATGTCCAACCTTGGCCAGCAAATTTCAACTAGTAAATTTATCTTCATGTCTCATCGTCATGTGCTTTTTTGTTTTTACATGATTTTAGCAATTCTGTTTCTTGAGAGACTGAGTTTTAGAACCTTATTTGAACATTAACATCTGAAATAATATCAGAAAACAATAAATGGCAAATCAAGATTTGTTCATAATGAGAATCAGCGTCCGACATGTATATCACACTCATATGTTTGACACAACAGTTGTTTTAAGAAACGGAGTGTTCCTCTACATGGAATAGCTCCTTCTGGAAGACCTCATCATCACCATCAACACCGACTTATCCCAACTATTTGGGATTGGAAACATAAATATTATTTCTCCATTCAACTTTATTTAGAACTATATTTGCTTTCAAGGCATGTGTCATTAAATCATATCTTACTACCTCAATACAGGTCATTTTTTCCGATCTCCTTATTAAAGCCTTCAACTTGTACCAAAATGCTCTTTCTCACCGGTGTCGTTGTTGGTCTTTGTTGTAAATGCGAAATGCGCAAACCATCTCAATGAACTTTCTCTTGCCAAAAGACCTCTCCCTTATTCATATTCTTAAAGAGATTTTATATCAGGATGATGGAACTGGTCGTGTATATGTCGTGGGAGCCCGAGGTGCCACAGGCGTGGTATTAACTGTTGCAAGTGAAGTCTTCGAGGAGTCAGGGCGATCTCTCGTACGTGGAACACTAGATTATCTCCAAGGTCTCAAGGTATGTCTTATTCAGTAACTCTTTCCCTATATAA
The DNA here is from genome assembly GCA_035048495.1 of Euptelea pleiosperma. Classification (NCBI taxonomy): domain Eukaryota; kingdom Viridiplantae; phylum Streptophyta; class Magnoliopsida; order Ranunculales; family Eupteleaceae; genus Euptelea; species Euptelea pleiosperma. The sequence continues at coordinate 31,548,768 of CM068546.1, forward strand.
ATGACACAATTGGTATTGTGCTTATTTAACAGCAAATTATGGTTTTCAGATGCTTGGAGTCAAGCGAATTGAAAGGGTTCTTCCCACTGGTACCTCCTTGACTGTTGTTGGCGAGGTAATCTTGGAATATCTCGAAAAATCACACAGAAAGATCTCCCTTTTGTTACATACACAACACCCCCAGTCGTGGGCTCACATTTTTGGTATTTCACTTAAAAAGACGCAATTTTTTTTTTAAATTTTCGTGGTGCGTTCATATACTATTCAGAGCTGGGTTTATTCCTTGACTGTGCTCACTGTAGATCTTCAAACTTTCTATTTCCAAGCCAGTAGAAATTATGTGATCCTGAAATATTTTCGTGGAACAATGGAAATGCATTTGGTTTTGTGAAGAAACTTAAGGTCCTTCTGGCTTTCAAAATTTTAGCCAAAACTGGCAAAGTATGATAGAATATGTTTTACCATTTTTTTAGTTATTAATAATGTCATCTTGAGATATCTTAAAGTGTGGATGTTTAAATTACCTGTCATTATCTAGTTAAATTTTCGAGTGTTTTCAGTAGTTTCCAAAAATAATGGGAGCATTTGATTTGGTAAATCTGATAAATGTAGACAACTCTGGTGTTCTACATGCCTGCAAACATTGATAATATTGGGAGAGAGAATGTATGATGGACCTTTTTTTTATAATTAAATGTATGATGGACCTCCTTACCCCTGATACCTAACACATGGCATTGATCTGGATGGTTCAATCAGTGGACGATTCTTGGATGGGACATAGGACAAAATAAGTCACTGTATGCTTTTACCTGCTCGTTGTATTGGCTTTTCCCCTACCCTGTAACCTCTTTTAGCTGTCCAAGTTTTAACTTGATTAGAAGGTTAAAATCTTCCAGTTAGTTTGATTTTTGGGCATGTCACGCCCCGAATCTGGATACCTAGATACGACCCGAAAATCCGTGGATCGACCCGTACCCGAACCCAGAGGTGATCCATGAATGTTCCCTAGTGGTCCAATTAGGTCAATTAGACAATTAAGGTTCATTCGAAAACCCACTACGTAAAAAAAAGTTTAGATGTAGAAAACACATAATTAAAATAATTCATAACTCAAACAATTTAATCAATCAATTAAATGTGGAGAGAAGAAGATGATAACATGCTCTCAATCAAAGGACTACATGCCTATGAAAATAAATAAGTAATGTTTTAGAACAATCGAATTTAAAGTCTTCTAAAGTGTGGGATCGACTCCCAAATCCTCGCCAATTTCCTCGAATGCATCAGAGTCTTTCGTCTCAAAATCATCTCACGTACCCGGCTCTTTAAAATCTGAAAATGGTATCGGTGTAACACCGTGAGCCGAGGCCCAGTAATACAACAGTGTGCATGGTATGATATCATACTATACAAAATTTTAACCAAGGTATGCATCTCAATCATATAATAAGGATGACATGAATATGAGGATGAATGCAAGTAAGTACGGGATGCAAATTCAATTAGTACCCATATCCACATAGGGTCTCCTTCCCGCACTAGGAGCGGTCTCATCGACCCATCTGCAGGATATAATAACGTCTGGGGCCTTTCACCCTAGGGTACTGAACCCCGATTAATTGATAAAATCAATATAAACGTATATAATATACTTCAACCCCGTTCCCTCATGCACCCCTTATATGAAATGACGTGATGATCATAGTATGATAACAAGATGGTACTAGGGTTACATGGCATATGCACACATGTATTTAACATTTAAATAAGAATATAAAATAAACACATGATCATTAAAAGTGATAACATGGGAACGAATTAGAGTTAAACATGAATAACATGAAATAAACACCGAAGGTCACGATCAGCACGGATGAACAATATAAGTGGAAATCACAAGGCAATCCAACACACCATGGCCGAACCCTATGAGGGATCCATGACACAAGGTCGAACCCTAAAGAGGGATCCAAGACACTTGGCCGAACCCTATGAGGGATCCAAGACATATGGGTGGGATCCCCATGTATACAAGTATAGGTCGAACCATCTAGGTATAATAGTCAATAAGACATGACTAAATATCACAATCAACATCGATGAATAATATAAGTGAAAATCGCAAGAGAATCCAACACGCCATGGCCGAACTCTATGAGGGATCCATGACATAAGATCGAACCCTAAAGAGAGATCCAAGACACTTTGCCGAACACTATGAGAGATCCAAGACACATGGGTGGGATCCCCATGCATACAGGTATAGGTCAAACCATCTAGGGTTTAGTCAAACAACAAGGTTAAAACCTTAATAGTTAATAATCATGACCGAACCACGAACAATTAATAGGTTTTTTACAAAAAAAATTTACTGCATTATAAAAATCATAACTAAATAAATATGAATTAGAAAAATATAAACTCAATGGATTTAAAAACTAGATTCACAGAGATTTTAGGAAAAATAAATAGAAAAATATTCATATTCAAAATATAGGTCAAAACTCTTAATTAATTGGGCCGGACAGAATCTGGGATACAGAAAAGTCCCGCACATTGTAAAAGTTATAACTAAATAAATAATTATTAGAAAAATACAAACTCAATTAATTTGAAAACAAAATTCATATAAGTATCTATGAAAAATAATTAAAAAAAATATTTAGATTAAAAATATAGATCGAAATCCCAAGTGAAGTGGACCATATAAAATCTGAAATTTTGAGTTTTATAGAAAAGTCCAGCACGTTTGAAAAATCATAACTTAATCAATATAAATCAGAAAAATACAAACTCAAAGGTTCTAGAAACTAGATTGATAGAGGTATCTGTGAAAAATAATTAGAAAAATATTTAGGTTAAAAATATAGATCGAAATCTCAAGTGAAGTGGACCGTGTAAAATCTGAAATTCTAGATTTTTTGGTAAAGTCCAACAACTTAGAAAAATCATAACTTAATCAATACAAATCAGAAAAATACAAACTCAAAGGTTCTAGAAACTAGATTTATAGAGGTATCCATGAAAAATAATTAGAAAAATATTTAGGTTAAAAATATAGATCAAAATCCCAAGTGAAGTGGACCGTGTAAAATCTAAAATTCTGGGTTATTTTGTAAAGTCCAACAACTTAGAAAAATCATAACTTAATCAATATAAATCAGAAAAATACAAACTAAAAGGTTTTGGAAAATAGATTCAAAGAAGTATTTAGAAAAAATAATTATAAAAATATTTAAATTATAAAAATACAACGAAAATGTTAAAGAACATAACCATCCGTTATAGGTACAAAATAGACCATGGCCCAACCCATCATGGTGGCTCAAAATAAAGATCAACCCAATAAGAATAAAATAAATATTGTTGAAATTAATTTAGAATGAGTATCAACCATTATCTAATGAAAGAGAAACAAAATCTTGAAGAAAAACAAGTATAGGATGGATCAAGCGCACTTACCTTAAGATTTCTTGAACTTTAATGAAAATCAAAAGTTTCTTCAAATTTGAAAGTCGTCGGATCGTCCTCTCCTCGGAGTATGTTCTTCAAATCGGAGTTCCCGTCAATTCTCCTTTCTTGCTCGAGTGCGATCGGTGCTCGGATGAAGGTTTAATGGAGCTTTCTCTATTCTTCAATGGAGTTGGGTTTGTGAAAGCTTCTAAAGCTTTAGGGTTTTTCATAAATAGGTTTAGGAAAGGATTAGGGTTTTTATATTAGTGAAAATCGTAACTATCATAAGAATGACTTTTTCAACCCTCAAAAACTTATATTTTACACTATTAATGGGTTAGAAATGGGCCCAAGGCCCATATACATCAATAGGCTTCATTTAATAATATTATTAAGCCCTAAAGGCCTCTATATTGGCCATACGGGCCCACCCAACAATCATAACACAAATAATTATAAATTAATTCAATCAAACTATATTATATAATTTAAAAGTCCATACAATAAGGTATTGACACATGTCACACACACAAATCACATAAAAGTAGTCTAAATACATAAAAATCATAAAAAACGTTCAAAGCACCGGAAAAGTGTTAAGTGACATCGGAATGACCCGAAAATGATTCGTGGGTCCCACACTCCTATTAAATAAATAAAATATAATTAAATATTATTTTTAAAAATATAAGAATGGTAGGAAAGTTTAAAAATTACGAAAGATACTATTTTTGTCAAAATCTCCCGAAATCTCCCGCTAGAGTTTTCATGTATCAGGAAAGGTTCCAAATTTCACAGGTAAGTTGGTAAAGATAAAATAGGAATATTTTTTTGTCTCGGGGCCACGAAATAATTTTTTTATAAAAGTTCTGTAATGTTAGCTAGGGAAAGAAAAAGTCCTCTGCAAGTTATGGTTCATTATTTTTAGCAAGAATTTAGCCCTAAAGAGCGAGTTTAAAAATAGCAGGTTTTTCAAAGTTGTCAGAATGAAATCAAATTAAATACACATACTCAAGCATGATATTAAACCATAAAAATAATAATAAGAGTCTGAAAAAGTTTTAGGTTTTCATTCTTCGGTGAATTTACCATAATACCCTGGTATTACAGGGCAATTCCGTAAATGAATTTGCAGATCCCTTGGCTAAAACTTGTCGATTGAGTATATTGGGAATGCTGTTCCCTTGGGTTGTGTTTCCACTTGCTGTCATGGTTTAGAATATTGTTGTTGTAGTGTGTATTAGTGATGCAAATTAAGATATGTATTACATATTGTATCTTTATAGTTAAGATAACCTGGAAAAATTAAAATACGTTAATTTTTATGAAACTAAACTTTGTTTCATGTTTGGATTGGATAAGCAAAAAAATGATCTTTAAAGCATTAACGCTACCATTACAACTACCTGCACTAAAAGAACAATACATTTGTTCATAATACATACATATGAAGCATATATATGTATGCAATAATTTGAAGACCATAGAAATAACATTTTTTGCACAGATTTTGCATCTCTCTCAACAAAACATCCATTAGCAATCATTTAGTTTGAGAACATTAAATTTTAAAAAATGTATGATTATTTAATAATTTAATTTATTCATTAAAAAAATTTATTTGAGGTGACTAAAAAAATGCTTTTTCCAAATAGTGACATAGGTTATAGGCCTAGTATCAGCCATAGACCATTCTCATATAATCCTATGAGCTTAGTCATACACATTTGAGTGCTTTTCTTGGTTTTTTTTTTCTTCTTCTTGAAATTTCAGTTTTTCCGATTTGTTTCTCAAAATATACAGTACCTCATAGCAGTTTGATCATAGATCCATGGATTTGATAGAATAGATTGTCGTTATCTATCAAAAATTATTTTTAAGCCATTGACCATCCAAGCAATAGCCCACCAACCAGATCAATGGGTTGGTGGGACACATGTACATGGGAGTACCATATTGGAATACCCATTCATTTCCAGTTATTAATGCTTTCCGTTTGATTTTTTGGTTAGGCTGTTAAAGATGACGTTGGAACGCTTCGGATTCAAAGACCCCATAAGGGGCCATTTTATGTGTCGCCGAAAAGTATTGACCAGCTCATTGCTAATCTTGGAAAATGGGCAAGGTTGTTTTCTAATTATACTGTGCAACTTGCCTTCTTGTCCTTACTTGTTCTCTATTTACACATATTAAGAGAGGTATTTCCAGCAGGGTGTACAAGTACGCTTCTATGGGGTTCACAGTATTTGGTGTTTATCTGATTGCTAAGCATGCTATTCAGTATATCATGGAAAGAAGACGTCGATGGGATTTGCAGAGAAGGTAAAACTTACCAGTGTTTAAATCTTGTAAGTTATATGGTAATTGGAAACTAAATACATTGACAAATGATGGGTCAAAATTTGATCAAAGGTTAGTTATTTAAATTTTCAAAAAAGAAAGATTTGTGGTGTGAGGAATTTTGTTGTCCTTGAACTTCACAGATTTGAAAAAATTCAAAGCATGCTTGTTAAATCCAAAAATTAACCAAAAAATGTCTCACATGACTATATTCTCTTAAGGTTTTTTTTTTCTTTAAATTGAAATTAGTACCACCATTCTGAATCCTGGACTGGGCCGGCCAGTTGAACTGGAAAACCCATAAACTGTCTCCCAAATTGGTCTGGGTCATTGACTCGGATTTTTTATTTTTAGTTAAACTTTTGGAAAATCGGATCCCAGCTGGGTCATCTTTTTGACCAACCAGTGAACCGGCGATCTGCCAGTCCACCAGTTCAAGGACCAGATTGGTTTTTATAACATTGCTTATCACATAAAGCTACCTACTTTGAGTATGCTCTTTGGACTGGTCTTACGAAATATATAATTGGTCCATATGTCTGGATGTATGAAGGTTTCTGTAATTTCAAAGAAAGATGTATTCATTATTTTCCCTGCATATATGCAATGTGCAATGCATACTATATGTGCACTAGCTTGTTTATCATTTTCCTTGACTTCTAATAAACCTGATGTGAGCAGCCAATTAGATGTTGGCTTTTACCATCTATGAAAGACATTTGTATAAGAAGGCATAAAACATATTGCATTGTACCATCAACTATGGTGGTGGTTCACATCTCTACCCACTAACGGTGTATGTGTTTATTGATCTTGTCACCCAAAACAACGGGCCACCTCTTGGATAAGGTTGTGGCCCAGAACTACACAATGAGGATGTTCCTTGCTGTCCAATTAATTAATCATTCTGGGGACTGCAGCACAATTTTATGTTTATTATTGGACCATCCAGAAGAAAGTGACTAAATGAGAGAAAGTTGACTGAGATGGTTTGGTCATGTACAATGAAGACCAATGATATCACAGGTGAGGAAGAATGTACAAGTTGAAGGGCCTAAAAAGGCGAAGGGAAGGCCAAAATGGACGTTGAATGAGGTTTTGAGAGGAGATTTTAAGAAACTTTCCTTAACGCAAGAGATGGCTGTAGACAAGATTGAATTGAGGAACACGATTTGTGCAGCTGACCCCATACTGTTGGGAAAAGGCTTATGATGATGATTGAACCATCCAGAAGAATGTGCTTTTTGTTGGTCATCATGATCATCCTGTTTGGAGTAGTTTTTAGGCGGTGCTGATCCAAGAGGTAGTCCTTCTTATAGACTGCCTGGACCTATGTAACAAGGACACGACTCTTTTATGGTTTATTGCCGTGTTGGACATGTATTGACATGCATACGTGTGTACATGTGTCGACAAATCTTGACACACATCAGGAGAGGTACAACAGTCCCACCCAATTTTTATTACAAAAATGATTCCCAAAAGAGGGTTGATATGTTCCATCCTTCATATAGAACTTTGTTAAACACAATTGTAGTGTTTGATAGTCTTCCCTTTTATAAATCTACTTTGTTTAAAAGTCATTGGATAGCTACATGGCGTATGGAAATTTTTTCTTTTGCTTTTCTTATATTTCTTTCCTTATTTTTGTTCAAAAAACTTTTGGTTTAGATAAATTAAAATGTTATAATATAATAGATGTGTACAATCGCTGTGTTTCAGGCTTCTTAAGGGTGTCGTGTATCTGTATTGGACACTGACACACGTGTCCGTGTCATTGTTACATAGGTCTAGATCAGTGGATAAATGCTTGGTTAAAAGGAGATGTTAGACATCACCTTTGTTAATAGTAAGATTAACTTGCGGAATTTTCATATCACTCCATAAGGCCCTAATCCTATGACAAGGTTAATTTAGAGAAATACAATTATGAAAGTGGCTGTTGTTGTTAAATAAGGATATATTATATGGTCATACTTGTGGATTTTTCTAGGGTTTAGTGTCACGTGAACAGTGGAGAGAAGAGGGAAGAGACAAAGGAGAGCGTGGGATGTTGTTAAAAATACAAGTATACAACTAATAAGTGGTAAAAAGTAATGAACCCAAAAATACCCCCAAAGACACCTACTAACACTCCCTTTTAAGCTAGAGCATATATGTCATATATGTGCAACTCGGATTGAATCTTCTCTAAGTGGCTCTGACTGAGGGTTTAGTAAACATATTAGCAAGGTGATTGGATGAGCTCACAGAGGGTGTAGAAATAACTTTGGCTGTCACTTTCGCCCTGATGAAATGGCAATTATCCCTATGTGCTTCGTCCTCGTGAAAGATTGTATTGTTGGCTCTGTGTGTTGCAGCCTGATTGTCACAAGGCTCACAACAAAGGTTCATTAGGTCATTGACAAGAAATCCAAGCTCCTCCATTAGAGGTTTGAGTCATAATAACTCACAAATAGTTAGGGTCATCATCCTATTCTATGCTTTAACACTAGATCTGACAACGTTTTGCTTCTTACTTCGCCAAGTTACCAAGTTACCCCTAACAAAGGTGCAATACCTGGTAGTAGATCTCCTATCGGATGGAGATCCTTCCCAATCAACATCTGAATATGCCTCAATGGCCATTGACCCTTGTATAATATATCTCTACCAAGAGCACTCTTGAGATAATGCAAGATACGGATGCCTGCTTCCATTTGAGTACGGGAATTTTGCATAAACTGTCTGACAATGCTAAAAACGGATGTAATATCAAGTCTAGTAATCGTGAAGTAGATAAACTTGCTGACTAATCTTCTATACCACTCTGGGTCATCAATTAGCTCCCTCTGATTTATCACAAGTTTAATATTAGGATCCATGGGAGAAGTGACTGGTTTAGCTCTCAATAATCATGTCTCATAAAAGACCTAGGACATACTTTCTTTGCAATGAAGTTATCCCAGTCTTTGATCGTGCAACCTTGATCCCAAGAAAATATCGTAACTGCCTTAGGTCCTTAATATGGAAGTGATGACTTAGATAGTGCTTCAGCTCATCAATACCAACACTATCACTCCCTCTGACCATGATATCATCAACATACACAATGAGGACAATGCAACTTGCTCATGTACACTGAACAAATAGAGAATGATTTGCCTCACTCAGATGAAGACAATATGCAGTAACCACCTAGTTAACCTTATTGAACCAAGCCTTTGGTGATTGCTTCAAGCTATTGATAGCCTTACAGAGTTTACATACTCTCCCCTTGAGCAACAAACCCAAGTGGTTTCTTCATGTACACTTTCCTGTCAAGTCACCATGACGAAACACATTCTTTACATCAAGCTGAAATAGGGTCCATCTGTGATTAGTGGCATCACGACTCGAATAGAATTGAGTTTGGCAACATGAGAGAAAGTCTCTGCAACAAGACAAGCTTGCAGGTCGTCAACTGTACCATCTGGATTATATTTGATACTATATACCCATCTGCAACCCACTACCTTTTTCTGAGGAAGAAGTGACTAAATCCCAAGTATTATTCATTTGAAGAGATGAAATCTCAGCTTCCATAGTTGCCCTCCAACCAGCGTGTGAAAGAGCCTTCTTATATGATTTAATGGTATATTTACAGAACATGTACGGATATGATAAGTGACAGTCAACAACACTCTCAACAACAATAAGTGGTAAAAAGCAATGAACCCAAAAATACCCCCAAATACATCTACCAACAATACTTATAGGACCACCAATTGAGTAGCCAGTTCATTGGCTAAATAAGGTAGTTACTGTCTATTCTTGTATATTGGAAGGTTATCCTAGTTTCCTCTCTTCACTTGTTTAGTAATATTTCATACATTATTTATCAAAAAGAAAAGGTGACTGCATTGACTCAAATGGTATATTTACAGAACATGTATTAAAAGTCAGAACTAAGTAAAAGGACTCCTAAACTAAACTACTGTCTAGACACTGCAAACAAAATGTTGTCAGACTAAGTGACACCAAGAGCAATAATTCCTTACTCCTGACCGGTTTTAATATGCTTCTTTTGACATGTGATGGGTTCTTGTCTATCCAGGGTTCTTGCTGCTGCTGCACAACGACTAGAGCAGGATAATGAAGGTAGATTCCAGAATTGCCTTGTTTTCTTAGTTTGCAGAAGTTGTTTTGGTACATTTTTTGAAATAGTTGATGTGCAGGCTCAAATGGGAAGGTTGAAAATGGATCAGATATAGCAAAGAGGGACCGTCTCATGCCAGATTTATGTGTGATATGCTTAGAACAGGAGTACAACGCTGTTTTTGTTCCGTAAGCACCCCTAACCCTAACAAGCTTTTTTCCTTTTTTTTTTTTAAAACAACAAAGTTATGCTGATGGATGTGACTGAATCTTACCTTCTTCCTGTCCAATATTCTTGATTATACTCAATGAGTATAATCAAGAATATTGGACAGGTGCACACATGCTGTACATGCAACGGAGTTGGAACCCACCATTCAATGAGTCCATCTAGGATCTCTTGGCCACAAATCATCCTTATTGAATAAACTTATCATTCGTAAGGTTTGATAGAATGAATGGATAGGATCCTGTTGGGTGAGTGTTTTGTGTAGTATACCAGTAGGCCCACCAAATTGTGATCTCAAACACCTTGTTATGTGTGCCATGTTTGCGGCACAGGTTGGTAGCTAAGATGCCCAGATACGGATATGATATGGATACTGGTATGGGGCACAGAGATACAATTCTTTGTTTTCCAAAATCCAGGACATGAATATAGATGCGGATATGGGCAGCGGTGGAGCCAGGATTTTGTTCAAGGGTGGGGAAAGTGGCAAGCGATAGTCAATCGACAATGTCAATAACAGCTGATGGCATTTTTAATTGACGGAATTACCCCTTACAGAAATGGGCAATTAAAGCCCATCAACTTTTTAATTATTCTCCTGCACTGGGAGCCAATTTTTTTGAGTAAATCTGTGACGATGGACATTGATCATCAACGTTGATGACGGACCATAGTATGGGCCATGTGGCACACTCTTAGAGACCACTGACTGTATGGATGTTTGGCCCATCCTTAGGTGGACCTATATACCAAAGATGAGCCTCATTAGTGTTTTCTAACTGTTGAATTTGACTCTTTTCATGGGAATGTTTTTAACCGTTGGATTCCACCTAGGGATGGGCCAAACATCCATGCGGTCAGTGGTCTCTAAGACTGTTGCACGTGGCAAATGATGTAGTCCACCTAGGGATGGGCCACACATTGAAGTTGAGGGTGGCAACGTAAGAGTGTTGTACTGGCTCAAACTGTAGACCACCTAGGGTCAAAGTTGAGGGTGGCCCCTCGTCCCCCTGGCTCCGCCGCCACTGGATATGGGTCCCACCCAGTATGTCCATACCAAGCTTTATTTTTAGTTTGTTAAGCTAAACATCATTTTTTAAATATTTATATTGTGCACAATGAAATGAAACTTCGTATATTGCGATTATTTTTTAGTAAGATGATGAGGAACAAGCCCACCCTTGATTTGGAAAAGAAGAAACACCCACTCTGGAATCCCAGAAAGAAGAAGAAAGTAAGAAATGGGCTATTGGAACTTGGAAGTCCACATTAAGCTTATTTGGGGCTCATTAACAGTACTCAACAGGCTCATGGTCTAGTCCACTTTCAGCCCATTTAGAGGCCCACTACAGCAGTCTAACAGGCACATCATTCAGTCAATGAAGTTTCTATTTTACTGCCCTAGTCAGTTTCTAAACTAGTCCTAGAAGGTTAGTTTTCTAATTTGAGTTAGTTTCCAATTATAATAGGACAAGTATTTAAAAGTTAAAACATCGTATGTGATAAGGATAAGAAAGTATATGGAGTATTTTAAGATATGAGAGAAGGTAGGATTTCCAGATTCTCTTTAGTAGTTGAGTAGAAATAGAAGTCTACTAAGGAGATATCCAGTTCTCTATCTATACTTGTAAATTGTAGTCTTCAAATTAGAAGGAATGAAAAATTGAGTTCTTTTGTTATTTTCTCCAGCTACTGACTTGAAGCCCACAAAAGGGTGGTGCTGTTTCCATCCCTGGTTGTAGCTAATTCCATCCAAGAGAAGTCTATAGGTTACCAATGATTCTAACCCTAAGTCTTGATATCTTCTCACTTTCTCCTATTTCTGTTTTCTTTTCATATTCTTTTCAGTTTGCCGTAATCTTTACAATCTTCATCCTCTTGTGTTGGACTAATCTTGTTGGGGTGCTCGGTGGGTGCGAGGCAGTTCGCGGTTTCAGATGTCGCTTAGAATTGTGTCTTGGAATGTGAGAGGCTTGGGGTGTAGCGTTAAGAGAGTTATAGTTAAGAAAGCTTTGATGATGTCTAAACCTCATATTGTTTGTATTCTAGAATCCAAGTTGGCCATCGCGGATGAGAAAGTGATCGAGCAAGTTTTGAAGAAGAATGACATAGGATGGGCTTCAGTTCCATCTCTTGGATCGTCTGGGGGTATTATTCTCTTATGGGACACCAAATGTGTGGAGGTTGTAGACACTCTTTTGGGGGCTTTCTCGATTACGATCTTGGGGAAGGTCAAGGGCTTACAACAAGAATGTTTGATTACAGGAGTTTATGGCCATGTCCTTCGGTCGGATAAGCATCAATTTTGGGAGGAACTTGAGGACGTGAGGGGTAGGTGGGACGTGCCTTGGTGTGTTGGAGGTGATTTTAACGAGGTGTTGTACTTCTCGGATAGGAGTGGGGGCACTACTAGGACGGGTGGTATGAGGCAATTTGGAGCTTTCATTGAGAGGAATCATCTGATTAACCTTCCTCTAGTGGGCAACGATTTCACCTGGTCTAATGGTCAGGCGAACCCTAAAATGAGCAGAATTGATAGATTCTTTGTGGATAGGGATTGGGAGGAGGTTTTCCCTAAGGTTGTTCAACAAGGGTTGCCTCGTGTCACATCCGACCACATCCCCATCATGTTAGAGTGTGGGATCTTCACCTAGAGACCCCTTCCTTTTAGATTTGAGCGTATGTGGTTGAAACACGAGGGATTTATGGAGAAAGTGAAACAGTGGTGGGAATCCTTTGTGTTTGAGGGTAATGCTGGATTTGTCATGCGCAATAAGCTTAAGGCTTTGAAGCTGAAACTTAGAGAATGGAATGCCAAGGAGTTCGGAAGAGTGGAAGCGAGAATGAGTAGCGTGGCAGAGCAGATCAAGGAGTTAGACAAGAAGGAAGAGCAAAGAGCTTTGGACATAGAGGAGAAAGGTAGAAGAGAAGATCTTAGGATTGAATTTCAGAAGGCATCTATGGAAGAGATAAAATGGAAGCAGAGATCTAGGGTGAAGTGGCTCAAAGAGGGTGACAACAACACCAAGTTCTTTCATAAGATAGCTAATAGTAGAAGGAACATGAACTGTTTTTCCTCCGTCAAGATTGGTGATCAGTGCTTCGTGGAAGAAGAGGAGATTAGGTCCCAAATTGTCTCTTTCTACTCGAAGCTTTACTCGGAGTCCTGTGGTGCTAGACCCAAGCTCGATGGCCTTCACTTCGACAGCATCAGAGGAGAATCTAATCAGGGCCTTGAGAGAGAGTTTAGCGAGGAGGAGGTGAGAGCTGTTGTGTTCGAGATGTCTGTGGACAAAGCCCCAGGTCCCGATGGTTTCTCGATGGCTTTTTTCCATGCCTGTTGGGAGATTGTTAAGGGGGACCTGATGAAGATCTTTGAGGAGCTTCACTCTAAGGATTTTGTGGATTTTGGATGTAACCAGACGTTTATTGTCCTTATCCCCAAAGTCTAAGGGGCACAGGACATCAGAGATTTCAGACCCATCAGTCTTGTCGGAAGCGTGTACAAGATCATAGCTAAGGTTCTAGCTTCCCGCCTTAAACAAGTGATGGGTGAGATCATATCGGGAGAACAAGGGGCTTTTGTTAAGGGTAGGCAAATCCTGGATGGTGTGTTAATAGCGAACAAGTGCATCGATTCGAGGCGTCGTCTTGGGTCTCCTGGAATTGTTTGTAAGATTGATCTTGAAAAGGCCCACGATCACGATCACGTGAATTGGAATTTCCTTGACTATATGTTGGATAGGATGGGCTTTGGTCACAAGTGGAGAGTGTGGATTAGCAAGTGCGTTAGATCTCCTTCTTTCTCAGTTTTAGTCAACAGATCTCCGGCAGGGTATTTCAAGAGCTCTAGAGGCCTTAGGCAAGGTGATCCGCTTTCCCCCTTCCTCTTTATCATGATAGCAGAAGCTTTAGGTAGACTGATCTCTAGGGGGGTTGCGCTGGGTGAGATTTATGGTTTTCAGGTTGAGAGGGAGGGTGTGATCATTTCTCACCTCCAATTTGCTGACGACACTCTTGTGTTCACCTCGGGGTGTAGGAGACAGTTGTCTTTCTTGAGATGTGTCCTTAGTATTTTTGAAGCTTGTTCAGGACTTAAGACCAATTTTAAGAAGAGTACCATTATGAGCATAGGGGAGGCTGGGGATATTGAGAGTTTGGCCAGGACTCTATCTTGCTTTACCGCTTCGCTGCCGTCTACCTATTTGGGTTTTCCCCTTGGTGCTCCTTACCGTGCTAAGAAGATTTGGGATCCAATCATTGAGAGGGTGAGGAGGAGACTAGCAAGATGGAAAGGGAAGTATCTCTCTAAAGGAGGGAAGCTGGTCCTTTTGAAAAGCACGCTTTCCAGCCTTCCAGTTTATGTTCTTTCTTTATTCTCAATCCATGTTAAGGTAGCGAACAAGATTGAAAGTTTGATGCGTAATTTTCTATGGAATGACAAGGATGACGCTTTACCCTACCATCTGGTGAGTTGGGATCAAGCTTGTCGCCCTAAGAAGGAGTGAGGTTTAGGACTTAGAAAGATCAGGATCATGAATAAGGCTCTCCTAGGTAAATGGATTTGGAGGTTCGGCAAGGAGAATGGGAGCCTTTGGTGCAAAGTCATTGTTAGTAAATTTGGGGAGGAACCAGGTGGATGGATTCCTAAGCAGTCCAGACTATCCTATCGGTGTGGAGTGTGGAAAGGTATTCTCTTAGGCAAGAGCGTGTACTAGAGGGGACTAGGGTGGTCGTGGGGAATGGTGCTAGGGTTAGATTTTGGGAGGATACTTGGTGTGGCGACACTTGTCTTAAGGCTGAGTTTCCGTGGTTATATTCTTTATCTCAACGGAAAGGCCATTTCATTGCATCCCTTTATATCCGACCAAGCGAAGGGGGATCTTGAGATCTCGACTTCAGAAGAAATCTCTTTGAATGGGAAACTGATCAGTTGGCAAGGTTGATGAACTTCTTGAGGGATCACATAGTTTTAACTCAAGAGGTAGACCATTTATCTTGGGTCCACAATAAATTTGGACTTTTCACAGTTCGTTTTTTTACGACTCTCTCTCGCTCTCCCTCTACCCATCCATACATATGCCCCAATATCTGGAGAGCTCATGTCCCTTCCAAAATTCGCTTCTTTGCCTGGACTTCCTCAATGAACAAAATTCTCACTTGCGACAACTTGATTGCTAGGAGATGGATTTTGGTTGATTTTTGTGCTATGTGTAAATCTAGTGGTGAAAGTATGCATCATCTTCTCTTACATTGCGAGCTGGCCAATGAGATTTGGTCATACTTTTTGGCTCAAGTAGGCCTTCACTGGGTCATGCCTGGGTCTTTAGGTGCTTTGCTTGGCGGGTCGCCCAAGATCGATCTATCTCCTAGGGACAATTTTTTGGAAGATGATCCCGTACGCGGTCATTTGGGGTATTTGGTCGGAAAGGAATAGGAGAGTCTTCAGAGGAGAAGAAGGCTCCATCCAAGATATCATCATTAACATCAAGGCTCTCCTGCATAGCTGGGGTAGCATATCCAATGAGTTGAGAGGCACTTTTTTCTGTGATTTGGTTTTTAGGTTCGATTCCTTGTTGTCGAATTAGGGTGGGTTGTTCTCTTGCTTCCCTTGCTGGGGCTGTACTCTTTGTTTCCTTGAGATCTTCTCGATCTCCTTTTATATATTTGGATCCTTCAAAAAAAAAAAGACTCAAACAACACTGTGGGGGAAAAATATCTGATCTAACCCACACAATCTTTGAGGTCAGACGATTCGGATTATGGTGATGATCGGACGACTCTGATGCTCCAGGATGAAACTGCTTTCTCCTCTGCGAAGGATAGGATGATCTCCAAATGAGATTCGGTTGTACCTGTTGACAAGGCTCCGACGCTCAAGTCAGCTTGGGAAATGTAACAGGTTTTAGGAAATAGTAAAAGATTTCAGAGTTTAAGCTATCTGGATCTGGAGAGCAAGATCCTTTTCTCAGTTCTGAAGGTCTTGTATTTATAGCCTTGGAACTGGCGTGACTCACCTTCCACGTGTCTAGTCATTATCAGTCAATGATGACTCAGATAGATTCTGTTATAAAACAGAATCTGTCGGTTTAAACTTTGACTTTCTTGATTCAGTTATACCTGAAATAACTGAAATAATTCTGAGGTGGCATCCTCCGTGTCAGGTGTTCAGATAAGGTGATGTCGAATTCGTGATAATTCAACTAGCTGCCACGTGGCCAATATTCATTAGTTAAGAAATCGATGGTATTCAGAATACTTACCTCGTATGTAAGAGATCTTGCCACGTAAGTCATTTGACATTATCTGGCTTTGACGGGATGATATTGAAATAGATCCCGTCAAGCAAGTCTGATGACCTTGTCGGGATAAATGCATCCAGCCAATAATTTGACCTTGCCGGGAGGATGTCCCGGGATGAGATGTTTAGAGTTCCCGGGAATCTATACTTTGAGTTGCCAGGATGAGTTCCCGGGATGACATGTTTGGAGTTCCCGGGATGATATACTTGAATTGCCAGGATGAGTTCCCGGGATGACATGTTTGGAGTTCCCGGGATGATATACTTGAGTTGCCAAGATGAGCTCCCGGGATGACATGTTTGGAGTTCCCGGGATGATATACTTGAATTGCCAGGATGAGTTCCCGGGATGACATGTTTGGAGTTCCCGGGATGATATATTTGAGTTTTCCCGGGATGAGAACCTTGAGTTCCCGGGATGAGATTGTAAAAGATCCCGTCTATCCAGTTGATCTCGGTGGGATGAGACTCATCAATATGTCGGGCAAGATTGAATACTTCCCGACATATTAAAGGCTGAGACGCTAATATTCTCTGTCAGCATCACTTCCATGTGTCGATAAAACAATCCTGACACGTGGCATTTCCAAGTAATGGAAATCGAGCGACACGATTGGCAGTTTATTGCTCTTGATGATGATTCCAGCGCATTAACTCTCGCGTGCTGTCTTCTAACACGCGTCGTGTATTTGAAACCGCACGTGCTAAGCCAGAGATACGTGTCCAATTTTGACTTGCTGGAAAATACGGCACCCACAAACACCTATTTGGATCTCGCTTTTCCATAGTCAGTTCCAAAATAAAAGAGTTTTATGCCCACCCCATTCTCATTCAAACCCTAACCAGATATTAAGAGAAGGAAAAACTTGCTGGGCTGTTTGTCCAGCATCATAAGATTTGTTGCAATATACTATTTATATATTTTGTCAAAACCAATGAAGAAATTGCTACGAGTTAAGAAAGTAATCAATGGTAGAATAGGAAGCCAAGAAAATTTTAAGGTAGAAGTATATAAGTGGTATCTGGTACCAGTGTCGTTCTCATAGTGTGTGGATATGGGTGCACTGGGCATGTTGAAGTCTCTAAGTAACATAGGTTGCAAGGACAGGTGCTGTCCTGACTAAAATATTACATTTCATCTAATATACACACTTTGTTATGAAACTGTCAGAAAAAAGGCTGCATGTGAAATTGGTTGGCATCAGCCCAGTTTAGGAATATGAATTGGTTGATTCTCTTGATTCAATTTAGTGCGTAGAAGGTTTAAGCCTTTCAAGTTACAACATATTTCCAACGAGTACTGGTTATTGATTCACAGTGGGTTAGAAATCTTTTTTTTTTATTGGTACAATGGGTTAGAAGTATTTTTCTCCAGATGTTCGAAAAATGCATTGACTAATCAGTTCCCACCAGAATGGTCCTGATTGATGAGTGAGTTGACCTTGTGCATGAGGTGCCAGCTTGCAAAGTTGGTAAATGTTTGTGTGTGTTGATACTGCAGATCTGATTAACAAAACCCGCCTTGACCCACTTGCCTACCCAACTGAAAAAATAAAAATAAAAAGGTCCAATGAGGATGGTGGGCCTAAGATCCATTTAATTTTTAATTTTTTTGCATTCTGAGATTTAACAGACGTTTTGCTGATATTTCGGAAAGAATTTTTTTTTTTTTTGCACTGTTAATGACAGGCTAGCTACAATTTGCTAAATGTATCCCTTGGGATTCAGTTTCTTGTTCCATTAGGTGTACTCTCTTACTCTGACAAAGTTTAAAATAAAATCACTCATGGAATACATAATTTTCAGGTGTGGTCATATGTGCTGTTGTACAACATGCTCGTCGCACTTGACCAATTGTCCACTTTGCCGACGACGAATCGAGCAGGTAGTGAAGACCTTCCGCCATTGACAATGGCTTTGTGGATTTTGGGCAACCATACCCAGGGACACATGGAAGGTCGAAATTTGGAGATTATCATGTTGTGGTAAGAATCCAACAGCCAGATTTTTCCCCTGGCAATAGAACTTTGTTGGATGATTTAATATATCTGATACTTCATCTGCCAACGTGCTACAACTGTTGCCAATCAGTATTCTTAAAATTTATTGAGAATATTCCTGAAATGGTTGCCTTGACTGATCCACAGTAAGCCCCATGTGGGATTTCTTCTGGAATTGTAAATACTGAACTTGATTTTTTTTTTTGTAAATTGAGACCCTTCTAATAGTAATGTTATTTATTCTCATGATCCTCTGAAAATTTTCTTTCATTTCGGGATTGTTACCTTTTTGTCTTTGATACTTATGTTTTTTAAGAACAGTTATAGATTTTTTTTTTTTGATAAGTGAACACAGTAAAATTTGTGCCTTCTGTAATACTGACAAGCATATTTTCTCTACTCATTAAATGACAGACGTACCCTTGGAAATGGATGCATGTTGTTCATGCTTGTGTAGATTCTTTTGCATGGGCTAGTTGCCCATGTCAGATATGTTTCAGATTCTGACACCTCGATGGATTTGAGCATGACTCCCAGATTCTCTTTTTTTTTTTTTGGTGAATGGAAATTTTATCAGACAACAGATGGACTACAAGATCAGAGGTGGGCGTGACCATAAAGGTCGTCTCCAATGAATGATTACAAAGACTGGGGGATCTATCTTCCCAAATGGTGAGGGATGGGCATGGGCTAATTCAGCCATATGATCTGCCCAGGCTTCCATTACAGTTATGGTCATTTTGCCATGTGATCATCCTCTTTGTTTCATTTTGTTGCAACAATCTACTCTGGTTCCTGCATCTACAGATTAGCATTGAATAGCTTAGAATAGTAATGGAAGTTTTGTTTAGGATTTCCTCAGGTTTGGCTTGGACATCATTGAACACCCTATTGCTTATATTTTTCTGGAGTTGCCCATGACATAAATTTTAGCTCTACCTTGTCAAAAAAGAAAAAAAAAGGTGACGACTACAAATGAAAAATCTTTGTATTAGATCCTGACTCATTTGGAGCCAATACTGATATGGTTCAGGTATGATACAGTCGATTCAGATACAAATTGAAACAAGTCATTAATTAAAGAGTCATCTCATATTCGAACAAAGTCCAAGATGGCTCTGATGATACAACTCAGTATCATCCAAGATCTGTATCCTTGGTCCTACCCCTCTTCAAGGATCAAAGAGAAGTTCCGACTTCAATTCCACGCAATATAAATAAACAGAAGGGGTTTTGAAAATTACTAACAACGATTTTTTGTTGTGTTTAGTGGGTTAATCCCAAAATGTTGGGTCTTCAGTTGTGTGTGCTTGCAAGCTTAAGTTGCATGTACCATTGCTACCAGATTTTCCTGAACAGCAGTGTGCAGTATACTGATGATCTGGTTCTTTGTGCCCTGCACCTGGTTGTTTGTTTTAATTTCTTGGGTAGGGGGATAATTAAGATTAGAAGATGGAGAGCAACCAGGAGTGAACAAGTTTCTTGGGCAGGTATGCATTATTTATTAGTCTACCACTTGATTTACAAACTATTATTGCATCGGATCGATAATTTTGCGGTTGCATTATGATGAAGGGTGGATTCAGAGAGAAAAATTGAAAAAGAAGAGATTTGTTGATGGGAAGAAATCAGAGCTTATATCAGGTTGAGTGATCAATCAGTTCTTGAAAATATTAAAAATAAAAAGGGATTTTTAGGTTATATGTTAAGAAATGATCCAGCTTGAAGCATGCATAGTGGAGTTTATGGTGATATTCAAATCACTTGCTTGTTGTCAGGCGGTGATCTCCACCCTCGATGCCATCAAGTCAAGATTTCGATGGATGTGATAACATCTCCAACTGGACCATGTGCACCCGAGTGTGGGATTACATTGCACAGATAAATGGATTGATTGGTACCATTCATATGACGGATCCTACTCAGGAGACCTCTTTGATCAAGAATCAATCATAATCATCCAAATTCAATCAGGTGACAACCAAGCCCTTAACTCAATACAGCTCGAGATCACTAAGGGAGTGTTTGGCAATGAATTTTAGGTTGTCCACGGAAATTAGTGTTGTGAAAGTATCTTGTTTTTCTGGGAGTAACAAGCTAGCACTTGCTTTGCTTCAAAAAAAAAGAGCTCAATGCGCCACCGGGAAGTTGACATGTTATTAGCACGCACTTAACTCGAGGTGAACCTGCCGTGTATATTGGAGCGGCACCAACAGTTTTTTTCAGGGAGAAAGTCATAACTTAAGGCCGGTTTGATCACCATTTTTGTGCCAAGAAACATGTTTTTGAAAGTTGATTTTTTTCTGAAAAATAAAAATAGAAAGGGGAGAAATGGCGACCAAAGTGTTAACCATGGTTTAAAGATGGCCGTTATAACAAAAATAATGCCCTTAAATGCCCCAACTCCAGTATCCTTTTTCCTGTGGGATATCCATTAAAACGGCTGTTATAACGGAAATAATGACCATTTTTTTATTCAGAACTTTTTTTTACTCGGACATGACTTATTTGACGCATTATAGAAGTCAAAACGGAAACATTATGGGACTGTTATAACGGGTCATTTAAAAGCAAGGTCACTTGAACCGATAACCATCTTTCGGCTAACCTAGCCTCTGGATATTTTGTGCAGGTGCCTAACCTAATGTCTCCATTTCAAGTCACATCAATATGATTATCAACCCAAACTTGCCTGATTGATTAATCAGTCTTAACAGATTTTCCGCACTGTAATCCATCAATATTTGGTACTTATAATAAGAATGTATGGCAGTTTATAAAATAGTTCATTAAATCCAATTTTTTGTTGCCTGTAAATCTCATCCAAAAGGTGATTTATGGCTTAGATGGTCCGATCAATAAGTGCATCCACTAGTTTTTAGCAGGGTGTTAAGACCCAAACCAATACACCAAAAGCACTTGGGTGATAGAGGTGCAGAAAGCTAAGTCTTAACCTTTGGGATCCTAACATTCCACCACACTTCCAAGACCGACGTCCACGGTGGCCCACTCTGAGGTGGCTTTCACTCCGGTACCCCTATTTTCTCTTTTTGAGCGAACCCCCAGGTAGCCCTTTCCCCAGGTTGCCCTTCCCGTGACGTGGGGTTAGCTCTGATGCCAAAAGTTATGACCCAAACCAATACATCAAAAGTACCTAGGTGGTAGAGGTGCGGAAATCCTAAGTCTTAACCTTTAGGATCCTAACACAGGGATGCGAAACCTCATTGTCCAATGATGGTGTGCCATGCCATGATAGATTCTCTGCTTCTAACATATAAACCCACAAGGCAACAACTCATGGGCTTGCTGCCCACTTCCAACTGGCGCGCTACTGTTTGATGATTCCCACATTACCTTATTCGGAATTATTTTATGGCCACCTTTGGATGACAGTAAAAAAAATGGGTGTAGAGGCCCTGGAATCAGGTTCACTTATCGACAGCACACTTCTTCAACTCTGCTAAAATGAAATGTGCAAAGAAAGATGAAAAATGTTATCTGCCACCTTTATAATCTTTTGTAACGAAAAGTTCATCTATTGTTGCATTTTATTCATTGGAGTATTCAGATCACAAAATGAATTGAGTGAAAACCCAGGAAAATGAAATTTTGGAGTAAACTAACTAAGATTACCATCAGTTTATTGATCTGTTAAGATTTGACTAAAATGGGCAACGGCAGCAATTTGTCAGCATACCAAATATGACGGGATCAAGAGCAGCTGGTCTATAACGAAATTCGCCCACAAAGGCGCCAAAATGCTCCATTATGAAAGAGAGATTTCTCGAATACCCATATATCACGTACAAGTACCTGCATAAATTTGGAAACAGGGACCCATGAATACTTAATAGAGAAGATAAAAGTGTACACAGAACAAGAACCATAAATACATCTAGAGGGGAAACAACTGCAACGGTTAGGTGATATGTACAAGGTTAAAAATAATGAAAGCAACAGGAGTAATGGTGGTGGAGCTCGACCATTATTCACTGTTATAATGGTTATTAAAGCAGGTATAACAAATCAGTAATTTTTCTAAATCGTCTTGTACTTTTCAGTATTTTATTATTAAATCTGACGTATTATATACTTTATTTTGAAAAGTAAGATAGAAATGTTATAGTGGTCTTAAAATAGCAGGATAACGGCTGTTATAAGTTATAACGGATGTATTACGCCAAAAATCGACCGATTGGATATTTTCTGTTACCCTACTTTACGTTCTTTTCTGGACTGTTTTGACAGCCTAAATCATATCGTAATGATCATCCACTTTGACAATCTCATAAGGTGGGACCCAGAAAATGGCGTTTCCCTACCCTGATGCATGTGCATCTGTGCTGGCATGCCACTTGTAGACTGCCCTTGTAATCAAGTGATCTTCGTCTACCTAATTACATCATCTGGTTCTTGCATCTCACTAGAGAAAGCTACAGCTCATATTGGCTTAGCACCACCCAGAGGCAGTTTCATCTTGAATTGCCACCGATAGGATGGAAGCGAATAAAATAAATAATTTTGATAATGTTAGTTTCTAGGGTAGAGTGACTAGGTGGTTGTATTTTTCTTCTCTCTCTAATTTAGAGTCCTGTTTGGTCTTTACACCAGCCAGTGCAAACTCAATCAGGAGCAAAGGAGCAAGCATAAAGATCCTCTGCAGGAGAAGGGCATTTGTCAGATTAAGTCGATGTGTAGGCCATATTTCACAAAAATTTTAACTATGATACACCAACAGTTGCAAGTTTTGTCATAGAACAAAGAGAAATAATAGGTAAGGATGTGGACTCCATCTCTGTGACATGTACCTGCAGAGGGGTTGGGACCCATCATTGAGGTATTCCCATCAAGACGATTTCCTAGGCCAAAAATCCACCAGATCAGAGGATTTGAACCATCCAATCTAAGATTTTCTTGTGGACTGCATACATATATACATTGACTCTTTCGTCCCTACTTAAAGTTGGTCTAAATTCTGAATGAAGATAATAATGCCTTTATGGGCCATTTCAACAGCAGTAGAGAAAATGGTCAAAGTACTTCCAAGTAGAAGTAATCATGTTTTGAAATTTCATTTCATCTCAGAATGCCTTGGCCAAAATGTCTTGGTCTCGAAGGTGACTAGAACAAAACCTTAGGCGTTTGTCTCGGAATGTCTCAGTTTGCATCATATCTTCATCAGTCAAGACATCTCAGTTTTTCAACTAACTGAGACTTTAAACCATGGAAGTAATACTTAAAAAAAAATCATGGAAGTAATAAATGACAAGATTAAAGAGGCATACTTAGTATAGAAGATTCCGGCACAAGTTACATGAGGAAATCGAAGGTATTAGTCAAGGAGACAATTTAAATAGGCTGCTGCCATAGCAGGACACATTGTGCACATGGATGATCCTAATAACTACATTGGAGATCCTCCAGACCAAAAATTTGACTCAATTAGCTGATCCTGACCATCCAGCCTATGGCATTCCTTTCAGATGGCACAAAAAAAATAGGACAAACCGTCCAGGTATAAACAGAAATTGAAACATTTCAAGGTTAGGGTCATTCAATCAGGTCATCATTTGGCCTGGAAGATATCTCCAGGTCAGACCAATCAAATGATAGGCACTGTGTGAGGTGGTAGTTGGTAAACATCTTTACAGTCTACCAGATGGGTACCTGAGATCTCGTCAGTAATTAATGCCCATTAATTATGTAGGCGTGACTAAAAGTTTTTTAGAACTTGTGCCTGACCTGTTTCAGGGAAACAAAGCTCCTACTTTTTTAACTAGGAAGGTTAGGAAAAGAAAGGTTTCATAATTAATGATGAATTACCAGTTATGGTTCTTTTAAGCATATAAATATGAACTTTATATATTGGGGCTGCATTAGCATAAAAACTGAAGTATAATTAATTAAATCCTACCTCTTTCGTTTTATCTCCAGCAACAACGGTACCTTTCGAATCGTATGCCTCGAACTTCTACAAGAACATGAAGCATATAATTTCCGATGAAAATCTCAAAGAAGGAATTTATCAGCAAATGAAAGCAAGAAAAGACATAAAATTCAGGTCTATATAAAGAGTTCTACAGGAAGCTAAGCATTTAACTTTTCAGACAAAAATTTGAAAAAGAAAAAGAAAAAGAAGAAACGAGTTATGAAAATCGTCAGTGACAATTCACGAGCCAACCAACTATGACCCTTTGAGATATGGTTCAGAAGCATAATTCAGTTGCATCTGCAGTTGTTGCTTCCTTGCAACTATGGTTTTAACAAAGACCATTATAACCTCTGATAACAGCATTAAAATGGTCTTGGGTCATCCCTTTACGTTATATATGTAGATAAAGAACCTAATATAACGGTCGTTTGCCTGTTAAAATGTTATAATATCATTTCATTTCTTCGTCAAACAAAGCCTACAGGACAGCAGACTTAATAATAAAATATTGAAAAAAAAAATCTGAAAGATACCTACTGTTATGATCATTACAATCGTGAATAATGGTCAAGGTCCAGCACCATTACTCCTGTTATTTTCTTTATTGTAACCTATGTAACAAGGACACTCATTTTCTAAGAATTTTCCGTGCAATATACCACGTCATACTCACGGGGCAGACACACTTTAGTTTAATTTATTCAAATATTTTGTTTTCAGCTATTATTTATATGATTCTAACGTATATCAGCTTAAGTATTCTAAAAAATATATTTATCAAGAAGAAAAAGTATTCCAAAAAATATAGGAAAATGCTACCCCACAGATAACTAGATGAAAAAATATACGGTTGAGGCCATTAACCATTGGATTCAAGAGATCCATGGTCCATGAGGCAACTACTGCAAAGGGCAAAATAGGTGTTGCCTCGTGGACCGTGGATCTCTTGAATCAAACAGTCAATGGCTCGACTGCACATATTTTTGTCCAGTTATCTGTGGAGTAGCACGACTCAAAAATATATGGAATAAACTGTACAAACATGTCGCCGTATCAGGTTTGTGGGGGGTCAATATGTTCTTGCCCTCAATACAGAGTTGCAAAGACAGAAAATATGGTTTAATGGAGAAAACTGATCAAGCATTATATGCAGCTTCATTCCCACAGATCATGCTTTTGGATGGATTGGGAAGTGGTCAGGTCACCTCCCCACGTGGTGGATACCACACAAGCAGGCTTGAAGCAATAATCTTAAAAGAAGATGAAGATAACATTTGTAATTTTGTACAAGGGAAGCGATTCGAAGTTCCCTTCTCATCTAAGACAACAGGCATCTGCATTGACACTGGAGGTATTAGGGAACTTGCGACTTCAAACTTGGTGATATAGAAAGGAGACAGAATAACCTTGTTGAGACCTCCACGAGCCACAAAGAAAGCCCTAAAAATGTTATTAATGAGTATATGACATGTAAGATGACAGTTTGTTTCATTTAAATTGCAGACCTCTTCCAGATCTAATTTTAGCCTCTGCTTGTGGTGCTACGCTATACTATTATAATCTATTTTGACAGGCCAAAAAACACTGACAAAACCTCGGTATGAGGACTTTACGATTCATTTCATCTAGAGATAAAGAGCATGGAGTGCAGTATTCATGTGCATATAAAACTAGGAGTAAAGCAGACAAGACCATGAACTGCACACAAAAAGTCTCATAAACATACAGTCAACAAATTGTATGGTAACAACTAATCTAGGTAGGTACAACTGTACATCATATGTTTATTTACTCACAAAACATTAGCATTGATAATAAGTATTTAGATAGAAACAAAAATAGAAAGTTCAAAAGCAGTCTTTAAACCTGCTTAGTAAGGAACTCAAGTGTAAGCTGTATGAATACTTTGCTGAGGTCATTTCTGTCAACGCCAATCTGAAAAATACAGCAGATAACTTGTTTAACGAAAAAAAAAAAATGAGGGAGCTGCTGTCCCAATGCCAAATATCAGTAGCATACATCCTAAGGTACAGTTTAACAGAGATGACCCTCCCTGCCGGTGCCGTACACGTCCCCAGAACCCACCATTCGACAGGTTCCACCTAGGAGATCCAATGGGCCAACAATTGACCTGATTGCATGCTCTTGATATTTATTTTTGGGAAAGTAATGATATTTTTATTAAAAAGAGAAACAAGGAAAAGATGCAAAGCTGTTGATTTTAAGGGCTTACTGACTTAGATCAGCGGTTGCTCGATATTGGAAGAGGATTTGTCTAATGCGATTAATAGGACCACAAGAGAGTTGGAAAGCCAGTGGAGATTGTCTCACATAATTGTATCACATTAAAGAGACGCATAAAGGTTTGTCATAGTTCCTTCCTGTAGCCTACGGGATGCTAACAATTAGGCCAACACGTCGGCAGAAAACTGTGTAAATAGCTTTATGTATCTAGGAACTCTCTTCCTCAACCTGATCAGATACTCTTAACATCCAGTCTATTTTATTCTTTTGGATGGTCAAGAAACATATGACAAAGTGATGCAGAAAGAAGCATAAAAATAGGATGATGACTTTCACCAGATCAGGTCAAATTTCAACCCAAAAGATTCCCATCAAATGCTGGGTCCCCACCTCCACACCATGCATGGGAGTGCACAAATGCACACAACTTTCCTATATGTAATGGCACAGGCAGGGGGTGCAGCTTTGCATCCTCCCATCCAGAGATGAGTATTCCTCTTTAATCAGGTTTGGAGTCATGCTATTATTTACCTACACAGAGTAGTTCTTTTTTCGATAAGTAAATCATCAAATTAGTGTTAATCATCAAACTGATACTAACCAGTCGAGCTCGCAAAGTTCGTATTTTAACAACTGGCTCAACCAATTCCCAGTAAACACTACTCCACATAGATTCTCTTTGTTTGATCTCATTCTTGAGGGCCTACCAGTGTGAAAGCAAACGACATTAGATGAAAATGGCATTAGAACGTGGATATATCACTGGAATTTAAGCAAATACGAAAGATTGCTGGGAGATGGAAGCAAGGAAGAAGGAAAAATCTATATTCAAATGTCCAAACAGAGCAGCATACCACAAGGAAAAGAACGGTAACTTACAGAGTACATATTCTCTGTAACTGCTTTCCTTAATGACGTTTTGTCACCACTTGCCATTAGAGTGTTTATCTGGAAAAAGATTGTAATAGAGAGTCAGAGAGAATAGATCCAACATCTTTGCGTACAAGTTTATAAAAGAAAATTGAAGACTTCAAGTCAGGAAAAGTAACAAAGAACTAAGCAAGAAGGTACCATGTGGACTCCACAAAGTGCAACTATGATTAAATTATACTGATTTCGTCCTGTGCTTCTATTTGTTAAACAACCACTTACCCGAAAAGATCGACCTATTAGGGGCAGGCGAAACAACTATGTATACCAACGGGTCGTCGGGCCAACACAACACGTGCGCAGGAACACACCAATTGCTAACATGCCCCCTCAGTGGGAATATACTCCGTTGGAAACTTGAACCGGCAACCTCCTAGGCCTTAAGGCTCTTATACCATGTGAAAGCACCATTTACCACAAAAGATCGGCATGTTAGTGAAAGGAGACACAACTATGTATACCAACGGGTCGTCAGACCAACACAACATGTGCGTGGGAACACATCATCTGCCAACACTCCCCCTCAACGGGAATACACTCCGCTGGAGACTTGAACTCGCGACCTCCTAGGCATTAAGGCTCTGATACCATGTTAAACAACCATTTACCCCAAAAGATCGACCTATTGGGGGAAGGCGAAACAACTATGTACACCAACGGGTCGTCGGGCCAACACAACACGTGCGCGGGAACACACCATCCGCTGACACTATTGTATATAGCTTAAAGGAAGGATAAACCAAGCTGTTCCTAGAGCTCAATCTAAGCTGTTGCTAAGCTCTCCCTGTAGTACCTCGTGATCATGGGGATAAACCAAGTAACTGTGTGTACGTAATTACTTAAGCCAAAAAACACAATTATATTCTATTGAAACTTTCCTGGTAATATGATACTTTTTTACAGGAGATTCAATCCAAGACTGACAAAGTGAGTGGTGAAAATACTCTTTCCAAAGCAAGTTTTATGGACAAATGTCAAGAAAGTGGACTTGCTTATTCTTTTGGATGTGAGGAGGTGAAACCAGAACTGTTCTCTAAGAACTAGAACAGTTGAGTCCACCCATAGAAAAATAGATTGGTTGATGATTCAATTTGTGAATATCATGCCACACGAATTCTCATACAGATTGCTTCCAATGAGATATTGTAAGCAATTCAAGGATTGCTATAATTGAGTTGGGGCAAAGTTGCAAAAGAGCACAGTTGTCAAGCTTGCAGTTTTCTCTTAATGAACGGTAGTATGTGTTGTCATGGGCTTATTTGTAACTCTTTATATTATGCAAGGACCTACTTTTAATTATGGGATACTTTCAATATATAAAATATTGGAGAAATCATGGAGCTAATTATGCTCTAAACGATTTCGCCCTTTCTCCCATATTCTCGTATCCTCTCTTCTCTAACCCTAAACCTCTATCTACTCTCTAATCCTCTCTTTGATTACAAGCACGTGTTACAACATGGTATCAGAGCATGGTTCCGTGACCATGGCTCAATCTCAGGCATGACCACAAGTCTCCAGAAGGCCCAAAAACCCTAGCTGCCATAGTCGCAGGCTTCCAAGAGGGTTCAAAGCCTCAGTCGCCATTGTTGCAAGCTTCCAGAGGGTTCCGAAACCCTAGCTACTAGCGTAAACAGTATCGTGAATAGTACCGTGAACAATTTCAAGCTTCATCTGCATCCGCGAAAGTCCCTAGACTCTGGAGAACGTTACTCGGGCCCTTCTACACTTCTCCAGAGTTATCTTTAGGCCTCCGGAATTCCTTAAGGGTGAGTTTTAGTCAATTTGGGGTGTTTCAAGTTCTCTCTCTATTCCTCAGAAAGGTTACTCTCGTTGAATCGTGTTCTGCCATCATGAGTGTATATGAGGAATCTTCCTCTGCTAAATCAGAGGTTATTGTTGCTCCTCCTAGTCTGGGTAGTCATAGTGACCACAGTCCAGGACTTCATATCACTACAGTGAAGTTTGATGGGTCCAACTACCTTGAGTGGTCCCAGTCCGCCAGAATGTATATTACTGGTCGTGGAAAAATGGGATATGTCACCGGACGAGTCACTGCACCCTCAGAGACAGATGCCGCATTTGACAGATGGGAAGCGAATAACTCGATGGTTATGTCATGGCTGCTCCATTCCATGCGACCATTGATCAGCAAAGGCTTCATCTTCCTCCTGACGGCTAAGGATATTTGGGAGCGCATGGACATGTGCCTAGCCCAGGGCACTATCAGAAAGGGCGCAAAACACTTGTTATGGGTATGGTTTAAAATATCATCATGTCTCGTTTTCTCAGTAAGTTAGTGGAACAAGAGGTATCAATTGAGAACGAACGGGACAATGGAAAAAACACTATATGTATCAGTAAGGTTAAAATATACTTATAATGCTTAATTGGTTACAAATTTATTTTTTTAGCATTTATATGTATTATAAAAGTATCTATGCATGAAAATAAGATTCTAAACCAATTTTAGTATTTACATTAAGTTTTTGGCAAGAAATGATACATTCCCTTATAAATTGTCTCGGTACGTTATCGGAAAGAGACATCTCGGCCTAAGACGAAATGAGATTTTCAACCATGGTTATAGGCGATAACTAAGTAAATTGATAAATAGTACATATCATCACACTACTACTCTAAGAACATTATGAATACATTACCTGTTAATGAAGAAAGGGTTGGTTGGTAAGCCAAGAAAGATCAAACATTGGAGAGACTATGTCAGAAGGTCTCTCAAATAAAGCTTCTAAGAAATTGTGTTCAACACTTCGAGATCTTCAAGGTGTAGGAAGTTGGGTTTCACAATCGACGGCTAGAAAATCTAGGTCCTATAGGTTTTTAAATAAAACCCAACTCTTGAAACAAGAGGGTGAAGTAGATCTAATGTCTTTGGAGTGGTAACCATTGTTGGAATTTCCGTCGAGCTCCAACAAGTTCATACGATTATCGTCGTTGATTTGACCCATTGCCATCCATGTTGCAAGTTGGTCTTCTAAAACCCCCAAACTTCGTTCCTAACGTTGAAGACAATCTTTTCTTTTTAGGTTTTAAAACTAAACTACCGAGCTCAAAGAAAACCTAACTGGACTAAAGTAATATGTCCAAATATCAATTTCAGCCTATTTTTTACAACGCAGCCATACTAAGCTTTTCCCCATTAATCTAAACCCTTTTATGCTTTACCCAATAAGCCCAGTTTCACCAGCCTAGGTCCAAACCTCACTTACACCCAGCACAAAGCTTAGACAAAGGTTTAAAATATCGTTACATCTCATTTTCTTGGTAAGCTGACAAAACGACACATATCAACTGAGACGAGAAAGAACAAGCCTTGGAAAAAACACTAAGTCTAGGGTTCAATCATTTTTTAATGCTTAAGTTACAAAATTGTTGTTTAGCATTTATGTGTTACAAAAGTACATATACCATGGAAATAAAGTTCTAAAACAATTTTAGTACTTGAATTAAGTTTTTGGCATGAAATGATATATTCCCCCACGCTCATTTCAGTACATTATCGAAACGAGACATCCGAGATAGAATAATTCGAAACGAGATTTTCAGCCATGGCTTAAGCCTAATTCAATTCCACACAATCCCATAACTTGACTCGTTGACTACTAACCATTGACCTTTGGCCTGGCCCAAAAAAAAAAATACTTAGTGTAGTTGGAATTTAATACCACTTACAAGGTCATTGGAAAAGTTGTTGAGCTTAGAATTGAACCATAAAGTAAAGATAATTGTATTTTGAATGTGAGGCGATAAAATTAGTTGAATGGAGAGGAGAAAGTCCAAGTTATTTGATGGACTTAATGTAAGCTACAATTTTGGATCAAAATATGGGGATTGCGTACGTTGTGTGGTTACCCCCATGAAACATTATCACATTCTTTTGAGTAAACCATGGTTGGAAGAACAGGGTGTTGTTTACAATTCAATAAACCATGCCTTTACCTTTTAGAAAAACCAATGCAAGAGCATGTGTGGTGGAGGAATTGGAGCCCTCTTCACAGCCCTGAGCAGTGTGGTGAAGGAATTGGAGAAACTTATGTGGAACTTTCTTTACCATGACATGATGGACACTCATAAAATGCATTTGGTTGGGTGGAAGGTGGTTTGTAAGGATAAGAAAAGAGGGGGATTGGGGATCAAGAAACTTAAAGAGATGAACAAAGCTCTTTTGGGTAAATGGCTATGTAGGCTCAGGGTGGAGGGCTCTAGGTGGGAGACTAATCCCACTAATATCCCGTAAGGATGCAGTGTGTGGAGGGGTATTATGAAGATTTCCGAGGAGTTTGCCAAAGGGATTAGGTATGCTGCTGGGGTGAGGAATCGTATTAAGTTATAGGAGGACACCTGATGTGGAGAAGACCCCGTGTGCGTAGCTTTTCCTGAGCTCTATTCCCTGTCTGAGAGGAAGCAATGGTAAATTCAAGATTGTGTTGTCAGTAGGGAGGAGGTGGTAAGATGGGACTTTGGCTTTCGGAGAAATCTCAACGACTGGGAGATTGCTCCCTTATCTGGTATGATTGCTCAGCTCCATGCGGTTCACCTCCTTTTTTAGGTTCCGGACAAGCGAATTTGGATTAGGGCGAAAAGTGGTGCCTTCTCGGTTAAATCCTTCTACGAAGCGTTAACCAGAGAGGGTTGCCCCTGCTTCCCGGTCTCTTTGGTGTGGAAATCCAAAATTCCCACAAAGGTCGCTTTCTTTGTGTGGGCAGTTTCCTTGGACAAGATTTTGACCATCGATGACCTCATCTCTAGAGGGTTCTTTTTTGTTAACTTCTACTCCATGTGCAAGCATAATGGGGATCTGTACACCACTTGCTGATGCACTGTGATGTGGCGTGGGTGGTGTGGTCAGCATTTCTTAAGGAATTCGGGATGAGGTGGGTGATGCCAGGATCCCTCAAGGACCTCCTATTCAGTTGGCGTCCTCCAGATCTTTCTAAAAGAGGTCAGATCCTTTGGAAGCTACTCCCTTTTGCAATTTTGTGGGGGCTGTGTACAGAAAGAAATGGACGGGTTTTCGAAGGCAAGAGTGAAGAATTGGCTTCAATTGTCCTTAACATCAAGGGTTTAGTCTTCTTATGGTCTAAATTGTATAAAGAATGTAAGGGCCTTTTTTTAAGGACCTAGTGTGCCGATGGGATCTCCTTTGTATTAGGGATGCTTGTTAGTAGGGGTCCCTTGGCTTCCTTGCTGTTTCGGGGTTGGTTGTGTGTAGGTCATCTCGACCTCACAAGTTGATCCGGTTGTTTCTTCTTTTGGCTTTGCCTCTAATAAAATTCTACTTATAAAAAATAATTAGTTTGAAGGGTAATCTTCCAACACCGACTACCGAAGTCAACTAAGAATAAAGATGAGGAAAAGGTAGGTCCTACTCTAGTTGATGTCCCAATTACAAAAGAAGAGCCTTGTGAAGCTGAATTTACCCAAGCTTCTACGCATGTTGAATCTCCAACAAGTCCATCGCATATAGAAGAGTCGAAGGTCGAAAGTCCATCGTTGATGTTGATGACTCCAGAAGATTTGGATATACCTCTACTCTTGGAAGCGTCAATTGCAGTATCTCATTCTGAATTCAAGGTCGAATTCTTTTCACCGGGAGGTTTGATACAGGAGCATCGTGCTATGGTAGTCCCAAGTTACACTAGATTAGTGAAGAGGAACCCAAGCAAGTTGAGTCCATAAGATTAGTTAGATTTGTTTATTTTAATTAAGATTCATTTAGTTGTTTGTTTTAGTTAGGATTTTATTACTTGATTGTTAAGTTAGTAATTGATTTAGTTTGATTAGAATTAGAGAGGCTAGGTTAGGGAGTTTTATAATTACTAATGTAATTTTTTATGTTGTATGGAGACTTGTGATTGAATGAAATTCTTTTGTTTTCGGAGTGATTTCCAAAATTTGCTAGGTGAAATGCCTAGAATGGATCAGAGATTCTTCCCAAAGGAGTGATTCCTTCATCCAATTGAGTGATTTCATCGAATTTATCATTTGTTGTAGACCGGAATCCCTTCATCCTGCATCACATAGGTAGCGAATAAAGTACATAAGGTTACGAGAAGCACTCATTAAAATCTGTTGATGTCTTTGGTTGGAATCATATGTTTTATTTTCGTTTGCAAATCTAATGAATTATTAGGTGCCAAGTGGCAACCCAACAACTTTTAAATGTTTATCCATCAAGTACAATCTTGTTATTTATTAAAAAAAATAAAAGTAAGTCCAGTCACTCAAGATTTCATCATGAATAGGTACAACAATGATCACACACTTTTTATTAAAAATATAATTCAGGATAAATAGAGGAACACCTCCTTGTACAATTGTACAGCCTCTTGATAGAATTGCTGTTTTGAATATCCAGTTTTTCTTATCTTGGCAATGGCATATGCATTCTTGAGCTGCAAAGATGGAAGAAAACCAAAACTATAAATGTAATAGACAATGGAAAGCGAAGTGACCCACTAAATTGAGGCCTTTCAAGAATATAATTTTACAGGCATCATGACTTGATGAATAACTCCAACCTGCTCTTCACTGTTCTGTAGAATGGTCACGAAGATCATGATGTGCTATATCTAGTTCAAGTGAGACATTCAAGAATGCTGCATGGCAATTAATAGAATGAAACAAAACTAACTCACATGACTTATAAAACATGTTGTTTTCCATCATTTATGCTAATTTTTATATTTTCAAAATTTTGTATAAATTATTCTAACACTTCAGGAAAAAGGCCTGCGCTGAATCCATGTTAGCACACGAGCAGCCAAGAATTCATTTTAACAGTGAAAGAGAATGTAGACACACCGGCATTTTGAAGCAGTGTTCCAAAAGACGTTTGAGGTTTACGCCTTAAGGCTCGCCTCAAGGCAAGGCTTTCCCAAAATGCCCTAAGGCTTATTAAAAAAGCTTATGACGCATACACCTTGTCTACTAAGGCTTTAAGAAAGGCTTACGCCCTACGCCTTTTACACATTTTTAACACCTTATGTCAGAAACGTGCACCTCATATGATGCATATGCCAATGGGGCCAACCGTACCTTAAAAAATTGGGTAATTTAGTACATCCCCCTGGTATTCAAAAGTAATTTGTAATGCCCCCCTGAACTTTGAAACAGTTGTAATGCCCCCTTTGACCGAGTTCGGGCGTGGCCGACTAACCGTGCAATATACATGTCAGTTTCCATAAGTGTTAAATGTTTAAAATGCCCTTTTCTTCCTCTTTCAACTCTTTGCCCCCTCCCCTATTCAAGAAGGAATGTGACTCTGCAACTCTCTTGCGGTGTTGGGAATGCGATGCAAAGGTTCACTGTGCAAATTTCCTCGTCGCAAGACATTCGAGGAATCTCCTTTGCCACGCCTGTCAATCTCCTACGCCATTGAAAGCTTCAGGAGCGAAGCTCAGAAATATGATTTCAGTCTATAGAGAAGTGTGTTGATAGCTGTAACGGAAGACTGAAGAGAGGTGGAGAAGAAGAAAAGAGCGAAAAGTGTGTTGATAGTTGCTCGTGATGGTCTCCCTTGCCGGCCTCATTGGCGCATGTTGCAGCATCTCGTGGCTCCTCTGGGTCTACCTTCTCGTCATATTCCTCATCATCGTTCTACTCTTCTGTTTCACCATCTTTGCCTTCATTGTCACCAACAAGGGCACCGGACACATCGTTTCATGGAGAGGTTATAAGAAGTATCGGTTGGGCGATTACTCCAACTGATTGCAGAAGAGGGTTAGTAACACCAAGAACTGGAACAGTATCAAGACTTTGCTTGAAGGATAACAGTCTCGCCGAGGGGGTGAATTGGAACGTGAGCCAATTCTATTCCAGGAACTTGTCACCAGTTCACTTCTAAATCACACTTTCTTTGTCTATTGCTTCCGACTTGATTTTATTTATTTAAAAAAGAAAAGGTTTTTCTGGATTTTGGGTGTTTTCATTTGTGTTCAAAAAATCTGAAATTGGGTAGTTCTTTTTCATGTTTTTTGGCTTGGGGTTTGGGATTTCTCTGTTTTGATTTGTGTTCAAAATCTCAAATCGGGATCTGTTGTCGGTATGAGGGAGAATATAATATAAGATATATGGTGGGTGGAGATATTAATGTGGGTGTAATTGTTTTGACCTAGTAATATAAATAATATTGTGGGACGTTGGTAGATTTAACTCTCCAACGCTTTCCCTTCTTTTTCTCTCTTCTTCTCCTCTCTTCCTGAAACCCTAAAATTCTACTTGGTATCAGAGCATAGCGAATCGAATCCGCACAAAAACTTCAGGGGTGAATCTCCTCACGCCTCAGACCTTCAAGGGGTGATCAACATTGCTGACGTCATCGCTGATGTCATGGAGCCGTACGGCTGACGTCATCAGCTGTATGGACAAGGTGCTCAAGATCTCCAAAACCTTCACCTTCCAGTAGATGACATTTTTCTAGGAATTTTGGTGATTTTTTGGGAATTTTTTGGACCTTTTTTGAGCATGTTATGGCTGATATTCGAAAATATTGAAAAACAGGCTCGTTTCAGTTCGTGGTGATTTGCGACCTCTTTCAAAGCTTCTTGGCTTCGATTGCTGCTTCGTTTTGGTCCCTCCCATTATTACCTACAGGCCTATGCCATTTATTTCAAGTTTGGTAGAGTATTGAGGCTGGGGGATCGATTTCTCCCCCCTATTATTACCGCCAGCGACTTTTTTGCCCTTATTGGGCATCACGAACACCCTCAATCCCTGTTGGTTGGCTCCCCTATGCCTTTAATCCTTTCTTGGATGCTTTGTTGGAACTTTGGGATGATCCCATCACTCCGTGATCTCTTGGTTAGCGTGGCTTGAGTCGTTTGACTCGTTTCGATCTCCGTTGTGCCTCCGGTTTGTCTCAGATCGTGGTAGTTGTTTATTGGGTGGTCTTTTTCTATTATTTGCTTGTTATTTGTTGTTTGTGACGCAGCTATGCCGACGTCAGATGCA
Organism: Euptelea pleiosperma; assembly: GCA_035048495.1. Classification (NCBI taxonomy): domain Eukaryota; kingdom Viridiplantae; phylum Streptophyta; class Magnoliopsida; order Ranunculales; family Eupteleaceae; genus Euptelea; species Euptelea pleiosperma. The sequence continues at coordinate 31,585,289 of CM068546.1, forward strand.
TCCGGAGCCTCAGATGTGGTCTCCAGGCCTACCGGCCCCCCAGTTTTAGCCCCTACTCCATATGAAAACCCTGTGTTGCAGATCACCACTATCAAGCTGGCTGGAAAAAATTATTTGGAATGGTCTAGGGCTGCCAAGATGTTTATTGGTGGCCGTGGAAAACAAGGATATCTTACTGGCCGTCTAGTGGCCCCTAAAGAGGATGACCCCGAGTTTGAGAAATGGGAATCGGGCAATTTGACTGTTATGTCGTGGCTTCTTAACTCTATGAAGCCCCACATCAGTCGAGGATTCCTATTTCATACTACTGCAAAGGAGATCTGGGACTCTGCATCTCAGACCTAGTCCCAGCAAAAGAATGTTGCTCGTGTGTATCAGTTGCGCCAGAGCATTGCCACTCTTCGTCAAGGAGACTTGCCTTTGGCCGAGTATTTTGCTAAGCTTCGTAGCATGTGGGAGGAGCTTGATTATTATCAAGTTTTACCCCTGCCTGTACCACAGATGGTAAGGCATATCGCACGTTGGTGGATCAGAACAGGATATATGAGTTCCTTGCTGGCTTGAATGCTGATTTCGAGTTAGCCCGTGTCCAGTTGCTCAGTAAAGATGATTTACCCTCGCTTAACCAAGTATACGCCTATGTTCAAAGTGAAGAAAGTCGCAGAGATGTCATGTCTCATCTTCCCAAACATGAAAAGTCTGCCCTGGCTGCAGTTTCATCATCACAGAAACCACCACAGCATCGCCCTAAAGGTCCTCCACCTACTTGTGCTCATTGTGGCAAGAAAGGCCACAGTCAAGATAAATGCTGGAGTCTTCATATGTGTGAGGGGTGTAGCAAGAAGGGCCATAGTAAAGAAAAATGTTGGAATATTGTTGGACGACCCTCGCAGTCGTCCCTGCCGCCGTCACGCGCACCTCCCACTGCCCACAGCGTTGCTATGGATACTCCTACAGATCCATCCCCTTCCTCGGACACACCACCAGTTACTATTTCTCGAGAGGAGCTCGAGAATATACGGCGCTTTATGGCCCACTTGGATGGACCTTCGGCAACTTCTGCATTTGCCCAGTCAGGTACCATCAGTTCTGCCCATCATGTTTCCGCCTCTACTTCTTCCTCACCCTGGATTATTGATTCGGGGGCTTCAGAGCATATGACGGGTATGTCTACCTTATTTTCTTCCTATTCTGTGGGTTCTGGGGCTGATAAAGTCCGCATCGCAGATGGCACCCTTTCCTCTGTCTCTGGGAAAGGTCGTGTCATAGCCACATCTGAGATTTCTTTATCCTCTGTCCTTCATGTTCCCAAGTTTGATACTAACCTGCTTTCTGTTAGCTCTCTCACAAAAACCCTGAATTGTTGTGTCACTTTCTTTCCTTCTCATTGTGTGTTTCAGGACTTGGTCACGAAGAGGACGATTGGCACTGGACGTGAAGTGAATGGTCTCTATCTCCTAGATGCGTCTCCCACAGTTCCAGCAGCGTTGCAGTCTCGTAGTCATAATAATAGTTTCAATAAGGAGCAGCTACTGTCTTGGCATGCTCGTCTTGGTCATGTGTCTTTTCCATATTTACGTCTCTTATTTCCTGCATTGTTTCAGTCTGTATCGCTGTCTGAACTTCATTGTGAAGTGTGTGCTCTGTCCAAGCACACTCGTTCTGTTTTCCCACCACGGGGTAATAAAAGCAATGCTATTTTTGATTTGATTCATTCTGATGTTTGGGGCCCATCCCCGGTTACTTCCATTTTTGGTTATTGCTACTTTGTCTCGTTTGTGGATGATTTCTCTAGGTGCACATGGATATTTGTTATGAAATCTAAAGATGAAGTGTTTTCTATCTTCCAGAACTTCCACAAACTAATCCTTACCCAGTTTGGAAAGTGTATAAAAGTTCTCCGATCTGATCAAGGGGGGGAGTACATGTATGGGGGGTTGAAGTTGTACTTGGCAGAGCATGGTATTGAGCATCAAAATTCATGTGTTCACCTCGCAACAAAATGGGGTGGCCGAAAGAAAAAATCGACATCTACTGGAAGTGGTTCGTTCTCTCCTTTTGTGGTACAATGTTCCCAAAACTTATTGGTCTGATGCCGTGCTTCTTGCCGCCTTTCTCATCAACCGTATGCCGTCTCGGTCTCTTCAGTTCCACACTCCTTTTCAGTTCCTTAGTCCCTCTAGTCCTCCATTTGCGGTTCCTCCGAAAATCTTTGGCTGTGTTTGTTACGTCCATATCCTTGGCCCTCATCGGACAAAGTTGGACCCTAAAGCACTTAAATGTGTGTTCCTAGGGTACTCCTCAAGCTCGAAGGGGTATAAATGCTATCATCCTCCCACACGAAGGAGGTTTGTTACTATGGATGTCACTTTTCTAGAATCAGCTCCTTTTTTTTCCGCTGCTAGCCCTGCCGATCCTCAGGGGGAGAGTAGTTGGTGTGAGGAACGGCATGTGACCCCTGCTTTGCCCGTGACATTAGATGATCCAGTTATTGATACTATTATGCATGACAGAGACACTAGCAAGCAGGGGGAGCTGCAAGTCTATACTCGACGTAGAGTAAGGGAGACAAAGACCATTCCTGAATGTCAAGGTCAAGACTCCTCCTCACTGGATCCAGGTAATTCCTCATTTGGTTCCCCTTTGGTTTCCCCTTCTTTATGTGATAGTAGTTCTGATCTTCCTATTGCTCTTCGGAAAGGGAAGAGATCCTGTACTCAACACCCTATTGCTAATTTTGTTTCCTATGATAACTTATCACCATCCTACAAATCTTTTGTTACCTCCCTGTCCTCTGTTACTCTTCCTTCTTCTGTCACAGAGGCTCTAGCACAACCCAGATGGAAGGAGGTGATGGTTGAGGAAATGAACGCACTGAAAAAAAATAACACATGGAACTGGTTCGGTTACCACAGGGCAAGAAGCTGGTTGGATGTAAGTGGGTCTATACAGTGAAATGCAAACCGGATGGATCTGTGGATAGATACAAGGCACGGCTGGTGGCTAAGGGCTATTCTCAGACATATGGTATTGACTACAAGGAGACATTCGCTCCTGTAGCCAAACTAAACTCTATTCGGGTTATTCTCTCACTCGCAGCAAGTCAGTCCTGGCCACTACTACAGCTCGATGTTAAGAATGCATTCCTCTATGGTGACTTGAAGGAAGAAGTTTACATGCTCCCCCCTCCGGGGTTCCGGGTGTCTGATGACATGCAGAGAGTGTGTAAGTTGAAGAAAACTCTATATGGTTTGAAACAGTCACCAAGAGCATGGTTTGAAAGATTCAGTGGAGCAGTTAAACAATTGGGATACAACCAGGGTCAGGCAGACCACACACTCTTTATCAAACGAGTAGGGGGGACTACGACTATCCTAATTGTGTATGTGGACGACATTATTGTCACAGGGAACTGTGCAACAGAAATTTCCAGACTTAAGAGCTTCTTGGCAGCTGAATTTGAAATTAAGGATCTAGGCACCTTAAAGTACTTCTTGGGCATTGAGGTTGCAAGATCGAATGAGGGGATATACATATGCCAGAGGAAATATGTATTGGATTTACTTCAGGATACAGGCATGTTGGGGGCACGACCTGTTGATACCCCGATTGAAGCAAACCATCGGCTAGATGGTCAATCAGGAGAACTCCTTGAGGATGTGGGTAGCTTTCAGAGACTCGTGGGATGCCTCATCTACCTAGCTCACACACGACCGGATATTGCATATGCCGTGAGTGTGGTGAGCCAGTACATGCACGCGCCTCGCACACCGCACTTGGAAGCTACTAACCGTATCTTGAGATACTTGAAGTCATCCCCAGGGAAGGGATTGTTATTTCGTCGTCATGGGCATACGAGGGTTGAAGGCTTTACTGATGCAGATTGGGCTGGTGCCCAAGATGATAGACGGTCTACTTCAGGCTATTGCACATTTGTGGGAGGCAATCTAGTAACCTGGAGGAGCAAGAAGCAGCAAGTGGTAGCTCGGTCAAGTGCAGAAGCCGAATTCCGATCTATGGCCCATGGTCTGTGTGAGCTACTATGGCTCAAAATTTTACTTAAGGAGCTAGGTTTCCCGATTGAAGGATCTATGTCGTTATATTGTGACAACAAGGCGGCCATAAGCATTGCACATAATCCCGTGCAACATGATAGAACAAAGCACATCGAAGTGGATAGACATTTCATTCGCGAGAAAGTTACTTCGGCAGTAATCTGTACACCATTCGTGCCTACGTCAGAACAAGTGGCTGATGTTCTCACCAAAGGTGTTGCGGTTGCTCAATTTCGGGCTTGTTTGGACAAGTTAGGCATGATCGATATTCATGCACCAACTTGAGGGGGAGTGTTGTCAGTATGAGGGAGAATATAATATAAGATATATGGTGGGTGGAGATATTAATGTGGGTGTAATTGTTTTGACCTAGTAATATAAATAATATTGTGGGACGTTGGTAGATTTAACTCTCCAACGCTTTCCCTTCTTCTTTTTCTCTCTTCTTCTCCTCTCTTCCTGAAACCCTAAAATTCTACTGGATCTTGCAAACCGGTTATTATAAGATTTCTGAAAGCATATGGGGGCTTTAGCGATGAACGGAGGACTCGTGGCGGTGGTTGGGGGTAGTGGCAAAGAAATAAAGGAGAGTTAAAATTAAGGGCAGTTTAGACATTTAACACTTACCGTAATAGACACGTGTATTACACGGTTAGTCAACCACGCCCGGACTCGGTCAAAGGGGGTACTACAGTTGTTTCAAAGTTCAGGGGGGCAGTACAAATTAATTTCAAATATCAGGGCCAGGGGTTATACTAAATTACCCTAAAAAATTCAACTTATTTTTTTTCTTTTTTTCTTTAAATCGTAGCTAAATAATAATAAGCTATTCTAGATAAAATAAAAGCAACAAAAACATCTCTTTCCCTATATGAAATAGATTAATGTTATTTTTTCACAAATTTACCTAAATTTATCTTTTTATTGAATTATCCTATTATTCATTTATTTATTTTCTTATTTGTAGTATTCATTTAAAAAGGCATGTTCATGAAGATTATGCCCCCATGCTTTAGGTCATTGAGGCGCCTCACCGTAGGCCTTCGCATTTAAAAGCATTGGGTTAGAGTGGTTGTTACATTCAAAGTTTTTTTTTTTAATGGATTCAAACCTTTTTTTTAAGTTAAAAGTATAAAAGATGTGATATACTTATAATTTGATTTTAATGAGTCCCAAACTATAGATATGGAGGTATGAAACTATGAATGTGATTGTGGTACACTTTTAATTTGAATTTGATGAATTCCGATATTAAAATATGAATTGTCATAAATTTTTCTTCTTTTTTCGATTTTCCTAGATTTTTTTGCTATTTATTTATATTTATCTATCTACTTAAAAATGCATGATCAAAAGGCTTACTCCTTACGCCTCAAGGCTTTGGCTAGTGAAGCACCTTACCTAACACCTTAGAGTTTAAAAACAGTGTTTTGAAGTACTAGATAGTCTAGATTTAAACTGGTAAGCAATAAATCGGCACCTCTACAATGATATCCTCCTTCGTTCTTCTCCAACCACTTCTTGTGAACCATCTGATTTACAAATTATTAAAAATCAGTATAATAATGATAAATTACTACTCTATAAGGTCAAGAAATATGAAAAATACCATTCACAATTGAAGATGCTTCTTGGTCAAGCAATTCAAGGCTAATCAACGAAAATTAAAACAAATTGAAGAGAACTCTGTACGAATAAACAAATCTATTTCACAGGCTATTATGGTGCAAAAGAGCTCCATAGGAACGAATCTCATGGATACCTCTGACCTCTGTTTTATCTTTTTCCTCTCCATTCTAGGTTACAAAAGAAAAAAACACTAGTACTGAGGTCCTACGCATAACACAACTTCAATGTTGCCTCATCTACCAAAATAACTAGCTGCAATTTTTAACTCTCATAAGTGAGTGTAAGACACAACATCTAATCAAAAGAAACATGAAAGCTGTATTTGCTTCACCACAAGGTGAAAGAGGGTGAAGATATCATTTAACCTCTGAACTTCTTTCTTTTATTTCCTTTTCTTTTCTATATGTAACCTCTAAACTTCTTAAACATCATAACAATATGAAAATTCTCTCCAATTAATGAAAGACCAGAAACCAACAATAAACCAAAGCATGTGGCAATACAAAATGAAAGTATACCTATGAATCAAGGAACCAATTTTGGTTGGATTTCGAACTTAATAGTTTGGATGTGAGCACGATTGAATTATTGAAGAACAAGACCCTCTCCCCCCACATTGTATGATGTGTAAGGACAGTAAATCGGGTAATCATCTTTTCATTCATTGATGACCAAAGGAATTTGGAATCATTTCCTCAAGCTTGCTTATTTTTCTTGGGTGTTTCCTTCCAACATCTTCAACCCAATTTCCCAACCTAATGTGGGTGCCTTTCGTAGTCACAATATGGTGCTTTGGAGATGCTCCTTGCATGCCATTTTGTAAGGTGTTTTAAGAGGGAAGGAATGAGAGGATTTTTTATAACAAATTTAGGAATCCTATGATCATCATTGGATTATGGTGATGGTTTCTCATTGGGATTTATCTTTAAAGGAATGTAGGCATGAGTAGCAGAGGTCATGGTTCAAAATCTCGTTCTATCTTGCTCATTACGTCTTGTTCTAGTAAAGTATAACGACAATACATTGGGGTATGAATTCCTCTTATACCAAAACCTTAATTTAAGTAATTAAATTTAATTGTATATGCATGTTTTATTACACAAAAAATAAAATAACATATTTTAGTTTTTTTTTATAAGTAAATAACATATTTTTAGATTAATTAAGCATTAAAATCATTTAATGTAATATATATCCATACCTTTGCGTGTTGACCAAGTAATACTTTTTCAAATGTCTCACTCCATTCATTTCGTCTCAGTTGAGACATCTATTCCGTTAGCTTACCGAGACGCTGAACGAGACCGAGATTTTAAACCTTGGGAGCAATACTTTGAGAGAGTGGAGTTTGGTATCTTTGTCCTCTCCCTCTACCAGCATCACTCATGTTGAGTGGCACCCTCCTAAAAAGACAAGATTAAGCTTGGCTTGTTTCGGAATTTCATGGTGAAGATCTTCAATGTAATCTTAGGTACAATTGGAGTTTGTGGTTCCAACAAGTTCAAAGCCTTGGCTCTTCTTAATGGATTAAAAATAGTCAAAAGGCAAAACTTTGCAAAATTGTGGTTGAAGGCAACTTTAGCTACGTTGTCTTTGGGGTTTCCAATAGAACAAGGATTTTTGGAGAATCTTCCATATCATTTAAGACATTCAAGACTTAACCTCATCATCGACCATTTTGTTCTTCTGTGTGCCAAGATCAGCTAATGAGAAGACAAACGCACTTTCCAAGGGAGGCATTCATAGGGAATAGGGATGTTTTGTATAGCATTGTGAATTAGCCTTGTAATCTCTCTAGTTTTCTTTTTTCCTTTTCTCTTTCTTATACCTTTTCTTTTATTGTAATAAACTTTTATATAGTTACTTATAATAAATAATCATAAATTATGAGAAACTAACACGCGCATATATATATAAATATATATATATTTATATTTATATCATATTTTCACTTTGTGATGTCTTTGCATCATCATTGTCGCCATCCAAGCCTGCCCGAGCTATTTAGGGTCAAGCTAGATTAATCAAGTTTCGCCATTCTATTCAAAACAACAAATTAGGATTCAAGAAAGGATTTGGCAAAAAATTTACACCAGCCTTCAAACCTGATACAACCCTTCACCTTCACCCAAGCTTGGAATTAAAATTTACTATTTTTGCTCAAGAATAGATTTCATACTTTGAACACTTGAATGGAATTCTGGAATATATGTTTTAGTATAAAGGCTGCTCCCATTGCATATTGCAAAATTGACACTAAAATATTCTATTAAAGATTGTGAACTTTCAACATCAACATCATAATCAACTATAGGCTTATACCAACTATCATCGAAACGTGATGATACTTTTGCCCTATTTGTAACATAAAGCTTTTCTTGGGAAACATGGTCTTCAATTGTTGTTTACTTTTCTTTCTTTTTTTTTATCGAATTGTTGTTTACATTTTTGGGGAGTTTAGAGATTATTAATAATTTTGCGGAACATTTGAAAGGAATGCAATTGAATGAAAATTCTCATTGGAGACTAGGGTTGTGAACAAATTATTCTATTCATCACAAAAGCATTTGTTATTTTATCCCAACTCATATGTATGTGTATAAATGAAAATTAAAAGAAAAGTGCCTTTAGGGTTTAGTTTTGACTTGTATTTTATATCTCTATCTTCCTTTGTTTTTCTTTACTACACTGGCCCCTCAATTCTCCTTTTCTTTGTGTGGCATGGTCATGTCACCTGTTCTCACCTTTACATATTTTGTGCTAATTCTGTCACCCAACTCGAATCATACTTGGGTCAGTGATGAGCGTTGGATTGGGCTTGGGTTGAGTGTTTAAACCACGTATAGTTGAGTTAATGGCTGATTTTTGCTGATTTTTGCCATTCTTTTTATTGGTGTAATATTCAAAATAATTGCAACTAATTTTTTTTTAACTAGAGATAGAACCATAAGACTGGTGTGGTTGTGGCATGTTCTCTAATGAGGGGGAACAAGTCATACTTGCTTTTACAAGCCCAACTAAAACCAAGGTACGAGCTAAGTAGGACGATCTAGCATTCTCAACTGGAGGCGAGCTCATTCCCAAGCCCATCAGCACTTTAGATCAAGGGACGGGGGTGTTGCATTTTAATCTCCCTGGCACCCTTGGACCATCCACCAAACGTTGAAATTCACCAATTTCTCTCTTCAACATCGATATGATGGAAAGCTCACATCCATCGAAAACATGCCACAAGGTCAATAAACTAACAAAATTTGGAGTCCATTATAACTTCATGATTTGGGATTTCATGGCCCAATTGTAAGTTTCTTGTACTTTATTTTTTGCTCATAACAAAATTCCTCCCAATCGATTGAGAGAAAAAGAAACCACCAACTAGGTTCAGTGCATCTATGGTATATCTATTTGCAGGAGTATATTTGAGATAAGCAGTTCCATATTTTACTACTTGTATTTGCATTTACTTATATATTATATGGAATAATTTTGGATGTTTGCCTAAATACCAACATTCTACTCATTTATTCAAATGAGGTGTGCATAGAATATGCGTTGTCCCTACAAAGTTATCAAAGGATCTCAATACTATAACAATGGGATTATGTTAAAATAATCATAATAGGATCTAATAAAAATTTCCTTGGAGCCTTCAACCAAGTCCAATTGCTTCCAAACCTTATTCACCGTACTTTAATCAAATGCTAAATAGCAAAATCTATAACTATTAAATACAAGAAGGAACCTAGAGAATGTAACCAACCTTCTCCAAAATGAAATGGGTACACGAGGCGCATATGGCTCATAGACAATTCCAGGACTCAACATGGACACTTTCAAGGCTCCCTACAGATATAAAGTCAAGAGGGACATCACCATAGTTTACCAAAATAAAGATATAAAGCATATCATTATTTATTTAGGATGCAAACAGGTATATTAGAAAAGCCATAACATTTCCACAAAATAAGGGAGTAAATTATGCTTTTCTAGTAGTTGTTATTGGTATGTGAAGGATAGTGCAGTTAAATTAAAAGAGAGCATAAAGGAAACCCACAAAGGGGAAACAACATATTAAACCTCAACTTGTCGATGCCAAGTTATTAAAGCAGTATAAGCAAAGCCTTGCTTTTCCAAATTATCAACTCCTTTTAATTGATAACTGATGAATTTATTAAGAAAAAAAACAAAAAAAATTTTCTTATATACAAGAAAGATGTATTTACACCATATTTTGTAGGCGAATTGGCAATCTCATTTGCACATTTTAGAGTGAGAGAAAGCACCCCACTTTGGTTCGATGCCCATGCAACCAAGCACCGATGATCTCCCTCCATGCAAAAAGGACCATGAAAGGAGGATTAGAAAATATGGAGACTTTGAAGAAAGTTTTCCAATTAATCAAATCCTAGTTGCATGAAATGGGAATTGTCACGGCCTAGCCGGTGCACCACATTGAGGTTGCTGGGTGGAATGGTAGGTATGAGCATGAGTTTAGTCCCATATCGGCTAGGTAGCTGTCCAAGATCTGGGCTATAAGTGGTCGTTGGACCTTAACTAGTAAGAGGCCTTTTCCTGAGAGAAAAACAAAATCGTGAGGGGGATGACCCCAGAGTGAACAATATCTTACTGGTGTGGGCCCGGGGCATTATAGGAACTAGTGCGAGAGAGGACTCAAATGAAGGAGCAAGGAAGTGGATGTTGCAAACAAATCTTAGTTGAATTATTTTAGTAAGAGAGAACAAAAGCGAGATATCAGAGCAAGACGGGGAGCTAGAAAGGCACCTAAAATAGAACGTTCCTGCAACTAAGAACCAAATGTTGAATTGCTACTCATGGTCAAAGTGAAAGATGTGGCCAAAAATCCAAGACTTCCATGATAGAGACTCATGTTTTCAACCAACAAAACAAAATATGCGAGTTTCATTTCTTCCAAAAAAACGGAGGTAACAATGAAACGATCTTGATTACTATTTACAATTTGAATTGGTCAACTACATATGAAACATCCATTAGACTAGTATTCTTAATTTGTGACCACACTACCAAAGTCAAATCAATCTAACATTTTGACCAATGAGTTCTTTGATACTATAGCCAATGTTAAGTTTGATCCAACTGTGAGGAGATGACATCTAGCTATACCCGAGGTCTGTTCTAGTTAGACAAGTTTCTGCAAAAAACCAATCTGATCATCCAAAAAACATCTTCTTTGTTGGATTCTTCGTCAAAGACAAATGCCATTGTTCTATCTGATCAGCAAAACATCATTAGAGGAGGCAACTACGTCGCCAATTTGTCGTCCACGCCCTCATCAAAGATTGGACCATAGCTGAAATCATTCCAGTCAACTCCTTCCTCCCCTAAATCAAAGATTAGGCCAGAATTAAAGTGCACCTGGTCATCGTCTTCCTTGAGGACTTCCTTATCAAATATTGAATGTGACACCCAACCTTTGAAAATTGGTGACACTTCGCCCTCCCATCTAATCTAAGTATGATTCGAAATTCTCTTTAAAGAGAATCTTGTCCTCCACTCTCAATCCTGACTCACTAGTGCTATGTGCATTGCATTTAGATGTGACTTGAGGTTTAACAATCTTCGTGAGCTACTCCATTAGGCATTGTAACTCTAGAGTTTGCAGTTGTAGTTCTCAAAAGGCTTATTTTGTGAGATAGTCACAATTATGAACATTTACTCTTCAAGAACCATAAGCAACCCTCAGATCTGTTCCTATGATCGAGCTCACCTGCACGATCACGATGATATAAGGATGGCATCATTTGGAGGTCAATTGGTCCTTGATCAGACATGAATACTAGTATGGACCACGTTTTACTATGTTTCGTGCACGCCGAACTAGAAATAAATTTTGCCTCCTAAGATGGCGTGAAGAAAAAGTACTTAAGCGATGGCAATGGAAAGATTTTGGATAAGAAATTTGAAACTTGCTCTAATACCACCAAGGTAAATGGAGAAATCCACACAAAACAAAAGGCAAAAATAGAGAAAATAAAGGAAAAATATATATTGATAAATGATGAGTGATGGGCTCTCCCAATTGGAGAGTACAATTAATAGTGGAAGGTGGAGACAAAGAAATAACGGCAAGACTCCTCAACCGGAAGTCGTCAGCATGGACTTCATGTCAGCATCGCGACATGGCTCCTACTTTGACTCCAAATCGAGGACAATCAAGTATAGGGAAAGAACAAGGAGCAAACCTTCAACCCAAATCTTCAATGGGGAGACAAACTCAACCTTAAAGGAGCACAACTCAACACTGAACAATCTTTTTTCTTCAAAGAGACAACGAAAACTTCTCTCCTTATGCACAAGGGTATATAAAGTGAACCCCAAAACCCTAGGCCAATCCTTACAATTGGATTACCCAACTTAATCCTCATCTTGAAATTAGTCATAGTTAGAAGTATGCAAGGAGTTCCCAGGCCCACTCCTATAACAATAGCTCAATAAACAAATTAACAAAGTGAATCCATGAGAGGATTTCTAATTTGAGCTTTATCAAGCAACTAAGATACATGAATGCACTCATGTCTTCTCGTCCTGTCAATTACAAACCTATGGGCCCTTGTATTTTTATTTCAATTGATCACTTCAACTATATTTTATTTGCTATCAAACTGTAACCAAAAATGAATCAAGCAAAGGATAATATGCATACCATTTGTCGTGTTTGGGGAGGTGCTTTCGCTTGTGTGGTTATTAACCTTGTGTCATTCAAGAAGATTGATAACTCAGCAACCTGACAAGAACAAAGGCTCTTATCCATCACATAGAAGACTAAATAATACACATGTCAGCAAATTTTTGCACTACTACACATATTGGTGCAAGAGATACAACCTGTGAAATGAAACCTTTGCTCTAATGGTTTGGAATTTAAAGATCTGGGAAGTTACCATCACAGAATGAAGTGGCTTTGCACTTCCAGGAATCCAAGGAAAGGTCCCATGGCCCCTATATGATGAGCAAGTCGAAATGCTCCGGTAACAAAGACCTGGAACTGATCACAGTGTCAAAACCAAATCAAACAAAAGAAACTCATATCGTAAATTCTTAATCCAACAAATATATCATTTCATTTCAAATATATGGATAAAAGACTGTAAAAAAAACATAAAAACTAAAGATTTCATGTCTCTCATCACAGCAATTTACCCTTCACATCAGAATTAGCGTAGCTTCTAGAGCTTCCAAACCTAAAGATTCAAACAACTTCAACTCAGGAAAATCGATTTAACAGTAAAAACAGAATCGCAGAAGATTGTGTAAGTAGTGGAAATAAAAATACAAATAATAAGATGCAAACACCTCAGCAAAAAGAACTGAACTTACAGAGATGAGATTTTCCGAATTTCAAGCGATCGATAGAAATGCCGAATCGTCTGTGATCGTCCGAAGGCCATTTGTGATTTCAGTTCCTACTAAAGAATCGATTTGAACTGGAAATTTTCATGAAACTTTTGATCTGAAATTTCTCTTCGATTGTGAAAAGTAGAGATCATAAAATAAATTAGGATCTATGATAGCCAGTAATGGAAGAGATTTGCATTTTCTTCTTCTGTGAAGACCATTGGTGAGACAATTGCTGAAACAGAGTAGCAAGAGTTTTTCAGGGTGACAAAGGGTTTTGTGCGAGGTGAAGGCCGAGGGTTTAATGGAGGAATTATTTGATGCAACACTGCTGTATACAGACGATTCATCTAACGAATAAGAGTGTGCCTCTCTCTTGAAAACTGTGTCCGGATCTGCACTTGATCGTGGGCCGGGCCGTCTCGGTGCAAGTTGAGGCCTAAGGCGAAAACTCCATATGAGGCATTTTAATATTTAATATATTAATATAGGATCGGGATCGGGGGACAACCATTTGGCGGACTCACTTAGAAGATGAATCAACGGCTGATTTTTGGTGAGGATGATCTCTATGGTGAGGAGATCATCCTCACGAATAATCAAATCATTCTGATATTCGTAGACTGGTTTAGAAGTTGAAGAACTATGGACCGTTTATTTTTACCGTGTAACTTGAAAACCGCATTTGATGGGGTTAGAAATTTCAGAATGGGCTGATTTTTTTTTTTTTTTTTTTTTTTTTTGAGGGGGGTTACCAAAAATCAGCCACTGATTCATCTTCTATGTGGGTCCGCCAAAATGGTTGTCCACCGATCGTGACCCATTAATATATGGTATTAATTAAAACTTTTAACTCTATATGGTAGAAAATCTTACTAAACAACTATTCATGATAATCAAAAGCTATTGAAAATTTTTTAGGCCAACAGGACTTCCATTGCAGTCCATGCAGAGGACTCTCGCCGCCCTACATAGATCATTTTTTGTGCCTAATGACTGCGTGGATGTTCATCCCACGTATTGGTGGATAAACACACTAAAAATCAGCTTGATTGAAAATTGATGATTTCTAGCCATTGGATTTACTACTCAAAAAGAATGCTTGAATCCAATGGCTAGAATCAAATCCTAAAAGGTACTAAAATCTATGGCTAGAGATGACCAATCAGGTTAATTTTTGGTTTGTATGTCCAACAAGGGGTGGGCTAAACATCCATGCGGTTAGTGAACTGGGCCTTCTCTCACGTGGGCTGGGGGCCTTCTCTCACCTAGGGCCTAAGGCGACCGCCTTACTGGCCTTATGGGTGAGTTGGCCCTGATCATGGGGTGACGAGGGTACCTATCAAATTGTCAGGTTCATGATGCTGCTGATTACGCACCTGCACAATGTATTATCAATAGGGCATGAAATGGGTTGAATCGGATCCGGGTAGATCAGATATGGATCTGACTTTATGCACTTCAATCCAAATCTGGATCTGGATCTGGATCCAGATCCAGTTCTTTAAATGGTATTGACCCTGAGGTATGGAACAAGGTGTGGATATTAAACATTCCTTTCAGAGCACAGGTGTTTATTTGGCGAGCCCTAACACTACGAGTAAGAGAAAACCTTTGCTCACACGTGTGTGAGCAAAGCCAATCACACATAACAATATGAGCCACAGGGCACACTCTTAGAGGACGATGACCGTATGGATGTTTGGCTAGTCCCCGGTGGACTTGTAAACCAAAAATTAGCTTGATTAGTGATTTCTAAGCGTTGGCTTGGAGTCATTCACATGGGTTGCTTTTAACTGTAGAATTTAGAGCATTATTGACCATTATTTGGAGTACTAGATCCAAAGGTCTCACACAACTAATCAGGCTGATTTTTGGATTTCAGGTCCAACGAGGGACTGGTCAAACATCCGTATGGTCATCGTCCTCTAAGAGTGTGCCATGTGGCATTGGCTTTGCTCACACACAGGTGTGAGCGAAGGTTTACTCCTACGAGTAAAACTTGCCTGACCACCCTTGGTCTGGTAGCTACTTGACAGTAGGTGCACTTCTCGGCATGGGGATTTCGTACGGGTGAAACAGCGAGGAGTGCTCGGCACGTACGCCGAGATCTTTTTACTTTTGTATTAGAAAAATCAAAATATAAATCTTAAAAAACTCACTTGGGAATGTGTTTGGTGAGGCTGTGTTTGTCAGTCTATATGAAATCCATGTGTCGAGCATTGAACCTATCGTCAGGTAGCTACCAGACCAAGGGTGGTCAGGCAAGTTTTACACTTCTACTAGTATTCTACCAACTAAAGTCTCACTGCATTCTAGAATTCAAGCAGTTGATGCCATATGTCCTAGATGCCAACATTTTTCGGAGACAACCTTCCATGCGCTTTTCCAGTCTCCTCCGCTAAGATTTGATTTGCATATCTCTCTCTCTCTCTCACTCTCAAGTGTGAGGACCAGACCAATCAATTTATGAGTGAAAGGTTTATTAATATTTTGAAGAACACGGATCCTAAGTCTTCGGAGGATTGTTATATTAGGGACTATATTTGCGTCCTCTTATGGCGTCTATGGCTTCTCAGAATTGAAATGGTCCACAATGATAGGAAACGTAATCCTCTGGACAGGGCCTTCTCGATACAAGTTGAGGCCTTAAAGCAAAAACTCTATATAAGGCCTTTTTAATATTAAATATATTAATATATATGGGATTAATTAAAATATTAAACTCTCTATCCTATAGGGAATCTTTATATAAAAATATTTCTTGATAATAAAAAACTATTGAAAAAATTTAGATACAGAGGATTACCGTTGCAGTTGATGCAGAGGACTCTCGTGGTCCTGTGGTCCTGCGTAGATCATTTTTTGGGCCCAATGACTGCTTGGATGTTCAGCCCACCTATTGGTGGATAAACAACTAAAAACCAGCTTGATCGATGATTTCTAGCCATTGGATTTACTACCCAAAAAATATGCTTGAATCCAACGGCTAGAATCATGTCCTAAAAAGTACTAAAATCTATGGCTAGAGATAATCAATCAGGTTGATTTTTGGTTTGTATATCCCATAAGGGGTGGGCTAAAAATCCATGTGATTAGTAGGATCTGGGTTGGGGGCCTTCTCCCACCAAGGGGCTCTTTGAATCTTCTTATTTTTTTTATTTTTTATAGAAATCGAGGATCAACCACAAAGAAGAGAAAAACAATCATAGGCACAATAATGCAAATTTAAGCAGTTAAACACTGAGGGCTACATTCGCAGGCTACGATGGTTGAGAGCTTCCACTATACAAAATAAGCCTAAAACAATGACTTACATATGGGTCGCAAACCCTAGTCCCAAAAAAAAAAAAAAACACCCAATATAAAAGGGATAGGATATTGGCACCCACCCTTTCACTCAGTATACCCACTTAAAAAAAATTACAAATGCATCCCTTGTTTCTGACTCACGGCACCCACCAAAACAAAACAACAAAAAGAAAGGAGATAAAAAACCAGAACAAGAAGAAGAGGAGGTGGCCGCGGTGTAAGTTCTCCTCTTCTTCTCTGCTGGAGGGTTATGGTTTTGTTGGGTGTGTGTCAAGTGACTTATGTGTAGAGAGAGTTAGGTAGGTTTTTTAGGTGGGTTTACTGAGTTAGTGGGTGTGCTGAGCTAAATCATGGGTGCCAACAACACGTCCCTATAAAAAAACATGCAATTTTCACAAATGAATATTACCCAAAAATTCGTGGTGAACGTGGTCATCAAGCCAAGTCGAACTAACAAGCTAAAATGCTAAATTAATTAAGGAACAAATAAGGAAAAAAAAGGTGCAAAATATTAGTGATGGGAAAATTTTAACCATCCATTTTACTTCTTATAGTGTAGCAACCAAAGCAAATAGGAAAATAATTGATGTGGAGGAATCACAGATTCAAATGGATCATTCAAGCTTATTCATCTCGCTTAACTTTGTTAATAAACGGAAAATATAACTTCTCTTATTCCTGCCTTTTTTCTACAAAAAAGGAGAGAAGAAAGAGAAAAATGAAATTCTCATAACTTCCAAGGACTATTTTGAGTAAGGTTAGCTTATCCTGACTTTTCCTGGTTGGTTGTAGAAGCAATATCCTTGAGCTTTTCCTTCAGTTCCCCGGACTGCAAAGGACGGATAATAGAATTAGAGCAATGTAACACAAGCTAAACAAGAACACTATATTCCATACAATTGCCTACCTGGTGCATATTGAGAATAATATCTGATCCTCCAATAAACTCCCCTTTAATAAATATTTGAGGAAATGTAGGCCAGTTGCTGCACAAATAGATTTCCATAACATGGGATTAAATGAACAAACATAGCATCCATATTGTTTTGCTCAATGGTTTGAAGTACTTGATGGCTCTTAAATGTATATTGACACTACAAGCACTGGCAAAAACAAATTCCTGCAGAAACACAACCAACTTACCTGAAGGATTTTACAGCATTCTTCAGCTCAGGGTTTTCCAAAATGTTTCTGGCACTCAAAGGAACATCTGCAGGCAACATCCATTGCAAGGATACCATAAACTTTGATGAAATACCAATGCACTTAACTACTAATATAACCAATTCAAGTTGTCAAAATGCTGCCAAGAAACCTCTCAGGAAACAACTAGATATGCCACTATAATCCACATTTTCCTATCTTTTTCTTATATTTCTGTGTGGTCAATTTTTTACAGAACTCACGTGGATGATGACCACGATGAATTCACTTGTGTAGTCCCATGCATACTTAATATCGTATCAGGTGAATGTATTAATGTATAGGGAACTAAGGTGGCTAACTCATCTTGCGAAACTGATATTTTAGTCCTTGCTGTCAGGACCCATGGTGTATACCTACTATAACTGAAAAGACATTTTGGATGGAAGCTTGAACACTACATAACCTTTTAGAAGGCAATCAGGCCATTTGGCATTTCAACTCCCAAACGCAAGGTTAGGTCAGTTGAAAAACAAGACGTCTCAACTGAGACGGTACGAGACAAATGGAGACAATCTGAGGCAAGATGTCTCAGCCAAGACATTCCGAGATGGAATGGTACTTTGAAACATGATCGAGATAACTAGGTTATGTGGTTTAAGCTCTGTATGAGGAACTAAGAAAGGTATCATCACGACCAGGTCTCGGAGCTCCCACTGCTTGCGATATTTTCTCTTCATCCGGGTCCACTCGAAAAGAACGAAGGTGAGTAAGCACTATGTTAAGTAGTGTTTCACCTTGGATTATCCCAAGGTTTGTTTTTCAGACCATGTAACACTATACCCCTCTGGAAACACTTGCTATATCTTCAATATAGTTTTTCAGTGAACTTGATAGCTGAGAAAAAGAAGCTCAGGACATGATAGAGCATGTGGATACTTACTGTATTCATTCAACACTCTCACTGCCAGAGAGCTGAATCCGCATTGAGGAAAATCGGGAACCCCTTTCATATAAATCATCACGGGGTTTTCCTTGACATCCTATACACCAGAAGCCAAGCACAGTCTATAAGTGAGGAACCTCCAGAACAAGGAGTTTTTCTCGCTAATACTTAACTGAGAACATAACATGGAAAAATTACTTTCCTTTAGCAGATGACAAACACATACCTGCTCAACAACATCATTCGTAGAAAGACCAGAACCTGCAAGCTTGCTAGTGGCTCTGAAATCTTCATGTGTGTCAGGATCACTGGTCGTTGAGTATCTCATGCCATTAAAGTAAAGGGAACCCGACACCTACTCTCACAAATTTAAATCAGACGGAGAACAAAGATCATCTCTCTGGTTAAAGGTGTTAAGCACTGATCAAAAGAAATCAAATAACAAGAAAGTGGCAATTGTGCCCACAGACCTGGGATCGAGTCTTTGGGGGGTAATTCCCAAAGACCTGGGTTCGGTCCCGTTCTTACCTGGGGAGGGGGAGAATGGGGGAGGGGGGGAATGATAAATGTTTACCTATCAAAGAAAAAAAAAGTGGCAATAATAACTATAACAACAGAACAATATGAAGTCCAACGTCAAATCGGAATATCTTAGTGAATTAAATTCACAAAAGCTCTCATCTTTTGCAATTTCCAGTCAGATCTTCGTACAGTCAATCTATAGGCATTTAAGGATGCATGAATAGGCCTCATAAGAAACCTTAATCTTGCTCAATTTAAAGCAACTCCTATTCGTTGAAGAAATAAGCACTTGCTGGCCTAATATATTTCCCACCCATTTTTCGGACTTAATATTGCCTACTTTAATCATTTTAGCAGCTTTCCAACCTTTTATTGCCCTTGATATTTCTTGCTTCAGCCAAAGCCTAGCAATTTATGGTGTAGTTACCGAGGGGGGAAGGCAGGAAACTTGTTTGTGGAACATCAAAAGATATAATCCATGAGAGCATTAACTAATTAATAAGAAAGAATCTTACACTTTCACAAGTCTAAGATACATACAGATGATATAGTTGTATTTTAATCTCAGTGCAAGATTCAGGACAAGAGAAAACAACAATAAAGGAAAGCATCCAACAAAATCATTTATAATAGTGTTAAGTGTTTTGTTATTAGGGGTATTATGATCTTTTTACATCATGTTATGTACTTAAGTGATATATATAGATATGGCCGAACTAGCTAAGTTCGACTTTCTTTAGTTTCTCTCCTCTTTTCTCTTCTTCTTTTCTCTACTTCACATTCTTCTCTAAATTTACATGGTATCAGAGCAACTCTAATATGTAAACAGTACCTTGAATAGTATTGTAGCTCTAATCTCATTTTGTTTTCTTATTTTTCCTTGGTTCTCTCTTGGAAGATCAAGTTGAGGTGATTCAACCAAGGGTTTTTGATCTCTAAAGGTATTGCAGGCTAGGATTTTGATCTAAGGCCTATGCCAACTAGGGTTTTAGTTTATGGAGTGCTGCAAGCTAGGTTTGTGTTCTAAGGCTACCACAACATATATAAAAGCTGACACAAGCCATGGAGTAAGGTATTGTTGTTGAATTATGGTGGTGCATCCCTTGAAGTGGTGATATGTTGTGTTCTTGATGTCGAAGTCCTTAGAGTGATGATTTCTTATTGGGTTTTTTATATTACAGCCTCTGAACTGGTGATTTGATGCTTCCGCAAGGTTAGTGTAACATTCATTTTGGTTAAATTCATCTTCAACATAGTTGGTTGAGTTGTTTGATTTTGATGGCCACTTCTAGTGATGTTAAATCTCTATTTGGGATATGTCAGATGGCTTGGAGCCAAGATTAACTCTATTAAATTATATGATACAAATTCTGTTATGGTCGTAATTGATTAAAGTTTTTTGTGTGCAAAGAAGAAACTGAAGTATATTGTTGATGATCCTCCATTTGAAGGTGACAGTGGGTAGGATGATTAGTTTAATGAAAATTTCCTAGCGATGACCTAACTATGGAATAGTATGGAACAATCTATATGCACATATGTGATGTTCTTGGACGCTGCTAAACGGGTTTGGGATGCAATAAGGAAATGTATTCACAGACCGAAATGTGTCTAGAATTTATCAATTGTTCAGAACAATGTTTAGTATGAAACAAGGTGACAAATCTCTTAGTGAGTACTATAGTGAATTTCGGGGCGCGTCTGGGAAGATTAACAGATGTATCAACCTCTCACTACTGATATAGAGGTGAGGAAAAATCTGGCCTTCCCGAGAACAATACCTGTAGAAGGAGGTCACCGAAAACGTATCTTTGGGATCCCACTTCCATACTTTCCTATCCTTCTCCAAGCACAAAACAGGATTCTCACCTACCTGAAAGAGGAGGGATGTGAGACAATCCAACTCCCAATCATTGAAATTTCTATGGAAGCCAAAATTCCAAGATACCAACCCTCCGCTACTCTCTACACACTCTTGAATAGTAGCCCCTTGCCGATCAGATAAACAATATAGAGTTGGGAAAGAGATTTGGAGCGTCTCATCCCCACACCATAGGTCCTCCCAGAACCTTACTCTGTCCCCACGACCCACCTTGAAAGAGATACTCCTTCCAAATTTCTCTCGAGAGCAAGTAATACCCCTCCACATACTAACACCATAAGAAGAGACTACCAACCCAGCCTAACAAACATTTGCCATACTTGCTACCAATCACATTGCGCCATAAGCTTTGCTCTTCCTCCCCAAACCTCTACAACCATTTCCCAAGGAGAGACACATTCATTTCTCTAAGATTACGGAAACCCAAGCCACCCACCTCTTTAGGCCTGCATATCTTGCCCCAATCCACCAAATGAAACTTATGAGTGTCCCCCTTCCCATACCACAAGAAATCTCTCATAATTTTCTCCATTCTATTGGCAACGCTAGTCGAAATAAAGAATAGAGAAAGAAAGTGAATGGGAACAAAAAATTACATCCAATGTAGAATCAAAGTACGGGGCTATGACTCATACTGCATGTGAGATGATGTGGGTGAAATCTCTTTTTCAAGAGATGGGTTTTGAGATTCCTACCCTATGCAGTTGCATTACGATAATCGGACTAATATCATTATTGCTAGTGACCCAATTTTTCATGAGAAAACTAAACATATAAAAGTTGACTGCCACTTTGTCAGGAGTAAGACAATTGCTACTTTGTCTATTAAATCAACCGATCAACTTGGTGATTTGTTTACTAAGGCATTAGGCCGAAGTCCGTTTTCTCTATGTAACAAGCTGGCATGCGTGATCTTTATGCTCTAGCTTGAGGGGGAGTGTTAGAATGTGATTTATTCATAGGGATATTGTGGTCTCTTTTACATTATGTTTATGTACTTCAGTGGTATATATACACAGATGAGGAGGCTGAACCAACTAAGTTTGACTCTCTCTACTATCTCTCCTCTCTTCTCTCTACTTCTCCATCTTTACAAATAGGAAATATATAAATGATTAATTGTAACTTATCAAAAAGAAAAAAAAAATTATAACTTGTAAGTATCTTTATCAGTTTATTTTAGGGATTTTCTTTTTGAGCAAATGTGCTTAGCTCTTAAGGTAGTTTCTTAAGAATGCCATATATTTGGATTAAAAATGTCATTCTTTGGAGCTTTAGGATACATGGCTCTTAAGAATGCCCATTCTATTCAAGTGAACAAATACGAGTCCTTGAAATGTTTCTCTTTAAGTTGAACACTAGGGTGGTGTTGGCAAGGAGGTTGCCCCCCCAATGCAATGTTTTTGAATTTCTTTGAATACTGTGTTCTTTCATTTATAGGTTCAGTTTCTTAATTGTGTTCTTGCATTGGTTTTATATTTTCACTTTAAAATTTCCTAAAGGAAGTATGAACTATAGACAATATTTATGTGAAAGTGATTTTCTGAATTTCTATATTTGGGACTTGATTCTTAGTGGATTGTTTCAACACGGTTGTATTCAATAGCTAATTATAGAAACTTATATATATTATGAAATGGTAAATACACTCAGTCAATGTCCTTGACCTTACCGTGGTTCTCAAAGAATGAGTAGCTGAGAGGCCTGCAATGCCCTTGAACAGTATACTGGATAATGACCTAGCCATGATCATAGAAATGGAAACCAAAGTGCCTCAGTGTTTCAATTACGATAGGCTCGTTCTAATACATATAGGTTCTTTCAGCTGCACAAAGTAACAAACAAGGCGTCAGTTTTGAACTCATACAATTTACAAAAGAAATCAATTTTCAAGGCAAAACAACCAAAAACCACTCAAATGACATGATTATCCTCCCAACCACAGGGGAATACCCTTAAATTTAGGTACGGTAAGATGTGCCTGTAAAAAGGGAAAGACAAAGCAACATGTGTCCTCTACAATAAAGAAAGAACATTAATGAGAATCATGAACGCAGTAACAACTTGATGAACTATAAATAGAAAGTATAAATAAAACTCAAGTGGATTACAGAAACAAGTTTAAGAACACAGATAAAAAAAGAGGAACCAAACTATTCTAGGACAGGAAATATAAACCTTATTTTCAAATGTCCAGATCTGTATCTTCAAGAGGATTTTGTTAGGGAGGTTGAGGAGTGTATCTCTCCTAAAGTGTCTTGAAGAAGCAGCTTACACTCCCAATTCCTATCGATAAGAAGACTCTCAGTTTGGGAATCGGATACGAAAGGTGTCTCTCAGTGAAATCTTTATATGAAATTTAGGTGGGTATTTCCAGAAGAGATCATCGATTGAGTTTATTTGGGAAATCTAGTTCCTCTTAGAGTGGAGGTGGTCTGCATGGATGCTTGCCTTAGACAAAATCTTAATATTTGACCATGTTATCAATCATAAGGATGTTGATCCCAAATATATGCATTATACATAAGGAGCATGTGGAGAATGCCAACCACTTATTCATCCATTTGTGATTCTGCTTGGACAATGAAGAGCTTTTTTCTCTCTTTGTTCAGCTTCCGTGGTCAACTAGAAATTTGAGGAAGTGTGTTCTCCATTTGGTCTAGTGGTCCTAGCTATAGAGGCAAGCTTCTTTGAAGGATGCTCCCCTATGCCTTTTGTTGGGGTGTTCGAAAATAACAAAATAGAAGAATATTTAAAGACTGTAGTCGTTCAACCTTCAACTCTAGAGATTCGCAACTCCATTCAGAAGCTCTTGGTTGAGTGATTCGATATTTTAAAAAAGTTTGGTAGAGTTTGGTGATATCAAGGCTGAGGATCTTGCTAAAAAGTGGCAGTTTATCACTTGTGGTGGCAACATAGACCCTTGCCCTGTGGGTCAATCCTTGTACTAGACTCACATTGTATATAACTAAAGAAACATAGTACTCAAAGAAATTGAAATACAAAAGCGCCGATTCAAGGGAAAAATTCCTTCCCAATTCCAACGTACAACCTCCTTAGAGAACAAGAGAAATAGCTAAAGGACCACACCCCAAAACAGACAATGAATAGGTATTCTGAAGATCCATCTAACCTAAAACCCCAAAGAATACGAAAGCATACTAAGAGCTAAGCTCAATTGCTTATATAACTCTAACAGCTACTTTTCAATCTTAATAGGAAATCCTTGAAATAAATAACTGAAGATAAAAGTTACATTTTTTTTCCGTTCTTTGATAAGTTACAATAACATATCAACGATTTACTATTATGAAATGATTTTGATTAAATGCGTTCCCTTACTCCTTGGTAAATCCACTGCCCGTCCACCCAAAATGCCAACTAGATCATGTTGAGCACACCAAGGTCCCTTTGCCACTCCAACCTCCTCCAGTTACACTAATGCTCAGGGTCCAACTCTTGTGGCTGCATGAAAGGGTGATCAAGCCTCGCATGCTTCAAGAATTAGCTAGCAGGATTCACCCACCCATTGACTTGCCACAGAAGAAGGGGCACACGAGGTTCAGTTGCAACTGGCTCTCACAAGGCGCAGGGAGTGCAGGCAAGGCGCCTTCTCATTTTTCTCTTCTTGTAGGTACCCCCACGTTGCTTTTGAGGTCATCGAGTGGGGAAATGAGCTTGAGTGAGAAGTTTATTCTTGTGATGGTGGCAGCCCTTCTCATGGGAGGAACATAGTACAGAATTACGTCCTCCACAAGTTCCCAGATGTCTTGGATGTAGACCGCATGGCATAACAAGAGCTGCAAGGATAAGTGAGGCCCTAGACCTGTCACATGACAAAGGATGACCTCTGATTTGTTGGGTCCTCCCTGAAACTGTTCTTGAGACTATACATAGTTGGACGTTATTGTGTTTTCCTCCATGCGGTCGGAGACTTTGGTGCCTTCTTCCCTTTGCAATTTGGTGGGGTCTTTGGAAGGAGAGGAATTGTAGGGTCTTCAAGGGGAAGGAAGTTTCTAGTTTTGACACTATCTTATCTAGCAAGGCTCTTATCTTCCTATGGTCTAAGCTGTACAAAGAATGCAAGGGGCTGTCCTTTGAGGACTTGGTCTTTAGATGGGAGTCTATCATGGGAAGGGGCAACTAAGGGCATCTTGTTTTGTTTTGCTTTTTGGAGGTCACCTTGATCTCCAGCTCCATATCGATTCTAGTCTTATTTCTTCCTTAATACCATTTTACCTTATAAAAAAAAAAAGATATCAAGCGTTAAAAAAAATTATTTTTTCAAAAAAATTCAGTCACCCTAAGATGGAAGAAACTAGACCCATTGCTGGAAGTTGCATTAAAGGTCTTCATACTATAAACATATGCATGTATTGAAGAGAGAAAACCTTCAGAAGCTTAGCTGAAAAACAAAACTACCATGAGAAACTAACCCCAGCGTTATCCAATTGAAGCAAAGATAAATATATCCAAAGAACTAAATCTTTATTACACCAAATTAAAAAGAAGTCATTTTCTCAACAATCATACAACTTATCTTCATAGAAACATTTCTAACACAGATAAGCATAGAACTAGTAGGCAAATAGTTTTTAAAAGTCTATAATGTCATTTTCAACAATCCCTTGTTCGAAGTTCAATGGATGAATTGCTAAGCCTTCACCGCAGCTACTTGCATGACCTTTTTTCTCCCTTCCGAGCAATCATCTTAGGCCATGGGTTTTTGAAATCGAACCGCAGAAGTTGATGATAAAGTCAACCCTCGTGGAATTTGAGTAATCACTGACTAGATGGCTTCCAAATAACACTTAAACCTAAAAAGAACCATTTCAATATTTCTTCAATTTTCTTTTTAGGATTCTTCTCCACGCTTTAGGATCAAGAGTATGTGCATACTACAACTAATCAATATCTTTTTTTATCACTTCCGACTAATCAATATCTTAAAAGATAAAACTGGCTAATTTGAAGCATACTGCAACTATAGGATTGCATCAACTTTTCCATAGCGCGAGCAAGGCAAGCATCTGATGACTGCATTAACACAAAAATCCCTCTTGTCGGCCAATTTTCTTTGCCAGAACATCCCTCTGATCCTTCTTTGATATTTTGTTTACTCATATGCCATCAGTGTTAAACCTTCATCCATGTGATTCCTTCACAAACATGCATGTTACCAACCAAACTTTCCTGCCAATGTTGAAATACTACCATGTAAAAGCTGCTTTGAAGTGAGAGCCAATGATGTAGGCAATGCAAGGAAACCATTTCTCATAATTGTTTGAATTGTGCGACTACTAGATGAGTTGGATTAGTGTGGCCTCTTGTCCAGCCAAAAGGGGAACACATTCCATGCAATATCTCTGATTGCGTGTGCTCATCATCTATCTAACACAGTAGACCTCATTTTCGAGTCATCCTCCGATCTTAATATATCGTTCTCCCATATTCTAAGGAGTAGTAATGAGATTACCCACTCATGGCTAGTCGTGGCCGTCTTGATGCAAGTCGATGCAAGTTGAGGCCTAAGGCAAAAACTTCATATCTTCATATGAGGCCTCTTTTATATTTAATATTTTAATATATATATAATTAAAATTTTTAACTCTCTATATAGTAGTTAATCTTATTTGACAACTTTTCATGAAACTCTCGTGGCTCTACATAGATCATTTTTTTGGGCCCAATGAATGCGTGGATGTTCAGCCCTTCTATTGGTGGATAGACACACTAAAAATCAGATTGATTGATGATTTCTACCATTGGATTTACTACTCAAAAAACATGTTTGAATCCAATGGTTAGAATCAATCCTAAAAAGTACTAAAATCTATGCCTATAGATAACAAATCAGGTTAATTTTTGGTTTGTATATCCAACACCGGGTGGGCTAAACATCCATGTGGATAGTGGGCTGGGGGCCTTCTCTCACTTGGGGCCTAAGGTGACCGCCATATTGGCCTTATGGTAGAGACGGCCTTGTGGCTAGTCAAGGAGTCAACAGCTACAATCTTTGTATGTTGGGAAATTCATGCCCTAAGTGCAACCTCTTTATTTTGTGAATTTTGTTTAGATGCCAAAAAATAAAAATAAAAATAAGGATTGCCTTTCAGGAGCCAAAATTCCACCCAATAGCTGTAAAGAATGGCACAAAATGATCATTATAGTTTTGATCATCCTGGGCACCTCAGCCAATATGCGCAAATAATCACAGTAATGCCTCTCAAAACACTCTCAAGCTAACAGAATAAAATAAAAGATAGCTATGACCCAAATACCTAAACACCATGTAAAGGCCAAGTAACCAAAGATTTTTACTAGCTACAGTGTCTACATATTTTCTTAAATTCAAAGTAACTGATCCAGAAGTTGTCTCTCTACATTCTGCAACATCATAGTAAGAAAACAATTGGTTGATTATGATTTACTTCCAAATAGAAGACACTCAATAATTCACTTTAAAAATCAGAGAAACAGATCTTTTTTTTATTCTAAATTTCTAACACAACATAAGTCGACGGCAACATTCCATGTCAGATCAAACCCCCTAACAAGAAACGCAAATCCACCTATGTATCTTGCATTAAACATCTATTCCAAACCCTAATAATCATATATATTATCTTCTTTAGTCTTTACAGTACTCATTACTCAAACACTTTACAGTAATCAAACATGAAAGCCCTAATAATTCGTAAGAAACAGGACTATCGGAGCTAAAAACATGCCAGAAAATCAAGAAATTATTGTAGAGAGATTTACCAGAGCTTGCAATATTGGTGAATGAGCAATTCGATCTGTTGGGTTTCTCAGAAAATCAAACTTTAACGGACTCCGTTAGGCGTTTGGGGAGAGAGCTGAACAGCTGAAATGGAAGCCTTTTACAGGGGCTACACGGGCGGAATTTATACACGTGGGGGTGAGTGGACTATCCGGAGCGTCCAACTTGGGAGAAATTTTTTGAAGCAGCAGATTATTACGCAGCGAAGCAGTGGCCAATCAATTGGCGTCGAATAAAATTCGCTGAGTCCACAATGTGAGCCAAGTGGCTCATTCTTAGAGGACACTGATCGTATGGATGTTTGGCCAATCCCTAGGTGGACCTACAAACAAAAAATCAACGTGATTAGTGATTTCTAGGTGTTGGATTGGAGTTGTTTTCGTGGGTAGATTTTAACCGTGGGAAACTGAGCATTATTGACCATTATTTGGGGTACAAAGATCCAAAGGTTTAAAATCACTAATCAAGCTGATTTTGATTTGTTGGTCCACCTAGGGATGGACAAAACATCAATACGGTCAGATTCATCTAAGAGTATGCCAAGTGGCTCATATTGTGGGCTATCAGTGGCTTTCGCTAACCCTCAGTGTTAGCAAAGTTTTACTCGGTCAAGTCCATCTTTGCTAAGTCCATTTCTTGAACTGCAACTTCAGTCGGCTCAACCTAACTTGGGGTCGGACAACTCGGACTTGGGTTAGCTTAAACAGAGCTAGGATCTGAAAAGTTGAACCTGATCAACAGTCGAGTCAGGCTACTCGGCCCAACCCTAGCCAGTCCGCCTTGAACAACTTAACATACTTCATTTTTTAAGCACTTTCCCCTCGCAAATGCTAACATCTAGATCCAAACAGCAATACTAGTTTCTACACACAAAACAATACTTCTTCAGTATGGTTTGCTAACAACTGTAAAGCTCTTTTCTAGTGCTTCAGAAAAAGCATTCCTAAACAAAGGCCTTTAGGCCCACCCAACAAGTTGGGGTTGGGCTAAGAATCTTAGGCCTAAGCTTGAGATAGGCTTGGGTTGAGTGCCTTGAAGCTCAGGTTGGCCTCAGGCTGACTCCCAGTCCGCCCAAGTTGCACCCTTTCAATTACAAACGTCTCTGTCATGAATAGCTCACAAACGTCCATATGTGAGCTACGTGGCACACTCTTAGAGACCAATGACCCTACACACTCTTAGAGACCAATGCCCTAGGGATGTTAGGCCCATCCCCAGTTGGACCTACAAACTACAAATCAGTCTCCTTGGTGAGTTCTAACCATTGGTTTTTGGTCTCTTTCATGGGTTGATTTTCAACCGTGGGATTTGAGTATTAATTGAGCACTCGATCAAATAGCTAGAAATTGCCAATCCGACTAATTTTTTGTCTGTAGGTTCACCTAGGGATGGACCAAACGTCCAGCCTCTAAGAGCATGCTATGTATGTTCGTGACCAAAACCAGACTCATTTTTCCTTAAAAAAGAGTCTTTGAGCAAAAATGCTCAACAAGTCTGTATGAGCCACTTGGTATTCGAAACCACTGACTGTATGGATGTTTAGCACATCCATAAGTGGACCTACGTACAGATCAAAAATCAGCATGGTTTGTGAGTTCTAGCCATTAGATCTCATCATCATCATCTTAAGCCTTTTCTCAATGATATGGGGTCAATTGCATGAATCTCGTTCCTCCATTCAATCATGTCTAAAGCCATCTCTTCCATTAAGTCATTGGATCTGAGCACTCCAAATAAATCTAAAATCAACCCATAAAAAAACTCTAAACCAATGGCTAGAAAACACAAATTGACCTAATTTTTGGTCTATACGTCCACTCCCAGTCATTTTCTGAGAAAATGGACTCAAGGTTAGCCACATGGATGGTGCCCTAGTCTATGTCATGCCTATACCTGCTAAAAAAATTCTTTCAAGCCTCTTGACGGCATGGATGTTTGGCCTTACATCTTGGCAGATCTACCAACAAAAAATCAACTTGATTGACGATTTCTTGTTGTAGATTTGTGTACCCAAAAAATGCTCGAATCCAACTTCAAGAATCGTCCCCACAAAAAATGCTCCAATTCAATTGCTAGAAGTTTTGGTATGTAGATCTACAAGGTGGGCCAAACATCCATGTGGTCAATAAGCCCAAAAGAGTGCCACGTGGCACTCTACAAATCGAACAATTTTAACATCAAAAATTTTCCCCCAACCATTGTGTATTGTAATTCCCCCAACTAACACTAAGCATGCTTATCATTAAAAAGGAAAAATTAGAAAGTGAATTGATGGTAGCCATCTCTACTGCTCAACTAATGTTGGTTTTGCCACTTTTTTGACCCCCATTTTTGACACCCATTTTGGCCTACCAACATAGAAGTCCCAACAAAAAATCAGCTCATTCTGAAATTTCTAACCCCATAAAATGCGGTTTTCAAGTTACATGGTAAAAATCGATGGTCCATAATTCTTCAGCTTCTAAACCAGTCTATGAATCCAGCTTCTAAACCACTACTTATATATATCCCCAAGGGATCTTTGGTATTTTCATTAGTATAATCATTACAAAATTTTTAGAACTCTCCGTAGATCTAGAGTTGCCACAATTTTTAAATTTACCCCTCTAAAGTTTAATCATTACAAAGTTTTCAAAAGCTTCATTTGAATTGCAACAAGTTTCAAAACTAGTCTCCAACTCTAAAAATATTAAACCTTCTACCAGCATTTTAAGTAGTTCGTTGTAACATTATAATAGACTCTTAGTGTTACCAGGTCACATCTAAGTCAAATAAACGGTCGTATTATTATTTTATTATTTTTTCAAGATAACCTCAATAACGTTATAATAACATTTTTATCTACTAGTAGATTTGGGTAAGCATCAAATAAGCTAAAAGTCACACTACACCGAAAAGGTCGAATTGCAACGGGCATTATTTATATCTTACAACGGTTATGAGCCGTTGTAAACATTTATGAAAAGCTTATTTTTCAAGTTTTAAGCCAATTTTTCTGAGTTAAGCAGAGGCAATTGAAATTTGGCTTATTGCTTAAAGCTTATGCGGGGAGCACTCTCTAATACTTAAGTGAAACTCTTTAAATACACAAATGCCCTTTTTAAACCATGTGTTCCACAATTACCCTTTAGATTTCAAATTTTCAAAGCATTCCTCCATAATCTTTCAAAATTACTCCTAAGTTTTGCCAAAATTTTAAAATTTTGCCATTTTTTCAAAGACGTCCTTATAAAATTTTATAAAAGTTGATAAAATAGGGGAAATTGAATTACTTTCTTCTGCACATTTTCCACCAACGTCGACGATCACTACAAGTTCGAGCATGTCATTTTGTACCAGAAAAAAATAGAGTTTTTGAAAGTTTTTTTTTCATGCGGAACAATGACGATACGTTCATTGCACGGTATAAATGTGGAGCTTGGCACTTTGGTGTAAAATGGGCAAGGGTTATCTCGACGGCCCATTTAGAATTGTAGAACAGGCTACTTTTTCAACATGTCGCGGGCCCAAAGGGTCCACATGTTCCACTGCTTCATAACTCTTCCATGTGGCCTGGTTGAGACCAATAGCCCTCCACCACATGGCAAGATATTTTTCCATCAACTCGATGGGTCCTGCTGCTCTCTTAAATGTACTCAATATGCACGCTACTCTGTTTATTTATAGACCATGTTTTGGAGTCGCGTTCTTGTGGTTGTGGACTCATGCAAGTTAGCAATCGCTTGCCTCCAAATGAGTGCGAACCAAACACCCCCTAAGCCCATGTTTGTTTATTGAGAAATCGAAGCATGAACTACCTAGTTGTGCAACTCTGGGCATGTTGGCGTGTTCGATTTTCCAAGTTACACGAGTAGGCATGTTGCATGGGAACTCAAAGTTGCGCCCTCTTTAGAAATTATTCTCTCTCCCCCTCCCTTTGAGAATCGAATTATTATGCCGTCATTCAACATTGAGTTCTCACGAAGATGATTCGGTTTATATTAGTGCTCTTTTCCCATGCTAAACACAACCTTTGGATCTTTGCACCCAAATAACGCTCAATAAGTCTCAAATTCCTCCGGTTAAAATCAACCCATGAAAATAACTTCAATTCAACACTTAGAAATCACTGATCGGGTTTATTTTTTGTTTGTAGGTCTACCTAGTGATTGGCCAAACATCCATACAGTCAGCATACACTAAGAGTGTGCCACGTGGCTCGTATTGTGGGCTGTGATCGGCTTCGCTCACAGCATGGTACGTGTGAGCAAAGGTTTACTCCTGTCCGCCTTATGTGGAGGTGACTCAGGTTGTGTTTGGTAGTGCATCTTCAACTGAAGACGTGCGTCTTAAAAGTCTACATCTTCAAGGTGTATACCTTTAAAGGTCAAGATCGACGTTTGGTTCTACAAACCAGAATAGGCACCACATAAGAACAAAGGATGATAAATCATGTGGGCCCAACATAACTAGAGTGGGCCACGCATAATAACTAGAGTTGATATATTATGTGGGGCCCACATGTTAACGGGAACGATAAATCATGTGGGCCCCACATATGAAAGGAAGTTGATGGATCATATGTGGGTCCCACAATAATAGAGGTGTGTTGATAGATCATACATATGATATATGTCAAGCGGGCCATACATTAGGTGGGCTAAGCCCGTTGGGGGTGGAGGGTGAACCTTGAAGGCACACATTGGTGCGTCTTTGAAAACTCGAGGGGGGAGGTGAACATCCAAAGATTCACTTTCGCGCCTCTTCCAAGTCTACTGTGTCTTCAAAGGTGCACGCCTTGGTGTGACTCAAACACTTGTTATCGATCAAGATGCGCACCTTCGGCCAAGATGCGCGCCTAAGACATGCTACCTAACGCGCCTTGAAAGTTTACCCAAAGGTCTCTACTTTAGTAGCAGTTTAGCAGATCACATTATATATGGGGCCCACTTGGCATGTGAGATCCACCTAATCCATACTAGTCATGTCACATGTTGACTGAGATAAGTGAATGGAAACAGCCATATAGAAGGGCACTTCATAGGTCAATCAATGGATCGGGTTTGGATTGGATCAAGGTAGATCCATGATCGATCGGATTGGATCCAATCCCGATAAGCTCGACATATCGGATGGGGGTGACCCAACATTGAGTTGGATGGTCAATAAACCTATTGCCATTCCCACTTATTGCATCATCCAAACAGGCCATGTGGGATCTCCTACTACCAAATTAATTGTTCGACAATGATATATTAGACTCTAAAGTCTTTCGCTAAGACAAGGCACTTCGTCCATGAAAGGAACTCTTATCCTTACTATTTAAAGCGAAAACTTGAATTAACAAAAATTTT
Source organism: Euptelea pleiosperma (assembly GCA_035048495.1). Classification (NCBI taxonomy): domain Eukaryota; kingdom Viridiplantae; phylum Streptophyta; class Magnoliopsida; order Ranunculales; family Eupteleaceae; genus Euptelea; species Euptelea pleiosperma. The sequence continues at coordinate 31,618,269 of CM068546.1, forward strand.
AAGGGTTACTGTCTTTTTTCTGACCCTTCTCGGGAGTCGCATACCGTGGATTTTGAGAATCCAACGGTGGTTGATAACGTTGAGCTGGCATTCACTTTTTGTCAACGCTTAACCACCGCTGGATTAGTGAAATCCACCCCAGAGCACCCCATTCTCAAGAAGGGTCAGAAAAAAGGGGGTCCTCGGAGCCTGAGTCAATCTTTGAAAGGTCAGGATCAGGGACTTGCCTTTTTGCATTCGTCTTTTCACTCGTGCTCTCGGCCATAGATTTCAAGAATCTACGACTGAGAACTCACGCGAGAAGTTCAAAAAAGCAAGCCCCCTGATCTCGACCCATTTCTAAAGGGTAATTTTAGTCACACCCCTCAAAATGTGAGGGCACCCGACCTGCTGAGAGCAACCCACTTAGATTTCAAACTCTGTGAGGGCACCTTTCCCCATTTCAGCACAAGAGAGTAATGTGTAAAAACTTTTGTCACAACCGATTTGACCCAAGCCAGTCACAACCCACAATAGGAGTCATGTGGCATACTCTTAGTGGACGCTGACCGTATGGATGTTTGGCCAGTCCCTCGCTGGACCTGCAAACCAAAAATCAGAATTTACCACCTTGGGATCTTTGCACCAAAATAATGCTCAATAATGATCAGATTCCTACAGTTAAAAACAACCCATGAAAATGACTTCAATCCAACACTTCAAATTTACTAATCAGGCTGATTTTTGGTTTGTAGGTCCACCTAGGGACTGGCCAAACATATATACGGTCAGTGCCCACTAAGAGTGTGCCACATGACTCCTATTCTGGTTGTGACTGGATTCGCTCACAAGACTTACAACCCGTTGTAAGTAGAAAAACAGTTGATTAGAGGGTGCATAAAAAAAAAAAAAATTCAAGGCCATTTTCGTAATAAAAAAATATGATAAAAAATCAAGGGTTTGGGGTGCCCTCACATTTTGTGGGGTGCGACTAAAATTACCCATTACACTATTTTAACGGTTCTAAGATTCCAATGGATATTTAGAACTGCCCCCACACACTAATCTTAATAGATTGCTACTAATAAAGATAATTAATTTACTAATTGTCAACGAATTAATTTTTTCCTATACCAACTTGACATAAAAAATCTGCCATCACGTGCAAACGCACGTGCCACCCAATAAAAATATCTCCGGTAGTCAAAAATGTCGAACGGGTGTCCAACATCAATCGATGCAAACACGTTTCATGGATTTAAACATGCATCAAGGCAGTTGGATCTTTGCTACCTAACGATAGATTTTCATAACCGATGGGCCAAGCAATTGTGATAGTTTGATTTTGATATTTCAGAGATCGAAAGCTGATGGTCTTCGGGTTTCTAACCATAAATCTTGAAGACCGTCCAATGGTCTGGAGCTAGGGAAAACGATCGAGTCCGTCGACTTGTCCTAGTCATACAGACTTATTTGCATGTACTATTGTTTGACAGTTACCTATCATTAATGGGTCGTACAGATGTTAATTTGCTATTGGGTCGTGATGTAACAAGGTATACCTGAGATCTTTCAAATGCGGAAGCGGTATTTTTTGTAGTCACCGCTGCCATCTGGACCCACTGACCGTATGGATGTTTAGCTCACACCTTAGTAGGCATTCATACCAAAAATATGCTTGTTTGATGATTTTTAGCCGTTGATTTTAGTACTAAAACAAATGGTTGCATTAAACGGCTATAAAAACGCCTTAAAAAGTGTTAAAATCTAATGGTTATAGATTACCAATCAGAGTGATTTTTGGTGTGTATATCGACCAAGGGGTGGGATAAACATCCATGCGGTCAGTGGGCCTAGATGACAGCTGTGAGTAACAAAAATCGGGCTTCTGCATTTCAAACAGTTTCAGGCGTATCTTGTTACATCTTTTTCCTTCTGATATTTCTTAACATTCAAGAGCTCCCCTTAGCAAGAGTAAAACTTCTATCACAACAAATTGTAAATCACACAATCACAAGCCAACGAGTTCTCGGCACGTACACAAGTGCTTCGCAGGTGTACGTGCCGAGAACGGCTGTGATTGTGTGATTTGCAACTTCGTTGTGACAGAAGTTTTACTCCCTTAGAGACTGGGAAATTTTTTTTTGGGTATCACGAGGTATCCGGGCCACTTAATGCACCTGATCACTAAGTCCCCGTGTACACACGCCGACCGCCCACTCCGCATCATTTAATTGCTGAGGCCAGCTGGGCTTGCCCCGAAGGGAGGGGATTTGAACTCAGGACCTCCGCTTCGTTTCGCTAAACACAGAGGAAATAAGCAAAATGTGAAAAATTGAACTGTTGGACATCGGTGCTCGTGAAATGATTCACGCAATCATGAAGCACCAAACAGCAGGAAGTGGGTTTTCTTGGAAACCCACTTCAGGTGAACGAAACACAGCCTAGGATTTACATTAAGGGCCAGGTTCCATGGACTCACCTTTGTGCACTAATAATTTCACTCATGCTGGAGAATCCAACGGTGGTTGAACACTGAGCTGGCATTCACTTTTTGCCCGTGCAAAAAGGTGAACAATGATCCAAAAGCTCTAGATCCGACTAACACCTAAGGAAGGTAAAACTGTAAAAGTTATACACACCAAAAATTACCCTGATTGGTTATCTCTAACCATTAGATTTTAGTTCTTTCGAAAGCGTGATTATAGCCATTGGATTCAACTATTTTGTTGAGTACTAAAACCAACGGTTAAAAATCATCAAACAAGCTGATTTTTTGCACGAATGTTGTGATTTTTAGTTCTTTCGAAAGCGTGATTATAGCCATTGGATTCAATCATTTTGTTGAGTACTAAAACCAACGGCTAAAAATCATCAAACAAGCTGATTTTTTGCACCAATGTTACTGAGTAAAACTTCTATCACAACAAATTGTGAATCACACAATCACAAGCCAATGAGTTCTCGGCACCTACACAAGTGCTTTGCAACCTACCATGTGCTTTTGCTTTGAGGTGTACGTGCCGAGAACTCATTGGCTGTGATTGTGTGATTTTGCAACCCGATTGTGACAGAAGTTTTACTCAATGTTACTAAGGGGTGGCCTAAAGGCCCTAAACATCCAGGCGGTCAGTGGACCCAGATGGCAGCTGTGAGTAACAATCGTGCTTCTCACGCCAAAAAGTCTTGAGGTACGACCCAAATGCAAAATCCTTTGTCGATGACAGGGTGCAATATGAGCTACGTGGCACACTCTTAGATGACTCTGACCGTCTGGATGTTTGGCCAATCCCCGTGGACCCGCAAACCAAAAATCAACCCCATTAATGATTTTTAGGCGTTGCATTAGAATTATTTTCATGGGTTGATTTTTACCATGGAAAAAAATTGAGCATTATTGACCATTTTTTAGGTACAAAGCAAGGTTTAAAAAACGGCCGTTATAACGAAAGTAACGGCCATTATAATGGATTCGGACCTACTCCATTACGTTATGGACCGTTAAAATGCCCAGAAAATAACAGCCGTTATTTTCTGTTATAACGAAAAATAACGATCGTTATTTTCTGAAAAATTTTGTGAAAAAAGGCCATTATTTTTTATTATTTTTTCGTTATATTCCCTTAATTTTCATTTTTGAAATATTGAAATTCAAATTTGAATTTTAGCACCATTTTTTCCGTTTTTTCCAGTTATTTTTCGTTATTTCCATTTTTTCCATTATTTTCCGTTATTTTCTTGTTTTTGCCCTTTAGCGTTTTTTTTCGTTATAACGGAAAAAATGGTAACGCCCCCAGTCCGTTGTACCGTTATAATGGTCCCTTTTAAACCTTTGTACAAAGATCCAAAGATTTAAAAAAAATCGCTAATCAAGCTGATTTTTGGTTTGTAGGTCCACCTACAGATTGCCCAAACATCCATACGGTCAGAGTCCTATAAGAATATGCCACGTGACTCATATTGATGACAGAGGGCTGCGATTGGATTCTGTGTGCCACGTGGCCTATAGTGATGACGTGGCTCATATTGTTACCAGATTTTAAATATTTATATTTTAAACTTCTAAGCGCCAACTAACGGCCATACCTACCATTCTTCCCTCTCTCTCTCTCTCTCTCAAATGACAAAACACAGCACACTCTCTGACTCCCTCTGTCTTACACGTACAACGAGAAAAAAAAAGGTTTAAGAAATTTTCACCCACGGAAGAACGAATCATTCAATCTCACGCCTTCTGTGATTTCTTCTCATCTGATCTCTTAAACCCCAATTTTCGAATGCGAAATTGGATTCAAAGAACCTTGTAATGGCGGTCTCTAACCCATTATCCATTTCGTTGCACAAGCTCGATTCCTCCTCGTTTAACACTAGTACGGTTGTCGCCTTAGTCGTGTTCTTCACCCTCCTTTGCGCCTGTATTGTGATTGGTCATCTACTCGAAGAGAATCGATGGGCAAACGAATCGATCACTGCTCTTATTCTGGTTTGTTCCTTTGAATTTCATCAATCCGTTCGAGTGAAGCATTTTTTAAATTATTTAAGATGTTTCTTGTTCTGTATGATCCATTATTTTTATTTATTTTTTCCTCCGTTTGATTGCTTTGATTGGGAGTTAAAAAATACTATCTGGATGGTTTTAGGGTTTATGCACTGGTCTGGTGGTTTTGCTGGTGAGTAAAGGCAAGAACTCGCACTTACTTGTTTTCAGTGAGGAGCTGTTCTTCATTTATCTGCTCCCTCCGATCATTTTCAATGCTGGGTAAGTCTCATTTTATGAATAGAGTTCCATTTTGCGGTTTTGAGATTACTATGGACATCTTGCCAAGGAAAAGATGTTCTTTTTTTTTTTCTTTGAAATTTGAAACTACTTGTAGGGGGTGTGCTGGACATGAACTTTAAACCATGCTTTTCTATCCGCTTTCTTGTTCTACTTTTTGGGAATAATGCAGGTCCATGGTTTGATGGCAATTCAAAACAAATAAAATTTAAAAACACTCATACACAAGCACACAGAGATTTACATGACTCGCCATTAATGGCTACATCCACAGGTGGCGTCAATTGAGAGCTTCCACTGTATGCAAATTGAACAGAATAGAAGCAGCAGCAACCCTTAAACGTCTTAAATAATCTTACCAGGAAAGCAGAATACTTTAATTTCATCCAGATTAGGAAACTATGCTATTTTCACATTAAAAAGAGTACCCTTATATTTTGCTTTTGGGGTGTTGCGCTTAAATCCTTGGGGGCTTTGGCTTCTGTAGATTTGTAAGAGACCACACAGGGTAGAATTGGAGACACACAATCCCCATGTAACACTACTTGTCTAGTTTAGTATACGAGCTCAAAATGCAAATAAAAGAGAGATGTTTTGGAGCAATAAAATATTTGGTAGTTACACATTTTATTGATTTATAATTCCAGTATAAGGTAATTTTGAATGGATTTTTATATTGAATTCTGTCATAAGTTAACAAAATGCTTCTTGCAGTTTGAGAGATGCGATCTCATTAAATAATCTGGGAGTTACTACTTACGCGTCGTTTCGAATATAAACTCCTTCTAAATGTATTACCCAATTTTTTTTTTGGATGCTAACTTTTTGAAATTTCTTCGCTAGTTTCCAGGTCAAGAAAAAACAATTTTTTCACAACTTCTCAACAATATTGTTATTTGGAGTGGTCGGAACACTGATATCTTTCTGCATCATTTCGCTAGGTATTTTCTGTGAACTCCTCGTGCATATTTCACTTCTATTTTGATTCATCATCTAGCTTGAGATGGAAGGTCTGTTGAACAACTAGATGCCTAAACTTTATTTCTTTAATGCAACCATATCTGGTATGAAGAGCTGCAAAGTTTTTGCATCTGAACTCTCATATGGTACTTGTATATTTCTCCAGGATAATCAAATCATATTTCCTCTGCATTGGGCTGCCGTATGTTGCTGTTTATAGTTTTTTCGGTTTCATCATGACTTGTTATTAGAGCATGGACACATTGAAAGCAATCTTCTGTATGCTCCATTTGTTGACTCTTTTGATGCCCTATCAATGTATTCACATCAGTTGATTTCAATACCCACGAACACTATTCAGGTTAGCCTGCAGAGATACTGAGATACATTTTATCCAATGTTTCACTCTTTGATAGGAACTCTGAATATAGAGAGATGAGGAGTGCATGAGGATTTTTATCAATCACCATATCTCCGTAAAAAGGGAAAATGGAAATAGAAGGGGGTCTGAATAATCTCAGCTGGCCAATAAGAATTAAATAAATACGCAAATAAAATAATTGAAGAAAAAGGGGTATGCTACACCAATGTCCAACAAGACCCACCTAAGCATTGTATCTTTGAGAGGGAAATGGAAAACAAGAAGAATATTCTGTCAAACAACAGAGGTGTTGGATTTTGCAGAAACTGAATGGTTAAAACCATCCAGATTTGTGAGTTAATTGGAGAACCTGAATGGACTAGCCGATCTATGAAAAAACCAAAGAAAGTTTAGTATGTTGATTAGAAATAGATGATGCTGATCGAACCAGCTTGGACTGGCCAATCCTGATTAGACCACTACATAGCAATAAATAATCCCTGTTGACTTATTCATTGGCATGTAAGAAAGATTGTTCTCCTTTGTGTAGAGACATATGTATCAACTTCTACAAAAGTAGAATTACTTTATGTTAGATAAATGGTTGAAATAAATTGTTAAAGCAAAAGTGTCCTAAGGAGTTTTTGAACCTAGGGCCTACATGAGCTTTTAAAGCAAAAAGTGCCCTAAGGATTAGGACCTTTACCTACATTGCTTTTGTTTTACAAACTTGTAAAAAGGATTTTGAATTGAAAATTTTGGAGGGAAATCAAAAGTTCTTCTACACTTCGAAGTCAAAATGTTTTGAGAAAACTTTGTCCCACATTGCTTATGAGTGTGGAGATCCTTGAGTATATAAGGATGAGAGTTAGCCCTTAAAGGGTGGAACCCTTGAGTCTCCCAATTTTGTGCCATTGGACACAACCATGCATCATAGTAGCCACACACACGCGCTCACTAGGTTGGGATGTGGCCGTGGGCTCTTGTACGCCTAGCCTATCCTTTTGGGCAAAAAATCATTGATTTTTCCTTCTCTATAATGGAAACATTTTTTTTTTATTAAATTTTAATTACGGTTCAAGTATTTTTAGTATTGTTACTGTTTAGCCCTTAATAAGAGTTATTAGGTTAAACGGCTCTCTCGCTTCTACCTCTATATAAAGAGAGGTTTGAAGGGTGTCTCAAATATGCGAAAACAGTGACTACTATTTTACATAAAGCATCTCTTCTTCCCTTCTGTGATTTTTTCATGATTATTGAGTACGTCCACATAGGATTCGATTCTTTATCTTCTGTTCTTGAAGCAGTGAAGAAGAGTAGTTATATACTAGGAGATGAATGCCTGTGAAGCCTGAAAGTATCTAGGTTCTGACCGAGTAGAGGGCATCTAATCACCTTAAGGACAATGTTATTCTAACATTCCTGTACCTATAAGTTCATCTATTCTGTCTTGCTATTTCTGTTTGTCCATCTCAGTTTTGATCTCTGGTTTTTATTTCATAATTTAATTATTCGGAATATACATCTATCCTATATTTCCAACACTATCATCTCCATGGAGTCTAACATTCATGGTTTCCTTGGAAACTTTCTAGGTGGATATTTTCTATTTAAGAAGATGGGCGTGACATCCTTGAAGATTCAGGATCACCTAGGTAACTACTAATCAAGTTGTATTGAATTTTCAACTTTGCTTGTGATTTTGAAACTTTGTATGTTGAGAATACAAGGTTTATATATTTGCAGCTGTCGGTGCCATATTTTCGGCCACAGATTCAGTTTGCACGTTGCAGGTGCTTTATCTAAATCTGAAACATGACTTATGACTTTCTATGCGATGATTGATGTCATTAATGTCTGATCTTTTCTTGTGTTAAAGGTCCTCAATCAAGATGAAACACCCTTACTTTACAGTCTTGTATTCGGGGAGGGAGTAGTGAATGATGCTACCTCTATTGTACTTTTCAATGCAGTCCAAACACTTGACTTCAGCAACATTGATGCTGTCACGGCCTTAAAACTATTGGGGACCTTCCTTTACCTCTTCTTCACAAGTACTATACTTGGTATAGCAGTAAGTTTGGAGTTCTTTGGTTTTTAAGTACTATAATTGGTATTCTGTATGCATGGTTCCCAAAGTTGTGGATTCTTTATACGAATCGCCCTATCTCACATTGAACAGCCTAGGTCTAAACCAAAATATGAGTTGACTCAACTTTGCCCGTGCTAGGTATTCAATAAATATATATATTTTCTTCCTTCTTGATTCTTGTTGAATTTCCATTGTTCCACGTGTACTTGCATCTCTTCTCAGTTGATTCCCATTACTTCAATATAAGTTGAACAAACATGTGTAAGTCTCTATTCCTTACATCTCTACATTTAAATATCATTCTGTTGTATTTCTTGTTTTTTTTTGCCCCAAATCATAACATTTCCTTCATTTTCATTTTCTTATAATAAAGTTTATACTTATATTTTCTGTTTGGTTTTTGTAATTTGAGGATGTATTTTAGTATTATTATTTATCATTTGTTTTCGAAAAATCATAACTTGTCCAAGCCAAGTCACCTGATTCATCTCTTATGAGCTTATCAATGGAGGTCCAATTCCCAAATTTAGCTCAATGGTCATAAGTTTGAAGTTGGTCGATTTTGTACTGTGTTCCTAAGTTTTTGAATGTATGTTTCTGGGGTTGCAATCTTTTATCTAACTATGCCATTTTGACACATTTCAGGTGGGGCTTATCAGTGCTTATGTCATAAAGACACTATACTTTGGAAGGTAAGTTGGAGTGCTTTAGCTTTTAGTTCCAAGTTATGGCATGGGTTCTAATTAAATTTCATTTGTGTTTCTCATTGCTCGAGTACATTTCTAATTTGAGACGAGCCATATCAGTTTTTAGCTTAGGCAGAGGCTGTGCATATTTTTTACTTGGCTATAGAGGTGTGATATTGTAAGAGGCAACTCCTGAAAATTAAGAGAAATTTGAATCTCATTAAAATGATAATTAGAACATTAAAAATAAGAAATATTGCAAGTGGACATAGTATGTCAAAAGCATCCTTAAATATCGTAAAAGCTATTAGCATAAAAAGGAGGATATACTTGATCCCTAAATCAACCAGTTGCGATGTTTGAAAGTCTATATTACTTTAGTTAAAGTGCTTTAGTAAATGACTCTAATCTGATCACAGTTACGATTTATTGAACAATCTTGATTAATTTATTCTAACTCATGTACATGCATGTTTATCTTGGTTAACCTAAAATCACTGGTTTTCTATCTTCAGGCATTCCACAGATCGTGAAGTTGCTATCATGATGCTTATGGCTTACTTGTCATACATGTTGGCTGAGGTATTAATGATTTGTAATAATTTTTTTTCATAAGTATTTGTGTTAAAAAACGGCCAAAACCCCACAAAAACAGCCACAAAGGCAGACCTCACTCATCAAATAGGAGTAGAGTCCCCTAACAAAGCATCCCATCTAAATACGAAGGAATCAAACAAATATCCTCTAACCTCAGAGGAAATGGAGGACGAAGATACAGCAAAGCTTTAACTTTAAGGACCATCTCTGGTACATCAGCCTTTTTCCCCTAAAAAATTCGAGAATTTCTCTCCTTCCAAATAGCCCACCTGATAGCAAATGGGAGAATGAGCTAAAGGAACCTTCCCTTCCCTTTGAGGACCTCCAACAAGCTGCCTTGAAACATGCTCATCACGTGCTCTGGGACCACCACATGAATACTGAACAACCTGAAGAAGGACTGCCATATCTTGTGAGCACTATGATTATTTTAAATTCTTTGACAATGGTTTACTATGTAACTTTATTATTTTGACTATGCTTTTCCAAAGGATAATATACCCTTTTCTTCTTATGTGTACTTGTTTATGTACCTTTCTTGTATATTCTGAAAGTACCACTAAACTTGTGAAAATGGATTTTCTACAGGTACACCCTCTGAAACCATGAGGTTTACAACGGTCAAGTTAATAGTTAAAGAAAAGGGATACTATGAGAATTATTTATGCCCCTTGTGAATCAAATGCCAAAATTTTCCTATCCTCTTTATGCAACAATTATGATATTGCATCTCTAGTTAATTAGTTCATCGGCTCGTTTACTAAATGTTCATGCATTTCTCCACAATACCATATTAATGGTGCTTTTCTTTTCTTGCAGCTCTTATCTCTCAGTGGGATTTTGACAGTTTTCTTTTGTGGCATTGTCATGTCACACTATACATGGCATAACGTTACTGAGAGCTCACGGATAACAACCAAGTGAGAACATATTACTCGAAGAGTCATTTCCCATTAATTCTTTTAATTTCCAAGGAGAATTTGTATTTTTAGCTTGATTATTTGCTTGAATATAACTCTGATGTGCTTCCTCCATGCTAATTGATTAACTTAACATGGCCTTATTCATGGTTCCACGTAAATGGGTGGTTTATGATTGAAAGGTGTTTGTGTTGATGATCATTTGGACATGGCAAGGTCTCAGTAGTTGAATCCAAACAATACTGGTCAAGGATAGTGATCCTAAAGAAACAGAAGCATATTCTAAGCAAGCAATATATTATAAAGAACTTCTATATGCAAATTTTATCATCCACACGTTTTATGTCGTTTCCTTTCTCCTGTTCTCTTATCTATCATTTTTCTCTTTTCAAGTTTATTATATCCTTTAGTTTGTTGTTCTTCTTGTTAATCTGAGGTACAGTTTAGAGTTTTTAATCTTGTTCCAATAAATATAAAGAGGTCATTGTTATATGTTAGTTAATGAAAAAGTAATTTCACCTGAAAACCTTATAGTCACACAATTCCAGTTGGAATTTTGGTTATAAACTCTTAATCCTTCAATTACTTTGATGATTTCAGGCATGCATTTGCAACGATGTCATTTATTGCAGAAACTTTTATATTCCTATATGTTGGTATGGATGCCTTAGACATTAGCAAATGGAAAGCAAGCGATGCTAGGTAAGACAGTGCTAAAATTTCTGTTTTAAATTTGGAAGCTAATAATTGATTGCCAGTTAGTAGAACTTACACTTTAATGGCTTGCATATAAAGTGGTAGAATCAAAATTGATCGATGATGGTATCTTTTGTAAGTTGTCATTTGATTTCTCAAATATTAAGATTTGTGGTAAAGGTATACATATGCACACATGCAAAAGGTTTTGTGGAGCTACACTCAAGAAATCTTCGCTGTAGTAGGGGGTTTTCTTTATGTGGAGGGATGACGTGTTTGATTCAGACTGTCCATCTGATATATGACCATTGGATTGGCCAATGCAGATGGTGCCCTTGTCCACGTCCTGCATATACCCTACCATATAGTGTACTTTCCCCCTTCAAATTGCAGACGTTGAATTCTTTTAACAATTTTAAATAATAAAAAAAGAAACTTGCCCTTGTTTATCATTGGTTCGGGTGCTATTGGACTGGAACATTCTACGTGAGGAGATGACGAAATGTGTCGGTCCCTTTGGACCTGCCACCTCAGCTGCCACGTGTAAAGGAAACCGTGCCTCTCTTGAGAAGAGTTCTGGAGTGTAGCTCCAGAAAACCCATCCCATATATATATTCTTATTATTATCAGGCGGGCAATCAACATTTATTTCGAGAAACCAAAATATAACATTGGAACCTATCCAAATCACACATCATTTGAACAGCATACACACACACACACACACAAATATATTAATACATGTCATAAACATGCATTAATAAAAGGTTTAATGCTCTATGGTTTTACTTATTTCTTTATTTGTTTCAAATTTTAGAATTTTCAGAAAACAATCACAACAACTGACCAAGTCTTACTGGACTAATGATCCATTGTTTTACATGCTTTTTCGTGTCTAGGATACAGACATCATACATGTTTTAATGGATGGTACTAATATCGCATAATAATAAATGAAATTTCTAATTTGTGCAATTTTCTTTGATTCAGTGCAGGAACTTCAGTTGCTGTCAGTTCGACGTTAATTGGTTTAGTTTTGGTTGGAAGGGCTGCATTTGTGTTCCCTCTTGCAAATATTGCAAATTGGTTGAAAAGCAGAAACAGTACAAAGATTGAGTTCCGTCAGCAGGTAAGAATTGTGGGCATCCTAGAACAATCTATCGTTAAAACAGTTTTATTCTAACCCTTCCGACTATTTCAAATTTCAGTTTATAATTTGGTGGGCAGGCCTAATGAGAGGTGCAGTTACTATTGCTTTATCTTATAACCAGGTAAATCTTAAAATACAAAGCCCCTTAAGAATCTAAGCTGATTGGCTTTTTGAGAATTCTAAAAATGTACCATCTGCCATTGCAGTTTGCAGATTCTAACTCATCGGGATCGAAAGATTGTGCACTTGTGATCACTAGTACCATAATTGTTGTCCTCTTCAGTACAGTGGTATGTTAAATGGTACCCATGAATCGGTTATACTCTATTAAGCTTATGAAATAAATGAGCTTTCTCTTTATGGATTATATTGGGGAAATGTAACTTAGGATATATAGAATGGTGAGTCCTTGTACTTGTGTGCCATTTCTTGCATGTCCAAACCATTGATAGACCAACTACACAGTGCAAATTAGCACTCACTGTATATCTACAGCACAGTGAACTACATATCCAAACACATACATGTGAATATGATCGTCTTCGCGTCCTTGTTGGCATTTTCACATTTTTTTATGTTCAACTAAAATTGCTTCACGTAAACAGGTATTTGGATCGATAACAAAGCCTCTGATTAAAGCCATGCTGTTTCGACACTTGAAACCACCAAATGCAGATGCATCCGAATCCACCAGCTTAGAAGACATACGACTCTTGTTTCTTGAAAATGGAGGGCCAAGTGATGAAGGCAGCCATCAACGACCCCGTAGAAGAAGTAGCTTGAGCTTACTAATCAAATATCCCACATCAACTGTTCACTACTTCTGGAGGAAGTTTGATGATAGATACATGAGACCATTGTTTGGGGGACGGGGTTTTGTTCCATTTGTTCCTAGTTCACCAACTGGTGCACAAGACGAAATTTCTTGAAGTCGAACGTAAACCATGGTATTCTATTGTTTCTTATATTTTTGTAGTATAGGGAAGTCATATTTTAATTATTTATACAGGCAGTATTGTTAAATAGGTTTAATTTCTTGTTGAGTAGTTACTTACAAGGGGTCTTGTATTCTTATTTGTTGTATCATTATAAACAAAATGGATTCTTGTTCTTCGAAGGGTTAATAAAGGATCTTCCATTTCAGCGAACCTCCAACGACGTTTCTATTTTTCCTATGTGGTAGAACGTCTGCACCTGTGAAGAATTTTCTAAGTACCTTTTTTTTTTTTTTTTAAAGGTCAAAGGAGCATATATATATATATATATATATATAAATAAAAAGAGATCGAGGAGATCTCGGGGAAACAAAGAGAAAAGAAGCCAAAACAAAACAGAGCAGGCTCCACAACAACAGAAAACCTAACTCCTCATCAAAACATCAAACCTAAAAACCATATCGCTAAAAAAATGCCTCTCAGCTCATTGGACAAGCCTCCCCATCTATGAAGAAATCCTTCAATACTGATGATGATGTCGTGGGCATGATTCTCCTCTCCTCTGAAAATCCTCCTATTCCTTTCCCACCATAGATCCCATATGACCGCAAACAGAATCATCCTCCGAAGAATCCTGCCCCTGAGATCAACCTTAGGCCAACCGCCTAATAAAGCACCAATTGACCTCGACATAACCCAGAGAAGCCTCGCCTAAGTAAAAAAGTACGACCAGATCTGTGTGGCCAAATCACAGTGAAGAAGAAGATGATCTGTACTCTCACCGTTAACTTTACACGCAGTACAAAAGTTAACCAAAATCCTTTCCTAGCAATCAAGTTATCACAAGTGAGTAATTTTCTAAGAAGTACTTGTTATGTCTCTGGGTTTCCTAAATATCATTTTTCACAAATACATATTACAGTAAATTAAGTATCTACTCATCAGAACCCAACTTTCTGGAAACTTTTCGACCCAAACCAGTAAATTCGAGTATAAAGAAACTTGGCTAGGACGCTACCATACAATCATCGTTCTAAAAAGGTTCACATGACGTGGATTTGAAGAACCATTTAATGAGTAACGACGCGGATTTAAAATTTAGCACCATCCTTAGGACACTACCATACAATCATCGTTCTAAGGTCCAAACCCTTGGATATCCTTTGAAATTCGTGTGGTCGTCTTCGAGATCCATGTAATCGTCATTGGTATCTGTTTGGTGGGAATTTGATGACCATCAATGTTTTCGACCTTGGGATGACTTTGGTATGGCATCGTTGATGCTAACAGCCTAACACTACCCTCTATAAAATCCCATGAAAATATTGCTCATTTGTACAATCCCAATTCTCAACCACATATATTATTAAGGGTCGGACTCCGTTGACAGATCTAAAATGACAGGTAAAATGACAAGGACACAATATAAGCCAGGTGGCACACTGTTACCGGACTCTGACCGTACGGATGTTTGTCCTATCCCATGTTGGACCTACAAACCAAAAAATCAGCCTGATTAGTGATTTATAAGTGTTGCATCTTTGTACCTCAAAAACTGCTCAAATTCCCACAGTTGAGGTCAGCCCATGAAAATAAGTCCAATCCAAAGCCTATAAATCACTATTCAGGCTGATTTTTGGTTTGTAGGTTCACCATGGGATAGGACAAACATCCATACGGTCAGAGTCCTGTAACAGTGTGCCACGTGGCTTATATTGTGTTCCTGTCATTTTAGATCTGTCAACAGAGCCCGACCCTATTATTAAATATGGAAAATTGCAGAAAAGAAAACCAACTTTAATTCATTTACAAAAAAGAATACAAGTTTTCGCAAATCCCAAAAAAGAAAACAAAACGCTCTTTAAAAGGGCGTTTCATGACGTGGCACATGTTTATTAAAAAAACGCTCTTTAAAAGGGCGTTTTTTCTGAAAAACGCTCTTTTAAAGGGCGTTTTTCAGTAATAAACGCCTTTTTGAAAAACGTCTGTCAGTGTCGGTCCGACATCTGACAACCTGACAGACGTTATTTTAAAGGGCGTGTGTCAGTAGAAAACGCCTTTTTAAAGGACGTTTTTTACTGACAAACGCCCTTTTAAAGGGCGTTTTTTGATACCCCAAATTTTACGCCCATTTTGGCGTACCCAGAAGATGAATCAATGGCTGATTTTTGGTGAGGATGATCTCTACGGTGAGGAGATCATCCTCACAAAAATTCAGATCATTCCGATAGATTGGTTTAGAAGTTGAGGAATTATGGGACGTTTTTTTTAAATTTCTCAAGAATAAACGCCCTTTAAAAGGGCGTTTGTCAGACGTGTCAGCCATCAGTCA
Source organism: Euptelea pleiosperma (assembly GCA_035048495.1). Lineage (NCBI taxonomy): Eukaryota > Viridiplantae > Streptophyta > Magnoliopsida > Ranunculales > Eupteleaceae > Euptelea > Euptelea pleiosperma. The sequence goes on from CM068546.1 coordinate 31,633,754, forward strand.
TTCGTTAGTCAGTCGACGACTGATTGGACTGACAGCAGACGAAACGCCCTTTGTTCAAAGGGCGTTTCGTTTTCTTTTTTGGGATTTGCGAAAAGTTGTATTCTTTTTTGTAAATAAATTAAAGTTTATTTTCTTTTCTGCAATTTTCCGTATTAAATATTAATAAGGGACATTGATCTCAACAAAAAAAAAAAAAAAAAAGGGTCCTTACCAGCAAAAAAGAAATAAAAAAAAAGGAAGAAAGAAATAGGCATATATATATGGTAGTACCGAACATCAACGTTTGATGTTCTCCCGCTAAAAAATGCTCAAATTTGGTTGTTTCCCCCCTTTTTTGTGAAAAAAAATAGACGAAAATAATACAAATATCTTAAATTTTCAAACAAAAACAAAATTTCGTTAAAATAAAGTGATTTCGCGCGAAATTTTGCAAAACTAACATGTTAGTTGATTTCACTTTTGGTTTATTGGGCAAGGGAATATTTTCGTGAAGGATACAAAAGTTTTGATTAATTCGCGATAAACGGGAGTAAAACTGTATGTCATGATACTTTTAAAATCAATTATTTTCCGATAATTCCAAGTAATTTCGGTGTTCTCGATAACTAACGCATTTGATATAATATCCCGGGTATATCCCGATACCCGATAATTATTTTTAAGAGTTTATAAGAAAATTTAAATTAGTAGCCTTAACTCTTAAGTATTTGTAATATAAAATAACATTTGCTTATAAAAAAAATAATAATAAAAAAATAATATTTTTCTGGTAAATTTTTTAAGTGAACATGCCAATATTCCTTGTCATTGTTCAGATCTTAATCGCTGTCTATTCCTCCTTGAAATTACCCCGTAACCTTCTCGTGGTAGATTTGTTGACTTTAGCCTCCTTGACGTTGACTTTTGTTATTTTAAGAAGATTATCTACAGTATGGAAGAAAAGCATCATCCATGTCTATATTATTCACATCCAACGCTTCAACTGGGTTTGGATCTGATGATCGTGACACATTGATCTATTGTGTTATTTTGGACGGTCAAAAATATGAAAGAATCATCTGATCGGGCTTTTGTGCCCAATGGATCTTTTTAGTGGGCCCTTTGAATGCTGGGTCCAAATCAGCTTCACACGTTTTTATAGTCTTTCATTCCTTGCTATCAAAACCAGGGTGGATCAAATAAAGTATCGCTCTAATGAGTAAAACTTCTATCACACGAAATTGTAAATCATACAATCACAAGCCAATGAGTTCTCGGCACGTACACAAGTGCTTTTGCAACGTACGCATTGCTTTGCTTTTTAGGTGTACGTGCCGAGAACTCATTGGCTGTGTTTGTGTGATTTGCAATCCGATTGTGACAGAAGTTTTACTCCGCGCTAATGGCTCCATACCATCCAAACCATGCACGTGGCCCCCTAATCCATTGACGATTGATCTTCACCGTCAAATATACCGCCCATCTCTTAGACAAAGCAAAGAGATGTTAAAAATTCAGGACCCCACCTAATCAGACTAGTTTCTCGGGTCTAACCATGGTTCCGTTCGGGATCGGGAGCGGAGCCCAGCGATCCAATCCAAACCACCTTCGTCTCGCTTTGAGATCACTGTTTGATTGTTTCACAAAGAAGTCTCACTTTGACTCCAGCGAGTCGCACCGATCCCGTTCTGGTCGCACCGATCTGGCCTCCGATCCCGAGAGTTCGAACCATGGTTCTAACCCAATCAAAGAAGTAGCTGTGGAAATCGAACGACTATGATGAATGAACTGTTGGCCCCATACAGGCTATATAAGGCACAGGGAACACCATCTTCAATGTTCCTGAATAGTACCATATAAGGATTGCCATCTAAAGTTAATTGACTAAAATACCCATTATCTCATCCCAACTTCCAAGGGTACTTTTGGTCATATAATCGTATATACCTTTCATTTCTCTCCGTCCCCGGTCCACGGCTGTTTTCGTCTGCAAAGAGAGGAAGAGAGAAGGTTAGGGGAGAGAGAGAGAGATGCAGGGATTCACGAGCGTGAGTAAAGGAGACTTAGAGGAGGGGACGTTCTACCCAGGTCTCAGCTATGGAGAGAACGAGCTCCGATGGGGTTTCATACGGAAGGTCTACGGGATCCTGGCTGCTCAGATCCTCCTCACCACGATCGTCTCCTCCGCGACAGTCTTGTACTCTCCCCTCAACGATCTTCTCAGGGGAAGCTCTGGCCTCTTGTTGCTCTTTGCGATCATGCCCTTGTTTCGTACGTCTTCGATTTCTCAATCTCCATCTCTCACGCTTCTTTTTCTTTTTTCTAGAAGAATTCGTTGTTGGGGGTTTAATGTTTTGTGGATTCTTGTCTTCTTGTCTTCTTGTTTTGATCAATGGGTTGTTTTCATTTTGTTAATATGTATGAATTTGGGTTGGTGGGTTTGTTTTTGTTGGATTGAATTTGACCTAGGGTTTGCTTTCTCTTGATTTTAGCAGAAAATTTGTTTTCGGGTTTAAATGTCTAAATGTTTAGCAGAAAATATGTATGAATTAGGGTTTGTTGTGTTTTTTTTTTCTTTTTGGTTCTATTTTGCATTTTTTGACAATGGGCGATTTGATTCTATTTTGCATTTGTTTTTAAATTTTGTGTGTTTGTAAACGAACTGTTAGATGTAATATTGCTTATAAATTTTTTTTTTTTATAAATTCTCAGTCCCTTAGAAATGAAGGGTGAATTAAGATTGAATCATTTTTTTCTTATTTATTTATTTTTTTTTATTTGAGTTATTTTCTATATGTAATCTTTTGTTTTTAAATTGGATTTTTATACTCGTTTATCAGCTGTTTGCCATTCTGTTCAATGTAATTGTGTAACGATTCACAAAGAAACCAGCATTTCCTTGCGTCAAGGAAAAAAACCCCAAGATTTTGCGATTATTCGGAAAACAAGGCTATTTATTGTTATATTAGAAGATTTACTTGGCAGGGGGATGAAAAAAACCAGAAAGTAATCATTTTCCACCTCGATGCTCCATATTAACAGAGGATCCACTGGAAAATTTTCTGGAAAATCGTTTGTTTTTTTCTTCCTGCAGATATGATTTTTGTGTGTTTTGGAATTGTTGGCTTTGAATTTTGGTGGGATTCATTCAAGAATAACAATGTGACAATTGAAGAATCCTTCTTGATACTGTCCATTAACTCATTACACACACATAGCTCACCAATTTATTGGTTCCAAACCAATCTCTTCGTTGGACATCAATTTTATGATTTGTATAAGGCATGTTAAAATTGCATAGTAATTTACGATGTTTGTTCAGTTTTGTGAGTGTTTACTTTCTTAGCTTGTGGTTCTAACTTGGTAGAATGAGTAGTGCTGAGGGGATTTGCCCTGTTCCCACATGCGCAAGGACCTGACTGTTTGTGCTGCCACGTAATGCCTTTGGATTCCTTTGGTGACTGCAACGAACCCGTAAAACTTATTGTCCCGTCATGGTCATTTTTCCATGTAGGTGACAACCATTGCATCCTAAGGTTGACGTGGCATCAGAGAAGCTTGGAACTGGTCGGGTTTCCATAGCGTTGTTCTGTTAGAATAGGAACTGAGTTACCATCCTTGCCTGTTTTGTGGGGATCCATAGCATTATTCTGGTAGAATAGGGATTGATTTACTATCCTTTTATGTTTTGTGGAGAATTGGTCCACCTCTTGTTGATCATTGCCTTCAATTTTAATTTATATACACCATCAGTGCTAGGAAGACCGGTTGTCGATTTGTAATGGTGATATAATTAATTATTAATTTATTAGTGGTATGGCCATGTCGTTCATCCATTTGACATTGCTTATATATATTGGCAGTTATGTATTTCTGACAAACCTCGTACTCTGTCCAGTGATGTGGCCCTTGTATGTTTATCAGCAGAAGCATCCATTGAACTTCGTATTCCTTGGGCTCTTCACGGCATGCCTGAGCGTCACTGTTGGTGTTGCCTGTGCAAATACAGAAGGTCGGTATCTTTTTCCTTTTCTACACCAATTGATGATGTTTTTAGCTGTTACATTGCTACCACAATAATTCTTAATGGCATTGATCTGACCCTTGTGCGATGGATATTTGCAGGAAGAATTGTACTCGAAGCATTGATTTTAACATCAGCTGTGGTTTTTGCCCTGACTGGATACACTTTCTGGGCTGCAAAGAGGGGCAAGGACTTCAGTTATCTTGGACCAATCTTGTTTACCAGTCTCATCGTCCTCATCCTAACCGGTTTTATCCAGGTCAAGTATCTCATTTTCTTTACATTCAAAACTCGCACAAATGCACACACATACATATACGTAGTACATTGTACTCTTTCTAACCTGGCACCATTGTGTTCTATGAAGCAGATGTTCTTCCCGCTTGGCCCCACATCAGTTGCCATCTACGGTGGGCTCGGTGCTATGATTTTCTCGGCATATCTTGTTTACGACACGGACCACTTGATAAAGCGCTTCACGTATGACGAATACATTTGGGCATCTGCTGTTCTCTATCTAGACATTCTCAACTTGTTCCTCTCCATCTTGCGGGTGTTGAGGGGCATGCAGTCCGATGGGTAGAGGTCACACCCAACCCCGGGTTCATATCAGATATATAGGTAATCTCCCGCGTTATTGTGTGATTAAAATGGCAGAAAATCATCGTTGCCATCGTTTACATGCTTTACTTTTAAACAAAGTCGGACCAGCTAAATCAGCCATCATCAACCGCTCAGTACAGCCTTCAATTTACGTCGACTGTGTATTTGAATCTGATGTTGACAGAACGTATTATGGAAGAATTTCTATTTGCTTGTGGTGGTGGGTGTGTTGCTTCATACAAATTCCGGTATAACTACAACGACGACAAAGAGTCTGTTGTGCATTTTGATCCCCCACCTAACAACCAAAATGGAAGTGTATCAATTCTTGGACATTAGCCAAGAAAATTTGGAGAACTTGTCAGGACGGTAGATTAACAGAAATGGAAGTCCACAAGTGATGTTTCTTCCACGCTGCTATGGGAGCCATGGAACTGAAATCACCTGATCTCGTGTATAGCCCCATGGTCTTGCGTGGTGTGGATTCCAGTCGCTGACACTGGTAAAGTGGTCCCACCTCAACCGTGTTGTCTATCAAAATAGAAAGAGGAAAAGTATTAACTGTGGATCAATGCGTGATATGAACCTCCACCTAACACATAACATGGCAGCTCAGATGGTTGGTGTGTATCCACCTCTTTCGGGTCGTGGGTCAAACCCACGCAGGCAGGTTTCCTCATTTGAGCGGTTGTGCCTCGAGTAGAAAACCCCGTCACTGGCAATGACCGGGTCCAGGCTTGGCCTGGCGTCTTCCGTGGGGCTCTTCCACTATGATGACCAAAAAAAAAACTTGAGAACTATAATTATTGGGTAGCCAAGGAGTGGAACTTTGCTGTTGGACCACAGTATAAGCCACGTGGCATATTCTTAGAGATCACTATGGATGTTCGGCCCAACCCTAGGTGGACTTACAGACCAAAAATGAACCTGATGAGTGATTTTAATTTTCATGGGTTGGGTTTTAACTATGGAAATTTGAGCCACGTGGCAGACTTTTAGGGACCAATGACCCTATGATGTTTGGCCCATCACTAGGTGGATCTACATACCAAAATTCAGCCTGATTAGTGATTTCAAACCTTTGGATGTTTTTATCCCAAATAATGCTCAAACTACACGGTCAAAAATCAACCCATGCAAAAGACTCCAATGCAATGCTTTGGAATAGCTAATTAGACTAATTTTGGGTGTGTAGGTCCACCTAAGGTTGAGCCAAACATCCATACGGTCATAGATATTTGAGAAATTTTTGAAGTGGCGGGATTTTAGAAGCACTCATCATGCCGCCAATGATCACGTGCCACGTATACCCATGGTTTAAGCTTTACTTTTAAAAGCGTATGGTTCAGAGTCAAAGGGGATGCTTGTACTGGTTCGGAGTCAATGTGGATGCTTGTTTGGACAAGAGTAAAACTTTGATGACCAGGTCCCTGCGACCGTACAAAGTCCACGTGCTGAGGACTGCAGCAATGTCAACTCCTTAGATGACAGGGCCAATCATCAAAGTTTTACTCGCCAAGGCTCTAAGTAGGCAAGGAACTGGAAGAATATGACAGGGCCCAGTCATCAAAGTTTTACTCGACAAGGCTCTAGGTAGGAAAGGAACTGGAATAATCACATGCGCCATTGTAGGGGCTATCTTTTGGGAGCAGCAGCAAAATAGAAAATTTACAGCCCAAAAGAAGCAGCAGAGTCCGACTCAGCAATAGTGTATCGAAGAGAACCATCGGTGTTAGAATGTGAGTATCGTGCGGCTTAGGATTCCTTCTGCATGCATCGATGTACCAACTCGAGAAAAAATCTATGCTTTCTAGACTATAAGCCAGCTTGTGATGATATTTGGAAAATCTCAGTCTTACATCATTGACAATAATTGCTTGGATTATATTTTATGAGGTTGAAAATGGTTTTGAAATTAATCTTCTATTTCTTTCAAGTCGTAGGAAAGTTTCAGCCTGAAGGGCGCCTTTGGAGCCTTTGGAAGATGATTTTAGACTTTAGAGTGGCAAATCTGAAAACTATAGCAACTCAAGGCACAGTTAGAAAAGAAAAAGATGAAGTTGGAAAAGTCATATTTGCTCAAGGGGTTAGATGAAAGGAAGGCAAAAGTTGAAAAAAAAATACTGTCCACTTGGATAATTTCCTTAATAATATAGATAATATAAGTACACATTTGCCTACCAAACATAATGTAAATATACACTTGCCTCCCTAAAATATATAGGGATTACTTCATGTGGACTTAATTACTTCAATTTACGTCAATGGGTGGGGGGGGGGGGGGGGGGGGGGGGGGGGGGTGGGGAAAGCTAGTCTGCGAGCTTTACATACTCATGAGTCTGGATCCATCACCATAATTTGACACGTGTCACTCTTTGAAGCCCACTGGACCCTCTAAATGTTTAGCTCCTGGTGGCTGATTTCTAGTCATTTTTTTTATCATGGGCTTAGAGCCCATCCGTAGGCCTGTTCAAGAAGCCTATGCTTAAAAAATTAAAATCCAATGACTAGAAATCACGAATCAGGCTGATTTTTGGTGTGTAGGTCCACCAAGGGATCGAATAAATGTTCGGTGGGCCTGTAATTCTCTTCCACGCATCATATTATGGCCACGTTTGCAGACGGGGTTAATGGGTCTCTCTAGACTTTAAGTGGCATTAGACAACTGATGGTCATCGAAATTCTCACTACACGAATCTCCAAGACCATCCAATGGCTAACCTTGGGATGACAATGGTAAGATAAGGAAGCTATCACTCTATCATTTCCCTTTAAGGTAGCCATTAACTACAGTTACACTTAACAGTGGGGAAAAAGCAACTGATCAGGGTCACCTTAACCAAAGGACAGCTGGTGCTTAACCTGTTGTACCAGGACGCCTGGATCAAAAGCAGCCAGGATCAATTTTTTTTAAGGTGGCAAGGCTAAATTCTGAATTTTAGGAGGGTATATCTAATTTTGCATATTTATGAAGGAGGTAAGTAGAAATATGAATTTGACAACCTTTGCTAATAAAAAGCAGAGAGGATCTAACACAAACCATAGGCTAATCCTTCTTCTATACTTCCTAATGGCGATTCAATTCGACGTTAAATATACCGGAGAAACCGTCGTTAAAGCATCTGCACCTTTGCTTCAACCCTATCATCTCTGTCTTTCGAACCTCGACCTCCTTTCGGGCCGTAGTCCGGTCACATACTTGTATGTCTACCGCAAACCACCAACCAACGGCTTTACGTCCATTGTTAAGATTTTAAAGAGCTCCCTTGCTGACACTCTCAACCACTACTACCCATTTACGGGCCAAATTGTTCCGAACGCTAAGACCGGCGAGCCGGAGATCATATGCGACAACCGTGGTGCACTAGTCATAGAAGCCTATGTTGACATCCCCTTAGCAAAACTAGACTTCTACAATCTTAATCCTTCTTTAGGAAAATTAGTTTTCCAAAAACATGATTTCCCATTTCACGTCCAAATGACGAATTTTGCATGTGGCGGGATCCTAATCACATTCACATTCGATCATGCGCTAGGTGATGCGAGCACTTTCGGTAAATTTCTTGTGTCGTGGTCCGAAATAGCTCGAGGGAAGCCAATTTCATGTGTACCGGATCATCGGAGGAATTTATGGACTCGTTCACCTCCAATTTACGATCCTTCCCTAGACCAAACTTTCAATTTATACAACATGGACGAGATACTTAGCATGCCACCGAATGATATTTCGCTCAAGCGCCTCTATCACGTCAATGCGTTAGACATCGATCGGCTGCAACGACTTTCCGGCCAGAGAACCAAGATTGAGGCTTTCTCTGCTTACATCTGGAAGATCATCGTGACGGCCATCGGAGAGTCCGAAACACATTGCAAGATGGGATGGTTAGTCGACGGACGTACTAGAATGTGTCGAAAACCAACCTCAATGTCTAATTATGTCGGAAACGTCTTGTCCATGGCAATCGGAGAAGCAAACGTGGAAGATTTGAAGCGAGGAGCGCTCTCAGATGTAGCAGGGATTGTTCATGAGGCAATTGCAAAGACTACTAATGAAGCTCATTTCTTGGATTTGATCGACTGGGTTGAGTGTCATAAGCCAGGTTTGATGCTAGCAAAGATTTTGCTAGGCCAGGCAGGGCCAGGTCTAGTTTTCTCATCTGGTCGTCGGTTTCCGGTGACCGAATTGGACTTTGGGTTTGGCATTCCAGTACTTGGGACGGTCTGTTCGACTATAGCGAAAATTGGTGTTGGTTACATGAATCAAGGACCGAGCGGTAGGGGCGACGGTTCATGGGTTGTGTCGGCCATTGTATGGCCGGCATTGGCCGCGGCGTTGGAGTCAGATCCCGATCATGTTCTTCAACCAATGACACCGACTCATCTTGGACTTTGAGAGTTGGTTTCGATATCTCTACGCTATGATGCACAATGTTTGTTGGGGGTGAGCTATTGAAGGGGACGTTTCTTGTATTAAATAAATATGAACTTTTTTAATTTCTTACAATTGAAGCATATCTCATCTCTTGAGATGTTAAATAAACCCAGACTTCTGATCAGTCATTGGTTCATATTTTATAAGTTTTTCTCTTTGGAAAAAGCTGACATACCCCCCCCCCCCCCCCCCCCCCCCCCCCCCCCCCCCCCCCCCCCCCCCCCCCCCCCCCCCCTATGACTTGGTCCGCTGTGATTTGATTAATGTTGACTTGAGTTTACACTAAATTTGTTTGTTAAAAAAGGACAAAAATATCCTTGTCTTCGACATTAGAACAAGGATTTGGATTAAAACCCAAACCCTAAATCAAATGGCAGTGGTAGATGGCTGACCAAGAGATTCGAATAGGTTTACCGCCTATCACTAGAGTCTCATGGGTGGTCATACACCACTTTGGCGAGACCCAAAGTTATAAGAAAAAAAACCCAATATATTTAGAAGATAGATGATTCAAACCAAGGTTTATAGGGGACTATTATAACGCTATAATGGACTAGGGATCAGGGTCAAAACCGGAAACAAATGGAAAAATAACGGAGATAATGGGAAAAACGGAAAAAAGGCGCTGAAATTTAAATTTTAAACAAAATTTTAAAAATGAAAAATAATAGAAAAAAATGGAATATAACGGAATTACGGAAAAAAAAATAACAGCCTTTTTTCACAATTTTCCAGAAAATAACGGTCTTTATTTTCGTTATAACAGAAAATAAAGGCCATTATTTTTTGAAAAATTTTAACGGTCCATAACATAACGGGGTAGGTCCGAATCTGTTATAACGGCTGTTTTTTAGACCTTGATTCAAACCAGAATAAGTTCAAAACCCAAACAAGGGTTATGTGCAAACAGGCAATTAGAATAGCTATGATCTAAAATAAAAAGTATTTTGTCTCTAGATACAATAAGTAACTTGTCAAACTTAAAAAAAAAAAATAAGGAAAACACATCATGTTCTGTGGACTATTGCGCTCGAATGGTTATTACATTTTGGCATTCGATCATAGGCCCATGGTCTTTTGAAGGGAAAAATCTTGACAAGCTCTTAGTTGGGGTGGGGCATCATTACCCTAAGGAGGATATTGATGAATGGACCCACCTTAATTTCAGGGCATATTCATTCAATCATTCTTAGAGAAGCTTGAGGCATGTATTGTTTTATTTAGCTTTTGTCCCAATATGTTTTGGTGGAGTAGTTTTATAGTGGGAGTATGTAAAAAAGTCACAAGAATCAAATTTTATTTTACCCTTGTTTTTTAACTTTGGATTTTTAAATTGTCACCGGAGTGGTGGATGGCCAGCCATAAGACTCCGCTGGGTTGATCTCCGGTGATGGGCGGCGCCTAATCTATTGTAATCTCTTGCCTGGCCGTGCGCTACAGCCATTTGATTTGGGGTTTGGGTTTTAGCCCAAACCCTTGTTCCAATGTTGGAGAAAAGGGCATTTCCATCTTTTAATTAAAAAAAAAATGGTGGTCAACTCGAGTCAACACTGGTCAATTGACGGTGGACCAAGTCATAGGGGGAGGGGGGTATGTCAAAAATTCCCTTATTATTGGGGGTCTCATCAACATTGATGGCAGACCACAATATGAGGCACGTGGAACTCTTAGAGACCCCTTAACATATGGATTTTTGAGCCATGAGCCACTCTCTCAAATGCCACATGTAAGAAAACCTTGTGGGCGCTTTAAAGAGATTTGGAATGACACTCCAGAAAATGTTTTTCTTAAAATAAGCACATTTTTGACGGGGTGAGCCAAACACCCAAAATGACTTAAATTAAGTTATTTACAAAAAAATACTTTTGAGAAGCACTTATTTTCAGCAAACCGCAACGGAGCTTTAAAATGAACATCTCAAGAAAAAACATCCCCTTCAATACAACAAATATTCTTCATTAGCACTCAAACTGCAAACCCCAACAAACAGTGTGCTTCATAGCGTTGATGTATTGAAACTAGCTCTCAAAGTCCAAGATCAGTTGGTGTCATTGGTTGAAGAACATGATCGGGATCTGACTCCAACGCGTCCGCCAATGCCGGCCATATGATGGCAGACACAACCCATGAACCGTCGCCTCTAGCGCTCGGTCGTTGATTCATGTAACCGACACCAATCTTTGCTGCAGTCGAACAGACCGTCCCAAGTACTGGAATGCCAAACCCGAAGTCCAATTCGGTCACCGGAAATTGACGACCAGATGAGAAAACTAGTCCTGGCCCTGCCTGGCCAAGCAAAATCTTTGCTAGCATCAAACCTGGCTTATGACACTCAACCCAGTCAATCAAATCCAAGAAATGAGCTTCATTAGTAGTCTTTGCAATTGCCTCATGAACAATCCCTGCTACATCTGAGAGCGACCCTCGCTTCAAATCTTCCACGTTTGCTTCTCCGACTGCCATCGACAAGACGTTTCCGACGTAATTCGACATGGAGTTTGGTTTTCGACACATTCTAGTACGTCCGTCGACTAACCATCCCATCTTGCAATGTGTTTCGGACGCTCCGATGGCCGTCACGATGATCTTCCATATGTAAGCAGAGAAAGCCTCAATCTTGGTTCTCTTACCGGAAAGTCGTTGCAGCCGATCGATGTCTAACGCATTGACGTGATAGAGGCGCTTGAGCGAAATATCATTCGGTGGCATGCTAAGTATCTCGTCCATGTTGTATAAATTGAAAGTTTGGTCTAGGGAAGGATCGTAAATTGGAGGTGAACGAGCCCATAAATTCCTCCGATGATCCGGAACACATGAAATTGGCTTCCCTCGAGCTATTTCGGACCACGACACAAGAAATTTACCGAAAGTGCTCGCGTCCCCTAGCGCATGATCGAATGTGAATGTGATTAGGATCCCGCCACATGCAAAATTCGTCATTTGGATGTGAAATGGGAAATCATGTTTTTGGAAAACTAATTTTCCTAAAGAAGGATTAAGATTGTAGAAGTCTAGTTTTGCTAAGGGGATGTCAACATAGGCTTCTATGACTAGTGCACCATGGTTGTCGCATATGATCTCCGGCTCGCCGGTCTTAGCATTCGGAACAATTTGGCCCGTAAATGGGTAGTAGTGGTTGAGAGTGTCAGCAAGGGAGCTCTTTAAGATCTTAACAATGGACGTAAAGCCGTCGGTTGGTGGTTTGCGGTAGACATACAAGTATGCGACCGGACTACGGCCCGAAAGGAGGTCGAGGTTCGAAAGACGGAGAAGATTGGGTTGAAGCAAAGGTACAGATGCTTTAACGACGGTTTCTCCGGTATATTTAACGTCGAATTGAATCGCCATTAGGAAGTGCAGAAGAAGGATTAACTAGCCTATGGTTTGTGTTAGATGCTCTCTGCCTTTTATTAGCAAAGATTTAATATTTCTAGTTACCTCCTTGATCAAAGTCAATGCTAATTAATTCCACGTTAAGACATCATGTGGAAGTTTTCCCTATATATTATTTTCAGATATACAAGTGTATATATATTATATTACTAAGACTTCTCTATATATTATTTTGGTAGGCGAGTATGGAATAAAACTTCTGTTACAGCGTTGTGACAGAAGCTTCTATCACAATGCAAAATACGAGCCACGTGGCACATGTATTCTTAGTGGACGCTGACCGTGTAGATGTTTGGCCAGTCCGTCGGTGGACCTCGATCTAAACCAAAAATCAACCTGATTAGTGATTTCTAAGCGATTCGATTGAAGTTATTTTCATGGGTTGATTTTAACGGTATCAATTTGAGCATTATTGAGTGTTATTTGGGTGTAATAAAGATCCAAAGGTTGTAAATTACTAATCAGGCTGATTATTGGTTTAGAGGTCCACCGAGGGACTGGCCAAACATCCACACGATCAGCCTACACTAAGAGTGTGCCATGCACGTGTCTCGTATTGTGCACTGTGACAGAAGTTTTACTCCTGAGTAGGGGTGTCAATTTTACCCGTTTAACCGGAACCGAATTGGAACCGGAACCTAAAACACCGGTTCCGGTTCTACATTTTTGGGAATCGATTAAAAAGTAACCGGAACCGGAACCGAACCGACAATAACGGTTCCGGTTCTGGATAGCCTAATATGGAACCGAAACCGATAAGAACCGGTACCAATAAATAAATATAGTGTAAATATTATAATATTCTCAAGATTTGGCCCAATATACCAGGAACCGGAACTGGAACCGGATCCGACATAAATACATAATCGGTTCCTATTCCGGATCCATCAGAACTGGAACCGTTAAGGAACCGAACCGATAAGAACCGGAACCGATTGTTCCGGTTCTGATCACCTTAGGAACTAAACCGGAACCAACCCGTCGACACCCCTACTCCCGAGTGTGTGTGCAGCGGTGGAGCCAGGAAGGGGCCGGGGGACGTGCCCCCCACAACTTTCAAAATCCTATATATATATATCAGAAGTACCTTAGTTGCCACCATATTAATCTATTAATTGACCTCCCCGCACCCAACTTATTAATAATTTTTTAAATTATTTATATTTAGAGGACATTTTATTCTTTACATGTCTATTCGAATGTCAACGTTGAGACGCGGAAAACTATTTCATGACCGTACAGATGTCTGAAATGTCCATAGATGGCCCTGCAGATTAAAAATTTGAATTTCAAAATTTCAAAAATAGAAAATAACAGCCATTTTTGTTTCACAAAATTTTTCAAAAAATAACGGTCGTTATTATTTTCATTATAAAGGAAAATAACGGTAAATAACAATCATTATTTTTTCTATGTTTTAACGGTACATAATGTAACGGGAGAAGTCTGAATCAGTTATAACGACTGTTTTTTAAACCATGCTCCATATGGGCCCCACGAAGCATGTCACATTAACATGATCCATCAATAATTAAAAAAGGGTGATTTCCTTATTATTATTAACATATTCACTAAAGTGGCGCGGACCAAGTACATATCCATACAGTCCCACTTGTCTTTTAATAGATTCATGCACTGACCAAGTACATGCCATTCCATTGACGGCAACAATAGTGACAGGTGACAACATGCTAATGTTTAAACCTTTTTAGGTTATGTTTACCGGACATACTTAACACTTATTTTCAGACCTGAGCAAATTTTGACAGTTTTACCTAGCAGTTTATTCAGACCTTATATTCATCACTTTAAAATGTTAAGTCTTTGGGGCTGTTTGGATCACCTTTTTGGACTTCAAAAAGTAGCTTTTATTACAAAAAAGACTTTTTAGCTTAAATTGTTGAGTTTGGTTGCTCTTTTTCACGAAAAGTATTTTTGCAAGACAAATTAAAAGTATTTTTTTTATTTATATAATGCTTTTTTAGATAAATAGAGCAAACTTGTTTTTCAAAGCCAAAAAAGCCTTTTTCTCCTTAAAGGAGATTCTTCGATGATTAGAACTTGAAACCCGAGTTTTTAAGGTTATTGAGATTTGTTTCTTCTCAAGATCACGGGCAGCAAGTGGAAACCTTATTCAACAAAATCGTAAGAAATCAAACCCAAATTGATCAACCTTATTTTTATTGTGTATGTTAAGACCCAAACCAATACTCCAAAAGCACTTTCATGATAGTGGAGCGGAAAGCTAATGTCTTAACCTAGGATCGTAACATTCCACCACCTTCAAGGCCGACGTCCACGGTGGCCCACTCTAAGGTGGCTTTCACTCTGGTACTCCTATTTTTCTCACTTTTTGTGAGTGGGCCCCCAGCATTTTTTTCGGTACCCCTATTTTCTCATTTTTTGAGCGAGCCCCTAAGTAACCCTTTCCCTAGCTCGCCCTTTCCGAGAAGGATCACGGTAGGTCACTACAGCAAGCCCTCTATATCTCATACTATGGTAAGCCCATGGTTTTTTTTTTTTTACCATAGGTGCATCTCCTGTGACTCCTGGAGGTGGGGGTTGGCTCTGATACCAAATGTTAAGACCTAAACCAATACTCCAAAAGCAACTTGGTGATAGTGGAGCAGAAAGCTAAAGTCTTAACCTAGGATCGTAACAGTGTATATCCACCAATGAATAGGCTCAACATTCATGTGTTTGGACCCAAAATATGAGCTATATAGAGCTACGCGAGTCCTATCGTCACTGCACTTGAAGACCTTTTCATCTAAATTTATGCCTTCCAAGACAACTGACTTTTGGGTCTAATAAAAAACTTTGATGATGGACCATAGTATGAGCCAGGAGGACCACTTTTAGAGGCCATTGACCTTATGGACGTTTGGCCCTTTTCTAGGTAGATATATCTAACAAAAAATCAGCCTGATTAGTAATTTCCAACTGTTGGATCAGATTCTTTTTTATGGTTTATTTTTAACCATCAAATTTCAAGAATTATTTGGGGTACTGAGATCCAAAGGTTAGAAATCACTAATTATGCAAATTTTTGGCATTTAAGTCCATCTAGTAATAGGCTAAACATACATAAAGTCATTGGAGTCTTAAGAGTGTGCCACATGGCTCATATTGTGGTTCATCCGTTGTCAAAGATCTTCGCAAGAGTTTTGGTGAAATTCCAGCATAGACAGCAAGCCGAAAACTTAACCGACAAAAGCCAAGTTTTGAGCATGATTCATATTAATAATTGTAACGTAAATTGCTAATAGTTTATTCATATAAATTGAAATAAGATAACTACCAAAAAAAATTAATTAACAGGGTGTTTGGAATGCTATTTTTAAAATGTATTTTAAGAAAAATTCTTTTTTTTTAAAGTCAACCAAACAACCTTTTTTTTAAAAACTCATAAAAAAGTTTTTTTTTTTTTAAATCTTTGTTTAAAAAATGATGATCCAAACACCCCCTTTTATTCAACACTTTATGACCAAATCATGATTTAAAAAACAGCTGTTATAATGAAAATAATGACCGTTTATGAAAAAATTGTGAAAAAACGACTGCTATTTCCACTAGAAATTTTATTGACAATTTGAAATTCAAAATTTGAATTTTAACACAATTTTTTCCCGTTGTTTCTATTTTTCCCTATTTTTTTTCGTTTTTGCCTGCGCGTTACAATTCCTTATAACGGGAAAAACAGTAACGCCCCCAGTCCGTTATACCCGGCACCAGTTCGTTTTTGCCTCTTCATTTGTAGTAATTACTTGAATTTATGTTAATTTAAGTGATCCTTATTACTTAGGCAAATTAGAGGCCTTCCTAAATTCCGAAAAATTTAGATTTGCCTCCCTCGACCATGGATGAAGGTCTTAATATTGGAGGCCGGATTGGTGGGCTTCCTTCGATCCCAATCTGGATTGTTTCCCTCGAGACTATCTGAGGCCCTTGGGGTGTCAACGGGTTGGTTCTGGTTCTTTTCCCAAGGGACCCAGAGACGGATCCAAAATTGCAGGTTCTTATGGGTTTCGGTTCTCAAAATGATGTATCCAGAACCGAAAGTGATTGCTTGGTTCCAGTACGTTTCGGTGCTAAGTACATCACTTCCGATCTTGATAATCTGACAATTTTAGGTACTATATTAAGATTCCGTTTGTCATTTGGGCCCCATATTAATGGACCAAAGATCTTGTGGGTCCAACATGTCATGTGATCAACATATCATGTAGGCCCACATGCCAAGTGGGCTCCCACTTACCACGTGTCAATATATTAAGGTCCAATATAGTTTGGTGCATAATAGGATGTGTGTATAGTGGTGCAAACGGGCTGGGCCACTGGTGGGCGAGATTTAAATGGGCTAAACGGGCTGGACCAAGAGCTAAGAACCCAAGCCCGGATCTGTCCCTTAGGTGTTCGGAGTGCCAAGGCACGGGCAAGGGCTGAGGTGTCCAACAATCAAATTTATGACTGATGGGCACTAGGGAGGGAGGAACACTATTCAATTGTACAGGCCTAGCGGACTAGGCTGGGGTCAGGTCATGGGCTCCAGAAATGCTAAGTCCAGTCCATACCTTAGAGCAGAAGGACCATGGGCTGGGCCGTGCCACAGGCTCACGGGCCAGATTTAACCCTCTGTATGTATATATAATGAATCAGCATCAGCGCAACTCAATGTTGCACCCTCATGCAACTTCATAAGTTTCAGGGGTGTCAGGCCCATAGTTAGCAATTTGGTATACGGCAAAAATTCGAAACGGGAAAAGTTCAAGTTTAATTCGGGTTCAGGATAAAACAATTCGGTCATTTTTGAAATATTATATTCGTTTAGCTTTAAAAGCCTGAATTTTACCAATATTTTCATTTTATGCGACCATTTAATACATTTTTATTTAAAAAAAAAAAAAAAAAGCAAAATTCCTGTATTAAACACATATAATATGCAAATTTACTAACTCTCGGCAACGTTTAGGGCCAACTCAACTCGAGGTATGGTGAATATTCAGCAATAAATCTAGGCATCAACGCCAATAATCGGGATAACCGGGGTGTATGTATGTCATTCCGTCATTGGTGCTACATACTGCTTGCTCAGCAATCTGAAAATTCCAGTGACGTTGTCAAGTTTTATTCTGGTATTATAGAAATGGTGCCCGAGTTTTGGGTTTAAAATGTGTCGGTCGGGATGCGATCTACACCGTCCAATCAACATATCTACATTTTCATCTATGTTGGAAGGCGTTGATTGAGTTTGACTTTAAAAAAAAAAAAAAATTCCCTCTTTGAGACACTAGCTAGATATCCATATTATATTTAAAGAGAAACGACCTTCAAATTATTATTATTATTTTTTTTAAAGGATTTTGAAAGTTGAGGGCACGCCCTCCCTTGGCCCGTTCCTGGCTCCGCATCGGGACATTACATACATGACCATAAAATATTGAGTTAGTTATATAACTTATCTAAAGGTTACGCATTAGTTGTCGTGTCCAAACTTTATTTACTAAAGAGGAGATAAACATGGTGTAACCCCGAGGGTTCGGTGTAGTTGGCCAGGGTTACGCCTCAGGAATAGGAGGTCCTGAGTTCAAATCACCCCTTGGGGTCACCCCCTGGAAGTTATCAGAATACACCTGGTTATAATTTTATATTTTTATTAAATTAAAATTCTTGTAATATTCTCATAAATTAGTTTTTATGATTAATAATGAAGTGCAAAAGAATAATTTTATTGTTTAAATTACGCACTTAATATCTTAATTTTATTACTTAATGCACCGTTCATGTCCCACCTCTAGTTTAGAGGACACTGACCGTATAGATGTTTGGCCAATCCCTAGGTGGACCTAAAAACCCAAAATCAACCCGATCAGTGATTTCTAAGCGTTAGTTGAAGTCATTTTCGTTGGTTGATTTTCACCGTAGGAATTTAAGCATTATTTTCGTACAAAGATCCAAAGGTTTGAAATCACTAATCAGGCTGATTTCTGTTTTATAGGTCCACTTACGGATTGGTCAACTATTTATACTGTCAGTGTCCTCTAATAAATTGCCACGTGGCTTATGTTGTGGGTGGTCAGGCAAGTCTTACTCACAAAACTTGTATCCAAAACTAATAAATGAATAACTAACAACTTTTCACAAGGCCACAACAACTTGTCTACATCTTTTAACTCATCTAAATGTGGGCCCCACAAGAGCGTGTCATTTTAGATGTGGGCCCCACAATAAAAAACTTCCCAAATTGGCTAAAATAAACATCAAATCAAACGCCTCAGAGCCATGCGTGCTTAGTAAAATAAAATAAAAAAATGCTATTTTCGTAACCGAAATGCCCCTCTTATATTCAACATGTATTAGATTTGGACACCCCATTTCCTGTCGGGTCGGACTCTGGTCGGGGCACGCCCCAAAAAGAGAGGGATCTCTCTAAAAACAGTAAAACTTGGCTCACCGACTGCTTACGACATGAGCCACGAGGCATATTTTTAGAGGACACTGAGTGTATGGATGTTTGTTTGGCCAATCCTTAGGTGGACCTACAAACCAAAAATCAGCTTGATTAGTGATTTCAAACCTTTCGATCTTGTACACCAAATAATGATTGATAATGCTCAAATTCCCACAGTTAAATCAACCCATGAAAATGGCTCCAATCCAACGCTTAGAAATCACTAATCAGGTTGATTTTTGGTTTGTAGGTCCACATAGGGATTGGCCAAACATCCATACGATCAGTGTCCTCTAAAAATGTGCCACATGACTCATATTGTGGGTGTGGCCAGTTACCGTCGCCAGTCAGCCAAGTTTACAAGAGAGATCTCTCTTTTTGGGGTGTGCCCCGACTAGAATTCCGCCCTGATTGGAAATGAGGCGTGCGAATATGCGCTAGCTCCCAATTCAAAATTCTCTAATATTACCTAAAATCATTAATTAAATTAAGTGCCTATTCTCGTTACGTTAACTAGTGGAGAGGCACACCCATGCGCGCTTAATTTAAAAAATTAAAATTAAAAAAATAAGACTTTTTGAATAAAAAAGAGTTCTACATAACCAAAATGCCCCTGTTTATATTTAACATGTATTAGATATTGTAAAGGCGTTTTTGAAAAAGGCGACATAAAACGACACCGACCCTAAAGACGTCTTGTGGTCCTGATGCAACCACATGCTTGTGAGAAGCATATTTAATACTTTATTAAAAGTAATAAAGGTTACCCTAATCAGGAGTTTACATTTGGACGGTCCAAAACCGTCATGAGTTGTCGGGCCATATCTCGACCGTTGAAGTTAGAAAAGAAGAGAGCATGTGGACATCAAAGCAGATTCCATATAATCACTCTAATATTCAAATTTTAATTAATTTCAGGTTATCTCTGTTGGGTCGGGATCCGTGGACTCGCAAAAGTGAACTCATAAACTCACTCAAGTGTCAAGGTGTTTTTGGAAGAAAACGCAAAAATATGAAATTTTCAATCCAAAGGCAAGTTTTGAAAGATTATTTTGAAGGGGTGAATCTGTCAATTGTGGCGACTCAAGGAACAGTTAGAAAAGCAAAATTTAAAATTTTTAAGCAAATACTTATGCAAGGACAAAAGTCTTAAAAGAAGCCATCTTAACGGTATAACAGACTGGGGGCGTCACCGCTAAGATGAATTGTAACGGATGGGCAAAAATACATGAAAAATGAAAAAGAAAAAAAATTTAGCAGAAATAACAGGAAAATAACGGATAAATGGCATGAATTTTCAAATTAAAAATTTGAAATTGAAATTTTTGAAAACTAAAAATTTTAACGGGCTTGGAGCGTTCCTGTTTTAATGGCCGTTAAAACAGAATTACATAGAAAAATGTGTGTTGATAAATTCTCGTAAAGGGTCAAGTGTCAACTTCTTTTTTTTTTGGGGTCGGCCTCCAGTTAACTCCCTAAAATGACAGGCTCCGGTTACAGGACAGAATATGAGCCACGTGGCATACTATTAGAGAACTATGACCGTATGGATGTTTGGCGAATCACTAGATGGATCTACAAGCCAAAATTCAGCCTAATTAATTATTTATAGGCGTTGGATCTTGGTACCTCAAATACTGCTCAAATTCACACAGTTGAGATTATCCGAAGAAATAAGTCCAATCCAACGCCTATAAATTACTAATCAGGCTGATTTTGGGTTTATAGGTCCACTTGGGGATTGTACAAACATCCATACGGTCAGAATCCTCTAATAGTGTGCCACGTGGCTCATATTCTATCCTGTAACCGCAGCCTGTCATTTTAGGGGAGTAACTGGAGCCTGAGCTTTTTTTATTTTTTTTTTTGTAATCAGGGTCAAGTTTGTTATAGAGTCGAATAAATATGTATTTGACCTTTTAAATGGTTGAGCAAGGGACTTGGACTAGTCACCATCCACGTGTCACATTTTTATTCCCTTTTAACATCAGCCGCTTCATGTGCACCCTTGACTTTTAGGACAAAGAAAATGGAATCAGGCTTTTGCAAGATGGGGACCCACCTGGGTCAGCTTGGCTTGCTTTACCTGCCATAGCCACGAGATGCCCGAGCTGTTTGCTTAGTATCTAATAAAGTTACTTTCACTAAAGAAAGTTCTTAAAAAAATGTGGCCTTTGTCATTTTATGAAAAATAGGTCCTCAAGTTTGCAAAATCATGTAAAAGCCCTTGAATTCATTTTATTTACATATGAAGTAGGGATAATAATTTTTAATAATAGTCTTGTTATTTTATCACTAGAATAATGTGGGGGAAGGGGGTGACTTAGTAAGCAGGAGGTCCTGAGTTCGATTCATTGGGGGACATACCTCCTGAGACTTATTCTAGTACATCAAGCACGTTGGGGAGAGGGGACTTACGTATTCTACGAGATTAGTCATGTCACGCCCTGTAATTTGTATACCAGAATATCTTTATCCCTGTCTGAATCTCGAGGTATAATCTAAGAACAAATTCCAATATATCGTAAGAAACACAGAAATCTCATAAATATCAGATCAATGAGAAAAGTTAATTCAACTGAATAATGTCCGAAACATAAACAAAATGAGTTCAAATACAAAAATTAAGAATTTTGAAACACTTGAGATTCATTTTAACTCTTTATTTTTTATTGGCAAGTTCTTTGATGCTTTTTAAACATCAAATGCAGGAAAAAACTTAGATGCACAGAACTTTGGATGCAATCGATGTAGAGGGGTCTCATGGCCCTACATGGCTCATTGTTTTGGGCCCACTAACTGCATGGATGTTTAACTTCTAGCCTTTGGATTAAGTGTCCAAATATATGCAAAAAAAATATGCTTGAATCCAATGGCTTCACTCAATCCTAAAAGGTGCTATAATCTATGGCTAGAGAAAATCAACGAGACTGATTTTTGTATGCATATCCCACAAAAGGGTGGGCCCAAAACAATGAGCTATATAGGGCCAAGAGACCCCTCTTCATTGAATGCATCCAAAGTCCTCTGCATCTAAATTTTTCCTCAAATGCCCCCAATCACTATTACAATTAATTGAAGTGGAATATTAAAAAAAAGTCCTTATATGACAATAAATCCATTTTGAGAGGTTCTTGTTGACATTTACATAAAAGATACATACATTGGCAAAAACTAAGGACACCTCTTTTACTTTTGTACAAATTTAGGAGAGGCCCTCTTCTCTAACTTTCTGTCATTTCCTTCGATCAGGGAATATAAGACACTAAAGCTCTTTTTAAGACTTGATTGGAAGTTCACGAGTCATGACTCTCCTTTTAAAGGAAAGTAAGGATTCCGAGATGGACAAAGATGTAACAAGGTACACCTGATGATTTTTGGCATAGGGTAGCAGTCAGTTTTGTTACTCACGGCTACCAGCCCATGAGTAAAACTTTCGATGACAGGGCCCTGTCATCATCGAAGGAGAAGACAGGGCAGCAGATGATGGCACGTGGATTTGTATGGACTGACCACCTCGACCTCACCGCCCACGTACACTTGGCTAGTGTTTTGGCAAAAAAGCACTTGAGTACTCACCTGGGTACGTGTGTGGTGAGGCCGAGGTGGTCAGTCCGTACAAATCCACGCTGGATCTGCTGCCCTGTCTTCTCCTTCGATGACACAGGGCCCGGGCATCAAAGTTTTATCCCCAGCCCATGGTTTAAAAAATGGCTGTTACAACGAAAATAACAGTCATTTAATCGGACGTTATGTACCGTTAAAACGCTCATAAAATAACAGCTGTTTTTTTTCAT
Organism: Euptelea pleiosperma; assembly: GCA_035048495.1. Lineage (NCBI taxonomy): Eukaryota > Viridiplantae > Streptophyta > Magnoliopsida > Ranunculales > Eupteleaceae > Euptelea > Euptelea pleiosperma. The sequence continues at coordinate 31,656,433 of CM068546.1, forward strand.
TACAACGAACTGTTATTTTTCAGTTATAACAGTTATTTTCTGGACAAAATTGTGAACAGAGCTGTTATTTTTTATCTTTTAAAACTTGAAATTCAAATTTTTTTCGGTGCTATTTTTTCTGTTATTTTCCAATTTTGCCCGAGCATTACAATTCATTATAACGGTGTTATATCGGAAAAAAAATGGTAGCAGCCCCAGTCCGTTATACCATTATAACGGTCCCTTTTAAACCTTCGTTTAGCCCACCCCTTGGTGGGGTATACACACCAAAAATCACCATTAGATTTTAGTACTTTTTAAGGCATGACTATAGCCGTCAGATCCAACTAAAATCATCAAACAAGCATTCTTTTGGTATTAATGTCTATCAATGGGTGGGCTAAAGCCGCTAAACATCCATGCGGTTAGTGGGCACAGAAGGCGGTGAGTAACAAAACTGTGCTACCTGACAGTTAAAAGCGTCAGGTATACCTTATTACATCACGACCCAAGATGAGATCCAAGTTAAGCTGAGCCGTGAGGAGAACAATAGGGTGGCTCAGCTGGCGTTCGTTGTCTCTTATGGTGGTGGGAAGGGTATCGTCCGCATGTGCGCAGTGCGCAGTGCGCTTTGGTGGTCACACCGCAACTACCCTCACGTAGTCTGGTGGGACCCACAAGCTTCTCTTCCTCGTCTCCAAGCCAACAATAGAGCCGCTTTGTTGGCCCCGCACCATTAACGGACCTGAGGCTGATGATTGCAGGCCGCTTTTTGTTGGGACCAAATCGATGCATCTGCCACATCACCTCTTACAACATGCCAACTCATGGTCAACAAAATGACCCTAATACCCTTTACTTAACTTTGACAATCTTGTCTTTCCTTGAATTTTTTTAGTCGTGGTTCCCTTTAGAGTGGTAGCATCCACGACCGTTGATTGTATATTACCGTTTGATCTTGAATGGATACCACTTCAACACGCGAGCCGCGTGGCACAAGATCTGTTGAATCTGGCAGATTCAAATTCCAGGTACGATTCTTCGATGGCCGTGCTGTCAGGGTCCAGCGTCCTCACAAACAGGAATATGTGTACGGTGTGCTCTAAGGAACACTAAGAATGATACGCCTCTAACTACTAACATGTAGCCAAGTGTCTCACAAATCGGGGAGATCAATTCATAATAGCCCCGAAAGCAGACTAATCAGAGGCGTCAAATTGCCTGACATATGAACCTTTTTTTTTCAAGTCTACACTAATAACACTCGAGGTATAAGGCATCATCGATATTAAAGAATTTGGCCATTTCCAACCGTCCGATATAAAAACTTTTTCTGTTGAACTGTCCAAGTTCTAGATCTAGGTCAAAGGTTTTAACGAATTTCAACGGTTTGATCAGTGGCTTGGGGGACGAGTGGACGACGTACATGGTAAGTGAGAGATGGTGCATGAAGGAGGATATACATCGAGTCCATCACTAAACACCAAAGCAAAACTCTTCCTAATCAGCACGTTTTAATTAACTTTTCTTATATAAACAGCACGTGCAGAAGATCCAAAAGCCTAACAACTTCATCACATTAAGGTCATTTAGGTAATTTCATCCCCTTTCTTCCGGTCAATAACATCCTCTCCAGCTTCCATTCCAATGCAACAAACCTCCACCTCATCGCGCCACGTCACCAATCCTGGACACGTCAAAACCCGGACCCCGAAAACTCGGACTCCCCAGGGCCCAAACTCCTATTTAACCAGCAAAAACCTCCACGCCACACGACCCTCCTTATTCTCTCTCTCTCTCTCTCTCTCTCTCTCTCTCTGGTTCTACAAGCCCGACAAGTATTCAAAATTTATTGGCCGATAACAATCCTTCCGATACGATACGACGCGACACCAACTACAGCTTGAACACAGAAGAAAGCTCTGATGCCAACGGCGGCAGGTCCTGCATCACCGTCAGATCGATCACCAATCTCATCGGCCATGCCGATGCCGTTGCCGATCCCAGAGGCGTTCGCGAAGGATGCCATTATCGCCTGGTTCAGAGGAGAATTCGCCGCAGCGAATGCGATTATAGACGCGCTCTGCAACCACCTGACTCAGTTGGATGGACTTGGTGGCGGAGGCCATGGATCGGAGTACGAATCGGTGTTCGCAGCGATTCACAGTAGGCGATCGAACTGGATCCATATCCTTCATATGCAGAAGTACTTCTCCATTGCGGATGTAGCGGTGGAGCTTCGGCGAGTTGCGGCGAAAAAAAAGAAGACGAGGGAGGAGGAAGAGAAGAAGAAGAGGGAAGAAATTAGGCATTCTTTGGAGGAGGAAGAGAAGAAGAACGAAGAAATTAGGCATTCTTTGGAGGAGGACGAGAAGAAGAATGAAGAAATTAGGCATTCTTTGGAGGAGGACGAGAGTACGGAAAGCAGGGATGAGGTTATTGACGTGGAGAGAGAAATCTCGGTAGAGCAATTGACAGACAGTAATGAAGATGGTGGTGATGGAGCGGTGGAAGAAGATTCATCGAGAGACGATTCATCAGATCATAAGATCATCGAAGGAGGTGAGTAGATTGTTTATCTTTGGAGCTGTGATCGATGCCAGAAGTTTTTTTTTTTCGGTTCGTTGAGTAAGAAATCGAACAGGTAAAGTAAGTTTCGATCCATGGAAGTGTTATAAATCGGAACTTACTCCAATTTAACAGAAAAATCGGGTTTTCATATGATTCTTGTTCTTTCAACGGGAAATCTGAGTAGGTTTGAAAGAACAATCGGATTTTTTTTGCAATCGATGAGAAATTTCGATTGTTTTCTGTATGTTATTGGTTTTTTATACAAGAATTTGTTTGGATTGGCTTTCAACGATCGAAAAAATCTGGGTTCTTTGGATTTCAAATTCGGAACTCTGGTACTTGTTGATATATTGTGTTAATCTGTAAAATGCTGGTGAGATTGTTGAAACTTGAAACCATCGGAAGAATCAGGCATTTTTCCGGATTTCGATTTTCGACTTCTAAATTCTGTTTTCTTGCCTCTTTTTTTTTTTTTTGCTTAATTTAGAACTAAATTTAATATATTAAAATATATATAAAAAATGTGGAATATTTTCCCGAGGTTTTACTGATGGTTTTAGTTCTTCGAGACCTAAAAAGGTTGATTCGGTTTTACAGTTATTTCTGGGAGTTGCGAATACCAATCGCAGTAAATCACCTCGAGATGTGTGAGATCATTTACGATAACAAGTAATCTGATCCGTCAGCTAAGCGAAACACAATCTCTGATCATTTCTTTTTACCTAGATTTCTTGCGGCCGTTAGTTTAATTAGTTAGCCCTGTTAGTTGCCTAAATTGGGAATTGGGATTGAACATCACAAGTTAACCACCTCAAAATCATTCAAATCGGTCCAACCAGCTGAGTTGGCTGTGTCAACTCGTCAAGTTCCAGGCTGAGTCATGGGAATTGCTGAACGAAAGCTACAGTGAAAACCAAAGAGGTTGTTTGGATGTAAAGGTATACTGTCAAGGACAGGGATAGCAGAGAGTATTTCTCAATCATCTTGAATGTTGAATGTGGAAAGATGGGTCTCCAAGAATTAGCCCTGAGATACGTTTTTCCCAGGTGAAGAAAGAACTCACTGCTCATACCCAAGTTTTTGTAGATTTTTGAACATCTTTCACTCACTGAGTCAACATTTTCAAATCGTCCCTACTCGGATTTTACCAGGCCAATTAAATTGAATCGGAAAATCCAGTTCTGCAAACAATGATTTTGAGATCAATCTCAATTCCAGAAAAGGAATAGAACAGAGAAATTTCTAGATTTTTGAAATTTTCATGACTCACCAAGTCAACCTTGTCAAGTTGCTCGAGCTGAATCAAGAAAAACAATGATATTATGATCAATCCATTCTTACACAATTTGTAATTATTTCTCTTTTTATTTAAGGATGTTATGAACCCTTCTCTGTATTCCTGTTTCAATTGGTAGGATTTCGAGAGGAGCAGCTCCCTTTGGAAAGTGTTCAGATTTGCTCCAACCATGAGGACTGTGAGACACGCCGCCCCGACATCAAGACGACTAAAGGTTTCATAGCGAAGGAGCCAGTGAAAGGGCATATGGCGAGTTCTATCTTTTAGTGATTCAAGACAAATTATTTCTGTAGAGATGATAGAATTTAGAAGATTGAAGTTTAAAATAACTATGAAAGAAAATGTAGCAGATTGTTAGTACTCAACTGTTAATTCACCTGGCAGGTAAACGTTGTCAAAGGTCTAAAGCTGCATGAGGACATCTTTACTGATTCAGAGCTCTCCAAGCTTACTGACTTTATAAATGAACTTCGCCTTGCTGGTCGCAATGGAGAACTCTCAGGTGAGAACCCGCTCACGAGGCTCCTCAGACCTCCTGTTCTATTCATTCCCATTTATAATTTGTAACTAAATCAATTTCAACTCTTTTTGACTAAGAATTTATGACTGTGAAGTCCTCTGTTGTTGCTGTGGATTCCCCATTTTTGGTTTTCATGTTTTTTGCTACCATGAAATAGTACTTTTGCAGAATCAAGATGATTGACGCGTTCGCAAATTCGTTTTTCCTGACGTCCAAGTGACTCTTCTGTGAATGAATTTAGGTGATACGTTTATTTTATTCAACCAGCAGTTGAAGGGGAATAAGAGAGAGCTAATTCAGCTCGGGGTTCCAATCTTCGGACAGATTAAAGAGGAGGCAAAATCCCAAAAGAGTGAGGCAGACTTCTGTGTTTAATTGTTTTTAGCTTTGCTACCACTTGCAAATCAAAGATATCTATTTGTGTTTTCCATAGTTTTTGTTCCTTGTAATCAAAATCTTCTTTGTTTACAGGTAAGATTGAACCCATTCCATCTGTTCTCCAAGCTATCATTGATCACTTGGTTCAATGGCATCTTATACCAGAAAGTAGAAAACCCAACAGTTGCATTATTAACTTCTTTGACGAGGTATCTTGTGTCCCTTGTTATATCTCTGGTTTATTCTTCTCTATTTTCTTTTTTTTTTGAGGATAGTAGCGCAGACGCAAAGAGGAATCTTGATTTTGTTTTCATGAAATGAAGTCACACTTTTTTTCTGCAGGGAGAATGCTCGCAACCATACCTGAAACCACCACATCTGGACCAACCCATCTCTACCCTTCTTCTTACTGAATCTACAATGGCTTTTGGACGGGTTCTCGTAAGCGATCACCATGGAAACTTTAAAGGTCCACTCATGCTTTCGCTCAAGGAAGGGTGAGCACTCGAGATTCTCTTACTAGCCTTTCTTTCCTTTGACATTTGTGAAAGTACAAATTAGGGAAATACAATCCAGGACGCCAGACTTGGCAAATACTTGAGCCCATAGGTATGGAATATGCATCAAGGCATTTCCTTCATGCCAATGTGAAACTATAGATGGTAAACTGCCCATGTTTCAAATACCCTGTAACATATCTCTCTCCATTGATCTTGATAGGTTCTCTTCTAAACCCCCAACCCCTTGGAGCTCCCTCCTTTTCTCCTAAAACCAAGATCTCATTTTCTTTACTACTGCGAAATTCTTCAAACCCCTCTCTTTGCTACACACATCAGGCTTATCTTCTCCAAGTTTTTATAGGATCTAAGAGGTTGCATATTCTCTACAACCTAAGGTAGTACTTCTAACCTTATCCAATCCTTCGCAACCTTATCACCACCTGAACTGCAAAATATTCCCTCTCTTTCTTCCCCAAGACTACATGTATGGCCCAAGTTTAGGATTTGGGTGCTAGCAAATGCTGTCGTTTGGGCCGTGAAAATGGCCGGGGGACCCTTTGAAAGTGACTTATGGTGACCACTTTTCTCTGAATGTATTTGAGGGATGTCTCTTCATTCCTTTTTTCTGCCGCAACGTTGCGACCATTGAACTGTTCAATATCACTGGACTCCTTGTTCTTTATGTTCCTCTTGTATAGCTAACTATAACTGAACATCCAGTTTATGATGTAATTCTGATTGCTGTGCAGGTCGCTCCTAGTTATGCGGGGGAACAGTGCTGACATGGCAAGACATGTAATATGCCCGTCTCCAAACAAGAGGGTAAGCATCACATTCTTCAAGGTTCGTCCTGATACCAACCAAATCCAACCATCAACCAATATCACACCCCTCACTAGGGCCATGACACTCTGGCAACCAGGAGTGCCACAACCATACAAAGTGCCAAATGGAGTCCTCAGTGGCTATGATTCCATGGAAGTAGTTCCCAGATGGGGAGTCCTCCATTCCCCACTAGTCTTGTTAGCCCCAGTGCGACCCATGGTTGTGAACCCAAGGAGAATCCCACAAGGCGGTGGTACCGGGGTGTTCTTGCCCTGGACTGTCGGACCCAAGAAACCCGCAAAGCATCTTCCACCACGTGCCCAGAGAGGAAGGCTTCTCACATTACCTTCCCCAGTGGAAACACAATTGGTAGAACTCACTTCCGATCCAGGTGTCACAGAGTGACCATTTTTTCTCCCTGAGAAAATGACTGAAGTACCTTTTTATCAAGATCTTAGGCAGCAGCAACCTTTTGTGCGAGTACTTCAGGTCCTCTTTAGAGACCAAAGGAAAAGAGGACCTGAAGTTCTATGAGGTTATGTATGTTAAGGCCAAAGCTGTACAAATCAAGAGGGAGGCATCGCTGATGTTCTCTCCCCAATGGGATGAGCTTATATCTAATGGGGGAGGCCGGACCACTTTTTATATATGGCCTCTCTTATTTATCGGAGTAAATTATGGTCATATTCAACAAAGAAGACTTGTATTACAGTCTTTTTCTTTAGATAGGAGGTCTCTAGCGATTTTTGTTCTCTTCTTTTTTTTCTAGGAAAATTAGGGATGGTTTCTTGGAGTAGAGGGTTAGATATAGTTGAGCTGAATGTTTAACTGTTTGAAGAATGTACATTATCCCTAATACAGAGTTTGAATTTTGTTTCATTTTATGTTTTTGAGTTTAATCTCTTTAAGGGGTTTGGAATTATGTCTTTGTTTAATTTTGCATAACATTGTTAAGACCCAAACCAATACACTAAGAGTACTTTGGTGATAGAGGTGCGGAAAGCTTAAGTCTTAACCTTTAGGTTCCTAACATTACACCATGCTTCCAATGCTGACGTCCATGGTGGCTCACTCTGAGGTGACTTTCCCTATTTTCTCACTTTTTTGTGAGCGAGCCCCCAAGGAGCCCTCTCCCAGGTCACCCTTCCCATGTCGTGGGGTTGGCTCTGATACCAAATGTTAAGATCCAAACCAAATTGTTTAAAAACCTCAGTTAAAATTCAAATTTTAACGCCGATTTTTTTTTTTTTTTTTTTGTTGCTCCTGTGCGTTACAACCTTGGTCTAAATTGTTCAATTGCTTCATCACCTCTTGCACTAGAAGTATCCCTAAAGCAACACCAATTGAATGATCCCAGCCCTCCACTTTTAACACATGTATTAAAAGGAGATATTCCAAATGTGATGTGGAGCACACCTCAACTTGTGGTCTTGATTACGGTGACCTCACCCTTGCAGTTGCAACGCAACTGCCTAAGTTTTATTGTGGTGGGGTTTGCTTTAATTATTTGATCTCCAAAGCATTGGAAGTAGGCAACAATGATGGCTGTGGTGGGGTTGCGTTAATTATTTGATCTCCAAAGCATTGGAAGTAGGCAACAATGATGGCTCTTTTTGTTTTTTTCTCAAAAATTTGTCTTGGCGGCGGGCTGAAAAGGGTGTTTGGTTATCTTTTTTATAAATTTTCAAAACTTGTTACTTTTTTTTTATAAATACATTAAAATTTTGTTTTTTTTTTTTAAAATTTGTTAATTATTTGTTCTAAGTATTGGAAATAAGATTGGAGAACAAATATATAAACGGGGATGTTTTTTTGTTTGGTTAAATAACAATGAAAAAGTGTCATTATATTGAATCAATTAAAGGTCAATTTTTCAGTGACCCTAAGAATCTTTATCTATCGTGTGCCAGGTTTAAAATTTTGTTTCGGAGGAATATTTCAATCAAGTGAAAAACCAAGACAAACTCTTGAAATGAAACGAAACATTCACAAAACATTGAAAAAATAGCGTAACAACAAAATTTTCGAAACATTCTCAAAATTATTAAATCATATATATATATATATCTTTTTTTGAATTATATTGTATTGGCTCAGTTCGTCACGGCGAAACAAATCGAAACATTACAAAACGAAACAAAATGCAGAACATGCAATTTTGTTTTAATTCTCTTACAAAAACGTTCTGAAATTTTAAACCATAATTATTCTTTGGCTCTCTTCATCATAAACGTTACTACTGCATGAATTATCAATCGACATAAATAAATAAACCGTCGATCGATAGAAACATGTTGATTTCAGAGTAACTTTTGCACGTAAAAAAGAAACCCCATGATTATTAGCCATACAACAAAAATCAGCGTTATTGCTGATTTGTTTCCGTTCGTTTCCACCATTTCTCATGAGGGCTTCATGAGCATGCCCATATGTGGAATACATGGGCTTCGAAGCCCTTGATGAAATCGTAAAAATATTCTAATCCAATGACTAGAAATCATCAATCAGGCCGATTTTTTGCGGAAAGCTAAGCCCTTTGTACAGTTTTGGGTTATAACAGTAGGTCCATCAAGGAGTGCAACAAACGTTCATGTGGTTACTGGGGCCGGAAAATGTGCCATGAGCAATTTTGATCTTGGGGACGATCAAAGCCTGCTCCTCTACCAAAGGAGCAAGCTTTTTTTCCCGGGTCAGGGTCGGTGTTTGTCTCTTCTCATGAAGAGTAAATGTGGAAGGTGTGTCACGGGCAAAAACCTATTCAAAGTTTAGTAAATTTATTTTCCAACTCTTCTTTTAGTATCATGATCCATATCTGGATTTGAATCCGACTCAGATATAAGTAGATCTGGATCCAAATTCAAGATATAAGTAGATCTGGATCCAAATTCAATTTATAAATATATAAATATCGCGATCCATATTCAGATTTGTATCTGGATTAAATTTAGGTAGATTCAGATCCAATTTTGAATTTTAATATTGTGATCCATATCAAAATTCAGATTTGAATCAAATCCATCGCATAATCCAAATTCAAACCATGATCCATATAAAATTTTCATAGGATCCAACTCATGCGTATTATAGGTTGGATCATGTTTTAGTAAAGTTCAAACTACAAAACCTAGTATTTGACCCAATCCGAATACCTTACACCAGAATCCAAATTTGATATGAAACTGATTTCGATTAATCTCCACAAATCCGTATCTGACCCATTTTTATTTATATCAGTCTCAATGATCCAAAACAACTAAATATGGATTTGAATCTGGTGAGGTCTGAGGTTTGACCTAGTGGCGGTGAGATGGAGCACCAGCGACAAAGGCAGCGGTCGTGATTAAGAAGAAGAGAGAACAATTTATCACATATAAGTAGAATTTCTTCATGTATGATTTTACGAAAAGAGCACAGTTTATCAGTAAAGGGAGCATTTAATGACCTTTTTTTCTTTTCTTTTTTCTTTTTTCTTTTTTTCCTTTTTGTATAAAGGCATTTAGGTTGTGCTCGGGTAAGCTTAAAATAAGTTATAAGTCAGCTTAAAACTACTTATACTAATAATTTATGAAAAGTTGTTTTTCCAAGTTATAAGCCAATTTTTCCAGGTAAGGCGGAAGCCATTGAAATTCGGCTTATAATTTATGTGGGAAACAATTTCTAAAACCCAAGTAAAACTCTTTAAATACCTAAAATGCCCCTCTATTCCTTCAATACAAATTCTAAATGACCACTAAACCTTTAATAAAACTTTTTAAATGATAGAAATATCTTTCTAATCATTTCAGTACTATTTTAAATGAGCAATTCATCATTTCTTACCCAAACCCAATGCCTAACCCATAGCTATAAGCTATAAGCTATAAGCTCGAGTTAAGTTTACCCAAACGCAGCCTTAATCAACTAATAAGCTGCCTACTAAAAAACTAATAAGTACCTAGGTGAACCTTGTGTGGCAACCAAAGTTTTAACTTTAAAAATTATGTAGTTATTAAGGGGGTTATTTTAAAAACGTGAAAGAAATAATATATAAAATAATTAAGTTGTTATTAAGGAACTATTTTGGAAATATAGAAATAATGGCATCATAAGAAATTAAGTGGTTCAAGGGGCAGTATTGAAAATAAGGAAAGACCAGACTAACAAAAATTCCAAAGCATGGTTCAACGGACAAAAGAGAGCCAAAATACCATATATCTAAGAACCCAGTTTGCAATTGTCTGGCGTAGAAAAAAAAAAATTCCACTCCGAAATTTTAGAAATATCATACAAGAAATGTTCAAGGGACAGCCAGTCTCTCTTCCATAGGGCATTTTAGTTTTTCCTTCCATGTAACAATGACACATCACTTTTTATTCAAGTTTTTGAAAGATGGGATAGTGTCTTATCTTCCATACACTACTTCATTAAATCAATAAACATAATTATAGTTGATTAATGGTCTCCCCAAGTTCTACGGTGTATAGTATTTCAAAAAAAAAAAAAAAAAGTTATGGTGCATGGAGATCTGTTCTTCTATTTTTCTAAATTTCATCCCTAATTTTTATTTAAAATAAAAGAATTGCAAATAGCAACCATAGGTGGATTTGTTTGCTTTTCATCGTTCTATCAACTGAAACTACAAGAAATATCATTAGGGGGGATTAGAGAAAGAATTTGTGCAGTGCATAAAAATAAGGAATTTAAATTCATTAAACTGAAGAAGCTATGTGGGTAAAACAAGTATACAAGAAACACACAGCATGCAAAAGGAGCAAAAACAAGACCACTGAAAAGAAGAGCTGAGAAGCTAAATGAGAACCGGGGACAATGAGAGAGGACTGATCAAATATAAGAGGATTAAATACCTACCTACTGTTTGAACAAAATCTCCAGTTTGGATGCTTGCTAAAGGGATAATGTCCTTGCGGCTTTTAGGAAGCATAATGGACTGTGACAACTAGTTTGACCCATCACGCCTCGAAGGCCTCAGGGAGCTGTTGTAAGATGCACAATCCTTTACCCCTATCCCACAAATGATTATGAAACCAAAAAAGACAAGAGTTACCGTCCGTTTGATTTCAATCAATTATGAATAAAAAGATATCATCGAATCAGTAAAATGAAGTTACATACAATCTTCAAGATATAATACAACAATTTATGTCAGAAAATGAGGACACTGTTATCTCACGTATCATGTAAGCAGCAAATATAAGTAGTTTGGAAAATATTCCGATACCTAATTCTACAAATGCATAACCTTGCGAAATGATTGAAGATGACTAAATAACTTCTCGCCCAATGCGCAACCCCGTGGAAACCAAACACTGAGACAGCGTAAATTCTAAGATAACCAAAGGCTTCAAAAAGCTTCAGAGAATCAAATTAATCAATTCTACAAATGTGTATCCTTCCCAAGTGAATAAGGATCAATGACCAAATAAATTCTCACCCAATTTGCAACCCCTTGGTGACCAAACAAGCAAACACTGAGACAAAGAAAATTCTAAGAGAACCAAAGGCTTGATCTGAAAGCAACTCACATTGGCTTCTTCCATACAAACAGCATACCTTATTTTTGCACAAGTAGATCAGCATAAATACATGGCAGAACAGCTATCCACGAGTTAAGAATAAGTTTTAAAAGGGAAAAGGTAGTATTCTCATAGCACGAGTCGTAAATTCACAAGTAAACAATCAAAAAGTGGAAATGAACATCAAATATGGAAAATAGCAACATTTCAAAATTAGCACTGTTCGAAAATAGCAACAGAGAAATTTCATAGCAGGTACCTAGGTAACACAAACTTTACAAGAAATTTTACTCATCGGGTACATTAAAATAGAGCATACAGTGGAGCACAGAACACAAGATTTTCTGCGCTTACAGCAAACACCTGAAAGGATTTTACATGAACATATCTCAGAAAATCACAACAGACACTAGCCTGAAATGCATCCTAATAATCATCGGAAATTTATAACCTAAGGAATCCCAGTCACTACAAAATCTTAAAATCAAAGTAAATGCAGGAAAACAAATAATACTAATTGGCACGAGTGCTTAAACTTCATTAATTTAAGATATACAGACGAGTATTTACATTATATACCAATGTTTTTGGTAGAGAGGGTGGTTCAGGCTTGGACCACAAGTGGCAAGGCGGGTTATACCTGCCAGCATTACAAATTTACAACCCTAATAGAGAGACCAAATAATTGTCGATATATGCAACTAAGCATGTGGAAGAGAAACGCATAAAAGAGAGAAAGGGAGAATACAATGTAATAAATCTTTTTAACCAATTAATATCATAAGATCATGGTTTTGATCAATGTTTGACAGGCTCATCATCATCTTCAATGTCCCAACTCAGATCTTCATCTTCATCTGCAGCACTCAGTCGCTTACGCAAATCAGCGCTATTCGAATTCCCACCAGTAGTCACTTTCTTCTCATCATTGCTGCCAAGATCTTCAATTTCATCCCAACCAAGGTCTTCTTCCTCAGGCAACGAAGGTTGGCTTGAGACAACAGAGAAGTCACTATCTTTGCAAGATTCACCTTGGTCAGTCTTCCCTTCCAAAAACAACTTCTCATCAGATTTTGCTACCGAGTCATTGCTATTCGATTCAGACGGTTCTGTTTTCGCTTCCAATGGCACTTTCTCATCAGAACCATTGTCGCTAATGGATTCAACAAGGCCATTGTCATCAATTTCTCCATCCGAATTCTTCTCTCCAGTCATAGCAACAACCTCAGAACTCCCAACCTGTGATTCCTCAACAAGCTTCTTCTCAGGTACAAATTCTGTGGATTCTTTCTTCTCCAATTCTATATTTTCACCCTTCGGCTCTTGCACATTGGTCTCTTCATCATCATCGTCAACATCCCAACTCAAATCTTCTTCCTCTTCACCTGAAATCGCTCTCCTTACAAGATTAGCTCGAGCATCCTCCGCTTGCTTAAGCTTATGAAGCCTATAATAATACCGACTCCAGAAGGTCTCCCGATCAACGGAACTCGGAACAAGCTTTGCAAAAATCCCCTCCATAACCCCATTCTCGTCGAATAGATTCTCAATCTCCTCACCCTTCTCTTCCAACACAAACCCTAATTTCCATTTACTGAAATCATCAAAATCCTCAGGTTCCTCGCAGTAGGTATTCAGATCAGTTTGAATTGCATGAACCTGCGCTTCGAATCTATTGTACCGCTTCGAATTCAGATTCGAATTGCTAAAATGCTGGCTATCAGAAGAATCGCTTTCGAGATCGGGTGAGAGAAGAGCGTCCTTACCCTGAGAGATAATCTCGGCCGTTCCTCTCCACACAGAGCTTCCAAAGTCATCAATTGCTTGCCCTACCGATTCGAGAGATTCCTGCACAACCGATGCTCCAACCTCGATCGACACCGGAAGCTCCTTGACAGCTTGGCTGGTAACTTGGCGGATAACTGCGGTCTCCTTCTTCAAACCAGAACTGAATTCCTCTAGATCGCGACGGTAAGTCTGGAGGACTGATTCAGATTTCGATGCGAAGGTTTTGATCAGGCCGCCAAAGCTCCAAGCGCCAACGCTTGAAGATCTAGGGCTAGGGTTAGGGTTTGAATCTGTTTCATCTAATGGAATTTCCTGATCTATATCTTCTTCTCCTTCGGGTATTATTTTCGAAGATTCGGATAACGATCTCTGGTTTTCCAGGAGATCTGAAGGTTCTGGATCTTCTGAGAACACAGATTTGAAGAAATCCATGGAGGAATAAAAAATCAAAGAATTAGGCTTAGGGTTTCGATGATTGATCGATCTGTCAAAAAGAGTTGGTCGAGCCTTGAGAGAGAAGGGACCTACTGAAATGGGATTCTGCAGTGGTCTCCAATATATCGGCGTAGAGCATCTCCAGGTTGCGTTTGCAATAAGCCAATTTTTGCTGTTTTAACTTTTAAGCACTTATCAAAAAAAAGCATTTGGAGAACTTTTATAAATCCCTTTTAAAAAAAGTAAAAAAAGTCCTTAACTCGTCAAAAGCAGAAACCGTTTCTAATTTAATAGTTATTTTCCATTTTTGAAATTTTAAAATTCAAAATTTGATTTTCAGCGCCTTTTTTCCGTTATTTTCCATTATTTTGCAGTTTTTTTTCATTTTTGCCAAAGCATTTTTTTTCTCGTTATAACGGAAAAAACGGTAACGCCCCAGTCCGTTATCCCGTTGTAACAGTCCCCTTTAAACCTTGGTTGTAATATGATTATGTACTTTTTATGAAGGTTTAAAAAATGGCCGTTATAACGGATTCGGACCTACCCCGTTATGTTATGGACCGTTAAAACGCCCAAAAAATAACGGCCATTATTTTCCGTCATTCTTCCGTTGTAACGAAAATAATGACCATTATTTTCTGAAAAATTTTGTGAAAAACGGCTATTATTTTCATTTTTTCCATTATATTCCATTATTTTCCATCACAGAACAAAATTTTAAACAATGTAAAAGGTAGACCTCAGGACCACAGGGGTCTTTGGATTTAGGATCCAATTATGTGAACCTATGGACCACACCCTTCTTGCGATCCATATAACCATCCCAGTACTACTCAAAAATTTAAAGGCACAAAGTATTTACTCCCATTAAAAAGTCACATTTAATGTTTAACACAAAATATAAACTCATCCAAATCAATGGTGGAAAGGGCATCATCTTGAATATTTACGTGATATTCATGCATTCATAAATGAACATAAATTGATTTGGTGTGTCAAGAACAGAACATGTTATTATAATTTAGGAACACGACATTTTATTATAGTTCAGGAACACGGCATTTTATTATCTGACTAAAACATTCGACCTTTCCCTACTTCAACTGCAGCGAATAGACCTAACATTTCCACCTACAAGAAATGTCGGCAAACAAGTTATTACAAAAAAAATAGAGAGATTATGTGGTAGAGAATAGAGATATTATGTGGTATTTCGTCACCTCAAACTTGATTCAAAAATGAATAACATAACATCTCAGTATCAACATTTCAATACATTCCAACCTCGTCTCCAGGTTTGAATTTGTGCGTTCTCCCCCTTATCAATATTTTTCAATTTAAAATATATTGGCCATTGATATACCTCCTAAAGTTCATCATTTGTCTTCTATCTTCATTAAGATCTAGTATTGTAATTTCTATCCCCCCGTGTTCTTCCACATGATTACAATTGTTTATTGCCCACACCTGGTAAAGATAATTGATTACATGCTCAACGTTATAAAAATTAAATATCCCTTGAACGTCAGCTGTAATTAATTTTTTTTTTATTCTTCATGGATTGTTAGGATCCGGTGGTGGGGTGGGATTGTCATCTCTTACTTCCACCACTCGACGAGGGATACGTCGGCCATTTGCTAACTCTTCCTCTTCAGATTTAGTTGGCATGAAGTTGTGCATAATTACCCTCTTCATCGCCATTGATTTTCTAAATGAAAGAACACTGTAAAAACATGTAATTTAACTAAGAAGTGACATTTTATATATAAGGAGATTTTGTTCCATATATGGAGTTTGAAAGTTTTAAGGAAAATTATGGAAATGATTTCTACAATTATAGGAACAAAATCATGAAAATGATTTCCTTTCCTAAAATATAAACAACTACTAAAAAGAAAAATAAAAACAGCTTAGTTTCTTTTTTTATTTTTATCTTGAGGATCTGTGGGCATTAAAGGAGCCATTGTAATATACAAAATTCCGTATCAAAATTTAATGCAAAATTCCCTCAAATTTACACGTCTTAGTGTACCATAACGTTTCCTTCCGATCAAAACGTCTCTTACCTGAAGAAAACAAGTTTTTATTTAAAGGGTCCTGATTTAACGAGGTACACTTCACAATTTTTGGCGTAAGGAAGCACGATTTTTGTTACTCACCATTGCCATATGGGCCCATTGACTATATGGATGTTTATTAGATTTTATTAAATTATAAGGTATTATTATAGTCGTTGGATTCAACAATTTTTTAGTACTAAAACCAACGGCTAAAAATCATTCTTGTTTCTTTTATGAATTGTATACTAAGGGGTGGGCTAAACATCTGTGTGGTCAGTGGTCCCAAATGGATTAAATATCTCCCTCTTTCATTACTTTATCCAATAATAAATTTACTTATTTGGAGAAAAATTTGGAAAAGGAAGATTAGGCTTCTATAAGAAGGATTCTACGGGAATCTAAGGCCAAGTATTTAAAAAGATTAAAAAAAAAAAAAAGTCAACTTAAAAAAATTACTTTTTATTTTATTTTAAATTCATCTCTCAATGTTTTTGAAGAAAATATTTTGGGCCACTGACGGGATGGATGTTTAGCCCACTCCTAGGTGGGTATATACACCAAAAATCATCTCGATTGGTTATCTCTAGCCATTAGATTTTAGCACATCTTTAAGAGTATTTCTGTATTTCTACCCATCCGATTCAAACATGTTTTTTTTAGTAATAAATCCAACGTATAGAAATCGTTAATCAAGCTAAACATCCATGTTGTTAGTGGACTTAGAAGACAACCTTGGATTACTTGAATCTAATGGAGCCATCAATTGCTGGGCGATCACATCAATTGCTGTAAGACCAGAAATCATTCGCTGTCCCCAGGGGACATCAAACTTTGAAGTCCCCCACCCAAAATGTCAGACACGTACGTCAATCCACCAGAGTTAAACCCGCGGTTAGTGGTTAACAAGGGTACTTGTCATACATTTTGGGAGAAGGACATCAAAGTTTGAAGTCCCCCGGCCGGCCAATTTTTTCTCGCTGGAAACAATCCCAAGAACTCAGTGATCGGATTGATCCGACCACCGATCCCGAGATGTTGGTTTCTGGAGTAAAACTCTATCACAAGAAATTGTAAATCACATTATCACAAGCCAATGAGTTCTCGGCACGTACACAAGTGCTTTTTTAGGTGTACGTGTCGAGAACTCATTGGCTGTGATTGTGATTTACAATCCGATTATGACAGAAGTTTTACTCGTTTCTGGAGGATTTTCCAAGATTACACGTGAGGCACGTGGGCCTCACTTTTCAAACATTTTTAAGGAATCAATTAGTAGTACACCCTATGGACGGTCTCTATTCTCATATAGGACGCGAAGCACGTGCAAGATTGGATCCACCATTGATGAGCCCGGTGGTGGAGGTGCGGTGGTGGTGGGTGGGTGGTGTTGGCAGCCCTGGCGCATATAACCCGAACCCCGATTAGTGATTTAAAACCTTTGGATATTTGTACCCAAATAATGCTCAAATCCAACACTTAGAAATCACTGATCAGGTTTATTTTTGGTTTGTAGGTCCATCCATGGCTTTAAAAATAACGGCCGTTTAAACGGTAACGCCCCAAGCCCGTTTCCGTTAAAACCGTTTAAACACGTTTTATCGGTTTTGAAAAAAACGGCCGTTTTTTTGTTTTAACGGTCGTTAAAATCGTTTAAACGGCCGTTAAATCTGTTTAATTTTCGTTAAATTTTTTTTTTTTTTAAATTTTCAAATTTCAAATTTCAAAATTTGAATTTCAGCGCCTTTTTTTCCGTTTAATTCTGTTAAATTCTATTTTTCCCATTTTTTATCTATTTTTGCCCCTGGCCGTTTCAATCCATTTTAACACCCGTTTTAACGGTAACGCCCCCAGTCCGTTTAACCGTTAAAACGGCCTCCTTTAAACCTTGGATCCATAGTGAGTGGCCAAACATCCATACGGTCAGTGCATGTCCTCTTAAGCACGTGCCACGTGGTTCACATAGGCTGCAGTCAGCACGCGTGTCATTAGATCAAGTCGATATATCAAGAGGAGTAAAACTTCTATCACAGCTTTCTGACAGATGCTCATGTCACTATGTAAAACACAGGCCACTTAGCACACTCTTAGTGGACGCTGACCGTATGGATGTTTGGCCAGTCCTTCAGTGGACCTGTAAACCAAAAATCAGCCTGATTAGTGATTTACAACCTTTGGATCTTTGCACACAAATAACGCTCAATAATACTCAAATTCTTACTGTTAAAATCAACCCATGAAAATAACTTCAATCACATCGCTTAGAAATCATTAATCAGGCTGATTTTTGGTTTGAACCTCCACTGAGGTACTGGCCAAACATCCATACGCTCATCGTCCACTAAGAGTGTGCAACGTGGACTGTGATTTGCATTGTGACAGAAGCCTCTGTTAGAACGCTGTGAAAGAAGTTTTACTCTATCAAGAGTCATGTTTTCAGCTATTACTTATCTTGATTTACTAATTATCAGATCTTTCAACTTTATTCTGGACCATTTAACAAAAGAATGGAAAAGATTGGATGGTTAGGATCATTAGATCAAGTCGATTTTTGGCATAGGACATCTCCTATATGGAATCCATAGACTGTTGGTCCCACCCCTCTAAATTTGCTTTGCATGACACTACACTGTTTTAGTCCATCCTTATGGTCTACCCTGTTTTAGTCCATCCTTAGGTGATGAGTTCTGCTCCTTTGGCTTTGAGGACAACAATATACACCATGGTTTAAAAAATGGCCGTTACAACGGATTCCGACCTCCCCCGTTATGTTATGTACCGTTAAAACGCTTTAAAAATAACACCGTTATTTTCTGGGAAATTTTGTGGAAAAAAATACAGCCGTTCTTTCCGTTTCTTTCCATTATTTCCCATTTTTTCATTTTTGAAATTTGAAAATCTGAATTTCAGCTCCATTAGTTCCGGGTTTTTTTTTTTGCCCGAGCGTTACAATTCATTAAAACGGAAAAAACGGTAACGTCCCCAGTCCATTATACCGTTATAACGGCCCCTTTTAAACCTTGATATACACTTCTATGATGCATAAGAAATGCGATAATTATTATAGAGAATTTGGATTTCAGATGCACTCCTTAGCAATTTAACCAAAACAAAACTAGGTAGACGCAGAGGACTTTGGATGCAGTTGATGCAGAGGGCTCTCCTGGCCTTGCATTGTTCTTTTTTGGATCCACTAACGGCATGGATGTTTAGCCCACCCCTTGGTGGATATACAGACCAAAAATCAGTCTGATTAGTTTTCTCTAGCCAAAGATTGCAGAACTTTTTTAGGATTATTTATAGTCGTTGGATTCAGGCATGTTTTTTTCATATTTTTGGGGTACTTAATCCAACTGCTAGAAACTATCAATCAAGCTGATTTTTTGTAGATATATCCACCAAGGGATGGGCTAAACATCCATGCGGTTAGTGGGCCCCAAAAGATGAGCTATGTAGGGCTCGACTTCATCCAAGGTCCTCTGCATCTAAAAAAAATTCGTATAATTCGAATGAATCTTAAATGTAAAGATGAATAATTGGATCAGGATGGACGGACAGTAAAGTCTTTAGTTGAGCTGTACACATAGCTCAGCTGCAGAGAGGTAGGACCCATCATTCAATGGGTCCCCTTGAGGAGATCTCCAAGATGAAAATCAAAATCAGGTGCCTAATCGAATCTTTCGAAACACTAGCGAACAAGAAAGACTATGTATACTATTCCAGGATAGGAGAATTTGATTAGATGTTCTTAATACTGTGACCTATTGCATTTTTCCAAAGGCTCTGGCTCTGAGGACCCCCACTCTTCTGACACCTATCTGGGTGTTCGCGCGCTCAGCCGTGGATTACACGAATCCAGCTGTGATTGTCAGCACCCCAAAAGGGTCCACGCTGGGGTTTGTTTTGGTTTTTCACTTGACCGAAGCAAAGGCTGTAGATAGCCATGAAGGAAATGCCGTCGACCAAAATAGAGGGTCCAGAAAAGATTTTGCCCTGGAGGCAATAATAAGAGCAGTATGGTTTGCATTTCTGGGGGTATGTACAAAAGAAATAGAAGGAAATACAGCAGACAGTGGAGATATATCCACCAAGTGAGCAACCGATGCTCTCTACCCAAGAAAAAGGATCCCGAAAGCGCTGCATTATGAGCAATTCATCCCGTTGTGACTGGGTGAGTTTCACACAATGCAATTGAAAAAAAATTCACTGGCCCCGGGGGGGACTTCAGACTTTGATGTCCCCCTCCCAAAATGTCTGACAAGTACCCCTTTTTAAGCATTAACCAATGGCTTAACGAGGGTTGAGTTAAGGGATTGGGGTACTTGTCAGACATTTTGGGTGGGGAAACTTCAAAGTTTGATGTCCCCCGGGGCAAGCAAATGTTTTTCTCCAATATGATTGACCACTACGAGTCGACATGTCCCCACAAGAAGTTTTCCCAAAAATGGAAACTTGCTCTGATACCAAAATTAATGCTGGACAACTAGAATTAAATATGTATTAAGGATTTCTAGGGCTTATTATTATACACGGGTTATGATTAGGGGACTAATACGGTTCCGAATTTTGGTTTTGACTGATAGAAATGTTTTTGGAGTTTGGATTTATATAGATAGGGTCTAGGATTAGGGTTTGTGGTACATTTTTATACTCCCCCACAGGGCCATAGGAAAAATTTGGCCTAATGCTAGACTTACTCATTTGCCTTACCCTTTGGTGGCCCTATAGACTTACTCATTTGCCTTACTCATCTTGAAAATATTTGCTGTCCCTTGGGGGTTTCAGAGTTTGAAGTCTCTCTCTCCCAAAATGCCATGTGGAGCACTCTTTTGGGCCTGCTGACCCTATTGATGTTTGCCCCACCTCTTGGTGGACCCATACAACAAAAATTAGCTTGATTGATGATCTCTAGCAGTTACAAGCATTTTAGCACCCAAAAAATGCTCAAAATCCAATGGCCAAAAATTACCCCATTAATCTGAATTTTGGTGTGTACCAAGAGGCAAACCAAAGATTCATGGATGTGTGAAACACTTTGTCAACCGCTTATATAAAATAAAAAAAATAAAAATAAAAAAACAAAAGGTTGGTTGTATTTAAACATAGACTGTCCTAGAATACCATGTTGGTTGCCTATAAAAAAACCACCACCATGTTGGTCATCTTAAGTATGAATCCAGTCAAATACATATGAGAAATGTATCCAACCATCCATCCAGATACCTACAAATTGTAGCCATTGGATTTGAGTTTCTTTTCTTCATGGGCTACTGTAAACATAGAAAATAAATCTTGAACTCAAAGAAAGCAATCGATTCTCTTTATTGATAATAATCACTCCAGAATGCAAAGCAGAATCCACATTGGATTGCAAGATTCATTCACTCTCACATGTCATACGGCCACACAATGATGGATTGTGTCTGAATTGGGAATGGATCTAAGTAATGTCTTCTACGTTACATTGGTACCATCACAGAACAAAATTTAAAAGGTAGACCTTAGGAACACAATGGTCTTTGGATTTAGGATCCAATTACGTGAACTTATGGACCACACCCTTCTTGTGATCCATAGAATCACTCTAGCATTACTCAAATTTAAAGGCAAAATCACACTCCCGTTAAATAGTCACATTTGATGCCTAACACAAACTATAAACTCATCCAAATCTAAGGTGAAAAGGGCATCATCCTGAATATTTACATGATATGCATGCATTCATAAATGAACATAAATTGATTTGGTGTGTCAAGAACACAACATTTTATTATAGTTCAAGAATACGAAACTTTATTATAGTTTAGATGAAATCCATCTTTATTATGTGACCAAAACATGCGGCTTTTCCCTACTTCAATTGGGTCCCACCCATGTATTATCCTACTTTCATACTAATATGTGAATCATATCTATATATATATCATCGACTGCAACGAATAGACGTTGCATTTTCACCTACAAAAAATGTAAGCAAACAAGTTATTAGAGGAAAATAAAAATTAGAGAAATTAAGTAAGGAGTAGATAATAGAGAGATTAGGTGGTATTTCGTCACCTCAAGCTTGATTCAACAATGAATAACATAACATCTCAGTATCAGCATTCCAATACATTCCAATCTCGTCATCGGGTTTTAATTTGTGTGTCCTCTCTTCGATCAATCTTCTCCAATTTATAGTAAATTGGCCATTAGCATACCTCGTAAAGGGCACCGTTTGGCTTCTACCGTCATCAAGATCTAGTACTGTAATTTCTATCCTCCCATGTTCTTCCACAAAATTACAAATGTTTAGTGGCCACATCTGGTAAAGATAATCGAATACGTGCTCCTTGTTAAAACAAAAAAATCTATCTTTAATATCAGAATTTATTAACTTTTTTTTTATCATCCAAGGATTGTTAGGGTCCTGTGGTGGGGTGGGATTATTATCTCTTATTTCTACCACTCGACGAGAGATACGGCGGCCATTCGCTATATCTTCTTCTTGAGATTTAGTTGGCATGAAGTTGTGCACAATTATCCTCTTCATCGCCATTGAATTTCAAAACAAAAGAACACTGTAAAAATATGTAATTGTAACTAAGAAGTGATACCTTATTTATAAGGAGATTTTGCTCCGTATACGGAGTTTGAAAGTTTTAAGCAAAATCATGAAAATGATTTCTAAGATTTTAAGAGCAAAATCATGAAAATGATTTCCTTTTATAAAATATAAACAACCTACTAAAAAGAAAAAGAAAAACAGCTTAGTTTCTTTTTTTATTTTTATCTTGAGGATCTGTGGGCATTAATGGAGCCGTTGTAATATACAAAATTATGTATCAAAATTTATTGCAAAATTCTCTCAAATTTACATGTGTCACGTCTTAATGTGCCGAAATGTTTCCTTCCAACCAATACGTCTCTTACTTAAACAAAGCAACTCTTTATTTAAAGGGTCGTGATGTAACAAGGTACACTTCACACTTTTTGGCGTAAGGAAGCACGATTTTTGTTACTCACCACTACCAAATGGACCGCATGGATGGTTATTAGATTTTATTAGGTTTTAAGGCATTATTATATCCGTTCTAAAAATCATTCTTGTTTCTTTTATGAATGTCTACTAAGGGGTGGGCTAAACATCCATGCGGTCAGTGGGCTCAAATGAGCTAAATCTCTCCCTCTTTCTCTCCTTCTTGGTCGGCCAATTGTGGCGGAGAATTTTTGAGGTGATTAATGACTTATTTAATTTCTTTTTTATTTTCAAATCTCTCTCCTAAATTTTCTCCTCTGATAAAATCTCTAATTTACCAAAAATATAATTATAAAAGCAAAGATTCCTAAATATAAATCAGGCATTTAATTGCAAAAAAATTGTTTCCTTTTATTTTTTTATATTTCCTTATTTATTTTATTTTTCAATATATTTGAAGGGGACATTTTGGGAAGGAAATTAGTCTTCCATAATAAGAAGGATTCTTCAGGAATCTAAGGCCAAGTATTTAGGGCCTGTTTGGCAACACCGAAATAAGTTACTTTTTAGCTTATAAAAATAAAAAAGTTGAAAAGTTTGTTTGGGTATCTATTTTGAAATTGCTTCTCAAAAGTCAAAAATTTATTTTATGTGGGAGCAAAAAAATTTTGCTTCTTGCTTTTGGTGGAAGCAAAAGTCAAAAAGAAAAATATTTGCGAAACTAACACTTCTAATTTTGAGTGAATATTTCCAAATGTCAATTTTACCTTTGTAAACTTCACATTATGAAGCGTATATAGAAAATATCTTATGAAGGAGAAAAAACAGAAATGGTTTGCTGAGGAGTAGGTCAGTAGAATATCTTTTTTTTTTTTTTTAAATAATTACCCATAAAATAACTCATTTGGTGCGTCGTTTATTATTGACCATTAATAATTAAATTTTTTGAAAAAAAATAACATATGTGATATTGGTTTATGATCTTTATTAATGATTTATTAAAATATAATATGTATATAAAATTATAAGAAAATGACAATTTGACTTAACTCATGCCAAACTAACTTTTTCGCTTTTTGACTTATAAGTCAGTGTTTCACCAAACAAACTTTTGTTTCCTAATGACAAAAATTCAGCAACTTAATTTAGAAGTTACTTTTTAGTTCCACTGGTTTGCCAAATGGGCCCTTCATAAGAAAAAGAAAAAAAGAAGTCAACTTAAAAAATTACTTTTTATTTTATTTTTAATTCATCTCTCAATGTATTTGATGAAAATATTTTGAGCCACTGACTGGATGGATGTTTAGCCCACTCCTAGGTGGATATACACACCAAATATCATCTCGATTGGTTATCTCTAGCCATTAGATTTTAGCACATCTTTAAGAGTATTTCATTTTTCTACCCATCCGATTCAAACATGTTTTTTTAATACTAAATCCAACGTTTAGAAATCGTTAATCAAACTAAACATCCATGCGTTTAGTGGAGTAAAACTTCTGTCACTACCCACAATACGAGTCACGTGGTACACTCTTAGTGGACGCTGACCGTATAGATGTTTGGCCAGTCCCTCGTTGGACCTGTAAACCAAAAATCAGCCTGATTAGGGATTTCTGAGCGATTCGATTGATGCTATTTTCATGGGTTGATTTTAATGGTAGCAATTTGAGCATTATTGAGCGTTATTTGGGTGCAAAGATCCGAAGGTTGTAAATCCCTAATCAGGTTGAGTTTTTGGTTTGCAAGTCCACCGAGGGACTGGCCAAACATCCACTAAGAGTGCCACGTGGCTCGTACTGTGGATTGTGACAGAAGTTTTACTCGAGTTGGTCCATACGTTGGTTTCTCACGGATTTTCCAAGATTACACGCGAGGCACGTGGGCCTTTTCAAAAATTTCTTAGGAATCAGTTAGTAGTACACCCTATGGATGGCCTCTCATTCTCATACTAGTAATCAACACCCGTACTAAAGCACGGGCATAAATAACAATGCCTTATTTTGTTAAGCAAGGAAAAACAAAAATAAAAAATAATATAAATTAAATCAATATAAGAAATTCTTGTGAGAATAATTGTATTTGTTAACTTTTTGTGATGTAGGCATCTAGAGCGAATCCTGTTTTATTCCAAATACGAAATCACTTAAGACTCTCTTTTGTTAACCAATCCCCTCTGTGAGTTATTTTATGATTTGCAGTAGAATTATTGATGTATGAAGTGCATTTGCTGAGTAGAAGTCTATGTTGGCGATGATAGAAACCAATGTTTGATAACCATATCGGACTGATCAGTTCAATTGATATAAGTGAACATTAACCATGAATTTTATTAAAAAATTAATCACTCTCAATCATTAACCCCATTTGTACTGGCTAGTTAAACGGAAATCAACATTTAGCGTTTAAACCATTCAATTTGGTCACCTATCTACTTTTATTTAAATGAATTTACTATAACTGAAATATATACCTTAATAAAATATGAAGTTGTGTGAAAAAAAAAGTTATACATGTTATATATTCAATAATCGTGATCTGATCACATGGCTCCTCGCTCTTGCTTTAGATCATGATAATTGCGACTTGTGAGACCCGCCACCTATGTCACTTATATCACGATATTGTGCTTTTAGATGACCATTAATGGTCTATAATAAGATAGAGCGTTAGGATATGATTAAAGTATAGTTATATAATTGATACATGTAAAATTACAACTCTATATAATTTTGTATATAATGGTCTACAACATTAACTCATGAATGATTGGTCCACCCGTTGATGCTACAAATCAGCCTAATTAGTGATCTTGAGCTAGCTGTAGGATTCGAGCATTTTCATTTGGTAACATCTTTATATTGGATTTCTTCTTTTTGAGTTCTAGATTCAATGGATAGAGATCACAAATCAAGCTGATTTTTATGCTGGAACCCGAAGAACGCCATCCAAAATTATTATTGTAGGGACATGTGTAGTGGTGGCTAACATGTCATTTCTCTTACCAAGCATGCATCGATGGCTTCCTCATTTAACGATTGCTCGCTCTCTGAATAAATCGAGCAACTCCATGCAAACTCAACCTTCGACTGAATCAATGGCTTCGATCATCCTCTTCATTTCCATTTAAAGATGGGGTGATCTTCGTTCATCATAATAACTATAGTACGCTCCCCTCTTCTAAAATAGATCTAAAATACTGTGTATGTATGTAGCCAAAACTTTGCATCATCACATCCCTTATTCTTACAAACACTGTTTCCAAACGGGTGAGAACTGAGATGTGTGCGAGCGAAGTGTTGAAAAAAAATGCCTAAAAACATTTCAAAACAAATTTAAAAAAACATGTAAACTCATGACAAGCATGCCTCAAGCACCATTTTCATGCCTTTGGTCTAACCTCATTTCTCTTTGGGAAAAAAATATGAATAAAGAAGAGGAAAAAGAAGAAGAAAAATATGCATACCTGCTCCTTGGGGAGATCTCTAACACATATTTTCATTAGGATTTCGAATGGCTACCATAATATTTACCTTTTTGTAGTCGTGCTGAACTGCTGACAGGGGATCATTGTAGAGATTAGTTATTTTTAGTTTCAACAAATCAAATGTTTATCTCAAGAGCTTGAATAAACCTGAAAAAATATAGCCATATCAGAATATATTTTTTCCCTAAAAAATTATACATAATCAATATATTCAATTGGAAAAGAAAATCTATATATTTTTTAATGAAATAGAGAGAAAAGATTGACGGAAAACCATTTGAGTTGCCTAAAAAATGGAACTCATCAACCAAAAGAAAGAGGGAGAGATTTAAATATTTTAAGATAGAGGGGGAGGGAAAGGCACGGGAATTTTCATATGGAGGTTACCTTTCTATATGAAAATTTTAATTATATTTCTTAATGATGCGGTTATGGAAAACAACTAAAATAGAATTCTAAAAATCAGAATACATTTGCGTATGGAAACCTTTAGATTTTGTAATGCATCGGTTATAGAAACAAACCACGTTGATTTTCTTAATGCATCGATTACGAAGAGAGAACGGTTGAAATTAATGCATTGGTTTTGGAAATAAACCAAAATGTATTTCTTAATGCATCGGTTATGGAAACAAATCACATTGATTTTCTTAATACATTGTTTAGGAAGAGACAACGGTCATAATTAATGCATTAATTTTGGAAACAAACCAAAATAGATTTCTTAATGCATCGGTTAGAAATTTAGGAATTAATGAATGAAATAAGGAGATGGGGAGTCGTAGGATTGGAAAGAGAAAAGACGTTTCGGAATTGATTAGAGATGGGAGAGAATTTGAGAATTAATAAAGAAATTAAAGAGAGGGGACGAGATTGAAAAGAGAGATATTTTGTATAGGGGTGTTTTTGGGATAAACTAAAAAGCTGGAGAAAGCGCCACCTCAGCAGGGTCGAGCTTTAGTATAGATAATAGATATGACGCGAACCACGTGCGAGATTGGATCCACCATTGATGAGCCCGGTGGTGGAGGTGCAGTGCTGGTGGGGTCGGTCTAGTATGCAACCATTTTGCATACTTTTAAGTATGCAAACATTGTCTTCACCATTGAATGCTCGTTGAAAAACGTGTTTTTAATTTATAATTTTTTTTTTAAAACATTAAAATAACACATTTTTCAAGGGACATCCAACAATACTGACAATGTTTGCAAATGGTTGCAAACTAGATTTGTCCAGTGGTGGTGGGTGGTGGTGGGTGCCCCCGGCGCATATAATCCGAGCCCGGATTAGTGATTTAAAACCTTTAGATCTTTGTACCCAAATAATGTTCAAATTCCTGCTGTTAAAATCAACTAATGAAAATAACTTCAATCCGTCACATCGAAATCATCGATCAGGTTTATTTATTTTTGGTTGGTAGGTCCACATAGTGATTGGCCAAACATCCATACGGTCAGCGTCCTCTTAAGAATGTGCCACGTGGTTCATATCAGCTACAATCAGCAGCGTCGCTAACTGCAGATGTCATCAAAGGCCGTAACTACAGATTTACAGCCCTACAAGCAATTTTCCCATTTTAAAAAGGTAAAGGTATTTTGATCCATAGGGGAAAAGTTAGACCGAGCTCCAATCAAAGGGGAGACGCAACAAAATGATAGTATCAGGGAGTATCGCAAATAAATAATTTTATAAAGGGGTACTGCAAAAATTCCATTTTTTCACTCTGCTCTCACCACCCTCTTAAGCAATCTTATAACCCAACAAAATTGTTGTTTCTTTCGTTTAACTTGGTATCTTATAATGCGACAAACTCGTTATTACACAAGTTTAGGAAAAGGTACAAAGATTGCAAGATTGGATGCTCAAGATTACCTCATAACATAATTTTGGATAAAAAATCTCTTCTAAACAAATAAAGTGTGATCAAGAACTCGAAAAAGATAAGTTACTCTCTTTATTGATAATAATCGTTTTAGAACACAAAGCAACATAATTAGAAGCAACGTTAAAGAAGAATTCATGGCATTCAAGTCTAGAGTTCAGTGGACCAAACGGTTGTAAAAACCACAATGAGGGAAGATGAAGAGGAGAGGCTAAGAAGAAAGGAACATTGTAGGAGATTAGGGCAACACATTAGCTCTGATGTCCTCTTTTCCTTCAACCCTCTCTATTTATAATAGAGGGTTAAAAATTAAGAGGGTACGATTGTAATAAACGTGGTTATTTCCATCGTGCGTCCGTATTGTGACACGTGGATTAGAGGTAACACCGTCATATTTGATTGCGATCATTTGATCGAACACGTGGCATATTACGATGCCTCTGTGTAGCCCAGACGACGGCCGATCAAGTGAGTATCCCGTTCTCATATATTTTAACGGTTTTGCGAACAAGATTGCCTCTGATCGACCTCTCATACCCTTGCCCCGCCAATCCTACAATTTATCTTTGACCCACATGCTAGCTCGCGACATTAGTTAGCGTAGCAAAAATAAAATTCCTATTAGTAGGCACATGACCCTTACGCGAGCAAGACTACTATTTTAGTGCAATATGCATAGTACCCAATGAGTACTTTGAAAGCAAAAAATATCAATATACATCATCGTTTGATGTGCGGGTGCCGTCTGATAGATAGTTGCACGTGTAAGTGCCATTTGATAGATAGTTGCACGTGCTGCATGATAGCCAAGTTGTATGTGTGGGTGCTGCATGGTAGACAAGTTGAAGGGTACCGTCGGTACCATCTGATAGATTGTTGCACGTGTATGTGTCGTCTAGTAGACAAGTTACATGTGCGGGTTGCCGTCTGATCTTTGTTTGGGATATCTACAATCTCTTAAGCTAACTCAATATAACAGAGAAATGTGGTATCAGACATTTTTCGTCTCCTCATTTTCTGTAAAGACCAAATTGCCCTAACTAGTTCTCCATTTTTTTCAACTCTTTTTTAGAGCCACCATCTAGGTTCAGCCAGAGGCAGAATAACCCTGGGTCATCCTCTGTGCAAATACAGATCACCTGCAGGTTTGCAGTAGGACTCATAACTCTGAGGTGATCGACCCACATAGACCCCACAAAACTTTACGATGCACTGAAATGGATGGCAAATGAGCACGCATATACATGGATCAACTGGCCTCAGGCTGATGCTATAATAGATCATTTATAAGATATATGAAATCACATTAAAATACTTGTCTACAAGAGTCGGTATACAGGTCCGCTTTAACTGCCCAGTATTGAGCAATGGATTAGCCACTAATTAACCAATTTTCTGTATTCCCCCCTTAGTTCCAGAGTGAAGTTCTCAAACTCTCATAACCACAGATATCACGAACACTCCTTTCAAATTCCTTCCACGCATAACTTTAGTCAACTGTGCCATAGGAAATCGTTGAATGAGAATAAGCTATAAAACCTAAGACATCAGGATTTGGGCAAAGCATGTTATATGTACTTAGAAAGGAGGGAGCTAACAGGCAATGTTTGGTAAGCGAGATATTCTTTCGATTTCCTTGATGATCAGGTCCTTTTCTTCTTCAAATTGTTCGTCTTCAGCACCTGCAAAGCATATGAGTAACCATCAGGGAAGGATGCTGAAGAATGATCCCAGCAAGAACACAAAGTGCTTAAGAAAATAAAAGCAACAGTAGTAGATAATCTTAAAGGAGGAACTAAAATACCTGTTGGATAGACAGTAAGGAAGATGTAATAAAGGCATGGAGGAATGCATGTCAGACATGCAGGGGTAGGACCTACAACTTGATGGCCCATCCCAGAGACTTCCTATACCAAAATATGATATGATCTAACTTCTTTTCTAACAGCATATCATTTTTTTCCTAAGGTGCAAACTAATGCAATAAATCCGATCACGTTGAAATTTAGCCTAGAAGATCCCCATTGAGAGGTGGATCCACCCCAGTATGTCTGTCATGTCCTTGTCCATTTGGTAGACTGTCCCTATGTTCTTCCCATGGGTATCTTAGATGAGACCATAACAATTTGTAAATATTTTACTTATCGGAAAAGGTAAAAAAGGAAAAACAATCTGAAAATAGTTTCACCTTTGCCAACTGAAAGATTGTGAAGCAGTGCCAGGAGTCTTTCGTGGTTTTTTGCCAGGATAAGAATTATTTCTCGTGGCTTGTTTGGATTGGCGACAAAGACCTGACAATCAAAATAAAACAAATAAACTAAAAGAAGAAACGGCAATCATAATTCTATACATGTGGTGTCAAAAGTGAAAAAGGAACCAAGAATATAAACCATCTACATCGCCTCATATACACTTCACATTTCTTAAAACATTGGCTCCACGTATGTTGCACCATTTGTACCACGTGCAACTATAAAAGGATCCTATCATCCAATAGTAAGTAATTGAATGAATAGCTATAAAACACCAAACTACCCAAGTTGCAAGGGTTTTCTAGGCTTGGGCCCGCCTCAGAGTTGTCCCACTTAAGGAAGGTCCACAGTAACGTGGCTATCCAAACAATTATAAAATGTTCTTATTAAAAAAAAAAACATTATTCCCCAAAATACACCTCAACTGTGCACAATTTTGTGCCTATCCAAACAATTAAAATATTTTTTCCCCAAAATACCCCACTAATGGTTCTTAATGCCTAAAATGACCAACAAGGAAATGACCAACAAGGAGATAGTTAATTTTAACCATCTTCGATCCTCTTATTTGAGAGAAATCTCAAACCTAAGTTATTACCTTAATTTTCACGTGGGGAGATTTATGATAGTGCCCTCATTTCTCATCCAATTTCAATTCCATCACTTCCTCAGATTCCTTGCAACAAGACAGTTCAAATACTCGCAAGCAATGAAGACAAGGGGTATGATGATGGGTGAAGACTTATACATCTTAGAATTTAGATTGCTTTCCTCTCTACTTTCTAGATTATGGTGAAGTATTGGAATTATAGAGTATGGGTTATGGTTAATTGGTTATATCGAACTATGGATCATGGTTTTTGCTTGATTAGCTTTTTAGTTGATTCATTATCGGATTGGTTGTTTGCTTCCTTATTATTTTTGGTTTATGAATTGAGCATTGGTTTATGATTCCGATTATCTAATTTTCCATGAGATACAAATACTTTTTAATTGTTGAATATCGATGATGAATTGATGACCAAATATATCAAGTGTTCAGCTTGGAACTGCCACCCATTAAAGTAAATCATTTAAGAAGAAGAATTAAGAAGCTTTTTTTTTTTTTATTTCTATTTCTACGGTAGATTCATTTTTAAAAAATTGATTATGATTTTAATAAAAAAAATTAGAGCAAATTGAGGCTTACGCCTCATCTCACAAAGTCAGACCGCCTCATATAAGCCTTATGCTCTTTAAAACATCGATCATTGGTGCACCAAGTTAATGAAAACCATATAAACTTTTATCAGCTGCTCCTTGGGTTTTGTCTCTCTGTGAATCTGAGCTTTAATTTAGCTTTCCAGTTCTCTCTATCTAGCTTTAAAAACTATTTTATTGAGAATATTTTTATCTTGTATTTTCAGCCATGAATGGAAATTTATGCAGCCTCATCCGGGTTCCCAATCATGTATGCCGCCCAGCAAACTAGTGGAAATTGGCAATGTAATTTGTTCAGTAAGAGATCTAATTTTATGTGTACGTGTTCGCAGTTTGGGACCCACTATTTGATGGGTCCATCTCTTAGATATGTAACAAGGACACTCCATTTTATGGCAATTTGTACATTTTAGACACCCATGCCATACTCACATGTTAAGCACACGACACCCTTATTTTGACAAATCTCAATATATCAAGAATCATGTGTTCAGCTATTACTAATATATGATTTACGTGATTTTCATGTACAGATTTTTCTGCTATATGATTTTCAAGTATGTGTTTGCATGATTTTCATGTACATAATCTAAATACATTCTTTCCATCTTATATACTTATCTGGATTTACTAATTGTAAAATATATCTCATGATATATGAAATAAACTTGTACGGACCTGTCTGTGTACCAGGTTTGTTGGGGTCAGTGTGTCTGATGCTTTGTGTCCATGTCTAATACTAACACGCATGTCCATTTCACAATTGCATATCTTGGGGCAAAATTTGACCCCATAAAATTATCCTAATTATCAGATCTTTCAACTTTATTCTGGGCCATTGAAGAATGGAAGAGATTGGATGGTTAGGATCATTGGATTCAGTCGATTTTTTGCATAGGACATGTCCTATATGGGACCCATAGAAGGTTGGTCCCACTGCTCTACATTTGCTTTGCATAACACTACACTGTTTAGTCCATCCTTGTGGTCTACCCAATGAACATCTTAGCTTTCTATTTTTAGTAATTATATATCCTTAGGTGATGAGTTCTGCTCCTCTGGCTTTGAGGACAACAATATACACTTCTAGGATGCATAAGAAATGTGATACTTATTATAGAGGATTTGGATTTCTTCTTCAAGAAGATGCATTCCTTAGCAATTGAACCAAAACAAAACTAGGTATAATTCAAATGAATCTTAAATGCAAAGATGAATAATTGGATCAGGATGGATGGACAGTAAAGTCTTTAGGGCTGTACACATAGCTCAGCTGCAGAGAGGTAGGACCCACCATTCAATGGGTCCCCCTGAGGAGATCTCCAAGATCAAAATCAGGTGCCTAATCAAATCTTTCAAAACACTAGCGAGCAAGAAAGACTGTGTATACTATTCCAGTATAGGAGAATTTGATTAGATGTTCAAAGCCCCAAAAAAAGGCGAGTTTAAAAAAGTGTCCAAATCAAAATCTTAAGATCGTCAAATCAAGTTCAAGTCAAGCTTTGGCCTTGGAGATCTCCAAAGTGAGACCCGTCACTAGGTGGACCCCTGCACCTCTCCTGGGCAACTGACAGGCTTCTACCCCACCCCAGCCGGCCATCCTGACTGAATTACTCCTTAAAAGAAAAACATAGTTTATTAACTAACACTTGATATGTACAAGAAGGAAAGTAAGAAATCACAACACCTTAAAAAGGTGGAAAGCGGATATCTGGATATTTTTGCTTGGATCCTGCATCAATTACAGTTTGTTAAGAGTACAGAAAAGACAGAAGAACTTATCACCCTTAGCTTTCAATGCGTAGAAAATATATTGAACAAAAAGAAATATAATTTTCTTATTAGAAGAGTTTCACGTTTAATGTTTGAAAATATGAGGTCAAATTTAACATAAAAGGAAAATCAGAAATTTCAGTACCCTCACGGAGAAGACACCCAGCTATCAAGATAAAGAATAAGCTACTTCTATTCAGATCGATGAATGAGTATAGTAAATGTTAACTTACAAACATAGTCCATGTACAAAGTAGGTTCCCGAATGAAGGCCAAACAGGCTACGTTCTATGAATCTCTCTGCAGTCAGCCAAGTTCGTTATGCTTCATGGTAATGACAAGGTTTCTTCAGAGAAGTCTTGCTCATGTTAGGAGGGAACTCGATGTTATATATATAATTTTTTTGGGTGGTACTTATTTCTTTCTATTAGTTTACTTCCATAGAATACACCTAGAAAAGGAAAGCATCTTTCTTTTTATTGTAATAAAGTTTTATCCAGTTAACGATGAAAAAAAGAAAAGGAAAGCGTCAAATACAATGCAGGATATGTTAACCACACAAGACAATTCCTAGATGGTGTGACTCCATCAAAAGTTCCTCGTGCGGTGTGAGTCATGTGACTATATACTAGTAGAACCCCAAGATGTAAGACTCGCCTTATCTCTTTCTATTTTCTATCTTCATTTTCTCTGCAAAATTTCAGTTTTAAGTTTGTGTTCCTTCTTGTCCTTCTGACCCTTCTCAGCCCATTAAAACCAATACCTCTGAAAAAGTGTACTTCTATGAGTCCAAAAGTTGTATCTCTGGGTTTGGTTGTGTCTTCAAAAGGGGTAGAAGCTGATCTGAAAAAAGTATAAGTTATCATTGAATGGCCAATTCCCACTGATAAGTCTGATATCCACGAGGCCCGCAACTTTCATGGATTGGCTACATTTTACCGAAGATGTATTCGAAACTTTAGTTCAATCATGGCTCCCATCACCGAATGTCTCAAATCTGGACCACTAATATGGATTAAAGCAGAGACAAAGGCATTCGAAGATATAAAAGTGAAGATGACCAAGGCACCTATACTGCAACTTCCAGACTTTAATAAAGTCTTCAAGGTTAAATGTGACACATCACATGTTGGCATTGGAGCGGTGCTAAGCCAAGAAGGTAATCTGGTGGCTTACTTCAATGAAAAGCTCAATGATGCTTATGTTGTGGAATTTTATGTTGTGGTACAAGCTCACAAACGTTAGCGGCGTTATCTAGTGCACCGGGAGTTCATTCTATATTCTGACTACAAGGCCTTACAATATCTTAATTCCCAGAAGCAGTTGAGTGCTAGACATGCCAAGTAGAG
This sequence comes from Euptelea pleiosperma, assembly GCA_035048495.1. Lineage (NCBI taxonomy): Eukaryota > Viridiplantae > Streptophyta > Magnoliopsida > Ranunculales > Eupteleaceae > Euptelea > Euptelea pleiosperma. Next base: position 31,691,197 of record CM068546.1, read on the forward strand.
TTCTATCTACAGGAATTCATTTTAAATCTCAAGCATTGATTCGATATTGAGAACAAGGTGATAGATGATTTAAGCCGAAAATCCATCTTTTGTCTATGTTATCCGTTTCAGTCACAAGTTTTGAAGCTCTTAAAACAGAATATCCACAAGATAACGACTTCAGAACAATCTATGCTTAAGTGCAACATGGTCCAAATAAAAATTTCTGGTGTTTCAACTCTACGATGGTTATCTATTCCATGATTACAAGTTGCACATTCCTAATGGCTTTTTAAGGGAACATATCACATGGCAACTTCATCCCGAAGGACTAGTTGGACATTTTGGTCACGACAAAATCATTGCTTTGGTGTGGGGCAAGTCTCAAACGAGATGTTGGGATGGTGATCAAGTTATGTAGGGCATGCCAATTGGGAAAAGGATAACGTCACAACACAGGTCTTTATACCCCATTACCTATTCCCAATGCTCCGTGGGAAGATTTGAGCATGAATTTTGTATTATATATATCACGGACGTAGTGAGGTGTTGATTCAATCTATGTTGTGGTGGACAGTTTCTCAAAGATGGCACATTTTATGCATGCAGGAGTCACATGTGGCACATATTTTCTTCAAAGAGGTAATACGTCTCCATTGTATGCCTAAATCCATAGTTTCTGACTGTGATGTAAAATCTGTTAGTTACTTTTGGAAAACATTATGGGCTAAAATGGGGACCAAGTAAAAATTCTCTAGTGCCTACCATCCCTAAACCGATGAGCAAACAGAAGTACTGAATCAAAGGTTGGGCAATTTTCTGCGATGTCTCGTTGGTGAAAGGGTTTCTACATGGGATCTAGTGCTTCCACAAGCTGAGTTCACCTATAATAGTTCGATGAATTGTACTACAAGAAGACTGCCATTTGATATTGCACATGGGCTTAAACTGAGGCAATTCATTGATTTAGTGCATGTATTAGTCCATAATTTTAAAGACGCAGATAGTTTTGCTCAACAAATCAAGAGTATCCATGATGATGATCGTAGCAAGATCGCAATGAGCAACAAATGGTACAAGGAAAATGTTGATATCCATCGACAACTCGTGCAATTTAAAGGAGATAAAGTGATGGTACATATCAAAAAGGAATGGTTTCCTCGAGATACTTATCCAAAGTTCCATTCAAGGAATGCAAGGCCGTATTGCATCCTAAAACGCATTGGTGAGAATCTGTACATTTTGGAGCTTCCTCTTGATGGCAACATCAATCCAATTTTTTTTTGGCAGATTTGACACCCTACCTCGAACATCATGAGGATTTTAATTCTAAGGAACATGCAATTAAAATTCCATAGTGCTAAAACTAAAGGAACAAATCAAGGATATTCTTAAAGATTAAGGCAGCCCCATGGGCCTTAACACCAACAGCCATAGGAAAGCCCATAAAGCTCACATCAGTCCAGTCCAATAAATATGGAGTTGGGCCTGTTTATTCATCCCTCATAAATGGGATTTTCTTGCCAACTCTACAACACAAGTAGAATTCGTTTATTTTTCCAGCAACATGGCTTTAATAGAGTTTTAGCTTGTTTCTACTTTAATATTCTAGAAGTTGTTTCCTTGTTTGGGAAGTTTCCCACATAAATTCAACAGTCCAAGTGTCTTATAGAAAGAAAAAAACTTATTTTGTTTTACAAGTTTTAGTTGTTTAAAAAGTTTTTGTTTTAGAAGTAGGAAAGGAGGGAGGTCCTGTACTCTATAAATGCATGTAAACTCTTTATTTTATGAGATATAGAAGAGGAACTAATTACTTCTTGCTGTGCATCTGCTTAGGGGTGTAACTCCTCTATTCTTTAGTGGTGTGACTCCATTAACAGTTTCTCTTGTGTGGTGTTACTCCATACTAGCGGAACCCTATGATGTAAGATTTCACTTATCTCCTTCTATTTTCTATCTTTATTTTCTCTGCAAAATTTCAGTTTTATATTTCCGTTCCTTCTAGTTCTTCCAGCACTTCTCAGCCCACTAAAACCAGGCCCTACAATCAGTCCCATAAGACCCTAACCTATAATATTCCATTCTATCCTCAGACCCTAATCCTACACCCTATACAGTATCTATATAAATCCAAACTCCAGAAATATTTCTATCAGTCCTAAACCCAGAATTTTATACCATATCAGTCTCTTCTTCATAACCAGTCCATAAAAGTAAACCCTAGAAGTCCTTAATTCATACTCATATTCAACTGTAGTTGTCTAGCATCATAAATCTTCAGTGCCTGTCAAAGCAGATCATTGGATTGAACATGCTTCTGCATTTTGATGTTCTTCTTAGCAATATTCTTTTACAGTTAATGCTCAAAATAATATAGACATGCATGATATTATATGTGTGTACATGTTAGAGGCTACTAAGCATTTAGTTATGTATTTCAATATTTCATTCTTAGAAAGTAATACTTGCGACATCCATGTAGAGTAGGCACCTTATTGGGCATGCAAACATAACAATGCCAGAATGAATCTAAGATCAAAGATGAGATAAAATTCAATACCTTCAGCAATGTCATCATGACTTTCAAGTACCGAACTTCTAAAATGTAGCGCTTCATTATATGGGAATTTGATTGCTCCAAAAGAAAGTCCGAAAGAAGCTAAAAGGCATAATCATGCTATTGTTAACCTTTTTAAAAGAACTTAAGAAATATAGTCAGCAAAAGTAGAAAATCATGGCCACAACTAACCTTCAAAGATTGTCTTCTTGTAACATAGTTTGCGGATGTCAAGAGCTTTTCATATAGCTCAAAAAACTGTAATGACATCCTCTAATCAGATGAGACAAAAGAAACAATAAGCAAAACGCACATCAAGATGGGAGGACAGGAAGAAATCCACGCTCCCAGCCTGAGCTATACACATGGTGCACAAACAAGGGGTCATTCGATGTGCTCCACAGAGGAGATCTCCTAAGCCAATATTTTCAACCAGTTGAACAAAAGCTTTCAGATGGTTAAAAATTAAAATCATCCTACCAGGCCATGTTTTGGCCCAGGAATGATTAAACTAGAAACCCTCGATGTTTGTGACATGTATGGCACAGGTAAGGAAGAGTCAGGAGAGAGCTTCTTCCCATACTCCCATGATGACACGAGTGTTCCTCATAAACAAACTTACACTAACATCTATAATTTCAAAGCACCGCATCAACATTTGAGGCCAACCAGGATTGTCCATATTAGCCTATAGTAAGAAACATAGTAAATTAGCTAACCTCTTCGTAGTGAGCAGTAAGGAATTCAGAGACCGCAATTTCATGTTTAGTTAGCAAATCCTGTGAACATTTCATTCAGATTTAAACTCAAAAGTAATCATAAATCAAAGCTTTTAACTTTGATAATTAAACATAGACAAACATCAAAACTGACAGACAGGACTTGACCTTAAAGGTTGCAAAAGCATCAGAAGCAACATCAAAGTTAGGCAGCTCCACATATTTGAAGAACAACTCAAAGCTTGTGGATTCCAGTATATATCTGAAAGATTACTACAGAAATTTAAATGTGTGAAAATTCATAATTTGTTTGCCAAATAATAATACTGCACAGAAGAACACAATCTCCAAAAGTAACAGGGACTACAACCAGTTTTCTTCTTCTTCGGATACAAACCACTCAGCCAAAGAAATCGAAACCAAATATAGGTTTACCTACAACATGTACAAATACTCTAGAAGAAATAGAACTTCAAATCATCGGTGAAGTTATGTATACTTCGAATGTTGAAAATAAGTTACCAATTAATCTTTATTCAAAGTGGTACATCTTCAGTTTCTTCAGCTATACTCTGACATCTTTAAGCATTCCCAGCTTTCATCAGAAATTGGGATTTCAATGTAGATTAATTTACAACATAGAATTAAACTAAACAAGGGGATTACTCTTGGCAATGAATCTGGAACCAAATGTGGTGGGACAGCTTACAATCCAAAGCTCACACTCTTTGGACGAATTCCAAATAACTGAGAATTTGTAATGAAAAACAAACGGACAACCATCCAAAATCAACTAGGCTGTCAGAAAAATGCATTCATGATCCTCAATGGACCGTCCAAATGCTACTCTACCTCTTGGATTGGCCACAAACCAAACTTCAAAAACAAGGGTTGGGCACAATATGCCAGGATCACGCCTGAGGAAGCGGATGTCCTAAGTTCAAATCCCCCCTTTGGGCTACCCCCTGGGATTTATCCCAGTACACATGGTACGTGTGGAAGGGGTTGTTGTAATCTTGGATCGTAACCAGGATAAGAGATTAGGGTTAGAGATGGAATAGAGGAGAGGAGAAAATAATTGGGGGAAGAGGAGAAATCGTGTAGAGCTTAGAATAGCCCACACGATTTCATCCAATATATATATTAAGTGAAGTTTTACAATATAACAAGGGCCCCCTGTAGAATATAAGATATTACAAGTAGGTCCCTGACAACACTCCCCCTCAAGCTGGTGCGAAGATATCTATCATGCCCAGCTTGGATAACAGGTGCTCTAAGATCCCTTTAGTAACACCTTTAGTTAACACATCTGCAACTTGATCAGCGGTATGGACATACGGTGTGCAAATAAGTCCCTGACCAAGCTTCTCTTTGATGAAGTGACGGTCTACCTCAATGTGCTTTGTCCTGTCGTGTTGAACTGGATTATGAGCAATGCTGATGGCTGCTTTATTGTCACAATACAGTTGCATAGACCCTTTGACAGGATATCCGAGCTCACTGAGCATAGTCTTCAACCATAGAAGCTCACATACACCATGAGCCATAGAACGGTACTCTGCTTCGGCACTGGAGCGAGCGACAACTGGTTGCTTCTTGCTGCGCCAAGACACCAAATTACCTCCCACATACGTGCAGTACCCTGATGTGGAACGTCTGTCAGTGATTGAACCTGCCTAGTCAGCGTCTGTATAAGCTTCAACTCGCAAGTGTCCATTCTTACTAAACAGGATACCCTTCCCTGGAGCCCCCTTAAGATAGCGTAACACTCGGTGTGCTGCTTCAAGATGTGGAGAGCGAGGGGCATGCATGAACTGACTGATGACACTGACTGCATATGCAATATCTGGTCGTGTCAGTGAAAGGTAGATGAGACGGCCAACAAGTCTCTGGAACTGGCCTGTATCAGCAATGGGATCCCCATCAACAGGATTCAACCGATGTTGCTGCTCTATAGGTGTATCGGTTGGTTTAGCTCCCAAGTTTCCTGACTCTCGAAGGAGATCAAGTACATACTTTCTTTGTGAGATGAACACACCCTGCTTTGACCTAGCAACCTCAATGCCCAGAAAGTATCTCAAGGTTCCCAGATCCTTGATTTCGAACTTTGTGCCGAGGTATTTTTTCAATCTGCAGACCTCATCTGGGTCATCTGCTGTGACCACGATATCATCCACATACACAATAAGAGCAGTAAGACGACCTTGACTTCTCTTAATGAAGAGAGTTTAGTCTGCCTGACTCTGCGAGTAGCCAATCTTCTTGACTGCGGAACTGAACCTCTCAAACCAAGCCCTTGGTGACTGTTTAAGCCCATACAATGCTTTCTTCAATCTGCACACAAGTTCCTTACTCCCAGTCGAACTGAACCCCGGAGGACCTGTCATGTAGACCTCTTCCTCTAGATCACCATGGAGGAAGGTATTCTTGACATCCAACTGGTGGAGGGGCCAAGAAAAATTTGCCGCGAGAGATAACAGAACTCGAACTAAGTTCATCTTGGCCACAGGAGCAAACGTCTCCTGGTAGTCAATCCCATAAGTCTGTGTGTACCCTTTTGCAACGAGACGGGCCTTGTACCTGTCGATGCTTCCATCTACTTTGTATTTCACTGTATATACCCACTTGCACCCCACGGGTTTCTTTCCTCTAGGCAATGGAACCAAATCCCAAGTACCATTCTTTTCTAGAGCTGTCATCTCCTCTAGCATGGCTGCTTTCCACTGAGGCTGGCTGAGGGCATCTAAGACACCGGATGGCAGAGCGACACTGGATAGGGAAGTAGCAAATGCCCTGTAGGATGGTGAGAGTTGTTGATAGGAAACAAAGTGAGAGATAGGGTGCTTGGTAACACAGTTCCGAACACCATTCCGATGAGCAATAGGTACATCAATGTCTATGGGAATGATAGTAGAAGGAGCAACAGACATATCATCATGAGGATCACTGAGGACACGATTACCTGGATCGAGTTGGATTTCCTGGCAGCGAGCTTGGATGGTGGACTGTTTCTCTTTTTGACGTCGTCTGGCATATGTCTTCAGCTGCGGATCCTGTGGCATAGTGTCAGTAAGAGATAAGGACAAGGGTACAGCAGACTCATCAGGTAAATCAAGGGGTACTGGTTGAGGAATCTCCCCCTGTGGAGGTATCGGACTCTCGTCAATACCCCCAAGCTCCCCCTGAAGAGAAGTCCAATCAACTGAGAAGAAGGGAAGACTCTCAAAAAAGGTAACATTTAGAGAAACAAACCGACGACGGGTAGAGGGATGGAAACACCGATATCCCTTCTGAGTGGACGAATAGCCAAGGAGCACACGTCGAACGGCTTTCGGATCTAACTTGTCCTTCCTGTGATGGGCGTGAACATAGCAAACACAACCAAAGACCTTAGGTGGAATGGAGAACAAAGGACATGAAGGAAACAGGAGTGAAAGGGAGACTTCGACCCCAAGACATGAGAGGGCATCCGATTTATCAAGTAGGATGCCGTCAACACAGCGTCAGCCCAATAACCCTTGGGTACCCGAGTACCAAGAAGAAGTGCCCTAGCAACCTCCAGGACATGGCGATGCTTTCGCTCAGCAGTCCCATTCTGTTGACGTGTATCGGCACATGAAGTCTGATGTTCTTCAAAGTAGGAGGCAAGGCCACTATACATGTATTCCCCCCCATTGTCAGTGCGTAGGACTTTTAGGGTGGTGCCCAATTGATTGCACACCATTTTATGGAAGGTCTGAAAGATAGTATGCACCTCGTTTTTTGATTTCATAAGGTAGATCTAAGTGTAACGACTATAGTCATCCTCAAAAACCACAAAGTAGCGAAAACCAAAGATAGAAGTGGTGGGATTGGGTCCCCAAACATCAGAGTACACAAGCCGTAAAGGAAACGTACTTTTTTTATTACTGGTCAGAAAAGACACCCGACATTGTTTTGCAAGTACACAAGTTTCACAGTTGAACTCAAAAAATGGAATAGACGCAAACTGAGGTAACAGACCCTTCATGACTGAAAGCGGTAAATGACCTAGCCTGTTATGCCATCGCATTAACAGGTCTTTATTAACGCTAGAACTACTAACATTGGCACTAGACTGATGTGCAACAGAATATGAAATCGGCTAGCTATCGAGCAGGTATAATCCACCATCCTCACGACCACTGCCAATCATCCGCCTCGTCTCCAAGTCCTGAAAAACACAATGAGTAGGAAAAAAGGTAACACTGCAGTTTAGGCTCTTAGTAAGATGGCTAACAGAAAGCAGGTTAGTGGTGAAGTTAGGAACATGAAGTACAGAAGATAAAGACAAAGTAGGTGTGGCAAAGATAGTGCCCTTCCCCGAGATAGAGGAGAAGGTGCCATCGGCCACGCGGACCTTGTCCTTACCCGAGCAGATATTATAGATGGAGAAAAGGGATGGCATACCAGTCATATGATCGGAGGCACCAGAATCGATGATCCAGGAATGACCAATGGGTGTCGTAGGCACATGGCAGGCTGAATGGGATGTACCTGTCTGAGCAAAAGATGATGTAGGTGGGGAAGGGCCATCAAGCTGAGTAAGTAATTGTCGAAGCCTGTCAATGTCCATGCTAGAGAAGGTGTTGGACTGCCCAAAGGAAGGGGTTACATCAGAGGAATCTTGACTGGTGGTATGAGCGGCTGAGGTTCCATGTTTGCTACCAAAGGGCTTCTTTGAGGAGCCTTGCTTCCCCCCAGAGAACTGTGCGGGATGACCATGAAGACTCCAGCAGGTCTCCCGAGTGTGGCGACGCTTGCCACAATGATCACATCTGAGTCGATCACGATCATCAAGATCCCCATCCTTCTTGGATATGGGTTTGCTCAATTTCTGAGTGGCCAAGGCAGACTTCTCAGATATAGGAACATCAACATCTGTCTTAGAGCTCATGGCTCTCCTCCTACTGTCCTCGCTCTGGATGTAGGAATAGACCTGTGCAATGGTCGACGGCGGTGGATCTCTGCCCAAGATATTGGCTCGAACCTGCTCATAGCTCTGGTTCAAGCCGCCAAGAAACTCGAATATGCGTCTGCGCACAATCATCTTCCGGAACTCCGTAGCATCCTTGGTACATGCAGGGGTGTAGGTCTGGTAGTGATCTACCTCTTCCCACTTGCTGCGTAACGCGGCGTAGTATGATCCTAAAGGAAGATCGCCTTGCTTCAGATGTGCTATCTCCTACTGAAGTTCATACATCCTAACAAAATTCCCATCTTGGGAGTAGGTCTGAGATGCCGTGTCCCATATATCCTTGGCAGTCGGGAGAAAGAGGAAGCCTGTGCTGATCGATGGATGCATGGAATGAAGCAGCCATGACATGACCATCAAGTTTTCCGCTTCCCACTTCTCAAACGTGGCATCGGAGGAATCAGGTGCAGTGATGCGTCCAGTGATATAGCCGGCTTTGCCTCGTCTGGTGATGTACATCTTGGCAGATTGAGACCATGCGAGGTAGTTGGTCCCGTCGAGTTTCACCGTAGTGATCTATAGGCCCGGGCTGTGATCACCATGACTTCCCAGGCTGGATGGGGCAACAATGATCTCTGACTTGGCAGAAGATGACTCCTTAGATGTACTCATGGTAGTAGAGAAGACTTTTCTAATAAGAAATCACCCGAACTGCTGCTGCGGAGGTGCAAATCACCTTCTTTTTGGAACAACTCCTTTATAGATTTTCTATTGGAGAAAAAACCACCCGCGGGAAACTTGTGAATGGTTCCGATGACCTAAAAAGGTTCCTGGATAGGTGCGGTAGCACTAGGGAGAGGTTCCGGGCTCCTCTGAGACCTGCGGCTAGGTCCAGAGGGTCTTCTCTGACCTTTTGGAAGGGGCGGTTAGGCTTGGTGGCTCTTCTCCAGCCTTCTGGAGTGGGCGGATATGCCTAATAGCTCTTCTCCGGGCTTCTGGAGTGGGCGGCTAGGTCTGGGAGAACTTCTCCAACCTTTTGGAGTGGGCGGCTAGGGTTTCGGACTCTTCTAAAGCCTGCGGTTATCCATGGGAGATGATCTCCTTCTTTGGAAAGCCCTTCGCATCGAATTTCGCAATCCCTAGGGTTCTTCAGACCTCTAGGATTGAGCCATGGTTACATAACCATGCTCTGATACCATGTTATAATCTTGGATCGTAACCAGGATAAGAGATTAGGGTTAAAGATGGAAGAGAGGAGAGGAGAAGAGAATTGGGGGAAGAGGAGAAATCGTGTAGAGCTTAGAATAGCCTACACGATTTCACCCAATATATATATTAAGTGAAGTTTTACAATATTACAAGGGCCCCCTGTAGAATATAAGATATTACAAGTAGGTCCCTGACAACAGGGGTAACATATCTGCCCTGTGGGACTAGTCGGGTGTTCTAAGATGCCCAGATACCCATGGTATCCGGAAAAAAAAAAAACATTTAAACAATCCTAACCATTTACCAGGAGCTATCAATTGGCATGACCCTAACTACACAATTCCATGGTTAATATTGCATTGATCAGATGGTCAGCAATGTCAGGGCATGTCAATTGCCTCTAGCCAATCCAAAGTGTGGCCCAACATTTGGATGGTCCAGATTCATGGTCATGTATGCCTTGTGTTAGAAAATGCCAATAAGAGAAGAGGAAGAGGAAAAAACAAACAAGGCTGTTGGTCCGGAATCCTTTTTCCCGTTATGTACAGATGTGGTCTTTAGAGAATTATATTTATTTTTGGTCATTAATGTCTTTTGTAGATAACAGCAAACCCTCATACCTAACAAGATAAACTTCAAAATGTTGGTATCCACTCACATGATGAATACCAGTTTGTCCACAATGAACATCAGAACCAAGATCCAAATTTTCTTATTATACTCAGCTAAAATTCATTCACTTAAATCTTCTAACTTGATTATGATAACAGTTTTATCACCCATGTCACGGTGAAACCTAAAATAAATTAGGAAGACAATTGATCTGTCATCTTAGAATCATCTGCAACTGGGGGAAATAGTAAATACCAGCTTCAATTTCATGCATAAACATGGGAAAGTTTTCATAAACACTATTAAAAACAATGGATGAAATAGAATTTGTCAAACGCTAACCCTGGATTTCAGGATTCATTAGTTGATACTATGGTAACGTTTATTCAAGCCCGTGTGTGCAAAAAAAAAAAAATGAATCCCATATTTGATGATACAAAAAGTTTTAGAACCTAACTAGCACCAGTGCCAAATTATGCATGAGAACATCATCAGGGTTCAAAGAACATCCATCTTGGTAGAATAACTTTTAAAGCCACAAGCTACTTAAGGTAGCTTATAAGCAACATATCAGGCCTCATCTCATGTTTGGAAGGCATAATTGGCATAATTTAATGGATTAGGTACACTATAACCGTAGAAACATGATCTGCGTAACAAAGGTTATTTTACTAGTTCTTTTTCGTTTGAGCAAACTACCCAATTGGTGATGCAGGACTGTCATGCTTTTGACATGATCAGCTTTGAATTAATAAAGAGAAACTGCATCTCTATTCATTACATGTTTGATCTGCACTCACTTAAGTTTTAATGCCATTAGGCACAGGATGCAAAAATAGAATCAACATAGTTAGCTGAAGGTATTTGCAGCACATTCCATATTCCTTGGCATTTTTTAAGCGCATTTATGTAGTTCTCGTTATCCATAGAAGCACCACCAACCTATCACTAGCAGACCTGTTGGTCAAGAGCAGTGTAAATTGACCAGCCACCCTCGTACATAAGGAGTTATGTTCCTTTTTTATACTCTTTTGTTTTATCATTATCAATACAATCCTTATCAAAAACTGAAGCAAAACAAAATTAAGTATTCTTCTCCCAGACAACATCAACGTCAGAAAGGAAATAAAGGTATCAAAATCAGAAATCATGAAAGAGTTAATGAAAAGCTCAAATGTCTTACTTTGCCAGGGTTGGGAATTTGAAGCATTCCCTCAACATATTTCCACAATTCAAAGCAATGTCTTTGTTATCATAGCTGTTTGAAAAAGATAATAATAAGTTTATGCAAAACTACATCATTGATGAATAAGAACAATTCATAATAACTATGGGTGTGCTGTGCTGCAGGATTAAGGAGACGTTTTCGTGGAAGAGTGCGTCCCCATGGAAAAGAGAACAAAGACTTTTTGTGGGAATGCACTTTCACAAAAACACTTTGTTTTGTGGATAGTGTATTCCTCACCCCTTATTCCCCAGCAAAGCAGATAGTTGGATAAGCTCTTATCCTGGACCAGGACAGTGTAACACCTGAAGCCAAACGTGCCTATAAGGATAACAAGATAATCATAGGAATAATAAGAATTAATACAAATGAGTATGCATGAATTTCTGTATGTACGTCCTACTTGTGAAAGTTCATGTAGGCTTTAAGATGGATGCCCAAAAACACTTGACCATCTTAATGAAAGAAAGAATTTTCAGAGATGGGAAACTTAACAATTTCATTTTCCAACATTATGCCTAAATGATACAAGTGCCATGGACTACAATACCATTCAAAGGAACTTATAACAGAATGTGGGTGAATAATCCCCCGTCCCCACACCATCAATACATAATAAAGAATTTAACTAACAATTTTGTTTATTTAATGATCAAGGTCTAGCTATTTCATGTTTATACTTCTATGGTCCAAAGTAATGGTGCGTATGGTTTGCTTACGTCGTCTGCAAGGAAAAGAGAAAAATCTAAAATTACTGTCCTAGTATCATAGGTTTATGATGTTTTCCATTATTCATTGGAAAGTTGATGGCTTACATTCCAGCAAAGGCCAATAATGGATTATTTCCTCAGCCATGCACCACACCCAAAGCACCAACTGGGATTAGGCCCGTAGAATTGGAACCCTCAATATGGCATGACTGCATGATAAATAAATGCAATTCATGGAGTGTTGTGTTTATGTATTGAGTTCTTAGTTATCTAGGGAAGTGGTTTTAGTAGGTTGAGACTTTTACTTCTTTAGTTAGTAGTCTATTTTTAGAATTTGGATCTAATTAGGAAAACTTTATTTGGGGTTGCAACCTAATACCTTTATAAATACCCTAGGTACTTCTTTCTTGAAATACTAGAATAGTTGAGGAAGACTCAGTATTGTTGTGTGCGGTGTGGGATCCCAATTTGAGGAATGATTCCTCATTGACAGTGTGACTCCATCAACCTGATGTAATACAACCCTTCCACTTCGTCTTTCTCTTCTTCTACTTTCCGTTTTCTTTATTCTTCTATTAATTAATGCATGCCTAATGCCACAATTAAAAGACTAAAGTATGCTTCCATTCTACATCAGTTATGGGACAGTGCTGTATATCCTACTTTAGTTTTGGTTTTGGAATCAGAGCAAGTTAGCCCCTAGTACACCTTGTGTAACAGTTTTTTGTTTCACGAATCGTGTAAAATCGACCTTCAGGGTTTTCGAATTCAAACATCTCGTTCGAAACCTTTGGATTAGATCTTCCAATCAAATCCTTCTCTGGATTTGATTTAATCAATGTAAGGTTTCTCCTAGAGTCGTGTGGTAAAGTATTCCTTGCGGGTCTCTTTTCACTGCAGGTTATTTCTACAGCGAAATATACAGTGCAAATTAAAATATAAATGAAAAAACATAAAAGTTCACAAACAAACATCCGAAAATTATAGCGCCTACAGGAAAGACTACAAGTGGCACGAAACAGGCGTATAGCCCAAAGAGAGAACTCTCCAACTCAAACTAAACTCAACTTTCATCCATCAAAATACCCATCTTTAACATTCAATATAATCCATATTTATAGATTTCTACTAACCTATTTCCTATTTGAACTAGGAAACTTCACAAAACTTTCCTACTAACTCTACACTCTTATAGATAATTACCAAAAATCTTAACCAACAGGATTCGTGCAGCTGACCCCATATCTTTGGGATAAGACTGAGTTATGATGATGAGTCTCTTCTCAAAAGTCTTCTTCTTTCTTGTTTTGTAGGCCCATCTGTTTTGGTAGGAGGACGGATATGGTGTGGTGTGGGAGTACCGTAACAGGGATGCTCCTACATCACATTCTCTAGATGACTGCAAGCCCTTGACCTTGCCATATTAAGCCTCTAGATTTTCAGTATCCTATCAACAAGGGGTGGACAATGTTGTGCAAGCATGCCTTACATCAGAAAGATAAGGTCCACCTCTATGTAGTACAACGTGGACAGATGCTGGAAAAGGCCTCTACGTAAAAAATATAAAACTAACCTAAAAGAGTGATGTTGCATTTGAATAGAACCTTACCACACTACAAGGAAGTCTAGTAGTTCCAAATGATTCTCAATATATTCCACGCAGCAATAACTAGAGCCAACCATTTGCCTCAACAAAATGCACCAACAATGCACTAAATCTTTTCTTGCCTGTGTTTAAAAGCATCATAGTCAGCTAAAGACACCCAAATAAACTAATGGAAAGCACTCCGATAAACCAAATATGTTGCTGAGAATAATTAGGACTTACTTCCCATCCCAATATAGGCAACTTGTGAATGAAAAGGCCAAGAACATCCTGTTTGCAAAATTCAAGTGTTAACTGTGAAACATGCTCTTCATTTGGTTCAACTTCCCCATCTCCAGAAAGCATTTGTCTCATTGCAAGAAAGTTCTTTTCAACTTCTTCTAGAGCCTATTATAATAGAACAAACAATAAGTATCAAAAACTGTGGTTGAAATGAATGATTAAGGAATTATCTGAACTAGTTAAAAAGACAGCTATCCTTGTAACTGTCACCTCTAGAGTGCATAGGAAAATGACTGTGCCACAATATGTAACTATCACTGTTGAAGTGTTGATAACATCTTAGTTTAGATAAGCATGTATTAAGCTAGTAGCATCATTTTCAAAGTGAGTAAATCCAAACTCTTCATGTGTGAATTTACTGACTCTTTTTTTTACAAGTATAAGCTTTATTGGGGCCAACGCCAAAAGAGAACAAGCCTAAGCTAAAGAGGTCGAGATGACCCACAAAAGGCAAAGGCTAAACAGGCAAAAAACAAGCAAAAACCCAACTAACTACCATCCCGAGTACATAGAAGACCCCAACGAACTGCAAAGCCTCGAAGAACAAACCCTTGCATTCTAAAAACACCTTAGACCAAAGAAACATCAGCCCCTTGATGTTGAGAACAATGGCGTACAAGTCGACTTGCTTGCCCTCGAAGACTCTTTGATTTTTCTCCTTCCAAAGGCCCCAAATAATCGCGAGAGGGAGCATCCTCCATAGAACACTTCCTCTGGCAGAAAAAGCTTTAGTTTTCCAATAAAAGATGAGGCTCTGTAGTCAAGGCGCAAGGCACACCTAAAGCGCCTTAAAAGGGTCAAGGCGATGCGCGTTTAGTAAGGCGCGCGCCTCACTAAAATAAATGTTTTTTTGTAAAAAAATTTGTTCGTTGGCCTATTATATTTAACATCGGTATTAGGAGAGATACAATTGAACCCATCTCATTGAAAGACATTGATGAAAGCAATGAATGACTACTTGAGGAAATGTAAACAGAAGGTGGAATAGCAAAAGATGAATTGGTGTTTGAGGATGATAGCTTGACATGGAGTGTTGTTGCGAGAGCTGCTAGAGTTGGTGAATCAACATCAAATACTTAATCACAATCAAGGTCAAGATTAAGAGCAAGGGCTTTAATAAGGGAGCTAGAAGAGGAAGAGGTCAATTCGGAGGAGACAGAAGAATATATTGAGGAGGCTAACACATCTGATGATGATGGGGATGAAGCTAATGATTATATTTTAAATGATGGCAATGTTAACTAGAACTAATTGTGGGCTATTTGAAATTTTGAACATTTGCTATCTTTTATGTTTTATAGCTTTTTGATTACTTGTTTTGTATTTAGATAATGACAATGTTAACTAGAACTACTTTTGGGTAACTTGAGATTTTCGACATTTGTTATATTTAATGTTTTATGCCCTAATGATTACTTATTTTGTTATTTTATGGTGTTATTTTTCTTTATTTTTTACATTTCTTATATTTATTATAATTTTTAATATTGCGCCTCGCTTCAATCAGGCGTATGCCTCGCCTTGCGCCTCAGACGCTAGAGGTCCACCTTAAGCGCTTGCGCCTTTAACTACCTTGGCATGAGGGTTATAATAGAGCTCGACATAACCCAATTCATCCCGAACTCGAAGAGAAACGAGCTCTAAACTTCTTTAGCCATGTCACAATATAATAGAAGATGATCCACTGATTCTTCATTGTTTCTACACATCCAACAGTAATAAACCAAGATGATCCCTCTTGACTTCAGATGATCCATTGTCAAAATTTTATCAAGAGAAGCCTCCCAAGCAAAGAAAGCCACTTTAGTGGAGATCTTGGATCTCCAAACCAAAGAAACCGGAAATACATAATCATTTGAGCTTTGAAGCGCCTCATAAAAAGATATCACCGAGAACAAACATCCTTTCGTCCAGATCCCAACACTTTTGTCTTGAACTGAAGGGTGGAGGTGGATATCCTGCAATTTGTATATCAATCTAGATAAAGGTTCAATTTTCCAATCATTATGGTATCTCCTGAAACCCAGATTGCACCAATCATCCTCCCCTTCATTCTGGAAACAATCCTAGATAGACATGTTCTTCCGCTCAAAAATAGAGTAAAGCTCCAAAAAATCCACACAAAAAGGATTGTCTCCACACCAGGTGTCCTCCTAGAATCTGATCATGTTCCCAGATCCAACCTCGAACTACACTCCTCTACCAAACTCCTCGGATACCTCTAAAATCCCCCTCCACACACTACACCCGTACGAGTTTCTCACCACCTGGCTCACCCAACCAAATGAAGAAACCCCATACTTGCCTGCAATGACCTTCCTCCAAAAGATGGTGAACTCCTCCTCGAACCTCCATAACCATTGGCCCAGGAGGGCTAGATTCATAGCTTTGAGATATTTAATGCCCAATCCTCCTTTGTCCTTGGCCTTGCAAACCCTATCCCATCCCACCAATGAAACTTGTGTTGGTCCGAACTCCCATTCCACAAGAAGTCCCTTATAATCTTTTCCAGAATAAGTAACACACTCATCGGCATCAAAAACAATGATATATAATATATGGGAAGACTCGATAGGGAGATATTTATCAACACAAATATGTTTCCTTTGGATAGATATCTGGATTTCCACATAGCTAATCTATTCCCAAAGCTATCTATCACCGGCTCCCAAATAGACTAGGATCTGTAAGTTGCCCTGAGAGGAAGACCCAAGTAAGTGGACGGAAATCTATCGATGCGACAGCCCAGGATGCTAGCCAGGCCCGTAATATTCTCAACCTCTCCCGCTCCGTACAGTTTACTCTCCAATAAATTTACCCGTAAACCGAAAACAACTTCGAAACAGCAAAAGAAGGCCTCTGAGAAATCTTAATTGGGAAACCTCCGAGCCAAGGAAAATAAGAGGATCGTCAGCAAACTGAAGGCAAGAGATGGCAGGGACCCCATGAGCAACTTCAAACCCCTCCAATTCCCCTAGAGCCACAGCTTTAGAAATCATTTTTCCCAAGGCCTCCACCACCACTATAAACAAGAACAGGGATAATGGATCCCCTTGCCGCAACCCTCGAGAGTGTGTGTAATCCTTTGATTCCTTTCAAAAGTAGAGTGTGTGTAATCCTTTCTCTTGTACTTCACAATTTCCTTCTTGTCTCGGCCAAGCCATCAGTCAGACAGATACACGAACCTTACAAATAGCCATGCATGTGAGGGTTGTTTCTTGCACTGGGCTTTGATGTGAACCATTTGAGAACATATGATGGGTTTTATTGATTGGCATATACTTGAGAGGTTTTCTATTCCTCGTCTACTAGGCATGAGTGTGGGACTCCAACTTGGATGGATTCTCCAAATACATTGAGAAAGCTGAAGTGGTATTGTTTCTAACCTTTTCTGATGATTGAGCTCTACGGGACTGCATAGTTTCGGAAGTGGGAAAAGGAGAGTAACGTATAGATGACCCATAGCTACAATGAGAGGCTAGAATAAAAATGATTGTGCAAGATCATACATATGCTCAACAAGCTAGTACTCTAGCCATTATGTTGGTGCTCACTCTTAAATCTTGAAGGTGTCGTATTCAAATCTTATAATGTGAACAAGGTTGACACGTCAGTGGCAGATCATTGTTCGAAAGTAGTTAGTGTGTTCCTAGAACTTGTTTCAACCTCAACAATTGTAATGAGACTTTTGACCTGTCCTCAATATTACCCATCATACAGAGTCCCACATCAAAGGATCCTACCAAAAATACCAATTTGATAACAAGCTCCGAATGCCCATTTCAGATCTTCCATGAAAAACATCGATAAATGCACCAAATAGTAAAACTTGACTAACAACAACTAATGGGTAAATGCCATAATGCAAAAGCAACGAACAAAACATAAGGAGTGCCAAAATTGCGCGCAAGTTACAATTTGATTAGCAACCAAATTTACACCCAAATAAGATGAGTATATAAAAGTCAACACCATAAGGATTGAGGGAAATGCAATGATACCCATGTAAATATTTCAACAAATACATCGACCAGCGCCTTCAAAAAATGAAATTTGAGTAACATAAGGAAATGGGTATCAGAGAACGGATAGAATCCCAAGTGAGGAAAACCAACTTTTTCAAGTGCTCTAGCTAAAAACCCATCACAAAACCGAATTGAATGGAATGCAATGATACCCATGTAAAAATTTGACCACAGACATCGACCATTGCATTAGAAAAGTGAGGTTTGATAACAGAAACTAATGGGTATAAGAGAACAAATGGAATCCCAAATGAGCAAAACAAACCTTTTCAAGGGCTTTTACTTCTGCAACCGTTTTCGTGTCGAGAGCGAGCAGGCTATCCCTAATCGCTTTCACGAGCTCTGGCGGAGTTTTGGGTCTAGAAGGCTTGAAGAAGGAAAAAGACATGATCACTGCCTCTTCTCTCTCTCTCTCTCTCTCTCTGCTCATGCAACGTTTCTTCGTTTGATCTATTTTATTGGATAATTTGGATGAATTCCTGTGTGTCTTACACAAACAAGAACTTCCAAAAGGCGCCTTGGGTATAATTATTGTTTATGTTCATCAATCCGGACCGTACAATTGATGAACAAGCTGTAGCTCCAACGCTCAAACTTTGGTTTGACGTAGCACCATGTTTTTTGTAATTCACTGCTGCCGTCTGGGCCCACTGACGGCATGGATGTTTAGACTTTAGCCCACCCCTTGGTGGATATAAATACCAAGAATCCCCGCGATTGGTAATCTCTAGCCATTTTAGTACTTTTGAAGAAGTGATTCTAGCCGATGGATTCAACAATTTTTTTGAGTACTAAAACCAACGGCAAAAAGACATCGAACACGCTAATTTCTGGTATCAATGTCTGCCAAGGGGTGGGCTAAACATCCATGCAGTCAGTGGGCCCAGATGGCAGCGGTGATATTACAAAAAAAATTGGTGCTAAGCTTGAGCTACAGCTTGTTTATCGCGACCATAAACAGAATCTTACATAATCTGCGGTTAATCACTGTTTGGCATTTATTCCTCTAAATACTGAACTAATGATAATTCTGTGTTTGACACCGAGTAAACCTTCGCTCACACTATGCAGTGAGCGAACCTGATCACAGCACAGAATACGAGCCACGTGGCATACTCTTAGTGGGCGCTGACCGTATGGATGTTTGGCCAGTCCCTCAGTGGACATCCAGGCCAAAAATCAGCCTGATTAGTGATTTACAACCTTTGGATCTTTGTACCCAAATAACGCTCAATAATGCTCAAATTCCTACGGTTAAAATCAACCCAAGAAAATAACTTCAATCCAATGCTTAGAAATCACTGATCAGGTTTATTTTTTGTTTATAGGTCCACCTAGTGACTGGCCAAACATCCATACGATCAGCGCCCACTAAGAGTGTGCCACGTGTCTCATATTCTGTGTTGTGATTGGCTTTGCTCACTGCATAGTGTGAGCGAAGGTTTACTCTTTGACACCCATCCAGGTCTATGACACGTGGCAGGTGTTCAAGCCATTAGATCCACCATTTAATGAGTTCCACCAATACTTGTCGGTTTGAATTTAATTCCGGCTCGAAGTTCCTAGTTGGGTTGGCTTGTCAGTTTTTTCGGCTGTGATTTATTAAGTTTCAACATTGCCTAAGTTCAATGGACTTCAATGTATGAAAATGTATGAACTTGATTAGTTTTATGTGTGACCCAAATTTGGTTGAACAGATTTTTTTTATTGCTAAATACTTCAATAGTCCGACTTAAATAACCAACTAACTGTTCTAGATCATGAATTGGTCAATCGTATGAGTTGGTAAGTAAGAAAGAGAGGGATGGAGAGTTCTTCTTAGAGGTTCCGATTTGTTCATCTCATTCTACAATGAAGGGGAACTTATTTACCGTTGTATGTGGTATGTGATATTTTTCATGTATCAAGCATGCATGTGGTATAGTTTGGTTGGTACATATGAAGACAATATTCAATTCACTTTTCATGATTCCAGGTAGGTAGATTATATCTCACCTTGAGCTAATAAAATCTAAACAACCCTTGGAATTATGCCGACTTTCCTGAGTAACTAGGCTCCTTCAACCAAGTCAGTCTTCCATATGGAAGTCAGCTATCTCCTCGTCTAAACCAAATCCGTGTACGGACAAAGTAAAGTTGGCAAAGCTTTTAAGGGTTTTGTAATCTATATAACTTTGGTTACTTTGGTTGACTTATGTTACTTAACTTTTTGGCGTGGAAATAAATCTTACTTTGAGGATCACGAGGTGACACGTTTACGACCTTGATGGAGGCCAATTTTAGGCGCACGCACACACTTTACTGGTTAAATTAAATACTGAGGTCTGTTTGGATATCTCCATTTCGCACCAAAAGTTGGCGCAGGAAAAAAGGTGACCCAAACAGGTCATAAGTACCTTGTAAGGGAAGGAGTTGGATTACCGGACAAGGTCAGGATTTTAATAAAGCAAATTGGGTTCCATATAAAACATTCACACCATCATTATTTTGGTGCCCTTTTGTTGGTGTGGCAAATTTAAAAGCGTAAAGGAGACATCATCCAATTTTCAAACTCTTGAAACACGGTTGACGTATGTTCGAAGATAGCGCCAACAGTGTTTAGGGTCTATCCAAACAGCCAAACAGGGATGTGTTTTGCTGGCATCAGGAAAAAAAAAAAGGGTACTTGAGCCTTGTACATCATCCCTAGCATGTTGGTCCAAAATGCTCAAATGCATATCAGTGCCGTATGCGTAGTAATTCAAATGTATTCCCTCTCTCGAGTTTGCGAGTTGAAAATTA
Source organism: Euptelea pleiosperma (assembly GCA_035048495.1). Lineage (NCBI taxonomy): Eukaryota > Viridiplantae > Streptophyta > Magnoliopsida > Ranunculales > Eupteleaceae > Euptelea > Euptelea pleiosperma. Next base: position 31,711,835 of record CM068546.1, read on the forward strand.
TATAAAAGAAAACGCACCTTAGCTAAATTCAACCGAGGCTCCCTTCACTCCCGCCAGTCCTAACCCGAGGGATGCTCAAGACAACCCCTTTGCACAACATGTATCCCTAAAATTGCCCAAACCCAACTTAAACTCAACCTTAGTTATTTTTTAGTGCGGTCATAAATAGTTTACTGGGACATGTTGTGCACAAGACTAGGAATTTTCGTCACTGAGGAACATGAAGATCTCACCGTGATCGTTTTCACGTGCAATTTGCAAAGAAAAATTGTAGCACAGGAATGACTATTATTAGTAGCTATTTATACAGGGTCAACGACAGTGTCGAGTGATTGCAATTTAATGTGGGAATGAATGCAGCATGGAAATGCACGCAATGATAATGAATTCACTCTTAATCGGTTGACGACATTGGTCCTATGAATTGGCTTTTCACCGCGACCGGTCCATAAACACGGATGAACTGTCTAGATTGATGGATTGCATTATTGACATGTATGGCACAGGCCCATCAGACAGGTGAAAAGTTGTAATTTAATTTTTACGCTTAGTACATGCGAGAGATGTGCATGGTAAAATGAGCCAACCCTATACTCCTTTCACGTACCTTACGAGTGCTATTTTGTACTCACTAATCAATATTTGAAAAAGCATATTTGCATCTGACTTGTGTCCGTGACAACCCTGTTTTTAGGACTTTTGTGAAAACATGGCTATCAAGGGTAAAATGGATGTTTCCTCATGGACTGTAGATCTCTTGAATTTAACGGTCAATGGCCTCAACCACACAATTTTTGTGTGGTTGTCTATGGGGTAGCACAACTCTAATCCATCTATCTATCTATCTATCAATACTACTATAGAGCCAAAACTAGGGTTGCCACCCGCGGCTTCACAATATACCCCCGACCTTAATATTTCAAAAATACTTTTTTTGTATTTTCTTTCAATTATTCATATCAGGGGTTCTTCTGCCTTTTGGTGTTATCTCATTAAATGCAATTTGAAAAAAATCCCTTCATGTCAGCCAACACTATTTACCAAAAAAAGTACATTTATGATAGACAACAAGTTGAGCCACATCGAATACTCTTAGAGGACACTGATCATATGGATGCTTGGTCCATCTCTAGGTGGACCTTTATACCAAAAATAACCTTATTAAAGATTTCTAAACTTTGGCTCTGAGTACCCAAATATTGCTCAAAATCCTTGATTAAAAATAAACCGTGAATACAACTCTTAATTTCTATATGTAGATCCAACAAGGGAAGGGACAAAGATCCATATGGTCAGTCATCTCCGAGAGTGTGCCACATGGCTCACATTATCGTTGATGAGGGACGTCATCATCAAAGTTCTACCCCGTTGCCTACATGTTGGTCAGTGTAGCTCTCTCCCACAAACTTCAACGTAGACCCTATACCATGCCATTCACTGATTTTATACCTGGGATCTCTATACCCAAATGAATGTTCAAAATATCCGGTTAAAAAATCAACCCAAGAAAAGACTCCAACAGAATGCTTAAAAATCACTAATCAGGCTGATTTTTTGCACGTAGGTCCCTATGGATTATGCCAAACATCCACATGGTCAATGATCTCCAAGAGTGTGCCATCTGTAAGATGCTGACACGTGCATCGCATCCCCCCTAGTAAATATAACATGCCTTGTAGACATACACGTTCGGGGCATGGTCATACCAAGTAACCTTCATGGTTTGATGGGACTATTTGAGTTTGAGACAAAGGAGATCGTACCTGTTAAGTATTGTTAAGCAATTCATCGATCCTTGCATTAGTAGTAGAATATTGGTAAAAACCGTTATAATCCCTTCGACATGGAAGTATCTTCGGCCAAGAACACTCCCCTTTCATCAACTAGATAAAATTAAACAATATTGGGAATTTGAGCTTGGTGGCAGCTAGTGGAATTTCTTTGAAACTTGTTGGTCAAAGCCTTTGTGGGAAGGATTTAGCCTACAACATGCCAGCAACCACGTTAGCAGAGTTGTGGGTGCAAAAGACTTCCACACTTTCCACGAAGAAACTAATTTTTGTGGTGACTTTTTTGCCAAATAGGGTCACACCTTGTAGATTGGTTCCTTTGCTTTTGATCATTATTATCTATACGTCGTGTACTGTCGTTACCAAGGATGTCAGGTGTGGTGCTTGCCACCATAAGATTTCTTATTTCTAATAAGGTCCCAGACACGCTAATCACCCCTCCACACGTGCCAAGTGTCTTGGGAGAGTTCGATGTGGATTGAGCCATTTATTGTTACTCTTCCAGGGTAGCCCTAAGGAGAGTTGAACTCAGAACCTCTCGCTTTCTAGTGTGGAGCCCTGGCCATCAATGCTCAACCCTTGGGTTAGCATGGCCTTAATTTTACCAAGTATCATTATTGTGTATATATGTATCGAGCATGCCCTTAGTTTTACCAATCACGCAGTTAGTCACCTCCGAAAATGTATATCCTTTGATTCTTTCTTTTTTTTATTTTAGGGTTCTTAGTTTTTATACAATGTGAACGTTAATGCATTCACAGGCGGGGGAGTGGGTTAAATGCTCACCTCCCCTTCTTTAAACAACCTTACAATCCTCAAGTGCAGTGTACTACAAGTATATATATATAGGGTCAGGATGGGGGGACGACAATTTTGGTGTAGCCACATGGAAGATGAATCAATGGCTGATTTTTGGTAAGGATGATCTCCCCTCCATATAGATCACCCCTACAAAAAATCAGCCTATTTTCAAATTTCACCCCATTAAATGTGGTTTTCAAGTTAAAGATAAAAATAAACGGTCCATAATTCTTCAACTTGTCATAATTCTTAAACTTGTAAACCAGTCTATGAATATCAGAATGATTTGAATTTTTGTGAGGATGATCTCCTCACCATAACCCTTTGGGTCAGGCTTGGGAGTTGTGTGCTCGGCTGTGGATTCCGAGTATCCAATGGTGATTGTAAGCACTGACCTGGCATCACTTTTTTACTAGCGCTTGATTCTCAGAATCCATGGCCAGGCACACAACTCTCGAGAGGGAAAGGTGGTCCTCGGAGCCTGGCTGATCCACTGCCCCACCAAGTAAACCTTTGCTCACACCATACTGTTAGCGAAGCCCATCATAGCCCAGAATAAGAGCCACGCGGAACACTCTTAGTGGACTTTGACTGTATGGATGTTTGGCCAATAACTAGGTGGACCTACAAACAAAAAAAAAACCTGATCAGTGGTTCCTAAGCATTGGATTGAAGTTATTTTCATAGGTTGATTTTAACAGTAGGAATTTGAGCGTTATTGTGAAGATCCAAAGGTTGTAAATCACTAATCAGGCTGATTTTTGATTTGTAGTTCCACCAAGGCACTGGCCAAACATCCATACCATCAACGTCCTCTAATAGTGAGCCACGTGGCTCGTATCGTGGGCTGTGATCATGCTGTGGGCGAAGGTTTACTCCTGCCCACCATTAATCAATCGACATATATAAGCGGACAAATTTGATCGTGCGGTTCAGTGCGATCAAATGATATATCTACCCATCTAAATACAATAGCCCGTTCCTCCTAAGATCGTTCCTCCTGAACTACATAATCGGTTCCAATTTCATTTCTTATTATTAACTTCCTGGAAATGAAATATTCTTCTTCGTAGGGCTTTTACGTTCGTCAGCCATTTCTGGTAAGGCTTCTACATTTATCAGCCATTTCTGGTAAGGCTTCTACTTTTATCAGCCATTTCTGAAACCATTTCCACTCTTCGTCTGTCTGTATTTGTATTTGCATTTCTCACTGTTATATTTTTTTCTTATTTCGGTAGAATTTTTCCTGGAATGAGAGGCCATGATCTGATAAATACGATTCTTCCGGACGAGTTGATCCTTGAGATATTCCGTTTCCTTGAGGAATCCAAATCCAATTGCAGCTCGTGTTCTCTCGTCTGCAAGAGATGGCTCAGTCTCTCGAGATTGAGCCGTCATACAGTCCGGATCGGCGCATCTGGTAATCCTGACGAGTTGGTGAAGTTGCTGGTTCGTCGATTTGTCAACGTCATAAATGTTTACATTGACGAGAGATTACCGATTTCATTGCCTCAATTTGGATATTCATTGGGGGCAGGATACCGTCAGGTGAGTCTAGGTCACATTCCAAACTCAGAATCATCACAAAATGTTAGAATTCTGATAGTGAATTGATACGTCTCTACACTTAGACTGGATTGCTTTTTCTTTAATGGAAATGATGAGATCAGGGATGGCCTTGATATTTTATTTGAAGTAATATTATTAGAGAAAGCGTTTTGTTTCAAGTTTTCTATGTAGTTGGTGTTTGCTTTGCAATTTTATATAATCAAATACGCTACACAGCTGAGTGTCTTGTTCTAGTTTCAGAATTAAAGCCTGTTCAAAAGTAATTTTCTTTTGATGATAATAAAAAGTTGTTAAAGGAAGTGGAACAAAGTTATACACTGAAAATATATAGCCGAATAAAAAATAAAAATTAAGAGACATGGGAATATCGACACTGCTAAAAAGCATGAATTTGAGTTAGCTTGGCTTTTTTTTACGCCCCTAGTTAGTGAGTCATCATCAACATCATCGTTAATAATGCCTTTTTGATGCAGCTCTGAACCCAACCAAAGTTGAAAAAGGGCCTAAGAGGCCAATAACATCAATCCGTGGCATATTTGCCACCAACAAATGCAATCTGCGGCACATATACCATGGACTGACTTAATCAACTACCATTGCTAGCTATTGTCCATAGAGTCTCAACCGCAGACTGATCCTAACCTTTGTTTCTGAGGTTTCTTTCATCTAGACAAAGCAAGAAACACCTATCCGAGGCTCATTTCCATGTGAGGGAATCGATTCGATCATTTGTCCATCAATCCATGAGGTAGCCAAGGTGAGTAGATCCTTCCCCAGAGTCTGCATCATGAATAACTGCAATCCGCGATCAATCCGTAGATAAGACTTCTATCCAAGGACTTACCTTGAACATAAGCTAATCTGAGCCCCACCGATTCATCTGAGGTCACCAATTAGCGCCATGCCTATTCACCATTAAGGCTTATTTGAGGTCCTCTTCACCAGACCATTTGAGAATTCTCACCACCAATTTGAGGCTTGTGTATTTTAGGGCCTTTACGTTAATTCAAAACATAGACTTTGGAATTCCTTGGATGAGTTTTGGCGCCTAGATGAGCCCCGCTTCGCCCTCCACATTTGTCACATCCTATTCCTTATGTAGAACACATGAGCTTCACCCCTTCCTTCATATGTAAGTTTTCAGAAGGGGAGTTATGGAAAGAATCACCACCCAAAAACCCTAAGTTCATAAGGGTAAGGGGATTTTGTAAGTTATGAGAATTTCTCCAAAAAAGAGAGTTCTACTCTCATGTTCGAGGGTTTCCTTTTTTTTTGGACCAAGGACATCGTTGTAGCTGGAGCTTTGACACCCGATCCAACTCCTCTTTGTTGTCATCCTGGGTGAAAGTTACCTTATTTGTATCAGTTGCTACTACGCGCGTGAATACATTCTAGAATTCGAGGTCTCAGATTGGAGAAAAGCTTGTCGAGCTGCTTGTCACAAGCCCGCCAATCAAGCCCGTTTTAGAGCCCATATCCAAGTCTAGGTTATGGCTCAAGGAGTCTAGAGTGCCCTGGAAAATTTTAGAGGACAGTATAGTGGAGAACCCTAGAAGATGGAAGGATCTAGAATATTCATGAGAATTATAGGGGAGTGCCACACATGTATCATATGTAAATATTCTAGATAGTTCCTAAGAGAAACATCTAGAGACACCTTGGTAGAATTGTATAGAAGATTCTAGAACAAGGTTTGAAGCCTATATAAAGGGGCAAGCCCCCTCATTTGTATCCATCCAGAATTGAGTAGCAATATAAGCTTCTTCATTCTTCAAGCTCTCTTGTGCCTTTGTGTTCTTGTGTGCTTCTTGAGTGGGTTGAGTACTTAGGCAATGCAAAGTCCTAAGTGATCAAAGGGGGAAAGACTGACTTGAGGTAAGCAAGGAGCGCTAACTCGAGTGCCGCACGGTCTCTAGCAAGGGTCAAAGACTAAGTTCGTGACATGCTGCACATTTTTGTTGTCTACTGCAAGTGATATGCACTCCATCCTTGTCAGTTGAGTTCTCAACTTATCTTTACTTCTATCGTATGGAATCTTGTGATTCAGTCGTTAGAGACCAATATTGTAGAAGATCTAAGATTTTGAGCTTTATATCTCGTCACATTCTTGCCCCGACTACGCAAGACATGCAACATCGGATCAATTAGTTGGTTTAATTGATGATGAGAAAAGAGAGACTTGATTCGACTCCAACCTTGAGTAGGAGTCAAGATTTTAGATTTTATTATGGATGCTTCGATTATGAAAGATCTCTATCGGGAGAAAAAGAGCCTCATATTTGAGGTTTGACTTATTTGTGTTATTGGGGGACAAAGTGATGGAGGAATCCGAGTAGATTGTACCGGATATCCATGGTCATCTTGATTTGGACTAATTACTGGGCTAGATAGTAGCATGGAGAAGTTCTTGACTAGAAGGACATGCCCAACGCTAAGCATGTCAAGTTTGCTAGCACGAGTTGAAGGGTTTAGCTGCTATGTGGTGTGACTGGATTCAAGTTGCCGTTGGAGAAGAGGGAAAGAGTCGAGAGAGATGTGTAATACGATGAATTCTTGGTTGGACAAGAGATTTCTTTTTGTCAAATTACACCAAAACCCTTTTCAACGGCTAGATGATTTCCGACAATGAAAGAGGTTTGTATTAAAGTACATAGTTTGGAATTTGAATGCATACTTTTGAATATGTAGATGATGCATACTAGCTAATCGCCAAGGTTGAGAAGTTGAAGAAGCAGGGCAGCTAGAGAGCTTCTAGATACAAGACATCCAAATCTATTAGGCGAGGATTGAATTTCACACTTTTTGACAAGACGAGATATGCAATTACGAGCGCACCGATTAAGGTTCTTGTATTTGGTAGACCATTGAAGGAAATCTGAAATTCAGGTGCTTTCAGCAAGGGGAGCATGGTTCAAGGTATCATTTTGTCTCGGAATGTCTCGTATACGACGCCTTAGCCTTGGGATGGCTAGAACGATACATTTGGGGTTTGTCTTGTTACTGTCATAGTTTGTACTGTACCTTCTTGGTCAAGATGTATCATTTTTTCAATTGATTGAGACATACTTCGAGGCCGAGTCTATAAACCATGGCAGGGAGAAGGGGCACAAGTCGTATGAGTGTCGGCAACAACGCTCCAGAGATCATGTTCATTTGTCTAAAATTTATAACAAGGAACCTGGAGAGGCAGATGTGAGGAAGAATATGAAGTTGAGAAGGAAAAAGTGAGGGATGATGAGGTAGAGAGGCTGATGATTTGGTAGACCCTCATCACTCCCTATTCCAAGTTGAATCAGGTTGTTACACCACAACATTTTCAAGACCCAGTGCACTTTTCAAGGTGAAGTATGCAAACTTGTCATTCTTGGAGGTAGTTGCAGCAACATGTTTACCTCAATGATGGTGGTAGGTGTTAGTAAACTGGCAATGTTTAGTCTTGTCCTCCTTAAACAAATCCTATAAGGAGTCTATTTGGTGCTGCATCTTACCTATGGATGCTTGCCATTTTTTACTGGGTAGGCTATGACAAGATGGTACAAAACTATTCATGATGGTGAGAACATTGAGAAGAAAATCTATACTTTCACCAAGGATGGGAAGATGGTGGTGTTACTATTGTTGAACAATTAACGGGAGTGTTGCCATGGAGATGTTAATCATGGCACATTGACTCATGGAGTAGTCCAAGGCTAAGGGAATCGTTTATGCTCTTGTAGCTAAAGAGAGCAAAACCACATCCTTAAATCCGTGACCGTGCTGATGGACAAGTTTGTTGACATAATGTGGTAGGAGTTGTTGGATGGTCTATTACCAATGATGGGTATCCAACACTAGATTGACTTAATTTCAGGAGCATTTTTGCCTAGCATAGCGGCTTGCCAGATGAGTCCTAGTGCACATGAAAAGTTAATGAGAAGGGGCTGATTAGGTAGAGACTAAGCCGTTAATCTGCACTTGCGCTTTTGACCCCTAAGAAGGATGAGACGTGGCCTGCGTGTCGGCGGTCGAGGCATTAACTAGATCACAATTTAGTCATGGTTCCCAATTCCACAATTGGGTGACATGTTAGACATAGTGGAAGCCCACATCTTCTCTAAGTTCGATTTCAGGAGTGGCTACCATTAGGTGGGTTAGAGTGGAATACCTCCTTTGAAACTACGGATAAACTCTACGAATTGTTGGTCCTGGCGTTTGACTATCCAATCTACTGAGCATGTTTATGTGTGTGTTGAAGTAGACTCTACAATTGCTTATTAACAAATTTGTTTATTTTAAACTTGATGTCATTCTAGACTTCCTTGGGTAGAGTGAGCACCTTGGTCATTTACTTAAGGTGTTCAAGATCTGGTGGAGGGAGAAGCTTTATGTCAATTTGAAGAATTCCTACAAATGAGCGTGATCTTTTGGGGTTTGTTGTTTCAACAGATAGAGCGAAGGTTAATGAGGAGAATGCGAGAGCCATTAGGAATGGCCTACCCCAAGGAGCACAAGCATAGTAAGGAGTTTCCATCGACTCACCACTTTTTATAGGTGGTTCATTTGGAACTTCAACATCATTATCATGCCGGTCACTGACTGCATGTAATGGAACGACATTGAGTAGACAAAGTTGACCAAAGTTTTAAATTTATCAAGAAGAAAATGATAGTAGCTCTAGTCTTTACATTTCTAGAATTTCAGTTGGTGTTTTAGGTAGATTTTGAGGCAAGGTGGCAGAACCATTGCTTCTATAGTGAGAAGTTGAACAATGTGAGGAACAAATACTCCCAACTCCTGTTTGGAGTCTTACCGAGAGTTGATCTTCTTCACCAATCATCAAGCGTTAAAGTTCCTGAATAGAAATTAGTATGGACTTTGTTTTCAGCTTGCTCAGTGCTATGACTCTGTATTTGTAGCAGTTAATCGGTTTTAAAGATGGTCCACTTAATCTCATGTTGGAAAACATTGCATGCCACAAATGTTGCCAATTTGTTCTTTAACGAGTTTGTCAGATTACATGGAATGTTGGAGTTTATTTTCGACCTTGAATCAAATATACATGTCACTTTTGGAGGACCTTATGCAGGAAGTTGGGAAGTAAGTTGCAGTGCAATAGTGCATGGATACTAAACTTCGCGTAGTTAAAATTTGGAATTAATTCAAAGAAGTTCGATTCGACATGGAAAAGTTTTGTAAAAATTTGCTGGCATAGAGAAGTTTGGAGATATAATGCATTACACATTTGGAACACTAATGTAGCTTAAATGTATGCAAGAAACGTGAAATAAAAAAATTAGTTTTTACAAATGAACAACCTGAAAATATGCAACATGATAAGCATTTGACCTTAGTTTCAACCCATACAAGTTGTTTGACTTAAAAACTCTTATTCGAGTGATCTTTTTTACCTTGAACCAAAAGCAAGGAAATTTAGAAAAAATGGGGATAAATATGTTTTAAATACTTATCATCTATTATAAAGTTTCAGTCATGAATAGTAAAATTCACTGAAATATTATAGATCAACTGCAGCTCAATAGGGTCATGAATCGACAAAATTTGACAAAACTTTGGTTAACTTTAATACTGTGATAGTGCCTATCACCCCCAAACTAGGGAAATCTATTAAAAAGTATTGTTAGGAATAAAGCATCCCATTGGGCTTTAGAGGTGTTGCAACTGGAGTTTGCTAGTGATAGTTCGATGAACTGCACCAAAAGGAAGTCTCCTTTTGAGGTTTTTTGTGGTCGAACGCCAAGCAAGGTACTAGATCTAGTAACTATACTTGCTTTTAAGAGTTTTAGCGATGCAAGCATAGAATTTTTGTTGACAGCATTCAGAAAGTGTTATGAAGAAGTCTGGCTCGCTTTGGGGCATTACAAAGAGGTGGATGATGTCCGCCTGAGAGCACAAGTGTTTCAAGAAGCTGATAAGGTAACGATTCACCTTAGAAAGGATACGTTTTTGCGAGCATATATGAGTATATACAGAGGCACACGAAGATTGGCCAAGAAGATTAACAACAATGCCTACCAAGTTGAGCTTCTTATGAAGCCTAGCATATCCCCAATGTTGTACACTTCTGATTTGTATGCTTATATAGGGAGCAGTGAGCCGAACCATCCAATAAACCATGAGGCTTGGTTGAGCAGTTATCCAAGAAGAAAAGAGAACAGATTTTCCAGGTCTTAGACAACGAAATGCAACAGACTTGACGATGGAGTTGCAAAATATACTTGGTGTAATGGAAGGACCTTCCTTTGGAAGATAGCACATGGTTTTCTGAAGACAAGCTGGGACATTTTTGTGGGAACAATTTCTAGGTGGAGAAGGTGAAAATTTGAAGGAGCTGAGTTCTTTCCAAATAGTGGAGAAGAGGCACAGTCGTCATTAATAGATGATGCAATCTGCCGCAAATATACCACGAACAAACTGAATTTATGGAGCCACTACCACGGATAACTCATTTGTAGAGTGTCAACCACAAATGAGTCCTAACCCTTGTGTTCGAGGTTTCTTCCATCTAGACAAAGGAAGAACCGCATGTCCAAGGCCCATTTCCATCTGAGAGAGTCAATTTGTGGGCTTGTCAATCTGTGAGCTATATAAGATGAGCTCCTTGTCGTAGAGTCCCCATTGCTGACAACCTCAATATGCGGTCTATCCAGGGATAGGACTTCTTTCTGAGAACCCACTCTCCTACAAAAACCAATGTGAGTCCCAACAATCTTTTTGAGGTTCCCAATCTGCGCATTCCTATTCAAGATGTTCTTCACCAGACAATTTGAGAACCCTCATCATCTGATCTTAGGTTTGGTTATTAGAGGGATTGGTTAGTTTGAGACATAGACCTTGGATAACCCCTTGTCCTAGTTTTCGCTATGTGGATGGGCCTCACATCGTCTTCCACATGTAACACACATTGCTTTTGCATTGAACACGGGAGCTTCACCTACCTTCATCAACAACTCAACAAGGTTCTAGAAGGGGCATTTGTGAAAATAATATCCACCCAAACCCTAAGTTTGTTAAGGCCTCTATATAAGTAGAAAAGATGGCTTATTACAAGGGGTTTTTGGACGTTTTTAGAATTTCTTTAACGAAGAGAGTTCTAATTCGTCGCTTAAGGGTTTCCTTGTTGGATTGGGAAGATTGTTGTAGCCCGAGCTTTGACATAGGATCCAACTCTCCTTTGCCACCATCTTGTGTGCGAGTCACCTTATCCATAAATGTTGTTGCTATGTGCGCGGATCCATTCTAGCCTTGTTAATCTTCTGTTCAGAAAAGCTTGTTGAGCTACTGCCCTTCTATGTTGCCTATTGCACGCGAGTCGTGCTCCATCATCTAGATTGGCCGAGCTCTCAACTTATCTTTACTTCTCTTTTATAAAATGTTGTGTTTCAGTCCTTCAGGACCAATCTAAAATTCTTGAGCTTTATATCTCGTCATCTGGGCTGTATACTCACATCTAGTGTTTGGATTTAATAGAAGTTGAGTTTTTACCTTCTTTTGCTTCCTTGAGTATTCCATGCTATTCCTATATTTGTTTGGCGTGTGCTTGTATATTTTCTCTACATCACTTTTCCAAACAATTCAGGGTTGGCAACATGAATCTTGTTATGCCATTTAATTCTATTAGAGCCTTATCTAATCCCTTAGCATGAGCTTGAAAAACAAATCAGGATTTATTCAAAGAAATTTGGCGCAAGTTTTATGCTGGTTGCCAACTTTACGTAACCCTCCTTCATCTGGGCTCGGGATTGGCAATGCAAGGCTAAAGCTTGGCACTGTTGGAGTTCCCAGTTAGTTAAGGGAGTTAAAGGTATGCTCATAATTGTACTTGGCATTAGAGGGAAGGATGTTAGTTATCATTAAACTAAATTCATCTTGCTTGAGTAGATGGATGTGCTATCATGCTGGATTGTATATAATAGTGCATTATCCAATTATGGCTCTGTACACGCACGCTTGATGTTTCTTTACTTGGAAATGCTTCATGTAATTGCTCTCAAAACTATAAATAAAATCTTAAAATTGTTCTCAGTTTGGCTTGATATTTCCCTTTATAGAAGTTAAACAATGATATTTGGTTTTATCAGATAAACCCAAGATGGGATCGATTATGTCCTTATTTATTATATGTTTTCCCTTATAAATAGCTAAGAAGGATAGAGGAACTAGTTTGGTTTTTTTTTTTTTTTTGATAAGTAGGAACTAGTTTGGCTTTGAGATTATCTTCTTAAGCAATTGATGGGGAAGTTTAGAAATAAGAGTAAGAACCTTAAAATGGTCATATTTTGACATAGAGAAAAGCATAAATATTATTAGGGCGCTGTGTTGCATGGACACGTACACGTGTGGCGGAGTCCGACTCGGATACGAGGTGTCGGACTTGGCAAACCCCAAAAAATAGGATTTGGGGACTTGGCTGAATATTTAATTATTAATTTATTTTTATTTTATAACTATGAGTCTGTGGCGAAATATCGGGATTTTCTTGATAGATTTTGTAGGTTTTTTACCAAATCTTAGAAGGAAAAGTGTATTCTCTCTCTCTCCCCTGGAATTCAAACCCCAAATTTCCCTATATTGAATATGTATTTTCTTTAAAAAAATTCAGTTAAAAAAAGAAGTCCCAGGCGCGACTCGCTTGCTGGTTTAAAGAGTCCATGCAACACAGTTAGGGAGGAAAGGAGTATCAAGGTGATATGTTGATGTTGTTAAGGCTATATTGTTTGGGGGAGCTGCGACTGGTGTGAGCAATTAGTGGTGGGACAAAATGAGTTTCCTGCTGTTGTGTATTTAAGGGTCAGCTCCAAGCCCATATTTTTTTTATTTTCTTTAAAAAATTCGGTTAAAAAAAGAAGAGTAGTCCCAGACGAGTCAGTGTCCGAATTTGTGTCCACATATACGGACACGCCACTCGCCTGCTAGTTTAAAGAGTCCATGCAGCACAATTAGGGAGGAAAGGAGTATCAAGGTGATATGTTGATGTTGTTAAGGCTATGTTTGGGGGAGCTGCGACTGATGTGAGCAATTAGTGGTGGGACAAAATGAGTTTCCTGCTGTTGTGTATTTAAGGGTCAGCTCCAAGCCCATATTTTTTGCATTGGTTATGGAGGAATTAATTGCTCAAGTAGGCCTCTTGGTGTATGTTGTTTACGAATGACCGAGTGTTTGTGCATGAGATGAAAGAAGGGGTAAGTGCAGAACTAGAATTAGTGAAGGATTCCTTAATATACATAGGTTTTAAGATACGTCGAACCAAGACATAGTATATGGAGTGCAACTTTTGTAAAAGGACACGCATGGTGACAAGATGCTAGTTAACAACGATGGCTAGGATATATCAAAGTGACCTTTTTCATTATCTTGGTTCTATTATCTACAAGGACCTGGTGTTTGTCCTTGTTGATTGTGGGTCATAATCTTACGCAATCAACAACATGTATAGAATGGGCCTTGCCGAGAGGTTCAAGACGAAGATGTTGAGATAGATGAGTGGCAAGACTAGGAAAGATAGAAAAAAATGGCTGCATTTGAGAGAATCTAGGAGTAGCTCCAATAGGTGATAAAAATAAGGAGAGTAGATTGAGATGGTTCATGGACAACAAATGCCACTGATTGCACCAATTAGGAGGGCGCTGTTACAGGTTGAAGGCTCCAAAAAGAGGATTAGGATGCTGGATTGAGGTAGTGAGAATTGATATGAGAGCATATGCTTTAAGAGAGGATATGGCCCTGGATAGAATGAAATGGCGGAACATACTTGTGTGGATGGCCACAAATAGTTGGGACAGGTCTTCAACGACGACGATGATGATAATGATCTTTTATATGTTTAGCTTTGTGCAAATCAGAGAAGCCAGAGGATACTTTTGCCTTTTTTTAATCCTTTTGAAAAAGTCAAAACATGAAAAAGAAAATTGAAATCAGAATATCAGAACGCGGGCGTTCGTCTTCTCAATCTTTGGAAATATCTCAGAAAATATCCAAAGTTCACTGCATACTCTCAATATTATGCCCTGGCTGCCAGTTGCTGTCAAGTGGTCCAGTTCCAATAATTTGTCTCTGAGAGCTTGGATCACATCCCATTACACACCATACAGAAACTATAGTAGTTCCAACTTCCAATAGACTGGCAAAAATACTTCATGAATGAACCTCCGTTGAATACGAGGTGCTGCCTTTGTCTTCCCTACAAATTCTGTGACCAAACATAGATTAGTTACATGACCAAAGCTTTATTGTCTATACTTTGATTTTCTTTTTTAATTTAACATTGCTAATTTGCTTCAAATTCAATCATCTCTTCATCAAATTTTTAATAAGAAAATGCAGTTGAACTCTACTACTACTGTTCATATTTTCAATGCTAAGATGGCTGTACTTTTATTCTCATGCAGAGAAGAAGACGCGGTGTTAATAAAACTGCACGCTCATCTTTAAAACTTCATCATGTGGCTGAGAATAGTGGGTCTGAAGTAGGTGACATAGAACCATACAGCTTATCGGATGCTGGTCTGACCGCTCTTTCTGAAATTACGAGACTTGAGAAGTTAAGCTTAATCTGGTGCTCTAATGTGACAAGTTTGGGACTAAAATCCATTGCCGAGAAATGTGGATCCTTGAAATCTTTGGATTTACAGGTGAATCTTTAGTTATCCAATTTGAAACTTTTTCAAGTATTTACAGGTGAGCTCTTTCAGAGCTAATTCCAATGCTGTGTCTGGAAGTGATCTTATTTCTATTTTTTTGATTGGTATGTTTGAAAGTGGCCTACTTATCAACAAATGGTCCACGCTATTCTGAAAAATAATAAATAAAAATTGTGCCAATTGAACTGCATGCATGTCTAGTGAGAGATTGGAGTCTTTACCTCTTATTTTCTCTTGCAATTATACTGGATTTGCATGCAAATAGGAGGCATCTTGGAAATCCTTTCAAGTTTTTTTGTCTTTTCGAGATCACTAATTAGTTCACATGTGGTTAGAAGCAGTTCAACTACTGTTTGCTCGTTACATTCTTATCCACCTCTTGATTCTCGTTGTCAACCATGTGACACATGTAACCACACATCAGTTGTTGCCTTTATTAAATACATGCCACAAATATTTCCTTAGCTCACTATAGTTTTGTTTTTTCATTTTTTTATGGGCAAGAGTGGTTGAGGACCGCAGGACCAGTTGGCGAAGCGAGCTGGTACCAGCATGATTATGGGGAGACCACAACCCATGGCACTATATACACTTGGGAGTCTTGAACGCGTGACCTTCCACGAGTGGAGGGTACACGTTAACCACCCGACCAAGTGGGCGTTGTATAAATTGTATGCACTCACCATAGTTGTGGGTGTCGTACCATATATTACCATATATGTCATGGACAAGCTTACTACCTTTCAATGGGATGCATTTGTTTTTCAATATTTATTATCTGAGCACATGCTAGGATTGATTTCAGATCAGGAAATTGTAATTGTGATTGTTATTATTATCTATGCACAATTCTTTATTTTATTTATCATAGAAAAAGAAATTGTAATGATGGTCATTTCTACTACTGATTGTGTTAATTGCTTTGAGAAAGTTCAGTGGTCATTTGTTTAATTTCCTGAACAATTTTGATATTTGACACCTTTGACTGATTTTCATAATCTTAATTCGGAGAGACTAGTTATGAATTGATTATGGTATATCGGTAGATGGTAAGTGTTTATTGTTGTTCTTTTAGTAGCATGTGATCCATGCTTATGAAAGGCCATCTCCATCACTAACTTTGGATTGTTTCTAAAGTATGCAATATGAGCTACTAACATCTATGCATGTAGGGTTGCTATGTTGGGGATCAAGGTTTAGCGGCTGTGGGGGAGTGTTGCAAGCAACTTGAAGATTTGAATTTGCGTTTTTGTGAAGGCTTGACAGACGCGGGTTTGGTTGAATTAGCCGTTGGTTGCGGAAAGTCACTGAAAGCTCTGAGTGTTGCAGCTTGTGCAAAAATAACTGATATCTCGTTAGAAGCAGTAGGGTCTCATTGCACCTCTCTTCAAATGTTGTCATTGGATTCAGAGTTTATGAAGAACAAAGGGGTGCTTGCTGTAGCTCAAGGATGCTTGTCCTTGAAAGTTCTGAAGCTACAGTGTATAAATGTTACAGATGAGGCTTTGCAAGCTGTGGGCACCTACTGTTTGTCATTGGAGTTGCTGGCTTTATACAGTTTTCAGAGATTTACTGACAGGTTAATTACTCTTCTTCGATTTCTTTTGCTAGATCTTATCCATTTTGATGAAGGTACTTGAGCTAAATCATGTGAAAAGTCAATACGTTCGGTTTGTCTCATCTGTTCTACTTTTTTCCTTTTTTCGAATGAACACTGGAGCTTAAAGTGGAAAGATATATAACTAATTTAGGGAATTGCGAGTACATGCTCTCAAAAAAGGTAATTATGGAGACACCCTATTTTTTTTCCTCCCTATAAATGATGATTTTGCCCCGCCATTTATGTGAAAAAGATGATTAGTCTTAATGTCTTAAGGTAAAGGGGTAACTACGGCCAACCCTTATGAATCTAACTATGGTTCATAAACATTACGTCCATACACTTGGCATACACGTTTATTAGGGTCAGAACATTTACGAGATCTCATGGGCTGAAATCTTACCCGATTTGATAATACTTACCATCTGATTTACAGACTTGTTTCGGACCATTGCCTAAGTTGTTCATAGACTTGTTTTGGACCTCTGCCCAAATTTTTTATAGCCATCCAAAATAATGCAATGGATTGAATGTTTATGATAATCAAAATCGGGTCAAATTTTGGCTTCTGAGGTCTTCTAGTTAGATGCATCAATTGGTACGTCTCAACCCTCTGGCCCGACTGTAGATTACCCTTATATCTTTTAGCAAAAATAAAAAAAAATGAACTTGTCTTTTTAGTGATGGAGGCATGGAGCAGACTTGTAATTTGTTGAAAACAAGCCCAAAGGGTGTATTTTCGCTACAATGGAGAAACTTTAGGTTTTTGTTTTCTCTACAAAAAGTAGGGGTGTATCCATAAATGCTTAATTTTGGGAGGGTATATTTGTAATTTTCCCTTCTATTTATCCCCCATATTATCAACTTATTAATTAAGTCATGAAAGCTTTTAATGTGGTCATGACATCAGTGCTAGTAATTGCATTAAGAATTAGAAAGTGGCTTGAGGACCTTGTTTCATTGCCATATACAGGCAACGTAAGAATGTGGTTACAAAATTGCTAGTCCATTTCATGTGAATTCTGCTTATATGCAATTTCTTGAATTCTTTTTAATGCATGCTTATAATCTTTACTGATATATACATCTGTAGGAGTCTTTGTGCTATCGGAAATGGGTGCAAGAAGCTAAAAAATCTTACTCTAAGTGATTGCTATTTCTTGAGTGACAAGAGTCTGGAAGCAATTGGCACTGGCTGCTCTGAACTTACACATCTGGAAGTTAATGGCTGCCACAATATTGGAACATCTGGATTAGAGTCTATTGGAAGATCTTGCCCGTGCGTTTCTCTCACAATTTTTAATTCTTATGAGTACCATCTATGAAACATATTATGGAATATGGATGTATTTAATTGTAAGTCATATTCTTGCTTGCCAGCTCTCCTAACATTGCTTTTAGACTGCATGCTTTTGTTAAGATCACATATTTTCGAAATGTTCCTTGCGTCAACTATAACTAGGTTCTTCTTCAGTAAGTAATGCAACATGGCAATTTTAGAGTTTTCAGCGTTAAAATTTTTATAATAGAATGGGCGGATTAAGGATCCAAATTCATTCCGGTCAATATTTAGGAAATATTTTGTGAACTTGTTTAAAACTTAATTAAGTACAATCAATTTGATCGATTCATGTAGCTCTTTTCTACATATTGTGAAGTAATAGTCGCCAAATTAGAATTGCTTTCATTTGTATCTTGAGAACAATGACAATTATAATAGATGTATGTCTCTGAAGGTTTTGAAAATAGCTTAGTATTCTTTCCTATTCCCAAGTTTGTTATTGCATTTTCAACAAATTATAGTTGTTGTTCTACTTTTTTCCTTTATGGTGAGGTTACTGCTTGCTTGAAGATGCAAAATAGCACTTGAGGCGAGGTTTTGATTTTTCTTGGAGGACATGCTGCATGACAAATATTTAAGGCTAGACGCTGTAGAGTGAATGAGAAAAAGGGAGGGCAAAAGAGTATAGTTCCTTTCGTGCTTTAGTGTAGTTTGAAGGCTCTAAAAGGGTGAGAGGAAGGCTGAAAAAGACATAGATGAGGTAGCAAGAAAAGATTTGAATAGACGCCTTAATAGAGGGAACTGAACAGTGAAGCAGGATTCATGTCGGTCACCCAAAATAGTTAGGATAATGCATTGCGAATGATGACGATGACGATGAAAAGAGTATAATTCCTTTAGTCTATCCTTTTGAAAATGAAATATAGTTTGGGAAAAGAAAACGGAAAAACGTATTCTGAGTGCACTTTATTAGCATGTTATCAAGAGGGGAAAAGCACAACATATAAATGTAGCTAGCCCCTTCAGCATTCCCTGTATGCCCTTAAGTCATGCCTCCCAGCTTGCATAGTTTTTGTTCTTTCATTCTTTGTGTAGCATTTCAGCTTGAATGCTTAGACTCACTCTTACAGTTTCCAAGTTTCCCCTTGTGTGTGTTCCTGGCACCTTCTGCAGCCCTCTTGGTGTGTGTGGGTGTGGGCGTATGTTCTAAGATACAGCCTAAAATATATTACACTAAACCTATGAAACAACGACACAACACTTTTAGGGTTTTTGGCCGTGTCGACACGTGTCAACACAGATACGTGTGTCGACACGGCTAGACACCTTAACAGACACGTACGGCCGTGTCATATTGGTTTATGCAAGAAAGAAGAAAAAGAACCAAAAGAAGAAGGGGCGGGATTGGGTCTATTTAGTGGCCCATTCCACTTATAGGCTGATGGGATTGGGTCTTTTAGTAAATATTTGAATTTTTTTTTAGAAAAATTCTTTATAGTTTATATATATATATATTATGTACGGACGTGTTTCCATATCAGACTTTTTTAGGTTGCCGTGTCGGACACCTCGTATCCGTGTTGGACACGGTGTCGTTGTTACATAGCACTAAACTGTCTTTAATGCATAGATATGCTAAACATAAGCAAATCCATGCATGATAAGGTAATAAACGCATCAAGAAGTACATACGATTACCTATCAATTTACACATAATATGGTAATAAACATACCATTAGTACTGATAGTGTGAAAATGTAATTCTATGTAAATTTTATAGTCATTAAATGTATTTTTCATATAAATATAAATAAATGTTTTTTATAACATACCATAGCTCTTTTCTGCAACAGCTTAGGCACCCTCATGGTTGTGCGGTATGTTTTTTCTTAATTTTATTTTTTCATCTATTCCAGAAAGAGTTTCTTTGCAAGTTCCCCGCCTCCATTTGAGGCTGGCATCGTGAACTGGCATGAGATGAGATAGACGTTGATGTTTGTAAGGATTAGTTAAACCAAAATCAGCACCAGCAAGAAACAGCATTATTTTGCCTTTCAAAGAGGATAACCTTGACCTTCTTCTTACTCAATCACAGCCATGGTATGACTTTTTCAGTTGCATTTAATGAAACACGTCATTCATCAATGGCTAAATTTATTTTATCTACGACTTGGGGTTTTATTGTTTGATCTGCTTACTTTGTTGCACTTGCACATGCTTAAATATCTGCTTGCAGATCCTATAACATTTGCGCCGTGTCACATTATCATTAACTTTTTGATTAATAATGTGGGATTGTATCCTGGTTCACATTATTATTGTCTAAATTATCTTTATTAACCTTGCTCTTCTGGTACAATTAGGAGCACTTCATGGAAGTGTACTTCTGTTGATGGTTTTTTAGTGGTGTAGTTGACTACAATTCTGTGCTTCGGATTGCAGGGGCCTTTCTGAACTAGCGCTTTTATACTGCCAAAGGATTGGTAATAATGCTCTTTTTGAAGTTGGCAAAGGCTGCAAACTCTTGCAAGCTCTTCACTTGGTAGATTGTTCAAGTATAGGAGATGATGCCATATGCAATATAGCTCAGGGCTGTAGGAACTTGAAGAAACTGCATATTCGTCGTTGTTATGAGGTAGTGCTTTTGTTTTTTCTTGATGGCTTACTTTCATTCCTTACGCACCCTTTCTTTTCTTCTTCTTCCTCTATTTTCCAAATCCATAGAATTTCCATTTAGGTTTCTTAAGAAAGGAAAATATTTGTGAAATTGTCACGATATTTACGGAATTTAATACCTTGGACGTAACACTAACCTTTTCAGAAGTTCATTCACTGACTAAAAAAGATAGAATCGATTGCAATATTTCAAGTATCTAAAAGAGCCTAGGTCCAAAATTTCTTCTAAGAATTGATTTCGGTTGGTATTTCTAGGTGCTTTTGGAGCCCATCTAAAAACTTTTGACATTTGGATTACCAATCAATCAACATAACATTTTCCCAACCATCTGGGGTCGGCTACACAAATCATGTTCCGTCTAGGGATGGCAATGTGCCAGACCACCTAGCTTGGGGTCGGGCTGGCGCAAGTACCACCCCAGCCCAGCCCGCTCTAAGAGAGAGAGAGAGAAAAACAACATTAAAAGAAGAAGGAATTTCGGAGGAGAGGGAAGGAGGTCAAAGCCATTAAGGGAGAGTACTGGAAGAGTGGGCTTCTGCCAAGCATCAATAAAGATGGTCATCACCAAGTGCTGGCAAAATACCTTAGGGTTATGAAAATCAAGAATGGAAGAGGTTAGGGATAATAATAAAGAGAAGAGTTTCCAAGTCTTTACCTTACATAGAAGGGGACATTAAGGTCACTTAACATAATGCTTCGTAAGTCCATTAATGATGGCATGATCATCACTAGTGACAACAATGTCATTAACATAGACAAGAACAATAGTCCCATATGGCCCATGATGTACACACACAGAGTGATCGGTTTGGCATTTGATGAATTCAAAGGCGAGGACAACTCGACTGAATCGATCAAATTAGGCACATGGAGACTGTTTAAGCCCATAGATTACCTTCTTCAATTTACATATTTTACTGCACTCACTGTGACAAGTAAAGCTTGGAGGAAGGCCATGAACACTTCCTCATTGAGGTCTCCATGGAGGAAGGCATTTTTCACTAACAGGTGATGTTGGCATCCATGAATGGTACCTAATAGATTAGAACCCAAAGGTAGTTGGTCATGGCGATTGGAGCAAAAAGTCTTTGTATAGTCAAAATATCATAAACTTGGTTAAAGCACTTGGCAACAAGGTGCCCTATGCCTTTTAATAGAACCATCAGGCTTGAATTTCATAAAAAACTAGTATTTTTGCCCGTGCTCAGCACAAGTACTCTGTGTATAAAAAAAATGTAACAAAAATAATAGTATTATACATATGCTTTCTATGAGTTGTATTTGTCTTTTTTATGGGTTCATTGCCAACCGTTGGATTCGAGTATTATTGTTGGGGTACTCAGATCCAAAATTGTGGAGGGAGGTTTACTTATAAAATTTCTAAAAATATTTATAATTGTATTATTGGTAGTGGGATTTCAGGGTAGAGAGACGTGGGTTGTTGGAAGAGTTTTTGGAGAGAGAAACATGGGTGTTTGTTTTGGTTGGAATCTAGTATTAGAAGTTAATAAGAAAACTAAAAAATATAAAGTAATGTCCTAATATTTAGGATAATTCAATAGTTGGAAAAGAAGAGAGATGTTTTGGTTGGAATCTCACAGGGATTTAACTCACATTAAATTGTTGGGAGAATAAATTGGGATAGTTTTTGGAGGGAGAGATGGTAGGGAAGTTTTTGGAAAGAGATAGAGTTGGGTTGTTGGGAGAATAAATTATTAAACGATATTTAAGATACTTCAATAGTAATTGATTTATATTAAACTTCTAAATTTAGTTAGAAATTAAGAAATTATTATTCAGGAAAGCAGTTTTTGTTGGAATCTCAAGTTAATATTTAATTGAAGGGAAATAAGGGAGACGTTTTGGTTGGAATCTCTTCATAAAAGTTAATGCTTAATTAAAGTTTAAAAAGTCTAATATATCCTTATTTATTTAATAACATTAATGAAAGTGTCAAGGTTTTTTTTTGAAAAGGCAAAAAAAGATGGGGAGAGAGCCACATGGATGAGCGAGAAGGGTGGTTCCATGCGTTAGCTTTAGTATAGTATATAAATACCCATTTGCACCCCACAGCTTTTTTTCCCTAGAAGATGACCAACTTTTCAGTTGCCATCTTCTCTAGAACTTGCATTCCTTCATGCATAGCTGTCACCCATGCAGGGCTAGAGAGGGCTTCTTGTAGGAAGGAATAAGAATAGCTGAAATCTGTGAAAGAAAGGTTCTTTATATGGACGATAAGGCATAATATGAAACAAAATTGGAGATGGGATGTTCAGTATAAGACTGTTTTTTACAGAGGGCAGTAGGTAGTCAATATCTAATAGAGGAGCAATAACATAAGAGGAAGATGAAGGTAAACCTAAGATAGATCATGGAGAAGTGGTTGAATGCGGAGCAACCACGGTGACTTCTAGCAAGTAACAATTTTCCCGCTCTGCACCTCTATTCTGTTGAGGGGTGTTAGGACATGACAATTGAAAAGTTTTCCCCTTGCATAAATGATGAAACTCCCCATAAGTATATTTTTTGGCATTGTCAGTACGAAGAATTTTAATCTTTGTATCAAATTAAGTAGATACCATTGTATAAAATGGTTTAAAAATAGATAACAACTCATTACGAGATTTCATCAAATAGACCCAACTAACTCTAATGCGATCATTTTTTTTTGGATAAGCTCTAGTGCAATCATCAATAAAATAACAAAATAGCGATAGTCAAAGGGTAAATGAATAGGGGGACCTTAAACATCAGAATGTATCAACATAAAGGGAGAGGCACATCTCTTTCCATGAGCATGAAATAATGTGTGAACTGTCATGTTTCACACGTAATAGTTTTGGCAGACAAGAAAATATAAGGAACAATGTTACGTCGAGACAATGAAGGATGGCTCAAACGATAGTGTCACCTCATAGCCAAATCACTCGAAGCATGCATCTGAGTAGTATGTGCCACTCCCTCATCCAAAGTTTCTTGAAGAAGATACAGACCATAACGTTCACAAACCGAACTAATCATCCTTTCAATGCTCAGCTCTTGAATACAATGGGAAGGAAAGAAAGTAACGTTGTAGTTCAAAGTCTTAGTGGTAGAACTAATAGAAAGTAAATTGGCAGCAAGTTTGGAACATGTAGAGTTGAGGTCAGAAACAATGAAAGGGAAACCCCAACTGTCCCACAAAGTGCAATCGGAGATAAAGAACCATCAGCTATAACAATGTTAGTAGGTGTAGGCAGTGGATGAATAAAACGAAATAAAGTAGACATACCAGTTATGTGGTGAGTGGCTCCTGAATTGATGATCTTAGAGTAAGGGCCAGCTGATGACACAAGAGCACATCAATACCTGAGTGGCCAAAAAAGCATGGGAAGACGTGGTGGATGCAGATGAAGATCTCTCAACTCTAAACATTCTGGCAGTAAACTCACTAGTAATCAACTCCCTCACTTGGTACTCTGTTGATTGAATAATGGGACTTTTGGAGGAAGACTGAGTGCACTGTGGTGGAAGTGTGGAACATGTGTAGTGGATGGAACTGAGGCCTCTCCACTACTCATCTAGGTGGAGGATAAGTGTGCACCCCCTCATGAGGGCCTACTATGTAGATGCCAACAAGTTTCATGAGTACGGTTGGGCTTCTGGCTGTTGGTGCACCATTTTTGACCTTGCTGACTCCCGACTCTTCAGCAATGTCTCAAACACTAGGTGATCACATCAAATAACAATTTTTAATACTTCAAATCTTCCCACACATGAATGGCTGCACCTTTAAGCCATCAATTCTTCATGACACTCATTTTTAACAATCTCCAATGCAATAAAGTTTAGTAAAATCTTCATCAACTCAATCTTCAGCAATGTCTCAAACACTAGGTGATCACAGCAAATAACAACTTTTAATACTTCAAATCTTCCCACACATGAATGGCTGCACCTTTAAGCCATCAATTCTTCATGACACATTTTTAACAATCTCCAATGCAATAAAGTTTAGTAAAATCTTCATCAACTCAATCTTTTTTTTTTTGATAAGTTCATCACCTCAATCCTCAATCATTCACAACTACCATAACTAATCCAAATCAGTGTTTTTAAAGGCGTGTGAGGCTTACGCCTCGGGACAGAGCTCTTAAAAACACCCTGAGACTCAATCAAAAGGCGTTTACACATCTGAGGCGTACGCCTCACTCCAAGAGGCATTGATGAGGCTTACGCCTCTCAGTGAGGCGTACGCCTCATATGTTCTATTTTTTAGCATGCTGTTTTAAAAAAGAAATAAAAAAAGAATGTCAAGATATTAAAAAAAATAGCTGTCGAAAGGACCCAACATAAAAATAAAATAAAAAACCCTAAGTTTTATATTTAAAAGGGACCCAACATCGATTGATCTACAATTGATTGACGACGAGATGTTGAATTTCGACTTGGACTATCAAGAAGAGGATGTTGTTCATATAATTGAAGAAGATGCATTTAATTTAGTAGAAGATTGAGTCTTTGATTGATGTTGTGCTTTTTTGTTAGAGTGGTTGGAACTTGGAAATATACTTTGTTTTTTGAATTTTTGCTACATTTATTTATAGATTTAAATACTTATCTACCTAAAAAATGCGTGCGTGTGAGGCTTACGTCTTACGCCTTGAGGCTCACGCCTCAAGGCTTTGGCTAGTGAAGCACCTCACCTCACGCCTTAGCGTTTAAAAACACTGATCCAAATAGGGATTAGGAATCCAAACAACCACTACAATTAGGTTTGATTGCAAATTAGGCAAGAAAATAAGAATTACCAGAAAATACCCTAAAAAGATGGTAAAACAGTCCATAAACAAGGATCATAGAAGCCTTCATCAATTGGAATGTCAAATCGTGCCATGCACCATTGGAAAGATAAAACTAAAACAACCTAAGATCAATGGTTCTTGGTCCAAAGTATTAGACAATGGTAGATCAAACTGTTGAAAAACTCAGATCTGAGTGTGTATTTTCTCTTTGGGGACAAGTTTGGAAGCCTCAAATTGTCAACAAAGAACCCTTCAAAAAATTAAAAAAAAATCACCATAAAATACTTGAGGAAAAAACGACCCAACAAATACCTTCCCAGTCCAAGGTGTTTGTATGGTTCGCTGACGTCTGCTGTTTGCCATGTTGACGACAAGAAGAGATATATAGTAGCTAGCTTGACTGGCACCAAAAGATATATCTCCTTCTTGTGAGCAAAAATCATATGGTCTTGTTTGGTTTGGTTGAGTATTTAGAGTGTAATCAAGCCTGGAAGTGTGAGTAAAAGCGCCATGGTCTTGTTTGATTTGGGTGAGTATTTTAAGAGTAATCAAGGTTGGAAGCAATATTGTCAGAACAAATTGAATCCTAAAATTGTAAGTAGGATTCAAATCGAATCGGGATTCAAGTCATTGGATTGTAAGATTTATAATTTTTTCTTAATGTGATAAAATATGAAATAATATCCAAAAGATAAATTAATATATAATATGTCTAACCACTCCATAAACCATCATACAATGACAAGGTTTTGTACAAACTTCTGCAAATAATGACAATATTTTACATGGCTGTCCAGGTATGCAATATAGAAACACACACACACACACATCAATTCATCGTCAAATTAATCAAGTTTATATTCTCTCAACAATAGTTTCCATTCTCAATCTTTCAAATTGCATGCATGGACATGTATTTCTTGTCATCCTTGTTAGGCAGTGTTTCTTGCAGAAAATACTACCATAACACTATATCTTCAATAATTATATTGTGATGATCTTATGTTTGTTTGGAAACATAGCAAGAAACATGTTAAAAACACCCACCAATTTTCTTGTGTAGTTTCAACAATTGGGAAAAGTTAAAAGTACAAACACAAGTCATTGTTTTCATTGAAACTGTGCTCCATGATTCTATTTAAATTGTAAGATTTAAAAGAATCGTAAGATCCAAGTCGTGAATCATGTTAGAATCATAAGATTTTTTTTGAAACCGTGGGTTTTTTTTTTTTATCTAAAGGGATTTAGACATAAGATTCAAATCGTCTTGGTTAAGATTTGATTTGTTTGTAGGATTCAAATCGTAATTCATAGAATTTTAATAACACTACCTGGAAACTTTGATACCATCTAGGGATTTGGGAAATAGAGGAAGAAGAAAAAGAAGAGGAGGAACAAGAAGAAAAGAGAGAATGGGTGAGGTCCTCTCTACCCAAATATTATTTAGATTAGAATGTACAATTACATAAATACCTTTAATGGGCTGAGACAATAAGAATGACAAAATTACCCCCAAATTACATCATATAACTCAAACTCGAAAAAATTGAATTGCCTATTACATCCCAAACTCCCCTACAGAAACCAACTAACATGTTAGTTTTGTAAAATTTCGCACGAAATCACTGCATTTTGACAAATTTTGGACGAATAGTGTTTTTTTCTAAAATTTAAAATCAGAAGCAATATTTTGCCTCATTTTGATTAATTCGAAAAAGAAATTGACATAAAGGAACAAAAACAACCAGATTGAGCTTTTTTTTTGTATACTTCAATTAATTGTGTAGAAATCACCAATCAGGATGCTTTTTGGTGTGTAGGTCTACAAAGGGGTAGGCTAAACATCCATGGGATCATGAGTCTGAAAGAGTGCCACCTGGCATTTTTGGGGGTGGACATCAAAGATTTTAAGCTACCTAGTCTATATATGTTTTTCTTTTTTAGGAAGTTTTGACTTGTCCCCCCATAATCTGGCCCATTGTCTACATCAATGTTCCCTTATTCATATTTGTGGTTGGGAATTTGAACATTTATTAATGAGCACTGTTGCTGTTGGCATTTTATAAATCCATGCACTTAGATGGTTCTTATGATTCACATCACACGAATCTTGATGACCATCTGTGGACACTGGACTGTGAATTGTGGACCTTAAAGCTGTTAATAACTTGTTGTAGGCCTTGCCAATTGATATACTTGACCTTAAAAGAAGGTCCAACCTTATGATTTGCCCAATATAGCAACTATTCAGCCATTAACCAATATAACAACTATATATGAGCTAGCTCATCCAAAAACTATATATATATATATATATATACAAGTCAGCCTTGTCTGGGGGCCTTATACAAAGTTTCATGTGACCTCCTTAAAATGCCACAGCACACACTTTCTTTGTGACGACCTCATTTGTGATGTGTCATGTACTCTCTTAATTTGACATAAAATACTTAATATGACATGATTTAGTGAGTATAATCATTATCATGTAATTTCTGTCGTCTTTTGCTATCAGGCTTTCAAATACGTACTTCAGCATGTTACAAAATGCTATGAACATTGATTTCCACATTCCATATGGCTGTTTATTATAGTTTGATGGCTTATGAGTATGTTTTCATGCTTGAGTTATCATTTCCTAAAGTTTCAACAAACTTTTTACCAATATTTCCATCATTTCCTTAAAAAAATGCATTTTTTCCACACTACGTTGAAAATTTTCCTTTCCCAGAGGTCGAAATATATCTGAACTTCGAAATTTAATACCTTGGTTATGTCCTTGC
The DNA here is from genome assembly GCA_035048495.1 of Euptelea pleiosperma. Lineage (NCBI taxonomy): Eukaryota > Viridiplantae > Streptophyta > Magnoliopsida > Ranunculales > Eupteleaceae > Euptelea > Euptelea pleiosperma. The sequence continues at coordinate 31,739,758 of CM068546.1, forward strand.
CAAATGTCGCTAATGATAGAGGGGAAGAGGTTGCACCAAAGGAGCGTAATCCTCAAGTTTCCCACTTGGCGACACCAAGTATTGGTCAGCCAAGGAATTAATCAAGTTCATATCAGTAAAGAAAGTTGAATTAGTTGAATTGAAGAATTAGGGTTAGGGTTAGGTTTCTGGAGGAGAGAAGAGAGAGGAGAAAGGATGTCTATTGTGCTTAGGTCACAATGACTCCATAAATCTTATTTATGTAAGTCTAAAAAACAAAAGACAAATATACCCCTCAAGGGGGTATTTACAGAACTACCCCCGATACATATAAAATACGTATTTCTACATATATGATAACACTCCCTCTCAAGTTGGTGTATAGATATCTCTCATGCCCAACTTGCACAAGCACTTATGGAGTTGCCAACTGGGAACTCCCTTCGTGAAAATATCTGCAACCTATTCATCAGTCTTCACAAATGGGGTGCACACTGCCCCAGAGATAATCTTCTCTCTAATGAAGTGTCGGTCCACCTTAATATGTTTGGCATGATCATGCTGAACGGGATTGTGAGCAATGCTGATGGCGGCCTTGTTGTCACAATATAAGCTCACAGACCCTGAAACTGGGAAACCAAGTTCAGCAACCAACACTTTCAACCAAAGCATCTCACACAAGCCATGAGCCATTGTTCTGAATTCAGCCTCTGCACTAGATCTGGCGACAACAGGTTGCTTCTTGTTTCTCCAAGTGACCAAATTGCCCCCAACAAAGGTGCAATATCCAGAAGTGGATCTCCGATCATCTTTGGCCCCTGCCCAGTCTGCATCGGTATAAGCCTCTATACGCATGTGGCCATTTTTCTCAAACAGAAGACCTCTACCAGGGGCTGACTTGAGATACCTCAAGATTTGATGTGTTGCCTCTAAATGAACACCTCTGGGTGAGTGCATATACTAACTGATCACACTCACTACATAGGCAATGTCGGGTCAAGTCAGGGAGAGATAGATCAATCGCCCAACTAGTTTCTGAAAGCTCCCTACATCCTGTAGTAGCTCACTACTGGCATCTGCTAGCTGGTGATTCTGCTCTATAGGAGTTTCCACTGGTTTGGTACCCAACCTGCCTGAGTCTTGTAACAAGTCTAAGACATACTTCCTCTGAGAGATGAAGATCCCCTGACTGGATCTTGCAACTTCGATGCCTAGGAAGTATTTGAGAGGTCCTAGATCTTTGGTTTCAAACTCCTCCGCTAACTGAAGCTTCAGTTTGGCTACCTCTGCTACATCATTCCCTGTGAGAATGATGTCATCAACATAAACAATGAGGACAGTGGTATTCTTCCCTTGATGCTTCACAAATAGGGCGTGATCGGCCTGACTTTGAGTGTAACCTAGCTTCTTCACAGCTAGGGTGAATATTTCGAACCATGCCCTTGGAGATTGTTTAAGCCCATAGAGGGCTTTCTTCAATCTACACACCTTGCTACTATGTCCTGGTGGAGTGAATCCAGGAGGAGGCACCATATAGACTTCTTCATGTAGGTCCCCATGAAGAAAAACATTCTTCACATCTAGCTGATGCAAAGGCCATTCTTGATTTGCTGCCACTGACAACAACACCCTAATGGAGTTCATCTTTGCCACAGGTGCAAAGGTCTCCACATAGTCAATCCCATAGGTCTGGGTGTACCCCTTGACTACTAATCTCGCCTTGTACTTCTCAACAGACCCGTCTGCCTTGTGTTTGACTGTGAACACCCATCTGCAACCCATAGGTTTCTTACCTCTTGGTAGGTCAACAAGCTCCCATGTCCCATTCTTGTCCAGAGCTCTCATTTTCTCTATCATAGCAGCTTTCCATCTAGGTTGAGCCAGCCCTTTTGGCACTGAAGATGGTACATGAATAGTGGAAAGGGAAGTGATAAAGGCTTTATAGGAGGGGGACAAGGCATCATAGGAGACGAAGTGGCTCAGAGGATGCTGAGTGCAGCTTCTGACTCCTTTTCTTAGAGCAATGGGAAGATCAGAAGCATCAGTAGAAGGAGAAATGACAGGCATAGAAAGAGGTGGAGGATTACCTGGATCCAAGGTAGAAACCACTGGTACTGGATCGGCTGTAGCTTTCTCCCTTCTGCTATAGACTTTGAGCTCCTTATGATCTCCAGGAGCACTATCAATCACACTAGTAGTATGAGTAGGTGGAAACCTCTCAAACTCCAGAGGAGGAGATAGAGATATAGCAGGAAGAGGAACAATACACCTCTCTTCATGACTACTCTCCCCCTGAAGAGAGGTGGGAGAGAAAAAAGAAAGCTCCTTATGGAAGGTGACATCCATACACACAAACTTCTTCCCAGAGGAAGGATGGTAACACTTGTACCCTTTATGGGTAGAAGAATAACCGAGAAAGACGCACTAGAGCGCTTTGGGATTGAGTTTGGTGCGATGGGGACCCAGGATATGTACATAGCATACACACCCAAAGAGGCGAGGAGGAATAGTGAATAAAGAAGAGTCAGGAACAAGGACCTGAATAGGAGATTGGAAATTGAGTACTCGAGAAGGCATTCTGTTAGTCAAGTAGGCAGCCGTCAACACAGCATCCGACTAATAAGATTTGGGGACATGAGAGCTAATCAAGAGAGATCGAGTTATCTCAGTTAAGTGCCGCATTTTCCTTTTAGCTACACCATTATGTTGAGGGGTGTAGCTGCAGGAATTTTGGTGACAAATCCCATGGTCAATGAGGTAGTGTTGAAGATCCCCAAACATATATTCTCCACCCTGGTCAGTATGAAGAACCTTGATGGAGACACCATACTGGGTCTGGATCATCTTATGAAAACCCTGAAAGATGGAATGAACCTCATCTTTGGTTTTCATGAGATAGACCCATGTACACCTAGTATGATTATCAACAAAAGAAACAAAATAGCGGAAGCCAAAGATAGAAGTAGTGGGGGAAGGGCCCCATACATCAGAATGCACAATGTCAAAACAAGTAGAATTTCTATTACCTCTGGAGGGATAATTCGATCTACAATGCTTGGAGAGCTCACAAGTCTCACAGTGTAAAGTCGAAAGAGAAACAGAAACAAACAAACTAGGAAATAAAAGTTTTAGGTACTGAAAAGAAACGTGCCCCAGACGGGCATGCCAACGCAAAATAACATCTATCCTACTACTACTACTAGCAGAAGACTGTAATGCTGTGGGTTCAGGAAGGCGTCCATCCAGAAGGTAGAGGCCATGCGCTTCATGTCCAGTGCCAATCGTCCTCCTCGTCTCGAGGTCCTGAAAAACACAAGAAGTAGGAAAAAGTGACACTACAGTTTAAGGATTTAGTCAAAGCACTAACAGAAAGTAGGTTAGAAGTAAATCGAGGAACGTGCAAAACAGATGAAAGAGGTAGTTTAGGAGAGGGAAGGATGCTCCCTTTCCCAGACACAGAGGATAAGGTGCCATCAGCTGTTTTCACCTTATCACGGCCATAACAGATAGTATAACTGGAAAATAAGGAAGACATGCCCGTCATGTGTTCTGAAGCCCCAGAATCAATGATCCAAGTGGGACTGGATGATGGAAGAGACACATGATGAGCAAGTCTAGAATTACCTGACTGGGCAAAGGAGGTGGACGATGTGGCAGAAGGACCATCCAGCTGCTGAAGCAATCGTCGAAGGCCTGCGAGCTCTGTGGCTGAGATACACCAGGATGAGCTAAAGTCGGAGAATCCACACTAGCAGTATGAGCACTAGAAGACCCTGGCTGGCTAGGGCGACCATGTAACTTCCAACACTTGGCACGCATATGCCATAACTTGACGCAGAAATCACACTTGGGCTTCTCTCTAATCAGAGACTTCCCAGAAGAAGGTCCAGTAGGAGCATAAGATGGAGCTGAGATAGTCTGAGAAGATGGACCCCTCGAAGGCCGCTGTAACTGCTGAGGCTGATGAGCAGGAGATGCTGCTAGCGTTGATCGCTCTGGAAGGGGATGCTCACTCTGAAGAGAGATCCGCATACTCTCCTCACTCTGAAGATAGGCATATACCTCACTAAGAGAGGGAAGATCCATCCTACTACTCAAGATCTGAACACGGACAAGCTCATAAGACGGATTGAGCCCAGCAAGGAAATCAAAGATCCGACTCTTCTCTATATATCGACGAAAGGGAGCAATCTCTGATGGGTTGAGAGGTTGATAAGAGTAGTAATGATCAAGCTCTTGCCACAAAGTATGAAGAGCAGTGTAGTACTGAAAGAGAGACTTCTCCCCCTGTCGAAAGTGGGAGATAGTCTGTCGTAGCTTAAATGCCCGTCCTGTGTTCTGTTGCTGTGAGTAAGTCTTCTCAGTGATCTTCCAGACCTCTTGCGCTGTGCACATAAATAAGAAACTCTCACTGATATCAGGCTCCATAGAGTTGAGGAGCCATGACATGACAGTAAGATCATCTGTCTGCCACTGTCGATAAGACGGATCAGTGTTGGAAGGCTTAATTGTATCCCCCGTAGTGTGACCCAACTTCCCACGGCCTCCAATAAACAACCGTGCTGCCTGAGCCCAGTGCAAATAGTTCTTGCCGTCTAGCTTCACTGATGTGATCTGTAAGTTAGGGTTCTCGTAGGCCAAGTGATGCACCATAGGGCCTCCAATACCAGTGGAGGGAACATCTGTGCTCACATCTGACCCTAAAGGAGAAGGCAAGGAAGGTGGAGTGACCAAAAGCGTGACCACAGGAGGTGGAGGATCTGCCATGAAGAACTATGGCCAACGAGACGATATCGGAGTCTCGAAGAGTCACAAATAATCACTCGAAGCCCAGAATAAGGCTAAAGAACCATACCAGAGAGCAAAATAACATCAAAGCACAGCATATAGGGCCCACAATCATCTGAATAGGTCCTAATAGGCATTTTAGGACTCAATAATCCTCCCAAGTAACCAAGAACAAGACTAAAAAAAAGGATTGGAACCAATTAATGCCCATACGAACCCTGAAAGTAGGATATTAGGAACCAGATGAAGGAGGGAAGCAATATGCAGGAGTAATAAAACTTCATGGGACTTATTAAACCACTGAGGATGAGGTTTAGAGTCCATAGGGAGGATTTTTTAGACCAGCCGATAGGCAAAAAAACCCAAAAAGTCGTTGGCGGTAAGTACAGTGGATAGAAAAGGTTCCACAACCTTCAATTCTTCGTGGATCTACTCGAGTAGACTATCCATATGTAGAGGAGATTGGGGAGGACTAGATCAATGCAACAAAACCCCCAAAAAAGTTCATAGAAGGTGCGATAATCGAGCTGGTTTAGAATCCGAATTTTTTCAAAACAACATGAAGAATGCCCAAAAAACTCCTCAAATGGATTCCAAAAATCCTCAAAAAACAGGAAAAAATACCCTCTATCGAATGGTGTAGGTTTCAGCAAACCTCGATTTCTGTGTTCATGGAGCTGATGACGTCAGCAGTCGTTGGATAGCCTCTGATTTGTCACCAAAAAACCTCCGGTAAGCCTCGACAGCAGATGGCTTTGATACCAAGTTGAATTGAAGAATTAAGGTTAGGGTTAGGTTTCTGGAGGAGAGAAGAGAGAAGAGAGAGAAGAGAGAGGAGAAAGGATGTCTATTGTGCTTAGGTCACAATGACTTCATAAATCTTATTTATGTAAGTCCAAAAAACAAAAGACAAATATACCCCTCAAAGGGGTATTTACAGAACTACCCCCGATACATATAAAATACGTATTTCTATGTATATGATAACAAAGAAGTCCAGATGTATTTAGTTGAAAGATACTCAAGGAAAATCTGAAAGGATGTTGTTTTTAAAAGATCCACAAAATACCTTGCTTTCTTGAGGTAATGAGGTATAATTTCTATTACAAAATCATGCATGAAAAGCTTTTATTTCTTAGGTTTTGTTTTAGGGAAGAAAGAAAGGAATTTGGTTTGAATTTTCTTTGTAACGTTTAAGAAATGAAGATTTCTGGTTATATAAAAAATAAAGGATACTTTGCAGATTTTTTAGCCATTAATGCATCGTAAGTTTCTTCGATTTTCTATGGTAATATTTGATTCTTTATTTGGAAACTATGAACTTACTGCAACCTACTGATACGGCTTTTGAGGTGGGGGCTTTTACATTTCAGAGAAGCTATAAAATTATGTATCCTTGTTATAATTATGATCTAGGATTAGAAGTTATATGCATTTATTAATTCAAGAACTACATGCTGCTTTAGAGATTCATCTTGTTTTGTTTTTGGCATTAATAGATAGGAGACAAGGGAATCATTGCTGTTGGTGAGAACTGTAAAAATCTCACGGACTTGAGCCTTCGATTTTGCGATAGGTGAAAAGCTTATTCTCAATTTCTTTTCCTTTTTCCTTCCTTAAGAACAATATGCTTCCTTTTCCTTTCTCAAACAAAAACCATATGCTACTGGCTGTAGTATCTTTAGTTTGTGATTTGTCTACTGTTCTCTTGAAAAGTTATTTATCATGGTAATTCATCTTGCATGCAGTTACAAAAATAATTCTAAAATGATGGGATGCAATAATCTTGGTGTATACTTCTTGGTGTGTTGTTAGATGAATCAAAATTTTTGTATCATAATGTAATGCACATGCTTTGAAGGAAGATATTGTTAACTACATCATGCTCCCTAGGATCTTTTTTTGGTAGATGTTCCTGAGGATCAATTTTCACCTTTAATAATGGTGGAAAGGAACTGGGCTCTTCTGAGCAAGTGGTGTTGGAGATTTGGAGACAAATGAGAAAGCCTTTGGAAACATGTTTTTCGAGATATAGACATTGTTGGATAGGAAATGGTAGTTTATTGGCAACCTCAAAGCGGGTTCTATTTGGTTAATTAACCTTAATAGAACTATATACAAAGTTATGTTTTGTTTCAAAACTGAGACAGCCAAAATGGCTTACAAAAAAGACAATATAAATCATGAATGGAGCTCTGGTAGATACCAAGGCAGCAAAAGATGGTAAGAAACAGAAATGAGATAAAACCTAAAAGGAATCACCCGACGAGAGCAGTTTGGACGACGTTCTTTTTAGACTTTGGGATGCTTGGGTGTTGCCCCGTTCTTTGTTGAGCTTTGTATCCAGTTGGCACTCATCGGCCTTTTCTTCGAGAGGGCGAGTGTTATGGCGCTTGCACCCCTCTGCGATTTTTTGGGGACTTTGGAAGGAAAGACATCTGAGAGTTTTCGAAGGGAAGGAGGAAGAGATGGCGAGTATTATTCTCAATATGCAGGGCTTGATGTTTCTGTGGTCCAAAACCTTCATTGAATGTTGTAGTCTGTTTTTGAGGATTTTGTGTTCCGATGGGATCTTCTTTGCTTTGGCAAAGGTTCTTAGTCATGATTCTTTAGTTAGTTTTGTTTTGGAGTTCTAGCTTTTAGTAGGTCATCTCAACCTTTTTGCCTGCTCTTGTAATCTTCTTGGCTCCTTTTGCCTTTAATGAATTCTACAATTATAAAAAAAAGTTTGTTCTGGATTTATAATGGTTGATCATACCAAACATTTTCTCTGAATGAGTAATGGTTGACCATATGGGGCACAAGTCACACAAGTAACCACAATTGTTTATCTATATCCAAAAAATGAATCTCTAGGCTTGGTGAATCATTCTTAAAAGAAGATTTCCAGCCCATGTCATTACAATTGTATGCATTAGGCCTTTAAAGGTATGCCTAGGCTAACATTAACATCACCTACCTATTGTAGAGCCTTATTTGAAGAGTTGAAAGGTCAACTGTAAATCAGTCGAGCCAACGCAACTTGGTCAATACTCAAGTCAAATTCAAAATAAAAGAAAACTTAGTAAAATGCCCTATAGCAAGCTTTCAAGCTTAGTTGAGTTTAGGCAATATCCAAATCTGTGCTTTTTTCATCTTTGTTTTTTTTCCTTTTTCTTGGGATGGAAAAACCAAAGCCAAGGATAATACTTGACTTTTCAATAGTTTAGGAAAGTTATACAACAAAAGTTATTAGGGGCTTGAGCTAACAACCTATATAGCAGTCGAATCACATTTCTTCCAAACAATTCATAGACATATTTCTCCAGGGTTAATGGTAAAAGGTCTATAGGTGGCTATTCTACTTCCGAAAGCTTATGATATTTGGATGCAATGTGACACTTTGAGGAGTTAATGATCATTTTATTATTAAAGTCAAAAGGAGAGAGAACTGAGAAGGTTCACATACACAAGTTTACAAGATTTAATCTCCTGCTTGAAGAAATCAACAATTCTTATGTATGTTCTTCCTACTTTCATATATTGTGAACTTTTTTTTTTTTGATAAGTGTGTATATTTCATTAAAAAGGGAAAACTCCCAAAGAGAACAAAAAAGGCCAAACTACCTCCTTACGAAGGAGGAAGTTCCCTAAGTAATTCGTCCCATCTATATTGTGAACTTATTATTAGACGTTTCCAAATACCCAAACCTGTGATGCCTAAACATAAAGTTGAGACGTGAAATTTCTAAGAAGATGTACTTCATTGTTTTTTTTTCAAAATGGTTTTTTTTTTATAAGTATAGTTTTATTGAGAGAAGAAAGAGTACAAAGAGGAGGTCGAGGAAACCTCCTCAAGCAAAACAGCAAAAAAACACAAGAACAAAGCCCAACCAATTAAAGAGCATTTCTATAACATAATTGGTCCCATCGGCTTACGAAATCTTCAAAGAACAAGCCACGACATTCCCGGAAGACTTTGGACCAAAGGAAGATCAGCCCCTTGGTATTCATGATAATATTATCCACTGAGTTTTCTTTCCCATCAAAGATTCTTCGGTTGCGTTCCTTCCAGAGACTCCAACAGATGGCAAAATACGCCCTCTAGAAGAGAAAGCTTTGGTGACCCAACTCGAGACCAAAAGTAATAGGGAAGGAAGAACCCAATCTATCCCGAATTCCGCAAAAAACAAAGTCCACACCGCTCTGGCCACCTCGCAATGAACAAGAAGATGGTTAACCGATTCCCCGCTGTGCTTGCACATAGAACAAAAGTCGATAATTATAATCTTGTGAGCTATCAAATGATCCACCGTCAATATCTTGTTCAAAGAGGCAAGCCAAACAAAGAAAGCGATTTTAGAGGGGACTTTGGAATTCCATACGAAAGATGCAGGGAATTTGGCTTCGATAATCAGGGTATACTTCGAATACCACGAGCGGACAGAAAATCTCCCATCTTTCGACCATCTCCATACACGCCTATCTGGCACAGAGTCAGACAGAGCGACGTCCTGCAAATCGGAATAGAAGACGGGATACAGCTTCAATCTCCCAATCATTAAGCCCCCTCCTAAAGCCAAAATTCCAAGTTGTGTTGGCCTCTTCCGGGACTTTGATGGAGTGTATAGAATTCAATTTCTTTTCCGAAAATGATATAATGATTTATGAATGCTTTTTCATGTTTGTTTTTTGTTAGAAGAGTTAATTGCAATGTGCTGGATGTGTAGGGGTATTACTGTTTTTTACAACTTACAATAATATAATATATTGTGGGGAGTCGACTAGGGCATTAAGCTAGTTCGATGTCTCCTTTTCTTCTCTGAACTCTTTCTTTCTTTCTTCTCAAAGCTCTATCATAACTTCCATGGTATTAAAGTAAAGTTTTGATACCTTAAAGAAATCTTAATCCTCTCATCTTCTCCAAGTTCTTTTTCATTTCCTTTTCTTTCTTGGGAATCAAGTTATCAAGTTTGGTGTTGATGGTGCTGCCATCAACAGTAGCTGTGTATACTGCGAACAATACCTTTTTTTTGAAAAAAAAAGCTTGGGCTTGCTCTACAGGTTGCCACAGGGGCTAGTGTTTTGCTCAAAAAGGCTGTCGCAACCTATGTAGAGGTATCTGCAAGCCTCTATAGGTGTTTTTTGTGCTGCCTGCCAATAATATTTGGTGTCTGTTGATGATGTCCAGCCCCTGAAGATTCCTTAAAGTGGCGGTGGTTTTGTCCAATGTGTGCTGGTGCTGTTCACAGCCCATAAGGTGGTGTTTTCTGTTGTGGGTGTTACCTGGTGTTTGTTTTAATAGTGGTGACCACAGGTGACGTGTGGTGCTGCTATCAGTGTTGTCAGGTGTTCTTTTTAATAGTTGTAATTTTTTTTTGGTGGTGTATTGTGATGGAGAGTAAGGCTAGAATGATGATGCCGGGCGACTTCTTTAATATTCAACTGACTTCCATTAAGCTTAATGGAAGTAATTACGTTCCCAGGGCTAAATCTGTGGAGGTTTTTCTTACGGCTAAAGGAAAAATGAAGTATTTGACTGAAAATAGGTCAAAATTACTCGGAATGGGTGCAGGAAAAAGCTCAAATAATGACTTGGTTATGGAATAGTGAGGATTCCAAAATTAGTGTTAATTTGATGTTCTTGAATACTACCAATGAGATATGGGATTAGGTTTGAAAGATGTATTTTGGCAAGAATAACATTACCGGGACATCAATTGGTTGAGGACTTTAATTTGTAGCAGGGTGATAAGACATTTACCGACTACTATTCATCTTTGCAGAATATCTGGAACGAGTTGAATCTGTACTAACCTCTTATCTCCGATTTAAAACAACAGCGTGAAAATTTTAATGTTGCTCGATTTCCTTTTGGACTTAAGCTGGAACATGAGCTAGTTATGGGCCTTATGGCTCAAATTTTAGGAAGTAGAGAGCTTCCTAATATGACCGGAGTGTTTGCTCGTCTTCAACATGCCTTGTTGTTTGACTTTGGTGGGTTTGTTGCTGACAAATCGACCTTGGTTGTTGATGTGGATTCTCCGATGAAGTTGCATGGTGATGATCAAGCAACTATCATATAGCTTCTAACCCAATATTTCATGAACGAACAAGACATATTGTGGTGGATTTTCACTTTATAGAGACAAGGTTGTGTGTGGCGATATTTCTACTTCATACGTGAAGTCAGAAGATTATTTAACAGATTTGTTCACTAAAGCCCTTTTTAAGAGTCGTATGGATTACATTTGTTCCAAGCTGAAAATACACAATATTTACTCTCCAGCTTGAGGGGGAGTGTTGGAAGAGTTATTTGTAATTTGCTAGATGTGTAGGGGTATTACTGCTTTCTGACAGTTTTCAATAATATAATATATTGTGGGTAGTTGACTAGGATATTAAGCTAGTTCGACTTCTTCTCTTCTTTTCTCAACTCTTTTTTTTTTTTTTTCAGAGCTCAAACCTAGCTTATAGTTTTATTTTTCTGAAATTTCAGTGTGTGTTCTTATGTTCTTGTCATAATTCCAGACTTCCCTTAGTCCCAAAATTTTTAAAATAATTCCCTACACTGTCCTAAACTTCATGACTTAATTCTGATTTTTTACAGAATGAAGTTCACCCCAAAGTCAAGTACCTTGGTTTTTGTAATGATAACCTTTCATTTTGATTACTCTTCTGAGTGAATTCACTGGCTATTTTGCAATGTAGCATAGCTCACATTAAGTTCATCTTTTGCATTAAGTGATGACTGGAACTGGAAGTCATGGGGTTGATAATTTTACACGTGAAATTGTTTAAAGTCTACTAAGAAGTCAGAAGATTAACTCTTGTTAGAATACTTGTGTTCGGTGACCTGGATCATGAAGAGATTATAATGGACAGCTAAGGCTCATTAGGATACTTGTTGAAACTCCCGATTTATGGAGTTCCAATCAAGTTCTGAAGCATCATTTTGGAACCAAGACATTGTGAGACCAGTTGTTCTTGATTTTTTCGTTTTTCTGGCATATTTTGATCTTCTAATCCATCTTGTAATGATAACTTTTCACTTTGGGGTCCCTTCCAAGTGATAATCTGCCAGTAGCAATCTCATTTGAAGTTCTAGCTTTCTTTAAGCGTTTAAGAGGTATCTGGAAGTCAAAGGGTTGATAATGCGATCTCTATTGTCGGAAAACTAACCTCTATTGTCTAAACCCTTTAAGTCTTCTAGAAATCAAACAACTAAGACTTATTAGAATATTTATGATTTACCAATATGGGTCATGAAGAGATTACAATGGATACTTACAAAAGATTAAATTAAAAAAAAGACGTTTATGTTCTTATGGTGAATGTATTTTTGGTTTCATGGAAGTTTATTCCTTAATAGTAAAAAGATGTGCACTATGATCATGACGCTTGTGGTGTTGTTCCTTTGTTTATGTCATATGAAATGAAGGTTGCATACTAACTGTAGTTTATATCGTGGGTTCATTTTTTACGTTCTTGAGCTTAAATCTGATCTTATTCACTGTTTAATGATCAGGGTTGGGGATGATGCCCTTATTGCTATTGGTCAGGGCTGCTCCCTAAGGAATTTGAATGTCAGTGGGTGCCACCAAATTGGTGATGCTGGATTGATAGCCATTGCGAGAGGCTGCCCTCAACTCGTTTACCTAGATGTAAGCGTTCTTCAGGTGTGGACTCGTCTCTTTCTCTAATTCAGGCGTCTGATGAAATGCTTTGATGTTAATTTTTTAATAAAAAAATATACTATAACCACTAAGAATGGATCGTGGATTTGATTTTCTCCACTTCTCATGCATTACATTTCATTAGTCACTACAACCACTAGTGGTTATACTGCTCACATTAGTCTTCTAGTGTCTCATACTTGAAACTTGAAAGGGAAGACTTTCATGTCCTATTGCAATATAAAGTTAGCTTTCTGGCATTTATACCATATATGTGGCCTGTGGTATTATCGATCTGGACTGTCGAATCAGTGTGGTACCTTGGGTGGGCCATACCTGAAAACTAGAGTGTTCCAGCTATCCTTTTTTTTGATAAGTAGTAAGTATCATTAAAAGGGACGAATCCCGAAAAGGAACAAAAGAAAGGCAGATCCCTCTTTCTATAAACCTCGAGAGGAATCCCCTAGAAAGTCATTCCATCTAAATACAAAGGAATATAAAAAATGCCTGCAAACTCTGGGAATACAGAAGACCAGAGATTCATTAAGGCTTTGATACTCAAAATCAGATCTGAAATTGGGGCTTCTATCCCCTCGAAGATCCTAAAATTCCTCTCCTTCCACACTGCCCACATCACAACGAAGGGAAACAATTGCCAGAGGAGACAACCTTCCCGCTTTCCTTATTGTCCATTCAATGAATTTTTTGGACTTCAGCCCATTCTGAAGACAAAATATAGATCTTGATTGCACAATCAATATCATTAGATCTTGTGCTCTGTACACCAAAAAAAAGGATCTTGTGCTCTTTTAGGGCTATGGCCCAACGAACTGATTGAATGATATGACTAGATGAATCACCACTTGTATGGGATAGATGTGGAGATTTTGTGCTATTTGAAGACTCTTAGACCACCAATTCAACAGTATTCGCAAATTGTAGTCACGCCTCGAAGCCGGGTTTACCTGACCCGACCCATGACGACTAGATAAAAATTGGAATCCACGACCAAGACCCATGGACACTGGGGTGAGGATAAGAAAAGAATTAAAAGAATTACTTGATTATGTCGTTGCTAAGTTTCACATTCTCATAACATAACCCATGAATCATAATTCAAAATATGAAAGTAACTAAGTATCAAGATTTATTACATTGTTAATCATTAAATCAAACCCTAATACATCAAGTCTAATTAAAACAAAGCATAGTAAAGGTCAAACATTTGCCAGCATCGAATTAATTATGCACCCGCTCCATCAGGCAAATCTGAAACATGATAAGTAGGGGTGAGTCGAGAAGCCTAGTAAGTGCATGTCATCACCCATGTTACCATTGGGATGAGCAACTAATCACGAGATATACACACACACACATACAATGCATACTACAATCATATAAGTGTAAAGTTACCTATAAGTCTAATTCGGCCAACCTAATAGATGAGAAAATCCGATGAATATGCATGTCCCATCAAAATCCATAGACTCTTGTCACAAGCGGGCCACACTAACAAAATCACCACATGTTACCAAGGAGGTTGGGGCTTTGCACCCCAAGGCTCCGGGCCCTTCTTGCTTTTTCTAGGTTCGCCATGAATCACGGTGCGAACCCAAGGATTTCATCACAAATCACGGCATGAAACCCTAACTACGAGTCCATGGACACTCAAACCTTTTTTTCTCGGCCACATGAGGGCCCAATAACAATAATTGAATAATTTGAGATGTAATACAAAATAATATCCAACAACATGTAATCGAAAGACATGTAAAAGCTGAATTTACAAAAATTGCAGATAATTCAAAATATGCTGAATTCTCAACTAACATGCTTTTGCAAAATATGAAACATATATTCAATTCAAGATATATGTTTTTCAATATATAACAAGGCATATAATAACATTTTAAAATGATACATGTATTATATATAAGATTTGTAAAATAACCATAGCGACAAGAGGAGAAGATAATCTACCTTAATGTGTAAACAAATGAAATAAAGACTACAAGTGTGTGAAAGAGGTCCTTTCCTCTTCTTCTCCGGCCTTTTAGCTTGGTTCTTTAATGCAGAAAACAACCTCCTATGGTGTATTTTGGAGAGGGATGGAGCAACAAGGGTGGTAGGGTTTTGGTGTAGATTGCACAACAGAAAAATGATAGCACCTAGTGTGCAAAGGGAGAGGGGGATGGCTAAGTTCTAGGGGGGACAAGAGGGATGTTCACATGAAAGGGGGAGAGAAGAGGTTTTGATTGCTAAAAACCTTAGTTTGAATGGGTATGAATGTCCCCATCTTGTCTATTTATAGCTTGGTTTAGGTGGAGGTTAGCTAGAATGTGTAGTTTAGTGGTTCACGTTAGTCTAGATTACTAATTTAAGACACTAGGAAGTTTCTAAAAATTCAAATAAACAAGTTTCTAATTAAATGTAGAGAATAATTACTGATTTTGGGAGTGGGGACTACTCCCTATATGGGTCCAACATCCAGCGGCGGAGCCAAGATTTTTTTCAAGGGGGGGCACCAGAGTTAGATAAGAGTAACGTTGACCAAAGACCTGTAGTAGAGGGGGGGGGGGGAGTAAAACTTTGATGACAGCGGGCTATAATCGTAGCCAATGACAGCCCACAATATGAGCCACGTGGCACATTATTAGAGGACGCTAACATTATGGATGTTTGGCCAATCTTTAGGTGAACCTACAAACCGAAAATCAACATGATTAGTGATTTCTAGGCGTTTGATTGGAGTCATTTTCATGGGTTGATTTTAACCAAGGGAATTTGAGCATTATTGACCATTATTTGGGTAAAAAAGATCCAAAGGTTTGAAAGCACTAATCAGGTTGATTTTTGCGGTTTGTAGGTCCACCTAGGGATTGGAAAAACATCCATATAGTTAGAGTCCTCTAAGAATGTGCAACGTGGCTCATATTGTGGGCTGTCATCAAAGTTTTGCTCTTGCTCGAGGCTGTAGGGCAAAGACTGAAGGGTTTTGTAATTGAAAAGTCACGATGTAGCTAGCTATAGCTCAAACTTTGAGCTAGCACCATATTTGTAACTCTACCGCTGCCACCTGGGCCCATTGACCGCATGGATGGTTACCCCACCCATTGGTGGACATGGATACAAAATATCAGCTTGTTTGATGATATTTTGCCATTGATTTTAGTACAAAAATAACTGGTTGAATCCAACGGCTAGAATCACGCCTTAAAAAGTACTAAAATCTATTGGCTAAAGATTACCAATCATAGCGATACTTGGTATGTATATCCACAAAGGGGTGGGCTAAACATCCATGCGGTCAGTGGTACAGATGGCAGCGGTAACTTAAAAAAAGTTGAGGGGGGGCACGTGCCCCCCCTGGCCCCTATGTGGCTCCGCCCCTGCCAACATCCATAGCTTCTAAGTGGAGAGAGATTTTCTCTCATATGGAAAGTCAACAAGATTCTACTAATTACTAAAGATATTTACTTATATAAGTTAATGGTAGGTTTAGGGATAGTTGGAGTGGTACAAGAGTTTAGTAAATGCTTTAATTGAAAGCGAATAGTTTTTATTTAAGGTTTTAAATTGTGTGGAGGCTTGAGTGGCTCTACCTCATATATTCTAATGATTCCTACCCTAGTATCATAATTATAAAGTCAAAATTTCTTAAAACCTATTTTAACATAATTAAGTGTGCTTATGTAGCACTCACATATATTATTAGAATTTATTCAATTAAAATTGAGAAATCCATAATAGTTCCAACATACAAGGCTTGTTTGGGAATCAAGGTTTCTTAATTAATTATAAATGGTTACGTATTGTTAATTTTTTAAGGTAGGGTCTACCCTAGGCCTAAACCCAACTCGAGGTCAGGCCTGAGAATGCCAGCCCAAACCTAGCTCGATAGGGTTGGTCGGGTTGGAACTCCAAAGTTCTACTCCATTTTGCTCCTTGAAGAATGGAACCAAAAATGAAACCTAACTTGGCAAACCAGGCAGTGACACCACCAAATGAAAGATTTCAAGTCATTACGAGCTTTTAGTCATGGAAAAAGTTATGAAGAAAAAGAGAATTTTTTCTTGATTCGTGGAAACTGAGGTTAGAAGTAATAAAACCCACTTACCAAATCAATCATAAAGAAGAAAATATTTCTTTTGATCTGGTTTGGCTAGTCTTACATAGTAGTATAAGAAAACGAAAACCGAAGACAGAAGCGTACGAGAAGTAAAGGAAAGTGTAGAAGAGCTTGCAGTGATATCGGAGCAGGGGGGTCGCAGCGGTGGTCGGAGATCCAGACCTTCAACTTGCGGTCAAGGTAATAGCGCCATGCCGGCAGAAGCGACGGAGGTATCGAGCTCCCTTGAGAGGGAGAGAGAGAGAGGAGGGGAAGGCAGGGGAGGGGAGGAAAGGGAGGTGAGGAGGCTAGAGTTTGGAAAATTAAAGAGAAACCCTAAACTTTATGCTATATATATCGGGGTTGGGTTGGGTTGCTTGAGACCTCAACCCGAGCCCAACCCGAGTTTCAATTGGGCTTTGAAAATATGGCCCGAGCCTGAACCCGAGTAGTGAGGAAGCCAACCCAACCCGAGCCCAACATCAGGTTGAGCCCGTTAGGCTCAGGTTGGGCCTGCCCAAGTTGCCCTAGTCTACCCCCATGAGGTTCTAATGTACAAGGTTTATAGGAGGAACATGTGATACAAAAATTTTACACTACCTTTCTTAATTAATGAACTTACTAATATTAGTTACTTTATGCTTATATAATTAATTCTCATTTATCAAAATAGTTCATTATAACATCTAATTAATTAATTAATTAAAGCTATCAACAGTATTCTAGAATATGTTGATTAGGTTGTGTGACACTCACGTATATGCACTATTTATAAATACATGAAACATAAATAATTTGTTAATTAAAATCATAGGTTAACATGCTCATAATTAAACATTAAATACCAGAATCATATTAAAAAAAAATCACATTTAAGGGTCTCAAAACAGATCCTAAAAATTGTGGGTTCCACCTATCGAAACTCCAAAAAATAATTTTTCCCTAAAATTTCTTGAAGGTCAATTATTATGGCTGCAACTCGGGCGGGTTAGGGGTCAACCCGAACCCAACCCGACCTTCAATACATCTAGCCCGAGCCCAACCCGAGGTTGGGTTTGACATACCTAGTCTAAGCTCAACCCGATTGGGTTGGCGGGTTTGGCGTCCGATTGTACCTAACGAGGATATCCTTGATCTTCTTCGACTGCTTGTCCACGTACTTCTGGTAGCCTTCACGATGCTCTGATGGATAGTGTAGATCTAAGATGTGTGGCCCCCACCTCACTCCGATCCTCATATCAACGCACATATTTCATCGACTCTTCAAGTCAAGGATGCGTTACTGTTCACTATCGCAGCTTGAGAAAGAGGGCAAGAAAAGGAACAAAAGATATAAAAGAGACGAAAAGAGTTAAAAGAGAGTCGGCCAAAAGATTGAAAAACAAAAGGGCCGGTAGAAAAGTTAGGATTACACTCAAAACTTTTATCTGATTAGAAGGATTGAGATAAAAAGCATAAATGGCTTATTAGGTTGCAAGATCTACGACTTTAGGTGTTTGAAGAGGGTGTTGAATTTCCCAAAGGAGACAGATGAGACTAAAAGAGAGTGGTTGACTTTCTGATGCTGAAAGCAGTGTTTTTATGGGAGAATCGATGGCGTCCGAGCAAGAGAATCGGTTTGTAGGCCCTTGTAGTGGAGGATCTCCAGCTCCACCAGCTCGATTGGACAGTCATTGATCAGGCAACGCTTGCGGTTGTAATAGATAACGGCCACGACAGTTTTTTTGCGCCCAAAGCACTGAACATACTTGATTGGTGCTGCCATGGTTGATGCTCCTTCCTCTCTTTTCTGCCTCTAACGCTAACCCTAAAACTAAAATGTTGTGAAGGATTAAACATTAGGTTTTTAAGGTAGGGTTTGGGAAAGGGAAGGGGGTATACATACTAGGGCTCGGGTTGGGTCAGGTTGCTCAAGGCCCCAACCCGACTTTCGTTCGGGTTATGAATATCAGGCCCGAGCCTAAGCCCGAGTTTTTTAGAAATCAGCCCAAGCCCGACCCGAAGTCGGGCTGAGCCCGCCCAAGTTGCAGCACTATCAAATATAGTTTGCTAATGATCAAATAGAGAACATAAGTGTTAATGAAGTATAAAAACTCACAATACCCTAATAATATAACAAAATACCCTTTTAAGGGGTTTAGGGTATTACATGTAGAATCTGTCAATATGGGGAAAAGGTAGAATGAATCACGATGGTAAGAATCATCTATGTTTGTGCGCCACACACTGTTTGACCATGTGAGACTCCTCGAGTATCTGTGGCTATGATTTATAACTCCATTCAAGTAGGTGTAGAATTAATACCATAACCCATAATTACGAGTGGATAGCTGAAAAGATAAGGTTATTGGTTGGGAAAAAAGTATTGATCATTGAGGATTGAGCAGCTTGGATTGTTTGACTAGTATGGTATTTGGATTATGGCCTGTCTAAGAGGTGGTCTACATGTTGAATGCTTCAGATTGTGATGTTTGCCACTTATTATGTGTGCTGTATATATGATTATATGCATGGTTCTTCGAATTGCCACACTTTCACTCATCCGAACCTGTTCATCTCATTTATTTTTCTTTTTAACAGAATTTGGGAGATATGGCGCTTGCTGAATTAGGCGAAGGTTGCCCTTTACTCAGGGAAGTAGTTCTATCTCACTGTCGGCAAATAACAGATGTCGGTTTAGCACATCTTGTTAAAAAATGCACCCGGCTTGAGACCTGCCACATGGTTTATTGCCCATTCGTAACTTCAGCTGGAGTTGCCACTGTAGTTTCGAGCTGTGTCAACATAAAGAAGGTCCTGGTTGAAAAGTGGAAGGTCAGCCATAGGACTAGGCGAAGGGCAGGGTCCATCCTCTCTTTCTTATGTGTCGATCTTTAGTACTGACCCCGATAAATTTACTCTATATTGGTCCCACGGGGGTGCACCAAATATGGGATCAGAGCTGATTCAGGGTGGAACCAGATCTCGGTGCTGTCAAAATGGTAAGCACATGTGTGCATGCTAGCTGTATTTGATTTTTCCTGTTAGGTGTATTGGTCATTTGTATTTGGTTGCTTTATGTATTGAGGGTTGAGTGTAACAGTTAACGATCGGTGTACATGAATCAGTCATG
Source organism: Euptelea pleiosperma (assembly GCA_035048495.1). NCBI lineage: Eukaryota > Viridiplantae > Streptophyta > Magnoliopsida > Ranunculales > Eupteleaceae > Euptelea > Euptelea pleiosperma. The sequence goes on from CM068546.1 coordinate 31,759,400, forward strand.
GGATCTGCAGGTTTGAGTCCATAAATTATTCCTTCTAATAAACATGTACTTGGTAGATGAAGATGATTTATTTGAATACTGTAATATATTTAGTTTTTATTGCATGATAATGGCATCTCGACTGTTCCAAAGATTTCACAGAAACCAGTACGGTGCAGTAATTCCAAGGCATGGCCTGACGGCAACTCCACCTCTTCTTGCGAATAGTGATCCTCACGCCTTGTGTTGAACTGAGGACCTCACGCTTCGTAGGTTTGAACTCAGGACCTCAAGTTTGTGACTTACAAAACAGATCAATTAAGCTACAAGCTCAGCCCTGGGTACATGGAGTTGTTGCAGAACCGATGGTCAACCAACCATATCGGACCGTCTGATCTTGACAGGATGGGTAGAATACGAAGGTTTTCTTTACTCCATATATTGTGTAAAAACATATGTTTCAGTACAGCTGCACCACCCGTTTACCGTTCTGGACGCCTAAGCCAAGACATCTTTGTACCCGCAAGTGGCAGGATTTTCAACCATATAATGGGTTTAAGGAGCATCAACTTCAACAATCCTATGGATTAAGCAAAACCCCATGCTTAGTACATAGGATTGTTGAGGGTGATGCTTCATAAACCCGAGTGCGGTGGGTGCTCTGATCCATTGGTCCGACCATTCCATTAGTAAGTTACCTTTTGGAAGAGTGCAGTCCAAAATTCAGAGGATCTTGACCATCTGATTCACACCTTAAAACACAATTTAAAGAAAAACTTCGGTTAACAGCTGGATGAAAAGGTTGAACACACCCACACAAAAAAAGTTTCCGATGACTCATCTTTTCTGACTCGTATTTTCACTCTGGTCTCTGCCTTGGATTTCTGGCATTCACTTTACCAAAACTCAACCGCCATTAGATTTTGAGAAATCCATGGCTGAGAGCAGAGTGAAAATATGAGTAAGAAATTTGTGTCCGTGGATCCCGACCCAAAATAAGAAGTATTGAATGGGTATGGATTGATGATTTGGACTCACCGGCATATGACCCGGTGGACTGACTGGTTAGCCAAAAAGAACGGCTTATTTTTTCTAAAAAATGACTAAAATCTGGATTTCCGAGTTAATGCTGAATCAAACCGGTTTGGGAACTAGTTTTTTTCTGGTTTAACGGATCGACTGGCCGGGACGGGTTTGATAACACAGATTTGGTGGGAACGCCTTCGATTCTTCTAGGGAGCATCATATGCGTTTCTGTCTCGGACTGATTCTGATTTTGCAAGTCATGGTGGAGAATTGATCTTCAAGAAATGCGGAAAGTAGAAATATTCCAGTTCAATGCGCAATACATGGTATTGCGCAGATGCAACCCTGCATGAAACAAGAGAAGAATTAATATTTTAATTCAAAGGTGTGGTTGTCAGAGGGAGTTTTTCTCTGTCTTTTTGCAGGATTGCATCTGTGCAACTCCACAAGGCGTTGGCCTCTTCTGTTCATTTGGAGACTTGTCTACACAGAATAGGTAGGTGAAGCCCCTTTTGGGTTAAAAAAGAAAAGAATGTGTCCCTACAATTACATTTGGTAGTTTCACGCGACCTCATCTCCCAAGAAAAGAATCACATAAGTCGCTATTTGAAGTCTCCAGTCTCCTCCCAAGCCCATCAACAAGCTTTCTCTTGCTTTCTTTTTACTCAAAGAGATGGAGAGAAGGCAGAACCAACCCCAGGCTTTTGGGTTTTGCCATAGGCTCTACAACTTCCTTATGAACAGCCTTGTTGGTCGAGGTCTCAAGCGCGTCACTTTGGGAAGCCCCAAGGACCAGGGTTCGACCCAAGAAAGGGTTGCCACTGCTCCAAGAAATGGAGCAGCAGACAACAACATTCCCATTGAAGAAGTAAGGATGAACATCTTGGCTCATGGAAAACCAAACGACGACGTCGATTCGCAAGTTAAAATTGAGTTTGAGCAAGCAAATGGGTTGGAGAATTCTTCAACCCCTGCTTTGAAGAGAGGTAGTGCGATTGTAGGTGGCAGTCAGACCCAAGTGCAGATGGATCCACCTAGGATGATCCCTGTAGAGGATCAAGGATCGAAAGGAGATAACAAGGATCAGGCTTCGAGAACCGTGATCGGCCAAAATCATGACGATAAGAATGTATCGAATGGAAAGTCAACAAATGTGACTGGAGGGGCTCAAAAACCTGTAAATCCCATTACCCACATTACCAATATAAATGAACGATCAGCTAAGCTCATTGAACGTACGAAGAAAGCTCTAAGGAACAGTTCCGACATTGAACTAAGAACACCTTAGTTTTGAATCTTTTGATGCTTGTGGTTGAGCCAGCAGCTGAAGTCGGCGTTGCTTTTGTGCGCGGCGATCGACCATGAGATCGGAGGTTCTATCTTGGCTTGCTTACCAAAATGGATCTGTTTATGTTTCTTAAATTCCTAGAATAAGAGGTGATTTCAAATGTAATCACTTCATGCATGTTGCTTGAAATAATTCTCTTTTATTTTTTAGTTCTTTCAATATGTTATCCTCATGTGGAGACTATTAGAGCGTGTTTGGATGCAAGTATAACTATATGACAAGAATAAATTTTAGCCAATGTATATTTTCTTGGCTGGGGGACATAAGGGTGTGGATAATGTGTCCTTTACAAGGCACATTTGTGTGTGGTGTATTATTGGGTGCAATTCCATTATCTAAAGGGTTTGGTTTGCTGTTATATTGTATTAGGAACTTAACTAATACTCCAAAAGCACTTAGGTGATAGTGGAGTGGAAAGCTAAGCCTTTATATAGTTTCAGTCATAACATTCCACCACGCTTCCAAGGCCGATGTTCACGGTGGCCCACTCTGAGATAGCATTCAAATTGGTACCCCTTTTTTTCTTTTTCTTTTTAGTGAGCATACCCAGTATTTTTATTGTATCCCTATTTCATCTTTTTGAGCGAGCCCCCAGATATCCCTTCCCCTATATCACCCCTTCGGTGACTTGAACTCGTGACGTGGGATTTGCTCTAATACCAAATGTTAGAAACTTATCCAATGCTCCAAAAGCACCTAGTGTAGGGCTATCAATGGATGGTCGAAAATTCGAATTCTATTCGAATCTGTATTTGAAAAATCAAATATTAATCGAAAATTTTGGATTCGGATATCTTTCTAATATTTGAATAGTTTTCAGATTCGGATGTTGATGTATTTGATTCGATAATATCCAATCCGATATAATATTTAATAAATATATTTATTATATATAAATATAATATTTATAATTATATTTATTTTTATGTAAATATAATAATATATTATATATCTGATTTGCGGATCGGATATTATCAGATATCCAATAAGTTAATCGGATTCGAATTTGAATATTAATTTAAAATATTTATCGGATATGGAACAATTGGATTTGGATATCGGAATTTTTTTCGGATTTGGATTCGAATATGCTTATATTCGATATGAATAACATCCGTTGAGAGCCGTACCTAAGTGATTGGAGTGGAAAGCTAAGTCCTTATACAATTTGGGTCATAACATTTTCACTCCATTATCACCTAGGTGTTTTTGGAGAATTGGTTAGGTTCCTACTATATTGACTAAAATTAATTTGTTCATAGTTAGCATTGCAAACAAACACACCCTCGAAAGGGAAAGGGAAGAGTAAAAGTAGTCTAAAATGAGTTTCACTTGCAATTTGCAATACGGTAAGGCGGCACGTGTGCATTAAAGATTATTTTTTTAGTCAACATGAAAAGCCTTTTCTACTATGTATTTTTAGGGAAAAAAAAATCAAATTAGGGGCATTTTTTATTTTGGAAAAAATTTCGGCAATTACCTTTATATATACAAATTATAAGCGCCCACGTGAATGCTGCGTGGCATACCCAAGTTTTGGCTTTAAAATAGTAATAATAGATATAATATGGGGAGTGACGTTACAGGGCACATTTTAAATAAACAAGTGCAACATTTCCTCAGTTTATTTTGCAATGGTGGCGATCTCATATAGAAATTGGATAATTATAGTGTCCAACCATGTTGGACATAAAAGGTGTTCAACACCAATAAAGTTGTGACATGTGTACACGTGAGGAAATGGGAGACCATGTCTACAGGATTTTTTCCGTTCTTTTGCTTTTTTATTTTTCAAAAAAGAGTTGGACTCCCTAGGTCGCCCGAAACTCTCATAAACAGTCGGACCCAATAACAACCCATAGAAATTTATAGTAAGCCGACCTTGGTGTCCTTTTCTCGATCAAAATTTTGAAGCAGGGGATTTTTTGAGGCGGCAAAGCCGTGGTGAATCACAATGAGCCACAATCTGCTTTTATACAAAAAAATATTTTTGAACAGCGAATTGTGGCGCAATGTGATTGGCCACTGCTTAGCCGCTTCAAAAAAATTTCTCCCTTTTCTCATTATTTTGAGGTTGGCTTTCGGCAAGTCAAGAGGTACAATTTTGTCCAATAAAAAAGTGACAAAAGGACACCTAACATAGATTTCTATATGGGACGCCTGGTGGATCACTGCTCTTTTAAAATGTCTAAAATTGCCCCCATTACACTTTACAAAAAGAAAAGCTATGGTGGCGTTTGGTAAATTAAGTTTTCAGATCTAGAAGTTTAAAGTGCTTAAGATCTGATAGCTTAATGACTTATGTCTGATTTGGGTTGTTTGGTAAGGTTCTTAAGACTTAAAATTAAGTCAAGGGCATTATGGGTATTTTGAAATATTTATTTGGACACTTTCGTAAGTTTTTAAAAGAGAAAGCTTTAAGAAAATGGCATTATGGGCATTTATAAGAGAATAATAGAATCTATTTTGGAGATGCTTTTCACCCAAACCACTTACCGCAATAAGTGACCCCAAGCTCACTTTTTGCTTATGTCTGAAACTCACTTTATTTCGGACATTAAGTTGTTTACCAAACGCCACTTAATTGCCGAAATCACTTAAATGCAGCCCATTAAGACTTAAGGTCTGAAAAAAAGTTTTACCAAACGCCACCTATGCCTTCTTCATCTATGAGTTTTTTCTCTGATAAGCAAGTTGCTTCTTATCTGAATGGTCCAAATGAAAATGAATAAGAGAAAAACCCAAAAAGAAAAACAGTGGTATGGAATAATGGATTGTAATGGACAATTATGAACAATGAAGAGTTTGGCTTTTGTTAATCACCCGCTTTACTCTAAAAGCTTAAGCTGTTAGAGGGGGCGTAACTATATATATCAAAGGGTGCATGGGTCTAACCGAGTTGGAGTGCTGACCACACAACACACTCCAATAACATGCCCCCTCACCACTTTGTCGAGACTCGAACCTGTGACCTACTGAGATCTTTTTGCTCTAATACCATGTTGATCACCCACTTTACTCTAAAAGCTTAAGCTGTTAGAGGGAGGCGTAACCATGTTTATCAAAGGCTCCATGGGTCTAACCGAGGCAGAGTGTTGGTCACACAACCACACAACACACTCCAATAACAGTTTTAGCTTAAAAGGTTGATCCCCGTTGAAGAAGATGCTGCAAAATGAAGTCCTGATCCACTGGCAGCTGTTGATTTGATGTGACCTGCAATGGAGATCCAATGGTCATCACATTGTAATTATCTCACTATATGATGGATTGAACCATTTTGGATCATAATCTTTTAAGTGCATCTCCGACCGATCTCTATATTATTAAATTTGATGTTGCTTTTCCAAAATCCAACTCTGGCCTCTGTATCTAACATCAAATTTGGTATTTCACTGTTCTTGATATCAAATTCGCTGATTTTTATTCTTCCCATTAAATTTGGTGATTTTACTTTTCACTCTATCGTTTTTTTGTCAATTTTTTTACATTCAACTTTCTTTAAATACCTTTATTGTCCTTAGAACTTTTCAAAAATAAAAAACCTCTATCCATTTTAAAAGATGTTTTTTTTTGTAATTTCTTACTTAATGATTTTGAATTTATTATTTTTGTGTAATCTCTCTCTCTCTCTACATAGAGACTAGAAAAAATAGGAATATTTTTTGTGGTGAAGAGAAGATTGTTGTTAAGCTTTTCCGAAAGGTTGAATCATATGGACACCTTTAGAAGATTCTCTCTTTTGGGTTGGTGACCTTTGAATCATCTGCTAGAGCACTTGGACAGTATCCAAACATCAACGTCATAATGCAAGAGCAACTTCAAAAAATAAAAAAAATTCAGAACTTATGAAGATCTGTCCAGCACAACTCACAAGTCAATACTCTCTCTCTCTCTCTCTCTGCCCAATTATATCTGCCCTTGCAGTTCTTCTCCCTCCCCTCTCTTCCCTTTAAAACCAAAACCACCCTTTCATTTTCAATCCCACCACGAATTCCCACAAACCCAACTGAAAAAACCCACCAAAACCATGAATGAATCCTCTTTTTCTTCTCTCTCTTCTTCATATCTTTCCCTGAAATGTGGAAAAACTGAAGAGTCAGAAACCCAACATGGAAGTACAACCATACCCATTTCTGGTTTTCATAGTATTTCTCCAGAGTTGCTTCAGAAGTTGGTGTATGATGCTCTGGTGTGGAGTTCTCTCCATGGGCTTGTTGTTGGAGACAAAAGCGTCCAGGTATCTGTATTTGATGTTTATGTAGTCAAGAAACATTTATATATTTTACTTGGTTTCTTTAATTGATTGTTTTGACTGCTTAAAATCATTGTGTTCATTATTGTTGTTTAGATTGACATGGGTGATATTTGATTTGGTAGAGTAGGTTTGTTTCGTTTATCTTTATTACCTACTAGTTTACTTGATTACTTGATACCCATTTTGGATTCTTTTTTCTGATTTGAGTAATTAGATATAAACTTATCGGTTTCCATATTTTGTTCTTTTCTTACCTTGTTTTAAGAAAATTTCAATGTAATCAGTCTGGATAAACACAAAATTCTTCTTTCTGTGCTACCTCGCTTGTTCTATTGTTTCGACTGTTTATTATTTTGTGCTTGTTTGCAATGTTCTTTGCTGGTCTTTGAAGGTGGATAAGTTGGTATTTACAAGAACTCCAGAATATGTTTGGTTTGAATATTGATCTCAAAGCTTTTGCAGAATTTCTTACATATATACCGGATAATAGTTGATAATAGATTTGCAGCCAATAAGTAATTCGTTTTTATTTTTATTTTTTAATCCTGTGATCCGCTTGAATTTATCCATGTTCTTGGATCTCGTTGGTCTAATAAACTCAATATAGCCTTGATGTGATTTGTTGTCAATAGAGTGAAAGTCTTATATTTAAAGTTGGTGATTGACTTGCAGAGATCAGGAAAAAAGTCTTAATAGATTTGCAGCCAATAAGTAATTCGTTTTTATTTTTATTTTTTAATCCTGTGATCCGCTTGAATTTATCCATGTTCTTGGATCTCGTTGGTCTAATAAACTCAATATAGCCTTGATGTGATTTGTTGTCAATAGAGTGAAAGTCTTATATTTAAAGTTGGTGATTGACTTGCAGAGATCAGGAAAAATTCCTGGTGTGGGTATGGTTCATGCTCCATTTGCCTTGTTGCCCATGTCGTTTCCTCAAAGTCATTGGCAACAAGCATGTGAGTTAACCCCTATTTTCAACGAGCTTGTAGATCGTGTGAGCTTGGATGGAAATTTTCTACAGGATTCACTGTCCAGGTTCTCTCTCTAATATTTATATTTTTCAGTTTTTTTTTTCTAAAGCTGATCATCATTCTCATGATCTACTTGCACTACAGTTGTAGTTCTTTTAAGCATGCATAGCTATCCTGTTAAGTCACTTGTAGCTTCTAGTATGTGTAGTGTAGCACTGGTCAATTGGGAACCAGAGAAGTGGCCTGATTTTTTATTTTCTCTTTACCATCCTGTGGGGCAGTTCGTGAGGTTTGGCTGAGAGAGGAGGGTGAGGGTGGAATCCAAGAGAAGCTCATATTTAAAGGTTTCCGAGCTTCTACACTTCTGCTGATCAGTAAATGTGGAATCCGAGAGATGTATTCTTCTTTTAAGTGTGTAGTCTAGCTAATTAATCCTTTTAAGTTGTTGTAAAATATGTAGCATTGTCCAATTTGGTTTCTTTTTACAGTCCTATGGGTCACTTCATAAGGGTGGATTGGTTTGGGGTGGGGGTGGGGGTGGGGGTGGTTGGAGAAAGCTTCAGTCATCCATAGATTCAACTTGCTCCCATCTGAATTTACATAATGATGAATAGTTTTACAGATGTTTGAATGACCTTCCCATGGAGAATCTATAATTGAATTTTGAAGGAAGTAGAAAAGGAAACACTGGTGAGACTGGACTTGAGGCCATATATCCAACAATGATGAGATTGTCATTTTTCTGGCATCAGCCTTCTTGGTGTTGGAACATAGATGTGTATGTATCGGAAGTTACAATAGTACCATTCATCAAGCGTGATTTAATAAACGGAAAATTTCTAAAAAGAAAATAAACTTTAATCTATTTACAAAAAAGAATACAACTTTTCGCAAATCCCAAAAAAGAAAACGATTACGTGGCACATGTTTATGAAACAACGCCCTTTAAAAGGGCGTTTGTCAGTAAAAAACGCCATTTTAAAGGGCGTTTTTCAGTAATAGACGCCTTTTTAAAAAACGTCTGTCAGAAACGTCTGTCAGACCTCTGACAACTGACAGACGTTATTTTAAAAGGCGTGTGTCAGTAGAAAACGCCCTTTTAAAGGGCATTTTTTACTGACAAACGCCCTTTTAAAGGGTGTTTTTTGATACCCCAATTTTTACGCCCATTTTGGCGTACCCAGAAGATGAATCAATGGCTGATTTTTGGTGATGATGATCTCTACAGTGAGGAGATCATCCTCACAAAAATTCAGATCATTCCGATATTCGTAGATTGGTTTAGAAGTTGAGGAATTATGGGACGTTTTTTAAAATTTCTCAGGAATAAACGCCCTTTAAAAGGGCGTTTGTCAGACGTGTCAGCCATCAGTCATTCTGACTCGACTGATTGGACTGACAGCAGACGAAACGCCCTTTGAAAGGGCGTTTCGTTTTCTTTTTTGGGATTTGCGAAAAGTTGTATTCTTTTTTGTAAATAAATTAAAGTTTGTTTTCTTTTGTGCAATTTTCCGTTTAATAAAACATGATTTCCTGACTCATAAGGGTTGCTTTTCCAGATCTCGTTCTTGCCTGCAATTTTCATACACAACAGCAAGGGGCATTTCCTGACTTCATTTAATTTAGGGAGGATGTTCCCTAGTCATAGGGAGGCTAAATCTTTAGCAGATCAACTGGCAAACATTAGCGCGAGTTTTGGGTTTGGTGGTTGTTTATTACTTGGACTTAGTATTGCTATTATTTTCTTCAATAAATTTTATCACTTGGACTTAGTATTGTTATTATTATTTTTTCAATAAATTTTATCACTTGTTCAAGTACGCAAAAAAGAAAAAAAGTGCTTGTTGTGGAGAAACCTATTCCGTAGAAGCTCGTTTGGTCAAAAAGGAAGGTGAGCCTTCATTCAAAGAGAAAATCAAACATCCCATTTCATTATTTTATAAACCATGTTTCCAGAACTTTTGAACTGTGCTTCCTGATTTCCTGAATCCATTTTCTGCAATTCATTTCCATTTCCACAATGTCCTCCTAACCAAGTTGGACATGTCTGACACAAGACCACTTCTTTCAGTGGAAGAACAGAAAAATGGCATTCCTATCATTGGTTGCAAACTGGATGTCCCCATGAAAATCATAAAAAAATGCATTTTAGATCCTCTCAGTTTTTGGGGAGAAGTACTTTATACTTCCTAGATCTCTAGTTTTGAAGAATACTGCAGAAGGTCCCATTGGGTATTAACAAAGTTATGATTTAGGAACAAAAGGAATGGTAGAACTTTTGAAGATACAGGTGGCATTCACAGTATTATTCTATCCATTAGAGCCATTTTCTTTTTCTGGTCAAAATTATTCAAGGAGTGTAAGGGCCCACGCTTTGAGGATTTTGTATTTAGGTGGGAGTGTTTGTCGGTGGCATTAGAAGGCCTCCTCATCCTCCTTCTGTAATTTCCTTTCTCTTTCAATATAGGTATACTTATCAAAAGAAAAAGTAATTTTTTATTCACTAACAAACTTAAAATTTCAAGAATACCCCTGGTTACATATGAAGACATAAAGCATGACAACTACATATGTTAACAATCTTCCTCTGTCAAGGGATCCCTTTCTCAAGTCTTTAGGACATAACGATCATTTAGCGGTGACCCATTTGAAAGGGCTAGGGTTGCTTCTGTTATGTTTATGAATGTGTTTTATATAATCATTAATTTGATATTGTGATTCATAAGTAGGTTGGTTTTAGTAATTTCTTAATGGATACGCTTTCATTAGATTCTTGGTAAGGATTCAGTCCTTGAATAATTTATTTTGCTTCAATCATCTTGCACTGTATAAAGCAAGCAAGTTTTGTTAGACAAGTATTATTTCATCTAGGGAGAGCAAGGAAAATATATTTCTCAGTACTATGGTACTGGGAATCTGTCGTTTCTTGATCTTGCTGCAAACACCCCATTTCCTTGTGTCTATTTCTCTGCTCATCATATTTGTCCTTTGTATGCCTTTCATGTGATTCACAGTTTATTAATTTGTCTCTTGTTACCCACCAAAAAACAAAGAAAAAAAGTTCGTATCTCTTGTGACTTGTGAGATTGGAAACACTGGTGAACTGATGTTGTCCGTACTTGTATATCTCCTTATTGCAGAACTAAGAAAGTGGATGTTTTCACCTGCAGACTCTTAGATATTCATTCCAAGATGTTGGAAATCAATAAAAAAGAGGCGAGTCTTTGCTCTTAACTTATTCTTCAGATAAACTGCACTAAATGTCGTGTGTAAAGATAAAGCGGAATTTGGGTCTTGATGATAATGGTGGGAAAGATACTAATCCTATTTCAATCGCTACAATAGGAAATACGCTTGGGTTTGCATCGCTCAGATTACATGCTTGATGCTCAAACTAAAGATCTTCTTCAAATAGAGCTCAACACGATTTCATCTTCATTTCCTGGTCTTAGTTGTCGTGTCAGCGAGCTTCACAGGTACGTTGTTCTTGTCAACCTTGTTGGACTTTATACTTTTCAAGTATCTTTGTCATCTATAGTGTATTTTTTCTATTTCATTATTGTTCTTGAAACTGTAGCATGGTGTACTGTCAAGGTTATATTAGCCACATATAAAAGAAGCAATGAAAAAACTGATGTCCCAAGTTAGAGCTAACTAATATTCTTGCAGCTGTTATGTAATTGTGGTAACTACCATTATATCTTGATAACAACCTACTGATTTATGTACCCTTAATGAAGGAAAATTATCATAAATGGATAAACCTCTATCTTTAGGCTAATTAATTATGAACGTGTATTTCTATGACCATTAGTAAGCCTCTGGCTAAGTGTTGCAGTGCGCCACTGGCGCATCTAAAACTTGTTTAAGTTATCTTGCTTCGTGCCATGAGATAAATCTACATTTACCAAATGTTTCATGTTTTATCCACATCAATATAAAGATTCTATGTGGATGTTATAACATCACAGTTATCAGTTATGTTATACCATTTTATAACACCTATTACAATCCTACCATTATATAAAGATACCAGTTTTCTCTTGATGGTCAAAATATATAGCTGAATCTATCAGTTCTAATCTTTGGGGTTTACTTTGTACAACACTCTCTATGTTGGATTTTGACACAAATACCTGTATACATGCAAAATAAGCCATACTTCATAATTTGGTGACGTTGAAAAAGAGTTGGAGAGAAACATTATTGTTTAAATCTATAGTCCGAGCATTATGTACACTAGTTATTATTTATAAATGAAATATCTCTTCACATGGCCCACGTTCAGAGGTTTGGGACCTCCGTTCGATGGGTTTAACCTCGGAGATCTTCTGAGTCAAAAGTCAAACCAGCAGTGTGATCACAACCATCTGATCTAAATACTTTTACTGGAGCATTCTCCAGATTCTTTCAAACTGTTGAAAAGAATGTGATAGATTAATGGTTATTATCGGCCAATTATTCGACCTAGAACATCTCATTAGTGGGACCTGTCGAATGGTGGCTTCCAACCCCACCCTCCCATGTATTCTGCATGTAGGGATATTCTATTTAAAGATGGTAATTGCTGCATCTTAGTCTAAGACTATAAATTTACCCTTATCACTGATGCTAGACCCGAGCTTCTTCGAGGATTTACTCCTAGAAAGACCGTCTTTAGGTACGTCTTGGGATCTTTTCTATAAACCCTGTAAAGTACTTTTAGATTTGTTAATTTGCTAAACATGTTTGATACTAATGCATTGGTCCACAAAATCTAGTAACAAGGACAGGCAACAAATATCTAAATAGTAGCTTATCATTTTGCAGGAACTTACTTAATTACTATGGAAAACACCTTGGATTAGATTCCAAAAGGGTCCCTGGAAACACTGCTGTCAATCGGTATGCGGAGGCTTTAGCCAAAGCTTGGAAAGAGTACAATGATTCCAGGTTGGAGCAAACTAAATTGGTTCCCCTGTTTCTTTCCATTCTTTGTTGCATCTGAGCAAGGTCCCTTAAGGTGTCACTAACTTCAATATATGTTTTTACAGAGCTGCAGTTATGGTTGTGGTTCAAACTGAAGAGCGCAACATGTATGATCAGCATTGGCTTTGTTCTGTATTGAAGGAGAGATATCCTTTTTATCTTTACAAATACCTCCTATGTTTGCAAAAAAATTATCAAAAAAAAAATTTATGTTTGCTAAAAGCTCATGAGGTTTTCACAAGATTGTGATGCTTATAGTTTAATGAATAAAGCATTTCAATTTCTAACTTCTAATAGTTATTTTCCTAGTTTCTATTGATTTTTCATGGAAGCCTAAGAAAAACAAAAAAATTTAAGTTACCCGAAATACCCCTTGCTGAAAAAATCGGGAGAGCAAGATTCTGACCATGTCTACTACCTTTTAGGTAGAAAATTTTCTTGCAAAATTTCCATAGAGGTGTCTTCCTTAACTTTATAACACTCACGATGTGACGACCATACGGAAAACTTTGGCAGAAATCGACGCAGAGGGGAAGCTTCTGCCAGATGGAACACTTCTTGTGTATGTAACTTACTGGAAATTTAGTTGTTACTTTGAGTGTGTATCTTCATAGCATGCAATTATTGGTTTTTATGCTCTAACTTTGACAACTTGAAATATCTATTCATGCAGAGGTGGCCAAGCAGTTGCAGTCATATATTTCAGAGCTGGGTATATGCCAAATGATTATCCTTCAGAATCAGTAAGCAATTCTGCTTCTCCTTCATTAGTCATCTACTCTTCTCTGATATTTTTGTTCCAAGAATAAACTTATCGCTTTGCCATGTGGATGCTAACACTGGTTTCTGTTTTGGAAGTAATATGCAATGCTGTAGAGGAACTAGGGTACCCATTGGCAGACCACAATGACGATTTAACAATGTCATATAATTATAGGCACAAGTGGTGCAAATGCATGGGAGTGAGGCCCACCAATCGTCCAGTCCAACATAGGATATCTCTCATGCCAAAAACTGTCCTAATCATGTGATCTGATTTATTGTAATCATATGATCTATCATTTTCTTTTGGATGGTCAGAAAGAGAATGACTATTGTATCAGAAAAAGAAGTCCATAGAATAGTTGGCGCATCATCCAGTTTGGGTTGATGTTTGGTGCAGTAGAAATCCTTGATTGTGGGACCGATCAAATTGTGTTTTTTACACTTTTGCATGTGCATCATGTGTACCAGTATGCTGTTGGTAGACTGTCCAGAGTTGCACTGGATGGGTGCCTAAATATCATATATTTGCCTTTATGGTTTTCAGTTTGCTTATTTCTTATTTATTAACTAGGAATGGAGAGCAAGGCTACTCATGGAGCAGTCCTCTGCTGTCAAGTGCCCATCTATTTCCTACCATTTAGCAGGGACCAAGAAGATTCAGCAAGAGCTGGCAAAACCCAATGTACTTGAAAGGTAACAATTTTAGCCTTTGAGAACCCACCTTTCTAACCCTTTTGTTTGTTCAAGTCATTTGCAAAACTTAAATTTAAATTGAGTGGTGTATTGGGCTTAAAAGTCCTACCAGTCTAATTCATCCAAATGCAAAAAGAATTGAGAAGAAACTGAAGTTATTTTTGGTATCAAATGCACGTATTCACTAAAAGTCAACTATGTTGAGTTGTAAACTCAATTGAACTACAAAAGACTCATCCAGTTTTTTAATACACAATTGAGCTTTACTTTGACTTTCTGAAAACTTAGCTTCACCTGAAACTCTCACATCAGAGTCGAGTCAGATTATCTAATTTTCTAGTTAACTCATCATACTTTTTTAACTCGTTGGAATCTATAATAGCAATAACTTTGAATTTTGTGTTCAATCAAGGAACGTGTTACATTTTCCGTTGAGTTTTTTGTTTGTTAACTGAGCAGATTTCTCGAGAACAAGGAAGACATTACAAAACTACGGAAATGCTTTGCGGGTTTGTGGAGTTTGGATGATTCAAACGTTGTGAAGGATGCCATTGAAAGACCCGGATTATTTGTTCTAAAACCCCAACGAGAAGGAGGAGGTCTAGTTCTTTCTAAACCGAGTTTGCCCTTTATTATTGTGATTATGATTATGATGTGTCATCGTCCACCTTCAGGGAACAACATCTATGGAGATAATGTTAGGGAAACCCTACTGAAATTGTTGAAGGAAGGGACTGAGGAACTTGCTGCTTACATCCTCATGCAAAGGATTTTCCCCACTGCTTCACCTGCATTTCTGGTCCGAGATGGCATTTGTCGTCAAGACCACGCTATATCGGAACTTGGGATATATGGTGCTTATCTAAGGTACCAAAATCTTTTCCTTGTTCTTGGGGAGAGGGGAAGGAAGGGTAGATAAGTCGTGCTCAAACATGCAACTTTAAGGTTTAAGATATTATGATGTAGGACTATCATGAAACGGTCTCACAATCAAAAGAATGTAAGAGTTCCAAAGAAACCTTCTTAAGGAATCAGCACACATGATCCACCGGTAAAGCAGAGTCACTCTACCTCACAAAAAAAAAACACTAGAAAGGAGTCGTCACCCTAACATACTTCTATGATGGAGTCACACCTCAAAGAAAGCAAACAGCTTCTTAAACTCTTCATTCACTTCTCTCCTAAGCGAGGGGGTGCATGGGTATATAAAGATGTGGACAAATTTTCGCTGAGGGTCACTCTCCTTGTGGTATTGTGGGTCCCATAAACACGCACTCTTCCGGACCACTAACTGCATGGATGTTTGGCCACCCTTTAGTGGATCTACACATTAAAATCAGCTTGATTGGTGATTTCTAACTGTTGGATTTGAGTACCCCAAATAATGCTCAAATCCCACGGACAAACATCAATCCATGGAAAGTGCTCATATCCAACGGTTAGAAATCACCAATTTGGCTGATTTTTGATTGCAAGTTCACCAAGGAGTGGGCCAAACATCCATGCGGCTAGGGGGGCTGAAGAATGTGTCACATGGCACTTTCTACACGGCCCACAACACCACAACAAGAACCAACTCTCACCAAAAAAATTCTCATAGGTTAGGGGACAACACCTCTTTTATTCTTTATGACAACTGTACATGCTAAAAACTTAAAAAAATAGAAACTCGCCAATGACCAGTAGTTTCCTAAATTCAACACATGTACTTACTATGTAGTAACCCTACTATAATTAAGACTATAATGGAAACTTCAAAACCTTCTAGACTAATCTTAATAATAAATAAAAATTATTATACATAATATCCTAAACTAGCTTAAAGACCAAAGACTAACTAAAACAGTTGTTTTTATTCTACCTTCATTATCATCATAAGCCTTTTCCCGGTAGTAGGGGATCGGCTGCACGAATGATGTTCCTCTATTCGATTCTGTCTAAAGTCATCTCTTTTGTTAAGGCATGTTTCTTTAAATCTTCTCTAACAACCTCACTCCATGTCCGTTTTGACCTCCCCCTCGCCCTTTTAGGCCCTTTGACCTGCACATTCCTCCTCATTGGTGTTGTCATTGGTCTTCTTTATGCATGACCAAACCATCTCAATCGACTTTCCCTCACTTATTGAGGCAACTCCTATATTTTCACGAATGCGTTCATTTCCAATTTTGTCTTACCCCACATCCATCTCAACATCCTCATCTAAGCTATACTCATCTCTGCCGGTGTAGTGCTTTATACTGCATCGCCGGTCCCAAGCGCAGATGAAGGAGGGTTACATCAAGTTGGCAGCCGGTGTAAAACTTTTGCCAAATCATACCATGGTTCCATTTTTTTTATATTCAACCTTAAAAGAAAATAAACAATCCAAACTAGTAATCCTGTCGTAGATATGATCGTGGTCGTATTTTAGCCTTAAACACACTCAAATCATGTCTGAACTCTGAATTGCATAAACTTGGGCTTGTTGGTCAGCTGATTGAATAAGCTTTCTAACAGTTCCAAATTTGAAGCATTTGTGCATTAAGTACTTGGGAAAATAAGGCCATAAGTAGTGATGGGATTAGTTATCTCCTCTAATTTTGTGCTGTGATCCAATGTACCATGGGCTTTGATCCCACACTTCTGAAATCCGTGGTGCTTCACACGCCTTCGTGCTTTCTCTTAAGTTCAGATGACACAGGCTGCGTCATATTAAGTCAATTACAATATTCCTTTTAAATGTACTCATTGATTACCTTTGAAGTTCAAAACTCCAATTTAATTTACAGGAACAAGGAGAAGGTAATCATAAACGACCAATGTGGTTACCTGATGCGGACAAAGGTTTCATCGTCGAACGAAGGTGGGGTTGCTGCTGGATATGCAGTCCTGGATAGTATATATTTGAGTTAATTTATTTGTTTTCTCAGGGTAACGAAATTGGTTTTGTATAACCATTAAACACAAAAAGCATGGAGTTGCAATCAAAGTTAATTGGGTACATTATTTCAACAAGCTTATTGAGATGCAACAATTCTCAGTGGACGAGATTGAGAATCGCACTTTCTTTTTTCCTTTATTCTATTGGCAGATGATTTTTTTTTTATGAACCCAAGCAGAAATGTATTGTAATTATAGTTACTTTTGGGCTTTTTTAGTTTTTCTGCCAGATTTTTAAGTGATTGCATTTTTTTACGTCGTTCTTGCAAAAAGTAATTACAGGTTGAAATACTCGTAAAAATAATAAGAACAATTTTCTTTGTAATTTTATATCACGTGGAACTATGATAAAAGACAATGCCATCAGAACAGAGTTAAATTCAATAGAACGCTATCGATTGGGAAGTTGGGCTATTCCAATCCAAGAGGTGGTTCACCAGTTGGATGTTGACTATTGTATGCATCGACACCGTCGCTGTGTGCTCTTGAGATGATCAATGAATAAAATGGTTTTTGTGTCTTCTTCATCCTGGCTTACAAACCAAAGCAATCACCTCCAGACCTAGCAACAAAAATCACAACCCCCCTCCATGCTCCAAAGCACATTTTTCATAAGCCCATGGTGTATACACCTCAGCCAATGCAAAACCCATAACCCTCCTACTCCCCTCCTTTCTCAGAACAAGAGCCCTTTGAACAATTTCAAAAGTCAATGAAATTGCTTCCCAATTTTTAGAAATGATCTATCATATTCATACCCAACTTGCTCTCTTCTTCAATCTTTCCCACCTTTTCCCTCTTTCCCTTCTGTCTATCTTGCTCCCTCAATTTTCTTACCTCATCCTTCTCTCTCCTTTATTCTTCTAGAAATTGTGTTGATGAACGATATAGATCATAAGGGCCCCATAGATAATCAACGTTGCACGGCTTCCGAGAGTCCAATCTCAACCATGGCTTACCCTTCCCACTCCAATGAAGGAGACTGATGGGGCCAGGGTGAAGCCTTCTACATTTTCCTTGAAGGTTGTCACCACCCAACCCATGTTGGTTCCATCTATGATCAACTGCTTTGATGTTACCAGCCAAAACAAGCAAAAAAGGTGGCAAGGAGCCTAAATGGTATATCCTCTTCTTCTTTTGCACCTCCATCCAATCCTCAACTTTCTGTGTGTAACCTCCTGCTCTCCATTTATCCACATCAACCACCATAACTCCTGTGTTGAAGTAACAGGGCTTCCTACCTTCAAATGTTCCTGCCAAAACCGGGTCCGACCAAAACGCGTCGTTGAAGTACTTGGTGAAATTCGTATGGCAGTATTCTGGTGCAGCCACCACCTTATCATCCATGTCCACCCCCCATAGTGTTGCAACGTCGTCAACCATAACAATGTCAGAGTCTAGGTAGATGATGCGTCCAACATCGGCAGGGATGATATCGGCTAAGTATATTCGGGCATAGTTTAATGGTTGGTCCAAAGCTTGGCGAATTGACCTGGAGATCTTCCCATGAACCCGGTTTGAGTCAAACCGGTAGACCTTGAAGTTAAGGTAAGGGAAGGTGGACTTGAGGCTAGAGAAGAGCTTGGGCTCGAACCTTGCGCAAAGGAAGTGGAATGCAATATTTTCGGGGCATGTCGAGTGTTGCAAGATTGATAAAATGGCTGCTATGGTCCCTCTGAGATAATTTGCATCAAGGGTCATGGCTACATGGATGTGATTGGTGTTGGGTGATCCACAGGACTCACCGTTGCGGAATGCCGGAGCTTCACGGAAGACGGGTACGTCGGGCAATGGTTTACGAATGATGCCGATGCGGGAGCCGGTGGTGGTGGTGATGGGGTGGAGGAGGATGAATGACTAGAGGAAAACAAGTGGAAGAGGGGAGGGTCGACAGAAGGCCATCTTGTCTTGATTTGAAGTGGAAAGAAGAGGAAAAGCAGCCATTGGAGTCTGGTTAAGAGAAGGTGATCGTCTAAGAGAGGTTGAAAATGGTTGAAAAATGGAAGGAGAGAGGTGGGTGGGATTGTGAGGAAGCGAAGAAAGGTCGGAGGGTCTTGTAATAATTAGAACCCATGTTGTAAAACCCGTTTTAGTTTCTATTAATTCATATTTGTCGTTTTTTTTTGGGAATTTTTGACATACCCCCCATCTTTATTTTTTTAAATTTGACATACCCCTATGATTTGAAAAAGCTGACATACCCTCTATGACTCGGTCCACTGTCATTTGACCAGTGTTGACCCAAGTTGACTTCCAAATTTTGTATTAATGGACAAAAGTGCCCTTGTCTTCAACCTTAGAATAAGGGAGTCCAACATGAAAAGAGGAGATTAAAAATAAAAATAAAAATCATTGTTAGCAAACCCGAGATTTTTAGTTGGTTTGTGTTTTTTTTTTAATGAATTAAGCAAAGATTGAAAATAAAAAACCATAAAAATAGATAAAACTCGCGAGGGAATGCGATTTCTTTTTAAAATTGAAAGAACCTATATTTCCAAAATTCATGATTGCAGAAGTAGTGGGCGGCCAGCAATGAGACTCTGGTGGGTTGTCGCCGGTGATGGGCGACCAACCCATTGGAGTCTCTTGGCTGGTCGTCCTCCAAAGCCGTTCGATTTGGGGTTTAGGTTTTAGCCAAAACCCTTGTTCCAAAGTTGAAGACAAGGGTGTTTTTGTCATTTAATACAAAATTTCATAGTCAACTTGGGTCAACACTGGTCAAATGATAGTGGACCGAGTCATATCTCAGCTTTTTCAAATCATGAAATCATGGGGGGGGGGGGGGGGGGGGGGGGTATGTCAAATTTTAAAAATAATATGGGCATGTATGTCAAAAATTCTCTTTTTTTTTTTTTTTTTCTATTTTTCTTTCAGTTTACTTTGTGTCGTTGAAAAATTTAGGGTACGTCCATGCACGGGGAGGTGATTAGATATCGTTGGTTTTTTTTTAGGGTGGTGGTTAGCTGTCATCTTTAACAAGCTTTTACCTTTTGGCCGAGTTTTGACAGACTCTCAAGAAAACGTTTTAAACGATTGTATACATTGAATTGTGTGGATTATACTCTCTTTCCGCTTTTTTCAATAAAACTTTCCAATAATACTTCAAATTCAGCATGTGCGGAAAAAAGCTATTGACACATTCTTAGAGATCAATGTCCTGGCACTTTTTTTATCTGGACGATCTCCAATCTCAGTTGAAAATCAGTTTGATTGGTGATTTTTAGCCATTGGATCTTTGTACCCACCCCAAAATAATGATCCAATCCCATGGTTGAAAAATCAACATGGATATAAAGTACTATATGCTAATGTTTGGTCCGTGCATCCACTTAGGGATGGGTCTAACATCCATACTATCAAGGCCTGTAAAAGTGTTCCATGTGAGAATTTTTTTTGATTTAGGTGAATTTTATCCTGCGTCTGGCCGCACCTAAAAATAGACCATATATACATGAACACATGAAGTTCTGGTGTCGGACTCTTTATACAAAATTGTATCATACACGAATTATTCTCGAAGTATTTTTCTTTCCTGTTTCCCGTTTATTTGACTGTTTTTATTTTTACCGTATTACAAAATTTTCAAAACGAATTATATTCGTATTATTCCCGTTCCGATTTTTTAATGAATCATAACGAATTATATTCTAAAATGGACAAAATTGACTAATCGGATCTGTATGTATTTTGTTACCGGGTAACCATTGACTCACCTACTTCCAAGGGGCCAACCCAGAACCGGAGTAAAACTTGCCTGACCACCTGTGGTGTGGTACCCTTCCAGACCACACACAAGCTGCTTGCCACGTGGATTTTGTACTTTAGCAAGTCACATCGGCACGAGCCACAAACTCATCCTCTCCTCCTCTTGTTAACCTACTCGGGTTTGGTGAGAGTAAATGAAAAAAGTGAGAAAAAATAAAAATCAAAAAAAGTAAAGCTACGTGAAGAAAACACATGGCAATTTCTTATAGGACACTGACTTTAGATGTTTGACCCATGGTTTTAGAAACGGCCGTTTAAACCGAAACGCCCCAAGCCCGATTCTGTTAAAACCGTTTAAACATGTTTTAACGTATTTGAATTTAACGGCAATTTTTTTGTTTTAACGGCTGTTAAAATCGTTTAAACAGCCGTTAAATTCTGAAATTTTTTGTGAAAAAAATGTCTGTTAAATTCCGTATTTTTTTTAATTTTCAAATTTCAAAATTCAAAATTTGAATTTCAGCGCCATTTTATCCATTTTTTTTCTGTTAAAATAGTTCAAATCCGTTTAATTCCATTTTTGCCCCTGGCCGTTTCAATCCATTTTAACGGCCGTTTAAACGGTGACACCCCAGTCCGTTTAACTGTTAAAACGGCCTCCTTTAAACTTCGGGTAAAATCAAGGTTTAAAGGAGGCTGTTTTAACGGTATAACGCACTGGGGGCATTACCGTTAAAACGTATTGTAACAACCAGGGCCAACAAAAGAAAAAAAAAAGGAAAAAATAGAATTTAACGGATTTTAACATAAAAAAACGGAAAAAATGGCTTCGAAAGTCAAATTATGAAATTTGAAATTTCAAAAAATGAAAAAATGGATTTTAACGGCCATCTTTTTTCCACAAAAATTTCTAGAATTTAACGGCTGTTAAAACAATTTTAACGGAGGTTAAAATGAAAATAAAAATGGCCATTAAATTCAAAGTGTCAAAACGAATTTTAACGATTTTACGATAACGGGCTTGAGGTGTTACCCTTTAAACAGCTATTTTTAAAACCAGACTTTGACCCTAGCTAGTAAATTCCCGTATTATACACGTTTAATACACGATTTTTTTTTGAAGGAACATTTAATATTACTGTATAAAATAAAAAATCACGAATTTTAAGTTTATACGAATAAAACGTGTATTATTCATGTTTAATACACGGATTGCGTGTTTTTTAAATAAAAACATGTTAAATGGCCGCATAAAATGAAAAAATAGATAAAATTCAGGCTTTTTAAGGCTAAATGAATATAAATTTCAACAATGATCGAATTTTTGACCAGATGTTTTTATCCCGAAACCAAATTAAACTCGAACTTTTCTCGTTTCGAATCTTTACCAAATTGCTAACTGGTACGTTAAAAACTGTTAAAACCCATTTTGACGCTTAGAAATTAACGTCATTTTTTTTTCTGAAAAAAGGCCATTATTTTCGTTAAATTACATTTTTTTCGTTTTTCGAAATTTCGAATTTTAAAAATCAGCACCATTTTTCCATATTTTTTTTTCGGTTGAATTCGTTAAAATTTATTTTTTTCATTTTTCCCCATCCGCTACAATCCGTTTTAACGGTAACGCCCCCAGTCTGTTATACCGTTAAAACAGTCTCCTTTAAACCTTGATTTGGCCAATCCCTAGGTGGAGTAAAACTTCGGTCACAACGCACAATACGAGCCATGTGGCACACTCTTGGTGGACGCTGACCGTATATATAGGGCCGTCTTAATACAAGTTGAGGCCTTAGGCGAAAACTCTAAATGGGGCATTTTTTTTTTCAGAAATACCCTTAAACCTATGTGATTTCAATGTTTTCAAAAATAAAATTAAAAACACGTTTTTCAAGGAGAATTCAATGGTGAATACAATGTTTGCATACTTTTAAGTCTGCAAACAATTGTAGACTACATTTGTCCGGCTGTAGCATAGTCTTATGTGATTGGAGGGGCCCGACACAAATGGATAGGTGGGGCCTTTTCATAAAAAAAAATATTAAGAACACTTGAAAGTTTCTGAAAATTTGGGGCCTTACCTGTGGGGGGCCTTAGGCAACCGCCTCATCTGCCTAATGGTCAAGCCGGGCCTGCGTATAGATGTTTGGCCAATCACTAGGCGGACCTACAAACCAGAAATAAACCTGATCAGTGATTTCTAAGCGTTAGATTGAAGTTATTTTCATTGGTTGATTTTTACGGTATGAATTTTGAACATTATTTGGGTGCAAAGATCCATAGGTTGTAAAAGGTAACTGAGTTACTTCACCTTTTTTTATTTTTTAAGAGAAAAAATGAAATTACTCTTTTGCTCTCACCGAGTAAAACTTGTGTCACAAGATGTTGTGACTGAACACGGTCACAGCACTCAATATGAGCCACGTGGTAAATATTAGAGGACGATGACTGTATGGATGTTTGGGCAGTCCCTCGATGTACCGGTACACAAAAAATCAGCTTGATTAGTGATTTATAACTGATTATATTAAAGTTATTTTCATGGGTTGATTTTAACTGTAGGAAGTTGAGCATTATTGAGCGTTATTTGGGTGCAAAAATCCAAAGGTTTTAAATCACTAATCAGGCTGATTTTTGGTTTGTAGGTCCACCGAGGGACTGGTCAAACATCCATACGGTCAAAGACCTCTGATAGTGTGCCACGTGTCTCGTATTGAGTGCTGTGACCGAGTTCCGTCACAACATCCTGTGACACAAGTTTTACTCTGCTGTCACCAAATCTGAGCAGGTTTACCGGAGGAGGAGAGGATGAGTTTATGGCTCATGCGGATGCGACTTGCTACCGTACGTAAGCCACGCGGCAAGCACCTCGCCTATAGTTTGGTAGATACCACACCACAGGTGGTCAGGCAAGTTTTACTCCACAGAACCGCTGGGATCCCAATTGAAACGGGTCAAACTGATTCAATAGGGTCGGTTCACCGGGTTGCCCCGACTCATTGTCACGTCACGAATAGAAAGAGAACCACACTCCTAACCTACTACTATTTCCAAAAGAGAACGTTCGGTTCCTTTGCGTTTCGATTTCTAGTCTTCTCTCCCTCTCTGTTCCTCAGATTCATTCTGAAGAAGACGAGAGAGAAATGGGAGAGATGAGAGAGTTGCAGGTATCGTTGAATCAAACACAGAAGGTTAGACTACAGAGAGCTTTGCAACAACTTCAGGACTCCTCTTCCAAGTCCAACTCCTCTGCTTCTGCTTCTGTCACCGTCGCTGATACCATCCATGTTAACCACGAAGATGGCGTGCTCAAGTAAAATAAAAAATTCCCCAACAAATCCTTTTTTTTGCTTCAATTCTCTCTCCATAAGGGAGGGATTAATGGGTTTCTTTCATTTCATTCCACTAAACTCTCTTCGAGTTGTAATGGGTTTTTGTTTGTTGTGGGGTTTAATCAGGGGCCATGGAACTTCTGAGCTTGATGGGGAAGTGGTAGCGACTCTGTGTGGAGTAGTCGAGCGAGTTAACAAGCTTGTTTACGTCCGTGCTTTGAGGGCCAGGTAAATACCCCACATCCCAGATTTTTTTATTTTTTTGGGGTGGGGGGTGTTTAATTTGAATCATAGGGAATTTTTTTTTTTAATTCTTCTCTAGTTTACAATTAGTCAGTTTGCAATTATTGAAGAAAGCTCATATATGTATCTTAAAATAATTCAAAAACTGCGATTCACACTCTTCATTTTTCAATTTCATATGGGCGGCTTGTGGAGGAACATTTTACTAATAATATGATTGATTGCAGGTACAAGCCAGAGACCGGAGATATTATCGTAGGGCGTGTCAGTGAGGTAGGGACAAACTGTTTAACCTATTTTCTTAGTTCTACGGAATGCTCGGTTTCAATCACTACTTCTCAAAATGCATAATTGCTTTTGTTTAAGATTAGAAGTAATCGGTGAAGTATAATGTGTAGCTGTAACTGGAATGCAATTTCACATAGGAAAAGTAAGAATTTTTAACTGCCGTGTATGGAAAATGCTATTATGAAATGCATTAAT
Organism: Euptelea pleiosperma; assembly: GCA_035048495.1. Taxonomy (NCBI): domain Eukaryota; kingdom Viridiplantae; phylum Streptophyta; class Magnoliopsida; order Ranunculales; family Eupteleaceae; genus Euptelea; species Euptelea pleiosperma. The sequence goes on from CM068546.1 coordinate 31,784,090, forward strand.
CTGTATGAAGTTAGCCATTGTAAAGTTTAAATGAATCCACAAGAGTAGTTTATAAAGATTGGTTCCATTTGAATTTGTATCATCTTTATTTCTCAAACACGTTAGACTTTTTCATGTAAAGATCCACTATTTTAGGTTCTTTGATATTCAGGTCTTCCAGTTTTTCATGATAGTGCTGAAGATAATGCATGGATCTTTCCTGTGTATGTATCTGTCATAGTCTTTTCATACAATTTCAATGGCATAAATACAGTAATAAGAATACACATATTATTCCATGTGACTAAATAATGCATGTGTATGCTATTTCCCCAAAATGGTTTCCTTGTAAATACATGATTCTTCTACTTGTGACTTGTGGATCTCCTGTTTGTGAATGCTTTCGGTTCTTAAAATAGCAAATTCTGTACTTGAATTTTATCGTTGAGCTTCTCGGTAACTGTGATTGTCCTTTTTGAATGAGTTGTCTTAATCTACACGGGGTGTTTCAGTTTATTACAATTCCATGTATGTCCAAGTTGTGAGCTGTAGATGGTCTGGGTGAAGACATTCAATCCTAGATTGGCTTGGGAATAAATTTTGAATGCATAGGCTTAACTCACCTGTTTCTCTGGTTTTTATGAACCGTGATTTACTACCTTGCTTTTGAGGTCCCATTTTTCAATCGACCATGATGACTTCACTTTCTAAGTTCTGAACCTGCAGTCATTTACAATCTGTAGCCTTAAATATTGGTTCGTATGTTATGCTTGTTATGAAGAGAAGTACATGTCTTTGTTAAGTTTGCTGAGGAATTATTGTTGTCCAAATGGATGTATAATGTGGTCTTGAAAAAAATTATTGATTCTGCAGAAGTGTCAACCCCATTCATGATTTAGGACAAGATAAATTTGATATCATCTACCGACTTGATGACTGAATTGATATGATTAGCTTTATTGGAGGTTCTTGTAGTTTTTTATTTGTAGTTTCTTTTAATTGGATCATATTCTAACTTATTTTATAGGTTGCTCCGAAGCGTTGGAGATTAGAGATAAATTTTAGTCAAGATGCTGTCTTGATGCTTTCCTCAATGAATTTGCCTGATGGTATCCAGGTATGAAAATCTTCTATTCCTATATTTTCTTTTAGAATGAATACATTTTTGAATGAGTAGACTACTTGCAAGTTGCAAATGCATCTCTTGGGCAGTTTTATGATTTTAACCGTTGCTGCCTGAAGCAGAAGTGGGAAACAGGAACCTCCATGAACTTCCATTATGAGAACCTATTTAATGGTCACTTCACCTATTATCATTTTAAAGCATCCTAGCCAGTAGCTACAAAATATTAAAAGGGACAAAGAAGTACATCCAATTCTTTTCTATTCACAAAAATATGTTGGGTTATATCGAATTGTAAGTTTCTGCTCATCAAATACATTTCTCTAAAATTTAAAACCAATAAATCTGAATTTATAAAGAAAAAGACAAGGACGCAACTAATTAAGTGAAATACAGAGGTATTGGTATGAGCTTGAAGGTAGATGTATGAGCCTCTCAAATTGTAGCTAAATAATCTACTAGTCATTCTTCCTTAATTAGTCATTGAGGAATACCATTTACAGTACTTTTCAACAAAATAACAATAATATTTGCAGTGAAAAAACAATATTCAGGCTTACAGATTCAGGCATCACATGTTCTCTATTAATTGAAGTGTGTATCTCTAAACCTCACTAACTGTAGACATAAGTTACTATTGTTTGAGCAGTTATCATTTGCAGTTAATGATAATTGGGCATTTTTTAGGGGAAAAGCATCAAAAGCTATATATGCAATCCAGTGGAATTTGAACATTGATTATAAAAGTATCTTAAACAATTATTGTGCAATTGGCCTTCAAGAATGCATTAGAACCTATAAAGGTGATTGTTAAGCTTTTTAGTATTGAAGCTTAGATAAAGATAAAAACTAGATAGTGTAAAAAAATAAAAAAGTAGAAGATTATTTTCTCTAAAATACCTTTTTTTGTAATAATCTCCCACTATTTTAAATAAAATGAAGATAAAATTGAGGATATGATTGGAAATGTTGTGCATGGGCAAATGTGTCTTTTGGACGTGAACATTTACTTAGTATCTATCGGGATTACAAGTTGTTCAATGAACTGAGGTCTTGAGCAAACCAACTTTTTTGTAAACCGAGTCAATAGACCGCACACAAAACTCTTCTGCAACACTGTCGAGTTATTAACTTCTTATGGTTTTGCTCATTTTGGCCATGAGCCACCCAACATTCATTATTGCACTGAAGAATCAACCCAAATTCTCATGGGAAGCAATCTCACTTCCACACTCATATAGGCGAGTCTATCAAGGATACCTTGTTGTATCCTAGTTGTAAACAAGCTATAGATTCATTAAGAGTTTATACTTAGCCTTACTAAATGTAGGTAGCACTAGTCAGCAGTCAGCACCATAGATATGGGATTGAGATAATTATCTTCAAGTATTGTGCTACACACAAATCAGTCAACAACTTGTTTTTCCCATTGAAACTAGATCATGGGATCTCTAGTCACATAAGTTGGGTTCCCATTGTGGCGATTTATTTACTAATAGGCTTTATGCCCATCTCCCTCGACGTTGAATAAACCAACTCACTAGACAACCCCTTAGTTAACGGATGCACTCATTTTTTTTTCACAAAGTCAATTGAAATAATTCCAGTAGAGAATAGTTGTTTAACTGCATTGTGCCTTTGACGAATATGCCTCGATTTTCCATTATAGGAGTTGTTTTTTTGCCCCAATTATTGTTGCTTGGCAATCAATTTATGAATATAGGATGTATTGGCTTAGGCCACAATGGTATATTTATTAAAAGGTTTTTCAACCATTTGGCTTCTTCTCAGTTTTAGTACTCAAAAAATGGTTGAATCCAACAACTAGAAAAACGCCTTAAAAAGTACTACTCCACCAAGGGTTGGGCTAAACATCGATGCTGTCAGTGGGCCAATATGAAACCGGTGATAGCGGACAAATCCAGTCTGCATAAAAGTATGCAAACATTGTTAGTACCGTTGGATGACCATGAAAAACGTGTTATTTCAATGTTTTAAGTTATGAATTCCGACTCCATTGTAGATCAGGTAATGCATATTTGCTTGGATGATTTCTAAAACACTGAAGCTCCTAGTGGGAATACATATCCACTAGTTGATTTTGATTCCTTTGGATTTGAAATCAAGCTAGCATCACTGTACCCTTCAACTACAGTAGGATAACTCACAAAATGCAATCTACAATCAATGGTATATTTAAAGATATCTCAAAAACTCAAAAAATGCATCCCAATGATTATGTCTTGGGTTACTAGTATATTTATTTAGCCTACTTACAGTGTAAGCTATGTTTGGTCTTGGACAATTCCTTATGTGCATTAAACTATCAATTATTTTAGAATATTCTAATTGAGATACACCTTCACCTTTATTGTCTTTGATCTATAGTTATGATCAAATGGTGTTCTCACTGGATTTGAGTCACACTAATTAAATTTTATCAATAGATTCAACATAATGAGATCGGGACATTATCCTTTTAGATTCTCTAGTGATTTCTATTCCAAGTATTAGATCAACAATACTCATCTTTCATGTCAAAGTTCTTCGTTAACATAGTGTTAGAGGATTTAATTATTTTTTTGTCTGTTCCCATTATTAACACAAGAGGACGGCATGTGCGTTGCACGTGAACCAAAATAAGGGGAGTCGTTTAAAGAAGGGGAGATGAGCATTTGACGCACGCTCATGTGTGGACACATTAAATGCGTTCACATTGTGTAAGGTAGGTAAAGACGAAAAGAACCCTGTTTAATGTATTATACTCAATAGTATAGAAGTAATTAAAAAAAGGCAAGAATGAAGAGGGGCATTTTGGGAATGATGGTAAAGACTAAAAGAATCCTGTTTAATTGTATTCTTCTTATTAAGTAATTAAAAAAGGCAAGAATGAAAAGAGGGACATTTTGGGAATTATGGGGATATCGTTACGAACGCAAGAACCCCCATCGTTCATTAATTAGTAGAAACTGTAGAATAAATATCATCAACATTGATACAAAAATCACATAAGAATTTTCATACTCTTACGATACACACTTGTCATATTCATTAATATTAAATCCATTTGATTACTTAATCAAAATTTTCATGCCTTCTTTGGGTGCTTATTTTAATCCGTACAAAGATTTGATTAACCTACATACTTTTTGTTCTAGACCATTAAATATAAAAACTTTTGGTTGATGCATATAGATTTCTTATTTTAATTCATCATTTAAAAAGGCAGTTTCTACATCCATTTGATGTATTTCGAGTTTATAAATGGCTGCTATAGCAATCAATATTCTAATAGAGGTTATTCAAGTGACTAGTGAATGTGTCAAAAAAAATCTAGTCCTTACTTTTGTTTATAGCCTTTAGCTACTAATCTGGCTTAATATTTTTTTGTTGAACCATCTCTTTTAATTTCTTTTTGAATATCAATTCATCCCTGTTGTTTTACGTCTAGAAGATAGGTTCACCAACTCCCTGGTGTTATTTTGCATTATTGATTCTCTTACACTATTAATATTTTCTCTCCAAAAAGGAGCTTCTGGTGAAGATATTGCTTCATCAAAAGTTTGAGGATCTCCCTTATTTAAAAATGATATAAAGTCTGGTCTAAAACTAGTGGCTATTTTAGCCCTTACTTCTACTAGGTTATATTTCTTTTTCTACAGCCATAGTAAGGCTACTAGAGGCTTTATCTAGTCCTAATTGTGACTCTATCTACCAAGTTAGATTTTAACAGAAATACATTTTCAAAGAATTCAGCATCTCTAGATTCTATAAAAGTCTTTTCATTTACACTATGTACATCAGATTTAATCACTAAGAATTTGTATGCACTACTATTTCGAGCATTCCCTATTAACACACAATCAACGGTTTTAGTTCAAGTTGTCTTTGTTTTCTTCCACAACATTAGCATTGGACACCATAGCCGAGACTATCTGTTTCTTCTTATTGTTTATATTGTCTTCAATTATGAGTCTCACAATTAGATCTTCTAAATTGAATTTCTTCCAAGAAGATGGTAGCTTCTCAATAATTGATGCCACATGGAATCCCTCGGAAATACTTACATTCTCAGCATGAGTTTTATGGATAAGAATTTGAAGTTCCTGAACTTGAGATAAAACATTTTTATAATCCTTTATTTTGTAGTCTAGGAATCTACCGACCACAAATCTCTTTGTTCCTGCGTCTTTTGTCTGATATTTTCTATGCAAAGTATCCCATAACTCTCTAGCAGTTCTAGCAGATGCATAAACATCATATAAAGTGTTGTCTAACCCATTCAAATTATGATTTCTGCATAATTAATCAGTTTGATCCCAAATTTGTTGCATTGCAGTTCTAGCAGGCTCATTCTCATGTTCAAAAATATTTGGATTATTGATAATAAGTATTAATAACATATGCAACCTTCAAGGTGGTAAGATAAAAGAACATTTTGTTGCCACCAGTCAAAATTTTGCCCATCAAATTTATCGGCTTTCTCAATGTTATTCATTCTTATTGAACTTGAAAAATACCTGAATACGAAAACTTCTACCTTAAGTGTGTTGGTAAATAATGGGTTTTTCGAATACAGTAAAAAAGATAAAGGATTTTATCCTGAAAAATTAAAGCAGTAATTCAAGAGAAGATGAAGCATACTTGGAAGTAAATGCACCAAAGCAATAGATCAATTTCTGTTAGTCTGTAAATAAAGAGAGTAAGTGAGACTTATCGATTTGGTTGTGGCTAAGACATGTGTTGGATGCACTGTCCTTAAGGTATAATTAGCCCCCTACTTGGTGGTTCCTCCTCTAATGCTGATAGGCCCCACAATGTCTACCCCCAAGCAAAGTTTAAAAAGGCTAGTTCGGGAACTGAGGTGTTTTGCCTAAAAAAGGCGAGGCATAGCCTCAAGGCAGTACTGAAGTGTAAGCCTCATTTTCAAAAAAAAATTACTGCAAAAATTCTAAAAAAAATATAATCTATTCTACAAAAATCAGAAACAACATAACATGTGAAAAAAATAACTTAAATAAGCATAAAAGTAATTGAGGCTATAACTTTTACCTTAGGAGTGACACTGTTGGGAATGCTTGGCATGGTAGGGTTGCATATTTGTTTTCATTCTTGTAGTATAAGTGTGCTCATAATTGGATTATATCCTAGTCTATTCTTCATTCCCATGGTTGATTTTGTTTTGTAATTCAGTTAGAAATAACATTATGTATGCCCCAAGTCTTAACCATTAGGTTGTTGGCATGTTATCCAAGCTCTCAATTTATATATGCCTTTGCTCATGCTTTTACTTATCAAGACTTCAAGTACTCTTCTCATTTTGTGTTACTGTGTTCACATTTTATCCTTGTTAGTAGATAGTGGCTGGCTAGTTACAGTTTACTTGATTATTTACCGCAATCTTAATTTTAAGTTGTTTTTACTCTCTAAGGACTCTTTATTGTCCTAATTGTCTGTGTGTGTGTGTCATCTGCCCTTATTGTGTCAGTATGTCATTATCGATGTGCACTTTAGTGTCTCTGTCTCTTTAAAAGAAGCATCTTTGGCTTCTTCATTGTTGATTCTGCTTCAGGTAACAATGGTGATGTCCAAATTGCATGCAAAAGCTTTGTTGTTACAGTTTAGATTTGCTCAAATTCTTATATGGCATAACTTAAATAAGATTCATGTTGACGACCACAAACATTTGGTTTAAGGTATAAACAACGATGAATCATTTCATTTGGTTTTTTGAATTCTTCTCTTGAAAGTCGGGACGGTTGCTGTTGTTTTCTTCCCAAGATTAATTTGCTAAGCTCTTACCTGATTTTACTTACTGATTTTCACTTTTTTGATTGTTAGAGACGGCGAACAGCTGTTGATGAACTCAACATGCGCAGCATTTTTGAAGAAAATGATGTCGTATGTGTAAGTCCATTAATTCTTTGAATTCTCTATGGATTATTTCCTGCGCAGAAAAGAATATTAAGGTCTGTTGCACTCAGGTCAGTGGCTTGATTCGGTGGATATTCTAGCCATGTTTGTTAATAAGATGTGAATAAAATGTCTTGAATGTTTGGAACCTTTTATATTAGAGAAGTATTGGAATCTTCTAACGAATTAGTCTGGCCACAGATTAGGATTGGTTTACTTAGTTGTAATCTCATTTGGATTCCAATCATGGTTCAAAGTACGTTATCATTTCGGTACCGTTCATGGGCGATACTGAAACGTATCAAAAGTATCGTTCAGTTATGGACGAAACATCGTGAAACCGAAACGAAATGTTAGTGCAAATTTACACATAACATGAAGTATCGTTCGAGTTTCGGACGAAACTTCGTGTAGCCAAGCTTGTCACTCCCTACGGCGATACTGAAACGATACAGACGAAACGTTTCAGCATCGCCCGATACTTTGAATCATGATTCCAGTTACTTCCTTTTTTGGCTGGGTAAAGGTTGAAAACCAGGTTCATTCCGTCCATTGTTTTCTTTGATCACAAAGTTGGGACTAGTGTTTGGAGTTACACACCACATGTGGACTATTGTTTTCTTTCATGCATGCAGGCTCAGGTTTTGGCTGGTGCTGATTTTTACAACAATTGCTAGTGGCAATGCTTGCGTTGTTGGCTAATGCTCGATTTTTATGACAGTTGCCTGTGGCAAATAACCTATTCATTTTTTCCATCCAACTTCTTTTTTCAGGCTGAAGTTCGTGGTTTCCAGCATGATGGCAGCTTACACCTTCAAGCAAGGAGTCAGAAGTATGGAAAGGTCTCCTTTTTTTTTTATATATATATTTATCTATTCCCTTACATATATGCAAATATTTATTCTGATTTTGTGGAAATGTTTTTTCTGCAACCATTAGATTAATTTCTAAAATTTGAAGAATCAATTCTCAAATAATTGAAGTGGCTTGATACTCTTTTCTTTTAACGTGCAAAACACTTATAATTCTTCTATAAATCTCTTTGAAAAAAATTACACTAATATTAAAAAGATAATAAGAGAGAGAACACCTTGTCCTGATCAAATAACTTGTCCTTTCTGTTTCTTAGTTTAATATGTTTCTACTTTGATATACTGGTTATGAACCCCATTAGCATTCATTAGATTATTGTTATTATTTTTACTGAAATTATTGTTATTGTTTCTGATAATGTGACCTTAATTGTTGATGCAGCTCGAGAGGGGTCAATTGCTCACGATCGCTCCTTATTTAGTGAAGAGGCGCAAACAGCATTTCCACCACCTTGAACAGTATGGTATTGATTTGATTCTTGGATGTAATGGTTTCATCTGGGTAGGTGAGCACATCGAAGCCAGAGACGATATGGTAGAAGGTCAAGAGAATAAATCAGAACAGAATAGCAAATCCAATATAAGATTCATGAGTCTCGAAGAACAAGAACAGACTTACACTCCACTAGAGACGAGGCAGAACATATGCAGGTTTGCTAATGCAGTCCGGGTCTTATCTAGTTTGGGCTTCAATCTGTCTGTCGAAGTGATCACGGAGACAGTTGACATGAGCACCTCACAGAATCTTGATATACATGAGATGCTTGGGGCAGAGTTTTACGTTCAAATTGCAGAGAGAGAGGTTGAAAGACGAAGCTCGTTGGCAAAAAGGAAGGGGTGATTTCTGGCGGGATTGTAGCTTCCTGCTTGTTAACTAACTCAAGTTTTGTTCGAAGTAATTTTGTTTATTTCTGTCTGTTATCATGGCTGTTGAAGAAGTTATGAGGAAACTGAGAAATATATGGGGTGTGTTATCAAGTGGAAAAGATATTTGTGTAAGCTTACAAAAACATTTTGTATGAATATCTTGTTATTATGAAGAGACTAGTTTGCTTTCTCGTAATTAATACCCTTCAGGCTAAATTACTGCTATCCAGTAGATTGCAATTTTGTTTTGGTTTTTGATAAGCATTGCAGATTTGAGCCTGTGATTAATATCCAAATTGCAGATTTGAGCCCATTAGATTGCAAATTCTGACTTTTTAATTTTTTTAACCGATCCCCAACCCAAAACATCTTATGCATGTAATTAAATATTTATTCTCAATATGCCCCTGCACATTCTCACTATACCTAAAGTCCCCACTAACTGCCTATATTTACAATTTTCCTCTCTTAACAGATCTAAAAGCTTAAAGTGCTTAAGGTCTTATAGCTTAATGACTTATGTCTGAATTAGATTGTTTGGTAAAGGTCTCAAGTCTTAAAATTAAAACAAGGGCATTGTGGGTATTTTAAATGTTTATTAGGACAGTTTTGTAAGTTTTGAAAAGAGAAAGCTTTGAGAAAAAGAGCATTGTTGGTATTAAAAGAGAATCTTAGAATCTTTAAAACTTTAACTTACAGCATTAAGTGAAGCGAAGGTCGCTTTTTTGCTTTTGCTTTTCACTGAATCTCAATAATTTTGGTAAGTGCTGAGATTAAGTTATTTACCAAACGCCATTTAATCACCAAAATCACTGAATCTCAGCCCATTCAGACTTGAGGTCCGAGAACAAGTTTTACCAAAGGCCATCTAAATCATGGTTTAAAAAAATGTCCCCAATAACTGCCTGTATTTTATAATTTTCCACTCTAAAGTCATGGTTCAAATAACGGCTGTAATATCACATTCTTTTTCAAGCGTTAACGAGGTTATTTGAAAAAAATAATATAATATTCTACTTTTTTAGGACTTGGATGTGACAGGTGACATGTTATAACGGTACCATAAGGGGACTGTTTTAATGGACCAATTAAAATCTCGCTCCAAATAACTAACTAGCATATGATGGAGAATTTGGTTAGACTTAAGTAGCTAAAACAAGTTCAACTGAAAGTATTTCATGCAAAATTAAGGTACTTCATATGCACAAAGTAGATTCATAGGCTTTGGATATACATGCACACAGCCACTGTTATTAAAGCAAAACGTAACAACTAGTTATTCATGAGTATGCTCTTCTTTGATCCTTCCACCCGTGTTCACGGGCTCTCTTTTCCCACAATGCTGACAGTTTATGCTCGATTATGAGTGCTGCTTCAGCCTTCTCTCTTGCTTCTTCACATGTTTCCATTCCTGCATTGCACTTTTCTGCTTCTTTTTGGTACTGGGAAGAGGTCTTCTTCGCTTCTAGCATTGATGCCTTGGCGTGTTCCATATTATCGTTGGTCACATTTCTTTGTAAATTTAGCTCCTCCGAAAGTAAATCCATAATATCCTTCTCCATTTCTTCATTCATGTTAGGATCATGTTTGCCACAGTCTACACAGAGAAAAAGAAAATGACGCAATAGTACTTCGCACAAACACAAGAAACATAATTATTCATTATAATAGATAACTAGCCTAAGATGACAATAACACTTCAGAATTGCCTTCTTTTCAAGAGGCCGGCATTATTTACTTATATTTTGCATCAATTCCAAAGAATCAGGTGAGCTTTCTTTGTGTCTTTACATTCCATTTCAACATTGATAGCTTTTTCACCATAAAAAGTTGCTTTTAACAGTTTCGTATCTCTGTGAAAAGACCTGCAATCTGATCTAAATTGGATGATAATGTGAACCATATATTCTAAATATATGCAATCTTTCAAGTAAAGAAAAATTCCCTTGATAGAGGGGGAAAGTTTTTGTTCCCTAAAAGTCCAAATGACATGGCATTAACTGAGAACAATTACTTGACACACCAAGTGACCATAGACTGGGGGGCGTCTAATGGTGGTGGTTCAGGTGAAATTGGAAGATCAATTGTGGACTTAAATTAAGGTGAAATGGGTGGTCCAGAATTTTTCAACCTGTAATCCACTTTTCATAGGTACGTCGAAATGGGCTGATTTTTGGTGAGGAGATCATCCTCACCAAAAATCATCCCTTGAGTCATCTCCATGTGAGCCCCACATAGATGTGTCAACTGGTGTATCAAAATAAGACATGTCTAAGAATGGGTTCACGAATGAGGCTACTCCTATATTTTCACGAATCGGTTCATTTCGGATTTTTTCTTTCCTAGTCCCAACTCATTCATCTCAATCATTCTATGAACATGTTGTTTCTTGGTTGCCCAACACTCTAATATATAAAGTAAACCTGGTCTTATCGTTGTCTTATAAATTTTCTTTTTGGCTTGGTTGGTATGTTGGTAACATAGCCCTTTGGAAGAACATCTCACTTTAGCCACCTGGCTCCAACTATATGGGCAACATGCTCCTCGATGTCTCCGTCCTTATGAATAGTAGAATCAAGGTAACGAAAGTTATAGCTCCATGGTATCTCCTGGCCATGAAATTTAATTACCACATCATCTCTCTGTGTCCCTTCTAAAGTTGCACTACACTACATATATTTTGTCTTGGTTCTACTCATTTTTAAGCCCTTAAGACTCTAAAGCATCACTCTAAAATTCTAGTTTTGCATTTGCCATCTCTAGTCTCATCAACTAACACTGCCATCTGGAAATAACATACACCAAGAGAACCAAGGATACCCTTTTTTTTCCTCCCCAAGTCATAAAAGCGAAAAAATAAGGACTCAAAGCCAATCCCTGTAGGAACCCTATTGTATGCCCTTCTTTTTTCTCCGTAAGTCAAAAAGACTGGATATTCTTCCTTTTTTCTCTAAACATCTCCATCATCTTTCTAGGAACATTGCCTCACCATCCTCATAAAAATCATGAAATACAAAATAGATGAACTAACAAAAAAACATGAAACTCACACACATTGTTGAGAAAGAAAAAAGATGAACTAACCTGCTAATGAGCTGTTGACCAATCCTGCAAGAATAATAGATATTAACCCAGTGTTAGCACAAGAAATGGCATCTTAGGAACAAAACTCAAATAAAAATGATAAATAACATCAACAACCGTTAAATTTACAAGCCAAAAGCATTACAAGGCATAAACAGGAACATCGGTTAAACATCTACATACAATCTCAAATCTTTTGAACTTGCACAAACATTGACAATTATATACAATGTACACGAAGTTTTTTGCACTAGTCTACAGTTGTCTGTGGTTCCTCTCACATAGATATGTTTGAGCTGCATGTTTTCAACAGTTGGTGGTATAAGAAACATCAGTACTAATGCATTTGGTACAATAATACCTAATACAATTATCTAAATGTGTTGATCGAGGAATAATAGCTAAGAGTAACAATCAGGTGTGGACTAATAGCAAACGTCTGCAACTGCAATTCTGTTATTAAGGGTGCACATAGTGGTAAATAAGATAAACATGCATAGATGATCTTTTGAACAGAAAATTTTATTTGAATACTGGAAGAACAACTTAATACAAGAGTCCTATTTAAATGCAGCATGCTTCCGAAAAAAAATTTAGTCACCACAGAAATTGCTCATGCCATTTTATAGTTTCGTTTCCTCAGTATCCACACAACTTACCTTGCCCCTTTAATATCATAGCCATCTAATTCAACAAATTATTAAATTGGTTTTCTTCTGATATTATGCACTAAGAATTCACTCTGAAGCAGTTGAATTCTTATCTCCCCTTGAGCAAAAGCCCTGATTTGCCCATGTAAGTGTGAGAATGCCTGTGAAAAGGATGAATTAGGTCCTATGTTTATACTGTGATAAGTTCAAATGCGACTCAATGCTCAATTAATTTATTTAACCTTGCAAACTGTTATCATTTTCCTCCCTCTTTGCATGCGTGTACACACACATAGAGGGAGGGAGGATATTAGCACAACATATACCCTGCTAGACCAGCTAGTCAGGGAGGGAGGGATGATATTAGCACAAATTTGCTAGTCAATCTGTAACTCTAACACCAGTATAATACTAGAATATTCCTATAGAAGCAAGGTGAAACAGGAACAAGACCTGCAAGGCGGCAGACATCCCTGCAGACCTAAGTCCAGACCAATCATTGGATGACCAGAAAATATCCCAGTAAAGCAATGGTTATTCCTACAACTTCTGAACTTTGTACGATGCATGAAGCCAGAAGTAGGTGACCCTGCCCTCACCTCTACCAGATCTAATGACAAAAGATAAGGAACCTCTTTGTAACCCATCCATAGGCTAGATCATTATTCCGTCCCTCTAATCTGAAAAAATAACTAATTCCTACTACTAGTTTTCAACGTATATGCTCAAAGTTCCTTTGATCCCTAGAATAGTCACCACTGCCATTTCCAAAACAGTCTTATCAAGAACATCAATGAATCTCCACCAAATGCCCTCATCTGTCTTTAACTTGTAAACTTGCTTCCACACCACCAAATGAAACCCTTGACACTCTTCATCCCATTTTCTTAGAAGATTCTCTGGATTCTTTCTAGCCTATTGGCCCCGACTGTCAGAAATGCGAGTGTAGTTACATTAAAAATATTTTGGAGTAAGTTCAGCTAAGACTCAGGTTAAACAGTGTCTTGTTTGAAAGTTGACCTGTGTCATGACCTTGCTAAGCCAAACTTATTAACTGGGACTTGACTAGATCATGTTTTAAAACCCTGGATTGAAGTTTTGTAAGAGCCACACGAAAACTCTCCAATGACCTTTTCTCAATGCCTTCAATAGGAGATTCATCTTTTGTATTTCTTTAGTGAATGGGAGAAGCGAAGATCATGTTGTAGATCTCACTCAATGATCAAAGAATTTGAAGTCAACCATTTCACATGGCAAGGAGCTCGCAATTATCTCTCCAAAAGAACAGAAATAACAAAACTTGTCCAACAGCTCTAGTATGCTCTAGACTATACAACCTAATTATATTTACAAGACATCTATATAAAATTAAAACACGGGTAGTTAGGCCTAAGCCTCACTTCAGAACTGAGAAAATGATAATAACATGTTAAAAATATATATAAAAAGGAAAGTTGCATAACATGCAAGTTAATGAACTTTAACATCCTATGATTGATTGGTGTGAGCATCTTGTGATTCCTGCACCACTAGGTCCTCTAGAACATCATGATTATCCCCAATTTAAAAAACTAACTGGAAACAACAAAACGTCCTCGTAGAGGATCTGTTAGTGTAAAGTCCCATGAACACAATCTTCCCAAAAAACCTCCTGTTCATTGAAGCTGTAAAATCTTTATTTTAAAATCCAATCCCAGTTAGATCAATAAGAAATCTTTTGAATGCTATTATTCTTTTCAATCAAACTAAAAAACACATGATATTATAGAGTTAAACAAATTACTAGTCTATTATCTATACTAAAGCTCGACCCTGCTGAGGTGGTGCTTTCTCCAGCTTTTTAGTTTATCCCAAAAATACCCCTGCACAGAACATCTCTCTTTCCAATCCTGTCACTCTCCATCTCTTTAATTTCTTCATTAACTATCAAATTCTCCCATCTCCAATTAATTCCGAAATGTCTTCTCTCTTTCCAATCCTACGACTCCCCATCTCCTTATTTCATTCATTAATTCCTAAATTTCCAACCGATGCATTAAGAAATCCATTTTGGTTTGTTTCTCAAATTAATGCATTAATTATGACCGTTCTCTCATCCTAAACGATGCATTAAGAAAACCAATGTGGTTTGTTTCCAAAACCAATGCATTAATTACGACCGTTCTCTCTTCCTAACGGGTGCATTAAGAAAACCAATGTGGTTTGTTTCCATAACCGATGCATTACAAAATCTAAAGGTTTCCATACGCAAAGGTATTCTGATTTTTAGAATTCCATTTTGGTTGCTTTCCATAATCGCATCATTAAGAAATATAATTAAGATTTTCATATGCAAAGGTGACCTGCATATGAAAATCCCCATGCCTTTCCCCCTCCCTCTATCTTAAAATATTAAAATCTCTCATTCTTTCTTTCCGTTGATGAGTTCCATTTTTTGGGCAACTCAAATGGTTTCCCGTCAATCTTTTCTTTCTCTCTTTCATTAAAAAACATATAGAATTTTTTTCCCCAATTGAATATATTGATTATGTATAATTTTTTAAGGGAAAAATATATTCTAATATGGCTATATTTTTTCAGGTTTATTCAAGCTCTTGAGACTTAAACATTTGATTTGTTGAAACAATAAATAACCAATCTCTACAATGATCCTCTGTCAGCGGCTCAACGCGACTGCAAAAAGGCAAATATTATTAAGGTAGCCATTCGAAATCCTGATGAAAAAAGGTGTGAGAGATCTCCCACTACAAGAAGCAGCTAGCAGCAGATATGCATACTTTTTTTCTTCTTTTTCCTCTTCTTTATTCATATTTTTTCCCCAAGGAGAAGTGAGGTCAGACCAAAGGCATGAAAATGGAGCTTGAGGCATGCCTGTCATGTGCTTACGTACTTTTTTTAATTTGTTTTGAAATGCTTCTAGGCATTTTTTTTCAACACTTCGCTCGCACACATCTCAATTCTCACCCGTTTGGAAACAGTGTTTGTAAGAATAGGGAGGGTGATGATGCAAAGCTTTGGCTACATGCATACACAATATTCTAGATCTATTTCAGAAGAGGGGAGCGTACTACAGTTATTTGGAGGAACGAAGATCACCCCATCTTCAAATGGAAATGAAGAGGATGATCGGAGCCATTGATTCAGTCGAAGGCCGAGTTTGCATGTAGCTGCTCGATTTATTCGGAGAGCAAGCAATCGTTAAATGAGGAAGCCGTCGATGCATGCTTGGTAAGAGAAATGGCATGTTAGCCACCACAACACATGTCCTAAAGAAACACGATAAGAATTTTGGTTGGCGTTCTTCGGGTTCCAGCATAAAAATCAACTTAATTTGTGATCTCTATCCATTGAATCTAGAACTCAAAAAGAAGAAATCCAATATAAAGATGTCACCAAATGAAAATGCTCGAATCCTACAGCTAGCTAGAGATCACCAATTAGGCTAATTTGTGGTGTGTTGGTCTATCAATGGGTGGACCAATCATTCATGAGTTAATGCTGTAGACCATTATATACAAAATTATATAGAGTTGTAATTTTACCTGTATTAATAATATAACCATACTTTAATCCTATCCTAACGCTCTATCCTATTATAGACCATTAATGGTCATCTAGAAACACAATATCGGGATATAAGTGGCATAGGTGGTGGGTCTCAGAAGTCGTAATTATCACGATCTAAAGCAAGAGCGAGGAGCCATATGATCAGATCACGATTATTGAATATATAACATGTATAACTTTATTTTCACACAACATATTTTATTAAGGTATATATTTTAGTCATAGTAAATTCATTTAAATAAAAGTAGATTGGTGACCAAATTGAATGGTTTAAACGCTAAATGTTGATTTTGGTTTAACTAGCCAGTACACATGGGGTTAATGATTGAGAGTGGTTAATTTTTTAATAAAATTCCGGGTTAATGTTCACTCATATCAATTGAATTGGCCAGTCCGATATGGTTCTCAAACATTGGTTTCTATCATCGCCAACATAGACCTCTACTCAGCAAATGCACTTCATACATCACAAATAATTCTACTGCAAATCCTAAAATAACTCACAGAGGGGATTGGTTAACAAAAGAGTCTTAAGTGATTTCACATTTGGAATAAAACATAATTCACTCTAGATGCCTACATCACAAAAAGCTAACCAATATAACTATTCTCACAAGAATTTCCTATATTGATTTAATTTATATTATTTTTTATTTTTGTATTTCCCTGCTTAACAAAATAAGGCATTGTTATTTATGCCTGTGCTTTAGCACGGGTGTTGATTACTAGTAAATAATTACAAGGTAACCTCGTCCCAAAAGTGCATTAACCTATAATCAACCTGTCTTGAAATTAAACAAATATATATATAAGAAAAAGAAATGAATTCAGCAATCCCATATCAATAAACTCCAATGATTCCAATTGCTTTTCATTTATTGTGATTAACCAAATACGATTCGAAACCAGAAAATTAAGATATATGCTCCAAGACTCCATTTTTCATAAAAACAAGAGAACCCAGATGCTGAATCATCACTATTTCCATTTAGAAAGATATGAAAGTTCACGGAAGCCGATCTCACCTAATGGTATAGAGAAGATGGTCTCTGAAGAGCAATCACAAATACATGGAGGACAAGAAGCTTGAGCAGCTAAATTCTCTGTGAAGTGCCAGTACAGTGGAGGTCCGACAATATAACCAACCAAACAAACACCTACCAAAACCAACACCCATCTCAGAACACTAGGACTACAAAATCCATGATGGTGTGATTGATGAGCCATCTACCCTAACAAATCAATCCCCGCTGAACTAAAAACAGGAAAAAAGAAAACCCAACTTTTCTTGAATAGAGGTATCAAGAAAAAACAGGTAATTAAGCATCATCAAGGATCAGAAAAACCAATTTGGCGAGAACCCATTTGAAGATCTGGGTCGTACAACCAAAATCTGACTTCAAATCAAATATGGGATCAAATTTCTTTCTATTTATAGGGTGAAAGTCAGAAAGTAGACCAGAAATCAATCATTAAAGCAGTTTGAGCTCAAAATCCAAGAAAAACAAATAACTGTATGTAATTTTTTGAGAAATTAAAGGCGACCCAGATCCCAAAAACTGACGATTTATAAAATTTTTGAGATTTGGGCTTGTAAGTAAGAAAGAAAGAGTTAAAGAGGCGAAAGATTCGGCTTTAGACTTTAGATTTAGATCAATTAAAGAAGCTTTTGTCATATCTCTCTCTGTGTATTTAAAACTTTACAAACCATGAAAAATATTCTAATCCAAGGAATAGAAATTACAAATCAAGATGAATTTTGGATGTAGGTTTACCTAGGGATGAGCCAAACATCTCGACCGTCAATATTCTCTAAGAATGTGCCACGTGGTTCATTTTTAGAGGACAACAAGTGGACTTACAAACGAAATATCAACCTGATTAGTGATTTATAAGCGTTGGATTGCAGTCATTTGTATGGGTTGATTTTAACTATGGGAATTTGAACATTATTTTGGTACAAGGATCCAGAGCCAGGGTTTTGTTCCAGATGGGGCAAGGTGGCAAGCGACCGTCAAAGTGGGTCAGATGGGCCTTTACAGCATGGATGTTTAGCCCATCCTTTGGTTGACCTTCATACTAAAATAAGCTTGTTTGGTGATTATTAGCCATTGGATCAAGTAACAATTTTTTTTGAATCCAACGGCTAGAATCATGCCTTGAAAAGCATTAAAATTTAATGGCTAGAGATTGTGATTTTTGGTGTGAATATCCACCGAGGGGTGGGCTAAACATCCATGCGGTCATTGGGCCCAGACAGCAGCTGTGAGAGTAAAACTTCTATCACACGAAATTGTAAATCACACAATCACAAGCCAATGATTTCTCGGCACGTACACAAGTGCTTTGCAACGTGCCCATTGCTTTTGCTTTTTAGGTGTACGTGCAATTTTGGCCGATGACAAACATTGATGATGGACTATGTGCGATGTGTCACTCTTAGAGACTACTGACCATATGGATGTTTATCTCATCCCTAGGTATACTTACATACCAAAATTCATCTTGATTAGTAATTTCTATCCGTTGGATTAGAGTAGTTTTCTTGGTTTATTTTTTAAACACGACGCATTGGCTGTGTAATTTTCTAGAATTCTTCCAAAAAAAAGTCATTTGAAAGGGAGGGCGTTTGCAACTTATGAACGTCCTTTCAAATGGTGTCCGCTAGACAAGGACAGAATGGATATTTCAAAATTTGTTGTCTTGGCGGGATTGGAGGCGTTTGCAACTTGTGAACGTCCTTTCAAATTGTGTCGGCTAGACAAGGACAGAATGGATATTTCAAAATTTGTTGTCTTGGGGGCACTGGAGGGCGTTTGCAACTTGTGAACGTCCTTTCAAATGGCAGAATGGATATTTCAAAATTTGTTGTTTTGGCGGCATGCCCTTTGAAAGAGCGTTTGGATATCTTTTTATATAAAAATTCAAAACTTGTTAGTTGTTACATTTTTATAAATACAGTTAATTTCGTTATTTTTAAAAAAAAATCCGTTATTTAAATTTTTTTTTTGTTGTTCTTATAAATACCGATTAGATGATCTAGCAATCTCATGAAGGGATCTTTGGGTGATGGTCCTATGAGCTATCCATCAGACGGTGTAGGTTGATGGGCATGTATACTCATAGTGGGAATGAATGGTGATAAAAAAAAGAGAATAGACTTTAAAATCACTAGGCCAGCACCACATTTTGTATACGAGTGAGTTACAACCCTAGAGGCTAGAGCTACACCCATTTCTTACACCCGGTGGTGGGACCCACATGAAGATCATGTTGGGGTATTTTGATTTATCTGAATAAACTGTTTTTTTTTTTTTTTTTTTTTTTTTGAAATTTCTAACAGCTCCTTGATTGTAGAAGCCACTGTTTAAGAAACGGCAATTATAACAAAAATAACGGCCATTAATTATAACGGTAACGCCCTAACCCCCTTATATGTATTTCGAAACTAATGCCCACAACCGAAAAAGGGGCCTTAGTGTTATAACGGCTGTTTTAATAAAAATAACAGTTGTTATTTTTCCCATATCGAGGTTATTTTGAAAAAAAGTTATAAAATAATAATATTCTGACTTTTTTTTTTAACTCAGATGTGACTGATGTGATATGTTATAACAGACATAATGGTAACGTTAAGAATCTGTTATAACCTTATAACGGAACATTTAAAAACTTGGCTGAAACTTACAAAACAGCCTCTCTTCTTTTCAAGGCCCAGCCCAGTCCTAGCCCAGTTCTGAGCTGAAAGAACCGGTTCCATGTTGTAAGTTGTAACCTCTTTTCAAAAAGCCAACTCTGGCCTGTTTTAAGGGAGAATTTTTTTGAAGCAGCCGGATTTGAACCGGTGATCATGCGCCCAATCGTGGGCCACATACGCCCCTGGTTGTCTTTAGACTTTGATTTTAAAAAGTAACCATGGGTATATTGTATATGTGGCATGTGATCATTGGCGCATGATCGCTGCTTCAAAAATCCCACGGCTTAAAAAATTTCTCGCTTTAAAGACAACTTAAAGACGGACAGAAAGTAGGCGCCACACAGGCGATAACAAGTGGACCTGGGCTGGACTGACCTTGGCTGGTCCCATTGTTTGGGTTTTCAAGCAAACCTTTAAAATACGTTAAATAACTTGAAACAGGTTGATTCTATCTTCTTAATTAAGATTATTTTTTCCATATAATCAACCTGACATCTGTGTTTCTCATAAATAAGTTCTGACCCACTATTACTTATTACTTTAAAATATGTAGATTATCTTCGTAAATCAAACAAATAGGTTATTATTTATTTATTTTGGTTGACTTTTTTTTTTTGTAATCTATTTTGGTTGACTTTCTATAGTGCAATAAGCAGCTCCTTCCAGAAAGGAGTTCTCCAATACCCATATTCCCTAGTGGGGTGCTCTAAGAGGCCCGGATACCCACCATATTCCCCCCTCAAAAAGATTATAATCATCAATTTTTTATTTATTTGTTCTAGGCCTAGTTGCTTAGTTCGCGGATAATTCACAATTTGTATTCGATTTTTATTTTTTGAAACATGTAATACAGCCGAACCTTTCAATTGTAGGGAAAAATCCGTGAAATTTTTTGGTGAGCCGATTAATTCATGTATATAATTCACGAATTATTCCAAATTAGGCATAAAAAATTTAGAGGAAATTTGCAATTTTTTGCTTTATTTTTGTTTTTTTTGCCAAATTAATATACGAATTTTTGAGTGACAACCCCGACCTGAATTATTAACTTTTTCCATACTGTATATTTGCCGTATCCGAACATAGCAACTAGGTTCACATGGTTAGATGAACCATGGCCCCTAAATCCCACCAATCAAACAATGCGACCTTCCGCTGTAACTCATTGTTCACGAGAGTGCCCATCAACTGGAGGGGGTAAACACACATAAACCTTGATAATTAATGGTATACTGCTAGCATTTTCTTTTTAATTTTCAGGAGATTAGATTTTTGTCAAATAAAAGTCTTTTTTCTAGATAACAGTCGTAATACAACAGTTATGTTAATATCGAGGTTTAAATACGTCTATTATAACGGATATATAACATTTGGCATTATGTCCTTTATAACAGGCCTCCTCATGATAAAATACTCTGAGAATGCTCAAATTTCTATTGATCATCACACAGCAAACATGTGAAGAATAGAAAATTTTCTATACTTCATTTGCACTGTACAGAGTTTGTTAGTACAGAACCCCATTTCTCTCTAATACAAAATGTAATCCTGTTTCTGTTAGTAACATTGATTATCCTAAATGCAGAGGCCCAAGTGGCAGTTCCACAGCTATGACAACATGCTGAGGTGGCACGAAAAATTACAACTCATCTTTGGGTGTATGGAAGCATTCTTCATCCCAGTAGTAGGGGTACATCAATTTGGAAGCAGTGTGGGGCATGATCCAATCCTTGTATATGAACCTGAAAAAAGAACAGGTTGTGGGGTTTTATATCAGTACTGCAACAAATGGTTCTTCATTCACCAGACACTATAAGGCCATGTAACACTAGGAATTTTAAAATGCCACCCTCAAATGGGCATTGACCACCTGCTTGCAATAAGGGGGTCCAACACCCATCACTCTTGACAGACTTGTACAACGTGTTATGCGCAACCACAATCTAGCAGTAGTCTGTCAACTCTTCTCAGGGGGCAAAATATTTGACGATAATTTTGGCGTACCCACATGGAAGAAGAATCAATGGCTGATTTTTTGGTGAGGATTATCTCCTCACCATATAGATCACCCCCTATGCAAAATCCACGGAACAAAAGAAAAAATAAATGCTGGATGGCAGAAAAATGATCTCAGATTAGAGAAATCTGCATGTCATATGACGAAAAATGTTGGAAAAAAAAATAATCAGGTTCATATCCTATACATAAACTTTATGTGCCATGGATATTTACATATTATGTTTTGAACATGTAACACAGAGTAAATCTGATGAGTAGTATATTTATGGTAGATGCGGAACATGCAAGGTCATGTAAGTACAGAGATTACTAACACTTTGACTGGTGGACGAGATATTACAACTAGCACCTGCAAGTCTTCATTTTCATTTGTATTCCAGACCTGCAATAATTGAAATGAACAACCCATAAATATAAGACAGGGTAATCAAAAAGTACTCGAGATCCAGCAATAATCTAAAACACTTCAAACATATTTTAAGGAGATCTTGAAGCAAAATAGACTTGGACCTTCAATTTCTGGCCACCAATAATGATTTGTGAAAGCACAAAAATATCTTGTATATCCATTCAAAGTAAATTCCTCTAAGACAAAACTATAGTTGCACAGATGAAAACCATTTTCCAAGGTGTAAGAGAGGTTATGCACGTGGACAAAATTGTCAGGTACACATAAGCAGATTTACTGAGTCAGCATTTAGCTGTGAGGGAGATTGCTCGTGGAGATGATTCCACTGTCCCAATCATGATGGTTATCATTCAGCTTGTGCTGCTTTACCTGTGAGAGAGAGAGAGAGAGAGAGAGAGAAAGAGAGATGAGGAGGAGGAGGTGACTCAGAGACGTAGACACAGGGAAGATGAAGGACAAGCTCAATTCCCGGTTACCTTAATCTGATTTTGCTAAAGTTAGTCCAACCCTTTCCAAGGCATGCTCTGAAGTTCCCTTGATATTGATACAAGAGGACCTAGAGGAGGAGGAGGGGATAAGTCTATTCAAATTAGCCTAAGTTGGTTACTAATATGTTAGAATAAATCAATCGACTGAAGGCAATAATAGTAAAGAGACAACAATCCACAACACAAGTATTTATAGTGGTTCGGTGTATCAACACCTTCATCCACTCTCCAAATAGCTCTAGTGAGTTTAGCACATTTTTAATTCAATATCTAAGAAACCTTACAATATTGAATAGGGTAAAGGACCCGGTCTCGATCGCAATCGATATGGACGGAGTATGGTCGCAACCGAACTCCGGCTATATCAAGATTTCTCTTAAGCAGGAAATAAGTACAAATGGATAGTATTAATATGAGGAGCGTTTCTAAAGAGAAAGCTCCCAACAAACAAAGTTACCTGTCAACCAAGATTGAGTAGGAACGTAATTTCAATGTTGTTGAAGCTCAAGCAAAGTTGCTACTCAGAACCGCAGCTCAGACCAATCACCCGAATCGCTCTACAGCCAAAGAGCGTAGACCACCAAAGCCGATATTTCACAAAGGGTAGCAACCAAAAATCACCGAAGCAAACAAGGGAGCAAGAACAATTCTCTTGGAGATGAACTTTTTTTTTTTTTTGTTATCGGTAAAATGATCAATACTTAGAGATGAAGAGCTCAAGAGAAGGTTGAGTGAATTGGTGAGTATGAAGGGTAGGGGGGAGGGGTATCTATAGTTGAAGAGGGGGAAGGGCGCGCTCTTGATTCGAGGAAACCCAAAATTGGTCGACTGGTTTGAGACTCTGACCATGCGCCCCGTCCCTTAGACCTGGTCGACCGGGGGCTCATTTCCTTCGGGGTCACCCCGTCTCAAAGTCCGGTTGACCCTTCTGATGGTTTTGCCCAATTAGGGTTTCTGCAGATGGGAGTTTCTCATGATAGGCTGGGGGGGCTCCAAATATGTCAAAGTGAACCTCTGATGGTTTTTTCAAGTCTACGAACTCAAGTCCTCACTGCGCATCAGGGATCGGCTCATTACCAGTTTAGGAATCATCGAGTTCCGCTCTTTAAGTCCTCGCAATCGACTAAATAGAGATTACATAAATACCCATGGTTGTTCTGGAATTGACAACACAAGGAGTATACTTATCATGCTCTGTGTTTTTGGTGGGGAGGGTGACAACTTGTTACAAAACCTGTGGTATTAGGTGGCACCTTGCACAATCAAACGTCCTAGTAGGCATAATGAGCCCATCGCCTAATCCGTCCTTATCTGGGGACTCGGTCAGGGAAAGTTCCCCTGTAAAAAGTAGTTAAGACAAAGAGCAAGCGGGAAATGTGGTACAAACTCGCAGCATGAGCATCTGGTCTCCGCTTTTCCCACCAATCCTATGATCTTGTTACATCAGCCCTTCAGCGGGTCGCCATTGTGGTAAGGCTTACATATTGGTACCAAGTAGTAGGCTGTCCAATTTTAGTCATCTACACAATGTTTCAATCATTTTCTAATATTCTAGAGGTTTAGACAGTTTAGCTATTGATAAAAAGGACAAAGAGCTAAAACTATAATTTGATAAGAAAGGGGATAAGAGATCTTGCCTTAAACCCCTTGAACTACTGAAATAGCCAATTGGAGAACCGTTATCCAAAGCTGAAAAAGGAAGCGCTCGAGATACAAGTCTGGATCCAACTCCTCCATTTAATACCAAATTCCACCCTACCACGAAGGTATAATAACAGAAAGCTCCAACTGACATGGTCGTAAGCCATATCCATGTCAATTTTGCAAAGGATATTGGACTCTCCAGGCCTCGATCAAGAATCCAAACATTCACTGGTGATGTGAAAGCCATCCAAAATATGCTGCCTCTAACGAATGCCGCACTTTGGGAGGGAAAGATAACTGAATCCATAGATATTTTCATTCTTGAAAGCTAAGGTTTTGGAGATAATCTTGTTTATTCTGACAGCCAGGCTAATCGGTCTAAAATCTCCAAGGGAATCCGCTCCTTTCTTAGGGATAACGAAAATTAGAACTCAAATCTAGATATGCTTCATACTGGAATTCCTTAACAACCTTCATAAGGTCACCTCCTATAATACTCCAACAATGTTGAAAAAAGCTAGAGACAAACCATTAGGTCCAGGAGCCTTGTCTCCACTCAAGTCTCGAATGATTAATGAGATCTCCTCAAAAAGTCTCTCTAGGCAATCGCTAAGAGCAAGACTAATGATATCAAACTCTAGCCCATCAAGCAGAGGTCGGACATGACTTTTTCCAATCTTCATAACCTGAACAGTGAATTAAAGAGTTTTAGTAGTTTTGGAAGGTTGTAATTAGTGTTCTTTAAAGGCACGGCTCGAGGCGCTTGAGGTGTACAACATCGAGGCGAGGTGCCCATATTGTGCCTCGAGGCTTAAGCCTCAATTGGATTTTATGAGACTTAAGCATCATCCAATTGAGCCGTAAGCCTCAGGGCTTGAGGCTTGAGGCTTGAGGCTTGAGGTTGAGGTGTATCACACGTACCAAGTGGTTTTAACCATCTTCCTCTTATTTCATAAGTTATTTTTGAGCAGTATTATTAAAATCTTACGATTTACGATTTTGAATCTTAAGTATGAATAACTTTAGATAAAACATCACCTAACACGCATGATAAGATTTCATTTGTATACTTATAAGTTTAGAAAGTGTAAACTTGTTTAAGTTGACAATGAATTGAGATACATGGTTTTGATTTTTCTTATTGTGCAAAATATTTTATTTGTATAACCATGTGTAGAATAGTGTCTCTATAATGCACATTGGGATTGCCAAGTAAAATGTTTTGTCACTATTTGGGAATGTTTGTACAAATCCTTTTCATTATGTGATGGTTGTGGAGTAATTAGACATAATTCATATGTTTTTAAATCCATGTTGTGCCTGAAGCTTAAGCCTCAATTGGAGTTATGAGGCTTGAAGCATAGGCCACGACTACACACGTTAAAAAAGGTTGGCTGAACAGTAAGATATTAATACGATTTGAATCTTAAGTATGAATACCTTTAGATAAAACATCGCCTAACACATGACAAGATTGCATTTGTTTAACTATGAGTTTAGAAAGGTGTAAACTTGTTTGATTTGATGATGAATGGTTTTGATTTTTCTTATTGTGCAAAATATTTTATTTGTATAACTATGAGTTTAGAACAATGTCTCTATGGTGCACATTAGGATAGCCAAGTAAAATGTTTTTTGTGAACGTTTTTACAAATCCTTGTTATTATGTGATGGTTATTGAGTAGTCAGACATATTATGTAATTTTTTTTAAAATTATTTCATACTTTTTTAACTCATGAGGAAAAACCTTTTACGAATCTTATGACCCAACTATTTGAATCCTACTCCTTACAATTTTACAATCCGATTCAATTCTGACAACATTATTTGTCGGAATCTAAAATCAAACCTATTGCCATAGTTTTCTTATATAGACAAAATTTGTCATAGCTTTTCATTTTTAATCCGATTTCGATTCCGTCGCTTCCTACAGGTTGCTTACAAGTTGCAATAAAAAATCAAATACACGCGATTAAGAAAGAGTTTACTCCACTTTTGCAGTAAGAGCTTGAAAATTTCATTTTACTCTTTCTTTAACATATTTATTCAAAAACTTACAGTTGTGTAAAGTATGGAACTTTGGAAGTATTGAATATTAACTATTGAGTACAGTTGTATGGATGTATGATATAGAATTATGGGTTTGATTCCTTGAGGTAGCTACTTGCTTCTTAATTGATCCATGATTAGATTGGTATTTGGTTGTTCACTTGTTTTCTAACTTATTATCTTCTTTTTATGAATTGAGACTTAATTTATGAATGTGATTATTTTATTTGGCTTGGAATTGTCACCACTAATGTAAATCACTAAAAAGAAGAACTATCAAGTTTTTTTCATTTCAATGGTTGTTTCATTTAAAAAAAAAAAGTTATTATAATTTTATGGGATTTTAAAAGCATTTTTTTAAATAGTTGAGGCTTACGCCTCGCCTCATGAAGGGAAACCACCTCATATACACCCATGGTTCAAAATTTTGTTTCGGTTCGTTTCGTCTAGGCCAAGACATCTCGTTTTGGTAGTGTACCGATACAATACATTGGGGGATGTATTGTCTCGAGCCAAAAGCCAAATTTAAATACTGAAACCGGTTTAAAGCTTATTTTCATGATATATCTATCTTTTATAACAAATATAATTGCAAAAAAACAAGTTTATAACCTAATTATGCATTAAAAATGGTTTAATCTTATCAAGAAATATATTGTTTTTTCTGTTGTCTCGTTCCTTTCGTTTAGTCTTGGTCTCGTTCCGTTAGCTGACCGAGTCGAAATGATATTTTAAACCTTGTATACACCTCATGCTTTAAAAAAACTGGTTACTCCATATCCTAGTCGCTAGGTGAGTTATTACAACAAACTCTATTGACCTTTCAACCTTCTATTATCAATAGAATGGTATGGAAGTGGGTTGCATCGGTATTAGAGCTTCTTGCAGTAGGATTCTGGGAGTTACAAGCAACAATCATTGGCATACATAGCTATAAGGTGCAAGCTTTTTGCTAGGTTTCTCTCTCCAATAAGATTGCTACAAGCAACAATCTTTGGCATAGATAGCTCCAAATCTGAATGTGTGTTTCTGATGCCACTTGACAAAGGAGTCAATTGATCATATTCTTACTCCCTGCACCTATGTTATAAAAAACCAGAATTACTTCTTACTGTTGTTTAATATCGAGCAGGTTATTCCATAAACAACTAGCAACAATACTATATAGATGGTGTCTTCCTCATAACCAGATGGGATCCACCTCATTCAGTGTTTATATGTTGTTACAGTTTATTCAAGGTACATGCTAGTAGCATAGTAAAAGAATTTGAGGCTCGGTGATACTCTCTTGGAAAGGCTTAGATCCTGGCCTTCATTGCTCAAGTGTTCCAACGGTGCTAGAGTCAATGACTTGCAAAGAAATTGAAGGATGGTTTTTGTGACAGAATTGAATTGTTTAGGCCATTAGAGCATTGAAAGGCCCTACTGCAGGCTTTTACAAGTTGAGCTTTGGTGATAACTTGTTTGGTAACTGTTCAACAGGTCTAAGAGGTATTATGAAGGTCGCCGGTGGAAAGGTGAATTGGGGCATATAGATCGTGAGGGAAATAATGACCATAATGATGTTGAGGAGTATAATTTTTTGGGAATGTTGAATGGATTGAGGCTTTTCCAGCATGAGCTTTTGAGCCCTTTGATTGTGTACGGTGATTCTCTTAAAACAACCTATTGTGAGGGTGATGGTGATGATACAATCAAGTGGAAGCTTGTCACCTCTATGGTGGAGATAGGTGACCATACACTGCTTTTGGAGATCTCTCCTTCTATAATATCCATACCAATCATAAAAGCTGATGGGTTAATTTGCAAAATATGCTGTAGTAAAACAGGACTTTTTTACAGAGAAGTTTTTTTCTATCCCCTTCCTCAATGGGTTGGTTTTTAGGTTGCTTAAATGTTATGTCTCAATTGTAATAAATTTATGAAGAAATAACAATAAACACAGATAATGATGGTGATCAAAAGATAATAATGGACAAATCTCAGTTATCATGGAACAAATCGACAAATGGAACAAACAAGAGATCTTGCCATAAAAATCTTTACCTGATGGACATCATTCACAGGGATATGAAATGTGCTATTTGAAAAGATAGGATATTCTTGTGGCTTTCCTGGGGATTTCTCATGCGAGTTTGAGGCAAGAAAGAGTGTACCACTCCCCTTTAGGACAATAAACACCTCTTCACATGAGTGCCTGTGGATTGGTGTTCGTGATCCTGGAGAAAATGTTTGAAGCCACACCTCAACCTGATATGCAAATAAATAAACTTATTCTAAGAAAGAAAAAATTAGAAAAATACTATATAGATTCAAAACAGAATAATACTTGCACCAAACTGTCTGGGTTATAGCAAGAACATGGTCATATTAGGATATGGAATCATTTATTTCGCTTTCTACAATGAGGATCAAGGAACGTATAAAATGTAGTTAGTACCATAATGAGATTATATCTTGATAATGAGATGAGTGAGTTTTGATCTCGTAAAAGAACACACCACAATATTTTGTAAGTTAAAACCCTATTCCTAGATGCTTGTTCCTTTATCTAGAACTTCGATAAATAGTGCAAGTTCTTATAGACTTCCAAGGTCACACGAGGGCATGATAGTAACTTTGCTCTGGTCATAGGATTAGTCCAGTCATTCACCGATGGGAGCTGCCGTTGACACACCTTTAACTACTCTTAGTGCTGGTCAGACGTTGTACCCCATGTTTCCGGCTCAGGTCGCCGTTAGCCTTAATTATTATTATTATTATTTTTTTTTATAAGTTTAAGCTTTATTCTCCGTTAGCCTTAATTATCAAGTCGGCCAAATGTTCAATGACTGCATACTTTCTATGGATCCAAAGACAAGCCCAGAGCAGAGTTACTATCATACCCTTGCATCTAATGCCTCTCAGGTGAACATCACACTATCCCTATACAACATTCATACAGTCTTATATAATTAGACAAATCTACACAACAAAAAGAAAAGAAGAATCCTTGGTACTTGGTGCAATTAAAATTCATTACCCCTAATACGATTTTCGTTGAAAATATGAACCAATGATTACGATAAACAAGCAAAATTTACAAGGGCCTAGTGTATACCTCTTTCATCCCATGTAAAACCGAACCTGCAAGAGTAATATGCGATAATCCCCCTCTCCCATAGTTACTCTGTGGAAGCTCACTGATATTCCTTATTAATGGTATTCCTAGAAGACACACAATAACAGTCATATTCCTCTACCACATAACAATCAGTAAAGCTGATTAATGAAAGCATGGTATACTTACAGAAGTGCCTACATAAAGCATAATAAACATAGTTGATAACTGGGTTTTCATATTTTTCTTTTTATTTCCCTTGTTTTTTTTTGTTATGTTACTATTTCACAATATGAGAGGTAAAGATTAAATGAGTGTAGTAGAGATGAGGATGCTAAAATGGATGAGCAGAAAGACTACAGAGGAATCTAAGAAGTAGTCCCCTCAAGGGAGAAAATAAAAGAAAGTCGATTGAGAAAGTTTGGGCATGTACAACAAAGACCAATGACGGCACCAGTAAGAATGAGCGCTTCGATGCAGGTTGAAGGTTCTAAAAGGGCTAGATGAAAGACGAAAATAACGCGGACTGAAGTGTTACAAAAAGACGCGAAGATGCATGCCTTGACAGAAGATATAGCTCTAACCAGAATTGCATGGAGAATTAGGAATCATGTTGCCGACTCCAAATAGTTGGAACTTGGGATAAAGCATTATCAATGAAGATGATGATGAACTATATCTCAACATAAAAAAATAAAAAATAAAACAATATACCCATAAAAAATGATGAGAGAAAAAGAATAAAGCTGTCAAAATAATAAAAAACTTATAGATAGTTAGATACCAGCAATTACATTTTGTAAACAAATCAACAAAACCACCCAATCAATGAAACTCAACAGAAATACAAAACCCATGAAGTAGATCATCCAAAATCCTACTAATTTTACTGATTACAAGCATGAATTACCATAGCAAAGAAAAGCACAGAGTCTACCAATTAATTGTTCCTAACAACAATTCTACTGAAAAATATACACAGAACCCATTACCAGAAAATTGAAATTAAAGAGAATAATCAACTCAGATATTCCAGAAAAGATGAAAGCACACTTTTCTATCAATATTGACCAAAATATAGCATTTGTAGAAGAAAATTTCAAGTTTTCAGAGATACCCAGTAAATAAAAATGAGAACCCAAATAGAAAATGTTATAAAAAATGGTGTAAATCGAATGTAGAAACTGACCATTGGTTGAGCAGATAGAAGCCTCAGCTGCAACAAAGAAGAGGAGAGGAAGAAGAAAGAAGATTGGAGAAGGTTCCCTCATCATGTCGTTAGTTGTGAATGCTTTCACTCAGGCTCTTGATACTTGGTTTTAAGAAGGTAAACATCCAGTACACCGCAAGCTACCATATAAAATGGTTTTTGCAGCTTTCATCACCGCGTTTACTATAAGCAACGGTTAGTGATGAATTAAGAACTACAATGTGTAATGCTTACGTCATGCTGATCAAATCCGCATGATTAGTTAATACGGTAGCTTATGCTTGTACCAAATTGTTCCTCTTTAGGATAGGCAATAACTACAATATCAATAGAAGTGGCTGGCTTGCAGGGGTAGGTACCTAACATGCAAGGGCCCCACATCATAGATCTTCTATGTCAACCACAAGAGAGATCGTGATGAACAAAAAGAATAAAACAAAACTATAATTAACAGTGTGGAAAAAAGTCTATAGATGGAACGGTTGAAATGAAACAATCAAGTTAGCTTTTGACTTAAAAAAGATTTCTTTGATTAAATCATTTAAAGGAAACGATAGCAGCCTCCTGGACAAATCTCTGCAACAATTTGCAGACTTAAAAGTATGCAAACATTGTCGGTACGGTTGGATGTCCCTTGAAAAATGTGTTAATTCAATATGTTTAAAAAAGTATATTTTTTAAATTAAAAAAACACGTTTTTCAATGAGCATTCAACGGTGGATGCGATGTTTGCATACTTTTAAGTCTGCGTTGCAGACTAGATTTTGTCCCTCAGCCTCCTTACGAACGATACCGTACCAAATCCGTCCTCAGGTCCAGTACCATTAGATATTCTCTCAAATTCGTGTCCGTGATTTGTTTGGTTTGAACTTTGAATCAAGGTTTAACAGGGGCCATTATAATGGTATAACGGACGGGGGGGGGGGGGGGGGGGGGGGGGGGGGGGGGGGGGGGGGGGGGGGGTCGTTACCGGTTTCCCGTTATAATGACCGTTAAAAGGAATTGTAACGAACAGGGAAAATTTGGGAAAAATGGAAATAACGGAAAAATTCGAAAATCAAAAACTTCAATTTTTCAATAAAATTTATAACGGAAATAACGGTCTTTCATAAAATAACAGCTGTTATTAAAAAAAAAAAACAACAACTGCTATAATGAAGATATCGGTCACAATTTTCTGAACGTTAAAACGGTTCATAATGTAGCGGGAATGTCCGAATCCGTTATAACGGCCATTATTTTGTTATTACGACCATTTTTTAAACCATGATTTGAATCTCGATGACTGTTAGCAACTTGTAAAGCGGCAAAACTCCGCTCTTGAAAAAAGGGAATTTAAAATGATTTGGGTTCAAAAAAATCGCAGTTAAAAATCAGCCTGTAATTTTGGCCCGCGGCCGGGTTCAGGTCTGCCTTCGAAGCATGGCCTGGCCCTAAACCATCCCAGCCCAAAAATGGCCCGGCTTTTGATTATTATTATTTTCAAAAATTGACCAGGCCTAACCTAGGCTGAGGCCCGAATTGACCAGGCTTGGCTCAAGGCTTGCCCTCTACGGGTCTAGGTCCTGGAATTTGGCCTGGCCCAGTACTATAGACCAGGCCTAGCCCGTCGGGCCAAAATTACAAGCTAAGTTAAAAAGATGATAAAAAAGACGAGAACATCAAAATATCAATAAGTGAGGACTACAGGTTTAATACTTTTGTAGTCTAAAACTAGACATTTAAAAAAAACGTATACATACGTATATGTGCACACACCCATGATGTAATATAGACTGGATGATAAAATTAATATAATAAAACTCAAAATTATATAACGCTTCACTTAAGTCTAGTAATATAAGCAACACTCATAATTTTTAAAATATATTTTTAATTGAATTAATCTCAAGTCTGGTTGAGTTGGTCATCCATTGTCCAGCTGCGGCATTAAAGATTGACACGTGGACATGTATGGATTGGGCAACCGAGATGTCGACTGTTAAAAACATGTTCAAATGCTGTTGTCTACTGTTCTGGTTTGTCCTAATGATCAAGAAGGCAAATTTTTAAAATTTTTTTTTGGTCTATTAGTGATCTCTAGTTGAAGAATTTCTATTGGGTTTCTGTCAGATTTTCAATCTTTAAATGAATTTTTTGATTTTTTGATTTTTTTTTTTTTTTTTTGCAGTTTATGAAACCCTAACAAGATGAATTATATTAGGTTTTGCTTCTACAATTAACGAAAAAGAAGTGATATAGTTGACTCATGCTATTCTTACTAATATAATGACTAATGGATGTGGGGCCTACATTCAAATGAGTTAAGGGCTAATTTTTGGTGATGATTTTCTTTTCAACATGGATATCAACCTCGCAAAAAATCGGCCCATTCCAACATGTGTAGCCTTATGAAAAGTGGATTGCAAGTTGAAGAATTTTGGATCATCAATTTTCACAGTTAATTTAGGTCCATCTAGAATATTATAAAGCAAGAACTGGGGTTGGGGCACACCCACATGCCACACGCCCCTGTCTACTTTAAAGGCAAAACTTTGCCTTATTAAATACCTCATTATTTATTTTTTTGATAACACAGGTGTCCCCACACACATTGGTGATGGGACTAGTCCTACGGTTGTGCGCTTACCCAAGCCTTCCCATACATACAACACGGTTTACACAAGGGGGCGCTAATTACCTCATTATTTTGAAGCCAAAACCTGAGTTGGGGTATGCCCCTTCATACAGGCTTGGTTCAGGTTGTCCAGCATGTCGATGTATGATGAGGGACCAAAGTATAAGCCACGTTGCACACTCTTAGAGACCACTGACCGTATTGATGTTTGTCCCATCCCTAGGTTTACCTGTATACCAAATATCAGCCTGATTAGGGATTTCAAACCTTTGGATCTGAGTACCCCAAATAATGCTAAAAATCTATGGTTAAAAATCAACCCATGAAAATGACTCCAATCAAATCCTTAAAAAGCATTAATCAAGCTGATTTTTTGCATGTAGGTCAACCTAGGGATGGGCCAAACATCTATATGGTCAGTGATCTCTAAGTGTGTGTCACATGTAAGGTGCACGTGCATCGCATGTGGCCTTCCCTAATATTTGATAGGGTTAGAAGTTTTAAAAATTACTAAGTTTTGGTGAAAATGATGGAGTATTTCAGTATCCGAATCCATATCTGAAAAGTATTCGAATATCAAAAATTATATGATATTCGAATTTAAATATTTTCGATTATCCATACACAACCCTTGGATCTGATTGAACCTACTGATAAATGTGGATCCAACTAGTGTATTTTTTTGTGGGCTGGGCCAGTTTTGTGTCACAAGTCAGAATGGATCTTGTGATATGGATCCGAGTCGGATCCAGAACTAGGAAAGACTCTTCTCAACACCGATTTGTCCAGGGGTCGAGTTGTCATAAAAAGGTTAGACCAGCAGCAGACCATGATGGGCAAAAACCTGTGTTCAGCATTATGCCCGGACTAGTGATATGGGGCATCCGGTCGCTTACGGGAGTCCGAAGCGGAACGACTGGGTGGGTGCAAGGTTTGTGGCGAGACCCAGCCATAACGTACTTTGCGCGACACTTGAAGAATGACTCGAGGAAGTTGATTTAGGACATTGAACCGAGATCATGGAACAGGTACAGAAAGGGACAACTCAGAATTTATGGATAATGGCCTAGCAAATGTAAAATTAGGTTTGGATAGGATCTATCAGAAATTCAGAATCCAACCCAGATGTGACCCATTTCATGCCCCAATCTATCCAATTACCTAAAAAATCAACTATATCCATTGTCCTTTTCTTTTGAATTTACTGTAGCGACATAAGGTAGGGAGCAGGGACCATGTTGGCTACTACTGTTCTTAGCATTACTCTTGTAACGACATGTTTTCTGGAGGAGAAAAAAATTCACTGTCCCCCTCTTCGAATTTTGACACGTACCCCTTGTTAACTCTCCCTTAAACCAACTAAGGGCTTAACGTGGGTTGGGTTAAGGCCTTGGGGTTAGGGGAGTTGAAGTGCTGGTACACGTCGACATTTTGGGAGAAATCTAGTCTGCATACGTTTGCAGACTTAAAAGTATGCAAACATTGTATCTACCCTCGAATGCTTCTTGAAAAAATGTGTTTTTAATTTTTAAAATAATTATTTTTGAAATCATTGAAATAACACGTTTTTCAATGGACATCCCATAGTACTAACAATGTTCGCATATTTTTAAGTCTGCAAACATATGCAGACTAGATTTGACCGACATTTTGAGAGGGAGGGACTTCAAATTCTAAGTCCCCATGACGGAAATTTTTCCCTTTTCTGGACCTACACTCTATAACTCTTCTCAATAGTGGCAACGTTTTCCTTACACATGGCAGCTGATCAGTGGCAGAATCCGCCGAGGGGGGGGGGGTGGGGGTATACACATCACCACCTCAGCTTCTCCCTGGCAAGTTCCAGTTCAATATGGTCAGAACAAGGCCGAAAAACCTTTCCTCACCCATTTGATTGAATAATTACCTCAACCCATTATCATATATTGTGACATATCAATGGGAGGTCAAGGGTAACCGAAAGAATTAGTTTCAAGCTATTTTTTTGGTAACACTTCAGTAAATGGAACCTACTCTTTAGGTAGCCCTTACCCTCCCATCCACATGTCCTAACATGATAGGGGTTAGGGTATAGGCATGACATGAACATGATCACTGCTCACGTGGCCGACGTGGATGATCTGGAAGGTCGTCTATGATATGGACAGTCTGGATTGGCCACAGTGGGCCCTCTACCTGTAAGCTCTCTCATTCTGATTCTTAAGTTGTAATAATTCGTTGTTACCAATGAGATATTGTTTTAGTGCCATTTTAGAACACAAAAAAAAAAAGGCAAAATAGAAGAGTTCCAAGATGTCGGCTCAAGTCTCTTTTGGTCGACCCTTGCAAAAGGCTAATCACCCTTTATTCTTAGTTGCTTCATTGGGAAAAGCAAAACTTGTGAGAGCTTTTTTATAATTGGGGTGGGCAATAGGGAAAGCCTCTATATTCTCTCTTGTCCCTGCAACCCAAAAGGTTCCTCACTCAATGATCTTCTTGAGTCAGGATTGTGGAAAGTTGCTTATAAATTAATCCTACTTTAGGAAGACATAGGGTTTGGAGCAGAGGGGACATGATGGCCTCCCATGTTTGCATATCCATGCCAAACCAATATCAAGGACTCAAAAAACAAAAAAAGGGTGGGAATTAGGGGAATGAATCTCTTGAAACCTTCAAAGTGCTCTTTTGGGCCCACTTACCGACATTCACCGAGGTTTACGGATTCACCAACTCGTTCGAGTTCACTCAATTTTGATGGGTTATTAGTGACTTACCTTATACTAGGCTAAGTACAATATTACGTGACACGCGAGAGCTCGCACACACAGGCACGCACCAGGAATGATGCATGGGTGTGTGTCAGCACTGAGGCATATGATGGAGATCTCGACGAGTAACGAGCCGAGGTAGAATGATGTCGGAAGGGGATACGAAGCCAATGGGAGCGTACGCGTGGAATGATGTCGTGTAGGCATCGAAAGATGAACTCATAGGGTTGGTTGCACGAGGAATGATGTGGTATGGAGGGTCATGTTGGGTTACATGAGGAATATTTTGTGTGGGGGCCGGCAACAAGGGATTACAGGCACTAAGGACACTGAAACATGTATTGTTTGCTTAAAACCTTTCAAGAAGCTTAGGGCACACGAGGAATGATTTATGTGGGGGCTCAGAAGGGATTAAAAACAAGTGATCTCATAAAATACGTCACATTGGTGGAAGGGTGATCATGGCAAACACATGTATGTACATGTGTATGTGCACATGCATATGTGCATTCGAAAGCATGTACATGTATCACGAGCTTGCGACAAGCATGAGCACTATTGAGTGATGATATGTAGTGGGTAATGGGGCCGCGCAGTGGCATTTGGTGCGCTCGGTACAGTGCTTGTTCTTACTGGTTAGTGCTTAGGATGACAAATTGTTAGCCATATCCTACATGTGTGCAATTGTGCACGCGTGCGAGCCCGTATGGCGGCTAAAGCCAATTGTATCTCTATCAACAAGTGCAAATGTCGTGCAATTAGGGTCGCAGTGGGGGCGACATGTCAAGAACTAATTAGGGTTCGAGGCAAGCCGGGCCGGATATGTCGAGGAGTTAGGGTACATGGTGGATGATGTGTAACGTATGTATGTGAACAGTAGTTGTCGGAGCACTTAGAACTGATGAGTGGGACCAATCATAGGGTTGGGGGGTGAATGATGTGGGTGGGAGTAGGAAATGTGGTTGTGTGGGACCAGATTAAGGTTAGGGTTATGATAAGGTCAAAAGAATTAGGGTGGGGAATTTTGTTGGGGGATGTGTTTTAAAGGGTAAGATTTTTGTTGAATCTTTTGATGTAAAAGGAGATTAGTGGGGGAGGAGGGAAGACAATTGATGGGTTGATACTTTTAATTAAGATTTTGTTCTTGGGGTCTTTTTATTTTGATTTTGATTTGAAGTAGGTTGACCACTTACTTACTGGATAGAGATGTGTTTGTGTGTGATGTTGTTGTTGTGCTTGGTGGTTCGCGTGTGCATGCGGGCGCGTGCAGCTTCCGAGGGAGTGTGTGATTATGATGGGTTGCCAGCTACCATGATATCACATTCATGGTGCACATTCTGAATCATTTCCTTCCTGCCCTAAAAACAGCAAATTTGTTCTAACACATTTCACATCATTACCTTTCCTCCCCTCCAAAGTTTATAATTTTTTTATTCACTTTAGAAAAAAAAAATAATTTAATTTTCCCTATTTTTTAAAGAATTTGGCTAAAATGGGTTTTAGCTCAATTAATTAAATCAACAAATATTTGATTTAAATAAGGAAATTTTTTACATGCCCCCCCCCCCCCCCCCCCCCCCCCCCCCCCCCCCCCCCCCCCCCCTCCTCACAATTTGAAAAAGCTGACATACCCCCCTATGACTTGGTCTACTGTCATTTGACCAATATTGACTACAAAAATTTGTATTAAATGACAGATACGCCCTTGTCTTCACCTTTGGAACAAGGGTTTGGGCTAAAACCTAAACCCAAATTGAATGGCTATGGA
The DNA here is from genome assembly GCA_035048495.1 of Euptelea pleiosperma. NCBI lineage: Eukaryota > Viridiplantae > Streptophyta > Magnoliopsida > Ranunculales > Eupteleaceae > Euptelea > Euptelea pleiosperma. The sequence goes on from CM068546.1 coordinate 31,821,894, forward strand.
CTAGAGGTCAGCTGGCCATGAGACTCCAATGGGTTGGCCGCTCATCACCGGCGACCAATCCACCGGAGTCTCATGGCCGGCCGACCTCTACTCCGGCAACAATTTAAAACTCAAGGTTTTGGAAAAAAATAAATAAAACATATAATTATATTTCTAAAAATTTCATTAATAAAAATGAAAAACAAGAATAAGAGCAATTTTGATTTTAAGCTTTGGATACATGGATTTTGGAAAGATGGGTTCTCCCAATTTTAAAAAGAAATTGCATTCCCTCGTGAGTTTTATCTATTTTTATGATTTTTTATCTTCAATATTTGCTTAATTCATTAAAAAAAAAAAATCTCAAGTTTACCAGCAATTGTTTTTATTTTTATTTTAATCTCCTATTTTCATATTTGATTTGGGGTTTGGCCCAAACCCAAACCCAAACCCTTGTTCTAAGGTTGAAGACAAGGGCACTTTTGTCCATTAATACAAAATTTGGTAGTCAACTCGGGTCAACATTGGTCAAAATGACAATGGACCGAGTGATAGGGGGTATGTAAACTTTTTCAAATCATGAGGGGGGGGGGGGGGGGGGGGGGGGGGGGGTGGGGGGGGAGGGATAACATTGGGGGGTATGTCAAAAATTCCCTTTAAATAAATATTTAAGGCCCTATAGATAATTTCTTTTTTTTTTCTTTCTTGGGATGTGTTAGTAGGAATACACTCAATACTTAATAGGGTCATAAATTTTTATTTAAATCAAATACTTGTTGGTTTAATTAATTTTCTCCATTTTTTTAAGAATTTGATTTAAATGGGTATTGGCCAAATTAATTAAATCAATAAATATTTGATTTAAATAAAGATTTATGACCTTATTAAGTATTGAGTGTATTCCTACTAACACATCTCAGGAAAGAAAGAAAAAATTATCTGTAAGATCTCAAATATTTATTTAAATCAAATATTTGTTGATTTAATTAATTTTTCCTATTTTTAAAGAATTTGGCTTAAATGGGTATTGGTTCAATTAATTAAATCAAAAAATATTTGATTTAAATAAAGATTTATGGCTCTACAAGTAATTTTTCTTTTTTTTGTCCTTTTATGGGATGTGTTAGTAGGAATACACTCAATACAGTTTAAATGCATTGAGAAATGGATTCCATCATTGTCTAAGTCACAAAGAGAAAATCTTTTACACCTAACATTGATATTATGGGATGATCACAACCATCAAATCTTAACTGGATTGATGATAACTGTCGGATATTTGTTTAGCAAGGCCTATCAAATTGTAGGTCCCACTATATGCAACTTGTACAACCATGCCAATTATAGAGAGTATTTATGAAACAAGTCAATGACGGTCAAAACAAGTCAAGGGGGCAAGACCAAAAGAATAAAAAATTCAGGAGGTTTCACTAATATAGAAGATTCATCATGGGTATTAAAAAGAAAATCTCACCATCGTTCAAAAGTTAATTTTTACTTGTAAAGGGTAAATTGAGAAATAGAAGAGAAATGATGCAAATGCCACCTAGTAGGAAAACAACAAAACCAAGATAAATGATGGCCCTGGCTTGCTGTTCACGTACGGAAGCACCTAATTCAAGGATATATTCATAATTTCTGCCATGCTTGATATAATTTTATTTTTTTGAAATATAGCTTGCTAATATTTTAAAATTATATTAGCTCCATCGTTTAAATAACGGTCGTTGTAACAGACTTGGACCTCCTCCGTTACATTATGTACCGTTTTAACACTCAGAAAATAATGTCCGTTATTTTTCCATTATAATGAAAATAATTGTTAACATAATACCCATTATTTCTATTATTTTCCGTTATAAAGTTTATTGAAAATTTCAACAAATTTTGAATTTTGGCGCCATTTTTTCCGTTATTTTTCTTTTCTCTGTTTTGCCCCTGTGCTTTATAATGGAAAAATATGGTAACACCCCTAGTCCGTTGTACCGTTATATCGACCCCTTTTAAACCTTGATTTGTTCTCTAATAAAAAGAGAATTAAAAAAAAAAAAATCTTCTTTTAGCAAGTCTAGCTATTATTGGCATAAATATAGTACACAAATGAACAAAATGTTTGCATAACATCCTATTGATTGAAGCCGGCTATTTCGATCAACCATGAGGCGGGTTCCAACATTTTCAATAATATAGTCCCTATGTTTGCTAGCATCAAGAGGTTCAAGAATAGTTATGTAACATTTTTACACTACAGGCATCTCACATTATCATTATTATTGTTGTTATTATTATTATTATTATTATTAGAACTATGACTCTAAATACTAATTACTACTACTTAGCCTTTATTTTAATTACAAGGCACGTTTGTATCGAAGTTGGGTCGACGTCCCACCTTGCTCATAAGCGCTCTCAAATGAACCATTGCTCCATTTCAAATTCCTCAAAACAAAAAACCCATTAATTAATAAATTAAAACAAATAAATTTTATTATTATTATTATTATTATTATACCCATAGTTAGCAATTCAGAGTGTGGCAAATATACGGAATGAGAAAACGGTCGAGTATAATTTAGGTTTGTCATTAAAAAATGCGTTCCAAAATTAGGAAAAAAAAATTATAAATAAAAGAAAACAAAAAAAAAAACAAAATATTAACAACTTTGTGTCTTATAAAATGATTTTTCATGCTCAAAACTGAATAATCCGAGAATAATTCAGAAAAGTTCGTGAATTATCCGTTAATTAGGATGATCTTAGGGTCATTTTTTTTTTTTAAAATAACTCGTTGAGAATATACTAACTATGATTCCACCATTATCCAAGCTTACAAATCAATAAAACTCTACATGGAGAAAAATCAAAAAAAAAAAAAAAAAAAAAAAAAACCCCACTAATGGTTAATATCCAAATATATTAAATAAAAGAAAAATGTGACTTCCACTACTAGAATGCGCGTGGGCTTAATATCCTTTCTCCGTTCCTGTCTCATGGAGATCTCACAAAAATAATCATCTCACTCATTATGCTTGCAATCATTATTCTTGGTTGCCCATACGCGCATGCCCTCTTCCTCTCTCTCTCTCCCTATAAATCCCTTCCACCCCCACTCTCACTCTCAATTCCTAAACCAAAACATCTCTCTTTCTCTCTATATCCATTCTATCTACTCTATGGCTCTATCAGGTTTTGAAGGCTTTGAAAAACGCCTAGAACTCCATTTTTCCGGCGACGACCCGATGACCCATCTCGGGCTCCGGCGGCTCGACTTCGAATCACTAGAGAAAGTGCTTGATGCTGTCCAATGTACCGTCGTATCGGCTGTCGGGAACCGATATTTCGACGCGTACGTGTTATCGGAATCAAGCCTATTTGTGTACCCTACAAAGATCATCATCAAGACTTGTGGGACTACCCAGCTCCTAAAATCTGTCCCTCTATTGATAGCCCATGCTCATGGTATGGGCCTTAGTGTGTGTGGGTGTAGGTATAGTAGAGGTAGCTTCATATTCCCTAAAGCCCAACCTTTCCCCCATACTTGTTTTAGAGAAGAAATTATGTATTTGGAGGATAATTTGCCTACCAATCTTTGTTATAGAAAAGCTTGTGTTATGCCTTCTAAGAAATCTTCACACTCATGGCATGTCTATATGGCTAGTGATGAACATTATATGGTGGTGCAACAAGTTCGTGATGTGTTCACAATAGAGGTATGCATGACCGAGCTCGATCAAGTACTCGCTCGTAACTTCTTCCGACAACCCGGCGATGTTACATCCGGTGATGTAGCCGGAAAGGCGATGACGACGTTGACCGGTATTGGTAATATCAATCCAGCTGCACTTGTATGTGATTTCGCATTCGACACGTGTGGGTACTCGATGAATGGGATCGATGGGGTTCATTATTCAACGATACATGTGACACCGGAAGACGGGTATAGCTACGCAAGTTTCGAGTGTGCGGGGTCCACATATGATTATGACAATATCGGAGAAGTCTTGAAGAAGGTTGTACAAGTATTCCGACCGGCGACGATGTCGGTATCAATAACAAGTGGAAGTCAAGACGTGTCGACACGTGTTAGGGACGCTGTTGAGCTACTTGGTTTGAATTGTCGTAGTTGTACGATCGACGAATTCCCGGCCGCCGGAAGTGTAGTGTTCCAAATGTTTACGTGTCGCCGGAAGTAGCCGGAAAAAAAGGTGGGTGTTTGGTAGACATATAAGGAACATAGTGGGGTTAGAATTGAAATTTTTTTGGGGGGGTGATCATGGATAATGTGCCATGTATGGATGATGGATGATGGATGATGATGTGGAATTGGGGCATTATGGGGTTGAGTGAAAAAGATGTAAATGGGGGGAGGAGGGGGGATGATGTGGAGGTTTCAATGGGTGGGATCATCATGATAATGCACCCCACTTAGGTGTGTCACGCCTAAGATTTTGAGGATTTGTATTGGGGGGAAGTGACGCTGTTGAGAGGGTTTTTGATTACTCCCTCCCTTATCTCTAATTTAAAAAAGGGAACAGAAACACGTTTTTTTTTTAATCTCTCTTATTTTGTCGTTTCTAGGGTCCTGTTCTCTCTCTTTTGTCTCTTTCTTTTCAGAAATTTTTTGATCCTGCAACCTACAGTTAAGTGCCACATATCCTACCCATTAACTGTAGTAGGGCCACCTTAACCCAGGACAGGTGGTGCTTAACTATACGTTGCAGGATCACTGGATCATAAAGTTGCAGATTAAAAATTCTCTTTTCTTTTTGGAAAGGGGTGTCAATGGGTACCCCGATCAACCGATATGAACCGGTCCCGGTTATCTCAGTTCCGAGACTAGTTATTTCAGAACCGGATTAAAAAAGACTCAAAACCGAAATATGTAATTGGTTTCGATTCTTAGCTACTAGTACCTGGACCGAACTGAACCGAAACCGAAGCTGATAGGATTCCGAACTGTCATATACAGTATTCCTAAATATGGAAAGTTTGTTCTAAATTTTAAGTATGAAAATCAATTATTTATTTATTTATTTGTCTAACACTCGAATACCCGATGTCCAATTGGAGAACTGAATCATGGGTATATTGGAGCCCGACCCACTTTGGCTAAGCCCAGCAGGCAGAAGACATCTATCCAGGGACATTGCGTGCCTAGGATTAGGGCTGTCAATGGATCGGGTTTGGATTCGATCAGAGGCCATTCAGAACCAATCCAATAACACATATGATAGGTTCAGATCCGACAAGATTTTGATTAACAGGATTTAGACCCGATACTAATAACACTTCTTCCCAGACCCGATCCGGTCCGATCTGAAATCCAAAGTACAGTAAAGCATTGTTTAAAACAACGCTGTTTTTAACTCCCCAAGCCCGTTACGTTAGGAACCATTTTGGCGCTTGTTATTTTTCTGAAGAAATTTGTGGAAAAAAACAGCTGTTATTTCCTTTATTTTCGTTTTTGAAAATTTAAAATTTTGAATTTCAGCGCCATTTTTCTGTTATTTCTGTTAAATTATATATATTTTCATTTTTTCTAATGTCCGTTACAATTCGTTTTAACGGTAACGCCCCCAGTCCGTTGCACAGTTAAAACGGCCTCTTTTAAACCTTGCTGTAAAGTTTGATGAAAGGTGGCAAATAAAATAATAAAGAAAAGAGAAAGAAAATATACATTATCTGATCACAAAAAGGTATATAAACGTATATCAGTTCGGCGCAGACCCCTAATGGATCGGATCAGAGTGGCTCCAGAACCAATCCGATGTCAAAGGTCCAGACCCAAATTTGAATTCCAAATTTTCAATAAAATTTATAACGGAACCAATTCGAGGGCTTGATGAAGACCTTAGTCCTTTATAAGGGGAAAAAATATCTATATAATAAAACAGGACGGTTGTCACCCCCTCTTATCCGGCTTCATAAAGGATGGCCGAGATCTTATAACACGAAATGGATGGTGGATCTCAGCCACTCACACCCAATTTTGACAAACTCTTTGTCGATAGTGCCGTGGGCACGGGTCACCTACTATTTACCTACATATAAGTAATGAAATGGGTTGGATTTACATATAGCCCAAGGGTCAGGCTCAGGAGCCCAACTTTTTATGCCTCGAGAGGGGTGTTACCGTTAAAACGGATTGAAATGGCCAAGGACAAAAATGAAAAAAAGTTTTTAATGGATTTTAACGAAAAAAAGTGGTGCTGAAATTTAAATTTTAAAATTTTTAAAAAAAATAGAATTTAACGGAAATTTAAGGTTTTCTTATACGGCTTCAATAATGAGTGGTTGAGATCCACTATGCTTCATATCGATGGCTGAGATTTCCCACCCGATTTTGACAAACACTTTGTCGGAAAGTGCCGCGAGCACGGGCCACCCACGCATATATCAAGATAACTCAGTTGTATTCTCTTATCTTATCCATCTAAGTGGATAGTTAGATAAAGAGTGGTTGAGATCGAATCCATCGATCTAATGTGGACGGTTAGATTTTAGCCACACAATCCACCTCATTTGACCTCAATTTATTCAAAATTTAAATTTCAACACCGTTATTTTTTGTTATTTCTGTTATTTTTCCATTTCTCCCTCTGTGCGTTACAATCCATTATAACGGCCGTTATAATGGAAAAAACGGTAACGTCCCAGTCCGTTATACCGTTTGAGTGCCAAAGGCACCCAATTTTTGCAAACGCTTTTGTCAGAGAGTACTGTGGGCATGGGCCATTTACTATTCTATATAACAAAACACATTGGTTGTCTCCCTACTTATACCTCCTCTAATCCTCCCCCAAATGGACGGTAGATCTCCGACTCTCACCTGATTTTGGCAAATTCTTTGTTGATGAGTGCCGATGGCATGGGGCACCCACTAGTCTATATAACAAAATAGGGAAGTTGTCTTAACTCTTATCATATCCCGCTTCATAAGATAAAGAGTGGTTGAGATCTAATCCATCCATCTAATGTGGACGGTTAGATTTCAGCCACCCAATTCCCTCATTTATCCATCTCAGACTATGGTTTTCGTGGAAATCTGAAACTTCACTGTACTGGCAAGGATTTGGTGTACGTCCACCAAATATGTACCAACAATAAAGGGGGTCAATGGGCCCAAAAGCATGGTAGAAGGCGACATTGGGATGATACTATAGCATAGATTTGCAAACGCCTTTTTTCGCAGAGTGCCGTGGGTACGAGCCATTTACTAGTCTATATAACAAAATACAGTGGTTGTCTCCCCACTTATACCCCCTCTTATAGATTTCAACAAAGAAGGGCCGAGATCTTATCTCCCAGATGGATGATGGATCTCAGCCACTCACAGCTGGTTTTAGCAAATGCTTTGTCAGAGAGTGCTGAGGGCACGGGCCACCCACTAGTATATAACAAAACAGCTCAGTTGTCTTCTACTATTAATGGCTGAGATTAACTCCCTCTTGATTTTGGCAAACGCTTTGTCGAGGAGTACCGTGGGCACAGGCCGCCCACTAGTCTATTACAACTTAGGCTGTTGATCTTACCAATTAGTAGGACTTATTTCTTACATCTTATAATTGAATTTTCATTCTGATGGGTAAGGTTAGCTCGTGTGTGAAGGTAGAAGCCTTGTTACAAGGTAACATATGGACTCGAAAAGCCATATAAAAATATTGATACTAAACAAATTGTACATCATCATTATCAAACCCTTATCACATTGATATGGGGGTTGGTTGCATGAATCTTATTCCTTTATCCATTTCTTTTATTAGGGCAAGTGTCTTCAAATCTGCTCTCAAATGTCTTTATCAACGAAGATTCTTGTTTTAGGGTTTTAATGATTATGTTCCCCTACGAGAGACTGAGTTGCCACCCTAGATATGGTTGCTAAATAGACGGCTCTTGCACATATGACTTCAATTACTGTAATGACACCTATGATCTATTTTACATAATTTGATTTGATTCATCGAGGGATGGTTAGATCATCTTCCATCCTGCCGACAATTTCGTTGATATTATCTTTCCAAATTCAATGAAACAGAGATGTATCCTTTGGAAAGGAAAAAAATACGATTAGAACCAATTAAAAAATGTCAAAAAAGATGTGCGATAAAGAGCCCTTTTTATGAGTAGTTATGCCTTTTAAAGAGTTCTATCGCACTCTGGTTGAGACTTGAACGACTTTTCGTCTTTGGCCGAGCCTTGGTTGACAACAACTCGTGAACTAGCTGCACCATCAAAAGAAAGATCCAATAAATAAATTGTGAAATTTAGGTCTGATTATGTATTATTACTCCATAATACATGCAAACAATCAGCTTGATTAGTGATTTCTAAGCATTCCATTGGTGTCGTTTTCATGGGTTGATTTTTAACCAGTGGAATTTGAACATCATTATTTAGCACACAATTCGAGGTACATTTTTTACAAACAAAACACAATCACCATGCACGTCTATAGACCTTGGACCATGTGATGAGTAAGTACAAGAACTTTTAATCAATTTTTTTTCAATAATTGAATTTTGACACCAAGTAATTGGTGTGCCACATGGCATACTCTTGGGTATGGACCAAACATCTATACGGTAATAGCGTCTAATAGTATGCCATGTGGCTCACACTATAGTCCATCATCTCAGTCATCAAACATTTCCTCTAAAGGAGTTTATTTAATGTGTTTAAGTGAGTTGAAATGTAAAAGTAGTTTGAATGACCAAAAAGCCCTTATAAGTAAAAAAATTAAAGAAGCAAATCGGGGCTACATCTTGGCAGGGCTACACACCAAAAATCAGCTTGATTGGTATTTTTATCTGTTGGATTTGAGCACCTTTTCATGATGGGCTTCATTAACAGACCAATGGGTTGGTCCAAGTCCATGATGAAGAAGTACAGAAATTCAATGGCTAGAAAATCATCAATAATACTATTTTTTTCTGTGTAGGTCCACCAAGTTGTGGATCAAACATTCAAGTCAGAATAAAAAATCCACGTGGCAATGTGAGAGACTTCTGTATCAAAATCTTGATACAGAAGTCTCTATGATAGATTTTCCCTCATTCCACGTTTCATAGTTTTATTGGTGTAGAACGCTTTCAATGTCCAACAACGGTTGACAACCCAACCCCTATCTTCGTCGGTTTTCCCTCCTCCCAAATCCCCCTCGAGTACACTCTCAAGTCTTAACTCCCCCCTCTCCACAACAAAAACACCCTAGTCGCCGTCCATCGTCCACCGTCGTCTGTGACTAAGCCGTCAAGCTTCATCCCTGCCCAACGGTTTGTCCCTCTCTCTCTTCTCACCTAGGGTTTAGGGTTTCTTTATATGAGATGACAGTAAGTTATAATTTCAATGAGATTAAAACACAGCTTTAATCTAGCTTGGAAGTTGGAACCTGTGGGCGAAATCTAGATTTTAACTGGATTGCTGAAAAACCCTAATTTCAATGTTTACTATCTTATGTACTACTATGGTATTCAGTATTCTAGTTTTTTCATTGACTTGTTTTGTTTATATTACTTGATACCTAAGGGCGTGTTTGATTACACAGAAAATTTTCCCGAGAAAATACATCTGGGAAATGTCTTAAATGCCTTAAATGGCTGATTGATTGCAACTGAGAACACATATTTCAATCATGTGAGAAAATAAAGGCGTATTTTCAGGTGGAAATGAATTCTCACATATCTGAATGGGAAATGAATTCCGGGCTTAGTAGGGAAAATTATCCAGATTTAAATGGCTTGGTAGGGAAAATTATACAGATTTAAATTGGCTATTTAACAAGTTAGTCAGGAGTTTTTTTTTAATTAATCTATAGAATAGATTTCTTCTATCGAAGAAGAACCCAGGGATAATCTTACACATACATTTATATTCGAATTTTTGAATGTTGCAATCCGAATTACACTTAACTTTTCTTCTTCTGCATTTTTTTGCCAATCTCCGGTTTTTTGGTTGTTTTTTTTTTATGGAATTTTGATGTCGAATCGGAATTATACTCAGACTTTTTCCGTACTATATTTTTGCCATAATTACTAACTGTGGCTGTGAAACAGGCGAAAATGCTTCTCTTCCCATTAGCAGCAAAGCAGATATAAACAACGAAGGACGAACAAAAAGGTACTCAAACTGCTCAAAAAACCCTAATTTTGGATCTTCAAGAAATTAGGGTTTATTTCTCTTTGTTGTTTTTTTTATTTTTCTACAATTATTCGCTAAAAGTAAAAAAAAAAAAAACTGAAAACTTGGTTTGTGATCTCCGAGCTATGTTGCATTGATACTTATAAAATAAAAAAAAGCTATGTTGCATTGATATGGATACGGGTGTCAAAGTGGGTGCGGGATGTCCGATTCGACTAACCTTGAAAAATAGGATTTGTGGACTCGGCAATATACTTTAAATAATGTTGTTTTTTATATAATAATGAGGATATAGTGTTTAATGTGATAGAATATCTTATGATTTGTATAATATATTAATAGACAAGAGACTACATGTATGTACGATCAAGGTTTAAAAAAGCTAGTTCGGGTACTGAGGCTGTTGCCTCCAAAAGGCGAGGTGTAGCCTTGAGGCGGTGCTGAGGCGTAAGCCTCATTTTCGAATAAAAAATTGCTTAAAAAATTCTAAAAAATATAAGCAATTTAAAAAAAAAAATTAGAAACAACATACCATGTGAAAAAAATAACTTAAATAAGCATAGAACTTACTAAGACTATAACTTTTACCTTTGGAGTGACACTATTGGGCACTTGGGCTGAAGCCTGATGTTGATATCAAATCTTAAAAAACATAAATCACATAACTAAATTATCATATCAAAATAGTTAATAATGTAAGTTCACTAACGAAGTATTAATATAACAAAGTAACTAACTAGATGGAGCTAGTAAAATAGTAGAGCAAGGCCGTAATGCTTTGATTTCTTGCTTGAGTTTAGTGAGGTTCCTCACAAGAAAACCGTAGGAAGTGACGGAATCAAAATCTGATGAGATTTGAGCTCTCTATGAGAATTTCTTTCAAGTGGGCAAAATTAAGGATGAAAGCTCAGATTTAGGGTTTCACAAAATAAAAGGTTTTAGAAAATAAAATTACGACCTTTCAGGTTGTTTTTATCATAAAAGATTATTAGAGAGGGTATTTTGGAAAAATGAGTGAATTTTTTTTTTAAAAAAATGAAAAATAAGGGTTTATGGTTTTGGGTTTTAACATGTAAAAGCGAGGCTATAGCCTCATGTGAGCCTCGAGGCTATAGCCTCAATGGACTAAGGCTTAAGCCTTAGAAATGACCATTGAGGCTATATCCTCAATGCTGTTTCTTGGATCCTCAAGGCGTAGCCTCAAAAAGGCTCTTTAAACCAAGGTTTAAAGGGGACTGTTATAACGGTATAACGGAATGGGGCGTTACCGTTTTTTCCATTATAACGAAAAAAACGCTCAGGGGCAATAACGGAAAAAATGGCGCTGAAAAATTTGAATTTCAAAATTTCAAAATAGAAAATAACGGAATATAATGGAAAAATAAAGGAAAAAAACGAAAATAATGGCCTTTTTTTTTCACAAAATTTTCCAGAAAAAAACAGTCGTTATTTTCGTTATAACAGAAAAATAACGGAAAATAACGGCCGTTATTTTCGTTATAACGGCCGTTTTTTAAACCTTGCTTTAAACCATGTATACGATGTACCATTATATTTGGTGTCTAGAAAACTTCAATTGTAAAAGGTATAACTCAAAACCTATGACAAATGTTAATTACTAACTTGCAAGTAAGGAAAGAAAAAACAAATTTTGAAAGTATCACATCAGAAACTATATCATGTCGAAGTATGACTCGGGTACTTAGCCCGTTTAGAAGAGTTAAGGCAACATAGTCTGAGAAATTAGGTTGTTGTTGTTTCTTTGCAACTCATGAACTAGGGTAGAGGAAAAGTTGGAAACCGAGACTTTCAGATTCAAGAAATAAGGGCTTTTTATTTTCATTGCCATTTTTCAGCAATTCAGTTGAACAAAGTAATGTTGTTGCTGAAGATCTGTTATTTACTGGTTAGGATTGAAAACTGGGACTTTTTAATGCTGTTTTCAGCAATTCCATTGCAACTGCAGATACCATATGGACATACCTGAAAATTCAAATTTTTAAATATAATTTTTTTTATTAAGTTCTAGGGTTTACAATTCATCAATTCCCTAATTCAAATTTTCATTTCTCTAATTTTGGGTTTTTCAAGTGATTGGGCTCATTTGTTAAATGGTGCACTCATCAAAGTGAAAAGATAAACTAACCTTTGTCAAATGCAATATGATTACTGTTCCTTCAATGTGATATTCTTTAATAAGGGCAACTTTGCCCTTAGAATTAGAGCGTGTCCCTATTGAAACTTCCCTTTTTGAAACTCTTGGACTGCCACACATTGGTTTAATCTAGTTTGTTTACAAAACAGCTTTGATTCTGAAGTGCAATAGTTCTGATTCCATGCTCTACTTATGCAGATCCCTTGATATTACAAACCCTAAAAAACATGAAAGCTCTTGGTCATACTGGCATTACAAAACCCAGTTTGTTGCTCTCGCACACGGGGTTATCTGTTCTTACCTTCCGTATCCCCCAATTGAATCCTCCATTGACTCCTCGAATCCTGAGCCTAGGAAAGAAGAAAAATGGATCAATAACCAGAATTCAGTATTCGATTGCCGAGAGAACATTTGCTTCTAGTTCTGTGGATTCATCTTTGTCAAAGTCACCTACTACTCATTTGAGTCGGAAACAGGGAGGCTCTCCTTCCCTTTACAGTAGGCCTAGCTTACTAGAAATGAAGAACGAGAGGATTGCTAACCGTGCCCGGGTTTACGAGTTTTTGAGGGGTCTTGGTATTGTTCCTGATGAGCTCGATGGGTTGGAGCTTCCTGTCACGGTCGAGGTTATGAGGGAACGTGTGGACTTCCTTCATAAACTTGGCCTCACAATCGAGGACATTAACAACTACCCACTTGTCCTCGGCTGCAGTGTGAAGAAGAACATGATCCCTGTGCTTGATTATCTTGGGAAATTGGGTGTCCGCAAATCTACTTTTACGGACTTCTTGCGGAGATACCCTCAAGTCCTTCACGCTAGCGTTGTAGTAGACCTCGCTCCCGTCGTGAAGTATCTCCAAGGGATGGATATCAAGCCAAATGTTGTCCCTCGGGTTCTTGAGAGGTATCCAGAGGTTCTGGGGTTCAAGCTTGAGGGGACCATGAGCACGTCTGTGGCCTATTTGGTTGGAATTGGTGTGGCAAGAAGAGAGATCGGAGGGGTTCTAACAAGATACCCTGAGATATTGGGGATGCGAGTCGGGAGGGTGATCAAGCCTTTTGTGGAGTATCTTGAAAGCCTAGGGATTCCGAGACTAGCTGTGGCGAGGTTGATTGAGAAGCGGCCCCACATCCTTGGATTTTGGTTGGGAGATCGAGTGAAACCAAATGTGGAAGCCCTTTTGGAATTTGATGTGAGAAAAGAGTCACTTGCTTCCGTGGTAGCACAGTATCCTGAGATTTTAGGAATTGAGCTGAAGCCAAAGCTTCTCTCCCAACGAAGCTTGCTCAACTCAAGCATTGATGTGGATCCTAAGGATTTTGGCAGAGTGGTTGAGAAGATGCCACAGATTGTTAGCCTCAACCAGTCTCCTTTATTGAAGCATGTTGATTTCCTAAAGGATTGTGGTTTCTCCTTACCACAAGTGAGAAAGATGGTTGTGGGGTGTCCCCAATTACTCGCTTTGAATGTTGACATTATGAAGCTTAGCTTTGATTACTTCCAAACAGAGATGGGTATGGATTTGGATGATTTGGTTGCCTTCCCAGCTTTCTTTACTTATGGTCTGGAGTCAACAATAAGGCCTAGACATCGGGCAGTCGTCAAGAAGGGCTTGAAATGTTCTCTTGGCTGGCTTCTTAATTGCTCTGATGAGAAGTTTGAGGAACGGATGAACTATGACACTATCAACATGGAGGAAATGGAAATGGAGCCATCATTCAACATGAGTACACTGTTGGAACCAAGGGGAGATGAATCATCTTCTGAAGATGAGGAGGACAGCGATGATGAATATGCATAAACTAATGTTGAAGCTAGGCTTTAAGTGATCAATTGTTGTTGAGGATCTCAGCTTTTTCAGATTCGATCTTCTGTTGAGAATAGGCATCTTCGGAAGATGGGGAGTGCAGCGATAATGAATATTTATAGAGCAATGTTGATGCTAGGCTTGAAGAGATCAACTGTTGTTGAAGATCTCAGCCTTTTCAGATTCAATCTTCTTGTAGTGGAAAGGTCGAAAGTGTAGTACTTGAAAAAGAAATTCAACTTATAAAGGCAAAGCACTTGAAACATTCATTCTCTTGTAAATTCTCATTTTATGGATGATAATGCAGCAGTGACAGTATTTCAGATCTAGTTTTGCAGAGTACAAGTGATCTCATTGCCAGTGCATGACCTTCACTAGGCATACCTACACAGCCTGGTCGATCAGTGTGATAGGTAATCCTCGTTGAGACCTCTCAAATGGTGGGTCATGCTCCTGCCTACAGCATGTGAGTCAAATCAAAGTTTAAATAAGTTAATCAAGTATTATTTTTGTTTTTATTAATTTCCTTTTTGTTTTTCATGTATTATTTTTGCCATGGCACTTGGGAAAAAAAATTTAAATATATGAAAAAATAAATTATCGTCATAAGCTTTTCAGTTAAGACAAGTTTCTTGAAACCTCTCAATACCTCAATCAATGGGCTTTTTGGCCTTCCTTTCGTCTTTTTTTAGTCCATTCGACTTGCACATCTCTTATCATTGGTGTTGTCATTGGTCTTTGTTGTATACTAGTTGGTGGCCCATGCCCACGGCACTCCTTGACAAAGCATTTCTCAAAATTGGGTGTGAGTGGCTGAGATCTACCGTCCAGTTGGGGGATAAGATCTTGGCCCTTCTTTGTTGATACCGGATAAGATTAGATAAAAGATTAGACAACCTTATTTTGTTATATAGACTATTGGGTGGCCTGTGCCCTCGGCACTCTCTGACAAAGCATTTGTCAAAATCGGGTGTGAGAGGCTGAGATCCACCGTCATTTGGGGGAAAAGATCTCAGCCCTTCTTTGTTGAAACATATAAGTTGAAACATATAAGAGGGGGTATAAGTGGGGAGACAACTTCCCTGTTTTGTAATATAGATAACCAAACCATACTTTCTTCCATTTTGTCACTTATTGGGGCAATTCCTATAGGGTCGTGTTCTTGGCTGTGGATTCCGAGAATCCAATGGTGGTTGATAGTGCTGAGTGGGCATCACTTTTTGCAACTACCATTGGATTCTCGAAATCCACGGCCAAGAACATGACTCCCGAGAGGGGGCAGAAAAAGGGTGTGGGGGTGGGGGTGGGGGTGGGGGGCTCCTTAGCCTGACACATTCCTATATTTTCACAAGCGTGTTCATTTTTTTTTTTTTTTTAATCTTTCCTTGTCCTACACACATTCATCTCAGCTATTTTCATTTTATGAACATGTTATTTTTTAATTGCCCAACATTCAATTTCATAAAACATCGCGGATCTTATTGTCATCTTATAGAATCTTCTTTTTAATTTATTTAGAACAAGTCAGATCACAGCACTGTGGAAGCATATCTCCATTTTCATCTCCCTCAATCTTTCTGTTCTTATGAATGATAGAACCACATGCATTCTCTAATTATTATCGAAGTTAAATTTAATACGATTAAATTAGACTTATGACTATAAAATATATGATGATACCTACCCTCCATACTCTCACCTGGTCCTAAAATCGATGTGGGACCGACTAGCCCAAAGATCATACCAAACACTATAATCCAGTTGCGGGCCACGTGTTGATTGAAACCCTAGTGGGCCACACTGAGCAACTTCTTTTTAAGTGTACTCGTAAAGTATGGATAATTAAGCATCAAATAAAATAGGGGAATGGAAGAGAAGAAAGAAAAAACATCAAAAAATGATAACTAGCCATTGGATTCTGGTATTTTTCATCATGGGTTTGGAATCAAAAGTTTGGTCCTTGGATTTTGCTTGAAAACACTCAAAGAGGAGACACCCTTGCTTCCATCAGTAGTTCTCCTCTCTCTCACACATTCCTTCCTTGTAGGGAGAGATTTCTTTACAAAACAGGTCTGGTACCGAGTACTGACTTAGGATACAACCAAACAACTGACAAAGTTTGATAGGACCCTTCCCCAAAATGCAACCGGGCATACTCTTTCGGACCTACTGACCCTGCGAATGTTGCCCACCCCCTTAGTGGACCTACACACCAAACATCATCCTTATTGGTGATCTCTGGCCGTCGTATTTGAGCTTCTTTTCGTTGCCCTATGGAAGAGTACCTAGCCCATGAAGAATTAAAGCTAAAATCCAACGACTAAAAATAATCAATCAGGCTAATTTTGGTCTGTTGGATAAACATTCATGGGATCAGTGAGCCCAAGAGAGAGCCAGGTGGTTCGAGAGGGGTCATATCAAACTTTGTATAGGAACATGTCCTATACAAGCTGGACTCAATTTGGAAAGTCCTTTTTTGATCTGATGAATCACCTGATTGGTGATTTCTAGCCATTGGATTTGAACAATTTTTCATCCTGGCATCTCGAACAGGCCTAAGATGAGTTCTAAGCCCATGATGAAAAAATGCCCAAATAAAACGGCAAAAAATCACCAATCAGGCTGGTTTTTAGTGCATGGGCCAAATATTCATAGGGTCAGTGGGCCCAAAAAGTGCCACGTGTTGTCATCTGGCAATGCTTGCAGACTACTTTTTTCCCCCAAGTGGACAGCTTTTGGAAACCCTCTTAACTATAGAACATGGGTTGGGGTTTGTTCATTCAGAGAACCTCTCCTCAAGAAACAGCCCATCCGATCCCGTTCTGGGTCGGGTGATCCGGATTGGGATTGGAGCCCACTGATCCGCCCGAGATCACTGTTTCCCAAAGAAGTCTCACCTTGTCTCGAGCAAGGTGCCCCGATTCTGGATTGGACTGATCCGGATCGGAATTAGAGCCCACCGATCCCGAGATTTGGAACCATGATTGCAAGTGTAATCAAACCCAATCCTTCCTAACAGCCCCATCATATTCTTTATTTCCTATTGTCTTCAAACTTTGTTCCGTTCTTAGGGTTGTTGGCATCCTATTATACTCTCTTTTCTTGGAACATGGACTTTCTACTGAGACCACCAACACCATGTAAAACCTAAACAGATCATCCTCCTCTTGGAAGAAGAAACCCCGTATCCTCATCATCTGCCCCTCTTGGTCCATTTTCATTTCTAGGGTTTTGTTTTCTTGAATTGGAATACAAGAAAAAAAAAACCATTTTGCTTTCCTGAATTTTCCAATAGCATGGGTTGTGTCCTTGGGAAGTATTGTAGACTTGTTAGTAATAACAGACATCCCCAAGGGAAGAACCATCGACACATACTCACACAGACACCATTGGAAATCACCCCTATCCCTTCTCACAACTTCCATTTACAGTATTCAGTTCTTACCCAGCGAGGCTACTACCCGGACAAACCGGATAAAGAAAACCAAGACAGTTACTGTATCAGAACCCAAATTCAAGGTAACCCAAATCTCCATTTCTATGGCGTCTTCGATGGGCACGGCCATTTTGGCACCCAATGTTCAAATTTTGTCAAGGATAGGTTGGTAGAGATCCTCTCAAATGATCCTTCATTGTCACAGGATCCTGTAAAAGCATATAATTCTGCATTTCTAGCAACTCCATGATAGCAAGATTGATGATACGATGAGCGGTACAACTGCAATTACTGTTCTTGTTAGTGGGGACACCCTTTTCGTTGCGAATGTGGGTGATTCAAGGGCTGTGATTGCTGTGCAGAGTGGGAATCGTGTTATCGCAAAGGACCTCTCGCATGATCAGACGCCATTCAGAAAGGACGAATACGAGAGGGTGACGAATTGTGGGGCCAGGGTTTTGAGCATCGCTCAGGCAGAGGGGCTCAAGGATCCAGATATTCAGAGTTGGGGTGATGAAGAGATTGAGTGTGATGATCCACCAAGGCTGTGGGTGCAGAATGGGAGGTACCCTGGGTGTGCATTTACAAGGAGTGTGGGAGATAGTACAGCTGAGATGATCGGTGTGATTGCTGTTCCTGAGATATCAACGGTTCAGCTCACGCCGAATCATCTGTTCTTTGTGGTTGCCAGTGATGGGGTTTTCCAGTTCCTCTCCAGCCAAGCCGTTGTCAATATGGTAAAGCTCATTATAACTTGAGCTGCGTTTGGGCAAGTATTTTGGCCATTTGGTAACCATACAAGAAAAGTGCTTTTCTAAAAATAAAATAAAAAACCAGTTTTTTTTAAGTGGCAAATACCTATTTTGGGTAAGTTAGCGTTTGGTCTTCCCCTTCTTTTTTTATTTTTTCCACAAGGGTTGTTTTGGTATTAGAAAAGAATTTTAAGGATAAACTTGTAAAGAAATCTTTTTAAAAAGTACTTTTTAAGTTTTACCAAATGCAGTATTAAGCTTACCCAAACGCAGCCCTAGTAGAGATAAAAGAGTTGCCTATAGCTTATTTATTCAGTTTTGTGATAATCCATCTCTCATTGATACTATCTATATCCATACTATTTGATTTTAGGAACATGTTCGGGGACCTAAATTTTCACCGAAGCTCTCTGGCATGGTGGCATGTATTCTTGCTTTGGCAAAAGTGAATGCCAGCTCAGAACTGTCTACCACCTTTCGATTTTTGGGATCCATGGAGGAGATTTTCGGTGAAAATTTATGTTCAAAAATTTAGGTCCGCGGATCCCCGCCCTTGATTTTATTATGTAAATTAATTTTCTGCTTAAATCTTTTTATTTTTTCAGTCAATACATATAGGCCTGTCAAAGGGCCGGGCCAGGGTAGGGCCGGGTCAATGTAGGGCCAGGGTCAGGCCGGAAGCCATTGACACCCCTAAATACATAGTGTTTTGTTCTCAGTTTTGCCCCGTTGATGCATAGTGTTTCATGTTCATTAACCTTGTATTCCATAGAATTCCTTGTGTTGGTGGAAATGACTCCTATCATACCTTCTGTTTAGATGTGGCAGTTATTTTGATTACCCTCATTCTGCATCATTCCCCTTTCAATTCCCTATGTCTTTTTATGTAGGTAGTGAATTATAAAGATCCGAGGGATGCATGTGCCGCCATTGCTGCAGAATCTTACAGGCGATGGGTAGAGCGGGAAACTCGAACAGATGATATAACGATTATCATCGTACATATCAAAAACCTGCACAATGTATGAATTGAGAGAAATCCTTCTCTTCAGTGCCAAAGAATTCACTACATTTTATGCTAGGTGCGAGACAAATCAGGTCGTTTTGCATAGGAGCCTCGAGGCACGGCTCAAACTCCCCGAGGCTCACGAGACCATTTAGTCTTAAAGAAGTAATCAAATATTCATCCAAAACAAACATCGGCCAACCAATATATGTATTCGAGTAGTACATTAAATATCGTGTAAAGTATCAAATGGCACTTACGAACTTTATTTGTTGATACTAGAATCAATAAAAACAATGTATTGGAATGTTTCCTTCTTCTCATTTGCGAATTGGTTGTGTAGTTTATATTCCCATGGGATCTGATTTCATTGTAACTCTACATATACCTTCACGTACGTAAGGAAATCAAGCTCTTCTATTCTTGATATTTGACATGGTATCAAAGCAATAGCGATACCTAGGGATTCTGCCATCACCTCCTTCGCTCAGCTTTCATCTTCTTCTTCGTTGTGTCAACATGGAATCTGGTTTGGGGAAAGTGGTGGTATCAGAGGCATCTGGTTTGGAGAAAGAAGCATCTCTCAATAACCCTTATTATCTGTCTATAACTCTGATAGCCCAGGTAATATCCTCGTCTCCCACGCCCTTAATGGTGACAACTATGCCACTTGGTCTCACGCTATGCGTACCGCTTTGACTGCCTTGTTGATTGTAGCATATCTAAACCTGAAGACTCTTCTTCCTCCCTCCCCTTATGGGTAAGGTGTAACAGCATGGTGCTCTCATGGTTAACCAATGTCATAATCAAAGCAACACACCATGCATCTTTCAACTCCAAAAGCTTATCGCCACTCACCTTCAAGAGCAGAAATCGGTTGCTTTGTATTTTAGTAAACTCAAGCAATATTGGGATGAACTTGGGTCTCTCATGCCCATTGCTCCATGTTCTTGTGGGGCATCTAAATCCTTGGCTGCATATCAACACAACCAGCACCTTATGCAATTCCTCATGGGTCTTAATGCCTCTTATGGTCCCATCTGTAGTCAAATATTGTTTCTTGATCCTCTATCATCGGTGGCCAAGGCTTATTCTTTGGTTTTACAAGAAGAAAGGCAACAAGAGTTGCACATTACCTCTGTCACAAATGACACCACTGTCCTTGTTGCTCAACGCCCTTGTTCCAGTTCAATCGAGTTCAATACTGCCTCTACCCCTCAACGTAGATGTGTGCACTGTGATCACTGCAAAAAAAAAAAAAAAAAAAAAAAAATGCTATCGTTTGGTTGGATATCCCAAAGGAGCCTCACGACCCCATGGGAACTTGGCACACAATCAACGTTCAGAACCTTCTCCAATCATTGATTCGGTTCATACTGATGCTACTCATCAGTTCACACCCGGTCAACATCAACAACTGTTGGCCATGCTCAATTTAGATAACTCACATCCCATGACGCATTTGGCAAGTAACACTCTTTATTGTCCTTCCTTCTTTGACCCCTCTCAATGCTGGATAATTGATAGTAGTGCCATAGATCACATTACCCACAATATATCTTTGTTTTCCAACTTTACCACATCTCATACCTCTCCACAAGTTTAGTTACCTAATGGCACCACGGCCCCTGTCTCACACATTTGTTCCATGTTTCTTTCTCAAAATTTTACACTGACCAATGTCTTATGTGTGCCCTATTTTGGTTATAATCTTTTGTGTCACGCCCCGAATCCGGATACCCAGATACGACCCAAAAATCCGTGGATCGACCCGTACCCGAACCCAGAGGTGATCCATGAATGTCCCCTAGTGGTCCAATTAGGTCAATTAGACTACTAAGGTTCATTCGAAAACCCACTAAGTAAAAAAAAAAAAAAAGAAATATCTAGAAGTAGGAAATAAATAATTCAAATAATTCATAACTCAAACAATTCAATCAATCAACTAAATGTGGAGAGAAGGAGGTGAGAACATGCTCTCAATCAAAGGCTTACATGCCTGTGAAAATAAATAAGTAATGTTTTAGAACAATCGGATTTAAAGTCTTCTAAAGTGAGGGATCGACTCCCAAATCCTCGCCAATCTCCTCGAATGCACCAGAGTCTTTCGTCTCAAAATCATCTCACGTACCCGGCTCCTCAAAATCAGAAAATGGTATCGGTGTAGCACCGTGAGCCGAGGCCCAGTAATACAACAGTGTGCATGGTATGATATCATACTATACAAGTTTTTTAATCAAGGTATGTATCTCAATCGTATAATAAAGATGGCATGAATATGAGGATGAATGCAGATGAGTAAGGGATGCCAATGCAACTAGTACCCATAACCACATAGGGTCTCCATCTCCTTCCCGCACTGGGAGCGGTCTCATCGACCCATCTGCAGGATATAATAACGTCTGGGGCCTTTCACCCTAGGGTACCGAACCCTGATTAATTGATAAAACCAATATAAACGTATATAATATACTTCAACCCCGTTCCCTTATGCACCCCTTATATGAAATGACGTGATGATCATGGTATGACAACAAGATGTACTAGGGTTACATGACATAAGTACACATGTATTTAACCTTTAAATAAAAATATAAAATGAACCAATGATCATTAAGAGTAATAATATGGGAACGAGTTAGGGTTAACCATGAATAACATGTAACAATCACCGAAGGTCACGATCAACACGGATGAATAATATAAGTGGAAATCATAAGACAATCCAACACACCATGGCCGAACCCTATGAGGGATCCATGACACAAGGTCGAACCCTAAAGAGGGATCCAAGACACTTGGCCGAACCCTATGAGAGATCCAAGACACATGGGTGGGATCCCCATGCATACAAGTATAGGTCGAACCATCTAGGTATAATAGTCAATAAGACATGAACAAATATCACAATCAACATCGATGAATAATATAAGTAAAAATCGCAAAAGAATCCAACACGCCATGGCCGAACTCTATGAGGGATCCATGACACAAGGTCGAACCCTAAAGAGGGATCCAAGACACTTGGCCGAACCCTATGAGAGATCCAAGACACATGGGTGGGATCCCCATGCATACAAGTATAGGTCAAACCATCTAGGGTTTAGTCAAACAACAAGGTTAAAGCCTTAATAGTTAATAATCATGACCGAACCACGAATAATTAATAGGTTTTTATAAAAAATGTACTGCATTATAAAAATCATAACTAAATAAATATGAATTAGAAAAATATAAACTCAATAGATTTTAAAAACTAGATTCACAGAGGTTTTAGGAAAAATAAATAGAAAAATATGCAGATTCAAAATATAGGTCAAAACTCTTAATTAATTGGGCCGGACAGAATTCGGGATACAGAAAAGTCCCGCACATTTAAAAACTCATAACTTAATCAATATATATCGGAAAAATACAAACTCAAGGGTTCTAGAAACTAAATTGATAGAGGTATCTATGAAAAATAATAAAAAAAATATTTAGATTAAAAATATAGATCGAAATCTCAAGTGAAGTGGACCGTGTAAAATCTGAAATTCTGGGTTTTACAGAAAAGTCCAGCACGTTTGAAAAATCATAACTTAATCAATACAGATCAAAAAAATATAAGCTCAAAGGTTCTAGAAACTAGATTGATAAAGGTATCTGTGAAAAATAATTAGAAAAATATTTAGGTTAAAAATATAGATCGAAATCTCAGGTAAAGTGGACCGTGTAAAATCTGGAATTCTGGATTTTATAGAAAAGTCCAGCACGTTTGAAAAATTATAACTTAATCAATACAAATCAGAAAAATATAAACTCAAAGGTTCTAGAAACTAGATTGATAGAGGTATCCATAAAAAATAATTAGAAAAATATTTAGGTTAAAAATATAGATCGAAATCCTAAGTGAATCGGACCGTGTAAAATCTAAAATTCTGGGTTTTTTGGTAAAGTCATACAACTTAGAAAAATCATAACTTAATCAATAAAAATCAAAAAAATATAAACTAAACGGTTTTGAAAAATAGATTCACAGAGGTATTTAGAAAAAATAATTATAAAAATATTTTAATTATGAAAATACAACGAAAATGATAAAGAACATAATCATCCGTTATAGGTACAAAATAGACGATGGCCCAACCCATCATGGTGGCCCAAAATAAAGATCAACCCAATAAAAATAAAATAAATATTGTTGAAATTAATTTATAATGAGTATCAACCATTATCTAATGAAAGAGAAATAAAATCTTGAAGAAAAACAAGTATAGGATGGATCAAACGCACTTACCTTAAGGTTTCTTGAACTTTAATGAAAATCAAAAGTTTCTTCAAATTTGAAAGTCGTCGGATCGTCCTCTCCTCGGAGTATGTTCTTCCATTCAGAGTCCCCGTCAATTCTCCCTTCTTGCTCGAGTGCGATCAGTGTCCGGATGAAGGTTCAATGGAGCTTTCTCTTTTCTTCAATAAAGTTGGGTTTTGTGAAAGCTTCTAAAGCTTTAGGGTTTTTAACAAATAGGTTTAGGGAAGGATTAGGGTTTCTATTTTGTTGAAATTCGTAACTAGCAAAGGGATGACTTTTTCAACCCTCAAAAACTTATATTTTACACTATGAATGGGTTAAGAATGGGCCCAAGGCCCATAGACATAAATAGGCTTCATTTAAAAATATTATTAAGCCCAAAAGACCTCTAGATTGGCCATAAGGGCCCACCCAACAATCATAACACAAATAATTATTAATTAATTCAATCAAACTATATTATATAATTTAAAGTCCATACAATAAGGTATTGACACATGTCACACACATAAATCACAAAAATGTTCAAAACCCTAGAAAAGTGTCAAATGACATTGGAATGACCCGAAAGTAATTTGCGGGTCCCACGCTCCTATTAAATAAATAAAATATAATTAAATATTATTTAAAAAATATAAGAATGGTAGGAAAATTCAAAAATTACAAAAATACTATTTTTATCAAAATCTCCCGAAATCTCCCGCTAGGGTTTTTATGTCTCAAGAAAGGTTCCAAATTTCACAGGTAAGTTGGTAAAGATAAAATAGGAATATTTTTGGTGTCTCGGGCCCACAAAATAATTTTTGTATAAAAGTTCTAGAATGTTAGCTGGGGAAAGAAAAAGTCCCCTGCAAGTTATGATTCATTATTTTTAGTAGGAATTTAGTCCTAAAGAGCGAGTTTCAAAAATAGCAGATTTTTCAAAATTATCAGAATGAAATCAAATTAAATATACATACTCAACAACGATATTAAACCATAAAAACAATAATAGAAGTCTGAAAAAGGTTTAGGTTTCTATTCTTAGGTGAATTTACCGTAATACCCTAGAACGAAAGTTCAGGGTATTACATTTTGTCTGATAAAAAACATGCACAATGTATGAATGAGAGATATCCTACTCTTTAGTGCCAAAGATAATTCGCTACATTTTATGCTAGGAGTGACAAATCAAGTAGTTACAGTTATCCAATCAAATCGTTTTTCGCATAGCCAAAATGAAGACAATAAAATTGCATGTTCTGCAAGCTCTGAAAAGGCATAGTAGCTTTAGCTATCAGATTATGGGATGTGAATACCTTGCTGCATCAGGAGCAAATAGAATTTTCATGGTTTATCTTATTTCTAGAGTTACCTTTGCAATATCAAGTGAGAGCTCTGTGGGATGAAGCTACTACAACATCACCCGCAAAAAGAATTAGCCGCCTCCAAGACCATATAAAGTTTGATGTTTCGCCAAAACGTGGATATGGCATTTCATCCTCCATATTGGGTTTTTCGATAATCCAAAGCCTAGACATGTCATACTACACTATAAGCATATCAGATGTTAGAAGCCATTAATGGTGATTGAATTTTTTTCAAATATGAAATGGGATAAAGCTACTGCAACATCACCCGCAATGTATCTAAAGAAATCTACACCTACCGCATTAAAGTGAACCTTGTGACTATATATTCTCAAAACAGATTCGTTAGATTTCCACATACCATACTTTACGGATTTCTTAAAATCCTTTCCAAGTGAACATGTTTGGATCATCATTTTTACTCAAAAACTCTTATAATTATCTTCTTTGTGGCAATAATGGTGTTAGGCTCTCACCCAGTGCTTTTGGTGAATTGGTTTGGGTCTTAACATTTGGTATCAGGGCCAACCCCATGTCCCGAGTTCGAGTCACGGAAAGAGCGACATGTGGAATAAAAGAGGCAATTGAGGGACCATGTGGAAAGGGGTACCTAGACCACAAAAACCTGTGGAATAGAGGCCAGAGTGAATGATGCCAGTGGAAAAGACTATCTGGACCACACTGTATGCTGTATATTAGGATTCTAATGGTTAAGACCTAAGCTTTGTGTACTTCCATCACCTAGGTGCTTTTGGTATATGGGTCTTAACAAATGGTAATTCAAACAGGTATAAGTGTTCAAAATTACAATACTACAAGGGATCTCGAAATCAAAGAATATGTAAAATACGATGTCAAAGTAAGTCAAATATGGTTTAGGTGAGTGTGGGACCCACATGTTAGATCATAGGATCCAAACAGTCTCATTTTTATCTTTTTCGTATATTAAAAAATTCACTTTTTTAATGAAAATAGCAATTTTCTCAATAGAAAATAAAAAAATTCGACAAAGACTTATTTGGTGTGAAAATATTTACTCAGGGGGGGAGGTGATCAAATATTTTTTCCGCCACAGCGGACAAATTTGTGGGCCCATCTAAATATTTGGCGTGGTCAAATGCGTGACAAATACGCCTAGGCAAATAAAGACCAGTGATGCGACGAATAGTACACTAGTGACGTTGTAGAGGTGTGGTGTTAAATCTTAAAAGGGATTGATGGGAAGGGGAAACGAGGAAAATTCCCAAATTGGATCAATGTTTTCATGGGTTGATTTAATTTGAGCATTATCTGGGTACAAAGATCTGAAGGTTTCAAATGACTAATGACTAATGACATTAAAAATCAACCTATGAAAACGCCAGCGCTTGGAAATCACTAATCAAGCTAATTTAGTCCACCTAGGTGTTAGCAATCTCTAAGAGTATACCATGTGGCTCATACTGTGGTCAACGTCAGTGAGCGAAGTTCTACTCGAGTTGAGACCATACCTAGTAAATTCTCGAATTATTTGCGAATTATACATCAACCGTATAAATTATCCGAACAAATGAACCAAACAACGTCCTATTCAAAGATAATGAAAAATCCGGGCATTATTTAACATGATCAAATTATTCTCGAATAATTCACGAACTTTTTCGAATTATTCTGCATTATATAATTTTGAACTTGAAAATTCATTTTATAAGATAAAAAATTGTCAATATTTTGTTTTTTTATGCTTATTTTATTTTTAAATTATTTTCACCAAATTTTTTATATTTTTAAATGAGAAACCCAAATTGCACTCGAACATTTCCTGCACCGCAATTTTTGCCGCACTCCGAATTGCTAACTATTGTTGAGACAATTGACCATTGAATTCAAGAAAGGGCCGTGATGTAACAAGGTATGCCTGAAACTATTTGGCATACGGAAGATCGATTTTTGTTCCTCACCACTGCCATCTGGGCCCACTGACCGCAAGGATGTTTAACCCACCCCTTGGTAGATATTCTTACTGAAAATTAGCTTGTTTGATGATTTTTAGTCGTTGATTTTAATACTAAAAAATAATGGTTGAATTCGCAATCACACTAAAAATAATTGTCACATATTTTTATTTGTTGGCACTGACATACTCTAAATTGATACATCTATCA
This sequence comes from Euptelea pleiosperma, assembly GCA_035048495.1. Lineage (NCBI taxonomy): Eukaryota > Viridiplantae > Streptophyta > Magnoliopsida > Ranunculales > Eupteleaceae > Euptelea > Euptelea pleiosperma. The sequence continues at coordinate 31,848,951 of CM068546.1, forward strand.
ATGCTGATTAGATCCACTCACTCTTCTTCTCCTACAAATGAATGGGCAATGACTCAAATCTTCCTCTTCTATAAATGACAGGGCAATAAACTCTAATTGCCTAGGAGACCATTTCCTAGGCAAAACATTCAAGCAGACATCAACTTTAACTCATCTAAAAATGAATTTCTAGTCTCATCTAATATCCTTAGAATAAGGTCATTAGAGATTGCATCTCTTTCTTTATAGCCTCAATGCCTTTAGACCCTTTTCATTATGGTGTGCTCCCGGCCAGCACTCCAGCTTTGGCTGATATTGAATCTATTATATGCTTCTAGTATAGTAGCCTAATTATCACAGTAAATCATGGGCACAAGATTGTTCTAATTGATATATCTTCCAATTTTGAATAGAGCCACTCAGCCTCCTCTCTCGCAAATGAGAGATCAAATACCTTGATTAGCTCTGAGAGTGTTACATTTAGAAAATGATCTCCTAAGCAATCACATTGACTTAGGGGGCGTTTGAGAACGAGAAGTAAAAACACTTCTACTTGTAGTAGAAGTTATAAGTTGATTTTTTACCTCCAAAAAAGTCATAGAAATTCAAATGTCCTGAGGGATTTCAATTTTTGAGAAGTTATTTCTCTTAGAAGTCAAAAGCTAAAAATTTTAGCTTTAGTTTTAAGTTAATTTTTATAACTTTTCAAAAGTTAAATTATGAAACACATCCAAACTAACTTTTTAACTTTTTGGCTTATAAAAGTCAATAAGTTACTTATTTTTGTGTTGCCACAATAAAGTGGATAACTCTCATAATTAATGCTACCCTTAAGATATCCGAGAACTCTGGTTAGTGCAACCCAGTACACCTTTCTTAGTTACTAGTGTATTTGTTCGAATTTCTTATCGCGAAGGCGATGTCTGGCCTTGTTCAATGCATGACATATATCAAATTGTTGATCTCTTGACATACTCAAAGTTGGGCTACACTTATGCCTGCATATTACATCAGCTTATTGCAATGATCAAAAATAAAACCACTCAAATGGTTAGAATCATTTTAGATTGTTGTACGCCTCATGCGCTTACTATTGGAGGTGTGCACTTCACTAGTAGGCATACCTAATGTTAGAGGTGTAGTAGAGAAAGGAGGGAAAAGAGGAAGAAAAGCATCAAAGGTGAGATAACTATAGTAACATAGAAAGATATGCTTTTTGGGTCCCTGTAAGTAACATACAAAGAAGTCAGGATTCTGCTTGAAAGCTTGGTTCTTTGTCTCCTTGCTTCCCTCACCAGTTATCCATTCCTTTCTTGGAGAGAGAGAGAGAGAGAGAGAGAGAGGGTTATTAGGCATCCACCTTCACTTATAACTTACAAAACATGTCAGGGACTGACTTAGAGATCCAACCAACTAATTTTTTGATTAAATTCCCTTTTTTTTTTTTTCTTTTTTGCTGTCCCAAATAAGTTATTACTGATGAATATTCCAATTAAGCTGAGGACCATATGATGGCAATCAGACAGTGGATTTGTAGGCAATTGGTAAAAAACTTTGGAACCGTCCGATCAATTGAATGATGAATCGAATATGTAGGAGATAATCTCTCATTATTATTAGCTGGGCCTAGAAATGGACCCAGATGACCATATTGATTGGTTCTGTGGGATATAAAGCCTGGAAAATGAAAAAAGGAAACTTGTATACCCTACACTCGACCAATTATTGATTGGTTCCAAAAGGATGAAACCAAGCCCAATTAATTGGGTTCAAGAATTTGTTGATCGAGTATAAGGGTAACCATTGAATCCCTAACTCCAAGGCATGACAAAACTGATGGGCTTTGCTCACACAACAATTTAAAAGAGCCCACCTTGTATAGGACCAGATCCTATACAAAGTTTGATACGATACCTCCCCAAAATGCCACCTGGCACTCCTTTGGACCCAATGACCCCATGAATGTTTAGCCCACTACTTGGTGGGCTCACACAGCAAAAATCAGCTTGTTTGTGATTTCTGGACAATGCAGACTCATGCAAACATCACCAGATTATATAACATGTTTGGCCCATCCCTTGGTTGAACTATACACCAAAAATTGTTCTGATTGGTGATTTCTGGCCGTAGGATTTGAACATACAAAGTTTGATAAGACCCTCCAAAAATGCCATGTGGCACATTCTTTCACTCCCACTAACCCATGAATATTTGGCCCACCCCTTCATGAACCTACACACTATTCAAATTTGTCCCTTTCTTGGGGCTTTTGGCCTCTTTATACTCTCTTTTCCTGGAACATGGAATTTTTACAGAGACCGCCAACGCAATGTAAAACCTCAACAGATTCTCCTCTTGGAAGAAGAAACCCCATTTCTCATTTGCATTTTGAGGGTTCTGATTTCCTGAACTGGAACGCAGAAAAAAACCCATTTGTTTTCTTAAATTTTCGCGTAGCATGGGTTGTGTCCTTGCGAAGTGTTGTAGCCGTCACCCATCTTCGTCCGATGAGGATAGGCGAGAATTTCAAGAGGTTGGTCCACATGGTAGTGGTAACATCCATCTCCATGGGAACCATCGACACGTAATCGCAGAGACATCGTTGCAATTCGCCCCTATCCCTTCCCACAACTTCCATTTAGAGTACTCAGTTCTTACCCAGCGAGGCTACGACCCTGACTCCCCTCGTAAAGAAAACCAAGACAGTTTCTGCATCAGAACCCAAATTCAAGGAAACCCAAATCTCCATTTCTTTGGCGTCTTCGACGGGCACGGCCATTCTGGCACTCAATGTTCAAATTTTGTTAAGGATAGGCTGGTTGAGATCCTCTCAAATGATCATTCATTGTCACAGGATCCCGTAAAAGCATATAATTCTGCATTTCTAGCAACAAATTCTGAACTTCATGATAGCAGGATAGATGATATTATGGGCGGTACAACTGCAATTACCGTTCTTGTTAGCGGGGACACCCTTTTCATCGCAAATGTGGGTGATTCAAGGGCTGTGATTGCTGTTAAGAGTGGGAATCGAGTTATCGCAGAGAACCTATCAAATGACCAGACGCCATTCAGAAAGGATGAATACGAGAGGGTGAAGCATTGCGGCGCCACAGTTTTGACTGCCGATCAGGTACATGGACTCAAGGATCCAGATATTCAGACTTGGGGTGATGAAGAGACTGAGAGTGGTGATCCACCAAGGTTATGGTGCGTTCATGATGGGAAGCAAGTTGGGACTACAGTTACAAGGAGTATGGGAGATAGATCACATGAGAAAATTGGTGTGATTGCTGTTCCTGAGGTGTCAACGGTTCAGCTCACGCAGAATCATCTCTTCTTTGTGGTTGCCAGTGATGGGGTTTTCCAGTTCCTCACCAGCCAAGCCGTTGTCAATATGGTAAACAAAATTCAATAACATGCAATAGAATATAGGCTCAGGCATGAGGGCCCTCTTTTCTGACCCCTCTCAGGAGTTGTGTGCTCGGCCGTGGATTTAACGAATCTAACAGTGGTTGAGTGCTGGCAAAAAGTGAAAAAAGTGAATACCAGCTCAGCAGTATCATCCACGACTCTCAAGAAGGGTCAGAAAAAAGGGGTCCCATGAACCCGACCCTTGAATATTTAATATCTTCTGAAAATACTTCCAGGTGAACATCGCTTTCATAACCAAGGAGACAGTCAAATGATTTTGGACAGAGAAGATCTCTTATGTGGGATCCATCACCACCAATCTCCCTTGTGAGTGAGCTAAATGTCCAATATCATTGCCTTGGCAAAAGTGAATGCCAGCTCAGCACTGTTAACCACTGTTGGATTATCGGGATCCATGAACGATATTTTTGGTGAAACATTATGTCCAAAAATGTAGGTCTGCGGATCCCGACCCAATTAAAAAAGAATATATGATATGCTTAACTACTACATAACTTATCATATAAGGATTTGTACAAACTCTTACAGATAATGACAACATTTTACTTGGCAATCCCAATATATGCACTGTAGAGATACCATCTATATAACAAAACAGGGAAGTTGTCTCCCCCTCTTATCTGGCTTCATAAAGGATGGCCAAGATCTTATCCCCCAAATGGACGGTGGATCTCAGCCACTCACACCCGATTTTGGCAAACACTTTGGCGGAGAGTGCCATAGGCACGGGCCACCCACTATCGTATCTTATCCGATTTCAACAAAAAGTGACTGAGATCTTATCCTCCAAATAGATGGTGGATCTCAGCCACTCACACCTGATTTTGGCAAATGCTTTGTCAGATAGTGCCATGGGCATGGGCCACCCACTAGTTCTAAACAAACAAAAGATCTTTTCTCAAAAAGAAAAAGAAAAACCATATATCTTCAAATTAAGTTTTCATCTCTCATCAACTGTCACAATTCTCAATCTTCTCTATTTGCATGCATGGACATGCTTTTCTTGTCATACCTACAAGGCGGTGTTTCATGCCGAAAATGCAACTATGAAATTGGTTCCTACAGTGATTGTATTGCAAAAATTACTTATTACAATATTAAGTTTATGCTTCTTACCTGAAAATATAATCAACTTAATACCTTGAAAAGGTGCAAAGATAGAGAAAATAAACTACATATGGTCCCCTTATCTGTAGAACACTTGCAAAAAAATCACATTCGGTTTCTTGGCCGTTTTAAGATAAAATATTAAAGAAAAGCAATGATTGCCAAAAAAAAAAAAAAGATCCATGATTGATCGTAGGACTATATAAAATGACCTAATATGTGTGGAAATACATATCATGAAACATGTTACGAATCTGTTTAGAAACGCCCACTAATTTTCTTATTTATAGAGCTTAACATGTCGGAGTAACCAAAAGTAAAAATATAAGTCATTGTTTTTCACCTGAAAATGTGCCCTGTGTATTTTATTCGAATTTTAAATTTTGAAAGAATTTTAAAATCATATTCAAATGTAAGATTAATATATAAATCGCAGAGTTTTATCTAATGGGTTTCAGACATAAGATTCGAATCATTTAGATTTTTAGATTAAGATTTGATTTCAATCGCAGTATTCAAATCGTACATCGTAGGATTTGAATAACATTCACTGCACCCTTAATTTCTTGCTTAAATTTGTTATCTTTTTAGTCAATATATTCCATATAATTCCTTGCGTTGATGGAACCGACTCTTATTATAATTTCTATCTAGAAATGGCAGTTATTTTCTTTTGTGGTTTTTCATTACCCTCAGTCTGCATCATTCCCCTTTCAGTTCCCCATTTCTTTCTGTGTAGGTGGTGAGTTATACAGATCCTCAGGACGCATGTGCCGCCATCGCTGCAGAATCTTACAGGCTATGGTTAGAGCATGAAGACCGAACAGATGATATAACGATCATCATCGTTCATATCAAAAACCTACACAATGTATGAATGATACAAATCTTTCTCTCCATTGCCAAAGAATTTGCTACATTTTATACTAGGGCGAAATCCTATGTCACCATCAGGTGGGTAGACTAAATATGGTCTACTGATGGCATAGCCATATATATGAACATGCACAGTGGAGGACTTACCTTTTGGTGCGTCCCACTTGGGATATCTATTTTGCTACAAATCGACGCAATTGGATGGTTGTAACCATATGGTCTATTTGAAAATTTCTTTGCACTGTTTGTCCTCTTCGCTCACCTAAAGAATGTGACAGATCAAGTGGTTACAATTAGCCAATTAGGTCGTTTATTGGGATAGAATCCTTGAGGCGAGGTGAGGTTCGGCTCAAACTCCCAGAAGCTCATGCCTCAACATGTGAGGCACAAGCCTTGTGTCTTGAGGCTCGCCTTAGATCAGGGACCTGCACCTCATACCTGTCGTACGACCGTAAGATAAAACATCACTTTTTCTTTTAATTTTCATTTTCATTTTTTTAACTCACTTTTATTTCTTCTGTTTAACATTTTTGATGTTTTTAAAACTCTTTAAAGGCTTTATATCACATAAAGGGTTTCTCCCATAGACATTGGAGAGTTTTGGAGCTGTGTCTTGCAACATAGTTTTTCGTGATTTCTTTGCAACTGTTGGAATCAAAATCCATGATTTGTATTACCTTTTTGATATGAATTGATGACAATATAAATTGGTTTTTGATATGTAAATGACTTAAAGGTAAACTTAATTAAGGCGATTTCTTGCCTCTACTAACTTTATTTTTATTTGATTGTACTTTTTCATTATTTTTATGATTTTTTACAATTTTCACATTTTCGATTTTCTTATTTTTCAAAAAAAAAAAAGAGGAAACATGAGGCATAAGCCACATGCATCCAGAGGTCCTGATGCCTCGCGCCTTAAAATACTTGTAGTTGGTGAACCTATATATGCCCCCTGCTCCTACTATATGTTCCTATGGCTATACCGTTGGCTGACCACATATAACACTACCCACTGGAGACTTTATGTATTCTGTTTTACTCTTCTGACTGGTCATTGTTTGCCAAATCTTTCTTGGAATTTCATTAGTCAGGTGTGAGTGCTACTAATGGAACAAGTGGAGTTAATTTCAAGCAAGCTTTAGTGGTGACGGGAAAAGGATCTGCAAACACACATCTTTCCTTGGGGTCAGAAGCTTACCATTCATTGAGAAGCGACTTCTCAGAACTGCAACTTTGTCAACTTAATGTTCCCATCGAACAAAGTCCTGCATCTGTTGCTCCATCTCCGACACATCTCAAGTCCTTGGAAATGGTGAGTCCTTCATTCTGTGCCGGGTCCCTTATTGCATCCATTTTCCTCCAAACTTAGCATACTTTTGTATTTCATGGCAGTAATCAAATTGGATGGACTTCAGGAAGTTGCCGTACATTAATTTGTTTGGTGTGCATCAAAATGGTACTAATCTGCTTCCCAAACCTGAAAATATTTAAATTAAATTACATTATCTATACAACTTTTAAAGCAAATACTTAGCTTCCAGCATGGGTCTTCGCATCCATCTAAAATATGCTCCCCACCTAAAACTTCAGTTATGCTTTTAAATATCTATCTATCCTAAGAGGGAGTATTAAATATTTCCCCTTTACAATGATTTTTTTTTTAAATCTCTCTCCTCTCACTGCCAGTTTGCACTGACGACGACGGGAAATAGCTATCTGCAACTATGATCCTGTTTGAATGTATTTAGTATGTTGCCTTCTGCTGTCCAACATGGAGATTTTCAAAAAATTGAAGTCTCCTTGTTCCATAGTCCACAAGAATTAATAACTCCCAAATGCATGGACTGCAAAGCACTAAGATTGATGAAATGAGACTCTATTACAAGTAATGGAACAAGACGCATGACTAACCATTACCTTAGCAAACTGGGCATGCATCAAGCATGCTTGAAGATAAGTTGCCTTCCTCGCAAGCCGAAAGAAGGCAATAAAATTGCCCCTTTTTGCAAGCTCTGAAAAGGTATGATAGCTTCGGCTATCAGATTATGCTAAAATCCAACTAACCAACACTGAACAATAAAAGGGATGTGATACCTTACTACATCAAATAGAATTTCTGGGGTTTGTCTTACTTCTGGAGTCATCTTTGGAAGCTCAAGTGATAGTTCTCCAGGTTCAACCTGCGCAATCGCTTATGTTTACAACACTTATAATTTGAAATTAGCCCACAAGATTGAATCAACATTATGGCTAACTTTGAGCCCAGGATGCTTGTCTAGCTTAAGAATTGATAATATCCCTGAAATTCTTTCTTTGACGGCACACTGCTTCCTTTCTTCCTGTGGTCATCGTACGTTTGGCATCCCTCTGAGAATCCCTCTCCTTTTGTGTATTCACACAATTCATCCCTCGGTATGATGTGAAGTCTTATCTGGCATCAAGGTCAAGCAACAAGACCAATTAGTCTTAAGAATGATTCAAATATCCATTCAGAACAAATGGGGCAACCAATAAATGTATTCATATACATTAAATAACACAAGTGTCATATGGTATTTACGAACTTTATTTGTTGATATAAGAATCAATAAAAACAAAGGTAGGAAAAATTGGCAGTACATGAAAACCATAATAATGATGTCCATAAAATGAGGAAAAAATTGCCCCAGGGAAGGGGGGGGGGGGGGGGGGGGGCATGCATGCAGCAGGGATCAAAGCTCACTGGGGGGATCTCGCTAAAATTTGATCCTGTCAGATGATCCTAATCTTCCAATCTATAGAACTCTTTCTGGAATGTTTCATATTTTTCTCGCTACCAGAAGAATGCTATTGATAAAACTGTTAGGGTTATCCGATGGGATGGATTTTTAGCTAAGATCTCCTAGATAGGACCCATCAAATGGTGTGTTGCAATCCTGCTTGTCCTTCACAGCATACTTTGCACGTGACCCAATTATGCACGATCCTTACTGTCTAATCAGTAGGTCAAAATATAAGCCACCAATCTTAATCGCCAGTTAAAGATGTATTTATACGTGTGCACCGATGCATGAAAGCATTCACCTGGCCCTAATGTGTGAATTTAGGAAAGAACGGTTACCTTACCCACCATACTTATCTTTTCCCACCCACCGCCCTCGCATTGGCTGCTTGCTTGGCTTGCTCTGCTATTGCTTAGCTTTGTGTGTGCTTTGTTCCTTCCCAACCCACCCCTTACCTTACTACACCACCCTAGCCCTTGTTTGAGGCATGAAAAAAAAAGAAGGCCCTTGGCCCTATGGGGAAGGAGCGAGGAGGCTAGCTGGGCGCACCAAACAATGCGAGTCAGAGCGGCAGATGGGTTGGTCGAGAATCCGAATGAGAGCCCGGAGGATGTGACAACAAAGACCTTAGCCCATTTAGTAGCATAAGCTAAAGCGAAGGCACAGAAAGAAATAAAGGGCTGAGGGAATGGCTCGGAATCCAGAGCGAAGGAAAAGCGTTAAGAGACCTTTTCTCCTAGGGTTAAGGTAGAAGTAGTTGGAAGGTAGAAAGCAAGCTAGCATAGCGAACCAACGCTAGGCAGCAATCACATAGCTTAAGCTTTAGCGCGAACAACAACAAAAGCACAAAGCTAAGCAACAATGGAATTCATTTCATTCTTCATACTTTGGTGGAAAAGAAGCTACTCCGATGTATTTATGTGTGCAGTGATGCATGAAAGCATTCACCAGGCCCTAGTGTGAGAATTTAGTAATCCTTCACTGAACATTATTTATATATGAATTTGTTTACTTATTTATGTTTGTACAGTGAGTTCCACTAATAATCTTTTATTAGGACATTGACGCCATAGCGCTGGTGATACTTCAGTATAATACCACCTCATGGTCAGCCCTTGGATTTGGGAATAATGATTATATATATATATATATATATATATATATATATGCATTTTAGTAATATTAGGTAATTTTCTACTTTATTTTTTGTTTGTAATGATATAACTCAAAAAGTATCAATGACGGTTTCATAATTAATAGAAACATTGGTTCGGCTCAAGTCAAAACCAATGGCGCAAAAACTGACTTGGCTAACGTCCTCTAGAAAAGTTGACAAAAATAAAAATGGGTGAATTTGATTTTATATATAGGGGTTGCTACATGAAACTTTTGACAACAGTAACATTGTAATAAAGGGAAAATGCATAATTAGTAATTTATACTATATATAAAGCGAAGCAACCTTCCTGATGGTTACTGATGGTTATTTGAAGCCGGAAGATTTCTTTCACATTGTAGCCCTACTGTTATAAGAAACCACATAGTTCTGTTACTTATCTAAATGGTAAAATGGCCTTTTGATCCTAAAGTCGTCATCTAAGAAGAGATAAAAGAGTTGAATCTAGGGTTTCTAGGGTTAGAACAAGAGAGAGAGAGAAAAAAAGAGGAGAGAGAAGAGAGCAATTAGGGTAAAGAGCAAGTATAATACATGTCTCTGTAGTTTATTATTTATACAAGTCTAAAAATATTGAAAGTGGACAAGTATGCCCTTACAAGCAATAACTAACACATCTACCATATACCGTATAATACGGCTATACGGCTTACATGATAACACTCCCCCTCAAGATGATGCATAGATATCTATCATGCCCATCTTGCTTAGACAAAAAGATAGTTGGTAGCTAGGAACTCCTTTGGTGAAGACATCTGCAACTTGTTCACTAGTCTTCACAAATGGGGTACAAACTTTGCCTAAGAGGATCTTCTCCCTTATGAAGTGTCTATCCACCTCTATGTGCTTGGTCTTGTCATGTTGTACTGGGTTATGAGCAATGCTTATTGCGGCCTTGTTATCACAATATAGCCTCATTGGGCTAGTAACAGGAAACCCCAACTCACATAACAGAACTTTCAGCCATAGTGTCTCACATAGTCCATGTGTCATGGCTCTAAACTCCGCTTCCGCGCTTGACCGTGCAACCACATGTTGTTTCTTGCTTCGCCAAGTCACAAGATTACCTCCCACAAAGGTACAATAGCCGAAGTAAATTTTCTGTCGTCCTTAGCACCTGCCCAATCAGCATCTGTGTAGGACTCAACCCCCATATGACCATTCTTCTTGAAGAGGAGCCCCTTACCAGGAGAGGATTTAAGATATCTCAAAATCCTATACGCTGCTTCCAGATGAATATCCCTTGGCAAATGCATGTACTGACTGATAACACTGACAGCATAGGCAATGTCTGGTCTAGTCAATAAGAGATAAATCAATCTCCCAACTAGCCTCTGAAAGCTAGCAACATCCTCCAACAGCTCACCAGTCGATTCCCCTAACCTATGATTCTGTTCAATAGGTGTGTCAACTGGTTTGACTCCCAACTTTCATGTTTCTCCAAGTAGGTCAAGAACACATTTCCTTTGAGATATGAAGATTCCTTTTCCAGATCTTACTACTTCTAACCCTAGAAAGTACTTTAGGGACCCCAAATCTTTGATCTCAAATTCCCCAGCTAAGTATTTCTTTAACTTGGAGATCTCAACCTCATCATTTCCAGTAACAATTATGTCATTGACATAAACGATGAGGACTGTTGTCTTCTTCCCACAATGCTTCACAAAGAGAGTGTGGTCCTGCCTGACTTTGAGAGAAACCCAATGTTTTCACTGCTTTAGTGAATCTCTCGAACCATGCTCGAGGAGACTATTTGAGTCCATACAAGGACTTCTTCAGCCTGCACACTTTATCTTCTCTTCCTGATGACACGAACCCAGGAGGTGGAGTCATGTATACCTCCTCCTTCAAATCCCCATGAAGGAAGGCATTCTTCACATCAAGTTGATATAAGGGCCAAGACTGATTTGCTGCAAGGGATATGAGGACCCTTATGGAATTCAACTTTGCTACAGGGGCAAAGGTTTCCACAGCACATAGTCTATGCCATAGGTCTGTGAATACCCTTTAGCTACCAACCTTGCTTTGTATCTTTCAACTGACCCATCTATTTTGTACTGGACTGTATAAACCCATCGGCTTCCTACAGGCTTCTTCCCTTTAGGCAACTCAACCAATTCCCATGTATTGTTTTTCTCCAGTGCTCTCATCTCTTCAACCATTGCTGCCTTCCACTTAAGGTGTCTCAAACCTTCTGTTACAGAGGAAGGTAATGGAATAGTGGATAGAGAGGTGACATACGATCTGTAAGAGGGAGACGGTGCATCATATGACACAAAATTACTCAGTGGGTGTTGAGTACAACTCCTGACACCCTTCCTGAGAGCAATAGGAATATCAAGAGAGGAAACCTCAGTAATAGGATCAGGAATGGGAACAATACCTGGATCCGAGGAAGGTCCAACTGGTGCCTATCGACATGGAGCAGCTGTGGCCTTCCCTTTTCTGCTATAGACCTTTAACTCCCCCTGAGTCCTAACACTACAGTCGTGTGGAATAGTATTGTCCACAAGAGAGATAGGAGGTGTAGGACACGGAAGAGGACAAGGAAGAGGGCAAGGAAGAGGTATAGAGGGACCAAGGTAGTTAAAGGCGCAAGGCGCACTTAAGGCGCTAGGACCTCTAGCGCTTGAGGCACAAGGCGAGGCACGCGCCTAAATGAAGTCAGGCACAATATTAAAAATTATAATAAATATAATATAAAAAAATAAATAAAAATAACATCATAAAATAACAAAATAAGTAATCATTAGGCCATAAAACATAAAAGATAGCAAATGTCGAAAATCTCAAGTTACCCAAAAGTAGTTCTAGTTAACATTGTCATTATAAATACAAAACAAGTAATCAAAAAGCCATAAAACATAAAAGATAACAAATGTTCAAAATTTCAAATAGCCCACAATTGGTTATAGTTAACATCGTCATCATTTAAAATATAATCATTAGCTTCATCCCATCATCATCAGATGTGTTAGCCTCAATATATTCTTCTTCTTCTATTTCCTCCGAATTGGCATCTTCCTCTTCCGGCTCCCTTTAAGCCCTTGTTCTTACTCTTGACCTTGATTGTGATCTAGTATTTGATGTTGATTCACCAACTCCAGCAGCTCTCGCAACAACTCTCCATGTCAAGCTATCATCTTCAAACACCAATTCATCTTCTGCTACTCCACCTTCTGTTTCCATCTCCCCAAGTAGTCATTCATTGCTTTCATCAATGTCTTTCAATGAGATAGGTTCAATTGTATCTCTCCTATCATACCGATGTTTAATACAATAGGCTAAAGAACAAAAATTTTACAAAAAAACATGTATTTTAGTGAGACGCGCGCCTGATGCGCCTGGAGCATGGTTTGAGGTGTGCGCCTTACTAAACGCGTCTTGCCTTGACCCTTCTAAGGCGCTTTAGGTGTGCCTTGCGCCTGAGGCGCGCGCCTTGACTACAGAGAGAGGGACTCTCATTACCTGTAGACTTCTCCCCCTGAGGAGAGGACCGAGAGAAGAAAGGAGCACTCTCCCAAAAAGTGACATCAGGGATACAAACCTTCTACCAGACAGAGGATGAAAACATTTGTATCCTTTGTGGGTAGAGGAGTATCCCAAGAAAATACACTTAAGAGCTTTAGGATCCAATTTGGTTCTATGGGGGCCCAACACATGAACAAAGCAAACACAACCAAATATGCGTGGAGGTACAATAAATGAAGAACCAGTAAGGTGCAACAAATGAATGGGAGTATTAAACTTCAATGATCTAGATGGCATACGATTAATGAGATATGCAGTAGTGAGAACAGCCTCAGCCCAATATGATTTTGGCACATAGTGAAAAAGAAGAAAAGAGCTAGATAGCTCCAAAAGATGGCGGTTCTTGCGTTCAGCCACACCATTTTGCTGGGGCGTATAGCTGCAGGAGTTCTGGTGGACAATACCATGATCAGAAAGGTATTGTTGCAAGCCACCATACATGTATTCTCCACCTTGATCCGAATGAAGTACTTTGATGGGAGACCCATACTGTGTATGAATCATCTTATGAAAACTTTGGAATATGGAATAAACCTCATCCTTAGTCTTCATAAGATAGATCCATGTACACCTCGTATGATCATCAACAAAGCTAACAAAATATCGATAACCACAGTTAGAAGTAACAGGGGAAGGACCCCACACATCAGAGTGCACAATATCAAAAGGGCAAGCAGAAATGTTACTTCTAGAAGGAAAAGAGGTGTGACAATGTTTCGCAAGTTCACATGTCTCACATCTCAAAACAGATAAAGAAATTGAACCAAATAAAGCAGGAAATAGTAGTTTCAAATAAGCAAAAGAAACATGGCCTAGGCGACAATGCCAGCTCATGATGGACTCTAAACTACTACTAGAAGACTGTAAAGCCCGGGACTCGGGAGGTGGTCCATCCAGAATATAGAGCCCAGCTACTTCACGTCCAATGCCAATCGTCCTCCTCATGTCCAAGTCCTGAAAAACACAAGAAGATGGAAGAAATGTCACACTATAATTCAAATGCTTTGTGAGGGAGCTAACAGATAAAAGGTTAGAAGTGAATTGAGGAACATGAAGAACATAAGCCAAAGAAATATCAGAAGACACATTCATAACCCCCTTTCCCGAAACAGAGGATAGGGTACCATCAGCAATCCGGACCTTATCACGTCCAGAACTAACAGAATAAGAGGAGAATAAGGATGACATACCAGTCATGTGGTCCGAGGCACCTGAGTCAATAACCCAGGTGGGAGTGGCGGCCACATGATGCGCAGTACTGATAGTACCTGTAACAGCAAAAGAGGAGGAAGGAGTAGCAGAAGGTCCTTCCATCTGGGCCATGAACCGTGTAATGTTGTCCAGTTCATCCCGTGGCAGAGTCACCATCGTAGAGGAAACTGGAGAAGCAAGAGATCCAATAGGAGAGGGGTCTGAAGTCACACCGTGAGCTGACGAAGGCAGAGGAGGTCAGGTGCCACTGGTGCCTGGAGCAGAACGAGGTGGGTGACCATGTAGTTCCCAACATCGAGCTTTCACATGTCCCATTTTTCCACAGTGATCACAATTGGGCCTGTTGCCACTGAAAGTCCTACCAAAAAGAGCAGGAGGTGCAGAAGTGAATGGCTGAGGCCGTGGGAAGCGTTGTGGTGCAGAAGTAGAGGCAAGAGCAGATCTCTCTGGAATCGGAGAAGAGGATGAGGTCATAATCCGACGTCGACTCTCCTCACTCTGAATGTATGCATACACTTGGCTGAGCGAATGAAGAGTATCTTTGCTTAGAAGCTGGACACAGGCTAACTCATACTCAGAGTTAAGCCCTGCAAGGAACTCAAAGATCCTCGTCTCCTCCAACAACTTCTTGTACTTGGTGACTGTCTCAGTACAACCACACACAGGCTGGAAGGGATGGTAGTGGTCAAGCTCCTCCCACATACTCCGAAGCAATGCAAAATAGTCAGCCAGAAAACGATCTCCCTGCTGGAGATGAGAGATATCATGGCAAAGCTGGAAGGCCCTTGCCAAATTCTGCTGCTGGGAGTAAGTCTGAGAGACAGTGTCCTAGATTTCCCAAGCTGTATGCAAGAACATGAAGCCCCGACTCACTTGTGGCTGCATGGAATTGAGATCCATGACATCACAGTGTAGTTGTCCGACTCCCATCGAGCATAAGAAGGATTAGTAGTAGCGGGTACTGCAACACTCCCATTGATATAACCCATCTTGCCTCTGCCCCCGATATACATACGAACTGACTGAGACCACTCCAAATAATTCTGGCCATCTAATCGAACCGTAGTGATCTATAAACCTGGGTTATCATAACCCATGGGGGGCATGAAAGAACCCCCAACACCACTTGAAGTAGCCTCCATAGGCCCTAAAACTCCTCCAGTGGAGTCCGACTGACCTCCATTCAACACATCCGGGATCTCGGTTGACATGGCAACCCAACAAGAACCAAAGAACTGATAGTGAGGGGTGTTGTACACACAATAAACCCCCAAGGAGATAAAGAAACAGATTTAGGCGATAAAATCAAGCCCAAATAGCATGCCGGAGACCTCACACACCATCAAACCAGCCAACATGAGTAGGAATCAGGCACAAAAAACGCAAGACAGCCTAGAATCCAGATCTTGAGGGATTTATTACACAAATACCCTGAAAATCTAGCTCTAGAAGGCCCAATTAAGCAAACCGGTGATCAAAATACCCCCAAATTAGCACCAAATAGAGTCGCCATCATCAATATATCATTAAGAAGTAATGAAGTAGCATAGGAAATTAGAAAGTTGCTGTTAGAGGGACAAAACATGAGAGAAGTTGCTGTTTGGGCGAAAATATTGCCTAAAATAGGCTACCGGCGGTAATTTTAGAGCTTGAAATCCTCCCACAAGCTTCAATACTTGATGGATTCAAGCAAGACTTGATTCTATGGGTAGGTAATCACAAAACGTCCCAAATATAAGCAAAAAATGGAAACAAAAATGGCAGATTTGAGAGGATCAAGAAAAAACGAAAAACGAGTTCTTTTTCCACCAAGAACGGGATTCAAGATTTAAGCATCAAGAAAACATCAGAAAAAATTGAGATAAATACCATAAATCTTGTAAAATCGAGATCTACTAGGATCTGAAGTTTCGGGGTCATATGACCGTACGACTGCTAACGTCATCATGACGTCAGCACTAGAATCTTGTGCTCCTGGTTTTGAAGTTGCTGATCTTCCTTCCCGGATCAAAGAACACAAATTTCAATCGATTCTGCTCTGATACCGAGTTGAATCTAGGGTTTCTAGGGTTAGAACAAGAGAGAGAGAGAGAGAGAAAAAGAGGAGAGAGAAGAGAGCAATTAGGGTAAAGAGCATGTATAATACATGTCTCTGTAGTTTATTATTTATACGAGTCTAAAAATACTGAAAGTGGACAAGTATGCCCTTACAAGCAATAACTAACACATCTACCATATACCGTATAATACAGCTATACGGCTTACATGATAACAAAAAGTGGCGCTTCCTACTATTTCACTTTTACAAAATTTAATTGCTATAGTTTTAGGTAGGGCTGCAACTTGGGCGGGCTCAACCTGAGCCCGACAGGTTGAACCAGACATTAGGGTTGGGTTGGGTTAGCCTTTTCAGAACTTGGGTTGGGCTCGAGCCGGATTTTTAGTAACCCGATTAAATTGGGTTGGGTTAGGGTTGAGGCTTGGCCCAACCCGAGCCTGACATACAAACTACATATATGTATTAGTATACCAACAAACATCCACACTACATTTTGGCAAATGTAGCAACCCATAGATGTTTGTCCTTAACAAATTACAACCCTTGTGTGAGATTACAAAATGTCCTTCAAACTACATTTTGGCATTTGATGTGATTGGTTGATATTGAAAATATCGTGTATTCTTTGACGATTTTTTTTTTGTTATTTCTTTAGTAACTTTTATCATGCATTTGAGTTAATGAACTTTTCCCTTATCATGAAAATATCATGTTTTCTTTCATTAGGTGTTGGAAATGAAACTATTATTTAAGAGTTAGCATAACGGTTATTGTATTGACCAATAAATTATTTTAATATGAAAAAATATTAGCAATCTTTCCAACCGATAAAAAATTAAGAAATTGACCAGTCCGACCAACCCAATAGGGATGGGTTAGGGTTGGAAAATCTAGGCCCGACATTGGGTTGCGTTGGGTTGGGTAGGGTTGGGTTAGGGTTCACAGCCTTTAAGGTTGGGTTGGGCTAGTGTTGACCTCCAACCCGACCCACCCGCCCGAGTTGCAGCCCTAGTTTTAGGGAAACTTTTCTTTTCTTTTTAAAGTTTTCAAAAATTCGGAACTTTCAATCCGTAAGTTGGTTTGCAATAAAAATAGTACCATTAAAAAGCTCTTGCCAAGATCTTTCCAGTGATGTCCATTCACTAACTATTTTATGTAACCATATACATTGTTATTTATATTAATTTAAGTTTCCTATAGTACTTTTATACAGTCAATTTTTTTATGATGATTGTGAGGTACAAAGGAGTAATATTGTTATTTAAAACCAATTCCATTACTTAAATAGCACCTGTATCGCGTGTGCCCCTCCGCTAGTTAAAACTAATCATTGCACTGCTCTTACATAAGGTGAGCCTATGAAAAAATTAACATATCCCTTGCACTAGATTCAAACAACTTTTTATGAAGTACAATACTATTAAACTGCTTACCAGACCAGTCTTATTTTTTTTCTTTTACAGTTTCCTTTCTGAGCCAGTTATACTTGAATATTTTCCAATAACACCCTCACATAAAATCCAAAACCACCTCATATCTAAATTAAACTAAACAACAGTCATCCATGAAGATTGTAGTACAAACAAAAAGTCCAGTGAAGAATCACTACATTTACCCATTGAATGAACACGCACGCGTGCACATGCACACTCCATGAAGATTGTTGTAGAAAAAAAAATCCAACAAAGAATTGCGACATTTACCCATTGGGTGAATTCAGACACTTGCACATGCATGCACACACAACAAATATCTACACCCATGAACATGTGAATATACGCGGAGCATACATCTGTGTTAATCTATGTATATGCATGTGTTTTGGTGTCCGGTGATATAAACAGTATATAACAAAATATGACGCAGAAAACTCTTGAATATGCATTTTGCGAGTCCCCGCCATTTTACCAGTCACCTATATCAGAAGGCAGTAGTATCTAGCAGATATTAAGAATAGTTGTGGAGAACAAAAAGAGGAAACACACAAGAAAGATAACACCAAAGGTTGCATGGATCATACCTCTGGGCTTCTTCAGAAGGATAAGAAAGACCATCAATAGAAGGGTCGGTTCCAAAAGCCAAAGGAGGTGACCTCAGTCTCTGTGGAGCTTCAGAAACAATCATACAAAAAGTCTGTGTGAATTCCCAATCTACCAAATAAAATGAGAAAAGCTTAACACATTGACAACCACCAAATTGGATGGGCTACAATTTTTCTTGACAAATGAAAGAGCAGCTACAATATGACTTAAAAACATCATGGTGAAACCATAGAGAATTAGCAACCTCCAAGACCAAATAAAGTTTGGTATTTTAGCCAAAACTTGGATATGGCATTAAGCCTCCATATTAGGATTTTTCATAATCCAAAGGATTTTTCATGTCACACTATAATATAACCACATCAGACATCAGAAAACATTAATAGGGATTTAATATTGAGTCGGTCTAGAGCTACACCCATTTCTTACATCCAGTTCTTACACCCCGGGTGGGGCTCACATGGAGATCATGTTGGACAATCCAACCACACAGAATTTTTCATACTATGGTTACCCTCCTCACAAAAAATCAAGAAATTTCCACATTCCTAACCTCATGAAAATTGGTTTATTTTGAAAAATCCAGACCATCCAATTAAACATTATTTTGGGTAAATTTTTTATATGGTTGGCAATGTTGAAATGAACTGATTTTTGGTGATGATGATCATCACGGCAAGGACAACTCAATGTATGGTTGGATTGTCCAACATGATCTCCATGTGAGCCCCACCCCCAGGTGTAAGAACTGGATGTAAGAAATGGGTATAGCTCTAGACAGACTCTTAATATTTGTTCAAAATGAAATGGGTATGATGCAACTGCAAAATCACCCATAGTGTAGCTCCTGATTAGATTTCAAATTCATTAAAAAAATGTATCTAAAGAAACCTACACCTGCCGCAACAAAGTGAGCCTTGTCACTATATATTCTCGAAAAAAATTTGTTAGATATCCACCCACCATACTTTACAGATATCTCAAAATCCTCTCCAAGAGAGCATATGGACATGTTTGGATCATGGTTCAAAGTACACGGTATTGTTTCAGTATGGTTCATGGGAGATACCGAAACCAATGCGGACAAAACTTTGTGAAACCACAACGAAATGTTAATGCAAATTTATACATAAGAAGAAGTATCGTTCAGTTTCAGATGAAACCAACCGAAACATATGTAGTTTCGTCCCATAGCGAAACCAAAACGAAACAGACGAAACATTTCAGTTTCGGCCGAAACTTTGAACCATGGTTTGGATCGTCATTTTCACTCAAAAAAGCTTTTAAAAATATATTTTTGGGGAGCAATATTGGCAATTCAAGCAGGTTTAAGTGCTCAAACTTACAATACAAGGGATCTCCAAATCAAAGATACAATGGCAACAACAAAGACAAGAACGTTTTCAGAATGAGAAAGAATAACGAAATGTTTGGATCGCCATTTTTATGCCAAGAAAATGTCTTTAAATGTTTTTAGCAAAAACTCTCTTCCGAAGAAAGAATGGAGATCCAAACATGCACGCTAAAGATTAGGTTTTGTTGCTGTATATATGGATCAAAACACTTCAATAAGATGAAAAACCACGATTTCTAGGGTAAATTCTCACACCACTCTAAAATCGGAACACGGATGCAAAAACAGAGAGAAACCCAGATAATAGAATTGATCGATAGAGCAGAAGCAGAAATAAAAACATTGAGAAAAGAGAGAGAGAGAGAGAGAGAGAGAGAGAGAGAGAGAGAGAGAGAGAGAGAGATGAGTAAAGAAAAAAAGTACGCGAAGTGATGCGAAGAGTAGTACCTTGGTGATCGTTGTTGAGGTGCATTGCTGTTAAAAGGGTTTATGAGGGAGAGAAGGGCGTGATTTCTTTCCCAAGACCTCGAACGCCATTAACGCATCGAGAGATGCTTCTCTGCAACTCTCTCTATGTCTCTCTACCATTGAGAAGGCTATTCTAACTTCCTAAAATAACCCATAGTCCTTCGGAAAACAAACAAAATACCCCAACTTCTGCCGGGGAAGGGAACTAGCCACCCTAATTTTTAAGAAGCACCGTGGAGTAAACGATAATGGGAATTTTTTACGTTGAAATTTGAATGATCCAATCCAGTTCGCCCTCTGTTAACAGTCGTTGACCCAAATTGACTAAATGATGAAAGTAATCATAGAATCTCTTTCTTCAACTTTGACGACGAGACCGTGGTGATTGGCGACGAGACCTCTACTGGACCACCAACCTATTAAGTCGCGTGGCTGGCCAACCACCACTCTAAAGCAAATTTAAAAATAAAAAAAAATAAGATTTAAAAGAATAAAAATATTTCAAAATAAAAAATAACACAAATGGATTGTTTTAAGCAAGTTGGATATTGCTCGTGGTAGGCAGCCACACCAGTCCTTTGATTTGGGGTTAAGGTTTTTTATATGAAGGGTACATTCGAAAACACAGCAGAGATCACAGGGAAGGAAAAAGTAAGACTTCGATGAATCTGCCTATAGACAAGAATCATGACCTTCCACACATCCTCGTAAAATTCACAAAGATAACACACCAAAAAACAAAAAAACTACGAAAAAATAAATAAGAGAAATCTCTCATATATTCATTTTGAAATCAATGAATAATTCAAAGTCTCAATTACAATTCTTCTTTTTATAGACCAAAAATCATCTCTCCATAAAAAGAATTTATTTTCAACTAAAACTCTCGTACTAACATTAAAATTAGGGAGCTCATATTTGCACACCCCATTTCCTATCCCCTGCACTACTAGTTGGGGTACACCCCAAAAAGAGAGTTCTCTCTAAAACTTGGTTGACTGGTGACCATCACTGACCACCCACAAAATTATTAACAAAAGTCTTATAAAAATAAATAAGAACCTAAAAGACACCTAAAATATGAAACAAAAAAACTTGTTACAATAGCAAAAATAACTTTTAAACTACAATTTGACCTTTTTCGATTTTATTTCATCCTAAAAATGTTGTTAGCAACTTCTATTAAACAAGTATATCTTGTCGGTATATATAGTCATATGTATATGCAATTTTAAGTTACGAGCGCAAAGTTATGGTCATTTGAAGTTAAGGTGCGTGTTTGACCTTCTGAATTTTTTAATTACATTATTATTTTCTTTAGTAAGCAAATACATTGTTATTTTAGGTCACATCCAATAATGTTACTGGGGATGAAAAGGGCGGACCCAAGATCCATTCAAATTTGAATGGATCTTGGGTCCTTGAGACGGGGGGGGTTGATCTGGACAGCATCCTAACCATCCAATTTGATGGTTAATATTGCATTGTTAAGATCATTAGGAATGTCAGACCAGCGTGAGTTTTGGCCACATGTAAGGATCCCCATGGGTTGTGATTGTTCTTCTAACCCTATGTTATCCAAAGTTTCAAACCTTTCAGTGCTCATTTACCTCCAACAGTATTTAATGAACTGAATGAGTTTAATGAACACAACGAAAAAATTTAGATGCAGAGGATGAGTGATAAATTTAGATCATTGATTTTAGACTTTTTCAAAACCTGGATAAAATTATCGAAAATCATGACGTTTTTTTTGTTATCTTCCCCTACTCCAAGAAAGAAGAAAAAAGGATCCAATAATTTTTTAAGGATAAAGTTTTTTTGTCGTTGGCGATTGGACAAACAGCTCGCTGGCCGACATATTTTTTAAAATTTTTCGATTGATTTAACCTAAAAACATTAGGTTTAGCAAATTTCAAAGGTAGGTAAGAGATAGGTAGAGATCAAAAAAAAAAAAAAAAGGAGACAACCAGCTAGTGTAACTAGGCTCAAATTGAGAGATATGGAGACAAGGAGCAAAAGACGGAGCTCATATATTTAGCTCAGTGTTAAAAAACGCTAGGCATCAATACTTCAGTCTACTTATTTTTAATAGAGATTATGTTAAATGTGAGATCTATATAACAAAACAGAAAAATTGTCTCCCCACTTATAACCCCTCTTATATGTTTCAACAAAGAATGGCCAAGATCTTATCTTCAAATAGACAGTGAATCTCAGCCACTCACACCCGATTTTGACAAACGCTTTGTTGAGAGTGTTGTGGGCACGGGCCACCCACTAGAATATAACAATAGAAAGATAATAATAATGATGATGATGATGATGATACGTGTTTCACGTGATCCTCACGGTGGCATGCACCTTACTTGGCAACAATACCCACCTTGGAGGAAAGCATTTTGGTTGTAAGCCTCCCTAGCCTTAAGGGAAGTGATATTTTCAGGCCGATTCTTTATATTTCTAGACCTATGTAACCTATTTTACTCACGTGAACCAAAATACCACAATGATAAATGTCATTCTGATTGGCAATTTGGTTCACGTGCATTATTAGTGGGCTTTTTTTTGTAAGCCGAATATATATTAACTAAAAGAAACGGAGATAAATCTCCACAAAAATAGCATACCAGACGATCAGCCTTTGTTCTTTATCAGACGCTTATCTTCTTCGATAGCATTGTTAATGGGCTGGAAATAGCAAAAACTTGCCTAAACATATAATTTTCAAGTTTATAAACTTATAGCAGACTAAGAAATTGTTGAAAATCGACCTTCCATAAAGTAGCAAAAAATAAAGAGAACTGAAAAAATCAATCACACAGACACAACAAATTTTTGCGTGATTCGGCAGTGTGCCTATGTTCATGAGTACGAATAGTTCTTTCACTATTTCTAAAGAATTATAGTAACTATAGTTTCCTCTTTCTCACTTTCTCAATGGACAAGTGAAGCTCTTTGCACTTTTAGAGAATATATAAAATCTGGTACAATAAAATAACCGAAGTAAATTCCTAATAAAAGTTGTACTCCAACACGAGCTGTATAAATTTGTACGGACAAAAAATATCATCAGCTCTATCCCCGGACCCTTGGTAGGAGGCAAATTGTCCCCTTGCAACCCCCAATGGCCAACTCAGCACGGAGTTGGACCTATGTAAAAATGTGGCTTAATTAACAATAAAACTCCTGCAGAACAATACTCTCTGCATAATACAAGACACCTAACACAACAGAAAGGATGCAAAGAGTTTACGCTATCAGATGCACCTTGAAAATGTGTTTTAAAATTTAAAAATAAAAAACTGTCTGCACCCCTTGTGCAGACTAGCTTCTCTCGTGATAGGATCTCAGAGTTGAAACCCATCAAATGGTGGGTCCTGCCCGAGAAAATATTTGTTGGCCTTGTGGTTTGAAGTCTCCCCCTCCCAAAAATTTCATTTGGAGCTTTAGTTTAGGACCTACTAACCTTCTGGATGTTTTGAGTTTTGACCTCTTGATGGACCTACATACCAAAATCAAAGTTTAAATGGCGCGCGCCAAAGGCATTCGACCCACACTTTTGCCTTGGCATGCTATAAAGCTCACTTTTTCTTTTCTTTCTGTTTTTCGTGTACTACTTTCCCCACGGCGGCACCTAAAATAAAAGGTAGAAGCCATGGAAAAATAAAGAATAAGAGCCACACGTGGATTCTATCTTAAAGTTAATTGATGTGGGGCCAACTCCTTGGAAGGATCATAATCCAAAGGTCATACCTAATGCTATAATAAAGGGTGGGCAAGTCTCAATCACGACCCTGGTGGGGCCCAAGTAAAATATCCTCAACTTACCCTTTTGTGCTTCCCTAGCATGTAAGTAGGAGAAGAAGGGAAATGGGTGATAAATATGTCCTCATATTACCCAAATAAATTATTACTTAAAGAAATATTTCAATTAATCTGAGCACCATGCTATGGCAATCAAATGGTGGATTTTTAGGCAATTGTTCAAACATTTTGAAACCGTCCGATCAATCAAACGACAATTGATGGAATGATATTACAAGAACCCCTTCATCTATTACTATTTTAAAGCCAAAACTTGGGTATGTCGCACGACGGTCACCTGGCACCAGTGGCGGAGCCAGGATTTTGTTTGAGGGTGGGCAAAATGGAGTAAACCTTTGCTCACACCGGGCTGTGAGCAAAGCGGATCACAGCCCACAATATAAGCCACTTGGCACACTCTTAGAGGACGCTGACCGCATGAATGTTTGGCCAGTTCCTCAGTGGACCTGCAAACCAAAAATCAGCCTGATTAGTGATTTAAAACCATTGGATCTTTGCACCCAAATAACGCTCAATAATGCTCAAATGCCTACGGTTCAAATCAACCCATGAAAATAACTTCAATCCAACACTTAGAAATCACTCAGTTTTATTTTTGGTTTGTAGGGTCCATCTAGTAATTTTCCAATCATCCATACAGTCTGCGTCCACTAAGAGTATGCCACATGTCTCGTATTGTGGGCTGTGCTTGGCTTATCTTACAACCCCGTGTGAGCTAAGGTTTACTCGGCAGAGGGAAGGTTTATCCCTGGGAGAATTTTTTAGTCTATAAGTCATCAACATTGATAACGGACCATAGAATGGGCTACGTGGGACACTCTTAGAGACCACTGATAACTCGACAAAATTATGTGCGGTTGAGCCCATTTGACTGTTGGATTCAAGAGATTCATGTAGTTGTTGAGTTGTGGACTGTGGATCTCTTGAATCCAATATGGTTAATTCCTTTAAATCACGCATATTTTTGTCTCGTTCTCTGTGGGATAGCATTTTCTAATACTTAATTACTTTCTATGTCATCTTTCTTATTCTCAATACAGCCCTTTGATAACCACTTAATTATTATTAATCTAGCTAAAATACTTCCCTCCCCTAATTTGGAAATTGATGTTTGCCTTTTCGAAATTCAAGTTCTTAATTACAATGGAAAATATAGATAAGAGTAGAAGAGATAGTCATATTCTCAAACCTGAAAACCAAATTTAAGCAAGGTTGAGCTCCATGCATATTTTGCATCAACTAGCTAAAATACTTCATGTGACTCTTAAATTAAATTCTGGTGGATTTTTAGTTGATAGTGAGGCCGCAGAAGACATGACTTTAGATAGAAGGAATGTGCGTGTTAAAGTTCTAAAAAGTTGTGGTGAAGGCCAATTAGGATGTAGATTTAGGTACTGAGAGCAGATTTGAAGACACTGGTTCTAATAATCCTGTGTATAAGCACTACAATTAAACCCAGTGTACAATCATCTCTATCCACAACATTAGTGCAAATGTTCATCATCAAATGGAAGGCTCCCATCAATGTGGTTTAGTCCACAAATTTGATGGTTTGAGGTAGTAGCGTGAACTCTGTTTCTCCTAAACTTACTAATCAGACTAATCCACCAACTCTTTCTTTTTCCTTTATTCTTGATATAATTGAATGATTTAAGTGCAGAGAGAGGAATAACATACAAAATTTGGGTTAGAATTACCACGCTTACTGTTTCTCTCATTTCCATAATAACTCTCCATGATCTCTCTTATTTAATCCGGAAAGGGGAGTGTCAGGTCGCCAAGACCCGAGAATTAGGGTGCAACTCGGGCGGGTTGGGTTGGGTTGGGTTGGGGGTCAACCCGACCTTCAGCCCAACCAGATTGGGTTTGCGGTCAACTCGAGCCTAACACGATCGGGTTTGGGTCAACTCGACCTTCAGCCCAACCCGATCATATTGGTCAAGTTAATCGGGTTCAACCCAACCCAATCAGATTGGTTAATCCAGAAATAAATGAAGAAGGCTTACTAGTTGACCAGCTTCATCGTTTTTGCGGGCTCTCTCTCTCCCTTAAAAACAAATTCGTCCGTATCCATGTCAACAGTTGTCTACCGATATAGTAAAAGCCATGTCCACCATGTGTTACCGATACGGGCGAAAAAAAAATTTAAAAAGAGAGAGAGAGAAAAAGAAGAAGAAGAAGAGAAAGAGGAGGCCACCCAGAGAAGAAGAAGATGAAGAGGCATGCTGCCCACCACCAGATACGAGAGAGAGAGAGAGAGACCTGGTGGCGGTCCTCCTCCTGCTCCGATCTTCCTCTTCTTCTTCTCTCTCGGTGGGTTTTTTTTTGTAGCTTATTTGCACACACCAAGAGGTGGGTGTTACTCAAAAAAAGGTGTGTGCAAATAACACCACCCTA
Source organism: Euptelea pleiosperma (assembly GCA_035048495.1). Taxonomy (NCBI): domain Eukaryota; kingdom Viridiplantae; phylum Streptophyta; class Magnoliopsida; order Ranunculales; family Eupteleaceae; genus Euptelea; species Euptelea pleiosperma. The sequence goes on from CM068546.1 coordinate 31,875,178, forward strand.
ACTAAATCACAATGTGTTTTGAAGGGGTACGGTGATGACAACTTGAGAATGGGAAAACAAGCTTTTAAGACACCAAAGCAACATTTAATAACGTTTCTAAGAGACGAATGTGTGTAATTAAAGATCTCCTCTTTCGTCTTTGACTGTTGGTTACTGTCTCTATAATATCACAGATGATATGGAACCAAAAAACCTTTTATATTTTTGTAGCCCGCGTCAAAAACATAATATTTACTTAACAAAATATTATTAAAGAATTTATTTGTAACTGATTGTAATTCAATTTAGAAAGAACATTTTCAACTATTCAGCCTCTCCTCCCTCTCTCATATGTGACTAGTTGATTGTAATTCTATGTAGAAAATTTTATTTAAGACTAAAGATTTTAAAACATAAAAAAAAAAAAAAAAAAAGTGAAACGGTTGTCAGTACTACGCTTTTATAGATGGCGGGCAACGAAGAGAAAAGGAGAAAACAAAAGGATTATTGGAGACTAAGGTGTTAATTAAAGTTGACTAGGGGGCGCCACATGCACTTTACAGGAGGCAGCACCTTACACGTGGACTCTTAGAGATCACTGACCATATAGATGTTTGCCCATCCCTAGGTGGACCCTACATACAAAAATTCATCTTGATTAGTTATTTCTATCTGTTGGATTGGAGACTTTTTCATGATTTATTTTTTAATAATGGTTTTTGAGTATTATTTGGCCAATGACAAAACAACACCACTATACAACATGATAACAACCATGGCTCTTGAACCATGAGATCATTACCCTTTTAATAATGGGGTACATACTACATACAATGCACTTAATTAACTTTTTATTTTTATTTTTTAAACATCCACGTTGATGATAGACCATTTTATGAACCACATGCACACTCTTAGAGATCACTTAACCGTATGGATGTTTGACCCATCCCTAGGTGGACTTACGTACCAAAATTCATATGGATTATTAATTTCTATCCATTGGATTAGAGTCTTTTTCATGATTTTATTTGTAATCGTGGATTTCAAGCATTATGATCCAAAGGTTAGGAATTACTAATAAGGCTGATTTTTGTTGCATAAGTTTATTTATGAATGGGCAAAACATCTATAGGGTCAGAGGCTTATAATAGTATGGCACGTGGCTCACATTGTAAACACTAAAGCACCATTATAAATTAAAAATTTTTAAAAAAATAAAAATATTGTTTGTCAATATAAGAAATTTAATGGTCATATTAGGAATATAGATTTTTTTTAATAAAAATACCATTGAGTGAGTTGCAGGGTGACGTATGCTTTGCACAAAAAGACCGAATAACCCTGCTAAGTGAATAATTAATGAAATAGGGGACAAAAAGTTCAACATCACAAGTGCAACTCGGTCGTTATAAAGTAGTATAGATTTGAAATGGGTATTTTTTTTTTAAATGACTATTGGTTAAGTTGATTTGAAATGGGCATAGAAGGTACTATGTATTTTCAAAACGAACCCAAGTTTAAGGGTATTTTCCAAAAATAACCATATTTTTTGAAATTTGTCAAAACAAACATATGACGCCAAACCATATGGCGTATGCTCAAAAAAATATTTTAATGACATATTTGCCCTTGTCTTGTCACCCGAAAAAAAAAAAAAGGTCAAATTGTTGTCAAACGCCATATTGTTTGGCGACGGTTATTAACCGTCGCCAAACCGTTCGACAATTTGACCTTTTTTTTTAGGCACAATTTTGGTGTATCCACGTGGAAGATAAATCAATAGCTTTTTTTTAGGCGCACTTTTGGTGTATCCATGTGGAAGATAAATCAATGGCTGATTTATGGTAAGGATGATCTCCTCACCGTATAGATCACCTATTCTGAAATTTCTAACATCATCAAATGTGGGTTTCAAGTTAACATGGTAAAAAATAAACACCTAACAGTATGGCATGATCTCCTCACCGTATAGATCACCTATTCTGAAATTTCTAACATCATCAAATGTGGGTTTCAAGTTAACATGGTAAAAAATAAACACCTAACAGTATGACATATCATTTTGTGAACCGCCAAAAGGTTTGGCGGTTCACAAAATGATACGCCATACTATATGGCGTCTTATAACAACATACTCGTTTGAAGAGGGCAATTCGGCCATTTTAAAGTTTCGTGAGAATACGCCTAACGGTTCGGCGTCTTAGATTTGTTTTGACAAATTTTAAAAAATACGGTTCTTTTTTAAAAATAGTCTTAAACTAAGGTTCGTTTCTAAATTTTTCCGTTTTTAAAAAAATGGTACAGAGGTACTGTGTATTTGACATCAGGTTGGCTGTCAAAGATTGTTCATAAAAAGTCAAAGGAGAAGACTTAGAAAACGAAAAAAACAAAGGGGTAATACAAATATCGCTAATTTATCAGGGTTTACTGCAAAAATACCCCCAAAAAAACTAACTGTTCATCTTCACCCAAAAAACAAGAAAAAAAAAAAACTGTTCGATGAAATCTAGTAGGCCATGTCCATGTCCATGGTAACCTCCAAAACCAATGAAACTTTTGAAACCACTTAACTACAGAATAACGGTCAACAATTTGTTCGTTCGGAGAACCCTTCCTCAAAGAAAAAGCCCATTTCACAGTCCCATCAAACCCAATCCCTCCCACAAGATCAAAGAAACCAACAATCAGATTCTTTCTTCCTAGGGCTTGAAACCTTGTCCCTTTCTTTGGGCTTTTAGCCCCTTGTACTCTGTTTTCTTGGAACATGAGCTTTCTCCAGTGTACCCCCCCAACACCTTGTAAAATCTAAACAAATTCTGTTCTTGGAAGAAAAAAAACCCATTTCCTCGTCACCAGATCCTCTTGGATCATTCGCTTTTTTAGGGCTTTTTTTTTTCTTGAATTTGGCCTCGAAATGCTTCTAAGACCTCATCTTCTCTGCAAAAAAAATTTACTTTGAAGCGCCACAGCAACAAATTCTCTCTGAGAAAACCCATTACGGGGATCAGAGGACATTTTCTCAGATTTTTTGCTTTAAGGTGTTTTTTTATAGCTTTTTTTGGCAGATGGGTTTTGTTTAGAATCCCATATCATCCTCATTTCATCGGTTTCTGCAGAAAACCTGATCGCAGGGAATACCCAGATTACATCTTTCTCTGGAAACAGAGCTTAGGTTGTATCTTTTTAGGGTTTGTTGCAGAGATTGATTGCTTACTGTTTTGGTTCTTGAATTATGCTTCCAAATACATGGTTCTGTGCACAAAACCTTCTGTTTACAAACACCACAAAATATTTTCAGGAAAACCAATTCCACAGTTTGCCACTCCCGCTATGAATGTAATCCTCCCGGGGTTTATTCAGTTTGTCTGCCGTTGCTTCTAGGGGTTCTCTCAAACGTGGGCAGTTTGGATTGTTTTATTTTTTTTTATTTTTTATATTTCTCAAAGCATGGGTTGTGTCCATGGGAAGACTTGTAGCCGTTACCCATCTTCGTCTGATGAGGATAGCCGACACTTTCGAGAGGTTGGTCCAAATGGTAGTAACAACATCCATACCCATAGGATTAGGAACCATCGGCACATACTCGCAGATACGCCTTTGGAATTCGCCCATGTCCCTTCCCACGACTTCCAGTTAGAGTATTCAGTTCTTACGCAGCGAGGCTTCTACCCTGAGTCCCCTGATAAAGAAAACCAAGACAGTTTCTGCATTAGAACCCAAATTCAAGGTAACCCAAATCTCCATTTCTTTGGCGTCTTCGATGGGCACGGCCATTTTGGCACTCAATGTTCAAATTTTGTCAGGGATAGGCTGGTAGAGATCCTCTCAAATGATCCTTCATTGTCAGAGGATCCCGTAAAAGCATATAATTCTGCATTTCTAGCAACAAATTCCGAACTTCATGATAGCAAGATAGATGATACTATGAGCGGTACAACTGCAATTACCGTTCTTGTTAGCGGGGACACCCTTTTCATTGCTAATGCGGGTGATTCAAGGGCTGTCGCTGCTGTTAAGAGTGGGAATCATGTTATTGCAGAGGACCTTTCATATGACCAGACGCCATTCAGAAAGGACGAATACGAGAGGGTGAAGCATTGTGGGGCCAGGGTTTTGACCGCCAATCAATTAGAAGGGCTCAAGGATCCAGGTATTCAGACTTGGGGTGATGAAGAGACTGAGGGTGGTGATCCACCAAGGCTGTGGGTACAGAATGGGATGTACCCTGGGAGTGCATTTACAAGGAGTGTGGGAGATAGTACAGCTGAGACAATTGGTGTGATTGCTGTCCCTGAGGTCTCAATGGTTCAGCTCACGTCTAATCATTTGTTCTTTGTGGTTGCGAGTGATGGGGTTTTCGAGTTCCTCTCCAGCCAAGCCGTTGTCAATATGGTAAATCCCATGATAACTTGCTAGTAGAGATAAAAGAGTCGTCTTTAGCTTATTTATTCAGTTTGTTTTTGTGATGCTCCATCTTCTCATGGATACCATTTCCACACTATTGATTTTACCTTTTTAAGGTCAACCTGTAAATTGTTATTCACCATTTGAATTTGGTTCTTTTGTCAATAAGATTTCTTGCTCAATCCATCATCCATGTAGCTTTAGGTTAAGCAAGATATATTTCTCCAATTTTGTTTGGGTGGTGCTGGGGGCCATTTGCCCATGTATCCATTTTATGTTCTCCTTTCTCTGATCAATTTGATTCTTATTGCTAATCATTAAAGAAGATACATAAAATTCAATAGCATGCAATAGAATTGGAGATATATTCTCTGAAAATAACTTTAAATACCATCATTTTGTATATGTTATCATGTTTGTATTAGTTTGGAATTTGAACTCAACAAAGGGCAGCATTCTAGGCATAGGATTCCTCTATCAATGCCAGCTGGCAGTCAATCTTTTATCCTAAAACCATAATGGCTTAGTGAGTTTCTTTGTTGATGCTTGATGCCATGTTCTTAAGAAGCAGGCCTTCATGATTCTTGTGAATTACTAACAACAAGGTAACCCGCCTTTTATTCTCCCATTTTGTATTTTCCTCCTTCCACACGGCCCACTCCCTTTCTTTCTGTCGTTGATTGCTGGTACAAAGGTTGTTTCATCTGTTCCTACTTCTATTCTCACTACACAATAGGAGGCAGTCCTGTGAGGTGTTCTGCTGAATGTATTCCTTAGTTTGCAGGAAACTTATTTCCCCTTACAAATCCTTGCTTCTGCTGCTTTCAATTTCTCACGTCAAGATAATTACGATGACGACTTTTGTAGAGCAAGGCATTTTTTACTTCTAGTTCATGCATTCTTTACTGTATCTGTTTCTCCATTTGGCAACTTTGATATGGACTCCCACCAGATGTCATATCAGATGACAGTATGACCCAAGTCCGTCCAAAAATCTTCTGCAAAATACCCTTCCAAATGAACAATGCTCGCATAGACAAGGAGACAGTAAACCCAACGAAACATCTGAATATCTGATCATTTTGATTTTTGACATAGGAGATCTCTTATGTGGGACCCATCAAAGCGGGCCATGCTCCCCTGTGTGTGAGCTACATGTCCTCCATGGCACCTGCTTTTTTTTGTGAGTGGAAGTGTGGAACAGGGCTTTCCTCACATATGTGTTCATATATACATCTGTACATACTATCTTTTTTTTTTTTGATAAGTGTACATACTATCTTTTTTGTATGCTGTACCTTAACTTTGCCATTCTCCATGCCAACAGTGACAAGTGACCCCATCAATGTCACAATTCCCATATCCTGACAAAAGGGGGATAAACTGAACACTCCAAAGTGATTTGAGGCCCATATCCAACCAAAAAGACCACTTCCTTGAAATTATGGAGTGTGAATAAGTCCAGTTTTGACTGATCTGCCATGTGTCCACCACTATTAAACACATCTTAATCTTTTTAACACCTCCCAGTGATTATTCTAAAATCGAGGAAGCAGCAGCAATAAAAGAGAAAGGGTATGATGTTGCTGTAGGACACACATTTCAGTAATTGTTAACATGTTACATCCAATTTTTTCTCATTCATCTATTCTGTCTTCAATGAGCATCTTGGTCCAATCAGAACTACAACACTTTCTGTGTCTCCTGAGGGCTCCTTTCCGAACACCCTCGGACTTGCTGCATCGGAAGTTGTTTTGTTTATACTTCATTTAGCAGCCATGGGAAAGGGACCCTATGCTTGGATAATCAGCAGGAACTTTCTTCTGAAAATCAGATGCTTAAATCTATTATTTTCTTAGTCAATGCATAATTCACTCAGTTTTGCCTCACTGGTGCATGTTCTTTCTTGTTCACAAACCTTGTATTCCATAGAATTCCTTGTGTTGGTGGAACTGACTCTTATTATACCTTCTATCTAGAAATGGCAGTTATTTTCATTTGTGTTTTTTCATTACCTTCAGTTCGCATCATTCCCCTTTCAGTTCCCCCTTTTTTTTGTGTAGGTGGTGCAATATACAGATCCTCGGGATGCATGTGCCGCCATCGCAGGAGAATCTTATAGGTTATGGTTAGAGCATGAAACCCGAACAGATGATATAACAATCATCATCGTACACGTCAGAAACCTAAGCAATGTATGAATGAGACAAATCTTCCTCTGAGTGCCAAAGAATTTACTACATTTTATGCTAGGTATCTGATGTCACCATCAGGTGGGTAGAGTGTAAATATGCTCTACTGATGGCATAGCCATACATATGAGCACGCACAGTGGAAGACTTACTTTACAGTGTGTTCCACTTGGGAGATCTTTTCAGCCACAAGTCAACGTGATTGGATGATTGTAACCATATGGTCTATAGAAATTTGCATGTGCTGCTTGCCCTCTTTGTTGACCTATGTGACAGATCAAGTGATAACAATTATCCAATCAGGCTGTTGTTGGGCAAAGGAGCCTCGAGGCAAGCCTCAAAGTGTGAGGCTCAAGCCTCATAGCTTGAGGCTCGCCTCAGGTTGTTGTTGGGCAACCTAAGGCAAGCCTCAAGCTTTGAGGCGTGAGCCTCAGGTTATGAGACATAAAACATCACTTTTTCTTATCTTTCTCAAATTGTTTTAAGTAAAAGTCTCAAACTTATATTTATCAAGTTTAATATATTTGTGGTTTTTAAAACTCTTTCGAGGCTTTATATCACATCAAGGGTTTCTCCAATAGATGTCGAAGGGTTTTGGAACTGCTGTCTTGCAACATAGTTTTTTCGTGATTTCTTTGCAACTGGTGGAATCAAAATCCATGATTTGTATTACCTTTTGATATGAATTGATGACTGAATATAATTTGGTTTTTGATATGTAAAATTAAGAGGTAAATCTTAATCAAGGCATATTATAATCTCTACTAACTGTATTTTTTTAGTTGATGGTGCTTTTTTATTACTTTTATGATTTTTTTTTATAGTTATCTCCTTTTTAATTATTTTTTATATTAAAAAAAAGAGGGAACATTAGGGATAAGCCTCATGCATCAAGAGTTCCTGACTGCTCACTTCATTGCCTGATGCCTTCGCCTTTAAAAAATTAAAACACTGGGACTGGGAGAACCTATATGCCCCATGCTCCTACTACATGTGCCTATGGCTGTACCACTGGTTTATTGCAACACTCTACCCCCTGAAGACATTATATATTCTGATTTACCATTCGGACTGGTAATTGTTTGCCAATCTTTCTTGGGATTTTATTAGTCAGGTGTTGATGCTACTAATGGAACTAGTGGAGTTAATATCAAGCAAGCTTTATTGGTGACGGGAAAAGGATCTGTCAACACATCGTCATTGAGAAGCGACTTCTCAGAACTGCAGCCTTGTCAACTTAATGTTCCCATCGAACGGAGTCTTGCATGTGTTGTTCCGTCTCCAACTCACCTCAGGTCCATGGAAACGGTGTGTCCTTCATTCTGTGTTGGGTCCCTTATTGCATCTATTTTCCTCCAAACTTGCTGTGATTTTTCTGTTTCATGGCAGTAATCAAGCTGGATGGACTTCAGGAAGTTGCCTTATTCTCCTGTTTGTTATGCATCAAAATGGTACTGATCTGCTTCCCAAACCTGAAAATATTTAAATTATATACTGAAAATGTTGGAATCGAACACTTCAATTTTGAGCAAAATTTTTATCTTCCTTTAAATACTGACTTGCTGAATCACAGGTGACAGATCACTGGAAACCGGTTATTAATATGTGAAGATATCAGCTGAATCGATATTGTTCTTTTTTCACCATCCATTATTCCTAACCTTCCATATACTGGTCCCTGGGATACGATTTGATGTCACCCTACCCCACAGACCACAGGAACCTTGTAACTGCCTGTTGGCTCTGTTATTCTAACTACCAAACAGAAACGGAAATGAAGCGAGACATTCACAACAGCTTCAACAGCTTCTGTGAGGAAGCTGGGAGTTGCTGATCACAAGAAGGTGGGAAATGGATTTGGAGAGGGCGGCACAGATATGTACATCTTTACAAGTTTAAGAAGAACAGATTCCACCGGCTGGTTATCAGTAACACGCAACCATACTTTTTCGATTTTCTTTTGAGATCCTCCATCTCCAGTACTCTTTGGAATGTTAAAATGTAATTCACTATAATTGTGCTTCTAGTTTTCTTCTGTTTTTTGTCAGCCATGTTGCACGGGGTTGTTCCTGTATTCGTTTCAGTTCTGATTTAAAGATAAGGTGGATTGGTTTTTATGTTGTAGATTTAATATATATGCTTGAATCTTAAAGGAACCAGAGGGGCTTCAATTGTTTTGAGTCCAAACGCATCATCGCATTTTTCTTATGGAGTTGGTGATGTGTGGCTCCACGGGATAATCCATTCTGAGGCTCCTTTTGGACCCCCCGATCTGCCTATCATCATGGGTTGATCTTACCATAGAAATTGTACAAAAAAATGGATGCAATTTCAATCTACAAGATGGGTATGTGATATACCGTGATCTTAGAACACTGGGAAACTGAAATTGGCAGTATTGATGACAGAATGAGACCCATTGATGATCTTGCTTCTCATTCTTGGAACCACTGCTGTTAAAACTGTATTGTTTATAATCCTAATCTTCTTAAAAGTTAATTCGTACAAAAAAATGTCAATTTATGAGATCATGCAATTGTTGTTAAATGAATCAATCCAAGTTTATGAATATTATCTTTAGGAAAAGGATGTAACATGGTATGCCCGAAACATTTTGAAATGCGGAAGCACGAGTTTTGTTACTCACCTGTCATCTGGGCCCATTGACCTCATGGATGTTTATCCCACGCCTTGGTGGATATACACCAAAAATCACTCTGATTGGTAATCTATATCCATTAGATTTTAGTACTTTTTAACACTTTTTAAGGAGTTCTTATAGCCGTTGAATGCAACCATTTGAAAAGATCTCAGGTATACCCTTTATTTATGAATTGAAGAAAAATGAAATTGCCTTGCTTCGTAGCACTACAAATGTTTGCACGCAAAACCGGCCAGCTTTAACAAAAATAACAGCTGTTATAATGGATTCGGACATCCCCCATTACGTTCTGTACCCCATTTTAACGCTTTGAAAATAACGGCTATTATTTTCGTTATTTTGTCTCCCCCAACGGGCCAACCCCAACCACACGAATATTTTCGCAACAAATGTTTGTCACTGCAAACATTTGATTACCAAATATTTGCCTACAAACATTCTCCTACAAATTAAGACAAGGCCTGGCCCAAAGACAAATACCGTAGGCTTCTCTTCTGTGCACCTCGCATGGAACACATGGTTATCAATCCGGTTCTGCACCATCCAAATATTAGGCCAGCCTTTGGACTGGAAACCAAAATTCACACGGTTTCGAGTGTGATTCCAACAGATGAACCGAAACTCAAACAGATGGCTTGCTCGTGGCACAATCAGACACCTCAATGGATAAAATACATTACTCAATAATAACTCATGGTACAAAGAACCAAGATACAAAATTTATCAAATGCAGTAATCAGGACATCAAAAATAGATAGCAAGCTTTTCACCTATCCTGTCCTGCAACATGTTACACTGCTCTAATAATTTGCTCAAACTATCGGCCTCTTTCTTCCCCTTGATAGCTACAACAACACTTCTTCCACTAGAATAACAATTACCAGATAAATAAGCATCACCTGTCTCTGTAAACACACTTTCCTGTTGAAGGTTCGTATCATCCTCCATATAATCATTGGCAGTAGGAACCTCCAAAGGTGCATTACCTTCATCAACAGTCCCTGAGAGAGGTTGAACGGCCTCAGGCTCTGATTGCTCCCCCTCAAACTGAAGCGAGCTGCAACAAACTTCAACCATTTCATCTAGAGACGGTTCTGTCAAAGCATAAGGTGGCGATCTGTCCCCTTCTAACCTCATGTTATCCAAACCTTTCAAAGTGGGAGAATTCACACCTGTATTGAACTCTCTTATGCCAAACTTCAAAGGTATGTCCATGTTGCATTGTTCCACGCAGGACTCACCCAGGCGATCCAAAACATAAGCTACTGAGAAGATCCCGTTGGTCAATTTCATTAATTGCCAATTGAAAACCCGTCTGAAGATCATCACCCATCTTGGAACTATACGATAGTTTGAAATGTGGAGCTCAAGTCCAGCACCCTTCTGTAGCATTACACATGCCTCCCTCGTTGCTAGTTCCCACTCCATCATCTTACTTGAATAGACCAGGTACCTGATCATGCATTTCTCAAGTTCTAATTTCTGGTTCTGGATCTCCTTGCCCATATCCGAACCATGATTCAGCCAAGACAAGTCATCAGGGAAAAATGGAAGGGCGCAACCCTTTATTGTGCTTATAGTCGGATTGATTATTGCAGCTGAGCTCCACCCTACATTCGGTAAAAATGCCTCCGCGGCTCTACGCTCACCGCAGGACTCCTCAAGCAGATCAATCTCAGGACAAGGCCAACAGGCAGGATTCGTAACTGCTGCAGTGGCAACTTCCTCTGCTGATCGATCCAACGCTTCATTGAATGCTGAGATGCAATGGTTGGGACCCACTACAGAAACATTCATCTTTTCGAGCACTTCCAATGAAGAATTCAAGTGGCTCATAACCAGTTCACGCGTCTTCACACAATGAAGAACCGGTTGTAGAGGTGACTGGCTTGCCAGCCACTGTAGCCCCTCTCTTAAACGATCATCACTGAAAAACCCAGTGTGTTCTGGTGGCTGGTTTCCATTAAGGAAGACAACTGAGAAGCTACTTATCCTTGTTTTATCCAAATAATGTAGTCCCAATTCATTAACAATCATCAAGGAAGGATTGGGGACCTCTCCTTTGCATGTGCCACTTAAGATCAGAAGGGGCAAGCGGGAACCTGAAGGCAAGGACATCAAAAGGTTGTGGAGTCGAGTTTTTTGTAGCTCCCATTGAGTACTTTCCGATACGAGAAATAGAATGGCACTTGCACCAGCTACTGTTCCATCTACCTTATCAACTTCTGTATCTTTAATGATAGACAAACAGCAGGTTGGAAGGCTACCAAATTGGCCAGTAACCCACTTCTTCCATATAGACAGACCTGAAGAGGAGACTGCCAACTCATCATCATGTTCCTTTCTGGTACCCATTAGCTTAGAAAGTAACCATGGGGACAAATGATTCGCTTGGCTTCTGTGTACCAACCTATCTCCCCCTGTGCTGTGCATCAGAGAACAGACAAGAAGTTTCCAGCAAAGGCACTTTGCATCTGGGTTTCTTTCACTTAGCATCCCAGCGACAACTTCAGAAACATTCAGCCTCGACCATGATTTCCCATGTCGTTCGTGTCTCTCCCTCGCAACATGATCAATGTTAATCTCACCAGCATGGCTCGGTTGCTTCACAAAAGAAAAAAGAGAATGAGAAGCTCAAACGAAATAAAACTAAGGTTCGAATTCATGACTGGAATTGGCTTACCCAGCTATAAAAGATTTGACAGCAGTGAGTCAACTTGGTGGTTCAGATGAGTCATTAGAAATATTTAACAAATACAAAATACAAAATAAAAAATAAATACTCCTAAATTTTGAAAGCATGTTGGAGATCGAGGGGGTTTCTTTGAAAACAATCAAGTGGGAGTATGGTGGAGTTGGCCCTTGGAGACTAGCAATGTAGTGACCACATTAGAGGTAGAGAGGGGAGTCATATCATCCCACACTCCCAAGTACAAACAATATCGCATACTATCTTGCAAAAAAATGGTGTATATAGAAACTTTTTGGACATGGGGAATTTGCTTCCTTAAATTGTGTAATTTCTTACCGTCAATTAATACAATACAAAAACATTACTTATCAAAAAATATGGCTTTTAAAAAAATATATAAGATAATGCTGGTTGATATATTCCCTTCTATACAAGAAAATAAGGCTTCGTTAAGTCTCGGCCATAGCAAGTCTACTTCACCAAGTTTTCGAATCATGGATAAAAATCATAAGAGATAACTGAGAAGCTGGAACTGGAAGACAGCTTACGACTTTGCTTTGGCAAATTGGTGGGCCCAACGATAATGAACTTAATGCGGCATTTGCTGCCAACTGACGTTGCTCCCGTAAATCTCTCCGCTTTGAGGAGCGCCGTTTCCATATCCTGACCAGGGAGGAAAGACAGAATGATTAAATAATACACCTCAATTTAATGCTGAAATGGCTCAGACAAGCTACTAACCTCAGGATAAGCTTAAGTTTTGCCATGGCAGCTTCATTTTCACAATGAACCATCACAGCTTCTTCATAGTCTACTTCTTGATGAACCATCATAGTTTCGTCATTTTCTTGGGGTTTGATTACTACTCTCTTAGGTGCTGAATTCTCCACCAGAGATTCAAAATGGGACCCCTCAAATCTCTCAATTTGCAGGGCTCTTCCTGTCACAGTTTGCTCGGGCATTCCCTTCACATCAAAACGTAGATTTCTCTCCAGAGAGTCATTTCTAATGGTTGCTGGAGTTGCTTTGCCTACTCTTCCGACCTTAGCTGATGTAGATTGTAGAGAATGATGAATTGATGGGGCTTCCCAGGGCACAAAACACATTTCGGCCACTTGACAGTCACTTCCACCCCTGTGTCCAGTTGTTGATGGTATTTCAAGCATCTGTTGTGCTTGAGAACCATCTATAGGAGTGGAGTCCTCTTCAAAATCAAGCATTTTTTCATCAATCGCATCGACCAAAGTTTTTGTTTCAACAAATTGTACAGCTTTGGGATCAAGTTTATCTATCTTATCTGACACAACCTGCTTGGCTTCTTCAGCGGGCCAGGATACCATCTGATCGGAAGAAGAAACATCCTCAATAATCCTTCTCGACTTCTTTACGTGAACAAGTTTAGAGCACTTGGTTGGGTAATCCTTGTCGCTGCTAAGAAATTGGCCTTCCTTCACCATATATAACTCTTCAAATTCCTTTATCAAGAACCCATGATATTCTAAAAGGCTTTGTATGTCTTCTTCCTGGTTCAAATATACAGGACCGATTCAAATATACAGGACCGAAATACAGGTAAAGAGAATGGAGCTTTTCTCTGGAAAAGATGAAACACAAGTAACCCACATTAGGCCAACAAAACATACCTCCATTCCTAGCCATTTCGTAACATGAGCAATAGGGATTCCTTGGTTGCTTTGTAGACCACTGTGTAGAGAAGCAAGCGCCTGAGTCCGTAACTGGTCAAAAGAGAATGCCATCACTTAGGCCACATGTATTCACAGATAAACATGAAGAGCACCAACGCAAGATGGCATAATGACACCCAGATGCATTGATACCATACATACATAGTGCACAAACACATCATGGTTTGAAGGATCGGGCGATCCAACGGATACATACATACTGCATGGACACCATGGTTATCAGAATCATAAGGCAGCAAGACAAGATCCATATGTGGATCTATCTAGCATTGGATCGTTCAGATCCTTAAATAAATCGTCCACGCCCGAGACAAAATCCACTTGCCTCACACTGGATCGATCCTTGTATAAATCGTCCAACTCCCTATCGACTCTCAGTGAGCCATTGATCAACCATTGGGCCATGCGCATAAATTAAAAAAATGTAAATAGCATTTTCTTCTTTTTGATACATTTGGCCCTTTGGAAAAGGCTGCAGCTAATTAAGCTAGTAAAAGTAAACAGCAGCTCATCAGCCAAGTGTAGCATCCTTAGGACGATACTTCATCCTGTAGCACGTCGTCCCAAGCTGCAAACCACTGATGGTCATCAAGATTCCCACCACACAGATCATAAGGCCACTGCACAATTCAAAGAACATCCAATGGTTTCCCACAAGTATCCCTATGTCCAGACCATCCTATGTCAAGGATGTCTTCGAGAATTGTGTCGTGCAAATCACCATATGATCATCAACGGTCTGGATCTTGGGATGACAATAGCGATGTGGGCCACTAGAATGCTGGTGAGACTACCCCATTTTTTATTAGCCCTTCTATGTATTAAATGAGAGAGAGAGAGATAGAGAGAGAGATGTTTCAACATTTTAAATTTTTGGGGGTTGTCTCGCACCATCTCAAGGTCAGATCATTTGGATTGCCCGAGTTGAATCGGTCTTAGTGCTCAATGATCCGATGCCCAAGACCGAGATTTTAAACCATGGCGTGCACACAAACACACATATAAACGAATATTTTACGAAAGATAACCATCATAAGGATGAAAATTTTACATGTTAGCCACTATAATCAGCAAGTACAACAATTAAAAGTAAAGTTCAAATAAACTTAAAACCAGCACACATATCCATTTAGATGTTGTAATACCTATGTAACATTTACACAGATGTGTCGGTTTCTAACACGATGCCTTTAAGAAGCCCGACACATCCATACACGTGTATTATAAATATAATAATTTAAATCATCATCATCATCTACGCCTTATCCCGACCATCTTGGGTTGGAAATATTCAAATCATGGATAGTTATATTTAAATCAAAAGTTCTTTTTAAAAATACGTAAAGAAATATATGAAAAGTAAAAGGAACATTTGTATACACCATGGAGCTATCCAATGACATAATAAACATAAGTAGATTTATAAGAGGGAAGATGTGTGTGCCTAAAAATGGCCTACATCAAGACCGTATACGTGTCACCTCAAGATCCGTGCAAATGAGGTATTTTTGCCATTTGACAACTCGTGACTTGAGCAACCAACTTCTAAGTTCACTCTTAAGAAAAATTAGTCGGACTTTGAGGTGTTTGGTTAGATTTAAACTTGTTAACCAAAATTTGACCACACAGAAGACTATCAAATAACTATAGTTGTGTTTAACAACTTAACAAAATACTGAATGGGGAATGGAAAACACCAACCCTCTTTTAAAAATCATTTGTTTAGTTAAAAATCATTAAAATAAAGAGAGACACTACCATACATGTCAAGATGTGTGTCGAGATGTATGTCGGGATGTGTCGACATGCGTGTTTGTGTGTCAACCTGTCCAGCACAACAACAACCCCTAAAAGTATCATGTCCTTGTTACATAGTGCTGGGAGATATGTAAGGAGAGAAACCATTGGATTTTCGAAGACAAGGAGGCCAACCTCAAGGAGATTTTCATGAACATTATAGCCACTCTATATTATTGGACCTCCGCTTTCCCCGAGTTTAAGCTTTTCAGATTTGAAGATTTTGTCGTCCGGTGGGAGAGGGTGATATCCTAAGAGTAGCCTCCTTGTTCGGGTTGTAGGATGTTTTCTGTAGCTTCTTTGGTTTTTGGTCCGGTTGTATAGTTCTTAGGGCCTCCTTGGCCCTTCCTTTAATATAATTCATATTTTACCGATCAAGAAAAGAACAAAGAGAAATTACAAGAAGCAAAATAAGTGGTAAAACTAAAAGCAAAATCTGTGAGGTGCTATTGGCAATTAAAGTATGTTTTCCTTTCTTTTTCTTAATTTGAGTATTGTGTTTTTTCTAAATCTATATAGTTTGACATTTTCCACAAAAAAAAAAAAAAATGGATAACATTTTGCAAATTTTTATTAGTAACTTGCAAATAAAATTAGACTCAATTTATTTAACATTTGCAAATTTTCTAATTTGACAAGCCCTATGACACGCCTGTATTCAAGGTCTGATTTTTTGGTGATGATGATCTCCTCACCATCAAGATCATCCTCGCAAGGAAAAAAGGGACCCACTCTGAAATTTCAAAAACTATCAAATGTGAATTTAAAGTTAGTGGTGAAATGGACGGTCCGGAATTTTTTAACTTGTAATCCACTTGTCATATAGATAGAAATGTCAGAATGAGCTGATTTTTGGTGAGGATGGAGATCATCCTCACCAAAATCAGCCCTTGAGTCATCTACATGCGGCCCCACATAAGCATGTCAAATGGAGGGTCAAGATAAGACGTGTGAAAATATCCTAACCCATATTTAAGTATACACTTACGAGTGATATATTATATGGATATGCTTACATATGTGATCATATTTGTGTGCATGCGTGTGTAGCACATAAATAATAGCTGAAAACAAGAGCACAGATAACCATACATCTCTCCTAGTATGTTGCCTTCTGCTGTCCAATTCCAACATGAAAATTTTCCAAAATCGGTCTCCTTGTTACATAATCCACATGAATTAATGAAGTCTCTAATGCATGGTGTCGAGAGGCACTAACCTTGATAGAATGAGACTCAATTACAAGTATTTCTCTACCATTAATAGTATGAGACTCCATTACAAGTTTTAGAACAGTAAAAGTAACTATTACCTTAGCAAAATGGGCATGCATCAAGCATGCTTGAAGATAAGTTGCCTTCCTTGCGAGCCGAAAGAAGGCGATAAAATTGCCCGTTCTGCAAGCTCTGAAATGGCATAATAGCTTCAGTTATCGGATTAGGCTAAAATCCCATAGACCAATATTGAAAAATAGAAGGGATGTGAATACCTTGCTACATCACGGGCAAATAGAATTTCTGGGGTTTGTCTTATTTCTGGAGTCATCTTTGAAAGATCAAGTGAAAGCTCTGCAGGTTCAACCTAGTGCAATAGCTTATGTTTACTGACAATCCTTAAAATGAAATTAGCCCACAAGATTGAGTCAACACCACAGATGGCTTACTTTGTACCCAGGATGCTTGTCTAGCTTAAGAAGCGCATAATATCCCCGAAACTCTTTCTCTGACGGCACACTTCTTCCTTTCTTCGTGTGGTCATCATACATTTGGAATAACTCTACTGATGTCTTGTTCATCTGCTCAATGTTGAGATGTGCATCGAATCCCTCTGAGAAGCCCTCTCCTTTCGTGTATTCACAAAATTCATGCATAGCTATTATGTGAAGTCTTATCTGGCACCAAATCAAGCAACAAGACCATTTAGTCTTAAAGGATTCAAAACTCCGTCCAAAACAAATAACGGCCAACCAATCTATATTTTCGAATACATTAAGTATTGGTACGTATCAAATGGCATTTACGAACTTTAATTGAAAATAGAATTAATAAAAACAAAGGTAGGAAAAAATCGCAGTACATAAGAACCATAATAATGATAAATACTGTCCATAAAATATTTCTGGAACGTTTCATATTTTTCTGGCTAGCAAAAGAATGCACTGGACCGAATTGTTAGGGTGGTCCAATGGGATGGATATTTAGCTAATGAGATCTGCTAGGTAGGACCCATCAAATGGTGGGTCACAATCCTTCTTGCATGTCTGACATGTGTACAGTACAGGCTGGATGGATGGCTTCTTTCCATTCATCCTCCCACAAATGTAACATATATATCATACATTGAAAAGCATTAGGGTGGTACTGGCAGTACCAGGGTTCGAAGTCTCGGCCGATCCCGTTCTCGGGCGATCCGGATCGGGATCAGAGCCCACCGATCCGATCCAAAAATGGTTTGTCTCGCCCAGAGATGACTGTTTCGGTGTTTCCCAAAGGAGTCCCACTTTGTCTCAGGCGAGGTGGGCCAATCCCGTTCTGGATTGGACCGATCCAGATCCAGATCCAGATCCAGATCGGAGCCCACCGATCCAGCCTCTGATCCCAAGATTTCGAACCATGGGCGATGCACAATGTTTTTTCATCTCTTGCACCAAAATCCAATATGCATCATCCGCTATGTATTGCAACAGACAAGATTTTAGGAAATGTTTAGTGATGATGCCATAGAAAAAAGTCCATGCATATTGTATAATATAAACTAAAGACATATGATAAAGGAAACACCATTTGCTCCATCATGGTTATAGAATGTTGATTAAAAATGTGTTGCATCCTCAGGTCCATCCGGATCGCCCTCATCCTATCCCACAAGAAGTTATACATGCTCAGAAAACTGTGGTCATAAGGTTGATCCAGCAAAGCCAAAAGATAATCAACTGTCTTCTGCAAGACTGGCATTGGTCTTATCAAGTCTGCTTCCCTCTCAGCCGTCCTATTATACTGTATGAATCAGATAAGAATTTACATCATGCTTCCTGTTCTGGGTGATTAAAGAGATTTAGAACAAACAAAGTCTACTAGACAGGTAAGTTCCTGTAGAAGGATCATGGACTACCTTTTTAACAGCTAGAGATTTGCTAGTTTGATTTCTATCTCCATCCAAGCGTTCATACTTGTCGAGATCTCCTTTCCTCTCACGTTCCTCCCTTTCTGATTCTGAAACAGGAAATGAAGAATGCAAACCCACATTAATGGATCAAACCAATCTTCACATATAACTTTCCCAGAAGTAAAAAAAAAAAAAAAGAGAAGATAGATAATTACTCGTAAAATGTAAATGCTAACAACAGTAACAACTAAGAGATACTTCAAATTACAACGTGACAATGTGATTAGATTCTTTTTTTCCCCTCGAGTTAGGTGAGCTAGGGTAACCCACGAACTCAAGATTGCAAATTAAACCAACCATGCAATTGAGTTCCAGGCTAATCCCATATTTAATAGCTGAACATACCTGGACACATATCCGGGCATAACCCAATTATAACACTAGACGACTCCAAGCCTTCATAATCAGATAACATAAAATCCCCTCCTGCTTCGATGGGATGTTCAGCAACATACTTTTGTCTCTCCACCAAAGCTCGATCATGCCTATTCCCCAAAAACTTGTGCTTTGTGACATCATGGGTGCTTTCCACGGGTTGGCTTAGTTCAACATTGAAGCGGGCCAATCTCTTTGCCTTTGCTTGCATCTCTCTGCAATTCACACTTTTAAAAAAACATAAGGAACTGGAATTTATAAAGAGAATTATTGGGAGCGAAAGATAAATGGAATGAATGAACCCAATAATTTACCGTTCAGTATCATCTTGGGTGGAATGGAAATTTCCCGGAAAAACTTCATCAGCAGAAGGTAAAGGAGGTGACCTGGTCCTTTTGGGAACTTGAGAACCGATGGGCTTGGTTCTGGCACCTTCACCGTTGATATCAGGTGCAAATGGGGACGACCTTTTTTGAGTTTGGGTATTACCATTATTGGCCAGCAAATTTGACCTATTACCCAATCTCGGAGGAGATACAGAGGGCCTGGACTACCAGACGGATTTCACTGAGATATACAGAAATAAGGAAAGAAAAAAATTTAATGTTTTTGAGAAGCTGCTATTCTTTGCTTAATTTTACCTGTTGGGGTCATCTTGAGGGGGATGAGAATTTCTCAAGAGAACTTCATCAGCAGATGGTAAAGGAGGGGACCTGGTCCCTTTTGGGACTTGATCGTTGGCAAGCTTGGTTGGTAACCTCATTACACCATCATGAGAACCATAGTAAGGTGCAACCGGGGAGAAACCTTGATTAACCAAGGAATTATCATCATCAGACGGCGACCTTTGCCAATTACCCCATCTGGAAGGAGACAACGCAGGTCTGCACAAAAAAAAAATAGTTGATGGTATTTGCAGAGATAAAAAGAAATAAAGAAAGAAGGAAAATATAAATGTTCTGGCCCTTCTGGGGATTGATCACAAAATTTGAGATATGATGTTGTCAGAGGCTCAAACAATACTCCTGAACAAGTGATTTTGATACTTGATAGTTTTGTTGCGTAAGCAGAGTAGCATTTCAATAATAGATGCGGATGCATGCAAGTCAGCACATATACCCATCAATCCAGATCATTTAATTGATGGGATGCTTCTAGTGTAGACAGCAATAAATCATTTCAATCAAATGATCTTAACACATGATCAATAACCTTCTTTGGATGATAAATACAGTTATAGGCAAGGATCCACAAAAACATATAACACCAAATCAGTCCAGCCATTGCACATGCATACATTCACAGAAACAGGAGAAAAATGAGGGGAAGATGAAGTTAAAAGTTTATGCTCAAATCTACCTCTGAGCTTCTTCGAAACGATGAAGATCCTCGATAAAATGATTGCTTTCGAAAGCCAAAGGAGGTGACCGCGTCCTCTGTGGATCTACAGGACCCCGATTGTCAAACAGCAAATCTGTGCGAGTTCCCAATCTAGCAAATAAAAAGAAAAGGAATAAGAAGAGCTTACTGGTATCCAAAATAGAAAGCAACAAATTTTGCCATGCAATCCAGAGACTACTATACAACTGAAAAATAAAGGCAAAAACTGGTTGAAAGTGTAAAAAAGATCCAGAAAACCCAGCCATGGGCATTTGGGGACTCCAACTTAAGGGTTTTCAGATAATCCAAACCAAGACATGCTTTATGACAGTTTAAGCATACTATGACCCATGAATAAGAGTTTAATTTATTCTTCGTAAAGAACTCGGGAATGAAGATAGTGAATATCCTCCATGTTCTAGCCCCTAATTTGAGATCTCCTGATCATTGATTCCAAAGGCTGGATCCAGCTCACCAAGAAAAAATCTTCAAAATTTTCGAAATTCAGCCGAGAGAGTAAAGCATGAACAGATAAAACTTCACCTACCATGATTTACAGATTTCCTGTATCCAGCACAAGTATAAGCATATCAATGCCAGTCATTATTAAAGGCCCTCCAAGACCCAAATTTGGTGTAAGAATACCACATGGCGCCAAAACTTGGAGATCCACATATTATTAAAAATAAACAAAAAAAGGCTAAAACAACAATGTTCAACCAAGGTTTAAAAAGGCTAGTCTGGGTATTCAGGCGATTTGCCTCCAAAACGCGAGGCGTAGCCTCGAGGCGGTGATGAGGCGTTTTCAAGAAAAATAGTTGCTTGAAAAATTCTAAATAAAATATAATCAATTTTCGAAAAATTAAAAACAACATACCGTGTGAAAAAATAACTTAAATAAGCATAAAGTTATTGAGGCTATAGCTTTTACCTAAAGAGTGATGTTGTTAGGCACTCATGCAGAAAGCCTAATGTTGATATCAAATCTCAAAAATCATATCGCATAACTAAATTATCAAATCTAACTAGTGAATAAGATAAGTCCACTAACAAAGTATCAAGAGTCAAGACTAACAAAGTAACTAATAAGATAGATCTAGGAAAATAGTAAAGCAAGTCTATAATGCTTTGATTTCTTGCTTGAGTTTGGTGATCTTCCTCACAAGAAAACCGTAGGAGTGACGTAATCAAAATCCGATGAGATTTAAGCTCTCTATGAAAATTTCTCTCAAATGGGGAAAACTAGGGATGAAAGCTTTGATTTAGGATTTCTTACAAAACAAAAGATTTTAGAGAACAAATTAAGACTTTTTATCATAAAAGATTATTGGGGAGGGTATTTTGAAAAAATGAAAAACAAGGAGTTACGGTTTCAGATTTTAACGTGTAAAAGTGAGACTATAGCCTCATGTGAGGCCTCGAGGCTATAACCTCAATGGACTAAGGCTTAAGCCTCATAAATGATCACTAAGGCTATAGCATCAAGGATGTTTCTTGGAGCCTCAAGGCGTAGCCTCACGAAGCATTTTTAAACCATGTGTTAAACAACAAGATAAAAGCAAAAGCAAACGACTCAAACCATATATGGGTGACCATATGCTGGTGTACTGTCAAGCATACAGATATAAAAAATTCTATAACGGCCATAATACAGTAATTCCCATAACCCCAAGACCAATATAGCCTCAAGGCAGTTTCTTGGAGCCTCAAGGCGTAGCCTCAAAAACCCTTTTTAAACCATGTGTTAAACAACGAGATAAAGCAAAAGCAAACGACTCAAACCACACACGGGTGACCAGATGCTGGTGTACTGTCAAGCATGCAGATATAAAAAAAAATCTATATGGCCATAATACAGTAATTCCCATAACCCCATAAGACCGATCAATGAAACTCCACCAGCTTCAAGACCCTACCATGTGGCACTCTCCAAAAAGACACTGTTTGGTAGGATTTCTATAGCTACAAAATCAACCAAAAGACGAGGAAAAACAAAAAGAAAAGAAAATTCACAATTTCTTCAACAAATTCTCAAAGTTACCAAAATCTACAAGCACATCATACAAACCATGGTAGAAAAACAACAGCACCTGATTACGAAAAAAATTCAAAATCTACAAAAAGAAAGTTCATAATAACAAGGGTAATTTTGTGTTCCCCCCTGGTATGCAAAAGTAATTTGTATAACCCCCCTACACTTTGCAACTTCTGTATTACCCCCCTTGACTAAGTCAGGCCTTCGTTACTCACGGTCCAACCCACGTCCTAGTAACTCTAAAGTCAAAAAGACTAAAATACCCTTCTTCAACCTTTCCCTCCCCAACTATACTTGACCAGACAAATTTGCAGATCCGATATGTGATGATAGTTTTGGGAGATTTGGCCAGATTTGATGTTCAGATTCGTTGAGAAATCGATGAAAAAAATAGTAAAAGCAACGGAGCTGGATTGAAACAAACCGGATGAATCCGTAACCCTAGAAAATAAGGAATTGTTGGAAAGCTAACACGCCCTCGAGTCTCCAAAATAAGAGAAACCCTTATACGATCAAACTTTGAAAAGAACCAAAAAGAGAAAAACAATAGATCTAAATAAACACAAAGGACAGAGAAAGAATCGGAAGAGATGTAACCATTGCCCCTTTTTTCCGAGCAATTCTCCTTCACTTTGGGGCAGATGAGACAAAGACAGGAGATAGGTTTCTTTTACAGACTACCTCTCGTTTTTTAAGTTTGTTGTTGTATTATGCTTTCAAAGGGGCATCAACAGGTTGGTTCCGGTTTGGTTACCAATGATCTGATAAGTTTCTTCAATGATCTATTATGGTGTTGATGCAAATGTAACCCAAGCCTGAAGTTGAGGACCCGAGTCTTTACCAATGTGATTGCTGCTTCAGTGGTGGTGAATTCTACGATTAAGAATGTGAAGGAGCCGCGGAAACATGTTTTCCATGCTGTCACCGATAGGATGAATCTCACTGCAGTGAGGTTTGGTTCAAGATGCATCCAACTGAAGGAGGTGCCCATGTTTTTTTTTATTAGTAAGTTTCATTAAAAGGGACGGATCCCCAAAAAAACAAAGAAAAGGCACTCTCACTATACAACACGAGAGGAACCCCCTAAGATATCAGTCCATCTAAATACAAAGGAATCCAAAAAAAACCCTCCAAACTCCTAGGATGCAGAACACCAAAGAAACATAAAAGCTTTAATTCTCAAAATCATAACAGGAATAGAGGCTTCCTTTCCCTCAAAGATCCTAAAATTCCTCTCCTTCCAAATTGCCCACATCAAGGCAAAAGGAAAAATCTGCCAAAGGAATCACCCTTTCCTCGAGAAGATGTTTGGTAAGGTACCAAGTAACATCTCTCCTACATGCTTTGGGACCACATAGCTAACACCAAAGAGGGAAAAGAATATCTGCCACACCTCAAAGGTAAAATTGCAAAGGATCAGAACATGATCAATAGATTCAGTTGAAGGAGGTGCCCATGTTGAGGTGCATGTTGTAGGGGATTATAAGTTCTTGAATTCCTCTGATGTGCTTGTTCTTCGGCAGCTTGAGTCGACGAATTTGCAAAGGTTCTACTTTGAGAATCGGGCAGAGAATGCGACTAAGGATGTAAAGAACATAAATTTAGGAACCCCAAGTACTTATCAATGTTGAATCACCTTCGGTTTTATCTCCCAGGGATGTACCCAAAGTTGCATCGCATCTTGTTTTTGGATGATGACGTGGTGGTGCAGCGGTACTGTGATGATCGTAGCTGTAGTTGTTGCACTAAAGCCACTGCATTACTCTTTCCCAGCTTTGAAAGTTCCGAATGCAAACCTTCTTCCTCCCTTGCAATGTGTATAATATATATATAAAATATACATGCGATTTGTTTCGGTGGTGGTGGTGGCGGCAGCCATGACAAGAAAATGAATTGAGGGTGGGTTTTGGAGAGGGGAAGGTTGAATAAGTAAAGGGTATATTCAAGGGCATTTTAGTCTTTTTGACTTTAGAGTTATTAGCATATGAGTTGGACCGTGAGTCAACAAGGGCCAGACTTAGTCGAGGGGTGTGATACAACAGTTGCAAAGTGTAAGGGGGCAATACAAATTACTTTTGCATATTGGGGGGGGACACTAAATTACCCTAATAACAATGATGAAATTTGGAATAAACTACTGAAATTTATGAAATGGTGGAAATCCAAAATGCAATGATGCACAAAATGCAATGAGACCCAAAACTACTGCTTTGCCATTACCTGTAATTCTCTCAAATCGAAAATTACAACAGACCATAAGTCATTGGAACTGAAGCATGTGGGGTGGATATGGCATACATCAAATAATAATATTAGCAGCAAATAGAGCTTAAACAAATAAAAATGAAGTGAATTTACCTGCCAGTAACATCTTGAGTGGAGTTTTTCAACAGAATTTCATTAGCAGATGGTAAAGGAGGCGATCCGGTCCTTTTCGGGCCCTGAAAGTTGGCAGGCTTAGCTGGAATGCTGGTTCCAGCATTACGTGAAGCAACATATGGCGCAACTGGGGAGGGTCTCTGATGAGTTTGAGAATTAGAATCGTTGACGAGCAA
This sequence comes from Euptelea pleiosperma, assembly GCA_035048495.1. NCBI lineage: Eukaryota > Viridiplantae > Streptophyta > Magnoliopsida > Ranunculales > Eupteleaceae > Euptelea > Euptelea pleiosperma. The sequence goes on from CM068546.1 coordinate 31,900,123, forward strand.
TTTTGGGTGATTACCCCATCGAGGAGGAGATACAGTGGCCCTGGACAAGAGAATCACCAGAAGGGATTTATTGAGATACAGTAGATTTGACATTATATAAATGCAATCATGCAAACACAGAGAGAACCCAAAACTACAGCTTTGCCATTGCTTGTATCTCTCTCAAATCGAAAATTACTACAGACCATAAGTCATTGAAACTGAAGCATGTGGGCTGGATATGGCATAATACATCAAATAAGGATAGTAGCAGCAAAGAGAGATCAAACAAAGAAAAAATGAAGTGAATTTACCTTCCAGCAACATCTTGAGTGGTGTTTCTCAAGAGAATTTCATTAGTAGACGGTAAAGGAGGCGATCGGGTTCTTTTCGAGCCTTGAAAGTTGGCAGGCTTAGCTGGAATGCTGGTTCTAGCATTACGTGAAGCAACATATGGCGCAACTGGGGAGGGCCTCGGATGAGTTTGGGAATTAGAATCATTGACGAGCAATTCTGGGTGATTACCCCATCTAGGAGGAGATACAGTGGGCCTGCACAAGAGAATCACCAGAAAAGGATTTATTGAGATACAGTAGATCTGACATTATATAAATAGAAATGTGTACAGGACTATATTTTGCATCCATGAAAGATTCAAAGGCATGCTTTGCATGTTGCCTAATTATGCACGATCTTTGCTGTCTAATCAGTAGGCCACCTCTGGGGATGGTCCACAAACCGAAAACCATATCAATCAGCAATCTTAATCCTCAGTTAAAAAGAGGAAAACTTGGATGTCTACAAAAGTAGTGGCTTAACTGAATGGATAGGATAAAAGCCAATAACTTGGCTGCTATAATCTATTTTTATGACTTTCAGGTTGTTGCCTATCAAAGGAGCCCTATGTGAAGAACAAGTTATGTTTCCATTGTGGACACAGAGATGTATATATGTATGTGCAGTGATGCAAGAAACGATTCGCCTAATGTGTAAATTAAAAATCCTTCACTGGATATTATTTATATTTACTAATATATTTTTGGCAGGGATTTCCACTAATAATCTTTTGGTAGACACTGATGTCATAGCCCTGGCGAGTGGTGATAATTTAGTATAGTACCACCTCATTGTCAACGCTTGGATTTGGGACTAAGACATAATACACTTTTAGTAATATTATTAGGTAATTTTCCATTTTCCATTTTTTTTGTTGTAATCACATAACTCATAAAAAGTATTGATGACAGTTTTATAATTAAAAGAAACATCACCTTCAGCTCAAGCCAAAACCACTAGCACAAAAACCGACCTGACTAACATCCATTGTAAACGTGAAGGCATAAAAAATATGGTAAATTTGATTTTATAAAGGGTTGCTACATGCTATGCAACAAGGATGTGGACACGTGCGTCGGTGTCTAACACGGCGCCTTCAAGAATCCGACACGTAGACATGTCCGCACACATGTATCATGATATAATATTTTAGTCATATTGAAGTAAAAAATAAGAAAAGAAATATATGAAAAGTAAAAGAAAACATTTATATACGCTATGGAGCTACCCAATAACATAACGAATATAAGTAGATTTATAAGATGGTAGACTATCAAACAACTATAGTTATATTTAATAACTTGACAAGGTAATGTATGGAGAATAGAACACATTAACCCCCCTTTAAAAATCATTTATTCAATAAAAATCATTAAAATAAAGGGTGACAGTGACACTGCCAAACGTGTCAGGATGTGTGTTGGGATGTCTTGACACACATGCCCAACAATGAGAAAAATCCTAAAAGTCGTGTCCTTGTTACATGGGCTACTTGTAAATTTGACAATGGCAACATCATAACAAATGGAAAATATATAATCACTAACTACAAAACCATCGTTGCACTGACTTTACATAAGGTACCCTCACGAACAAAAACAAAAATATCCCTTGTAGACAAAGACAACTTTTTATGAAGTACAATACTATCAGACTGCTTACTAAACCAGTCTTCTTTTACGATAAGTGCTTTCTGAACCAGTTATACTTTTATACTTACCGACTACATCCTCACATAAAAATCAAAACCACCTCATTACTAAATTAAACTAAACGCCAGTCATCCATGAAATTTGTTGCACAAAAAATATTCCAGTGAAGAATTAAAACATTTGCCCATGTGATGAACACACACGCTCCATGAAGATTGTTGTACAAAAAAAAAGTCCAATGAAGATTTATGAAACAAACACGCCTACACCCATGAACATGTGAATATGCACAGGTTAAGTATGGATGCATAAACATATGTCTGTGTTAATCTATGTATCTATGCATCAGGCACAAGGCGCACTTAAGGCGCTAGGACCCCTAATGCCTGAGGCGCAAGGCGAGGCACGCGCCTAACTGAAGCAAGGCGCAACATTAAAAATTATAATAATAAATACTAAAAAATTAAGAAAAATAACAAAACTAGTAATCAATAGGTTATATATATAATATAAAAAACTTTATCATTTTTTCTATTTTTTCAAAATTTACCAGAAAATGATGCACCTAGTGCGTCATTTATTGCTTAATTTTGTTTTTTAAGAAATATCAGCATATATGATGGATACGTCCAGGATACATGTTGGTACCGTGTCCCATACCCCTATCTGTGTTGTACTGTGTCAACACGGGTACAATGGGGGTACAGGTATTCGAGTATCATAGGTTCTAGTTAACATTGTCATTATCTAAATACAAAACAAGTAATCAAAAAGCCATAATTTTTGCCCATCCCTAGTTGGACATATATACCAAAATTCATCCTGATTAGTAATTTATGTCCGTTGTATTAGTCTTTTTCATGGCTTATTTTCAACCCTGGATTTCTAGCATTATTGGGGTACTAAGATTCAAAGGTTATGAATCACTAATCTGACCCATTTTTGTCTTTCTAGTGATAGGCCAAACATCCATACAATCAGTAGCCTCTAATAGTATAGTATGCCATGAGGCTCACACTGTTGGTCCGTCATCAACTTTTATGTACACCATCATAAAAGAAATTTCTTTCACAAGTTGGAATGTTAAAATGTTGAATGACCAAAACACCCCTATAAAGTAAAAAAAATTCAAAAAATGAAAGAAACAATGTTTGTAAATTTAAGGAATTAGACGGCCATATTAGGAATTAGGATTTTTTATTTTAAAATTAAAAAAAAAAAAAATAGGTCTTTTAGTGAGGCGCCTGGACTGCGGCGCACGCCTTGACCATTTCAAGGCACCTTAGGTGTGCCTTGACTACAGACTATGGATGTGTTAAGTGTCTGGTGATATAAACAATATATTACACAAAATGAACTCAGACAACTTGTAAAGTATTTTGCAAGACCCCATATTTTTACCAGTCACCTATATCAAAGGACAGTATATAGAAGATTTTAAGATTGATATAGTTGAGGAAAACGAAAGGAGGGAAACAAACAAGAAAGAAAACGTCAAAGGTTGCACGTGAACTTACGGGTAAGAAAGACCATCAACAGAAGGGTTGCTTCCAAAAGCCAAAGGAGGGGACCGCACTCTCTGAGGAGCTTCAGGAACCCCATTATCAAACAAAAAATCTGCGCGAGTTCCCAATCTACCAAAGAAAATGAGAAGAGCTTAACACAGTGATAACCAAATTGGATGGCTACAAGTTTTGACACATGAAAGAGCAGCTAATAAATAACTTCAAAACACAAATTAAATACTAGGGCGAAACCGTAGAAAAGCAACCTCCAAGACCAAATAAAGTGTGGCGTTTCACCAAAGCTTGTGAATGGGCATTTCAACCTTCAAATTAGGGTTTTCGACAATCCAATACTATAGTATAAGCATTTCAGACTTCAAACCCATTAAGGGATTTAATAATTCTTCAAAATGAAAATGGGTATGAACCTACTACACCAGTCCTTCAAAAATGTATCTAAAGAAATCGACACCTGCCACGACAAAATCAACCTTGCGATCTTATATTCTCAAAACGAGTCATTAGATTTCCACCCACCACAATTTACGGGTTCATTAAAATCCTTTTCAAGTGAGTACAAGGGCATGTTTGGATCATCATTTTCACTCAATAAGACTATTAAATGTATCTTGTTGGGGGCAAAAATGGCGATTCAAACAGGTTTTAAGTGTTCAAAATTACAACATAAGGGATCCCCAAATCCATGAATATGTAAAATAAGAGAGACAATTTTTTAAGAAAGAAATCTATGATTACAATGACAACAAAAACAACAATGTTTTCACAATGAGATAAAGAATAAGACATGTTTGGATTGTCATTTTCATGCCAAAAACTAGATGTCTTTAACATCTTTTTTTTTTATCAAAAATTCTCTTCAGGCAAAAAAAAATGGCGATCCAAACATTCCCCAAGTCTTGCTTGTTCTCTTAAATCCTATTAGTTAGTATAACTCTTGCACCAAATACAACCAAAAATTCCTGTATTTGGGTCCATTAATACCAAAAATTAGGTTTTGTTGCTGTATATATGGCTGAAAACCCTTCAAAAAAAAATCTTGGGTAAATTCTCATACCACTCCAAAACCGGAAAACGGATGCAAAAACAGAGAGAAACCCAGATAATAGAATTGATCAAAGAAACAATTGAAGAAACGGTAGATGAGGGAAAGAAAATAGATAAGTAAAGAAAGAAAGAGATAAATGAAAGCGCAGTGATGCGAAGAGTAGTACCTTGGTGATCGTTGTAGAGCTGCGCTGTTGTTAAAAGGGATTAGTGTGGAGGGGGGACGAGGAAAATTCCCGAATTGGGTCTGTGCTTTAGGAGGGATAGAAGGGCCTGAGTTCTTGCCAAAGCCCTCGAACGCCATTAACGCGTCAGACGGATGTTTCCTTGCAAAGCTGAAGCTCTCTCTACTACAGAAGGATATTGTAACTTACTGAAATAACCCTAATTCCTTCGGAAACTACAAGAACACCCCAACTTCCTTTCGTAAGGCCATCCTTCTAAATAACCGACCTTTGATGCGGACGTCCGTTTCAAAACTTTGATACACCCTTCCCCTCAAATGATACGTGGCAGTATGGCACACTCTTTTGGGTCCACTGAATGTTTGGGCTGGAGAAAATTCACTCTAACCCATGAAAATGTATCATGTTGGTACTGTCTTCGGGCCCACTAACCCATGAATGATTGGCCCACCTTGATGGACCCACACCCTGACAATCAGAATTGGTGATCTCTAGCCATTCGATCTGAGTACCCAAAAAAGTTCTGGAATACAGTGCTCAAATCAAATGGCTATAGATCACCTATCAGACTGATTCTTGGTGTGTAGGTCCGTCAATGGGTGGGCCGATTATTCATGAATGTAGTTGGGCCACTAAAATTTTGCCAAATAGTGATTTCTAGCCAGCATCGTGAACTTGACTTTTTCTTTTGGGTCGGACTCCAGGGACCCCCATTTATGACCCCCATGTTTTACCCCCACTTTGGCGGACCCACATAGAAGATGAATCAATGGCTGATTTTTGGTGAGGATCTCCTCACCATATAGATCACCCCTACAAAAAAATCAGCCCGTTCTGAAATTTCTAACCCCGTCAAATGTGGTTTTCAAGTTACACGGTAAAAATTGACCGTTCATAATACTTCAACTTCTAAACCACTCTATGAATATCAGAATGATCTGAATTTTTGTGAGGACGATCTCCTCACCATAGATATCATCCTCACCAAAAATCATCCATCGATTCATCTTTTAAAGTAAATCCCTATTCTCTCTCTCCCACAAAGTTCAAACCCCAAATTTCCTTATATTGATTTTTTTTTTTTTTTTTAATTTCAGCTGAAAAAAAATGAAGTCCCATGCGAGTTAGTGTCTGAATCCATTTAACTTGCCTGCTGGTTTTGAAGAGTCCATGCAACACAGGTAGCAAGGTTATTGCAAAAGAAATGAATTTTGAAGAATGGGGTCATTTTTGGAGCAAACAATGCAATAGTAGCACGAAGGAGTTAGAGAGAACCATTCGAACTCGCGGAATCGATGGGCCCAAGTGTGATGGAAGAGTCAACTTTTCTAGAGCCAGGATCCATTGAAGGGGAGCGCCTAGTCTCATCTCAGTGTGTGTCTCGTTGTCGCTCATGTGTAAGGTGCGAGTCGAGCTGAGTCACAGAGCTCTTTTCATAGGCAGCCCACTCAATCTTGTTAGTTATTATGGAGAGCCTTTTGTTATTCTTCAAACCCTTGTTCCAAAGTTGAAGACAAGTGTATTTTTATCCTTTAATAAAAAAAATCCGTGATCAATGGGGCAGGGGGTTTGTACCCAAAGAGCTGGGTTCAAGTCCAGTTCTCATTGGGGGTTGGCTCAAGGGTTACCCCCCTTACAAAAAAATTGGTAATCAACTCGGGTCAACACTGGTCAAATGACAGTGGACCAAATCATAGGGGTATTTCAAAATTCAAAGATAACATGAGGATATGTCAAAAGGCTCAGGCTATGAGGACCCCCTTTTTCTGACCCCTCTCAGTGTTCGTGCCCATGGATCTCACAAATCCAACGGTGGTTTTCAATGCCTCAAAAAGTGAAAAAGTGATTACAGCTCAACGCTGACAACCACCATTGGATACTTGAAATCCACGGCTGAGCACACGAATAGCAAGAGGGGTCATAAAGAAGGGGGTCCCCTGAGCCCGAGTAAACCTTCTGTCACAATGTTGTGACAAATGCTTTTGTCACAATGCACGATACGAGCCACGTGGCATACTCTCAGTGGATTTTGACCGTATGGATGTTTGGCCAGTCCCTCGATGGACCTGTAAACCAAAAGTCAGCATGATTAGTGATTTCTAAGCGATTCAATTGAAGTTATTTTCATGGGTTGATTTTAACGGTGGGAATTTGAACATTATTGAGCGTTATTTGGGTGCAAAGATCCAAAGGTTGTAAATCACTAATCAGGTTGATTTTTGGTTTGCGGTTCCACTGAGGGACTGGCCAAACATTCATACGGTCAACGTCCACTAAGAATGTGCCATGTGGCTTGTATTGTGCGTTGTGACAAAAGTTTTACACCATGATCCCGACCCTAGTAAAAAATTCCCTAAATTAGAGTAAAACTTGCATGACCAATGGTGGTTAGGTATCTACCAGACCATTCATAATACCAATGACGCGTGGCTCTTTTTTACGACACCATATCCTCCAGCTAACTCTCTTAACTCAGGTTTGTTTAGGCATACGTAAGTTTTCAGTTGATTAAATGCTCTTATAGACACAGACCAACGACTGTATGGATGTCTCATCCTGGATAAACGTCCCCACAATATCAGCCACGTGGCACATGCTGACAGAAGACTGGATATTTAGCCTATCTCGAGGTGGACTGACATACCAAAGCCTGATCAGTGATTTCAAACATTTGGATCTTTATAGCTCAGACTAGGGGCCGCATGTTTGATGCAAGTGACCTTACACGTGGCACACTTTTAGAGAGAATTTGTACACAACCTGATGTATATTTTTTACCGTAGATTTTGAGAATAGTTTTGGGTACAAAGATCCAAAGGTTTAAAATCACAATCTAGTTGATTTTTGGCCAATGACAAAACAACACCACCATGTGCTCCACGGACCTTAGACCATTTGATCATTACTATTTTAATCATGGACCGGAAATCTAAGTAGAATAGTTTTTCTTTATAGATTTTTAGAAGTTGAATTTTGATACCATTGGTGAAGGACCATATAAGCCACATGGCACACTCTTAGTGACCAATGACCGCATGAATGTTTGGTCCATCTTTATTTAGACCTACGTACCAAAATTCAATCTGATCTATAATTTTTATTCGTTGGATTAGAGTCTTTTGGATTGTTTAGTTTTAATTGAAGATTTCCAGCACTATTTGTCGTACTCACATCCAAAGGTTAGAAATCACTCACCGAGCCTCTTTTCTTAGGCACGTTTACCTAGTGATGGGACAACATCCATACAGTCAATAGTCTCTAAAAATGTGCCATGTGACTTACACGGTTATGTCGCGTCAACATTGATGGTGGATAATGGATAGGGTCGTGATGTAACAAGGTATACCTGAGATCTTTTCATTAGCGGAAGGGGCATTTTTGGTAGTCACCACTGCCATCTGGGCCTACTGACCGCATGCATGTTTAGCCCCCCTTTAATAGACATTCATACAAAAAATCAGCTTGTTTAATGATTTGTAGCCGTTGGGTTTAGTACTCAAAAATGGTTGTATTCAACGGCTATAAGAACACCTTAAATGGTGCTAAAAAGTGTTAAAATCTAATGGTTATAGATTACCGATTAAGGTGACTTTTGGTATGTATATCCACCAAGGGGTGAGATAAACATCCAAACGGTCAATGAGCCTGGATGGCAGCGGTGACTACCAAAAATATCGCTTCCGCAAATGAACAGTTTCAAGCATACCTTGTTACATCTTTTTCCTAATGGATATACTCGTCAAAGGTTTTTTTTTGGGTCGTGATGTAACAAGGTATACCTGAGATCTTTTCATTTGCGGAAGCGCTGCATTTTTGGTAGTCACCACTACCATCTGGGCCCACTAACCGCATGGATGTTTAGCCCACCCTTTAATAGATATACAAAAAATCAGCTTGTTCAATGATTTTTAGCCGTTGGTTTTAGTACTCAAAAGATGATTGTATTCAACGGCTATAAGAACGCCTTAAATGGTGCTAAAAAGTGTTAAACTCTAATGGTTATAGATTACCAATCAAGGTGATTTTTGGTATGTATATCCACCATGGGGTGAGATAAACATCCAAGTGGTCAGTGGCCCCAGATGGCAGCGGTGACTACCAAAAAGTACCGCTTCCACAAATGAACAGTTTCGGGCATACCTTGTTATATCTTTTTCCTTTTTACAAACCCGAGTTAAAGAGAGTTAGTTGGCGGGAGGAGCTTGGTGTCATAGAAAAGCCACATGTCATTAGTGTTGTGGATGGTCCTTTACTCCCTAAATTAAATTCTTGCTCAGTGTTATAATAGTTTGGAAATTTCGATGGCGATCGAATTGTAATCAACCAATCTCTTATAAGATTATAAATTCCCAGGAAATTAAGGCCCTCTTTATTTTTTCGCGCGTATTAGAACATATATTTTGGAATTCATGCAAGTTAAATGTATGCGATTTCGAATGTATAATGTTTGGGCCGACTCAACAAATTGTGCGTGAAAATCGATTATATGTATTTGTTTACACAAACGATAGTGGATGTTGTGCCTGATTCAGCGCATAGCGTTACATTATATAAAATTATATATACACTTTATTTTATATAGTGTAATGCACAATAAGTGTGCATTATAATTCATCGGCGCACATTGTAACACGTGATTTGGTGTGTATTCAGATTCTCAAGGGGTGTATTGGAACACGCGTCTTGGCGTACATTGAGGAGCCCGGTGCGCATTGTGAGTTGCGCCTATTGGTACATGTTTTTTGATTTAAGTGCACACATCAATGCTAAAGCACGCACGTCTTAAAAAATAAACATGGCCTAAGACAAAAAAAAAAAAAAAAGTATGTTGTGCAGCTAAGGTCCATCAACTTCAACCCATAGTGACCCTCAAGTCATCAATAAGACAGTAAAACGTTGTAATTTGTACAATCCCCAGGTGGACCCACAAAGCAAAAATCAGCCCTGTTAGTGATATCTAGGCGTTGGATTGGAATTATTTTCATGGGTTGATTTTAACCGTGGGAATTTGAGCATTATTGACCGTTATTTGAGATACAAAGATCCAAAGGTTAGAAATCACTAATCAAGCTTCTATATGGTTTATAGGTCCACCTAGAGATTGGCCAAACATCCATACGGTTAGAGTCAAACAACGGTGGTTGAACTTTTGAAGCGTGGCAGGTATCAAGATGGCTCAGCCTTCGAGTACTCACTACTCACTATTTTCGGCCCCCTATCGGGAGTCAGTGTTCTCGTCCGGTGGATTTCACGAATCAACGGCGGTCGAACCTCTTGCAAAAAATTGAAAAGTGAATGGCAGCTCTGCACGCTCAACCACCGTTGGATTCTAGAAATCCATGGCGGATGAACTTTTGCAAAAAGTGCAAAGTGAAAAGGGAATGCCAGGTCAGCACGCTGAATCACCGTTTGATTATCGGAATCCACGGCAGAGAACACGACTCCGGAGAGGGGGCAGAAAAGGGTCCCCAGAGCCCTAGATTTGCTTTTGCTTTTGCTTTTGTGTTGTGGATAGGTGAGTAAACCTTCGCTCACACCCCGCTGTGAGCGAAGCCGATCACAGCTCACAGTTCGAGCCAGATGGCACACTCTTAGTGTACTCGACCGTATGGATGTTTGGCCAACCTCTAGGTTGATCTACAAACCAATAATCAGCCTGATCAGTACTTTCTAAGCGTTGGATTGAAGTTATTTTCATGGGTTGATATTAACCGTAGGAATTTGAGCATTATTGAGCGTTATTTGGGTGCAAAGATCCATAGGTTGTAAATCACTAATCAGACTGATTTTTTGTTCGCAGCTCCACCTAGTGATGGCCAAACATCCATACGATCATTGTCCTATAAGAATGTGCCACATGGTCACAGCGGGGTGTGAGCGAAGGTGTACTCCGGATAGGTTGTACTTGATGAGATGGGGCTTCCAACTTCTCAGGACCCACATTTCTCGTCTCGAAAACTATTAATTTAGTCCCAGAATCCCTCTGACCCGATTCCTCGGCCAAGTTCATTCTCCTGCCACCTGCAAAACCCATCTCAAATCTTCATCAAAACCCAAAGTTCCTACCATTTCCGTAACTGGGTTTGGTGGGTTCTTTCATCAGAAGAGGAGGAGGAGCTTGATTAGTGGAGTGGTAGCCATGGCTGCACCTGGTTCGGTTCAGAAATCAGAGGAAGAATGGCAGGCGATTCTCTCTCCGGAGCAGTTTCGAATTCTGAGGCAGAAAGGGACCGAGTAAGTTTGATGAAATTAAGCTTAGTTGTTTAATTTTAGAAACATTTTGGTGGATTTCTGTGATTTTGGGTTGTTTTACATATTTTAGATTTTGATGAACCCATTTACTGAAGGGTCGGGCTCAAGGGACCCCCCTTTTTTACCCCCATCTTGGCGTACCCATGTAGAAGATGAATCAATGGCTGATTTTTGGTGGGGATGATAACCTCACCATATAGATCACCCCAACAAAAAATCAGCCCATTCTGAAATTTCTAACCCCATCAAATGTGGTTTTAAAGTTACACGGTAAAAATCGACGGTCCATAATGCTTCAGCTTCTAAACCAGTCTATGAATATCAGAATGATTTGAATTTTTGTGAGGATGATCTCCTCACCATAGAGATCATCCTCACCAAAGATCAGCCATTGATTCATCTTCTACGTTGGTACGCCAAGATGGGGGTCAAAAAAGGGGGTCCCTTGAGCCCGACCCTTTACTGAATGCTTGTTTGTATTCTTGAAATCTCTGCGAATTTGAGTTTGGTACGTTTGATTTTATGTGGGTTGTTGTTGTTTTGGTTCGATTTTGATATACCCACCTAATGAATTTAGATGTTTTGGGTTGTTCTGCTCAAGTAATGGAAGTTTGGGTTGGCTCCCTTGGGAGTAAGACCAGTTCGATTATCATCTAACGTTCGCTCTGGGGTGAGTTCAGTTGTATGTTGGAGCATCATTAAGTTGAATATTCACAGGTGATAAGTTCAGATTGCATTTCAGACTAATTCTATATAATAGACCTGATAATTTTGGTAGATATTAAATTTTTTTGGAATATCTCCTAGATTATGCATGTGTGTGTATGTGCGCGCACATGTGTATATGGGTCAGGGTCGTGATAGGTTGACACACACAATGACATGGTTGTGGGCCCCACACGGAGACGAGTTAAGGGCTGATTTTTTGCGAGGATGATCTACTTACCATAGAGTTCAACCTCACAAGAAATCAACCCTTTTCTAAAACTTCTAACCCTATCAAATGTAGACTTTAATGGTGAAAATGGACAATCCAGAACTTTTCAACTTGCATTCCACTTTTCATAAGGCTTCAAATATTGGAATGGGATGATATATGTCCTAGAAAATGATATTGTTTGTTCTAGTTCAGGCAAATATCATATGCAGGGCTTGAGCCTGTAGCTCAATTGGTTGACATTCTGAATCGCAACCACGAGGTCGTGAGTTTGATCGTAACTTACAAATGCACTACCCCTCCCAAATCATCATCTATGCCTTATCCCAAATATCTGGGGTCGGCAACAGATATCCTATTTCGCTATTCAAACTTATTAGAGCTAAATCTTTTGTACCCTCCCTCCCAAATCAAAATATGAAAAGTATAAACCCGGGTCTTGCCAAACATGCATACTCTAATGATATTTGTCTTTTCTTGTGTGTACTTCTTTGTTGTGGGAAGCTTCTATCTAGAGTATTGCTTCCGCTTTGGAATCTTGCTTTATTCCCTCTCTAAGATCTCAAAACCTCCCACCCCCAGCTATTGCTATCATGGAATTGTCTAACCAATCTTTGAAGCCATGAATTTTGTGTTACCTAAATTTTTTTGCCACAATTGGATTCTGGATATTGTATTCTAGATGTTGTTAAATTTGAGTTTGTATTAAGACAGCCAACTGAACTTTAATTATATACATGTGTGTGCCCACCGCCTAAGTATAAATTTTGCATTATATGATACAGATTACAGGCCCACGATACCCGGTGCCTAAAATGCTCTGCGTGCCCTTATCGGCATGGTGTGATATTGACAGTAGTATCGGATGACACATGGAACTTTTAATTTTTTTTCTTTATCATTTTCTATTGTATTATTTCTTCACTCCTAACAATTTCCATATTTGTTTTGTCAATAAAAATATAGAACTAGTCTATGATACCCGGATGCTTTGACGCAGTTGTCATACCCATATCGACACACTACAATACTAATACTGGTATGGGATACTGCATGGATGCTACAATGATCATTTTCTCATTTCTTATTGACTATTGTATATTTTCTTACCCCTAATGACTTTCTTATTTGTTTTGTCAATAGGAAAATATAATGGTGTATTGTAAGTGTAACATAGCAAATTTCACTCTGCAAATTTTAGAAGTTTCATTACGTTTGGTATGATGTGAATGTTAAAATGATAGTTGGCTTACAAAATAAAAATTAAAGCATGGTGTCAGCATATTGGATGTAATACCGTATACATATCCGTATATTGGATTTCAAGAAGTGAAGAGTCGTATTTATGTATCTCGTAGGCACGTGTATAGGTATCTAGGCATCTTAGGAAGTAGTATATGATAACAAATCTTACTGCAAAAGGCTTTGCGATATTAGAAATTGGAAGTTTCATTACATTTGGCATGACGGTAGATACTAAAAAAATGATACTTACCCTAATAAAGGTAAAAATTGAAGCATGGTATCGACATATCAGACGGGATGCATGTACCCATATTTGCATGCAGGAGTAATGGAAATGAAGAGTTGTATTCCAGTATCGCAAACCAGTGTTCATATCCGTCAATGTATTTGGGCATCTTAGAATAGATGCTTCTTTTCTACTCCCACTGCTAGGTTTTCTTGAACCAAGAATTCCCCATTCCCACTCCTGAATCTGCACTTGCCTAACGCAACTGAAGTTTACTTAAGCACAGTGGCATTCATAACAAAAAATTGGAAACATTTTTTATTTTTCATGCTACAACAAAGTTTAAGAAACTTGCCCCTGTTCATCTCTGTTCCAATTTCTATTGCACCTCGTTTCTTTTTTATGTGCGGTGGTTTAGCAATGGATTATTTTCTGCTTTTCTTTATTCTTTTGATCATTTTATGAATGAAAAATTCTGTTAGATTGTTTACTTTGCTATTGACTAAGGTTCAAGAGGTCTATTTCTCAAACACTCTAGTTACAACTAAGAATGCCCTAAAAATTGTTGAAAAGAAAATTCAAGAACGTAGAAAACAGAACCGCGCTCCTGCGCACTCCGGTTTGCTGAGCGAGACAATCTGTAAGGTTTTTTAGTGGTCCTTGGTCCAGTGAGGATGAGTCTTAGTCCAATCGTCTTTAACCGAGAAAGGGTTTAATCTAGCTTTCAGCTGCGAGTAACTAAGTCTACCTACTATAGGTCCAAGTGCAAATTATGCCCATAAAGTTAAAAGGGCTTTGGTGTTCGAGAAGACCGTCAGAGAGTCTAGACTACCTTCTGTCCTTGAAGGATGGTCTTCATCACACTCTCTCTGAATAAACCACCCAATAATACAAGTATTGGAAGCAATCAAGTATACCAGACCTTGAACAAGCTCTTGGGAGCTCAAACGACCAGACCTCTGAAGTGAAATTAAAGCTAAAAAACTAGTGTTTCTTTCTCTAAAGGAGTTATTGTAATAACTATTAATCTTGCTACGCATTTTGTCAACAAGGAATTAATTTCCTAAGAAACTCTCTAAAAGTGTGCTTGGTGGAAACATCCCCAAGTGAGATGGTTGAAACTCAACTTTGATGGGTGCTCGTGTGGTAATTTGGATCTTGGAGGTCTAGGTGGGGTGTTAAGAGAGAGAAATGGGATTATGTTAAAGGTGTGTTTTGGCTCTTTGTGGTGGAATTGAACAAATCCTAAGTTTGAGCTCTATTGCAAGGCTTTGAAAATTTTCAAATCCTCTAATAGAGAGGATGATCCTTGTAGATTGGCCTACTATATTCACCAATTCCAGAAATTCATTCAAATGTTTTCTTGTTCTTCCACACCCCTGTGTGTGCTAATCATCATCATCATAAGCCTTTTCTCGACGGTATGGGGTCGGCTGCACAAATTATGTTCCTCAATTCAATCTTGTCTAAAGCCATCTCTTCCATTAAGGCAAGTTTCTTAAAATTTTCTCTCAAAATCTCACTCCATGTTTGTTTTGGTCTTCCCTTCACCCCATGGTTCAAAGTGAATGATTTCGTTTTGGTGGTTTCGGTCCGAAACTTACCGAAACCAAGTGACATTTTATGAATAAAAAATTGGTTTTAATTAGTTTCGGTTGGTTTTGGACGAAACCAACCGAAACCAAAGTAGTTTCGTCCACTACTGAAACCGAAACGTTTCGGTTTTAGAAGAAACTTGAAACCATGCTTCACCCTTTTAGGGCTTTTGCCTTGCACATTCCTCCACACTGGTGTTGTCATTGGTCTTCGTTGTACACGACCAAACCATCTTAATCGACTTTCCCTCATTTTATTACTTATTGGGGCTACTCTTATATTTTCACGAAGACATTCATTTTTTTATTTTGTCTTTCCTTATCTTACCACATATTTATCTCAACATCCTCATCTCGGCTATACTCATTTTATGAACTTGTTGTTTCTAATAAGATGGCTAATTTAATTGCTCAGAGCAGTGTATATAGACATCATCTTTATCTAGGGAATCTCTTTTCTGGTTTGTATTTCCACTTTGTTCCTTCAACAAAGTTATTTATAGGTGGAAAAAAATTGCACATAGTTTTTTTTTGTTTAGACAAGTAATGTATGGTTTGTTGTTAGTAAATAATAAGCAACTAGTAATACGTAATGAGGCATAAAGTGGTAGTTTTGAAAATGGATACAAACCTAAACTGCTAACAAAACATCACATCGCCTATTTGGTTCTTTGACAATCTTGTTTTTTCAGGAATTCTGAAGCATTATAGTATCTTATTATTTCTTACAAAATTTTTACTACTATATCTTGAATAGGACAAGCATCATTAATAAT
This sequence comes from Euptelea pleiosperma, assembly GCA_035048495.1. Taxonomy (NCBI): domain Eukaryota; kingdom Viridiplantae; phylum Streptophyta; class Magnoliopsida; order Ranunculales; family Eupteleaceae; genus Euptelea; species Euptelea pleiosperma. The sequence goes on from CM068546.1 coordinate 31,915,876, forward strand.
TCCAGATGTAGTTTAACAGAAATGTTTTCAACATGGTTTTGGTGCATGTTATAATGTATAGGATACGAGGCACTGGGGAATACGACAAGTTCTTTGGCGAAGGGATCTATAATTGTGTAGGTTGTGGGACACCGCTGTATAGATCCACTACCAAATTTAACTCCGGCTGTGGCTGGCCGGCTTTCTATGAAGGTTTTCCTGGAGCCATAAATCGCACTGTGAGCTCTTCTTCTTTTGTACTATTGGTTTTCTTTTCTCTCTTGCTATCTTTTATTTTTCTTGCATCTTTGTTTTCATTTATTATTTAACAAGATTGGCACCATATTTTCAGCCGGACCCAGATGGAAGGAGAACTGAAATTACATGTGTGGCTTGCGGCGGGCACCTGGGTCATGTATTTAAAGGTGAGGGATTTTCAACACCAACAGATGAACGCCATTGCGTCAATAGTATTTCAATCAAGTTTGTTCCTCCATCCTCGCCTTCCCAATGAAGTTTATGATAGAGGTTGCCTCTGCAAGTGAGCAAGAAAAGTGTTTCTGTTATGAAATTTATTATTATATCTATGTGGAATGTGGATAAAGACTGATGGAGCTACTTCATGATTTGAATGCGAATAAAACTTTTTTTTTAGTGAGTATGTCGTGTTAATTGACCGTCATTGATTGGTTCTCCTGCTTCTTTAGGCCTATAATATTGGTCTACAAATTGTTTTGCTGTCAACAACAACTTGGCCTTAACGAACTCTTCTTGGTCCTCTCATCTTATATTTTTTTTACATTCTATGCCATGTTTTATTGATTTGAATAATCACATGGAAATGGTGTGGCTGGACAGTTTGATCAATTGGCTTATGCCGTTAACAGGTCCCAACCTAGACCCCTAAAAATAATGCTACAGTGTAGAATAATGAGGGCAATTAAGCGCACTACCTATGGGAATTCCTGATAAAAAATCTCTCCCTCGACATGGTCATCTTAATCCTGTAGATGATCACAGAAAGTGTTGAGGTACGTGCACTTTTCATTCCAAACACCCCTATTGACATTGACTCGTGATTTTGGTTAGATATCATCTCAGGTGACAGTCCCCATTGCTCAAGTTCTTCCATATTGTGATGGATCGCTAGTCTGTATTCTCCTCCTGGTCCCAATTGCATCACTCTGATAAGTTTCCAAGATTGTTAAGGTGCTCGAATTGTTCAATCTTCCACTTGAACCACTTAATGAGAAAGATCCATGACAGTCGATGAGCAGGTTTATCTCATCCGAGGTGTCATGGTGGAGCCTGTCCATGTCTCTGTCCCTCCACAAGGACATCATAAAACCTGCATTATCAGTGTAGTTTTCTTTGTTCGTTTTCATGTTAATAAACTTAAAACTTACACCCTGTTTCAAGTTTAACCTAGAAACATGTTCCTTCTCCAATATAAAATGTAATTAAAAAAAAAAAATCTACTAAGAATTACACTGCTATATTGGTCTCGGTAACTCTCAGACAACCACAACTTAGAAAATCTACCTATGAGTACTCTCTGTCATAAATAATGCGACGGACTGTTCTCTAGCAACCTGGGCCTGGTTGAGCCCCTGATGGGTTTAAGGGGTTTGGGTTCTTCTTCTTTTTGGAATTATTTGGCATCTATAGTTTTTATTTCTCATCTTCTTTGATGAGTTGGGTCCTCTTGGTTTTCACCTAGAGTTCATTTCTTGTGTGTTTACTCCTTTGATGTTTCACTGGGCTTACATAATCCCCAACAAACGAAAAAAATTGCTTTCCTTGTTTGTTCTGTTGGTTCATGCGCGGACAAACGAGCAGGATCATTCAGACTCCACTTACTAAAAAAATTCCGCGATACCGTCCAAGCCAGGTCATTCCATTCAATTGAAGGGGATCCCATACACCACCTCTTTTCCACATTATCAAATTTCCCATGTCAACTGATACAACACAACTAAAAAACTCCTCCTTTGGCACTATTTTGATAGTGGAAACTGCACCACTTTACCCTCAGATCACAACAAATGATCTGTAAAGTGGGATTTTCTGTTTGAAACATTTGAAAATTCCAGTCCTTTTTAATTCCGTCTTCATATGTTGCCCTTAGATTCAAAACTTATTCAAGAACTTCCAAAGGTTTTGATAATCCCAAAAATTGGAAAACTCCAATTTACATACTTTTCTCTCTTTTTAATCCTTCGGGGCGTCGACTAGTGAATAGTGATTCAGTCGTGTTGAACCGTGTTTTGGCCTAGCAAGTCAAAAAGAAAATTGAATCGGCTGGGATTAAAAGATGCCAAGAATTAGCTGTGTTTTACCAAATTTTTGCACGAAATGGGGGACGACTGAATCAGGAATGACTTGGCTCAAACACAACAACAGTGACCACATTTTCTAATTTTTCTTTTTTTCTTCAACATTTTATTCTTAAAAATGATGCTGTATGTATTTTATTCGAGAAAAAAAAACGATATTAAAATGTTATAGAAGTCCTAAAACAATAACGGGGTATCGATCAATAACAACCATTAATTAGGAGGCATAACGAGCTATGACTGAAAACCAAAGGTGTTAGTAACAGTGAACAAAGGCCGATATTAAAACCATGCATACATTTGATCAAAGGAGATAAATGCTAATTTAAATTAACTAAGTGGGAGGATCCAAACATCGAACCAATTCCGTACAATTTAAAAAAAAAGAAAAAACCCAGCAAAATAGTTAGGAATGAATCTAGTTTCATATATGTGCACTGAAGAAGAACAATGGTCAATCATCAGAGTCTCCCTCAGCATTGTCATCTGAATCTGCTAAATGATCAAAGAAAGCGTCAAGGTACCACGGGCAATTTTCGTTCCAATCCCCCTTGATGGCATTGGCTCGCCATTTTTGATCAGCAATCATCGCTGGAGATAGTCCCCATTCTTCAAGTTCTTCCTCAGTATGATGGACTGCTAGACTGTATTCTCCACCTAATCCCAGTTGCATCACTCGGATTTCACAATTGTCAGGATTGTTAAGGTGCTCGAATTGCTCGACCGTCCACTTAAACCATTTCATAAGGAAAACCCGCGACATTAATCCGTGCGAGACGATTACCAGGTTTATCTCATCAGGATTATCTTGGTGGAGCCTGTTCAGGTCTATATCCCTCCACAGAGATTCTAGAAAACCTGCATTTTTCAGTATACCCATCTTCAGGGTTTTAAATTTTGGCGAAATATCCAAAATTTCGGATTCAAAATTTTTCGAAATTCGTCCGAAATTTCGGCGCATGGTGAGTATGTCCAACTTAAAAAATCGATTTTTGTGTGAAATTTCGAACTTTTGATCAATAATCTTCATTTCAGAATTTTCCAAAGTTTCTCGGTTTCGGTCCTCAATGGCGTGCGAAACCGAAATTTTAAACCTTGCACATCTTTCAATCAAGAAATTCTATCCATCTCCAATCAAAAAAGTAAAATAAGAAATCAATTGAATCTTACCAGAAACCCGATCAAAAACATCGGCAGCCGATTCGCCTTCAGGGAATCGAAAGAAGAACCTCCCGAACCTTTGTCTCGTCTCCTTGATCGCCTTCATCCTCTCCGCAACTTGAAAATTCCCAAAATCCTGTTCCCTTAACCTACATTCCTCTCTTACGCCAATTATCCTTTTCTTCGGGAACGATCTTCCGATCTCGCGAAGCGTCATCCGAGTCCGTTCATATGGAGAAACATAGAAATAAACCTTCCAATTCTGAGATTGCCCATCATCTGAAATAACGCGACGAATCCGTTCTCCAGTAACACGGGCCTGATCGAGGCCTAAAGGGGTTAAGGGGATCTTGTAATCAGGTGTAGTGGTGTAAGCCGAGTGGTCGAGGTTGCCTTCGCTCTCTCCATGCCTCACAAATATGATTCTCTTTGGAAGAGCTTTGTATCGTGGGTGAACCATCTCCTCTTTTCCGAATTCTTCCACTTGTAAAAAATTTTCTCTGCCCTGTTTTCCTGTGTAAGACTCTGTTTTTATTTCTAAAAGGCTGCAGGTCTGTTCCTGCAATTTTACAAAAACTGTCATATGTAAAACCGCTGGGTGTTATTCGTGTGAATGAGAATACCGTCACCCTTTCTTTGACTATCGTAGATTTTAAGAAACTTTCTGTTTCCAGAGCTTATCCAGTGTTCCATCTACATCTGTCTTCCAGACGAGGTAATATGAGCCACGTGGCACATTGTTAGAGGATGCTGACCGTATAGGTGATTTCAAATCTTTGGATCCTCTTGTACGTCAAGTAATGGTCAATAATGCTCAAATTCACACGGTTAAATCTACCCATGAAAATGACTCCAATCCAACGTTTAGGGATTGGCCAAATACTTTTGGTATCCTCTAAAATAGTGCCACGTGGCTCGTGTTGTGGGCGGTCAGAAGTTTTTCTCTCCTCTACACCACAGGCTGTGCTAGTTTGGGTTCAAAATTTGAAATTATGACCGATACTTCTCACAGTTATGAAACCGTTTGGATTAGGTGGGCGTAAGGACATGTTCGGTATTATAAATGAGGTCGTTCCCAATAATTTAGGGGACCCTTTTTAATTGTGGGGTGCGGCTTCTATGCGCCAGGGCTGTACAGACCAAACAAAACGGCGGCGGTCCCCACATCACCTCAATTTGAAAAAGTAAAAAAAAAAAAACACAAAAAAAATCAAAACCGACTAACCTATTGCGGTTGTGTTGAGCTTTTGCTTTTTCGCTGACGTGGGACTGCTCCGTAGGGCTGTTTGTTTCGTCTGTGCGGCGTTGGCGCATAGAAACCTCTTCCTTAATTGGGAACTAGTGTTTGCCCCGTGCTTCATTCGGTTTTTTAAAATATTTTTAGCAGAAAATAATTCTCCATCAATTTTAAGAAGATAATTTTTTGTAAAAAATAAAATTAAGTATGAAAAATAAACTTGTAATTAATGTATGTAGAACAATGCATGACATCAGCCTTTCGTATTGTAAAAAAAGATTTTGGCATTTAGTAGCTTGAGTTGATATCTTTTTTTTGTGCCAATAGACATTTTAATACAAAAAACGTTTTGTCTATAATATTATAATTCAATGTTATAAGACAATATCTCCTAAGTTCCTAACTTGCCCATGTTTGTACACACAGTATCAAAAAAAAAATCTTGTAAAAAAATATTATTTATTAGTCTTTGTTAGTGATAGAAATCATATTTCTTGGATTCTCTATAATTACTTCAAAGAACAAAATATAATTAATTGACTTTATTAATTTCAAGAAAGTCTTAAAACTTTCCTTACATATTAGTTTTAAATAATGAGTAAAAATTTTTGGATTTCTTAAATTTCTATTTCGGTCTCGTTCAAAACTCCATATTATTCTTCTAATTCTCTCCATCGTGCTCTATTTCTCTCCTTAAATTTCTTTCATTTTCTAAAATAACTCAATTTTCTAAAAAATCTCATCTTTAAATGGCATGATGTCTCTTCTTAAATTTCCTTTCTTTTTTTTTAAAACAACTCTCTTTCCTAAAAAATATCCTCTTGAAAAAGTTAGAATTATGCTTGGTGGCAGATTAAATAGAATGAGAGAAAGAGATATAGACATTTAGAAAGATTTGTGTGACATTTACATTAGTGACTTTGAGGATTAGCGCGTAATTACCAACGTTTGGACAATTCTTAAAAGTGCATGTCTAGAGAGCAATGAAAAATTCTTGGGTGTCATATCACACCAAAAGAGTAGATCTAGGTCCCAAATTATATTGTGAACTGATTCATTTTCTGAACCCAGGGTTTAATATATTTTGATAGTATGTGAGACCTACATGAGATGATAAAGATTTCAATATGCGACAATTTCATAGCTCACAAACTATAGTGATTGAGGCATTTCAGGTTACCAAATTTTCAAAATCTTAGATTTTACAGAAGTTTGATAGATCCTTTTGTGAATTGAAGGCAAGATGGATATTTGATTGATGGATCCAATACTTGTGTTTAGCGTTGAAATAATGCTTTCATGGTCTACTTTGTTATGGTAAGTAACTCAGGATTTAGGGCCTTCATGAATTGTTTTGAAGTGGCAATAGGCTCTGGAGGTTTGGGCAATGATTTGTATTGAATCCATTATAGTAAATGATAATATAAAAGTATGTATTTTTTCTCAATATATAGGGAAAAGGTCTATAGGATGCAAACTTCAAGCTTAGATGAAGTTTAGTCAACCATTCCATTGACGCCTCAACGCATCAAGCATACCAAATTAGAAGAAAATGGATCAACAAATAAAGAATTAGAAGAAGAAAATATTTTGATCAACTCATTAATGTAAAAAAATATTGTGATCCCTCAAAAGATTGAGCTATGTTGAGGAGAGTCTATTGGTACGCTCTTCCTTGATCTTTAACTTTTGCTCCAGGGTGGTTGTTTGCAATATTGTTTTGGTTTTCCTATGATATATTCGTCATATAGATATATCTTCCACTGTTGAACTCGTATGATAATATTTTCAGGCGATTTTCTACCATTGCAAAACTTGTTTTAAATTGAAATGAGCTTATAATGTGCCTGGCTATATCATCCCAACTGAGATAACTCCATACAGACGACAAAAGAGAAGAAGAAGAAAAAAATGATTAAAGCCAAATGAAATGGTAATTTTCAATTAGATCAAGAAACTACCTTATAATTCAAACCATAAAAAAATTATTAAAAAACTCCAAAATAAATAGGAATTCCTCATCAACCACCTTTTCTTCTTCTCTTTCATTGTCTTCTTTTTTTTCTCTAGTCTCTCAATTCTAACGCTTTTCTTACAACCATCCTTCATGGCTTTACACTTATAAAGCTATAGGCATAGAGATGTGGAGCATTTTAATTTATGAAAATTTTGATCTCTTGACATTTTGGAATGGAGAGAACGATTGGGGTTTTTGTAAGCGGTGAAGGGGTTGGATGAGGACATACAGGGAGAGGGAAAGACATGTTGGAGAGAGGAACATGTTTTGCAATCTTAAGAGTTAAAGTGGTGATACTGTTTGGTATTCGGTCTTTCCCTAACCGAAGGATGGTGGAGATACAGAAAATGGATGATTTTAAGGAGATGTTGATCCGGTAGAGATATATATTTGGGAGAATGAGGAGATGGTATTTAGAAATTAATGGGAAAATAGTCGTAATTAATGCATTGATTTTGGAAACAAACCAAAATGGATTTCTTAATGCATTGTTGAAAATTGAAGAATTAATGAATGAAATAAGGAGAGGGGGAGTCGTAAGATTAGAAAGAGAGAAGACGTTTTAGAATTAATTGGAGATGTGAGAGAAATTAAGAATTAATGACGAAATTAAATAGAGGTAATTGGAGATGGGAGAAAATTTAAGAATTAATGAAGAAATTAAATTGATGAGATTGACAGGATTGAAAAGAGAGATGTTTTGTGCTGGGGTATTTTTAGGATAAACTAAAAAGCTGAGAAAGCACTCAGCAGGGTCGAGCTTTAGTATAAATAATAGATAAATGGCCTCATTTGAAATGAACCAATTAGTGCTCGAAACAGGTCATAAATGTATTTAAGCATAAATAAGGTCTTAGTAGTATAGACCATGCTTTAAAAAATATGGCCGTTATAACGGATTTGTTCCTCTCCCATTACGTTATGTACCATTTTAATGCTCAAAAAATAATGGCCGTTATTTTTCCATTATAACGAAAATAGCGACTGTTATTTTCTAAAAATAAGCCCGTTATTTCTGTTATTTTTTTATTGAAAATTTGAAATTCAACTTCTAAATTGTGGCGTTGTTATTTATGTTATTTTTCGTTTCTTGCCCCTGAGCGTTACAATTCGTTATAACAGCGGAAAAAATGGTAACAGCCCCATAACCATTATAACGACCCCTTTTAAACCTTGGTATAAACCGTATTATATCGTGCATCCACGAAATTTCATGACCGACATTCAATATTTAGATTGGGCCAACTTGAAGGGGGTATTGAAATTAGGGTTGTAAACACGTCGGTTCCGGTTTGGGTACTAATATTGTACCCAGAACCAAACCTACTAACCTCTTTCCGGTTCGGGTAGGATCTAGAATTGGAACTGATAAATATCCAATTCTCTCATTGGGTATCGGGTACCTGTGTCTTATATAAAAAATGTGAAAATTTTAAATAAAATGATTTCATACATAAAAATTAGAAAAAAAAATCTTGACAACTTTTGCACTCCTCTATACATTGTTCGGGTCCTATTGGTTTCAATTTAGATTTGATATAGGTACTAGTGTACTAAGAACTGGAACATATTATTTACTTCTACTCTAGGTTCTATCAGTTCTGGATCTTTTCTGATCCGGTTTCAAAATAGCTAGTCTCTGAACCACGATGATCAGGACCGGTTCCTGGGATACCCATTGACACCCCTAATCGAAACTCACCTTTTGATGAGTCCTACCTAAGTGAACTAGGGGTGCATACTCGATGTTCTAAACATGCATGCAGTCCAACAATAATTTCTAATTTGCATGAATTTTAAAAATATCAATTGCCCACCAATTTAAATCGGGCTCCAAGGACCCTCTTTTCTGACCCCTCTTGGGCGCTCAGCCGTAGATTTCAAGAATCTAACAGTGGTTGTCAGCACCCCAAAAAGTGAAAAAAGTGGTGCCAGCTCGGTGCTGACAGCCACGGCTGGATTCTTGAAATCCACGGTCGAGCAAACGAACACCAAGAGGGGTAAGGAAAAGGTGGTCCCCTGAGCCCGACCCTTTGAATAAACCATATGTCCATTTTAATCTACTTGAAATGTTCTAAATTTACATGAAATAAAATTAATAGGGTTCTGTAATGAAATTCGTCAAAAGATTGAAACAAGAACGATCGAATTACAAAACCGACTACCTATAGTTTTAAAAGAGAGAGAAATCCAACAACCTTTTTGTTTTGGCTGAAACCTAAAAACTGATCACAAAATGGACTGCGCGAAAATTATGACCGTAACAAAGCATAAATGATTAGGAATATTGAATCTAGTTTCATATACGTGCACTCAAGAAGCACAATGGTCAATCATCAGAATCTCCCTCAACATTGTCGTATGAATCTGCTAAATTATCAAAGAAAGCGTCGAGGTACGACGGGCATTTTTCGTTCCAATCCACCTTGCTAGCATTGGCTCGCCATTTTTGGTCAGCAATCATCGCTGGAGATAGTCCCCATTCTTCAAGTTCTTCCTCAGTGTGATGGACTGCTAGACTGTATTCTCCACCTAGTCCCAGTTGCATCACTCGGAATTCACAATTCTCAGGGTTGTTAAGGTGCTCAAATTGCTCGACCATCCACTTGAACCATTTCATAAGGAAAACACGCAACGTTAATCCATGCGAGACGATTACCAGGTTGATCTCATCAGGATTATCTTTGTGGAGCCTGTTCATGTCTATGTCCCGCCACAAAGATTCTAGAAAACCTACAATTTTCAGTAAAATTTCTCTTATATCTTTGAATATATTTTACCGATAAAAAAAAATATACATTAGATTTTTCTCATCTTTCAAAAGAAAGTATCAAACAACCATTTACCCCAAAAGATCAACCTGTTGGGGAAATGCAAAACAACTATGTATACCAACAAGTCGTCGGGCCAACACAACATATGCATAGGAACACACCATTCGCTAACACGCCCTTTCAGTAGGAATATACTCCATTAGAGACTGGAACCTGTGACTTCTTAGGCCTTAAGGCAAGGTTTAAAGGAAGCCGTTTTAACGGACTGGGGCGTTATCGTTAAAACAGTTAAAACGGATTGAAACGGTCAGGGGCAAAATTGGAAAAAATAGAATTTAACGGAAAAAATGGGAAAAGTGGCGCTGAAATTCAAAATTAAAAAAAATGGAATTTAACAGCTTTAACAACCGTTTATTTTTTTCACAAAAATTTTCAAAATTTAACGACTGTTAAAACGATTTTAACGTCCCTTAAAACAAAAAAATTGGCCGTTAAATTCAAAACGTGTTTAAACGGAAACGGGCTTGGGGCGTTACCATTTAAACGGCCGATTTTAAAATCATGCCTTAAGGCTCTGATACCTTATTAAATACCATTTACCCCAAAAGAACGACCAGTTAGGGAAATGTGAAATAACTATGTATACCAGCGGGTTGTCGGGCCAAGACAACACGTGCGGGGTAACACACCATCTGCTAACAGAAAGTAAGAACTCAGTTCTACCAACAGAAACTTTGGGATCTTAGTATAGATGATTTAAAACCATAATTAAAAAAAATTGAATTACCAGAAACACGATCAAAGACATCGGCAGCCGACTCGCCTTCCGGGAACCGGAAGAAGAACCTCCCGAACCTTTCTCTAGTCTCCTTGATTGCCTTCATCCTCTCTGCCACCTGAAAATTTCCAAAATCCTGCTCCCTTAACCTGCATTCCTCTCTCACTCCAATTATCCTTTTCTTCGGGAACGATCTTCCGATCTCGCGAATCGTCATCCGGGTCCGTTCATAAGGAGAAACATAGAAATAAACCTTCCAATTCTGAGACTGCCCATCATCCGATATAACGCGACGAATCTGTTCTCCAGCAAGACGGGCCTGATCGAGTCCTGAAAGGGTTAAGGGGATCTTGTTATCAGGTGTAGTGGTGTAGGCGGAGTAGTCGATGTTGCCTTGGCTCTCTCCATGCCTCACAAATATAATTCTCTTTGGCAGAATTTTGTGTCGTGGGTGAACCATCTCCTCCCTTCTGACTTTTTGGTTCTTCTTCTTCCTTTGATCTGATCTTATGAAACATATCCGTTGTTTTTTCCTTTTTTGAATTGATAATTTCTGACGTGTTTTCCATTGTGTAAAGGGATAGTTGTAATGTCCACCACTAATAAATTCATGACACGTGTACCTAAGAAACCCGATCATACCAACCGATTTTCTAAAAGAGTAGATTCCCTAAGACAGGGCGAGCCCACTAATCACATGGATGTTTAGCCCATCGCCATTGGATTCTAACATGTTTTTTGAGTAGTAAATACAATGACTAGAATTCATCGATCAAACTGTTTTTTAGTGTAAATATCCACCCCCCAAGTGGGCTGAACATCCATGCAGTCATTAGGCCCAAAAAATGATCTATGTAGGGCCGCCAAAGTCCACTGCATGGACTGCAACGGGACTATGGAAAACCTCTGCATCTAAATTTTTTCCTAACTTTTGATTATCATGAATAGTTGTTAAATATGATTTTCTACTCTATATGGAGTTTTCGCCTTCGGCCTCAACTTTCAACGAGACGGCCCTGACCTAAGATAACCTGAACTCTCATTGACAGTTGGTCGAGCCGTTCTATGATACAAAATCTGTATCAAAAGTTTGATGCAGAAGTCTCGTAAATTGCCACCTGTCACATTCTTTTGAAATGAACCAATTAGTGCTCCAAACAGACCCTAAATATATTTAAGCATAACTAAGGTCTTAGTAGTATAGGCCGTATTAGATCGTGCATCCACGAAATTTCATCACTGATATTCAATGTTAGACTGGGCCAACTTGCAGGGGGTTGAAATTAGGAGTGTCAACAGGTCGGTCCCGGTTTGGGTACCGATGTATCCATACCAAAAACCTACTAACCAATTTCCAGTTCGGGTGGGATCTAGAAGTACTGGAACCGATAAATATCCAGTTCTCTTGTCGGGTGTGAAATTTTTAAATAAGGGTCGGGATGGGGGACAACCATTTTTGACAACCATTTGGCATACCCACATAGAAGATGAATCAATGGTTGATTTTTGGTGAGGATGATCTCTATGGTGAGGAGATCATCCTCACAAAAATTCAAATCATTCCAACATTAGCAGACTGATTTAGAAGTTGAAGAATTATGGGCCGTGTATTTTTACCGTGTAACTTGAAAACCACATTTGATGGGGTTTAGAAATTTCAGAATGGGCTGATTTTTTGTTGGGGTGATCTATATGGTGAGGAGATCATCCTCACCAAAAATCAGCCATTGATTCATCTTCTACGCAGATCCACCAAAATAGTTGTCAAAAATGGTTGTCCCCCGATCCCCCCAACCCTTTAAATAATGTGAAAAAAAAGTTGACATCTTTAGCACTACTATATATGTTGGTTCGGGTCCTATTGATTTCAGTTTTGATTCGATCGATCCAGGTACTAAGAATTGGAACATATTATATACTTCTATTTTTAGGTCCTATTGATTCTGGTTCTAAAATTAATAGCTAGTCTGAGAACCAAGATAATCGGGATCGGTTCCTATGGGTATTTGTTAATATCGGATACCCATTTGGCTTTGCACATAACAGGTGTAGTTTTTTGTTCAATGAATAAATAACGTGATGGCACCTTTCCATAATTTTGCATAGGAAAATTCTATTTGCACCCCACAAATTCCATAAGCACCCCATTTGTGTGCTTTTGGCCGAAAATGCCCCTGACCAAAAAAAAAACCCAAGTACCCAACCCCACTCTTCCTCTCTCCCTCTCCACCTCTGACTCTTTCTCACCCTGAAAAAAGTCCAAAATAAGGAAAAAAAAAAAAAAAAGAAGGAGGAGGACGCCGTAGTCGCCGCCGCCACCACAGAGAGAGAGAGAGAGAGGTACCTGTGGTGGTGGTGGCGGCGTCGGCGACGGCGACGGCATCCTCCTCATCCTTCTTCTTCTTCAACGAGGTGGGGTACTTTTTTTTTGTTGTCTAAGGGCATTTTCGGCCCAAAAGCACCCAAATGAGGTGCTTATGGAATTTGTGGGATGCAAATAGAATTACCTTTTGCATAAGATACCAAAACAAGTGGTTCCAAAATTGTAACCAATATATATATCTGGTTCACGGTTCACCCATGGCTAACTGAGACCTTCCCATTGGCTATTAGTTAGTTGAGGCAGCCATTGAGCGACCAGCCAAGACTCACTTCCTTTCAGTTCATGTGCATTGCACGTGTTATGTAGCACTTGCAAAGCAAGAGTTGCCTTGCCTTAGCAATGAATGCACTCCTTCCCGTGCAGAGGGATGCGTGACAAGATAACTCGACAACTGGTCCCCGTTCCCTGTCAAAATTATCAATGAAAAACAACTTAAGTAAATAAAACATAACATTTTGTTGTCCAAATGGATGCATAGATTGAATATGAATAGTTATGACCAAGGTTTAAAAGGGTCCGTTATAACTAAATAACGGGCTGAGGGTGTTACCGTTTTTTCCATTATAACAAATTGCAACACTGCAAAAACGGAAAAATGGTGCTGAAATTCAAATTTTGAAATTTGATTTTCAAAAATGAAATAACGGCCGTTTTTTTCACAATTTTTTTTCAGAAAAGAGCAACTTTATTTTTGAGAGTTTTAACTATCTATATAACAAAACTGGGAAGTTGTCTCCCCACTTATACCTCCTCTTATCTATTTAGACAAAGAAGGGCTGAGATCTTATCCCCCAAATAGATGGTGGATCTCAGTCATTCACACCCAATTTTGACAAATACTTTGTTGGAGAGTGCCGTGGGCACGGGCCACCCACTATCTATATAACAAGTGACAATGGTTGTCTTATACCCCTCTTATCTTATATGGCTTCAATAATGAGTGGCTGAGATCCACTATGCTTCATATCGATGGCTGAGATTAATTCCCACTTGATTTTGACAAATACTTTGTCGGAACTGCCGCGGGCACGGGCCACCCACGCATATAACAAGACAACTCAGTTGTATTCTCTTATCTTATCCATCCATCCATCTAATGTGGACGGTTAGATAAAGAGTGGTTGAGATCAAATCCATCGATCTAATGTGGACGGTTAGATTTCAGCCACTCAATCTGCCTCATTTGACCTCAATTTATTCAAAATTTTAATTTCAACACCGTTATTTTTTGTTGTTTCTGTTATTTTCCCATTCCCCCCTCTATGTGTTACAATCCGTTATAACAGTTGTTATAATGGAAAAAACGGTAACGCCCCAGTCTGTTATACCGTTTGAGTGCCGAAAGCACCCAACTTTTGCAAACGCTTTTGTCGGAGAGTGCCGTGGGCATGGGCCATTTACTATTCTATATAACAAAACACATTGGTTGTCTCCCTATTTATACCTCCTCTTATAAGCATTAACAAAGAAGGACCGATATCTAATCCTCCCCCAAATGGACGGTGGATCTCCGCCACTCACCTGATTTTGGCAAATTCTTTGTCGAGGAGTGCCGATGGCACGGGGCACCCACTAGTTCATAACGTAACGGGGGAGGTCTGAATCCGGTATAACCGCCGTTTAAACAGTAACGCCCCAAGCCCGTTTCAGTTAAAACCGTTTAAACACATTTTAACGGTTTTGAAAAAAACTCGAGTGAACACAATTTGTATTAATGTTGAAGACAAGGGCACTTTCGTCCTTTAATACAAAATTAGGTAGTCAACTCGGGTGAACACTGGTCAAATGACAGTGGACCGAGTCATAGTGGGGTATGTCAAATTTTAAAGATAACATGGGGGGGGGGGGGGGGGGGGTATGTAATTGACCCCTTAGGCCCCATGTGAGAGAAGGGCCCCAACCCAGGTGAGAGAAGGCCCCAGTCTACTATCCGTATGGATGCTTAGCCCACCCTTTGTTGGACATACAAACCAAAAATTAACTTGATTGGTCATCTCTAGCCATAGATTTTAGTATCTTTTAGGATTTGATTCTAGCCATTGGATTCAAGCATGCTTTTTGAGTAGTAAATCCAATGGCTAGAAATCATCAATCAAGATGATTTTGAGCGTGTTTATCCATCATTATGTGGGTTGAACATCCACACAGTCATTAGACACAAAAAATGATCTATGTAGGGCCACGAGAGTCTTCTTCATGAACTGCAACGGAAGTCCTGTTCATCTAAATTTTTTTCAATAACTTTTGATTATCATGAATAGTTGTTAAATAAGATTTTCTACCATATAGAGAGTTAAATTTAATTAATACCATATATTAATGGGTCAGGATGGGTGGACAACCATTATGGTGGACCCACATGGAAGATGAATCAATGGCTGATTTTTGGTGAGGATAATCTCCTCACCCCGATCACCCCCCAAAAAAATCAGCCTATTCTGAAATTTCTAACCCCATCAAATGTGGTTTTCAAGTTACACAGTAAAAATACATGGTCCATAATTCGTCAACTTCTAAACCAGTCTACGAATATCGGAATGATTTTAATTTTTGTGACCATAGAGATCATCCTCACCAAAAATCAGCCGTTGATTCTTCTTCTAAGTGGGTCCGCCAAATGGTTGTCCCGCGATCCCAATTCTATATTAATATATTAAATATTAAAGGCTTTATATGGAGTTTTCGCCTTAGGCCTCAACTTGCATTGAGATGGCCCTATATTTAGTAAATCTCCGTTTAAAACCAGAAATTTTGAAAAAAAAAAACCCACATCTTTTGAGAAAAACATTCAAATCATGGTGTTTTCAAAACATCACGAAAAAACACGAAAATTTGATAATCCGAAAGAACCCCGTAATTGTAATTTTTTTTAAAAAAAGCTCACGAATACAACTTATTCCTATTTTTATAAATTAAAGAATATTTTTTATTTACAATAAATGCCACCGATTTTTATGTTTTAAAAAATATTTTTCGAAAAGGTTAACAAATGAAAATTTGAGGCCTTGATAAATGATTTTTTTTTAAAAATTATTAATGTTGCTTATATTACTTAAAATAAAGGGAAATATCATAAAGTTTTGGTTCTATTATACTTATATTGCCACCCAATCTATATCCATTATAGTCATATGCACATACATATATACATATGTTTTTTCAAGTGCGTAGTTTTGGACAAAATTCAACTTAGCCCAATTCTGAAGGGGACCCCCAGTAATCAGAACCTGTGGAAGAGGGATCTCCTTACCCACCAAAACAAAATACTAAGTAGAGGTTAGAATGTCCAGTGGGTTCTTTCTGTTGTTATGCTCTACATCATTCCTAAAATACCAGTCTCCACAAAATGGCACAAACATAAGCAGATCTAAAGCAGTCCAGATCATCTCCTCCCCGAGAGTTTTGAATTAAAAGAACCAGCCATTGTTGCACCTTTACCTTCGTAAGGTTAAGAATTCTGAGGGATAGAGTGGAAGCAAACATAGACTTTTGCACTGTCCGGACAGTGGAATGTTAGGATCCTAGAGGTTAAGAACTTAAGACTTGAACTTTCCGCACCTCTATCACTTAAGGGTTTTGGTGTATTGGTTTAGGTCTTAACATGGAACAATGCGTGAATACTATCTTCGGAATCACATGCCCACACTTTTAATGCAAGCAAAAGTAAGATAGATTTCGAAGATTTCACCCATTTTTTTTTAAAGTAGGATTCTGGCCACTTATGGGTTTACACACACATTCACACACCTATGCAGGTCAAGATCTCCCGGGGGAACCACATAGACGAGTCAAGGGATGGTTTTTGGTGAGGATGATCTCCTCGTCATAGAGATCTTTACAAAAATCACTTGATCCCAAAATTTCTAGCCCTATTAAAAT
Source organism: Euptelea pleiosperma (assembly GCA_035048495.1). Classification (NCBI taxonomy): domain Eukaryota; kingdom Viridiplantae; phylum Streptophyta; class Magnoliopsida; order Ranunculales; family Eupteleaceae; genus Euptelea; species Euptelea pleiosperma. The sequence goes on from CM068546.1 coordinate 31,932,420, forward strand.
TGGATTACAAGTTGAAGAATTCCGAATTATTGTCCATTTCACCATCAACTTTATGTCTGCATTTGATAGGGTTAGAATTTTTTATTTGCGAGGATGATTGATGGCGCCGAGGAGACTATCCTCACAAAAAATAAGCCCTTGAGTCATCTCCATGTGGGCCCCACAAAGTCATGTAAATATCTGTGTTTGAATATCCTAATCCTATATCTATACACGCAGGATGTTGTTTACATAATTTCAAAAAAACCATCTCGCCTTTCAATTAACCAATGTGTACACAGAATTCTGTTATCTCGGGGATATTATTATCTCTACAACCAAACATCCCTTGTGAGTGGATAAAACGGTCATTTGATAAGACTACGATGCAGGTCGTTGAAATGTATGGTCGGGTCGAACCCACGACTTCACCACGATGCAGGTCGTTGAAATGGATGGTCGGGTCGAACCCACGACTTCGCCACTCCAACTAACACTCAAAGAACAGTTCAATTGACCCGCTTAGTTCCCCTTGAAATTCTTAAATGACCAATATACCCTTCAACCCAATCGTTTTACCTTATTAACAGAAACGAAAGCTTAGCAAAGCAGATTTCGTTAAGAAAGGAGTTCAAAGCGTAAAGCGAGGTTTATTCTCAAATCTCAAAAAATTTCAAATCTCTTTGTCGATTTTCTACACTTAAATCTGATTTGTTTTACTCAAAACCCCCCCAGTTTTAATCTCCCAAGTCTTTCCCTCTGAATCCAGCACAGCTCTCTAAGTCAACAGAATTCTGTCTACACTCCTCTTTTCTTAAATCGTGTTTTCTTTTAGCTCAAATCGGTAATTACAAAGACGATTTGTTTGTTTTCGCGGAATGGATTCTTGTTTTTTTTACCGTAATTTAGAATACCCGCTTAACGAATTTATTTTCTTTATGGCATTTATACGAAACAGAGCTCTTAAGGAGAGGCTCCAGTTCTAAAAATCATTCCTTTTGCTCAAATTAGTGTTTCTTTTAGGAGATTTGTTTGTTTTATTGAGATGGGTTTTTGTTTTTTATCATAAATTATAGGACCCATCAACGAATTCGTGTTCCTCGTGAAAACAGTGATGAAAAGCAAGTGATTGTGTTGTGAGCGAGAGAGGGAGAGAGGCACAGGGCTCGTCATGGGGAGTTTCCTTGGCGGGTTTGTATTGCCTCTTCTGCTTTTAACAGGTACGCAACTATTTTAATTCCATGAAGGCTGTTTTCCTTGACTTTTATATATTAACTGCTTAATGTTTATCGGTTGATACACTTCGAATTTCTAAGTGAAATTGCTAATAAGATCACTTAAAGTGGATCAGCTAGACAAGATTATTGCTAATAAGAAAATGCTAATAAGATCACTTATATTAATATCCTGTTATTCTTCTAGTTTTGGTGAGTATGTTTTGTTTAATTTAATGCGTTCTCTATTATTTTTTGGCAATCCTGAGCTATGGTGCTCATCAAGACAATTGTGCGATCGTTACATACGGAGGGGTTGTGCATTATGACCATGGAATGATAAGCAAGTCATGGCTAGCATGATTATTTGTAGCAGACTCTACTTCATTTGAACATGAGCAGCATAAACAAATTGGTTACGAAAGAGAGTGTAGAAGCTTGTCATGGTTAGTTGTAGTCCTATACGGGAGCAATCTGTTGCTTGTCTGTTTTTGTTTTCTGAAATTGCTTGGGGCAATTCTTTCTTTCAAATGCGGAGAGTCTTGTCCTTTCAATGGTTGCATTCTTTTTGTGGACGGCAATTAGGGACTTGATCCTTATGGTGGACCATCTCAATCATAGAGGAAGACAAATTTACAACCATTGCACTATGTGTGGCGATTATGAAGAATAAGTTTATCATCTGTTGATCTTTTTTCCTTTTTTGGTGTTAAAGCTGGGGTTAGGCAGACTTTCAATGGTTGCATTCTTCATGTGGACGGCAATTAGGGATAAGATCCTAACGGTGGACCATCTCAATCATAGAGGAAAGCAAATTTACAACACTATGTGTGGCGATTACGAAGAATAAGTTTATCATCTGTTGATCTTATCATCTTTTTTCCTTTTTTGGTGGTAAAGCTGGGGTTAGGCAAACCCTACCAGAAATGTTAATATAAAAAAACCAAAATTATACACTCACTAGCATCTTCTGAAATACATTGAGAAAGATCACTACAAAATTCATTTGGACATAACACAACTTCACTACGGGAATTACAATATCTAGACAAAAAGTCTGGTTGTTATATTAGTTTCCCTATGTGCAAAATGAGAAGAAATTCAAAGTTATCTTTAATCGCATAAAGAAGACATCGTGATTGCTATGGCCACTTTATAACTTCATTGAGACAGTCCGCAGCTATAGATGAATCGTTGACAACTCCTAACTTTTCTCATATGTTGGTTTGCTGCCTGAAGTAAACCCCTCTCCACGGCCAGTAGCTCACTTCACGATTCAAGATCGAGAATGGAACACAGCCACTTGCAATAGCACAAAGTGGTTCACCAAGGTGATTCCCGAAAATACGGCCACAACCAGCCGATGATTCTCTAACGAAGCATTTGTGTTTAAACACCACACTAAGACATCCAGTGGTTCCCAGGAAACCCCATTTGGGATTTGGCAGAAGGGATTGAGCATCAATGCCCCAAAATTGAACAAAATCATGGTTACTTGGAGTATCATCCATAGTCACAAAAATTTCCGATTTTTCGAATTCACGAATCAATCGCCGATTAATTGGCTAAGACCCATTTTTCCCCTTCTGATTTCGATTTTGCCGATTTTTGAATTTTGATTATGAATGATGAATCATGCTTATGAGTTATGACTTATTATTATGGAATTATAGATGTGCTTTTCATCATATAAATGTGTTTTGTTAAAAACAACATTTTCTAACTTGAAATATGCCATGATATATATATATATATTATTTATTTATTTATTTTATTTTATAATTTTGTCGATTTTTCCCGATTTTTACCGAATTTATCCGAATTTTCCAGACTTGACCCCTTGCCGATTTATTGCCGAATCCCGACTTTGTGACTATGGTATCATCAACCATAGGGTTCAAGAAATAGCACCTGCCTTAGTATCTTTGTTGACCATAGAATAACCTCACCACAAGGACTATAGCTAGTCTGAAATATTCTGCAATTTGTTTCCATTCATATCTGGTATATGGTTGCACAAAATGCAAGCTTGTTGATTAAAGTGACTGGGTTCATTCCTCCTTAGTGTTGAACGATCCATCTGATTTCGTTTGGCCAGGACCCCAATGATCTATTAGCAAATCTTGATTTTTTTGAGAATGGTTTTCCAGATTGTTTTGGTAGACCGTCCAAAAAATAGGTGATTTATATTCTCAGCTCGTCTCCAGTAAAATATGCATCTTGACTGCTGAATCATGCTATAATTGAGTAAGCAATTTTGAGTTTGAATGGCATTGTGTAAAGCCATCCACGTAATAAAAGCATGTCTTGGAATATGGCCCTTAAACCAAACTAGATAAGCCCACTCTCTTTCGGTTCACTCCTTCTAATGATATTCCAATAATAAGAACCATGAGATGTTTCCGTCCAGATAACGTTATCGCTGGAGCAGTTACAAATGATATCAACATCCCATGTATGATTCCAAATATCAATCAAATCTGTAGGGGCAGGGGGTGGGATGGACCACTCACCATCTTCAATGATGTTCTGGACTTCCGCTATACAGGTGGAACCTGCATCTTGGAAGATTCTTTCATTAATGTTCTTGATCAAGATTCCAGTTGGATGCCACGGGTCCAGCCACAACAGAGTTTGATATCCGTCTCCGATTAAATGAAGAATAGACTCCGCTGCTTTATATAATTTGATTGACAACCATGTCAGTCATAGAGGAAGACAAATTGACAATCACTGCATTCTTCATGTGGATTACTAAATTATTTTTTTTATAACAAAGAAAAAATAAATTACATTTACCTTAATTAATCAAGGTAAACTTATTGTAGTACAGTTGAAAGGACTAGAGACCTTGAATTGATAATATTTGTAGCACTTCAAAGCTGTGAGTGCATCTGGTACCACCGGAGTTTCTATAGTGAAGCTTGTAAAATCTGTTTTGAGTTTCCCTTTCTCAGAATCACAAATGAAGTCTGTGTGCACATATTTTCTGCTTTGCCAATTGACCGTCAGTCCCTTTTTTATTTCATGCAGCTGCTTTACTCAATTGGAGTTTGATCTCTCTGGTTGATTTGTTAGCTTTTCTTGTCATTCAGTTAACTGCTCCAAAAAGAGGTAAGCTGCTTGCAGTGTTATATGGCTTTCCATCTTTTTTTCCCATTGTGATTCTTCATTATTGATGCTTGTCCGTCAGGTTTTGCTTTTATGTAGTTTCTTATTTTTTGGACGAGTTCTTTGGACCAAAACTGGTCACTTGACTTTTATTTCCTTGATTATTGTCAAATTATGAGTGGAAATGGTTTATCTGAAATGTTTTTGTGTATATTTTCCATGAAAGATCTCTTCTTCTGATCAAGGATTAAAATATTGGTACCGTAATGCATATCAGTGAGCTGAAAAAATGATACATATCGATACACTGGAAAAATATTCGATACGCTTTGATACATATCGTAATGCAGTTCATCCTAATGTGGCAGATAGAAGGCTGTTGAAAAGGGGCAGTAGAGGATAATTCTTGGTTAGGTGTGGTCTAGTCCTTTGTCTTATTTGGAGAAGTTAGTTTGGTGAAGTCCTATTCTTTCTAACAGTAGACTATCTGATTACTAGGCGCAATATCACTATGACTAGAAGCTTCTTATGTATAGCGAGTCGCGAACCTGTTGATCATCTGTTTATCCACTGTGGCTTTAGAATGAATTTCTTTGAGTTTTTGGAGTGTATGGATTCTTTCAGCATAAAAAGGATGCCTGATTTGGAGGGGTTGCATTTGATCTATTCTGGAACATTTGAAAGGTGCAAAACCATAGAATATTTTAAGATAAATATGGAATTCTTGAATCGGTCATTGATAAGACTAAATCTCAATGAGTGGCTATTCTGAAAAAGTTTCATGGCTTTACGTTTGTAGAGTTATTTCAAAGTGGGAGGCCATTGTACAAGGGCAGTTAAATTTCATATCTTCTTGGGGTGATTTTTTTTTCCTGTCTTGATGCTTCTTCCTTAGAAGCTTCCTTTGTAAATTATGTAATCTGGGGTTTAATTCCTCTCTTTTTCTCTTAATATATTCAACTTTACTTATCAATTATATATATAGGGTCGGGACAGGTTGGCATACTAAAACGACACACGGCCCACATGGAGATGAGTCAAAGGCTGATTTTTTGGTGAGGAAGATCAGCCTTTCTGAAACTTCTAACTCTATCAAATGTGGACTTAAAAGTCAATGGTGAAAAATGGGCGGTACTAAATTTTTCTTCTTATAATCCACTTTTTTAAATGGCTAGAAATGTCGGAATGGGCTGATTTATTGTGAGAATGATGTCCATGGTGAGGAGCTTTTTATCACCAAAAACCAGCCCTTAACTAATCTCTGTGTGGGCCCCACGATCGTTTAGTGTGCCAACCTATGCCAACCCACACACACACATGCATAGACACACTCATAAGCGGGTCTTCATACTGTTTCTATATGAACTTTCCAAACATGGGTATCATCTAAAAGATGGATAGTATGAGATGATATTTTAATCTATAAATTCCCGAGAACCATATATCAAAGCTGTAAATCTCGACTAATACTTAAATACTCTATGATTCATCACTCATAGATGCTTGTCTCCTTAATATGTCTAAAGACAATTGAGTCGACTCAACTTAGTATAACTCAAGTTTGGTTTTTCCTGCAACTTCCCTTTAGGTTGCTCACCCACAAAACTACTTTATTCATCACCCATATATTCCTATCCACTTAATCAATGTTTATAGACAACTGAGTTAACTCAACTTAGGACTCTAACTTTGGATTTGCCTAGAACTTACCTTTAATTCTGCTCGCCCAAAAAAGATAGTCTAAAAAGTAGTAAGAAATCCAATCAACTTAGTAATAAATAAAAGAAGAAATTGAATGAATTTGATAAGGCTTGCCAAAATACCTCTTGCTGAATCTCAAGATTTTAAATCTTGGTCTTGATTAATATCTTTGCTTGGTTATGTAAGACTGACACATACATGTGTATCTGGGTTCGACACAGTCCGACACAAGTCACACAACATTTTGAGAAGCTCGAGGCACAGACATGTTATGCACATGTATTGTAAATTTATAAGACATTATTTTAGTTATATTTAACTCAGAAGGTTTTTTTTTAAAATAAAAATAAGAAAAGAAATATAAGAAATTAAAAGAAAACATTTTCCATACACAGGGTTTAAAATATCGTTTTGTCTCGTTGTTTCGGTAAGTTGACGGACCAAGACGTATTAATCGAAACAAAACGATACAATGGAAAACAGTAAATGTCATGATAAAATTAAACCATTTTCTAATGTTTAATTAGGCTACAAACTTGGTTTTTAGCATTTATACGTGTTATAAAAGACACATATCATGAAAATAAGCTTTAAAACCAGTTTTAGTACCTAAATTAGTCTTTTGGCACGAGACGATACATTCCCCATTGTATCGTCTCGGTACACTACCGAAACAAGATGTCTCGGCTGAAACGAAACGAAATTTTGAACCATGCATACACCATAGAGCTATCCATTAACTTAATAAATATAGATATATTTATAAAAGGGAAGATTATCAAACAACTCTAGTCGCATTTAACAACTTAATAAGGGAGAGTATGGAGGATAGAGCAAACTAGCGTTCTTTAAAATAAAGGATGACCTATAATATGATTCAGGATGTGTTTTGGGACGTGTCAACACATGTATTTGTGTCTATATGTGGCATGGTGAAAAAACCTAAAACTGCCGTGTCGTTACACAATTGCTTCTGTATATGGTCAGATTGTTTTTCTATTGTATATTTTGATTGGCTATAATTGATTGAGGTCTTTAATTATACTAATTTGATATCTTTGTTCAATAGGATTTCACTTTTGGAGGCGATCATTGGTGCCATGGTGCATTATTATCTTTTCCCTACTTGCTATCCTATCACATGTGATATTTCATATTATTTGGGTTGTCGAGGGGGAAGAATGGAGTATAGCAGACGCTTGGTGGGCAAAGCTAACTGGATTTGTGAGGTAAAACCTGATGTTTAACCTTTATCTAATTCTTTATTCCTTGATTAGGTTGTCTTTACATAAATTTCCATTAGTATGGTTACTTTGTGAAGAAAATGCTATTCTCTGTATTAAAGTGGAGCTATTTTGCAGAGTCCAGCCTTGGAGATCTCCATCTATAATTTATTTCTTGGTCGTACAACTATTAGCAACTTTTGTTGCTTTAGTTGATGTCTACCAGAGTAGATTTGGCCTGGTTCGTTGGCGAGATTCTTGTTGGGGGCATATTTCATCATCTATTGACCATTTCGGTTCGTTTATGAAGTAGTTGGAACCCTCTATTTTGTAAATTTAATTCAGTTTTTCTTTTTGTCATTCCTATCTATTTGTGGAGTTGTTTCGTAGTTCTTTTACAAATCACAAGTTATTAGAATATGCAATATTTTAATCAAGAATCTACTAATTTCACTTGAATGGGAAAACAAGATTCAAGATGACCAGCTAGAGGCAAAACAGAACAAACAACAAAAATAGAAATAGATAGAACACACTAAGCACCTTCTCTAAAACAAATATGGTCCCAACAGAACACAAAATAACAAATTGCGACATTCAATAAAAACTTTGGACCAGAAAAACATCAAGCCCTTGATGTTGAGAATGATATTTGCCACTTCCTCCTCCTTTCCTTCGAAGACCCTAAGGTTTCTCTCCTTCCAAAGACCCCAACAAATTGCGAAAGGTAACATGCGCCATAACACTCGCCCTCTAGACGAGAAGGCCCTCACAAAACCAACTAGAAGCCAGATCCATCAAAGAAGTAGGGAGCACCCAGGCCATCCCAAAATCCCCAAAAATGCCATCCAAACTGTTCTCGCCATGTCACAATGCAAAAGAAGATGGGCAACCGATTCCCCATTATGCTTGCAAATCGAATAAAAATCCAATTGGGACATGGACATGTGTCTTTCCTGCCAGCCAGCTACATGCGACGCTACTTTCGCACCTGCCACGTCATCGTCTTCTCCAAGTAACACCTGTTGTAACACGTGGATGTAACAGGGTAAGAAGATTAAAGAATTAAGATTTAGGGTTAGATTAGGAGAGAAGAGTGAAGAGAAGAGAATAGAAGAGGAAGGGTGAAATTGTGTAGAGCATAATGAGATCCATGATTTCACCAATATTTATAATATTGGAACTATTCTCATAATTACAAAGACATTCTTGCAAAATGTAAGATATTATAAGTAAGCCCCTGACAACACTCCCCTTTAAGCTGGTGTGAAAATATTTATCATGCCCATCTTGGATAACATATTCTTTAGGATACCTTTATTAATGCCTTTAGTCAACACATCGGCCACCTGATCAACTGTATTGACATAGGGTGTACAAATAAGTCCACGACTAAGTTTCTCCTTTATGAGGTGTCGATCCACTTCGATATGCTTTGTCTTGTCATGTTGAATTGGGCTGTGAGCAATATTGATGGTAGATTTATTCACAATACAGATTCATATGTACTTTGACAGGGTAGCCTAGCTCACGAAGCATAGCCTTCAGCCATAGCAACTCACATACATTGTGGGTCATAGAATGGAACTCTGTTTCGACGCTAGAGTGGGCGACAACTGGTTGCTTCTTGCTATGCCATGAAACCAGATTACCCCCAACATACGTGCAGTACCCTGATGTAGACCGCCTGTCTGTAACTGATCTTGCCCAGTCACCATTTGTATAGGCCTCAACTCGCAGATGTCCATGTTTGCCAAATGTGACTCCTTTTCCTGGTGACCCCCCTTGAGATAGTGTACAACTCTGTCTGTTGCCTCAAGACGTGGAGACTGAGGGGCGTGCATGAACTGACTGCATATGCAATGTCTAGCCGTGTCAGTGACAGGTAGATAAGTCGCCCAACAAGTCTTTGGAATTAGCCCATATCCGCAATTAGATCCCCATCAATATGATTCAGCTGATGTTGCTGATCAATAGGTGTGTCAGTCGGTTTAGCTCCCAAGTTTGCAGATACCAGTATTAGATCAAGAACATACTTTCTCTGTGAGATGAACATGCCCTGCTTTGATCTAGCAACCTCAATACCCAGGTACTTCTTCAAGCGGCAAACCTCATCCGGGTCATCCCCCGTAACCATAATATCATAAACGTACACTAAGAGCAATAGTACAGACTCGACTCCTCTTAATGAATAGTGTATGGTCTGCTTGACTCTATGAGTATCTCATCTTCTTGGTTACTGAGCTGAACCTCTCAAACCAGGCTCTGAGTGATTGCTTGAGCCCATACATGGCTTTCTTTAGCTTGCACACAAGGTCTTTACCCCCAGTCAGGCTGAATCCTGATGGTCCTATCATGTATACTTTTTCCTCTAGATTACCATAGAGGAATGCATTCTTTATATCCAGTTGGTGTAGGGGCCATGACAGGTGATAACAATAGGTTTGCTGTAAGGGAGAGGAGAACTCGAACTGAGTTTATCTTGGCCAAGGCAGACTACTCAGATAAAGGAACATCAACATCTGTCTTAGAGCTCATGGCTTTCAACTTGCTGTCCTCGCTCTGGATGTTGGAGTAGACCTATGCAAGGGTCGACGGCGGTGGATCTCTGCCCAAGATGTTGGCTCGAACCTACTCATAGCTCTGGTTCAAGCCGCCAAGAAACTCAAATATGCGACCGCGCACAATCATCTTCCGGAACTCTGTAGCATCCTTGGTACATGCATGGGTGTAGGTCTGGTAGTGATCTACCTGTTCCCACTTGCTGATTAACGCAGCGTAGTATGATCCCAAAGGAAGATCGCCTTGCTTCAGATGTGCTATCTCCTGCTGAATTTCATACATCCTAGCAAAATTCCCATCCTGGGAGTAAGTCTTAGATGCAGCATCCCATATATCCTTGGCAGTCGGGAGAAAGGGAAATCATGTACTGATCGATGGATGCATGGAGTGAAGCAACCATGACATGACCATCGAGTTTTCAGCTTCCCACTTCTCAAACGTGGCATCGGAGGTGTCACGCCCCCAAATCCGATATTAGGTCATATCGACCTTTCTCGTATCTTGAGGCGCGATCTGATCATACAAACGCACAGTTAAACAAAACTGGTATCACGATGCAACGGAAATACACCGGATAATTTTTTTTCATTTTGTTTAAACAATTAATAAGACGAAACGCACTTCATTGACACATTAATAATGTTAGAGGATGTCTTACTTCAAACAAAACCGTAATATGCTCATCCAAAAGAAAACATTGTATATATATCGTACTCCCAAATACATGTTACTAAACGGTCAAAGGACCTACATAACTCATGTATCCTTCTACAAGATAGAAGAATTAAACAAAATATAACATCGTCAAAAGCTTAAGTCTATCAACAGAAATGCTGGAAGCATCAGTCCAACTTCCCCTTATCCTTTCCTGAAAACAAAACATTTTAAAACGATGAGCTAGGGCCCAGTAAGTAATTCCTCATGCGTAAAATCCACTTAAATCAGCGACTTTTGTTTATTTTAAAACAAATACAATTTGCAAATGTATTTCACATGTAATTCGATAAAACTCAACTCTCCATCAATTACTTACGTATAACTTCGAATACAATGAAGTCTTTTCATATAATAGTCAACCTTTCTCTTATCGGAATACCCGTGACCATTTCTATAAAGTCAAACTATCAATTCTGATGTATTTCGTACCAACATTCCATCGGTCCTAGTGTACGATGTCAACACTTCTAGTCCACAAGTAAACTCCCTAATGTGCACACTAATTGTTTCATTAGGTATCCTCTCTCCGGATTCCCTAATTTTCTTTTAGGTATAAATACCCGAGGGGTCTCATGAATGAGACAACGCCTCTTCTTTAGGGGACTGGAACCCCAAGGGGTCTTAAGGAAATAAGACAACGCCTGATGCTTTAGGGGACTAAAACCCCAAGGGGTCTCGAAGAAATGAGACAACGCCTGATTCCAACTAATCTGATATTCCACATTCCCAATCACGTTCTTATTCATGTCATCAATCGTATTTATATGCATAAAATAATAATGTTTGTAGAAACATCTTTACATGCATAGCATTCCTATTTTTGCATTTTGAAACTAAAAATAAGAACATTTAAGCCCTATTAATATCTTAGAAAACGAATACATAAAACGGATGAAAAACGCATATATCTCATTTTAAATGAATTTGAGCATGACTTCATACAACTAAATAGATTACACATGTCCTCATCTATCATAATTTCATGCTTTTAAGATTACAAGAAATTATCAATGCATTTACACATTTTATGTGGAAAATACAAGAATTGGGATTTTTCCTTGCTAAAATTTAACAGATAACAAGAATAGCATTTTCAGACATTTTCCCCAAAAATAAAAGAATTTTCTAGAATTTTTCTACAATATTCTGTGAATTTTCTACTATTTCAAAAAAATAAAAATAAAAATAATATTTATAAATAAATAAATAAATAAATAATAATTAATCAATTAAATAAATAAATAAATAATTAAATAAATAATAATTAATTAATTAAATAAATAAAGGCATAAAATAAATAACTATGTACTTACCAATGAATACGCTAGAATCCCAAAATCTTTGAACCTCGTATGATGCGAATCTCGAGGTAGCGCGTATCTCGAGGCAGTAGGCCCCACAAAAAAAACTTTTCAAAGGACCTCCTGAATATTTTCAGGAATTCCTGGGAATTTTCTAGAATTTCTTCTAGTTGAGGGACTTTTTTGTAAATATTCTTACCTCAGGGGTTAGAATGCAAATACCCAAATTGATGTAAATTTCTCAAGGCATGGCCTTGTATTTATAGAGGTTGAGAACTCAGAACTTTTTATTTTTAACCGATGTGGGACTATAATTTTGAAAATTGTCTCTTTTTTTTTTTAATTTTAATAAAAACTTAAAATGTTGCCCAGAACTAAACACAATAACTTTTGACTCGCACGTCCGATTTGGACGAACTTGATACCGATAGAAAGCTATTGTTGAGACCTTTAAAATGGCATACATATAATGTTCAAAGTATTATAAAAAGTCTACTATAATATTGCTAGAAATAGGGTCATTACAGGAGGAATCAGGTGCAATGACGCGTCTAGTGATATAGCCGGCTTTGCCTCGTCCGGTGATGTATACATCTTGGCAGATTGAGACCATGCAAGGTAGTTGGTGTTGGAGTTTGTGTAATACACCCATGTGGGTGTCTCAAGTGGGCTGCATCCCACTTCCCACGTGGGGCCTTTTTTGGGTTTTCACTATTCACGTGAATAGTGTCACATGAATAGTACCACGTGAATAGCGTCATGTGAATAATGTTCTCCTTTGTAGGGTTTCTCCCCATCATATATATATACAGTGTGTGAGAGAAAATGAATTAACAATTCATTCTCTCCTCTTCCCACAACTTCTCTTTCTAACCCTAATCTCTTTCTCCACCTTCCGCCTCCATTACACTTTTTCCCCCTTCTATCTACAACCTTCATTTACTGACTACTGGTTACAGCCTTACTTACAACATGGTATCAGAGCATGGTAGCTCTAGGACATGTGTCTTTGTCCCATAGAGACTCCATTCCGATCTAAGACGGTTATGTGAGCATCCGGAGCTGAGGGGAACTTTTGAGGAAATCGCAGAGATCATTCCTGCGCTATCCGGCAATGTTTAAAATTTCGTTTCGGAGGAATGTCTCGGTTAAGTGAAAAACCGAGACAAACTCCGAAACGAAACATTCACGAAACATCGAAAAAACGAAATTTCCGAAACATTACGAAACATTACAAAACATTACGAAACATTACGAAACATTCTGAAATATTACGAAATATTATTCAAAATCATTAAATTATATTTTTATTTATTTCTATTTTTTTGGATTGTATCGGATTGTCTCGTTTTGTCTCGGCGAAACAAACTGAAACATACGAAACATTCAATGTTTCGTTTCGGTTTCCTTACGAAACGAAACATACGAAACATTATGAAACATTATAAAATTTTAAACCATGCTATCCGGGGATTAATCCTGAGGCAAAACACCAGAGGCTCTTATTTTCTAGTTAGTTTTTTCCCTCAGCCGCATCAGAGATCCAGTTTGTCTTCTCAAGCTTCTCCAGTGTTTTTCCGACCAACACGTTTTTCGGAGATTTTTGGGTTTTTTATTTTCTTGAGATCCGCACCACGGTAGGATTTTCAACCCTAGCTGCCCCCTCCAATATTCACCCAGGGATTGTTAGAAAGTCGCATCGCATTTTTCTGACTGTCGGATCATCAGTTTCCAAAAATCGGCCCGATTTTCAGATATTTAGGTTTTGAATTTTTGTGATATTCGCGCAACAGCTGGCCCCTCTGACCTTGCCGCCCTCTTCAGTACTGCTCGTGGAACAGTTTGAAACTTGATTCGACAAATTCTGATCGTCGGAACCCTAGTTTCCAAAAATCACCTAGATCCCCCAGATACTTTTTGGGTTTTGATTTTCTTTCAAAATCAGACCTCTCTGGGCCCTCCTGTCCTAGGCGCACCACTCATTGGGCCTTTAGGGATCCTTTAGACCTCGCTTCGGTTTTCTTGGAGCCTCCGGTACACTACCTGCTATTTTTGGTGGTCTTGCTTCGATGAGTTTCCTCGAGGCCACATCTGTGATTTCTTGCTCTTCCTCTGAGGATCGTCCTGTGACTCATGGCTCTCATGGAGATCACAACCCTCAGCTCTGCATCACCACTGTGAAGCTCGATGGCACCAACTTCCTGAAATGGAAGACTTCCGCTCTCATGTACATTGGGGGCCGTGGCTACGGTGAGTATCTGATAGGTGCTACTAAATAACTAGATCCGAAGGACAAATCTCATTGGATTTGGGTTATGGAGAACCTGACTGTCATGTCTTGGCTTCTTCACTCGATGCAAACCTATATCAGCAAAGGGTTTATGTTCCTACCAACGCCCAGTCCACGAGGCGTACGCTAGTGAGGCGTAGGCCTCGTCAATGCCTCTTGGGGGCATACGCCTCAAATGTGTAAACGCCTTTTGATTGAGCCTCAAGGCGTTTTTTAAGAGCTTTGCCCCAAGGCGCACCTCAAGGCGTAAGCTTCACACGCCTTTAAAAACATTGGTTAAAAGCAGGCAACACCAAAAAAAGAAAAAGAGATGTCAATAGTTTAAGGACTCACTCTGATCATACTTAGTTGTATCTGTTCAGTGATGGCTGAGTCGCTCTGGGATTGAGACTTTAAGAATTCATTGCCATGTTAGTTCAGGTAAGCCATGTATGGAATTTCAAATTTTGTACTGATTTTGGATATTTTCTTGTTTTGCCACATGGAAGGTTCTCATCTCAGGGTTGCTTGCTGCTTACTGTTGCCTGCTATTCAGCTGGTTGTGGGGATCAGTCGTCCCTCTTGGGTATCTCTACCATTCTTTATTTGTAGTTGTGTTGGTCTTGCTGATTGGTCTCTAACAAGCAATTTTCTGGGCCTCTTTCGGTAAGTGCTTTGGAATTTCTTTTTTCCTTTAATGGCTTGTATGTATATCTTAATTTGTTTTAATCCGTTATTAGTCCATTCAAATGGCTTACGTTTCTGTCCGTGGTTTGGAAGGTGGTGGAGGCCTCTTCTAATGTATGCAGGCTTCAGCATCGTCCTGCTATATGTATACCAGCTCCCTATTGAGTTCCCAAAGATGTTCCAAATGGTAGTAGAGTTCATTGGGCTTTACAAAATATCTGCAACCACAGAGTGGCCAGAAGCCTCTTCTGGTCTTTCTCTTCTAGTTTTCTACTTCATGGTATGCATCTGGTGTTCTACCTTATATTGTATGACAGTGTTACAAGTTCAAGAAAAATTTATTTGTAAAAGTGAAAAAGTTTTGTCGTCTTACATTTCTTCCCGTTTGGATGCCATTATGTCCAGTAGTTTGTAATTTTGCAAAGTTCTACAATTCTTGGAGCTTAGACATATTATTGGAAATCCTTTTGGAGACCTTGACTGATCCTGCAGCCCAGAATTTTGTAACATGCTGAAGAAATAAATTTTTTGGTTGCTTGTGTCAACATGGTCCCAATATCATGCTTTGTTTGATTTGGGTGTTGGTATATGTGGGAATGTTAAAATAAAGCGGCTTATGACTTACTTGATGCTTCATCTTTAGTTATAATCTTCTATTAGTAAGTTCAATTTTTGGGTAGTGCAACATGGTACTTGTTCATTCATTGCTTCTTTTGTTCTGTTTGTTCGTGGTTTCGTTTTCTTTATTTAATGGTTTATGTTGCTGGTATATACACTCACATTTTTTAATATTCTTTTCTCTAACAGTTATCCTGCGTCAAATGCGACCTGGAGGAAATGGATTTTATTATGTCCATGCGAGAAAGCAGCTTGACTGAGCAACTTCTTTCATCAAAGCATTCGTTTTTTATTCGTGAATCGAGGTTATTAACTGTGTTAATCCTATCTTGTGGTCTAAATTGTGCCATTTCTGTCAGGAATTTTTTTTTCTTCCTTCTTCCTGGCAAGAATCTTCTTTCGTACAAGACAATGACATGAAATGTAGACCATTAGGATGTGTCCTATAGGGGAGGACAAAGTAATTCAAGACTCTGTTTGTGGTCACCCGCACACCACATAGTAGGATGTGTAAGCACATATGTTCTCTTTTTGGAGAAGAAAATTGTTCTGTTAGTTGTTATCTACTGCATATAAAGATAATCTGCTGTTGGATACTCATGTCAGTCTGTCAGATCAGCTTGAGTTGAGAACCATTTGTTTAATGTGATGTCATGGGGGTTGGAGAAGGGATCTTGGCCTGGGAGCTTACCTTCATTATTGATAAAAATAAATATTCAGCACCTTGCTGCAGGAATCCAACTTTGTGCTATTGGTATTTACAGGCTCAATTAATCCTTCCATAAAATAAGACAATGAAATGAAGAAAAGAAAACATTTTCTATCGTGTTCTGTCAAAATTATCACATAATAATGAAATGGATTTGGAGTTGTAGAATTTGGATTGGCAATTCTTTTCTGACGTTGCCAGGAGAAAATTCAGTATTAATGCCAAATAAAATCACACAAAATCATCCCTGAAGAGGGGGGATCAAAATTTTCAATGGAGAAAATCTAATTTAATTAAAGTCCAAACAAGCCATGCTATTAAACTTCCCCAAAATTGGGTTTTATAACCCCTATCAACCTCTAATCCTTACAAAAAATTAACTTCTACAATAGTAACTAAAATAGAAATCAAACTCCTAAAACAGTCTAAAAATCTCTCCCGTCATAGCAAAGATGTTTGAGTTGCTTGCATATGTGAGGTAAGCCTCTAACGCCTCAAATAGGACAGAGGCAAGTGTTGTAATTTAGGTTGTGATCAGTATAGAAAAGATTAAAGAGAAGAAGAGAAATATTAACGGAGGTGGAAGAAGGTGAAGGTAGAGAAGAAGAAGAGGTGGTGGGAAAAGTTGAGAATGAATAGTTAATTCATTCTCTCTCACACACTATATATATATGATGGGTATAAACCCTGCAAAAGAGTAATACTATTCACGTGACAGTATTCACGCGGCACTATTCATGCTGCACTATTCACGTGAATAGTGAAAACCCAAAAAGAGCACCATGTGGGAAGTGGGACGCAACCCACTTGAGACACCCACGTGGGTGTATTTCATAAACTCCAACAACACAACAAGCATTTCCTACGAAGCACTAGCTAGTGCGCTTAGGCGATCACTTTCCTCTAGGCGCTAGGCAACGATGCTTTGCGTTTTGGATAAAGAAAAATAACCTGAGTAATAGGGGACACGCCCCATATCCTAAGATTCTCAGATACGGATATTGATATAGACATTGATACGGGAAATGGGGATACGACTCTTCCTCTCCCAAAACCCAGGACATGGCTATCCCATTGCATATGTCCATACCATGCCTTAATTTTTTATTTTTCAATCTAAGTTTCAATTTTTTGGTATATACATCGTGTGCAATGTAATGTAACTTATAATATTGTTATAATATTGTGAAGACTTTTATAGTAAGACGAAAAAACAAATGACATACCAGTCTTGTGATCAGAGGTCTCAGAATCGATAATCCAGGATGGGCCGGAAGGTGTAGAAGACACAAGAAGGGCACCCTAAACTACCTGAGTGAGTGAAAGTGGAAGTAGGAGCACTGGACTGTCCATCAAGTTGTCATCGTCCGTTTCAACTTTTCCATCTCATCACTGGAAAACGTGACCATACCCCCAGGAGATGTAGAAATTGGTTGAATTACATCTTAGGCTATTGAGTGCGCTATAGACGGCCCATGTCTGGAACTAGAGCTGAACTGAGGTGGTCAACCATGTAGATCCCAACATGTTTCCTTCGTGTGATGTCTTCGCCCATAGTGCTCACACTTCAACTTAACCTTATCATCACCATCCCGAATTTTTTCGGGGTTGTCTTGCTCGTTTTTTGAGTTGTCGTTGCAAGTGTAGACTCATCATGAGAAAGAGGGTCCTGCCCAGGATTTGAGAACATAGCAAGTCACTTGCTCTTTTCACTCTGAATGTAGGCATAAACCCGAGACAGTGTAGAAGGTGGAGCATCTTTCCGCAAACTGGCTTTGATTCAGACTAGAGGGGAATTCAAATATGTGTTGGCATTCTACCATTGCTCTGTATCTTGACATATTAGTAGCATAAATTGGGGGTATAGCTCTTGTAGTTTGTCCAACGTCTCCCACTTACTCTGTAGAGTAGCATTATACGTCCCTAAGTACATCTCCCCCTGACGAAGATGGGATATTTCTTGCTGCAACAATTGTGCAAAATTTTCAACATGGACACAAGTCTACGCTACAACATGTTGTAATCTTGGATCGTAACTAGGATAAGAGATTAGGTTAGAGAGATGGAAGAGAGGAGAGGAGAAGAGAATTGGGGGAAGAGGAGAAATTGCGTAGAACTTAGAATAGTCTACACGATTTCACCCAATATATATATTAAGTGAAGTTTTACAATATTACAACGCCCCCCTGTAGAATATAAGATATTACAAGTAGGTCCTTAACAACACTCCCCCTCAAGCTGGTGCGAAGATATCTATCATGCCCAGCTTAGATAACAGGTGCTCTAAGATCCCTTTAGTAACACCTTTCATTAACACATCTGCAACTTGATCAGTAGTATGGACATACGGTGTTCAAATAAGTCCCTGACCAAGCTTCTCTTTGATGAAGTGTCGGTCTACCTCAATGTGCTTTGTCCTATCGTGTTGAACTGGATTATGAACAATACTTATGGCTGCTTTATTGTCACAATACAGTTGCATAGACCCTTTGACAGGATATCCGAGCTCACTGAGCATAGTCTTCAACCATAGAAGCTCACATACACCATGAGCCATAAAACGGTACTCTGCTTCGGCACTAGAGCGAGCGACAACTGGTTGTTTCTTGCTGTGCCAAGACACCAGATTACCTCCTACATACGTGCAGTACCCTGATGTGGAACGCCTGTCAGTGACTGAACCTGCTCAGTCAGTGTCTGTATAAGCTTCAACTCGCAGGTGTCCATTCTTACTAAACAGGAGACCCTTCCCTGGAGCCCCCTTAAGATAGCGTAACACTCGGTGTGCTGCCTCAAGATGTGGAGAGCGATGGGCATGCATGAACTGACTGATGACACTGACTGCGTATGCAATATCTGGTCGTGTTAGCGAAAGGTAGATGAGACGCCTAACAAGTCTCTGGAACTGGCCTGTATCAACAATGGGATCCCCATCAACAGGATTCAGCCGATGTTGCTGCTCTATAGGCGTGACGGCTGGTTTAGCTCCCAAGTTTCTTGATTCTCAAAAGAGATCAAGTACATACTTTCTCTGTGAGATGAACACATCCTGCTTTGACATAGCAACATCAATGCCCAGAAAGTATCTCAAGGTTCCCAGATCCTTGATTTCGAACTCTGTGCCGAAGTATTTTTTCAGTCTGCAAACCTCATCTGGGTCATCTCTTGTGACCACGATATCATCCACATACACAATAAGAGCAGTAAGATGACATTGACTTGTCTTAATGAAGAGAGTGTGGTCTGCCTGACTCTGTGAGTAGCCAATCTTGACTGCTGAACTGAACGTCTCGAACCAAGCCCTGGGTGACTGTTTAAGCCCATACAAGGCTTTCTTCAGTCTGCACGCAAGTTCCTTACTCCCTGTCTAATTGCACCCCGGAGGACCTGTCATGTAGACCTCTTCCTCTAGATCACCATGGAAGAAGGCATTCTTGACATCCAACTGGTGGAGGGGCCAAGAAAAATTTGCCGCGAGAGATAACAGAACTCGAACTGAGTTCATCTTGGCCACATGAGCAAACTTCTCCTGGTAGTCAATCTCATAAGTCTGTGTGTACCCTTTTGCAACGAGACGGGCCTTGTACTTGTCGATGCTTTCATCTGCTTTGTATTTCACTGTATATACCCACTTGCACCCCACGGGTTTCTTTTCTCTAGGCAATGGAACCAAATCCCAAGTACCATTCTTTTCTAGAGTTGTCATCTCTTCTAGCATAGCTGCTTTCCACTGAGGCTGGCTGAGGGCATTTGAGACACCGGATGGTAGAGCGACGCTAGATAGGGAAGTAGCAAATGCCCTGTAGGATGGTGAAAGCTGTTGATAGGAAACAAAGTGAGAGATAGGGTGCTTGGTAACACAGTTCCGAACACCCTTGCGATGAGCAATAGGTACATCAATGTCTATGGGAAGGATAGTAGAAGGACTAACAGAAATATCATCATGAGGATCACTGAGGACACGATTACCTGGATCGAGTTGGATTTCCTGGCAGTGAGCTTGGATGGTGGACCGTTTATCTTTTTGACGTCGTCAGGCATATGTCTTCAGCTCTCGATCCTGTGGCACAGTGTCAGTAGGAGATGAGGACAAGGGTACAGGAGACTCATCAGGAGGCAAATCAAGGGGTACTGGTTGAGGAATCTACCCCTGTGGAGGTATCGGACTCTCGTCAATACTCCCAAGCTCCCCCTGAAGAGAAGTCCGATCAACTGAGAAGAAGGGAAGACTTTTAAAGAAGGTAACACTAGAGAAACAAACCGGCCACGGGTAGAGGGATGGAAACACCGATATCCCTTATGAGTGGACGAATAGCCAAGGAACACACATCGAGCAGCTTTCGGATCGAACTTGTCCTTCCTGTGATGGGCGTGAACATAGCAAACACAACCAAAGACCTTAGGTGGAATGGAGAACACAGGACAGGAAGGAAACATGAGCGAAATGGGAGACTTCGACCTCAAGACATGGGAGGGCATCCGATTGATCAAGTAGGATGCCGTCAACACAGCGTCAGCCCAATAACCCTTGGGTACCCTAGTACCAAGAAGAAGTGCCTGAGCAACCTCCAGGACATGGTGATGTTTTCGCTCAGCGGTCCCATTCCGTTGAGGTGTATCGGCACATGAAGTCTGATGAAGAATTCCATGCTCCTCAAAGTAGGAGGCAAGGCCACTGTACATGTATTCCTCCCCATTGTCAGTGCATAGGGCTTTTAGGGTGGTGCCCAATTGATTGCACACCATTTTATGGAAGGTCTGAAAGATAGTATGCACCTCATTTTTTGATTTCATAAGGTAGATCCAAGTGTAACGACTGTAGTCATCCACAAAAACCACGAAGTAGCGAAAACCAAAGATATAAGTGGTGGGATTGGGTCCCCAAACATCAGAGTGCACAAGCTGTAAAGGAAACGCACTTTTTTTTATTACTGGTCGGAAAAGACACCCGACATTGTTTTGCAAGTACACAAGTTTCACAGTTGAACTCAAAAAATGGAATAGACGCAAACTGAGGTAATAGATTCTTCACGACTGAAAGCGGTAAATGACCTAGCCTGTTATGCCATCGCATTAACAGGTCTTTATTAACGTTAGAACTACTGACACTGGCACTGGACTGACGTGCAATAGAATATGAAGTCGGGTGGCTATCGAGCAGGTACAATCCACCATCCTCACGACCACTGCCAATCATCTGCCTCGTCTCTAAGTCCTGAAAAACACAGTGAGCAGGAAAAAAGGTAACACTGCAGTTTAGGCTCTTAGTAAGATGGCTAACAGAAAGCAGGTTAGTGGTGAATTTAGGAACATGAAGTACAGAGGATAAAGACAAAGTAGGTGTGGCAGAGATAGTGCCCTTCCCTGAGATAGAGGAGAAGGTGCCATCGGCCACGCGGACCTTGTCCTTACCCGAGCAGATATTATAGGTGGAGAAAAGGGATGGCATACCAGTCATATGATCGGAGGCACCAGAATCAATGATCCAGGAAGGACCAATGGATGCCGTAGACACATGGTGGGCTGAATGGGATGTACCTGTCTGAGCAAAGGATGATGTAGGTGGGGAAGGGCCATCAAGCTGAGTAAGTAACTGTCGAAGCCTGTCAATGTCCATGTTAGAGAAGGTGTTGGACTACCCAGAGGAAGGGGTCACATCAGAGGAATCTTGACTGGTGGCATGAACGGCTGAGGTTCCATGTTTGCTACCAGTGGGCTTCTTTGAGGAGCCTTGTTTCCCCCCAGAGAACTGTGTGGGACGACCATGAAGACTCCAGCAGGTCTCTCGAGTGTGGCGAAGCTTGCCACAGTGATCACATCTGAGCCGATCACGATCATCAAGATCTCCATCCTTCTTGGATGTGGGTTTGTTCCATTTCTAAGTGGCCAAGGCAGACTTCTCAGATAAAGGAACATCAACATCTGTCTTAGAGCTCATGGCTCTCCTCCTGCTGTCCTCGCTCTGGATGTAGGAGTAGACCTGTGCAATGGTCGACGGCGGTGGATCTCTGCCCAAGATGTTGGCTTGAACTTGCTTATAGCTCTGGTTCAAGCCGCCAAAAAACTCGAATATGCGACCGCGCACAATCATCTTCCGGAACTCCGTAGCATCTTTGGTACATGCAGGGGTGTAGGTCTGGTAGTGATCTACCTCTTCCCACTTGCTGCGTAACGCAGCGTAGTATGATCCCAAAGGAAGATCGCCTTGCTTCAGATGTGCTATCTCCTGCTGAAGTTCATGCATTCTAGCAAAATTCCAATCTTGGTAGTAGGTCTGAGATGTAGTGTCCCATATATCATTGGCAGTCGGGAAAAAGAGAAAGCCTGTGCTGATCGATGGATGCATGGAGTGAAGCAGCCATGACATGACCATCGAGTTTTCAGCTTCCCACTTCTCAAACGTGGCATCGGAGGAATCTGGTGCAGTGACGCATCTAGTGATATAGCCAGCTTTGCCTCGTCTGGTGATGTATATCTTGGCAGATTGAGACCATGCGAGGTAGTTGGTCCCGTCGAGTTTCACCGTAGTGATCTGTAAGTCCGGGCTGTGATCACCATGACTTCCCAGACTGGGTGGGACAACAATGATCTTTGACTTTGCAGGAGATGACTCCTCAGATGTACTCATGATAGTAGAGAAGACTTTTCTGAGGAATAGAGCAACTTGGACTGATTAGAAATCACCCGAACTGCTGCTGCAGAGGTTACTCTATTGGAGAAAAAACCACCCGCGGGAAACTTGTGAATGGTTCCGGAGACCTAAAAAGGTTCCTGGATAGGTGCGGTAGCACCAGGGATAGGTTCTGGGCTCCTCTGAGACCTGTGACTAAGTCCAGAGGGTCTTCTCCGACCGTTTGGAAGGGGCGGCTAGGCTTGGTGGCTCTTCTCCAGCCTTCTGGAGTGGGCGGCTATGCCTGATAGCTCTTCTCTAGGCTTCTGGAGTGGGCGGTTGGGCCTAGGAGCACTTCTCAAACCTTTTGGAGTAGGCGGCTAGGGTTTCCATGGGAGATGATATCCTTCTTTGGAAAGTCCTTCGCATCGAATTCCACAATACCTAGGGTTCTTTAGACCTCTAGGATTGAGCCATGGTTACATAACCATGCTCTGATACCATGTTGTAATCTTGGATCGTAACCAGGATAAGAGATTAGGGTTGAGAGATGAAAGAGAGGAGAGGAGAAGAGAATTGGGGGAAGAGGAGAAATCATGTAGAGCTTAGAATAGCCTACACGATTTCACCCAATATATATATTAAGTGAAGTTTTACAATATTACAAGGGCCCCCTGTAGAATATAAGATATTACAAGTAGGTCCTTGACAACACCACATTCCATATCTCCTTCGCAGCTGGGAGATACAAGAAACACTTACTAATGTGTGACTACGTAGAATGTAACAACCATAATATCACCTTGAGGTTTTCATCTCACTTATAATAGATAGAATTAGTTAGGGCTGGTGCTACAACCTTGCAATTAATGTACCCCAACCTACCACGTCACCACCAATATATATACGGGCAGACTGTACCCATTCTAGTTAATTCAACTAGTCCATCTTCACTGTGGTGACCTACAACCCTGGGTGATGGTCACCCTTGTTTGACATACTACTCATCACTCCAGATGTGGAAGATGAATCACCAAACGAACTATCAGTGGACATATTTCAACCTTGGGTTTGCATCAGAAGTCCGCTAAAAAAACTTGCGATGTGCCTTGTGAACAATATTTTGTGAATAGTATGCGTGCATAGTAAAGATGAACTGTACTCCGTGAACAGTATGAAGAGGAAATAAACCCAACACTAGAAAAAACTTTGTGATTTGGCCTAGGCATGAGACCCAACCATGTGGTTCTACCACCTGTGGCAGCTTTAGGATTCGAAACACAACACCTTAGGTACCTACTCTGATACCATGTTTAAAACTTTACATAGGGTTTAAATTAAATCAGTAAAGTGGAAAATAAAGTAAAAAATAGTAGGAGGGAAAAGAAGAAAAATATGAGAGGAGGAGAAAAGAGAAGAATGGAGAAGGGGAAATCGTGTATTATGTGGAGCACGATTTACCACATTTATATTAATGAGGTGAAAGACATAGAAAGGCTAAAAATACCCCTAGTACCCCAACTTATAATGTAATAGGGAAAATAAAGAAAACCAGTAGGTACGAGATTACAATGCAATAGGTCACATCACCCACAGATAGATGGACAGATGGAGATTGTTAACAGAAGCATGGGTAATGTTTTACGGTGTTTGGTTGGAGAAAATCCTAAGTAGTGGGAAGCTGTTATTGCAAAAGTGGAATTTGCTTATAACTATTCAAGGAATCATAATACAGGTAAAAGTCCCTTTGCGATAGTTTATGGGTGGCAACTGAATCATTTCTATGATCTTATTCCATTGCCGCAAGATGGGAGGATTCATGTCAAAGGTGAAATAATGGTCGAGATGATGAAGTAGCTGCACGAGGACATTCGCCAAAAGATTGAAGAGTCTAACGCCAAATATAAAGCCTATGCTATTAAGAGACAGATTTAGTCTTTTGGCGAAGCTGATAATGTCATGGTTTATTTGCGGCGTGACCGCATGAGTAGTTTCCAGCATGTACTTAGTAAAAAGAAGATTGGACCGTATAAGATTCTCAAGGATATTAATGATAACGCCTATGAGTTGATTTGACGGATCACTTTGGAATTGATTATACTTTCAATATTTCTGACCTTTATCGTTATCATGGAAGCAAGGATGAATATGATGTTGCAGGTATTCTTGCTCGGAAGGAGATTGAAGTTGGAGGTCATCCTATGATAGAGTATTTGATTCGATAGAAGGGTGATGGAATGTGGCTTGATTCTTGAGGATTGGCGAATGATGGATCCTAAGTCTTTGGAGGTGAATGGCGACTTCAACTCAAGGTTGAGTTCTTTCCAAGGAGGAGGGACTGATGCAAATACAACTGCCAAAACTGCTACTAAACCTAAGAAGCGGAATAAAAAGAAGAGGTAGTTGCTGATTTTTTTTCTAGTTTTGTCACTTTGTGTAGTCAAAAAAGTTCGGGTCTGAACAGTAGCTAGTAACGCAGCATCCAATCAATGGATTGGCCTGATTTTTGGATATGAGGTAGTCCTATGGGTTTACTAATAGTGTTCAAAGTTTGAGATCAATCAGAGAAGCAGAAGGGCTCCATTTATCCACTGTTCAACGAATGGTGTTTGTAAACTGTGCAGATGTCAAAGTGTTGACTCTGACCAAGGGGACCCACAAGGAGGAGTCACCTAAGCTTAGAGATCGTAGTTATATAGTTTTCTTTTGAATATATTTCATGTTTGATGTGTTTGTAATTAGTTTATATTTCCTCTTCATAGTTGAGTTAGGGTTACTAAAATGGTAAAGTCTTTCATGTTTTTACTTAAGGGGTTATACCCTTTCGTTTGGTGTGCCACCTGGAACAAAATCCTCACAGTGGACAACTTCATTATAAGAAACTGTGTTGGTGAATTATTGTGTTATGTGCAAGGAAGCAGAGGAGTCTGTCAATCACCTCCTGCTGCATTGCCGGGTAGCCCGGGGGGTATGGGGAGCTTTCTTTGGATTTGTTGGGTTCTACCTGATTCATTTCTAGAGACCATTAGCAGTTGGACGAATCGGTGCTTTGCTCCTTACGGTAGGAGGCTTCGGAGCATTCTTCCCTTTGCGATTTGGTGGGGCCTCTGGAAGGAGAGAAATAGAAGAGTTTTTGAGGACAAGGAAGCTTCGCTCTTCGACATAATCCTATCTATCAAAGCCTTTCTCTTCTTATGGTCCAAGATGTTTGTTGAATGTAAAGGGTTGTATTTTGAGGACTTGGTTTTTAGATGGGATTCTATCATGTTAAGGGGTAGCTAGGGTCTTTGCCTTTTTAGGGAAGGTTATCTCGACCTCCCAATTTTTTCCTCTTGTTTTTGCTTTTTTTTCTTCAATAAAAGATTTCACCGTATTAAAAAAAAATTTCTCCCTTTGTGTGGTTTGGCCAGCTCTTGGTGGCCTATTTTGCGCTTCTAACCCTAGTTCTTTTCTCTCCTCTTCTCTCTTCTTCTCTCCACTGTTCCTGTAATGTGACACTATCCACTAGAAAAATCCACACCAAAATATAGGTTTTTTACTTCAAAATCCTAGTGTAGTTAAAGCTTCTTCGCCTAAGTGAGCTCCTGCCTAGCCGAGACCCCCAACGCCTAAACGCATTAGTACAAAATTGGTCGGTAGTGCCTAATGGTTAAAGGGTGAGGTGTTTAAAGTTTCACCTAGGCTAGACCCAATTCTACTGTGCTTCGTGTATTAGGAAAACTGAATACACACACACACACACACACATCATCATCATCATCATCATAGTCATCTACACCTTAACAATAAATAAAAATATCTATGCCTTATCTCAAATGTTTGGGGTCTGAAAAAAAAAATGAGCACATTTATGGAATCTTGGATTAACCCCAACAACAGATAAAATAAAAGAAAGTCGATTGAGATGATTTGTGCATGTACAACAAAGACTAATGATGACATAAGTGAGAAGGAGCTTTGGTGAAAATTGAAAATTGACAGAGATTGAGGTAGTAAGAAAAATTTCAAGACTTTTGCTTTGATAGAAGATATAGCTCTAAATAGAGAGTAAAATGTGCATAAATACAAACCTTATTTCTTCTTATTCTTTTTCTTATTATTTTTTTAAGGTAAATAAGAAGTATATTACGAAGGAGGGGATGTTGGAGTTTATGTAATACACCCACGTGGGTGTCTCAAGTGGGCTGCGTCCTACTTCCCATGTGGTGCTCTTTTTGGGTTTTCAGTGCCGTGTGAATAGTATCATGTGAATAGTGTCACATGAATAGTGTTACTCTTTTGTAGGGTTTATACCCATCATATATATATATATATATAGTGTGTGTGAGAGAAAATGAATTAACTATTCATTCTCTACTCTTCCCACAACCTCTTCGTCTTCTCTACCTTTGCCTTCTTCCGCCTCCATTAATATTTCTCTTCTTCTCTCTAATCTTTTCTATACTGATCACAGCCTAAATTACAACATGGTATCAGAGCATGGTAGCTCTAGGGCATGTGTCTCTGTCCCCTAGAGACTCCATTCCGGTCTAAGATGGTTATGTGAGCATCTGGAGCCGAGGAGAACTTTTGAGGAAATCACAGAGATCATTCCTGCGCTATCCAGGAATTAATCCTGAGGCAAAACACCAGAGGCTCTTATTTCTTGGTTAGTTTTTTCCTTCAGCAGCATCAGAGATCCAATTTGTCTTCTTCTCAAGCTTCTCTAGCGTTTTTCCATCCAACTCGTTTTTTGAAGATATTTAGATTTTTTATTTTCTTGAGATCCGCACTACGGTAGGGTTTTCTATCCTAGCCGCCCTCTCCGGAATTCACCCAAGGACTGTCAGAAAGTTGCTTCGCATTTTTCCAACCGCCCAATCATCAATTTTCAAAAATCGGCCCGATTTTCAGATTTTTGGGTTTTGGATTTTTGTGAGATTTGCGCAACAGTAGGTCCCTCGATGAATTTTGACCTACGGAACCCTAGTTTCCAAAAATCACTCGGATCCCTAGGCTTTTTTTTTTGGGCTTTGATTTTCTTCCAAAATCAAACCTCTTTGGGCCCTCCTGTCCTAGGCGCACCACTCCTTGGGCCTTTAGGGATCCTCTAGGCCTCGCTTCGATTTTCTAGGAGCCTCCGGTACATTACCTGCTATTTTTAGTGGTCCTGCTCCAATGAGTTCCCCTTAGGCAGGATTTCTGGCTCTTCCTAAGAGGATCGTCCTGTGGCTCATGGCTCTCATGGAGATCACAACCCTCAGCTCTGCATCACCATTGTGAAGCTCAATGGCACCAACTTCCTGGAATGGAAGACTTCCGCACTCATGTACATTGGGGGCCGTGGCTATAGTGAGTATCTGATCGGTGCTACTAAAGAACTAGATCCATAGGACAAATCTCACCGGATTTGGGTTATGGAGAACTTGACTGTCATGTCCTGGCTTCTTCACTCAATGCAAACCCAGATCAGCAAAGGGTTTATGTTCCTATCAACGGCTAAAGATGTTTGGGGTGCCATATCTCAGACATACTCCCAGGTGGGCAATTTCGCCAAGCTCTATGAACTAGAGCAAGAGATATCTTGTCTTTGTCAGGGGGAGATGAAGCTTGGTACATATTATGCTTCCCTTCGAAGCAAATGGGAGGAGATTAATCACTATCAGAGTTACTCCCTCAAGTGAGCAGATGATGTCAAGTCCTTCAAGGTGATGGTTGAACATTTCCGGATCTACTAGTTTCTCTCCGGCCTTCGTCCGAGCTTTGAAGGAGCTTGTGTTCAGATCCTTGGCATGGATCCTGCTCCCACCTCTCTAGCATAGGTCTATGGTTACATTCAGGGGGAGGACAGCCGTCGCTCTGCCATGCAACTCCGCAGTGGGAGTGATACTCAAGACCACTCTGCCCTAGTTGGTACCCATCAGAAGGGTCAGACATCCAGTCCGAAGGAGTCTGGGGACAGACCCAGACCCAAATGTGATCACTGCGGTCGCATGGGCCATATCTAGGCCACTTGCTGGAAGCTCCATGGACGTCCCCTAGGACTGGCCCCGACTTCTCGTCAGCGTCAATCAGCAAAACAGGGACCTCACTTAGCACACTTAGTCACTCAGGACACCGCAGCACCAGTGTCTACCTCCTCTAGGGACACGGACTCGTTCTCTCCTGCTGATCTTGAGCGACTTCGTCGCATGATGGCCCAACTCAATGGCCAGGCCTCCACTTCCACGTCTGCATTTGCTCACATAGGTACTAGGACTACTTTTTCCGCCTTTAATGTACCTTCCAGCCCTTATCGGATCATAGATTCAGGGGCATCTGATCACATGACTGGTATGTCTGTTTTCTCTAGTTATGGTATTTGCTCTAGTCGTGACAAAGTTCGGATAGTTGATGGCACCAATTCCTCTATCTCTGGAAAAGGGGATGTTCATGCCACACCAGTTCTCTCTTTGTCTTCCGTTTTGCATGTTCCTCAATTCACCGCTAATTTACTATCCGTCAGTAGTCTTATGGTCTTACCAAAAGTCTTAACTGCAGTGTAACATTTTTTTCCTTCTAACTGGACTCGAGGCGGACAATTGGCAGTAGACGTGAGGACGGTGGCTTATACATCCTGGATTCTTCGGTTTCTTCATCTGCACACCAATCCAGCATCAGTAGTAGTAGAGTCAATAAAGACCAGTTAATGTTTTGGCATAACCGGCTAGGTCATGTACCTGTGTCAGTCTTAAAGCGTGTCTTTCCTGCTTTCTCTTCTGTTTCTGCAGTTCCCTTTCATTGCGAAACATGTGAATTGGCCAAACATTGTCGTTTTGTTTTTCCCATTAATGAGAATAAAAGTACTACTCTTTTTTCTATTGTGTATTCTGATGTATAGGGCCTCACTCCCGTGACTTCTCTGTTTGGATATCGGTACTTTGTTACCTTTGTAGATGACTTTAGTGGTTGTACTCTATGCAAACCAAAGATGATGTATTCTCCATTTTCCAAGAGTTCCACAAGATGGTTACCACTTAGTTCCATACCACCCTTAAGATTCTTTGCTCTGACAATGCGGGGGAATACCTCGATGGGGGTCTTAAATCCTACTTTGCCATGGCATTGTTCATCAAACCTTGTGCCCTTCCACACCTCAACAGAATGGGACGGCTGAGAGAAAAAACCTTCACCTTCTTGAAGTTGAGCGTGCTCTCCGGTTAGGCATGCAGGTTCCAGAACACTATTGGTCTGAGTTTGTCTTATTTGCTGCTTATCTCATCAATCGTATGCCCTCTCGGGTTCTCAGATTTCAGACTCCCCTATCTCTCCTAGTTCCTGACCGCCCGACTTTTGTTGTTCCTCCAAAGGTCTTTGGATGTGTTTGTTATGTCCATATTCATCTTTCTTCGAGGGACAAGTTAGATCCGCGGGCCTTGAAGTGCATCTTCTTGGGGTACCCTTCGAATAAAAAGTGGTACAAATGTTATCACCCTGCTACCCGTCATCGCTTTATCTCTATGGATGTCATCTTCGCTGAGTCCATCCCTTCTTTGGTGAACAGAACTCTCTTCAGGGGGAGCATGATGTTGCAGAAGAGTGTCCCCAGTCCTTTGCCTATCTCTATTCCTATGCCGGAACCTCAGTCTAGTGACAAGGACACTTCCACTACTGCAGCTGATGTGCGTGTATATGTCAGAACCAAGAAGAAAGGACAAGCACCTGTCCCTGCTCTTACATCTGCAAGTCTCCCCTCGGATCCAGTTCTAGGTATTGCTTCTGTCCCTGCCTCAGTTCCTATTTCGGTTCTTGAACCACATGCATCTCCTACGTCTGATGATCATATGAGCACTGATATTGACCTCCCTATTGCACTTCGGAAGGGTGTACGTACTTGTACGGAAAACCCTATCTCACATTTTGTCTCGTATCAGTCTCTGTCTCCGTCGTATCAGAATTTTGTCAGTATTGCCTCCTCTGTTTCATTGCCTTCCAGTGTTGTAGACGCACTTAGTCACCCAAAGTGGAAAGAAGCTATGATGGATGAAATACATGCTCTTGAGAAGAACAAAACATGTGAACTTGTTCAACTACCAGAGGAAAGAAACCTGTGGAGTGCAAATGGGTCTTTACAGTGAAGTATAAAGTTGACGAGTGAGGCGAACGATACAAGGCACGCCTCGTAGCCAAGGGATTAACTCAGACATATGGGATAGACTATCAGGAGACTTTTGCACCTATGACCAAGATAAACTCAGTCAGAGTTCTTCTATCTTTGGCTGCCAGCTTGTCCTGGCCATTGCATTAGCTAGATGTGAAGAATGCCTTTCTGCATGGAGATCTGACATAAGAGGTGTACATGAAACTACCACCTGGATTGATACTTGCTGGAAGTGACGACAAGGTGTGCAAGTTAAGGAAAGTCCTGTATGGGCTAAAGCAGTCTCCAAGGGCATGGTTCGAGTGGTTTAGCAGTGCGATCAGACGAGTGGGCTACAAGCAGAGTCAGGCCGATCACACGTTGTTTGTGAAGTACCAGCAGACTAGTTCCACGGCACTGATCGTCTATGTTGATTACATTGTCATCACTGGGAATGATCCTAAGGAGATAAAGCAGCTGAAGACCTTCTTGTCCTCGGAGTTTGAGACAAAGGATTTGGGGCCACTGAAATACTTCTTGGGAATTGAAGTTGCTCGGTCTCAGAAGGGCATCTTCATTTCGCAACGGAAGTATGTGTTGGACCTTCTAGACGAGACTCGATATTTGGGAGCTCGACCAGCAGAGATTCCAATTGATCAGAACCATCGGCTGAATTCTGAGGAGGGTGACACCCTTGCGGATGTCGCTATGTTTCAGCGATTGGTTGGCAGGCTGATCTACTTGGCACACACCCGTCTGGATATTGCTTATGCCGTTAGTGTTATCAGTCAGTTTATGCATGCACCACGGTCATCACATCTTGAGGGTAGCTCAAGGGCTCTCCGGGTCGTGGAATATTGTGTGGGCGACATGGACACTTTAGAGTGGAAGCATATACTGACGCAGAATGGCCAGGTTCAGTTACTGATCGTCGGTCTACGTCAGAATACTGTACCTTTGTTGGAGGAAATCTTGTATCTTGGCGAAACAAGAAGCAGCCTGTTGTAGCTCGATCCAGTGCAGAGGCAGAATTTCGCTCTATGGCACATGGTGTGTGCGAACTCCTTTGGTTGTGGACTATGCTTAAGGAACTGGGACTCCAGGTGATAGAGCCGATGAGCCTCTACTGTGACAACAAAGCCGCCATCAGCATTGCTTACAATCCAGTCCAGCATGATAGGACCAAGCATATTGAAGTTGATCGTCACTTCATCAAAGAGAAACTTCAACAAGAGTTGATTTGTACTCTGTATGTGAGAACACAGGAGTAGGTTGCCGACATACTCACAAAGGGGGTGAACAAGTCTATTCTTCATACCTTGACTGGCAAGCTGGGCATGATGGATATCTTTGCACCAGCTTGAGGGGAGTGTTGGAGTTTATGTAATACACCCACGTGGGTGTCTCAAGTAGGCTGCGTCCCACTTCCCATGTGGGGCTCTTTTTGGGTTTTCACTATTCACATGAATAGTGTCGTGTGAATAGTGTCACGTGAATAGTGTCACGTGAATTGTACCACGTGAATAGTGTCACGTGAATAATGTTACTCTTTTGTAGGGTTTCTCCCCATCATATATATACAGTGTGTGAGAGAGAATGAATTAACAATTCATTCTCTCCTCTTCCCACAACTTCTCTCTCTAACCCTAATCTCCTCCACCTTCTGCCTCCATTACACTTTTTCCCTCTTCTCTCTACAACCTTCATCTACTGGTTACAACCTTATTTACAACAACTTCATCAAAGAGAAACTTCAACAATGATTGATTTGTACTCCATATGTGAGAACACAGGAACAGGTTACCGACATATTCATAAAGGGGGTAAACAATTCTATTCTTCATACCTTGGTTGGAAAGCTGGGCATAATAGATATCTTCGCACCAGCTTGAGGGGGAGTGTTGTAGTTTATGGAATACACCTATGTGGGTGTCTCAAGTGGGCTGCGTCCCACTTCCCACGTGGTGCTCTTTTTGGGTTTTCACTATTCACGTGAATAGGCTCATGTGAGTAGTGCTAATCTTTTGTAGGGCTTGTACCCATCATATATATATATAGTGTGTGAGAGAGAATGAATTAATTATTCATTCTTTACTCTTCCCACAGCCTCTTCTTCTTCTCTACCTTCACCTTCTTCCGCCTCCATTAATATTTCTTCTCTTCTTTCTAATCTTTTCTATACTGATCACAACCTAAATTACAACAGGGGAAACCCCACAAATTACTCTTATTATAATTATTATTTGCTCTCTCTCTCTCTCTCTCTCTCTCTCTCGTTTTATAGTAGAAGAACTATGTTTGTGATGACTATGGACATATATCTTAGGATTTGAGTGCCTTTTCGATTTGCTAAGTGTTTTCAATTTGGAAAAATAGACTTCCAAATCTACCACTTTTGTGAACTTTTATCAAAATCCAGTTTGATCCTGTCTTCCAAAGAGTTGTCTAAAGTAATAAATTTATGGGTTTTGTACCTTCCAAATCAATCAATAAATAAATGGGTTTTTTGCAATAATATTTTTTATTTCTAATTTTTATGAAATAAATAAATTATTGCATAGGCTGCACTAGTGTTGCCTTGTCCGAGGGACCCTTGTTGCATAGGCATTGGCTAACGCTTTCAACTACACTTAAAAATCCTTTTCCACAAGGGTTTCCTAGTTACTTAGACTCCACAAATCTCAAATATACTTCAGTTCTTCAAGAGGTGTTCTTAGAGCACCAAACACCTCATTAATTTTCCTGTAGGGATTATTCTATCCTGGATGGGTCCCCATCATCATAAGTGCCATCTGTTGTTTGGCTTATAGGTGGTTTATGGAGGTGTAAAAATATATCCTCCTCAAGAAGGAGCATTTTTCTGTGTTTTCCCACCTTTGTAGTGTGTAAGCATATTCTAGGAGGAACATGGTTTTTACTTATGGTGGTGGTAGTCTAGCTGCAACTGTAAATCCTCTTAGGTAATGCAAATATCGTACCTCCAGATTACGTGCTCAAATTTGTCATTGAATGCTTTCCTTCATTTGTTTACTCTCATTTTATTATTTAGGAGCTCATGGTGTTTTTCTTGCAACATTCATGGATTCTTTGATGATTTACAGATCTGGTGTAAGGCACACCAATGTGTTATTGAGGGGAGCAGTTTCCCGAACATTTACTATCAACTTTTTCACATACGGTTTTCCGGTAGGCATTGAATGACTACATATTGTCACCTGTTTTTTGAGTTTCATTGTTTCCTGAACTGAATCTCTTAATGCCTATTATGATACTAGATGTTAAGTAGACCCTTATTGATATCATTTTTGAAGGTTAGAGTTGGAAGTGTAATATTCTCACCAGTGATATATAAGGAGCACTAGAAGGAAGGCCAAGATACTGAGTAGGGAAATTTTGTCTTACAGCTCAAGGAAGGTGGCTAGTTCCTCGAGATTAACACTATTGCCTACACCAAAAACTTGCTCGTAGCAAAGTTTAATCCGAAGGCCAGACATGGCCTCGAAACACATAAGCACGCACCTCAGTGTTCTAAAACTTGTCGAGTTAACTCGAGACTCGGCTGAGTTGACTTGACTCGGCCAATTTTTGAGTTGACTGGGCTGAACTCGGGCAAGAAGTAACTCAATCGAGTTTTGTGTTGACTTGTCGATTTTCTGACTCAACTTGACTCGATCAAGTAGAATTTTTTTTTAAAAAAGAAAATATAAATGCAATCGTAGACAAAAAAAAGAAGAGAAACATACCTCTCTTTGTGCATTGTCTTTCAAAACCCCAATCACAATCGTCGTTCTGTTCCCGTCATTTGCCTTTGCCATTGTCCATCATGCCTCGCCTCGCTGTCATTCCTTCTCGCCCTCTCTCTCATTGATTCTCTTTAACTCTTCCATGACCAAGGAAGAGCTTTGCGAGGTTTGAAAAAAAAAAATGGGGGCTGTTTTTTCATAACAGAAAATGGTTTTATTTTTTGGGTTTCAACGGGCTTTTGTAACACTTCCATGATCAAGGAAGTGCTTTTCGAGGGATTGAAAAAATAATGAGGGGCTGGTTTTTCATAACAGAAAATGGTTTTTTTTTTTTTGGGGGGGGGGTGGTTCAACAGTTTTAATTTAATAGTTCTGTTAATAAAATAGTAAATACTACAATGAATAAGTATCTTTTGTAAAGAAAGAAACCGCATAATTTTCGAAGGGAAAGAAGTTGGGTTGACTAAAATGGTGTTGCACGTGAAACTATGATACCCAGATACTTGTACTAGTGCCTCGTACCAGTGTCGTGTCGACATGGATACGGACACTCCACCGACACGTATCCCCACATATCCTTCATAAAAAGTTGAAAAACTTAGAAAAAATAAAATAAAAATTTTGAACTACAAAATAGGATACTTGTATCTGTGTCCTTGATTTTGGAAAATGTTGAGTCGTATCCCCGCTTCCCGTATCCGTATCCGTATCCGGGCATCATAGACGTGAAAGCATACCTCTTTCTCTGGTCATCTACCTCCCCTCTCTTTAGAGGGCGTTTTTTTGAATCTTTTGTTCATAGATGGGATACTCTACTTGGGGATCCTCCTCTTTTGTAAGGTGGAATCCTCAGCTTTTGTTCTTTCTTGGGAGTTCTTCTCCCATTTTTTAATGAAATATACACACTTATCCAAAAAAAAGTATCTTTTCAACAAACTATTTTTCTCATTTAAACAAACCATACTTTACAAATTTTAATTATTTATTACATAAGCATGCTAAAAAAATTAAGAGTCAATTATTTTATTTTAATGCACGTTACAGTATAAAGATAAATAATATTTGTCAACTCGAGTCTCGTGTTAACTCCACTCCGTAGACTTTCGGGTCACGTTTTCGAACACTGATTAATATTGAAAAAATTTACACAGCATTAGGGAACAGAGTTCCCTATATATAATGTGTTTCTATTTACACTGCTTTTTGCAAAAGAGTGCTACATCATCAGCTGATCTGAGAGCATGAGAAACTATAATGTCCACCCTCTCATTTGTTCTCCAAGGATATTTCCTAAGTGGATCTTGCTTATAACAGTCGTTGGTTTAGTATTTATGGAGAAGTATCTTATGCAGCATCATGTAGATCTAAAGTGTTTATTAAAAAATAGCCCAGTTACCCTTGCATAATGTTTACTTTGAATTCAGAGTTCAATAACCCTTACATTCAGAACTTCAGATCACTTAAGTAATTTATTACAGTAGAAAGGCAAGCTTCTGATTTTACCTTTTCTAGAGCTTGGACTTGGTAAAAAAGTTGCAAATATTTTGGGGAGATTTTAGCAAACAAATTTTAATTCTCTTCTCCCATGTACAGTTGTTAATCGGGATTACTTCGACTTATGTTCTATGCTCTTCTCAAGCAGATATCCCTGTTTTTTTACTTCTATGGAACTTGCTTTGTGTTAGCATTTGAGACACATCCATTATCTTTGGCTTATGTGTAAAACTTTCAGTGGTGAACATGACAGGTTTCGTTGCTTGCTCTTTCATTTTGGAGTTTTTACTTTACAAGCATATGTGCATTGGGATTACTTGCATACGTCGGCTACATTCTATATGCCTTCCCTTCCTTGTTCCACTTGCACCGGTTAAATGGGTTGCTCCTTGTTTTCATTCTTTTTTGGGCTGCTAGCACATATGTCTTCAATGTGGCATTCACGTTCCTGAATAAGAAACTTTGGAAGGTATTTCTCTATTCTGATAGACGCATGGAATTTTATTTTCTCAATTTAACAGAGGTTATCAAAGTTTGATGAGTTCTTTCTGGAACATAATTGCAGGACATGGAGATTTGGGAAACCGTTGGTTTCTGGCATTACTCTATTCCTGGATTGTTTCTACTGGCACAATTTTGTCTAGGAATTCTTGTTGCCATAGGTAATC
Source organism: Euptelea pleiosperma (assembly GCA_035048495.1). Lineage (NCBI taxonomy): Eukaryota > Viridiplantae > Streptophyta > Magnoliopsida > Ranunculales > Eupteleaceae > Euptelea > Euptelea pleiosperma. Next base: position 31,969,124 of record CM068546.1, read on the forward strand.
TTGTGAATAACTCTGTTTTCCTCTACTTGTCTGATGAGGACGGGCGATCTGCGAATGATGATTATACTGTAGCAGGTGAGGAATTCTATATCTAGAAATGGCAAGCGATGGTATATTTCAAGGTCTCGTCATTTGAAACACCTTTGTTACTCTATTGTTTTTTGTGCTAGATTCCTTTTGTATGATATCCCAAACATTTGGGATGATACTCGGTCGCGTAGATGATGATGATGATGATTTTTTTGTGACATCTTAAATCGTCATTCTTCTATGCCTATTTTATGTAGTTAGATTTCAAATTTTGAGCTATTATATAAATTGTTGGTTTTGATGCTTACTAGAATGAAAGTTGGGATTGTCTAGTAAGATCAAGAGTAACAGTGTTAAAAGATGTTAAGTTAGGCAATTAAGTTGGGGTAACCATGGTTCAAAATCCCGTTCCGTCTTGTTTCATCTTGGCAGAGATGTCTCGTTCCATCAGTGTACTGAGATGATGGATAGGGGAATGTATCGTCTTGTGCCAAAAGCCTAATTTGAGTAGTAAAATTTATTTAAAAGCTTATTTTCATGGTATATGCGTCTTTGATAACATACATCAATGCTAAAAAAACAAATTTGAAGTTTACTAGGCATTAAAAAATGGTTTAATCTTATCGAAACATTTACTGTTTTTTCATTGTCTTGTTCTGTCTCGCTTCGTTTCGATCGAGACATCTTGTATATCTAATAAAGAAAAAAGCTAGTCTTTCAGTTGCATATCTGATTTCTTACAAAATTTGTATGCTTTACTATTGGTTTGTAACTTACACTAGTATTTACACAAGTAGAAAATTGAGCGCACATCTATAAAAATGGATATAGAAAGTAGAGTGTCAACTTTAAATTTGAATAGAACATCATGTACAAGTACAATGAGCTATATTAATGATACAATAATAGCAGAACTTGATTGAGATATATATCAAAATTCTGCGATCCTGTCTCTCCCCCCTTCTCTCTCTCCTGATGTGTGTGTGGGACGGGGAGGAGATGATTGACTCCTCGGCTTCGAAAAAGTTATATTGAGCCGAGAACTGTACATATGGTACGCATACTCATTGCTATGACTGTCTCTTGTTCTTGTTGAAAAGGGCATACCCGTAATGGAGGATCAGTTGTGGGTTTTCTCCTTGTATAGACTCGTAAATCTTTCTCCTACATGCTCGCGCTATCCCTGTGAACCAGTAGTACTACTAGAGTCAAGTATGAATTGATTTTGTTCCTCGTTTAATTCATTGTTATAAGCGTCCATAATTTTTTATGTGTTTTCTTTAATTCTAAAACTAAGTTCAATGTTTTGTGTTTTCATTAACAGTTATAAGAATTCTAATAATATACACTAAATTTATTAAATATTACTTAAATATTAATGTTACTAAAGTTACTAAAATAACCTAAATATAATAAGTAAATACTAACAAAATGTAATTTATGTAACTTAAATATAATAGCTTATGTAACTTATGTATAATTTATTTTGATAAGTAACTTAAATGTAATAATCGTAATGTGTGTCTTTCCTGCTTTCTCTTCTGTTTCTGCAGTTCCATTTCATTGTGAAACATGTGAACTGGCAAAACATTGTCGTTTTGTTTTTTTCCATTAGTGAGAATAAAAGTACTACCGTTTTTCCCTTTGTAGATGACTTTAGTGGTTGTACCTGGGTGTACCTTATGCGAACCAAAGAGTTCTTCTATCCTTAGCTGCCAACCTGTCCTTGCCATTGCATCGGCTAGATGTGAAGAATGCCTTTCTGCATGGAAATCTGACAGAAGAAGTGTACATGGAACTACCACCTGGGTTGACACTTGCTGGAAATGACGACAAGGTGTGCAAGTTAATGAAAGCCCTGTATGGGCTAAAGCAGTCTCCAAGGGCATGGTTTGAGCGGTTTAGCAGTGCGATCAGACGAGTGGGCTACAAGTAGAGTCAGGCCGATCACACATTGTTTGTGAAGCACCAACAGACTAGTACCATGGCACCGATCGTCTATGTTGATGGCATTGTCATCACTGAGAATGATCCTAAGGAGATAAAGCAGCTGAAGACCTTCTTGTCGGAGTTTGAGAGAGGATTTGGGGCCACTGAAATATTTCTTGGGAATTGAAGTTGCTCGGTCTCAGAAGGGCATCTTCATCTCTCCACGGAAGTATGTATTGGACCTTCTAGATGAGACTGGGTATTTGGGAGCTCGACCAGCAGAGACTCCAATTGATCAGAACCATCGGCTGAATTCTGAGGATGGTGACACATTTGAGGATGTCGCTATGTTTCAGCGATTGGTTGGCAGGCTGTTCTACTTGATACACACCCGTTCGAATATTGCTTATGCTGTTAGTGTTATCAGTCAATTTATGCATGCACTACGATCATCACATCTTGAGGCAGCTCACCGAGTTCTACGGTACCTCAATGGCTCTCCAGGTCGTGGCATACTATTCGGGGGACATGGACACTTTAGAGTGGAAGCATATACTGATGCAGATTGGGCAGGTTCAGTTACTGATCGTTGGTCTATGTCGGGATACTGTACCCTTGTTTGAGGAAACCTTGTCTCTTGGCGAAGCAAGAAGCAGCCGGTTGTAGCTCGATCCAGTGTAGAGGCAGAGTTTCGCTCTATGGCACATGGTGTGGGTGAACTCCTTTGGTTAAGGACCATGCTTGAGGAACTGGGACTCCAGGTGACAGAGTCTATGAGCCTTTACTGTGACAACAAGGCTGCCATCAGCATTGCTCACAACCCAGTCCAACATGATAGGACCAAACATATTGAAGTTGATCGTCACTTCATCAAAGAGAAACTTCAACAAGGATTGATTTGTACTCCTTATGTGAGAACATAAGAACAGGTTGCCGACATACTCACAAAGGGGGTAAACAAGTCTATTAGGGGGTCTCGATTGGGCTGCGTCCCACTTCCCATGTGGTGCTCTTTTTGGGTTTTTATTATTAACGTGAATAGTGCCGCGTGAATAGTGTTACTCTTTTGTAGGTTTTATACCCATCATATATGTGAGAGAGAATGAACTAACTATTCATTCTCTACTTTTCCCACAACCATGGTTTAAAATTTCGGAATGTTTCGTATGTTTCGTTTCGTTTCATAATGTTTCGGTTTGTTTCGCAGAGACAAACCGAGACAATCCGATACAATCCAAAAAAATAAAAAAAATAAAAAATATAATTTAATGATTTTGAATAATATATCGTAATGTTTCGGAATGTTTCATAATGTTTCGTAATATTTCGGAATGTTTCGGAAATTTCGTTTTTTCAATGTTTCGTGAATGTTTGGTTTCGTTTCGGAGTTTGTCTCGGTTTTTCACTTGACCGAGACATTCCTTCAAAACGAAATTTTAAACCTTACCCACAACCTCTTCTTCTTCTTCTCTACTTTCACCTTCTCCCGCCTCCATTAATATTTCTCTTATTCTCTCTAATCTTTTCTATACTGATCACAACCTAAATTACAACACCATGGTGTGGCGAAGAGTCGCTCAAAGCATCATTTCCTACTTTGTACAATCTCTCTGATCGTAAAGAGGCCTTAGTTGTAGAGTGCGTTGATATTTGTAATGGCATGGCTGCTTGGAACTTTGGCTTCCGTATAGATGTCTATGACTGGGAATTAGAAGTTCTTGCTTCTTTTCTTCATCGAGTGGGTGATAACCCGACTATTTCCTTGGAGGAGGACAAAAGAGTCTGGAAATGGGATCCTAGGGGCACTTTTTCTGTTAGATCCTTCTATGGGCATTGTGCTCAACAAGGAGATGAATTTTCTCCTGGACCTCGGATATGGAAAGCCCCCATCCTGTCTAAAGTGAAGTTCTTTATCTGGACTGCCAGCCTTAATAAAATACTGACGGTTGATAACCTTGTCAAGAAAGGTATGATGTTGCCCAATAGATGTGGTGTAAGGCAGCAGTGGAAACCGTGGACCATGTGTTGATTGATTGCAATTTCACCTATGAGGTGTGGTAGATATTTTTATCCCTCTTCGGTGTTAGATTTGTGGTTCTAGAACATGTGGGAGAGATGGTTCTTGGTACTTCGATGGTCATATATACCGATAAAGGGCGTCTCCTTTGGCATATCCTTCCTTTTGCAGTGATGTGGGCAATTTGGAAGGAAAGAAATGCTAGGCTTTTTGAATGGAAGGAAGCCTCAATTCCAGACATGGTCTCGAAAGTTAAAGCTCTATTATTTCTTTGGTCTTCTGTATCCCTCGAGTTTGTTGGTTTTTTTTTCGAATCCTTTGTATTTAGATGGAATGATCTTTTAGGGGATTCCTCTCACATTGTATAGAGAGGGGATCTGCCTTCTTTTGTTTCTTTTGGGATTCGTCCCTTTTTAATGATACTTACTAATTATAAAAAAAAAAATGTAACTTAAATATAATAAGGGCGTTTGGCAACACAAAAATAAGTAACTTATTGACTTTTATAAGCCAAAAAGTTAAAAAGTTAGTTTGGATGTGTTTCATATTTTAACTTTTGAAAAGTTAAAAACTAACTTAAAATTGAAGCTAAATTTTTTAGCTTTTAACTTCTAAGAGAAATTACTTCTCAAAAATTAGAAGGGCTCCGACGCTTTTAATTTCTATGACTTTTTTGGAGGTAAAAAATCAACTAGGAACTTCTACTACAAGTAGAAGTGCTTTTACTTCTCATTCCCAAACGCCCCCTAAGTAACTTAAATATAATAAGTAAATACTAACAAACTGTAACTTATGTAACTTAAATATAGTAAGTAACTTAAATGTAACTTAAATATAATAAGTAACTTATGTAACTTAAATACTAGGGATGTAAATACTAAAAAACAAATAAGTAGATACTATATATATTGTAGACTTGTAGTTGAGGGCCTTGAGGTTGAGGCTTGACTCTTGAGCACTTGAGTGGAGCCTTCTTTGAGAGTTGAGAGAGTATTTAGAGGATAGACTTGTAGAGAGAGTAGAGAGAAGAGAAAATGTAATTGCCTAGAGGGTAAAAGTAAGAAAATGGGAGGGAGGGATTTTTATAGTTGCTAAGGGGGTAAAATGACCCTATTTACCCCTAAAGTTACTGTTTTATGGCTATTGGTTGGGGGGGGGGGGGGGGGGGGGGTGGTGGTGGTGTAAATAAGGTCATTTTACCCCACCACCCCATGTAAAAAATATAGTTGTTGGGGGGAGGGGTAAAATAGTCATTTAAACCCCCCAACGACTAAAAATTTAAAGTGTGTGTGTGTTGTGGGGGGGGGGGGGGGGGGGGGGGGGGGTTAGTTGTGTGGGTGCGCGGGCTGGGCGGTGGGCTCAAATCCCAAGCCCAAGCCCGGCCTCGGAGGCTTACCAGGATGGGCCGGGCCGCGGGCCAAATTTACACCCCTACTAAGACATCATATGAAGAAGGCCTCGTCTTCAGGAATGGTGACCATCTTCTTTGAGGGACAACATTGGAACTAATGTGTCATTAGTCACATGCTGAGGTGGAGGAACATCCATTGACGAAGAGTTACTAGCGGTGAGATAGCTTGAGTAGGACTAGGACCTGAGCTTGTTAAACTTAGGTAGATGACCCATTAAGTCCCAACATGGTTCTCTGGTATGTCGATACCGACCATATTGTGTGCAGTTCAACTTGTCCTTTTCATCCAGACTAATCTTACCGCAAACCTCCTTTTCACTCTCCTGTGAGTATAGTTGTAAGGGCAAGGGCTGACCTCTCAGGAGTGGGAGTAGAGCTGTCATGCTGATGTATCGCATTACGCTTGCTGTCTTCACTTTGTAACAGAGCATACCCTTGAGTTAGAGAGGGAAGTTCGTCTTTACTAAGAATCTGAACTTTGACCAGTTCAAATTTTGAGTCGAGACCAACTAAGAACTCAAATATGCGAGTCCCTTCCACTTTCTTCCTACAGGTCACTGCATCTTCCCTACATATGGGCTCAAAAGACTCATAGATATCTAATTCTTCCAACATACTTCGAAGCGAAGCGAAGTACCTAACCAAGGTCTTCTCCCCCTGACAATGGTGGGAGATGTCTTGATTAAGCTGATTCACCCGAGCAAATTCTTCAATTGTAAATACATATGTGTAGTAGCATCCCATATCTCATTAGCTGACTTAAGAAATAGAAACCCTCGGCTAATTTTTGGTCACATAGAATAGAAGAGCCACGACATTACACTTATAAATTCAGCTTCCCACTTGTCATATGTAGGACTTTGTACATCTGGCTCACTTACGCTTCCATTTATGTAGCCAAGTTTGTCCCTTCCTCTAATAAACATTCTTGCTGATTGTAACCATTCTAGGTAAATCGAACCATTCAACTTTACAGTTGTAATTTGTAGATTGGGATTGTCCGTTGAGCTAGTCATAAAAGAAGAACCTCCTTGGGTCATAAAGCTATTCCTAGTTTCATTTACGCGGCTGCCTGTGGAAATCTTAATCGCTTTAGATGAGTATATTTATACCATCCTCAAATAACTATCACCTTGTCTAGTTTATACATGCCAAACACACTACAGGATCCACACATATATTACACAATCATAAAAAAAGAGGCTCCATAGCCTCTATATCTACTGGTTCACACAAACCAGTAACAAAACACACTTTGTTCTACTTGTAAAAAAAAACACACACATACTTTGTTCTGATTTTCACAAATCAAAGAACTCAAAAACAGGCTTGGGTGGTAACATTGGAGGAGAGAACACATCACAGACTCCTCAAAACACATCCGAACTCCGCGAAACCTTATTCAGCTTGATCTGTGGTACCCATCTGTATGACTGCTAACATTAGCACTATTGTTCTTCTGAAATTTCTGGATTGCTACCCTGGTTGCTCCGGTTTAATTTTCAGAATCTAGGGTTTTTTCTTTCCATTGTTCACGTGATACAGAATCTAGAAAAATCCACATGGTTTTGTTCAGGCTCTGATACCAAGATGAAATATAAACTCTAATTTATGTTGGAGTTTATGTAATATACCCACGTGGGTGTCTCAAGTGGGCTGCGTCCCACTTCCCACGTGGGGCCTTTTTTGGGTTTTCACTATTCACGTGAATAGTGTCGCGTGAATTGTGTCACGTGAATAATGTTATCTTTTGTAGGGTTTCTCCCCATCATATATATATATATATATCATCGATTGGTTGGCAGGCTGATCTACTTGGCACACACCCGTTCGGATATTGCTTACGCTGTTAGCGTTATCAGTCAGTTTATGCATGCACCACGGTCATCACATCTTGAGGTAGTTCACCGAGTTCTTCGGTACCTCAAGGGCTCTCCAGGTCGTGGAATACTGTTCGGGTGACATGGACACTTTAGAGTGGAAGCATATACTGACGTAGATTGGGCAGGTTCAGTTACTGATCGTCGGTCTACGTCAGGATATTGTACCCTTGTTGGAGGAAATCTTGTCTCTTGGCGAAGCAAGAAGCAGCCAGTTGTATATTGATCCAGTGCAGAGGCAGAATTTCGCTCTGTGGCACCTGGTGTGTGCGAACTCCTTTGGTCGAGGACCATGCTTGAGGAACTGGGACTCTAGGTGACAGAGCCGATGAGCCTCTACTGTGACAAAAAAAGTTGCCATCAGCATTGCTCACAACCCAGTCCAGCATGATAGGACCAAGCATATTGAAGTTGATCGTCATTTCATCAAAGAGAAACTTCAGCATGGATTGATTTGTACTCCGTATGTGAGAACACAGGAGCAGGTTGCCGACATACTCAGAAAGGGGGTGAACAAGTCTACTCTTCATACCTTGACTGGCAAGCTGGGCATGATGGATATCTTCGCACCAGCTCATGCCCAGCTTGAGGGGGAGTGTTGGAGTTTATGTAATACACCCACGTGGGTGTCTCAAGTGGGCTGCGTCCCACTTCCCCCGTGAGGCCTTTTTTGGGTTTTCACTATTCACCTGAATAGTGTTATCTTTTGTAGGGTTTCTTCCCACAACTTCTCTCTCTAACCCTAATCTCCTTCTCCACCTTCCGCCTCCATTACACTTTTTCCCTCTTCTATCTACAACCTTCATCTACTGGTTACAACCTTATTTACAACAATTTATTCTTAGGGTTAGGGTTTGCCAATGAGGAAAGAAAGGAAGAAAGAAAGAAGAGAGAAGAATTTTTTTTAGAAAGAGTGGGAGACGTTAAAGTGGCCGAGCTCCCCTCTATCTATTTATACTTTATGATAAAATAAAAAATGACAAAATTGGCTCTACATAAACTTAACAATTACAAGTATGCCTTTTTCAACATTGCTATGATGGGCCCCTCCTAGGAGGTCAACATGCCAAAAATTTACAATTATTGCATTACATGAAATTAGTTGACCCTGCTGCTACTTAAACTGAGCAATTACAAGTATGCCTTTTTCAACATCTCTATGATGGACCCCACCTAGGAGGTCAACATGCCAAGAAATTGCAATGATGGCATTACATGACATCAGTTGACTAAAAACAAAAAGGTAACAAAAAAGACGAATTTTAAAGAACTTACCTGGTTGTTATATGTAGTGGTCAATTCATCATGGAACCAGGGCATATATTATGTGCCTGCTCTGCTATGTAGGATTTCAAAGTTCTGGTTTTCTGATCTTCTTAGAAGAGTAAATTCATCTAGTCAGGTTTTCTGATGTTCTTTCCAGCAAGTGGTTCATCTATTCAGATTGCATTATATAATAATTAAGTCATCATGGAAATGGGGTGCTTAGTTATGTGCCTGATCTGCTACATAGGTTTTTAATGTTCTGATTTTCTGATCTTCTCTAGTCCTGCAAGAGTCAATTCATCTACACAGGAATGGGATCATATGCTTGAATTTTCTGTCTTCTTCCTTCTACCAAGTGGCTTAAACTTCTGGTTGTACTTTTGCTTCATGTAATGACGGGCCTGTAAATTTACCCTTGTGTTTAAAATTGCAGAGAAAGAAGAGACCAAGGTACTGATTGTAGCTACAATAGCATGGGGGCTGTGCAAAAGCTCTCGCGCTATTACTCTTGCGCTGCTATTTCTTCTTGCCATGAAATCGGGATTTATCCATTTTGTATATAGTACGTTGAAGCAAACCTTCATTTTTTCTACTTTGTTATTTTCACATCACTAATTTCACTCTTAACCATAACTGTTTATCTGTTTTGGTGGCATTTATTGTACCACACAAACTTTTTTTGCTAAGTGATTTTCTTACGATTGTCGTATTTGCTTTTGGATTTTATATTATATTAGCTTTTCCATATACAGAATTCTTTGATGACATTGACATGTGACAGTATTCTACAGCAATTTACTGATTTATGCCAAATTCTGCTTCATGTTCCAGTGGTTTTCTTTTTATTATTTCTATTGAGCCACACTGTGAGCCGAAAGATACGCCAATCCCTGATTCTTCTGTGTGAGGCACATTTTGCTTTGTTGTACATCCTTCAGCTTAATCTAGTCTCCAAGGCTTTGGAGCAAAAAGGGTCTTTACCCATGGAAATTCTGTCACAGTTAGGTACGCATTTGTATTCTGTTGGTTTCACTTCAAGTCATCCTTCTCTGGAAAGGATATGATTGTGTGTTTTACTTTTTAATTTTGTTTCCTTCTGGAAATTTAATGAACTTAAGTTACTAAATCTGCTTAAGGTATCTGGTCTGTTTTTGTTTAGTGTGTTGATGCTGTGCTTATAACTCGTGAATTGATGCAGGTTTCCTGGACAATGCTAGTTCCTGGGATTTCTTGCAGATAGCAGTGCTTTTGTGCTTCTGTGCAGTTCATAACCATGGGTTTGAAATGCTCTTCTCGTTCTCGGCAATCGTGCAGCACACCCCTTGTCCTCCAGTTGGTTTTAGCATTTTGAAAGCTGGTTTGAACAAATCAGTTCTACTATCAGTCTATGCCTCCCCAACAGCCAGACAGAGCCAATCCAATAATTCTTCACATGGTATTTCTGCATTCAAGTTTTAATGCATCTTGTGATGACCATTCAATCTTCTTTGTTTTTTCTTTTTTTTGGGAATAAGTACAAAAACTGGACAAAACTGTCTCTCCCGATTTCACAGATAAATAAAATGGTTAAATCTTTAATTTAAGTACTACAGATAAATAGAATGTAACATGTGGCACTCATACAGGGGTCAGGTTCCACCACACAATGGGTCCAGCTAGAATTTTGTGAGTAGTCTAGTTGGATAACTATAACCATCTAATACAGTGTATCCTTTTGGGTGGTTCGAATTTGGTGAGAAGTCCAGAGAAAAGCTTTTTTGATCGAGATTGCTATCATCTGGTCAAGTTGATTTTTTCACTCAGGAGATATCCCACTGAATGGTGGGTCCCGATCCTTTGCATATGAACTATGTCTTGACATTCCATCTATAGATGGTATAGTATTAAAATTAGCCGATTTTAGGCTAATTTGTCGATTTATGACCTGAAGCAGTAAAGTTACAAGTTATATTTTGGTGGATTTTACTGTTCAGGATTGAAACTTTAAAACATATGAAAAATATTTTTCTAACAACTTCTATCTCTATTTTTCCACATCTCCTTACTTTTGGGAGGTTCCGAAACCGTCCACTCCAATAAGGGATTTCAAGTTAAAAGCAACTTGTAGGGTTTGGAATCAAGATCAAATGCTTCTCAGGTTGCGTTTTGAAGTTATTCTTAGGGGAAAACCACTTTTCATTGTAACTTCATGTTTCTTTCGTACATTAAGCTACGGATTTTTATTACACTTCTCCATGTCAAATTAAACTTTCTTTAATTAATTCCAAATTTTAACTGAGCAAAGTTTTGTGTGAAGTGGAAGTTTAGTACCCATATAGATGGTAATCTTGTGCTTGTAAGACTTCAAGTGTACATATATCGTAACATCATTAACATGATTAGAGACCAAATTTAGTTGCATTAGCGATCAACTCATCTTCGTGATTTTTTTTTTCAGAAAGAAGGATAGCGACATATCTTACTGCAATTGGGCAGAGGTTTCTATCTGTGTACCGCTCATGTGGAACCTACATTGCATTCATTACTATTCTTGTCACAGTGTACCTGGTGACTCCTAACTATATATCATTTGGTTACCTTTTTTTCCTTCTACTCTGGATCATTGGACGACAACTCGCGGAAAAGACAAAAAGACGTCTATGGTTTCCTTTGAAGGTGTATGCAATTATAGTGTTTATCTTCATCTATAGCTTGAGCATATTCTCCAGCTTTCAGACATGGTTGTCTAGGATGATAAATCTTTATCCTGATTTGGGCTATGATCCAGAAGCGTCGTTGTTGAAAAATGTTTGGGAGTCTTTAGCTGTTTTGATCGTGATGCAACTTTATAGCTATGAAAGGAGACAAAGCAGGTATGACGGATCAGATAATCCATTGGAAATCGGAGTGCTTGGGTTTGTGGGACGGTTTCTGATTTGGCACAGCGAGAAGATTTTATCTGTTGCTGTATTCTACGCGTCTTTGTCTCCAATCAGTGCATTTGGGATTTTGTATCTTCTGGGCTTGGTCATCTGTTCAACTTTACCCAAAGCTTCTCGGGTACCATCCAAATTGTTCTTAGTTTATACAGGACTTCTGGTTACAGCTGAGTATCTATATCAGATGTGGGGTAAACAGGCTGAGATGTTTCCAGGTCAAAAGCACGCTGCTTTGTCCCTTTTTCTGGGTTTTCAGTCATTTAATCCTGGGTTTTGGGGTCTAGAATCGGGCTTGAGGGGAAAAGTTTTGGTGATAGTTGCATGTACCCTTCAATACAATGGCTTTCATTGGTTGGAAAATATGCCCAGTGCTGTTGTAAATACAGGAAAATGGGAAGACCCTTGCCAGTTGTTCGTCTCGACAGAAGACAACCACCCATCTGGTATTTCCATTTGTACTGAGGAAAGTAAACCATCAACAGATTCTAATTTACTATCTGCAAAACGGAAGGGTGTTACAAGCAACTCCTGGCCATCTTTTGGCCCTGGTACATCTCAAGGACCGAATCCCGTGTCCTCGGAGAGTAGTAGTACCAGAAGATATTCTTTTGGGTATATTTGGGGAAGTTCCAAAGAGAGTCATAAATGGAATAAGAAGCGGATTCTTGCTTTGAGAAAGGAGAGGTTTGAAATGCAGAAGACTACCCTAAAAATATATTTGAAGTTTTGGATGGAGAATGTGTTCAATCTCTTCGGCCTTGAAATTAACATGATTGCTTTGCTTCTTGCCAGCTTTGCTCTATTGAATGTCATCTCTATCCTTTACATTGCATGCCTTGCTGCTTGTATTCTTTTGGATCAGCGTGTTATACGAAAATTGTGGCCCATATTTGTCTTCTCATTTGCTTCTATTCTTACCCTTGAGTACGTTGCTATATGGAAGAATCTTCCGGCTTGGAATCAACATGTCCTCGGCGAGACAAAAGTGCATTGCCACGACTGTTGGAGAACCTCGAATCTTTATTTCAACTATTGCAAAAACTGTTGGCTGGGTAATTCTCTGTGAACCCATATAAGAACTGGAGCTTTATGTGCAGTGTGTACTTCTCTCTTGTCCAGTTGATTCAGAACTTGGCAGAGTCAACTTGATTTTGTCCTGAATTGAGCATGAGTTGTTGAAAGTCTGGGCTGGCTTGCCAGTATTATTTGATCAAAAACTCAGTAAGTCAGGCATTGACTTCGGTGAATATTTTATCGACTTGCCAAGTAAAAATATCCTTGAAGTCTATGATCCACTTGATGAGTTTTTGAAGAAATTTGACTAGTTTCTAAAAAGCTTCACTACTATTTAGTTGTAGACTTGTAGTTATTACTAAATTGATTTGAGGGCCTCTAGGAAAGTTTCTAGTTGCTTCAGAATCTTGTACATTAGTATAGGGTTAATGTGCTAGTTATCATTTTCATTAGGATCAGAAGACCTAATTCTGGATCTACTTTCTAACTTAAGCTGTCCTGCTACATTTCTGTAGGAATTAAAATTGATGATCCCCGGATGCTTGTCAGCTATTACATGGTTTTCATGCTTTCATGCTTCAAACTCCGTGCGGATCACTTGGCCAGTTTCTCTGGATCTCACACGTACCGTCAAATGATGTCTCAGCATAAGAATGCATTAGTATGGAGAGATCTCTCGTTTGAAACTAAAAGCCTGTGGACAGTTCTTGACTACCTGAGGCTTTACTGTTACTGTCATTTATTGGATATTGTGCTTGCTTTAATTCTAATTACTGGAACACTCGAGTATGACATTTTGCACCTTGGCTATCTTGGTTTTGCTCTGGTTTTCTTCCGAATGAGGCTTGAAATTCTGAAGAAGAAGAACAAAATCTTCAAGTTTTTGCGCATGTACAATTTTGCTCTTATTGTTCTTTCTCTTGCCTATCAATCTCCCTTTCTAGGGAATGACAGTGCGGGGAAGTTTGAAAAGAAAATTAATGTATACGAGATTATCGGATTTTATAAATATGACTATGGGTTTCGGATTACGTCGAGATCTGCTCTGGTTGAGATTATCATATTTATGCTAGTGTCGCTTCAATCATACATGTTTTCCTCTCAGGAATTTGATTACGTGTCTAGATATCTTGAGGCAGAGCAAATTGGTGCTATAGTGCGTGAACAAGAGAAGAAAGCTGCATGGAAGACTGCACAATTGCAGCACATTCGTAAATCGGAAGAGCAGAAACGCCAGCGTAACTTGCAAGTGGAGAAGATGAAATCCGAGATGCTCAACCTACAAATCCAGCTTCACAGCATGAACTCCACTGCAAACTGTGGGAACACTTCTCCTGAAATTGAGGGCCTCAGACGGAGAAAAAATTCTTCTGTAAACTCGAATAGAGGTTCTAAGACCCCAGATAAAGAGGAAAGTGGTCTCAGCAAGCAGGACCTGAATAACAGTACAGAATCTCTCTTTCCTTTCGAAATGCATGGTTCTCCTACTAGTATAAAAACTGGAAGTCCCTCCACAGTGGAGTCCGACAGGCATTCAGTGGATTCTCCTCTTTGTGAGATCACTGAATTTGAAGAGAAAACTGCTAATATTGCAGTTTCAGATTCAGACAGAAAAGACAAGGAAAAGGGACAAGCAAAGGAAAACCCATTAGTTTCTGCGGTGCAGCTGATAGGTGATGGTGTATCTCAAGTACAATCTCTTGGAAATCAAGCAGTTTCAAACCTTGTGAGCTTCTTGAACATGGCCCATGAAGAATCAGATACAAACGAGCATTCCTACCTAGAGGATAGTGTGTATGACGAGATAGAGAGCCAGAACATTAGAAATGAGCTTTTGGACCGAACGTCTTCTCTGCAATCTGGTAGCGAAAGGACCACATCTGAAGCTGCGAACCTGCAGATTGGAAGGATCATTCGTTACATATGGGCCCAGATGCAATACAATAATGATGTCGTGTGTTACTGTTGCTTTATTCTTGTCTTCCTCTGGAACTTCAGTTTGCTTTCTATGGTCTATCTCGCGGCTCTCTTCTTGTATGCTCTCTGTGTAAATACTGGCCCGAGTTACATGTTCTGGGTTATTATGCTTATTTACACAGAGGTGTATATTTTGCTCCAGTATCTGTATCAAATTATCATCCAACACTGTGGGTTCAACTTCCATTGGAGCTTACTGCAAGGATTTGGGTTTCCTGCTCATAGAATCACGTCATCTTTTGTTATCAGCACATTGCCTCTCTTTTTGGTGTATTTATTTACCCTCCTGCAGAGCTCTATAACTGCCAAAGATGGTGAATGGGTATCCGTTACGGAATTCAAAATTTTTAAGAGGAGATTTCTTCATCAGGAAGAGGTTCTCATGAGTTTTAGTTGGAGGGTAAGGGTACAGCGACTGCTTTTACTGGTAACAAATGTCATGAAATTGATAATTAGGAGCTTTTGTAGGTACTGGAAATCAATGACACAGGGAGCAGAATCTCCTCCTTACTTTGTACAGATCTCGATGGAAGTTAACTTGTGGCCAGAGGATGGGATTCAGCCAGAGAGAATCGAGTCAGGAATAAACAAGTTACTTAAGACCATTCACGACGAGAGATGCAAGGAAAAGAACCCTACTTGTCAATCTGCTAGTCGGGTTCGCGTACAGAGCATCGAAACAAGTCAAGAAAACCCAAATGTAGCCCTGGCTGTTTTTGAGGTCGAATATGCTTCCCCTATGATGGAGTTCTCTCGAACAGAATGGTATATGTCATTAAAACCGGCAACCGATGTGGCAAAAGAGATTCTTGCAGCACAACATGCAGGGCTTGTTGAAGAGATAGGATTCCCCTACCCTATAATCTCTGTGATTGGGGGAGGGAAAAGAGAAGTTGATTTGTATGCCTACATATTTGGTACAGATTTGGCTGTTTTCTTTTTGGTTGCCATTCTCTACCAGTCTGTCATAGAAAATAGAAGCCAATTTCTTGAGGTGTATCAGCTTGAAGATCAATTCCCAATAGAGTTTGTACTTATCTTGATAGTAAGCTTCTCTTCCTTTTAATCCAATATTTTTTCACCATATTATTACATATTCAAAATGAAACGTAAGATTAAGATTTACTGCTAGTGTACTATAGAATCATGGTTGAGAAACTTAGGAGTCAAACTCATGACTGCTGAGCTGAACCATTTTTCAGGCCTTCAATGACAGTTACTTGCACAAGTCAACAATAACTTGGTTGAGTCGTGGCATTTTTTTGTGGAAGGGAGTGTAAGAACTAATATTGTTTTCTATATTTCATAAAATTGATAAACATTTTTTTTTATATACTTTAGAGTTTAGACAAAATTCACGATGCTTCCAAGTTATGAGACTTGCACGAGTCAAATTGTAATAGCTGGGTGAGTAGGTTCCTTGTCACTTGGCACAGAAACAGAATATTATACCTACTTTGTAACATCTTGAGCAAAGTTCCTAAACTGGATAATGTGGTTCTCTCATGCAGATACTCTTTTTCTTGATTGTGCTTGATCGCATTATTTACCTCTGTTCATTCGCCACGGGAAAAGTCATATACTATCTTTTCAACCTAGCCCTCTTTACAGACTCAGTCACAGTATATGCCTGGCACACGGAACCTTCACACCAACATGCAGGAAGATTAGCAATCCGTGCTATCTATCTCACGAAGGCGGTGTCTCTGGCATTGCAGGCCATACAAATTCGATATGGGATTCCTCATAAAAGTACTTTGTATAAGCAATTTTTGACGAGTAAAGTTTCACAGGTTAATTATTTGGGTTTCCGTCTTTATCGTGCTCTGCCGTTCCTTTATGAATTGCGATGCGTACTTGACTGGTCGTGCACAAGCACATCTCTGACAATGTACGACTGGCTCAAGGTAAGTACTTTGCAGTCTTCAGTCATAATTTCTCTCTAGAAACCCAGCTTGCGTAAGTTAGTTTTCCACAAGAATCTCTGAGATTTAAAGCTGCAGCTATTACTTATTATTATTATTGTTACTGTCACTTATGAGATCATCATTATTAGTATTAGTTTTATTATTATTCTTTGGTGTGTAAGTTAGAATGAACATGCGACCTCATGGTTGCCATGAAGTACATCAACCAATTATTTTTATTGTTTCAAATTATCCAATATGGTACAGTAGTTTGAATGGCTAGGATCACCTGATTGGTTTGATTTTTGGCCCAAGAGATTTCTTCAGCAAGACCCATTGAATGATGGGTCTGAACTCCTGTGGATGTATGCCAGGCATATGGAGAGTAGAGGAGGACGGCTCTTTCCATTTCCCCATCCTGATATAAGTGTCTATCTATCTATTTCATGAGGAACTATTACCAAACGTATCTTTAAGCAGTATTATAGCAATGTGGTGGCCCCAGACCTCCAAGTGCAAAAGATTTTGTTGCTGCTTGCAAAACTAATAAATTTCAGCCAGCTTAAAAATGTAAAAAAAGATGGTGTGGGTTTGTGAAAATTATGGAGTGCATGATATTTGCTGGCTCACCACCTCTCTATTGCAAATAACAAATGTATCTGCTTCATGTAGAATGCCTTCCGTACCAATAAATGTCACCTAATTATGCAAGCGATACAATGAAAGTAGACCGCCTTATGCATTAGCAAGCCTATTTGTTTGATCACACACTTAACAGCCTATATATTTCTGTGAGAGCCAGTGGCAATGATATGACTGCAGGTCATGCTTGTTGAAAAGCTCCATAGCAACATCGTTAAAAGCAATGTTAAAGAGGAATCCATGACTTCTGAGTCCAGAGTTTTGCGGACTAAACGATTGTAGTGACCACAAAGAAGGAAGATGAAGAGGAGAGGCTAAGAAGAAAGGAACAAGGTAGAAGATTAGGTATCCTCCCCTTTCCCTTCAACCCCTTCCTCTATTTATGGTGGAGGGTTGAAGGTTAAGAGGGCACGATTGTAATAACTGTGATAATTCTTATCGTGCGTTCGTATTGTGCCACGTGGATCAGAGGTGGCGCCGTCGTATTTGATTATGACCCTTTGATCAAACACGTGGCATGTTACGGTGCCTTTCTGTTGCCCAGACAACGGTTGATCATGCGAGTATCCCGTTCCCATGTGTTTCAATGGTTTTGCGAACATGATTGCCTCTGATCGACTTCTCATACCCTTGCCCCGCCAATCCTACGATTTATTTTTGACCCCTATGCCAGTGCACAACACTAACTAGCATGGTAAAAAATGGAATTCCTATTAGCAGGCACACGCCCCTTGCGCAAGCAAGACATTCGTCTTAGTGCCATATGCAAGTACTGTTGATAGGTGTATCCTTCATGTTGTTAGGGACCTTGTACATTTTGCAAGGGCATTTTTGTCCATTTTATCTCTTATATATAATGAAGAGTAGGGAGTCATGTTAGTTAACACATGCTCTCTCAAAAACCCTAATCTCTTTATTTCTTCTTCTCCTTCTCTTGGAACCCTAACCCTAAATTCAACTTGGTATCAGAGCCAGACCGAGATCAACCTACATCTTCTTGCAGAGCTTCAGACCTAGAATCAAGGAGGAAGAGTGCGGACGTGTCATGTTGATGTCAACAGCAGTACGGACAAGTGCTCCAATGATCCTACTTCTTGATGGAACTCCATTTTTGGGATTTTTTAGTGATTTTTGCTGAATTTTTTGGAGCCATCTTGATGGAGTTTTGTGCCAACTTTCAGAAAAAAGTGAAAAATCGTTTCTCTCTTCCAACCGTTTTTTCTTCTACAAGGCACTTCTTGCCTAGTTTAGTTGCTTGAATCTGGTTCCCTACATAATATCCTATCCATAGAAACCTTCCTCACAAAGATCTGTGAAGGATTGAAGCTGTGGAGTCGAAAACTCCAAACCCATATTATCGTCGGCGTCAATATACCCCTCTTTGGGGCTGTTGAATGGTTCTTAAAATTTCAGTAGGCTTCATACAGGCTTATGTGTGCCTCCCATGCCATTTTCTATGAGTGATTGTTTGGTTTGTGGGGTCTTTAACCTATCCGGGAGCATTCTATCTTGTTCAGGTTTGTTACCTATGCTATGATTTGTTGTTCAGCCACTTTTTAAGTGTGTAGAGGTTCGATTGTGTGTACAACGAATCCTTTTGTATTTTTGTGGTGGAAATGGCTACCGATCTTCCTATTGGTTTGGAAATGGATACTGATCTTCCTACTGTCTCTACTGGAGGGTCCTCTGGGAGCACGGAAGCTGTGTCAAGTGGTGCCTGAGGTCAAGTGGTGACTTATGCGAGCTTTGAGAATCCCGGCTTACAGATTACTTCTGTTAAGCTAATGGGAAAAATTATTTGGAGTGGTCTAGGGTAGCTCGAATGTATATTGGTAGCCGCGGAAAATCGGGATACATTAACGGGTGTATTACTGCACCTGAGACTGCAGATGATCCTTTTTCAGAGAAATGGGAGACAATCTCACCATCATGTCATGGCTTCTCAATTCCATGGAGCCACACATCAGTCGTGGTTTTTTATTCATGGACACAACTAAGGCCGTATGGGACATCGCTTCTCAGACTTACTCCCAGTAGCAGAATTTAGCCCGTGCCTTTCAGCTTCGCTAGAGTATCTCTCATCTCCAACAGGGAGATAAGAGCCTATCTGATTACTTTGCTATGCTTAGGAGCATGTGGGAAGAGCTCGATTATTATCGTACATATCAGCCTGATTGTATAGGCACTCTCTATGGTACTCGATATCGGAAATTGGTCGAGGAAACACGGATTTTCGAGTTTCTCACGGGGCTTTACTCGGAGTATGAGCTAGCTCATGTTCAGATTCTTAGCCGTGACTCACTTCCCTCGCTCAGTTAGGTTTACTCCTATGTTTAGAGTGAGGATAATCGCTGTAGCGTGATGACCCCAGTCTCCGTACCAGACAGATCAGCTCGTGTCTACATCTGCACTTGTGTCTGCACCTACTACTCAACGCCCTCAGAAGAACCGTGCCTTCACTCCTTCTATGGCACCATCTGCACCTGCATCTACACCCTCCACTGGGCGATTTTCTACTCGGGAACAACCCAAATGTGACTATTGCAGTCGTCTTGGAAATGTGAAGGCTAAGTGCTGGGAGTTACAAGGTCGACCTCCCCACCTCGCCCGTCCAGCGGCACCCGCTGCTCACAGTGCCACTTCGGAGACTTCTGTTTGTTTTCCCCAGGATTCGCCTACTTGGACATCACCACCTGTGGCTACTCAGGGTTTGCCATCGTGCACTATGCCTGTGCAACCATCTGAGATAGACAACCTCTGGAGGTTCCTTGCCCAGTTTGAGGGTTCTTCTGCCACTTCTTCCTTCGCTCAGTCAGGTACCATTAGCAATGCCCATCATGTGTCTACTGCTTCACCCAGTCCTGCCTGGATCATTGATTCAGGTGCTTCAGAACATATGACAGGTAACTCTTCACTCCTCTTCCTATTCTATTTGTTTCGGTTGAGATAAAGTTAAAATTGCTGATGGTTCTCTTTCTTCTGTTTCTCGGAAAGGAAATGTACATCTCTTTCCTAAGTTCTCCTTGTCTTTTGTTTTACATGTCCTCTTTACCTCTATCCTCCTTTCTGTTAGCTCTTTCACTAAAAGCTTAAACTGCAGTGTCACTTTTTCCCCTTCTTCATGTGTATTTCAGGACTTGGAGACGAGGAGGACAATTGGCACTGGACATGAGGTTGATGGACTCTCTCTTCTCGATGGACCGCTTGTGGAGCCTACTGCACTTCAGTTCCAAAGTCGTAGTAGTAATCTCGAGTCTATTTTCTGTTGGCATGCTTGCCTTGGACATATTTCTTTTCAGTACTTAAAACTCTTGTATCCTTCTTTATTTACTTTTGTTTCTATGAATGATTTGCATTGTGAAACTTGTGAACTTGCGAAACATTGTCGCTCCTTTTACCCTTCCAGGGGCAATCGTAGTTTGCTTTTGTTTGACATTGTACACTCTGATGTTTGGGGTCCCGCCCTAGTTACTTTACCTCTTGGTTTCCGATATTTTGTTAGTTTTGTTGATGATTATACCATGAGTACCTAGATCTACCTTATGAAATCCAAAGATGAAGTCTATTCCAACTTCAAAACTTTTCATAGGATGATCCAGACACAGTTTGGTTCTTTGATCACACCTCCGTACTGATCAAGGGGGTGAATATATGGTTGGTGGTCTTCAACATTATCTCGATGACCACAGGATTGGTCATCAGCATTCCTGCAGCTACACTCAACAAAATGGTGTCGCTAAACGAAAGAACCGTCATCTTCTTGAGGTATCTTGCTCTCTTCTTATTGGTAGTTCTATGCCTAAATCTTTCTGGTGTGATGCTGTTCTTACTACTGCTTTCCTGATTAATCGCATGCCATCCCGCATCTTGCATTTTCTCACTCCTTATCAGATTCTTAAACCTGATTTTCCCTTATTTGTTGTTCCCCCTCGTGTGTTTGGATGTGTTTGTTATGTTCACATTCTTGGTCCCAACTGCACCAAATTGGATCCCAAGGCTCTCAAATGCGTCTTCATTGGCTATTCTTCTTCCCATAAGGGGTACATGTGTTTTCACCCCTATTCTAGGAAGCGGATTATTTCCATGGATGTCACCTTCTGAGAGTCTTCTTTTTACTCTCCTGCCTATCTTCAGGGGGAGCAATGTTGTGGTGAAGAGAGGCATTCAACTGTCCATCTCCCTATTCCTATTCCTCCCACCATCTTGGTTGAGACGACTGGTCAGCCTACTGTGGGAGTTGATAGAAGTTCTAGTAGTGCTCAAGGGGAATTAAAGGTCTATACCTAAAGAGGAAAGGCCATAACTGATACATGTCCAGGCGTACCAGTTGCTCCATCCTTGGATCTAGGTAATACAACTTCTCTTGAGCCTTCTGTATCTTTACTTCCTACTGATGCGTGTGCTCCTGATCTTCCTATTGCCCTTCGAAAGGCTAAGCGGAGTTGTACACAACATCCCCTAAGTAACTTTGTTCCCTATGAAGGCTTGTCCCCATCCTACAGATCCTTTGTTACTTTTCTGTCTACCATTTTGATTCCTTTATCCGTGGCGGAAGGATTAAAATTGTTGTTGTTTGAGGTTGTCACCAATATGCTAAAGATTGAGAGAGAGAGAGAGAATGGAGGTTAGGGAGAGAAGAAGAGATTAGGGTTTGAGAGAGAATGGGGAGATTGAAGTGAATATTCAATCTCCCATAAGTAATATTTATAAATAGGGGAAACCCCTTCTACAAGTAAATGAGAAATCGTGTGGGTCAAGCGAGGGCCCACCACTTAACCCACTAACATGAAATAAAGAGATTGTGGGTTAAGTGGGTGGGCCCATCACTTAACCCATAAGCAATAGAGAATAAACCCCATGTGGGGTAGTGGAACGTAGCCCACTAAGAACACCCCCACGTGGGTGTACATAGAATCCAACACTCCCCCTCAAGCTGGTGCAAAGATATCCATCATGCCCAGCTTGGCTTTCAATGTATTCAGGATTGACTTGTTTACTCCCTTAGTAAGTATATCGGCAACCTACTCTTGAGTCCTTACATAGGGTGTACAAATCAATCCCTGTTGAAGCTTCTCCTTAATGAAGTGCCTATCAACCTTGATGTGTTTAGTCCTGTCATGCTGAACTTGGTTGTGAGCAATGCTAATGGCCTCTTTATTGTCGCAATAGAGGCTTATTGGGTCTGTCACCTTGACTCCCAGTTCTGCTAACATGATCTTCAACCACAAGAGCTCACACACTCCATGTGCCATGGAGCGGAACTCTGCCTCTGCACTGGTTCGGGCGACAACTGGTTGTTTCTTGCTCCTCCAAGACACCAAGTTGCCTCTAACAAAGGTACAATAACCTGATGTAGACCGTCTATCGGTCACTGCACCTGCCCAAACTGCATCACAGTATGCTTCCACCCTGAGGTGGCCATGAACTCCAAACAATATGCCTCGACCTGGTGACTAGGGGTGTCTTGCTTCAACTCATATAAAGATTTCTTCAGTCTGCACACCCTGTCTCTACTTCCAGCAAACTTCAACCGTGGTGGCACTTTCATGTAAACTTCCTCTGTTAGGTCCCCATATGGAAAAGCGTTCTTTACATCCAGCTGATGTAAAGGCCATGACCTGTTTGCAGCCAAGGACAGTAGAACTCTGATTGAGTTCATCTTGGCTACAGGTGCAAATGTCTCCTGGTAATCTATCCCATAGGTCCGGGTGAACCCCTTGGCAACTAGCCGAGCTTTGTACCTATCAATGGAACCATCTGCCTTGTGCTTCACGGTGAAGACCCACTTGCACCCCACTGGTTTCTTCCCCCTGGGTAAAGAAACAAGATCCCATGTCTTGTTTTTTTCAAGAGCCTGCATTTTGTCTATCATAGCCCCTTTCCACTTTGGGTGACTGAGTGCATCTGCAATGGTAGATGGCAAGGAAACAGACGAAACAATGCTAACAAATGTCTGATAAGATGGAGACATTGACTGGTAAGAAACGAAGTGAGAGATAGGGTGGTCGGTGCAAGTGCGCACACCCTTACGAAGTGCAATGGGTAGATCTTCCTCTGGAGTAGGAGTCTCTGAGGACTCATGAACTAAAGCAGGGGTAGAAACAATGCCTGGATTTGGATCCGAGGGTAGACTGGCAGGCACAAAATCAGTGACTTGTCCTTTCTTTTTGATCTGACATAAACTCGCATATTCACAGCTGTAGTAGTAGAAGTGTCATTGTCAATAGTAGACACAGATTTGACCATAGGCACAGGGTGGAGATGGGTACAAGAACCGGCATGGGGACAGGGCTCTCGTCCACATTATCACTCTCCCCCTGAAGAGAGACCCTACTGCCAAAGAACGGAATGTGCTCAGCAAAGGTGACGTCCAGAGATGTGAAACGTCGACGGGAACCCTGGATGATAGCATTTGTATCCCTTCTGAGTGGAAGGGTACCCCAGGAAAATACATCTCAAGGCCCGTGCATCAAGTTTGTCACGAGAGTGACGATGAACATGCACATAGCAAGCACACCCAAAGACTTTGGGAGGAACAATGAAGGCTGGACTATCAGGAAGTAGGACAGACAAAGGGGTCTGAAAGCCAAGAATGTGAGAGGGCATGCGATTGATGAGATACGCAGCCAGAAGGATGGATTCAGACCAAAAGGATTTTGGAACATGCATCCCAAGACGAAGGGCACGCTCAACCTCGAGAATGTGACGATTTTTTCTTTCAGCTTTCCCATTTTGTTGGGGAGTCGACGAACAAGAAGTTTGATGTACAATGCCATGAGAGGCAAAGTAATCTCTAAGGCTCTCATCTAGGTACTCACCCCCATTATCAGATCGAAGAATTTTGAGTGGGGTACTGAACTGAGTGGTGACTATCTTGTGGAAGGTCTAAAAAATGGAAGAAACCTCATCTTTCGACTTCATAAGATATACCCAGGTAGAGCCACTGAAATCATCAACAAATGTAACAAAATATCAGAATCCAAATAAGGACATCACCCGGGCAAGACCCCACACATCAGAATGCATAATATTGAAAGGAATAGTACTTTTATTGTCACTAAGAGGAAAAACAGTGCGACAATGCTTTGCGAGTTCACAAGTTTCACAGTGGAACGGAACTTCGCAGAGAGGAGAAAGTAGGAAAGACACTTTAAAACTGACACGGGTACATGACCAAGCCGGTTATGCCTAAGCAATAACTTGTCTTTATTGACTCAACTACTGCTACTGTTGCTGGACTGATTTGCGGAAGAAGAAATTGAGCGATCTAGGAGGTACAAGCCACCTTCCTCAAGTCCACTGCCAATCGTCCGCCTCGACTCCAGATCCTGAAACACAGTGAGAAGGAAAAAAAGTTACACTGCAATTAAGATTCTTGGTAAGGCTACTGACAGATAAAAGTTTAGTTGTAAACTGAGGAACATGCAGTACCGAGGACAAGGTTAGTGCTGAAGAGGCATGAACATTGCCCTTCCCGGAAACAGAGGAAAGAGTGCCATCAGTTATCCTAACCTTGTCAAGACCAGAACAAATAGAATAACTGGAGAAAATTGAAGACATACCAGTCATATGATCTGAGGCCCCTGAATCGATGATGCAGAAGGGACTAGAAGGAACAAAAGATACAGAGAAAGCAGATCCACTACCTGTTTGGGCATAGGTAGAGGTAGAAGTGGAGGCTTGCCCATTGAGCTGGGCCATCGTACGATGAAGTCGCTCAAGATTACTGGGAGAAAAAGAGTCCATATCCCTAGTGGTAGGAGGTGCTGAGTGTGCATTGTCTTGAGCCACAGAAAGTACTGCAGGAGGATCCTGTCTCGCTGAAGATCACTGACGTGGATTTGGGCCCAGACCTGGTGGGCGCTCATGTCGCTCCCAACAAGTGTCCTTTACATGGCCTAGACGGCTGCAGTGATCATACTTGGGACGTCGCCTGTCATCACCGGTCTTCTTCTGGAAGGATTTCTGACCCTTCTGAGACGCAGAGACAAAGGCAGATCGATCCTGAGTGTTACTACCACTGCGTAGCTGCATGGCAGTGCGACGACTATCCTCCCCCTAAATGTAGGCATAGACTTGTGCCAGTGAAGTAGGGGGAGGAGATATGCCAAGTATCTGAACACGGGCAGCCTCGAAGCTAGGATGAAGGCCGGAAAGGAACTGGAATATCCGGGATTGCTCAACCATAGCACAGGAAGACTTCACATCCGCAGCACAAACCGGGGTGTAGTCCTGATAATGATCTATCTCTTCCCATTTGCTTCGGAGAGAAGCATAATAGGTACCAAGCTTGAGCTCCCCCTGTCGGAGACAAGCAATCTCTTGCTCTAACTCATAGAGCTTCGCAAAGTTACCAACCTGTGAATAGGCTTCGGTAACAGAATCCCAGATTTCCTTCCCTGTAAGAAGGAACATGAACCCCCTACTGATCTGGGGTTGCATTGAATGGAGAAGCCAAGACATCACCGTAAGGTTCTCCATAACCCATTTCCGGTGGGATTTGTCTGTGGCGGCAGGCTGGACTGTCTTTCTTGTGAGGTACTCACTGTAGTTACGCCCCCCGATGTACATGAGTGCTGATGTCTTCCACTCAAGATAGTTGGTCCCATCAAACTTGACCGTAGTGATGCATAATTGGGGGTTGTGGTCTCCATGAGACGAAGTGCTATCCTCAACTGATGAAACCTCTGATGAATTCATTGCAGCGGAAGGCCTGGAAATAACCAACTGACTAACAGAAGGTCTGCAGAACCTAAACCAAGGTTCGGGGGGGTGGTTCCTAGGAGCACTTTGGGAGGTGCGGCTAGGGTAGAAGTGCCCTGGGAACCTTGGTTTCAAAAAAAGAAGAAAACCCCAAAAAAGCAAAAAGTAGATCGGGCCAAAAACCCGGGCGATTTTTCAAACCGGAGATCGACAGTCAGAAAAAATCCAAGACCAAGCTCTGTAGATCCCAGATAATCTACAGGGAGGTTTCCGTTAGGGTAGAAAGCCCAAACAACACGCAAATCTTGAGATAGAAAAAACCCAAAATCTGAGCCGGGGATCCGACGATCAAAAAATTTTCAAATGAGATTCTGTAGATCCCAGATAATCCACAGGGAGGTGCGGCTAGGGTAGAGAGCCCAAGCAGTGCACGAATCTCAAGAAAATAAAAAACCATAAATCTGAGCTGGGGATCCGATTTTTGGAACCAGAGATCCGATGATCCAAAAATTCTGAAATAAGTTTCTGTCCAACCTTGCTGGCCCTATGAGAGGGGCGGTTTGGGTAGAGAGCCCAAAAATGACATGAATCTCGAGGAAAATCAAAACCCAAAAAACCTCGATATATGTGTTCTCTGAAAAAACTGATAAAAAATCTTGAAGAACGGGGATAGAGTGGATCTCTGACGACTGATAGCAGACAATACACCAGGAATGATAGATCTCTGGTTCCTTCGCTTCAGAAAAGACCCAAGAACTTCGCAGGAGGACCCTCTGTGATTTGCTCAAAACTTGCCCGGACTTCGGATGCCCACATATAAGATCTTCGTGGAAACTCTAGGAGACATTGATTTAGGCCCTAGAGTAACCATGCTCTGATACCGTGTTGTTGTTTGAGGTTGTCACCAATATGCTAAAGATTGAGAGAGAGAGAATGTAGGTTAGGGAGAGAAGAAGAGATTAGGGTTTGAGAATGAACGGGGAGATTGAAGTGAATATTCAATCTCCCATAAGTAATATTTATAAATAGGGGAAACCCCTTCTACAAGTAAAGGAGAAATCGTGTGGGTCAAGTGGGGGCCTACCACTTAATCCACTAACATGAAATAAAGAGATTGTGGGTTAAGTGGGTGGGCCCATCACTTAACCCATAAGCAATAGAGAATAAACCCCACGTGGGGTAGTGGAACGCAGCCCACTAAGAACACCGTACATAGAATCCAACAAAAACATCCTAAATGAAGGATGCAATGCTGGAAGAAATGAGAGCCTTTGAGAAGAACAAAACTTGGGAACTGGTTGACTTTCCTAGAGGGAAGAAACCAGTTGGTTGCAGATGGGTCTATACAGTGAAGTATAAGGCAGACGGGTTAGTAGAAAAGTACAAGGCTAGACTTGTAGCCAAGGGGTACTCTCAGACATACGGGATTGACTATGTAGAGACGTTTGCCCCAGTTGCAAAGATGAACTCTATCAGGGTACTTATATCATTGGCAGCCGACCAGTCATGGCCACTTCATCAACTCGACGTGAAGAATGCTTTCCTTCATGGAGACCTCAAGGAAGAGGTATGTCCTCCCCCAGGCTTCCTCGCAGCAGGAAGTGACAAGAGAGCCTGTAGACTGAAAAAGGCCTTGTATGGACTAAAATAGTCTCCCCGAGCCTGGTTTGAGAGATTTACCAGGGCTGTCAAAACTCTGGATTATACTCAAAGCCAAGCCGATCATACCTTGTTTGTTATATGCCAAGAGATTTCCATTGTGACTGGTAATGATGCTACAGAAGTTGCAAAACTCAAAAATTACTCGGCAAGTGAGTTTGAAACAAAGGATTTGGGACCCCTGAAATATTTTTTGGGCATAGAGGTGGCTAGATCGAGTCAGGGGATCTTCATCTCCCAAAGAAAGTATATTCTTGACCTTCTTAAGGACACTGGGAAATTAGTGGCCAAGCCTGTGGACACCCTGATATAACAAAATCATAAGATGGGAGATGCTCATGGTGCGTTGCTGCAGCTTGCAGGATGTTGAGAGCTTTCAGAGACTTGTTGGCAGATTGATCTACCTCTCATTGACGAGGCCGACATTGCCTATGATGTTAGTGTGATTAGCCAGTATATGCGCTCACCTAGAGCGACCCACTTGGAGGCCGCAAATAAGATTTTGAGATATCTCAAATCCTCTCCTGGTCGGGGACTCCTCTTGAAGCAGAATGGCCACATGAGTGGAATTGTATACAGACGCAGACTGGGCTGGTGCTAAAGATGATAGACGATCCACATCTGTTTGGTTATTGCACTTTTGTTGGGGGCAACCTTGCGACATGGAGAAGTAAGAAGCAGCCAGTTGTGGCTCGATCCAGTGCAGAAGCAGAGTTCCGTGCTATGGCTCACAGCTTGTGTGAGATGTTGTGGATAAGGATCTTAGTTGTAGAGCTAGGGTTTCATGTTACTGATCCACTTAGTCTTTATTGTGATAATAAGGCTGCCATCAATATAGCACATAATCCAGTCCAACATGATCGTGCAAAACATATTGAAGTGGACAAACACTTCATACGAGAAAAGATCCTATCTGGAGAGGTTTGTACTCCACTCATGAAGACTGAAGAGCAAGTAGCTGATGTATTCACAAAGGGAGCCTCCAATCATCAATTACATCAGTGTCTTAGCAAGTTGGGCATGATAGATATCTATGCACCAACTTGAGGGGGAGTGTTGACAGGTGTACCCTTCATGTTGTTAGGGACCCTGTACATTTTGTAAGGGCAATTTTGTCCATTGTATCTCTTATATATAATGAAGAGTAGGGAGTCATGTTAGTTAACACATGCTCTCTCAAAAACCCTAATCTCTCTTTCTTTTTCTCCTTCTCTTGGAACCCTAACTCTAAATTCAACTAGTACCAAAATGGGCACTTTGTAAGTGGAAGACATCGGTATACAACACCGTTTGACGTGCGATTGCCGTTTGATAGATAAGTTGCATGGATCACCGTCTGATGTGCGGGGTGTCGTCTGATAGATAAGTTGCACCGGTCACCGTCTGACGTGCGGGGTGCCGCTTAATAGATAAGTTGCACGGGTCACCGTCTGACGTGTGGGGTGCCGTCTGATAGATAAGTTGCACCGGTCACCGTCTGACGTGCGGGGTGCCGCTTAATAGATAAGTTGCACAGGTCACCGTTTGACGTGTGAGGTGCCGTCTGATAGATAAGTTGCGCAGGTCACCGTTTGATGTGTGAGGTGCCGTTTGATAGAT
The DNA here is from genome assembly GCA_035048495.1 of Euptelea pleiosperma. Lineage (NCBI taxonomy): Eukaryota > Viridiplantae > Streptophyta > Magnoliopsida > Ranunculales > Eupteleaceae > Euptelea > Euptelea pleiosperma. Next base: position 31,998,076 of record CM068546.1, read on the forward strand.
AAGTTGCACGGGTCACTGTCTGATGTGCGGGGTGCCATCTGATAGATAAGTTGCATGGGTTACCGTCTGACGTGCGGGGTGCTGTCTGATATATAAGTTGCACGGGTCACCGTCTGACATGCGAGGTGCTGTCTGATAGATAAGTTGCACAAGTCACCGTCTGACGTGCAGTGTGTCGTTTAATAGATAAGTTGCACGGGTCACCGTCTGACATGCGAGGTGCCGTCTAATAGATAAGTTGTACAGGTCACCATCTGATGTGCGGGGTGCCGTTTGATCTTTGTTTGGGATATCTACACCCCTGAGCTCCGTGAACACTGTCCGTCACAGTAATAGGTGGAGTCGGTTGAGATCTCTCAAGTATAGCAGGAAGAGGTGATAGGGACACAACTGGAAGAGGAACTTCCCATGAGGAACCAGACTATTCATTGTTTCTCCCCCCCTAAAAGAAGTCGGGGAGAAATAAGAGATGTCTTCGCGGAAAGTGACATCCATGGATACAAACGTTTTTCCAGACAGGGGATGGTAACACTTATACCCCTTGTGAGAGGAAGAGTATCCAAAAAACACACATTTAAGTGCTTTGGGATCAAGTTTTGTACGAAGGGAAGAAAGTGACACTGCAGTTCAATTTTTGAGTTAAGGCACTAATAGATAAAAGATTGGAAGTAAATTTGGGAACATGTAAAACAGATGACTCATGGATTTGGGAAGGGAGAATGACAGTTCCCTTCCTTGATACTGAAGATAAAGTCCCATCACCAACTTTGACTTTATCTTTACCAGAACAAATAGAGCAAGTAGAAAACAAAGAGGACATACCCGTCATGTGCTCCGAGGCACCTGAATCAATGATCTAAGTGGGACTGGGTGAAGGAGTAGACACATGATGAGCAGTACTAGTGGTACCTGACTGTGCGAAGGAGGTGGAGGATGTAGCAGAAGAACTGTACAACTGGGTGAGTAAGCGTTGAAGAGTCTCAATCTCTGATGCAGAGATGGGAAAAGGTGAGGGCTTTATGAGCGGAAGCAGAATCTTGAAGAGGCTGCCCGGAAGTTGTCCCTAGAGTATCCATGCTCGCAGAGTGAGCTCCAGATAATTCAGGTAGGCTAGAGCGTGGAGGCTTGCCATATAGAACCCAACACTTGTCCCTCACATGCCCCAACTTGCCACAGTGGTCACACTTGGGCCTCTCCTTGGAGGGCTTCCCAGTTGTGGAAGGAGCATACTGTTGGCTGGGTGTAGAAGAAGGAAAAGTATTCTGCTTCTGGAAGCACTGAGACTGTGAGTTGGAACCGCCATAAGAAGACATAACAAGCGTTGATCGCTCGGGAGGAGGATGTGGTGCCATAGCACTCCATCTGCTCTCCTCGCTCTAAACGTAGGAATATACCTCCTCCAGTGAGGGTAGATCCCCTCGATTGCTCAAGATCTGAATCCTAGCCAGCTCATACTCAAGATTGAGCCCTGAGAGAACTCAAAGACCCGATTCTTTTCCACATACTTTTGATAACTAGTGGTGTTCTCTGAACCAATTGGGTGGAAGGCGTGGTAGTGATCCAACTCCTCCCACATGATCTGAAGGGTGGCAAAGTAATCAGAAAGAGACTTCTCATCCTGTTGAAGGCGAGAGATGCTCTGTTTAAGCTGGAAAGCTCAACCAATATTTTGCGGCTATGAGTATGTCTTCTGTGCAGATTCCCAAATCTTATGAGCAGTACGCAAGAAAAGGAAGCCATGACTGATATGGGGTTGCATGGAGATAACAAACCAAGACGTCACAGTGAGCTTCTCCATCTCCCATTTCTCCCACAATGGATCATCAGATGTTGCTTGTTCAGTAGCACGACCTGTAAGATAATCCATCTTCCCACGGCCGCCTATGAACATCTTGGCTGCCTGTGACCACTCTAAATAATTTTTTCCATCTAATTTCACCGTCGTAATCTGCAATCTAGGGTTTTCTAAGACTGATGGAGGCATCATCGACCCTCTGTCACGGCTAGAGGTGGATTCTATACCCACTGTAGACACTCCAGGATTACCTTCAGTAGACATAGCTACACCAATGCAGAGCACAATACACGCGGCTACAAACCAAAAACTAACTAGGGTAGATCTGAGTGGCTTACGGCTTAGAAAAGGGCCTGAAACACACCAAGACATATAAATAGGATGCACTCGAAAGGGAAATCCATCTCTCACAGATTAGATCCAGAGGAGAAGAGGATTAAAAACTTTAACAAACCCACCCGAATGAAGCAATAAGGCTGAGAAGTGAAATCGTGCCCAAAAATGGCTAAAAAAGCCACCAACGGTACGAAAAAAGGGAGAAAAAACTTCACTGAAGTCCCAAAAGGCTATAGAATCGATGGGGGTTGGTGGCAATGGATTGATACCGCAATAGGTGAGCAAAAGTAAGCAACAAACTAGGGCAAAAACCCTATTTCAGATCAGAAAATAATTTTTCAGAATATTCGAAGGAGAAGGGCTAAAACATCATAAAAAGGGCCCAAAAAATTTGGCAAAGAACACCATAATTCGTAAAAAATCACCTTCGACCAAGAGGTAGGGTTCTAGAGCTACAACCCGACCTGTCCGTACAGCTGCTGACATCAGCCGTACGGCGCTGATGACATCATCAGCCTGGCTGAACCCAACTGGAAGTTCTCCGGTCGATTCTCCTTCAGTGATCTTTGATACCAAGTTGAATGATCTTCTAGGGTTATGGTTTCACAAATGCAATAAGAGGAGAAGAGAGAGACGAGAGAAAGGAGATGTCATGTGTAGCTCACATGACTCCCAAAACTATTATTTATATGAAGGCCATTACAAAGACAAAAATACCCTCCTATGAGGTATTTACAAGACTAGCCTTTACATGTAGAATACGTATAAAATACGTCTCCGATAACATTTTGCAGTTCTTTTCAGAGCCTATACATATAAGATGGGTGGTCCTAGTAACTTGAGCTCGTTCAAGGCTGGAGTAATGCCCAATTCCGATACTGAGAGTGCATCTTGTGGAGATTACTTCCATTTTCCATTTGTTGGAGTGCATGGAAAGAGAGAAACAAGATGATGTTTTTAAGATAAATACGAAGTTTAAGAGTAGTCATCAAAAAGGTTGAATGGAAATTGTATTTATGGTGTTCCGTTCTCAGGGAGTTTGAGGGACTCTCCTACCGGCTTTCTCTCAAAGATGAGGGGGATCTTTTGATCATGGTGTAATCTCTAAGGAAGCTTATATATCATTTTGGGATGGGTTCTTGTTTCGAGAACTCATCTCTCCCCTTATCCCCCTTTGTAATTTTTAGGGTTTCCCCCATTTTCTTTAATAAAATATACTTTACCTATAAAAAAAATTATGATGCTTGTTAGTGATGTGAACCACAAAGATACTGATGGGTTTTCTGGCTATCTGGTTGCCAGAATCTTTTCTTTTTATTGTGATTGATCTGTTAATAGTAACCAAATCTTGATACTTCTTGGTTGAAGATGCACAACAATCTCTTTTCTGTATGAAAAATATATCAACCAAATTGAATGATAATATTACTTTCATGTACTTGTTCTCTTTGCCAACCTGAACTCTGTTATCATATGTCAAAGTAATATATGATTTCGTAATTGTATTCCTCTTGTACGAAGCATACTACTTAAAACGATGATTTTGTAATTAGTCTTTTACTTTCATATGGAGCTCGTAACGATTATTCAGATTTGTTTCGTTACTTTGGCTTATCTAACTAACGGTTGGACTAAGTAAAATGAAAGTTTATTACCAAGTCTAATATATGGCTTTCTGCGTAGTTGGAAGACATTCATGCAAGCTTGTATCTTGTCAAATGTGACGCAGATTTGAATAGAGCTAAACATCAATTAGGACAGAAGCAAACAAAAATGACCAAGTTCTGCGGCGGGATATGTTTATTTTTCATATTGATCTGTGTAATCTGGGCCCCTATGCTGGTAAGGAACTTTAGACCTAAATGTACTTATTTAAATTATAATAAAACCTGTTTGTTAAGTTGGTAAGGAGTGTTAGAGGTAAATGTACTGATTTATATTACAGTAAAACTTGTTTTCTAAGTTAATGAACTTTAAAGCTAAATTTACTGATTTATGTTATAGTAAAACTTGGTTTCTAAGTACTTTGGAGCAAGATTTAAAAATTTAGGACCAAATATTACATTGCCTGAGGCCAGCATTTCAACGGGGTGATTTGATGTAGTGAATCATTTTGCTTTTGAATTGAATAAGACAAAAATGAAATTGCAATTTATGAAAAAAATGTGGCCCTTCATGGCTGGTCCCACTAAAAGACCATTTAAAATTGGAAGCCTTCTGGCAATGTATTAGGATGTGCTGATAATTATCACTCAACGACGCATAAAGATGAAAAAAATACTACTTACCAAGATCTTTTACGAAATTGTTTTTCTTCCACTAGTTTCATACTAAGAGGTAAGGTGTATTATATGTTCCTAGGTAGTGGCACTGCTTATTAGTATTTGGGAAATACTCTGAAGCCCTTCTGAAATGCAAAGATATATTAGGTTCAGTTGGAAGAAACCAAAATGCATTTAGATACAATTCTTGAATATGACTCTAGTTGATGTGCACAATTATATGTTCACTTTAATTGTATTAAAAAGGTGTTTCACACAGGTAATAATTCCAAATACATTGAAATTCAGAAGTGAACTGTAGAAACTAAGACCCCATTTCGTTCATCAGAAAACGAATCTGGAAAAGAAAATTTCTCTGCAGAAACAATTCTGCAAATTTTTTCTCCTGTTTTTTTTCTACTGTTTTGACTTACACTAAGAAAATATCCTTGAGAATTGCTCTGAGAACACTTTTTATTGTTTGGATTTTTTTTTCATGGTTTTTTTGTTGTCTGTTCTATCTCTTGATTCCCCCCAATCTCTATCCGAGAACGCAAATTCTTATACGACAAACCTGATGACAAGAACATTCTATGGATACATAACAAAGGGAAAAAACAAGCAAAAAAAAAAAAAACAGAATTCAAACATTATACTGCTCAGAAAACTCCATTCAAGAGAAAACACAACAAAGTTCTAATAGCACAACACTAATCAACCGAAAACAAGTACTTTTGCAGGGTATGTTACTCAATAGCCTTATCCAAGTATATGGATATGATGGAAAAAAGAAAGCAAATAATTATATGGAAACACCTCAACTTGGAGATACCAGAGAACACAGAGGTATCTACTTGTTTTTAATTTTATTATTTTTCTAATAAGAGTTTCTGAAGTAAATTAAGTAATAATCCTTGAAAAAGTAGAGCAAAACTCAAAGATTGAGAACCTAGGTAAAGATAACATGCATTTAGAATGAGTAGGAGGATATATTTCAATAAAGAAAATCAGATAAAGTTAAATTTTCATCATCACGCTGGTTGTTGTTCTAAACTTCACATACTTAGGGTTTAATTAAATTAGTAAAGTGAAAAAGAAAGTAAAAAGATTATGAGAGAAGAGAAGAGAATAAGAGAAGAGGAGAAGAGAAAAGAATAGAGAAGGGGAAATCGTATATTATGTGGAGCACTATTTCCCACATATTTATATTAATGAGGTGAAAGACAATGAAATACCAGAAATACCCCTAGTACCCTAACTTATAATTAAACAGGGAAAATAAAGTCATAACCAACACCCCCACCCCCTTAATCTGGTGCAAAGATATCTATCTTGCCTAGCTTGATTAACATATTTTGGAGACAGCCCTTAATCACCCTTAGTCAAAACATCTGCAACTTGCTCTCCTGTCTTGACATAAGGTGTACAAATTTGGCCACTCCTTAACATCTCCTTAATGAAATGTCTGTCGACCTTTAAAGATTTAGGCTGCCTGGCAATATAATCTGCAAGTTGATCATTAAATTTGTCTTGATCCTTAGGAGAAACCATCATTTGAAGAACTTTCATAATTCTTTTGTTAGTTTCTTCATCGTGTTTCACCAACTTATCATAATCAAGGTTTAAAATTTCGTTTCGGATGAATGTCTCGGTCAACTGAAAAACCGAGACAAACTCCGAAACGAAACATTGAAAAAACGAAAATTTCGAAACATTTCCGAAACATTACGAAATATTATTCAAAATCATTAAATTATATTTTTTATTTATTTTTATTTTTTTGGATTGTATCACATTGTCTCGGTTTGTCTCTGCAAAACAAACGGAAACATTACGAAACGAAACGAAACACACGAAACATTACGAAACATTCCGAAATTTTAAACTATGATCATAATAAAGATGAGGATTCAAGAGGGCTGCTGCTGCTTGGAGAGGGTTGTGAAGTTGTCGGTTTCACCTTTTATCAATTATATCCCAATACACTTGATATACTGCCCTCTCATCATTGTAAAACTTTGCAATTGCCTCTTTTGCTCTATCCATAGCTTCGTATATGTATCCAAGGGTAGCTCCTCCATCTACCATCCTCAACACTTTGATAAGTGGTTCCACTATAATAATCATTTCTTTTGCATCTTCCCAAAATTCATTATTAATAATCACATTTTCACCTTCTGATACTATATTCCTAGTAGACTTGGTCAAATCTTTCCATTCTTGTGATACAACCATAAACCGCAATGCTTGTTCTACATTTAACATAGATTGTACCATCAAAAAACTTGTAGCAAATGGAGTGACGACAGATATTTTTATTTCCCTTCCACTTGTGTGCACCCTCATAAGAGCTAACACATGTTGTTTGCTATACAAATACCGAACAATATCTTTTGCATCATCTATTATCTTCTTCCACTTCGATAACTTGTCAAAATATTCTAAAATAAGATCTAGGCAATGAGCCGCACAATTTGTCTTGAATACATGAGGCATCTCAATTTCTAAATGAACTCCTGCAGCCGTATAATTTGAGGCATTGTCTGCAATAACTTGCACGACATTTTCTCTACCTACATGTTCATCAATCCCTTTCTTTATAAATTCATAAATGAATTTTGCGTCCTTAACTTTCCCCTCTGTAGATTTAGAATACAAAAAAACAGTGCCCATGGGAGAAGCCGCCAATAGATTTATGTGATTTCTATGTCTATTGTCCTTCCAACAATCAGACATTATAGAACACCCCGTCTCTTCCCAAGATTTTCTCACCTCATTAACAAACTCCAATGCTTCTTGCTTCAACGTAGCCAACCATTTAGTTCTCACTGTTTCACTGCTTGGAGGCACATAACCAGCACCATGATTAGAAACCGCTTGCATAGCACGTAAAAATTCTGGGGACCTCAAAACATTGAATGCTATGTTGTTGGCAACAAACATTCTAGAGATTTCAAAATCTGTCATCTCCTTCTCTTTTTCTTTAGCACTGCATTCAATGTTTGTTGTTGTCTGACCCTCCCCACGCTCACGACCCCGATGGCTTAAGATTCTGAACTTGAACCACTACCAACGAAATGGTTGCTTCCTATTGAATCTGATGCCTTCATAAAGTCATCAATGGTCCTCCTCCCTTTCTTTCTACCAAGTTTATCTACAGTAGACCGTGCGAGTTGCACCACAGATTTGGGTGCACTATTACACGTTTGTATATCCTTGTTTGTCATTCGCCCTAGATGAGACTTAATTCTTGTAATCGAACAATTAAATTCTTCTAAACAATAGTTACATTTTAACTTGTTTCCAACCTTCGTGACATGATTCCACATAGGATCCTTACACTTAGGCATCTTATATTCCTCTGTTCTGCATAATATATAAGATTAAATCATTAAAAGACAGTCATCAATTCAACACTAAATCGGGCAGCGATATTAACTAATGATTTTCAATACAAATATTAAGATTACATAGATCAGGCAATTATATTAAGTATTACTTAACATTATCATTTACAAAGACAAGCTATAGTTTCTCCTTTCAACAATCAATCTCCTAGAAATCACCAAAATTCAAAACCCTCATCGATGATCGACTATTAGATTAATGTCTTCGTTTCTCTCTTTAATTAATCAATGTATAATTTAGTCTTGTAACAGTATTTGGAAACACCAAACTAAAGAAGACATAACTAAAACCTGAACTAGGTTTCCAATATAATTTAATGAAGACAATTAATAAATTTAGACCAAAAATTCAGTAATAAAAAAACAGAAAAGAGTAGAAAAGAATAACATTTTATAATATAGTCAATGGTGAAATTCAATGAGAATAACATTATTTTTTACCAAAATCAGCCATTGATTTATCTTCCATATGGGTAGTGGGTACACTAAAATTGTATGTGAAACTATGTGTCCGTTGAGCCTCTGCCTGACCCATCCCAGTTTACTGTTTATCAACTTTATCTATAAAAAAAAAATAAAAAAAGAAGTTTGCACAACATTCATGCCTGACAGACTCCCTTTGTCTACAAGGGAAGATTCCTCAACACCTTGGATGGAGTTGGGGTTAAATTCCAGCCGGTCCTTAACGGTAAAATCAGAAAAAAATATAAAAAAAAAGGTAATCCACGTCTAAAACATGAAGTTTTCAGTCAATAACGGTAAAAATTGTTCTCAAAGGGGGGCAATTCCAAAAATCAAGCTGATTAGTGATATCTAAGCATCGTATTGAAGTCATTTTCATGGGATTGATTCCAACCAAGGTCAAAAGAGAGAAAAAGAAGAAGAAAAGGGTGAAGGAGAAGAGAAAACAGAAAAAAAAAACAAAATACGCACTTACCGGAGCCTCGCCTGACGTCGTTGAGTAACTGGAGTGTCGCCGGAAGTTGCAGAAGCTGCCAGAGTCGGAGGGGGGGGGGGGGAGGTTCGTCGTCGTCTCCCTTGCGGTAGAGGGTTACAGTAAAACCCTACTGTCAGACCCCCCCCCCCCTTTTACTCTATCTTATCGGGGGGTAAAATCGGGGTAAAAAAAAACCAAAAAACCAAAAAAATCGGCGATTTTTTCATAAATCGTTAAAATCGCCGATTAATCGTTGTTTATCAGCGATTAATCGTTGATTTTACCGACTTAGCTGATTAATCGGTGATTAGTTCGAAATATAAAAAATCGTCAATTTTTTTTTAAAATTGCCGATTTTTGTGACTAGGGTTGCAGATGGGTGTTCACAGTCAAGTACAAGGAAGACGGGTCAGTTGAGAAGTACAAGGCGAGATTAGTAGCTAAGGGGTACACCCAGACCTTTGGGATTGACTATGTGGAGACCTTTGCACCTGTGGCAAAGATGAACTCCGTCAGGGTGTTGTTGTCATTGGCAGCAAACCAAGAGTGGCTTTTGCATCAGCTAGATGTGAAGAATGCTTTTCTTTATGGGGACCTACATGAAGAAGTGTACATGGTGCCTCCTCCTGGATTCACTCCACCAGGACATAGTAACAAGGTATGTCGATTGAAGAAAGCCCTCTATGGGCTTAAACAATCTCCAAAGGCATGGTTCGAGAGATTCACCCTAACCGTGAAGAAGCTGGGTTACACTCAAAGTCATGCCAATCACACCCTATTTGTGAAGCATCAAGGGAAGAACACCACTGCCTTCATTGTTTATGTTGATGACATCATTCTCACAGGGAATGATGCAGCAGAGGTAGCCAAACTGAAGTGTCAGTTAGCAGAGGAGTTTGAAACTAAAGATCTAGGACCTCTCAAATACTTCATAGGCACTGAAGTTGTAAGATCCAGTCAGGGGATCTTCATTTCTCAGAGGAATTATGTCTTAGACTTGTTACAAGACTCGGGCAAGTTGGGTACCAAACCAATGGAAACTCCAATAGAGCAGAATCACCAGTTAGCAGATGCCAATGGTGAGCTACTACAGGATTTAGGGACCTTTCAGGGTTAGTTGGGCGATTGATCTATCTCTCCCTAACTCGACCCGACATTGCCTATGCAGTGAGTGTGATCAGTCAGTATATGCACTCACCCAGAGGTGTTCACTTAGAGGCAGCACATCGGATCTTGAGTAATCTCAAGTCAGCTCCTGGTAGAGGTCTCAAACACATGCGTATAGAGGCTTATACTGATGCAGACTGAGCAGGGGCCAAAGATGATCGGAGATCTACTTCTGAATATTGCACCTTTGTTGGGGGCAATCTAGTCACTTGGAGAAGCAAGAAGCAACATGTTGTCGCTAGATCTAGTGCATAGGCCGAATTTATAGCAATGGCTCATGGCTTGTGTGAGATGCTTTGGTTAAAAGTGTTGGTTGCTGAGCTTGGTTTCCCAGTTTCAGGGTCTGTGAGCTTATATTGTGATAACAAGGCCGCCATCAGCATTGCTTACAATCTCGTTCAGCATGATCGTGCCAAGCACATTGAGATGGACCAACACTTCATTAAAGAGAAGATTATCTCTGGGGTAGTGTGCACCCCATTTGTGAAGACTGACGAACATGTTGCAGATGTTTTCACGAAGGGAGTTCCCAGTTGGCAACTCCATAAGTGCTTGTTCTAGTTGGGCGTGAGAGATATCTATGCACCAACTTGAGGGGGAGTGTTATCATATACGTAGAAATACATATTTTATATGTATCATGGGTAGTTCTGTAAATACTCCCCTTGAGGGGTATATTTGTCTTTTATGTAATTTCTCTACATAAATAAGATTTATGGAGTCATTGTGACTTAAGCACAATAGACATCCTTTCTCTTCTCCCTTATCTTTCTTCTCTCTTCCATAATCCTAACCCTAACCCTAATTCTTCAATTCAACTGAAACAAAGTGTGCAAGATTAAGGAAAAAGGGGGCTTGGGAATCAAAAACTTGAAAACTATGAATCATGCTCTTTTGAGCAAATAGGCTTGGCGGTTCGGGGAAAAGTCCTCCAGTCCTTGGCATGAGACTATCGCGGGTAAGTATGGGGTACCTTCTTTCGGTTGGACGAGTAGATTGCTCAATACTGTGTACGGGTGAAGTGTGTGAGGTATATCCAAGAACTTTGAAGAATTCGATATAGGCATCAGCTTCGAGGTAGGATCCGGAGATAGGATCATATTTTGGGAGGATCTTTGGTGCGAGGAGGCCCCTTTCAGCGTGGATGTCCCAGCTCTTTATTCTCTCTTGAATCAGAAAGGCCGATCCATCTTAGATTGTGCTCTCATCGAGGGGGGGGGGGGGGGGGTGCTAGATGTGACTTTGGATTTAGAAGAAACCTTAATGATTGGGTGGTTGAGCCACTCTCTAGATTGCTTGGTCGTTTGCACGATGTCATCCTTCAGCCTTTGAACCAGGACAAACGGGTGTGGATCTGGTCTAAGGGAGGCACTTTCTCGGTTCGTTCTTTCTATGGGGCTTTACACATGACAGCCGGGCCCTCCTTTCCCGCCTCATCCATCTGGTACCACAAAATCCCTTCCAAAGTGGCCTTTTTCTCTTGGGAGGCCTCTCTGGACAAGATTTTAACTGTCGACCATTTACGTTCCAGAGGGTTCATCATTGCCGACTATTGTTGGATGTGCCGACATGAGGGAGAAACAGTCAATCATCTGTTATTACAATGCGAAGTGGCCAAGTAGGTATGGGCTGTTGGATTCTATGTACACCCACGTGGGGGTGTTCTTAGTGGGCTGCGTTCCACTACCCCACGTGGGGTTTATTCTCTATTGCTTATGGGTTAAGTGATGGGCCCATCCACTTAACCCACAATCTCTTTATTTCATGTTAGTGGGTTAAGTGGTGGGCCCCCACTTGACCCACACGATTTCTCCTTTACTTGTAGAAGGGGTTTCCCCTACTTATAAATATTACTTATGGGAGATTGAATATTCACTTCAATCTCCCCATTCTCTCTCAAACCCTAATCTCTCCTTTTCTCCCTGACCTCCATTATCTCTCTCTCTCAATCTTTAGCATATTGGTGACAACCTCAAACAACAACATGGTATCAGAGCATGGTTACTCTAGGGCCAAAATCATTATCCCCTAGAGTTTCCACGAAGATCTTATGTGGGTATCCGAAGTCCGGGCAAGTTTTGAGCAAATCGCAGATGGTCCTCCTACGAAGTTCTTGGATTTTTTCTGAAGCAAAGGAACCAGAGATCTATCATTCCTGGTGTATTGCCAGCTATCAGTCGTCAGAGATCCACTCTATCCCCGTTCTTTAGGATTTTTATCAATTTTTTCGGAGAACATGTATATCGAGGTTTTTTGGGTTTATTTTTCTCGAGTTCTGTGTCATTTTTGGGCTCTCTACCCAAACCGACCCTCTCATAGGGCAGTAGGGTTCGATAGAAACTTATTTCAGAATTTTTGGATCATCGAATCTCCGGTTCCAAAAATCGGATCCCCAGCTCAGATTTTGGGCTTTTTATTTTCTTGAGATTCGTGCACTGCTTGGGCTCTCTACCCTAGCCGCACCTCCCTGTGGATTATCTGGGATCTACAGAGTCTCGTTTGAGAATTTTCTGATCATCGGATCTCCAGTTCGAAAAATTGGATCCCGTGCTCAGTTTTTTGGGTTTTTTTTCTTTCATGAGATTCGCGTGTTGTTTGGGCTTTCTATCCTAACCACACCTCCCCGTGGACTATCTGGGATCTACAAAGCTTGATTTGGGATTTTTCTGATTGTCAGATCTCGGTTTGAAAAATCGTTTGGGGTTTTTGACTCAGATTCGATTTTGCCTTGTTTGGGTTTTCTACCTTTTTGGAAACCAAGGTTCCCAGGCCACTTCTACCCTAGCCGCACCTCCCAAAGTGCTCTTAGGAACCTCTCGAACCTTGGTTTAGGTTCTACAGACCTTTTGTTCGTAAGTTGGTTATTTCCAGGCCTTCTGCTGCAATGAGTTCAGCAGAGGTTTCATTAGTTGAGGATAGCACTCCGTCTCATGGTTCTCATGGAGACCACAACCCTCAATTATGCATCACTACGGTCAAGTCAACTATCTTGAGTGGAAGACATCGGCATTCATGTACATCGGGGGATGTGGCTACAGTGAGTACCTCACAGGAAAGACAGTCAAGCTTGCCGCCATGGGTTATGGAAAACCTTACGGTGATGTCTTGGCTTCTCCATTCGATGCAACCCCAGATCAGCAGGGGGTTCATGTTCCTTCCTACAGCGAGGGAAATCTGGGATTCTGTTACCGAAACCTATTCCCAGGTTGGCAACTTTGCGAAGCTCTATGAGTTAGAGCAAGAGATTGCTTGTCTCCGACAGGGAGAGCTCAAGCTTGGTACCTATTATGCTTCTCTCCGAAGCAAATGGGAAGAGATAGATCATTATTAGGACTACACCCCGGTTTGTGCTGCGGATGTGAAGTCTTTCCGTGCTATGGTTGAGTAGTCCCGGATATTCCAGTTCCTTTCCGGCCTTCATCCTAGCTTCGAGGCTGCTTGTGTTCAGATACTTGGCAGATCTCCTCTCCCTACTTCATTGGCATGGGTCTATGCCTACATTCAGGGGGAGGATAGTTGCAGCACTGCCATGCAGCTACGTAGTGGTAGTGACAGTCATGATCGATCTGCCCTTGCCTCTGCGTCTCAGAAGAGTCAGAAATCCTTCCAGAAGAAAACCAGTGATGATAGACGACGTCCCAAGTGTGATCACTACAGCCGTCTAGGCCTTGTGAAGGACACTTGTTGGGAGCTGCATGGACGCGCACCGGGTCTGGGCCCAAATCTATGTCAGCGATCTCCAGCGAGACAGGAGCCCCCTGCAGCACTTTTTGTGGCTCAGGACACTGCACCCTTAGCACCTCCTACCACTGGGGATATGGACTCTTTTTCTCCCAGTGATCTTGAGCGACTTCGTCGTATGATGGCCCAGCTCAATGGGCAAGCCTCCACTTATGCCCAGACAGGTACTGGATCTACTTTCTCTGTATCCACTGTTCCTTCTAGTCCTTCCTGGATCATCGATCCAGGGGCCTCAGATCATATGACTGGTATGTCTTCAGTTTTCTCCAGTTATTTTATTTGTTCTTATCTTGACAAGGTTATGATAGCTGATGGCACCCTTTCCTCTGTTTCCGGGAAGGGCAATGTTCATGCCTCTTCAGCACTAACCTTGTCCTCGGTGGTTCTGCATGTTCCTCAGTTTACAGTTAATCTTTTATCTGTCAGTAGCCTTACCAAGAATCTTAATTGCAATGTAACTTTTTTTCCTTCTCACTGTGTGTTTCAGGATCTGGAGTCGAGGCGGATGATTGGCAGTGGACGTGAGGAAGGTGGCTTGTACCTTATGGATCGCTCAGTTTCCTTTTCAGCACATCAGTCCAGCATCAGTAGCAGTAGTCGAGTCAATAAATACTAGTTATTGCTTTGGCATAACCGGCTTGGTCATGTACCCGTGTCAATTTTAAAGCGTGTCTTTCCTGCTTTCTCTTCTCTTTGTGATGTTCCGTTCCACTGTGAAACTTGTGAACTCGCAAAGCATTGTCGCACTGTTTTTCCTCTTAGTGAAAATAAGAGTACTATTTCTTTCAATATTGTGCATTCTGATGTGTGGGGTCTTGCCCCGGTGACGTCTTTATTTAGATTTCGATATTTTGTTACATTTGTTGATGATTTCAGTGGCTCTACCTGGGTATATCTTCTGAAGTCGAAAGATGAGGTTTCTTCCATTTTTTAGACCTTCCACAAGATGGTCACCACTCAGTTCAGTACCTCACTCAAAATTCTCCGATCTGATAATGGGGGTGAGTACCTAGATGGGAGCCTTAGAGATTACTTTGCCTCTCATGGCATTGTACATCAAACTTCTTGTCTGTCGACTCCCCAACAAAATGGGAAAGCTGAAAGAAAAAACCGTCACCTTCTCGAGGTTGAGCGTGCCCTTCGTCTTGGGATGCCGATTCCAAAATCTTTTTGGTCTGAATCCATCCTTCTGGCTGCGTATCACATCAATCGCACGCCATCTTGTATTCTTGGCTTTCAGACCCTTTTGTCTATCCTGCGTCTCGATAGTCCAGCCTTCATTGTTCCTCCCAAAGTCTTTGGGTGTGTATGCTATGTGCATGTTCATCGTCACTCTTGTAACAAACTTGGCCTTGAGATGTATTTTCCTAGGGTACCCTTCCACTCAGAAGGGATACAAATGCTATCATCCGGGTTCGCGTCGACGTTTCACATCTCTGGACGTCACCTTTGCTGAGCATGTTCCGTTCTTTGGCAGTAGGGTCTCTTTTCAGGGGGAGTATGATATTGTGGACGAGAGCCTTGTCCCCATGCCGGTTCTTGTACCCATCTCCACTCCTGTGCCTATGGTTGAATCTGTACTATTGACAATGACACTTCTACTACTACAGCGGCGGATATACGAGTTTATGCCAGATCCAGGAAGAAAGGACAAGTCACTGATTCTGTGCCTGCCAGTCTACCCTTGGATCCAGATCCAGGTATTGTTTCTTCCCCTGCTTTAGTTCATGAGTCCTCAGAGACTCCTACTCCAGAGAAGGATCTACCCATTGCACTTCGTAAGGGTGTGCGCACTTGCACCGACCACCCTATCTCTCACTTCGTTTCTTACCAGTCAATGTCTCCATCTTATCAGACATTTGTTAGCATTGTTTCGTCTGTTTCCTTGCCATCTACCATTGCAGATGCACTCAGTCACCCAAAGTGGAAAGGGGCTATGATAGACGAAATGCAGGCTCTTGAAAAAAACAAGACATGGGATCTTGTTTCTTTACCCAGGGGGAAGAAACCAGTGGGGTGCAAGTGGGTCTTCACCGTGAAGCACAAGGCAGATGGTTCCATTGATAGGTACAAAGCTCGGCTAGTTGCCAAGGGGTTCACCCGGACCTATGGGATGGATTACCAGGAGACATTTGCACCTGTAGCCAAGATGAACTCAATCAGGGTTCTACTGTCCTTGGCTGTAAACAGGTCATGGCCTTTACATCAGCTGGATTTAAAGAACGCTTTTCTACATGGGGACCTAACAGAGGAAGTTTACATGAAAGTGCCACTAGGGTTGAAGCTTGCTGGAAGTGAAGATAGGGTGTGCATACTGAAGAAATCTTTATATGGGTTGAAGCAATCTCCTCGAGCTTAGTTTGAACGGTTCAACAGTGCAGTGAGAAAGGTAGGCTACACACATAGTCAGGCAGATCACACTTTGTTTGTGAAGCATCTATAGACCAGTATCACTGCATTGATCGTATATGTGGATGACATAGTCATTACGGGGAGTGACCTTACAGAGATCACAAGGCTCAAGGCCTTCTTGTCGTCTGAGTTTGAGACGAAAGATCTAGGACCATTGAGATACTTTCTAGTTATTGAGGTTGCCAGGTCATCGAGGGGCATCTGCATTTCACAGAGAAAGTATGTCCTAGACTTACTGAGCGAGATTGGGTATTTGGGTTATAGTTGAATCTCTGATTTAGGGTTAGGTTAAGGTTTAGGATGAAGAGAGATGGAAGAGAAGAGAGAAAGAAGAGTAGAAAAGGATGTCTAGTGATTAAGTCACTATGACTCCATAAATCTTATTTATTTAAAACCCAAATAACAAAGACAAGTATACCCCTCTAAGGAGGTATTTATAGATATACCCTTCATACATAGAAATACGTAAATACGTATATGATAACACTCCCCCTCAAGTTGGTGCATAAATATCTTTCATGCCCAACTTGCACAAACACTTATGTAGTTGCCAACTGGGTATGCCCTTAGTGAAAATATCTGCAACTTGTTCATCAGTCTTCACAAAAGGAGTGCATACTGCTCCAGAGACAATCTTCTCTCTAATGAAGTGGCGGTCCACCTCAATGTGCTTGGCACGATCATGCTGAACAGGATTATGAGCAATGTTGATGGCGGCCTTGTTGTCACAGTACAAGCTCACAGACCCTGAAACTGGAAAGCCAAGTTCAGCGACCAACACCTTCAACCAGAGCATCTCACACAGGCCATGAGCCATTACCCTGAATTCGGCTTCAGCACTAGATCTAGCAACAACTGGTTGCTTCTTGCTCCTCAAAGTGACCAGATTGCCCCCAACAAGGGTGCAATATCCTGAAGTAGATCGCCGATCATCTTTGGCACCTGCCCAGTCTACATCCGTATATGCCTCTATACGCATGTGGCCATTCTTCTAGAAAAGAAGACCTCTACCAGGAGCAGACTTGAGATACCTCAAGATCCGATGTGCAGCCTCTAGATGAACACCTCTAGGTGAGTGCATATACTGACTGATCACACTCACTGCATAGGCAATATCTGGTCTAGTCAGAGAGAGATTAGTCTCCCAACTAATCTCTGAAAACTGCGTACATCCTGTAGTGGCTCACCACTGACATCGGCCAACTGGTGGTTCTGTTCTATAGGAGTTTCCACTGGCTTGGAACCCAACTTGCCTGAGTCCTTCAACAAATCTAAGATATGGAAGAGATAAAGATTCCCTGACTTGATCTTGCAACTTCGATACCTAGGAAGTACTTGACAGATCCTAGATCCTTGGTTTCAAACTCCTCTGCTAACCGACGCTTCACCTCTTCTGCATCATTCCCTGTGAGAATGATGTCATCAACATAAACAATGAGGGCAGTGGTGTGCTTCCCTCGATGCTTCACAAACAGGGTGTGATCTGCTTGACTCTGAGTGTAACCCGGCTTCTTCACAGCTAGGGTGAACCTCTCAAACCATGCTCGTGGAGATTGCTTTAGCCCATAGAGGGCTTTCTTCAATCGACACACCTTGCTACTATTCCCTGGTGCAGTGAATCCAGGAGGAGGCACCATGTAGACTTCTTCATGTAGGTCGCCATGAAGGAATGCATTCTTCACATCCAACTGATGCAGAGGCCACATTTGATTTGCTGCCAGGGGGCAACAACACCCTGATGGAGTTCATTTTGGCCACTGGAGCAAAGGTCTCCACATAGTCAATCCTATAGGTCTAAGTGTACCCCTTGGCTACTAATATTGCCTTGTACTTCTCAACTAACCCGTCTAGCCTGGTATTTGACTGTGAACACCCATCTGCAACCCACAGGTTTCTTGCCTCTTGGCAAATCAACAAGTTCCCATGTCCCATTCTTGTCAAGAGCTCTCATTTCCTCTATCATAGTAGCTTTCCACCTTGGTTGAGCCAAACCTTCTACCACAAAAGAATGAATAGGAATGGTGGAAAGGGATGTGACAAAGGCTTTATAGGAGGGAGCCAAGGCATCATACGAGACAAAATGGCTCAAAGGATGTTGAGTGCAACTTCTGACTCCTTTTCGTAAAGCAATGGGAAGATCAGACGCATCAGTAGAAGGAGAAATGATAGGTATAGAGAGAATGATTACCTTGATCCGAGGATGGTACCACTGGTGCTGGATCAGCTGTGGCTTTCTCCCTTCTGTGATAGACTCGAAGCTCCTTCTGAGTACCAGGAGCACTATCAATCATAGTAGCAGGTGGAGTAATCTGAGGCCTTTCAAACTCAAGAGAGGGAAAAGAGAGAGTAACATAGCAGGAAGAGGAACATCACACCTCTCTTCACTACTACTCTCCCCCTGAAGAGAGGCGGAGAAAAAAGGTAGATCCTCACGAAAGGTGAGATCCATGGAAATAAATTTCTTTCCCGTGGAGGGATGGTAACACTTCTACCCATGTTTAAAATTTCGGAATGTTTCGTATGTTTCATTCATTTCGGAATGTTCGGAATGTTTCGTAATGTTTCGGTTTGTTTCGCCGAGACAATCCGAGACAATAAAAATAAATAAAACATATAATGTAATGATTTTGAATAATATTTCGTAATGTTTTGGAATGTTTCGTAATATTTCGTAATGTTTCGTAAATGTTTCGTAATGTTTCAGAAATTTCGTTTTTTCAATGTTTCGGGAATGTTTCGTTTCGTTTCGGAGTTTGTCTCGGTTTTTCACTTGACCGAGACATTCCTCCGAAACGAAATTTTAAACCTTGCTTATACCCTTTATGGGAATACGAGTAACCCAGAAAGACACATTTAAGTGCCTTGGGATCAAGTTTGGTACGATGAGGACCGAGAATGTGCACATAGCATACACACCCAAAGATGCGATGAGGGACCGCGAAGAGGGATGCATTGGGAGTAAGGACTTGTAGTGGAGATTTGAAGTTGAGAACACGGGAGGGCATTCTGTTAGTCAAATAAGCGGCAGTCAAAACAACATTCGACCAATAGGATTTGGGGACTTTGGAGCCGATCAGAAGAGATCGAGCTACCTTAGTCAGATGCCGTATCTTTCTTTCAGCTACACCATTTTGTTGAGGGGTGTAGCTGCAAGAATTTTGGTGACAAATCCCATGGTCTAAAAAATAATGTTGGAGTCCCCCATACATATACTCTCTACCCTGGTCAGAACGAAGGACCTTGATGGAGGCATCAAACTGAGTTAAGATCATCTTATGAAAACCCTTAAAGATGGAATGAACTTCATCTTTGGTTTTCATAGGATAAACCGAGGTGCATCTAGTATGATCATCAACAAAAATAACAAAATAGCGGAAGCCAAAAATAGAAACCACAGGGGAAGGACCCCATACATCAGAATGCACAAGATCAAAAGAAATAGATGTTCGATTACCTCTTGAAGGATAAGTAGATCGACAGTGTTTTGAAAGCTCACATGTCTCACAATGCAAGTCAGATAACAAAACTGAAGCAAATAAAGTTGGAAATAAAAGTTTGAGATACTGAAACGAAACATGCCCCAGATGGGCATGCCAACATAAAACAGACTCTATGCTACTCCTATTACTACTAGGTGAGGACTGCAGTGCTGTGAGCTCAGAAGGTCGTCCATCAAGAAGGTACAGGCCACCAACTTCATGTCCAGTGCCAATCGTCCTCCTCGTCTCGAGGTCCTAAAAGACACAGTATGAAGGAAAGAAAGTCACACTGCAATGCAAAGATTTGGTAAGAGCACCAACAGATAAGAGATTAGATGTGAAATTGAGAACATGTAAAACAGATGCAAGTGGAAGCTTAGGAGAGGGGAGAACAATCCCTTTATCAAATACAGAAGATAAAGTGCCATTTGCAGTTCTAACTTTAGCACGGCCAGAACAAATAGAATAGCTAGAAAATAAAGAAGATATGCCTGTCATGTGTTCCGAAGCCCCTGAATCAATGATCCATTTAGGACTGGAAGTGGGAATGGACACATGATAGGCAGACCTAATGATACCTGTCTGGGCAAAGGATGAAGTGGCAGAAGGACCATCTAGCTGAGAGAGCAACCGGCGAAGTCTTGCAAGCTATGAAGCAGCCAAGGGACTAGTAGAAGCTAGTGGCTAGGAACTCTGATGCGGCTGGGCGAACGGAGTAGAGCTCTGAAGAGATGGATCTGACGGTGATGCCAAAGTGTCCATGCTAGCAAAATGGGCACCCGAAGATCCAAGCTGACTGAAGCGAGGAGGCTTGCCAAACAACACCCAGCACTTGTCCCGTATGTGACCTAACTTGCCACAGTGATCACATTTGGGCCTCTCCCTGGACGGCTTCCCAATAGTGGAAGGATGATACTGCTGACCAGGAGAAGTATACTGTGGGATACTGTTGGCTAGTGGAAGGAAAAGTCTTCGGCTTCTGAAAGCGTTGAGACTGGGAACTAGATCCACTATACGTAGATATGACCAGAGCAGATCTCTCAGGAGGAGGATATGGTGCCATAGCACTACGTCTGCTCTCCTCACTCTGAATGTACGAGTACACCTCTTCCAGAGAAGGTAGACCAGATCGATTGCTCAGGAGCTGAACTCTCGCCAACTCATACTCGGAGTTGAGTCCTGAAAGAAACTCAAAGATCCGACTCTTCTCCACATGTCTCTGGTAGCTATTGATGTTCTCGGAACTAGTTGGATGAAAGGCATGGTAGTGATCTAACTCCTCCCACATGCTCCTGAGAGTGGCAAAGTAATTAGACAAAGATCTCTCCTCCTGGTGAAGTCGAGAAATACTCTGCTTAAGCTGATATGCGCGACCAACATTCTGCTGCTGAGAGTAAATCTTCCGAGTGGATTCCCAAATTTCATGAGCAGTTTGCATCAAGAGAAAGCCACGGCTGATATGTGGTTGCATAGAGCTAACAAGCCAGGACATCACAGTGAGATTGTCTATCTCCCACTTAGCATAAGAAGGATCATTAGGTGAAGTAGGTTCAGTAGCACGACCCGTCAAATAACCCATCTTACCACGGCCTCCTATGAACATCTTAGCGGCCTGTGACCACTCAAGATAATTCTTCCCATCCAATTTCACCGTTTTGATCTGCAATCCGGGGTTTTCCACGACCATCTGAGACACCATAGGTCCTCTAGTCCCTCTGGAGGTGGCTTCTGTGCTCAATACGGATCTGGAAGGAGTATCCGGGATAATAGGTGGGATAGGATCTAAGATAGGAGGATCGGCAGCCATTTACCACAAAAAAACAACTAGAAGAGAGAAAAAAAAGGCAAAAAAAAAACCCTCAAAGAAAGCCGGCGAGCAAAAAAACACCCATAGACTTCCAAAGGCACCGAAAATGGCCCAATAACAGAAAATAGGCTCATACGAAGGGATAAATCCATCCTAAAAGCAAGGATATAATTTTAGAGGAATTTTAGGGTCGATCTGGGGAAGATTTGAACCCAACCGAAAGCCCTATAAGGGTAAAAAAGCTTGCTGGTGGTAACTAGGGAGGAGATTTTATTTCACAACTCCTTCAATCTTTGATGGATGAACCCAAATCGGGTATCTCCATGTAGGTGAGGTTGTAGGGGACCAAAACGATGGGATAAACCCAAGGAACAAGGTTGAAATGACCTCCAAAAATAGGCTGGTTCGAAAAATGAATATTCACAATTTTTTTGGGATATTGAGCATAAGACCAACCAAACGAACCTAAAAAATTTGCCAAAAATCACCAAAAAACTCTAAAAATAGAGATCTATCAAACCCTAGAATTTTAAGAGGAAAGGAGTACCCTGTCCGTACGGCTGCTGACGTCAGCTGTACGGTAAAGATGACGTTATCTGCCTCCTGGTTGAACTTCAGTAGAATTCTCTGGAGAAATCCTCTAGTATGGCTCTGATACCAAGTTGAATCTCTGATTTAGGGTTAGGTTAAGGTTTAGGATGAAGAGAGATGGAAGAGAAGAGAGAAAGAAGAGTAGAAAAGGATGTCTAGTGATTAAGTCACTATGACTCCATAAATCTTATTTATTTAAAACCCAAATAACAAAGACAAGTATACCCTTCTGAGGTATTTACAGATATACCCTTCATACATGAAAATACGTAAATACGTATATGATAACAGGGTTCGCGACCAGCAGATACTCCTATTGATCAGAACCATCAGCTGAATTCCAAGGACGGTACACTTCTAGGTGATCCTGCCTTATTTCAGCGATTGGTTGGCAGATTGATATATCTTGCCCATACACGGCCTGACATTGCTTATTCAGTAAGCGTCATTAGCCGATTCATGCATTCACCTCGGTCACCACATCTTGAGGCTGCACACAAAGTCCTTCGGTATCTCAAGGGGTCACCAAGTCGATGCATAATGTTTTGAGTTCATGGCCACCTTAGGGTGGAAGCATACAGTGATGCAGATTGGGCAGGTGCAGTGACCGATAGACGGTCTACATCAGGTTATTGTACCTTTGTTGGAGGTAACTTGGTGCCTTGGTGGAGCAAGAAACAACCAGTTGTCGCCCGATCCAGTGCAGATGCAGAGTTCCGTTCCATGGCACATGGAGTGTGTGAGCTCTTGTGGTTGAAGATCATGTTAGCAGAACTGGGAGACAAGGTGACAGACCCAATAAGCCTCTATTGCGACAACAAAGAGGCCATTAGCATTGCTCACAACCCAGTTCAGCATGACAGGACTAAACACATCGAGGTTGATAGGCACTTCATCAAGGAGAAGCATCAGCAGGGATTGATTTGTACACCTTATGTAAGGACTCAGGAGCAGGTTGCCGATATACTTACTAAGGGAGTCAACAACTCAATCTTGAATACATTGATAGCCAAGCTGGGCATGATGGATATCTTCGCGCCAGCTTGAGGGGGAGTGTTGGATTCTATGTACACCCACGTGGGGGTGTTCTTAGTGGGCTGCGTTCAAGGTTTAAAATTTCGTTTCAGAGGAATGTCTCGGTCAAGTGAAAAACCGAGACAAACCCCGAAACGAAACGAAACGAAACATTGAAGAAACGAAATTTCCGAAACATTTCCGAAACATTACGAAACATTACAAAATATTACGAAACATTACGAAATATTATTCAAAATCATTAAATTATTTTTTTATTTTTTTGGATTGTATCGGATTGTCTCTGTTTGTCTCGGCAAAACAAACCGAAACATTCCGAAACATATGAAACGAAACAAAACATACGAAACATTCTAAAATTTTAAACCATGGCTGCGTTCCACTACCCCACGTGGGGTTTATTCTCTATTGCTTATGGGTTAAGTGATGGGACCATCCACTTAACCCACAATCTCTTTATTTCATGTTAGTGGGTTAAGTGGTGGGCCCCCACTTGACCCACACGATTTCTCCTTTACTTGTAGAAGGGGTTTCCCCTACTTATAAATATTACTTATGGGAGATTGAATATTCACTTTAATCTCTCCATTCTCTCTCAAACCCTAATCTCTCATTCTCTTCCTAACCTCCATTATCTCTCTCTCTCTCAATCTTTAGCATATTGGTGACAACCTCAAACAACAACATGGGCATCTTTTCTGCTTGAGTTCGAGATGTGTTGGGTGATGCCAGAATCTCTCTTAGCCCTCTTTCTTTGTTGGCGCTCTAAGGCTTTCTACACTAGAGGCTGAATTCTTTGGAGGATGCTTCCTTTCGCTATTGTTTGGGATCTTTGAAAAGAAAGAAATCGGAGGGTTTTCGCGGCAAGAGCGAGGACACGTCGTCCATCATTCTCAACATTAAGGGTTTGTTGTTCTTGTGGTCCAAGGCGGTTTTGGAGTGTCGGGGCTTACTCTTTGAAGACTTTGTGTTCCGCATGGACTCTATCTACTCTAGGGATTGTTGTTAAGGTCTTCCTGTTGTGGGGTTCCTTTGGGATTTTTTTTGTGTTCTCCTTGCTCCCCTTGGCTCCTTGTAGGTCCTCTCGACCTACTTTAGCCTAGAGTTCTTGTACTTTTCTGTTGCTTTCAATAAAGTTTGCACCTATAAAAAAAGAAAAAGACAAATGACTCAAATGATAATGCCAACACATCATTAGGTCTTTATTACTAATAGAATTAATGGATTGTACGCAACACCTATTAGCGCGGTGTCCTCAAGGAGATATAACCCATTAACTTCACGACCACTACCAATCTTTCTCCTCGAGTTCAAGTCTTAAAAAACACAATGAGTAGGAAAAAAGGTAATACTGCGTTAAGTTTCTTGGTGAAACCACCAAGAAAATAAATTTGTAGACAAATTAGGGACATGAACATTGGAGAGAAAGATAAGGAAGAGCCTTAATGTCTCCCTTTCCAGAAACAGAGGATATGGATCCGTCAACGACTTGTACTTTATCTCTACCAGATAGTATGAATAGGTAGAAAACAAGGAATATATCTCGTCATGGTCAGAAGCAGCGAAATCAATGATATGTGACGAGGAGGTGGAAGAGAGGTGAGTAACCTGATTAGCAGATAAATTAACACATAACTGGGCAAACATGTAGATGACCCACTTTCCAAATGATACATAATCTGACGTAGGCTAGCCAACTCTACTGCGAGAATAGTGAATAACTCTTGCAGGGTAGCCGGAAAACTATGGTAGACTGAGGAACTGTATGTACAATTGGAGGAACCGACCTTGATGTAGTAACTGTATGTACTATTGATATATTAGTCTTGGAATACCTGGGGTTAACAAATTGACTGTTTCGTAATATCACACCCCGGGCGCCAAAATTCAAAAAGCATTTGACGATTCAACAGCCTGCCGCCTCGAATATTGTACGCGTCAATCATTCCATTCGACGATTGTACGTTGGGCTTCATGTTTGTACGGACACGTCTCATTGTTATGACATCGATGGACGCAACATTAAATGAAGAGGGCGACGGTCGAGTGATTGATGGAAAACCCAATGGCCAGGAATCCGCAGTAATACATCAACGGTCAAGATCTTTTCCAGAAGATACGACAGCAGCCTCTCGATCTTCTCAAAAAGGGGGGCGACGTAGGTACAGTATTTTCCGACAAGTAATATGCTAACACATGTCACTGGTGCAGCACGTGCGAGATACGAAAGTTTGGCACCTGGTATAGTCCAGCATGCGTGAGTAAATGCGCTGAAGAAATCGTCAGAGGCCACAACCAGCCCATTCCTGTCACACGTCATCCATTAATGGAAGAACCGCGTGTCGAATGGAGTGATCAAAAGGGAGTATCTCGGGTCAGGATCAGTAATGGAACGCATTGAAGTTTCAGCAATTAATATGTCGGAAAAGCATTCAATCTTTCCCGACAGATTAATTATCGGCATGCTCAACGGGATTGACATTTAACTCAACTCGACAAGGTCATAATATCAGACTTTGCAGGAATGACGTACAACTCATCCCAACAAGTTACACAACATATTTGACGGATTGACATTCTACTCAACCCGGCAAGGTCAAACATCAGACTTGGCAGGAATGACGCATAACGTATCCCGACAAGTTCAACAGTGGACTTGGCAGGAATGATGCATAACGTATCCCGGCAAGTTCAACAGCATGTTTGACGGGAATGATTCTCTACCCATCCCGACAAGTAAACAGAGTTCTACGAACAAGATAAGTGTTCTAAACTATAATCAAGTTAATTATTGACTTATCTATTATATGATTGCCATGCGGTGGTTAGTTTGACTATTACGCTAGTCCCGCATTCCCCCATTCAAATATCTGCCATGAGGAATGCCACCTCAGTCGTTTCAGATATAACTGAATAGGGGAAGTTAGGATCTAACAAGAAGACTCAGTTTCATAATAGAATCTCTTCAGATCGGATCTAACTAACGAGAAATGGACACGTAGAAGGTGAGTCACGCCAGTTCTGAGGGTATAAATACATGACATTCAGAACTGAGAAGGAGATCTTGCTCTCCAAATCCAGATAGTCTAAACTCTGAATCATCTTTTCTATACTTCCTAAATCCTGTTAGTACACCCTATACTGACTTGAGCGTCGAAGTGTTGTCAACAGGTACGACCACGTTTCATCCGAAGATTATCTTGTCATCCGCAGCAGAGAAAGGAGTTATGTCCTGAAGCATCATAATCGCCGGATTATCATCGAGATACGAAATGTCTGACATCAAAGATTGTGTGGGTTAGATCTGATATTTTTCCTCCACAATAGTGTGTTGGGTGCAATAAATTTGAGATAGCTGTGAGGCCATAATCGATAATGGTTGTTGTTGGATATGCCAAACATTTTTGTTGAGGAGGGCTAAATTCATTTGATAGAATTAATGGAAACTCAGTCCTCCTGCAAAAGTAGATCGACGCAGAATTCCCAATTGGCTAGCTGTAGGACTCTTTTGGTTTGAGATCCGCCCCACCGGATTTGGTTAATTAGTTGATCCATCTTGGTGCAAGTGTTTTTTTAGGAAAAGAAAGGATTGCATCTGATAAACGGGAATGGTCGAGGCAACTGCTTTGATCATCGTAGCTTTACCTGCCTGCGAAAGATTGAGAGATCACCACCCCGATGCCAGAGCTTGAATTTTATTCCACACAACATTGGAAGACTTTCGATTTAGGTATGTCTAGAAAGAGAGGGGTACCCAGATATTTCTCACTGACGTGAAGATTTTTGATATTTAAGATCTGCGATAGAGCTTTTCTATGGCGCCGATGTAAATCTATACATAACTCCAGATTTTTCAAAGTTGAGCTCTTGGCCTGAGAGATGACCGAATAAATCGAAAAGATCTTAGTGGGAGATGGGAGGCCAGTTTCGAGCAATGTTGATACCACAGATCTAGTTTTGTTGCTTTGCCAGTTGCAAGAATTTGGAAAGCACATTCATACAGATAACAAATAAAGAAGGTGAGAGCCCAACAAGTCTCTCGCTTGTGTCGAGTCTAACCACAATTAGTGCATTTCAGCTTATCCCGATCGTCCTGGCCACCCTTACTGCCAGGTTTCATCAAACCATCCTTACCTTCTCTTTGAGACACATTGGATGAGGCTAGGGTGACCTCATAACTATGGGTGTGGTAGTATCTGGAGTGTTCATAATTGTACACCTGCTATCCTCTCAGCCATCGTATGCCTGACTTAGGGAGAGAAGAACCTCTCTACTCAGAATCTGAACTCTGATAAACTCAAACATGGCGTTCAAATCAGCCAAGAACTCAAATATACGACTCCTTTCTACCTTCTGCTTGTATCTAACTGCATCTTCTTGACACTTGGGCTGAAAAGACTTGAAGTAATCCAACTCTTCCCACATACTCCTAAGGGAAGAGAAATCTGACTTAGGGAGAGAAGAACCTCTCTACTCAGAATCTGAACTCTGATAAACTCAAACATGGCGTTCAAATCAGCCAAGAACTCAAATATATGACTCCTTTCTACCTCCTGCTTTTATCTAACTGCATCTTCTTGACACTTAGGCTGAAAAGACTTGTAGTGATCCAACTCTTCCCACATACTCCTAAGGGAAGAGAAATAGAGCTCCTCACGATGATGGGAGATATCTTGGCTCAATTGATAGACCCGGGCAAAATTCTTGACCTGAGAATATATTTTCGTCACTGCATCCCATATCTCC
The DNA here is from genome assembly GCA_035048495.1 of Euptelea pleiosperma. Taxonomy (NCBI): domain Eukaryota; kingdom Viridiplantae; phylum Streptophyta; class Magnoliopsida; order Ranunculales; family Eupteleaceae; genus Euptelea; species Euptelea pleiosperma. Next base: position 32,025,790 of record CM068546.1, read on the forward strand.
TTGGCTTTCTTGAGAAACAAAAAACCTTTACTGATCTTTGGTTGCATGGAAATGAGAAGCCGTGACATTATAGTCAGATTTTCAGCTTCCCACTTCTCATATGTGCTGCTCGACTCCTCAGGTTCTTTAACCTTCCCATAGATATAACCCAATCTGCCCTTTCCACCTATTAACATCTGCACAGATTGGGACCATTCCAGGTAATTTGAGCCATTCAACTTCAGAGTTGTAATAGGCATGTTCCGCTTAAACATCGACCCATGTGCATATGCATCCACTGATGGAGTATTATTACTTCCTGTATCCACTACACTGTCGTTCGATGACATAATGATCACAAAGAACGGACATTGTGACTGATTTACACAAACCAGCAACACACCACAGGTCTTCACAGACCCTGTCATCACCGATCACGAAAAAACAGCACTGAACATCAACTGCAGATTGTTTAGAACATACCAAAGTTCTGCAGTAGCCTAAAAAACTATGTGGAAGCACTAGAATACCCCTGGAGGGGTGCGAATACCCTAGAACCCCAAACTAGCAAGTTTGGCTGCCATAGAATCCTCTTTAAAGCACTAGAATCCCCTTTGGAGGGGTGTGGCTGCCCCAGAACCCCAAATCAGCAGGTTCAATGAAGAATACCCCGATGAAAAGTAACTCGATGAATAGTAACCCCAATGAACGGTAACCCTGACCTAATGCTCTGATACTATGTTACAAACCTAGGGTTCATTACCTGAAGAGAGAAAAGAAGAAAAAATAGGAGAATTATGTGTATCTCTACACGATTCATCTCTTTTATTTTATTAACTATTGGAAATTACAAATAGACCCCTGAAGAATACAATAATAGCAGAGACCCTGAAAACCTAAATAATAACAAATAAGGGCATATTCTAATGATTAGAAATATTATTCTGTTAGGATATTTGTAATTTTCTTCCACTGGGATAATACATTCATTTTATTCTTATTTATTGTTCTCAGTATTGTATTATAATACTTTTATTTCATTCTTCTCTACTGTGTTCAGTGTATTTGTCTTGCGTGAATTTTTTTAGCAATTTTCTTCTTACAGATGTACAGCAGTGGTAACCCAACAAACATTGCAAACCCTATAAACGATGCGGGTGTTCAGATTGATATTCAGACAGCAGGTGGAAGGCTGACATTGTACCAGACTACTTTGTGCAAAAGGCTTCCATGGGAAAGCCTTGATGTAGATGTTAATCTGGATCCACAACGTTATCTGGAAGCATACAATGTGAAAGACATCCAATTGATCTGCTGCCAATCTGATGCAAGCACCATGTGGCTTGTTCCCCCTATAGTTCAGAACACATTTGTCCAGTCCCTCGACTCAGAAATGTATATTAGCTTTTCTTGGGTATTTACCAGGGCAAGGCCCAAAGGGAAGGAAGTTGTGAAGTACAAATTTGTCCAAGATCCTCCAAAACCATCAGAAGTCAAGGAAGTGCTCAATGGTACTACCAACAGTTTCAGGATGTGTAATGTTTATCCGAGATACTTCCGGCTTACAGGCTCTGGTGACGTACGGTTTTTTGAACAGGCGGTATGCCAGACTCAATATCTCACTTCTGTTCACATATGAAAAGCATTCCATCTCTCTTCTTTTTCTGGCTGTTACTGGAACTTATTTCAATTCTTATAGGTCAATTGCAATACAAACACTACTAATTACTCAGTGTGCAGGAAGATCAAGATCAGGTTAGTGGGGATCTTGTTCTGAATCGTGGGAGTCCAGAGTGGTGGTCCTTCCATGATATCAATGCATCTGATGTAGATGGATGTGGAGGGTTGACAGGACCCATGGCCATCATTGTATCCGAGGAAACACCACGTAAGTTTTTCTTTCAATAAGTGAAACACTACATAAGTTCTATATTACAGCTGAGCATGATATACTTGGTCTTCTTGGGTTGTTGCATACTGAAGTTGATGGAATTGTATTTAGATTTCCCTTTTCTCGTGAGTTCTCAGTTCTCACTCCATCCAATCCTTACTTCTTCAGAGGGTATTCTTGGTGAAACTCTTAGCAAGTTCAGTATCTGGGGTATCTACATTACCTTTGTGCTAGCAGTCGGTCGATTCATCAGACTTCAATGTTCCGACCTGAGAATGAGAATACCCTATGAAAATCTTCCTTCTTGTGACAGGTATGACAAGCTATATTTCCACCACCCCCCATATATGCAAAATATTACGGATTGTGAATCTAATTTTGGTGAATTTTACAATTTCTGGTAAATTAGCATCTCATCTATTCACATTCCCCACAAATAGCCTTATTATACCAGTCTACTTCCCATAGTCCATGTAAAAATTGATCAAGGATTGGTTGGATGTAGGTTGATAGCGATCTGTGAGGACATCTATGCTGCAAGAGCCGAGGGAGAGCTTGAAGTTGAAGAGGTCTTTACTGGACACTGGTGAAAATTTATAGGTCACCACACATGCTTCTCGAGTACACAAAACTTGACTAGATTCTGAAGGAGTGTAATAATCTGGTCACCAACGGCTTCAGAGGTCAATTGTAACAGGTGATTTACAGACATCCAGTACCGGAACAAGAATATGGTTCAAAGCCTAGTGGAATCCTGTGATTCATGTAAATTTTGGGGGGTTGATTCAGTGGTAGTTGTGATTTAGTTTGTCGGGGTCTTAAGTAATACAGATGATGTTCCATTCTTTTCCAGAGACCTCCAGGTTATTGATTGGTGAGGTGTACATGTAGAAGAGGGCCTGAATGCAAGGCTCTCCATGTATATTCACAGACGGGTCTTGCTACTCTAGGCTAGTTCTCCAGTTAAGCAGCTTGGCTTGTGCAAGTTCTGTTTCAGGGTGATGGATCCAGCCCCATCATATATTTTCTTACAATTAGGCTCTGTATGGTAATCAACAAAAAGTTCTATAGAAAAAGGATTTGTATATTAGAAAGTGTTGATTTAGAAAAAGTTTTATGACAACTATATGTCATAATCATTTCTAGAAAACTTATCAGGGCAACCATACAGAGCCTTAGATGAAAATTATATAATTTCATAGTGGCAAATAATGATAATCCATACTTGACCCCATCTGCCATCTAGTTCGAAGCATTGATCTGGACTACTCCGACTGATGGACCGTCTCTTGCATTGGCCATAACCCAAAACTGCATCATTGGAATGATCTTATGAAGCACTTGATCATCTGTTACATTCATTTGGATGGACAAAAAGAAGGGAATGTTATCGAGTGTCCGTAAGGAAGTACCAGATTGGATGATTAGAATCATCCGTTTAAACAAAATTTGGGATCTGATTTGTCAAGAAGTGAGCTGAGTATTTAAATATTTGAATAGCCTTTAAAAGCAAGGAGGAGTAGGGAAAATTTTTATCTAATTAATAGGGAAAATGTGCACATGGGATCCACCACTTGTAAATTGAGCCCCAGCATTTTCATTTCATAGGCAGCCAACCTAAAACAGTCCTTACTTTTGATCAATGGCACGGGATATTGGCACCCTCCTTTTTACTCAGTAAACCCACTTTAAAATTATCTCTCCTCTCGCTACAACCAACCGAAAACAACGCATACCCGCCCCACCGTCCTCTCTCTCTCTCTCTCTCTCTCAACGGGTGGGAACACGTTCACCATTCCTTTTTTTTGCAGTGGGAGTTGAGAGAAGGGACTTGTTTGTCTTTTAAAAATTTGTTATTTTTTTTTAAAGTGGGCATACTGAGTAAAAGGGCGGGTGCCAATATCCCGTCCCCTATTTTATCTAGTATCAACTGCCGCATTCATTCTTGGGGTCCAATTTTATCAGAAATCTAGTTGTTCTTAATAGTAACCTCAATAAATTGGTTAAGATGGTTTGCGCATATAAAACAAAGGCCAGTAACAACACCAGTGATGACTGTTAGTTTTGGTGCAGGTTGACGGCTCTAGAAGGAGAGCGGATGAACGAAAATGATTTGGATTGTAGTAGTAAAGAACGATCTGAAGAAGCCTTTACTGAAAACCTAGCCCCAGATAGAATAAAATGGCAAAATAGGATTCATGTTGAGAAAAGGTATTGTGAATGATGATAACATTCTTAATCAAGTGGATAAAAAAACCTAGATGGCCCAATGACTCGTTGATCCAAACCAAACCAGAATTCATTTGGGGACTTCTTGCATCATCGTTCCATGGTAATGAGTTGCATATTAGAGTGTCATCATCTCTGCTTGCTTCAAGCAAATATTTTCTTTTTTTACAAACAAAATAGTGAAAATACTCAAATGAGTGTTACGTGTCACCATAATCCTATGATGTGGCAGTATTGGTTCTGTAATATCCCAGTATTTAAGGGACAAAAAAAAAAAATTGGTACCATGGCCCAGGATAAGGATTCAGATTTACTCCCCCTTTTTTTGATAGGTGATTCAGATCACCATTTCTCAAAATAACTGCAATATCAAGAATCTTACAAGAGACAAATCCCCTTGCCTAAAGCATGGCAGCCATCCAACATTTCTTATTTTTTGAGTATAAAAATGAAAGCACGTAGAGAGAAAAAAATCATCGCTTAAGCGATTGTGATGGAGAACCCCTTATTTATGCCGGAAGATATCAAAGATTAACTAGTCGTCTCATATATCTCTCATTTACTCGACCTAACATAGCATATGATGTGAGTGTTGTCAGCTATTTCATGCACTCTCCCAGGACCTCTCATCTTGAGGCCATTTTCAAGATTCTCAGATACCTGAAGTCCTCACCAAGGAAATGAGTGTTATTTGCTTGCCATGGCCACTTAAAAGTGGAGGCCTACACTTATGCTGATTGGGCTGACTCTGTCACCGATAGGAGATCTACCTCCGACAATTGCACATTGGTTGGCGACAACATTGTCACCTGAAGGTGCAAGAAACAGTATGTTGTTGCAAAATCGAGCATTGAAGCCAAGTTTAGGTCTATGGCACATGGGTTATGTCAGTTGTTGTGGTTACAGATCCTAAAGGAGAGTTGGGATTTCTTATCAGGGAGCCAATGAGTTTGTATTTTGATATTAAAGCGACAATTAATATTGCTCATAATCCAATTCAACATGACAGGATTAAACACATTGAGGTGGATTGACATTTCATAAAGGAGAAGTTGCATTATAAATTTATCTGCACTCCCTTTGTGAAGACCAAAGAACAACTCGTTGATATCTTTAACAAAGGAATTGGCATGTCACACCTTCATAATGTCTTGGGCAAGCTAGGGATGTGTGACATCTGTGCTTTAGCTTGAGGGGGGGTGTAGAGAATATATGTAGCGTATATACATGCTGTGGTGTGAAGGGTATTTTGGTCTTTTATGAGTTTTTTTAACTTATATTTGTCTTTTTACTTGTAAGGGCATTTATGTCCAATCAGACCTTTATGTTGATAATATATAGTGAGTGTGCTCTCCTATGAGAGACAACTCTTCCTCGTCTCATCTCTTCTTTCTCTTCTTCGGTTTCTTCTTCCTCCTCTCTTCCTCTTCTCTCTACTTCTTACTTTCACCTTCCTCTTTCTTCTATTTCCAACTAATCTCTGATTTAGCAGAGGAACATTGCTCAAATGTACTCATGCTAGCAGAAAATAGTACCACAAGAAAAAATCCTTTCCAAGGAATAGAGCAACCCGAGTAGGTCACAAAAGTGCACCAAAGGCTGTGGATGGTGCCCCAAATAGTCCAAAACAACCCAAAACTGCTCAGAAGTCACTTGTAGAAAATTTTGGAGACTCGGAAAGGCTCCTAGAGACTTGCGGCTAGGCCTAGGAGCAATTCTCTAGGCTCCTTGAAGGATGCGGCTAGCACTGAGAATAGTTATGGACCCCGCTGAGGGGTGCGACTAGGTTTGGAGGGTGTTCTCTAGACTTCTGAAAGGGGCAGCACCTCCTGGGAGGTCTTCTTTGGCCTTATGAGGGGTGCAGCTAGTCTTGGAGGGAGTTCTCTAGACTTATAAAAGGGGCGGCACCTCCTCTAGCCTTTTAAGGGGTGCAGCTAGCCCTGGGGAGCTTTCTCCAGGGATGTTGAGTGCGATAGTGCCTGAGAGGATTTCTAGATCTCCCTGAAGGGTGCAATTGAGGTTTATGGCCCTTCTGGATCCTTACAACTATGGCGGCTAAGGTCTCTGAGTCCTCAGAAGACTTGTAGATGTGGCGGCTAAGGGCCCTCTAGAGACATGCGGTAATGCCTGAGATCACTTCTCCAGGCTTCTAGTGGCTAACCATGGGAGATAATCCTCCCTTTAGTCAACCCCCTTCTATTATTCCCCAATTTCTAGGGTTTCGATTTCCTCTAGGATTGAGTCATTACACAACCATGCCCTGATACCATGTAATTAGAGAGAGAGAGAGAGAGAGAGAGAGAGAGAGAGAGAGAGAGAGAGAGAGAGAGAGATCCACGATTTCACCAATATTTATAATATTGAAATTATCATCGTAATTACAAATAGACCCATGTAGAATATAGAGTATTACAAGTAAGCACCTAACAACAATAAGTATGCCTCGATTCTCTCTAATCCTCACCAACTCCACCAAACCATAAACTTCAAGATTTCCTATGATGTGAAACTAAAGTCATGTTTGATTGCCCAGTGGGAAAACAACATTTTCCTTGGGAAAACACAACTGTCCATTGTTTTTTTTTTTTTTTTTTGTAATCAACTGTCCATTGTTAGATAGCTATTTTAAATCTGTATAATTTTCCTTACCAAGCCATTTAAATCTGGATAATATTTCCTACTAAACCTGGAATTCATTTCCTATTCAGATGGTGAGAATTCATTTCCACCTGAAAATACACTTCTATTTTCTCACATGATTGAAATATGTGTTCTCAGTTGCAATCAATCGGCCATTTAAGGCATTTCCCAAATGCATTTTCTCGGGAAAAATTTCTGTACAATCAAACACGCCCTAAGTTAATGATAGTAAACATATTTTCTCTGCTACATCTGCATTTCTTTTGCAGTGCCACACGTGTACAATTTTGAGATGATTTTCTTGATAAAGTAAAACTGCAAACACTAAGATACACACACAACTTTGAACATTGACTTTAGAGGTACCAATTAATCTCAATGTGATCACACAATCTTCTGCTAATGGATCCCTCTCTAGTTGAGATGTGTTTGGAAAGTAATAGTGTAAAGAAACAGATTGAGGTAAAAGAATTGTTTATAACCAAGAGAAAATGGCCTCACGTGAAGATCACATGAACATAAAACAGAATCAGATAAAAGAAAAAGAAAAAAGGATGATGTAGTTGCTACAAGAGAAAGAAGACATACAATCATGACATTATATGGGTAAGTACATGATCAGTACATACCTCCCAGTACATTTGTTAGACATGCCAGTTGCACATAAACTGCCCCTCTGATGGATCTGACCAAAAGCATAATAATACAGGCTGCCAGCTAAGAAGCTTGATGGCAGAATGAATCAGACACAAAATTGTGGCACAAAGCAATAAACTATGACAAAAGCCCAGCCAAACCATTCTTCCCGAAATTCTCAATCATCATCCATCTTTGATGTCTTGATTTTTTTACTACTAGTACCCTCCACATTTCCAACATTTCCAGGAATTGTGTCCTCCATTATCTTTGGGGTTGCAAAATTGAAGTCTGAAACTTTCACCCCATCAGCTATAAATTTCGGATTTTCTTTTAGAAACTTCTGTACCTCAGCAGGGGCTCTCACTTTCTTCCCCAACGGTGTAACATAGTAGGAATCCATTCTAGAGAAATCCTTTCTAAGTGCCAATCCTCTCTTGAAACCAATTGGGCTCTTTGGGATATTTGGCTTATCGATAACCCATGTCCTAGTGGCATTGTACTCTATATCGGCGGGGTCCTCACAAGAGACATTAGATTTCTTGTTGCAGAACCATGGATCCTCTATGAATTTATGTCTGACGGACTCATACTCTTCTTGTGTCGGAATTAACCTCCATTTGAAGCATTTGCCGCACTGTACTGCATATGCACCAATCGAGTCATGTGATGCCTGGGACTTCTGTCATTGAGAATGTGAAATTGGACTCTTTAGTAAATTTTAGAATTTTTATTGCTAAGTTAAACAAAGTTTTTGGTCTTTAAGGTGGTTTTTTTTTTTTTTTGATAAGTGTAAGGTGGTTTTTTCTACCCTTTCTTTTTGTCATCTATGAAGAACTTTGGCTCAGAGATAATCGAAAAAAGAAAGAGGGAATGTGGGAGTAATCTTTTGTATGGTAGAACCATAAAGCATCCACAAACTCCTATAATAAAATGAAATAAAATACATATCCAGTTCATAAATTTGGCACGATTACGTTGCACAGAATGGGAGAAATAAAAGAGAGATTTTGTTTCAAGTGAAGATAGATTAACCTCACAAGAATTTGTAGAGGTTCTGAGTTTTGTGACTACCAAATAACAATTCAAATTCTAGTAAATAAATGGACAGGAAATGTAAATACAGCAACAGGTGCTATTGGACAATACAAGTTCCTTGTTAAAGACCCAACTCAAACCTAAAAAAGAAAAAAGAAATGTCATGAAAATATGACCCTAACCAACCAGTTCTTTTTTCTTTCTTAAGTTATCTGAGTCTAATGTTCAAATTAAATTTGGTTATAAACAAGGTTCAAAGTATCATATCTCATCTGAGAAATCTCATTCCAGGCTTCAGCAAGAACCAAGACAATATATAGGGGTATTTATTGTCTTGTACCAAAACCCTAATTTAAGATAACGATGGGTTAATCTTACTAATACGTATTTTTTTTTTTTACCTCCATTGTCTGGTTCCGTCTTGGTCGAGACATGCATTCTGTCAACTTATGGAGACAACAATACGGAAGGATACTTTGAACCTTGATTATAATCCTGAAAGGCTCTAAGAGGAAATTAATCTAAATAGAAATTAACCATATGAAATTGAAACACTCTCTTCTTTCCGAGCTTCACTCTCATAAGACCCCTAGTTTATATGTTGATTTCCAAAATACTGACATCAGTAACAAAGCACTTGAAAGCTTTGAAGATAATTCTTATGGAATGCAAGAGAAGCGAAGTAAAAGTATCATTGGCAGATTCAAAGTAGTATTTCAGTCTAATAAGTTCAGATGTTGAGGTATTAGAAGGCTTAAGAATAAGGCCTTACTAAAGACAGGTAAACAATGCGTGGGTTTTGAGATGAATCCTAAGCATAGTTTAAAATTTTGGAATGTTTCGTAATGTTTCGTTTTAGAATTAAAATTTCTCACCGGAGTGATAGACGGCCGGCCACAAGACTCCGGTGGATTGGTCGCCAGTAATATGCGACCAACCCACCGGAGTTTCATGACCTGCCGTCGACCATAACAGTTTGATTGGGGTTAGGGTTTTGAATCAAACCCATTTGTTCCAAAGTGGAAGGGGGCATTCTTGTCCATTTAATGAAATGTGTTAGTCAATTTGGGTCAATAGCAGTCCACGTACGGTGGACCAAATTATAGGGGGGTACTTCAACTTTTTCAATGTGTGTGTGTGTGGGTGTTGGTGGTATGTCAAATTTCTTGGGATGTTTTTGTGGCGTAAGCGTAATGCAAGCCATCCCATACTACCTCAAGCACATCAAAACAAGGAGAGGACCATGGAGACAAGCAAAACTCACTGAACCATACTGTTACAGAAATCGAGGCTCAACCATACAAATGACGGCGACCACAAAGAAGAGAAAAACAATCGCACAAACAAGAACATAGATTTTTGTGGTTCACCATTAAGGGATACATCCATGAGTGACGATGATCAAGAGCTTCCATATGCGAATGGAAAAAGTACAAAATAAGCCTAAAATAGTGGCTTATATATGAGTCCAAAGCAATAAGAAAACTAGCCCAAAAATAGTAAACTGTGCGATTTCCCAAATGGAATCATACCCAAAAATTTCTAGAGGCGTTGCTCTCGAAACCCCTAATGTCATGGGGGAAGGCCTCCCTCTGACCCCTGCCAATAGCTAAAGTCTCAGCCATAGTCACAAAGTCGGGATTCGGCAACAAATCGGCAAGGGGTCAAGTCAGGAAAATTCAGATAAATTCTATAAAAAATGGCAAAACATAAAAAATATATCATGGCACTTTTCAAGTTAGAAATGTTGTTTTTAACGAAACGCATTTAAATGATGAAAAGCACATCTATAATTCCATAATAATGTCATAACTCATAACTCATATGCATGATATATTATTCATAATTCCAAAATCGGCAAAATCAAAATAAAAAGGGGACAAAACGGGTTTCAGTAGATTAATCGGCAAAATCTCTAATTAATCAAAAATGCCGATTAATCAGTGATTGATTCGTGGATTCCAAAAATCGGAGATTTTTGTGACTAGGGTCCCAGCGAACAGAGGTCGCCACTCTAGTTGTGTCAACCTTATGCGGGCCCACCTATGATAATGATAGATTTCAAAACACACAAGTCACACACAACAATCTCCACCTTGGCTTGAATTCTACCAAACCTTGTTAAAGAAAAGACTTACTGAACCGCCATCTCCAATGCACATCGCAAGGTGCCGAATCAACTATGTAGAACGTTAATCAAGTCTTAGCAATGATCAAACTTGACTATTGGAACCGGCTTCGTCAACAAATCTCTTGGATTTTCATGTTGATGTTCTTCTAAAGAAATCTCACCACTCGAAATAACCACGTGTATGTAATGATATCGAACTTCAATGTACTTGGTTCTTCCGTGATGAACTTGATTCTTCGCACTTTGACTGTCATAGTGCACCTGCGAAACACCCAAGTCACCAACCAATCCTTGAAACCAAATGGCTTCCTTCACGGCCTCAGTCACTCCTATGTATTCTGCCTTTTTCGTAGACAATGCATTTGTCGGCTGCAACATTGACCTCCAACTTACGAACCCACATGCTAGTGTAAATACATAGCCCATCATGGACCATCTATCGACCAAGTCACTTACATAATCGATATCCACATATCCAATAACATTGTCATGTAAATCACCCTGAAAAAATAAGTCCTACAACCAAAGTACCTCATATGTACTTACGTATCCACTTTATTGTCTGCCAATGTCCTTTGCATGGATTTGCCATCTACTTGTTAACTACATTGACTGCATATGTAATATCTGGATAAGTGCAAAGCATAGCATACATCATGCTTCCAACTGCACTCGCATATGAAACCCGAGACATATAATCTTTGTCCGTTCTCTATATAAGAGATAACTTAGCTAAAAGCTTAAAATGGGCAACCACTGGAGTACTCACTACTTTAGCGTTCTCCATCCCAAATTGTGGGAGAACCTTTTTAATATACCTCCTCTATGATAAACATAACTTGCCCGTATTCCTTTCCTTGTAAATTCCATACCCAAAAAATTGTCTTTGCAGCACCCAAATCCGTCATTTCAAACTGTTGAGCCTTCAACTTGAACATAAGCAGGGCAACCAAATATTTTTAATGCAGACTAATCAATAGGTGTGCTAGACCATACCTCTTTAGGAGTCTTGCATTCAATTGCCAAGGAAGGTGATCTGTTGATTAAGAAACATGTCGGGTTGACTGCTTTCGCCCAAAATTCTCTTAGGAAGCCTGCATTGGACAACATGCTATGGGATTTCTCAAGTATCGTCCTATTAATTCTTTCTACAACGTCGTTCTGGTGTGCGATACCTATTGTAATAAAGTGCCTAACAATACCTTCATCCTTGCAATACTTTAAAAATGGTTTATACTTATCTGCCTCTCGACCATGGTTTTTCATTGTTTGAACATTTTAAACACTCCATCTTTACTCTTCAACATATAAACCCAAATCTTCCAAGAGAAATCATCAATAAACGAAACAAAATATCTGGATCCCCCTTTCGAAGTATCATTTTCTCCCCAGACATCCGAGTGAATGTAATTCAGAGTACCTTTCTTGCGATGAACTATCATTCTACGTTGTTTCCCAAACGTAAAATGCTCACAAAAGTCCAACTTCATTGTCTTCACCCCACAAAACTGCCCAACCTCGCTCACTCATGTGACCTGTACGCATATGCCACAATCATGTTGAGTCTGAACCTGGATTAGCTTATATGGACACAGTTGCCCCACCTATGACTATGCTTCTAGAGAGGATATACAAATTTCCCACCTTGCTACCCTTCACCACCTACATAATTCCACCTTTGCTATATATTTTCGCCTATTGGAGCCTAAGGGTGTTTTTGGTAGTGTCTTCAACCAAAGACACGTGTCTTGAAAGTGTGTTGGTCCTTCCAGGTCGACATTTGGTTTTGCATAGCTAAGCATGCCTCGAAGATGCTTGTCTTGGTTCAGTGTTGGTTCACAAATGGAGACACACGTCTTGGAATTGTGTGGGTTAAACGTGCATTATATGAGTCCCAAAGCAATAAGGAAAACCACCCAAAACAGGAAACAATGCAATTTCACAAAAGGAATCATACCCAAAAAATTCGGACCGGGGGCATTGACCCTAAACCCCCTAATTTTAAGGGAGAGGGCCCCCCTTTGACACCCGCCTAGAGCTAAGATTTCCGAACAGAGTTGCCCCTCCTCTCTAGGTCTAGGTCCTAACTATAATAATGATAATATTCGAGACAGCCAAGTCACATGCAACATTTGGATGCCGCTTTTAACACCGTAATCACCAAATGCAAAGATAAACAGTTAGGTATATGGATTTATTTAAACAACCCAGCTCAAAAAACAAGAATGGTGACCAATTTAAACATTCTCTGAATCTATGGAGAAAACACAACTCGAATTCCTACTAATATCAACAACAGAAAGGGAGGAAAGAAAAACGAATTTTGAATTGGGGAAATTAAACTTGGGGAGAAATAGAATAAAAAAAAAGTAAGAAAGAAAGAAAACCCAACTCGAATTAAGGTGAAAAGTAAAAAAAAAAAACCATCTAAAATTTCTAAATTTTCTGGTGAAACTAAGCTCCAATTCATGTCTATAACAAGGAATTAGAGAACCCTGTGTTTCATTATTGTAGTTTTTAGGATTTTTTGGTGAAAAAATAAATAAATAAAGACGTTTTTGAGAATCACAGAAAAACCCCATATCGATAATAAATGAGATAAAATAAAACGGGCTCTAATTTTACTGCTTCCGTTTGGTTTTAATTTGAGGAAGAGAGGAAGATAACCATACCTCCTGGTTTTTGGGGGTCTCTTGACCCTCCAGCTTCATTTTCTCTCGGCTTCTGCTTCAAAAGCGCGAGCTAAAAACTCGTGTTCTGTGTGCCTCAATATGGGTTGGGCGCCCTTATAAAATGGGTGCGCTTGGAAAACTTTGGGGTGCCAATAAAATTTACCATCCCATAAATATCCCACCACCTACAAAGTACGGACGACGACACTGCCGTCTGTGTTGCTTCCACTAGATTCGCTATTTGTACGGGGAGCAAACCTTCGCTCACACCATGCTGTGAGCGAAGCCGATCACAGCCTACCATAAGATCCACGCGGCACACTCTTTGAGAGCGCTGACCGTATGGATGTTTCGCCAGTGCCTCGGTGGACCTGCAAACCAAAAATCATCCTGATTACTGATTTACAACCTTTGGATCTTTGCACCCAAATAACGCTCAATAATGCATAAATTCGTTTAAATCAACGCTTAGATATCACTGATCAGGTCTATTTTTTGTTTGTAGGTCCACCTAGTGATTGGCCAAACATCCATACGGTCAGCATCCATTATGAGTGTGCCATGTGGCTCTTATTGTAGGCTGGAATCGGCTTCGCACACGGCATATTGTGAGAGAAGGTTTACTCACTGGAGTAGAACTTTAATGAGGGACGTTGATGACAGACCACAGTATGAACCACGTGGCTCTTAGAGACCTCCGACTACATACCAAAAATTTCAACCCAAATAATCACATTCCACAGCGTTTGTCAAGATCGGGTGTGAGTGGCTTAGATCCACCATCCATTTGGGGTGATAAGATCTCGGCCATCCTTTGTCAAGCCGATAAGAGGGGAAGATAAGTGAATTCTCTATTTTGTTATATAGATGTATAGTGGGTAGCCCGTGCCCTTGGCACTCCCCTACAAAGCATTTCCCAAAATCGGGTGTGAGTGGTTGAGATCCATAGTACATTTGGGGGATAAGATCTCGGCCATCCTTTGTGAAGCTGATAAGAGGGGTATAAGTGGGGAGACAATTTGTCTGTCTAAATTTTATTTTATGCAAGGAATGATCTGTGCCCTTGGATATATGAAGCCTATAAGAGGGATAAACAACTTCTCTGTTTTGTTATATAGACTAGTGGGTGCCCCGTGCCATTGGCACTCCTCGACAAAGTGTTTGTCAAAATTGGGTGTGAGTGGCTGAGATCCACTGTCCATTTGGTGTGATAAGATCTCGGCCATCATTTATAAAGTTGGATAAGAGGGGGAGACAACCGTCCTGTTTTGTTATATAGATAGTAGGCGTGACTCGTGCCCACATCACTCATTGACAAAATGTTTGTCAAAATTGGGTGTGAGTGGCTGAGATCCACCATCAATTTGGTGTGACAAGATCTCGGCCATCCTTTATGAAGCCGGATGAGAGGGGGAGACAACCGTCCTGCTTTGTTATATAGATATATTATATGTTTAGGACTAGTGGGTTCCCCGTGCCAACGACACTCCTCGACAAAGAATTTGCCAAAATCAGGTGAGTGGCGAAAATCCATCGTCCATCTGGGGGAGGATTAGATCTCGGCCCTTCTTTGTTGATGCTTACAAGAGGAGGTATAAGTAGGGAGACAACCAATGTGTTTTGTTATATAGAATAGTAAATGGCCCATGCCCATGGCACTCTCCAATAAAAGCATTTGCAAAAATTGGGTGCCTTCGACACTCAAATGGACTGGGGCATTACCGTTTTTTCCACTATAATGGCTGTTATAACGGATTGTAACGCACAGAGGGAAAAATGGGAAAATAACAGAAATAACAAAAAATAACAGTGTTGAAATTTAAATTTTGAATAAAATGGGAAAATAACAGAAATAACAAAAAATAACAGTGTTGAAATTTAAATTTTGAATAAATTGAGGTCAAATGAGGCGGATTGAGTACGTGGTTGAAATCTAACCGTCCACATTAGATCGATGGATTTGATCTCAACCACTATTTATCTAACCGTCCACATTAGATGGATGGATAAGATAAGAGAATTTATCTTGATATATGTGTGGGTAGCCCGTGCCTACGGCACTTTTTGACAAAGTGTTTTTCAGAATCGGGTGGGTGTTAATCTTAGCCATCGATATGAAGCATAGTGGATCTCAGCCACTCATTATTTAAGCCATATAAGATAAGAGGGGTATAAGAAAACCATTAAATTTCCGTTAAATTTTAATTTTCAAATTCAAATTTTTAAAATTTGAATTTTAGCACCACTTTTTTCCGTTAAAATCCATTTTTTCCATTTTTACCCTTGGCCGTTTCAATCCGTTTTAACGATAACACCCCTCTCGATGCATAAAAGGTGGGGCTCTTGAGCCTGACCCTTGGGCTATATGTAAATTCAACCCATTTCATTTCTTATATATAGGTAAATAGTAGGTGACCCGTGCCCACGGTACTCAACGACAAAGCGTTTGTTAAAATTGGGTGTGAGTGGCTGAGATCCACTGTCCATTTGGTGTGATAAGATCTCGGCCATCCTTTATGAAGCCGGATAAGAGGGGGAGACAACCGTCCTGTTTTGTTATATAGATGTGATACAAATATCATGTTTATGCCCTAATTCAAATCATTTAATTGGTATCTCCATTTAAATAATTTTAGATGAATTTATTAACCATTCAAAACTAACTCATTATATGAATATGGAATTATGGATATCTGATGGTCTGGATCAACCAGCGTGCAACCTAAATGTACGAAATAGGTTTAGTATGATCCAGATTCCAGAGTATTTGGCTGGTTAAAATATTTAACCATTATTACTTATTTTATCAATTTGTTTAATATTATTAATAAAAAAATTGATTTTATAAATACCAATACTAGCCCGCGCCCCTGACGTAACCGACTAACCTGGGTTGCAGTCGTGTTGGTAGTTGCAAGAGCTTTAGCTTTTTTGCTGATGTGGTACAACTTGAGCAAGGCCGTTTGTTTCGTCTGTGCAGCCTTGGCGCATAGAAGCCGCGCCCTCTAACTATATGAATAGGTCTTTTAAGATTAGAAATTATCTTGGTTATTTGTCATATTTGTCACTTCCTATCATCAATCTCTGCAACTGTTTGAATGGAACAGATTTTGAGTCAGTGGCCTTTGCCATTTTCACAAAGTGCTTATCTTCAATGTCTCCCTTCGGTCCCCTCATTCATATTAGGGCTGCAACTCGGTCGGGTTGGAGGTCAACCCTAGCCCAACCCAACCTTAAAATATTTATAATTACATTAAAAAGACAAAATTTGCGTGAAAATGTTCTTAAAATCATAAGAAAAATCAAACTCGGGATTGACTTGTGTAAATAAAGAGCCCAATATAATTATTGACCTTGAGTTTTAAGGCTTCGTTTGGCAGGTAACCAAAGAATTAGCATTTTCTTTAGACGGAAGCTTGTAGCTTGGAATGGTGGGGCACGGGTATAAGTAGGGGCGTACATTTGGGCTACATGGCCCGACCCAACTTTTCGGGGTTTTTTCAGGTTTTGGACCAGCCCGAGCTCAATTTGAATTTAATTAGGTCAGGTTCGGACACGGCAGAAACTGAAGGGTCCTTACCTGAGTACGGACCGAAGCCCGAAATTAGGTCAGGTTTCGGGGCTCGTTCTGGGTTTCTGGCCAGGTTTTGTGCCTGGGTTCGTCTAGGTTCAGATTCAGTTAGGTCTTGGGCATGGAATGTGGGCTCGGACCAAAATTTTTTGGACCGGGCTTAGGTAACCCAATACTCAAGTTTTGGCAGAAATTTGGGTCAGGTTTAAGACCATGTGATTTATACATAAGATGAACTAAAAATAGCATGAATTACTAGGGCTGTTTATTGATGCCGACTTCTATATCAAAATTTGGATGAAGAAGTCCCTCAAATTGCAACGTAGTTGACCCGTTTGGGCCCACTTTCCCCTTGGACGTCTGGTCCACACTATGATAGACCTACACACAAAAAATCAGCATGATTACTGATTTCTAGCCTTAGGATTTGAGCACTTTTTCATCGTGGGCTTTATGAACAGGCCAACGAGTTGGTTCAAAGCCCATGATGAAAAAGTGCTCAAATCCAATGGCTAGAAATCACCAATCACGCTGATTTTTGGTGTGTAGGTCTATGATAATGTGGACCAGACATTCAAGGGGCAATCGGCCCGAACAGGTCTACTACGTTGCAAATTGAGGGACTTCTGCATCAAAATTTTGATACAGAATATACCGAACATAATGGTAATTTATTGCATATCAAATAAAATATAATGATATTTATTATTTCATAAATACCATTTATATTTATCCATAAAATAAACTAAATATAGCCCAAGAAATCTTATTGGGTTATTTATTATGACCATGTGATTTTATGGACTAAAAATACCATGCATTACTATATATATATATATATGCTTCAATGGAAACCACAGTTCTCTAATGCTTATCCATTTTAACCCTTCTATTTGGGGGTACCACTATATCCACCGCTGCCATCTGGGACCAGTAATGATCGCATGGATGTTTATCCCACCCCTCGGTGGATATACACACCAAAAATCACCATGATTGGTAATCTCTAACCCTTAGATTTTAGTTCTTTTTAAAGCATGATTATAGCCGTTGGATTCAACCATTCTTATGATTACTAAAACCAACAGCTAAAAATCATCAAACAAGCTGATTTTTGTATGAATGTCTACTAAGGGGTGGGCTAAACATCCATGCGGTCAGTGGGCCTAGATGACATGCGGGCAGTGGGCCTAGATGGCGGTTTTAAGAAATGGGGAAAACGGAGTAGGGTTGCGCTGAATGCGCAACGGAGTTAGGCCGTCATAATAGTGTGTCGTTTCTTCCGCCAGATGAAAACAAGGAACAAAGTCCGTTGTTTATTGCTCAGTGTCATATTTTAGGCTTTTTGGTGTACTGGTATATAGAAACATATGTAACTATATTATCAAATATATACATGTAATACATATCATATTTTTATACTAATTTTTTTTTCTATTTTGGGAGGTTGTTGAGAGGATAATAATATAATTATTGTGTATATTAAGGAATAATGTGACTAATGACATACAACTAGAGTCTATGACACATGGTGGATATGCATGGTTTTTAACCATGGTTAGTCCATGGATATATGATTAGGTTAACCATTGTTAATTACTTTGGTTGATAAGCACATAAATTTGAGAAAATATTCACTATAGATACTAAAAAAAAAAGCAAGTGAGAAAGAAGGGAGAGGGAGGTTCATGCAATGCTCAAGCAGGAATAAAACCTTTGATTTTTCTAGTTTCTCGTCATAAAAAATCTGATTTAATTTTTCTCCTTTCAGGGACTTTTTTCCCAATAAATCTTGCATAGTTTCTTTCATTTTCCATGTTTTTTTTTTCTTTTCTGGGCTTATTTTCAATGAGTTTTTTGTGATTTTCTATCTTGGTATTGTAATTTTGGATTCCTTCTGGGGTTTATAGTGTTGCATGGATGATATTTGCTTGTTTGGACAATTGTGTATACTGTTTATGCATCCATTATTGATTTTCATTTTTTTTTTTATATGTATTTGAGTGTTTTTATGCAGGAAACTGATTGTTTTGCCTTAATTCCCCTACCAAGAGGTACTATTTCTACACATTTTGGTTCTTGTTTGCATGTGATGACCAGTTATTTAATGGTGGTTTTGATTTCTTTGATCATCAATAGCAATTATTTTTTATTTATTTATTTATTTATTATGATTATAAAGTGACGATATTTTTTTTCATTTCTTTGGTTATGTTTATTGTGATCGGGATGTGATACTGCGTTGAGGAATTATAGATAGAGATTCGATAACGATGTCAACAGAGGGAGCTACTGCTAATTGTAGCAGTAGTGGTAGTCAAGCGTCTCGATCTCTATCTGTCCAAGAAAAATGCAGTGGATATAAGAGAAAATTCTGGGTTGATCCAAACAAGCTCCCTTCCTCACTCCAGACTGAATGCCAGGGTTACGAATTCTCCGTTGAGAAATCCCAAAACATCTCGAGTCACGGAACACATGGTGTTTCTGATTTGTGTAGTCTTAACCAAGATCATCCCCATGTTTTCAAACCAGACCTTAGATTGGCAGGTGCCTCGGGGTCTTCTAAGGTAGAGTTTGATGAAGAGTCGTTCCAAGTTGCCAATTGGAGTGATCTTACCGAAAGCCAGCTCGAAGAACTTCTTTTAAGCAATTTGGATACAATATTCAAGAGTGCGATTAAGAGGATTGCTGCAAATGGGTATAGTGAGGAGGTCGCCGCAAAGGCTATTTTGAGGATTGGCCTTTGTGATGGCTGTAGAGACTCTGTAACAAAAATTGTGGATAATACCTTAGTCTTTCTGCAAAATGGGCAAGTGATTGATGCATCAGAAGATCACTTTTTTGAGAATTTAGAGAAATTGGAGAAGTATATATTGGCAGAGATGGTTTGTGTGCTTAGGGAGGTTAAGCCATTCTTCAGCATTGGTGATGCAATGTGGTGTTTGCTGATATGTGACATGAATGTTTCCTATGCATGTGCCATGGATGAGGCCCCGGGAAGTAGTTCCTATGATTCTAGTGCTTCCCATCCCCAATTGAAATTGAAGGTTAACAATTCTGAAGCTGATCTTCCAAATATCAATAAACCAAATTCTTTATTCCCTTGTCCTCATAGTTCTCAATCTAAAATGCCCACTGTGACGACGAGGATCTGAAATTTACCTATGCATACTGTGATGAAGATCCAAGCAGGGGCTTTGCGAAATGGGAAACTCGATGGCTTCAGTGGTTTGATCTTGGATAAAAATCTTAAGTCTGTCTCTGATTCTACTGGAGTAAATCAGAAAATTTCTTCCTTGCAGATAAGAAAGGAAGTGGGTGTCAGTGTCTCTCAAGCTGATGGAAATCATAATCTTCCGAATACTAACCCAAAAACTGTCAACACCCCACCTGCATTACCT
The DNA here is from genome assembly GCA_035048495.1 of Euptelea pleiosperma. Lineage (NCBI taxonomy): Eukaryota > Viridiplantae > Streptophyta > Magnoliopsida > Ranunculales > Eupteleaceae > Euptelea > Euptelea pleiosperma. The sequence continues at coordinate 32,045,978 of CM068546.1, forward strand.
ACAACCAATACCGAATTCTCTCTCCCATTACCTTCAGAAAGCCATGCCGCTTCAAATTGTATATTTGCTGGGATTCCATATGATCAGACATCGAGGAAGTGGATTCCAAATGACATGAAGGATGAGATGATTTTGAAGTTAGTACCGCGCATAAGGGAACTGCAGAATCAACTCCAAGAGTGGACAGAGTGGACAAATCAGAAGGTGATGCAAGCAACTCGTAGGCTGAGCAAGGACAAGACTGAGCTTAAGACCTTGAGGCAAGAGAAAGAGGAGGAGGCATATCTCAAGAAAGAAAAGCAAACATTAAGAGAACACCATGAAGAAGCTATCTGAAATAGAGACTGCATTGTGTAAGGCTAGTTGCCAAGTCGAGTGGGCGATTTCTGTTGCTCGCAAGCTCGAAGTGGAAAATTTTGGTTTGAGGAAGGAGATGGAAGCTGCTAAGTTACGAGCTACAGAGTCGGCTGCAAGCTGCGAGGAGGCATTGAAAAGGGAAAAGAAGATGGTGAAGAAGTTGGAGTCGTGGGAGAGGCAGAAGAGCTTGTGTCGTGAGGACCTCATGGCCGAGAAGCACAAGTTGGCTCAGCTACAACAAGAACTACAACAAGCTACAAATTCCCATGATCAACTCGAGGTACGTAACTCTGAAAAATAAATATGAGGTTGGGTATCAAAAAAAAAAGTGGGACCAATCATCAGATGGTGGGCCTACCCAAGTTGTTTCCTAGGTTCATCAACCTGATTAGATGATTGCAACAATGAAATTTACCAAGGTTTAAAGGAGGCCGTTTTAACGGAATAACGGACTGGGGCACTACCGTTACAATCCATTCTGTCAAAACCGTTAGAACGGATTGTAACGGCCAGGGGTAAAGTGGAAAAAAAGGGGAAAAGGGAGTTTAACGGAAAAATGGCACTGAAATTCAAATTTTCAAAATGAAAAAAAATGGAATTTAACGGACTCAACGGATGTTTTTTTCCACAAAATTTTCCAAAATTTAACGGCTGTTAAAACTAATTGAATGTGTCAATGGTCCATATAAGAAGTGAGTAAACCTTCTACAGCTGCCATAATCACGTCCTAAAAAGTACAAAAATCTAATGGTTAGAGATTACCACTCAAGCTGATTTTTAGCAAGGTTTAAAAGGGGCAGGTATAACGGATTGGGGCCATTACCGATTTTCCGTTATAACGAATTGTAACACTCAGCGGCAAAAATGGAATATAATGAGAAAATAACGGAAATAAAGGCCATTTTTTTCACAAAAGTTTCCAGAACATATCAGTTGTTATAACGGAAAAATAACCGACTGTTATAACGAAAATAACGGTCATTATTTTTTAAGTGTTTTAACGGTACATAGCGTAACGGGGGAGGTCCGAATCCGTTATAACGGCCGTTTTTGTAGTAAAGAAGAAGCTCTCTCTGAAGTTAGATTTTTTTTTCTTCTTCACTCTAGATTTCATTAAAAAATTGGTCATTTTAGTGGTATTGCTTACTGATTTCTTATTGAAATGGGGGGAAATTTTACAGGGTAGACGAAAACAAGAAGAGAAGACAAAGGACGAGCTAGTTATGCAAGCTAACTCCATAAGAACAGAAAGAGAACAAATTGAGGTTTCAGCGAAATCAGAAGAGGAGATGATCAGACTAAAATCGGAGAATGATATGAAGAGATACAAAGATGATATTCAGAATCTTGAGACCGAGATTGCCAAGTTGAGATTAAAGACTGACTCCTCGAAAATAGCGGCACTACGACAGTGGGGCGTTGATGGAAGCTATGCTAGCTGCTTGACAGATTGCCAAGACTCTGGGAAACGCGAGCGAGAGTGCGTGATGTGCTTGACCGAGGAGATGTCTGTGGTTTTCCTCCCGTGCGGCCATCAGGTTGTTTGCAAAAAATGCAACGAGCTCCATGAAAAGCAGGGGATGAAGGACTGCCCTTCTTGTAGAACCCCAATCCAGAGGCGGGTTTGTGTACGTTATCCTCGCCCTTAACTTGCATAGTTGCATTTACTCTTTCCGAACTCATTTTATCGGCCGAGTGGGCCAGGTCTGGTCATTATTTTAGACCCGATAGATAAATGGGCCGGTCTTGGGCATCTTTTTATATTTTGAAAAGTATAAACCCATCTCAAATTTCTAAATTTTCTGGTGAAACTACGGGTCCATTTTATTGTAGTTTATAGAATAAATAAAATCAAACGGGCTCTAACTTAATTTACTGCTTCTGTTTGGTTTTTAGGATAAGAGGAAGATAACCATACCTCCTCGTTGGGGGGAGAAAAATCACAAAAAAAAGGAGGGGAAGGGTTTTTTTATTTGGGTTTTGGGCCTAAGTTCATCTGGGTTCGGTCTAGTCTCAGTGTCTCAGGGGGTGAAACTCAGGCCCGGACTGAAAATTTTAGAGTCGGGCTCGGGTAGCCTGATACTTGGGTTTCGACCAAATTTTTGGCCAGGTTTCGAGTATCAGGCTGGATGTACCGTTATGTACCGTTTTGGCGCCCTTTTTTCCGTTGTTGCCTGTGCGTTACAATCCGTTATAACAGCCCCTTTCAAACCTTGGCTTGAATGATGTTGCGTGTCTAGGGGTGTAAATGTTCGGCCCATGACTAGCTTTGGGCCTGAATTTGAATTGTATCAGATGGGGCCTCGTGGTTCGGCCTATTCAAATTCAACAAAAGCAAGCCTAGGCCATGCCCATTTACACCTCTCTCTCTCTCTCTCTCTCTCTCTCTCTCTCTCTCTCTCCTCCTATTCAAGGTGCACCTTACGTTCCTGGACCTCGATCCAAAGATTTGAAAGCCGATCCTTTTTTCGACCTTGGCTTCTTAAAGGTTGAACCTCGCTCCATCCACGTTGTTGACCACTCTCTTTCTCTTGATAGTTGACATAATTAAAAAAAAAAAAAAATCTTATTCTAATGTTACCCACTTGTTGCAGAATTTTGTGGCAGGAAAAAAAGGGTCATGTCCATGTGGTAGAGAAATAATGGTTGTGCCGTGTAATGCTCGAATTCAACGGTTAAATATCAACCCATGAAAACGACTCTAATCCAACTTTTAGAAATCACTAATCAGGCTAATTTTTGGTCGATTCATGTTATTCCGCAGATATATAACCAGACAAAAATATGTGCAGTTGAGACCATTTGAATGTTGGATTCAAGAGATCCATGCAGTTGTTGCCTCATAGACTGTAAACTTCTTGAATTTGTCCGGTAATCCGTGGGATGATCTCCTCACCATATAGATCACCCCTACAAAAAAGCAGTCCATTCTGAAATTTCTAAACCTGTCAAATGTGGTTTTCAAGTATCACGTTAAAAATCGACGGTTCATAATTCTTCAACTTCTAAACCAGTCTATGAATATTAGAATGATTTGAATTTTGGTGAGGATGATCTCCTCACCATAGAGATCATCCTCACCAAAAATCAGCCATTGATCCATCTTCTATGTGGGTACGCCAAAGTGGGGGTCAAAATGGGGGTCACTAGAGTCCAACCCATTATAAGGGCGCTCAACCCATTTTAAAAACAATCAGTAGGCACCCCATTGCTTAAAGGCACCCCAACATCCAAAATGTGAACAATACGCAAATTTACTAAGTAGGGTCAGGCCAAACATCCATACGATCATTGATCTCTAAGAGTATGACACGTGGCTCATACATGGTCCACTGTCAAAGTTCTAGTGCCTATTTGGTTTTTATCTCTAAGAGTATGACACGTGGCTCATACCATGGTCCACCGTCAAAGTTCTAGTGCCTATTTGGTTTCCGGAAATATCGATGGGTACAGGGTACACCGCAGCTGAGGCTTTTAATTTTTGGAAAAAGATGTAACAAGGTATGCCTGAAACTGTTTCATTTGCGGAAGCGGCATTTTTGGTAGTCGCCGCTGCCATCTGGGCCCACTGACCGCATGGATGTTTATCCCACCCCTTGGTGGATATACAGACCAAAACTCACCTTGATTGGTAATCTATAACTATTAGATTTGAACACTTTTTAGCACTTTTTAAGGCGTTCTTATAGCTGTTGAATGCAACCATGTTTTGAGTACTAAAACCAACGGCTAAAAACCATTAAACAAGCTGATTTTTTGTATGAATGTCTATTAAGGGGTGGGCTAAATATCCATGCGGTCAGTGGGCCCAGATGGCAGTGGTGACTACAAAAACTGCCGCTTCCGCAAATGAAAAGATCTCAGGTATACCTCGTTACATCACGACCCTTAAATTTTTTTGAGCTGTGTAACTGTGTTGCTCAGGAGAACGTCCGTCTTAGGTCTAATTCATAGATGGTCCTCGAGATTCTCAACTCACAAAGCACGAGGACCATGCAAGGATTTTGATTCTAGGGAAGACGATCTCCAGAGGTGGAGACCAACATTTTATTTTGATGGCGATTTAGAAATTTTGAGTAGGAAAGGGAGCTCATAGGGATAAGATAGGAGAAAGGAGGACTACAGGCTCTAGTGTCCATGAGTGAGCCACGTGGCGTTGAAGCGTTGAACGCGAAGTATATTCTAGGATCGACAAATGGGCCCATTTATTATAACCGCTTTTTGGTTATAATTCTCCTATCATACATCAGGATCATCCACCATAAGAACGCGATATACTCCCCGAAATACCCTTATATATGAGATCAATATCCTCAATCACCCTATTCTCTGTTGGCGAAACTACCCCTTCTGTTGATTGGGCTTTGAAAGGGTAGTGGCGGATAGGGCCTGTTTGATTGCGCATAACAGTTTTTTGTGAAACAATTTTCTATGAAAAGCAAAGGTATATCTCTTGCTTGATTTGTTCTTATAAATAGCTCTTCTTTTGTCTCAATAAATAAAAATGGCTAGAATTCACGAAATAGACAGTAGAACAACAAACCGGGAAACACACCTTTGTTTCTACCAAATAAAAAAATATATTTTTTGATCCAAACAAGCCCTAAAGATTATAATTTGGTTTGACAAAATTACCCCTATCCCGAAAACTCAACATGACCCAACCTCGTAATATAATGGTAAATTAGCATTTTGTGTCTAAAGCTCGTGTCCTAAGAAGAAATAAACCACGGTTGGATAGCACTGAGCTGGCATTCACTTTTTGCCAAAGCAAACTACCGTTGGATTCTCGGAATCCACACCCGATCACGGGAGCATGTGCCTTGGAAAAAACATCTCTCAACTTTAAGGAAATACTTCCCCAACTAAAGAGAAGGGCTTTAATGTAAGAAGAGTATTCGTCTTTTCCTTTAAATACTCTCCTATTTCTCCCCATCCATAACCCTCACATGACAGCAACGCCATCCTAGGTGATAAGGCGAACTTAGGCTAACCTCCCACAATGCTCCAATGATTTCTAGAATGACCCAAAAAAGGTCCACTTGTGCTAAAAAGTAAGTTCACACCTAATTAACAATATCATAATACCCTAAGAAATGATCTGTATTCTATCCATTAGACTTATACATAACATAATATTTAACTACTATCCATCCACCTTCTAACAATTAAATTCTCAATGGTGGGTAATTTATTAAAGGAACCAACCCAAGAAAAGCATTTATCATGGGTGACCCATGGAAAAATGCTCAAAACCAAACGTAGAAATTACCAGTTTAGTTTGTAGGTCCACTAAGGAATTAGTGGGGGGCCAAACATTCATGGATCATTGGGCTCAAAAGTATGCATGTGGCATTTTTGGGGGATGTGGTGTATCGAACTTTGCTCTCCGCGCATTGGAGAGGAGAAATTTTTGAAGTGGCGAAAATTTAGAAATAGGGATCATGCCCCAATGATATTGTGTCAAGTACACCTAAGTGTAGGGGCAATGATATTGTGCCGATTAACCCTGGTGTACCTGGAGCAATATCATTGGCCACATGGTCCCTGCTTCTAAATTTTCGCCACTTCAAAAGTTTTCTTGCTGGGGAGCAAAGTCTTTCGCTCTCGCATATTTTCGGGAGAAATTTTTTGAAGTGATGGGATTTTTTAAGCAGCGATCATGCGCCCAATGATCACGCGCAGCGTATACCTGGGTTTTGGATTTGGTTTTAGAAAAATCTTTTAAAAATTAACCATGGGCTTATTGGGCGTGCAATCATATGGGTGCATGGTCGTTGCTTCAAAAAAATTCTCCATTTGCGGTAACATTTTAGCTGATTTGAGCACAGGCCACGTAGGAGCGTTACAGCAATTTAATTGCACCATTAGGGGTATTTTCGGTAATTTACATACTCCAGTTATCCTCCACTGTAATAAATAGTCAAAACAGTAGTTGGTTATTCCGGGGTGTTAGTGTAATTTCGTTCAAACCACATGGAAGCTTTAAATACTTCCATGACTGAAGCACCGCCATTTTCAGTTTTTCCAAAAGCTCGAGATAAGATATATAGACGTTCTGTTGGATCTCTGAACTTTCACCTACTGAACTCTCTAAAGTAAAGGTCAGTTAACTGGATTTTCTTGTTTAACGATCTCTTCCTATCTTTTATTTCTCGATTTTTCATTGAAATTGAAGAACTCGGTACATAACGATCCCATTTTTTTTTAAGAACTCGCTGATTGTGAGATCACGAATAGAGTTTCTGTATTTCTGCTCTTTTTAAATCGGAAACGAATATCGGATCTGCAGAGAGTTCTTTAATATCAGATATCTTTGATCAAAATCGATCGAAATTAGATTAGTTTCTAACTTTCTATATAACTGGAGCTTGAAGAGATCGATCAAACTTCACATTTTAATTTTATATTAATTTGATATTTTTTCATTGTAATGATGTTTGAACTTGGACACAGTAATCAAGAGAGAAGATCAAATGATCTTCGATGAAAATCAATCGAAATTATATTAGTTTCTGTATTACTTTGAGGATGAAAAGATCAATATTAAAGTTTTTAATCTTTTTTAAGTCTTCTCGTTGAATTATTTTCTCTCTCTCTCTTTTGTTATTTCTTTTTATTTATTATCTAAATTTATTATGGAGCTTCACAGGTACAGTCAATCATTCATACAGACCGAAATTGTTTTTCGCTGCAGTTCCCTCTCTTTGCGTTTCTCTTGATAACGCACCACGTGGCACACGTATTCGGGCCAATTGTGAACTGCTAGCTCCATGAATGATTGATACACGAGTAGAACTTTGCTGACCGTATGGATGTTTGGCCAATCCCTAGGTGGACCTACAAACCAAATATCAGCATGATTAGTGATTTCAAACCTTTGGATCTTTGTACCCCAAATAATGGTCAATAATGCTCAAATTTCACGGTTAAAAATCAACTAATGACAATCCAACGCTTAGAAATCACTAATCAGGCTAATTGTTTGTCTTATGTCCAAGTAGGGTTGTGCCAAACATCCATACGGTCAGAAATCTCTGAGAATATGGACGTGGCTCATATTGTGGGCGGTCAGCAGCTTTGTTGACTTGTTTTGGTTTGCAAAGTTCTACTCATTGATACACCCCTCGGGGGCTGGGTCGATCTAGTATGCAACCATTTACTTACTTTTAAGTATGCAAACATTATATCCATCATTGAATGCTCATTGAAAAACGTGTTTTTAATTTATAAAATATTTTTTTTGAAAACATTGAAATAACACATTTTTCAAGGGACATCCAACCGTACTGACAATGTTTACATACTTTAAGTTTGTAAATGGCTATATACTAAACTTATCCTGGGGGGCTTACCACCAAATCTAGTCTGCAACCATTTGCAGACTTAAAAGTATGCAAACATCCTCAGTACGGTTGGATGTCCCTTGAAAAATGGGTTAATTTAATGTTTTTAAAAAATATATTTTATAAATTAAAGACACGTTTTTCAATGTAACTGTGTATTTAGTTTTTCTTCTCAAGTGCTACTTAATTATGCTAATTAACAAAAGCTGAATTTCTTTTTTTCGAACCTTTGAAAATAGAAACCGATGTCTTCGGTGATGAAAAGTATACATGTACGGTCTACGCCCGACGTATACGTACAGAGGCTGTTGAAGGACAAATACGTAGATCAGATTGGGCTAGTTCGAGTAAGCCGCCTATCTGTTCGCTTTCAACGGTTCAGGATCGGCCGAGTTCGTGACGTTCAGGAAGGAAACATTCGAAATGGGTTCCTGGATTCGAAATCAGAGAGATTAGCGCTGCCGACACATGGGAGCCGGAGATCATCTCGATCAGGAGCCTTACTTACCCCCGAGAGCCCCCAGACTTCACAGAAATCAACGGCGAAAAAGGTACACGCGATCTAATGTCTTCTTTATCAGTCGATTCAGTCTTAGTGGTTTGATCCAATATAACGTGGATCAGTCGCGGTCCATTTCAGGCTCTTATCAGTGTGGGTCCCAACTCCAGATAGGAACCTCGATCCGAACCTGAAATGGATGACGGAGGCCTACGTCCGCTCCTGTCGCATACCGATTTTAAGAGTAGGCCCACTGATTGAATAATGGTGGGACTTGGTAGCATCATATTGATATTGTATTGGAGTCCATCAAGAGAAAGCCAATCATTCCCTGTGAGTGGGCCCAAAAGATTGTGCCACATGGCGCACTGTCTGGGTAATTGATGGAAACGGGGATCGGATAGCACTTTTAATACAACGTGATTGGTTCAGTTATAATCCCAGCTGTTGCATATAATTGTCCATTGGAGAAGAGCAATTTGTTCACCACCAAAATGCCATGTGGCACACAGTTTTGCACCGAGCGACCATGAATGTTTGGTTCACTGGAAACTTAAACCCATGACCTCCCGGGCAATAAAGCTCTGATATCATATTAAACAACCATTTACCCTATAAAGCCCATTCCCTCTCTTATTGATTTATTGATTTGCAACAGGTCCAAGAGTGGGTTCCAAGCTTATGATGAAAAATGCAAAAATTACGCGAGTCCATCAGGTATACCGAGTTTGGTATACAATAGACTAACCAAACTCCCCAAATATGCTACGTGTCACTCTTTTTGATGTATTTTTGGTACATAAAAAATAACTTGATTGGTGATTCATAAGTGAGAATAATTTTGAAGTGGCAGAATTTTTTTTATCAGCGATCATGTGCCAATGACCGCACACCACATATACCCATTGTTGCTTTTTGAAGTCTTTTTAAAATCAAAGCCTAAACATGGGTATATGTGGCGCATCATTGGCGCATGATCGCCATTTCAAAAATCCCTTCGCTTCAAAAAAGAAAAAATTCATGTGGATTTGAGGTTTTTTCACCATGGGCTTGAATTCATAAAGCCCATTATAATAAAATGCTCACATCCAATGGCTATAAATCACCAATCAGGCTGATTTTTTGGTGTGCAGGTCCACCAAGGGGTGGGCCAGACATTCATCTAGTCAGTAGGCTCAAAGAGTGTGCCATGTATCATTTTTGGAGACTTGTTTTTTTCAAATTACCTATACGAGACTTGTTTTTTTTCAAATTACCTATACAAGAGTTAGAGAGGACAAAATTGATCACAGAAAAAAAAGACCCGAGTAAAAGTGAACTAACAAAAATTATAAACAATTTGTCATTCTTATACACAGCGAGTTTTCACCTTCGGCAAAGGAAGAAGCGAAGGAAACAAGAGCATGAAGTCGTTGGTGAGCTCTCTCTCTTTCACTCTTAAGAACGAATTTTATAATCTTACAGATTCTCAACGGGCACATGTTATTGTAGTTGGGTGGGAAAGGAGCAAACCTTGCAGAGATGGCGAGCATTGGGTTATCGGTACCACCTGGGCTGACCATATCAACTGAGGCATGTCAAGAGTACCAGAAGGATGGGAAAAAGCTATCCGAAGGTCTGTGGGAGGAGATACTGTATGGCTTGGACAACGTTGAGAAGGACATCAGTGCTTTCCTTGGCGACCCTTCTAAACCTCTCCTTCTCTCTGTCCGTTCCGGGGCTGCGGTAAGCGTTTCTTCACGTAGAATCCTTTAAATTGTGAGTTACTGCTGACTTTCATAAGGTCTTGGACATGTAAAATCCTCCAACCAACACCCCATAAATGTGCCAGCAGTACTCGATCCCATCCTCTATAGTGGTGAAGGTTTAATAACTTTAATCTGTCAATGGGCGAGGCTGAATTGTGTTATCAGGTTTTCAAAGCTGGCTTGTCACTATAAATAATTAGAGCTTGTTGACAAGCCAGGGTCCCCTTTTTTAGGGGTATTTAATGAGTAACACCTCCCAAAATTTGAAAATAATTAGTAATACCTCCTTATACTTTCAAACTTTAGGATTACTCCCTTGACTTTAACCATCGATCATTTGACTAACGTGTAAAACGAGACATGCATCATGTACTTATTAATGAACTATGAAAGAACCATAATATTACAAGTACAAGTAAAAGTTGCCTGACCACGCTTAGAGGATGATGTCCGTGTGAATGTTTAGAGGATATAGGTGGACCTACAAACAAAATAATCAGCCTGATTAGTGATTTCAAACCTTTTGATCTTGTAACTAAATAATGCTCAAATTCCCATGGTTAAAATCAACCCATGAAAATGACTCCAATCCAATGCTTAGAACTCACTAATCAGGTTGACCTTTGGTTTGTAGCCCATCTAGGGATGGGCAAACATCTAAACGGTCAGTGTCCTCTAAAAAGTGCCATGTGGCTCATGTTGTGGGCGATGGTCCCTGACTGGCGGTCAGGCAAGTTTTACTCTTACAAGTACAATACTAACGATGTGTGATTAAAATCCATTTTAACAAGTCAACCACCATTAAGCTAGGTGAAGGGGGTAACTGCCCTACAGTGACAGGCTCCCGTTACAGGATGCAATATGAGCCACGTGGCACACTCATAGAGGACTCTGACCGTATGGATGTTTGTCCAATCCCTAGGTGGACCTACAAACCAAAAATCAGCTTGATTAGTGATTTCTAGACATTGGATATTTGTACCTCAAATACTGCTTAACTTCCTACAGTTGAGATCAACCCATGAGAATAAATCCAACGCCTATAAATCCCTAATCAGGCTGATTTTTGGTTTGTAGGTCCACTTAGGGATTGGCCAAACATCCATGCTGTCCGACTCCTCTAAGGGTGTGTCACGTGGCTCATATGTGTCCTGTAACGGGAGCCTGTCATTTTAGGGCGGTAACTGGAGCCTGAGCCATTACTAATTACTTTCAAATTTCAGGGGGTTATTAAAATACCCTTTATTAAGCAAGGTCTCTGTTTCGTGGTTGCAATTATCAGGTTTCCTTAGGTTTTGGTGGTTTCGGTCGAAACCTGCTAAAACCATTTGCTAAGGTGAAATTTGGTCGAAGAGGAATGAACCGAAACGGACCGGGACATAGATTGTTTCGTCCCATGGCAAAACCGAAACGATATGGGCGAAACGTTTCGATTTCGGCCGAAACATTGAACCATGGTTGGTTGGTGTTCAATTCTGTTCTTTGATACTCTCTATGCCTTCAATTCCATTCTTCGTCTCGCTAGTCGCAGTCTTCTTGTCTGCTTGGCATGCATGCATGTATTATCATTATCACTACTTACAGCTCTCAAGATTTTTTCCCCTCTGGTGTACTATTAATCTTTATTTGTGCTTGTAGATTTCCATGCCTGGCATGATGGACACTGTCCTCAACCTTGGTCTTAACGATGAAGTGGTTGCCGGGTTGGCTGCAAAAAGTGGAGAGCGATTCGCTTACGACTCGTATAGACGTTTTCTAGACATGTTTGGAAACGTTGTAAGTGGTTTCTGTTTTTAATATGGCCAGTTACATTTCTTAGTTGATCCAAGGTCACCAAATTTCACAATTAACAACTTCTTTACTAAATGATTGCGATGAAATTGGTATTCTCATGTTATGAAACACTTATGTCTTGCTAAAATTTAATTTTTTTTTATTTTTATGGGTTTGGAGGTCATGAGCATTCCACATTCATTGTTTGAGGAGAAATTAGAAGGGTTGAAGGCTGCAAAAGGAATTGAGCTAGACACTGAACTAGCAGCTTCTGATCTCAAAGAACTTGTGGCCCAGTACAAGAAAGTCTACCTTGAAGCTAAGGGTGAACAGTTCCCTTCAGGTACCAACATCTTTCTCTCTCTTTTATTTTCTTTAGACATATTTTATTAACAGAATAAGAAAGTTTACCTTAACGCATGCACGAACTAATTGTCATTTTTTTAGAAATCAATAATGGGAAAATTTATTTTAAAAAGAGAAAAGGGGGAATGCAAGAGGAGAGGAAAAAGAAAAACAATGATCACATTGGAAAGTTCTAGCTGCAAATCAACACAGCCCTTTAGCTAGAATATCTGCTTTATCATTAGTCTATCTTGGGACAAGTGAGGGATGTCCATTTGATGACTCAAATCCCGAATCTCTTTAATTATATGTGACAATCTCCATGAACCTTTACGAAGGAGATATACATAAGTTGCAGTATGAAGAATCGAGATCCGGTGATATAACACAAGGTCTTCCTAAAAGTGGAACTAGTGTTAGAAGTGCATTAGATTGATTCAACATCAATGAACCTAGAAAAGAGTTAGAAGGTTGGAATGTATAAGACTCCCAGCAAGTCATGATTTTCGTACAGTTATTCAAAATATAAAAATAATAGCAAAATGCAGATGAAATTCAGGAACCAGTAAGAAATGGAAATAAGGTTGGTTGAGTTTGGAGAGTTGATTTAGTGGGTCAGATGCATCACACCAATGATCTATTAGATGCAAGTTTGTCTAGATTCAGGTTTCGGACTAATGGGTTGACCAATTCTTCATTCTCTTTTTGTGATCCACCATTCAAGAGTGTAAAGCACAGTTTGGTCAAGTGGCAGGATTTATTAAAGGATGTATGTAATGGGTTTTAAATATGTATAATTGTTCTCCCTATCTGTGTCTGCAGATCCAAGAAAGCAGTTACAGTTGGCTGTTCAAGCAGTTTTTGATTCATGGGACAGTTCAAGGGCCATCAAGTATAGGAGCATCAACCAGATAACTGGGTTGAAGGGGACTGCTGTTAACATTCAATGCATGGTGTTTGGGAACATGGGAAACACTTCAGGGACAGGTGTTCTCTTCACTAGGAACCCAAGCACTGGTGAAAAGAAGCTCTACGGGGAGTTCCTTATCAATGCTCAGGTCCATAAAAACTAGTTCCATCTTAGTTTTTCTTATTAGATTCCTATATGTATATATCATATTAGACAAATTTGGCTGATCTTTTGAAAATTATCTGTATTAGTAAATCTAAAGTTGGTTTAAGTAGGGTGAGGATGTTGTTGCTGGAATTAGAACACCGGAGGACCTTGATGTTATGAAGCAATGCATGCCAGAAGCCTACCAAGAGCTTGTGGAGAACTGTGAAATTTTAGAGAGACATTACAGAGATATGATGGTAAGAATGAAAATAATCTTTCTTTATTATCTGTTTTATGACTTTTTTTCTTAATTATTATTCCTATTATTAGTATTATTATTTACTAACTGCTTCTAACTAAAGTGGGTTCCTTTTGGTGATTACAGGATATTGAATTCACTGTTCAGGAAAATAGGCTCTGGATGCTGCAGTGCCGATCAGGAAAGCGGACTGGCAAAGGTGCAGTGAAGATTGCTGTAGATATGGTTAAAGAAGAGCTTGTTGATACTCGTTCTGCCATCAAGATGGTCGAGCCACAGCATCTCGACCAACTTCTTCATCCACAGGTAATATATCCACATAAGAAAAGAGCAGAGGATACATGCTATAACAAGACACACATTGGCCTTTCTAACTTGCAACAATAGACATAAGCATTTAGAATAGCCAACTACCTGAGCTTCACAAGTGCTATAACCTTTTGTAGAGGAACCAAACCACTGATCATGGAAGCACAAATAACATAATCTCTTGGTTTGAGAGCACAATTTCACGCATGCATGGAAATTAATATGTCTATGGATTCTAAAATTACTGTTTTCTTCTTATTTAAAAAAATCATGTTAGCTTGTGAATTGGGTTAGTAATGTGTTAAAGTAAGCCATCACAAAGCACGGTAGAGATTACAATATGTGTGTGCATAGGCATGAGGTATTTATGTATTCAACAATATGCATGTATGTATGCACATGCAAATGAAAGCCTCTTTCTGAATGTACTTGTACATGCATATTTATGTTTGTATGAGTACATGCATTCACAGAGGCATTTACAACTTTGAATGATCTGCTTCCAAATTCTTATGCATTAGTTTGAGGATCCATCCGCTTACAAAGACAAAGTGATTGCTACGGGCTTGCCTGCATCACCGGGAGCAGCAGTGGGTCAGATTGTGTTTAGTGCTGATGATGCTGAAGCGTGGCAAGCACAAGGAAAGAGTGTTATCTTGGTATGCTTTATTCCTTTATCTTCTTTTTCATTTCTTTCTTTCTTTGTTTTATGTTCTTGATTTGGATTAGGATTATCAAAGGTTCTAGTTCAATTGACCAAAAGTCTCTCTCGCTTGCTCTCTCTCCTTCTCTCTCTATATCTCTCTCTCTCTTTGCACTTCAGTTCTGCCAATGGGACTTTAAATTTCTCTTTGGAATAACCCCTTTGTTTGAACTTAAAATTTTCAGATTATGAATTTCCTTAACTTGGACTTGTTTAGATTCAGTAAATGGTATTGCCTAGTTAAGAAAAAGAGAATTCCTGAGTAATCATGGCTGCAGTCACAATATCTATGAATGCTAGTTGTATAATCTTAGCAGATTTATGCTATTTCGCTATGTTGCATTGATAAGAGGGTACGGGTGTCAAATTCTGACTTGGATATGGAGTGTTTGCTTTGGAGATTCTTAGACTCGGTAGTATACTTTAAATACTGTAAAACAAAGTAACTATTTTTTTATGAAGATAATGATGTGATGGATGATCTTATGATTTGTAATTCTGTATCACATACCTATAGATGAGAAGATATATACGTAATGCTATATTTCTACAAAGAAAACTTTAACTGGAAAAGGTAGAACTCATAACCTATGGTAAATGTTAACTAATATTTTACAACAAAGGAAATAAAAAACAAAAAGTAACCTGGAAGTGCACACCAGAATTCGTGGTGTTAGAATCCTACACTTATCTGACATGTCACATGGATACTTAACCTGTTTTGAAGAATCCATGCAACAGAGCCAATTTGTCATTGGAAACTGAATTATTTCATGAATTGAATAGATTTTGTGTGATTGAAGGTGAGGACAGAGACCAGCCCAGAGGATGTTGGGGGCATGCATGCAGCCACTGGAATCTTGACTGCGAGAGGTGGCATGACCTCTCATGCAGCAGTTGTAGCACGTGGGTGGGGAAAATGTTGTGTTTCTGGCTGTTCTGACATCCGTGTAAATGATGCTGAAAAGGTGATATAATTGATTTTCTTCCTACGTAAAACAATTGATATTTTATTAAGCTAATGATATTTTTATTATTGTTTACACGGGTTGTTTTATTGACCATGCAGGTAGTCGTAATTGGGGACAAGGTGATAAATGAAGGGGAGTGGCTATCACTCAATGGGTCTACAGGAGAAGTGATCATGGGCAAGCAACCACTCTCTCCTCCAGCTCTAAGTGGTGATTTGGAGACCTTCATGTTTTGGGTTGATGAAGTAAGGCGTCTTAAGGTACTATGCATCCATTTCAATACTAATTCACACGCTCACCCATGCACACATGCTCACATGCGCCCAAAACAAAGGAGAGGAAAATAGGCTAACAATCTTAGGATGGTATTATTGGGTGCAAAAGAAAATTAAGACCTTCCAATAGGTACTTCTAATTTGAAAGATATTAATTCTAAATGTATTTATTTATTGGTCAGTTAATCTAAGGATTATGGTGCCACAACAGGTCATGGCAAATGCCGACACGCCTGAAGATGCGGTAACGGCAAGAAATAATGGTGCCCAAGGGATCGGACTTTGTAGGACAGAGCACATGGTAAATGTGGCATTCATTTGTTTGTTTTTTCCTCACTTCTATAAGACATGAAAATGTGATGTTCATATTTATCCGAGAGATATATGCTATATCTCGGTGAGTATAGAAGGATGAAAATAACATCAAGGAAAGTTATAAATGTCCTATACTTTTGCATTAGCATTCATCCTTGATGTACTTCCATTTTGGATATTTTCTTCATTCATGAAAAGAACAAGGTTACAACTGACGTAGCATAGCTTCAGCTTTCCCGAGTTTAATGAGTATTTCATACTACAATTTGGACCTTCAAAAAAGATTCCTACACTTTTCCAAAATTTCCATCTCTTATGATATTTTAGTGTAACCAAGTTATAAATTTGTTGATTCTCATCATGTTTTGGGTGTCTCAGTTCTTTGCTTCAGATGAGAGGATAAAGGCTGTGAGACAGATGATAATGGCCGCGACATCAGAACAGAGAAAGGTGGCATTGGACTTGCTCTTGCCCTATCAAAGATCTGACTTTGAAGGAATTTTTCGAGCAATGGATGGTATTTTTCTATCATACTATATGATTACATGAAGAATGTAAGATCCTGTCATGTGGATCGTTGCTAAGGTCTATAGGTGACATAATTGTACACATTCTACATGCAGGCAAACAAGATCCATCCTTAAATGAGATCCATCTAGATTCCTTTCACCAATAATTGATGCAATTAGATAACTGAACCCATACAATTGATAACATTGTTTTTGCCAGGCGGAGAAATATGGTATTTATGGTCTATAAATGGGGACCTTTTATGATAACTATGCATAAATGGGATGCGGTGTGTCTGTGGAATTGGCATTCTAGGCATAGAATCATTTCTCCACCTGCTACTCTTCAAACTGTGCTGGGGGCATGTATAATTTGGTTTTCCTTGTTTTTATCTCTGCATTTGAGTGACACATATTGATGATGCCATGTGATCATTAGTGCGGAATATGAATCTCTTTGACTTGTTGTCCCTTAGCATGGGATGTTCCCTTCAGTTAGATCTTCCTCCCTAGTAGAAGATATAACCACTTGTGCAATGAGCTTAGGATGCCTTGAACATTTATCATCTTTTTATATTTCTAGCTTTGCTTGTTTAATTATATGAATTTGAAACTGTTGAAATTTCAGGTCTTCCGGTGACAATCCGTCTGTTAGATCCTCCACTCCATGAATTTCTGCCAGAAGGCGACATTGAACAAATCATCGGTGAACTAACTTCTGACACTGGCATGACTGAAGATGAAGTTTTCTCAAGGATTGAGAAACTCTCAGAAGTAAATCCCATGCTTGGTTTCCGAGGCTGCAGGTTTGGTACCCTATCGTCTGAGCTTTTGAATCCAATGTTTGCTTGATTCCCCATGCATCCTGCAAGTGGTGTGGTTAAGCACTTGATAAGTTGTATCTCATAGCACTAATTAGAAAAATGTTCTTGGACTTAACCACTAAAGTTAGATGCAACTGATATGTTACGTCATGAAGGATTCTTGATACCCCTCACAGTTTACCTAGGGAGGCATGAGACAAACAATTTGAGCCATGAATTCATCTACCTATTGTTTATAGTCTGGAATAATGATTGTCCCTCGAATTGCCATGTGGTGCACATGTTGTTTGATTCAGACCATCCAGTCAGTGGCATCATTGAATGCTGGGCCCATGTTAATGAACAAATCTATGTATGTTTTAACTGTCCAGAAGAATGTGATCACTTGAACTGTTAAGGTCATCGTGTTACTTTTCAAGCCCTGAAGAAGAGCAAGAGCTTTGGCTTTTTTATAGTCAACTCTACAACCCGGCCTGAAAAAAGATAGATGATTCTACCCTCAAAACTGGAGTTGAAGGATTCTTCTAACGCCATTTGTTGGGCTTCCGGGGAGAAAATGGGTACATGGAGAATACTCCATGTCATCGTGGAAATCCGGGATTTGGCATCAAGCTTAACATCTCTTTGAGGGTAGAATCATCATCAGATAAAATATCGTTACCAATTAAAAAAAAAAGACCATCTTCTGATATCCTACATTTTGGGTCCACTGAGCAGATCTTTATTGGTCCACGTGTGCACCATGTTGCAGCTGGGGTACAATTTATAAAGAAGGGAGAATGAGGAAATCATTCTATGAACTGTATTGAGTACTTATAAGGATTCAAGAATATAGAAATTTACCAAAGTTTTTTAATCATTTGTTGTTTTTTAATCATGTGTGTCCAGGCTTGGAATATCGTACCCAGAACTAACTGAAATGCAGGCACGCGCCATCTTTCAGGCCGCCATCAATATGAGCAACCAGAGTGTTAAAGTTCTTCCTGAAATAATGGTTCCCCTTGTTGGAACACCTCAGGCATGAGTTAATTAAACTATATTTCTTCATTTTTTCTCAATTTAATTGCTTTACAATGCTTTAATTTTTTTTAGTTTGAAAATAAGAGAGAAATGCTCTTATCCATTTAGGTCTGTCCCAATTTACAACAGATAACTTTCTAAATCCTGTCTTCACTTTTATCCCTAAAAATTCATTTTTCGCTTTAAATAAGAAATTTGTTTTAGTACAAGGAATGGAATGTTGGTCTACTTTATTTTTTATGGCATAAAAGATGTAGGTCCAGCAAATTAATAAACCCCCCTTGTTTTGGTTCCAAAAAAATCACAGATATTTCCAAAAGACACAAGGTGGGCTTCCTAGAATATCTTGATTCTCATATAAGGCGCTCCAAGTTCTATCATTCTAATATTAAAGTTTGTGAGTGGCAGGAACTAGGACATCAAGTGAGTTTGATACGTAGTGTTGCCGAGAAAGTGTTCTCTGAGATGGACATCTCCATAGGCTATAAGGTTGGGACCATGATTGAGATCCCAAGGGCTGCTCTGGTTGCAGATGAGGTATGTTGAGATGCATCAGCTCTCTTAGTGCCCTCTTTCACTAACTAGCACCATAGAGAGATATCTAACAAGAAATTACTTAGGGTCTTATTTTATTTATGTATTTGTTGGGTGAGTTGGCATAAAAACTGAGACACCAACATGTAACCATTCATGGTAGAAAGGGTATCAATGTTTATATTTCTTAATCATTTCAGAGCCAAACTCATAATTTTTTAGAGGAGAAAATAAATTTATTTTGTTGTTTCCTATCTATTCATTTCTTCTTTTTCACTAATGAATTATTTGGATAGATTGCAGAGCAAGCGGAGTTCTTCTCTTTCGGGACCAATGACCTCACACAAATGACATTTGGATATAGTAGAGATGATGTTGGCAAGTTTCTTCCTATATACATATCCAAAGGCATTCTACAAAGCGACCCCTTTGAGGTTAGAATATACAAACGTTACAAATCTGATATGCAAATGCACTCATGTAATCCAACAGATTTCATTGAAGCCACAGTATCAGAACTGGTGGAGCAAGCACAAGTACACATGATTTTCAGTTATCAGCACTCTTTGAGACTGACAACTTAGACCACATAACTCTCATTTTTTTCCCTTAAGATGATTTTGTTATGTTAGATTTTTATGGTTTTAAAACATGATACATGTTCTTCACTGCCTAAGAATGAGAAATATTTTACTTACATCTTTTGCCCATTTGATGTGCTTTTGGCCTTCCTAAATGACAATTTCTTGCTTCAGCTTCTGAAGATGCTAAACAATAAAAAAAGAAAATAGAAATTAAAATATAAAAAAGAACTTCCGATTGGAAATTGTTGAAAGGGACATTGAATCTGTGCAAATTTATCTTTATACCTTCCCCACAAATATAAATAAAGAGAAGAGGAATGCTAGCAAGCAACGCCCAAAGGAGTTGCACATATGCAAACCCACAATAAGAAAGAAAAAAAATACATGTTTTAATTCAGGGTATGGTTTTCAAGGCAGTTTTCTTTGGCTTTTGCGGGGTTGCATCTATGCAACGCCATTAAGGAGTTGCTTTCTAGCATTCCTCAAGGGAAAAGTAGCAACCAGTACTAACTATGACTACTAAGGGATGAGTTTGACTCAACATTGTTATGGGTCCAATATTTCTGATTTCAGGTGCTAGATCAAAAAGGAGTGGGCCAACTTATCAAGATTGCCATAGAGAGAGGTCGCAGAGCTAGGCCTAGCTTGAAGGTGAGTTTTTGACTTTACAGTGTAATACATGGTGCCTGAGGCAGTGAACTAATGTATAGGGTTCTTTGCAACTACCAAACTGGGCTTCTTTCTAGGGTACTATTAGGGCTTATTCAGGTAAGATGGCATGCTCAGACACCATCCCGCAATCCATGTTGTTTTGAATTTCATTGATGTAGGCATTCAAACAATGTATTGGCTTCTACTGCTGCATTGTTTGGCTGGATGGCTATGATCATTCTACTGTAGTCTGGATCTAATTTCAGCATTAGGGATCTCTTGGGTGGAACTTATTGAATGGTGTCCCAGTCCATATTCTATGCAAGTATGCCACGCGAACAACTAGGTTAATTGTACGAGTGGTGATCTCATCAGGCATCCCTAACCGAAGACTTCGTCTGGTGACCTCATGTTTCTCTTTCATTGGATAAAAATGTACCTTGGTCTTCGTGCAAATCAGTTTTGTACTTGCACAGAGTCCCAGATGCACTTTGGTCCATGGGAAGGAAGACAGAAGAAACCTTACCTTAAGTTTCGGTCAGGGACGCCGGATGGGATCACCAGTCGTACATTGTTATGGTTTAGATTTCCTGCTTGTCTTTTTCATTCTGGGCCCCTTCAATGGTTGGATGATGATGACAAACAGGTTGGAATATGTGGAGAACACGGTGGGGAGCCTTCTTCTGTCGCATTTTTCGCTGAGGCAGGACTGGATTATGTTTCATGTTCTCCATTCAGGTTCGTTTTTCATCTCTATTACAGAGGAAACTGAATACGAAAAATTCATTTTCAAGATGCAAGCATTGGAGTTAATTGCCTTTTTCTTCTTAACATGAAATCTCTCGACAGGGTCCCCATTGCAAGGCTAGCAGCAGCTCAAGTGGTTGTTTGAGAAGACTTTTAAACAAACAAAATACCAGGGAAGACCACCAGTACCAGTCCAATGGTAACTTTTGCAGAAATTGTAAATATTTATAATAAATAAATGTTTTATGTCGCAATAATCATGGTGTAATTTAAAAAAAGAAAAAGGAAAAGAAAATGATCCAACTGAAATAACTGCCAAATGCTTATATTGAGGAGAAATGTGTTAAATAATATATGATTAATGAGGTCCAAAGAATTTCATCGATGCCCATGATTTCCTTTGGCGAAATGGAATTTCATTGTCTGTCTCATCAAATGGACTATTTGTTGACTAGTTTGGGTGAGATCAAGCATAATGGAAATGCTCTTATCTCATGAAAAGCTCAGGAAGGAAAGCAGTTTTCACATCCACTAGAGCATCTCCAACGCTATGCTATCCCACCCTGCTATCCTAAATTTGGCATGGTGGTACTCCAACGCTGTGCTATTATTGCAGTGCTAAATAATAGCATATGCTATATTGCTATATTTGGCACAGGATATAGCATATGGCAGCTTTATAGGTTTTACTCTTTTGACCCATTCAAACCTTTGGATCTTGTACCCCAATTAATGCTCTCAATCCCACGGTTCAAATAAACCCAAGATTAGCTGATCAGCAGTCCATGTGTCACATTTTTAGAGGATGCTGACCGTATGGATGTTTGGCTAATCCCTATGCTGACCTTTTGATCTTGAACCCGAAATAATGCTCAAATCTCTAAGTTAAAATCAACCCATGAAATGACTCAATCCAAAAAATAGCATTGAGACCATTGGAATGCAGCAAGTCATGCCAAATATAACATTTTGACACTGTAGCTGTCTCAAAATATAGAATTGAGATGGCCTTTTGGTGTTGGAGATGCTCTAGCCCCAATAATCCAGTGGTGGCTGGGTGGTGCACCCAAAACAGACTTGGAGGTCCACATCCAATACAGGTTGGGCACATAGTTAATAGGGTCGGCTCAGGAGCCTCCTTTTTTCTGACCCAATGCCAGCTCAGCACTATCAGCCACCGCTCGATTCTCGAAATCCACGGCCCTGAGTCTGACTCCCGAGAGGGGTCAGAAAAGGGGCCCTCGGAGCCCTGACCTTGTTAATATATTCTTGAATTATACACAAACCATACGAATTATCCAAACAAACGAACTGAACAATGTCCTATTGAAAGGTAATGAAAAATTCAAAGCATTTTTTAACATGATCGAATTATTTTCGAAATTTTACGAATTATTCCCGCATTATTTAGTTTTGAACATAAAAATTCATTTTATAAGACAAAAAATTGCCAATATTTTATTTTTTATGTTTTTAAAATTTTAATTATTGTTGCCGAATTTTTTAATGCATTTTTAAACGATAAATCCGATTTTTTTTTTGGGTTGTTAAGCCTGTTTTTAAAATTGATTAGTTACTCAGTGAAGACGGGTTTTGAACCCAGGTCTATGGTATCATCACCCACAAACTTTACCAACTGAGCAACCTGGGACCTTCGTTAAATGTACTCGAACATTTCCTTCTCTGCATTTTTGCAGCACTCCGCATTGCTAACTATGGTTGGGCATAGATACTGATCATGTGTAAGATCCACGTAATAGTGGGCTTACTTGGGCCCACTAATAATCTAGGTAACTAAGATGGTTTAGGAAACTAATATAAGCAGTCGATATGTCCGAGTGGTTAAGGAGACAGACTTGAAATCTGTTGGTCTACGCCCGCGCAGGTTCGAACCCTGCTGTCGACGCTTTTTATTTTTCTTGACTCGTGGTAGTGGAGCTGAAAGTGATGCTGGTTGTGTCAGTACTCCTTAGATGCACTCAATCAAGAAGCAATTTATCAGTTGTGATTTGAGTATCAAATGTCATGTGGGACCATTAGAATGATTTTGTGTCGGTTCCATCCGAAAAATTATGATTAGATGAATGTATTCGCAAAAGTTTCTATTCTGAAGGTGGGCACCACTCCTCTTTCAAGGCCTCGAGTGTACATGATCGTATACCCCACTTATCTTATCTGGCTTCAATAAAGAGTGGCTGAGATCCACTATGCTTCATATCAATGGTTGAGATTAATTCTCACCTGATTTTGGCAAATATTTTATCGGGGAGCACAGGCCACCCACTAGTTTTATACATGACCAAGTTGCCTTTTGGTCACCACACATAAGGGGTGGGTCAGATCCATGTTTGGGTTTCAGTGTGTATGCAATCCAGTGGCGGAGCCAGGATTTTAAGGGGAGAGGGCACAATCAATTGAGTAGAACCGCCTAATATATGAGCCACGTGGCATATTCTTAGAGATTTATGACGGGGTATGTATCCAGGCAATTTCGATTCCATGGCCAACCGTTCAACGGAGAAAACCCGCATGGAATTGAACCCACTACCTCCCACAAGATGCTTAATGCACTGTTGTTGGAGAATAAGATCACATGCCATATATTCAACAAAAAACGACATTATAACTTTTTATTTTTATTTTAAATTTCTAAACAATGTCATTAAATCAATGATGGCATCAAATCAATCGGGTGTATTTGATCATAGTTTCAAGATTTGGCTAATTTGTTTGGAATCGGAATGAATCAAACAAAATAAATTCAACTACTCCCACTAAGACGGAAATAATGACGTGTCGGGTGAATCACGATATCATGAACTAATTTTCCAATTCATGGAGAATTTAAGGCTTTAACTTCTTTAATAACCACAAATCATCTATATCATTTGATTGAATAGTTCAGACTTCATATTGAACCATTGTTGCACTGTTTAGGTTCTGGCCCATTCAAGAGCTAGTTCATATTCAAAACAATCTAGATGGGTTGATAATGTGGCAGAAGCTTGCACGAATAAGGAAGAAGATCTCCATCTTCTATCGAAAAACACAACCTTGAATCCACAAGGAGAAAATGCAGGGAAAATATTAAGCGAAAACTCAACATTTCATTACCACCGTGCACATAATTGGGTGTGAGAAAATCGCCTTTAAGATACAATAAAGTCTCAATTCAAACCATTGGATTTGGATTATGAATGATCTAATCACAACCAGGAAATTTTTATAGTAAAACTATTGATCTTTAAGACTTCACGGCTCGATCAATCGATGTCTTTTAGACAATATTTTTCCATTCTAGTAATAATCGTGAGTATACAATTGGTGTGAAAAAAATAGCCTTTAGGATACAATAAAGTCCCAATCAAATCGTTGAATTCGGATTATGTATGATCCAATCACAACCAATAACATTTTGATAGTAAACTAATGATGCCAAATGCTTAAGAGTGAAATAACAAACTTACTACATTTTTCAGTGTTCAAAACAGAGGTTTGGATCTATATTTATAGTTGTTTCTGTGTCTTTTGACCGAACAATCATTATAGTTGACCAACAGTCGTGATCTAATCCAACGGCGTGTATCATCCCTTAAAACAGTCTGATCCATTAAAGAACGCAACTCTATCATTGATATCGAGCAGTCATAATTCGATCTTGTGATCAGACACATCTGATCACCATGTGAGCGTTCGATAATGGCCGATCGGAAAAAGAAAAGCTCCAACACTCCTAGCGACGTGCGCCTCTAAAAGCGCTCAAAAGACCCTAAACACCCAATTATGTGTATGGTGGTGTTGACACCGAATCATTTCCTTTGGCACATGTCTTGTAAAGACAAATATTCTACGCAGTGTGAGACTAAAATTTGAGGGGTAGAGACACATTGCAAAAAACAACTGATTTAACTAAAAACAATTTCCTTCTTAACTGACTAACTTATGAATCTGGTTTTTTTTTTTACTGTATTGTTTAACAGCTATAGCAACTCTCTGTACATAAACTACAGCTCATGTACTCCCACAAAATAATGGAGATTTCTGAAGACAAACATCCACAATTAGCAACATCAGGCAATCCATATGCCCCGTTGACCTCTTCCAAGGGCCTTTTTGCTTCTGTAACTCCTTGTAAACACCTCAGTTTTCTGCTCCTTTGCCTGTCTTGGATGCTTCTGGGTGTTGGCTTCCCTTCATATCTTTGTCATGTGAGCCAAGTGAAAAAAAAAAAGAAAAAGAAGGGAAAGTAGGACAGCTTTGAAATGCTAGAGAGGACATGTGTCACTGTAGAAAACCTATAATCCACATCAAATCCAGCTCCATCCACACATTAACAAACCCATAATCAAATCAAACCAGAGACAATTTTAAAAAACAAAAAAAAAAAAAAATTTAAGTACCATTTTCGTCAACCCTTTTGATGTCATTTCTATAATAGACAAACCGGTGGAGATGGTGGGACCTTAATTACCTCAATTCCCAAAACACCCCTGTGCTGTAGGTTCCATGAAAAAGCATAAAGTAAGGGGGAAAAAAAAGCTAATAAGCCCATCAATGCTCACTTTGTCTTTAATCTATAATTCAACAAAGTTGAAGATGGGTTTTTAGATGTTTCTTTAGACCCATGTCAAGAAGCTTTTTTAGAGCTGTATTGCTTTACAAGGGCATTTTGGAAATGATCCATAAAGGCAGGAAGGTTGGATCCTCACTAAAGATCATGTTACAGTTGTTTGAGCTTTAGCTTTAGAGAGAGAGAGAGAGAGCCCCACACCAACTCATCTTCTTGTGTACTGTGGGCTCCACTATTCCAAACAAAAACCTTTAGTTGCATGGAATAGAGTTGGTAGGTTTTGGGTATCTTTGAAAAAGAGCTCAAAGACATTGCTCTACTGTCCAATAGAAGTCCACATCTCTCGTGGAGCAGTTGGATCTCTTTCTCTCTCTATCTCTAACTCTTTTCCTCTCACTACCCAGTACCCACATTATTTTAAAAATCCCACACCCCCGTTTCATCCTTTCTTTGCTTGCCAAGTGTCACCCACTCATTTCTCAGAAGACTCCTTCCCCCCCTCTCTAACTAAAATCAAACTAATCTAATCTCTTACTTACATTATTCATCTTAAACAACAAAAAACAGAGAAGACTATCACCACCAACATTGCTGCTGCTTCTTCTTCTTGTTCTTATTCTTATAATGCAATCAACAAAGGTTCAACCAATTTCCTGCACCACCCAATTCTCTACCATGTTAAGTGCCCTCAACAGGAAACTCCGACGCCTTTGTTCGAGACTACGTTGGTCTCTACGGAGGCGTTCCAAGCCTAAAATTGTCATCAGGAAGCTCGGGAAGTCGAATCAGAAAGCTCAGCCTAGAGAAGATTATGACACTAATGGGTCAGCAATCCGTCTAAATGGCCAACTGGGTGTTTCTAAATCCGAAAGACCGATCCGAGTTGCAACGTTCAATGCTGCCATGTTCTCCATGGCTCCTGCTGTCCCCAAGGCTGAGAATTCAGTTGTCTTTGATTATGGAGAGGAAGATTATTTGAAGGTTAGGCGCTCCGTGGGACTTGATGTTCGAGCAAAGTCCGTAAATGATCGTCCGAAGAGTATACTCAAACAATCTCCCCTGCATCCTAATTCCATGAACAGTACTGAGAATCTATGTAAGCAAGAGAAGTTCACAAAATCAAAATTAAGGGTCTCAATCAATCTCCCCGATAACGAGATATCGTTAGAGCGAAGTAGACAGTTAAGTTTTGTGGAATCCGAAAAAGAAGGATCATCAAGCAAGAGTACAAGTAGAAACCAGAAAGGAAAAGGTCCTTTGAGGTCTAGCTTGAGCCTCCCTAGTAACAATGCCATTGGTGAGAGCTTCAGAAGCAATAGAACCATTTTGGAAGTTTTAAGAGAGGTCGATGCCGATATATTGGCTTTGCAAGATGTGAAGGCAGAGGAAGAGAAAGGCATGAAACCTCTATCCGATTTGGCAGGCGCCTTGGGGATGAAATATGTGTTTGCAGAGAGCTGGGCTCCAGAGTATGGGAATGCTGTCCTGTCAAAGTGGCCAATTAAGAGGTGGCAAGTTCAGAAGATCTTCGACGATACAGACTTCAGGTACATATCCTCTTCCCTTTGAATTACAGACAAATTCAGTTCAAAATCTCAATTAGTCCTCCTTTGTCGCCTCTTTTTACTTGATTTCCTTGTTTAATGAATGAAAATGATCTAATCGCATATTGCTATTTAAGAATTACTGTTTGTTTTGACACGCAACTCGTAGATCACAAGGGGTTGAGCACCTTGCTCGATTGGTGGTCCACATAAGATTCAATGGTAGATTTCCTAGATTCAATTCTTCCTATTGAATTAGTGTTAACTAACCAATTGATATAAAAGAATACAGAAATGAACAGCCTGGGCTACAAAACATGTGTTGAATCTGAATTTAAAAAAACCTACTCACATATCATCATCCTATCTGCCTTTCTGGTTGTGGCTAGATAAACACTAGTACACTACACAGGACTCTGAACCACCTGACTACCCATATAACGCACAAGGGACGTCGAGCTCCAAATGCAATCAAGCCAGGATGGAAATCTCTTTCCTGCCTCATAGACCTCCTAAGATTGTCAGTTGGGCTTTCCTTGAGATTCGACATAAAGTCAATCCTGAAGGTTCCTCCGGCATATATCGCGGTTCTAGCTGTATTGGGGGGCTACATAGCGAACAATTTATCATTTCAATCATCCACAGATGCTTTCATTTTCAATCTGAAATCAATGACTGGGGTATAATTACAAAATGGTGATCAGACTCAGAGTAGCTTCTCTGTTCAGCTTTCTTTGTGATTCCTAAGTACTTCAATATGTCTGTTTGAAACCGATAATTGAGGAAGTTTTATTAAGAATTAAGGATTTCTGTAATGAAAGAAATGCGAAGAACACAGAAACCTGATCTTGGGAACATTAGGAAATCTTATAACAATGAAATGACATATAAACACCCTTATTGTGTTCAACATTGGATTCAGGAATGTGTTGAAGGCCACAGTGGACGTGCCTCGGGCAGGAGAAATCAACTTCCATTGCACCCACCTTGATCATCTGGATGAGAAATGGAGGATGAAGCAAATAAATACAATAATCCAATCAAATGATGGTCCCCACATCTTAGCAGGAGGTCTGAATTCTCTCGATGAAGCGGATTACTCGGCTGAGAGATGGACAGATATCGTAAAGGTACAAGTTATAAAACACTCTTATGCTTTTCTATAGAACAGTTATAAATTTGATCCTTGTTGTTTATTAAATGGATACCTGTATTAATCCAGTACTATGAGGAGATAGGAAAGCCGACACCAAAGGTCGAGGTGATGAGGTTCTTGAAAGGGAAGCAGTATGTAGATGCAAAGGACTTTGCAGGGGAATGCGAGTCAGTCGTCATGATCGCGAAAGGCCAAAGTATATATAGGACTGTAACAAAAGTAATGTAATTACGATACTAAATTCCCTTCAAAATGTTTGGATTAAATGTGATTTTTGTTAGTGCAGATGTTCAGGGGACATGTAAGTATGGAACAAGAGTAGATTATGTTTTGGCATCATCGAACTCACCGTACAAGTTCGTGCCAGGATCGTATTCAGTACTTTCATCTAAAGGTACTTCTGATCACCATATAGTGAAGGTTGATATTGTAAAGGTAGATAACATCACTCAAGAAAACGTTGCCAGGCGACGGCGGCAACCGAAACAGAAGGTTGTCAGGATAACAAACACTTCTAAGCCTAGGGGTATATGGAGAACAAATTCATGAAGGAGATATGACTTTTTCTTCTTCTTCTTCTATTTTTCTTTTAATTTTGGCCTACCTTCTCTGTAAATCATTATTTTATATCTACCTGATAAATGGGTTATAAAGAAATTTAAGGGAAGAAAAAGAATTTGGACAGTATCTTGTTTTGCTTCAGTTGTTTGGAGGAAGGGAAGAGATGGTGTCCTCTTGCAATACCATATAGGATAATGTCTCTCTTATCTCTCTGTTTTTTTTTTTTTGTTTGTTTAGGGACCAACTCCATTTTTATTAATGCCCGGCGTTTGGACCTAAATTATTGAGCCCGTAATGGAACCGATGACTTGGGCCTGCCCTACGGTAAGGATAGACCAGGCCCAAACAAAAGTTTGGGCTTAGCGCCTGACCCTAGTATAGTAGTGGTTAAGCAGACATCTAGACTAGGCCCAAAACCAACTTTATCAAAGGCATATGGGGCCCAAGCTTTGATACAGGCAGAAGTAGTACTCTCCAGCCCAGCCCATGATAAAATGACATTCTGATGCTAGCCGCCTTGGGCAAAGCCTAAGCCCCACCTTTGGGCCATAGGTCATATTCGTACAATTAGTGATGGAGCCATTACGGGGCTGTTTTTTTATGCAGCTTCTGTATCGAAATTTTGATGCAGAAGTCCCTCAAATTGCAGCGTAATAGGCTCGTACGGGCCCACTTGCCACTTTAATGTATGGCCCACACTATGATAGACCTACACTCCAAAAATCAGCGTGATTGGTGATTTCTAGCAGTATAATTTGAGCACTTTTTATCATGGGATTTATAAACAGGCCTATAATTAAGTTGGTTCCAAGCCCATGATGAAAAAGTGCTCAAATCCAATGGCAATGAATCACTAATCACACTGAATTTTGGTGTGACCAAGATGTTAGCCAAACATTCATGGAGGCAGTGGGCCCGAAAGAGTCTACTACATGGCAAATTGAGGGACTTATGCATCAAAATTTTGATACAGAAGTCAGTATCATAGATAATGCAACATACTTGACTGTCCAACAACTCTATAAATCTCTTCCACAATCCATCTTTAGATGGAAATTATAGCACACTAAGAAAACTCTAACATATTTAAAAAGTCTCAATCAAATATGACAAATAAGAAAAATCTAAGGTGAAGAGGACTATTGAGTACTAATTTTAAATAATGATAAGAAACTCATGCATTCTTATGGATATCATATATAAATCGACTAATCGTAGTTGTACACGTGTCACTATACTCATTAAGCAATGCACGTTTATGAACCCATGACTAATATTGTGGGATCTAATTAATATAATATTTTAATACCTTTTGCTTATATTTTTTTAAAGATTTCATGGCAGATACGTACTTTTGTTGAGATTGCAAGGATCTCGTTGAGTCAGTACGAAAAAAAAAATTTACATAAAAAGACATTTTTTATATCACAGTTGGATACTACTTAGAAGACTTCTTAATTATTGGTCAGAATTACACGTCTTTGACTTGGCACGTTGAGAATGAAAACTTTTTTTGTTTTAATAAATTGAGGAATAAAAAGTCTTCAAACTCAAATCTTAATCCTTCTAAAGATAGACCTCCTTCTGACATAGCATGGTAAGAATGTAGACTTTCCTTGGTACAACAGATCAGAAAAATAGAGAATCTCTATTAAGTCTGATCCTTGTAAGATTAGACTTCCTCTGAATCTATAAATAAAGATCATAAAAAAATGAATGATCATTGAATCTCATCTCATTAAATCTCTAGTTAATTCACTTGCAATTCATTTTCCTCCTATCTAAGCATTAGGGTGTTCTGTAGGTTCGATCGGCGTCCAATCAATAAAGGAAGCAAACCTCTAAGGGCCTGTTTGGATGAATCATGTTTTCAGGTTCTTGTCAGACCTTAGCCTAGTCCAGGGATAGTTCTTGACTAGTTTGCTGTTAACCTTGAACTAGTTTTATTTCAATGCTTGTTTGGTTTACCTAACCCAGTCTGCATATTTTTCAAGTAAACTAGAAGTGGCAAGTAAACGAAAAGAGAGGGAGAAGGAGCAAGAGATAAAGAAGAAGAGAGAGGGAGAGAGAGAGAGACCCAGAGGTGGAGATTTTGTAGAGAGAGAGACCTTGGCTAGTTCTTGACTAAGTTGCAGATCTTGTAGAGATTGTATTTCATCTCAGGTCTTGGTCTTTCATCTCACCGCATCTAGCCTCACTGCATCTAGTCGGAGGTAGAATTGTAGAGAAGCTACACTAGAGAGAGTTGAAGAGAAGGGGTCTCTAGATCTTAGAATCTTCACCTTCAAATGCTTTACCTTGCAGTTCCTGAAATCTACCAAATCCAAATTAACATTCCCAGAAGTATTCTTATCGTCGATTTCTAGGTTATTGCTGCCGTTGCCCAAATACGTTAAAGGTCGGGTCTTGGACGCTTTACCGGTTGTGCCGATATCCTCAGGAGTGGCGATACTTGGGATCGTGTCAATGTTTGCTCTGCTTGACGTAAGACTCGTATCAGTAAGAGAGAGGCGCTAGTTGGTCTCCGATGTTTCCTCATCGGACGCTCAGCTGACGTTGCCTCTATAGGACGGATTCTCAGATGAAGCTGTAACGACTCCGCCATTAATTGGTCCCTGTAACTCCTCCATTTCGTTGAGAGAGAAAGAGTATGTTTGAGAGAGGAGGATAAGAAAGTTATCAAGTTCGGTGTTGTAACGAGTTGTAGGAAAGATGAAGTTGAACTAGTTTTTTGACACAAATTGGAATGAGAGTGGTCTTGAAAGGTGGGACCCACACATTTACCAAACACAAAAAATCAAGATCAGACCTGTACTGACCTATGTTGGCCCGATATTTTGGCTTTCCAAACAGGCCCTAAGTCTTCTCGTCAGAGCTGCCATTAAAAATTGTGTGGTGAATCCTCCAAAAAAAAATATATAAATATTAATAAAAATTCAAATAAGAAGATCCCAAATCTTTAGATTGAGTTTCCTCATTAGCCCTAAGAGTAAATAACAAATAAAAAAAAGCTATTTTTTTATTTTTATTTTTTTCAATTGTGTACGAACTCAAGTGGTTTGATTGTTGGGTCGAATGGTTCATTGGTTCAATCAGTCAAGTTGGACGGTTCGCACAATCAAGGTCATTTTTTGGCATCTAACCAGGTCGATATTCACCTAGGTCAGGTTGGGTCAGGTATTACAACGCTGGTACCAATATAACCAAACTTGATCTTTAATTGCATTTGGAAGGTGGACCCAGACCTGGTTATCTATCATTAATCTGTTATGGGTCCAAGAGTGAATAGAGAGCTTGTAAAATAGGGTACCAGACCCAACCAACTTGATGGCTCTATTTTTATTTTTTGTATTTGGTAGGCAACTTGATGGTCTATTATGTAAGCAGGGTATTAGGGCTGGCAATGGACTAGATCGTCCCAGAGATCAGATCCGATCTAAAACAATTCGACTCTGGAACCCTATTTTTACTTATTAGACTAATAATCAACACCCGTGCTAAAGCACGGGCATAAATAACAATGCCTTATTTTGTTAAGCAAGGAAATACAAAAATAAAAAATAATATAAATTAAATCAATATAAGAAATTCTTGTGAGAATAGTTGTATTCGTTAGCTTTTTGCGATGTAGGCATCTAGAGTAAATCATGTTTTATTCCAAATGTGAAATCACTTAAGACCTTCTTTTGTTAACCAATCTCCTCTGTGAGTTATTTTAGGATTTGCAGTAGAATTATTGATGTATGAAGTGCATTTGCTGAGTAGAGGTCTCTGTTGGCGATGATAGAAACCAATGTTTGATAACCATATCAGACTGGCCAGTTCAATTGATATGAGTGAACATTAATCATGAATTTTATTAAAAAATTAACCACTCTCAATCATTAACCCCATTTGTACTGGCTAGTTAAACCAAAATCAACATTTAGCGTTTAAACCATTTAATTTGGTCACCTATCTATTTTTATTTAAATGAATTTACTATGACTAAAATATATACCTTAATAAAATATGAAGTTGTGTGAAAAAAAAAAGTTATACATGTTATATATTCAATAATCATGATCTGACCACATGACTCCTCGCTCTTGCTTTAGATCATGATAATTGCGACTTGTGAGACCCTCCACCTATGTCACTTATATCACGATATTGTGCTTCTAGATGACCATTAATGGTCTATAATAAGATAGAGCGTTAGGATAGGATTAAAGTATGGTTATATAATTGATACATGTAAAATTACAACTCTATATAATTTTGTATATAATGAATGGTCTACAACATTAACTCATGAATGATTGGTCCACCCGTTGATAGACCAACACACCACAAATCAGCCTAATTGGTGATCTCGAGCTAGCTGTAAGATTTGAGCATTTTCATTTGGTAACATCTTTATATTGGATTTCTTTTTTTTGAGTTCTAGATTCAATGGATAGAAATCACAAATCAAGCTGATTTTTTTGCTGAAACCCGAAGAACGTCAACCAAAATTCTTATCGTAGGGACATGTGTAGTGGTGGCTAACATGCCATTTATCTTACCAAGCATGCATCGACGGCTTCCTTATTTAACGATTGCTCGCTCTCCGAATAAATCGAGCAACTCCATGCAAACTCAACCTTCGACTGAATCAATGGCTCCGATCATCCTCTTCATTTCCATTTGAAGATGGGGTGATCTTCGTTCCTCCAAATAACTATAGTATGCTCCCCTCTTCTAAAATAGATATAGAATACTGTGTATGCATGTAGCCAAAGTTTTGCATCATCACATCCCCTATTCTTACAAACGCTGTTTCCAAACGGGTGAGAACTGAGATGTGTGCGAGCGAAGTGTTGAAAAAAAATGCCTAGAAGCATTTCAAAACAAATTAAAAAAAACACGTAAACTCATGACGGGCATGCCTCAAGCACCGTTTTCATGTCTTTGGTCTGACTTCACTTCTCCTCGGAAAAAAAATATGAATAAAGAAGAGAAAAAAGAAGAAGAAAAGTATGCATACCTGTTGCTAGCTGCTTCTTGTAGTGGGAGATCTTTCACACCTTTTTTCATTAGGATTTCAAATGGCTACCATAATATTTGCCCTTTTGCAGTCGTACTGAGCCGCTGACAGGGGATCATTGCAGAGATTGGTTATTTATGGTTTCAACAAATCAAATGTTTAAGTCTCAATAGCTTGAATAAACCTGAAAAAATATAGCCATATCAGAATATATTTTTTCCCTAAAAAATTATACATACTCAATATATTCAATTGGAAATATATTGAATATATATATATATTAATGAAGGAGAGAAAGAAAAGATTGACGGGAAACCATTTGAGTTGCCTAAAAAATGGAACTCATCAACCGAAAGAAAGAATGGAGATTTAAATATTTTAAGATACAGAGAGAGGGAAAGGCACGAGAATTTTCATATGGAGGTTACATTTTCATATGAAAATCTTAATTATATTTTTTAATGATGCGGTTATGGAAAGCAACCAAAATAAAATTCTAAAAATCAGAATACCTATGCGTATGGAAACCTTTAGATTTTGTAATGTGTCGGTTATGGAAACAAACCACATTGATTTTCTTAATGCATCGGTTACGAAGAGAGAACGGTCGTAATTAATACATTGGTTTTGGAAACAAACCAAAATGTGTTTCTTAATGCATCGGTTATGGAAACAAATCACATTGATTTTCTTAATGCATTGTTTAGGAAGAGAGAACAGTCATAATTAATGCATTAATTTTGGAAACAAACCAAAATCTGATTTCTTAATGCATCGGTTAAAAATTTAGGAATTAATGAATGAAATAAGGATATGGGGAGTCGTAGAATTGGAAAGAGAGAAGACGTTTCGGAATCAATTGGAGATGGGAGAGAATTTGAGAATTAATAAAGAAATTAAAGAGGGGGAGAGTGACGGGATTGCAAAGAAAGATATTTTGTGTTGGGGTATTTTTGGGATAAACTAAAAAGCTGGAGAAAGCGCCACCTCAACAGAGTCGAACTTTAGTATAGAGAATAGATGGGGAGAATGATGTAATTAATGCATTAGTTTTGGAAATAAATTAAAATAAATTTTTTAATGCATTGTTGAAAATTTAGGAATTAATGAATAAAATAAGGAGATGGATAATTATAGGATTGGAAAGAGATAAAACGTTTTGGAATTAATTGGAGATGGGAGAGAATTTAAGAATGAATGAAGAAATTAAATAGAGGGAGAGTGACAGGATTGGAAAGAGAGATGTTGGTTTTGGAAACAAACCAAAATGGATTTCTTAATGCATTATTGAAAATTTAGGAATTAATGAATGAAATAAGGAGATGGAGAGTCGTAGCTAGGATTGGAAAGAGAGAAGACGTTTTGGAATTAATTGGAGATGGGAGAGAATTGAAAAATTCATGAAGAAATTAAATAGGAGAGTGAGAGGATTGAAAAGAGATGTTTTGTGCAGAGGTGTTTTTGGGGTAAACTAAGAAACTGGAGAAAGCGCCACCTCAGCAGGGTCGAGCTTTAGTATAGATAATAGATTGGTACCGGATCAAAGATTATTGATCTATTTATTAAATCGGTACTGGATCAACCCTGTTCCGATCCGATACTGACCTGATTTATAACCTATATATATAATATATGCTATACATATATACTTTTTTGTCTATATGTATAGCACATCGAATTAGACCTAGAACCGATTTAATCATATCAAATCGATTCTGAAACTGAATTTTATTGATTCTTTCCGGCGAATCAATTGAATTTCTTATTAGATCAGTACTAAATCAGTACCAATCCGACTTGAACCTGATCCATTGCCAGCACGCCCTGACGGGTATTGTGCACAGGGAATGAATAGAAAGGTTGTACTAGGGTTTCAGACCCAAACACATTATTAATCAAGTCCAAAATGACGGACCTGAACCCACTTAATCGGATGCAAGACGGTTGGGTTAATTGGGCAAAAGGGTAACCCTAGTTATCTGAAGAGGATAATTGGGAAGGTGGTCAACATCACAGAAATAGTTGAATATTCACATTGATCGTGACCGTCCGATCAATATACATTTCAACGCTTTATAGAATACAAGATGAAAGTACCTGTCTCCCCATCATACAACCCCAAAAAAAAAAAAAAAAAAAAAAAACTTGTTCAAAACTTTTCCCAAAAAGAATGCAGTCCACCTCAAAGGTCTCCTCCACATCTTTTCTTTACTTTTTCTCGCTTTTCCACGAAGACCTCAAAAGAGTCTCTCTCTCTCTCTCTCTCTCCCTCTCTCTCTCTCTCTCTCTCTCTACTTGTTTTGCCCCTCAACCCACCTGACAGTGACAACACAGTTTCTCTTTACAACTCGAACGGGGAGAAACGAGGGGCAATATCGGTAAATAGTTTGGAGCTCTGAATTTTAACCGAAACTTCTAAAGTTGGAAGGTTTTGGCTTGGCTGTCGTGGTTACCTCTCAGATAGACTATTTCTGTTTCGCGTTACTTCCAGCCTCCTCCTCGGCTCGCCGCCAGAGGTAGTAGAACTCTGCTAAATTTAGCAGAGCAGAAACAGAATAGAGAGACTGTCTTCCTGCTAAGTTTAGCAGAAGAGGGATCACTGTCGTTTTCAAAGAACGTGAACAGTTCACCTGGTCGTCACGCATTGGTGGTTCCAGATAGGTAGGTTGCGGTTGTTACTCAGCTCGTGACACCGCCGGAAACTCTCCCCTTTCGTTAATGGAACCTTCCATTCTCGAGCACTATCTTCTTCTTCTTCTTCTTCTTCATGGGTTGGGAGTATGACCTCCTCTTCCTCGTTCTCCTTCTCTAGTTGGGATTGGAGTTCTGGTTTGATGAAATGCAATCTGAGCCGACCATCTTGGCGAGAAGCACGGAAAATCTCAGGACGATGGATTCTCACCTCGGTGAGTTCTAACCTCCCGTCCTTCCTCACCGGCTTGAGAAAGAAACTCGGCTGCCCGTTCTGGTTAAACGAAGATAAAGGAGGCGGGAACTTCTTGACTTCCTCACTCCTCTTCAATCTCTCTCTTGTCTTCCTCCACCTCGATCTGACCGTTGATTTCGATCTAGACGTCTCATCATCCATCTTCTCCACCTGATCCGAACTCTCGAACCCTAAGCTCTCTGTACACGAGCTTAGCCCATCCATCAGTCCACAGCCGCCGCACGTGTCGTCCAAAAACACAAAACCACCGGAATCTTTCTTACTGGCGGTAGGTTTAATGGTGACAGACTCCAAAACGTTGGTGGGTTTTATGAAATCGCCGGCGATGAGACTCAAGCCGGCGGAAGAAGCTGGAATATTACGCGACGATTCGGTTCTACGTGGGTCTTTGGAGTGAGAGAGGCATAGAAAAGTGTGAAGGTTGTTCTTGCAAAAACTAATCATATTTTTTTTTGTTTCTGTTCAGAAAATTTGTATATTGTGGAGAGGAGAGAGAGGAGGAGAGGAAATATATAAAAGAAAGGGCGGGGAGGAGGGGCCTTAATATTATCCTCACACCAAAGATAGGAGGATTGGCAATTTGGAATACAGAACCGCTTGGTCGTTAATGGTGGGGAAACTGCCAACGTGACACGCCTAGCTAAGATCCACCGCTGGATGAGCTGGATTGATAGAATGCGCAATTGGCGGGTCCCTCGCCAGTGACCAACTCCAGCCAGATCTCCCTATTCTTTCGCTTCCTGCTCATCATCTTTCGTGTAAAACTCTCCCTCTCTCTAGTTTACTCCCAATCTACTGGGGTCGTAGGCTTTCAAGAATGCCACTTGGAAACTCTTCAGGCCCACTGACCATGATGTTCGGCCCCACTCGTTCAATTCGTGTGTTTTTCGTTTGGTTATTTCTAGCCGTTGATTCAATCATCACCAATGGGCCAAAAAGAGTGCCATCTTGAATTCATTTAGGCCTAGGAAATCGAGTTTGACTTGTTAAATTGTAAAACTTTTCCCGGGGAAAGGTTTTGTACTCGCCTACTCGGCGTTGAAAACCTTTTTTCTTGATGGCCCCGCTTTTTCTGCCACGTGGAGACTAATGTGGCCCATCCAAACGATTCGTCATATAGAGAGAGTAGAATTTTACTGACGGACGTTGGTCATTAACGTTGATGATGGACCAAGGTATGACCCACGTGGCGTACTTTTACAGATCTTTGACCGGATGGATGTTTGCCCCATCCATAGGTGGGTGGACCTACATGCCAAAAATCAGCCTGATTTGTGATTTTAAACCTTTGGATCTTTGTATACCAAATAATGTTCGAATTTCATGGTTAAAAATCATACCAAAAGTTTTGCCATCTTCAGCCCTTGGTGGATCTACACCCCAAAAATCAGTCTGATTGGTGATTTCTGACCATTGATTTGAGTAACCCAAAAAATTGCTGAATAGAATCACCCATAAGAAAATGCTTTATAGAGTGGTGATCATAGAGTAAAACTTCTGTCACAGCTTCTGACAGATGCTTCTGTCACAATGCAAAATGCAGGCCACGTGGCACATTCTTAGTGGATGATGACCGTATGGATGTTTGGCCAGTCCCTCAGTGGACCTCTAACCAAAAATCAGCCTGTTTAGTGATTTCATTGAAGTTATTTTTAATGGGTTGATTTTAACGGTAGGAATTCGAGAATTATGGAGCGTTATTTGGATGCAAATATCCAAAGGTTGTGAATCACTAATCAGGCCGATTTTAGGTTTATAGGTCCACCGAGGGGCTGGCCAAACATCCATACGGTCATATTCCATTAAGAGTGTGCCACGTGGCCTGTATTTTGCATTGTGACAGAAGCATCTGTCAGAATGCTGTAACAGAAGTTTTCCTCGTGATCATATGGTCCGGGCGTCCATGTGGTGCCCAATTGGCAACTGCTTGACATTTTGATTGGTGTTTCACACCTCGGACTACTAAAATATAATAAAATATTAGTGCAGCACCAATCAATATGTGCCAGCAGTTGCCAATTGGGCACCACATGGACGCCCGGACCGTATGACCACCACTCTTTTTTATGTGTGGGTTCAACGAGAGTGGGCCGAACATCCTCGTTGTAGGGTGGGCCAAACTTCCTGGTCGCATGGAAAACATTGGAATTTGAAACCCGCTTTTCGCCATGTTCTTGATTTTTTTTTTTTAATGATAAAATATAATATAACCAAATCTATTTTTGCCACATGGCAGAAGTCTATTGGGCTAAACGACTTTTTTAGATTTCTATTCTATACGGTTTGTTCAGAGTACCTGGACCACGAGTAAAACTTCCATCACAATGGGATTGCAAATCACACAAAACACAGCCAAAGAGTTCTCGGCACGTACACCTAAAAAGCAAAGCACTTGTTACGTGCCGAGAACTCATTGGCTGTGTTTTGTGTGATTTACAATTTCGTGTGATGGAAGTTTTACTCCTGGACCACTACAACACTTATATCTTCGTAGAATTTTGAGAGAGCGGTTTGCTCAGATTTTTCTTTGATTCCTCGGCAAATTCTCGTTTGTGACGTACGAAGTAGTTTTGGCTAAGATTTTAAATGGAGCGTTGCATTACTGTTATTCCCGTTATAAGATCCGTTAAAAAGCCTTGATTTGTCTAGCCATTTGATTTTCACATTTTTTAAGGCGTGATTCTAACCGTTGGATTCAACTATTTTTTTATTAACAAATCCAACCCTAGAAATCATCAAACTTCTACTAAGGGTGGGCTAAACATCCATACCGTCAGTGGGCCCAGAGTGCAGAGGTGAGTAACAAAAATGGCTAAAGCTCACGCCTTTGACTTGTGGTCTACCTTGTTTTACATCACTACACGAAATGACTTCCGCAATATCCGTTATAACGGTTTTATAACAGATTTAATGACTGTTATTTGTGAAATGGGATAGCATTAAATAAAAAATAATGTAACGGGTCAGAACATTATCTATATAACGGCCGTTATTTTTGCTATAATGGTAAATATTTGATGATGGATGTCGCAATGAAAAAAAGACTAATCCATTGTAAATTGTTTTTAGATTATTCTATTTCTTAAATCACGTGGGTCTCATTTGTCACGTTCTAAGTTGCGTTATCCTTGAAATATGTGCCGCCTGCCGAATAACTCTGAAAAAAATGTTAACGTCAATATTCCGATGACCCATTTTTTCTTGAGTCCATTTTTGCTCACAGACGTCTTCGAGCACATGACACACTCTTAGAGACCACCGACAGTATGGATGTTTGGCCCTAGAAGGACCTCAGACAAAAAAAAATCAGCTTGATTAGTGATTTCTAACCGTCAGAACTGAGTACCCCAAATCCAAATAATGCTCGAATCCCACGGTTAAAAATCAACCATGAAAAAGATTATAATCCGGTACCAATCAGATTGATTTTTGGTGTGTAGGGCAGTCGAGAGGAAAGCGGGAAAATGTGCCACGTGGTGCATTTTTATGCTCTCCCACAGGGCTACAGGAAAATTTTCTCCTCAGGCTATATTTTCTCACCTACCAATAAAGAAAAAAAGGTTTGTCACTTTGTTGATCATGTGGTTCTAGGTCCGGGTGGATTTTCTTAAAGTCAAGTCGCATGAGGCCCATTGTTTAAAGAAAAAAACGGTCCACTTCAGTGACTACATGTCTAGTTTGGTGGTGGAAATGAGGGCACATGACCCGTTGATGGTGGTTTTGAACGAAAAAAAATAAAATAAAAAAAACAAAAAAGAACCGGTTATGGTGGTTACATTATCTTTGCTATGAAAGGAATTAGAGGTGGGCATGAAAAAGGTGAGCAGATATTTGGGCTTATAGTGGTCCACAGTCCACAGGGAGCATTTATTTGTCTTGTCCAACTTTAGTCTACGCGGTTGGAAGCCTGTTCCCCCCGGCAGATTAGGATATTTTTTTGAGTCCGTCTAGAGCTACACCCATTTCTTACATCCAGTTCTTGGGCCCACGTGGAGATCATGTTGGATAATCCAACCACACAATGAGTTTGTCATGCTATGGTTACCCTCCTCACAAAAGATTAGGAAAATTCAACATTCCTAACCTCATTAAAAGTAGACTTTAATTTGAAAAATCCAGACCATCCAATTAAACCACTATTTTGGGTCAATTTTTGAAATGGTTACCAATGTCGAACTGAACCAATTTTTGGTGATGATGATCATCATGGCAAGAGCAGTTCAGTATGGTTGGATTGTCCAACATGATCTCTATGTGGGCCCCACCCCCGGGTGTAGGAACTGGATGTAAGAAATGGGTGTAGCTCTAGACAGACTCTTTTTTTTTTCCTTCAACTTTGCAACGGTCTCTTCTCCGTATATAGTAAGTAACACGTGTTGTGCACGCATTCATGCTTGTTGGACCCTTACCGGCCTCCCCCTTAATTTTTTATTTTTTGAAACCGTGTGTATCGGGTTTCTTAGAACACCCGACTAGTCACCCTTCCACACTAGGGGTGTCAACGGGTCGGTTCCTAAGGTGTCTAGAACCAGAGCAAACGGTTCCGGTTCTTATCGGTATCAGTTCTCAAAATGATGGATCCGGAACTGAAGCGATTATTTGGTTCTGATCGGTTCCGGTTCCGGGTATATTGGTTCTAATCTTGATAATATGATATTTTTAACACTACATTTATATATCGGTTCCGGTTCCTATTGGTTTCAGGTTTTTATTAAACTATTCAGAACCAAAATCATTATTTTCTGTTTGGTTCCGGTTCCGGTTCGGTTCCTATTAAGTCAGTTCCCAAAAATGTGGATCCAGAACCAATGTTTTTGATTCCGGTTAAACGGATATAATTGACACCCCTTTCCGCACATTAATGTGGACTGAGCTACTTATTACCATACCCTTTCCAATGAGTGGTCCCAAGGAGAGTTGAACTCAGATCCTCCTACTTTAGAGCACTCGACTAAGTCTCGAGGGGCACCATAGTCACCACTTACCACATGTTCCAGAGTTACTGGGAGAGTTAATGTGGACTGAGCTACTTATTACCCTACTCTTTACAAGGAGTGGCCCCAAGGAGAGTTGAACTCAGAACCTCCTACTTTTTGGAGTGGAGTCATGGCCACCCGCACTCAACCCTTGGGGTTCTTAAAAATCAATTGATAGGGATGGTGGGGTCATCTCATCTAAGACAACCAATAGAGTCCCTTACCTTAATAACAATAAGGGATCCACGTTTCATATTATTCATTGGACAAAATGTATGTTCCATGCAAACAACTCAACAAGTAAAACTTCGGTCACAGACTCACAGTGTGCCAAAGCCGGTCACCGCGCACAATACGAGCCACATGGCACAATATTAGATCCAAAGGTGTAAATCACTAATCAGGCTGATTTTTGGTTTGCAGGTCCACCGAGGGACTGGCCAAACATCAATTCGGTCAGCGCCCTCTAATAGTGTGCCATGTGGCACGTGTCGTGTGTGCTGATTGGCTTCGATCACCACTCACTGTGACTAAAGTTTTACTCCCCTTATTTACTCTTTCCACAGTTAGGTGGCGTTTGGTAAAAAAATTTTATTGGTAAACAACTTAATTTTAGCACTTATCACCAAAATCACTTAAAATTAAGTGAAAAGTAAAAAAAGTTATCCCCCTACCCTTTACTTATTACAGTAAGTGAAAACATCTTTTCAAAAGATTCTAAGATTCTCTTTTAATACAAATAATGTCCTTTACTTAAAGCTTTTTCTTTTAAAAATTACGAATTGTGTTCTAATAAACATTTCAAAATTCTCACCAAGTCCTTGACTTAATATTAAGACTTAAAACCTTCACCAAACAATCCAATTAAGTCATAAGTCATAAAGCTATATATCAAACCTTAAGCACTTTAAGCTTTTAGATATGATAACTTAATTTACCAAACGCCACCTTATTCTAGCCGCATGTGACACCATTATTGAACGAATGGTTAATATCATTGATCAGATATTTTTTTTTTATATGGAATATCCTTGAGCCGCCATCATCCCCTCCTGCCACTTTTTCTTGGATATAGAATATTCTTTGAGATGTCATGGCCACCGTTGGCTGCTTTTCCCGGTGTGACTACGTGCAGAGAGAACAAGAAGAGAGAATAATAGATATTTAAGATCTAAGAGCATCTCCAACGCTAAAATGCAAAAAGCCCATCTCAATTCTATATTTTGAGATAGCTACACTGCCATGTTGCTTAATTTGGCACGGCATGCTCCAATGGTGCAATTCTATTTTTGGATTGGAGTCATTTTCATGGGTTGTTTTTAACATGGGAATTTCAGCATTATTTAGGGTTCAAGATCAAAAGGTTTGAAATCACTAATCAGACTGAATTTTGGTTTGTAGGTCCACCTAGAGATTGGCCATACATCCATATTGTCAGGATCTGCTAAAAATGTGCCACGTGGATGACTGATCAGCCGATCATGGGTTGATTGTAACCGTGGGATTTTGAGCATTATTTGAGGCTGAAAGGGTAAAGATAGATAAATCCGAGCTTAATTGCGGTGTTGAAGAAGAAGAAACAACAATGAAAATGTCACCATTATGCCTATTATAACGGGTTAAATCATTGTAAAAAAAGGTCAAAATCATCATCATCGTCGTCATAGAAAAGGTATGGGGTCGGCTGCACGAATCCCATTCTTCCATGCAATCTTGTCTAAAGTCATCTCTTCCATTTAGGTCGTAAAAGAACTAAAAATATTATTACTTTTTTCAATCTAACATCGATAACATTAAAATAACGGATAATGGACATTATAACAATATCTTATACGCATCCTAAATATATCAACGACGAAAATCTGCCCAAAATAGGAAATTTTATGATTTTATCCGATTAACTTATCAGATGTCCGAGAATTTCCGATTCAAAATTGAGATATATATATATAATTAATTAATATATTTACATAATAATAAATAAATATATAAATAATTATAATTATGGGATTTTTTGCTTTACCCCTTACTTTATTGATGCAATTTGCATCTCACCCAATGTTTTCAAAATATTTGCATCTCACCCTTTGACCATAAACGGCCATTAACAGTCTCTGGATGGACATTCCAATATTTTTAAATATATATTTGAAGATTGTGAGCTCAAAACTAGAGTCGGAGGCTAACACGGACCGAAGAACGTGTGATTACACAAATAGGATTTGACACCCAATCCAGGTATAAAAACTTTATTTCGTTTTTTTCACCCAACAAGAGAGAGAGAGAGAGAGAGAGAGAGAGAGAGATAGGGTTTGTTGATAGGTCATCAAAACAGATTTTGCGTGCACTGTGCACATTATACATGTGATCCATGAATAGCTTTAGAAATTATCATATTATGACTTTCACGCTCAGTTAGTGAGAGAAAATTTAGCCTGTGGGGTGCATAAAAAAATCCGTGAATAATTGGCACACCCTTGATGGACCTACACATCCAAAATCATGCTGATTGGTGATATCTAACCATTGGATTCAAGCATTTTTTGGGTAATATAGATCAAAATGACTACATATCACCAATTCTGGCTGGTTGTGGGTGTATAGGTCCAACAAGGGGTGGGCCAATTATTAATTGTTCAGTGGGCCTGATGCGTGGTTTTAGGCGGATTAACCGTATGATCGGTAATTCCACGAATGTCAGAGATTTAAATTTTATGATCATCAAACCAGGACTCTGGACTGGACTGGACCCTACGTTTCGTCACGTTTACTTTTTTCTCCTGTTGATGACACTTTTGAACATATCTCCCCACTTTATGCACGAAAATTTCTATATAGGTTGAATAGTCCTCGATGCCTTCTACTTTGTGACGTTGCGAACAAACTAATTTGGTGACTAGCAAGCTACCAAATTTAACCATCTTCCTAGACTATGGTCACGCACACTATTGGATATTGATCTTCTGCGAACCAAGAAGATTATG
Organism: Euptelea pleiosperma; assembly: GCA_035048495.1. Taxonomy (NCBI): domain Eukaryota; kingdom Viridiplantae; phylum Streptophyta; class Magnoliopsida; order Ranunculales; family Eupteleaceae; genus Euptelea; species Euptelea pleiosperma. Next base: position 32,090,550 of record CM068546.1, read on the forward strand.
TGGTTCCACCGTGTTATGTTATGTCTATTTCGCTCTATCATTATCTTTAAAGAATTAAGGTTATAATTGTTTCATCTCAATATGATGGTTAGGACCTGGGCCGGCTCAACCATAAGGCCAGTAAGGCGGTCGCCTTAGGCCCCATGTGAGAGAAGGCCCCCAGTCCACCACTAACCGCATGGATGTTTAGCCCACCCTTTGTTGGACATACAAACTAAAAAAATTAACTTGATTGGTCATCTCTAGCCATAGATTTAAGTACCTTTTAGGATTTGATTATAGCCATTGGATTCAAGCATGCTTTTTGAGTAGTAAATCCAAATGGTTAGAAATCATCAATCAAGCTGATTTTTAGTGTATTTATCCACCAATATGTGGGTTGAGCATCCACAGTCATTAGGCACAAAAAATGATCTATGTAGGGCCGCGAGAGTCCTCTGCATGGACGGCAATGGAAGTCCTCTTCATTTTAATTTTTTTCAATAGCTTTTGATTATCATGAATAGTTGTTAAATAAGATTTTCTACCACACAGAGTTAAAAAAAATTAATTAATACCATATATTAATGGTCAGGATTGGTGGACATCAGCCCATTCTATATTAATATATTAAATATTAAAAGGCCTCGTATGGAGTTTTCGCCTTAGGCCTCAACTTGCATCGAGACGGCCCTGGCTAGGACCACCATGCCCCAGGAAGTGGAGGTTCTGAGTTCGATTCCTCCCTTTGGTGGCAACTTCTTGGGATTTATCCCAATACACCATGTACGTGTGGAAGGGGTGATATACGTGCCCCGTGAGATTTAGTTGGGTGTTCTAAGAGGTTCGGATACCCTGCCTTGTGATAAATAAAATAAACACTCTCAATGTATATAGTCTATGATACAATGAAATATGTGAAGTTCCTTCAATACAAATTGTATCCAAACACAAGCTGTACGAACTTAAAAAAAACTACACTATTAGCTCTGGCGGCCAGGTGATCTGCACCACCAGAGTACGCTATCCCTTGCAACCCTTTAGCCAGCTCAGCATAGAGCTGGACCCACATAAAGCTGTGGTTAAATGAACAATAAAATCCCTATAAAAAAGTACTCTTTGTATAAATACAAGACACCTATCACAGCATGTATCAGGGTATCGTTGGCTTGGTCATACATCTCGGCAATCTAAACTACCTTTCAATGAGGATGGACATTTTGCTAACCCTATAGGATCATCATAACCGTTCAATCTGCATACTTCTTTGGACTATTAACAATATAGTAAATGAGGGCCGGTCCAAATTTTATTAGCAGATGGAATTGTGAGGATCATTTGATCAGGTTGATATATAGTTTTGTCTAGAACATCTAGTAGGTATATAGGAGTCATTCATTGGTGGGTGCTGAACTGCTTATCCATTTGCATGTGTACCACGTGTACAACTCCTAAGCAGTTATATTAGCATCAATATTCATGGTCTTTAATCGTTTGTTTCGTGTAGAGATGTTTGTTCAGTGAACTCAAGCGGTTGCAGTGTAGGGTTTAGCCATCACAACTCTCCCAACTGGAAGATGACGCCATTGTTAAACTATCAGCATAGCTGAGACGAAATTGAAGATTGAGAAGTCCCCAATTCAACAAAAACCACCAAATCTCAGCCAAACTTTGTAGTTCCAGGATTATTAACGGGCAATGACTGTAATGGGTCCGGTTCGGCACGGTTTAATTTGTAATTAACCAAACCTGATCCGAGACGAATAAAACCACCCCGAACTGATTCAGGGTTATGGGTCAATCCAGACCCGGTAAAATGGCCGTCCGGGTAAGTTATCCAGCTTGACCATCCGAACATTTAGAAGCACAATAACAGGACAAGTGGGGCATGCACAACGATCAGGAAGTTAAGATCCACCATTCAATGTATCCCGTATATGAGATATATATTGGATGCTTAATTATGTACCTAATTATACACCCTTATCCAGATGGACCCCAAGAATATAAAAAAAATCAGATGGTTGAGATCATCCGATCATGTGCTTATACATGGGATATCCCAAGATGAGACCCGTTGTGGACCTTGTTTACTAACGTTGTACTTATAAACATAGTTAGCAATTCGAAGTGCCGCAAAAAAAAAAAAATGTTCGAGCACAATTCAGGTTTGTCATTTAAAAATGCGGTCAAAAATTCGGCAATAAGTCATGAATTATTCGAGAATAATTCAATCATGTTTCTTAAAAAATGCACATTTTTTTTGGAATAATTCGTACCGTTCATGAATAATTCAAGAATTTACTATGCTTATAATATTAACGTAAACATCCCATTAAGATGTTCATCGTGATATAGTGTGCATTTTACATCAGAAGCTCCTAATCAACCCGTCAACGTGCCGGATGGGCCGTATCGGAGTATCCGATCCCCTTGCGAGAAGTAGGGAAGATCATGAACACGAGGCTCGACAAGCACCCGATGCCAAGTGGTAGATTAACCAACAACTCCTTCACATTAGCCCCACCAGCTCGGAAGAAACATTTCTGAACATCCGAGTCGCTAAACGCTAGAGAAATAAACACCAAACAAGAGAAGAAGGCGTGAATGAAGTCTATGACACGAATTCTAAGCTTGTACAATTCCCTTAATCTCACGTTTCTCTCCTCCCCTTCGTCACCATTGGAATTGAAGATGTAAAAGCCATTAAAGGTGGCAATACCATAGTAAAGTTTGCCGTTGAAGCCGGTAAAGCTATCGGTGAAGGAGAAGAAGCAACATGAGAGCGCGCATAGTCCGATAAGGAAGCCGGTGAGATACTCATTGGTAGTATGGCAAGTGCCATGGTTGGAGAAGGAAGGGGAGAGGGCTTGGAAGGCAAGGACCGTTCCACAGGGTAGGAGCTTTACGAGGTTAGCTGCACTTCCTAAAGTCTTGTCCACCAGAATCGAGCTGCCGTTAGTGGCTGGAATCTGGGGTGGTGCTGGTGGTGATGATGGGGTACTTGAACATATTTCTTGTGTTAGGGTGATTGAAACTGAGGATGATTCAGCCATGTCCTAGATAGAGAGAGAGAGAGAGAGAGAGAGAGAGAGAATACTGTGTTGCTAGTTTATGGGCTTTAAGGGGAAAGAGAGGAAGAGTTTGGGTGGTACACTGGTATGGTATTTGCGTACACACAAGAATGTGAGATACATGTGAATGATAACGTAAGAGAGCATTAGTATTGGGAAAACATTTATGTGCAATTTGCTTGATGAATCGTTACGTGCCTTTTTACTCACTGCTGACATCTAGGCTCACTGACCGCATGGATGTTTACCACACACCTTTTAGGATAAACACACCAAAAATTACCATGATTGGTAATCTCTAGCCATTAGATTTTAGTACTTGTTAAGGCGCAGTGATTGTAGCTATTGGATTCAACCAATTTTTTGAGTACTAAAACCAACGGATAAAAATCATCTAACAAATTGATTTTTGGTATGAATATGTACCAAGGGGTGAGCTAAACATCCATGCGGTCAGTGGGCCCAGATGGCAGCGGTGAGTAACAAAAAGTTACGTGCTAGTTCACGAGAGCATTTTTGGGCCAACTGACTACGACATGGATATGATAATTGGTCTACCTCTTAGTGGTTCTACACACCAGTCTGATTGACGATTTCTAGCCTTTGGAATAGTACCCAAAAAATGCCTAAATACAACGGCTAGAATCACTCTTTATAAAGTGCTAATCCAATGGCTAGAGATAATGACTTAGGCTGAATTTTGGTGTTTATTGAAAGTCTATTGTTAATCCTAAGAATGCATATTTAGTTAGTAGATAATCACCAACTATTCAGAGGATACTGAAACTATACAATGGAGAAATAAAGTCATATCAGCTTAGACATTTGGAACTCAATTCAGCAAATGTCCTCACTCAACGAGCGTTCTCAACGAAATCCTTTGTGTGTTATATTTTGGGTATTTATCAAGGGTTGACCGTGCAAAACCTATGGCCAACTGCCCTGACTTTTTGGACTTTGCACTGATCTGTAGTTGGGATTGATTGATCGACCGACCTCTTAAATGGTGCGATCGACTGCCCAAGTCTAACCCTGAACGGTTGACTGGCCAAATAGTGCGGTTGATCGCCCCTTGATTTTTTGTTTTTATATAGAGGCCTGTTGGACCGGCCGACCATCTTGTACGGTTGACCTGCCAAAATGCGTGGTCGACCCCCCCATGAAAATCGAATCGCAACTTGACTTATTCGTCTCGCGATTTTTGGCTTGTTGGGCCCATTATCCCAATGGGCATATTTGAATCCATTTCTTTTCTTTGAGAGCCTCTTATATATATAAAGTGAGTTAAACCCTGGTTAAAACTAAATACTCTTTTACTCCTGAACCCACTTTGATATTCTAAGTTTGAAAACGATGATTGCTCATTAAGAGCTTTAGTTGAGCAACCTTAGCTCCATCATTTTGTGAAGGCTCCCATATTTTGATAGGCTTCATTTTGTCAATCACTTAGCTTCCTCTTTTACTAGGTGGAGGACCATCTCTGTAAGTATTGCATTTGTGATGAAACTTCGCTCAAAGATTCAACTATTGGGTTGGATTCATCTAAATGTAAGTATCTATGTGAAAACTCGAAGTTGAATTATTTCTATAAAAAATTTGAACTATTGTTTGGTTGATGAGTACTGTTCACTCATTGTTATTGAGTTGTGGATCATAGATTTGAGAAAAATTAGATATGTGCAAATTGCTAGATTTTTTAGCTCAGCTTAGTTCAGGTTACATGCATTGGTACAAATTGACACCCCTAAATAGAGAAATAACCCTCATTAACGTGCCACCCGAACCTAAATTATATTTGGGCTAATCTAAGCCCCCTCTTATAGACCATAAAGATCTATAAATTAATGATATTGCTGCATACATGCATGAGACGGATATATATCTGACTTGGAGACCTTCCGCTAGCTAAAAATTTAATTAACCAGTTAGCTCATTGTAGCTGTCCGATCTTAGGACTTTTGTTTTTTATTTTTTGTTATCATTTATGTACTTCTGACCGTCCAAATTAAAACCATGAATAGGTTGGTGGGATATAGTATAATCAGCTAGATTGAGAAATTTCTCAATCTGTGCCAATACACTTATCAGTGCACACCAGCACTTATGCACTAATTATGATCATCTGGGTCAAATTTTGAAAGGATCTCTTGGGTCAAACTCATCATATGGTACGTCCCACTCCCTCGAATAGTATGGTATCCAACGTTTCGTATCTGTGATGGACGGTTTGGGGGTGATTGTTATCCATTTGATTCCGATCACTTACTTTTGAATGGTAAGTGAAATCATAGTAAGTCATCGGATGGTTAGAAGGTGACCCATCAATTGGATGGTCAAGATCGATAAGAATATGCCCTAGAAATCTAGGATCATTGCATTGTATGGCAGTTATTTCTGTTATAATGGCAGTTATAAGGAATATCCTGTTTTTTCGGTCTTGGGCGTTATAATCGGGAAAAACTTAACTGGGATGGGGCATTACTGTTAAACGACCGTTATTTTTAAACCCTGGTTAACCACATAAAAAAGTTCGTTCAGATGTGTGCCACATAATTCAATCTTTCCCCCAAAAATGGTTTCTGGCTCGTAAGTAACCATTTAAAATTGATAAAATACAATCTAAACCTTTTTTGCTAACCCAGAATTTGACCATGTAGGATCATCATAACCGTTCAATCCATGTACGTCTATTGAATCACAGTATATTATTTCTGATGTACGTACGTCCATATAGGATCATTGGATCAGGTTGATCTTTTTGTCTAGAGGATCTCAAGGTGGGAGTCATCCAGTGGTGAATGCTGAATCCTTTGTGTCTGTGCCACGTGTGTGTTGAGGGTGCGTTGGTATCCCTTCACAATTAAACTCTGAAACTGTCAACCTGCTGGCTAGACGGAATTGAAGTTTGAAGAGTCCTCGATTCTACAAAAACCCACCAAACCTCAGCCAAACTTTGTAATCCCAGGATTATAAACGTACGGGTAATTAATATAATGGGTCGGGTTTAGCATGGGTTGCCGTTAACCCAAAATTGATCCGAATCAAATTAAACAAACCCGGAACTAATACATGGTTTATGGGTCAATCCAGAGCTAATAAAATAAACTTGCCATCCCCGTATGTTATTACACATGACGAGTCAGGCTAGCGAGCTAGATAGTAAATTCCCGAATTATTCGCGAACAGTATGAATTATTTAAAAGACAAACCGAACAATGACCTATTCAAAGGTTTAATTTGGAAAAATTAGTACATTTTGGAACATGATCGAATTATTCTTGAATAATATACCGATGGGTCGTCAGGTCAACATATATAACACGCATGTGGAAACACGCCCTCTCAACGAGAATACATTCTGTTAGAGACTTGAACCCGCGACCTCCCAAGTCTTAAGGCTCTAATACCATGTTAAACAATCATTTACGAGAAAAGATTATTTTGTTGGGGAAAGGTGAAATAACTATGTATACCAATAAGTCATCGGGCCAACACAACACGTGTGCGGGAACACACCATCCACCAACACTTTTCCAAATTATTCAGTTTTGAACATGAGAAATGATTTTATAAGACAAAAGGTAGTTGTCAATATTTTGATTTTTTTTCTTTATTTTAAAATTATTTTTTGGGGATTTTTATTTATTTCATGTACCCAATACTTTTCCAGAACTCCGCCAGTTCTATCAACTTTACAAACAATATTATTAACATAAACATCCCATTAAGATGTTCATCCACCTGGTGGCGTGTATTTTACATCAGAAGCACCTAACATTCGACACCTGATCAATGCGCCGGATGGGCCATATCGGAGTATCCAATCCCCTTACGAGAAGTAGGGAAGATCACGAACACTAGGCTCGACAAGCACCCGATGCCAAGAGGTACATTCACCAATAACTCCTTCACATTAGCGCCATATCCCGGGAAGAAACATTTCTGAACATCGGTGTCGCTAAATGCTAGAGAAAGAAACACGAAACAAGAGAAGATGGCATGAATGAAGTCTATGACACGTATTCTAAACTTAACCATATCCCTTGATCTCATGTTCCTCTCCTCCCCTTCGTCGCCATTGGAATTGAAGATGTAGAAGCCATTAAAGGTGGCAATACCATAGTAAAGTTTGCCGTCGAAGCCGGAAAAGCTGTCGGTGAATGAGAAGAAGAAACATGAGAGCGCGCATAGTCCGATAAGGAAGCTGGTGAGGTACTTATTGGTAGTATGGCAACTGCCGCGGTTGGAGGAGGAGGGGGAAAGAGCTTGGAAGGCAAGGACCGTGCCACATGGTAGGAGCTTTGCAAGGTTAGCTGCACTACCTAGAGTCTTGTCCACCAGAATCAAGCCGCTGTTAGTAGTGGATGCAATCTGGGGTGGGGGACGCATTTCTTGTGTTGAGGGGATAGAAACTGATGATGATTCTGCCATGTCCACGGAGAGAGAGAGAGAGAGAGAGAGAGTAGATTACAGAGATGTTGCTGGTTTATGGGTTTTAAGGGGAAAGAGAGGGAGAGTTTGGATGGTCATTGCGTACACAAGGATGTGAGATACGTAAGGAATAATAACGTAAGAGAACACTAGTATGGTGGTAAAAAAATTTTGATGTGCAAATTGCTTGATTTGTTGACGTGTGCCCCTCTACAAATGCTACATTGCAAAAAATTTCTGGCCTACCGGGGACCTTCAAACTTTGAAGGCTCCCTCCCAAAGTGTCTGACACATACCCTTTGTTAACCACGCTTAACTAATTAACCAAGGGTTTAAAACATGGATTAGTAATCTCCCAAATTGTCTCACACATACCCTTAGAAGTATTAATAAAGGAAAAAGATGTAACAAGGTATGCCCGAAGCTGTAGCAAATGCGGAAGCAGGATTTTTGTTACTCACCACTGTCATCTGGGTCCACTGACCGACCACATGGATGTTTATCCCACCCCTTGATGGATATACACACCAAAAATCACCCCGATTGGTAATCTATAACCATTAGAGAACTTTTTAAGGCGTTCTTATAGCCGTTGAATACAACCATTTTTTGAGTACTAAAACCAACGGCTACAAATCATTAAACAAGCTGATTTTTGGTACGAATGTCTATTAAGGGGTAGGCTAAACATCCATGCGGTCGGTGGGTCCAGATGGCAGCGGTGACTACCAAAATTGCCGCTTCCACAAATGAAAAGATCTCAGGTATACCTTGTTACATCACGACCCTTAATAAATACTAAATTAATTAGCTGATCGTTAAGTGGAAATTAAAGGAGTTGTATTGTGAGGTGGTAGTGGGGTCCAGTCACAGCCGCCAGCTGAGATAAGTCTCACAGGTGAGTCATCGGAGCCAGTCTTAGTTTCGTGTGCATGTAAACGGTCGACACCGTCCACCGGAAAAATCTATGATACCTACTTCTGTATCAAAACTTTGATGCAGAAGTCCCTCAATTTGCCACGTAGTAGACTCTTTCGGGCCCATTCCCTCTATGAATGTTTGGCCCACATCTTGGTGGACCCACACACCAAAAATCAGGTTGATTAGTGATTCCTATCCATTGGATTTGAGCACTTTTTCATCATGGGCTTGGAACCAACTCATAGGCCTGTGCATAAAGGCCACACAGAAAAAGTGCTCAAATCATACTACTAGAAATCACCAATCAGGCTGAATTTTGGTGTGTAGGTCTATCATAGTGTGGGCCAGACATTCAAGTGGCAACTGGGCCCACACGAACCTATTACATTGCAATTTGAGGGATTTCTGCATCAAAATTTTGATACAGAAGGCTGCATCAAAGAACAGCCCCCGTCCACCCACTTGTAATGGAAGAAAAGTCAACTTTGGTGAGTTAAATAAATTAAAGTAGCAGGTAGAGTTGAACTGGTTTTAGGTTCATTGAACCCTACTTAAGTTTAGAATTAAATGATTAGATTAAAAGTACTGATTGAGTTTCATTAGAGGGTCACTATCAGGGGACACAAATTTTGACACAAAATTTCACACAAATTTTGATGTACCCACATGGAAGATAAATCAATGGCTGATTTTTGGTGAGGATCGAAACCAATTCTTCAATCGGCTAGCCCATTCTGAAATTTCTAATGGTAAAAAATAGATGGTCCATAATTCTTCAACTTGTAAACCACGAATATCAGAATGATTTGAATTTTTGTGAAGGTGATCTCCTCACCAGAGAGACCATCCTCACCAAAAATTATCCCATTCCAAAACTTCTAATTTATATATTAGCCCCCCGCCAATATTTTGGTGTGAAATTTTACGTGAGAAATTTGTGTCCCTTGATCCTGACCCTTCATTAAAAAGAGTTAATTTCTATTTCTATGTATGTATCTCACACGTGAGCAGTTTTCTTTTTTGTAACTTTTGAAGTATTAAAGAAAAGTTTCTTTTAGTGCAAGCTCTTCAAAAGTGCTTTTTTGGTGGTAAAAGTTATAAAATAAATTTTAATTTTCGTATTACAAAAGGGTAATTTTGGTATTTCATAATTTTTTTAAGGATAAACGTGAAAAGAAATTTTTTTAAGAATGGCTTCCCACAAAAGTAATTAACAGAAGCCGTTGGGCTTATTGGGCTTTTAAAAAGTGCTTTTTAAGTTTTACCTAACGCATTTTTTTTTTTTTTCGATAAATACTAAAATCACTAAAAACTGGCTTATTGTGGTTTTAAGCTTACCCAAATGCAGCCTTATTAGGGTGGGAAGGAAGAAACTCGTAGTCTAATGCAAGGTTTAGACGAGGCCGTTTTAACGGTATACGGACTGGGAGTGTTACTGTTAAAATGAATTGTAACAGACAGACAAAAATGGAAAAACAGAATTTAATGGAATTTAACGGAAATAACGGGGAAAACGAAAATAATGGGGCTGATATTCTAAATTCAAAATTTTAAAAACGGAATTTAACGTAAATAACAGCCATTTTTTCCACAATTTTTTTCAGAAAATAACAGCTGTTATTTTCATATTAGCGACCGTTATTTTCTAAGCGTCAAAACAGTTAACGTAACAGCTTTGGGGCGTTACCGTTTGAAGGGCGTTATTTTAAACCACGGTCTAATGTAACAGGTAAAATTAATATCATTTCATCATGAATAAATAGTTATAAATGATGGATCACACGTATGGGAGGGAAATCACATCCATCCTTCCCCTCTTCTATATGAATAAATGACGACGGAAAATATAGGAATATAGCTGCGACAAACTGCATGTACAACATACATGCATATATATATATATATATATACTTGTGTACGTTCACCACACTAGGACGACTGTGAGACTTGGCTTGCAGGGTACCCTATCCCATGGCGCTTGTTAGGGAACGTCACAAACACAGAACTGGAGAGGACACCAATAATGGGAGGCAACACCATAAGCAATGTCTTCTGCGTCGACTCGAAAGATGGATAGAAACACTCGACCGTGTTGGGGTCCATGAGAGCGACTACCGCGAACACAAGCATCGAGAACATAGCATGAACAAAATCCCCTACTCGAAGCTTGTACCCCGATAAGTTCACCGAGCTACTGTTTGAATCTGATGAAGGCCAAAGTCCATTCTTTGTTGCAACCCCATAATGAGTTACTCCGTCGCTATCCGTGTAACTGTCGGTAAACGACGAGAAACAACAAGAGAAGCCACAAACGCCGAGGAGAATACCCGTTAAGTACTTGTTAATGGTGTGACATTGGCCATTGTTTGTTAAGACAGGATTTAGGAATTGGAACAGGAAGACAGTTCCAGTGGGAAGAAGCTTGATGAGGTTTCCTACTCCTGTGTACGTCTTGCTTCCTATGGTTTGTAGAGTACTAGTACTGCTCGTCGTCCCAGATTTTGAACCTGCCATTTTGGTCTTGTAGCTAGGGTTTGATGATCTTCCTATGGTTTGTAGGGTTTTAACATTTTTTTTTTGTATTTATAGAGGGAGGGATGAACTTAGAAAGTGATGGGTAGGAAGGGTTTGCTTGTACGTAAAATGAATCGAGATAGCCTTGGTTTTGCTTTTACTCTTCGAAATGCACTGACCCTTTGTTTCCAATCTAAGGTTTGAGACAGTTTTTTCTTGTTCTAATCAAAGCAATTGAATAGATGGACCATCACACAAGTCATTGCCCAAAACTGCAGTGATCGGATAATCATGACCATTGATTTATCATTTTCTTTTGGATGATTAGGCAAATAAAATGAGGATTATTTGATGGGGTGATTTCTAAATAACTGGCATTCCAACAACTGGCTTATTCGTCGGTTAAGACCGACGGATAGGTTGAGACTGACAGATATAGCAGGCAAATTGGACGAAAAATATAAGTTTCCTGTGTGTAAGACTAAAGCAAGAGGTCTTTCCGTCCTTTTCAAGTGTTTAAGATGATGTTTAAGTTGCATATTAATTAAAGGTTAAAAGAGTGAAGAGTTCAATCTTAGCCTAATCATGAAGGATTTCTATAAGAGAAGGACAATAACAATGACGAAGACGATAATGACCGCGCGATGGCTTTCCTGTTTTGTTTCTGATTAGTAAATGGCCGGTGTGCACACGGCACTCTCCGACAAAAAGCATTTGTCAAAATCGGGTGTAAGTGGCTGAGATCCACCATCCAGTTGGGGATATGATCTCGACCCTTCTTTATTGGAGCCTATAAGAGGGAGAGACAACTGAGCTCCCTTATTATATAGATGATAGGATAAGATGGTGTGAATTAAGCTGCATATTAATAATAAAACTAGATGGAGTATGGTTAATTACAACAAATATATATATTATAACAGGAGAGGAAATCGATAATTATCACAAGACTACAGCAACGGCGGAGTCAATAATTACCGCACGATGAGTACTCCGGTGAAGTCAGACGATGGGAATGGGGTCTGTAATGATCGACCTCGACGGTCATTAATCACTATATATCCTTCTAGAGTTAGATAACGGAAGAGACGACATCGGTCACTAATCGTTAATCAACATGATACCCTTGTGTTAAACATGTTCAGTTAAAATACTACTCATACCTATTGTAAAGGGTTGTTGTCTAGCTAAGACTTTTATTAATGAAAGAAAAAAAGGTAGATTGACCTTCATTTTGTTGCATGTTTCATTAGGAGCTAAGAGAGAAAAAGTGGAATTTCGCCTCCGAATTTGAATGGCGATTTTCGAACAAACTACTATTTTAATTTGATACTTTTCGTGTTATTAGTAGGTTTACACGTGCATTGCACATGGACAATTAGAGTTGGACAAAAAACCTCGATAATTGATATATTAAACGAAAAACGTTTGAATTAGACTATGAACGAAAGATAGTTGGTTACATAAATTATAAAAGTATTCGAGTGAGACTTGAATAAGAATCCGAAGGGTAGAGAAGTTCTGACCTCGTAGAAATAGCGTACGGCAAGCAATGAGCGATCATAACAGTGTGAATCAGAATGTAGAGAGGTATTGTACAAAACCCTAACCGAGCAAGTAAAAGAAATTTATAAAAAAAAAAGAAAAATTAATTCTAGAGGAGAAGCAATGTCGTGGGAGAATGAAAGTCTGGTTTCTATTTTTTTGAATTATATGGGGAGAATGAAAGTCACGTGGTAGTAGAAAATGCAATAACAGTCATAAAAGGGGAAAAAATAGTATTTTAATCCAATTTTTTTCTCATATCGGTGCTTTTATTAGTATAGATATATAGATATAAATTAGTCCTTGTAATGTACTTATTGATATTGTTAATTAGGAATTTAGGAGTACTCATAGATTGGGCCAAGGTCAGCTCGAAGGCCTAGATCATATGGAACCCAATATAAGCCCGGACTCATTGGCAGGAAAAAACGTGGGCCTAGTGTGGCCCAAATATGTACTTACAAGCTCGTGGGCCGTCATTAAAGTTTTTTTCAGACTTAAGAGTACCTGGACAAAAGCTAGATCCAACCTGTTTGTCTAATGGGCATGTAGATTGGGCCCACCCGCTGTACTAAAAAAACCCATCCAGTAAAGCCTAGCCTACCCCAGAGGGAGTGTTTGGTTACCGTTATAAATCTATTCAGGAACAATTTTTCTTGCAAACAAAATAGCTGGATGATTAGCTGTGTGTTTTATTCAAGGGTAGAACTATTTTAAGCTTAAAATTGACCTAAAAGGGAGTTTCAAGTAGGTGGAAACAGATTCAAAGCAATATTGGCACGGTGGCATCCCGAAACCTACGTGTCTACTGTTCACACTAGTATAGATGGCAGACATGCATTGAATCGGATACATGATGGGCCCCAGCCTAGAAGATCACGGTCACAATTTTACCGTACAAATGGGAATAGACGGGTGATTGCACTTGCACTGTTGTACTCTATCAAATCTTTACGTGTGTTAGCTCAATTTCAAATGGCATTTTCGTTAATCCAAACTATTCTCGTGCCAACCAAATAGCAAAATAGTCAATAAAGCGCATAATGACCATTATATCCCCAAATCTTTTAAATCAGTGTACGCCATGTTCCATGGAAATAAAGGGTATTTTTGTCTTCATGACGAAAAAGTATCTCTTCTAGATTTTCGTTTTGCACTTTTTCTTACCGCGTTCACCTCCGCTTCTCAAGCTCCCTCGTCACTCGATCTTGCCTAACCAGCGCATTAAGCGCACCACCATATCCTGCGCACACACCCCATTCCTCCTTCCCTCTGGTGACCATACAGGATGACCGACGAGGAACTACTGAGCAAGCTTGAGGAAACAACCAGGGACGCGAACCGTCTCCAGCTCGAAACCCTCCAAACCATTCTTGAGCGCAACGGGTGCGTACGTTATCTACAACCCCATCTCCGCGACTATAATGCACCCCTGGATGCGGAGACGTTCCGTCGTATCGTCCCGATATCTTCGTATGATGATTACGCCGGTCACATAAATCGAATGGCAGATGGCGATGATGATTCGTCGGTTCTCTCCGTCGATCCTCTCGTCTGTTTCTTCTACAGGTAATCATCCCTCTCTGGTTCTATTGGGTTAATCTTAGATTTCTTGATTAATTAACAAATTAATTGTGATTAATAATTGTTGAACTCTATATAATATATGGAAATCTTCTAATTTCCCATTGATCGAATTTGGTTAATCGGTAAGTTTTCGAGGAAAAACTATCGATCATGACCAGACTGCATCTTAATTTCAGGGGAAACAACAGCAATAGTTTAAGGGCCCGTTTGGATGCTATTTATCATAAAAAAATATATAAAAAAATTCGAATGACTTTCTGAAAATTTGTTTTTCTTAAAAAAGACTGTTTGGAATCTTTGGATCATCATTAATGCAAAATGTCTTTATCTTCTCTTAGTGGGCCATCACTGTAATTGATGAGAGTAATAGATGGGGAGGGGTGGGAGTAGGGTTTCTTTGTTTAATTTGTTCATTGAGCTAGCAAAATTTAAAAAAAAAAATCTTTTTGGGCTTGAATACGACTTTCAACAAATTTTTTTATAAAGTCTTTTTAGTTTCAAAAATATATTTTTATGGAATAAATACTTTTTAATTAATGGTCATCCAAACAATCTATTATTTTGCAAAAAAAAAGTCTATTTGTGAAATAAATAAAAAAATGAATTTTTCAGGTCAACAATGGGGATCCAAACAGGTCCTATATCTTGACTCATTATTCTTTACTCATCCTTTTTTATTTTTTGCTTAATTTTAAATTTTGATTCTTACCCGCCATTTGTAGCTCCGGAACGAGTTCAATGAAGCCAAAAATGATTCCTTACTATGATTCGACGCACTCTAAAGCCGCCTCTTATTTAGCTCACCAGGGTAGAGGTGCAGTTCTTCGAAGGTAACCGCTTCTGTGTTTGCCCGTCCGTTCACCAATTGATTCGATTTTGATGTTCTTATAAGGAGTTGCGTTTAATTTTCATTCAGATTGTTTCCTCCAAGGCCCTCAGTCAATAAGATCCTATGGTTCCTTTTCGCTGGGAATGTCTCAAAGACTAAAGGTGGGTTTAAAGTAATGGCTGCCTCTGCATACCCCTTTCATAGCAATGGTGAGAAGAGCAATAGACCAACCCCGTCGCCCTTACTCTCTATGTGTGTGAGTCCTCCAGAAGTTATTCTGGGATCAGATGTAATGCAGCAAATGTATTGCCACCTTCTTTGTGGACTGAGGTACCCCAATTCAATAGATGGTATTCGAGTCCCTTATGCCTCTGGCTTAGTAAGGGCGTTACGCCTCCTAGAATCCAAATGGGAGCAGCTTTGTGATGATCTTGAACATGGATCTTTGAATTCGGAGATAACCGATGTTACAATGAGAGATGCTGTGACAGAGTTTCTTGGCGGGCCACAACCAGATCTAGCAAAGAGAATTCGAGCAGTTTGTGAAAGGAGAGAGTGGGGTGGTGCATTGAGTAAGTTGTGGCCAAATTTACGGTATGTTACGTGTGTTACCACAGGAATTATGGAGCAGTATTATCCAATGCTTAAGTATTACGCAGGACAGACACCAGTTTTGGGCAGTGACTACTTTGCTTCAGAGTGCTGTGTAGCTATTAACTTAGATCGTATCCAACCACCAGAGCTGACCAGGTTTGTAATGCTCCCAATGGCAGCTTATTTCGAATTCCTTCCATTTGAGGATTTGGCTGGCACTGATGATATACCTAAAGAAACTGTCGATTTCTCTGGTGTAGAGGTAGGGAAAATGTATGAAGTTGTCGCGACTACTTATAGAGGATTGTTCCGATACCGTTTGGGTGATATTGTGAGAGTTGTTGGTTTCTACAATTCATCTCCACAAGTGGAGTATGTGATGAGAGCTCCAAAGGCTACTAACGAGGTTTTAACTGAAAGAGACTTGATGTCTGCTATGGAAAGTTTCCAACTTGTGCTTAGAGATGAAGCGATGGCAGAGGTTTTAGAGTTCACGAGCTTCTTCGACTTAGAATCAAGTCCAAAGCAGGTGACAATATTTGTCGAAGTTAGTGAGGGATGTTTGTTTCTGTTGAATGAGAAATTGGAGGAATCAGTTCTTGTGCTTAGAAGGTGCTCTTCCTTTCTTGAGGGTTGCTTGGGAAGTGTTTATGAGGTAAGTAGGGAAAGTATGGAGCTTGGTCCTCTGGTGGTATCCATTGTAAAGCCGGGCAGTTTTGATAGGTTGTTACAAGTAGCCATGGAGAATGGAGCACCAGCCAGTCAATATAAGCCACCCAAAATCATAAGAAATAGAGAGATCTTCAATTTAATGAAAACTTCTGTTGTTGTGAGTGTAAGTTCAGATTATATGTATGGTGAACATACCAAAGGATGAGCGAAAGATTGTACTCTCACAGATATCAATCCGACATTGCTGGGTTTGCTTCAATTACACCTCTGTGATCAAGTAGATCCCTAAACGCTCAGCCGAAGCTTGGAACCTACCGAAGCCATCTGTAGTATGAACAAATAAATTATATGGATTGTTCTCATTTGTCAGTGAAACCAACTCTGATTCACATCTGAGTGCTCTGAACAGAAAGGTAAACATGAGGTCCATGTAGATGAATTTCTTATCTGCTTTCAATGGGGCATTGAACTTTCTGAAGAGGGTGGAGCTGGCTGGGATCATCCCATTACGGATTCAAACGTGGAACGACTCATTTGCTAAAAGGCTTTCCTGGTATGCTGTTTTCATGTAGATAAATTGTTCTTTTGGATTGTTTTCTTCTCTTTTGATTCTCCTATGAATTTCAATGGAAATGGTTGTTGGTTATAGAAGACATACTCTTATAAGCTTCTTAAAGGTTAAAAAGGATTAAGATTCAACTAATTGAAGCAGATTAAGACAAACATACCCCTGCACTCATTCAAAGCTCTAGACCATAGTACAGCCGGGGGGGCGGGGGGGTAGGGTACAAGTAGCCATGGAGAATGGAGCACCAGTCGGTCAATATAAGCCACACAAAATCATAAGAAATCTGGAAATCTTCAATTTAATGAAATCATCTGTTGTTGTGAGTGTAAGTTCAGATTCTATGTAAGAAATATCTATGGTACAGAAGTCCCCTCAAATTGCCATGTACAGAACATTCATGAGACCATGTGTTCTCATGAATGTTTGGCCAATCCCTAGGTGGGTTGGCCTACGAGAAAAAAAAATACCACCCTCATTAATACTTTGAAAACCTTTAAATAAGAGTGATGATCACATGGGCTGGGTTCTATCAATACGTCCATGGGACTCATTGTTGGCAACTTCTATTCAGCTACTGCGCAGCCCGAGGTGAGTTGGCAACGAATCAAAAGTTGCCAACAATGAGTCCCATGGACGCAGGGATAGAACCCGGCCCATGTGATCATCACTCTAAAAATAAACCCATGAAAATGATTCCAATCCAATGCTTAGAAATCACTAGTCAGGTAAATTTTTCGTTTGCATGTCCATCTAGAGTTGGGCCAAACATCCATACGTTCAGAAATCTCTAAGAATATGCCACGTGGCTCATAATGTGGTTTTTCATTTGCATGTCCATCTAGAGTTGGGCCAAACATCCATACGTCCAGAAATCTCTAAGTTCTACTCCAAAACCATTCCTACTCTGAAAAACGTTCTCACATCCTCATTCTCTTGTCACTCTCCTAGAATTGTTCCCCCTCTCCTGCTTTTTCTCTCTCTCCAAAATCGTTTCCGCAGGCTCTCTCACATGCCTGCCTTCCACTAGTAAAACTAACCAAGGTTTAAAAGAGGCAGTTAATGGACTGGGGGCGTGTTACCGTTAAAACGGATTGTAACAGGGGCAAAAATAAAAAAAAGAATATAATTTAATAGACTTCAACGATTTTAACGGAAAAAACAAAAAAAAATGGCGCTGAAATTCAAATTTAAAAAAAAAAAGATCGGAATGTAACGGCAGTTTTTTTCTACAAATTTTTTCAGATTTTACTGGCCATTAAAACGAAGAAAAAAAACGGCTGTTATTTTGCAAGCATCAGAACGGTTTTTGACGTAACGGGCTTGGGGCATTACGGTTTTAACAGCCGTTAAAACAGTTTAAACAGCATTATTTTAAGCCATGAAACTAACTACACACCATGTCAATTTAGATTTGTTCCTATATTTCATAGTTAATACTTCATACCATGGTTTAAAAAACGGCCGTTTAAACAGTTTTAACGGCTGTTTAAATGGTAACACCCCAAGCCCGTTTCCATTAAGACAGTTAAAACGCGTTTTGACGCTTTAAATTAAACGGCCATTTTTTTTTGTTTAAACGGCCGTTAAATTCTGACTTTTTTTTTTTTTTTTGGAAAAAAGAAACGGCCGTTAAATTTCGATTTAATTCCTTTTTTTTTTTGAAATTTTTTAATTTTGAATTTCAGCGCCATTTTTTTCTATTTTAACCCCTGGCCGTTTCAATCAGTTTAAACAGTAACTCCCCCAATCCGTTAAACCGTTAATACGGCCTCCTTTAAACCTTGCTTCATACAACTCACAGTGAAAAATAGTTTTTTAATCATAATAATCCAGACTTTTATTCTATTTCACCTACCAAAACTAAAATTAGTAAATTCTAAAGTAGCTTTAAAGATTGCTTTTTAGGTGGGTAAACTGGGGGGTGTTAGGCCAAACCCACCTAGGTGGACCTAGGTTGCTTTTACATACTACCATCCTTGTCAATATTCTGTCGATAGACTCTATACTATTATAAAGCTAAAACCGGTGTTGACGTCCACGCGGGCTTCAATGAAATGTCTCTCTACTTCAGAGGTAAATGCCTCTCTATTTTAAAGCCAAAATGTTGGGTTGGGACATACCCCCTTCACAATGATGACGAGGGACCCTAGTACAAGCTATGTGGCACACTCTTGTAGACCACTGACCGTATCCCTAGCTGATTAGTGGTTTCAAAGCTTTGGATCTGAGTACCCCAAATAAAGTTCAAAATCTCCCGTTAAAAATCAACCCATCAAAACGATTCCCAATCAAATCCTTAAAAAATCACTAGTCAAGCGGATTTTTTGCATGTAGGTCTACCTAGGGATGGGCCAAACATCATTACAGTCAGTGGTCTCTAAGAGTGCCACATGTAAGATGCACGTGGCATTTCCCTAGTATGCAATTGCTTTTGAAAATAATGCTTCTTTAATATGCAAATATAGTTTTGCTGCAATAAGGAAAAATATGATACAACAGACCATAATCATAGTTTACGCTCACTGCGGTATTAACTCTAATGTCAATCATTTGCCTAGCATGATACTAATCATCTAAAAAAATTTCTTGTCATCATTATCATCATCTATACCTTATCCCAAAAGTCAGCGAGACATGAATACTAATTTCGTCGTTCAGATTATTCAGTCTTTTACTACTACCTCCATCTATGTCTTTTTCGGCCTTCCTCTCCCTCTTATAGTCTTATTTCAAAATAAATAAACCAAAATGTACTTGTAATTGAGATAAGGTGATGAAATTGATGAATAGCTGTAGCATGGAAAATATGTAATGTTTAAAAAAAAAAAAAAAAAAAAAGTCGTGATGTAACAAGGTATACCTGAGATCTTTTCATTTGCAGAAGCGGCATTTTTGGTAGTCACCACTGTCATCTGGGCCCACGGAACACATGGATGTTTAGCCCACCCCTTAATAGACATTCATACAAAAAATCAGCTTGTTTAATGATTTTTAGCAGTTGGTTTTAGTACTCAAAAAATGGTTGCATTCAACTGCTATAAGAATGCCTTAAAAAGTGCTAAAAAGTGTTAAAATTTAATGGTTATAGATTACCAATCAAGGTGATTTTTGGTCTGTACATCCACCCAGGGGTGGGATAAACTTCCATGCAGTCAGTGGGCCCAGATGGCAGCGGTGACTACCGAAAATGCCGCTTCAGGATAAACTTCCATGCGGTCAGTGGGCCCGGATGGCGGCGGTGACTACCAAAAATGCCGCTTCCGCAAATGAAACAGTTTCAGGCATACCTTGTTACATCTTTTTCCTATTTAATTTCAGTCATACCAAATTCATGGTCTCTGTCATCATCGTCTACACCTTGGCGTAGTTTAAAAAAAGTATTTTGGTAACACCCCCAGAAATTTGGAAGTAATTAGTAATACCCCCTTATACTTTCAAACTTTAAGATTACATCCTTGACCCAGTTTAACAGTGGTTGACTTAAGTTAAAACGGACTTACATCTTTTTCTTTTCTTTTAGCATTCTTCGTCAAAATAAACGAATTCTAATTGGTATGAAAAACCATGATCTTTCAGCAGGGCCACATGTCGTCAGCCCGATATCGAGTTGGGTTGGGCCGACCCGGAATCCTGCTTCCCAGCCAGAGACTTTCATCATTCAATCCTTCCCGGCCCTTTTGACAAATTATTTTCAACAGAGCAAAAAAATGTGGGATTCAAATTAGAGATTTCATGTTCTTCCCTTGAAATCAAGGGATTCATTTAGATTTTTAACATCCTTAATTTGTCTGGTCCCAAAACGAAATTCTTCGTTAAATCACAAACATTAATGGCTTTGATTGAGGGAATACAACAATAAATTGCAAACATTAATTCAATCTAAAAACCTATAATCTATTAGAAGCATTTCATCTACCATCTTTACACCTCAAGAAGATTACAGAAACTAAAAATTAAAATCGAGGGAAGAACAGAATCAAACATGCCCAGTTCTTCCCTGTTTTCTTTCTTTTATATTACAGATGAAGACTTGCATACCCTAACAACGGGGTAGAAGGATTCACATTCGATACCAACAGACGTACTAAAATTACAGATCTAATAAACCTTCAATTTTCCTGCTCAGAAGAAACCCTAATAATCCATCAATACCCATACGCCATACCTCCATAGATAGATAAGTAGTAGATATGCGATCTCAGATTCGTCCCAACTTTTTTCTCAAATTTCAGATCTTCTTCCCGTTTAAAAAATCACAAGAAGATCAGATCTGATAATTTGATAGACGAGATCTAGACGAAACGGAGAAGAAAGTTAGATCTACATCCAGGATTTCCAGATCTAGATCTGTACCTGTTTGATCTTGAATTTTTAATCAAGCCGAAGCAGACGCCTCAGATCCTTCGTTGCCGAGTCATCGATAATCGCCATGCCCGTTTTCTTCTTTGAAAACGTCGGTAACGGGAGTGAACTTGGAGATGGAGAGAGGGAGAAGGCCGATCCGGCGTACACATCGGAATCAGATCCAACACCTACGGGCGAAGACATCAACGATTTCAGATCCGTAATCCGGATCTGCTTTGGGACCATTTCTGGATCCGGTCCCAACCGATCTGTGCCAGACACAACTAAATCTGCAGAAACAGTTTTCCTCAAAGTGGTTTCATTTTTTCTCTTGGCTTTAAGAGATTCACCTCGCTTCAAGATGGTCACCTGTCCCATAGCGAAATTCTTCGCCGATTTCGAATCATCAGCCGTCGATTTCTTCGAAAACAACGGCTGTGATTGAGGGACGCGTTTCTTAGGTTCCGGCTTGACTACCGGTTTCCGGGAAGGTTTAGTGTTAGTGTTACCGGTGTAAGATTTCCGGCTAGGAAAGACCGCGTGGCCTACTCTCAGCCGTTCGATTAAGCAATCCTGAGGGCGTAAGATCTCCGTTCCCATGGCGTAATAACTATATCTACAAAATAAGGGGATTTTACCGGGCTAAATCAAACATGAAATGGAAAGAAACAACGAGGGAAGAGAGGGGTTAGGTATGGTATGATTTCGTTCGATTGTTGTTTCGCTCCTCTTCCCACCTCTTCTTCCTCCTAGGAGGGAGGATTTCCTCTTTTTTTTTTTTTTCCTTTTTTTCCTGCTCTGGTCGTGTTCATTTTGAGAGGGTTCGTTCGGCTTTTATGAAGGGAGGAGAAGGGTAGTTGGAATTTGGGGAGGGTTCGTATCCAGCTTCGCTCTTGCTTCGCGTAAGGATAGAGGGAGAGACAGTCATGTTTGAACCTCGACAGGTGGCTCGTCTTCCAATGTTGTGGGCCCCACCTAAATTCATTTGACGGAACCGTGAGTCCTCGGTAACGTCATTGGCTTTCACGTCGCTTTCCTTTTCCCTGCTTCATTCCGTTAGCGGCGTTAACTTTAATTAACGCGTCTGTCTACTATCTACCTCCCTAGTGTGCAGGGAGCTAAACAGACGCCGGTCACAACCCACAATACGAGCCACATGGCACACTATTAGAGAGCGCTGACAGTATGGATGTTTGGTCAGTCCCTCGGTGGACCTGCAAACCAAAATTTTGCCTGATCAGTGATTTCTAAGCGTTGGATTGAAGTTATTTTCATAGGTTGAATTTATCCGTATGAATTTTAGCATTATTTAGCGGTATTTGGGTGCAAAGTGCAAAGATCCAAAGGTTCTAAATCACTAATCAGGCTGATATTTAGTTTGCAGGTCCACCTTGGGACTGGCCAAACATCCATACGGTCATCGCCCTCTAATAATGTAGCACATGGCTCGTATTGTGGGTTGTGACCAGACCGTTGTGACAGAAGTTTTACTCGGTCCCTCTTATGCCAATTGACGAAATGGACCCCACAGAAGTAATGATGTGTGATTTCATAAGTCTGGAACGAAAAAGATGCAACAAGCTATACCTCACACTGTTTTGGCACTAGCGCGATTTTTGTCACTCACCGCCACCCTCGGGACCCACTGACCGAGTGGATGTTTTAACTTTAGCCTACTCCTTAGTTCTTAGTGGATATACACACCAAAAATCATCCTGATTGGTAATCTCTAGCCATTAGATTTTAGTATTAAAACTAATTTTAGCTGTTGGATCCAACTATTTTTAGTACTGAAACGAACTGCTAAAAATCAACAAACAAGCTGATTTGTGGTATGAAGTATGAACATCTACTAAGGGATGGGCTAAACATCCATGCGGGTCACATGGAGCAGATAGCGCTCAGGTATAGCTTGTTACATCACGACCCATCTGGGAATAGTGCAAAGCAGGATGAGTCCATCGATCATGTGGGCCCCGCTCTTTGCATGGGCGATTACTGAAAACATTGTCATCATGAGAGAGAGAAGTATGATCAGGCTGAAGAAACAGTACCTCTAGACGGTCCTGATCAGTGCTGACCAAAACTGTCACGGTGCTCGTCAGCAGTAGCACCATAACTTTTCTTTTGTCCTTTTTGTATACAACGTCTGATTCACGTTGCTGAATAAAAACGAGTGATTTTCCACCTAAAACCAGACCCTTTGAATCATGACAATTGTGAAATGACATAAAAACCACTACACTTAAGGATTGACTAAGGGTATTTTTGTCAATCTAAATGCATAATAATAAACAAACCGGCATCATCAAGGAGGCGGCTTTACTCTCGTCCTCGCTCACTTTTTTTCTATCTTTCGGTCTTTGGCTTTTCATACTTTCATTAATTATTTTTCTTCTCTCCATTAAAAATGTCTAAAAGATGTGAACGACTTTATGGTAAGATGTGTACCAACTTTTTTTATTATTGAAATTAAAAAGAAGGGTATTTTAGTAACGGACCCCTGACATTTGAAAGTAATTTGTAATACCCCCTTAATACTTTCAAACTTTAGGATTACCCTCCTCGACCTAGCTTAACCGTTTAACAATCATTTGGGATGGGGGTAAATCCTAATGTTTGAAAGTATAAGGGGTTATTACAAATGACTCATGCTCCGAGGACCCCCTCGGTGTTCGCATGCTAGGCCGTGGATTTCACGAATCCAACGATGGTTGTCAACATCGCCAAAAGTGAAAAAAGTGATGCTAGCTCGGCGCTGACAATCACTGTTGGATTCTTGAAATCCATGGCCGAGTACACGAACACGGAGAGGTGTCAAAAAAAAAAAAAAAAGGGGTTCCCTGAGCTTGACTCACTACAAAGTACTTTCAAATTTCAGGGGGGTGCTACTAAAATACCCTAAAAAGAATGGACAATTCTGAAAAGAATGCAAAAACGTGAAAGGAAAACAGGTTTTTTTTATTTTATTTTATGTAAGCAGGTGTAGAGGAAAGGAGAAAGGAAACAGCCCCTAAAAATTTCATGTGATGCAGGAAGAGAAGAGGAAACGAATAAGAAGGAGACGTATTAGGAAAGATGATGGAAATGACATCGAAAATGCTCTATACTTTAAATTCTATCTAGAAGAAAAGAAATAAATGAAAAGAAGAGCAACCACTTTATTTCAATAATTAAAGAAATGGCTGAACATGGTTTTTGCGGGTCCACCATAAAATAAAGGTCTATTATTCCCCCACTAAAAAAAAAAAAAAAAAGCTGAAAGAGGGAACAAATCTGAGAAACTTTTGCGGAAGTGTGGGGTCGATGCCAATAGTCAATTGCAAGGAAGCAATAATGCTCTCATGTCTCTTTCTGCCTTTTAAATTGTCTGTGTGTTGTGCAGAGAGGGGAGTGGAAATATCTCCTTGAATAAATTAAAGCTAAAGTTTTTGGTAAGAATCCCGGAGGAAGCTTTATGTGTTTGGGATATGAGTGTCACGGCTAAGTTGAGTTCCCTCTGTCTTTCTTTATAAGCTGTTTTTTTTTTAATAAAGTATTGACCTTATTGCAAGCAAGGTTTAAAAGAGGCCGTTATAATGGACTAGGGACGTTACCGTTAAAATGGCCGTTAAAAACCAATTGTAATGGACATGAGGAAAAATGGAAAAAATAAAAATAAAAAAAATAGAATTTAACAGAAGGGAAAAAATCCAAAGTGAAAAAATGAAAAAAAATGGAAAATAATGGAAATAACTGGCTTTTTTCATAATTTTTTTCAGAAAATAATGACTGTTATTATAAGCGTCAAAACGGTTGTTAACGTTACAGGCTTGGGGCGTTACCGTTTTAAAAACGGCTTTATTTTAAACCATGGTTGTAAGTTTAATTGGTTTTAATTTACTAGGAACCGTCCAACCTATGGATCACAGCTTAATTAGACTTTTTTGGTGGGCAGTTGTCCATATGTTAATCACCATTCAAAAGCTGGTGATTGATTTATAAGGGGTGGCAAGGAGTTCAGTTGGAAACAGCTTCGGGTTGAACCGAAACCCATCTGAGTCTAACCTCTAACCAAACTGAAGAGATAAATAATCAGGTTTATGGGTCAAACAGTTTCAGTCGGGTCAGGTTTAACAGGTTGCGCCAACCCATGGCAACCCCTTGGGTAATTAATAACACCACCCTGAAATTTGAAAGTAATTAGGATTACGCCCCTTGACTTAGTGTAGCCATTATTTGACTAACGTTTTAACGTGACATGCATCATGCACCTGTTAATGCACCTGTGAAAGGACCATAGTATTGTACGTATAATGCTAACTACGCGTGATTCAAGTTCGATTTAACTTAAGTCAACCATTGTTAAACTGGGTTGAAGCTAGAGCTCGTGGACCGCAGGACCAGTGTCAACGGCCAAACCTGGCCCGTGAGCTTGAACCCGCGACAGCGGACAGTCCACAAGGGGTGGTGGATACACACCAACCATCTGGCTAGACAGTTGGGGTTTGGCATAGGTTAGGACTATATTGAATACAGGTCAGTTTAATACCAAATTGATTGCGACCCAAAATAAATAGTTAGGTCCAAATTTACAACCGTCATAACGGTAATGCCCAACTCATTAAGTTATTTTGAAAATAATGCCCAATCCTGAAAAAAGGTGGTTAGCGTTGTACAGGTCATTATTGTTGAAAAACAAATTTTTTTAACTGTTATCGAGGTTTTTCTGAAAATTAAATAAAAAATAATATTAATCATTTTTTACTTCAGATGGGACCTGTTATAACGGTAACCGTAAGTGATCGTTACACCGTTATAGCTCAACTGGACAATGGTCTATGTTGCAACCCTGTCATTGTGTGTTACGAAATTCATAGTTCAGTTCGACTTGAACTTCAAGCATTTCTCTTGTTGATACATTGTTTTATGAATTGTCGAAATAAGAATTTCCCAAGCTGAGAATACACAATTCTTGATTGTTACCAAGCAAAGCACATTCAACGTTTCGCCGAGAACGGATTCATCGAGGCTTGGATTTCTTCCAACGTTCGCCCCTTAGTTTCCGGTACCAGCTTTGCTATGAACAGAACAGTTAAGCCGCAAACGCTTGAGAACAAAAAGAAGGTGCCTGAAGGAGAAAAGCAGTGTTGTCAGCAGATTCAAATCTAAAACTAAGAACACCATGAATCCTCAGTAGCTAAGCAAGCTAACAGTGTTGGATCATCACCTGCTGAGCTCCACCCCATTAGAAAGTTGAAAGTGTATGAGATAATCCAAGAACCAAGCCAGCTCACCAATGTCACAAGGCTTCCTGCTGACCCCTTCATGTTTATGGGAAATATCTGAAATGGGAACCCAATTTTCAGGCTGAACTCTTAACAACTCCAGTTATGTAGATTGCAATCCACAAAGGCATCGAATTTACCTCTGACATTATAACCCATGGTATCCCACCCATTCCTAATGAAAAAGATCCTGTGTACACCTAAACTCACCAAAAACAAATTAGATAGAACTCAGGTTTACTCTGTAAGCTATAAATAGTCGGCGGGTAGCAAGTCTCTGTCACAAAACTTCGACCTGGCCTAGTTTTTTCCTAGTTAACTCGGTTTCGAACTGGCGAAGTTGCACTCCAAAACATAGTTTGTAAATTACTTTTACCTGAATGATATATAATATATTTCCAACAAATGTTTTCTCCATAGTTATCCTTGGAAGAGAAAAGTCAAATTTTGTAGCATTACCAGTATGCCAATAAGCGCCAATATGGGAATCAGCTCCTTCCACCATTGATGGTTCTGTCTCATGAAAAGGTTAACTAGTTCAGGAAACGAAAACAACGCATGGATAAATAGAAATGTTGATAAATTGATGGATAGATATAAAAGGGAGGTGCTTAGACTTTATTACATAAATCTGCAAGAGAAATGACACTCCTACTAGGAAGCAACCCAAGCATGTTCCGGCTGCAGAAACCTGAAATCCATAGTAGTTCAGAATGAGCTTTTCTTGCATCAATAGCAGACACCTAAAACAGATTCAAACTAACATTCCTACCATTAGAAGTGGTCTTCTCCCAGATTTATCCATTAAGAGTACACCTAATGTGGTCATTGGAATCTGTAGAATAGTATCTAACATATGTTAAGAATGCACTAGAAAGAATTCCAAATCCAAATCACATTCAGAAAGACAAGGACCTGAACTGCAGCCATTGCTATGGTCCCAACATTACCC
Source organism: Euptelea pleiosperma (assembly GCA_035048495.1). NCBI lineage: Eukaryota > Viridiplantae > Streptophyta > Magnoliopsida > Ranunculales > Eupteleaceae > Euptelea > Euptelea pleiosperma. The sequence goes on from CM068546.1 coordinate 32,117,827, forward strand.
GAAGAGAACCCTGGGAATAACCAGAGAGATTTATATCTACATTAACAATTTGAAGCATTAATTGAAGAACATTTCTTACCTGCCGAAACAAAAACTGCGCTCACATAAAACCCAATCCCATTGCACCCCCCAAATTGCTGTAGCACCATTAGCCCAACTCCAACCTAAATCAAGTTTGAATGGTCCATAGATGATCAAACAAGTCATGGAATGATTACCAGCCACAACTAGTATTGAACTAGACTTACAATGAGGGAATGCGCATATTTCCTCTCAAACAGGTCTAGTATTCGAGCTTCTGGGATCCGTTGTAGGGCTTCTGTGTAATCCTGTACAGCAACAGGAGTCCATCTCATATTCTTCCAAATCATTCTGTCATTAAAATTTGGAGATAACATACTCTGATCTCAGATGCTTCTTGAGAGATATTGGCATTCTTCCCCCTAAGGCGCTGTAATGCAGCTTCAAACTCTTTCCCTTGACCAACCTTTGCCTGTGAGGCAATTCATATTCTTCATTTAAGCTTTTAAACTGCAATTTTAACAAAGTCTGACATCTGACTAACCAGCCATCTAGGAGACTCTGGAATGAAGAGGAGGCCTAGAAACTGTATGAGGCATGGAGCTGTTCCTGTAGATGAAATTAAATGGCATTTGATGATAAATGGAGCATTAATCAATCTCTCTTTTCTTCTTTAAGAAAATCTAAGGTCCCGTTGGGTGGACCATAATGATAGCATGTCAATGGCATGGTGGTAGAGTGGAGCAATGCGGGTGAGATGAAACCCACCTTCCAATGGGTTTGAACTCTCAATTGACATGAGATTACACTTTGATTTGCATCAATCATCAGATGAGATACTTATTAGAATATCACAAAGAACTACAGGAAAAATAACGTATCGAACAAAAGGAACTTACCAATTAATGCCAGGCTGCGCCAGGTTACTACTGTACCAAACAGGAAGGTAAAGGATGCTCCACAACAAATCATTAACTGCAATATTTGAAAGCAAATAAGCAGACACATAATGGCTTTATTCTGTAAACCAGATTTTGTAATGTGGTTTTACTTCACCTGATTAACTGTCGTAAATGCTCCTCTAAGATTCTTGGGTGTTATTTCTGCTATGTATACAGGAACCTGTACAGCCATTCAATGGGTGTCACCCTTATCGGTCACATGGATACATAATCATGTATGATGCATGCATGAATACATGGAAGAAGATATGTCAAGTGACTTTTAGCATGTCTGGTGAAGGAAAACCCTTACTGGACTTACCACATAAGAGAGAAGCCCAATTCCATATCCCACAGAAAATCTTGCAAGGTCAAGCCACCAAGCGTCCTTTCATATCCAATACACATTGAAAATGCATATTATGAGAGGCATACGTAAGCAAAAACATTGCCTAATTAATCAAGAATACATTGTTTCGATCCTTTCGAAAGATAAATAACTTCACCTTATTGTCATCTACAATCTGTCCAAGTGGATTAGATTACAAACCTTTGCGAAGAATATTGCAAGCCACCCCGCCATGCAAAAAATGTCTGAGACCCACATGGCCTGCTTTCCAAGACCAACCAATTTGAAAATAAAAATGAAGAGTTAAGTGTCAGAAGCTACATTTCTGAACTAGGCTTAGAGGGGGGCTGAAGAAGAGCACAAAAAACTTACACCTCTCCGACCAATGAGATCGGCAATCTTCCCACTCATTATGGCACCTAACATTGCTCCAATTGTCAATATGGAGCCGAAAAATGAGTACTGCATAAATAAAGGGAAGCAAAATAGAAATTCAAATAGAGGAGATGAAGGAGAAGAGGAGAGCAGAGGAGACTGTATATAGTAAAACTCAAAACAAATAAAACTATAAAACAAGAACCTCTTACAAAAATAGTCCCCACATTTATGTCCAAGACCAACTCATGCGAGAATAGTAGTAAGTAAAACAAAAAACTTGTCTGTCAGCAAGAAGACTGCTGGTTTCTCTTCACTTAAACATGTAAACATCATTGATCATGGTCTTAGTACAAGAACCCTGGTGCACAGAGTTTGATCAGTATGGACACCAAGTGATGAGCCATTTCCGGCAGCCACTACTAACATTAAGTATCACACACTCTTTTTGCTGACTAACCTCCGATTAACTCTTCCTCAGGTTCATTTATTTAGCTCAATGTTTAGTTGATTAACCTTTCTATGCCAGTTTCGTGAGATATGAAGAAACATTGTGGGATTTCGTTGTGACTGACAGTCTTGGACTACGACATTTGGTTGTTATGATCATATGCCAATTATGACCCTCATCAAGTTGAGTGAATCAAGTACATTAACACCAAAGACTGAGCATGGAGCAGTTTTCCGCATTATAATAGTAAAGGTTTAGTCATCGTCAGCAAAACTCAGAATAAGAAACTCCTTTTAAAACTTCATAGAAGCAAAATAACATTTTGTTTTTCGTCCGGAAGAAAGTATTAAACAGTTTTTTATATGTTTTTCAGTAAACCTTCTTTTCTATGGCAAGTACATAACGATGCTAATATACATATACACATGGGCACTGGTGTTATAGCCCGTGGTGATATCTTTTACCAATATTCACTGTTCAAATCATATTCCTTCCCCACCCCCACCCCCACTTCTAACAGATAACTCTGCTTGTATCTGCTGCAGCATTTCGCCCAAGCAAAGTTTTTCTCCACCCAGGTAGTACTTTAGTACAATGCCACCTCAATGTCGGCATATGGATTTACGTATAATGAGATGATACACATTTTTATTCCATTATTATTCCCTGTAACTAAAAGTCGACATTTATTTTTAACACAGGTATGACTTGCATAGCATCTACGATTGGATTGAGAAAAGCGTAAGCCTCAGGCATTTTGGCAAAGAAAAAACTACTTGAATGAAGGGCAGAATTAAGACAGGTACAGATCAAAGTAAAGATATTAATCATAACAAACATTTCATTCTTGGAGATAATTGCATTTTGATTTGAGTTATTGATATAAGTAAGCTGTCTAAGAGTCGACACTGAAGTGGCATTGTACTGTAAGTATCACCATTGGCCTCTACATGTATGATTCCGTGTTTTTGGAGCAAGACTGTATTGAACTCGAACTATTCACTCAATTATTCTTGGCGTCTCAGTTTCGGTTTCTTTTCGTGTTTTTAAGCCAAGACCAAATTGAAACCCAATTCTTTCAGTATCACATCACATTTTGCTAGCAACAGGTTTACAACATGATGTTGGTTGTTTGACAAGTTAGTGATGAAGGAGGAGATTTGAGAGCATACCTCTGCCAAGGAAAGGCTAAGGTCATCCATAATCCCAGACTGTGCAGGTGATGAGAATCCCACCTGTACACCAATCACAAAACATACTCTAATCTATAAACAAACATTACAAATAAGTAAAGTTGTGTGACTTTAAGACCATCCCTGTATGAGTTGTGGTATATACTATCTATATAACAAAACAGGGAAATTGTCTCCCCACTTATACTCCCTCTTATCGGGTTCACAAAGGATGGCCGAGATCTTATCCCCCAAATAAACGGTGGATCTCAGCCACTCACACCTGATTTTGGCAAATGCTTTGTCGGAGAGTGCCGAGGGCACGGGCCACCCACTAGTTACAAATAAGTAATAGTCTACCTTCACTCTAGGCAGGTCGTTGTAAAGGATCCCTCCAACCCTTTCCTTACACAACACATATTCCTAAACCTGCCCTAACCCACCTTAAACTCAACCCTAGTTACTTTTTAACATGGGCTGAGGTAGGTTTTGGTGTATGTGTCGTACAAAGAGAAGGGTCCAAGGAAACACTTATTATCAACCCGACCATAGGCTAGGAATTTTCCATCTACTCCAGATAGTTATCCAAAAGCATATGATAGAGTTCCCAAAGAGTTAATTTAGTGAGTATTAGGATAAAAAAAGGAGTCAACTCCCGAGCAATAATATTGATATTATTAAGGACACGCATATTGGGGCGGTAACTAATGTGAGAATAGTTGATGGTGAAACAAGTGATCGAGTTTCCAGTTACAATGAATTTGCACTAGGCCGATCAGCCCTAAGTCCGTACATCTTTACCCTAATTATGGATGGATTAACTGTTCATATTCAATGAGAGGTCCCTTGATGTATCTTATTTGCAGAGATGATAGAGTATCGACTGATGAGATGAGACTAGGAAGGGAGTATAAGCAAAATTAGAACTATGGGGAGAATTTAGAAGTTAAGGCTTTTAAGATAGGTAGGACCAAAACAAAATGAATGTCGTGCAAGAAAAGACACTCGTACGATGAGATATTAGTTAGAATTAATGGGCAAGAAACACCCCGAAGCAACCAATCTAGTCTTCCATGTTCGTTTATGGACGAAAATAGAAAGATCGATGAGAATGTGACTCATACAATTAGTGTTGAACAGCTAAACTAGACTCACCCTTTTGGAGTATTATGTACATGATCGATGTGTATCTACCAAACTAAAGGGAAAATTCTACAAATTCAAAGTCCCCAAGACACACCCCACAACCAACCACCCACCCACAAAGAAACTCAATTCCTACCAAGCAAAGACGACCAATTGAACCCCACTTCCTAATTCATGGGTCAGTGGACCAAACCCATATATAATACGGAAATCTATCAAAAGTTTGATATAAATTCCCTCAAAATACCAAGTGACCCACTCTTTCGGGCCCACTAAGGCACTGATGACCCACACGAATGTTTGGTCCAAACCTTCGTGGACCTACACTCCGAAAATCAGCGTGATTGGTGAGATTTATAGCTATTAGATTTGAGCTAAGCACTTTTTCTTCATGGGCTTGGAAATCAACCCATGGGCCTCTTCATGAAGCCCATAGTGAAAGAGTGCTCAAATCCAACGGATAGAAATCACAAATGGCGATCATTTTTGGTGTGTAGGTCCACACCTCTGTGGACCTAAAAGAGTGTGCCACGTGCACTGTGAGGGACTCTGTATCATAGAACGGCTTCAGTGGACACGCAGAGGAAGCAAAATCTGCAGGTGGGATGGGACACAGTTGAGAGATCAAAGATTCAAAACCCACCATGTCGAGGATGTAGGGACCCATCTTCAAATGGTGGATCTTGAGTCGCTTGACCAACGGATGTATGCCACATGGCATGATTTATTTTTTTTTAAAGTATATGGGGCGAAAATCGAAATATCTGTTTCTACAACTTACAGCGCAGCCAAAAACGTAAGAGCCCGAAACAGCGACGAAGGTGGCAAGAATAAGAACTGATACGGAGGAAGAGGATCCTTGTTCCTGGCCTTTGGGAATCAGGGGCCTCTCAATCTCTCCTGCTTCCATGCTTTCTCCCTCCATTTTCGAAAACGAGGGAAAGAGGGATGAAGGAGAAGGCCAATACACAGTGAACGGGGAGGTGATGGGGATAACAGCATCAAAGGGTCCGCTTCGATTGCGACGATTTGTGGACTTCAAGCTTTTCTTCCTTTGTCCTTTTGTTTAAAGTCATTTTATTAGACGTCCTCTTCTCCCACCAAGCTACAGTACAGATCCCAAACTGCGCACTAATGGTGGGAAAGAATGACGTAGATGAGTTCTTTTGTCCTTTTTATCTTATTTTAATAAATAATTTATTTTGAAATTAAAATTTTCAAGTGATTTTATCGTTTTCCCCAAGGTTTAAAGGAGGCCGTTTTAACTGTTAAACGGACTGGGGGCGTTACCGTTTAAACCGTTTAAACGGCCGTTAAAACGGATTGAAACGGTCAGTGGCAAAAATGGAAAAAAGGGAATTAAACGGATTTTAACGGTTTTAACGATTTTAACGGATTTTAACAGCAAAAAATGGAAAAAGTGGCACTGAAATTTAAATTTTGAATTTTAAAAATTAAAAAAAAAATAGAATTTAACGGATTTTAACGGATTTTAACAAAAATTAAATGGATTTTAACGGAATTAAACTGTTCTAACGGTCATTTTTTTCACAAAAATTTTCAAAATTAAAAGGCTGTTTAAACGATTTTAACGGCCGTTAAAACCAAAAAACGGTCATTTTTTTCAAAACCGATAAAACAGGTTTAAACGGTTTAAATAGAAATGGGCTTGGGGCGTTACCGTTTAAACGGCCGTTTAAACCGTTTAAACAGCCGTTTTTAAAACCATGGTTTTCCCTATGTTTTGCTTGCTTATGAGTAAAACTTTGATGACGGGCTGACAGGGCCCAATATGAACCAAGTGGCACGCTCTTTGATGTACACATAGCAGAAGAATTCATTGAGCGTTTGGACCGTCAAAAGTCCAAACGGTGTTAAAAGGACGTAACGGGCATTAACGCTGAAGAAACACTAAAAATGATGTAATAGGCATTAACGTAATTGTCTTTAGTGTCGGAACTGCGCGGAGCCGGATCTCTTTGAAAAGAAACGACGAGATCTTCGAAAGTCATTAGCTTTGCTCATGAGGTACGCCTAATTTTGACCAAATTCTATTGTCTAGTGGGTTAAAACGACATTTTGGCTATTTTTAGAGAATTTCAGTTTGGTAATAACTTGAGTCGTGGAAGTCAGAATCACTCCCCGTTGATTCTGACGTGTTTCTAAGATCTGCGACTATCCATTCTACGATTAGTAAGAATTTCTATTTTTTTGTTTTTTTTTCCCTATTTTAACCATTTTAAACTTTTAGTAAGTTTTTAAGTCTCGTTACTGATTTGTCATATCTAAGAGGGTGGTAGTTAGACGAAAGTATCAATGAAATTATTGTTTAAGTTTTTTTTTATTCTCTTCCTTGTGGATTCAAGGTTTATTTCGGGTTGAAGACGGTATTCTTCTTCCTAGTTCGTTTTTGTGATTAACTTCGCGCTTCCGCTCCGTCACTCTTAGAGGACTCTAACCGTATGGATGTTCCTTTTCTAATTCCTAGATGGACCTACAAACCAAAAATCAACTTGTTTTACTCTTTCTTTAACATCTTTCCTTTAGTGGCTCGTTTACCTAGGATGGATGAGACAAAGGCAAACTTGTTAACCCGTTGCTGACCCACCCAATGCCACATGTGGACTGGACAATGCTTTACTGACTAAGCTGGACCAAAGATTAATTCATATATCTAATTATCTATAGATTCTATAGTAAAGTATTGAAGAGCTACTATATCTCTCCTCCACGTAATGATGATGTGGCATTCTCTGTCATCCACGTCCGCTTGTTGGAAAATATATTATGAAAATTCTTTTGCACTTTTACAAAATGGCTAAAATCATTTAATATGAAAATTTAAATCCTCAAAAGAATCGCAGATTTCGAAAGAGTATAGAGGCTTCCCACGTGCTCTTCACATCTTTCGATTTGGCGACATTTTGTTTCAGTGACATATCTAATAAGACTGAATAGGATTGGAAGAGGTGTCACGATGATTCACATCAATTTCAACGTTGGAACGCTGACGAACAATTCCCTGATTCTGAATAAATTCTTGACATCTGGTAAACAACCCCCCTAAATCTGATCTCTCTCTTTTTTTTTTTTTGAAAAAAGAAATTCGGAAAACGAGCTTGGAGAGACCTATCGAGTACGTCTCCGATTCGTAACAGTTGCACAAAAATAATTTCAACTTTCTTTGTATCCTTATTAAAATATCTCCACTCACCTAAAGAAATTCGCTTTATATAATTCTTCTTAATAATACATCCAAAAATCGTTTCGACTCGATTTCTTATAATATCTCCCCATCCAGAGATGGTCTCTCTTTACTACGTCATAAAAACGCATAACCTTTTCTTCTACTCTCTCAACTCTCTTTGCATTACTCTCTACTTTAATGGAAGTGCAACACACCTCTCTATTAGGCAGCACACGTGTTGCACGCAAGTGGTTGTAGACTTGAATGACATTTTTTCAAGAAAAAAAAGGTGGCAAAATAAGAAAGTTTAATTGGAAACATTGACAAAATAGAGACATTTTTGGAAATTTAGCAATTGAAGGGGACTTCTAGTAGATTAATTAATTGGATGGACAGATCTAAAAATTGTGGCAACTCAACAGAGAGTTAGAAAAGCAAAATTTTTAAGTTGAAAAAATTGAAGCTGTCGATTTACTTTTAAATGAAACCATTTAAGTGTCAAGTATCAATAAAAAACCTTTATATCGACTTTTTGCCTTTATAGTCATGGAGATCAAGTTTTTTATATACATTCATTGTAATTTTTATCTTTCTAATTTTTCTCCTTTAAAACCATTAAAATAAAAGTTACAAAACCATCCTAATTTTCTTACATAGAAAGTATCTTACTACTGTTTTTTTTTTTTTTTTTTTCATTTTCCTCCACTTCCAAAACTTTAAAATCTCTCAGCAACACCTAAAATCATGTTGGATGTATTTGTGATTCATAGAGTTTAATGTTAAGTAATTTAATTGTTTTGGTCTTGAGGCTAAAGGGTTTTGAATCCAAGACCTCAAAGACCTTAAAAACTAAACTAAAAGAAAGCACTTTCAGGCTCAAGGGTTTTGAACTTGAGAACTCTTAGAAATTTTACAATGTGTCATCCCCTCATTTTTTGGAGCCAAAAACTTCATGGAATTTTGAATTAAAAATTTGGATGGAAAAACTTTAATGGGTTTTTCAACTATTGCAAATCCTTTAATCCCACATTGCTTGGAAAAACCTGTTATGTTTTGTGGAGCCTTATGGTGCTAGAGTACTGTAACTCAAGCCACAACACCATGGGTCGAGCTCAATTTTCGGGAGGTTTTTTTTCTTTAAGGGCATTTTCATTTTTTTACATAAAGATACTAAAACCCTAGTTTCGTCTTGGGATTATATATACCTTAATTTTTGTAAGACAATTATAATTGTATTGTGAGTTTTGACCTTTTTCCTTAAAGCATATGGAATTGATGTGTCCATGGACGTACCTCGATCTTGAGGGAACCACATAAATCTATGTGTTGTGTGTGATTTCACCTTCATGTTAGTTGTTCTTTCTTCTAACACCTTGAACTCAAGATTTACCAAAAGCTGAAAATTTTGGTTAGACAAGACTGTGATTAATTCTTTAGGCCATCACATCTAAGGAAGCATTTTTGTGGTATATTTATTCAAATTCTTTAGGTTTTAAGTTTCTAATGCGTCTCATTTAGAAAGGTGAACTTAGTTCTCCCTTGTTCCAGTAACTCACTGAATCCATAGTACTCTTTTAAACTTCCACGAGTCCTATTACTCTGCTAGGAATTGTGAATGCAGATGAAAAAATACAAGTCATATTTGATGAGGGGTGGCATTTATAATTATAACTCTTTCTGCAATTACATATTTTTGGTTTAGCAGTTTAGAAGGGCATGCATAATCTTCCATATTAACCATTTAGGAGGGCGTAATCTTCTATACTTCTGTAAATAATTGAGGACCAAAATATGCGATGAAAAAAGCATTGTTTAACCAGTTGGAGGCTATTTCATGCACTGTACTCTAAGGATTAAAATTTCGTTTTCAACTGGGTTCGGACCAAATCAAAATCAAAATTTCAAGGGCAATTTCAAAATTAATATTTTGGTAAAATATTGGAAAAAAGAATGTATGTTTAATAATTAGATTTATCAAATCTTCTCTCTCTCTCTCTCTCTCTCTCTCTCTCTCTCTACAACCCTAAGATAAGGAAATCTTAATTTATGTCTTAATTATTGGACAAAATGTATTAATTATATCACTTTCTATTAAGTTGCCCAAATTTTAGAATATTTGGTGTTTCGATTTTGGTTGAGGTCGAAACTCAAATTTTGGCCGTTTCGACAAAATTTAAAACTTATACTCCCACAAAGCTTGGTTCCTTATACTTTCTGTCAGAATTCAAGTTATCCTCCAAAAACTTTCTAGTATCTAACAAAGTGAAAAAAAAATGGGTAACAAGAGCAAGAAAATACTAAAAAATTAAAATTTTATATTCAAATCAAAAGAATATATATACAAAAAGATTACAAGAAAGAAACTTAATTAATAGGAAGTTCTACAACTGTATCCCCGCTGCTTCACACATACACTCATTACATGGCATATGTCCATCTATCAACTGTATAAATTCACCATCACTCATCTATATTCAGTTAATGGCTACTAATATTGGACACAAAAATCTGATTAGGTAACAAGTTTTGCATCAAGGCATAAATATGGACTATTATACCAGCCACTAGAAAAATATTATACAATAAAATATTCTGTAAATGTTATGGTGTGTTAGCCATAAATGCACATCTAATGTGTATTTGACTATAAGCAAGGTTTAAAATTTCGTTTCGGATGAATGTCTCGGTCAAGTGAAAAACCGAGACAAACTCTGAAACGAAACGAAACATTGAAAAAATGAAATTTACGAAACATTTCAAAACATTACGAAATATTATTCAAAATCATTAAATTATATTTTTATTTTTTTGGATTGTATCGGATTGTCTCGGCGAAACAAACCGAAACATTACGAAACATTCCGAAACGAAACGAAACATACGAAATATTCAATGTTTCATTTCGGTTTCCTTACGAAACGAAACGAAACATATGAAACATTACGAAACATTCCGAAATTTTAAACCATGACTATAAGTGGACAATGATCTGTACGGTGTACAACAATGTAAAAAAACTCATCATGATGCAAGATATATACTATAACATAAATTGTTATTTATCTCAGCTAGTGCATTCACGACTTACCCGACTCATTGATTATCTCTAAAAAGAACCCTTGCTCAACCCAATACAGTATATTCTACTAAATGATGAGTCCAATATATATCCCTCGAGCATGTAACATAAACATATATTGACTCTATTGATCTTCATCTCTATATATGTAAGAGGTCATCCTTCTTCTTCTTTTTGAGAAAAAAAAGAAAAAAATGAAATGAATAAGAACAAAAAATCTTATTTATTTCACTTAATCTCTTAAAATAAGATAATTTTTGGAGGTTTTTTCTAATAGATTTTGGTGGTTTCGAAACTATTTGACAAGAGTTTATTTAAGCCTAAAAGGGGGGCTTAGAAAGATATTTTTCTTTCTTAAAGGAAAGTGGTATTTATATGTGAAAGTTAAGGTTTGGGGTAGTTTGAGAATAAATGGTAGGTTAGTTTAGTTATTTGGAGGGTAAAAGTATAATTTTCTTTTTGTCTTACATGGATATCTTATGGAGTTTTTTAATTTGTTGGGTAAAATTAGGTAATCCAAAAAGTTGAGTGGCTGTAAGAGAGCTAGGTGAGAAGAACAAACAAAAAATCGGTGGGTAAAATTGGAAAACAATGAAATGAATGAGTTGGATAGATAAGCATAAGTAATATTATCAAAGGTATGTCATGATGTATGAATCCGGATGCATTTATTTACATAAAAGATTTAATATACATATAGAAGTTTGATCAATCATTGATAACGTATTTATTTTAAGTCCAAAATTGATAAGACAAAAATAATTTAAAAGATTGTCTCATTCACACACAAATTATCAAAAATTGAGATTATTTAAGGATTGGTCAAACAAAATCCATAATCTTTCGATCGAGTTGCTAGATTTTAGTGAAACAACTTTAAAAAAAAAAAAAAGAAGTTAAAAATAAATAATTTTGGTTTCAATAAAATCTAATGGTGAGACTAAATATACTGGTATTTCTTAATCATTTCTCATAACTTACTTAGGATGGAGTTTTCTTATGATGGTTTTAGGTTCTAAAAATGTTCTCTAAGGGTGGTTGGAGGATCTAAATTGCTTTTCTATGATTGGTTAAGAATATTCTAAGGTGTTGAGGTGGGTTAGATAATCTATCAACCAATAAAAACGAAAATGAAGATCGTCAATATGCAATTTTCTTTAAGGACTACAAGATAGTTTTCGTAACTGTATCGTATTGGAATTGATAGATACCAATATGATAAAGCCGATTTGATCTCATATCAACTGATATTTAAGAGTCAAGGTGTGATCGTACATAGTTACACACAATTGTGCAATTTGCCTCCAAGGATCTTGGAAAATATATATTTATTCTTCTAGTATCTGTATCTAAAGCAGTTGTTGTATTATCCAAATGATCAGAAGCTAGATTCATAGAATGTATTAGGGAACACTAATTTGGATCTTGGAAAAGTAGTCCAAAGTAACGAAACAATCAAACTCTTTCATGTGCATTGTGTCCTTAACAACAATGTTCATGAGAGGAGTCAAATTTTTCACACAACCTTCTCCAGCAAGTTACACTCTTTATTCGGTTTCCTGATCCTCTCTAAGTTGTGTTCATTGAAGCTTGAATTTCTTCTAGAGTTCTTCCCTTTGTTTCTGGTACTAACTTCGCTACAAACAGAATGGCTACTGCACAAATACCAGAGTATAGGAAGAATGTACCTGAAAACCACACAAATATGCTCATCTCTCAACTTCGTTGACACTTTGAAATCTATAATTCAGGACTAACATGCACAAAATTTTAACAATTCGAGCATTTAGCTCAATTAGGCGGTCCTCATAGTCACAACCTTGAGGTTGTAGGTTTAAACACAAGATTCAGTATAAGCAAGAAAGATGGCTTGCATGCACTGAAGCTGTGCTCATAAACAATGTGCACCCAAGCTGTATTTTAAATTTAGTTTGACTCAAAGTTGTCATTACCTGAGGAACTCCAGCTTATGAGAAAGTTGAATGTATAAGAGACCACCCAAGAACCAAACCAGTTGACCGAAGTCACCAAGCTTCCTGCTGTTCCTTTTATGTTCACTGGGAATATCTGCAATCAAAGTGACTTTTGTGTGACTTAGGTTCTGTGTTTCAATATCACAAGTTACAGAGAAAAGGTCGTGTCGATGGGATTAAAGGGTTTTCAATCTTGTATTACCTCAGACATTATAACCCAAGGAATGGCCGCCATTCCCAATGAGAAGGAACTACAGTAGAGCTGATCACAGTAATGAAAACATGATCAAGAACAGTTTTTCTTAACAATGTCAGTTGAAAAACTCGGTCGTATTTATGATGGATCTAAAATCTGGTTACCAGTATGCCAGTGAGAGCCAGTCCTGGGACCCACTTGAGTAACATTTCATGGGTCTGTTTCACAAAAGGATCTTACTGTGATAAGGAGAACAAGAATTACAATAAAATCAAAGGGAATATAGTTGGAGTGATAAATCTGACTACTTACCTTCAGATAGAATGAGAATCCAGCTAGGAAGAGGCCAAAGAATGTACCTGTTGAAGAAATCTGAAATGCAACACAATGTTTCGCTTGTTATATCATATTTTGCTTCCAGTAATAAAGATGACCTCAGTTCTACTTACCAGTAGAAGGGGTCTTCTTCCGAATTTATCCGTTAAGATTACACTGAATGCAGTTATAGGAACCTGCAGATTGATTTCTTCAGCAATTTATTTTGTTAAAAGAACTTCAAAATACTACAACTTTAAAAGAATTTAACACCTGGCTAGAAGCAAGAGCTATTGTTCCAATTTTGCCAGAAGAAAATCCTGCGATCTCAAATAGGTAATAAGCTTAGTTTTTTTTTCTTTCTCATTGTACTAAGAGTTGCAAACAGGCTAGCTAGAATTATTTTTTTACCAGACAGTATGAAAATTTCGCTAGCATAAAAAACAACTCCATTGATCCCCCCAAATTGTTGAAACACCATTAATCCGACTCCAACCTGAATGTCAAAGCCCAGTTATTTTTTACGGAACTGACAGGTCCTTTGGAAGGCTTATTATGCAAACAACAATATAGAGATTTGAGTCGTATAGTTCAAATACACGATAAGACGCCTAGTCCATCAGGTAATAAAGAGAGGCATACAATGAGTGAACGCAAGTATCTTCTTTGAAACAAATCCAGAACTCCTGATTTAGAGTGTTGAAGAATTTCCATATAATCCTGTTAAGCAACAACGTAGTCAGTTTATCATCAAAACTTTCTCAATGAGGAATTTCTCTACATTATGACTGTTATAGTTACAACTTCTGTTCACCAGGGCTTCGGTCATCGGCTCCCCTGTCATCAGGTCACCAACTTCCTTGACTGTCCACCCGGGGAACCGGTGCACGCCTCATTTCTCTTTTGGGAGGCCTACACCTATAGATACTGTCTACTTGAGACTGTCCCTTGGCCCGGTAGGTCACACAACGTTAGAATTCTAGCTCTTCTGGAGTCATATCTCACTGATGCATTAGGCCCACTCGGAAGGAGGCCTTCCATGCATTCCACCTAAGCTCATCCTTATCATCACATCAATCCTACTTCAAAATTCTATCCTCTAATGGGTAATTTGGGTTTCAGTGTTAAAATTAAGAACTTGTATTTCAGCAGCTTCAGAAGAAATATCAGCATCCTTGCCGCGAAGCCTATGTAGTGCACCTTCAAATTCTTTATGATGGCCGACCTTTGCCTGCAATACATGATGGATTACTCCTATATGTCATCCCGGTATTGGTTCATCAAGCACAAGCACTAATTATTCATATATTAATAGCTTACCAGCCATCTAGGAGACTCTGGGACAAAAAGCAGACCCAGAAGCAGAATAATGCATGGAACAATCCCTTCACACAAACCCATCAATCAGTCCCTTAAGGTAGTATGCATCAACAAAGGATTCTTTTTCTTTTAGCTATATTTCCTCTTGTTCTAAATCGTCTATGCTATTTTCATGAATCTTTCAGGATAGAATAATTCTTAGGTGTCTTAGGCAATTGAGTCTGTAATTATCTAGAGTGTTAGGATTACCAGTTAGAGCCAGTATCCGCCATGTTACAACTGTCCCTAATAGGAAGGCAACGGTTCCTCCAAAACAGATCATGAGCTGCAGAACAAGTTGACAGTATATCGATGTGATCTTCTACTTCTTAATCAGTTATCCACATTCAATATATTTGTACTGATAATTCCAGTGACCAGTTTTTAGCACAGTTTGTCACCTGATTTAGTGCTGTGAGCCCACCGCGGAGATTCTGCGGTGCAATTTCAGCTACGTACACTGGCACCTGTTCACTTATAGCATTTATAAGTAACTAGTAGTATTTAATCTACCACACATTAGAGAGAAATGTTTAAAAAGAGAGAAAGAAAAGCATACCACATAGGAAAAGGCACCAACTCCATACCCTGTGGACAATCTTCCAATGTCGAGCAACAAAGCCCCCTTTGTAAGAGTTGAATACATATGTAAGGAACCAGAGATATCATGATGTTGTTTTGAGCAGAAGATAATTCTTGCATAGAAGTTTATTGATAGAGACAGTAGGCATTCCTTGCAATCCAAAAAGAAAAGAGTGGAGATCACACAAAACAAACCTGGGAGAAGTAGATAGCAAGCCATCCTGCAATGCAGAACACTGCGAACATTCTCATTGCCTGCTTCCATTCCACAAAAAACATACCACATTTAGAGAGAGATACATAGAGATAGACAGAAGTGAATGTATCTCCATAAAGTATAGGGCTTTCATTTTCCAAATGCTCAATCTCAGCGAGTGTTATTATGAGTTTCTCTTAATTACTTACCCATTTTCGACCAATGAAATCGGCAATATGCCCACTAGTAATCGCACCAATCATTGCACCAATTGTCAATATGGAACCAAACAAGGAGTACTGCATGGCAACAAAAATTATATTAAAAGAAAAAGAAGGAAAGGAAAAAGTTTGAGGCACTCCTTAAGTGTGGATGTGTTTGCATTTACAACAAGGACATTGCAACTCTAGATGCTCTGGAAATTGGAAACCAAGTCATACAGAACCAGTTCTTAAATCCCCCCCAACCTCCCATCATCATCTCTACCCTGAAAGCATGCTGACCTTGTCTTATTTGTATAATATGCAAACAAGAGGAAATAAAATTTTGATTTCCAAGATCATCTTCATTGATAGTCTAATGAACACCATATGAGACCTTTCCTTAGTGGAATATGATCAGATTCTTAATGGTTTGTTATCCTATTTTCAAAATGTTAATCTTGTATCTTATCTTATGAAAATCCAGATGTTTATGTAGATCAGCTATAAAGAAAACACGGTGTAACTAATAGAAAATAACTCATTTAGAGGGTACTTGGGTTCTATAAATAACAGAGAGAACTGAAATATCATAGTTACTACCACACAACATCAAAGTGCAAGTCACAAATATCATTCACGACGAGTTAACTTTTGATCAGTAGTGCCTCTCCACTTGACAACTACCCATGACAACACTCTTTTCAAAAAAAAAAAAAAAGTTAAATTTCAAAAAATGAAAACAAGGTCGTCAGGTGTATACTTGTTAGTGGAGAGGCTCTAGGGATCATGTTTGATCACTAAATCTAGTGATGAAAAGTGTTTTCATGACCATTATTATTATCCACATGTTATGGTTCAACATGAATTGGTCATGGTAAATGCTTAAACATGAACAAGAAAAATCAGTAATCAAACCTCTGCTAAAGATAGTTTAAGATCTTCCCTGATAGCAGACTGAGTAGGAGATGAATAGCCCACCTGCAAAACAATCAATTTGCAATATAATTCCACCAAACATCATCTCCGAGAAATAATACTCTTAGGAGCCAAGTCTACTTCTGGAAATTCAGCGACTCGGTTTGCAACTCACTTGAGTTAATAATTGACACACCTTGGGTGTCATAGTCTTGAGTCACCCATATAAACTACTAACCAGTTTCACATGGCTAAGTCAAAGCAGACTTCTTGGGAAAGTCAAAGTGACTACTACTAGAGTTGCCATAGTCAACTCATTGAGTCCAACCAAACCCATTGGCCCAAATGCATGCCTCTTGAGTTAAAAATTTCAAACCATGGAGAAAAATATAGAGTTTTGTGGATCATTTCTTCCCTTTACTTATAAGCTATGTTACCGAGTTACACCAAGGACACGACCCGACACGGCATTTACACTAAAAATCGAAGTATCCGACACAAATACTGCACCCATTTTGAAGAATATATCTAATTACTCACACAGGATCCGAATTCGAAAGAGCCGCAAACTGCGACGAATGTGCTTAGCAAAACCGCCCCTATGGATCCTTCACTGCTGCTAGTTCTTCTCTGAGACTCATCTTTCCGAAAAGCTGGGATCTCCTCCTCTTGTGGGATCAGTAGCTTCCTTATCTCTTCTTGCTCATCAATCTGACTACTCTCCATGTCTTGGTCTGAGACCATGTTCATCTATCTTTCTATCTCTTCTTATGTCTGTTAATGAAGAAACTTACATCCATTTCTTACATCCGGTCGTGGGACCCATATGAAGATCATGTTGGACAATCCAACCACACAGAAAGATTCTATTCCGACACTCCTAATGAAAAGTTTACTTGAATTTGAAAAAGGCTCAAGATCATCATTCATCAAAGAGTAAAACTTCTATCACACGATATTGTAAATCACACAATCACAAGCCAATGAGTTCTCGGCACGTACACAAGTGCTTTTGCAACGTACCCATTGCTTTTGCTTTTTAGGTGTACGTGCCGAGAACTCATTGGCTGTGTTTGTGTGATTTGCAATCCGATTGTGACAGAAGTTTTACTCTTCATCAAATGTAACCGTTACTTTTTGGATTAACTTTTCATAAAGGTTAATAATTTCAGAATTGATTTCTTTTTGGTGATTATGATCAACATGATGAGGAGTGAGGACAAACCATTGTGAGGTGGATTGTCTAACATGGTCTCCAAGTGGGACCACAACCGGATGTAAAGCTCATCGTCCTCGTACCAGCCAATGTGCCAGTGCACAAATTATTTTCTTGGAAATCTCTCCACATATTTTTCCAACAAGTCCTGTTCGAGTACATTTTTCGTTACTTCGGTGATTTCGATCAGTCACCAAAGTTTGATCGATTGACAAGTACCCATAACAACCCCTGTTTTAAATATTAGAAATTTAAACTTTTTTTTGTTTTGTGAAAAAAGTCTTGTCAGGGTTCTCTAGTGACCGAGATGGACCAGAAAGAAAAATGACAAAAGTAGGCGTGTCTTTAAGTTGTGAGTTGTCACTAGCTGATAATTGTATGATCCATGCGGTCATTGGTTTCTAAGAGTGTGCCAGGTAGTTGATAATATGATCCTTCAAGGCTTCATCAATGGTGTCAAAATTCAAATTTTGAAAAAAAATAAAAATAATTCTACTTTGATGTTCCTTACATGCATTATTAAAAGAGAAAAGATCAAATGGTTTATGATCCATGGAGCCCGTGGGGTGGTGTCGTTTTATCATTGGCCAAAAATCAATAGATCCAATGTGTTGGACATGTTATATGAATCCATGTAGTTCATAGTGTAGCATAGGTATCATTTAATCGAGAAAAACTTTGATATCCACCACCCAAAAAGGTGACATGGCACATTCTTTGGGCCAACTGATCCATGAATGTCTGGCCCACCCCTTTGTCAACCACACAACAGATGTTCTAGAGGATATCAAAGCAATGGCCCACAACCATACAAGCAAAATTGCCTAGCAAAATAACAACTCTATAAGCAAAAAACTTTTTCAATTCTTGAAGAGAAGAGTTAGAAATTAAGAGAAGTTTGCTACTTTTTGTCTATTTTAAATCACCAGAATTTTTCATAACCATTTTTTTATTGATCAAATCAAAGCATAAAACAAGGGATATTTTCAATTACAACAGCAAACATAAAATCAATCTTGTTATTTTACTTGCATTTCATCTCTGGAAGAAAAATAAAATGGTAGACCTGTCCAATTTTCAAATTACAACAGCAATCATAATTTTTTTTTTTTTTTGTTAATCTTCTCTAGGATTTGTTGATGTCAGCCTGAATTTCTTCAAGAGTTCGCCCCTTCGTTTCGGGAACTAACTTGGCGATGAATAGAATGGATAATGCATTAATTGCAGCATAGATAGCAAAGGTACCTGAAAATCACACAAACAGGTTAAGTCTAACATGCACCTGCAAGATCCTTTCAGATCAGAATATACAGTTAGACCAAGCAACTCTCGACAAGCTAACGATGATTTGTACTTAGATTGCTCAGTCTCCATTGCAATATCGCACAAGTGTGCAAATGATACACGTTAGTGTTTTTTGCTGAGTTGAAAGCAGAGAATCATTACCATAGGAGCTCCAGCTCATGAGATAGTTGAAAGTGTAGGAAACCACCCATGAACCAAACCAGTTCACTAAAGTCGCTAGGCTTCCAGCTACTCCCTTAACATTTATCGGAAAAATCTGCAGCAAAAGTAGTTTTCAGGTTAGAGCCGTGATCTATTATCGGTGCAGCACATACAATGAGAATGTCAAGTTACCTCAGACATTACAACCCAAGGAACTGCTCCCATTCCTATTGAGAAAGACCCTATGTACACCTAAACATAAATAAAAAAAAGTAAATACAAAAAAAGGAGTTATTTTGCAATAAATAATATCATGGTAGTGTGTACTTTTCTACATATACTACTTTGCACTTACCAGTATGCCGGTTACAGCAAGTACTGGGACTGAGTTGAGTGACAATTCATGGACCTGGTTCACAAAAGGGTCTCCATGCATTAAATCGAGGATCCCAAAAACATTAAAGTTGTTAGGATTGATTGTTCGGTAACTACCTTCAAATAGAATGCAATCCCAGTTAGCAGGCAGCCTATGACCAACCCTGATGCAGAAGTCTAAAATGACAAAAAAATAAAGCCTTGTATTCATCAAGGAGGATTTGTGTGATAAAATAGATTCAGAGCTAAAGTACTCTTTACATTACCACCTACCAATAGAAGGGCTCTTCTTCCAGCTTTATCTATTAATGTTGCACCCAGTGCAGTTACCACAACCTGCAAAACAGGATCGTTTACAGCAGTTTTGGATAGAAAGATAGATATTTGGATTTCAGGGGAGAAAGTTGAAAACCTGAAGACAGGCGTAAATTATAGTTCCAAGACTGGAAGAAAATCCTGAGACAACAGATACAATGACAGTAAGCAAAGATTTTTTGTAATTCAAGTAATTTGAAGGAAAATGCTTTACATTGCCTTATCCAGATAGAAGACGAGAGAGTTGTCCCAAAATAGTTTCTACAAGTGGGGTCCTCCAATGGTTAGGTTTGAGAAGGTTTTATAAATGTCTGCGGGGTGGGTCACAAGTGTATGAAGATCTGAGTTCAAGTTATAGTTACATCAGGTCAACCCAATGCAATGCAAATGGAGTGTCTACAGCAGAAATTGGATATCTTTATCTTCCATGGAAATCTAAGAGACCCACAACAGGCCAACTCTTCTTTACCTGCAGACACGAAAATCTGGCTCACATAAAAACAGATCCCATTGATTCCTCCAAATTGTTGACAGACCATCAATCCAACTCCAATCTGATCATCAAAGATTACGTGATTAAACAATTATGTATAAAGAAAAGTTGCATCATAGTTCATGGAGCCAAAGGACATTTGGAAGGATTAATCGAAAATCATAGAGCTCCAAAGCCTCCAATTGTGCAAATTCAATACAAATCACAGCACTCATTGAGTTTGGTCAGAGACATGCTTACAATGACTGAACGCAAGTATCTTCTTTGAAACAAATCCAGTGTTCTAGCTTTCGGGAGGTGCTGAAGAGTTTCTATGTAATCCTACCAAGCAACAACATAATTAGTCCTTCATCATATTGACCTTCTGAGCTTCATAAAATCTCAAAGTGTATTGGGATTTATGGTTGAGAAGCGAGAACTTGGATTTCAGTTGCTTCATGTGAAATATCAGCATCCTTGCCACGAAGTTTCTGTAGTGCCCCTTCAAACTCCTTTTGGCGTCCCATCTTTGCCTGCAAACATGATGACAAACATGAAAAAGAGTATACTCCATGTATGTCATCCACTTTGTTTTTACCGTGAATACATACGAAATGCGCTTATTCATTGAAATTGCTTACCAGCCATCTGGGAGACTCTGGAATTAAAAAGAGACCCAGAAGCAGAATAAGGCATGGGATTAGTGCTGCAAGCAAACTCCATCAATCAGTACCTTGTCACTGTACCCACTCAATATAGGGCTCTTTTTTTTCTTTATTTTTAGTTTCTCTAAGATAGTGTGATTTCTGAAGATCATTAGAGAACTGAATGCATTAATAGCCAGTGTTAGAATTTCACCAGTTAGAGCCAGAGCCCGCCATGTTACAACTGTCCCTATTAGGAAGAAACCAGACACTCCGCAAACGATCATGAACTGAAGCATAAGTAGAAAATAAGTAGATGCGATCCTTTGTTTGTATCTTTTCTTATTTATGAATGTATGTACGCTTATATGGATATACACATTGCATTTATGTGAGTGTGTGTGTGTGTGTTTGCGTGTTCCAGTGACCCACTTTTGTTCCAAGGTTCTGCAAACCTGATTCAATGTCGTTAGGCCACCTCGAAGATTTTTGGGGGCTATTTCAGCAATGAACACAGGTACCTGTTCATCCATTGAGTTATGACATTATGCTTGTAAGTAAATAAGTATTGGACGAATCGAAGAAAGATATTTATATCCGATGCATAGTAACTAATAGTGTTTACTGAGTGCTAACACTACACTTAGCAAAGAGAAATACTAAAAGAAAAAGAAAATGAAAAGCATACCACATAAGAAAAGACTCCCATTCCATATCCAGTGGAAAGTCTTCCAATGTCAAGCGCCAAAGCTCCCTTTGTAATAGTCCAGACATGGGGAGATGTCATGACAGATTTGTAAAAATGATAATGCTTACTAAGAAGTAAATGTAGATTTGAAATTCCAAGCATTCAAAATTAAAAGCACTTGTAACAAAACAAACCTCGCCAAAGAATATGGCAAGCCATCCTGCAACGCAAAAAGCAACTGACACTCTCATTGCCTGCTTCCATTCCATGAAACAAACTACAGATTAGAGTGTTCAGAAACACCAGATGCCCACATAGGCTAATGCTTGATCCCATTAGATGTTGTTGGATTTCGTCTTCTTACCCCTTTCCGACCGATGTAATCAGCAATTGGCCCGCTAGTGATTGCACCGATCATTGCCCCAATAGTCAATATGGAACCAAACACCGAGTACTGCCATAATAGAACACCGAAGACGAAAATGGAACTTGTGTATTCATCAATAGCAGGATTGGCTATTTCTAGAGATTCTTCCCCGAATTAAGTTAGACCCCGTATAATTATACGTCAGTCAACAATAACCATATCCCCCAGGAGTACTTATGCTGGGCATGAATTCTAACATTCTCTTTACTATAATTAGTATTTATGTGGAATATATTCTCAAAAACTAGCTGGAAAAATTGTAAACAAACAAACCTCTGATAAGGATAGACTGAGATCCTCCCTGATGGCCGCCTGAGTAGGCGATGAATAGCCTGCCTGCAAAACCAACAAGTATGCTCATAAAAATAATACGATTCCACTAAACAGTAGCATTTGAGAAATAACAATCAAAGGAGTAAAGCATTGCTTGGAAATTCAGAGACCCAGTTTGCAGTTTGCAGCTTGCTTGAGTTGACACACCTAGGGCTGTCTGAGAGAGCGCTCTATAATACAAAGATAAACCCTGGCTAGAATTTTGACAACTCTGTCAAATTGAAAGATAAACCCTGACTAGAATTTTGACAACTCTATCAAATTGAAAGATAAACCCTGACTAGAATTTTGACAACTCTGTCAAATTGGCTGATTATGAACAATAATATTTAGAGGTAAGAGTGCTTAATTGATGATTGACTACTTACACAGCATCCGAATTCAAAAGATCCCCAAACAGCAACAAACGTGCTAAGGTAAACCATCCATAAACTTCCTTGGCTTCTGTGTGTCCCATCTTCACCAGCAGACCCATCTTCTTGATCTGAATGAATCTTTCTTTGCTGGATAAGTGACTCTCTTATCTCTTCCTGCATACTGTTCTCACCAGTTTCGACATCTTGGTTGATCGCCATTATCTATCTATTGTTCTATACAACAAACAGGAGAAGAATCAGATATGAAATAAAAAGTAATGAGCTTTTGATGAGAAGGAAGAAAGTAAGCCTTCTTCTTCACTCTTTACTCATAAATGGTTAGTTCCAAGCTGAAATTTTAATTATTTGTACCTTCAGAATTTCTATAACCAGCCTGTATTTCCATTAAAATTCTACTGCTGCTTTATTTTTCACTTTTGTTTCTAAGTGGCTAATTTTTTTTATTTTTTTACTATTTTAATCCGTATTCAGTCGAGTAAGCTGAAATTCTTTCGCACACTCAGAAAAGTTTCTAACAGGCTGGAAATTTGTTAGGACCTAAACCGGGCCTAAAGCCACTATTCCTCCCAAAAAGATATCTTGTCAAGAAGGGACAAACTTTACCCTCTTTACCACAATGACATCGCACCGGGATTCAATTCGATCCCATGACCCTTTGGTTTGAACGGCAATCAACTTCGCACCCGCTGGCTCCTACCGTGCCTTTAGGGAGGGGCATTATTGACCCCAACAGAATTATAGGTAGCTTTGTCTTCTTTACAATCAGCTCTTGAACTGCACTTTCGGGGTGACACGACAAAAACCTTCAAGTGAGTCATCTAATCATTCATCTGTCAACTTCAAAAAAGAAATATTTCTCCATATAGTTGCTAGGCCCACCGAGCTAAGCGACCACCCAAAAGTTCTTACAAAATGCAAGACTCCCTCTAAAAATCAATTCAACATAGAAATACACACATACACTTCCGCATTGGATCCAATCAGAAGATTCAGAACTCTGCAGTTAAGCGTGTTTGGGTGAGTAGTATTATGATGGGTGTCCTTGTGTTCCACTTTTTTTATCTTGTCAAAAAGCAGATACATGTGTCTTAGAACTATTTTCTCAATCCAAAGCCATGATTTCAGTACAAAACAGAATTTGGCTGTAAACGATTGGAGGAAGTTTTCTGTGGATCCCTTTGATTTAGTGCCACAGAAAAGAGAAAGAACATGAATCCCTTTCTAGAAGCATCAGTGGCTATAAAAGGGGGAAATGGTAGAAGAAAACTAAGAATGTGGTCCTTGCCTCTCCCTTCAATCAGGGACTTGTATAGTTTCTAATTCAATTTTCACATCATATTTTATATTTTTGGATGTGTTGCTTGGAATTGGGGTCCTTGAAGGATTCTCTGCATTGGACCATTGCCTAATGGACAAGAAGAAAAGACATGAGGATCAACTTTCATGTTTGAATGTTTACAAAAAAAAAACATAAAATAAAAATTGAAGTTTGAACAGTAGCTGTGATTGGATCACATCAGTATATCCTATCTTATCCAGCTGGATATGTCATGCAACTTGCTCAATGACATTTATTTCTAACCATTGGATCTAAGTCCGCGATGAGAACACCCATATGGAATCGTGACCTGTTCTTACCTTCATGATGTGACCCACAATTGTTTTCTGGGATTTCTTGATGCTTCTGTAGGAGTAAAACTTTGATGGCAGTGCGCCGATGATAGCCACAGAGTTCTCCGGCAAACCACCTCAGCCTGACCAAACACGTACCCAGGTGAGCCTTTCTTAAGATTTCTTTTTTAACTCACTTGGGTAGGTGCCAAAACGCACTCTAATACATGCTGAGAAGTCCGTGGCTGTCATGGGCTGTCATCAAAATTTTATCCAAGGGTGGGATCCAAACTAATTTGATGTACAAGACTACAAGTTTTAGAGGGAGGAATAGGGAAAGAACAGAAGTGATAATAGCATTGAATTGATGTACTGATTGGCTACATCGTCTACCATGGCGACGAAGTACACAGATGAGTAAAACTTTGATGACAGTGGGCTGTCAGCGAGTTCTTGGCACGTGCCTCAGTGCCTTTTGTTTTCGTCATAAAAAATTAAATAAGAATCTTAAAAATACTCAGGGTACGTGGCAAGCACCTCAGTCGTAGTCAGGGGCTTTGCTGACTGCCCACTGTCGTCAAAGTTTTACTCCAGATAGAAGTCGATCAAAGGCTGCTGAAGGGGAAACAGTTGAACTAAAGAGTAAACCTTCGCTCACACCTGTGTGTGAGCAAAGCCGATCACACACCACAATATGAGTTACGTGGCACTCTTAGAGGACGATGACCGTATGGATGTTTGGACCTGAAAACTAAAAATCAGGCTGATTAGTTATTTCAGACCTTTGGATCTAGTACCCCAAATAATGGTCA
The DNA here is from genome assembly GCA_035048495.1 of Euptelea pleiosperma. NCBI lineage: Eukaryota > Viridiplantae > Streptophyta > Magnoliopsida > Ranunculales > Eupteleaceae > Euptelea > Euptelea pleiosperma. The sequence continues at coordinate 32,143,003 of CM068546.1, forward strand.
ATAATGCTCTAAATTCTACGGTTAAAAGCAACCCATGCAAATGACTCCAATCCAACGCTTAGAAATCACTAATCAAGCTAATTTTTGGTTTACAAGTCCACCGAGGGACTAGCCAAACATCCATACGGTCATCGTCCTCTAAGAGTGTGCCCCGTGGCTCATATTGAGATGTGTGATCGGCTTTGCTCACACACAAAGGTTTTCTCGTGAAGTAAGATATCCGGCAGACTGACACTACAAATTTGTTTTCATTTGCTTTGAAATAGTTACATACAAGTACTGAAAAAGTTTCATAGTTGCGCTGTCGGAATAATCAAGAGAGTCAACACCACAAGTTGAAGTGGGGTCCACATGTTTGAGAATGAGTTATTCCTAAAGTTGTGTGGACCCCACCTCAGCATGTGGTCTTGAATCTTGATTAATGAGACTTCACCCTGGATCAAAGTTTTCTCTACATGTACTGGTAGTTTGGTAAGTCTTCAACTACTAAGAAAGAACATAAAGCAGATGACAACTAACATTCCAACTAGTTTTAGAATCCAACATGATCGATAGTTTCTGCTTTTTTATTTTTACTTCTTGGGAAGAATCCGTCTGTCTTCCAAAATTGATGGATCAGATGTGGGTCCCACATAAATAGAGGAGTGTTGATAAATCATACATGTGCTATATGTCAAATGTGAGGGTGAACCTTCAAGACACATGTTGGTGCATCTTCAAAAACTCAAGGGGGAGAGGTGAACCTTCAAAGGCTCACTTTCGCGAGTCTTCAAGGTTCACTGTGTCTTCGAAGGTGTGCGCCTTGTTGTGACCCAAACACTTGTTATCGATCAAGCGCCAAAGACACGCTACCAAACGCAGCCTTACAAATTGCATTTTATCTAAGAATATCAAAGTTCACTGTGTCTTCGAAGGTGTGCGCCTTGTTGTGACATTTTCGTTTCTCTCAGTGTCGGAGGCTTGTAATTTTTTTCATGATTTAGAGCGTCTCCAACCAAGGTCTTCAAAAAAACATCTTCTTCAAATTTGAAGATGGAGACACCCTCCAAAAAGTAGCTGAATTATAATCAGTCCTAACTTCAAAAAGACATCTTTTAAAAAAAGACACAAAAGGTATTAAAATTTATTGGCAAGATGCATTTCAAAAAGATCCGTGAATAAATTGAAATTGAAATTCAAAAAGTCAAAAAGTAGGATCTCTCTATATATATACAGCCAAAAAGTAGGATCTCTATATATATATACAGCCAAAAAGTAAGGTTTCAATATTTGAAGCCAAGTACAGAGATAGAGGGACCCATCTTCAAATTTGAAGCCAGAGATAGAGCTCGGTGGGAGTGCATCTTACAATTTTTTCATCAAATATGAAGATAGAACCCCTCGGTTGGAGATGCTCTCAGGGCCTCGACACGAGTTGGGGCCTAAAGCAAAAACTCTAAATGAGGTTTAATGACTCACAGCATGAGAGAGAGAGAGAGAGAGAGAGAGAGAGAGAGAGTAAAACTAATTTTCAAAACACGTGGCGAGTGATTATAGGTAGATCTACAATTAACAAAAAAAATTTGGGGCCTTTAATCATTTGGGGGCCTAAGGCGACTGCCTTACTCGCCTTTTGCTTGAGCCGGCCCTGGATGCTCTTAGGCTTTGGTTTCTGGTCGTAACAAAGTAAACATTACATCTTTGTCATCTATGCTTTATCCCAAATGTTTGGTGTCTAATTAGACTCTAATTAAAATGTTTGAAGAAATATTTAAGGTCTGAAATTAAGATGGGGCACAGTCCAAGTTAAACTGATTGGAGAATCTTAATATAATATTCGAATTATTGTTAAAGTGTGATTAGCTAATAATATTAAATCATTGTGACTTTTGGGTTAGTATCAAAGTGATGGCCTAATCCAATTGAATGGTACAAATTATGAACATAAGATTATAGGATTAGAACTTTGCTGACCACCCACAATATGAGCCACGTGCAGCCGCCGAGCTAGGGGAAGAGGGGGCACAATCAATTCAGTAGAACCGCTTACAATATGAGCCACGTGTCATATTCTTAGATATTTCTGGCCATATGGATGTTTGGTATCCCTAGATGAACATATAGACCAAAAATTAGCCGGATTAGTGATTTCTAAGCATTGGATTGGAGCTGTTTTCATGGGTTGATTTTTAATCAGGGAATTTGAGCATTATTTGGGGTACAAAGATCCAATGGTGTGAAACCATTAATCAGGCTGATTTTTTGTCTGTAGGTCTACCCATGGACTGCCCAAACATGCATACGGTCAGCGTTGGATTAAGTGTCCAAAAAATATGCAAAAAACATGCTTAAATCCAACGGTTACAGTCAATCCTAAAAAGTGCTAAAATCTATGGCTAGATAAACTTAATGAGAATAGTGTTTCGTATAAATATCTACCAAGGGGTGGGGTACACATCCATGCGGTTAGTGGGCCCAAAAAGATGAGCCATGTAGGGCCACGAGACCCCTCTGCATCGACTGCATCCAAAGTCCTCAGCATCTAAAAAATTTCCTCAAACACCACACTTAAAAATCAACCCATGAAAACGACTCCAATCCAACGCTTAGGATCACTAATCAAGGTAATTTTTGGTCTGTATGTCCATCTATCCATACGGTCAGAAATCGCTAAGAATATGCCACGTGACTCATATTGTGGGCAGTAAGCAACTTTGCTGGCCAGCAGCGGTCAGCAAAGTTCTACTCAGATTATAGAGGTTTAGGTTAGGTAGAAATAGCAAGTCATGGACCGTCTGTTAACATTGGTGGCCCACATCTTGTCTAAAGCCCCCGGAAGGTCTATTTCAAGAGACGTGTCCCATCTTACATTTGACCAAGGTTTAAAAGGGGCTGTTATAATGATATAACGGACTGGGGCCTGGGGGCGTTACCTTTTTTTCCATTATAACGGATTGTAATGCACAGGGGCAAAAAAAAAAAACCCGGAAAATACGGTACTAAAATTAAAATTTTTGGAATTTCAAATTTTCAATAAAATTTATAACAGAAAAAGAAGAAAATAATGAAAAAATAACTGAAATAACGGATTTTTTTTAAACAATTTTTCAGAAAATAACTGGGGAGGTCCGAATCCATTATAACGGCCATTACTTTTGTTATAACGGCCGTTTGTTTCTTTTTAAACCATGAAAATGACAAGTCACGTCAAAGGTAAAATGATTTTTTTTTAATGTATACTTGGTGGACGGCAAGTGGGATGATTGTGACTGAAGAAAAAAGGGAACAGAGAGGGAGTTGGTGGGGGTGATGAGGCAGTTTTTGACTTATTTAAGACTAGGGGAACGCCGCCTGCGATGCACGTGCACCTTACACATGGCACACTCGTAGAGATCACTGACTGTATCGATGTTTGGCCCAGTCCTAGGTGGGCCTATATGCAAAAAAAAAAAAATCAGCCTAATTAGTGGTTTTTAAAGATTTAATTGGAGTCGTTTTCATGGGTTGATTTTTAACCATAGATTTCAAGCATTATTTGGGGTACTCAGATTCAAAGGTTTGAAATCACTAATCAGACTGCTATTTGGTATATAGGTCCACCTAGGAATCGGACAAACATCCATAAGGTCAGTGGTCTCTAAGAGTGTGCCATGTGGCTTATACTATTGTCTCTCATCATCATTGATGAGGGGCGTGGGCATGCCAGGCAACCTGAACTGTGAAGGGACATTTACCGAGGGAAGGTTTTACCTTCCAAAGTAGAGAGGCCTCTAATTGTGTCACATGTGTGGCAACCTGTTTTATAATAGTATAGATATTCATTTGAAATTAAGAAAAAAAGACTAAAGTACGCCATTTAGAACCAAGTTCTATCAGTGTTTCTAGGGCCACTTTTGGGAGAAAGGTCACAAATAACATCAATAATGGATTGCATTTTTTCAAAAAAATATTTTATTTTAAAAAATGACTTTTCTAAAAATATTTTTTTTTAAAATGTGTTTTTCTTAGGCTGTATTTGATTGCACGAAAAATTTTCCCCAGAAAATACATCTGGGATATGCCTTAAATGGCTGATTGATTGCAATGAGAACATATATTTCAATCATGTGAGAAAATAAAGATGTATTTTCAGGTGGAAATGAATTCTCACCTATCTAGATGGGAAATGACTTCCGGGCTTAGTAGGAAAAATTATATAGATTTATATTGGCTATGTAACAATGGAGTGAATGGACAATTTTGTTTTCCTAGGGAAAATGCAATATTCCCACTTCGTAATCAAGCACGGCCTTAAAAAAGTTATTTGGATCATCATTAATGAAAAATGTCTTTATCTTCTCTTAGTGGGCCTCACTACTATAATTGATGAGAATGATAAATGGAGAAGGGTTGCAGTATGGATTCTTTGTTTATTATTTTCAATGAGCTATCAATTTTTTTTTACTTGAAAAGCAGCTTTCAGTCTAAAAATGGCGATACAAACGGGAAATTTTTTTTTGAAATGTTTTATCACATCTACCAGAAATAACATCTCACTTCACATTTGAATTTTGAAAAGACAGGTAAGAACAGTTTTGTTGGAAGGGTATTATCATCAACAATTGACCGAAAACGGTAGAAAGCTCACTAGAAAAAAATCAGTTCCATGCTTATATTACTACATAGTCTCTTGTCATTCCATCTATTGATAACTTTCTTTAGGACTAGGCTTTTGCTGCATTTGGGAAAACTTAACCGGAGCTTATAGCTTGGGTTAAAGCATTGAGTTTGGGTAAGAAAGGATGCATGAAATGATTAGAAGGATATTTTTGTCATTAAAAAGTTTTTTTTTTTAAAAGGTTTAACGGTCATTTAGAATTTGTATTGAAGGATTAGAAGGGTATTTTAGGTATTTAAAGAGTTTCACTTAAGTTTTAATTTGAGCATGTGTGTTTTTACAAGTGCTTCCCGCATAAGCTATAAGTTATGAGCAATGGATCCCACTTTTAAAGATGACTAGTAAATGGTGGTCAGAAGCTACTTCAAGCGGGTGGATGAATCATCGATTCATAAAAGAAGCTCGAATTTGCGAAGTAGAACAAATCAACTTTCAGCTCAATTGGAGAATCAAAAGGCCAAGATTCCTAAAGAAATAGGGAGGATTGACTTGATTGAAGAAAATAGAAACCTAGATGTGGAAGAGGAGGAAAAGAAAAACTGAAACTAGAGTTGGGAGGAGGTACTTAGAAGAGAAGAAACGTGTTGGAAACAAAAGTCTAGAATCAAATGGTTAAAAGCGAGAGATTGTAATATTGGTTTCTTTCATAGAATTGCTAATGGAAGTAGAAGGAAGAACTTCATATCCAAACCGAAAAGCAAATGAGGTAGTGTTGGATAAGCTTAGTGACATTGGAGGGTTGGAGAGGACCCAAGGTTGATGGGCTTGATTGTGGTTCCATTCCTGTGGAGTGGCCGTTTTGGCTAGAAAGAAACGATCTTTGATCTCAATGGTGCTAAAGCTCTGGTTACCGATGGTTTCACATTTATTGCTCGTGTTCCTAAGAACACTTAGAGCCTACAGATTATTTACCAATTAGTTTGGTGGGAAGTGTTTAAGGGTGTAAATTTGGCCTGAGACTCAAAGCCCGGCTCGGGATGAGTTTGGTCCTGCACATGGACAAAACCGAACAATCATATAAAACCCATTTGGATTTGGTCTATGCATGGACCGAACCCCTTGGACTGCCCTCTACATATCTACCTGTGCATGAGCCAGGCCGAACCCTTTTACACTCGGGTGGCTTCCTTTGAACCCGTCAACCATGGCCATGATCTTGATGGATTCAGCCTGCACATGGCCGAACCCCACGCTCCGCACATGGTCTTAAGAAAAATGTGGGTGCAGACAAGGGCACAAACAATGGCTCTACTTATGAATAAACCTAGAAGTGTTAGTGGGCTTGGTTAGCACGATGGGCTTTTTTTAGGCCATTCCCACCATAGGTTGGCTTAGGTTGCATTCATAGGCCTAGCAGGCTGGACCTGGGTTTGATTTGAGAGCCCAATAATTGGGTCCAAGATGGGAGCTAGGCCCAGTAGGTCCAATAGCCAGGAATTTTATTATTTCCTTTTAATTGAAATATGAAATGTTTTTTTTTCTCAGAACAAAGTCCTTTTTTATTTTGATTTTTATTTTAGGTAAAATTTATTTGTGACAGGTTTGCCAGGTAGACCCAGCCTGAACCTAGCTACTCTGAACTAGTTCAAACCCTATTAAACCAAGCCACCTTCTTCCACCTTATGCTTTCTTAAATGTTAATTTAAGATAAAATATCTGGGTACAGCTGAACTATATTCTATACACAGATTTCATACCTGTACCCAGGTCATGTCAACACACATCTTGAGGGGATCTGAAGGGTCTGCTGATGGCTATATTCTCATGTTGGCTTCATTTGAGACTTCAGAACCAGTAGGACCGGAAAATGATCCTATTAATTGAGTATAGAAGCAGAGACATCAATGCTTACCAACAAAGCAAGTGATCACACAAGTGTGAAAGATCATGCTACCCTGACAAAATATATAAGAAACCTCAATATGTGCCATTGAGTCTTCAGACCATGACTTTCCTGGTGTATTTGTTGCCTGGTTTACCAAAATAAAAAAGAAATGTTCATCTTCCCAAATCTTTTCAAATTATTGGGTAGCATAATAAAACATAAATCATTAATCATAGTTTACATTTTTCAAATACATTGTTCATGTCATCAAATCAAAACAACAATAATAATATTAATATAATAACGGATTAAAGTTGTTGTTTTTTGTGTATCTTTCAAACAGAGCAAAATTTCAACCAGCGGCGTAATAAGTAAATATTCATAAGCAATTAATTCTTACTCTCGAATTTTGTGATTTCAGCATTAATGATTAAAGTTTGAGCCATCATGTTTTTCATGAGAAGGCCAAACCATTTGATTTCAGCATTAGTGATTACGCGTTGAGCCAGTAAGTTTTTCACGAGAAAGCCAAAGTTGTGTATTCCTCCCAAATCTTAAAAGATGGTATTATACAGTTGCAGGACCAGCAGTTTAACACTGTTAATCATCAAGCTTCTAAATTCAGAACATTGATCGAGTTAACTTCAAAAGAATTGCGTATTTATTTATACAACAGGAGGTCATTACTCCAGTTTCAGGAAGCAGACAATCTAAACCAATGAAGGGGAATGAGTGAGCATACCAGATGTGAACAAGCGCTACATGAGATTTGAGATGATCCCTTCATCTAAAACCATGCACTTATATTTGGTGTGATGAGGATTACTCCTTCCCCGTTTGGTCAGAACTTGGAGGATCACTCTCAAAGGTAAATGGATGGTAACCAGCAGAACTAGACAGATAACCCGAGTCACTACAGCTAACTGATTTCTCAATATCATCGATTCCAGAGACAATAGGAATGGGACGTTCTGGAATTGAGGGGACGGGCAGCTCAGTTTCCAACATCTTCACAATCTGATCCATTGTCGGCCTAGCATATAACTGCGGATGAGAAGAAAGAACGGCAATCAGTATATACTTCTCCATGACTTCTGGCGGTCCCAACTCGGGCATGCCATCTTCAATAACATCCAATGTTCTCCCTCTCTTCACTAGTGACCAAGCCCAGTCAGTAACTAGGAAAGTTTGGTTCTCATTGGAGGCAACAAGCGCCTTCTTCCCACTCAAAAGCTCAAGAAGCACAACCCCAAAGCTGTAAACATCACTTCTCTCCGTCAACTGCCCATACAAAGCATACTCGGGGGAAACGTATCCTAAAGTCCCAGCTACCCTGGTGCTCAGATGAGTCACTCCCTCTGGTGTAAACTTTGCCAACCCGAAATCAGCAACCTTGGCCTCAAAATTTTCGTCCAAGAGTATATTACTAGCTTTAATATCCCTGTGGATGATAGTAGGCTGAGCTCCATAATGTAAGTAAGACAAACCTCGTGCTGTCCCAAGGGCGATCTTCTGACGAACTGGCCAACTCAGCTTCTTCTCCACCGACCCGAAAAGATGATCATAAAGACTTCCATTACGCATCAAATCACACACAATTATCCTCTGGTGGCCTTCGAAAGGAGTAGTCGCAGTACAGTACCCTCTTAGAGCAACAAGGTTTACATGCCTAATACTCGCAATAACTTCAACCTCGTGGGCAAAACTGGCATCCCCAGCAGCAGAACAGTTTTTGAATCTCTTCAAGGCAACCTCAGATCCATCGAATAAAATCCCCCTGTAAACATTCCCGTAGCCTCCTTTCCCAATTATGTTATCCCTATAGAAATTCTTTGTAGCCTGTTTCAATTCCTCGAACGTGAACCTAACCAGAGTCGTGCTCGCATTAATTGAATCCAACTGTGAACCCAAACTCTTCTCCAATTTTACCACCTTCTTCCTCCCATTCCTTTTCTTGCTCCTCCTCCACAGAAACCAAAACCCTCCAACTACCCCCAACAAGCCTAAAATGCAACCTATCACAACCCCACAAATCACAGCTTTCCGTTTCTTATTTACCGAACCAGGCGAAGATAAATCAAGAGCAAACAAACACTTTGTAGTTCCATCATCAGTCGATGCAGAATTATTATCCAAAGCAGCCGCATAGATGAACGGATACGCGTCACATTCGGTCACATTCCCTACTACCGGACCAGGAAGATAAGACGCCTGGAGGCGCGACAAGCTTGTCGTGCACGCGGCACAAGGAGAATTATTCTCAAGAGACTGGTTGCAAGAACGCCGCACGTCTTGCAACGTAGCCTCAGGAACTAAGTTTTCGAACTGCGATCGAGACGTAATGTTCATACATCCCTCAGAAATCCAGCTAGTTTGGAACCCACAAGCCGATCGGATATTGAATTTAGGGAAGAATTCATCGACTAAGGTCTGGTACGAGACCCAACAAGACTCAGAGGCATTCAAAGGGGGCAGAAAGAAACCAGTGGTTTTGAGGTAATCGGATTGAACGAGATGAAGACCTTGAAGAATGTATCGACACTCTGTCGGAACATCGAGAAGCTCTGAGCGCTTCTTCGAGCCTTGGACGAGTTTACGAAGAACATCAAAGTTCATCGGACATGGAGAATCAGCGAGTTTTCTGGTTGGGATTTCGCGGCCATTAACGAAAGAATAAGTAAAATTAGGAAACCCTAACCCTAAGGCTAAAATGAAGAACAAAAAGAGGTGCATTGAGATCTAGGGTTTTTTATTTTCATGAAGTTGTGCAAGTTTTGATTCAGAGAAGTTTAAATTGTTGGAAATGTAAACAAATTAAGTTTTGTTTGAAGAGGAACTGCTCGGTTCTTACCTTCTTCTTCTTCTTCTGTTGCTTATCCGGTCCAACAGCTGCCGGTTTGACATTTGGTGAAGGATGGGGGCTTTGAGTAGCTTCGGAGAATCAGGAAACTGTAGGAAATGACGAGCTTAAGCGGGATTTGTTGACCGTGGAGCAGGGGAGGAGATCAGGAAACATATCCCATTCTGGAGTAGAACTTTACTGACTTAGTTCAGCATCAACTTTGATGACGGACCACAGTATGAGCCACGTGGGTTATTCTTAGAGATCACCTACCGTATGGATGTTTGGCCTAACCCTAAGTGGACCTACAGACCAAAAATTGTCCTGATTAGTGATTTCTAAGTGTCGGATTGCAGTCTGTTTCATGGGTTTATTTTTAACCGTGGAATTCGAGGATTATTTGGGGTACAAATATCCAAAGGTTTGAATCATTAATCAGGCTAATTTTTGGTATATAGATCCAGTTAGGGTTAGGTCAAACATCTATACGGTCAGAGATCTCTATAAGTATGCCACGTGTCTCATACTGCTCCATTGATGACAGACGTGTGTTACGTTGTCAGCAAAGTTCTCCCCATTCTGTCACATGGAGAAAAGGAAAAAAAATTAGTCAATTACAACTACTCAGTATGTCAATCATTTGAGAAGGGTTCTCTGCACATACAGACGTGGAGAGAAGAAATCTCTACCGTCACTAGCCGAACCAGGATTTTGTTCGAGGGTGAGCCAAGTGGCAAGTGACAGCCAATCCTCAATGTCAATGTACATTTTTAATTGACAAAATTACCCCTTACAGAAATGGACAATTAAAGCCCATCAACTTTTTAATTATTTTTCTTCCTAGCCAATTTTCTTTAGTAAATCTGTGATGACGACTATTGGTCACGGCCATAGTATTTGTCACGTGCAACACTGTTAGAGACCGCTGACCACATGGATGTTTAGCCCATCCCTAAGTGGACCTATATAGCAAAAATGAGCCTCATTAGTGTTTTCTAACCTTTGGATCTAAGTACCCCACTGCTAAAAACATTCCCATGAAAAAAAGTCAAATTCAATGGTTAGAAAACACTAAAGAGGTTCATTTTGGGTATGTAGGTCTACCTAGGGACGGGTCAAACATCTATGTGGTCAATGGTCTCTAAGAATGCTGCACGTGACAAGTATTATGGTCCACCATCAGCTTAGGGATTGGATAAACATTGAAGTTGAAGGTGGGCAAGGTGAGAGTGTTGCATTGGCTCAAACTGTAGACCACCTAGGGATATATGCAAAAATTCAAAGTTGAGGGTTGGCAACTGGAACCCCTCTGGCTCTGTCACTTGAAGCCGCGAGATTTTCGAAGCAGCAATCATGCGCCCAATGATCGTGCACAACATATACACATGGTTTAGACTTTGGTTTAAAAAAGACTTTAAAAAGTAACTATGGGCATAATGTATATGTAGTGTGCAATCAGTGGCTCATGATCACTGCTTCAAAATTCCCGCCGCTTCAAAATTTTCTCAACATTTTCCACTCCCATTATGCTACGTGCCTCCTTCGGGAGTAAAACTTCGATGACAGGGCAGCAGATCAAGGCACGTGAATTTTGTACCAGCGGACCACCCCGGCCTAACCACCCACGTACACAGGTGAGTGTTTTGGCAAAAAGCACTCGAGTACTCCTCTGGGTATGTGTGTGGTGAGGCCGTACAAAGTCCACGTGCCAAAATCTGCTGCCCTGTCATCTCCTTCGATGATAGGGCCCGGTCATCAAAGTTTTATCCCTCCTTCGGCTTCATTGACCATAGATGGCTAGTTCCAAGTTCCAACCCCTATGTAGATCTACACACAAAAAAACAGTCAGATTGGTGATTTGTAACTGTTAGATTCAAGCATTTTTTCTGGGTCCTCAAATTCGACGGCTAGAAATTCAATTATTGGTGTGTAAATCCACCTAGGTCAAGGTGGCCCCATAAGAGTGCCACTTGAGAGGGAAAAATTGAAACAAGCAATTTAAATCTTTGATGACAGCCATGCGGCACTCTTAAAGACCACTGACTGTATGGATGTCTGTCCCATCCCTAGGTGGACCCTATACCATGGTTAAAAATCAACACATCAAAGAACTCCAATCCAACGGTTATAAATTATTGATCAGACTTATTTTTGGTCTGTAGGTGACCAAAACATCCATAAAGTCAGTGGTCTCTAGTATTGTGGTCCGTCGATATCAAAAGATGCCTCTTTTGCCGCATTGTCATTTCAGCGACCTGTACACTTCTTCTATCCGCTGTTTGTGCAGAAAACGTTTTTCACGAGAGCACTTCGTTAATCTGATTTGCTAAATTGCCATGGCCACTGACCGGATGGATGTTTGGCCCCCGATTTGGTGGACCTACACACCAAAAATCAACTTGATTGCTGATATCTAACCGTTGGATTTGAGTATCCCAAATAATGCTCCAAGCTCACGGCTAAAAATCAACCTAGAAGAAAACTCAAATCCAACGGCTAAAAATCACTAGTCTAATTAAGAGGCGGAGTAGGTGCAACTTTTTGACTTTTAGTGGGATGGCAGTTGTACAATGTACGTTTTTCCCATGGTTTGAAACTTTGAAGTCGGCAAGCACCGATCCATCCGATCTCGGGGTTGTCTTGCCTGAGATGCATGTTTGGGAGTAAACCTTTGCTCACAAAGCCGATCACACACAACAATATGAGCCACGTGGCACACTCTTAGAGTACGATGACCATATGAATGTTCGGCCAGTCCCCCGTTGGACCTGAAAAACAAAAATCAGACTGATTAGTTATGTCAGACCTTTGGATCTAGTACCCCAAATAATGGTCAATATGCTCTATATTCTACTGTTAAAAGTAACCCATACAAATGACTCCAATCCAACGTTTAGAAACCACTAATCAAGCTAATTTTTGGTTTACAAGTCCACCGGGGGCTAGCCAAACATCCATACGGTCATCGTCCTCTAAGAGTGTACCCCGTGGCTCATATTGTGATGTGTGATCGGCTTTGAAGGTTTTCTCCATGTTTGGTAAACTCTTGGGACACGTGGCACAGCTCTTAGAGAATGCTGACCGTATGGATGTTTGACCAATCCCTAGGTGGACCCACAAACCAATAATTCTCAAATGCCTACCCATGAAAATGACTCCAATTCAACGATTAGAAATCACTAATCAGGTTGAGTTTAGGTTTAGGTCCACTTAGGGATTAACCAAACATCCATGAAGTCAGCGTCCTCTAAAATGTACCACGTGGCTGATACTGTGGGTGGTCAGCGACTTTACTGACCATTAACTGTCGGCAAAGTTTTACTCTTTGAAACAACTTCCCATGTCAAAGATTTCGCAACCGGGGTCTGATGTAAGAAAAGAGACGAAAAGTTTCAGTCTTCTCTCCTAGTCCAGCTTGCACGGACCGTGTCTCAAATGAAGTTGGATGGACTCCTTCCTGTTCGGAATCCGGATTCTGTGGGACTGAGACCCTCCACATAATGTCAACACAGCACATTCCTTCGGGCCGGCCACTGACCATGAATGATTGGCCCACCCTTGGAAGCAAACAAAATAAATCAGTCTGATTAGTGATTTCTAGCCATTAGATTCGAGCCCTTTTTAAAATTAGAAAATCAAAATTCTAAAGTTGTCCATACTTAATTATTAAGGGTTGTTTTGTAAATATGGAAGTAATGGCATATAAAGTAATTAAGTTGTTACCACCCTCGCCTGATTCATCACTGTCAGATCTCTATAAGTAAATTAGGACTATTATGCAGTTGACTACTAGAGCAACAAAATCATCTAATTCAACTTCTAGGTCCCAGCCTTTTGTCGTGGACAACTCATAAGCTTTAGTTTCTGACCCATCTGTCGTTTCATAATTAGGGATGTACCTAGGCTTTACGTAGGAAAGCTGATAGCAGGACTCTGTCAGTCGCTTTACGTTGGAAAGCTGATAGGACTCTGTCAGTCGATAGCACTCGTGGGTTGTGGAGAAGCACACAAGAATTGATCATTTAAGAATTATTTTGAAAATATAGAAATAATGACATGCTAAGTAATTTAGTGGTCAAAAAGGGTGTTGTTTTGAAAATATGGATAAAAAGGCATGGTAAATAATTTAATGATTATGAGTGGGGCATTAAATGAACGTCTTTGTCTTTAGTGTTTTATTTTCTTTTTGATTTTCCTAGAAAAGGTGTTGCCTACGTTTTTTTTTTTTATATAGGCCTAGGTAAATGTAATGTGACAACCTAAGTTTTAGCTTTAAAATAGTAATAGATGGTATATATATTTCCTTAGCAATATCGGATTGAGTCATTATAGACTAGTCTAGGTATATCTAAAACTGCTATAGGATCATGATTCTCCATTCCAACTAGTTAGCTATTCAGCATAAGGAAAAAATTTGGGACGAGAATAGTACGAATATAATCCATTTTGAAATTTTAAAATACAGTAAAGAAACGGTCAAATAAACAGGAAACGGAAAATAAAAAAATAAAAAATAAAAAGTTCGAGAATAATTTGTGTATGATACGATTTTGTATAAAAAGCCCAGCACCACACGCACATTTACAGACCAAACATTAGCATGATTAATGCTTTATATCCTTCAAATTTTAGACTTTTTCAAGGGTCGATTTTCAACAATGGGATTGGATCATAATTTTGGGTGGGTACAAAGTTCCAATGCCCAAAATCACCAATCAGACTGATTTTCAACCGAGATTGGAGATCCCCCCGATAAAAGAAAGTTAGGTCATTGATCACTAAGAATGTGTCAATGGACTCTTGCTGCAGGTGTCGAATTTGAAGTATTATTGAATTGTTTTATTGAAAAAAATGAAAATATGTGTTTTAATCGATTTTAGAGAAAAATAGAGAATTATCCATACAGTTCAATATGTACAGTCATTAAAAACTTTTTTTTCTTCAAAAAAAACTTAATATTCGGGTGTAATACGTGTATAGTATGGAGAATTACTAACTAGGGTCCAGACTCCAGACCCGATATTATCATATCTGATTGGGTTATCCCCTTCGCAGCCCTAACTATAAGGATCTATTGGGCCAGTGTTGGCCCAAGCTGAGTTTTGTCCAATTTGGCCTAGGATATATCATAAATGTAGCTAGGCCCAAGCCCGGACCAGACCATTAAGGGTACAACATGTTACGCCCAAACCTGTCCTGATGATAGATATAATGGGCCGGACCATTAGATTTATGGCCTCAGCTAATTCTTGTTAAAAGTTCAAACTCAAGCCCTGCTCACATATTTAGCAACCCTCAAAATCAATCATAAGCCCAGTAAATCACCCAAGCTGGGGCCCATGCAAGAACTAAAAACCCATTAGGCCAGCCAACCCTTTAACACCCTCACTGCAAGAAGTGTTAATGGGCCGGGTCTGCCACGATGGGCTGGGCCAAGGTTTGATTAAGGCCTGATTGATAAATGGCCCAAGCTTGGGTTAAAAGACATAATACCTGAGGCCCAGCCCAATTCTAATGACCTGGCCCGTTATATCTATTAATTGGCCAGATTTGGGCCTAAAACATTAGGCCTGTAATGGGTCAGACCAGGCCAGGCTTGGGATATGTATGATGGGTCGGGCTCCGATAGAACTAGAGCAGGCCCTAATCCGTCCCATTAACACCCCAACTTACTGAACACCATCTAATTGGCTTTGAACAATTTTCCAAGTGAATTCATCTTGATCAAGGGATCTATATAAAGTATTTTCAGGAAATCTCCCTGCAAGATACATGGACTTTTACGCCATTTTCAAGGATTGATCACCTGTAGGCCCCGCCCTGTAAGGGTTGCCCTCAGAAAAGTTTTCTAGAAACAATTCTTGCCCACAAATATCCGTAAAAATTTTCTAGATCAACACATTTTAACATACAAATCCTTTTCTATAAAACTTTTTGTAGAGAGAATTAATCCAAGTCCTTACGCACCGTGGTACCATTTTTCAATTCCTTTCGAGTTTTTTTTTTTTTTTTTTTCTGGAAATACAAAAAAAAAAAAAAAAAGAAATAAGTTTCCTCAAATGATTCTGTAAATACAAATTCGAACGGAATTTTTTTAAAACTAGTCATATTAATAGGAGTTAAGATAAAGAAAATCCCGTGGAAATGGTTTGGGCATGTACAATGAAGACCAAATATCGATGCATCAGTATATGAGGTACGTTGCATCTTAATGACACTTAAAAGGGCGAAAGGTAGGCCGAAAACGACGTGAATTATGATTTTGAGAAAAGATCTGAAGACATGACTTAACAAAAGATATAGTTCTAGATAAAGTCGAATGGTAAAATCAAATCCCCGTCGGCTAAAATAATCGGGATAATGTTGTCTGACGATAATGCGTAATAATTGAATATTTGTAATTTATTGATAATCCATAATATACAAGAATAAAAGTATTTTTTGCTAAATACAAAAACGTCAATTTTGAACCAATAACTATGATGGAATTTGTGAAAAATGTTTCCATGACATTCATCGGTATTATTAAAGGCGCAAAGCGCCCATTGTATTATTGGGGAAATTTTTGATGGCCTATTGCATATTCAATTATATATTTTCTTGGGTACGTGGCGACTTTTGGGATTACTTCCATTAAATTTGATGGAAATTCTTTAAAAAAAATATCTCGTATTATTGAGACTCCTTCGCTATCCAATGTGTTACGGAAGTTGACAGGAAGTCGGACTCATGCCAGTAGTAGTACCGAGTCTACCGACATGATCATTGATTCGAAAAGGATAGCTGCTTAAACACTAAGCGATCATTTTAAGCATGAGTTTCAACAAATCAGTTTTGTATCGGAGAAGAGAGATATTGTCAATTTATCCCTAGCATGAAGTGCATGCATGCACGCGCGCGGCATGCAGCTATATATTAGTGTTTCAAAACTCAAAAACTTGACTTGAATTGGAAGTTCATCGAGTTGAGTCAGATCGGTGACTCGGGACATAAAAATAGATAAAATTACTAAAAAAATTTAAAAATCAAAATTAGATTAATAAAATTGAAAATATTTTAAAATATGAAAATATATAAGAACATGATAAAAAAAAATATTTTTAACATTTAAAACTTTAAATCCATGAAATTTTGGTGTTTTCCACAAAAATCTTGAGATTCCTCACCTATAAAAAACAAAGTAAAAAAAAAAAAATAATATATATATATATATTGTAAGAACAGAGATAAAAAAAAAAGTTCATGGAAAATCAAGATTTTTTTCAATAAAAATCTGTATAAAAAAAAAAAATTACATTAGGATCAAAAAAGGGGGAAAGTTTAAGACCCACCAATCGATATTAGGACCGAAAAAGGGTGAAAGTTTATATACCCCATGTATTAGTTTAGAAATTTTTTGACTCGTGAGTCGGACTCGGCGAACCATTTTTGAGGCGAGTCAACTCGTCCGAGTTCCGAATCGACTCGAATAGTTTGAAAACCAATATAGCTATTTCTCCATTTATTTTCATAACAAATGTGGCAGCTTATGAACAGTGTAGGTCAAAGTCAAAACCAAAAGAAAATGGGTCGGGCTCCGTTGACAGATATAAAATGACAGGGACACAATATAAGCCAGGTGGCACACTGTTACAGGACTCTGACAGTACGGATGTTTGTCCTATCCCATGGGGGACTTACAAACCAAAAATCAGCCTTATTAGTGATTTATAAGTGTTGCATCTTTGTACCTCAAATACTGCTCAAATTCCCACAGTTGCGATCAACCCATGAAAATAAGTCCAATCCAAAGCCTATAAATCACTAATCAGGCTGATGTTTGGTTTGTAGGTCCACCATGGGATAGGACAAACATCCATACGGTCAGACTCCTGTAACAGTGTGCCACGTGGCAAATATTGTGTCCCTGTCATTTTAAATCTGTCAAGGGAGCCCGACCCAAAGAAAATATACTTCAGCTTCTATTCTACTTTAACTTGCAAATCGCCCATCAACTCATAGATCCAGACTACTCAGCTAAAAGTTGAACAGTGTGGGTAGTGATGACATTGTGAGCCACGTGTAGGGTAAAGACAATGTGGTCCATGGAGGATGATAAGCTCCAGGCTTAACTTTCCAACTTTAAAATATGATCTGTCTTCATCTGACCCCTGCTAGTATGCTACTGGTTGTTGGTTGTCCCCAATTTGCTTGGTCTTCTTCAAGGCTGGTGCAGTTACATCTGAACTATAGTTGGTGTATCTTATAATGAGTCTTGGTGAGTTGACATTGATGGTTGGTAGGCTAGACAAGCAGAAGTCATCCTTTTTAGTAAAAAGAGAAAAGTAAACCTTCGCTGACAGCTGCACCCAGTAAGAGCCACGTGGCTCATTCTTAAGAGGACACTAAGCGTATGGATGTTTGGCCAATCACTTGGTGGACCTTCAAACAAACCAAAAATAAACCTAAACCTGATCAGTGATTTCTAAGCATTGGATTAAAGTTATTTTCATGCGTTGATTTCAGTCGTAGGAATTTGAGCATTATTTTGAGTACAAAGATCCAAAGGTTTTAATCATTAATCAGGCTGGTGTTTGGTTTGTAGGTCCACCTAGTGATTGGCCAAACATCCATGGTCAGTGTCTTCTTAAGAATGTGATACGTGGCATACTCTTAGAGGATTCTGACCGTATGGATATTTGTCCAATCTCTAGGTGGGCCACAAACAAAAAATCAGTCCGATTAGTGATATCTAGGCGTTGGATTGGAATTATTTTCATGGATTGATTTTAACAGTGCGAATTTGACCATTATTTGAGGCAAAGATCCGAAGGTTTGAAATCACTAGTCAATCTGATTTTTGGTTTGCATTGAAAAAACATCCATACGGTCAGAGTCCTCTAAGAGTATGCCACGTGGCTCATATGGCCCTGTCATCGGCATCGGCCTCGATGACAGGGCCCTGTCATCAAAGTTTTACTTTCCATCACCCAACCCATGGCTATCAATCATCATGTAAGAGGAGCAATCGTACATAGGATAAAACTTTGATGAGACCGGGATGTCATGGAAGCCTAGTCAATGAGTTCTCGGCACGTACCCTGTGTGCTTTTTATCACGTACCAATGTGAGTGTTATTTAAAATTTTTTAAAGCACATAGATACGTGGCAAAGGGCACTCCCGGTACATGGCGAGAACTCATTGGTAGTCACGGACTTCGATGACAGCCTGCTGTCATCATACTTTTACTCTTATCTTTAATATCACAGGACATGCTCAAACCTAACAAAATAACGAGCAAAACTTCCGTCACACGAAATTGTAAATCACACAAAACACAGCCAATGAGTTCTCGGCACGTACACAAGTGCTTTGCAACGTACCATGTGCTTTTGCTTTTAGGTGTACGTGCCGAGAACTCATTGGCTGTGTTTTGTGTGATTTGCAATCCCATTGTGACAGAAGTTTTACTCCAAAATAACTGCCTTCAATTCATTTGCATTTATACCTTTTTTTTTTAATAAGCATGCTAAAGATATAAAGAGGCATTTATACATGGAACCATACACATACCCCACTTTGTCGAATCAAATAGAGCTCCCCTCAGTATACTCATGACCCACCTAAGAATCAATCCCAGCCATTGATCGATACGATTTTGGCTCAATCCGTATGTTGGGTATCAGTATGTGCATATATTTTGTCATTAATACATACAATCGCCTTACATGTCGGTGTGATAATATTCAGTTTGTAAACCGTCGGCACGACGTGCTAATTAACCTAATTTCGGATTTTAAGGAACACCGATCCATGTCGAAATTAATGTCTGCCTCCCACATCCAGCTCTATTTAATTCCCACAAAAAATTGATTTTCGGTTGCAAGACCATGGCTAGGGTTTCTCGGCGAACAAGTTAAAATTCACAACCAAACGGCCGAAAAAAGGCGACAAAACATTGCTTTGTTCCATAAGTAACAGAACTGTAGCAGTCTATTATTATTATTATTAAAAAAAATATAATTGATAGAGATAGGGTTCAAAAATGAGCATCAACGTGCCCATTCTTCAACATGAAGAAGTCCTTAAATAAATAATTTTAGGAGATGTAGTTACTACGGCAAACCTGTCTTATAAAATGTTGTTGGATGGATTTACCCGCCAAAAAATTAATTAATATTTCATGAAGTTGACCCTACTTATCACGATGATTTCTATTTCATTTGTCGCAAAAACAAATTTTTTTTTTTTTTTTTTTGGCAAAATGCACTTATTTATCGTACACCCCAGGGGCCGTTTGGACGGACCTCAAAATGCAGTTGGTGTTATTTTTAATCCACTAAACTGCTTTTGGATTTGGATATATACTCGCCAAATAACCCCAAAATAAATTTAGTGAAAATTTAGGAAACCATTTTTTTTTCCTCCATAAACATTTTTTTTCTGATAATTTGTTTTTGTGCTATTCAGTTTGGATCCAATCGGGCCCTTCATGTGTAGAGATAGCTTACAAGAAAAAAGACGGTAGAGAATGCCGTTTAGAACAAAAAACAGTATTAAAATCTCTCTCTCTCTCTCTCTCTCTCTCTCTCATATTGAAGGAGGGGGACCCATTAACGTCTCTATTATTTAAATTATATGCAGGAGGGTTTGGTCCATGGCCGACCCTAATATTGTTGGAAGAAAGGTCGTCTTTATCTCAAGAAACCTAAGCTTTTTGAACATTTCTAGCCTCACAGCTTTCAGAGCTTACTTTAAAAAAATAAAAATAAAAATAAAAAATAGTTTGTCAAATTATTAACCCTAACTTTATTAGAAATTTTTTTTTTCAAATTTCAACAATAATAACATATACCCTTTTCGATTTACCGTAAAATAAAATTGGTGTTTTTTTTTTTTTTTTTTTTCAATTTGCACCATCTGTTAAGGGATTGAATTTCAATTGGATCATCGTCGGTCCAGGGCTGAACCAGAACCGATAAGATTTAAATTGATCGGATCCAACGCATATCACAAACTGATCAGATCAGACAGGCGATCCAATATTGATTTACTGACCAATAAACATGTCAATTTTGGTGTAGAGAAAATAATATTGCAAGTTATTGTATCCAAATTTCATGGCCTATCAGCTATCCCTTCTGCGGGTTACGTTCCTTTTGGACAATAAAAAAAAATCCGGACTAGGTCGATTTCAGGGATTTCAGGGATATAGAAAATCTTCTAGGTGTGGCTTGTCGATCGCAATTGCATGGTCCATAAACCATGCCATGCGACCCTTATCTATGATAATGATGGTATTATATTCATCATTTTCCCAAGAATATTTGCTCTCCTTAAATATTTTACCCCATTATCCAATTTTTTTTGTACAGGTCGGGATCTAGGGACTCGACTTTTTGCACTCATCTTTTCACTCGTGCTCTCTCGTTGTTGGATTCTTGGAACCCACAGCCGAGTACTCGCGCGATAAGTTCAAAAAGGCGGGTAGCCGTGATCCCGACCCTTTTTGTATTTGACAATTAACAGAATAAATTTGACATGAACTCCATTCTTATGAGAAAACCCCTATGTTCAACCATTCCATAATTTCTTCAAGTAGGTTTCTCTCAATTTCCTCAATTTTTAATTTCTGACTTTCTTTTTTTGGTGCCAGAGACCTTTTTCTTAGGTAGGTTTGGTGAAAATTGACACCTTTTGGGTGTCATAGTAATGAACATTAAGAGGGACCCACCAAGTAGATCATGACATCAACCTGATAGGATGATTCTAACCGTATGATGTAGAGGGTTTATGAAGCACCTTCACCTTGACACTGGTAGTAAGAATCATCCAATTGAGTGTATTTTGGGATAAAAGATATTCTAGGTGGAACAAACCATCAAACTGGTGACATGGATTATGCAATCTATCAATAGAACCATTTTTGGAAATTTACTTTTATAAATTAGGTTTTCAGGATTTGAAATGTTATGAGTGGAGACAAATTTGGGAATGTGTGGCACACTTTTTTTTATTTGTTAGGTAAATAATAAATGGTTTACTTATTATGGAGAATAAATTTGCTGTTCGTAAGAACTTCAAAGTTTGAAGTCTACCCCCTCCCAAAATGCCACGTGGAAGCACTCTTTCGGGCCCACTGACCGCATGGATTTTTCCCCACCTCTTGATGTACCTACACACTAAAAATCAGATTGATTGATCATTTCTATCTGTTAGATTTAGCATTCAAAAAGGAGGTTATATCCAATGGCCAGCAATTAGCTCAAAAAAGAGCTTATATATATCCAAGGGTCGGGCTCCAGTTACCGTCCTAAAATTACAGGCTCCGGTTACAGGACACATTATAAGCCACGTGGCTCACTCTTAGAGGACTCTGACCGTATGTATGTTTGTACAATCCCTAGGTGGAGCTAACCAAAAATCAGCCTAATTAGTGATATCTAGACGTTGGATCTTTGTACTTCAAATACTGCTCAAATTCCCACAGTTGAGATCAACCCATGAAAATAAGTCCAATCCAACACCTATAAATCACGAATCAAGATGATTTTTGGTTTGTAGGTCCACTTAGGGATTGGCCAAACATCCATACGGTCATATTCCTATAAGAGTGTTCCACGTGGCTCATATTTTGTCCTGTAACCGGAGCCTGTCATTTTAGGGCGGTAACTGGAGCCTGACTCTATATCCAATGGTTAGAAATCACAAATTAAGCTGATTTTTTGTGTGTATAGTTCCACCAAGAGGTAAATTAAATATCCATGGTTCTATGGGCCCCAAGAGTGTGCCACGTGGCATTTTGGGAGGAACAAGGTCAATTTGGTAATAAAAGGTATTAATCTCACTTGTTTGATCAGACGGGCCGTATTTCAGACACAGGAGTTAGTAAGGTTGGTAAAGGATTTACTTCTTTGATCAAACAAGCAGTCAAACTATAAAGAAGGCCAACTGATTCATCCATCCGAACCTTTTATGTGGTGGGTCCACTCTTAAATGGGCTATAGCCCCTGATTTCATGAAGTCGTGATTTTTTGGGTATGGCCCATCAAAGACTGGCCCACCTAATCAATGGTCAGTGTACCCCATGCATTGAAACCTCTGGAGTGGAGTTAGCACCATAGATATCTCATGGAAATTATTGGACGATACTGTATGTCGTCATCAGTATGTTAAAACCATTGGATGTTAAATTTGGGAATCTCGATGAAGACAATCAGTGGTCTGGACCTTGGGACGACGATGCTACAGTGTCGTCCTTAGGACAATGCTAACACTCCACATATCTTATTTTGATTTTGAGTTTTTAACTAACTATAACGTCTTTATATCTTCTCTTCTTTTCTCTTCTCTCTCTCTCTCTCTCTCTCTCTCTCTCTCCCGGGTTTTAGGCCGAGAGAGGAAATCGCTGATTGAGTTTGCTCTGTTCTTCGCCACCTCCACGTGTCAAATATCCAATTGAGGATTGCGATTCTGACGGACCTGTGTTAAAGGATGAAAATCTTTACAAACATGTCCTTGTGACTACAATATTTATGAAAATTTACTATTAATAGTTTTTTCTCTCTCAAAAACCCGATATTTGAGCAGAGAAATCCGAGCAAATGTAGAAAAAAGGGATTCTTCAAGACCAAAAATCACCATGTTGAGCTCTATTTTCATCTCTTTTATTACATTATCTCTCGTTTCTCGATCCTCATTTAGCTTCGTTGGTTTCTGCTTTCTTGGTACTCAGAGAATTCATGGAGGATTTTAGGCAACCTGCAGCTTCTCCTTCATGGTATGTCCCGTTTTCTTTTTCTGTCATCCTTTTTTTTTGTTTCGGTTTCTGGGTCTGGGTCTTGTAGATTCTGTGTTATTATGTGATAACAAAGTAGAATTTTTGATGATTTTGTCGAATTTTTTTTCTTTTAGATTGTTCTGGGTTTCTCTGGTTTTAGTTTCTCTGTAATGAGTTTTCATTCTTTTAATGATTTCGTGTTCTTAACTTCTTATATCAGTAGTGGAATTTCTTTTCTTTTCTTTTTTTCCTTTTCTTGGGTTTTCTGGTTTTAATGGTCTTTAGCTTTTTCTAGCATTTTGTGATGTTAGGAGAGTAACAAACCAGACGTTTGATGATGTGGTTTCGGATTTTTTTCCCCTCTTCTGATCTTATGATGTCGTCTCTTCTTCTTTTTTTCTCCTTCAATGGGCTTTCAGACTTCTCTCTCTCTCTCTCCTGTTTTTCTAATTCAGTTTATTTTTTTTTTCTCAGATGCACACTTGGTTTTTGTTTTTAATTTTCCGGATTCTTCTCCTGTGTTATGGTGTTCTACATTTTGTAATTTGACTTTTTGAGATTTTTTGGAGTTTTTTTTGTTTTTTTGTTTTTCTAAGTTCTTCTATCATGGGTTGTTAGCAATCTGCTTTTTTTCTTTCTGGTTTAGCTTATTCTTTGATCTCTATTAACATGGGTTCATGCTCCCAGTGGAAACCATAACTGTTTCAGTCCCATTACCCCAGAAAGGCTGGAAGGGGAGATTTCTCCAGTTGGAGATAGAAATCCGGTTGCTCGGTTTTCTAGCTCTGTTTCTTCCCAAGGTAAAAGTCTCCATCTTTTCTCATCTTATTGTTGAAAGATCATATTTCACATTTTCACCATTTTTTTTCCTCTGAACTCATGTTTGAATTTCTCGTCTTCTTAGATTTGAGATCTTTAGATATGGAGAAGGAGAGACTGAATGAGTCCTCTCCTAGAGGAGTTATTGAAGATTGCATAAGGAGCTTAGAATCCGAAACGGGTTCTTCCAAGGCCAGCACCTCAGACTCTGAAACTCCTCAACTGAATCTTAGAGCAGCTTCTCACTGGCGTGGATTCCTTCGCTTATTGAAAACTAAATCAATGAGGCGCTTGGCCACCTTCCCTCCTGTCAGTGTTCCGAAGTTCTCGAAAAGAAACAGCAGAATTGAGAGAGAGAAGCCAGACCCATCCTTGTATTCCCCTGAAGATAATGATTTCTGTTATTTCAAGTCTTCCTGGAAGAACTTCACGCTCTCTGAACTCCAAGCTGCAACTAAAAATTTCAGCTCTGGTTTGTAATTTGCCTCAGAATTTGAATTCACAATTAGAAACTTACCCACTTGATTGTTGTGAAAATGACTAGAATTTTGCTTATAAAATTACATATTTGAAGAAAAAATTCTCCCTATTTTACTTGGTTTTGCTTTTTGTAGAAAATGTGATGAAATCTCAATCATGAATTACCTACTTGGTTTTTTTTACTGTAGAAAATATAATTGGAAAAGGCGGTTATGCTGAAGTTTACAAGGGGTGTTTGCAAGATGGGCAGCTTGTAGCAATTAAGCGGCTCACCCGAGGAACGTCCGAAGAGAGGGTCGCGAACTTTTTATCCGAGCTTGGGATTATAGTCCATGTCAACCATCCTAATACTGCTAAGTTGATCGGGTATGGGGTCGAAGGAGGAATGCACCTTGTTCTTCAATTGTCTCCCCATGGGAGCTTAGCATCTCTGCTTCATGGTTTGTGCATTGTTTTCTTGTTCCCCTTTTCTGATTTTTTTTAGAATCTTAGTGGGTTCTTATATTTCTTTAAGATCTGTTTTCCAGGTTCAAAGGAGAAATTGGACTGGGTTACTAGGTATAAGGTTGCTCTAGGGGCAGCTGAGGGTCTTCTTTATCTTCATGAGAGTTGTCAAAGGAGAATCATACACAGAGATATCAAGGCTGCTAATATTTTGCTTACAGAGGATTTTGAGGCTCAGGTACCCTTCAAATCTTAGAATAAATTAAATGGTAATATCACAATTTACACAGATATCTGTCGTTCTGTATTATAATTACCTTGAAAATTTAACTGTTGAGAACACTTCAGGAAGAAGAACCAAAGAATTTATTTTTTGGATTTATCTACTTTTTGAAAAAAAAAATTGGGTGTTGCCACTGGGTAAGCCTGTTTTTGAGATCTGTCATTCAAAGGTGAAGGCAGGTTTCGATTTATTCTCATCTGTCACTGTATTAGATTTTTTCTCCTTCTTGAGATCCCATCAATTTGGGTTCTTATTGCAATTTTCATGTCTGGAAACTAGATTGATTGCTTTTGTATTGGACTTTCCCTTTTCTCACTATCTATTTTAAACTTTACTTTCTGAAGCATTAAATTTTCAATGCAAGAAATTGATTGGTCTCTATCTGCTTTTGTTTTGTATCCATTAGTATAGTCAGACAAGGTTCAGACATTTATGTTGATTTCTCTGTTGGAATCAATGAAAATAAGTCCATCTTCTTTTCCTTTTTTCAAATTTTTTGAGCTTTACTTGGTCTGTAATCCTTCTCTGAAGATCATAACTAGCCTAAATTGAAAGGACAACATCTATATCTTAATTTTCCTGGCCTCTGGATTTTTAAAGAATAACTTGGTCAATTTTAATCCAGGTTTCTGATTTCGGGCTTGCAAAGTGGCTACCAGAACAGTGGACCCACCACACTGTCTCAAAGTTTGAAGGCACATTTGGGTCTGTAAGCTATAATACCCAATTTTCTCTGAGGTCTATAAAGGATTTCCATTCTTATCTTTTTCTTCCTTACCATGGCAGCTACCTTGCTCCTGAGTACGTCATGCACGGCATAGTAGACGAAAAAACTGATGTGTTTGCTTTTGGGGTGCTACTGTTGGAACTCATCACCGGACGCCGAGCTTTGGATAGCACACAGCAAAGCCTCCTGATGTGGGTATGTTTACTTCTGTCTCACTTTTTATAGCGTTCTATATTACTATATCTACTTGCCATTGCAGATTTAAGTTTTTCAATTACTTCTTGTTGTAGGTGATGCCTTTGCTGGATAAGAACAATATCAGAGAGCTCGCAGATCCTTCCCTTGCTGATACCTATGACCCACAACAGATGAATCGTGTGGCCTTAACAGCTTCCTTGTGCATACAACACTCTTCAATTCTACGGCCTCGAATGAGTCAGGCATGTTCGGATCTAGAAAACTGAAAAAGAGAAATTTTGAGGATATAATGTTATTCTATCAACGGCGGTGGGGCCACTATTTCAATCGGTCCCTCCTAGGAGATCACCTATGTCACATACCTGACCAGATGATCTTAACCATCTAATATATTGCATCATTTTTCGTGGCCTAAGAAAGATATAATGCAGGGTTGAGAGAAATTCATTTGATCGGGTCAATTTTCACTTCATAGGGCATCTCCCAGGTGAAACTTATGAACGAAGTCCATATTGTTGACCATGATATATACAACAACAAGAGATGTTCGAAGTTCAAACCTTTTGTCGCTTAATTTATGGTCAATTTGATCTAAATGATTCTTGGTTCTCTAGCATCCCATATGAAATAAAGAAATAAATAGCTGGCTAAAGCAGTTTCTAGCCCATGGAAGGTTACAATAAACTCGATAATTATGGTTCAACATTAAAGTATCAAACCATTGTGTAGCTACAAGTGAACATGAACAGCAGATTGATTTGTGTTATTTCTGTCGGTGCAGGTTGTACAGCTTCTAAGAGGTGATGAAACTAGCTTGGAGTGGGCGAAACAATGTCAAAGGCCATTCCTCCGGAGAACCTACTCAGAGGAGCTGTTTGACGTGGAAGAATATAACTCTACGAGGTATCTGAACGATCTTAATCGACATAAGCAGATTGCTTTGGAGTTCTGAAAGCATTGACAACCCTCGACTTTTGCCGATAAAAAGATAGGATAGGTGTGATAGGTGAAAATCTAATTCAATCATGAATCTATAGAATATGGGATTTCGAGGTATGTTTGTTGAGGGGAAAAAACTTTGAAGTCCCCCTCCCAAAATGTCTGACAAGTATCCCTTGTTAACTATGCACCGAGAGCTTAACGCGGGTTGGGTTAAGGGATTGGGGTATCTGTCAGACATTTTGGGTGGATAGACTTCAAAGTTTGAAGTCCCCGGGGCCAGCGAATCTATTCTCATTTGTTGAGGAACCCAATTTAGGGGGGCCTAACATTATATCTAAGAAGGTTACAGAAAAAAAAGAAAGATATACTGATTAGTAAGGAAAGTGCACACCCATTAGGAAAAGCTTCTAGGTTAGGAAAGTGTTCTACACCCATTGGCTTCTATTTTCATAGGTTTGTAGGTTTCTAGCTATTTTCACCGTTGTTATTATTTAAATAAACCCGAAGAGGGTTGATGTATTGTTTACCCCAAAATATTTAATAAATCAGTTTCTTAGCATGGTATCAAAGCCTTTGGTTTTATGAAATCAAGTTCTCGATTATCCCACTCTTCCGACTGATGGCATTACAGCTGTCCGTCAGCATTATTATCAGACGGCCACCAATGTTCAGATCGGCCACCGTCAACTCAGGTTTCTGTCACAAACATAACAGGATCTCAGTATTTTGGTAATATTTCTTCAACGCAAATTCGTTGAAAGCTGACAATAAGCTTGAGTAACCAAGTTGGCGATATAAACGCCATAATTTGTTCTCTTCATGAATGTAACAACCTTTAAAAGCCAATGTCGATCCCGATATAAGCATGCATCTGCTACCCAGCACATGTTGTGGTACTTTGCTTCCATACAATTTTCACAATTCTATAGTAGGGATACAGATTCTGGACCAGCAGCCCAAGCTTCGCGTTGAGGACCATTGATGCTCTTGTTTTTTTCCGATAGTCTTCTTGATTTTGGATATGTGCCATTTCTCTTTTCTTTTTTCTTCTTTATTTTTATTTCTTATGATAGTTATGATCAAGGTTTTAATATGTCTATTATAATGTTATAACGGAGATATAACATTACAGTTATGTCTATTATAACGGCTGTTAAAATGGACCACATCAATGTCAAAATAAATGTTGTTTTATAATTTTTTATTTTTATTTTCAAAATAACATTGTAATGGTAAAATTACAGGTCCATTTTTTCGGTTTTGGGCCTGTGTGTGTGTGTGTGTGTGTGCGTGAGTGTTGGGGTGTGAATTCATCGGATCCGGGTCCATCTCTTTCGGTCTTGGGCTGGGAATTTAGGCATGGCAGAATGGGCTTTGTGTGTGTGTGTGTATTGGGGTGTGAATTCATGAGATCCAGGTCCATCTCTTTCAGTCTTGGGCCGGGGATTTAGGGATGGCAGAATGGGCTTGGTTTGATTGTTGGGCCTGGTAACTAAAGAGGCAAGACCTTGAGGTCCCAGGAGATAAGCTATAAATTATAATGACATAATATCCAAAAATGGACAAGATCAGTTGGTGAGAAGACTTGGTCAGAATTTGGGCTTAATCCTGGCCCAGTTTTAGTTGGTGGACTGGGTTCAAGGATGTGCTGAAGATTGTGAACATAAAAGTTAGCTTGGGTAGAGTTTTTTTAGCCTGTGTGGGGCCTGGGGTAGGCTTGGAATTTTTTTTTTTTTTTTGATAAGCCTGTTTTTATAAGAGATCAGTAACTCGGTGAAGGCGGGTTTTGAACCCAGGTCTATGATATCATCACCCACAAACTTTACCAACTGAGCAAGCTAGCACCTTCTCCAAGTACGAATTTGGCCCATTAACACTCTTATTAGGTAGTTGAGTAAGACTTCGCGGACGTCAATGATCAGCGAAGCCACTGACCACCCACAATATGAGCCACATGGCACACTCTTAGATGATATTCGGACTGTATGGATGTTTGGCCATTCCTAAGTGCTCCTACAAACCAAAAATTGGCCTGATTAATTACTGATTTCAAACATTTGGATCTTTGTACCCCAAATAATGGTCAATAATGCTCAAATTCCCACGGCTAAAATCAACCCATGAAAATGACTCCAATCCAATGCTTAGAAATCATTAATCAGTTTTATTTTTGGTTTTTTAGGTCCACCTAGGGATTGACCAAACATCCATGCGGTGCGGCTCATGTTGTGGGCGGTTAGCAGATTTGCTGACCATAGAAGGTCAGCGAAATCTTACTCCGAACCGAGCCTCTGAGGAAAATGTTTTCGAATGCACGCATAACCATCAAACAACAATTTTTTTTGAAGAGAAAATGTTTTCTGGACCAACAAGACATGCTTTGCTTCTCACTCATAGGATGGTTTTACACGTTGTGCTACACTCCATTAATCCAGGGTATCCAGATGTTGGGGGGCCTTCAGATTGGCCATGAACTTTAGCGGTTACTGAAGCGGTCTAAGTTATGGATCATGGATCTGTTCCAGGTTAACCTAGATGTCAAGTGGTTAGATGGGCTTAGTTTAGTCCATTCCTAGAGTCTATTCTCTCTTCTCTTTCAATCTCAATAGCTAGGACACTAATTCCTATAGAGAAAAGGCAGAGTCTTTTCCAACCAACATTCAGGCTGGCCACTGGCGGCTACCCGCCAATTGGTGGCCAAGTACAGTTCGGTCCAATATCCAATGCACTTACCGAGACATTCCTCCAAAACGAGATTTTAAATCATGGGTGGGACAACTTACCCCATTTAAGTACATGATAGAACTAAAGTTTCATGTGGGCCATGAGACCATGTGATTATCCTTAGATAATCTAACGGACAGTAATAACTCATTTCACAAAAGATTACTTTCACAAGTATAGCGTCATGTTTTGTTGGTGAACTAACCACAAATCACCCACTTACCATTGTTGATGGAAATGCAGAAACGTGAGATCATGTCTTGGATGCCAACTGCTCACTTACTTTTCAAAAATGTAGGTGGCAACGGGTTGGGTTAGGCCCGGGTTGTAATCAACCCAACCAAACCTTATACCAAATTGGTTCCGTTATAACGGGTTACCGTTTTTTTTTTCCATTATAACAAGTTGTAACACTCAGGGACAAAAATGGAAAATAATGTAAGAATGAAAATATTGAATTTCAAATATTCAAAAATGAAAAAATAAAACCTGAAAAACTAACAGAAAAATAACGGCAATTTTTTTTCACAAACTTTTCCAAAAACTAACAATTGCTATTTTCATTATAACGGAAAAATAACGGCCATTATTTTTTGAGCATTTTAACGGTACATAACATAACGGGGGAGGTCCGAATCTGTGACAATGCCGTTATTTTCTTTATAACGGCCATTTTTCAAACCACGGTTAGTGCATTTGCGAATTATTCCAAGAATAATTCACGAACCACACAATTTATTAAAAAAAAAATAACCGAACAAAATCATATTTCAAATGTTTGAAAAAAAAATCACGAATTTTTTTAACATATATTTCGAATTATTCCCAAATTCTTCAGTTTTGAACATGAAAATTTATTTTATAAGACAAAAAATGTCAATATTTATTTTTTTTTATTCATTTTATTTATTAAAATATTTTGACCAAATTTCTGAACACAATCCAAATTGTAACACATTTTCGAGTAAAACTTCTGTCACAGCGTCTGTCTCAATACAAGCCACGTGGCACACTCTTAATGGACGCAAACCATATGGATGTTTGGCCAGTCCCTCGGTGGACCTACAAACCAAAAATCAGCCTGATTAGTGATTTAAACCTTTGGATCTTTGCACCCAAATAATGCTCAATAATGCTCAAATTCGTACCCCTCGACCCATGGAAAGAACTTCAATTGAATCACTTAGAAATCACCAATCAGGCTGATTTTTTGTTTACAGGTCCACTGAGGGACTGGACAAACATCCATACGGTAATCATCCACTAAGAGTGTGCCACGTGGTTCGTATTGTGCGTTGTGACGCTGTGACAAGCTTTATACAGCACTCCCAATTGCCAACTATGCTCAAACCGATAAAAACCGGTTTGGGTCTATAATTGGTTTGACCTAACCATTGCTACCCCTATACAAGGACATCACGTCCATTTGTAGGGACAGTTTAGACAATTAAGGTAAAACCGGAGGGGGGTTTCGTAAACCTCTTTGAATATTTTGATCGGTTGAGTACTCTATTCTTTGCCGTGCTTTTCCTTCTGTACTCCCAACTTACGTTTCTTATCAGAGAAAAGGGTATTTTAGTAACACCCCCCTGAAATTTGAAAGTAATTCTTAATAACCCCTTATATTTTCAAACATTAGGATTACCCCCCTTGACCTAATTTAACAGTAGTTGGCTTGAGTTAAAATGACGAGTTGAATCGCAATATTATGGTCATTTCATAGGTGCAGTAACAGATGCATGATGCATGTCACATTTTAATGTTAGTCATATGATGGTTAAACCAGGTCAAAGGGGGTAATCCTAAAGTTTGAAAATATAAAGATGTATTAAGAATTACTTCCAAATATCAGGGAGGTATTACTAAAATACCCAAAAAAAAAAAGAAGGAAAATCAAGCAAAAAGTCTGACTTATGTTTGTTGTAGGCGAGTCTTCTAGTTGATGCACCACTCTAACAAGAAAATAAATTGATTATTGATTATTTATTTAAAAGGACCAAAATGCCCTTACCTACTTATTAATATTTTCTATTTTTATTTTGAACTCCTAAAAGAAAAGGTCTAAAAGAGTAAGGGTCTGTTTGGTACGCATGCAAACCATTACGCGTGCAATGGTTTGCGCGTGTAATAGTTTGTGCATGCAATGGTTTGCGCACCCATACTATTTTCTTACGTTTGGTTTGCACTAACTTTACATATACAAATTTTAAAATTTACCCACTGTTTGTATTTACTACCATTTGGTTCGCATGCATGCTCATTTAGGAAAGCACAAAATATGTAAGCTCCACATACTATGTACGAAAAAAAAAAAAAGAATTTTTCATAGTTAATACGTGGGCCCCACATATTTAAACATAAATTTTAAATTTTCAAAAATGAAAAAAATAGAAAAAAAAGAAGAATAAAAATAATGGGCTATAACAGAAATAACGAACGTTATTTTTTCACAAATTTTTTTAGAAAATAATGGTCGTTATTTTTCGGTATATTTTTTAAGCGCTTTAACGGTATATAACTTAACGAGGGAGGTCCGAATCCGTTATGGTAAAAATAACGGCCGTTGTAACGGATTTGGACCTCCCCCATTACGTTGTACCGTCAAAATGGTCAAAAAATGACGATCGTTATTTTCGATTGTAGCGAAAATGACGATCGTTATTTTCAGTTGTAGCGAAAATAACGACCATTGTTTTTAAAAAAAATTGTGAAGTAAGGGCCATTATTTTTTTTCTATTTTTCTCGTGTTTTAAAATTTCAAAGCCATTTTTTTCATAATTTCTGTTTTTTATTTTTTTTTTAAAGATAGGACTTAATTTGAGAAAATATTGAATTTTAATTTGTACCTTATGCAAATCGTTTGCACAAAGAGGTTGTGTAAACGATTGCTTAGGGGGTGAAATGGGTTTTTAATTGTTAAAGAGGACGAGCATTCATTTGCTCGTGTGCATGTGCAAATCGCCGAATGCACACGTACCAAACATGTGTGGGAAACGATTGCACGCGTAAACTTATTTGCACACCCAATTTACACGCGTATCAAACGCACCCTAATATAGTTATTTGAGTGCACAGGAAGTCATACAAAGTTTTATGGAACTCCTCCCAAAATGCCATTTTGCCTACTCTTTCAACTCCACTCACCCATGAATGTTGCTTATCCCCCGTGGACCTACACACTAAATATCAGCCTGATTTATGATTTTCTAACCATTGGATTTGACCTTTTATTTGTTAGGGACTCGTAAACAGACCTATGGCTATGGATGAATTCCAAACCCATGAAGAAACAAAGCTGATTTTTGGTGTGTGGGTCCACCAAGGAGTCGGCCAAACATCCATGGTGTTAGTGGCTTAAAAGAAGGAAAAAGATGTAACAAGGTATGCCTGAAACTGTTTCATTTGCGGAAACAGCTTTTTTGTAGTCACCGCTGCCATATGGGCCCACTGACGGCATGGATGTTTTTCCCAACCCTTGGTGGATATACAGACCAAAAATCACCTTGATTGATAATCTATAACCATTAGATTTTAACACTTTTTAGCACTTTTTAAGGTGTTCTTATAGCCGTTGAATGCAACCATTTTTTGAGTACTGAAACCAACGGCTAAAAATCATTAAACAAGCTGATTTTTTGTATGAATGTCTATTAAGAGCTGAGCTAAACATCCATGCGGTCAGTGGGCCCAGATGGCAGTGGTGACTACCAAAAATGCCGCTTCTGCAAATGAAAAGATCTTAGGTATACCTTGTTACGTCACGACCCTAAAAGAATGTGCCACGTGGCATTTTTATTTTATTTTTCTTTTGCGAAAGGTCTCATCAAGCCGATCCTAGATAAGTTAGCCGAGGAGGTGGAGATATTGGGAAAGCTTAGAAAAAAAAAGTGTTGCGTTTGTACACTTGGAGGAAAAACACTTCCATGCGCCTCTTCACTTAAAGAGTCCACCTTTGCTCAATGATGTGTTGCTCAACGACGTCTCTGGACGTCAGATACACTTGGAAAATTGCATTGTTTAATTTTTTACATTCTAAATTTTTTAAAAACAGGTTTTCAAGCGTATCTGACGGTTTAGAGACGTTTTTGAGCATGTTCAACACAACATTGAACAAAGGCGGGCTCCTCCAATTGACAAACACCCATATTTTCAATTTTTTTTCTATTTTTTGTTTTTGAAAATTTAAAATTTGAATTTCAGCCCCATTTGTCCCGTTATTTTCCCATTTTTGCCCGTCTGTTACAATTCGTTTTAACAGCGATTATAACGGCAAAATCAGGAACGTCATGTTTTAATTATTAGTGTGGTTTTCGAGGCAGGTTTCCTGTGTGCATCCATTTCTAAAGCAATCTGATGTATACCTTTAAAAAAAAAATCCAAAGTATATTTTTTTTGTATCAGGGTCAACAGACACATACTTTCACACAATTTCACAAAAAAAGAAAAAGGTCAAGGCCAATACATAAATTAAAAGTTTTGGAATGGGATGAATTTTGGTGAAACTAGGAGATCATCCTCACAAAAATTCATTCCGAATATTTCGTAGCATGGTTTACAAGTTGAAGAATTATGTACTGTCTATTTATTTTACTGTTAACTTGAAACCCACATTTGATGGTGTTAGAAATTTAAGAATGGGTTGATTTTTTTGTACGGGTGATCTATATGATGAGGAGATTGTTCTCACCAAAAACCAACCATTGATTTATCTTCCATGTGGGTACACCAAAATTGTGTGTGAAAATATGTGTCCGCTGAGCTTGATCCTATTTTTTTAAGGGTCGGACTCGGGGGACCCCCATTTTGGTGTACACACATAGAAGATGAATCAATGGCTGATTTTTGATGGGGATGATCTCTATGTTGAGGAGATCACTCACAAACATTCAAAATCATTCTGATATTCATACACTGGTTTAGAAGCTGAAGAATTATGGACAGTCTATTTTTATTTTTACCATAATACTTGAAAACCATATTTGATGGGGTTAGAAATTTCGGAATGGGCTGATTTTTTGTTGGGGTGATCTATATGGTGAGGAGATCATCCCCACCAAAAACCAGCCATTGATTAATCTTCAATGTGGCTACGCAAAAATAGGTGTTAAAAATGGGGGTCCCCTGAGCCCGACCCATTTTTTAATGGAACCTAGGGACCATTTATTATCTTCTTTTTTTAGAAAAAGGAACAATATTCTGAACCCACCATTAAAATGATACCAACCTGGCTTATCAAAAAGGAAAAAAAAACGATAGTTACGTAAAGCTAGAGGTGTCAACGGTTCGGTTCTTAAGGTGCACAAAACCATGACAAATATTGTTGGTTCTTATTAGTTTCGGTTCCGATTCTCAAAATGATGGATCTAGAACCGAAGCTGATTGTTTGCTTTCAGTCAATTTTGATTCCAGTTTTTCGTACATCGATTTTAATCATGATAATATGACAAAAATTTAACATTATATTTATAATTCGGTTTCAAATCAAGGTATTACTATCAGTTCAGTTCTAGTTCTGGTTCTTATTTGGTCAGTTCCTAAAAATGTGAAATTGGAACTAAGGTTTTTGGTTCCGGTTTTGATTGGTTACAGTTAAACGGGCACAAATTGACACCCTTGCCTAAAACATAAACAATCCATTTTGATCATCGATCACATGGTTTAAATGGTCAATAACTTTTATTGAATTGAATCTAAAACGTTGAAAATATGATCATAGTTGATCCAAAATTCCAAGTTCCAACAAACAATGAAGCGAATGGAGGAGCACGAGGTCAAACTTTGATGACAGCACGGCGCCCAATATGAGCCACGTAGCCCACTCTTAGAGGATTCTGACCGTATGGATGTTTGGCCAATCCCTAGGAGAACCTAAGAACCAAAAATCAGCTTGATTAGTGATTTCAAACCTTTGGGATCTTTGTGTCTCAAATAATGATCAAATTCCCACGGTTAAAATCAACCCATGAAAATAATTCCAATCCAACGCCTAGAAATCGTTAATCAAGCTGGTTTTTTGGTTTGTAGGTCCACCTAGGATGACCAAACATCCATACGGTCAGAGTTCTTTGATCGTGTGCCACGTCATCGGCCTCGATGAATGAACGGTGTAATAAAAGTTTTACTCGCACAACTTCAACACGTGAAGTATATAATAAGGGTCATATCATTTGAGCATCACCTACATCCCACGTGGTCGCATAGGAGCTGATTCACCCTCTCTTCTGTGTCGGCACGCAACGCACGTCGAAGTTTCCAAGCAAGGTCATCATAAAATTTCAAATTTCAATAGCAAATCCCGGCTCCTCGTACTCTCTGCACAGTCTAACGACTCTAACCTACACCCAGCTCCTCGTTCTCTAACCTGTACATAGGGACCTAGGGTGCACTTATTTACTTTCGAGTAAACCTTCGCTGACCGCCCATGATGACCGCTCATAATATGAGTCAAGTGGTACATTTGTAGACGACGCTGACTGTATGGATGTTTGGTGGCCCTTAGATGGGTTTACAAACCAAAAATCAACCTGATTATTGATTTCTAAGCCTTAGATTGGAGTCTTTTCATGGGTTGATTTTAACGATGGGAATTTGAGCAATATTGACCATTATTTGGGTACAAGGATCGAAGGGTTTGCAATCACTAATCAGGTTTATTTTTAGTTGTGGGCCCATTTAGGGATTGACCAAACATTCATACGGTCGGCATCCTTGTAAAAGTATACAGCATGGCTCATATTGTGGGCGGTCAGCGAAGATTTTACTAGGCGTCCGGTCTACACTTAAAAACGCCATGTAGCACACTCTTAGATACCAATGACCGTATAGATGTTTGGATGTTTGGATCATCCCTAAGTGGACCTACCTACCAAAAATCAATCTGATTCGTGGTTTATAACCATTTGATTTTTGTCTTTTCCATGGGTTGATTTTCAATCTTCGATTAGAGCATTATTTTAGGGTACTCAGGTCCAACGTTTAGAAATCACCAATCAAGCAGATTTTTGGTGTATAGGTCCACCTAGGGATGGATCAAACATCCATAAGGTCGTTGGTCTATAAGAGTGTCGAAAAAATGCCAGGAGCAAAAATTTATCCTAGGAGAGCAGCATTACAATTATTTCAAAATTTTTCATCAAATGATTGGGTCCATCTCCTTAGGCCAGTGGGCGGAGATGGCGAGGACCCTGCCTTAGTAAGAAGGAGCTCCTGAGTTCGAATCTCCTTAGAAGAAGCTGACCACAGTGATTTCAAACCTTTGGCTCCTTGTACCCCAAATAATGGTGAATAATGATCAAATTCCACTGAAAGGACTCCAAACCAACTCTTAGAAATCTCTAATCAAGCTAATTTTTGGTATGTATATCTATATAGGGCTGGGCCAAACATCCAGAAGGTCAGAAATCTCTAAGAATAAGCCACGTGGCTCATAAGTAATGTTGCTGACCGTCGGTGATCAGCGAAGTTCTACTCGTATGCGTAATCAACCCCAACACGAGTCCCCATTTAGTGCGCGATTTCAAATCTCGATCACCTCGTTAGCGTATTAGTCTTGACCAGTACACACGATCTCTACACGCGCTCTACAATCTAGGTCTGTATCTAATCTCCTCTCTCACAATTGTAAATAGGAATTACTCCCTACAACGCATAGTAAATAATTAATCTATATAATCTCTGTATCTATCCCGTTTAGAGGTATTCCCATTTCCTGTTTTTTTTCATTTTTTTTGAAGCGAAAATTTATTTTTTACTTGCAGCACAAACAACAGGCGGAGTCTTAAGAGGGGGACTCTCTCTCTCTTCTCTTTTCTCTGTTCTCTCTTCTTTGAAGTCAAACCCAAGAAACTGGAGCAACATCAACAAGAAATTCGTCCTGGTTTCTCGTGTGTGTCAGATTCAGATCGGAATATCGGATGGTCTTTCCGATCATAGGTGGTCGGAGATGGTTGGTGGCGGTGGAGGCGGTGGGAGGTGGTGGTGGTGGAGTTGGTGAGTTGTGGTGGTGGGGTGGAGCCGAGGTTGTACAGATTTGGGAGGAGGATGATGAGGAAGGGTAAGGGAAATGGTGGTAAGAGTAATGGGTTGTTGCCCAATTCCCTCAGGATCATCTCTTCTTGTCTTAAGTCGGTATCCACGAATGCCAGCACCGTCGCTTCTACTGTCCGCTTGGCTGGGGCGTCCGTAGCCGCTTCGATTTCTGTTCCTGCCGAGGATCAGAAAGACCAGGTTCCTTTTTATTTTTTTTAATATTCTTAAGTTCCCATTTGGGTTCTAAATTTCTAATATTTTTTTTTATTTGCTGTTGTTATCTTTGTTTTCTGTTTTCAGTTTTCTGATTTGATTGAGATGATGTAAAGAAAAAAAATTAGTTGATTATCATCTGTTGATTTTGTTCAAGTTATCTTTTTTTTTTTTTTTTTTTAATTTTGGTTTTTGAAAATTTGTTTTTATGGGGGTTCCCTCTTTAACTTGTTTTTTCTTAGGAGTTATTTTTTAGAATCAGTTTCTTGTTGGTGATGTTGGTACGTGTTTGATTCATGTGAGAGCAAAGAAGTGAAGTACCCACCTCATTAGGTACCTAAAAGAGAAAAAGAAAACCACTAGTTAGCTTTTGTTTATATTTCCTTTTTGCTTTTTTTTTGGTCTCTCTTGATTAAATGAGACTATGTTACAAGAAGATAATCCATGTAATTAGTAACGTATCGTATCTATCCAATTCAACTTTAATATTTCTATGTGTCTTTTGAGAGATTGATTGAATGTGTGAATTGGAAAGTTAGATCTCAGAGAAACATATGGGTTATCAGATGGGTATCTGTGTGTCAATATTTCTTTGGTTAGAGTACACTTTTGCTTTAATACCCCTGGAACTTTTGCGATTAGAAGATTGTAGCAAGTAAACTTATTGAATTTGCTTGTTTCAATGGTATAATGTGTGGACCCTGACCCCAATGATTTACATAACGGGTCTAGGAGTGCTTGCAAATCTTTTCCCAAGATGTCACAGATTTTGTCAATGCTGAAGAGGGCATCTCATTAAATATTGGTTGGTGTGTAGAAGATTGTTTGACCACATTTTTTTTATAGATAAAGAGTTTAATAAGAAGGCAGAAGCCTAGAGGATACAACCATTTGCCTAAGAGGCGAGATGACCTACAAAGGACTAAAACAAATTACACATAGAACAAGGAAAACAAAAAATAGCCTATCGACCTAATTCTCTTGAAGACATGAGATTCCATCAAAAAATGAATGCTTCAAAAACGAGTCATCTACACTCTATAAACACTATATACCACTTGTATATCAGGCCCTTAATGTTGAGGATGATATGAGCCACCTCGTATTTCTTGCCTTCGAAGACTACGATTTCTCTCATTCCAAAGGCTTCAACAAATCGCAAATGAGAGAATCCACCATAGCACTAGAACTCTGGAGGAGAAAGGTCCAAAATAGAGCTCGGCATTACCCAATACATCTTGATGTCCGAGAAAAATGAATCCAAACTTCATTAGCCACATACAATGAAGAAGAAGATGACTTGTTTTTATAAATAGAGTAGAAGTCTACTATGATCATCCTTTTGCATTTCAGATGACCCACTGTCAAAATCTTGTCCAAAGAAGCAATCCAAACAAGAAGGCAATCTTTAAAGGGGTTTTGGATCCCAACACAAAGGGAGCAGGATAAATGGTACTGGTAGACTTATCTTAAGGCCTTGTAAAAAGAACACACTGAAAAGAGGCCATATCTTGACCAAATCCACGAACGCTTATCCTAATCCAAGGGTCAAAGATAAGAACATACATTCGACAGAAATTGAGTTTTAATGCACATTTGCTTATCTTAATGATATTGAAGAGAAGTTGATGCAGGACTATGATAATTAGCCTAAATGATGTACGAAGATTAGAGAAAAATTACGACGGATAATAAAAAGTATAAAATAAATATATCAACTTACCACAAATATTTAAAATCGTTAGCAAATAATTAAATGAATTATTCTAAGGCTAAGAATCACAATCAAGAAGTGAAAACCCTCAATTATCGATTGAAGAGCCCAATGGAAGTAAGCACTTCCACTAGCCTCGGGTTCAACCAACCCTTGTAGGTTTACTTAATTCATTTTCCAAGCTTCAACAATTAAAATTAGGTTTAGGAATATTTCTGGAGGTTTCTGGGTTTCGGGTAAGTATCCTCTTTTTTGATCGGATTCAGTTAAAAAGGAGAACATTTGCATTTTGAGGTATGAAAGGGAGGGAATGGATTCTGGGGGATGCCACACACTGCAGGAGAGCCCTATAGAGGGTGTCGTGAGGTGTTGGGGATGCAGGGGTGTATAGACGTATTTTAGGGTTTTGGCTGTCAGTAGGGAGAACAACCCCCAAGTGGTGTCGTAGACACCGGAGGTGCCAAAAAGTGGTGCTGCAAGGTACTATGATGCTAGGAGAAGGGTTACGCTAGGTGTGGGATGAGTTGGGGTAGGTCGGGGCCCAAAACCCAAAGTTAGGGTTAGGGTTTTTAGGACATATGGTTAGGGTTTTTGGCCCTACAAATAAAACTATGGAGGAAATAGCAAGAGAAAAAGAAGAGAGAGAGAGATACATTTGTCTTCGCACCAAAAGAGGATGGCTCTGTACCACGAGAGATTTCTCAAAGGAGATTTTTAGTTTCATTTATCATTATGAGCAAAGTACATAATAGTTTGTTTAAATACGAACTCAAATACCCAATCTAATCTTAGCCACCTAGTAAAATCCAACGGCTATAAAAAATACAACTTAAACTAAGCGAAATTACAACGAGTCTCACAAGTTTGGGCTATTTGCTTAAACACCCAAAACACTAAAAATATAAAAGCTAAGCCTAGAAAGCAATAAAAACTATCAAATAACTCCATAATGCTGTCCACATGCATCTTTTCATGTGGAGCCTAGAGGTGCATGCATGTGGGGTCTTTTGCTCCCATGATCATGGAGAACTCAAACTGGGGCCCACATAGTCATCAAAGTATAAAGATAAGGGAATGGATCAAGTCCTCTTCTGGTACGTATTGATGTCTTCATCAACTCTCCCAGTTTGAGAAGATTTTCCTACTGGCGAAATAAAACTGCGATGCCGCTCCAATATGTCGGGGTCGAACTGCTACAAATCCTGCTCTTTAATCTATCTGCTGTCTGACGCCGATTGGTTATTCCACTTGACAAAGTACTTTTGAAAACTTCCTTGCCTTGTGGAAACTACTTGCTTGTCCAAGATGTCTTCAATCTCTTCCGTTCTCTGAGGTATAGGCAGTGGGGCTGATCGGGAGAATAAACTGGGTAAGGTGAAGGGCTATCGGTTGAAGCTGTTGAGTCTAGGGCAGGAACAAGATACTCCACATTAAATGTCGAGCTGATGCCCATATCTGGTGGCAAATCCAAAACGTACGCATTGGAACCTACTTGTTTTCAATACCTTGAAGGGTCTTGCATTGTGAGCTTGTAATTTCTTCACTACTCTAGACTGGAATCGCTTGGGCCTCATCCGAACCATAATATAGTCACCTGTTATAAATTTCTTATAATTGCGGTGTGAGTCAACAGATATTTTATATTTTTTATTATTAGTAGTAATTCACTTCAAGATCTTAGCATGTAAATCATGAATGTGTCGTGCAAATGTATCGACATACACAGGAATGAGATCTATAGGCTTCTTAGGTTTATAATTGATGACAACTTCGAATGGACTCATGCCAGTTCTATTGGTCGAACTATTGTATGGAAACTCGGCTACAGACAATATAAAACCCCGCGACTTGACATGATCTCTCACAAGACACCTCAAGATTACGTAAGCTCTGATTTGTCTCCTTTGTTTGACCATCCGTCTTGGGATGGTAAGTAGACGAAAACGAGGCCTAGTGCCCATCATATGCCACAATGTCTTCCAAAAATAATTCATAAACTTCACATGATCAAACACTATGGTTTTTTGCAACCCATAAAGACAGACTACTTCTTCAAAGAAAATCTTAGGTACTCTAGAGGCATTTGACGTTTTGTAACAAGGGAGGAAGTGGGCCATTTTAGGAAAACGGTCCACAACAAAAAAAAGGAACCATGTTGCCTAATAGTCTTCGAGAACCCAAACACGAAATCCATCCTAATGTCTTGCCATGGAGAGTGGGGCTATGGCAATGGGGTATACAATCATGTGTTTTGCTTTCAATGCTTTGCCAGTTGCAATATCCAGCATTGCCCTATAATTTTGGCGATGTATTGATTGAGACTCGGCCAATAAAATCGTCCCTTAATGAGGGCAATGGTTTTATCTTGACCAAAGTGGCCGGTTACTCCTCCAGCATGAAGCTCCCAAATAAGAGTCTTGCAGGGACGTGTGGGGAATGCATAATCTATTGCCCCTGAATATGAATACATTTTGCAGGACAAACCCTTTGTCACTCCTCAATCGATCTCTCAGAAGAGAAGCATATAACTCCCCAAAATTTGGGTAGGTAGGATAATCATCGTTTAACTGCTCAAACCCAGTCACTTCTACACTCAATAAACTGCAATCCTACGACTCAAAGCATCGGATGGTTTGTTCTAGACTCCAGCTTTATGATGCACGAAAGTATACTCTTGAAGAAATTGCACCCACTTCGCGTGTCTTGGGTTTAACTTCCTTCGAGAGTTGAGATACCTAAGTGCCTCATGGTCAGAGAACATGACGAATTCTAGGAACAATAGGTAACGTCTCCAATGCCTTAAAGCTTGGACTAACGCATGAAACTCCTTGTCATACGTAGAGTATTTTTCTTGGCATCATTTAATTTCTCATTGAAGTATGCAATGGGATGCCCTTCATAACTCTGAACTCCACTTATATCAACTCCAAACGCATTACAAACGACCTCAAAGACTTTAGAAAAGTCCGGTAGGCGCATAACTGGGGCTTCAACCATTCTGGACTTGATTGCCTCAAATGCCTCCGCAACAGAGTGGGTCCATTTAAATTCCCTTTTCGTAATACAATCGATTATAGGAGCCATGATGGAACTAAACCCACGAATGAACCGTCGTAGAATGTAGCTAATTGTTATCATATACGTAGAAATACGTATTTTATATGTATCGGGGGGGTAGTTCTGTAAATACCCCTTGAGGGGTATATTTGTCTTTTGTATTTGGGACTTACATAAATAAGATTTATGGAGTCATTGTGACCTAAGCACAATTGACATCCTTTCTTCTCTCTCTTCTTTCTCTCTTCCACAAACCTAACTCTAACCCTAATTCTCCAATTCTACTCTTCAATTCAACTTGGTATCAGAGCAATCTGCCGTCGAGGCTCGCCGGAGTGTTTTTGGATACAAACCAGAGGCAACCTGACGCCTGCTGACGTCATCAGACCGCAGGCTGACGTCATCAGCTCTATGAACCCGAAAATCGAGGTTTGCTGAAACCTTCACCAATTGATAGATCTCCTTTTTTCCTGTTTTTTGGGTATTTTTTGGATCCATTTGAGGTGTTTTTTGGCCATTATTCACAAAATTTTCGCACAAACCAGTTTGCGAACCAGCTCATTTTTCGACCATTATATGAAGTTTTTCGAGGGGTTTCTTGCTTCGTTCTAGTCCTCCCCAACCTAACCGACATGTGGATACCTTTCTTCAAAGGATCCATCGAGATTTGAGACTTGTGGGAAGTTTTCTTCCCCAAGTAGTTACCGCCGGTGGCTATATTGCTCCCTATGTCCATCGGTTTGATAAAAAATCCCATCCACTCGACTCTAAACACCTTCCTTCAGGGTTCTTCTGGTTTTAGGATGTTTGTTTGCACATCTATACCTATTTCCTCCTTCATCGGGCTACTTATGCTCCATTTTGAGGTTCGTATGGGTATGTGTTGAGTCTCATTCTCCATCCAGCTCCTTTCTTTGGTCTCTTGAGAAATTCTTGGGTCCTACATACCCTGTGTAGATGCTCCT
Organism: Euptelea pleiosperma; assembly: GCA_035048495.1. Lineage (NCBI taxonomy): Eukaryota > Viridiplantae > Streptophyta > Magnoliopsida > Ranunculales > Eupteleaceae > Euptelea > Euptelea pleiosperma. The sequence continues at coordinate 32,186,660 of CM068546.1, forward strand.
ACAATCTCTGGTCTGGTTCTTTTGCCTTATTCTGATCCTGGGGTGATTTTTTTGTGACTTTCCTCTTTGCCCTATAGTTGTTCTTGGCCCTATTTCTTCATGGCAGATCCACCGCCTCCCGTGGTTCTACTCCTCCTTGCCTTCTCCTTCAGGGTCAGATGTGAGCACTGATGTTCCCTCCACTGGTATTGGAGGCCCTATGGTGCATCACTTGGCCTATGAGAACCCTAGCTTACAGATCACATCAGTAAAGCTAGACGGCAAGAATTATTTGCGTTGGGCACAGGCAGCACGGTTGTTTATTGGAGGCCGTGGGAAGTTGGGTCACACTACGGGAGATACAGTTGAGCCTCCCAAGACCGATCCATCTTATCGACAGTGGCAGACAGATGATCTTACTGTCATGTCATGGCTCCTCAACTCTATGGAGCCTGATATCAGTGAGAGTTTCTTATTTATGCGCACAGCGCAAGAGGTCTGGGAGATCACTGAGAAGACTTACTCACAGCAGCAAAACACAGGATGGGCATTTCAGCTGCGACAGACTATCTCCCACTTTCGGCAGGGGGAGAAGTCTCTCTCCCAGTACTACACTGCTCTTCGTACCTTGTGGCAGGAGCTTGATCATTACTACTCTTATCAGCCTCTCGACCCATCAGAGGTTGCGCCCTTTCGTCGATATATAGAGAAGGGCCGGATCTTTGATTTCCTTGCTGGGCTCAATCCGTCTTATGAGCTTGCCCGGGTTCAGATTTTGAGTAGTAGGATGGATCTTCCCTCTCTCAGTGAGGTGTATGCCTATCTTCAGAGTGAGGAGAGTAGGAGGATCTCTCTTCAGAGTGAGCATCCCCTTCTAGAGCGATCAGCGCTAGCAGCGTCTCCTGCTTATCAGCCTCAGCAGTTACAGCAGCCTTCGAGGGGTATATCTCATCAGCCTACCTCAGCTCCATCTTATGTTCCTACTGGATCTTCTCCTGGGAAGTCTCTGCCTAGAGAGAGGCCCAAGTGTGATTTCTGCGGCAAGTTAGGGCATGTGCGTGCCAAGTGTTGGAAGCTACATGGGCGTCCTAGCCAGCTAGCCTCCTCCAGTGCTCATACAGTCAGTGTGGATTCTTCTGCTCCTTTTCCAGGACAGGCCCTAGCGAGCCCTCTTCCTTCAGCTCCTCCTAGTGGTTTTTCAGCTACCGAGTATGCAGGCCTTCGACGCCTCCTTCAGCAGCTTGATGGTCCATCTGCCACATCATCCACCTCCTTTGCACAGTCAGGTAACACTAGACTTGCTCATCATGTGTCCCTCCCATCATCCAGCCCCACTTGGATTATTGATTCAGGGGCTTCGGAACACATGACGGGCTTGTCTTCTTTATTTTCTACTTATTCCATATGTTCTGGCCGTGATAAGGTGAAGACAGCTGATGGCACCTTATCTTCTGTGTCTGGGAAAGGGAATATCCTTCCCTCTCCCCAATTGCTTCTTTCATCAGTTTTGCATGTTCCCAGATTTACTTCTAACCTACTTTCTGTTAGTGCTTTGACTAAATCCCTAAACTGTAGTGTCACTTTTTCTCCTACTTCTTGTGTCTTTCAGGACCTAGAGACGAGGAGGACGATTGGCACTGGACATGAAGCTCATGGCCTCTACCTTCTGGATGGACGCCTTCCTGAGCCCACAGCACTACAGTCGTCTGCTAGTAGTAGTAGTAGGATAGATGTTGTTTTGAGCTGGCATGCCCGTCTGGGGCATGTCTCTTTTCACTTATGGCATGCCCGTCTGGGGCAGTGTGCACCCCATTTGTGAAGACTGATGAACAGGTTGCAGATGTCTTCACGAAGGGAGTTCCCAGTTAGCAACTCCATAAGTGCTTGTGCAAGTTGGGCATGAGAGATATTTATGCACCAACTTGAGGGGGAGTGTTATCATATACGTAGAAATACGTATTTTATATGTATCGGGGGGTAGTTCTGTAAATACCCCTTGAGGGGTATATTTGTCTTTTGTATTTGGGACTTACATAAATAAGATTTATGGAGTCATTGTGACCTAAGCACAATTGACATCCTTTCTTCTCTCTCTTCTTTCTCTCTTCCACAAACCTAACTCTAACCCTAATTCTCCAATTCTACTCTTCAATTCAACTCTAATCTGTGGAAGCTACGGACATCATGAATGCTCTTCGGTTCGGGCCAACTCACAATACCTTTGAACTTTTGGGGGTATGAGAAGATAACCTGATGAGATATAAATGTGCACTTCTTAAGATTCACAAACAGGTTTTCTTTCCTCAGGACCTGACAAACCTGTCTCAAGTGATCAAAATGTTGTTCCTTGGAGGTACTATAAATCAGAATATCATCGAAATAGACAACTAGGAATATCATCGGACATTGGTCAATTCAAAGGGCATGACTAACCACTCATATAGACCATCCTTAGTCTTGAAGGTGGCCTTCCATTCATCTCTAGGACGGATGCGAATTTGATAGTAGCCACTCTAAAGATCTATCTTTGAGAAGATTGTGGCATCGGCCATCATGTCCAACATGCCATCAAGCCTCAGTATAGGAAACTAGTATTTCACCGTGATTTTATTGGTAGCTCTACTATCTATGCACATTCTCTCAGATCTGTCTTTCTTGGGAGTGAGAAGTGTAGGCAGGACACAAGGGCTCATGCTCTCTCAAACGAACCCCTTTCGAAGAAGCTCATCAACTTGCTTCTTCGACTCAACATGCTCTATGGGATTCATTCGGTAGTGGGGGAGATTGGGTAGAGTTCTCTTCTTCTCCACTCTATTCTTCTATTTTATTTTCTATTTCAACCCTTACTTTACACCCACAAACCCTTTTGCTCCACTCAACCCTTCAAAACCCGAAACCCATTTTCCCATTGCCTTCCTACAACAGTTCCAATCTAGCCCTAAAAAAGATCCTAAGTAGCTTCGGCTGAACCGTAGAATAGTCCCTAAAAACTCTCTTGAACTTCCCCTCAGATTAGTCTATTGAAACCCTATTCTATGCCCTTTAAACCCAATTCTTTGAACCTACGCAACCCAAACATACTTGTTGCCAAGAAAATTTGACCAACTCTTAATCAGGTTTGGTTTTCCTTATTCTTATATGTCTACAGAGTCAAAAACCTAACTCTGACCCTAGTCGTAACCTTGTTCTTCCATCCTAGATCCATCCCAAGGCCAAATCTTAATCCTTGTTTAATTAATTAAGGAAATAAGAAAAGGGAAACCCTGCTGGCCATTGTTGTGCTACATTAAAATTTGGCACTAGAACTTCCACTTTGCTCTTCTCCTGCATCACGTACACTCCCCATTCTAGCTTACATGAAATCTCAAATCGTTAGTCCATGTTGGTTTAAACATACTTAACTACAAATATTAACTTCCAGTGGATAAACTAATATGACATGGTATAATATCAATTAAAAACACAGATAACTATTCGTTTGTATTCTCATGTAAAATAGGTCTTTGTATTTTACTTCCAATCACTTTAAGATGGGCCGGTATAGCTGTCTTTAAAATTTCGTCTTGGCACTTTTTTCTCCCTTGGGGATTTGTTTTGTTTGTTCTTCAATCCTTTATAGTCAAGGCGCGTGCCTCAGGCGCAAGGAGCACTTAAAGCGCCTTAGAAGGGTCAAGGCGAGGCGCGTTTAGTAAGGCGCGCGCCTCACTAAAATAAATATTTTTTTTTGTAAAAATTCTGTACTTTGGCCTATTATATTAAGCATCGGTATGATAGGAGAGATGCCATTGAACCTATCTTCTTGAAAGACATTGATGAAAGCAATGAATGGCTATTTGGGGAGATGGAAACAGAAGGTGGAGAAGCAAAAGATGAGTTGGTGTTTGAGGATCATAGCTTGACATGAAATGTTGCTGCGAGACCAGCTAGAGTTTGTGAATCAACATCAAATACTAGATCACAATCAAGGTCAAGAGTAAGGGCAAGGGCTTCAATAAAGAAGCCAGAAGAGGCCAATTCGGAGGAGACAGAAGAAGAAGAATATATTGAGGAGGCGAACACATCCGATGATGATGGGGTGAAGCTAATGATGATATTTTAGATGATGACAATGTTAACTAGAACTAATTATGGGCTATTTGAGATCTTGAATATTTGCCATCTTTTATGTTTTATGGCTTTTTGATTACTTGTTTTGTATTTAGATAATGACAATGTTAACTAGAACTGCTTTTGGGTTACTTGAGATTTTTTACATTTGTTATCTTTTTATGTTTTATGGCCCAATGATTGCCTATTTTGTTATTTTATGATGTTATTTTTCTTAATTTTTTTAATAATTTTTATATTTATTATAATTTTTAATATTGCGCCTCGCCTCAATCAGGCGCATGCCTCGCCTTGCGCCTTAGGCGCTAGAGGTCCTAGCGCCTTAACTACCTTGCTTCAAACATTTTATTTCATAGTAAACTGGTGCTTTTAATGTCTTGGAGCTTTTTGAGTGATTTGAAGCATTTTGCGTGCATGAGTATTATATACCGTCCTTTTGACTTTTGTATTGTTAAATATAAAACTCATTTGCTGTTAACTTGATGGCAGTTCTGTCATTATGTGCATTGATTGGCATTACAAGCTCTTGTTCAACATTGCTGACTGTAAAACCACTTTTGCTGTTGCAATCTAGAGTGTTGGATTCCAACTTATCTGCTTGATGTGTTTACACCTTGCAGTCTCAGTTATCATCTATTGTGTCGGGTTTTCCAGCGTATATGTTCTAATCTGTTTCTGTCTATAGGTACTGTGGGCTGGTTTTGACAAGCTAGAGCTTGTTTCATCTGCCTTCAAACATGTTCTCTTGCTTGGTTACTCCAACGGCTTCCAAGTCCTCGATGTTGACGATGCCTCTAATGTCAGTGAATTGGTTTCAAAGCGTGATAGTCCAGTTACATTCCTACAGATGCAGCCCATTCCTGTGAAGTCAGGGGGTCATGAAGGATTTAGAGCATCACATCCTTTACTATTGGTTGTAGCAGGGGATGAAACCAACAGCTCCAGTCTGGTTCAAGGTGGGGACCATTTGAGTGGGATGGTAAGAGATGGTAATGTTGAGCCTCAACCAGGAAGCTGTGTCTCCTCTCCTACTGCTGTTCGGTTTTACTCGCTAAGGTCTCACACTTATGTGCATGTTCTGAGATTCCGGTCAGCTGTATATATGGTTAGATGCAGCCCTCGAATAGTAGCTGTGGGCCTTGCTGCACAAGTAAGCACTACCTTATGCCAGATAGATGATAGAGTAGGGTAATCTGTACTATGAGACTGAGTGCTGTCTACAAAGGAATACATGGACACATGGAGCACAATCGCTGGGATTGGGACCCATCATTCAATTGGTCCTCCTTGGAGGCTGGACAAGGTTCAACCTGATTGAACGATCCAACCGTCCAATTGATGGACATTTTCTAGTGTCTTTTGTATGTTCAAATTAATCGGATTGGATGCTTACAATCATCCAATTGTGTTGATTTTAACTTGAGATGTCTGGTATGGTCAAATGGTAGGTTCCGATCCCTATGCTTGTGGTCACCTGTCATGATATTGTACCTGTAGATGGAAGTGCCATCTATAATACTAAGATTATGGATTTGTCCATTTAAATAAGCCTACTAATGGAGCTAGGCATTCCAGGATGACTGACTATTGTCTTATGTTTTGTCGCAGATATATTGCTTTGATGCCCTCACTCTTGAGACTAAATTCAGTGTTCTAACCTACCCAGTCCCTCAGGTAGGACAAGGAGTGGTTGGAGTTAACTTTGGTTACGGTCCAATGGCTGTGGGTCCCAGGTGGTTAGCTTATGCTTCCAACAATCCTCTATTGTCAAACATGGGCCGCCTAAGTCCACAGAACCTTACCCCTTCTCCAGGTGTTAGTCCATCAACATCACCTGGCAGTGGGAGCTTGGTGGCTCGCTATGCAATGGAGTCTAGTAAACAGTTAGCTGCAGGGATAATCAATCTGGGGGACATGGGATACAAGACTTTGTCTAAATACTGTCAAGAGCTTTTACCTGATGGTTCCAACTCTCCAGTATCATCAAATTCAAGCTGGAAAGTTGGTAGGCTTGGATCAGCAGCGCATTCTACTGAAACAGATAATGCGGGGATGGTTAGTACTCTACACATTTCTTGTCAGCAATTTCAATGAAGGAATTTCTTTGTTTTATAAGTTATTGTGAACTTGTATATTAATGATCAAGGGGAACCACTGTACAGAGATAACAAAAGGTGAGAAAGAGTTTCACAGAACAAAACAAAATAAAAACCAGCAAGATAAGCTGGAACGAAATAGTATATCTTCCAATCTAAATACAGAATCTTCAAAGCACTGAACGGAACAAAACAAAATAAAACCCAGCTAGATTAGCCGGAACGAAAAAGTATATCTTCCCATCTAAATACAGAATCTACAAAGCACTGCCCTGTGAATTATTTGAGGATAGAAGACAAAAAAAAATAGAGCAGCTTTAACCTTCACAACTATTGAACTTAGTTCCTCCACCTTATCTTTGAAATGGCTGTTGTGCCTTTTTTAGATGTCCCACCAAATAGCAAAGGGGGGCATTTTTCCAAAGGATGCAGCCTTGAGTCGGGAGAGCTTTAATATACCACCCTAAAATACGATCCTTAATGTTACTTGAGCATACCCAAGGAATTCATTGAATAAGTAAATGGTCCACCAACTCTCCACTCGATATGCAAAGGAAGCACATGTTGGGAAAAGTTTGGCTTCTCCTGATGAGGTGATCCACTGTAAGGATTTTATTATGTACTGCAGTCCATACAAAGAATATACATTGCAGTCCATACAAAGAAGGCCACCTTGGACAGGATGCTAAGGTACTACACCTGCAAGGCCAGATAAGAAATAGAAGCTGATGCTGTAATAGACGAAAAGAAGACCTCATTGTGAACACCCATTTAGGAGTCTTACTTCTTTATCCTTCTGTCAAGCTCTTGGATGACTATTGCCTCTTTCCCAAGAGTCTCCACATCATAAGTTTTTCCAAGATCTAACCCTCCTATTCAACCTTGAACTTAGCACCATTGATAAATTCTTCATACACTTTCGTGATACCTTTCCACACTCTACAACCGTAGGAGGTGGATACAACATTATTGTCCCAATTGGAATTCCTAGTATTATATTTAATCCCTCCCCAAACCTCCCCAACCACTTCCCAAGAAGAGCCTTGTTAAAATCTTTGAAATGTCTGAAACCAAGACCCCCCTTTATCTTTGGCTTAGGAACTGAAGGCAACTACACCAAGTGATACTTATAACCTTCATGCAACCCCTTTCCAGTTTATGAGCCACAATGGAAGGCATGGAGAATAGAGACAAAATGAATAGGTAAGCTAGATAAGGTATTCTTTATGGGTGTAACTTTGAAGATCCACTACCTTTCGTGGCATGACCCAGAATAGAAAAATGTAAGATTCACCAAAGCCTCCTCTATGCATCAGGTAGTCAGAAAGTCTGAATTTACGTGATCGTAATCCTTCTCTCTCTAACTAACGTAAGATACTTGGTCTCCCGTCCTGATCCTCCAATCAATACTCATTAGCAATAAGAATACCATCTAGGATTTGTCTTCCTTTCTCAACAAAAGCCTCCTTGGGAGGGGGAGATAACATTGCCCAACACATCTTTCAACCTAGAGGCTAGAACTTTGGAGTTGATCTTATATACACTCAAAACCAAGCTGATTGATTTGAAATCTTTAAGAGACTCTACTCCTTTTTTACTAACAAGAGTAACAAAAGTATAGTTCAAGCTCCATTCCAAGTGTACTTCTTTGTGGAATTCCTCACTTTCATGAAATCATCGTTGATAAAACCCAACACCATTTGAAGAAGCTAGAGAAAACCAACTGGTCCACGTGCCCAGTCACCACTCAAATCCTCGATATTTTTTTTATAAGTAGAGGGAATATATTACTAAGTCTTAAAGACATTAAAAAGCCCCACTGTACAGAGTATACAACATGGGAGGATAACGCCTCACAAAAATCAAGTCACTCCCTCCCATAATAATTACATTTACTCTTTTACTATCTCAACCCACTTCAAAAAACAAAATAAGGAATGTTCTCCCTTGAAAGCTTTAAAAGTAGTTGACCATTGAGCTAAGACCAACTTAATCTTGTCTATAATCGCCTCGAAAGATTTGTATGTCATAAAAATTCTAGAGTTATGCTCTTTCGAAATATTCCAGCATATAGCGAACGAGAAAAGCTTCTACATAGTTCTTCCTCTTGTAGAAAAGGCCTAACCAATCACTAAGAAGATCCACCACCTTCCGTGGCATGACCCACTTGATGCTAGTCTCAAATGACTTGTTCCACACCGTACTTAAGAATGGGCAATGGATAAGCAAATGATGTACTGATTTTGCATAGAAAACACATATTTGGAATGATTTTTCCCTATTAGTGAGATGATCCATCATTAATAATTTATCCAAGGATGCAGTCCATAAGACGAAAGCTACTTTGGTAGGGGCGGAGGAGTTCCACACCATCTTGGTTGGACATGATGATTGTCCATTATGCACCAGATTTTTGAAGAAAGATCTAACTGATAACACTCCTTTGGTACCCCATATCTAGCATCTTTTATCCTTTGATCCAAGTTGTATTCCTTCTTCTTGTAACATCTTCAAATTTTTAGCAAGATTTTCAACCTCTCAATCATTAAGGCTATGTTTCATAGCGCGTCTTCAACCGAAGACGTACGTCTTGAAAGTCTATGTCTTCAAGGTGCATACCTTTAAAGGTCAAGATCGACGTTTGGTTCTACACACCAAGCATGCCTCGAAAACGTGCGTCTTAGTTCTTGCGTATTTGATTCAGAAATGGAGATGCACATCTTGGAATTGTGTGGGCCACACATAATAACAGGAATTTGATAGGGATCCTGTGGGCCCCACATAAGAACGAAGGGTGATAGATCATGTTGGCCCTACCTAATAATGAAGTTGATAGATCATGTGGGTGCCACCTATTACGTGAATTGATAGATCATGTGGGCCCCATAAAAAAAGAAGATGATACATTATGTGGGTTCTACATAATAATCGGGTTAATAGATCCTGTAGGCGCAACATACGAACAAAGGATGATAGATCATGTGGGGCCCACATGTTAACGAGGCCGATAAATCATGTGGGCCCCCACATAAGAATGGAAGTTGATGGATCATATGTGGGTCCCACATAATATGGGCGTGTTAATAGATCATACATTCATACATGTGTTATATGTCAAGTGGGCCTATACATTAGGTGGGCTAAGCCCATTGGTGGTGGAGGGTGAACCTTCAAGGCACACATTGGTGCATCTTCGAAAACTCAAGAGGGGTGATGAACTTTCAAAGGTTTACTTTCGCGCGTCTTCAAGGTCCACTGTGTCTTCGAAGGTGCGCGCCTTGGTGTGGCTCAAACACTTGGTATCGATCAAAATCTTCAGCCAAAACGCGCACCGAAGACACGCTACCAAACGCACCCTAAAGTTTCTTCTAAACCTTTCCATACAAATTACCCTCCTTGCATTCAAGATACCCCGTAACAACAGCCCGCTTTTGGTTGATATTGCTTAAAAGAGATCGGAACACCTGGTGGAGGTGTTGTTCCCCACACCATGTATCATTTCAAAATATGATCTTATCCCCTTTACCCACCTCATAGTAGATCCCTTTGTGGAATTCCTGAATGATATTACAAATACCCCTCCAATCGGATCCCAGATGGATTTAAACATATGAAGGGCCGAGAGGGATCTCAACATATGCAGTTGGAAAATAGCCCTCCTTGCAACCTAGAATCCATCAAGCTCTTTGATATTGTCGACATTCCCAAACATCTCGCTCTTAGTGAGATTCATTTGAAGGCCATACAATACTTCAAAGCAACTCAAAATTCATCTCAAGTGTAGGATTAGGATCAAAGAGGATAGACAAATCCAAATAATGTCATGAAAAAATTGGAGGTGGGATATGACTGGACCAGCTTCCCTACCGAGAAGCTAGTAAGAATGCCAACCAATTTTACCTTGAAATGAGCCTACTAGGAACCTACACTGCTGTAATAAAAAGGAAAGGGGAAAGTGGATCTCCTCGTTGTAAAACCCCTTCAGTTATAAAAATTACCCATTGGGGACCCATTGATTAAGATAGAGAATGTAGCTAAAAAAGAACTCTCACCCATTTCCACTTGAAGCCAAATCCCATTCTTCTAAGCATGTCCCAATTAATGTGGTCATAATTATTTTCCATATCAACTTTGTAGACAATACTAGGAGTGTGTTCTCGTATTCTAACATCCATAGACTCATTAGCTATCAAAACACCATCATTAACAAAGGCGCCTTAAGCATGAGAGATATAAGACCCTATTACTTCCTTCGTTCTTGAGGGGACGACTTTTGCCATGATCATGTATACACTACTTGCCCAACTTATAAGGCGGTAATCTTTTAGCTCCTCAGCCCCACTCTTCTTCAAAATTAAGCAATGAAAGTATTGTTCAAGTATTTTTTTCAGAAATCCATCATTGAATTCCTTAACCACCCCCATAAGGTCGTCTTTTATGGTGTGCCAACATCTTTTGAAAAAAGCCAGAGAAAAACCATCCTGCCCTGGAGCTTTATAGCCCCCTAGATTATGAATTGTCGTTATAGTCTCTTTTTCATCAAAAGGTCTCCAATTAGTCCCTACTAATTATTCTCTAACGGCTCTCCAATCCCCAAACTAGACCCCCTCCCCTTCCTACAGCTACTCCTCTCACCTGGCATCTCACCAAAGATGATGTTACAAGCAAGGTTAGATACTTCCTTATGTATTCTCGGTTTTTGTATGCTAACATTACTTTCCCTCCCCCTACCCCACTGTAGGAGATCCAAAGGAAGCTTCACCATGTTCATACTGACCACACCACCCTTTGGATCTTTTGTAGCTTAAGGCAAGTCAGGTTCATCTTTATTTTTTAAGGTACTGGCTTTCTGTCCCCCCTCCTCAACTCCATTATGGAAATCACCCTGAATATGCCCCTTCAGTATCCATGCTCTTTTCGATGGAAATCACCCTGACACCTCCAAGAGACTACTAAAGCCCAAATGGACACATCATTGTCTACCTGATCCTACTCAAAAGATGGTTCTGAATCGACTTGGAATTTTTAGGCGTCTAAGGGACAACTAATCTTTTCTTCCAGACACAAGATGTCATCTTTTCTTCCATTCGCTGAAGTAGCCTGATTTGCTGAAGTGACTGATTTCCTTCCCCCTTCCTCTTTTATAGCACCAAGTTGCAAGAACAAGATGCAAGACGGGATGTTGTTATGTGATTTTTGGGGGAATAAAGAGGGAAGGTTACTATTCATAGTACTATTGATGTCACACTATTCACACAACATTATTCACATAGCACTATTCACAGTTATGTAACTTATGTTCATGGGTTAGGGTTTAGAAATGGATGGGGTATGGTTTGGCTTTTTTCAAGTAAGAAATTGACCCAAAAAGAAAATAGAGGTAGAGAAAGAGAAGAGAATAAGAGAAGAGATAGGGATAGAAAGATACATTCGGCTTCCTCCTGAACGAGCTTGGCGTCACACCAAGTTTCCCTTCACATGAGATTTCTCCAAAGAGATTTTCTATTTCTTCATTCATCATCTTATTATTAATATCAAAGGGTACATCACCTTTTATAAGACTTCCCAATTGAACTTTCCTAATTCTAATTTAATTGAAATTAGAAACTCCCAATACAAGTCAACTATTGCAATCAGTAATAAAGTCTTAATTGGAAATAAAATCTCTCAGAATCCTAATTCTATTGCAACTCAAAGAACCAATTTCTAAACAACTAGAACTCTATCTAAAAATAGTAAAATCATAATTTACTATAAATAGTAATTTCGAAAATTTACTATAAATAATAAAAATGGGATTTACTATAAATAGTAAAAAAACAAGATTTACTATAAATAATAAAAACGGGGACCACTTGCTTGACCGGGCACAGATTCGGTGTAGCGGTGGACCATCGTAGTTGAATGCTCCTGCATCAAATAGAGATATGGTTGAAAATCTTCTGGGTCAGCCTCTATGCCCCTTTAGAACCCAGGACTATCTCACGACCAAATTAGCCTCACCTCCTGCACTAGGATTGAATATCTCCTCCCCTTCATTATACCTGATTGTAGAGCTAAATACTCTTGTTATCAGATTTCTCCCCCAAATCCTTGTCGTAATTTTTGCTGCAGAAAACTTTGGTAGAGCTTACTGTCTTTCTTGGCTTTTAGAAATTTTAGAAAGTAAATATATGTATTATAGATAAGAAAACATGGGTATTTAATTCACCAGATGTGAAATCAAACTCTACTGAAAATCTCATGTTCTCTTTTTTTTTTTCTGTAGAAAGAATATATTTCAATTTCCTGTTAGATATCTAATATCTCACATGAAAATTAATGTTTTTATCTTTTACTTGAAAATCTTGAAAATTATTATGAGATTAAGGGAATATTGCTGATTTGTTTGGCAGAGGTTTTAAATGATGCTGCTTTTTTTCCTTCTCACTAATAATCACAATTATTTAAGCTTCCTATGAGGATGAGGATGTGTTTTTTATGTTTTAAATGGTTGATTGCAGGTTGTTGTTAAGGACTTTGTCTCCAGAGCTGTGATTTCACAATTTAGAGCGCATACGAGTCCAATTTCTGCATTATGTTTTGATCCAAGTGGGACCCTTCTGGTTACTGCCTCGGTACATGGGAACAATATAAATATCTTTCGGATTATGCCGTCCTGCATACAAAATGGTTCAGGCACTCCCAGCTATGATTGGAGCTCTTCTCATGTGCATCTCTACAAGCTTTATCGTGGAATAAAAACAGCTGTAAGCATTTTAGGGTTCACTTCTCAGATACTTATTCTATTCCCTCTACCTCTCGTTCTCTTTTTTGGTCTATGTGATTATGGTTTCTAACTCTCTGTTTTTCCATGTATATGTGTGAGACAGGTCATACAAGACATCTGTTTTAGTCATTATAGTCAGTGGATAGCTATTGTTTCATCCCGGGGGACTTGCCATGTTTTTGTCCTATCCCCTTTTGGTGGTGACACTGGTCTTCAAACACAAAATTTGAATAGTGATGGACCCACCCTCGTACCAGGTTTATCTTTACCATGGTGGTCAACTTCATCTTGCAAGATAAACCAGCAATCTTTTCCACCCCCACCACCTGTTATGCTATCTGTGGTGAGCAGGATAAAGAATGGGAACTCTGGGTGGCTTAATACAGTTAGCAATGCGGCAGCTTCTGCAACAGGAAAGGTATCCGTGCCATCTGGTGCTGTTGCTACTACTTTCCACAATTCTATATCTCACAGTCTTCAGTCTGTTCCATCAAAGGCCAATGCCTTGGAGCACCTGTTGGTGTATACTCCATCTGGTCATTTAATTCAGCATGAACTTCTGCCATCGTCGGGGGGAGAGTCAATTGATAGTGGTTCGAGAACTGGTTCAGGTTCTTTGATGCAAATACAAGATGAGGAGTTAAGGATGAAAGTTGAACCTGTTCAATGGTGGGATGTTTGTCGAAGATCAGATTGGCCAGAAAGAGAGGAATGCATTTCTGGGATTACGCTTGATAGCAAACAAGTTTCAGATGTAGTCATGGAGACATCTGATTGTGAAGATAATGATGCAAAGTATTCGATGGAATTAAACAATAGTATAGGGGGAAAAGATTTGATAAAACCTCATGAAAGACCAAACTGGTATATCTCCAATGCAGAGGTGCAGATAAACTCTGGGAGGATACCTATATGGCAGAAATCTAAGGTACCCATTTTAATTTTTGTAAGATGCCCCTATATATCATTTTCTTTAATTTGGTTATAATTCTTTCACCTTTTTTCTAGATTTCCTTCCACTTGATGATTCCTCTGAGGGCTAACGAGAGAACGCTCACTAAAGATTATACTGGTGGAGAGATTGAAATTGAAAAAGTCCCTGTACATGAGGTTGATATTAAGCGGAAGGATTTATTACCTTTTTTTGACCATTTCCATGGCATGAAATCGGATTGGAATGACAGGTAATGCTCTTACTTCATTGACAGTTCCTTGCAGTTTTTGATATTTCACATTACTTAATTTGGGTGCTTCGTGTAGTGAGATTTGGAAATTCATATGTTACTGAAAATTTCTGGTTAAGCTGGATTTTTGCTTGCGAACTATTGGATGTGGACGAAAGCTGTTGGAATTATAAGTTTTTTTTTTCTGATAAGTTGGAATTGTAAGTTTTGGTAACAAGGACAAGTTCTCATCCGTTAAGAACTTGTTTTACACCTTTTCTTTTATGTTATTAGTTTATTAAAGAAAAGCAAATGAAAGGCTAAATTTGTGGTAATTCTGAAGTATTTGGTCGACGTCCTTAGACATACTTAAACAGCTCCGCACTTCATTGAAACCAAATAAATAATAATTTGTAGCTTGTACTTTTAATGTTTCCATACCTAGCATAGAGTTCCACATAAACATACATTAAATGATGATTTGAGTATTGTATATAGTTCCTTTGTTGCTCAGGGACCATCCGTTCTAATGCATAACCCTAAAACCACATCCAAATCAGGACAACAACACCAGCAGACTTGGGTACCCTTGAGGTTGTATCCATCTGAGAGTTCAGTTTGGATCGCACACTGTTAGACAGTTTTAGCTCTGAAGCTACCTTCTTACACTATAGATTCAGTTTTGTACATGTGTACGCTATTAACAATGACATGGCACTTTTACAGTATTTTGCCATGTTAACATGTATCGACGTGGATCCGTGTGTTGAGGCTTCCCGACGCCGATACACATCCTTACACGTATGGCAGCCTTTATTTAATTATTTTTAATGAAAAATGATTTTCTTGTGTTCCATTCTCCCTGGACTACATTCTTGAGTATTAAACACTACTTACTTTTTCGATTGTATGCCCTTTTATAAATATACTTCTATACGTTAGGTTATTGGATAGTTATATGATGTTGGAAATGATTTCGTTAACTTCTTCTTTTTATATTTTTCTATATTTTTATTAAAGAACCCATGGTTTTAAAATTCAACAAAATTCGGCGAAATTAGCCGAATTAATTCCGAATTTTGAATGACCGAATTAAAGTGTACATGTATTAAAAAATTTACAAAAATTCACCTAAAATTTGTTGAATTCGAAGTAAACACTAAAAATTCGGCTAATTTCTCGAAGTTCAGCCTTATTTTAATTAAAAAATTGCAAAAATTGACCGAATTAATTTGTTTAATTTGAAGTAAATTGTAAACATACAGAAGTTCGGAGAATTTTTTGCCAAAACTTTGGTAAAACACATTGATTTTCAAGGATGTGATAAAACAAGCATGATAAAACACTTATAACTCGATATATCATAAAAATAACCATTTATAACAACCTAAGCAAGATTAATATCGTTTCACTCATTTTTTGCAAAAATTCTCTAAACAAGCATGATTTCTGTGATTTTTTACAGAAATTCTCTAAATCGAATTAAGCTTTCCCAAATTAATTTCAAATTTTAACTGACCGAAGTTGAAGGCGAAGTCGAAGTTTAGAACCTTGAAAGAACCTGATTTAAATATAACTAAAATATTATACTATAATACAAGTGTAGTGATGGGTATGTTTCCTTCTCAAAAATGCCATGGCAGACTCCTCATATTTGTCCGACACATGTCCGTGTCATTATTACATAATTACATGATCGAGTGTTTTCAACATGTTCAGGATTTTTTTTTCTTAATGGATATACATCTCTTTATCCATTATTACATACCGTTTAGGATGCTTGCTTGGTTCATCAATGCAGGGGCCTTGTTGGGGGAAGATATCCAAGTTCATCTTATGAGCCTAATCGAACAAAAGACATGTTTACAGAAGAGGCTTTTATTTGCCACTCTAAGCCTGCATTCCTTGGATCAGTGGAAAGCTCAGATGCAGGTAAGAGCAGCACTTGAATTGAAGATGCAACGGTAACAACTCACGATCTTTCTCTGATTCAGAATCATTTATATTAATTCCTTATTTTATTGTTGATTTCTTCATTAGGGTCATCAAGAGCAACTGAGAGTTTGCATGATTTGGATCGATTGAATTCAATCAAGTCTTGTGCACCCGTGAACCCAACTGTGAATGAGATTGATGGTGGAAAAGGAGGGAGTACCATGCTTGCATCACCCCTACTGAGCCAAAGTGCCTCCAACAGAGATCATTCGTCATCTCTTTTGATATATTCTAACAAGGGTGTTTCTCAAGTAGGGGGCAATTGTGATATAAATGGTTCATCCTCTTTGAAGAGTAATTCGGTTTCTGTTGGAAGACCTATTGCTGATGGAGCTCCCTCTTCAAACACCAGTGGGATCAGTGAAGTCTCTAATGCAAGTTCTGACCATTCCATTTCAAGTATGAACATTTTTACAGACGGGCCTGCGCCTGTAGATTTGCACGACACACTAGATTTTGGGCAGTATTTTCAGGAGGGATACTGTAAAGTGTCAGAGCTTGATGAATGCCATGAGTTAGCTGAAGTTGTTACTGATCCAGACAGCAGCAGTAGCCACTGCGAGAGGGAGAAACTCGAGGAAGATGGGGAGAATGATGACATGCTGGGGGGCGTATTTGCCTTTTCTGAAGAAGGTAACATTCTGAAAACTATGATCATCTAATACAGACCATAACTTCAATGGCAGCAGCCGGCAGTCTATAAACGGCAAGCCATTCAAAACTGAGTCACACGCTCCCCCTTCTTGTATTTAGCCAATGTGTAAGGCTATGATGATTGCAGATTGTGTTGCGATATACAACACTCAAAATTCACATGCCCTGTGATAATTTATATACATTTTTTCTTTCTATTTCAAATAAATTTGGACCTGGTTAGCTTACCATACTTTTGTGCAGGTTGATCTGTACCCGCCAGTCACGAGTGTAGAAAAAGCTGAATTCATGCCACACACTCAACGTTTGCGTGCAAATCTTGTAGCAAGGTTGATCCAATGTCTCCTTTGAATAAAGGTCCAGGGGGAGGGTTATATTGAGCCCCTTTGATGGAGAGTGCAAGTCATAAACTTGTAATGATCGAAGGGCAACTGATTAAGAGGACCCCACATTACGATGTGGAAAAGAGGATGATGTGTAAGCACAGAATTATGCCAGGAGCGGTGCCAAAGCAAGCGACCATCTCTCCCATTTCATTTCTAATGTACATTTTGTAGATGGAAATTCATATTTCACAGGGGGGCCTAGCTGTTGGGCATGGGGGAAGTTTGGACTCTTGGTAGAGGTAGGATTTGGGTTTGCATTCCCTCATCAGAAACTTTCTATCAAGTCTGCTTTGTACAGATGATTTCAGTTTGAACAGGTTCTTCTCTCTAAGCTGTATAACAAATATTCATTCTTCAAAAAAAAAAAAAAGATAAAAAAGCTGGTTATGCTTCAAATTTTTTTTTTTTAGTATGGATTGTTAAAGGTGCATTTTTGTCCACTTTTGTTACTAGACTCTGTATGGCGATCAACAATGAGTTTCTCAGAAAAAAAATGACTTAGGCTCTGTATGGCTGCCCTGAATAAGTTGTCTTTAAATGATTTTTGCATATAAATGTCAAAAAATTTCTTCTTTATCAACACCTTCGAACATACCAATACTTTTATCTATAAAACTTTGTTGATCACAATACAGAGCCTTGTATACAAAAATCATTTCTAGGGCAACCGTATAGCCTAATTTTGCTCTGTTTATTCTAGGAGAAACTGTACAGAAGGCTCAACACCATCACCCTTCATTCTCTTGGGGGGTGTTTGTTAATGAATTAAATTGCATGGCCCTGTCTATTTCAGGATCCATATTAAATTTTGTTAGGGTCAGCTATGATTTTAGGAATCGCGGGCAACTTGCTGCTTTCAACAGGCGCGGCAGGTTTATTCAAAAGACCCAGCCAGCACTATAGCTCCCAGAAAGAAAAACTTCCACAGGTTATATCAAGTAATGCTTTAGGTGGGCCACTTAAAATTCAGTACCAAACGCATCCAGGGCTCTGGTTCCCATCTTCACATTGGTTACCCTGCGTCATTGTTGCAGTAGATCCTCCGGGTGGGACCCTTTGAATGGTGAACCACCCAACCCCACCACATGAACACTCAGTGTTGCTGAGAGGAAGATAGATTGTCCCCTTGGGTCTACCTAGGTGTCTCTCTGATGAAAAAAAATCGTCTGCAAAAAGGAGAGCTTCAGATGCCTCTTGATGCTCCCAAGTGTCGTATACTTGATAACCGATCTGTCGCAATCAGTGAGTGTGATCTGATCAGACAAGCATTTATAGTGCATGGTCTATTATTTTTGGTGACTTTAAAAAGCCAATTTGCGCTTGGTTGAAGCCTTATTATAGGCGATGGTTGCATATGTGAGATACAGCAGGATACGTGATGGTTTGGTCATGTACAACAAAGACTTAAAGACAGCATGATGCGGGGGGAAATTGTAGTGGAAAAATGATTTGAAGATGCATGAATTCAAGAAAGGATACTGTTACACACACACACAGAAAGGGGTATTTTAGTAACACCCCCTTGGAATTTGAAAGTAATTTGCAATATCCTCTTATACTTTCAAACTCTAGGATTACCCCCCTTGAACTAGTTTAATCATCATTTGACTAACTTTTTAATGTGACATGCATCATGCGCCTGTTAACGCACCTATGAAAGGACCATAATATTGCAGTACAATGCTAAGACTGTGATTCAAGTCTATTTTAACTTAAGTCAACAACAGTTAAACTAGGTCAAGGGGGATAATCATAAAGTTTGGAAGTGCAAGGGGGTATTACAAATTACTTTCAAATTTCAAGGGGGGTTTACTAAAATACCCAAAAAAAGGATACTGTTACTGATGGAACTGAATAAATAAGAGAAGATTGGTGTTGTACTAGAAAGTAGAAACCGATGACCGTGAAGCTTGGATGATTAAGAATTTAGTAACATTGTGGGCCATGCAGTCTGGCACCGTTTTGTTTTTATAGTAACAGGAGTAGAACTATACTGACGGAGTCCGTCGTCAACGGACTACAGTATGAGCCACGTGGCACACTCTTAGATCGTTGACAGTATGGATGTTTGGCCCAATCCCAGATGGACCTACAAACCAAAAAGTGGCTTAATTGATAAGACGTCTCCTGCAGCCTGCATTTCACATACAGTGGTCAATTTTTTGTTAGAGATAGAAAAAAGATCATGAAATTCAGACTTCAACCTAATCTCAGAGCACCGCCTATCTTTCCAAAATAAGACTTTATTACCTTTTTCAACCTTGAAGGCCACCCTATCCTCAAAATTCTGCAACCCTTTCATAATCCCTCCCCAAACCCTACACCCGTAATCACCTCTAGGTATTTTACTAGCCCAGCCAGAGACACTCTCTCCGTACCTCCCAACTATAACATTAGGCCACAAACGTCTCTCCCTAAACCAAACCTCCAAAGCCACTAAACATGAAGCATGCATAAGCTTCGAAGCCTACTGACATGTCCTACATGATTTTTAGGTCTAAGTCCATCTTTTGTGGACCCAGTTTTAAATTGGACAGGGATTGAGTACCCTAGTTTCAAATTCTTGTTTAGGGCTGTCAACATATATTATTCTAATCAAATTTTAAGTAAATATGAATTTGAATCCAAAACAATATCTGATATTCAAATTGATTCAAACTCCAATGAATATTTTGAATCAATATCCAAATTTGATTAACTTATGGGATATCCAATGAGTAAGTTGAATTCGAATAATATCTAATAAAGGTAACCTTATGGGGGTATTCCATAAGGTGCCCTGTTGGCACATGCTTATTTGACTAGGGTTAATAATCTTTTATTTATATACATAATTATTACATTTATAATATAATCAGATATGTTAATATCTGAATTTGTATCCATATCCGAAATAATTCGAATATAAAAAATTATCTGAATCCAATCTCCAAAATCTTCTAATAATATCTGTTTATTCGGATATGGATTCAACTATGGCATCCATATTCTTGTTCACTACTTGACCTGATACCCAAATCATGATAGGAATGGTTTGATTTGGTTATCAGGTCCATTTTAGACCAGCATACGTGCCGGGCCTGGGGTTCGGGCCGGTCTCGGGTTTGGCCCAAATGTACACCTTTAAAAACTCTAGAATGGTATAAGAATGGTGAGCCAATTAGCACAAAAAACAGCTTCCATCTGTCAGAATATGGAGTGTGACATGTGTTAGGTATTAAAGTAAAAAAGTATGGCCATATATAAAACCCATGTTCATGCATGGAAATATATATTCTCTCTCTCTCGACTTAGGAAAAGGTCTGAATGATATTTGCAAGAACAATGGCATATTTTTAAGTACATTTTTTTTCATGGGTATCGAACATTCTGCTTTCTATTTATACTGGTGTGTAAATTATGAGCATCCTTAAAGAAAGGTACCACCAAAAAAAAAAAAAGAAGTGTAAATGGTACCACCCATTTTCTAGTAAAGGGTTCATTCAAAATGTGGCACAATGTCGAGCCCTTGCGGTCACCACGGTAGGGGTGACACCGTGTTACGTCTTGCGTTATTCGCAACGGTCTTGAGTCTTAGTGTTGAAGAGATGAGGTCACATAGGTCAGTAGATTTTATACTAGTGTACTCAAATTTGGGGGGATTGCAAGATGGTTTGAGTGTTGGGCGATTTTGGTTTGGATTCAACAGCATAGTACTGGTCCATAGAGAAGTACATTTGTCGTGCCAAGGCACACGTAGGTCAAAAATCCTAATAGGTTCTAATTCGTTTTCAACATGGTTCCCTCAAGATTGAGGTACGCCCACGCTCACACAAATTCCACTTTGCTTTGAGGCAAAAGAAATACTCACAATATAATGAATAATCGTCTTGTGAAAACTGAGGTATATATAACCCTAGGACGAAACTAGGGTTTCCATATATATAGGGTCAGGATCGGGGGACAACATTTTCATACAACATTTTTTACAACAATTTTGGCATACCCACATGGAGATGAATCAATAGCTGATTTTTGGTGAGGATGATCTCCTCACCATATAGATCACCCCTATAAAAAATCAACCCATTCTGAAATTTCAAACCCTATCAAATGTGGTTTTCAAGTTAGGGATAAAAATGGACAGTCCATAATTCTTCATCTTGTAAACCGGTTTAGGAATATCAGAATGATTTGAATTTTGTTGAGGATGATCTCCTCACCATAGAGACCATCCTCACCAAAAATCATCCCATTCCAAAACTTCTAATTTATATATTGGGCCGCTGCAAGTTTTTATTGTCAAAAATGTTGTATGAAAAGAGGAAAGGCGAAATGCAAAGAGGAGGAGGCCGAGAAGGCCTCCTGCAAAACTAAAACAACCCAGGAAACAAGCTCCTAAGTGTTCCTAAGCATGATGGAGTCCCACCGAAGTCCAGAAACAAAACACACTCACACACACCAGAGCTGGTCTATGATGTCGTGGCTTTATGTATAGTACTCTAGCACCATCAGCCTCCTCATAACATAACACGCCCCAGCTTAACCATGAGTAGATGGTCACTCTCAGTTTCAACATCTCTCCAATGAGATGGGATGCGATCGATGTCTCAAACGTGTTGTGACCGAAGCCTGTCACAGCACTCAATACGAGCCATGTGGCTCAAGATCAGAGAACGCTGACCGTACGGATGTTTGGCCAGTCTCTTGGTGGACCTACAAACCAAAAATCAGCCTGATTAGTGATTACAACCTTTGGATTTTTGCACCCAAATAACGCTCAATAATGCTCAAATTCCTACCGTTAAAATCAACCCATGAAAATAACTTCAATGGAATCGGTTAGAAATCCCTAATCGAGCTGATTTTTTGTGTACCGTTCCACTGAGGGACTGGACAAACATCCATATGGTCATCGTCCTCTAATAATATGCCACGTGGCTCGTATTGAATGCTGTGACCGGCTTCCGTCACATCTTGTGACACAAGTTTTACTCTTTCTTATAGATGAAAGGAAACGAAACGAATAAAACTTCGATGACAGGAATGACAGGGCAGCAGATGGCATGTGGATTTTGTACCGGCGGACCACCTCGGCCTCACCACCCACGTACACAGGTGAGGAGTAAAACTTCTATCACAAATTGTAAATCACACAAAACACAGCCAATGAGTTCTCGGCACGTACACAAGTGCTTAAACGTACCATGTGCTTTTGCTTTTTAGGTGTACGTGCCGAGAACTTATTGGCTGTGTTTTATGTGATTTGCAATCCCATTGCGACAGAAGTTTTACTAGTGAGGTGAGTGTTTTGGCAAAAAGCACTCGAGTACTCACCTAGGTACGTGTGTGGTGAGGCCGAGGTAGTCAGACCGTACAAATCCACGTGCCAAGATCTGCTGCCCGTCATCTCCTTCAATGACAAGACCCGGTATCAAAGTTTTATCCAAATGAAACCACCACCAATCCCTTTTACGATTCGATTGACACTTGACACGTGTGCGATACTAAGGCTTGACACCTAAATTATTATAACTTCGACATAGTACAACAAGGTGCCGATGTGATTGATACAACATCTCCCAATAACAGAAGGGAGCATAATTCAGAGTAAACTTGTGTCACAAGATGTTGTGACGGAAGACGGTCACAGCACTCAATACGAGCCACGTGGCACACGATTATAGGATTATGACTGTTGGATGTTTGGCCAATCCTTCGGTGGACCTACAAACCAAAAACCAGCCTGATTAGTGATTTAAAACCTTCGGATTTTTGCACCCAAATAACAATCAATAATGCTAAAAAATTCTTACTGTTAAAATCTACCCATGAAAATAACTTCAATCAATCGGCTAGAAATCACTGATTAGGCTAATTTTTTGTGTACCGGTGCACAGAGAGACTGGCCAAAACATCCACGGTCATCATCCTCTAATAGTATGCCACGTGGCTCCTATTGAATGCTGTGACCGGCTTCCGTCACAACATCTTGTGACAGAAGTTTTACTCCATAATTCACCATACAACCTTTTACACCTCCTTTTGACAATAAAAGACTAAGAAGGATTCTCTCTCCAACCAACAACAAAAACAACAATAACAAGAACAAAAACAACAATAACAACAGCTAAGGGGCATGCTTTGATAAGATTCTTCCAAAAATATAGAGAGGGAATAGATCTTCCTTAGATAACAACACTTAATGTTGTGGGAGAACCCCACCTTTTATTCTTTGAAGGGAAGACCAAGTTCTCAGATTATATTTTCACCATTTGAGAAAGGAGAGAGAAAAGTCACTTCTACGTCAACCAATCAGTAATTTTAAATCAAAAACCAAGTGTTGAAGAGGAAAACAAAAGAAAAACCAGAGGTGAGAAATTAAAAAAAAAACACTAGAAAAAAGAAAGGGGTGATGTGTGTGTGGGTGAAAGGGAAAGAGAGAGAGAGCAATAATTGCTGAACAAAGAAGATGGAAGGTTGTGTGGGGGTCTTTTTAAGGTGTTAGCCGTGAAAAGGGATGATGGAAGAGTAAAGGGGTGTGAATCTGTGAGGGAACAGTCAACAGAGCCAGCACAAATCCAGAGAGGGAAAAGGGTGACTTTATAATTTTTAGATAGACCACACAAAAGCAGAAACTTTTTGGATTACTGAATTTTCTCTCAGAACATTAAATTCATATGTATCTTCAATTTCGCCAAATGGGTCTCTAAGATCTTCAAATCAAGAACCAAGCTTAGTTGGGTAGGATTGAACAACGCAGGGGAGACGAAGAAGAAGAAGAAGAAGAAGAAAGAAGAGGAAAGCAAGCATGGATGTGGGTCAGTTGCAGAGACGGTTTATTGATTACATATCATCACTGTTTCGTGAGGTTAGTATGATTGCACATCAACCAGATGGGTTTGTTCTGTTCTGTTTTTTCTTTTGTTTGTTGAAGCTGATTTTGATGATGGGTTGTTGTTGTTGATGATGGTGGTGGTGAGAAGGGATTTCTGGATGATCAGTTCACCCAGCTTCAGCAACTGCAAGATGAGAGCAACCCGGATTTCGTTTTTGAGGTTGTGTCTCTCTTCTTTGAAGATTCTGAAAAGCTTCTCAATGAGTTGGGCAGAGCTCTGTGAGACCCAAACTCCCCTTTTTTTTTTCTTTCTTTCTTCTTGGATTTCGTTTCTGGTATGGTTTGATGTTGGAGATTACATGGAGGGGAGATGCTCTAACTGTTTCTCTTCTCTTGGGTTGCTTTTCTCGTACAGAGATCAACAGAGTGTAGATCTCAAAAAGGTGGATGCCCATGTTCACCAGTTGAAGGGTAGTAGCTCCAGGTATTTCTATATCTTCCTAATCTTGTTTTTAATCTTCTTAGCTCTTTAGACCTCTTATTAATGTTTTATGGAACCCCACCCATCAATCTTATCTGACAACTACTATAATGGTCTTAGGAAAATTATGAAACTTGAAATTTTATTAGCTAATCCAGATCTGAGATGGAGTCGTATGAATAAGATTAGAAGAACAAAAAATTGGTTCTTGTTGATGATTCTCACATTAGTCTTTGATGAGGAAAATTGGGTTTGTTTGGGTAACAGCATAGGTGCACAGAGAGTAAAAAATGTCTGCATTGGCTTTCGCAACTTCTGTGATGAACAGAACATTGAAGGGTGAGTTTGCCTTTCAAACCCCACATCACAGATTTTTTTTTTTTTTTTTTTGCTTCTTCCTATCCACTATATTAAATCTGGAAGTCAGGATTAGAACCATGAAAATTTCTGATGATGATCAAAAAGAGGGTCTTGTGCAGGTGTGTGAGATGTCTGCAACAATTAAAACATGAATTCTACCTTGTGAAGAACAAGCTTGAATCTCTATTTAGGGTGAGTAGAACAAGCTTTTCTTGAAACCAATTTTGCAAACAGCCTTCTTTCTCATTCTCTCTCTCTCTCTCTCAAAGTCTTATTTTTTTTTTCTCCCCTTGTTGATTGTAGCTGGAGCAACAGATTTTGGCAGCTGGTGGGTCAATTCCAATAATGGAGTGAGTAGTAGTAAGGATGACTACTGCAGGCAAGACCAAGAGATTAAAATGGGGGATAATGGGGTGGTGATGTAGAGACTTAATAGAGAAGCTTTTATGGCTTTTGCAATTGAGAATGCAAGCTACTTCACTTATTAAAGGTAACTGTTGAGCTTGAGCTTGAGCTTGTATGAGATTGTGTGTTAGAGAGAGATAGGGAGAGAGAATGTGAATAAGCCTTTCTATATCTTTTCCCACCACATCCATTTTCAAATTAAAAGCTTAATAAACATCTTCGCTTTTCAATGGTCTGATTTATCATCGATGAGCAATCGATTGATCTGATGGCTGGGATCTTCCGATTGCGGTGAATTTGAATGCATGGCCCCACTTTTTGGATGGTTCGTATAAACAGCCACCACCAGAATTGTAGGCAGAGAAGATAATGGGTTCTCACTGCATATAAGCTTATCTATGGGTCAATCCTGTTGGGAAGAACACCCTTAAATGCAAAGTGAGAAGAAGAAACAAGCAAACCGCAACACATGATATATGTGGTTTACCCAATGTAGGTTATGTCCACGGAGATTGCAACCAGTTCACTACTGAGAATGAGAGATTGTCAACGAAGGAAACAAACCTCCTCTTTGTTTTACAAGAGTAACAGAAGAAACCCCAAATTCTCAAATTCTCCTCACTCACCATTAAAGGTACCCCATTGCGACTGTAAGGGAGAGCATCACATCGTTGGATCTGAAAATACAGGAAGGAAAGCAGCTAGCTTTAATTGATGGTGTTCACGGACATCCAGTTGGTCGATTCTTCGACCTATATTTCTTAGGCGGAACTGTTGATTGATGATACAATTTCAAAATCCAAGTACTACTGGTGCTGTGACATCATTGGCCACTGTGACATCTACCCTTATACGGGCTTGAACCTGTGACCTCTCCAAATAGGGGACATGCCACCAGCCACCCTCCCCAGATGACCTTGGCTTTGATCCACCCATACCTTGTAGACTTCATGTGTGTCTTGCAAATTCATTGATTTTGAGCCATGGAACTTGGTGGGCCGCTTCTTCTAGCCCAGAAAATAGCCCACTAGAAATCTCTAACCATCCATTGTACAAATATTAATCTCAATTTTTTTTACAGCCAATCCAAGTTTAATTCTGAAGGGTTTGATCTTGAGGATATTACCCATATGGGTCAACTAGTTCATGAACCACGTGAACGACATGGGGACGGGATTCGTGGATAAACTTCAGAAAATTATATATGATTATATCTAATTAATTATGATTACCATGTTCAGTTTCCTTAGAATGCACAAGACCTGGTTTATTAAATTCAAGAGCCACCGTCCATTGGGAGGGACTCACCTCAACATGTTTCATTGGAGACATTTTGGAAATCCCACCATTTTTTAATCACCCACCCACGATCTCTCCTTTCGTCTATTGCAGAGATCTGTTCTGTAAGGTCAACACTTAACCAGTATGGACTGTCTCATGGTCTGCGGGTAATGTACAAGTACAGCCAGAGACACGAAAGGATGAGTAGTACAGAGTATCTTTTCTTTTCTTTTATGTTAAATGTAGGAAGAACTTGAAGATATCTCTATCCAATACCATCGCCAATCCTTTGGGGGTCTTGGTCCTTTTTAAAAATACTGGTTCTGAAACGTAACGGGAAGCTTGTGGCTACATGTTATTCACAAATTTTAAATAATTTAAGTTTTAGCAGGTTAGTTTTTCCTTGTTTTCAATTTCAATGATTCGGGGAAAATAGAGAAGTTGAGAAAGAATGAGAAATAGTGGAAAGCAGTGTGAGATGGAGATGAAAGAAGCATAGAATGAGTTTTTGCTGAATAGCCTTCAATTCTATCCAAACACAATTACCACCTTTAATACAACAGTTGAGAGAGAGGAAAAGGGATCAACCATAGTTGCCAAAAAGGGAAATGGTGTGAGAAATGGAAACGGGAAACGTCCCCTAAAATTTTCATGTGATATAGGAAACGAGAAACAGGTGAGAAGCGTCAATGGAAATGGATTTGAAACCATAAGGGAAACGACAGGAGAAACGAGTGAGCTCTTCAATATCTTTGTCTATTTTCATCCACTAATAAAAATAAATGGCCTAAATGCTCACTTTTTTGTTTGTTTTTTCTTTAAGATCTCCAATAGAAGTTTTCTTTTCTCAACTATTTTTTTGACTTTATTATAACACTCTTCGTCTCTACCACAGTCCACACCTTTTGATATTCTCATTAATTTATAAATTAATAAATAAAAATAAACTCGTTTCCTTGATGTTTCTGCATCGTTTACTTGGCGTTTCTGCACCTTTTCCTCGCGCCGAAACGTACCTATTTCCCAAATGCGTTTTCCTAGAAACATCTATTTACATGGGAAACACGTTTCCTGGTAACTATGATCACAACCATGGCTTTAAAAACGGATATAACATTGTTAAAATTGCAATGCTCCAATGCGGATTTGTTATATGGTATTTAGAGCTCTATGTTTTAATACCTGATCTGATGAAAATAATGGCCATTATGAAGTTACCATCTAGCTGAAATTTGAGTACCAAAAAAATAAAAATTGACCGTCATATGACCCTTATAATTGTCTGCAGGTGAATAAGGATTTGAACAAGGTCTGTGGTATCAATACTTGACGATGTGCAAATCAAACACTCAAAAATGCCAAGATGAACTTAGAATTTTTGTCGAATCCTGCTTACCACTGTTAGGAATTAACTGCATATAGATACTCCCAGTCCTAAGCAGTCATTCCACACTTCCTGCACTATAAGAAGCCACAATGGGTTTGATCTTGCTGTGGACATGCAGCCTTGTAGGGTTCAAAGAGTTGAATGTAGTAGTATGGTGGGGTCAACAGAGCAGGTGGCATGGTACATGATTATGAAGGCAATGAAACAGAGTTGGTAACACCACTTTGATCAACTTAGAATGAAAGTACATCAATATAAAGTGATAACATATCCACATTTACACTGCCAATCTGGACAATAGTAACTACCTTTCTGATGATTAATCAAGCTAATATGTTTTCCATAGTAGATGAGGAATATGGAAAAGGCATCTACAAGAGAAGCGATGTCACATACCAATGGAATAAAATGCTGGTGCAGAGAAAAGAAACTCCTTGAAACTGCTAGAAATCTTCTACTTAATGCCTGTGTACAGTCGGTCAGAAAAAAAGCTTTGATCGCAGCCCAATCGCTTCCAGAATTCGAAACTAAAAATTGGAAAGAAACTCCACCTTGCTCTCTATCCGGCAAATGTGGTTGTCATCACGTTCCAGAACTTGAAGATCAAAAGCCTACATGGAAAGGAAGATATGGAACCAAAATTCTAACGGATTTAATATTTATCTGACATTCTCTTTAACTTTAAAGGTTTTATTAGCTGTCTGCAGACATCTTCAGGCTCGGAGGAATGGGGCGACCTACCATGTTGGAATTACTTTTTTGGGAAGAACTCCGCTAAAATAAGGAAGAATAAGTTCAGTTGTAAACTATTTCTTTTTTTCTCTTTCATTGAGCTCAATACATTGCATAGGAACTGCTTTTTATTCAAAACATGATCTTCTAGAAGTCCCTCTTGAGTGAAGAAAATCAGCAATAAAAATGAAAACTGGTACGTCAACAAAAGAAAAAGAATCAATTCCTATAATCGAAGAATTTTCTACCCTTGGAAGCTTCAATGATTAATCTTACTCTGATTTGGTGGTGTACTCCATATCCTTTTCTGCTCATCAAAGCTGCCAATCACAGCAGACTGCATTTTGTCACCCAATAGATTTGCAAACTGACCATAATATACCATAGGGCTCACACTTTCCAGTATTTTGACTAATCTCCCATGTTTTTCATCAATGACAATCTGTCCATCTTTGGATGCATCGCCTGAAGCCAAGACTGTGACAGGCTTGACCTGCAAGTTTGGATTTAGATGATGATCACCAGCTAAGATCACTGCACCGAGGATTTCTCCCAAGAATGTGTCCTGTAGCAGAAAACAATAAGAACCAACAGCTACTAAAGTAGCAGTTACAAATGGTGGGAGAAAATATAAGCTACTGCACTGGATGCTTAGCTTCAAACCCACTTCATGGTACATTTGGTGCACATTCAGGGGGTCCAACATCTAGAAGATCTCATATGCTAAAACTCAACCTGATTGGATGTCATTAATCCTCCAATCTATCACATTATTTGTGGTCACTAACGAAAAATATGGCGAACACTCCAGAAAAAAAGGACGATAGACCAGATTGTTAGGAACATCAAATCATGTCAAGCTTTTGTCCGAGAAATCTCCTAGTTGGAACTTGGGACCCGTGTGGTGGGCTCCAACCCCATGCACGTGCACTATGAACCATAATGCCATACGTAGACCATCTAAGGTTCTACTAGAAGGGGTATTTTCCCCTTGGTGGATTCACTAATGAATGTTACTTTACCATGTGGTGGTATCTATGATGCTTTTTTTGTAAACGGTATAGCCTTGACAGCAAACGGTGGGCGAAGACAGCTTCAGGTGTCTTCTTTGTGAGCTGCAACGTTTCTAGAATCTTATGAAAAGAACTAACGCTGCGTTGGATACTGAGAGGAATGAGTGTGATTTCAAGTTGCGAGTCTAAAACCGTCTTTGCGGCCATAGGGTCAAGAAACATGTTGAATTCTGCATATTTGTTCGAAGGAACAGTGAAGACGTTTCCTTTATCCTTATTGCTGTAGCTGATGTGTCCCCCAACTATATATACACTCTGCAATTAAACCAATGGATAATAATGTTACATTGGAGAATGCATGATGTCAAATTGTTCTATTATTTTAATTTGATGTTAGAAATAGATTTATGATCTCTATATTCTGCTCTGTATTTAGCATAAGAGGTTAGTTGTATCAGATGCTCACTGTCATTATCATATAACGATATTTCTATCTACCCATGTAACATAGGAGTCTGTAGAATTAAGTAAAGATAAACTTCAAACAAGGAGGTCGAAGTATCTTCAGTCAAGAACTATTGTCTCAAATCTTGACTCAAGATCACAGATACAATTCTATTGTAAGAGATCATATGGTTGGGGAAATTGATCATAAGCTGAAAATATAGTCTAAGTAGCATTTCCCATCTTTTGGATATTCGTTCTAAATAATATAACTTTCCAAATTCATATCTTAAATAATTCTTTCATAGTGGTACTTGTTTGATTCCAAAAAAGTAAAAAAAAAAAAGAAGCAAAACCTTGTTGGGACTCCCACGTTAGAAAGATTCAAAACTATTCTCTTCTCACGTGTCTTTCTTATTTCTTCATTTTTCTAAGCAATCAAGTGTGTTACAAGTGTGAGATCAGAGGTTTGATAACATGGGATATATGAATTCCCCGTTGGTTTCAGAGCTACGAGCATGCCAGAGTTCAGATTTTGGGTAGAGATCCCCCATCTTCCGCACTTTCTCAGGTTTATACCTACATTTAGGGCGAAGAGAGCAGGCGAGCTATCTTCTCCAAGATTGGACAGGACCCTGTTTCTCATGATAAGTCTATACTTACAACGATGACTCAAAAAACGAGCAAGGCAACCTCGAAAAAAATTGAGAAGGGTGATGATAAGGACAAGTTGAAGTGTGAGCACTTTGGGCTAAGACGTCATACCAAGGAGACATATTGGGATTTAATGGTTGACCACCTCAATTTAGTTCCAATTCCAAACAGGGACCATCTGCAGCGCACTCAGTAGCCCAAGATGCAATTCAGCCTACTTCTACATCTCTTGGGGTTATGGCCACGTTTTCCACTGATGAGATTGAAAAGTTGAGACAGATGATGTCAAACCACTTTCTCACTCAAGTACTTCTGGCTCAACCCTTCTCGTGTCCTCTACACCTTTCGGCCCTTCCTAGATCATCATTTCTGAGGCTTTGATAACATAACTAATATGTCATCTGTTTTTTCGTCATACAATATTTGTTGTTCAAATTGTTGATACCCTCTTTCCTTAGAATCTAGGGAAGGCAGTGTGGTTGCTACACAATCCTTGACCTTGTGTTCTATTCTTTATGTTCCTAAGTTCACTACTAATCTTCTTTATGTTAGTAGTATCACAAAATTTGTATGGTAGTGTCACCTTCTTCCATTCTCGCTGTGTTTCAGGACTTAGAGATGAGGAAGACGATAGACATTGGTCATGGGGACAAAGGGTTGTATTGTCCAAACACAAAAAAACTCTCCAATCTGGCAGCATAGCATTCTAGCAGCAGCAGCGGCAGTAGTAGTAGTAGTAGCAGTAGCAATGTCAATAAAGACCAGTTAATGTGTTTGCATAACCGTTTAGGCCATCTACCTATTTTTGGGTTGAGACGTTTATTCCGCAATTGAGTCTTTTGCTTTTGTTAATTTAAATAGTGAAACTTGTGAACTGGAAAAGCATAGCCGTACTTCATTTTCCATTAGGGGGAATAGAGTACTACTTTTCATATTGTTCACTTTGATATTTGGGGTCCGTCCCCCACTACTTCTCTATTTGATTATCGTTATTTTGTCATATTTGTTAATGATTACAGCTGTTGTACTTGGGTGTATCTGATGAAGTCTAAAGATGAAGTGTTTTCCGTCTTTAAGAATTTTCATCAGATGGTTCAGACTCAATTTGGTGTTAAAATCCAAATCTTTTGGTTTGATAATAGAGGAGAGTATATGAATGGGGAGCTTAAGTCTTATTTCAATAAACATGGGATTGATTATCAAACATCCTATGTTAAAACCCCTCAACAGAATGGTGTTGCAGAGAATATACACATCCATTTTTTTGGTATGCATGTTCCTGGTTAGTAGGTATAAATCGTATGCCTTCTAGTGTTCTGAATTTTAAAATTCCCATTTCACTTCTTCGTCCGGATAGTTCCTTATTGTTGGTTCTATCAAAGGTCTTTGACTGTGTGTGTTATGTTCATGTTAATCATCCTAATCATGACAAGTTGGACTCAAAGGCTCTGAAGTGTATATTCTTAGGACATCCGACGTCGCAAAGGGATATAAATGTTATCATCTTAGCACTCGTTGACGACTGGTATCCATAGATGTTACCTTCTTTGAGTCTGTTCCCTTCGTCAATAATGCTCGGACCTCTTTTCAGGGGGGAGTGTAGTAGTGAAGAGAGTCATGTACCATTACCAGTTCCTACTTCTATGTTTGATTCTTTTACTACTATTTCAACTGGTGATGTGCCACAAGAAACAAAACTTCAAGTGTATACTAGAAGACAAAAACAACCCACTGTTCAAGAGCCCTATAAAGAAGCTCCTTCTGATTCAGGTAACATCTCCTCTAATGTTCCTTTTGATATACTTGTTGATCTTAATGTTCCTATTATTGTCTAGAAGTGTGTTCATACATGCAAGCAATACCCCATTTCGAAATTTGTTTCTCTTCATTCCATGTTTCTATGATATTGTGCATTTTTAGCTTATATAGACTCGGTTTATTTGTCATCTAATGTTGAAAATGCCCTTTCTCAATCCAAGTGGAATGAAATCATGCTTAAGGAGATGAAAGCCCTTGTTGACAAATGGGATCTTGTGACCTTACCCAAGGGAAAGAAGTCAATTGGATGCAAATGGGTATATATAGTAAAGTACAAGGTTGATGGCTCAATTGACAGGTATAAGGCCAAGTTAGTAGCAAAAAGTTCACTCAGGCATGTGGGATTGACTATCAGGAGACATTTACACCGGTTTTCAAGATGAACTTCATTCGGGTTCTTTTCTCCTTATCAGCAAATATGTCTTGGCCTTTACATCAGTTGGATGTGAAGAATGCCTTCCTTCATGGTGAGTTGGAGGAGGGGGTATATATGATGATGCCACCAGGATTCAAACATGAGGACAGTGAGAATCAAGTCTGTAAAACGAAAAAAGCCTTGTCTGGGCTGAAAGAATCACCTCGAGCCTAGTTTGAGAGATTCAGTGAGGCAATCAAGAAGATTGGGTATGTATAGAACTAAGCCGACAACACCATGGACAACACATTGTCAATCAAATGCAAGCAAGACAAAATTGCTTTTCTCATAGTTTACGTGGATGACATTGTGGTAATATGAAATGACTTAGAAGTGCAAGAATTGAAGAAGTTCTAGGGGCAATGTTTGAGATTAAAGATCTTGGACCCTTCAACACTTTTTGGGAATTGAGGTAGCTCAGTCGAAGAAAGGGATATTCATCTGTCAGAAGAAGTATGTTCTTGACCTGCTAAATGAAATGGATGACTTTGGTGCCAAGCCTGTCAACAAGCCTATTAATCAAACTCATTAACTGAACGATGATGATGGTGACCACCTCATTGATGCAGGCAGATTCCAGAGGCCAACTGGGAGGCTGATTTACCTGTCCCTTACGCACCTTGACATTGTGTTTATGGTTAGTGTAATCAACCAATTTATGCATGCTTCTCGAGCATCTCACCTTGAGATTGCCAACAGAGTTCTTAGATATCTCAAGGGTTCTCCAAGCAAAGGTTCACTGTTTGGGAGGAATGAATACCTCAAAAAGGAGTTGGCCATGTACGAGCCGCTCAGCTCACTAATGATTGGGTAGAGTCGCTCGCACTTTTGCCCCAGCCACCCCCCATAATAACCACACTTTCCATACTTCATGGGTACAACATCAACAAATTTTCTCATGATCAAGGACTCAATGGATTTAGAAACAAAAGAGATGCCCCGCCACTGCAATCGTCCACTTTAGCCGCACCCATCGTACCGAACCCGTCGTATGTGGCACCTCTCTCAAAGGGGGCCAATCCAAGATAATATTGTTCCTAACGGCTAGGCGCTACACTCGCTATACCATCTGTATAGCTGAAATGAAATTCAAACAAACAAGAGTGGGAGCATATACTGATGCAGATTAAGCAGGTTCAGTTACTGATCATTGATCTACATCCGGTTATTGTACCTTTGTTAAGGGTAACTTTGATTCTTGGAGAAGAAAGAAACAGTCTATGATGTCTAGATGTAGCACAAACCGCAATCCATTTTAAGTAGCCTAGTTCCAGACTTCATTTCTTACTATAGAAAGCCTTCTAGAAAAATTCTTTTGGTTCTTGAGATTATATCAGAAATTGTCATAATAGCGTGCAGCTTGATGTACCAGCTTGATGTAGTCATTAAGCTTTGAGTTAAATAGGTCCTATTATTTTGTACTTTGTTAATTCCTATTTTAAATTTTGTACTCAAACAAAATCTAATGTATAATAATCACAAGAACAAGTAAAATATGCAGTTAACAGAAGCGGCTTTTGTGTAACAGATGACCAAAGATAAAGCATAAGCGAGAAATGTGTAGTAATATATCTTGACTAAGGCTTCTAATATATATTTTATAGTTTGAAACTTCTTTGTCTAATATCAATTCTTTTTTTCCGTCACATAACCTAACCAGAGAAAACTGCAACGACAAGAAAAGAAACTGACCTCAATCACTGAGCTTGTGTTCTTCTCTGAAAGAATAATCTGGGCTAAATTGCTCAGAGGTCCATTGGTCAATATACTAATCTTAGACCCTGTATTCATTGACTTTGAAATGGATTGCCAAACGTCTGATGCTAATGGTTGTCTAAGCTCAGGGTGATCAGTATCTCTAGGAGCTCCAAATTTCACAGAATTTTCAGCTGTGTACCTGAGATACAACTCCATTTGTCACTGAAGTATATGAAACATACATCAAACATATCTCCAGAACAAATAAAAAACATCACCAATTCATAAGTCTAGTCCTTAAACTAGAAAGGACGATAATGTCAAAAATACACTGAACATGAGTATATTGTCTATATGCGTGGGCATCATATATAATGTATGTACTATTTTCTGGTGGATTTTTATATTTTAACGAATATACTAACTGATATTATTTTTGTTCATTACCAATAACCATAAATGAACACTAACTATTTTGAACTTTTTACTATCAACTGTGTAACACCCCCATGCACTGTTAACTGTGAATATATGGCTTTACATTTGGCGGGATTTGATGCAATATGCTCATGTCAGTGGATTATCCGAGTAGCTGATTCTACTATATATCTTGTTCTTTCTTAGTGTGACTATGCCAAACCTTATTCCTAAATCCTAGTAATAAACAAGATAGAAAATTGTGAATATAAGATATCTGTGGCTATACTCCCATCTCCAAACCTAGTGCATTTTGCAAGTTCGTCGTTTGTTCTTTCTCCCTCTATGACATGTGATTCATTGAATCACTAACATTGTTTTTTGGCAATCTGAACTCAAATTTTGTTGATCTTCCCCTTGATCTATGATAATTACCTACAGAACAGGGTAATTGCATCTTCAACGCCTAGAGCATTTCATAAGGTATTGATCTCACTTATGAACCTTAAAAGGTAAAGCCCTAGAATTGTGCACATTGCAGCTTTAACAAAGTCGGGAAAATAGAACATAATGTTTTGTTCATTTGGATAGCATCTTCAGGAAGATCATCGAAACATAATGATAAGTTGCATCAATGACCTAAAGATAAAACAGAATTCGCAGTATGACATAACACCTCTTGTACCAAAAGAGACCAAAGCATTAATCTCCATAAGTTCCATTTGAGAATCCAAAATGTAATTAACCGCATTGGAAATTTAACAGATGGACCATATTGAAGAATAAACTTTAAACTGCATTTTTGCTACCTTCTGGGGCTTCGGGGCAAATTACGAGCAAAACCATAGAGAGTATCAGAATCCAGAAATCCACCACTACCATGTGGGATAGCTTTGATGTACTTGCAGTCTCCAACAGCAGAGAAAGATGGATTTGGCTGGCCCATAGCAAATACCTCTCCTCGACCAACTGGAATGTCATCGCGACCCATCATATGTAGAATATCATAGATGACATCTATTGTTGCAGCATTTGCCCAGCCAGTTGCACTTACTAATATTCCCTGGAAAAAAAGTAGAAAAATTTACACGTAGGGAGTAAAACTAATTTAAGATCTCTTAAAATAACTGGTTACTGGACTGGTTTCCATTTGCATTCGTGTTATTGTGAATGTGTCATAATTAATTTAAAAATTAACTATTGGAAGTTGGAAGCAACATATGCTGATAACTTAAATTGCAAAAAGGTTATGAGAAAATATATGACAAACCTGAGGTCCATCGCCCTCAATGAACCATACATGATATATGAAAAAACAAATTATTGATCCAAACTATTCAATTGGTGAGGCACCTCTATGATGCTCAAGCTCAATATCATATTTGGTTGTGTTCTACCCACAAGGAGCCAGGAGCCTTAAAAAAAAGCACTGAGAAAGATACAAGTGTTCCACATAGGATTGTATATATGCCATGGTGCTCTGTGATTTTTAGCTTTAGGTCTCATATATGCATGGTGAAGGGCCCAAAAATCAGATGGAGCAGAGGATCTTAAACTTTTCATCTACAGCTAAGACTTGGACACCTAAATATTAATGACAGTGGTTGGGAAAAGCTTCATACATCCAACAGTTGGAGCTAAAACTTGGAAGTTTAATGGAATAAGTGATTAGATGATCTGATTTCCAGGCAATGTCTCATCCAAGAGTTGGCCCTTTAATTGAAAAGTCCGAATAAACTGACAATGTTTATGGTATGGTGGTTAGGGTTCATTAAGGATGAGGGAGCTCAAATCCATCATATGCTTTCCTACACTTAATTACTACCAAAATGCCAGGAGAGCAGATATCATATGCTCAATGAAGCTACTGTCTCAGTTAATGCATTCATATAGGTAAAGTCATAACCGGTCAAAACAGCAAAAAGGAAGTGCCACTCTACCTTGAGGTCAATTACTTCCACAGGCACTTTTAGGAGATAGATTAGAGCAAGAAAATCTCCAGCACTCATATCCATGTCAAATACAACAGGTTTCCCCAATTTTCTGGTTCCAAAATCTGGCTTGTAAATAACCTCTTTATAATAAGGAAATTCTGTTGTAAAATTGAACCTCCCAGTTT
This sequence comes from Euptelea pleiosperma, assembly GCA_035048495.1. Lineage (NCBI taxonomy): Eukaryota > Viridiplantae > Streptophyta > Magnoliopsida > Ranunculales > Eupteleaceae > Euptelea > Euptelea pleiosperma. The sequence goes on from CM068546.1 coordinate 32,223,850, forward strand.
GCTGAGGTAGGTTTAGAACCTGTATTCCACAAAAGACATGGTGTTATCATTAGTATAAGATGCATTACCTTCTGAAAGAAATAAAAAATTCAACCTTCGAAGTAAGCACGACAGTCTACTACAGTAAATAGTTAAACTTCTCTCCCTTACCATAAACAAATATGCAAGCTTAAACTCTTATATATCATGCAGGGACATAATGCACGTTTGAGCAAAATGATAGACCTATAAGTTTTTTGATAAAAGAACACTTATGAGCACTTACATCCAAAAAGCTTTTGAAAAATTCTCTGTCAAGTGGGCTTTCAATATCCTGATTTGGTTTCGCTTTTGTAGCAACAAGAACACGCACTCCTTCTGGACCAGTTACCTCCTTTGTGTAGCCATCCTGTTTGTATCATCTTAAATTGAATTAACAGGTATATCTTCTATTTGAAGGTGCAACTTATCTTATGCCTCAGAAAATGTCAAGAACAAACTTTGTAAATGGAGAAAACTATAGCTTCGTCTGAATTTCCAACACTGAAACATCAAATATTTTGAGATTTCTTAGCCAACAGCATTAATTTGAGAAAATCGTTTGCTCCGTAAATTCTGGTTTATAAGCTGAGATTCTCAGATTATAAACCAGAATTTCGAGCAAATACAATTCCAGTGGATCATTCATGAATTATTTTATTTTGCTTGAAAAGACTTGAGCCCCATTTATTAGGAAGCAATATCAAACAAAAATGGCAACTTGTTAACTGTTACCACCAGAAAAAACAAACTACCTGGCATCTCCCTTTCCCATTCCCCATGAGGCAAAATGGATCACGAAGTCCCATCTGAACATGGCCACTATGTACTCCATCTTTCTGTAAATTAAACTTTGGAATTGCATGGCCATCAAAGAATGGATTTGAGCCATCAGATATGTCATAAGGTTTATTTGAAGTAACTACAGTTATGTTCATATATTCCATCTCAGCAAAATCATTTTCCCCATTATGGTTGTGCGAGTTGCGCATGATCGATACTGCTACACCAGATGTAAATGAGTCCCACATGAAATAGCTCTGCAAGAAATGTTCGATTGCCATTAACTCATTTGATCTTATGAAAGGAATGACAACAATCATATTATGGTAAAGATGGAAATATGTTCTAGTATTTGAAATATAACACGATCTAAATAAGTAATTACACAGGAACACAACTCAGCAGTGAATCACAATCAAGAAATTAGAGTAAAATGTTGGTTATCAATCCTAACCTATATAACAATGACATAGCACTTTTAGGGTTTTTTGCTGTGTCAGACACAAATCGACAAGGAGAAGCACCTCCCAACACACATCCTGATACATCAGGTAGTGTCAACCTTGATTTTAATGTAAAAAAAGTTTTTCTAAAGGAGAGTTGGTTTGTTCCAGCCTCGATACACTAATTTATCAAGTTGTTAAACACAACTATAGTTTGATATTTTAAATCTACTGATATTTATTGAATAGCTCTATGGTTGTATGAAATTGCTTTCTTTTACTTTTCATATATTTCTTTCCTTAAAAAAAAAGGCGTGTCAGACACCTCGTATCTGTGTAGAACACGACACATGTGCAGGTGTCATTATTACATAGATCCAGTAGGAGGAGATAGAAAGTAATAGGTATTTATGTTTTGTTATGGGTTATTGGGATACACCATGTACACCGAGAGAATTATCATCTTTAGTCCACTATGAGCGGTTATGTAATTTACCTTCTAAGTATATAACATTAGGCTAGAGAGGATCTAAATTTCTCTCTCCCTTTCTTTTTCCCATCTTCTTCTTTCCAACATTTTGCATGGTATCAAAGCTTCCGGACCTTATTACTCTGAGTTCACAACAAAATTGCACACGACCAGAGGGATTTTGCTCACAAAGAGATCTACATTTCAGCATCCACCACATCATCTACAGACTTGCTGACACCAACAGACCGTACAGTTATCTTTCTTCTCAAATGGTATGATTTGGATCATTTTTGCCTTCATAGCCTAGATCTACACTTCATTTGACAAATAAACCATGTTTTATTGATCATTTTTTCATCTCAATAACCCACAATCTTAATGCCTAGAACCGCAGCAGGCCCTTTTTCACTTGATCCCTTTTATGTTCTTTCCTTATGCTTATTTGATAGATTTTAGATAGTTTTGTCATTTGCCTTAAGGATATGGAGTACGTTTGTGGTATTTTTGATGATATGATGAGTTTAGTCCATACTTTATGGACTTGGTTTACACTGCAGGCCGAGTTTTTTTTTGACTCATGTTCTCAAATGGTATGATTTGGATCATTTTTGCTTTCATAGCCTAGATCTGCACTTCATTTGACAAATAAACCATGTTTTATTGAGCGTTTTTTCATCTCAATAACCCACAATCTTAATGCCTAGAACCGCAGCAGGCCCTTTTTCACTTGATCCCTTTTATGTTCTTTCCTTATGCTTATTTGATAGATTTTAGATAGTTTTGTCATTTGCCTTAAGGATATGGAGTATGTTTGTGGTATTTTTTATGACATGATGAGTTTAGTCCATACTTTATGGACTTGGTTTACACTGCAGGCCGAGTTTTTTGCTTTTTTTTTACTCATGTCTCATGCTTGTTTCTTCTTCCTTGGGCCTCAAATCAAATGTCCATGGTTACTACATCATTAATTAATCTTTTGTGAGTTTATTTGTGCTTAGATATCAAAATATTAGCGTGTTTTCCTTTTCCTTGTATATTCTTCTTATATCGTATCCTTGTTACATTATCCTTATCCTATCTCATCCATTTAAGAGTTTAAGGGGGTATCAAATCATATTCCACCATAATGTAGTTTTTTTTTTTCATTTTTTTCTTTCTTTTGTGAGTGTGGCTAAAGAAACTTCCTTTCATACCACTTTGGGTTCTAGCAGTTGAGTGGATCCCAACTATCTATTTTAATGGGATTACCGCTCTTTAGACTATTACATTTCGACTTAGTGGAACGAATTTACTTGCCATGGTCCCAATCCAATCAAGATTTTCCTTATTTCCCGATAGTGGATGGGCTATATTAATGGGAAGGTATGTAAAACTTCAGAGGATAATCCTAAGTTCTGTAGTGGGAAGCCTCCAGTAGCACTATTTTGGGTTTGCTCCTGCATTTTATGGAATCACACGGGAGCAATGACCTTTGAAAATTTGGGACTGGCAAGGAGGTATAGGATATTGTCACTTTGATGCTAGGGTAATGTTGTATGTATATATCAACTTCACTGGCAAATAGCTCTTTTAACTCAGGAGGAGCGGACTCTCGATGAATACTTTGTAGGGTTGTGAGCTTTATGGAAAAAGCTAAACTCAACTCTTTCTATCCTCGAGATGCTAAGGAGAAAAAAGCTCTTTTAACTCAGGAGGACCGGACTCTCATTAAGTACTTTTCTAGGTTGTGAGCTTTATGGGATAAGCTAGACTCTTACGAGCCCCTCAACTCTTTTTATCCTCGAGATGCTGAGGAGCAGCCCTAGCGCTTGGAAAGGCACTAGGTTTTTTTAGCTCCTTGGGGGTTTGAGGGATGAATACGAAGCCACAAGAGCCCAAGTCCTCAACCATTTCACAATGTCTACCTTGGCTAAGGCGTATTCTCTTCTCAAGAAAGGGACAGAGAATGGCAAGCCATAAAGATGGCTACCTTGAGAGGACAAGCTGGTATTTAGAGCAGAGATGATCGGACCTTAGGCGCCCCTGACCATGGTGGTTCTACTAGCCATGGGGGGAAAGGCACTCAACAATAGCCTCAGGACTATCAGCAAGGACAAAGATGGTGCACATACTGTCATAAGCCCAACCACACACATGAAACTTGTTGGCGCGTGCATGGCAATCATCATGTAGGGGTGCTCATTTATCTTCCACTTTAGTGAGTAGTGGAGAGGCACCACCTCCTTTGATTGCTTCTAATCAAAGATCTCAACTGGCTTATTTGAATGACATAGGACCAACTTCACAAGTTGATTAGCAATGAGCCCACTTCCTAGATGTCTATAGTGCATAGCTCTTCATAAGCCTTCACTTCATCTGCTTATGCATTCTCAAGACTTCAAATATTACTGCCTCTAACTGGCCCCTCTTCCTAGATCATCAATTCAAGTGCCACCCACCACATGATGGGTATGTAACTTGTTTAGCTTTATTCATCTTCTCTTTACACCTACTTCTATTTGAGTACTTGACAGATCCTTATCTCTCACTGTTGACCAAGGGACAATTATAATTTCCCCTTTATTGTCTTTTATGTCAACCTTACATGTTCCCAAACTTGATGGTATGTTGCTTTCCATTAGTTTATTACAAAGAGTTTAAATTGTAGCATAACTTTCTTTCTTTCTCATTATATCTTTTAGGACCTGAGCACTAGGAGTATGATTGTTTTTCTATCGTTTAGCTAGCCTTAAACTTATTTTTCTATCTCTGTCTTCATCTGTTAAAACTCTAGAGCGTGAAATGTGTAGATTGCTTTAACATGTTAGCACTTCATTCTTGCTTATGGAAAGAGTTGTAACTCTCCATGTCAGTTCATTCTAATGTTTGGGGTCTATCCACCTATCCATCTTACCCTTCATGTTCCATTTCCTCCACTTAATCTTATTACCTCTCCTGCAAACACCAGTTTACCTATTGATATCCACAAAATTAAAAAGACATATTCAATATCCCATTTCCCACTTTGTTTCTTATCAAGCTTTATCCCATGCATACAAAGAATTTATTTTAGGCATTTTAGCTCATCACGTTCTTTGCAAGAAGCTCTTTCTAGTCTTGAATGGGTGACAACTATGAACGAAAAAATGAGAGCGTTTAAGAAAAATGGCATCTGGGAGATTGTTTCTATTCTTTCCAGAAAAAGGCCACATGTTGTGAGTGGCTCATAAAGGCTTTACTCAAGTCTATGGAATTTACTACAAAAATACATTGCTTCTGTTGCTAAAATCAATTCTGTCCAAATTCTAGTTTCCTTAGATGTCATTTGTCACTAGTGTCTTAATCAGCTCAATGTTTTTCATATAAGTAATAAGATTGATTAAGAAGGGGAAACTCCACACAAAACAACAAGATAGGCCGTCAAGGAGAGGACCTAAAAAGAGCCTACAAACCAAATCACACGGGAACAGAGCCACCTAAGAGCTCATCCCATCTAAACACAAAAGCATCGAATAAAATATCCTCTAAACTCCAAAGCTACAAAGGACAAAAAAATACAAATAAGTTTTGACTTACAATAAGACTTTTTGGACATCCTGGAGGTATACATGTCCTTCTAAATATACACGTTAGGGAGGAGTAAAAGTTAAGAAAGGCCATTTATAGTCCTAACTTCCCATGTGCATAATGGACTCCCATCTTTGTTGATGACAGCTATTAATATTGCAGCCAATCTGATGTTTTATAAACGGACAAAACATATTGAAGTTGATTATCATTTTCAAGAGAAGAATACTTTTGGTGAAATTATGACCCCTTACACTTTGTTTTCAAATCAGTTTGCAAATATCTTACCAAAGCCTACTCATTCTGCTCATGGAACCAAGCTAAGCATGTTTGACATTCATATGCAGCTTGAGGGAAAGTGCAGGAGGACATAATAGGTATTTCTATTTTTTATGGGTTATTGGGATATATCATGTATAGGGTTGCAAATGGGTCACGCTTTCCCGACTTGTAGGCTGGGCTTGGGCTATGTATTTAAGCCTGTGGACTAGACCTAGGCCTGATTTGTTAAGTCCGATATTTTATCAGGCAGAGGCTAGTCTAGAGTAGATGTCCCAATGGGACCTTACTATACCAATAAATGGACCCAACCGGTTCAATCCAACTAAATAATACTTGTTACACATCTTTACTTGGTTGTAGCGGTTGACCAATTTGAATCAATGTTATACTAAATAAATGATATGTAGTTTTAACTAAAGATGCAGTGGTTATTCAAGTCCCAACCAAGCCTTTGTTTATAAAAATATTTCATATCGATCGTTGTAGAGGAATAAAGGACTAGCTAGGCTTGTGCCTGTACATTAACTATTGGGCTAGTTTGAGCTCAGGCTAGGTTGCTTATGTCATGGGCCTGTCTCGGTCCTCAGGCACATAACTGGCCCAACCTGGCCCGTTTCGACCCTAACATGTAGGATGAGGGTATTATCACCTTTGGTCCATTATGGGCACTTAAGCAATTTTAACTTTATAAATATAATAACGCTAGGGTGGAGAGTATCTTACTCTCTCACCCTTTATTCCCCATCTTCCATCTTCTTTCTATCTCTTCTTCAGTTCTTATTCTTCTCACCAACATTCTACGCAAACCATATAATGGACTGAAAACACCAAGAAGAATAGAATACAACAAAGAAATTTTTTTAAAAATTTACCGTATAAAATTGGTTATCGAACCATGTATCACGGGCCATTTTTAATGACTGAAAGATATATTGTGCCTCATATGTATCTTGCCTCTGCTCAAATGTCATAAAGAACTTCTCACTTATAGGGATGGTGTTTGTTGCATCCAGGGGCACAAGGGTGACCGGGATACCAGAATGGAATACCTACAACAAGAAATGTATTTAACCCATGCATGAATCTTCATCAGCCAAAATAAAATGTACTTATAGAACTTAATCATGTACAAATATTCACGTACAATATATAAATATATATATATATATATATATATATATATATATATATAGACACTCCAAGGGTGTATTCCAACACCAACCAAAATTTTACCTGGTATGCAGCAAATGGATCTCCAAAGATATTGAACTCTGCATACGGATTGCTAGTGTAGCCTGTAAACAAATTACCATGGTCACCACATTGTCGAGGCGTGCAAGAGCTGGCATTCGTAGGGCAACAACCAGTTGGGTTTTTTGACCTTACGCCACCACCCATTACATAAATGTGCTCAATATTTTTCTTCAAATGAGGATTATTCATGAGAAAAATAGCAAAATTTGTATGCGCTCCAATAACAAATACGGTAGTGAGACCCTTAGATATTGTGTCAATCATCACTTCTTGTGCTGCAGGTTGCCGAAGAGGAGAATATTTCTTGTTCCCCTGCTTTGCATGACCAAATGCATGAGCTAGATATACCAAATAAATTTTGAAAAACGAAAGAGAGTCGCTCTTCACTGATAACAAATCAAATGCCTTGATTATTTGCATCATAGTATATAGCCAAAATGCTATTGAAGATAACGATATACCATCATCAATGAAGCCTGAGTACCAAACAATATACGTGTGTGTGTGTGTAACCAATATAGAGATTAAAAAAAAAACAATCAATAAAGGATAAACTAACCCTTCCATAAAATACAAACAATTCAGCTTAAGGGTAGGAGTGACTCACTCAACCAACAAACAAAATTGAAAAGAAAAATGTTCAATTTTTATAATGTTAGAGCCTAGCCGCCATACATGTTCTCGTGGAATAACCAAATAAGAGATTATGGTAGAGACTTGATTGCAAGGACTTCCACACAGGAGTCAACTCCCACTTCAATATCTTACTCCAGTCCTGGTCCTGCTCCCAACACTTTGAGCAGTCCACCTTTCAAACCTCTAAATTTGTCTGATATACAGTTTTTCTTGTTTTTGGATTCTAATAATTTTATTAATTTAATTACTTATTAGCTAAAGTGGAATCACTAATGTTGGTATCATATCAAATAAAAACACATTTTAAAGTTTTGATACTGTTTAAAATATAACACTTGCTGCTTCCCCTACCTGATCTTTTGAGAGCATACGTAGAAGATTCAATGAAGAAAGAAAAAAAGAGAGAGGATAAAAAAATAAATGATTTAAAGCAAATCAAAGACCAGACATTATAATGCTCTAATCCAATCAACTTGGAAAAATAGGTTTGTTGAGACAAAAATTTAAATAACACAATCTAACAATAGACATTACAAAATAGGCTGGAGATAATACAATAAACATAATTCAATTAACAAAACAAATAGGAAAGGTAGAGTTCTTCTTAGTAAGCCTAAAGTTAATAGCCCGCCCACGAGGCCACTTTAACAGAAAGTACTAGAATGGATGTTGATCAATAAACTATAATTTAAGGGAATGTGAAATGCAAAACTACAAAGAGTGCGATCAGTTGTACTACATATTCATAAATCCCTGTAAAGTCCACTCACATTCTACAAAAGGTACATAGAGAATCATAATCACTACAGAATTTCATACCTGCGGAAGGAAACTTCTTCGGAATCCATAGTTTGTATCAATATCTAACCGTCCTCCAAGTCCTACAGGAATAGCTTGTCTGTACCTACAACCTCCCGCTGTTGACATGCCCTGCTCAAATGCTTAAAAGTTACCAACATAATACAGAGAAAAAAAATCGATGCATTAATTAATGTGCCACTAAAGGAGCTATTGAGCTAGATTTCAATGCAACATCCTATCAAAGACGAGATTAGTTCTAATAGTGACTGTTCTTAACAAGATGTTAGCATGTTATGCAGGGGGAATCGGTTAAGACAACATTCTAGCAATGATGTAGAAAAAGATGTTTTACATGCATTCAATATTTATGATGCATAACTACATGTGGGAGCTGGGGGAAAGACAAAGTACTTGTTTGCACCTGTTCGATTACAGGAAGATATCCACCAACATTTGGCAGTATAGTACCATTTGGTAATATTCCGCCTTCGCCTCCTACTCCAACCGAAATGTCTTCACGATCCATCATGTACAGAATGTCATATATTTGATTTACAGCATGCCCAGCATTAGTCCACGCATTTGTGTTGATAGTAATTGCCTGCCGCAAGGTACTATTTGAGGATATAATCTCATTTCAAAACAATAGAGATAACTTGGTAAAGGAATCAAAGAGTGGATAAACAGATGCTTTTGAAATTGAAGTCTTTTTTTGTCTTTTGACCAGTAAGTGGTTAAAGTCTATTAACCAATACTTGTATCGATCAAGAAGCAAGGCGTCCAAAGGTACATTTTGTCAAAAGATACATACGACAGTTGCAATTCCATTGTTCTGAAGTAAAACCATGTTCATCTTTAGTGACATGAAACTCAAGAAATTCAAATTCTCGAAAAGAACAATGCGGTACTGGTTTTCAAGATCTTGCTTTAAGAAAGCAATGAGTCAACTCTGTAAACAAAAAAATTTTGATTGACAAGTCAGGTGAACAATTGGAGCTACAGTTTCAGTGAAAGAAAGTCTCTTCAGAGTCCTGAAAGGTTAATATTGGAAATTTCACTTGAAGACACCAAGAACCTGCCATAATTCCACCGAGTCAATAGTGACTCACACCGAGTTGACTCAAGACCAACTAAAACCTTGCCCAAGCGAAACAAAACCTCAATTGATTCTACCGAGTCAGCAATGAGTCAGGACTCAATTAATGTGACTGTACAAAACCCAATTCGAGTCTCTTCTCCAACTTCCTTCAAAACAAACTGAAGACTCAAACCATTCTACTGAGTCCGAGTTACAAAAAACTAACATCTTATCACTTAGAATTGAAAACAAATAACACTAAACACAAACAAAACTGAATTCAGATTTCAGAGACAAAGAAAAAACGAAACCTTTAAATCAATTTCCGATTTGTTCTGCTTCAACAAATACAACAGAGCGAAGAAATCGTCAGTATCGACATCAGTGTCCAAAAGAATCCGACGAGAGCGAGCATCCACAGAGAAAACCTCCGCTCCAATGAATCCAACCAAAACCAATATCCAAACAACTCTCCTCATCAACATTGCTCTGCTTACAGTCATTAAAAAAAAGACGATTTCCTCCGGTTCAAACCTCCAAAAATCGTCTCGAAAACAGAGCTGCTTCAGTAACACGAACTCTTCATCAACAACTCGCTCCTGAAAAAAAAAAAAAAAACTCAGTAAAGATAATTACTTCCATTTCCATCTCCAGACTAATTGAAAGAGAGAAAGCAAAGCAAAATCAAGATCTCTGATTGAAACAGAGATTAGAGAACAAAAAACAGATAAGATCAAAATATCAAATAGAACGAAAGAACCACACCAGAAAATCAGACAGAGAGAGTAAAGAGAGAGAAGGAAGAACATAGACTGAACTTAAATAGAGAAAGAGAGAGGGAGGTGTATGAACGGAGAGTGGCCGGGAAATGACGTCGATGTCGGAGGAGAAAAGCGGATTCCGGTTCCGGCCAAAGTGGGTAAGAAGAAGAAGAGACAAAGTGGATGGAATCACGTCTTACTAGATTCTTGGAGATTGAGACACGTAAATAGAGAGAGATGGAGAAGATAGAGTTTTTTGATTCGTGTGAGAGAGTCTCTGTTTATTTATGTGCTTTCAAAGTTTCAAACCCAACAACAAAAAAAAAAAAAAAAAAAAATCAAGGAATTTTGTTTATCGAGGAATTCTGATGTTTTGAGTTTTGACTTCTCCCACTTTTTCTCAAAGCTTCATTTGGAAAAAAAATTCTCCTGTCATCTTCCATGGAATACTTTCCTTGGGCCCACTGACCCACTCACGTCTTGGTGGACCTACAAACCAAAAAAAGTACCCTGATTGTTGATTTCTAGCCATTCAATCTAAGTACCCGAATCCAACAGCTATCCAAATCCAACGGCTTGAAATGACCACATGAATGGAATCCAATGACTTGAAATCACCAATCAGGATGATTTTTGTGTAGGTCCACCAAGGTGGGTCCCACTTGACGTTTTTGAAATCACCAATCAGGCCGATGTAGTCGATGCAGGGGACTCTCGTGGTCCAATATAACTCATTTGTATGGGCCCACTGACTACCTGGATGTTTAGCCCACCCATCATAGGATAAAAACAGTAAAAAATCAACTTGATTGATGATTCTAGTAATTGGATTTAGTATCCAAAAAAACATAAATTGAATCCAACGGCTAGAATCAATCCTAAATAATTCCTAAAACCTATGGTTAGAGATGAACAATCAGGTTGATTTTTCGAATGTATATCCAACAAGGAGTAGACTAAACATCCATGCGGTTAATTGGTCCAAAACAACGGCCTATGTAGGGCCACACGGAAAGTCCTCTGCATCAAACATTTTCCCGCCTTATGACGACAGCCATATTATACGTTGTACATACATATATAGTCCTATTGTACAGTGCCAGCACTATTATAGTAAGTTCTGTCTGGATTTTTTTTATTTTATTTTTTGGTATGGAAATCTGGATTGTATATCTGGAGCACATCTTATCAATCTGGACCCTAAATCAATGGGACCCATCTTCATACTGAAAATATCCCAAATCCAGTATTTCCCATGGTTTTACGATCCTCAAATGGCCTTCTGCGCACTGATTCGACAGTCTGGACTCTGGACGTTTAAGAGTGTGGACCCTCTGTGAGTAAAACTTCGCAACCACAATATGAGCAACGTGGCTCGTTCTTAGAGGACGCTGACCATATGGATGTTTGGCTAATCCATAGGTGGACGAACAAAACAAAACAAAACACAGCCTGATCAGTGATTTCAAACCTTTGGATCCTTGTACCCCCAAAATAATGGTCAATAATGCTCAAATTGCAACGGTTATAATCAACCCATGGAAAATGACTCCAACGCAACGCTTAGAAATCACAAATCAGATTCTTTTTTTTCGTGGATCCACCTAGGGATTGGACAAACATCCATAGATTCCGTACAGTTAGTTTACTATAAAATTCTGCCACGTGGTACATATTGTGGGCGGTCAGCGAAGTTGTTGTCGATTCTCTCTGAAGATTTTTTTGCCGTCTGCGACTTTGCGTCTCCTGCTTAGCTCAGCCAGAATCTTTTAGCGTGATTCGTATTATACTCGTGAAATGTTTTGGTGCTTCTATAGTGCATTCAGGATATTTGCTGTCTAAATTCCCATATCATACTTGAGGCCCATGAACCGTCGATCTTGACGGACCATTGGATTATGGATAATTCAAAAGGGGGTCCATTCATTGCATGAGTTGATATGCATTTCTAGGGTTACGGATTGTAGAGAGCATCATCACCTGTAATTCTGCGGAGCATCCTATCAATGTTCAGACTGGCTGGTACGTGAGAGCTCGAAATACATTGCAGGTAGAGCCGTCGCTTCCATGGACAATATGACACTGATCTGATTACTTCCGAGTAGCATCAATAATTCCCTTTGTCGTCACGAGTAAATCTTTGATGAGAGACCACAGTGTGAGCCACGTGGCTCGTTCTTAGAGACCACTGACCAAATGAATGTTTGGTCCATCCCTAGGTGGTCCTACAAACAAAACTAGCCTGATTAATGATTTCTAACCGTTGGATTATAATTTTAACAGTGGGAAGCAAAGCATTATTTGGGTACTCTGATCAAAGGTTATAAAACCACTATCAGACTGACTTTGGTATGCTGTCGGCAATTCCACTTATCGATGGACCAAACATCCATACGGTCAATAGTCTCGAAGAGTGTGCCACTGTTCCAAGATTTATTCTGTCTTCACGCCACACGTGTCCCAATAAAGAAAGGGTGTATTTCAGAAGACGCGTGTCATGCAAAGAGACCATATGTAGAAATTTCCGATTCGATGGACGGTATCCCATCGAGGTTTAAAACTTCTATCACACGAAATTGTAAAGCACACAATCACAAGCCAATGATTTCTCGGCACGTACACAAGTGCTTTTGCAACGTACCCATTGCTTTGGCTTTTTAGGTGTACGTGCCGAGAACTCATTGGCTGTGTTTGTGTGATTTGCAATCCAATTGTGACAGAAGTTTTACTCCCCATCGACTAATGGGTTAGGGTTGTTAGGAGGCCTTAGCCAACAAAAAGGAGTCAACTGTAATATCAAGATGCCTATTGGGTTTAAACAAGGAAACAGAGCGTGGATTGGTGGGTCCTTGATCTTTTGGGGGGTCTTTTCTGATCATCTCACCTAGTGTATAGGTGGGTCCGGCCTGGTCTACGGACACGAATGCACCTTTCCAAATTGGAAAAAAGGCAAGATTCTTCAGAAGCCCAAAGGGGTGTTTGGTAACAAAGATAACACTGTGCATTAGCCAATTAGCTGGCGCAATAGTAAATGAGAAATACAAGGCAATGCTCATCCGTACTTCGTACCATGGTTTTAAAAACGGCTGTTTAAATGGTAACGCCCCAAGCCTGTTTCCGTTAAAACCGTTTAAACACGTTTTATTGGTTTTGAATAAAATGGCAGTTTTTTTGTTTTAACGACCGTTAAAATCATTTAAACAACCGTTTAATTCTGAAAAATTTTGTGAAAAAAAGGGCCGTTAAATCCGTTTAATTTCTGTTAAAATCCATTAAATTCTATTTTTTAAATTTGAATTTCATAGCTATTTTTTTCGTTTTTTCCGTTAAAACCGTTAAAATCCGTTAAAATCTGTTTAATTCCGGTAAATTCCTTATTTTTTTTCCATTTTTTTTCCATTTTTGCCCCTGGCAGTTTCAATCCGTTGTAACGGCGGTTTAAACAATAACGCCCGCAGTCCGTTTAACCGTGAAAACGGCCTCCTTTAAACATCTGTCCATTTGAAAGGGTATGAGGTGGTCTGCCAGTACAAAATCCACGTGCCATCATCTGCTGCCCTGTCATCTTCTTCCTGTCATCGAAGTTTTACTGGGGCCAAGGGAAAACGAAAAACTAGTATGCAAATGAATTGCATACTTTAGAGTACGTACGGCCAGAAAGCGACATGTAACAACCAAACACTGGGTTAACATGCCGCCTTCTGCCAATTCAAACTAGTTTTTCCCTTGTACCTAAGGGTACCTGTTAGAATTTCTAATTGTATTTGGTGTTTGGTAAGATAGAGCAAGGATTAACATAAACTAAACACCCAATCTTAATGAAAAGTGTATAATTGCTGCTAAAATTTGTCAAAAAATAACACTTAAGAAATAGGGCATAAAGCGCGGGTCGGATGACCTGGAGCTGACTTATAATCTTCCAACCCGGATATAATATGGATCCGACTCGTATCCATAAAACCAAAACCACGATCCATTTATGAAGACCCAGACATGAACTGTATATATATAGACATACCGTGTATGGATCAAACTCAAGTTACATCCTACTTGGACCCATTCCGAACTGATTTAGATTCAGATCCTCCATTAAGAATCCAAACTCACAAAATTTTGGTTCCCAATATTGGATCCGACCCATACCAATTACATGCCCTGCAAAGAGAGCACAGCCGAGTCTCCGAATCCGAATGAGAATAAAGACGAGTTAGCCTTTTTTGTCTTGTAACGATAATGTTGTCTGATAATGTTAATAGTAATACCAACAAAAAGATTATTAAGAGTGGGGGTGGGGGTGGGGGTGGGGGTGGGGGTGGATATAAAATTATAATATGGTCGTGATGGGAATGGATTCTTTGGTTCCTCTCTTTTGGGTGCAGAGGGAACTTTCCAAGTGTCCACATAGGGGTTGAGTGAGTGGACTTCTTCAGATGTCCCGGACGATAGGGATCCCACGGACTAATACCAAATAAGGACGATATATGTGGGACCCACTTAACTTAATGCCCTCGAATTCAAGAGCATCTCATCATTCCTTTTTTTTTTTCCTCAATTGTGTGCGTGTACTTTTATGTTAATATTGGTGGTCCCACCCTTTTCCATTATTTTCTATGGTGGCGATCATTATTAACGGCCACTTTGAATACACGTGGCACACAAGCATGATGCCTGACCCCGTTCTTATCTGAAGGTCCAGTGCGCGTTAGGAAATACATCTCTTGGATGGCCCCACCCGTCGTACTATACTTTCCAATTACGGTCTTCAATCGATTGATGTTTTCCGATTGAAGCTACACGTGTGGGACCCATTTGTTGATTGGTATGGAGACTAAGGAATATGACCCCACCCACTGATAATATATGCATACCATGTAGATCAAATGGGTGATAGGGATCAGGTGGAACAATCTTTAATGGTTGGATTCTCACTAAGGAACGTCCACTGCATGTATGCCACGTGTAGGGAAAAGTGTTTTAAGCATAAATTCAAAGATGCTCCCTCATCATTCGGATAGGATGCAAATGGCTAAATGGGCATGTGGATGGGTTGGGGGAGGAAGAAATCTTTGGTTCTTTAATGAGGTAGTAGAAAAAGAAGTAGAACTTTGCTGCCGGACGTCAGTATGAGCCACGTGGCACACTCTTATAGAGATCGCTAAACGTATGGATGTTTAGTCCAGTCCTTGGTGGAAGTGGAACTACATACCAAAGTTAACCTGTTAGTGTTTTCTAAGCGTTGGATTGGAGTCTTTTTCATAGGTTGATTTTTAACCGTGGAATTCCAGCATTATTTTGGGTACTGGGATCCAAAGGTTCGAAATCACTAATCAGGATGATTTTTGGTACGTAGGTACACCTAGCGATAGGCCAAAAATCCATACGGTCATTAGTCTCTAAAAGGGTATCACGTGGCTCATACTCCGTCAGGAAAGTTCTACACACATTAAAAGAAGGGGCAGGATATTGGCACCCGTGCTTTTGCTTAGTAAACCCAAAAATCCCCCTCCCTCCTTTTTCACTCATCACACCCATAAAAAATAAAAAATAAAAAAAACTCAAAAAAATAAAGAAAAAACAAAGGAGGAGGAGGAGAAGAAGAAGAAGAAGAAAGAAGAAAGATGAAAAAGAAGAAGAGGAGGAGGACGATGCCGCTGCCGTTGAAGAAGAAGAAGAAGAGGAGGAGGACGATGACGACACTGCCGTCGAAGAAGAAGAAGAAGAAGAGGAGGAGGATGACGCCACTGCTGTCACAGGTACATCTCTCTCTCTCTCTCTCTCTCTCTCTCTCCCCCTCTCTCTCCCTCCCTCTACCTCTCACTGTCAATTATGGGCTGCTAAGGGTTGCCGAGAGAGAGAGAGAGATAGAGAGAAGAGAGAGAGAGACGTACCTCCGGTGGTGGTAGCGGCGGCGGCGTCCTCCTCCTCCTCTTCTTCTTCTTTTCCTCTGTTTTTCCTCTTCTCTGTTTTTTTATTTTTTTTGTTATTTTTATTTTTTTTGATGGATGGGTGTGATGAGTGATAGGTTTACTCAGCGAAAACGCGGGTGCCAATATCCCATCCCTAAAAGAACGGAGTAAAACTTTGATGACAGGATTCAATATGAGCCACGTACTACACTTAGAGGAACCTAACTATATGGATGTTTGGCCAATCCCTAGGTGGACCTACAAACCAAAAAATCAGCCCGATTAGTGATTTTGGCCAATCCCTAGGCATTGGATCGGAATTATTTTCATGGGTTGATTTTAACCGTGGGAATTAGAGTATTATTGACCATTTTCGAGGTACAAAGATCCAAAGGTTTGAAAAAACTAATCAAGCTAATATTTGGTTTGTAGGTCCACCTAGAGATTGGAAAAACATCCATACAGTCAGAATCTTCAAGAGTGTGCTACGTGGCTCATATTTCGCCCTGTCATCAGCCTCGATGACAAAGCATTGTCATCAAAGCTTTACTCAAAAGGACGTGGTTGAGAGTGATTCGATGTGACGCCATTCACTGTGAAAAGGTGCATCTCTATTCTTAGCCGAATAGGAAGGCGGGAATTCAGGGAATTGATCCTCTCACTCTCCAGTAGTGAATCTTGCTTTAATGGAGGATTGATTCGATCAACGGGGAGGCCCACCAAAAAAGGGATGACGTAAATACGACCGATCTCATCTCGGCTTTCTCAATTATTAGGTATTATTTAGTGTAGTATGGACCACCATTGTAACTTTTTTACCCCCAACCATTGAATGAGGGTTGGCTTTATGGATGATGACTGGGCCCACCTTTTATCTTTCTGTGGTGGAGCATCAAAAGTGCTACCTTAAAAATCGTGGCAGCAAAATTTAGAAACAAATTCATCCTGTGGCTATTAAAAGGTGTTTACCTTTCTACCACTAAAAACCACGTTCAGTCAAAATATTTGTTTTTTATTCGCTTGGGCTTGTTTGGTTACTGGTTTACCAATAAAATCTGTTTGGTTACGCACTTATAAGTATATCCTTGACTATAACTCTAGTGTTTGCTTCACTACAAAATTCATGATTAGTGCAAGGAAATTAAGTTTCCACATTAACATTGTGATTTATACAATTTATCAAGAGATACTTACTTAATTTCCACAAAAAAAAATTAAGAAATTTTGAAGAGATTAATTTTGATTCGACGTTTATGGCAAGGTTTAAAAGGGACCGTTATAACGGATTGGGGGCATTACCGTTTTTTCCATTATAACTGATCGTAACGCAGGGGCAAAAAGGGGAAAATAATGGAAATAACAGAAAATAATGAAGAAAAATGGAGCTAAAATTCAAATTTTAAATTTTAATAAAATTTACAAAAAATTTCATAAACAAAAAAAAAATTAAATGTATATTTACAAAAACAAAAAAAACTTTCTGACTATTGCGAAAAAAAGTAACTAAACGCCCTTTCAAGGACGTCTCACCCTGACAAAAATTACACTGAAAAAGCTGGTGTTTGCCCATAATGGAATAAAACTTCTGTCAGTAATACTGGCCACGTGGTACACTCTTAGTGAACGCTGATCGAATGGATGTTTGGCCAATCACTAGGTAGGCCTACAGACCAAAAATAAACATGATCAGTGATTTATAAGCGTTGGATTGAAGTTATTTTCATGGGTTGATTTTAACCGTTGGATTATTTGAGTGCAACGATCCAAAGGTTGTAAATTACTCTAATCAGGCTAATTTTTGGTTTGCAAATCCACTAAGGGACTGGCCAAACATCCATAAGGTCAGCGTCCACTAAGAGTGTGCCACATGGCTCATATTGCTGACATAAGTTTTACTCCTTTATGGGCGAACGCCCTTTTGAAGGGCGTCTGTACAGATGCCATGTCAGCCCTTTTCAACTTTAATTTTTGTCAGGGTGAGACGCCCTTTGGCGTTTAATTACTTTTTCTTTTGCGAATATCGGAAAGCATTTTTTCTATTTGTAAATACATTTAAGTTTTTTTTTTCGTTTATGAAATTTTCTGTAAAATTTATAATGGAAAAATAACATATTTTTTTAACAATTTCTTTGGTTATTTTCTGAGCGTTAAAATGGCACATAACATAACAGGGGAAGCCCAAATCTGTTATGACAGCCGTTATTATAACGGTCGTTTTTTTATACCATGGTTTACGGTGCTCCCCTAAAACCAATTTAATTTGATCACAGCCTTAGTTATCAAGAAAATTGCCAGTGACCGTGACCGTGACCACTTCATCGGGGTTGTGGGGTCAATGCAGAAGTAACATGTGGAACTGAATACAAGACGTGGTACGTATAACAACTGATCACAAAAATATAAATGCTTCGATGACATTGAGTTTTCAGGTGGACACCACCATTTCGACTGGACCGGAATCCATGTCGCAATCCTCCATTAGAGATAAAGAAGAGAGTAGCTGGCAGGGGGATATAGTACAGGACCGAATTGTAGTCAGTCAGCCAAGTGGACCCTAAGTGAAGATTCTTCCCTCCAAGCTAGCTAGCCAATGTAGTCAAGTCTGAAACTTTAAAATGTGTTTGTTTCAAGTTCATGGATAGTGGGAAACCTACTTTTTCCCCCTGGTGATTATAAAGACGCATTTCGCTTGCTCATCCTGGTTTAAACGTGCCGTTGCATCCAAACACCCCATTAAATGTGAAAGGCTGGTGGAACCCACTAGCAATGGATATCCAGCATAGCCAGTTTCTTTAAGTCATTATGCGTTTCATTTGGAAGACTGACAAAAACCCTTTAAAAAGGGGGGAATACTGGAACAGGCATATCTCAATCAACCCTTTACACCGAGACACAAAAGTGACGTTTATGGTCCGATTTGAGATTTGGTCCTCAACTTTCTCACCCCCCTTGAGGGCAAATACTAGGAAACCGTGCTCTCTCTCTCTCTCTCTCGCTCTGTGTGTGTGACGCAGCCATACAGGTATGTTGGGTGACAAAATGGGAGAAAATAATTGAGGGAAAGGAGGTGCCCATGCATTGGTCCAACTTACAGACCTTCTAGGGCAAGAATTGATCTGGTAGGCGGACATCCTAGGTCGTCTTTTGGGTGTGGGACGTGGAAGGACAACCTTAAGACTAAGGAACAGTTTTTGACAAGGGTTAGACTGATTTTAGGCGATGGGATATGGATCAGACTTTGGGAGGACACTTGGTGTGGTGACACTTATTTCAAGGAGATTTTTTTTCTTATTTGTATTATCTTTGGCATCGGAAAAGTCAGTTCATTGCTTCTGGTTGAAACGGGTTTAGTCAGGAAGGCTTTTGGGTTTAGATCTTAGGAGATTCTATTTTGTATAGAAAACTGAGCAAGTTGAGAACTTGAAGGCTAGCAAGGGGATTATGGTTAGTTATTGCGTAATGTACAAATCCAATGGTGAAGATACAAATCATCTCCCACTGCCTTGTGGGTTTGCCAAAAAGATTTGGTTATACTTTTTTGGGCAATGTCTGGGTCCATTGGAGCATTACCACACGGGGAAAAACTAATATGTGTAACAACCAAACCCCTTGTTAACCCAATGTTTCCACATTCTCTCTCCTTAACCAAAGTTAACCAGCGGTTTGGTTGTTACGTGTCGCTTCCTAGCCATATTTGTATGTTCTAAAGTATGCAACCATTTGCATATTGCATACTAGTTTTCCCCATTATCACTAAGGCTTTCTAGCGTTGATTTAAAAAACTTTTATGAACATTTGTAGGCAAGAATTGTCTCTAGAAAACTCTACTGAAGGCAACCATACAGGTTTATGAGGCAGTTTTTCCCTCTTCACAATTAAAATACCCGAAAAGTCTCGTTAGAGTCGGACAGACTCATCCGAGTCAACTCGGTCTTGGCAGAATTCTCTTTTGTGGTTTCACATTGTCTCGGCCGAGTTGGTGTCGGCAGAAAAAACAGTCCCAATGGCTGACATTGAGCTTTCTCCCATGGAGGGAGGTGAAAAGAATAAATAAAAAAAAAAAAAAAAAAATCAAAACAAAAGAAAAGATAACATCAAACAATGAATCTATCCTTGATGTCATAGATTCCTCCTGAGTCTTGACTGGTCAATAAAGAAGGCAATTTTTGGCTTTACAAGGCAATTGACTTTTAATTTTATAATAGGAGTTGGCTTGAACAGTGCTAACATGAGTAAAACTTCTGTCACAATCGAATTGCAAATCACACAATCACAGCCAATGAGTTCTCGACACGTACACCTAAAAGCAAAAGCACTTGTGTACGTGCCGAGAACTCATTGGCTTGTGATTGTGTGATTTACAATTTCGTGTGATAGAAGTTTTACCCGTGCAAACATATCTAGCAAGAAAGCCTACCAGTTGATTGGACATGGGGAATAAGAGCTTCACATTTAATAGTGTCCACACAGTTTTTTAATAATTTTTTTTACAATGAGTGTCGTGCTACCATTTGGATAATTTGACAAAAATATGTGATTGAGGTCATTGATCGTTGTATTCAAAAGATCCACGGTCCACCCACCAGGCAATAACTATTTGGATATTTGTAGTGTTCAACACCAGTAATGTTATGACATGTGTACCTAAAGAAATTGAGAGGCCATGCCAACCGGTTATACTCCTTTTGTGTTTGTCCTTGTGTTTTTTTTTAAAAAGGGTTAGATTCCTTAGGTAGCCTGGAACTCTCATTAGCAATTGGACACGAGTCGTTGTGACCCTCAATATTTTATCCTTTGCAGTTGTTGCCTTGTGGAACATGGATTTTTTTAATCCAATGGTCAATAGTCTCAACCCCATATTTTTTGTTGGGTTATCTGCGGAGTAGCATTTTCCGTCTATAATTAACATTCCTAGAATCAAATTGTAAAAATTCATAAATCATCAAGCAATGATCGAACAATCATATTCGTCGCATGACAATAGAAATATGAAAATGCATTAATCGGGTTTACTTCACTATAATCACCTTTCGGATTAGGGTTACCTCTAGATCGATGCGCCTTCTATGGCTTAAGCTGAGTAGTGCATTAAAACATTGGCTCAGGCTCCGAGGACCCCCTTTTTCTGACTCCTCTCGGTGTTCGCGTGCTCGGCCATGGTTTTCAATAATCCAACGGTGGTTGTCAGCACCCCAAAAGTGATGCCAGCTCGATGATGACAACAACCGTTGGATTCTTGAAATCTACGGCCGAGCACACAAACACCAAGAGGGGTCAGAAAAATGG
The DNA here is from genome assembly GCA_035048495.1 of Euptelea pleiosperma. Classification (NCBI taxonomy): domain Eukaryota; kingdom Viridiplantae; phylum Streptophyta; class Magnoliopsida; order Ranunculales; family Eupteleaceae; genus Euptelea; species Euptelea pleiosperma. Next base: position 32,245,116 of record CM068546.1, read on the forward strand.
AGGTCCCCTGAGCCCGACCCTAAAAGATTTTATTCATTTTACGGAGAGTAATATTTTGGGCTTAACCCTAGTAATAAAGGGTCAGGCAAAGGGGACCCCCTTTTTCTGACCCCTCTAGGGAGTCGTGTTCTCGGCCGTGGATTCTGAGAATCCAACGGTGGTTGATAGCATTGAGCTGGCATTCTTTTTGCCAGAGCTCAACCACTGATGGATTTATGAATCCAATGGCCAAGAACACTAACTCCTGAGATGGCCAATTTAGATGGATGGATGGTGTAGATTGGTCACATCAGCCCTCCATGTGGTCCGAAGTGTAGCCCCGGAAAATCCTTTGCCTTTCAAAAAAGTAGAACTGGCAAGACAACATGGAGTAAGGCAGTAAAAAGATCTGCTTCCAAAAGGGCACACATAGTTAATATTCTACAGGGGGGGGGATAATTAAAAAGTTTCACATTCAAGGCCTAGCCCGGTCCCAGCCCAAATCAGGGATGGAAGAATCGAATCAATGTTGCAACTTTTCTTTAAGCCAATTCTGATCCTGTTTTAAAGACCAAATCTAGAAAAGTGGGGGAGTGAAAAGTGAGTCACATAAAGTTACCAAGCACAGGACAGAATGCTGGACCTGGACCAACCATGGCTGGCCCATATTCAAAAAGGCCCTAAATGAATGCAATAGATCAAATGGCTACTATCATTGGGTTGAACAGATTAAGTTATATTTCTTTGGTGGGACCCATAATATGGTAGGTCCTAGGATACAATTTTTTTTTCTTTCCTAAATTCCCCAAAATCCTTGATTGACTATATCCATGAATGAGGGAAGAACATCTTTCAAAATCAACAAGCTTATCCAGAACAAAGGATTTTTTTTAAGCAAAATGTGACTTTACCAAGATAAGTGTATTCTACAATCCTGTAACCCCCCACAAACCAAACAGCAGATAGCTCTTATTCTGGGTTTATGGTGTATTTATTGTCAACCAAGGTTTTAAATGGTCCGTTATAACGGGTCACAACAGTCGTATCCGAGTCAAAATATTATTATTTTATCATTTTATTTTTTTATATTTTTAAAAACCAAAAATAACAGCCGTTATAACGCTAAGCTTGATTTTTCAGTTTTGGTGTTATTTTCTAAATAAAATAACGGGGCTGTGGAATTATCGTTACGACGTTTTTTAAATCCACGTTGTCCACTAAAATGGCTCAGATCTGGCATGTTTGGCTTAATAAGCTCCTATGTGTGGAGCAACCAGGCCAAGGTCTGGAACAAAGCTTGCAAACTGTTTCGAGGCCTAGAGCAGACCCTAGTGCTTCGACAATCACCCTCTGCCTCCAATTAGTTTTCTAAATGAGCCAATCTGCCCTTCACAGCACGTATACGGTCCATAAGCTTGCCGAAGCTCCTTGGTATGGTGCTAATGAGGTTCGGGTTGGGCCAAGCTCAATCCAAGCTCGATCGGCAACAACATAAGTAGCTTGGTGCAAGCCCATCCTAAACAGTTAGGCCCATGTATTCATCAGATGGACCTAATATTTAAGCCTAGCTCAACCTGTCAAAGTCTTAAATGCAGCCCAAGCCCACATATAACATGCCAAGGGTCGTCCTTTTTCCCAAGAATTGACAGATTATGTCCAGTGCTTTGACATCCGATCAGACTGGATTGGGTTCAAGCCAGGCCTTTGATCATGAATTGGGCTTGGGCAAGCTTCTGCCGGTCCCCTACAAGAAGTTATGAGGTCAGTCTAGGCTCTGTTTGGAAGTACCCAAATTGATGTTTTGCAAAATCTAATTTACACAATTGGTAATTTATGAAGAGTTACTGTGTTTGGTCAAAAACAAATTGGATCAAATCTCATCTTGGCAGATGATGTTCTAACCCGAAATATCGATTAAGAAAACTAAGCTAGAAATCTATTTTTCTTCTACTTGGGTTTTGGAAATCACACTTGCAGGAGCAATATCTTTGGGAGCAAATGAGCATATAATCATCCATTCTATACAGCTACTTTTCGGGCTGTCCATATTTTCTGTCAATCCAAAAGCATGCAACAGAACTGACGGTTAAGATCATCCAAACATCCAACTAGATCGATTTTCAGCAGAGGGGATCCCTTATCGCTGTGTCATCAGCAGAACATTAGGAGCAAGGTTTTAAATTTCGACGAAATGTTCAAATTTTCTGACCGAAATTTCATTTCCGGGCTATGCCGAAACCAAAACCCTAAAAACGAAATTTCAAAATTTCCAAAATATTGGTTTTTTTTATTTGTTTTTGGAATTCCATGTAAAATTTTGGTATTTTTGTGAAATTTCGAAGTTTTCAAGAAATTTCAGTTTCGGGCTATGCCTAAACCAAAACCCATAAAAACGAAATTTCAAAAATTATTGGTTTTTTTTTTTTTTTTTTTTTTGGAATTCCATGTAAAATTTTGGTTTTTTTGTGAAATTTCGAACTTTTCGAGAACTTTTCATCAATAATCTCAATTTCATTTTTTTCCAAAGTTTCGCACGAAATTTCGACCAAAAATTTTGGTTTCAGCCCTCACCGAGATGGCATGCCAGACCAAAATTTTAAACCTTGATTAGGAGTAAGTGATTTCCTTAGCTGATAAACTTTACTACTACTGGAAGTGAAGCAGGGAACAACAGTCTTACCAAACTACCTGAAAAACCACCTAGACCTCTACACTATTACCGTCCTCACATTGGTTTCCAGAGGATGGTTGTCTCGGCGATCATGGAAGTAACCACATAAGGATCCATGTTAGACGCAGGCCGACGGTCCTCGAAATAACCTTTTCCGTTCTTCTCCGTGTCTCGGCTGACTCGAATTGAGGCCCCACGATTTGCAACTCCCCACAAGAAAGTGTTGAAGTTGGCCGTCTCGTGTTGTCCAGTGAGACGCCGCTCATTCCCTTCACCATAAACAGCAATGTGTTCTTTGTGCCTCATACTGAGCTTCTCAATGGCCTTCCTAATAACCTTGTAGCCTCCATCATCTCTCATGGATTTAGTGCTGTAATTTGTGTGAGCCCCGGATCCATTCCAGTCTTCATGGATTGGTTCCGGGTCGAAAGAGACCACAACGCCAGCAGTCTCCGCAATTCGCTCCAAAATGTATCGAGCAACCCATAATTCATCACCAACTGAGATGCCGATGAGTGGACCCACTTGGAATTCCCACTGGCCTGGTGCAACTTCACCATTTACGCCGCTGATGTTGATTCCAGCATAAAGACAGGCTTTATAATGAGCATCAACGATGTTGCGCCCGACAACCTTGTTGGCACCGACGCCACAATAGTACTGCCCCTGAGGACCAGGGAATACTCCAACTGGCCAACCAATTGGCCATCTAAATTCTTTCTGCAAAAGGGTATATTCCTGCTCTATACCGAACCAAGGCTCGTCGGCAACAACATCAAGGTGGTCGAATATCTTCGTCGCATTGTACCTTATGTTTGTCAAAATTGGTTCTCCTGCAGGGTTGTAAGTGTCACACATGACAAGAATATTGCTGCCTCTCCTGAATGGGTCTTTGAAGGTTGCTTGTGGGTACAAGATGACTTCACTATCTTCTCCGGAAGCTTGACCGGTGCTGGAACCGTCGTAGCTCCACTTCGGTAGCTCGTGGGGATTACTTACTGGCCTGGGAAGGGTCCTCGCTTTACTTCTAAGGTCCATACCAGATCCACCTATCCATATATATTCAGCGATCACCTTCTCAGTTGAATCAGAGAGATCAAGATTGATAAGATCCGAGTGCAGCGACATACCGGAAACCTCGAAAGACAAGCAAGAATTTCCGACGATCTTTACCAGGACCCTTTTGGTGGCATGATAATGGTGGTTGATTATAAGGGAGAGGATGACGATAACCAAAAATGTGTACGTATCGAACAGAGCCAAAGTTCATGCTAGGATCTCCAAGTCGTGGCATGCATGGAGTAGAGTTTCTTGTCTTTAAGTGCATGCCTCTGCAAAAGAGCTAAACTTAGCAAATTTATGAGGTGGCACGGTCAGCTTCAGTTACTACTTAGGTCAGGCATCTAACTTCTGAGTGAGAATCATTTGTGTTCCGTTTGTATAGGAAGAAATGCTGTTCAAGTATAGCTTTGGAGGAAATTAACATGGCACACGTGCAGGGAGTGAGACCAATCTGATGATTCTAATCCATCAATGGGGCCAGACTCCAGAAAGATCCGGCAGAGGAGTCCATTTACTATATGGAATCCGTGTACGCACTTTTGGGCCCACTGACCTTATGAATGTTTGGCCCAAGCCGCCCAACCTTGGCGGACGTACACCAAAGATAGCTTGATTGGTGATTTCTAGCCATTATTTGAGTATTTTTTCGCTTCCTGAGTGGTCCTGGCCATCTCACCAACCCCTCGTTGGTTAGAGAGTATATTCATGTATCACCATCTATCACATATATATCAGGCCCGGAGGATGAGTATAATATTTGCATACCCGTCTACCCAAATCCGACATGACTAATAATTGGGTCCGAAAAGGATTGACCGATCAGGTCCAAGTGCTGGGTGAACGGATACCTGGTCAAACTGCAATGAGTGAACCAATTAGGTCACAAAGTCAGGGACCTCAATGAGTGAAGTGATGCAACAGGAATCATAAAGCTTTTGTTGGTTGCATCTTGCTTTCATGCAATCCTCTACCGATACAAATTGATCATGTTTGGCTCCAATGATCATATAATTTGTACAACCCCAGAACCAACTATGTTGGGCATCCAACTATGGCGGCTGGTCTAACATTATCATACGAAACTATAATGGCAGGTTCATCCAAAATGCTGATATGCAGTATCCACCTTCTGATTTACAGGTACTGACCCCACATATCGTACGTCTTCGAATCTTTTGTCGCTACTTGATACCCCTTTTTGGCCTTCTCCTCATCTTTTTAGAGCCTTCAACCTGCACTAGACCCCTCTTCCTTAACCCCTCTATTATGCTAAACATTGATAAGGATCACACAAAGAACTGAGACACCAGAATGAGCAAAAGATTCTACATTGGGTACCAATGGATTTCCATGTAGTATGCTGAGCTTGAGCAAATAAATCAATGAGATAGTTGCGTCAACTTTAGAATTCAACCATATGAGAAAACAAGAACTCCTAGCCTGAAAAAGTATGTCAGTGGACCAAAACCTTTCATGTGAATCTAGTCGACATTGAGTCTTGAGATCCAATAGATCATTTTCATCAACTCCCATGAGGACCATTAACAAATACAAATATGATGACCGATCCAGCAGAAACATGACAAACAAACAAGTAGTAGTTACTAGGACTCTGTCCAGATCCTTCTCCAATCCCTGCTCCACAAAAACTTCCAAGCTTAGCTATCTTTGTCTTCTTTAATCAATGAGAATTCCATTAAAGAGAAGGGAAACTAAAGTTTGCTTCCAATATACAGAGAAGGTGTATAAACACCTTTCGCAAACAAGTCCACTCTTCATTACACTTCTATTTTTAAACCTCAAAAAACCAGTTTCATATGACATCCTAGTAGGAACTTGGAGAGACTAAACAAATTAGTGGAATCATAAATATATTTCTTCACATAGGTCACCATAAAGACATGCAGTTTTTACATCAATTTTGCCAAACAGACAATTTCCTTGCAACCACAGTATGAAAAAAATAATGCAACAGTTACCATTTTGCTACAATTCTTATAGTCCACTACGTATTCTTGATTGAATTCCTAAGCCACTAGTGATGCTTTATATCTTTCAACAGATCCATTGACTTCATCTTAACTTGGTAAATCCACCTACTATGACTAGCCAATCATTTGGGAGACGTACTTTAGGTTCCTCAGTCATCGCTTTCTAGAAACACTTCTGTAAAGTAACCTGCTTGTAAGATTCAGTTCAGAAAAGAAACTGACGGCAGCAGTACAAGCATTGTGAGTGGAGAGAAAAAAACGTAACACTTAAATAGAGTAACAGAAATGTGACAAGGGCATCCTACAGAGAAGTTTAAGGCAAAGCAGCAAAGATAGAAAGATTACAGTGGTAGTTATGATTGTGTGCCCACAAGAAAGGAGACCCTTTGATGTATTTAACAAAATAGAAGATGTAGACACGAGCAGCACAGATGGTCAAATGGACTGGGTGAAGCTGTTTGACCAGCTAATCTCCGCCTTTGAAGGGCTATCGGAGTATGATTCAAAAGACCAAGTAAAATTGTGATTTTTGAAGGGGTATTTTACTAAACTTAGCCAAACTTAAATTCGCAAGACAAAGTGATGAGTCTTAATTCCATGCTTCACCCAAGAACAGAAGCCACCATGATCTGTAAATCAAAACAAACCAGCATCTCTTTTATTGGCCTCTGATATCATAATTACAGGTGAGAAATTCGGCTAGATCAGGCCTTAACGTGATCAAGAGAAAAAGAAAATGACTTGAACTGAATTTGTGTGCGGAAAAAAAGCAAATAGGGCTCCAAAAATGAAGATAACTCAATACTAAGTATAACGATGACAAGAATTACTCTCAGCTCACAGGGAAAAGGAGGTGTAGGGATTTATGTATCTATCTCCAATGTTTACCTTTTTGAACCCACTAGAAACCTAAATAGACTCGTGAAAAGCAGACCAAACCATAAATTGACTTCATTCCAAGGCCCCAACATAGGCCTCCAAACTTTTCATATTTAAGAATTTCAACCTATAAAATCTATCTTCAATTCGTGAATTTCTTTACAAAATTGAGTGTTCAGACACTTTTAAATGCTTACAATTCCCAGACAGGCTACAAACAGTAGGCAGTTTGGCTCACTTCCTTCAGATAACAAAACAACCAACAAACTACTCGCAAGCAAGGCTTTTAATTTCAAAGAAATCTCAAAAATTGAGATTTTGTTTCGGTTTCCAGCAGTTTGGAAACTTTGACAATTTGACCAATTTCAACCAACTCCTGCCAAGACCGAGACTGATGCTGAAAGCCTGAAACCAAGATTCAAAACTTGCATTTTCAGTTCTAATCAAAATTCCAAACCATTGTGATCAAACAAGTTATTTACAAGAATGACACTTCTACTGGATTAAAACTACATAAAGTTACATCAAATTTTAACAAATTGAATATTCAGAGTCGCTAGCATTATCAGAGTCCATCAATTTTTGTAATCTACTTGTCAAACTCGCAAGAACAAGACATTCCAACTTAAGATCAAGAAACTCTAATAAGCTGGAAAATATCAAAATTCAGGAACTGACTCGCACATACGCGTGGAGGTTCTCCAATTATTACGACAATACAACCAGATCTATCAAACAACAACACTACTTCATTTTTCCCTAAAAAATATCTATAATTGGAGGAAAAATACCAGAAGTTACAAAAAACCCGACCACTAGCTTCGCTTCGAATCAACAACCCGAAGAATCCGTCTGGTAGACGCCACCCCGGCCTTACCTTCCCTCCTATCTTCACTAATTCCTGAATCTGACTCGTCGTGAAACCATCCGACCGATTTCTGAGCTTCGAGAACGAACTGTGAGATCCCTGAAACAAACAAAAACACAAAGAGAAATACAAACCGACCTGAGTTTGGAGAAGAGATTGGAATTAAGAACACAAGAGAAAGAGAGAGAGAAGAACAAAGCGAGACCTTCTTTGACGGTCTGTCTCCTCTCTCGGATCTCGTGGATAGTTGCAGAGAGTTTCCAGTAGAGAGGACGGCCAACGTAGAAAGCCACGAAGAGGAGGAGAAGAACTAAAGCCACTCGGAACGAAACCCTAGTTGCTGAAGACACCATTGTTGTTTCTTCGTTCTCTTCTGCTGCTGCACTGAGAGAGAGAGAGAGAGAGAGAGAGAGGGGTCTAGTTTATGGGACAAATTTAGTTTACGGAAAATTGCAGAAAAGAAAATAAACTTTAATTTATTTACAAAAAAGAATACAACTTTTCGCGAATCCTAAAAAAGAAAACGAAACGCCCTTCATCGGCAATCAGTAACGAATGACTGATGGCTGACACGTCTGACAAACGCCTTTTTAAAGGGCGTTTATTCTTGAGAAAATTTAAAAGAACGTCCCATAATTCCTCAACTTCTAAACCAATCTACGAATATCGGAATGATCTGAATTTTTATGAGGATGATCTCCTCACCGTAGAGATCATCCTCACCAAAAATCAGCCATTGATTCATCTTCTAGGTACGCCAAAATAGGCGTAAAATTTGGGGTATCAAAAAACGCCCTTTAAAAGGGATAAAGGGCGTTTTCTACTGACACACGCCCTTTAAAATAACGTCCGTCTGTCAGGTTGTGAGATGTCGAACTGACACTGACAGACGTTTTTCAAAAAGGCGTTTATTACTGAAAAACGCCCTTTAAAAGGGCGTTTGTCAGAAAAAACGCCCTTTTAAAGAGCGTTTTTTTAATAAACATGTGCCACGTCATGAAACACCCTTTTAAAGAGCGTTTCGTTTTCTTTTTTGGGATTTGCGAAAACTTGTATTCTTTTTTGTAAATGAATTAAAGTTGGTTTTCTTTTCTGCAATTTTCCGTTTAGTTTATGGATCTGAGCGAAGTCAGCGAACTGCCTGTGAGGCTGTGTCGGCTAAAGTGGTAACATCGCGCCAAATGATCCGGTATCTCGCGAGTTACGAAAGTAAATTGCTCTGGATCTCAGGAAAAAATTTGCGTGGTCAATCCGGGAAGCAGCAAAATCAAAATCCTTGATTGCAACCAGCCCAGTCCAGTTTGATCTTGGGTTGAACCCCTACATACAAATTCTTCGGGTTTTTGCTCGGCTTCATCAAAGTCTTCGACAGGGCTTGGCTTTACTTGCATTGGCCCACGATGGTGTTCCGGGTTCGAAATGAACCAGGTCAGCCCGATTTGTGGCAGACTTGGGCTAAGAAGTTCAACCCATGGGCGGGACCTAGGCCTTATTTTAAAAGCCTGATAGCTTATTGGGTCGGTCCTGGGCCTATTTGGATGGTCCAATTATGTATTGTATAATTTTAGTTCAGATGAATAATCAATCATATTCAATTATCAATCATCTATCTATTCTACTTATTAAAGAGCGAATGGGGTTTTTTGATTCATTTATTTTTTTTTACTTGGCAGAGCTCTTCCGTCTTTTTGGTGTCAAAGCACGTGTCAAGTAGAATTATATTGATAGTTGAACTTTTTTTTTGGTGCAAAAGTACTCTCTCTCTCTCTCTCTCTCTCTCTCTCTCTCTCTCTTTGCAACAGCCAAATTATCAGACATACAGAACAAGTAGTCATCTACCCCTAGAGGGAAGAAACCCACAAAAAACCTAAAGTCCTTGGGTGTTTAACCACCCCTCTTCTCAAGGAGACACCAAAATCTTAGAAAAATAAGGAGAAACCCGATTTGGGATTCTTTGTGTATTTTGTTAGCGGATGATTTGTTCCCGTGCATGTATTGTATTGGCCCGACGACCCGTTGATATACATAGTTATTTCGCCTTCCCCAACAAGTCAATCTTTTGGGGTAAATGGTTGTTTAACATAGTATCAGAGCCTTATGGCCTGGGAGGTTGCGGGTTCAAGTATTCCCGCTGAGGGGGAGTGTTAACGGATGATTTGTTCCCATGCACGTATTGTGTTGGCCCGACGACCCATTAATATACATAATTATTTCATCTTTCCCCAATAGGTCGATCTTTTGAGGTAAATGGTTGTTTAACATATTTAACCTTTTCGACATTATCCTACCAAGAGTCTGTCCGAACTCGTACTTACCTAGTTGCATTCCCTTCTTCTCCACCTCTCTCACCATGAAAATAACAAACACACCATGACCACCACTCCCAGCCCAACCCTTCTACCCCTTTCTTCTCGTGTCTCTTTCTATGAGAGAAAATATGAGAGAGAGAGAGAGAGAGAGAGAGAGAGAGAGGGTTTAGGATTTGAAAAAAGGTACACATGAAAGAGAATGTAAGCATTAATGTGTGTGTGTAAATCGAGCTCGGGTTGGTCGAGATGCCCGAGGCCTCAACTAGAGCCCATCTCTATTTTGATCGGGTTGAGGAAAACCTGGCCTAAGCCCGAGCCCGAGCCCGAGCCCGAGTACTGAAGATGTCTGCCCAAGCCCCAGCCCAATGTCAGGTTGAACCTGCCCAAGTTACAGCCCCAGTTGGCTGGTCCATATGCAACTCATCAACCTGGTATATGTGCTCGTTGATGTAGGGCATTCAATTAAATAGCCCACATTTAGAGGTCCCAAGGCTCATTGATTCAATCATCTTAACATTTGGAAAAAAAAATTGCTCTCACAATAAGGGGATTGAGTTCTCAAGGCAACTCAACGAGTCTCCTAAGTCCACATCAAAATTAAGTTTCAACTTATGTTTGGATATGATGGTTCCGGTTCCTATCTTCCTAAACAAGTAGGCATCCTAAACAAGTAGGCACAGAATCGGAGCCGATAAATGTCTGGTTCTCCCATTGGGTATCGGATACCAGTGTGCTTTATAAAATTGTGAAAAAAATATAAATAAAATGATGTTTTAGACTAAATTTTCGAACAACCATAACATCTTTAATACTAATATAGATATCGGTTCCAGTTCGGTCCAGATACTAGTGTACCGATGGTTTCGGCTCGATTCCAGATCTTTTTGGGCTCGATTCTGAAATAGCCAGTCTTGCAACTGGGAATCGGTTAATCGGATACAAATTGACACCCCTACCAGCAATGACTCAATCAACATCCACTCACGAGCCTCTTTTCGTAAGCCGATCACAGCCCACAGTACAAACCACGTGGCACACTCTTAGGGGGCCCTGACGTATGGATGTTAGGCCAGTGCCTCGGTCGACCTGCAACCAAAAATCAGGTTGATTAGTGATTTACAAGCTTTGGATCTTTGCACCCAAAGAACTGTCAATAATGCCCAAATTCCAACGGTTAAAATCACACCATGCTGTGAGCGAAGCCGATCACAAGCCACAATAAAAGAGCCACGTAGCATACTCGGAACTGACTCTTTGCTCAGGACCATCTAATAAAGGATCGGGCTCCGTTGACAGATATAAAATGACAGGGACACAATATAAGCCAGGTCGCACACTGTTACAGGACTCTTACCGTACGGATGTTTATCCTATCTCATGGTGGACCTACAAACCAAAAATCAGCCTGATTAGTGATTTACAAGTGTTGCGTCTTTGTACCTCAAATACTGCTCAAATTCTCACAGTTGAGATCAGCCCATGAAAATAAGTCCAATCCAAAGCCTATAAATCACTAATCAGGCTGATTTTTGGTTTGTAGGTTCACCATGGGATAGGAAAAACATCCATACGGTAAGAGTCCTGTAACAGTGTGCCACGTGGCTTATATTGTGTCCCTGTCATTTTATATCTGTCAACGGAGCCCGACCCTCTAATAAATGGGCCCACCTTACAAGACTCAGACTTCTAACACAAATCAGCTAATTCTAATCCTCCAATATCTAGAATTTCCATTTTTGTTTTGTTGACTAACATTAATTCTATCAACTGATCATTGTGATTTTGTTCAATCAAATGGGTCACTAATTTAATCGTCCTGATCATTGTGGTTATGATCAGATTATAAAATAGAGATGGTTTATACAAACTTTTAGCTTGTGTACCCTTCACATCGGATATATTCCCAAAGAGAATGATGCTATCAGCCTCAGGAAGACATTCTCCCTAGAGTTCAGACTGTTGGATGATTATCGGGATTCATTTATTGTGTATCTCATCTCAACCGTGGAGATCTAGGAACGAGATACAAAGAAAGAGACCGTTGGTTGCACCTGTGGAGGAGACCGGTCAAATAATTTTTTTACGAAATAAAAGGAAAAGAGAGAGAGACCTCCGTACCAGAGGATCTTGTCCTTTTGTGGTGGAGACTCGATTCTCTCACTCCTCTCGATCCTCCCGGAAGCTCACGTGGCAAATGTTTGTACGTGGCAGTCTCTAATTGTCGGTGATAGTTCTCGGTTGCCCCTTCTCCTTCTCTAGGCAGCGCCGTATGCTCACGTGGTCCTCGTCGTCACCGAATCTGATGTGCTGTCATCCGAACCTCAGCCTCCTGTTACCACCTAGGCTCGGACAACCGTTTGCTTCTCCGAACCTAATCCCAGATAAAAAATAAAAAAATAAAAATAAAAATAAAAAGAAAAAAAGAAAGAAGAAGAAGATAGAGAGAGAAAGAGAAGTTAGAGAACTGCTTTGTAGTTGCGGTAGCAGTCAATGCGCCTTCTCTGAGAAGCCAAATAATGAAAAAGCGAAGAACTTAAGAGAGAGAAGAGAACAAAGAAGAAGACGAAGAAAGAAAGCGAAACTTCTCTCCCAAGACATCTCTATCGAGTGTCGAGTGTCGACTGCTTCGCCATTAAAACTTTCACGCTACTTCGCACACGAGAACTCTGTCGGTGCCTCTCACGGTAAAGTTGCAGAAAAGCTCATCCCTTCCCGCTTTAAAACCTAACAATCTCATCTCCCAAACCCAGACCTTGAAGCCTCTCTCTCTCTCTCTCTCCTCTCTCTCTCTCTCTCTCTCTCTCTCTCCTCTCTCTCTCTCTCTCTCTCTCTCTAGAGATGGAGAAACCAGTAGTCTCTGTTATCTATCTGCTTGTTTTGATTTACAGTAGTTTAAATACATTGGCGATTTTAGAGCCTCTCGATTTCTTAGCACTGCAATCAATCCGGAAATCCTTAGAAGACATGCCAGGCTCGAATTTCTTCTCCTCATGGGACTTCACATCCGATCCCTGCAACTTCGCCGGTGTTTACTGCGATTCCGACAAGGTCATCGCTTTAAACCTCGGCGATCCCAGAGCTGGCTCTCCAGGTCTCTCCGGCCGTCTCGATCCTGCAATAGGTAAACTTTCCGCTCTCGCTGAGCTTTCCATTGTTCCCGGTCGAATCATCGGTTCCCTGCCACAGACCCTATCTCAGTTGAAGAACCTCCGATTCCTCGCCATTAGCAAGAACTTCATCTCCGGAGAGATTCCGGCCTCTCTCGCAGAACTAAGAAGCCTCCGTACCCTCGATCTCAGCTACAACCAGCTCATTGGTCCGATTCCTCGATCGATCGGAACTCTCTCTTCGCTATCGAATCTCATACTCTGTCACAATCGCCTCTCTGGTACGGTTCCTCCGTTACTCTCACAAACCCTAACTCGTCTCGATCTCCAACACAACGATCTCTCTGGCATTCTCTTCCCGTCGTCTCTCCCTCCTTCACTTCAGTACCTCTCATTGTCTTCCAACCGCCTGACCGGACCGGTGGACCGGTTTCTGAGCCGATTAAACCGGTTGAACTACCTCGACCTTAGCATGAACCGGTTCACTGGCAGCATTCCGGGTAGTGTATTTACTTTCCCGATCACGAACCTTCAGTTACAGAGGAACTTGTTCTCCGGCCCAATTCGACCGTTTGATCAGGTTAAAATCCCAACCGTTGATATTAGCTACAATCGACTGTCAGGACAGATATCATCAATGTTCTCGTCTGTACAGAAATTGTATCTTAATAACAATAGGTTCACCGGGCAAGTCCCGGGCAGCTTCGTTGACAGGTTAATGACTGCAGGCATACAGATACTGTATTTACAGCACAATTATCTGACCGGGATGGCGATTAATCCGACGGCTGGGATTCCTCAAAGCAGTTCTTTGTGTTTGCAGTATAATTGCATGGTCCCGCCGGTGCAAACTACTTGCCCACTTAAGTCAGGAAAGCAGAAGACGAGGCCTATGTCGCAGTGTTTCGAGTGGAGGGGGTAAACGTGGGAAAACTTGCAGATACCAAGGGCAAAATAGGAAGATCAAAATCTTTTTTTTTTTTTTTGTTATTATTATTATTATTATTATTATTATGTTGTTGTAGGGTGAGGTTTTTTTATTCTTTTATTTATTTTTTGTGATCTGGGTTCTTAATATTATGGGTGTAGAAAATAAAATATGAATAAAGTGGGTGTGGATATGTAGACAATAGGTAGCCATTTAGGTGGTTTCCATTTTTATTTTTATTTTTGCATAAATATGTTATTTCATATAAGATTTCGATTAATTTTCAGGATTATTTATTTAATTAACCTTCTATTTTTCTGGTCTCCTTTCTTCTTTAATTTCCCTTCATAAATATCGATCTGCAATGTATATCTCATGAATGCAAGTACTTGTGATTATAAATGGACTCGAACCGTCTATTTCCCCCTTAGAATTATATTGTGTACTTAATATATGAAAAAAATGATGGTCCCCTAGCCATCAATGTACCATATATGCAGTCTATATAAGGTGAAACCATAGAGTACACATGTTTTGGAGAGGGTCCCATTAAAAAAAAAAAGAATGTCGCACGCAGTTGAGTTGGCCGTTGTCGAATCAATCCCGATGATTTTCCAATCCTTCGGACTCCAATATGATATTGGCAGTCTTACCATGGACCTTAGTGGCCGTCACCCCTACCAATGTCCCTAGGTCGAGATTCGATTGATGGCCTTCAACAAACACAACCCACAAATCTCGATGAACATCCGAACATCTAATGGTCTGGACGCAGAAACTATTAAGATCCTAGGTTAAGGGCTTATGCTTTCCGTTCCACTATCACCTAGGTGCTTTTGGTGTATTTTTTTGGGTCTTAACATTTGGTATCATAGTCAACCACAAGTCACGGGTTCAAATCACGGGAGGGAGGCTCGCTCACAAAAAGTGAGAAAATAGGGGTACTAGAGTGAAAACCACCTCAAAGTGGGCCACTGTGGAGCGTGGTGGAATGTTAGGATCTTAGGTTAAGGACTTATGCTTTCCGCTATGTTAGGATCCTAGGTTAAGGACTTATGCTTTCCGCTCCACTATCACTTAGGTGCTTTTGGTGTATTGGTTTGGGTCTTAATAGAGATAATAATTCTTATGGCGCCGTATGTCCAAAACAATCTGATATAATGGCCTATTATAGACCGAAATTCCATAATTTTTTATTTGCTAAGCACTGAAATTACATTATGGTCTAAATTTAAATGTCCCACCAAATGCTTATCAAAATTAAATTTAGAGAGAAAAAAAAAGTGCAATCCAATGGTTAAAATCATCTGATGGGGTATCTTAAAAAAATGTGACCCATTAAAATTTAGGGGGACCGTAGACCATAACTAAACATATAAGTGGGTGTATTAAGTTTGGGGGGTGGGGTGGGTGGGTGGGTTGGGAGAGGATAGAGGGTAGAGGAGAACCGAGAGGATAGAGGGTAGAGGAGAACCATAAACTCATCATAAAAAAACAGGACTGGCTATATCACATTCCTTATCTTCTTTTGCTTTGTATTTGCACGGGTCTGAGAAAAAGAATCATTCATTGCCACACACGCGTACCATGTAGTATGTACACATGTTATAGAGTGCGGGCCCACTTACCCATGAATGATTGGCTTATATACCAAAAATTTGGCTGGTTGTTGGTGAACCAATCATTCATGGATCAGTGGGCCCCGCCCCAAAGAATGTGCCAGGTGGTGCGTTTTTATGCAATAAAAAAAAAAAAAACTTCCAAGCTGGCCTACTAAAAAATAAAATAAAAAGGGGTGGGTAGGTAGAGAATTTTACTTTTGTTGATATCTTGAGGATTGGGTGATTGGAGTTGGATGCTCATTGGAGCCTTTTAATGCTTTGGTTGATTTGTAGATTGGCTTTTTATTAGTTGATTATTTTAGTAATCAATGTATGGGGATTATTTGCTTTTTGTTTTATTTTCTTCAGATAGGTAACCTCTTAATGGGGAACCAAATTTTCAACTAATCAACACTAAAAAGAAAGAAAAAAAAACCCCTAATGAGTGCAAACTATTATTTTACTCACTTTGACTGCTAAAGCATATAGCCCAACTCTCAACTCTGGGGCTCAAGATTACTAGTTGGATAGTTGCATGTCCATTTCAGCAAGTGTCACTCACATTGACAGGTCACCAATCAAAAGTTTAGCCTAAGATGCGGCCACGTGGAACATTCTTCTCCACTCATGAATAATTGGCCCACCTTTGATGGGCCCACATACTAAAAATCAGCTTGATTGATGAACCATAGCCCCTTGGATTCGAGCAATATTTTTCATGGGGTGATTTTTAATTGTTTGGTGTAAGTAATTTTTTGGACACTCAAGTCGAATTGCTAGAGATAACTATGTGCCCAAAAAAATGGTCCCTATTAGGACTGTCACCTTGAGATTTGTAAATAAAGTTCTATTTTCAAAGTCAAGCCAAGTATAACAAAGTCAATTATATAGTCTTTTGCCTTTATACACTAACTAAGTTTCATCGACTTTACTATGACCATATACCGAGAGTTTGATTTGGTAGTGGGGAGAGCTAACTTCTCAAGGAAGACCAAATCAAACGAAGGGGTCAGGCTCTTCAGAATAAGTTGGCATGACTCCAATGAAGGTTTTGAAACTATTTGCTTAGATGGGACACGACCTACCTACTCAGAATCATAACAAAAGATATATGACCATAGCCTTCAAGTGTATGAGTTGCACTGAACTGCAAGCATTCGTGTGCCAACTGCCATATATCCCCTATAAGTAGGGGTCCCCCTCACTGATCAAGGGATACAAAAAATGAGACTGTATGATATAGAAGAAATATTCTCTCTCACTCACCAATCTGCTCCCAACTTGAGCCCCCCAACTAATCAGTTCATAAGCACAAACCAATTATCCAAGGTTTTAAGTCGGATCATTGAGGTGTTTGATCAAAAACCCATATCCAAATTCAAACCACACATTTCTTGTGCTTCTATGGGAAGCGACAAGCCAACTTGCTTCCCAAACAAAGTAATGGTGAGTAAGACAAGAGATTAATTGACCACAACCTACCTGCCCTCCCCCAAGGGCCATCCACCCGCATAAGGGATAGAAAGACTAGCTAAGACACCAGGCCGAAGAAGCAGTTCTCCTTTGGCTTCACTTAGCCAAAGTTAGGCAAATAACCCAAGGTTAAATAAGCGCGTGGACTTGAGCCTTTCATATGTATAGAGATCACAAGACCAGAAAATGCAGAATCTTGAAACACGTTGTTCAGGACTTCATCGAGCAAGGGCTGCTCAAAGAATTCATAGTTCAACAGGAACAACCACCTCGTCGAGAAGATCCAAGGCAAGAACTACGTGAGGAACAGATAATTAGTGATCTCTAGCGAGTCGGTCCGAATATCCAAAAAAAAAAATTTAAATCCAACGGCTAGCAATCACCTCATGGATAACATACGAATCCAATGGCAAAAGATCAACAATCAGACTGATGGTTGGTTTGTAGTTCCATCAAGTGGTGAGCCAATCATTCATGGGTCAGTGGGCCCCAAAGAGTATGCCAGGTGGTGTGTTTTTATATGCTCCCCACAGAATAAATTTTCTCTTAAATTAAAAGCGGTCCCTAATCTCTCTTTTTTTTCCACTTATTGGGTAAAAAAAAAAAGGTCATCCTTGTAAAAGAAACAACTTCTAAGCTGGCCTACTAAAAAAAATAAAGGGATGGGCAGACAGAATTTTACTTTTGTTGATGTCTTGACTTGATAATTGAGTGGTTGGAGGTGGGTGCTCATTCATGCCTTTTAATGCTTTGGTTGGTTTGTAGATTTCCCTTTTATTAGTTGATTATTTTAGTAATCAATGTATGGGGATTGTTTGCTTTTTGTTTCATTTTCTTCAGGTGGGTAACCTTCTAATGGGGAACCAAATTTTCAACCAATCAACATGGTACAATGGTGGGTCCCATCATGATACAAAGGTGGGTCCCATCTCCCTAGTAGTAGTTGGGATAGTTGCATCTTAACATCGAGGCACATGGGTTATTAACCACTCCACACTAGGGTCAATCCCTAACTCCTGTTCTCTATATCATTCCATGTTATGCCTTCTACTATATAACGGACATGGAGCGTTGCTGTTACAACCAAGGTTTAAAAGAGGCCTTTATAACGGTAAAACGGACTGGGGCATTACCGTTATAACGGATTGTAACTCACAGAGGCAAAAACAGTCGTTATTTTCTGAGCATTAAAACGCTACATAATGAAACGGGGGAGGTCTGAATCCATTATAATGGCCGTTATTTTCGTTAGAACAACCTTTTTTTAAAAACATGGTTACAAGAGCGTTACGAACGTTTTACTGAACCATGTTTTAATTATTCCCTAAGTAAGGGGCCTTATTCAACGTTTGAGTTTACCTACCAAAACCACATTATTGATTCTATTATAATAAAAAGATCTGAGTACTTTGTCTAATACTAGTGGGTGGCCCGTGCCCACGGCACCCCCCGACAAAGCATTTGTCCAAATCGGGTGTGAGTGGCTGAGATCCACCATCCAATTGCGGATAAGATCTCAGCCATCTATATATGAAGCCTATAAGAAGGGGAGACAACTGAGCTGATTTGTTACATAGATTTTGTTCTCGCATCTCAGATTTTTATGTAGACTCGTGGGTGGCCCGTGCCCTTGGCATTCTCCAACAAAACATTTGCCAAAATCGGGTGTGAGTGGCTGAGATCAACCGTCTAGTTGGGGGATAAGATCTCGGCCCTTCTTTGTTGAAACCAATAAGAGGGGATACAGTGGGGAGACAATTTTTCTGTTTTGTAATATAGATATATGACACCAATGTGGGGCGTCAAGTCTTATTTCCTCTTTAATTAGTGCTTTAGAAGTGAATTATGTCTTCTCAAGAGAGACTGATTGTGGGTGATAACAATCTTTATCAATGTCCTTAAAAGTCCGAATTTTAAAATATTCAAAAAAACAAAATGTATCCCCACTAAATCCTCTTGTGTGACTTGTAATAGACAAAATGATGGATACCTTCATCTACAAGATGATTGCTTTTTTCAAGAAAATAAAAAGTTTGTAGTCAACAAGGGGCCCTCTTTTCAGAAATCTAGTTTCACTTTTAATTAATACAATATCTATCTATTCTATTATAAAGAGTGGTTGAGATCAAATCCATCCATCTATTTCAGCCACTCAATCTAATCCCTCGTTTATTCGGCCACTCCCACTCATTTGACCCCCGCGAGCAACAATTCAAATTTTAAATTTTAGTGTCGTTATTCTTCATTATTTTCTGTTATTTTTCCATTTTTGCCCCTGTGAATTACAATCTGTTATAACAGCCGGTATAACAGAAAAACCAATAACGCCCCCAGTCCGTTACACCGTTTGAGTGCCAAAGGCACCCAATTTTTGTGAATGCTTTTGTCTGAGAGTGCCATGGGCACAGGCCATTTACTAGTCATATACATATCAGATCAGACTCGGACTTGGAACCGATCTAATCATATCAAACTGGTTCCAGACCAGAATTTTATTGATCCGGGTCTAGATCGATTAGATTTCTTATCGGATCGGTACCAAATCACTACAATCCGACACGAACTAATTTAGCTTTGCTTGATTAATTTTTATCTCATCTCCCTAAGAATGTCGTTGGCATTGAGGTTAGAGACTTTAATTTCAGCAATAAGAGCTTAAAGTGCTTAATCTACTATGGGTGAAATAACAATTAATGCCAAAACCTGGGCCCAAGCCCAATCAAATATGAACGCCCAAAAAACAAGCGAAGCCCACATGTGGAAAATGGGAACGTCTCGGTTCTACTGTGTCGTATAGTCCTTACTACATGCTTATCAAACCAGACTGTCAATTAGCTGCATGCAGTGGCAGAGCCAGGATTTTGCTCCACGGGGCAACATGGTTCGAAATCTCGGGATCGGAGACTGGATAGGTGGGCTCCGGATCGGTCCAATCCAAAACGAAATCAGCGCATCTCGCCTATAGGATGATCATAACCGTTGGAATCATTTTTCTAAATTACTACTGATAGTTTTTTACTGTAAAAAGAATGTAGCTGATCAAATGGTGTTTTGAGAATGATTGGCATGAATACTGCATTCTTTGGGACATCTCTTTTGTGGGACCTTCGAATGAGGTCCCACCAACTGCATGTGCTACACTTTCCCTACAAAATTAAGGATAAAGACTTGATTGTCATATTCTAGTCCTTGGGAGCCATGGATGAAATCCTGTTTCTCTAGGACCGGGTCCTATGCAAATTTTGATTGGACCACTTCCAAAATGCCACGTGGCATATTATTTCTGGGCCCTTGGTGGACCTACACATCAAAAACCAACCTAATTGATGATTTATAGCTTTTTGATTTGATCTTTTTTTGGTTATGGGCTTGGAATTCATCCATAGGCCTATCATGAAGCCCATGACGGAAAAACTCAAATCCAATGGCTAGAAATCATCAATCAGGCTGATTTTTGGTGTATAGGTTCATCAAGGCCAAACATTCATTAGTCAATGGGATCAAAAAATATGCCACGTGGCATTTTGGAAGAGGTCCTATCAGACTTCGTAAAGGATCCAGTCGGACTCCCATTGATAGAAACCTTCGATGAGACCAATATGTGCCACGTAACACATTCTTAGGAGGACACTAGCCGTATGGATGTTTGGCCCAAGGTTTAAAGGAGGCCGTTTTAACTGTTTAACGGACTGGGGGTGTTACCGTTAAAACAGATTGAAACGGCCAGGGGCAAAAACTGGAAAAAAATGGAATTTAACGGAAAAGTGGCACTGAAATTTAAAATTTTAAAATTTTTAAAAAAATTAGAATTTAACATATTTTAACGGCCTTTTGTTTTTTCCACAAAATTTTTCAGAATTTAACGGCCATTAAAAAAAAAAAAAACAGCCGTTAAATTCAAAGTGTCAAATCATGTTTTAACGGAAACAGGTTTGGGGCATTACCGTTTAAACGGCCGTTTTTAAAACCATGGTTTGGCCAACCACTAGGTGGACCTACGAACCAAAAACCTTTGGATCTTTGTACCCAAATAATGCTCAAATTCCTACGGTTAAAATCAACCCATAAATAACTACAATCCAATGCTTAGAAATCACTGATCAGGTTTTTTTTGTTTTTTGGTTTGTAGGTCCACCTAGTGATTGGCAAACATCTATACGGCCAGTGCCCTCTTAAGAATGTGCCACGTGGCTCGTATTGGCTGCAGTGGTGTCATCGAAAGTTATGCGTACACGTATCTGGTGTGTGTAGGATCGGGAACTAATATTCAATGGTCCCACACGCAAGAGATCTTCACAGCGATGGCATTATCTCAAACCAATTTCTTTGTAACGGTGATCACAACCATCGATTAGCTCTCTCGGCCCAGGACAATCAACAAATCCCAAGAAGCTATAAACCTTACAGCCAATGAGGAACTCCCACGTATATAGTTATGGACGAACCGCTTCCGTGCCCTTCGCATTTCGGATTAGAAAACCCCTAAGGGTCAGGCTCCGTTGACAGACATAAAATGACAGGATTCTGTACAGGACACAATATATGATACGTGGCACACTCTTGGAGGACCCTGACCGTATGGATGTTTGGCCAATCCCTAGGTGGACCTACAAGCCAAAATTCCGTCTGATTAGTGATATGTAGACATGGATTGGAGTTATTTTCATGGGTTGATCTCAACTGTGGGAATTCTAGTAGTATTTGAGGTACAAAGATCCAACGCCTAGCAATCACTAATCAGGCTGAATTTTGGTTTGTAAGTCCATCTGGGGATTTGCCAAACATCCGTACGGTCCGAGTCCTCTAAGAGTGTGCCATGTGGCACATATTTGTTTCCTGTACAGAATCCTGTCTTTTTATGGCTGTCAACAGAGCCCGACCCAATCCCTAAAACCCTAAAAACAACTCCTCGAACGTTGTGCGAGATTTGAATTTGAAAACGACTCTCTCTCTCCCTCTTTAAATTTCTCTCTCTCTCTCTACCCCTTTATCTTCAAACGGCTTCATTTTATCCACCAGAAAACCCTAAAAAAACCCTAACCTTTCATCTGCTATCTTTTCACCTTCTCTTCTCCCTCAACCACCAGACAAGAATCTATGGCGAGGAAGAAGATTTCGCAGCAAGAAAAACCTCCAAGAGAGGTCTCACAGCAAGAAAAACCTCCAAAAGAGGTCTCACAGCAAGAAAAATCTCTCGAAACAATGGATAATACGTCGGAGAAGCTCGCGAGCTTGAAATCACTCAACGCTCTCCTTGTAAAAGAGACCGTTGAGCGCAGAGAACAGGTTGACTCGCTTATCAAATCCAAAGAGAATCTCGAATCGGAGATCACCCGAACTGCGACCGAGTACCAGAGATTGGAGGCCGAGAAGAAGTTTCTTGAAGATCAAACAATCGCGACTGAGATCCAACAGAAATTATCTCTAGTTTTCTTCTCTTCGCAGCTCAACCAACAGGAGGAGCGATTCAAGAACCGGATAAGGAAAGTAAAGGAAGAATTGACAGGTCAGGTGGAAGAGAAAACCAAAGATATCAATCAGGTCGGTAACGATTTTCGTAGTTACAGAGAAGGCGTCCGGAAGGATCTTGATCTGAAGCAAAAAGAGGCAGATCGATTGAGATCTTTGGTGGCAGATCTGGAGAAGAGTAATGAAGGGTCTCGGGAAGAGATCGGACGAATGCGAATGCAGCGAGATGGAGTTGTGGAAGAGAAGGCGGAGATGGGGAGAAGGTTTGAGGATCTGAAGAGAGAAATGGCGAATGTTGTTAAACAAAGGGGTGATCTTGAGCAGGCGAAGATTGAGCAAGATCTCGAGACACAAAAGTCGCAAAAGCTGGTGGATCTCCTCAATGCTGATCTTGGTCGTGAAAGAGGTGCTTTCGAAGGTGTTCTTCGTGAGAGGGACCTGATTCAAAAGAAACTCGATATCCAGGTAGCAGAAGCAGAACGTTTGAAATCGAAACTCCTCGAACTGGAGAAGAGTTATTTAGCAATTCAAGAGGAGCTCAATCAGCTACGGACAGAAAGAGAAGGACTTATGGAAGAAAGGAAGGAGAGGAAGAGAAACCTAGAATCACTGTTGAGGGACAAAGCTTCAATTGAGAGAAGCTTGGTGGACTCTTCCAAGGTAATTGATGATTTGAAGACAGAGATCGCAGAAATTGTTAGAGAAAAGGAAGAGATCCAGCAAGAGAGGGGTACGCAAATGATGAAAATAACAGAGTTGCAGAAACAGGTAGACGAATTCCACGCCACCATATACACTCTGCAAAGGGAGGAAGAAAGTTTACAATCGAAAATTTCAGAACTGGGAAAGAGTAATGCAGAGGCTTTAGAGAAACAAGAGCAGCTTCGAATGGAGTTCAATGTATTGGTGGAAGAGAAAAGGGAGAGGGAAAGAAACTTCGATTTGTTAATTGAGGAAAAAAATTCGACGGCGATAAGTCTGGTTGAGACCTTACAGCAATTAGAGGTTCAGACGAGGAAGATGCAGGAAATAGTTCAAGAGAAAGCTGAAATTGAGCAGGTGAAGATTAACCGGGAGGTTGAGATCGTCGAATTGCATAAAGAAGTGAGCGACCTCAGGGCTGCTGTGTCCACACTTCAAGAATCCTGCAGAGACCAAATCGAAACAAATAAGGGACTCCAATCTGAAGCTGGCCATTACAGAGATGCCCTTGAAACAGTTACTCTCGAGAAGAACGACGTTAAGAAGGAATTTGATCTGAAGAAAAAGGAGGAAGCAAGCCTTAGATCGAAAGTTCTGGAATTGGAGAAGAGCATGGACGAGACCCAACAAAAGCTTGGGCAGATAAGGATGGAACGCGATCACCTGTTTGAAGATAAGAAAGAGAGGGAGAGCCGCATCGAATCGTTGATGAATGAAAATGTGACGTTGCAGAGTGGCCTAGTGGAGACCAAAGAAGGTATTGAGGAACTGCAGGCGAAAATGCAATCTGTTGCAATGTACTCGGAGCGAGCATTCTTGATGTTGAAGAAGACAGCAGAATTGGTGTGTGGAAAGGGGGAAATGGGTATTGACACGGAGAAGATAGAAGAGGAAGAGGAAATTCACCCATTCGCATCAGAGTTGGAAGTTATCAAGAGGGCTTTCAGAAACAAAGAGGGGAAGGTGGAAGACATGATGCGGCAGCTCGAGTTGCTGAAGACCTCAGTGGTGGAGGTGGAGAAGAAGAGGAGCTTCTGGACATGGCTGTCTTCTGCAACAACAATTTTCGCTGCAGCATCTGTTGCCTATGCTGCTAGAGGACGCTAACCCACTTTTTTTTTCAAGTTTCTTTAACAGTTCTGTAGCAGGTTTTTTCTTTTGAACAATTTCCTAGTAGGTTAAGTAAACTTCCTTCTAACTAAGAAGATCATGTTCTCATTTTGCTGCTGAAATCAGGATTTCAGATAATTGAAATTGCATTTCTTTCAATTAAATTGTGTATTATCCTTTTCAGATTTAGGGAACGATGGGCCATCCTGGATACACTTACCAGAAAACTTTGTTTGTTTTCTTTACTAGAAATTGTAATCCTGCGGATTAATCCAGTCCGGTCCATCATTGTAAGATCAGATTCAATGACTGTCTTTGGTTTCAGAAGTCGTCTTTGATTATTTTGGATAATGTGCTAGAGAAGAGAATTTGAGAGTTTGGGTTCTTATAAAACGAACGGGAGGTTTGTTCTATTTGTCAGAAGGGGTGACACATTTTCAGGGCCCACCGGCCACCTGAATGTTTGGCCCACACTTTAGTAAACCTACACCCAAAATCAGTGTGATTGGTGATTTCTAGCCATTGGATTTGAGCACTTTTTACTATGGGCTCGGAATCAAACCATAGAGGTTCATGAAGCCCATGATGAAAAGTGCTTGAATCCTGCGGCTGGTTTGGGCCAAACATTCAAGTTGAGGGCCAGTGGACCCAAAAAGAGTCTTAATTGGTAATTTGAGGGAGTTCCGCATCAAAAATTTGTTACATTCATGGTTGCATCCATAGATCTCTCTCTCTATAAGTGGGGTGCTTTTGTAATTTTGGTGGAGCAACTAAAATTTAACTGAGAAAAATATCAAAAGAGCGATGTGGTGGATACCAAACCACTTAACCTGCTAAAACTTCTCTAAAACCACCAATCAGACCTCAAACACAACTCTAAAATCTAACCAAGATCAATATAACCAAAAGGAAAAAAAAAACCATTTTTTTTGTTTCACTGTTTATCGCGATTTTCTCATTTTACTGGTTTGCTTCTTGGCAAGTGAAAATCCGATGGGAACAAGATTAAGGAAAAGTACAAAAGTGTCATTTTAATTTTACACAGCTCTCTCCCCAAGCTCGAGGACATGCCCAGATCGATATACCCTCAAGTTCAACCACTGATTGAGATCTTTGTCAGTAGATTATTTGTTTGTCCCATTCAGTGGTATGGATAGCCATATGAATTTTTATCAGAGAAGGGCTCCATCAATTGAACCACTTTAGATGGATAACCCATATGCTTCTTAGTGCAGAAGCAACGATCCATGAATCATAATCCCTGTAGTCAACATTAGCCTTTAGATGTGGCAATAATGATGTCATAAAAGTATGTAGTCATAAAAAAAAATGTGTATTTGGTCAACATCGATATATTTATGTTTCCGAATAAGTTCAAGAAAGTGAAAATATGAACCAAGATGGAATACACAAATGACAAGAAGAGATAGAGTGTGAACATATGTGGTAATATCCCATAACACGCTCATACGTTTTTTGTTCTACAGGAGCATTTTACAGTGCCACGGAGGCGGCTGCTTCTGTACAGCCCCAACACTGGAAAAGAAAATTTACAGTTCATATTTAATACTACCACTATATCTCTGTTCATGGTCATAAGATTAACTTAAAACACCATATAAAACATTAAATACTTACCACAATGTAACAAAACTCATGCAACACAATGAGCCACTTGAAACCTTCAATATCCCGATCTCCTCCGGCGATTCTTCCGGACCAAGGGAACCGGCACTTCCCCGTTCCCAGGGAATTCCCACTTGGCAATGGTCCCATCCCAAGAAGAGCTGACGAGCATTGGATAGAAAGGGTGCCAGCTACAATCTCTTACAGTCGATGTATGATGCTCAAGTTTCGCAACTTGCGCCCCACTCACCTAAAACGAATTGCCAAGATGCATTTAATTCAAGATGAGTAACTCAAATCTAGGAATGGGAAAATGGGGAAATTGCCCATGCACCATAAACATGGCACACATGCAGGGAGATTGGGACCAAATTCAGCTGGTAAAACCAAGGAGATCTTCTAGGTCAAAATTTGACCCAATTGGATGATCATAATAACCATAAATTTATAGGCTTTTTCTTACAACATGCTGTACTTTCTTTTTGATCCACCAAAAGAATGTACATTTCAGACAGTTATGATCATCCCGTTGTGTATTTTTGTCCTAGGAGATCTCCTAACCTGATCCATTCAATGGTCAATCCCAACCCTTTTCTTGTCCCCCATGTGCACAGGCACAGCATAGGCAGGGAGGACGTCCTCTTCCAATCCCTCCATCCCCCCAGTACTGATGCAAAATACTCCCTCTTTAAAATAATGTCTCTCAGGAAACCAAATCTCAATGACAAAAGAAAAGAAAGAGTTTTGAGTACATACCAAATCATAAATATAAACGCAGCCATCATTAGATCCAGTGTAGATGTACTTCTGACCAGTGCTGCAACAAGTGATTAAGAGATTAATAACATTTTAATCAAAGTTTGCAACTTGTGTTAATACTCTCAAATGTGTAGAAACAAATCCTGCAGATGAAGCTGGGATTTAAAAACTCGATGTTGGCGGCTAACAGCCTGCCCAAAATCCAGTAGAAACTTGGGCGCTTGAG
Organism: Euptelea pleiosperma; assembly: GCA_035048495.1. Lineage (NCBI taxonomy): Eukaryota > Viridiplantae > Streptophyta > Magnoliopsida > Ranunculales > Eupteleaceae > Euptelea > Euptelea pleiosperma. The sequence goes on from CM068546.1 coordinate 32,271,876, forward strand.
CGAGTCAGGTGTGACTTGGCCAGCAGATAAAACTGACTGGGCTGACTTGACCTGACCAACAGATATGGATTTTATATCGGACGATACATAGTTGCAGGATTTCAAGAGAAGCCCTGTTCAACTGGAATTTAAATGAAATAAAAGGTGCACTACCTATAAGCCGGGGAGAAGTAACAACGGATGAGAGTACGCAACACTGAATGGCCTCTGTATGTAGCCAATGACTGATCGCTTGGATGTTTCAGATTTCTTGCCTGGGGTGGGTAGTCCATCAATCTGTAATCCCATTCATAATGTGTAAATTTTGCGCTGCTGGAGAGAAGGAAGAAAGTTATATTAGCGAGCTGATAAATTCCTCAGATGGTAAGCGATCCATACAAATCTGTCGACCTTAGTAGAAACCATACTTGGGTAAAATCAGACCCGACTCATTGATTGAGGTCTCTGGCGAGTTCAATTCAATACTCAGCCTTTTCACGAACATGCTGATTCCAAATTAACAAGTAATTATAAATAAAGATCGGTTATAAGGTAGGTTAAATTATTATTATTATTATTAATGTGATACAGGTAGAATGTGTTTACACACAGATGCAAATCTACATAAACACGAGTTGACTAATAGATGTATGTGCGCCTGATGAGTTTGTTGTCCATGCATGCAGGTATAAACCACGAATACTGCAGATTCATCCATCTCTATCAATGGCAGCTGGTGTACATGCATGAGTGTATACATCAATGTGCACATCAAAGGTGTGTATCTGCAAGTTCGTGTTCTATCAAGGTTGTAAAGGTTAATCAATCTACTCCAATGGTAAGCTACTTAATCACACAGAGATGCACCATTTATTGATGGCATGTTGCTCATGACATTGTAGTCTATAAACGTCACAGTGTTCTTCGAAGCATGACCTGAAGCTATGAAATTTGGATGTTTTACATGTATCAGTCTTCGACACAAATATCTTCATCAGACCACAACAAACGTGACAAATATCAGTCTGACATGACAAGCCTGAGAAATTCAATATTCTTACTTAAACTGTACAAGTATATTGAAGTAGTTACAGATGTCATCTTGCTTGAAATAAGGTACCACCAATAATTAGGAAAATCTAATAAAATTAAGACTTTGTGAAATTAATATCTTCAAGAGGACAAGATTAGTCAAGTGATGTTTTATATTTTTATTCCAGACTATATCAGTAAATCTTACTAACTTGGGTGGTTTTCTAACCTTAGAGCATTTGAGTTTCAAATCGCATGGAATGGCAGTCGAGCTCCTATCCGAGTATCCACCTTCTATGTTTTGGAGTATGAAGCAACTATAATCTAGTCATTGGCTAAATTATACCCTCTGCATTGGTTCTTTGCAAGGTTGGAATACCCCATCTAGTCATTGACCTCTAAAACATAACTTGGGCGAGTCAACATGTACGTCAAGGCAAGCCATAATTGTTTAGTTAAATATTTAATAAATATTGAAAACATTTAAGTGCACTTCTTCGGTGCGCCTAAGAATCTTCATGCACTGTGTGCAAACGATTACTAACATCAATGAAAATAGTTAACCACCAAAGAATCTTCATGCGATATTCTAAACATAAAAAGTTACTACATCTCTTCTTGGTCATAAAAAATTACCCACAAGAACCGTCGTTCGACTATAAAAAGATTCAATCGATCCAAATGAATTGTCGATCGACTATACAAAGAGTCGATCGTCACAAATATGTCAAATCTGTGCACTGTACATAAAAATTATGGTGCATTTTGCCTACATTTAATAATGTGTAGACAATCAAACAAAAAAGGAGATGACATATTGTGATCAAGAGGATTGAGAGTTAAAAACCTGAAACCCCTAAATCCTAGATAGAGAAAAGAGGAACTGCTGATTTTCTCTGAAAGAAAAAGACATTATTGTGGGTACCGTATTTTTTGGTCTATAAAATGATGACACGTGTCCCTGGCATGTCACAGGGTGTGTGCCGAAAACTGACATCTGGCCCCTCGGTGCTTGCGTAAATAAATGAATTGACGGGACTCAAGAGAGACATCCATCAACTTTTTAGAAACACGTCAGACTCATCAAAGAGTGACACGTGTCAAACAAGACATCAAAGAAAATGGATCTCGGGATAATACTTCCCGACATCCAGCTTTATCAAAATAAACAGACAACTTATCCCAACAAGAAGCGTAGTATGAAGATATGCCAGGATGCTTCATCAGTAAACTTGTCGGTTAGGCATTCAACCCTTCCCGGCAAGTCCTTCATCAGTAAACTTGTCGATTATGCATTCAACCCTTCCCGGCAAGTCCTTCATCAATAAACTTGTAGGTTGGGCACTCGACCACTCAACCCTTCGCGGGACGTCGTCCATCAGTAAACTTGTCGGTTAGGCACTCAACCCTTCCCTGAAAGTGCCGACATTTACTTTACAGCAAACAAAGTTAGTAAAATATCATAAACCAATGACCTATCAACACATCGACATCCATACAGAAGATGCCACATGGCATAAAACCTAGCCATTAGTTATATTTCTTGTCATATCTATAAACAATTATCTGCCATGTAAGCAGATCAGATCTAATTAAAAAGAGGAGGTTCAAATCTAACAGAAAGAGGAATTGTGTCAGGCAAGATTCCTCTGAGATCGGATCTGGCCAATGAAGAGTAAAGAAGTAAAACAAAGGGCAGGTCACTGAGAATCTATATATATGAGATAACCAGAACGTAAGAGGGGACTTTGATCCAAATTTGAAACACTGAATCCCCATATCTAACAATTCAGAACTCAGAAATCCACTTCATCTTCTTCAACTTCTCCCAGAGAGAAAAGAAGAAAGATGGAGAATTTTATCCAGAGATTCTCTTTATCCATTATTCGAGTATTCAACCTGTCATTCTATAAACATCCATTGACTTGAGCGTCGGAGTGTTTTTGACAGGTACACCACCACCACCTTTGGAGGAATTACGTAATTGTCCGTAGCAAAGAGGAAGTCTAGGTCCAGAAGCTCCAGATTCAATCAACTAGCCGAATCTACCTCGTGATACGAATCATACATTCCTCGAAGATTGTGTGGGATTGATCAGATATTTTTCCCCCACAATTATGATAAAAAAGGATTGAGAGAATTAAGAACCCTAAGTCCCTAAGTCTAAGATTTAGGGAGGGAAGGCTGATTTTTTCTCTGTTTCGTTAAGAGAGAGAGAGATTAGTCATTGAGGGGAGGATTAGATCCAATGGTTGCAAGCAATGGTCATCGGTCGCCATCGAACGGTCTTACAACACTAAAAAAGAGATGAAGGGTAGGTAAAATTTAGGCTTGGGTTGAAAGAGCAAAGAGATGAAGATTTCAAACAGTGTGTGTTCATATAAATTCAAATGATTAATGCAACAAAACAAAACAAAAATTGCCGATCTTAAAATTCATTAACAAGTATTTTGTTCAATAATAAATATTTCACGAGGTTTCAAAAAACATAAATGTTTGGGATGATAAGTTCTTACTTAACAAGGATGACCAAACATTTTTTCCTGATAAGTACAAGGATGACCAAGCATAGCGCATTCTAAGTGTTACTCGTAGTTAATTGTGAGAGGGTAAAGTTAAATGGATATTATGGGGTTAATCTTCTGCTTTACTTATCAATTTAAGAAAATATAGAAGGACAGGGATTATGAAAAAACACACATACCAATTAGCATTAGGGGACATCTTCCGGATATCCCAAAGTTTGATGGTCTGATCTTTACCATTTGAAATAAAATAGCGACCATCCCCACGACTGTCAACAAATGTAATGCCTTCTAGATGTCCCATCAGGACCCCTGCTGGTCTTCCTTTTGCGTTAAAGCAACGCCTGTCCCACACCTGAAGGAGCCAAAGCAATTGTCTCACAATTTCCCAATCAATAAAATGTTAAAGAGATTATCCCAATTATCTCACCTGAAGGATCTCCCATTTGCGTCAATTAATCATTTAAAAGCAGTCAATTCTAAGTTCTAATATAAAATAATATAAAAAGACTAAAGTATCATATAGTTCTCAACTCAACAGTGTCCAAAATGGTGCTTATATCTATGTTATAGAGCTTCAACTTTCAAGGGCTTTGTGATGCAATCCGAACTTCAAAAATGCACTTCAGCTCAGATTGCCCGTGATATGTAATTTTAGCATTTAACTGGGGAATATCTTACAGCTAAGTGGAGCTTCTCTATAGGACATCTTATACTCATCCAAATGGCATTTTTACCATGAAACTGACCAGTACATTTAATTCAGTTTTACTCAAACAATTTAGAGTGATTAAAATTTAAAACTACTTTATAGATAATGACATAATTTTCAGTGGGAAGTTTTGAGTAGCCTGTTGTCAGGGACCTACTTGTAATATCTTATATTCTACAGGGGGCCCTTATAATATTATAAAACTTCACTTAATATATATATTGGGTGAAATCGTGTAGGCTATTCTAAGCTCTACACGATTTCTCCTCTTTCCCCTATTCTCTTCACCTCTCCTCTCTTCCATCTCTAACCCTAATCTCTTATCCTGGTTACGATCCAAGATTACAACATGGTATCAGAGCATGGTTATGTAACCATGGCTCAATCCTAGAGGTCTGAAGAACCCTAGGGATTGCGAAATTCGATGCAAAGGGCTTTCCAAAGAAGGAGATCATCTCCCATGGATAGCCGCAGGCTTTAGAAGAGTCTGAAACCCTAGCCGTCCACTCCAAAAGGTTGGAGAAGTTCTCCCAGGCCTAGCCGCCCACTCCAGAAGCCTGGAGAAGAGCTACAGGCATAGCCGCCCACTCCAGAAGGCTGGAAAAGAGCCACCAAGCCTAACCGCCCCTTCCAAAAGGTTAGAGAAAACCCTCTGGACATAGTCGCAGGTCTCAGAGGAACCCGGAACCTCTCCCTAGTGCTACCGCACCTATCCAGGAACCTTTTTAGGTCATCGGAACCATTCACAAGTTTCCCGCGAGTGGTTTTTTCTCCAATAGAAAATCTATAAAGGAGTTGTTCCGAAAAGGTATGAATCCTGCTCGCGTTGCTCGCAGGAGGCTTTAAATATAAAAATAAGGTGATTTGCACCTCCACAGCAGTAGTTTGGGTGATTTCTTATCAGAAAAGTCTTATCTACTACCATGAGTACATCTGAGGAGTCATCTTCTGCCAAGTCAGAGATCATTGTTGCCCCACCCAGTCTGGGAAGTCATGGTGATCACAGCCCGGGCCTAAAGATCACTACGGTGAAACTCGACGGGACCAACTACCTCGCATGGTCTCAATCTGCCAAGATGTACATCACAGGACGAGGCAAAGTCGGCTATATCACTGGACGCATCACTGCACCTGATTCCTCCGATGCCACGTTTGAGAAGTGGGAAGCGGAAAACTCGATGGTCATGTCATGGCTGCTTCATTCCATGCATCCATCGATCAGCACAGGCTTCCTCTTTCTCCCGACTACCAAGGATATATGGGACACGGCATCTCAAACCTACTCCCAAGATGGAAATTTTGCTAGGATGTATGAACTTCAGCAGGAGATAGCACATCTGAAGCAAGGCGATCTTCCTTTGGGATCATACTACGCCGCGTTATGCAGCAAGTGGGAAGAGGTAGATCACTACCAGACCTACACCCCTGCATGTACCAAAGATGCTATGGAGTTCTGAAAGATGATTGTACGCGGACGCATATTCGAGTTTCTTGGCGGCTTGAACCAGAGCTACGAGCAGGTTCGAGCCAACATCTTGGGCAGAGATCCACCGTCGTCGACCATTGCACAAGTCTACTCCTACATCCAGAGCGAGGACAGCAGGAGGAGAGCCATGAGCTCTAAGACAGATGCTGATGTTCCTTTATCTGAGAAGTCTGCCTTGGCCACTCAGAAATTGAGCAAACCCACATCCAAGAAGGATGGGGATCTTGATGATCGTGATCGACTCAGATGTGATCACTGTGGCAAGCGTTGCCACACTCGGGAGACCTGCTGGAGTCTTCATGGTCGTCCTGCACAGTTCTCTGGGGGGAAGCAAGGCTCCTCAAAGAAGCCCTCTGGTAGCAAACATGGAACCTCAGCCACTCATGCCACCAGCCAAGATTCCTCTGATGTGACCCCTTCCTCTGGGCAGTCCAACACCTTCTCTAGCATGGACATTGACAGGCTTCGACAATTACTTACTCAGCTTGATGGCCCTTCTCCACCTACATCATCCTTTGCTCAGACAGGTACATCCCATTCAGCCCACCATGTGTCTACGGCACCCATTGGTCCTTCCTAGATCATTGACTCTGGTGCCTCCGATCATATGACTGGTATGCCATCCCTTTTCTCCACCTATAATTTCTGCTCAGGTAAGGACAAAGTCCGTGTGGCCGATGGCACCTTCTCCTCTATCTCAGGGAAGGGCACTATCTCTGCCACACCTACTTTGTCTTTATCCTCTATACTTCATGTTCCTAAATTCACCACTAACCTGCTTTCTGTTAGCCATCTTATAAAGAGCCTAAACTGCAGTGTTACCTTTTTTCCTACTCACTGTGTTTTTCAGGACTTGGAGACGAGGCGGATGATTTGCAGTGGTCGTGAGGATGGTGGATTGTACCTGCTCGATAGCCAGCCGACTTCATATTCTGTTGCACATCAGTCTAGTGCCAATGTCAGTAGTTCTAGCCTTAATAAAGACCTGTTAATGCGATGGCATAACAGGCTAGGTCATTTACCACTTTCAGTCATGAAGAGTCTGTTACCTCAGTTTGCGTCTATTCTATTTTTTGAGTTCAACTGTGAAACTTGTGTACTTGCAAAATAATGTCGGGTGTCTTTTCCGACCAGTAATAAAAAAAGTACGTTTCCTTTACAGCTTGTGCACTCTGATGTTTGGGGACCCAATCCCACCACTTCTATCTTTGGTTTTCGCTACTTTGTGGTTTTTGTGGATGACTATAGTCGTTACACTTGGATCTACCTTATGAAATCAAAAAATGATGTGCATACTATCTTTCAGACCTTCCATAAAATGGTGTGCAATCAATTGGGCACCACCCTAAAATTCCTACGCATTGACAATGGGGGGGAATACATGTACAGTGGCCTTGCCTCCTACTTTGAAGAGCATGGAATTCTTCATCAGACTTCATGTGCCGATACACCTCAACAGAATGGGACCGCTGAGCGAAAGCATCGCCATGTCCTGGAGGTTGCTAGGGCACTTCTTCTTGGTACTCGGGTACCAAGGGTTATTGGGCTGACACTGTGTTGACGGCAGCCTACTTGATAAATCGGATGCCTTCTCGTGTCTTGGGGTCGAAGTCTCCCCTTTCACTCTTGTTTCCTTCCTGTCCTGTGTTCTCCATTCCACCTAAGGTCTTTGGTTGTGTTTGCTATGTTCACGCCCATCACAGGAAGGACAAGTTAGATCCGAAAGCCGTTCGATGTGTGTTCCTTGACTATTCGTCCACTCAGAAGGGATATCGGTGTTTCCATCCCTCTACCCGTCGTCGGTTTGTTTTTCTAGATGTTACCTTTTTTGAGTGTCTTCCCTTCTTCTCAGTTGATCGGACTTCTCTTCAGGGGGAGCTTGGGAGTATTGACGAGAGTCCAATACCTCCACAGGGGGAGATTCCTCAACCAGTACCCCTTGATTTGCCTGATGAGTCTCCTGTACCCTTGTCCTTATCTCCTACTGACACTGTGCCACAGGATCCGCAGCTGAAGACATATGCCAGACGACGTCAAAAAGAGAAACAATCCACCATCCAAGCTCACTGCCAGGAAATCCAACTCGATCCAGGTAATCGTGTCCTCAGTGATCCTCATGATGATATGTCTGTTGCTCCTACTATCCTTCCCATAGACATTGATGTACCTATTGCTCATCGGAAGGGTGTTCGGAACTGTGTTACCAAGCACCCTATCTCTCACTTTGTTTCCTATCAGCAGCTCTCACCATCCTACAGGGCATTTGCTACTTCCCTATCCAGTGTCTCAGATGCCCTTAGCCAGCCTCAGTGGAAAGCAGCCATGCTAGAGGAGATGGCAGCTCTAGAAAAGAATGGTACTTGGGATTTGGTTCCATTGCCTAGAGGAAAGAAACCCGTGGGGTGCAAGTGGGTATATACAGTGAAATACAAAGCAGATGGAAGCATCGACAGGTACAAGGCCCGTCTCGTTGCAAAAGGGTACACACAGACTTATGGGATTGACTACCAAGAGACGTTTGCTCCTGTGGCTAAGATGAACTCAGTTCGAGTTCTGTTATCTCTAGCGGCAAATTTTTCTTGGCCCCTCCACCAGTTGGATGTCAAGAATGCCTTCCTCCATGGTGATCTAGAGGAAGAGGTCTACATGACAGGTCCTCCGGGGTTCAGTCCGACTGAGAGTAAGGAACTTGTGTGCAGACTGAAGAAAGCCTTGTATGGGCTTAAACAGTCACCAAGGGCTTGGTTCGAGAGGTTCAGTTCCGCAGTCAAGAAGATTGGCTACTCGCAGAGTCAGGCGGACCACACTCTTTTCATTAAGAGAAGTCAAGGTCGTCTTACTGCTCTTATTGTGTATGTGGATGATATCGTGGTCACAGGAGATGACCCAGATGAGGTTTGTAAATTGAAAAAATACCTCGGCACAGAGTTCGAAATCAAGGATCTGGGAACCTTGAGATACTTTCTAGGCATTGAGGTTGCTAGGTCAAAGCAGGGTGTGTTCATCTCACAAAGAAAGTATGTACTTGATCTCCTTCGAGAGTCAGGAAACTTGGGAGTTAAACCAGCCGATACGCCTATAGAGCAGCAACATCGGCTAAATCTTGTTGATGGGGATCCCATTGCTGATACAGGCCAGTTCCAGAGACTTGTTGGGCGTCTCATCTACCTTTCGCTGACACGACCAGATATTGCATATGCAGTCAGTGTCATCAGTCAATTCATGCATGCCCCTCGCTCTCCACATCTTGAAGCAGCACACCGAGTGTTACGCTATCTTAAGGGGGCTCCAGGGAAGGGTATCCTGTTTAGTAAGAATGGACACCTGCGAGTTGAAGCTTATACAGACGCTGACTGGGTAGGTTCAGTCACTGACAGACGTTCCACATCAGGGTACTGTACGTATGTGGGGGGTAATCTAGTGTCTTGGCGCAGCAAAAAGCAACCAGTTGTCGCTCGCTCCAGTGCCGAAGCAGAGTACGGTTCTATGGCTCATGGTGTATGTGAGCTTCTATGGTTGAAGACTATGCTCAGTGAGCTCGGATATCCTGTCAAAGGGTCTATGCAGCTGTATTGTGACAATAAAGCAGCCATCAGCATTGCTCATAATCCAGTTCAACACGACAGGACAAAGCACATTGAGGTAGACCGTCACTTCATTAAAGAGAAGCTTGGTCAGGGACTTATTTGCACACCGTATGTCCATACTGCTGATCAAGTTGCAGATGTGTTAACTAAAGGTGTTACTAAAGGGATCTTAGAGCACCTGTTATCCAAGCTGGGCATGATAGATATCTTCGCACCAGCTTGAGGGGGAGTGTTGTCAGGGACCTACTTGTAATATCTTATATTCTACAGGGGGCCCTTGTAATATTGTAAAACTTCACTTAATATATATATTAGGTGAAATCGTGTAGGCTATTCTAAGCTCTACACGATTTCTCCTCTTTCCCCTATTCTCTTCACCTCTCCTCTCTTCCATCTCTAACCCTAATCTCTTATCCTGGTTACAATCCAAGATTACAACATAGCCTACCAGGTTTCACGATTGAAAATAAAAGAAAAATCTGTCAATCCTGGAAGCACACCTCAGGCTATTCATTTTATAAAGAATTCAAAGGAAAATGATGGGCTTATGCTCATCTAACACTAAAAACAGGTTAAGAACAAAAACATCTGACCACAGCTTATTATGGTCCAGAAAATCCTCTTGGATGGTTAGGATCATCTTATTGGACTAAATTTTGGGTAAAAGATCTCCTAATTGGGGACCACCGGCAAAATGACCCAGTCCGTACTTATCAACACGATAAATAATGAGAAGGACAGAATTTACCTTACAAAGGTTATCATCACTCCCAGAATATATGAGATGGCCAGTTTCATCCGCAAAGCATACCGTGTTAACATCAGACTGCAACAGAAGACAGAAATCAGATTTCAGTACCTCCAAACATCTGGAGTCCTGTTCAAGGGGGACATCACCACTACAGAGCAAATACATTCCCTACTGTTGCAAAAAGTACATCTGAAGAAAAGGGAAAATCCAATAGAACAATAATCAACTATGTTCAAATCAGCCTGCAATAACAGAGAATGTGTAAGTATAAGTTCACTTAAACACGGGAATACACTATATAGAGTAGAACCACAATAGTTTAAAGTGTTGAGGATTACATTTCTTAGCTTGCATTTCTCAAATGACTCAAGTGCATTCAGAGGCCAACCTCCATCAAAGTGTAGATGAAGTGTGAGCATAATGACAAGCAAGGAAGGCACTATGAGATGTGCTGAAATGCAGATGAAGGTCAATGAGAGAACTTATATATTAAATTCTTATAACCACATTTCATCTTGAGCAGCCAATCAAATTATTTCACTCTATCCATTTTTTTTCTGGTTTCTTTCCGAAGGAAATCTGACTCCCAAGGATGCGAGTCTGATATGATATGTAATCATGTCATCCTAGTCATCTTAAAACTTCCTGGGTTCAAATGACCCATTCTTAACAGTTGACAAAGCGAAGGCAAGATACACAAGGTATCATCTGATATGGACAAATATGTATCTGGTGCCATCCAACAAGTGCAAATACTTCACAAGTTGCAAGTGCAATCCAGATTCTTTAAGAGGCAGATAGGAAGTACGGTTAACCGATGTTAAACTAATCTTCTGTATTGTGGGACATGGGCCAAGTTGCAATCTTCTCTATTGTAATCTCCACTTTCAGGTAAACTACCACATTCTAGATAGTTTGTACATGATAGTAACCCAGTGATACTCATACATGATATGGTTAATGTCAATCACTTCATAGCTGATATTTCATGGAGTTCATACTTGAGAAGTTGCATGTTTATCCTCCACACTAGCATGTGATTTATAACACATGTTGATGTGCCTGGAAGAGTAGGGATCTTTGCTACAACCTCAATCTGTAATGGAGGGGTGGGGAGCTTGGCTCCAACCTTGATAAGGAGGAGCTAGGGCAACTCTTCTCAAATTCTTTTTCTAAGCTCAAAAACTCCCCTTTCTTCTTATAATGAGGGCTATAGTACTAAGCCCTAAACCTAAGATCAATGCTTGCCATTGATCTTTCCCCAAAAGATCATAACCACACAATTTACCAAAATGACCCCTCTACTATCAATTTCCTATAATACCCTTCTCTCATCGAAAATGCCATTTTTGGGTCACATTAGTATCCTTGAAATCATACAATGTGATAAAAAAAATAATCTAAAACTTTGTGGTCAATCCACTGTTCATCATAGAAAGTGGTCACTAAGGCAGCATTTGGTTCGCAACAAGTAGGTTTTCCTAGAAGTGTGACTTCCAAGAAACTTACTTCCATGTATGGTTGTCGACGAAGATTATTCAAATTGAATATAAGCATATCCAAATTTGATTCTGAAAAAAATATCCGATTTCGATTCAAAAGATATTCTAAATCAAGATTCGAATTCAAATCCAATTAATTTATCGGATATCCGATTCATCCGATAAGTAAATCGAATTCGAATAATATCTGATAAGGGTAACCTATATTCCACAAGGTGCCCTGTCAACACCTGATATAAGGAGAAAATTTTCGCTGGCCCCGGGGGACTTCAAACTTTGATGTCCCCCTCCCAAAATGTCTGACAAGTACCCCTTTTTGACCACTAACCAAGGGCTTAACCAGGGTTGAGTTAAGGGATTGGGGTACTTGTCAGACATTTTGGGTGGGAGACTTCAAAGTTTGAAGTCCCCTGGGGCCAACGAATGTTTTCTCCTGATATAAGCTAGTTTTCATCATCCTGCATCACTTATTGGACTGGAGCCAAAAAGTATTCAAATATCAAAAATTATACTAATCCGATATCCAAAATTTTTGGATAATATCAGATTATCCGAATACGGATTCGAATTTTCGACTATCTACTGACCCCCCTACTTCCATGAATACTTTTTCTCACTAATTGATTTTTGTATATAAAAGTGAGAAACTTTTTTTTTGTATCATCAACACTTTCTGACATACAAATCCTTTTTCTGTAGAACTTTTTATTGATCACCATACATAACCAATAAGAAAAAATATAGAGAAAAATAGAATATTTGTTAAGAATGAGAGTAGGGACGACAAGAATCAACATATGTCGTCAACGAGAAAGAGAGGATAGAGAGTTATTGGGGTTAGGGTTTTTGGAGAGATAGGGGTAGATAAACATGGGAAGAAGCGGATGAGTCCAATGGAAAACCGACTTCCGCTTTTTTAAAAAGGGAGTCATTTTTTCTTTATTTTGAGAAATTTGGGAAGTTAGTTTTCAATGGGACCCACTTTTCCTAATAATCCAAAACCAGGAAAACGTCTTCCTGGTTTTGGTTTTCTTTTCCAGGAAATAAGACGAACCAAAGCAGCCTAAATATTCGAAGTCAACTGCGAGTCAAATATGCAAAGAACAAAAGCTTGGCAAGACACTTCTTTACACTTTAAAGTCATCCCGAAATGACCATATTAAACCTCGATCATATCAATAAAACACGAATTGTGGTTCACTCTAGAATCTCAAAACTCAGAGCAATTGGTCAAATGACCAAAAAATTCCTCACAAATTGGCCAACATACCTTCAATACAAAGACCAGATTATTAAACCACCACACTAGCAACCTAGCTTTTAAATTCATGCCTAGTTGCACGTATATACACATGCACTCTATGAAATAAATCCCATTCAAGAAATATAAAAGAACATTGTCGAAATTACCTACTTATTACTTAACTCTAATAATACAACATTTTGTTGCTTCTCTCAACTAATTGCACTAATTCAAGGCATCCATTCTCAATCAGTAATTTCCTATGTTCTTACAAAATCTCATGCCATGGGATCATTAGCAAGACCCCAACACATAAAGCTTTTGTTTTCAGAGCCTTTGAGTTGAATGCTAACTAGCGCTACAAAAGGATTCATTCAGCCGACTCCATATAGTTGGGATAAGGCTTATAATGATGATGATGACCAAGGCAATAAGATATTAAGAAGGGATTTTGAATTTGAACCATTTGTTACATCTAATTGCCAGTAATAGATAGCTTGTATAAATGTACTCTTTTATTGACAAGTCTGACATTTTATCTCGTGCTTTTGAGTATCAAAAGTTGCTTCTTAATCCCAAAGTTTAAGATTTTTTATGCAAGCTAGAACTAGGGGGTCTTTTATCTCAGGTTTAGGCTAAATCCGAAGAAAGGAGTAGCTTTTTTATTATCTTGAAGAAGAGTTTGTGAGAGTTTAGCATAGCTCCTCCTTTGGGTTGAGTCTAATCCCCGCAAGTGAAGACTTTGGTTGAGCTTGCTCCCCATCTTCCCCTACCTTTGATCTTCTCCGGTTAGGAGACGATCATCGTAGGAGCCATGCATCAAGGAGTCCATGCTGGTGACCCATCGTGCGGTTGAGGAGTCCTGCATCATATCCAATGCTTCCGCCCTTCCCATCCATCTCTTGGTCTCTAGTTGGGAGATCTCATCTACCATTATATCATCAATATAACTTCTCGATCGTCCTCTCTAATTCCTACCAATTTTATCTTTAATTTTGGTGGATTTTCGGGTTTAATTGAGTGTGGTAAATTTGTTCTATGTCAATTTTGCATCCATGGGGCTGCCAGATATGATCACCCCCAGCCCAATTTATCAGGACGACACACTCATCTCAAGTAGATAATGTCAACATGCATTGATCTACTATAGGAAATCCACATGACATATTACGGGATTTTAACAGTCATCATCATCATCATCATTATTATCCCATGTTTATCACTTTGTTTTCATATTGTGTTTGTGATGACCATAGACAGACACTATGATTTGGGTGCCTTTTCGACTTGCTTAACTTAATCAAAAGAAGTCTTCCAGATCTACCACTCTATAAAATTAATAAAATTCAGATTGATTTGGTCGTCCAAATAGGTGTCTAAAGCATACAAAAATCTCAGATTTTTTCGAAAAAAAGTCGAAAATCTCCGATTTTTCGAATTCACGAATCAATCGCCGATTTTGCCAATTAATCGGCTAAGACCCATTTTTCCCCCTTTTGATTTCGATTTTGCCAATTATTGAATTTTGATTATGAATGATGAATCATGCTTATGAGTTATGACTTATTATTATGGAATTATAGATGTGCTTTTCATCATATAAATGTGTTTTGTTAAAAATAACATTTTCAACTTGAAATATGCCATGATATATATTTTTATAATTTTGTTGATTTTTACCGAATTTTCCCGACCTGACCCCTTACCGATTTATTGCCGAATCCTGACTTTGTGACTATGGTCTAAAGTTAATAAATTATTGGATTCTGCACCTTCCCAATCAATCAATAAATAAATAAATAATCTTTTTTGCAATATTATTTTTATTTCTTTAATTTTATCAAATAAATGAATTATCGCCTAGGTGTCACCTCGCCCAAGGTAACACTATCACCCAACGCTTTTGACCACGCTGCCCAACAACTAGGTAAATCGAATCAAGAACAAAATAAGAAAAGCATTTTATCATAAAAGTAGAATGTATTACCGTATGTGCTTGAATTCGCAGTGTAAGTTTATTTTCTTCCAAGTCATAAACATATATTGAATCATCATTAGTTCCAGCTACAAGCTCTCGCCCATCAGTCGAGAATTTCACAGAGAATATCCCAAAAGAGTTTTCAATATTATCACCAACAGAGAAATCCAAACCATCATGAATTTCCTGCAAAAGAAAGAAACTCTGAATGTGAAACAATAATTATATTAGAAAAAGAAAAATCCTTCAAAATCTAAAGTAGCATTTTAAGGAAAGCTTTGTAAACGAACCAAGTGGCTACTTCATGGATGTACTTTAAAGACAAGCAACTCGTTTATGATGGTACCCCTCTTAAAAAAAGATGAAACCTAAGGTACCTGTTGGGTTTAGGGCTACTTCATGTGATGCACTTTATTGACAAACAACCCAATTATGATGGCATCACTCTTTAAAAAAATTATGGAAGTGAAACCTAAGGTACTCGTTGGGTAGCCTATAAGGGCAGTCTAACATAAACATAGAACTATGCACAACGCACATCCAGGTTGAGTGAGACCCACATTCACTGAATCATGCCTAGGAGATATTTGGATGCTCAGAAATACATGGCAAATGGACCAGTAGCAAGTCAATCATGGGATGCTTAGATCATTCAATCGGTTGGTATGTTAATCTAGGAAACTCCTAGGTAAGACATATTGACTGGCGGTTCTGCAACCCTCCTCAATGCGCCCCACTTGTACCTTTACATAGTTTGTAGGCCATCTATATTGTCTTATCCAATGAATACCTATGATTTCCTCATCATGAAATTCTACTAACTAACTTTTTTTCCTCTAATATTGTCTACTAAATTTGAAGATCATGAAACGCATATATGTAGAAAACCAACCATATGGTGAAACTAATCTTTATACGATAAATCACAGGGAGCATAAGATCAACCAAAGCAGTGACATAAAATAGTAGTTGGCATGCCACATCTATGTTACTTATAATAGCTCCTATTAAACTATTTGCTACTTCCTCCACAAAATTGAATACTAATATCACTTGTTGCACGTACAGTAACGTTTGCAACTGACTCTGTGGCAGCAGATCTGACATTTATAATATGGACAACAGGAGACATACTGGCATAAACCTGCAATTAAAACAACAAAGAATGTCATAAGAAAAGTTCAGCCCAGTAAAGACCCTATGTGAAAATCAACAGCAAATAAATTCAATCAACTTAGAACAATAAATGACTAAAAAATCCACCACAAGAAAACAGTAAACATGAAATCTTTTCTAATAGTTGACATATACAGAAGTATTGGAAATTGCAATGTAGGAAAAAAGAAGCACGTTGGCTACTGAAAATAAAGATCGCCAATTCTCCATCTGACTGTGTAAATGAGAACTTTTAACTAATCAATACTCAAATGCTATGTTTACAAGATTTTGGATGTTTTGCACAACTTAAATGGGTATAATTGTTTTGATTTATATGCTGCCTTTATTTATTCTTGTATTTACATAAACAAGTGCACATATATAGTTATTCTTTGTCATCTTATTACTAGGCCAAAGAGAACCACTTAGGGCACATACAGTTTTCTTCTCATTTTATATCTATTGTGAGATATTTTTCCAGTCATGAGCTTTTTCTGGTGAATTTCTCTATCATAATAAAATTTGCAAGAAAACTAAAAAATTTATTTCTAAAAACCAAATATAGTTTATTTATTCGCCCAACTCACGAAGTTCTGCAACTGCAATGGGTAGTAATGGATCATTTCAAGTCCAAGTATTTTGTGTTAGATCAATGCCTCTATTTCTTTTAAAGCATACCCTCCTTTGAGAAGGTAAACCAGCCATAGTCTACTGTCCCTAGAAAAATGCAAGAAAGAGCCATACAGAAAATCAAACAGCACAGGCAAGATGTAGTAACCTCAAGTTGCCATGTTGATCAACTAGACAACTGCCTGCGTTGTTGATCTCAACCTCACAATTCAAATTTCTAACCATAAGAACACCTCTATATGCATTGTCGTTGTAGAATTGACACAAACTTACAAGATACCGTTGATCTGGGGAAAGAGATGTATCAGTAACCGTCCACCTCAAGCTTTTGGCAAGAATGTCCTTTTGAACTCTCCACCCATTATCCACATTGTATATTCTAATGTGGCTTCCCTATTTGAAAGAACAAAAAGCAAATATATTGGTCAGTTAAGAGTTAACATAGACAAAATAAAATTTCCACATAAACTGGTCATCTAATTTTCTTTACTTCCCATAATCAATCTCAACTTATAAGAAGCAACGGCAGTACCTGAAACCCAGCAACAAAAAGTGAACCATCAGCAGAAAACTGGGAAACATAAGCTCGAGAGGTCATCTTGTCCACCGGCAATGGGCCATTGACTGGCAAATATCTACTGAGAACATGACAACAATCTGCTGAAGAGAACCTCCCTTTCCCTGAATAGTTACCTTCTCGTCCTGCCAACATCTTAACTGGCGAAACGGCCAAGTCCCGCCTACCAGGTACAACCCGACTTAATTGTTCATTCGGTCCCGATCTAAATTTTGTGAGATGTGCAATTTCATTATCGAGGTGAGTTAGTGGTTCATTGGGTCCCCCACTAGCACAAACTCCATCGGGGTTCTTCCCACGATCACACAGTTTGGAATCTATTTCTAATCTACTCATTGAAAAGCCCATTTCATCATTTGCAGCCGCACTGGCTCTTACATACATCTTAATTTAGAACCATTGGAGACCAAATTGTACCACAGAAGCCTCGGCATTTTCTTCGTTCAACATTCATAACACCAATTGATATCTAACCATTTAATCCTGCAAAAAGTAAGCCTTAGATCGACGACATCATTTTTCACTTACACCATCTCCACTGTAGATAATACGAGAAAATTAATGGTGAAAAAGAAACTACACAAAAAGACTCCAACTCAATTTTAACTAATTTCCCATCCTCAAACACAAAACGTCCAATCCAGATTCCAGAATCAATTAACTCAAGCATATAGTCTCTAATCTTGTACAGATTACCTTGCAGATACCAGAAGTTCACATATTACTACAAATTGGATCCCGTTTTGCTTCCAAAAACCATAATTTGAGCATATAAACCACAAATCCTAAAGAATTACAAGATCAGAAGGCCGTATACAAGTGAATTTAATCAATTATCAACGATCGTATGAAATTTGATAACAAGAAGATTAACCAGATTAGGTCTACAAATCCGAGACGATGAAGAATTCAAGAAGAATCAATCGAGTTGAGGATCTCACCAGACAGTCGATTCTCCTTCTCGAGCGCAAAACTTTAGAGAGAAATTCAGATTTTTTTTTTGGGGGGGGGTGATGAAGGAAAGATTATATTGTATTTCACTTTCGAGTTTATCATAAGCAACGGTTGAGTTCTTCGCTCGTGACGGACGGTGCTAAAATGCACACAGTGAGTGGCGTGTGTGAGTCTGGTTGAGTTATTGGTAAGGAAAATGAGAGGTGGGAAGTGGGACCCAACCCTTGTAACGAAGGGCCAAGGGTGTGGCACGTAACCGACAAGCCGAGTCCCTTTCTGTTCTCTCTCTTCTTACGAGACCTCACGGCTCCGACGGATCACAGTATGAGTAAAACTTCTGTCACAATCGGATTGAAAATCACACAAACACAGCCAATAAGTTCTCGGCACGTACATCTAAAAAGCAAAAGCACATGGGTACGTTGCAAAAGCAGTTGTGTACGTGCAACTCATTGGCTTGTCATGTGTGATTTACAATTTCGTGTGATAGAAGTTTTACTCATCGCAGTATGAGCCACATGGCATACTATTAGAGAACACTGACCGTATGGATGTTTGACCCAACCCTAGATGGAGCTACATATCAAAACTCAGCCTGAATAGTGATTTTAAACCCTGGGATCTTTGTACCCCACAAATAATGCTCAAATTCACGGTCAAAAATTAACCCATGAAAACGACTCCACTACAACGCTTAGAAATCACTAATCAGGCTAATTTTGGGTTTGTTGGTCTACCTATGGTTGGCGGGTTGGCGGCTAGGGCCAAACATCCATACTGTCAGAGATCTCTAAGCGTCTGCCACGTGACTCACACTGTGGTCCATCATTATTCCGTCAGCAAAGTTCTACTAAAAATGAGGTCCCTTCCAGGCAGGGGCGGAGCCACATAGGGGCCAGGGGGGGCACGTGCCCCCCCTCAACTTTTTTTAAGTCAACGCTGCATCTGTACCACTGACCGCATGGCTGTTTAGCACACCCCTTTGTTGATATACATATCACTGTGATCGGTAATCTTTAGCCAATAGATTTTACTACTTTTTAAACGTGATTTTAGCCATTGGGTTCAACCAATTTTTTATACTAAAATCAATGGCGAAATATTATCAAACAAGCTGATATTTTGTATCCATGTCCACCAATGGGTGGGGTAACCATCCATGCGGTCAGTGGGCCCAGGTGGCAGCGGTAGAGTTACAAATATGGTGTTAGCTCAAAGTTTAATCTATAACTAATTTCATCGTGACTTTTCAATTACACCCTTCAGTCTTTGCCCTAGAGCCTCCCCCAGGAGCAAAACTTTGATGGCAGCCCACACTATGAGCCACGTTGCACATTCTTAGAGGACTCTAACCGTATGGATGTTTTGCAATCCCTAGGTGGACCTACAAACCAAAAATCAGCCTGATTAGTGCTTTCAAACCTTTGGATCTTTTTACCCAAATACTGGTCAATAATGCTCAAATTCCCTTGGTTAAAATCAACCCATGAAAATGACTCCAATCAAACACCTAGAAATCACTAATCATATTGATTTTTGGTTTGTAGGTTCACCTAAAGATTGGCCGAACATCCATAATGTTCGCATCCTCTAATAATGTGCCACATCGCTCATATTGTGGGCTGTCATCGGGTTCGATTATAGCCCGCTGTCATCAAAGTTTTACTCCCCCCTCCCCCTCTACTATTACCTAGCTCTGGTGCCCCACCTTGAAAAAAATCTTGGCTCCGCCATTGCTTCCAGGCAAGCAAAATTTATTTACAGAAAATTGTGAAAAAAAAAATACGAAATTAAATTTATTTGTAGAAAACAATACTTGTTTTCAAAAAGTTGCAAAAACGAATACACATAGCCGTTTCTATCCACGTCAATAAGTTGACGCCATTTCCTTCTGTGCCAAAACAAGTTTTTTCAATAAAATCCAATTTTACCGTCACCGTTGTGACTCCATTTCAAATGGAATCAAAACGAATTTTGCTCCATTACAAACGGCGCCAAAACCATTTTGGCTCTGTTTCAAACGGAGTCAAATCTGATTTGGCACCATTGTAAATGGAGCCAAACTTATTTTGACTCCGTTTCAAACGGAGTCAAAATGGTTTTGGCGCGGTTTGCAATGGAGTCAAAACGGTTTTGGGGCCATTGGACAATAGAAACAAAATTCGTCATTTGAAATGGCGACCATGACTTTTGCCGCCATTTGAAATTCAAATCAAATATGTAAATATGTTGAAGAGTATAGATCAAGAGAGAAATCAAGATAACAATTGATTAAATCAATAGAGAGATTGTGAAAGAAATGTGTGATGAGCCCAAATTGACACATGCATATAAAAGCTTGTAACCAATCGTCGGCTATGTATGCAACGGTTGAGTAGCCGATTGAATCAGAGCCAAATCTAATATGGCGCCAATTGAATCAGAGCCAAATTAATTCTGGTGCCGATCGAATTGTTGTCAGATCTAATTTGGCTCCGATTCAATCGGCTACTAAAAGGGCTTTTTGGGTATTAAATTTTAAAAATGTTGACGCCGATTCAAACGGCTGTGTATTCATTTTTGCAATTTTTGAAAACAAGTGTTGTTTTCTATAAATAGACTTAATCTTGTATTTTTTTTCACAATTTTCTGATTTATTTATCCTCCGTGGCAAGGTTGATAGAAAAAATGTACGATGTAGAATGAAAGCACCCCATCAAAGTACCCCATGACAAACCCCTTTTCTCATCCTCTCCAACAAAACCCAACTCTTTCTCTTTCCCCCCTCTTCCTTCAACTACTATCTTCCTTCTCCTTATCTTCTCTAACAAAACCCCTCTTTTTCTCTTTCCTGCATCTTCCTTCTGCTCATCTCACTTTAGCGAGGGACCTCAACCTCTCTCCAATGGTAGCCCTCCTATCGGCTCCGATAACGATCGTGATATCCTAATGGAACCCACTCCCATCCCGAATCTTCAAATCCACGATCGGTGCACACTAAGAGCAACCACGAGTTGCTCCGTAATTTATTTTTTAAAATGGTCTATTCGGTCTTATCCCCAAGCAACTTGCAGTTGCTATCGGTCTGCACCAAGCGAACAGGAATATGGTTGAAGTGGGGTGCTCTTTCAAGGTTTAGAAAAGAAAAGTACCTTAATAAGTTGGGGCATTTTTGTCAGAAAAATAAATGGGAAAAAGATGGGACGTGGGGTACTTTTGTAATTTGTGGGTGTGGGAGCAAAATGTCGAATCTTGCTCGCACGATCCCCGATGAATTAGAATCACAAATCGAGGTGAATCAGCGATCTATAGTCGGATGGATATTGAATCTACCTTTAAGCGTCTCTACTAGCTGAGGATCTCCTTTGATCTAGATGTAGCATCATCGGTTGAGGTGGATTTGGCTGCGAGGAGCTTGCTAAAGTCGAACTTGCCGTTGAATGCTTCTGTAGCCTCACGACCTCTTCCGAATTAGGGGGTGTACCTGCTAAAGACACCTCGAACACTCAATAAGTGTGCGCCAATGGTTGACCATCAGTAAGAGAAGTCGAGGAAGAAAGGAAGGGTTCTAAAAGAGGGCATGTAACAATCCACTTTCATTTGGAAATGACTTGTCCTCAAATCGTAAAGGCCGGAAAACGATGTGGCATCTTCTTCCGGTAGAGGCCCTCCCACTGAATCAAAACTTTCATGATAGCCACGTTCTTGCGTTTGAAGTTAACCCGATCAATAATTTTACTGGGAGTCCATTTTTGTACATCCAAGTCAATAATACGCGGTAATGTAGTGAGTGCAGGGATCCTGTCGCCCAACTTCTTCTTTAATAACGAAACATGGAAGATCGGATGTAATTTGGATTTCGATAGCAGCGTAAGGCAATACGTAACTGTACCAACACGACCTTGAATCTGAAAAGGCCCATAGAATATTGGGGCAAGCTTGTGAGGCCTATGGTCACCCAATGAATGTTGTCGATATGGTTGGAGGCAAAGGAAGACCCAATCTCCGACATCAAATGGATGCTTAGTACGGTAATGATCTGCATTGAGTTTCATGAGGTTTTGGGCAGCCATCAAATTTTCTCTAAGTAGTTTGAGGGCTCTGTCCCGGTCACACAGGGCCCAATGAGTGGGGGGAGGCTAGCCATACACAACCTAAAAGGGGGTTGTTTTGAGACTGTTGAAGAAAGAAGCGTTGTACCAATTCTCTGCCCATGGTAACCAATCGGACCCACTGATTGGGTTGATGACCGGTGAAACATCGAAGGTATTGCGCAATGGACCGATTTACTAGTTTTGTCTGACCGTCGGATTGAGTATGATATGCAGTGCTTCGACATAAAAAGGTTTAAAAAACGGCCGTTATAACAAAAATAACAGCCGTTATAACGGATTCAGACCTACCCCGTTACGTTATGGACCGTTAAAACGCCCAGAAAATAACGACCATTATTCTCTGCAAAATTTTGTGGAAAAAAACAGGCCGTTATTTTCGTTATTTTCCTTTATTTTTTAATTTTGAAATTTGAATTTCAGCGCCATTTTTTCTGTTATTTTTGTTTTTTCCCGTTATTTTCCTATTTTTTTCAGTTTTTGCCCCTAAGCGTTTTTTTTTCTCGTTATAACGGAAAAAACGGTAATGCCCCCAATCCGTTATACAGTTTTATAACGGTCCCCTTTAAACCTTGGACATAATTAAGTACTTTGGTGAGTGAAGAAGGCATCCCAAAACTCATGATAACAACTGGGTCTCTATCACTGACAGTGGACCGAGGCAACTCGTGAAAGCTTTGCCACATCTCCAATAAAAACATTAGCAATAGTAGAGGCAGTGTAGGGGTGAGAAAGAGCAGAAAAATGCGTGTACTTATTGAACCGATTGACTACCACCATGACCGTGCCCTTTCTTTCCAACGGAGGAAGACCCTTGATAAAGTCCATAGGAATATCGGTTCAAATCTCTGATGGGATCAGTACGGGTTGTAGGAGACGTAGAGGGGACACGATCTAATATTTGATGCATTGATAGATGTCTCATTCAGCGACAAACATGCGAATACAACGTTTGATTCCTTTCCATTAAAAATTGGTGGAAATCCGTTTGTAGGTAGGTAAAAGGACAAAATGAGTACTAAATGGTAAGTATTTCACTATTTCTTTTGAAAAGATTTCTTTTTCATAGTTCTTTTAGGCAGGGTCAAACAAGTCGGATCAACTGTCTAAAATATCTCTTGACTTGGCAAAGTAAGTAGAAATCCCCAAAAATTCGATGTGGCACAATCTTTGGCCCACACCCCTAGTGCACCTGCATACAAATAATAAGCATGATTGGGTGATTCTAGATGTTGGATTTGAGTACTTTTTTAATCATGGGCTTGGAATCCATTCATGGGCATGTTCGTGAAGCCCATGATAAAATAACATGCTCAAATTCAACATCTAGAAATCACCAACCAAGTTGATTTTTGGTCTCTCCGCCTACCAAGAGATGGGCCAAACATCTATTCTAATCTATAATGGGAGACAATCCTTCTTGTGTTAAAAACGGTTGAAATCTCAAAATTACTTCTACTTTGTCCAAAATGTCTTTCTTATGTTTCTTTAACATTTTTAAAGGTACTTTAGACTTTACACACATTTTTTTACCCTTGATCTTTATCAGCATTTGATGTTAGCATAATCCATTGCAGCTCATTCAAATTAAAAAAAAAAAATCATTTTTCCTAATATGAACCTCAAAGTGTTTAAATTGACAAACATTGCTTCTCTTGGTTTTTATAATTTTTTTTATTTAGAAGGGTTCTTTGGTCATTCAACATTTCCACAGTAAAAGCATTTAGTGTGTCTTACATGTCACATGAACTTTGGCTATGAAAAATAACTAGATGATGGTATCCATCATCAAAGTTGATGTTGGACCCACAGTGTGAGCCACATGATACACTATTGGAGGCTACTGACTTTCGTAGATGGACTTACATAGAGAATTAATTTTGGTATATAGGTCCAATTATAGGGATGGGCAAAACATCTACACGGTCAATTGTCTCTAATAGTGTGCCATGTGGCTCATAATATGGTCCATCATCAACGTAGATATTTTGAGAAAACAAAAAGACAAAAAAAGATAGTTCACAACTACATAATAGTGTGCCACATAGTTCATATTGGGGCCAATGAGCACTGTCATCAAAGTTCTACTAAAAACAACAAAAAAGAAAAAATATAAAATCAACATACTTGATCGAGGATCAGAGGAGAGGATGCCCTTTCAATGGGCGTTTATAACCTAGGCACGCAGACGCCCTTTGAAAAGGCTTCTCGACCTGATAGAAAGCCCTTTTAAAGGGCGGCAGGGCATTTGAACATGGCAGACACCTTTTTAGAGAACGAACACCCTTTGAACAGGCACTTATCTTTTCTATAATTTTAGAAAACTTTTATCTGCTTTTATAAATATATTAAAATTTGATTTTTGTTTTAAAACTTTTCCGTTATTTAAACCATTTCTTCAATTTTGAGCATTATCTTCAATATAACATAATGGGGTTGGGGCAATACCGTTATAATGGCCATTTTTTAAACCATTGTTAAAATAGCAACACAAGATTCACTTTCTCGTTGATAATTTGATATAAACTCAATTTCAAAAAATAATAATAATAAAAATTGGGGGCTGGATGAAATCGATCTTTTACGGAGTTGAAGGAAAATGGCGCAAAATAAATGGAGTAAAACTTCGCTGATTGGTATGGTCACTGACCGTCCACAATACGAGCCATGTGGTGCATTTTTAGAGGACGATGACCGTATGGATGTTTGGCTGATCCCTAGGTGGACTTACAAACAAAATATCAGCTTGTTACTGATTTCAAACCTCTAGATCTTGTACCTCATACCTCAATAATGGTCAACAATGCTCAAATTCACACGGTTAAAATCAACCCATGAAAATGACTCCAATCCAATACGTAGAAATCACTAAATATGTTGATTTTTAGTTTGTAAGTCCACCTAGGAATTGACCCGTCAGTGTCCTCTAAAAATGTGCCATGTGGCTCATATTGTGGGCAGTCAGTGGCCATAATATGAGCATTTGGTAAAACTTGTTTTCATACCTTAAGTCTGAATGGGCTGAAATTCAGTGATTTCGGTAATTAACTGGCGCATGGTAAACAACTTAATTTCAGCACTTAACACCCAAATCATAGAATTTCAAACATAAGCAAAAAGTGAGGTTACGTTGATTTATTGGGTAAGTGGTTTCGGTGATAGGCATCTTTTTTAAAGATTCATTGATCCTTTCAAAATGCCCATAATGCCCTCTTATGTAAAGAACTTCTATAAAAGTAAGACAAAAGTATTCTTCTAAACATTTTATAATCTCTATTATATACTTTTCTTAAGTTTCAGACATAAGACCTTTACCAAACATAATAGTTTTTTGTTATTTCAGCTACTTTAAGCAATCATCACTTATTTTAATCACTTTAAGCTCCCCAAGTGTTTAACACATAATTTACCAAAGGCCACCTCAGTCTATAGAGTTGTATTGAAGCTGAATAGTGGAGAGTGCAAAACACAAAGGGGGTGTTTGGATCCCCATTTTTCAAAAGATATTTATTTGGTAAAAAAGACTTTTCTGAAAATATACTTTTCTTAAAAATGCTGTTTGAATCATCATTAAAGCAAAATGTCTTTATCTTCTCTTAGTGGGCTCACGACTGTGATATATTTATTTTTTTTAGAAGGGGCCTTCTACCAAAAACTGTTTCTTTGCTAATTATATTCATTGAGTGAGCAAAATTTTTAAAAAAATCTTTTTTTATTTGAATAACAGCTTTCAATTTTTTTTTTTTATAAAAAAGGTTTTTTGGCTTAAAAATATATATTTTTATGGAATAAATACTTTTTTTTTTTAAATGTTCATCCAAACAATCTATTAGTTTGGAAAAAGTCTGTGTGGAAAAAAAGACTCTTCCAAGTCTAAAAATGGCAATCCAAACACCCCCTAAAATTTTTTTTGGGTTGAGCCAAAACCCAACTTCCCAATCCTCAAACGGCAAACAGGACGCTTAAGGCCATATTAATGATATTATCTAAACGCCCTCCCAGACCTTAACCGAGCCTCCATATCTTCTTCCTTATTGCAGGATAGGTTCAGTGGGTTCACTTTAGCCCCACAAAGAGAAAGCACGGTCACTTCGCGCTCTCAAAACTTTGGAATTTGATCCGAAAACCCTAAAATAAAGATGTCTATTACACTTAGAACACAATGAAACGTGTTTGGAAGATCTCAGACGCGGCTAAAGCTGAGCTGCTTCTGCAGAGATGCTACGTAAAACCCAAAACCCTAATATCTCCTTTCTCCAATATCTCAGGGAGCTCAAACTTCAGATTCATCAGAAATATCGCTTCTCAGACTCGTTTCTGCCCAGATGTATTTCCGAAGATTATCGATCTGTTTATGGAGAAGGCGAGTACTCCGGTCGAAATCCGCGAAGAAGATCTGAGCATGAAGATACCAGACTTGACGGAGGAGTTGGTTAGAAATTTCTCTGATTCGGAGAAGATCGTTGGAATCTTAGAAGCGAAAGCTGCTTCGTTGTTTCAGAGATACTCCGATGGATCCGCTACGATCGAGCTGTTGAATCAGTTGAGGTCATGGCCTCAATTAGCCCTGGAGGTACTGCTTCTCCATTTATGTGTTCATTTAGGATTTTAGTGCATCCAATGTGCATTTCTTATAATTGTTTTGGATTTTTAGTATTTTTTCTTTTTGGTGTGTTTGTATGTTTTAATCTTCTCTGTTGTTCTTTCAATAAGTAATGCAAATTCATTGGAACAATTAAATAAATATTCAAAGTGGTTAAAGAAAGAGAATTTCTTATGTATAAGTTACAAAAGTTTACTACAACAAAGAAAAAACATTTCTTGATTTATTTTGTGTTCCTTCTTCTTCCTCTTTTTTTTTTTTCAAATCATTTCCAGGTTTTTAATTGGAGAAGGAAACGGACCGATACTGGTATGCCTATGACATCAGAGGAATACGCTAAGGGCATAACAATTGCCGGTAGAGTTAAGAATGTTGATCTTGCTGTTGAGTTGTTTTCGGAGGCCACAAGTAAGGGAATTAAGACAAGTTCAACATATAATGCGCTAATGGCAGCGTATATGTACAATGGTTTGGCTGAGAAGTCTCAGTCATTGTTTCGGGATTTAAAGAGAGAAGTAAATTGTAGCCCTACAATTGTGACATACAACATTCTCATTTCAGTTTTTGGTAGATTGATGTTGGTGGATCACATGGAGGCAACTTTCCGGGAGATCAACGAGCTGAATCTATCCCCTAATTCGAATACTTACAATAATCTCATTGCTGGGTATGTTACAGCGTGGATGTGGGAGGACATGGAAAGAACGTTCAGAATTATGGAGGCAGGCCCCATCAAGCCTGATCCTAACACCCACATGCTAATGATTCGAGGTTATGCACATTCGGGCAATTTGGAGAAGATGGAGAAGAGTTATAAATTGGTTAAGCATTATGTCAACAAGAAAGCAGCGCCATTGATCAGAGCCATGGTATGTGCATACTGTAAGAGTTCTGACACTGACAGGGTTAGAAAGATTGAGGCATTAATGAGGCTTATTCCAGAAGAAGAGTATAGACCTTGGTTGAATGTGCTGTTAATTAGGGTTTACGCACAAGAGGGCTTGGTGGAAGGCATGGAGACTTCTATATGTAAGGCATTTGCACATGAAACCTCGGTCACAACGGTGGGTGTGATGCGCGCAATCATAGCAAGTTATTTCCGATGCAATGCTGTGGACGAGCTCACAAAGTTCGTGAAGCAGGCCGAGTCTGCTGGGTGGAGAATCTGTCGGTCCTTGTATCACTGTAAGATGGTCATGTATGGCATACAGAATCGCCTGGAGGAAATGGAAAATGTTCTGGATGAGATGGAGAGATCCAACATAGATCCTACAAAGAAAACATTCGTCATAATGTACAAGGCCTACTCAAAGTATGGCCACCGATCTAAAGTAGAGCGATTACTAGGGACAATGTGCAAGCATGGGTTTGGAATCCCTTTGGATGCCATTGCTTCCTAACACACCCTGTCACATTGTAAAGCAGCATCTTGTGTACTGAAATTATTTGGAAAAGCATTCAGTGAGTCATGCAAATGGTTCTTGGTACCTGAAATAGAGAATTTAAGAGCTGAAATAGTGCATAGGTAAGCTTCTTGTTTTCTCATGCTTTCCATTAATCGATTATATGTTTTGTGCTTTTCTCTTATCATATCCTTGAAGCTTGAAACCTGCTTCTGTTATATGTGTTCTCTTTGTGATGGTAACATGTGGTTATATGAATGTCCAGAAACTCAAAACCAAGACTTGTTCATGCTAGCACTTTAGTCTTGGCACTGGCCTAACAGTTAGAGAGGCTTGATGGTGGTCTATGTTGTTCATAAGTTAATGAAATTGTTTATTACTTTATTATTGCATGTTGTACACATAGTTTAATAAATCATTGTTTCTGTAGTACCAAAAAATTCATTCTTGCTACTTGAGATCTTTTGATTCTTATACGTCTCATCTTCATGTCTAGATGAATGCCTGCATACTAAGTCATTTATGATTCATGCAACGCGGGAAATTTCTCACTCTTATCTTAGAAGTCAAGACTTCAGGCCGAAAAGGTTGCCCAATAATTGCCTGGGATCCCCCCCGCCCCCCCCTCCCCCCCCTTTTTTTTTCCAGCGCATAAGCTGGGTTTGGGCAGATAACTTCCATCTATTAAATACAAAAGGAAATCAGACAGTAATATCTACAACCCTAGCATCCTCATTAATATGGCGAGAAAGAGAACTTGGGCATTCATGTGCTAAACTTAATTGCTGTCTTGTGGACCACCTGGTTAGAAAATTAGCAGCCCTATTAGCTTCCCTCCAAATATTTCCCACGTTTATCTCCTGGGATCCACGTAGTTATTGATAGTTAGTCAAATGAGATATATACTATGACTTTCTAGAAGACTTCCGCTGCAGTATTTTGTTATAGAATGATATCCAACTTTTGTGGCTGTAAAGATTATGTAGTGACTGTTGAATAAAACAATCCTTTTAGCCACATCACGTTGTTTGCTCATCAGGAAGTATATCTCGTCAACACGTAGTTGGATAGATTGGCTGATTACTTATTAATATGCTGAATACTCCAATTAAATATCATATGTTATATTTGATTGTAAAGGTACACTAACCTGGTTAAACAAATTACTACTCATTTCCTATTTTACAGTTTGTCTTGTAAATTTAACCTGGTTAGTTTAGAGTAGATTCTCTCGTTGAGCACTTCTTGTCATGTTGAAATTTGAGGACTGATGTCCTGAACTACTTTTGTGAGTTTGATAACTCTTTTTAACTACAAATTGTGACCTTAGAGCAACATCCCAAATGCACGTCCAGTTGGTGTTTGATTTATTGTGCATATTTCAAATGTTTACTAGCTGTATGTATATGAGTGTGTAGCTTCAACAAGACTGCAAGTTTTCCAACTACATGTTGTCAAGTAGGTTTAGGAAACTTCAGTTTAAAGTCAAGTTTGTGTGCAGTTAAGAGAGTTCCTATTTTATACATTTTGGAAAGTTGAATTGTAGAGGAATTAGGAGTAGCTCACACCCTTACCTCTATAAATACCTAGCTTTTGAAGATCTAGACTTTAGATGGGAGTCCATGGTGCATAGGGGTAGTTAGGTTTTTCTTTCCCAGGAGGTCCTCTCGACCTCCTCTCCTTGTTTGTTTTCTCTTCTTATTTCAATAAATTTTACCCCATCAAAAAAAAAAAAAAAACAAAAAAAAAGGAGTAGTTCACACCCTTACCTCTATAAATACCTGCTTATGTCTTATTTCTGTGAGAACTAAATGAATTGTTTGAGAAGCTGTATTGCTTTCTTTCTGGTGTGACCATAGTTAGCTAATCTCCGTTTAAAACCCGACTTTTTGAAAAAACCCTCATTTTTCGAAAAACATTCCAAATCACATTGTTTTCAAAACATTGCGAAAAATACGAAATATTCAATAATTCGAAACAACCGTAATTTTCAATTTTCAAAAAATCTCACGAATAAAATTATAAATAAAAATATTCTTTAATATTTTCATACATGTGTGACTCGCTGTTATCACGTTTTATATGTATGAAGAAACCTTCTCAAAGAATCAGCACACATGTAAGAGCTAATTCTTGCAGGCCTAACCAATTGGTCACAAGATTCCGCACAAGCGAAATGCTACTATAAAAAGGGAAATCGGGACATGGGGTCTCTGTATAGGAGATTTCCGATGTAAAAAATATTAACATGGATGGCAAACACTTTGCTACCTTTTGAGGAAAAAGCCTGAACTGTGTTGGAGTATGGTCAAATTTGTCGGATTCTTTATCCTCGAGATACAAGTCTGACAGGACAAAAAATTGAGCTGACACATATCTTGATGAAATATAATCCAATGGATATTGACCTAAGATCCACAAACTTAGTTGTGCACCTCATGTACTCTTAACATCTTCTAAAGGATTAGTGGTCTGCCTACGCGTCATGCATATTGTAGGATTACCCATTTTATTTTGATTTGAGAGAGCAAACAAAGGTAATTTTGTGGAAAACCCCCTGGATCTGATTTTAGATAACCAGTATACCCCTCACCCATGGTCATCCTCTATCTTGAGCACTTAAAAACAGGTAAGGATTGACCTTATCAGTGGTCTAGAAAAGGGTCCATTTATTAGACGGCTTATATGATTTAATTGAGATTACTCTGTTGGGCTAGGAAATTCTTTCCTAAGGCATGGTCATCCGTCATCCACTGTCTTGAGTACCTAAAAGCAGGTAAGTATCCACCTCATCCTCAGTGGTCTAGAAAATGGTCCAATTAGTAGATGACTTATATGATCTGATTGAGATTACTCATTTGGGCTAGGAAATCCTTTCCTAAGGTGACCCAACAATTGGATGATGTTTAATATTTCTCTTATTTTCTTTTGATTTCTCTATAAATACCCCATTATGTTTTATTTTTATAAAATTGGATGAAGAATTTAAGGAGCTGTTTTGCGTTCTTTGAGGTGTAAATCTCTATTTGATGGTGTGCCTACATTATAGTTCAAATGTGTAGGTTTCATTTTGGTGGTTTTGGTCTAAAACCTGGTGAAACCAAGGTGAAACGGACAAAACTATATTGGAATGCTCCGAAAAAAATCTGAAAAATATTAGAAAAAATAAGAAACATATAAATGCCATAAAATTTCATTAAAACCACATTGTATAACCAACTTAGGGTAAAAAGAGTGATTTATAGTGTTATCGGGTTAAATTGGAGTTTGTCTTGTAAACTTGCATTCTAATTTCTCAATATACAAGCTGTATTTTGATATAAACATATGTTAACTTCTACCTAGAATATACGTTGGTAATTAACTTTTTCTACCTCGAACACTTGTGACCCAATAGGTTTAAACCTCCAGCATCTTGTCATAAGATTGTGGTTCAAATCCCACTAGGCGTATATATTGGGTGTGTTATAGTTGGATTAAGTTGGTTAATAATTTAACATAATAACTCATAACATAAATTAAGAATACCATACAAAACAATACTAACATAATGTTTAATCCAAGTTCCACATGTGACTATGTGTACAATCTATTATCTGCTGCCATAAAATAAAAATTCTTAAACTTCGAAGTCCTAAAGTACTACTAGAATAAATGCACAAGTAGAGACTTTTGATAATATTCCCCAATAGTCAATGAAGTCAACCCGGTGGTGCGACAATTGCTTCGTCATCGCTGTTAACTCATGTTGCTATTGCCTACCCACCAACTTAATCATTTTTCGATTCTAGTGGTGATACATTTTGGTATAGACCGGTGCACTTCCAAAACCAAAGAATGATCAAGTTTGTGGGCAAGCAATAGCGACAAGTAGGAGCGTAAATTTTGTATGTCGGGCTTGAGGTAGGCTAGGGCGGACCGAATGTGGTGGACCGGGCCAAGCCACGAGCCGGGCTGGACTGGTTCAAAAAAATATAAAAAACAGCTATTGGAGGAGGGGGTAAAATGGTATTTTTACCTCAAAATTTGAAAATGGGAAGAAGGGTGGGGGGGACTCTAAATTTCAAATTTAGGGGTGGGGGGCAACTTTGGTACTTAGAAGTTTAATTTTTTTTATTGTATGGCATTGACCAATAGCCTTGGATAATGGATTGTAGACATAGTGGAATTTGGATTAAACATTATGTTATGATTACTTTGTTATGGTATTTATAATTTATGTTATGAGTCATCACGTTAAATTGTTAACTAACTTATTAATTTGAACACATTAACACTTGGTAAGATTTGAACTCACAATCTTCTGATAAGAAGCTAGAAACCAACTGGGACACATGCATTCAAGGTAGAAAAAGTAAATTACCTGTGTATTCTAGGTAGAAGAAGTTAACTAATATATGATTATATCTAAATAAAGCATGTATATTGAGTAATTGGAATGCAGGTTTACTCGGCAGACTTCTGTTCAACCTGATAACACTGTAAGTCACTCTTTTTTACTATAAATCAGTTATATAATGTAGTTTTAATGAAAATTTGTTGCATTTATATGTTTATTATTTTTTCTGATTTTTTTAATATTTTCTCCAATATGGTCTTGTCCGTTTTGGACAGGTTTTAGACCGAAACCACCTAAACATTTCGGTCAAAATTTATGGTTTCCCGAAAATCCTTGGTATTTTGCGTCCTTCTTGACCGAAACGTATGGCCTCTATCTGGGTGGTGCAACTCCTCTTTGTCATCTACTTCGAAGTGTTGTGCATTGCTAGAAGGTTTTTGTTGTGTGCTGACTTCTTAAGAATGTTTCTTCAACCTGTAAGTTGCTAATTCTTGCAGACTTACCTTTTTGTTCTTTTTAATTCTCTTATGTTCTTCTAGTTTTCTTTACTTCTCATTTCATGCATCTCTATAACCTTCCAATATTTCCAGCCTCTTTAAACATTGAAAGCCCTTAAAACCCATCTACAAACTCCCAGACCGGGTTTTAAATTTCATCGAAACCACCGAAATTTCGGTTTCAACCTCTACAAAAATCAACACGAAATATTTCAATTCCATATTAACTAATACATTTTATCCGATAATTAATACATTTTCTCAAATATTTAAGGAATAAAATTTAGACATCCTTAATTTTAGGGTGGTTGTAGAGAGAGAACCAGATAAGATTTGTAAGATTTGGTTCCTAACTACCAGGATTTTAATAAATCTAACTATTAAAATATGTTTTCTTTTCTACCGAAATTTCGGTTCAAATTTTAGTTTTACCTGGGCCGAAGCCCAATCGAAAATGAAATTTAAATCCTTGCTCCCAGACCCTAGTACTTTCTCCTATAACCAAACTTTAAACATCTATTCCTTCAAACCCTTAAAACCCAGCCTATCTTCTTTTAATTCTTGAACTATTTGGGGACTGTCCTGTATCAGTTTTTTGTATCATAGCAAGTGCAGATCCTTCTTTTGGTTTAGTGAGCAAGTTCAGATCCTTAAAGAAGACGTGTAATTATTTTATGCGATTAAGAAATGGAACCCTTTTGTTGAGTGATATGCAGCCCAAGTTGATGCGTTGGTAAAATTTCTGATGAAGTGGACATTCTTGATGGGAAGTCTGCTCGACTGAAGAAAATTTTGGAGGATTGATTTGCTCAAATGATGAACCAAATAATGACTGGCCCGACAGGAAGAGAAAGTCAGAGATGAATGGTGAAGGATCTAGGATGGCTCTGTTTTAACCCTTGGGGTTCTGAGTTAACTTGTGCCCATACAATTTCA
Organism: Euptelea pleiosperma; assembly: GCA_035048495.1. Taxonomy (NCBI): domain Eukaryota; kingdom Viridiplantae; phylum Streptophyta; class Magnoliopsida; order Ranunculales; family Eupteleaceae; genus Euptelea; species Euptelea pleiosperma. The sequence continues at coordinate 32,305,859 of CM068546.1, forward strand.
ACCCTCCACCCCTTTGTTACTGTCCAACCCACTTCTTCTCACTTCCCCCTCCTTGTTTTTCTGATTTTGCTGTTATGGAGACTTCAACATCTCTCTATTTACAAGGGCACTAACTTTTTCCATTTGGGTACATCAATGGCAGCTTTACCCACCATTACCATCACTGATGACTTTCGCTCCCCTTTACATTGCAATGCCCAAGTAGGCTTAGAGAAGAAAGTAGATATTCGAGGAGGTTATATTAAGAGTTGCTGTTGCTCAAGGCAAGGGAGTAGGAAAGAAGGGATTCAAGCCCGCAGTAGCAAAAAGAAGCAGGTATGGAACCGAAGTCTGTGTATGGAGAGAGAAGCCATCAGAAACTCAAGCCCAGGCAAGCTGAAATTGAACCAATTGAATATGGGTACCAAGTTACCAGAAGTGAAGTTCTGTCGGAAACAGAACAAGAACTTGAACAAATGTATTGAGACCGGGAGAAAAGCCAGTCTTGAAGGGTAATCATAGCCAGAAAATTGTACTCGTATGGGGTAAATTTTTGTTTCTCATCTCTCTAGTTAGAGAAATATCTGAGAGAGCTGGAATAATGAGGTATTTCCCTGAAAAAAAGCCAGGGACAACCATATATTGCAGATTGATTTCTCTGAATCGTGTAACAGAATATCTCTTTAGATTTTGCAACTAGCAGGTGGTGTAGGCTCAACCTTCCTTGTGTCGCGATTTTAACCTACCCGGCCTCAATTTATTTTACAGAATTTTAAGGTGTCCTATGATGATGCGAGTGTTGGTGAGCAGTCGCATGGTTTCTTAGTGCACGAAGAAGGTGATGCATGCATAAGAGTGCAATAACATTTATGTTGCAATATGCTATTAATCTCTACTAGTAATGAATATTACCGATAATGTGGCCCACCACCTTCTTTCAAAAATACCCCCCTACATCAGATACATTAGGGTATTCAAGACTTTCCATAACATCTCTATCACGTATTTATCCACAGTGGCTACTAAAGTCAATTCACTTGCATGCCTGCGTGTTCTTGCCACGTGGCAGATGGTAATTGATTGGGCAAACTTTTTATGTGCTCTGCCCAGAAACTCCGTACGAAAGAGTATTTTTAGAAGCAAAATAAAGCATAATCTACTTGATTATCCAAAATTTCCCCTCGAAAAAATTGTAGCAAAACATCAAATCCGATGTCTTAGCCTTCAGCAATCACTTTTTTGGAGTCAGATCATGTGGGATATCCTACTCATATATAGGTGGCTATTCCTGAATGGTACACATCAAATTTTTAGTTTAATTGCACTTATTAATAAACTCTACACCACTCTTTTCGAGTTCGATCAATGGCTTAAATAAAACCATCTCACTCCACTTTATCCCAAAACTACTTGATCATTGTATCGTACCGTCGAAAATCGATCAAACACTATGAGTATCTTTTGTTTAGGTTTTAGTGAAAAATCAAACCGGATTGGCCTTTACGACAAACTCAAATTGAAATGTTCTTTGAACCTATGAGATCACTAAGTTGGGGGAGCAAACTAATGGTTTGAGATTGTTTGTGGAAGACATGCCATTTGTCAGGTCCCACATAGCAGGCCTAAATTGAAATTCTCAGATGATCTCAATCATTAAATCAACGGTGGTTTTCTATTTTGTGTATTTGTCATAAATAGAGCTTGGTTTTATTGAAACGGCCCTGATTGATGACTTTTATAGCATCATATGGCTAATGGCCGTCATTATAATTACAAAAAATGGTCCCACCAGATACTTCCCATAGTTGTAATCCTCAGAAACCCTACGTGGTTGACCTACCTCACACGAGGCCAACCATACGTGAGATCTTCCCAAGAGAAAAAAGTTCAGCCGGAAAGAAGAAAGTTGTACTGTCAACATGTAGCTGCAAGGCCGGAGAGGGTCGTGATGTAACAAGGTATACCTCATGCTTTTTGGCGTCAGGTAGCTCATTTTTGTTTACTCTGCCGGCATGGTTGTTCAGCCCACCCCTTGCTAGACATTCGTACCAAAAAGCAGCTTGGTTTTAGTACTCGAAAAAATGTTTAAATTTAACAGCTATAATCATGCTTTTAAGGTACTAAAATCTAATGGCTAGAGATTTACCAATGCCGGTGATTTTTGGTGTGTATATCCACTGAGGGATGGGCTAAACATCCATGCCGTCAGTGGTCACAGATGGCAGCGGCAAATAACAAAAATGCACTTCCTGACGGCAAAAAATTTAAGGTATACCTTGTTACATCTTTTTTCTTTGCATAAACAAGTTGACAGTTGGTGTCTAGAGTCGGACCGATTATTCCCGTTCCGGGATTAACTATTTTAGAACCGAATCCAAAGACTCAAATGGATAGGACCTGAAATCAGAGTATGTAATAGGTTTCAGTTCTTGGTACACTAGTATCTGAATCAAATCACGATCAAACCAATAGGACCCAAAATCAGCATATATAGTAATAATAGATGTCAAACTTTTTCAAAATTTAGTATGAAAATAATTTTATTTTTTATTTCTTCACATTTTTTTCTAATAATAACTGGTACCCAGTGGGAGAACTGGATATTTAACAGTACTAATTCTAGATCCACTTGGTTAGGAACTGAAACCGTAACTGTCATAACCAAACCCATTGGTACCCGTTACCACTGACAAGTAAATCATACATCTATGTCGAATTTCCAAACAGTCTCCCTTATATCAACTATTCTAAGATTTTGATTTTGTTTTTTTTTTTTGTAAGTAACTATTCTAAGATTTTGAATGTTATTGTCATTTTATAACTAACTAGTGGGCCGCATGTGCATTGCATGTGAGTAATTGTAGGGCCGTTTTGGAAGGAGTGGTAAAATAAGAAAGTTTCAACCCTAAGGGCAGTTTGGAAGATCAGGGTTGGGGGGGTAGAATAACCCTAAACCCTAAAGCACAATCAGAAAATCAAAATTCTAAAGTTGTCCATGTGTAGTTTTTTAAGATTGTTTTAGAAAAATAGAAGTAATGGCATATAAATGAATTAAGTTATTAATAAGGAACTGTTTTGGAAATATAGAAATAAAGGCATATTAAGTATTTAAGTGGTTAAAAAGGATTATATTTTGAAAATGTGGATAAAATGGCATGGTAAGTAATTTAGTGATTATGTATAAGCTGTATTGTAAATATAATTAATGGAATGAGAAATAATTAAGTAGTTAAATAGAGCTGTTTATTCAATAGTTGGTAAGTTATATTGGCATGAGAATGGGTGAGTACATTAGGGACTTTTTTGTTTTTGGTGGAGAATGACATTTATTGAATTAGCCTATGATTTTATTTTTTATTTTTTTTAGGCCTATGCTTAAAACAGTGAAGGCGGCATTTAACAAATTATTTTTTATTTGGTAGAGAGGAGCATTTAATGAAGATGCCTACGTTTTTTGATAGGCAAAAATCTATGGTTAGCAAATCTTCGTTTAAAATCCGACATTCTAAGAAAAAACCTTCATTTTTCAAAAAAATTCTAAATCACGGTGTTTTCAAAACATTGCGAAAAAAAAAATCAATAATCCGAAACAACCCTGTAATTTTGAAATTTCAAAAAATCTCGTGAATAAATTGCATGAGTTGTTTCCAAAATTACATGATGTGCCACCATTGGAACAAGTGGGGAAAAAGAATGGCACAATATGGGAAGGACAAGCTGTTGTTCATTCCTCTTACCTCAACAATTGGCATCAAGAACATCCATGGGTCCAGAAGGTGTGCGTTCTAGACAATTGGGGAACTTCGGTGGGAGGGTAAGCAGTGGTCCATCACCACAAGTTCCCTGGCATGCCAAACCCAATGCATATCCCAAAGCTCGAGCGACTGGGACTGCAACTGCATTCCCAACTTGTATGTACCTTTAAAGTAATGAAGCAAACACCATTAGTAATAAAGCTTAGAGACTAGCATTTTAAGACTCAAGATATGACAAAATCTAATGCTTTTGCTTGGAGCACAAGTTTTGAAGATCTCTGGCCTTTTGGAGGTTCATTATTGAATAAAGACTGAAGAACATTGGGAAGCATTTTTCACATTGTGTCAAGTCATTCGAGGCTGCTATCCTAATGATTTGATCCACAACTAAGATCATTACATGTTGAGACTTTAAAATCGATTAGTTTTGCATACAATTGGAACTTAGATTATTATAAGTTTTAAAGTTTGATTTGGTGCTCAAGTTAAAAGGACTCATCTATACTACTTTAAAGCCAAAACCTAGGTTGGGGCACGCCCCTTCACAAGACGATCACCTCCATAGGTAGTTCAACATGTCGACGTATGACGAGGGACCACATTATGAGCCATGTGGCACACTCTTATAGACCACTGACCGTATAGATGTTTAGCCCATCCCTAGGTGGACTTACATACCAAATAGAAGCCTGAATAGTGACTTCAAACCTTTGGATTAGAGTACCCAAATAATGCTCAAAATTCACGGTTAAAAACAAACCATGGAAAAGACTCTAATCCAAAGGATAGAAATTACTAATCAGGTTGAAATTTGGTATGTAAGTCTATCTAGGGATGGGCCAAACGTCATTACGGTCAGTGGTCTCTAAGAATGTGCCACATGGCTCATCATGTGCTCATACTTTATTAAGGTATTTCAAATTTACATTATCATCTTTGTGTTTCTTGTCTTTTCTTATTTGCATGTGGCCATTAAGGAGAGTTGCTCACTTTACTCTTGATAGAACAATACATACAAGATACAAGAAGCTTTCAAATTTACTCTTTCTTCCCTCTTTCTATCCTCTTCATATTTCTCCAACTTGATCGACCTTCTTCTGACCCAATAATTGGCATCTATTTCTTGCTATTGCGTGTTTCTCAAGTTATGCAATAGTTTAGGATCATTGTTGCTAATCTGGTTTGGTAAGAGTTTTCTATTTCTTTGAGAGTTGTTTGTATGAAATTTTGGCATAAATATGTGAGTATTACAAAACTTATTATCTAACACAGCATGCATATTACTTTCCAAGTCTTCTTCTTAGACTTTCCCCTTTTATGTATCAATAAACAATCAATCACTAAAACAAAGAATAAGAAAAGAACAATTGCAATGTAACTACTAAATGAAATTAACCAATTAAGTAAAAGAAGTGTACTCGAACAATAATAGATAAAACTCCAGCAGTTGATTCAAGATCAGCAGCTGTACATAGATCAGATAATTTATCAGTGAAAAGATGGCTAAGGCACGCGTTGCATGCAGTCCTAAAGCAAATTTCACTGATGCACTTCAAAGGTGCTGCTGTCGGTTGGTCGGCGACTGCTCCCAGGATTCAACAGCCCGCTAAAGGTGGGCAACACTCCAAACCTTCAGTCTATCAAACTCACAGTGGAGAGCCTCATAAAATATTTCAGAAAAGACTTCAAAAAAAGAGGAAGAGAAAGATCATAAGACTTGGTGTGTTTAGCCTCCTCTCTGCCTCTCTTTATATAGAGGTGAGGAAGTAACTGTTTGGGTCTTAGTAAAGATCTGAAACGGTCAAAAATTTAATACAATAAATTCAAACGTCAGTTGCAAACATTTTGAAAATAAAAACATGTTTTACTTGTGCGAGAAAACAGATGGTCCAGTTTAAAGACGCTTGACTTTTAAGCCCATGCCCATGTCCAAGGGCTCCACCCTTAGGTTCCAAAACTAATACATACATACATATATATATATATATATATATATATATATAGAGAGAGAGAGAGAGAGAGTTCCACATAAATTAGTTAATGGCTAATTTTTTGTGATGATATTCTTCTCAACATGGATATCAACCACACACAAAATCAGCCCATTCCAACACTTGCAGCCTTGTGAAAAGTGGATTGCAAATTGAAAACTTTTGGACCATCGATTTTCACCGTTAAAAGAGTTCCATGATGATAGAAGGTAGTTTTTTGACAAAAGCGTATCACTAGAAACCCACAAGAACCTTTGTTACTTACCCACCAAAAAAAAAAGACTGAGATAATGAAAGCTGCAAAAATATGTTTTCTATTTACTCCTCATGGACATTTTGATGATGTTGCATATTTTAATGCCAGCTAAGAAATAGCCAACCTAATGTTTAGGCCAGATGTTATGCAATGGCCCACCCCACTTGATTTAGTCTAGTATGATTGCTAGATATCATTGGAGTTTGTGGCACGCTTCCAATGGAAGATGTAGTTTGACTTTGACAACCAAGTTTGCAGCAACCATATTGCCTCTAACCAAAAACGAAAGTTTCAAAACCAACCTTAAATCAGAAACACATAAAGTGAGGTAGACTACCACTTTGATCGTGAGAAATCAAGTATTAATCTAGTTAAGTATGTTAAACAATTTCCTGAAATATTTTGATATATTTCAATAAATGAGGTGTAGTGGCACCATTGTAGTTTCCATTTATTATTTCAAGTCAATATGAGAAGAGTTAATCATTATTGCTACTACTCCTGGATTTACAAATTCACATTTTTCCATTTTCTATTCTTCCTGTTTTCTTCAATTCTAATACATGCAACCATATGACCATGAGTTGAGTACTAAGATGTCAAAACTCCTTAAGAGCAAACTCTCATTAAGAAACCAACACATTCACAAACAACGAAAAAAAACAGTTCTCATAAGTTTAACTATCTATCCATCTACACACAGAGATAAAAAGATCCAACTAATAAAGTGAAAATCCACAAGTTAGTGTGTCCAAGATAGATGCTAAAAATAATAAAATTAAGCAAGAATATTAAATTAGATGGCCTCTCTTTAAACAATATCAATATAGAAATCCTAGTAAATTAGAGGATGATTGCACAAGGCTCTTTAGAATGATTGACAAATAATAATTATTCTTCTCTTTTATTTTCTGCTTTTTTCCTTCAGCAAAGATCATTGAACCATGAATCATAATTTTCAAATAGTGAGGAGGTCACCTCTCTGCAACAGGTCCACAAAGCTTATAGTAGTCAGGAAATCCTTGTAACCTTGCATTTTCACGGATGGATAGAACTCGGTCTTGTTCTGGATGCAAGATTGTCTGTCAAGAAATTCAAAATTTGAATATATACATCATAATTACGTGTACACAAACTAAAATTATATAAATCATATGACGAAAAAGAAAAACCTGATTGTGGTGCTTCGCCCTAGTCACTACAGTTGGGACACCCACCACAAACGACCAAAAGGCCTAAATCATTTACACTAATGTAAGAAAAATGCCCAAAAGCAAATCAAGTAAAAAAAGGTTGTATGTTTGAAAGAAACAATTCTTACTTTGTTGACGTTCCTTTAACAAAACTCATTGCATAATCAGGTACCTAGAGCACATATATGACGACTCCTACTTAGTGAAAGAAAGAGTAGTGACAGACAATAAGGTGACTAATAACAAGTATTACCAAAGGCTTTCCTGAAGGTAGTAGCACTCTTTCAATAGATTCGTCCCATTCAACCTTATTATCCTGACGAACTGAGACACCTGGTAGATTTCTAAAGTTCGCACCCTAGAACAAGCAAATAGACAAACCAATCAAGAAGGGTGTCATAATGTTTATAGTGAATGAACGAGAATTCTTTCTTATGACTTTTCAACAAAAATAGATAAGCAATAAGAACCTTTTTCTTAGGAATCTGACAAATTCGTTGATAATCATCCTCATTCAATTGAAAAGGGCGATGATCATTTAGCATGGATTTCTGTGATGGCTTTGGCCTAGAGGCAATAGAACCCACCAGCTCTGCAAAAGGACAAAAACTTTTAATCAAAAGAGGGACCTCATCACCCACATCAAGTAAACCAAAAAGACTTCCAACAATTTGCATGTATGTGGCCATTGATTCAAAATGGAAGTTGTATGGATATTTGGGCAAAAGACCATGAAAAATGAGCATGTCTATTACTTTTGGAGGAGAAAGAATGTAACACAAAGATTTGTATGCATATAACTGTTTGAAATTTTTTGAAGTAAACAATGTAAATGCCAAATTGCCAATAAATAAACCATAGGTAGAATGCTTTTAGGACAAATACCATTCAAGAGAAATATTTTGCTGGGCACAAATAGGTAAGGGTGCTTTTGGATGCAGTTTTTTTTGTGCCCTAGCCCTTGTGAGCTTCAACCCTCAGCAGGTTTGAGGAGAATGCACCTTTTTACAGAAGTAGAAGTTGAACAGTAGAAATTATGCAAAAAACACAGAAGTATGGGTCCAATGCAAACAAAAGTCCTTAATACACTCCAAACAAGCAAGCACGTTAGGCCCCTCTACCAAGTTGACCTGGACCACAGCTAGAGTGTTACGATCCTAGGTTAAGACCTTAGCTTTCCACTCCACTATCACCAAGGTGCTTTTGGAGTATTGGTTTGGGTCTTAACATTTGGTATCAGAGCCAACCCCACCTCCAGGGTTCGAGTCACGGGAGAGGCAACTATTGTATAATAATGATAATAAAAAAAAAGAAAGAAAAGAGGAGCTCACCATAGTATGGGATATGGAGGGTTCGCCATAGTGGCCTACTGTGATCAGTCTCGGAAGGGGCTACCTAGGGAAAGGGCTACCTGGGGGCTCGCTCAAAGAATGAGAAAATAGGGGTACCGGAAAAAATGCCGGGGGCCCGCTCACAAAAAAAAGTGAGAAAATAGGGGTACTGGAGTGAAAGCCACCTTAGAATGGGCCGCCGTGGACGTCGGCTTTGAAGGGTGGTGGAATGTTACGATCCTAGGTTAAGACCTTAGCTTTCCGCTCCACTATCACCAAGGTGCTTTTGGAGTATTGGTTTGGGTCTTAACACAGAGTTAACCCTGAAATACAAACATGCCCTAACTGTACCCCACCAATCTGAGTTTTATGTGTCACACTAAAAAAGTATGGTTTTAATGAAAATGTGGCCCTTGTCAAGTTTAATGAAACGCACCTTTTTACAGAAGTTGAACAGTAGAAATTATGCAAAAAAACACAGAAGTATGGGTCAAGTGCAAACAATAGCCCTTAATACACTCCAGACAAGCAAGCATGTTAGGCCCCTCTACCAAGTTGACTTGGACCACAGCCAGAGTTAACCCTGAAATCCAAACATGCCCTAACTGTACCCCACCAATCTGAACTTTATGCGTCACACTAAAAAAAGTATGGTTTTAATGAAAATGTGGCCCTTGTCAAGTTTAAATCAGATTCTTCTTCCATTCAAAAGTTCCCTTCGGTTTCCAAATAGAATCTCTTATAATGTTTGCGCACTTGTAGGACAGATATTTGTGTTTTCTTTCTCTTCTAAACCTTAAATCATATAATAAAAATAAAAAAGATTGCGAAACATTCAACCTGCAAATTCAAAAATGCTTATTTCAACATAAAAAAAAATGATCATTACAGGTCAGTAGATGGCATACTCTAGCTAAGTAATTACTGACTAAGAACCAAAAAAGAAAAGAAAAGATTTTTGATGTTAGGTTAGTCAACCATCAATAAAGAAAAACAAACAAGACTGCAAAATATAAGTATCAAGGAATTGTGTTGCCTTAAATGCAAACATACAAGAAAATGATAACAATGCTGCATCTGAATAAAAATGAAGGACATTTATGGCTGGAGAAACAGTATGAAAGAAAGCAATTAACATGATAAACAATTAAATAGTACAGGAAACAAGTATCTAATATTGCCCATGTAGAATAAACAGGAAAGGCATTTATGGTATGAGAAACATTAGATAGAAAGTAAGTACTACAACAAAAGTATTTATGTATAAAAAATAAGTATCGAGTTAACTTTCAAGTCCAATAGATATAGAGTTTATCAAGTCCAATAGATATAGAGTTTAACAAAGTTTCACAAGGGAAGATAGGTTTGTGGATATCCAACAATTTAATCTCATTAACATGAGATAGATACAATTGGCAATTAAAACTAGCCACCACTTGTCACGGTGACTTAATTAAAGTTTTACGTTTCAAGATCAGCTTCATACTGTAAAGGAATGAAAATCCTTTTTGTTCCCATTTTCATATTCCCTGCAACATTTTGCACGACATTCCTACCCTATTGACTCTTTTTTGTCACCTATGGGCATTCTAGAAACTTCATACAACTGTGGTGCAGGTTCTCTAGATGAGCATTCCAAATTAGAAGTTTGGATAGGACATTTTTTCTTACACTTGGTAATTGAGGTGGCACACCGAGAGGGCCCCACATGTTTCATCAACTCACCCCCTTCCCATGTGGCAAGTTTCAGCACAATACTCTCAGCCGCAGGGAAAAAGGGGCGAGGTTCTTTTCACTTCCTCGGTTTTAAAAGTTTAACAAAATAAAAATCAAGGACTATCATTTACAGGGAAAAATTCAATATCTGATAGGGTATATATGTTGAATGGTCAAATGCACTTTTCACGTCTCCAATCCAGAGGTTCATCTATCAGATGGACAATTACGATTGGCAACATCAGCCCTCCATATGGCAAGAAGAGGCTACCAATCCAGAGAAGAAGAAAAATAACGTCAGGCCATCCAAAAAACTGTTCTCTTGTCAATATACAGGAGATAATTCTAATCATAGAATACAACATAAAAAACATGTGTGCAGAATAAACTTTGACATGGTAATAAAGCTACAGTATTCCTCCACCAATGTATTTTACTACTTTAGAAGAGCATAGCATGTGATTGTTCATTTTATATCAATAAGAACAATGAGCTCACCATGTTTGCTTAATCTTATTTGTCTTTGGAACTCTGTCTGAGCAGCTCTCACATATGGCATCTCATCTCGAGTTTCATAATTTGTGACCTGCATGTAATATAATACCTTTGCCATACAATCCATGCTAAATAATTGAACAATTTGAGCGTTACTGTAGAAATATCAACTCACATACCGTAGGAAGGTCTGAAATCGCATCCCCAAGGTGTAGAGCCTTTTCTAATTTACAAGGCTGATATTCATCATATGCAACTGTATTTCCCTATATTTATGGCAACAACTCTTAATTCTCAAGCCATTTATAGATGATGGATCAAACTCTAACAAAAAATAACTTTCATACCTCAAATTCCTGGGGGACAACACCGCGGACAACCACTTCATGAGTCGGTAATGGATATTGAGGCATCTTCTGCAAAAGGAGAGGAACCCATGAAGAAACAGTCCTCTCATGATTTATTAATGTTTTCATGTACATTTACCTCCTTAGGACAAGCCCCCCACAAGAATACACGCATACGAAACTGAGGAAGGCCATAGCATCCAGCTGCCATCATTCCCAACCTAGCTTGATAGTTCATGGCAATAAGACGGCTCAAAGCATATCGACCAAGGAAACCACCAGCAAACCTTAAAATGTCAACCACATTCTCCATTAAAACATATTTTGGCTTCAAGTAATTGACAATATCCATAAAAACAAGAAGCTGTCGATTTTTTGGGTCCTCTAAAGGTGCATCTTTATTTCTAAAACAGTTGAATCCACTAATGCCTTGGCAAGGAGGACCACCACATATAACATCTACATCACCCTAAATAATCAAACAAGAAAAGATAAATAATCATTGGAATACAATATTAATAATTACATAACCATACAAAAAAAGGTAAGATGTAACCAACTAAGAATCTTGAAAGTGAAAACAAACTTACTGGTAGAGGTAAGATGTTTGATTTGTATCCACTGCTCACAAAGTCCCTTATTCTTTCTTGGCATTTGCTGGTTGGATAAATTATAACGCACCTTTGTTATGGAACCAACTAATATAGCATATGAAAAAAAAAATTGCAACATACAAAATAAAAACAGAAAATCCCATGGGTAGCATACCTAAGACCCTCAATAGGCTCCCAAGTGTCATCACTAGAACCATAGCCTTTCCAACGTACCTAAATTAAAGCCAAATATGACAAAACACAGAATTAATAAATAGATTAGGAAAACATAATGAATCTAATTGCCTAGAATTGACAGCTTTAAAAATAAAATTGCATTTCAAAGTTCAAACAACAATGATAACTAAACAACAATCTGAGGATACATATCCTCTATACAATAGTGTCTCAACCAACCATTTTTAATGGTACCATGAGATTTAACACAAGGAAAATATTCTTACAACAAAATATAAATAAGATGTACCAAATGCATTAAAAAAATAACAGAAAATAAGAAATAAGTATGCACCTATTTTACGTTGATACGGATACAACTGTTAAAGTCTGAGATGGTGTGGAGTGTCCCATTCAGCCAAACGTGAAAAAAGGGATTCTTGACTTGGAAATATACTTTTAAGTCATGCGAAACAAAGTAATTGCTTTTTCTTACATAATCATAAGGATAATAGTGAATAATATGATAGGATATCTTATGATTTGTGTCGTATACTTACGGACAAGAGAATACATATGTACTTAAATTAATTCCCATATGTATATGGGATGAGATTTTGGGGTTTAAAGTTGTAACCACAACAATACAACTTTAACAACTTGATGGTGTATCTTTATACCTTATTACCTTTAAAGTTGCTTACTTTTATTATGTTTTTATGACGTATTATATCTTGAATCATTTAATTCTCTCCTGCAATTTGCAATGTTTCTTATTTGCTTACTTAAATAGTTGATTAGTGGTTGGTACTAAAAGAAATTTATATTACTAATTTGTTTAGAATTCGTCTTTCAGATTTTTTAATATTTCTTGTTATTTTTTTAATATATTGTGCCTTGCTTCAGTCAAGCGCACACCTCACCTTGCACCTTACACCTCAAGCGCCAAGGGCCCTTTATCTTGCGCCCTTAACTACCTTGAAGTTCATGAGGAAAACATTTATGAAACAAAACGTGGTTTGTAAGGCTTCGCCATAAGCTACCTCATCACTTTTATCTTTTACCAAAAGCGAACAACATGCAAACCATTTTTTAGTCACACGAAATTTATCATTTTGTGAAGGAAAAGAAACTACAAGGGTGTATTCATACAATTGAGAGTGTTTTTGTTTCACTAGAAAAAGTAGGGGTATATCTACTGACTCTGGGGAACATGTATTCGTAATTTTCTCTTTTGAAAACCTTCTCTCACTAATGCTAGTCTTGACACGGTCAAAGTTACCTGATAGTTTATCAAAAGGCAATGACTATAAAGATCAGCAAATTTTTCCAAGTCAATTACACATGAGTGTCATGTATTTTTTATGGTTTATTGAGGTGGCTTATAAATTGGGAGATTCCTAAGTTGAATATTGTGCATCTAAACCCGCTTAGAGCATTAGAATGGCTCTTCTAATACCCTACTTGGATTTTCTTTATATACCTTATCTTTCCATCATTTATACTATCAATTACTCTAAAAACCAGACCACGCCAGACGGTTTAAGGGTGAACTGTCCCCAAATCTTGTACAGCTCAACCCCTGACCTACTTTTATCAAAAACAATTCTAAATCATTAAACATCTTCAAACTGGAAAGTCAAACTGGTCAACTTCTCAACCCAGGACATTAAACTGTGTGAAACAGTCCTTTTTATATTTTTTTCTAAATAAATGCGTTCATAATTTCATAGGACATCATGGTCAACCCAGGTTGATCTAGAGATAGAACATTGGTACTATCTTTCATCAATAAAATGTCACAAACCAAAAAAAACCAAAACTTTAAGCTTTCAGTATGGCCACTAAAAGCAAAATAAATCCAAGTAGTAAAATAGTCGATCAGATATCATGCACGACTTTTTGAGGGTACATTCCCATATAGCAATACCTTGAAATGTAATCCAGATTTTTTCTTTTCATTGGGATCACCAAAACAAAGACCGACCAATTTCCCCACTTCGAATTCTCCAGAGGTAACCTTGGAGCCATTTTCAACATCATCATCATCTTCTACATTAGTTGGCATTGAGCTCTGTGTTTGTGAATGTTGAGTACCCAACAAAGAGAAATCCTTGCAAAGCTTTTCCCACTCCTTTAGCAACGTCAAGAAATCATCCGCAGCTTCATTTCTGACCTGAAAGTAGGTGGCACTATGAATCATTTTTTGGAATCTGTGTGCGTAAATATATTGACACAAATACAAAAAGAAAATAAAGGCACCTGAACTATACCTCGGTCTCAGGGTGGTTTAACTTCAGACTTAGACAAGCATATTGATTTAGATCAACAGCCCACCTCTGTACAAACCAATACAAAGAATCAATGCGTATACAAAGAAAAGGTAGTGTATAGTGTATACATTTACATACATAAATATATGCATATTACTTCAAGTATACATACAAATGACATAAAAGCCAGCCAGTTGACTTACAGTAACAAGATTTAAACCAGATATGGTTGCACCAAGGCATAGGCCAGCAGACATAGCACCGCATCCAGAATATACATCCAATAATGTCATCTCCGACTTCCGAGACTTGCAGACTAGGGAAGAATCCTGAGGACCAGTCTTAGTTTCACCTGTTGCCCCATCACAACTAGCCTCACTTGAAATTGTTGAAGAAGTTTCCTGATCCTCTCTTGCATTTTCTTACAGATATTAAGTCCATTAGTACTACAAACGAAAATATTAACATGCCTTTTGACTTGTAATAAAAAAAACAAAAAAAAAAAAAATCCAAAGAAGAAACGTGAAAGCATTGGAAGACAACACTGATCCTTTATCAAAACAGAGCGTTACCTGTGGATAGGTTTGTGAATGTTGAATAAACCTGGGAGTATACCATGTCATAGTAAAATTCACAAGGTGGGATGGTTGCCTCCTTTGCTGCCATATCTATCTGTTTACCAGAGTAGAGTTATAATGCCCTTCAATAAAAATAACCATGAAAGGATATAACTGAAATATAAGGAATTGTGAAAAAAATCATACATTTGGGGCAACTCGTACAATTTTGACCTTAGAAATGATACACTCTAATGGGTTCTCATCCCTCGTATCAGAATAAAAAACATGTCTGTCATCAATAAGATTTGCATGGTCTTTGATGGCCTGAAAACATTCGAACATGACAAAATTATTACACAAGAATTGGGTGACAATAAAGCACTAGGATGCGAGTAATAAATTTATCTTACAGTGTCCTCGGCTTTGAAAAACCATTGTGCCGTAAAATATGGCTGTTTGTCAGTGGCTTCAAAGAATTCTACAATCCTTCCAATGTAATCAGGCTCTCCATCTTCACCCTGAAAGTAGTTAAAATTTGAGGAACAGTGATTGAACAAAGAAATTTAATAGTAATCTTTTCAAGCAAAATAATCAATAACTGATACCATGATTTATGCATTAGAAGAAAAATGTAACACTCCAATCCTCTTCACTAGAGTGGCGAGGTTTTCTTTGAACATAACAGATGAGGTGGCTGCCCAAAGGGGTCCACGCAGTTCACCACCTCAGCATCTTTTCATGTTGCAAGTTTATCCCAAAAGCACTCTGCTATAAGGAAAAATAGGCATATTTCTTTTCCCTTTTTTTCTTTATTTCCAAAAAATTAAAAAAGCATTCAAAGGATGCCATTTGTAGAGGAAAGGAACAAATAAAGAGACTTTCCAAGAATTAGCCACATCGGCCCTTCATGCCACTCCATGAAAAGGGTCAAAGTGTCGCTACCTCTTTCAAAACATATGTACAAATATTTTAAAAGTTAATGCATACTTTTGGGGCAGTTTGGATTGCCAATTTTGTGCCAGCAAAAGATATTTTAAAGCTTTCTCATGGCAAAAATGCCTTTTTTCAGCAAAAATACATCCAAACTGCCTCTTAGCCATGGTTCAATATCATGTTACGTCCCGTCTCAACCGAAACGTCTCATTCCAGTAATGTACCGAGACGATACATAGGGGAATGTATCGTCTCGTACCAAAAATCTAATTTAGACACTAAAATTAGTTTAAAAACTTATTTTCATGGCATACGTATCTTTTAGAATATATATAAATGCTAAAAATAAATGTGCAGCCTAATTAAACATTAAAAATGATTAAACCTTAGAATAATGGTCACATGGTCCGAGGTCCATCGATGTTGTCATGGTGCATGGTGGTGTCACTTTTTCATTGCTCAAGCTACAATTTTGGTCAATGACAAAGCGATGCCACCGTGCACCATGACAACGTCCATGGACCCCAGACCATAAATCTTATCAGACATATTGTTTTTCTATTGTCTCGTTCCGTCTCGTTTCATCTCGGTTGAGACCTCTAGTTCCATCAGCTTACTGAGACAATAAAACAGAACGATATTTTAAACCTTGCCCTCAACTTACTTTTCAAAAAAAAAAAACCACCCCTTAGTTGTAATAGCACCAAAAGTCTCCTTTACCCACATCATTAAGCTTCTGAGACTTCTAATGAAAAAAATTTTAAAATAAAAAATAAAAACTTTTTTTCCAGGTTACAGCAGTAAGTCATAAATTCTTCGGAAACTTATCAGAGACACTAAACAAGATCCTCTTTGTGCATACAGGTTGTAGATGCAAAGCTAAACTTATAATTCCAAAAGAAAAATACTCACTTTAACATAAGCGTCGTCGTAGAGATTGAAGATGCAACCATCCACCTCTGCTTGCTTGTAATGACACCGTGCACGCAGAACCTCCTCTTCATCATTCTTCCGGTGCTTCTGCAAAATAAATCAGAACAACAACCAAGAACCTCAAAAAGAAGAAAATTATAAAAACAGAGAGACAAGTAAATAGGCTCAAATGCAAGTGAAGATACAATTAGGGTTCAGACTCATACCTTCTTGTTTTCATATCTCTCCGGCCATCGTTTCTGAGCTTCTGAGGCCGAAACTGGTTCTCCAGCTAACTGACATCCAGAATACACTTCGTCTTTCTTCAACTTCTTGGCCAAAGGGAATTTCGAAGAAGAACTCGATCCCTCCTTCATCTTTCGCTTACTCGTCGTCGGACTACTGTTCGAACCATCGCCGGTTTTGGTTCCCTCCGGCGGACACTCGACGGTCTCCTTAGACGTCCGAGCTCGCTTTTTTCCCGACTTCGACATTTCCGGCGACGGTGACGATAGAGTACTGGAGATGTTAAACGAAGACGAGTGAAGGGAAGAGCGGGAGAGACAACAGAGGCACAAATAGTGAAGTAGACGTTTGCAAAAAAAAGCGCGAGGGCGGGAAACGGATTTTAACGAGGTTTAAGGCGAATAAAACTTTGATGACAAGGCTCTGTCATCAAGGCCGATGACAGGGCACAATATGAGCCACGTGGAACACTCTTAGAGGACGATGACCGTATGGATGTTTGGCCAATCCTTAGGTCGACCTAAAAACCAAAAATCATCCCGATTAGTGATTTCTAGGCGTTGGATTGGAATTGTTTTCATGGGTTGATTTTAACCGTGAGAAATTTGAGCATTATTGACCATTATTTGAGGTACAAAGATCCAACGGTTTGAAATCACAAATCAAGCTAATTTTTTGTTTGTAGGTCCATATAGGAATTGGAAAAACATCCATACGGTCAGAGTCCTCTAAGAATATGCTACATGGCTCCAATTGTACCCTGTCATGGCCTTGATGAGAGGGCTCTATCATCAAAGTCTTACTCGGTTAAGGCGCATTTGATCCCACGTGGAAGTCCGCTTAACAAGTTGAGCGTGTCGGACAAGTAATCTTCGCTGGCCGTCATCCGCTGACCGCCCACTGTATTAGCCACGTGGCACCCTCTTAGATGACGCTGACCATAAGGATGTTTGGCCAATCCCTAGGTGGACCTATAAACCAAAAATCAGCCTGATTAATGATTTCAAACCTTTCGATCCTTGTACTCCAAATAATGGTCAAGCTTCCACGGTTAAAATCAACCCATGAAAATGACTCCAATCCAATGCTTAGAAATCACAAATCAGGTTGATTTTTGGTTTCTAGGTCCACCTACGGATTGGCCAAACATCCATACTATTAGAGTCCTCTAAAAATGTGTAATGTAGCTCATATTGCGGGCAGTCAATGGCTTTGCTAACCGTCGATGGTTAGCGAAGTTTTACTCCTATACAAACGACTCGAGTTGCTAAGCTCCGTATAAATAGTCAAACTTTTCCGGATGGTGGGCGGTTCGAGCAAGGGCACGGACAAGCACAAGGGTAAAGACACAATGGGAAAGAGATGAGATCAGAGTTGATGTTTTTGTTTCTTGTTTTCTTTCTGTTCGTAAAAAAACCTATGAGCCTTTGTTAATACCCAAACCAATACACCAAAAGCACCTAAGTGATAGAGATGCGGGCTTATTTTATCACTTTTTGTGAGTGAGCTCCCGGCATTTTTTCCTGTACCCCTAATTTCTCTTTTTTGAACGAGCCCCCAAGTAGCCCTTTCCTCAGGTCACCCCTCTCATGACTTGAACCCATGACGTGGGGTTGGCTTTGATACTAAATGTTAAGACCCAAACCAATACATCAAAAGCACCTAGGTGATAGAGGTCCAAGAAGTTTAAGTATTAACCTATAGGATTGTAACAGCCTTCCAGAACTTTGTAATAAAGCCTTCGAGCTTAAATGGTTTTGTTAATGAGAAAATTCTCAATTTGCTATTACGTTGTTTGGTATCATTATGTTTTTCATGGTTCAGTAATGAAATGGAAGAAGTTGTTACATGTGTATCTTTTAGTGCAAACGAGATGGATCCTATAAATTTGTAAGCCATGCACTGAAGCTCTATGACTGGTAAAAGCCTCAACCTTTTGGTTGCAAAACCTTTGGATCTTTGTACGCAAGTAATGGTTGATCCTCCAAAAAATCAGCCTAATTATTGATTCCAAACCTTTGGATTTTTACACGCAAATAATGATAAAAAATGTTGATTTGGTACTAAATTACTGAAAACAACGAAGCTCTGTCAACACAGTCCAAGCAATGTCGGCAAGGCCTGCCGAAACAGCCAACTCCGTATTGACAGGGCTTGCAGACACTACCCAAGTTGTGTCGGCAGCATTGTGCTGACCACAATCCATGGAATTAGAAATTGGGAGGTCCTCAAATTTTTTAAAAACTCCCAAGAAATTGTTCGGCCCAAAGGTGCTGAAATAGTCTTGGAAGTGTTCGTCAAGGCCTACTGACGTCCTACACAAAGCAATGTTGGCAGTGCCTGCCAACACTACTCAAGTTGTGTCGGCAGCTTTGGGCTGACATAGATCCAGACAATCCAAAATTGGCGGGTCCTCAAATTTTTTTTTAAAACTTCTTTGAAATTGTTTGGCCCATGGGTACCAAAAATGGTGTTGGTAGTGTCGACAGACCCTGCCAATGGTAATTCAGTGCCGATATTAGTGGTTATTGAATGTAATTTGGGTAGAAATATCCAAAGGTTTGTAATCACCAATCATGAAGATTTTTGGTATGAGGACCACCTAGGAATGGGGCAAACATCCATAGATGTGATGTCCTCGTCAAAAATCTTAGCCAGAGATTGATTAGGCTACACCAGATTACGTTTTACAACATCATTTATAAAATGACGTAAACTAACAACGTCATTTTTAAAAGGGCCCATGAATGACGTTAAACGTCGTTGAATAAACTGACGTTAACTATTTGCATTTATTATCCACTTCATTAATTAAATGACATGGTTTCAAAACCATGTCATTTCATGCAAGTCTTACAAACACTAGAAATTAATGACATTATAAAAGTTTGCTTGCCTATGTGGTAGACGGCCAGCCATGATGCTCTGGTGGGTTGATCGCCGGTGATGAGCGGCCAACCTACAGGACTCTCATAGCCGATCGGCCACCACAATCATTTGATTGAGGTTATGTTTGAACCAAACCCACTTGTTCCAAAGTTGAAGAAAGAGGCATTTTTGTCTTATAAAAAATAATTGTTAGTCAATTTGGGTTAAGAACTGTCAACGTACGGTGCAGCATCCTCCAAAGAATAGACCCTCTAGAAGAGAGAGTCATCTTTGGCCAGACTCCAAGTAATGCACCAATGGACTCCGGCAAGACCCAAGACAAGTCCACTAGAACTAAAAAGTAATATCACGCCTATTTGGCAAAGTCGCAATGCCTATAAGGTTGCCCTTTGAAAAGTTCTTCCGAAACGATTCTTACAATGCCCATAAAAGCTTTCTACGTCAACTCATCAACACATTGACTTCTGGATTAATGGCTCAAACAAAACCATCTCACTGCACTTTTATTTCACAACTACTTGATCATTGTATCGTACAGTCGAAAATCAATCAGACCCTATCTTTTGTCTAGGTTTTAGTGGAAAAATCTAGCTGGAGAAATCAGGTTGATATTTGGTTTGTATACCCAATAAGGGGTGGGCTAAAAATCCATGTTGTTAGTGGGACCTAGGCTGGGGGCCTTCTCTCACCAAGGGACCCTTGGCGACAGCCTCAATGGCCTTAAGGTAGAGTCAGCCCTGCATAATTGAGATCTTCCCAACACTTTTTGACCGTAAATAAGAGAAAACATTTTGTACTGCCAACATGTATGCTGCAGGGCCAAAGATGAACGAATTCAAATGGGCCCCCTTATGGTCAAAGGCCAGGCTACCAGTGACAGGTGGGCATGGACCACCTGGTGCACCCATGACCCTACCCAACCCCAGAGCGTGCACCCACTTGTTTCTAATACAAGTATGCAACAATCTCTGACACCTATACTGCTTGAATTTGCAAAAACAAAAAGTGGTTTCAAGCTGGTTTTAAAGGACGGTTGGTGTGTTGGGAACTTGGGACTATCTTTACTTACTAGATTCTATAATCAACCATTTTAGAACCGAATCCAAAAAGATTCAGAACCAGTAGGACCTGGAACCCAAGTATGTAATAGGTTTAGGTTTTTAGTACACTAGTAGTATCCGGATAAAATCAGAACCAAACCAATAGGACCCAGCCATTTTAGACTTGGAAAAAACTTTTTCCCACAAAAAAAGACTTTTTCCAAAATAATAGATTGTTTGGATGACCATTTTTTAAAAAAGTAATTATTCCACAAAAATAAATTTTTAAGCCAAAAAATCCATTCTTTTTTAATAAAAAATACCACTTTTAAAAATTTTGTTAGTTCAATGAACATAATAAACAAAGAAGTAGTTTTTGGTAGAAATCCACTACCAAAAATAAATACATTATAGTGATGGGGCCCACTAAGAGAAGATAAAGACATTTTGCATTAATGATGATCCAAACAACCTTTTTAAGAAAAACACAATTTCAAGAATATATTTTCAGAAAAGTCATTTTTTTAGAATAAATATATATTTTTTTTAAAAGACAATCCAAACACCCTTTGTATGAAGATAATTTTATTATTTAATTTTTCATATTATTTTTATAATAGCACACGGATACTTTATACGTAACCCAATGGGAGAACCGGATATTTATCGGTTCCAATTCTAGATCCACTTGTTTACAGGAACCGGAACCATCATACCCGAACATAATAGGTTTCCGTTCTGGGTACCACTCAAATTTGAAATTCATAAAAAAAGTTCTTCTCAAAAATACCCTTTTATAGAGGGTATTTTTGAAAAATGAGTCAGGACTCGAGCTGGATTCGGGTCATACATTTTGTGGTTGTTAGATCAAGTTGGACCCGAGGTTTGGGTCTTAGTTATTTTGTAGTAGATTCGACTTGCGCGAGTGTGTGTCTATGATCTGTGTGCGCGCATGGATTTATATCTTTACATATGGATTATGGTTCGAATTCGGATCACCTATTATAGATCCGATTTGGATCCTGATCAGGGTTACGATGTTCAAAGTCAGATCTGGATCAAGATCTGCATAGATCCAACCCACTTCATGCCCTAATTTCATTTGTATGGCCATCAATAACCTCTCTTGAAAAAAGACATTGCAGCACACATCGCCCATTAGTATGTATGTATGTATGTATGTATCTATGCATGCATGCATCTATCTAGCCGTGTCGGACACTTTGCCTCTTTAGGGTTTGCCGGTAACCGAGAAAAAAAGTTCTGAAGGAAAACAAATGCAAGCTCAAATGATAGTGCATATAATTCGCACGCAAAAATTTTACGTTTGTATCACTTTCAATTTTCTCATGCAAATGATGCCGTCAATGTAAGGGCTCCAGCCTCCCGTGTATGGTTTGCCTTTTTTGTTTTCTGACGAGTGGACGAATATTTTGTCTGGTGGACGTAGGGGGTGAAAATTTATTTACCCACGGCAAATTCAGGGCCAACCAAGCATGTGGAAATGTAATTTGCGCGCACAAATGTTTTATTTACCACATTTGCACGCGATCCAAACAGACCCTTAATGTAAAATTTGAGATGAAATTAAATTATTCCATCGTCAACGCTTCAGTCAGTATTTATAGTCTCCCTTTTGGGTGCACCACATTCAATGTGCCGTCACCATATGTATACGGCTTTTTTTTTTTTTTGTGCACCATGTGTACGTTTGTATGGTCTGTTTGGAGACCTTATAGAAGCAGTTGACCACATTCTGATATTTGTAAATTTATTGTATATGTGTATTTACGCACTTACCGCACCCTACATATAATACATTGTGCGTCCGTACAAAAATTAGGCCATAGGCAATATGCCAAACAAATAAAAATAAATAAATAAAGCGAAAATGGAACTTGGATATATAGATGATGAGATATGATAGGTTTTCTTAGGCCATAAATAAAAAATAAAAAATAAAAAAGTTTTTTTTTCCAAATTAAATAAATTCTGTAGTACAACGCCGATATATCGATGAGGAAACTTTTGATAAATTAAAGATTGGTAGAAATGTGAAAAATTTTGGCAAAAGTTTTACGCTAGCTCTCAATCTTCCGAGCTTGGTACCGACAATGCAGCACAAAAGGCTTGATTCTCGCGACGTTAGCTCGTTCAATTAAAAATGTAGAACAAAACATAGAGAAAAATAGCAAAAAAAAAAGAGAGGGAAGAGTCTAGTAATAATGAACATATTTATAAAAAAATATTATTTAATTTATCACCCATGTATCGAATTTATCCAAACACGCATTTTTGTTTTCATTTTTACGCTGGTGCAAATCTGATACGTATCGACCGATACATATCGGAGTGTGTGTGGGTGTATGGGATGGGGGGTGAACACACAGTACATATAAATGAGGAACTTTGGCGTTGACATAAATGAATAATTAAGAAATTGAGGAGAAGTGGGTCCATAAACCCTTGGATTAAACAAAAGCAACTTGATGACCGTGACAATATGTCCCATTAGAGAATATATTCAAACCCTAACCCTAGCTAATTTGGAAACAGACATAACAAAACCCTAATATGTTTTTAAGTAAATTAAAAATCATTTAAACCAAAAGCCAAATTTGATCTGATTGATTGATGGAAACTAACCATATTCTAAGTTGGGGGCCTAGAAAGTCAATCAAACAGGGTTCCATGTCTTTATCCAACCTTAGCTGTTCCTTCCATTTAATACTCCTCCAACATTTAAAGCAATCCCCTCACCAGCTTAAGAAGGGTTTTGAGGGGGCTGTTTGTGGTCCCCTCTAATACAACCAAAGCCCAACCACAGCTTCTGGTTTCCAGTTTCCAGTTTCCACTTCAAAATCAAAGCCAATTCATGTATTATGCTACCATCCATCCCAAGTTCCATTAACTACACACCTAAAACAAGCAATTAGGAGCTGCCAAGACTTAATCGAATCGATCTCGAAAGA
Organism: Euptelea pleiosperma; assembly: GCA_035048495.1. Classification (NCBI taxonomy): domain Eukaryota; kingdom Viridiplantae; phylum Streptophyta; class Magnoliopsida; order Ranunculales; family Eupteleaceae; genus Euptelea; species Euptelea pleiosperma. The sequence continues at coordinate 32,329,517 of CM068546.1, forward strand.
TGGTGAAATCATTGATTCCGACTTACGTCCAATCATCATAGGCCGCGAAACCCGTGATAATCTTTGGTGGATGGGGGTGTGGTGTCGGCTTTTCAAGGGTACCGAATTGCACGATCGCATGCATGCATGTTTTAAGTTTATAATTAAGGAATGTATATCTTTTCTAACCAAGGCTGTGTCACTTTTTGTTCAGAATGTGTGAATTTTAATCCAAACATGGGAGTACAAAAAGAAATGGGGATTGGGTTTTAAGCTGTCTTTATTTTTCTTTACAGTACAGCACCTCAGTTTCCCATCTCAAAAAACAAAATCCTAAAATCTGTCGGTTTTCTGCTGACTGCAAAAGAAGCAATACAGTTCATGAATTTATGAAGTATGATTATGAATCAATTACTTCCGACATAATGCAGTGACTGGTTGTTGGGTTCAAGTATTCCATTTTTAAGTGTCATTTCCTTTTGTCAGTAGGCTCGACTCGTATCCGCGATCTCGTCGTTGCAATGTGCTGCGTCAAGTCTAAGGCTCCGTGTGATTGCCCGGAATAAGTTTTTCTATAAATTATTTTTGCATGTAAACATAGTAAAACTCTTTCTGTATCAACACTTTCTAATGTACAAATCATTTTTCTGTAAAACTTTTTGTTTATTACCATACAGAGCCTTAAGTTGATAAAAAAATTCCTGTCTGAATCATAATGATCTCACACCTCTGCGCAGAGCTATAGGGTCACCTACATTAGAACTGGGAGACAGTCCTTGATCTTTACCCACTTCGAGCACCCTCTTTTCAAAGTAGCCATGGATGGGATGGATTAACTCAGACTTCATACAAGGGGGGAACATCTCCAGAGCCAAAATTCACTCTACACATCTTGATCTACTGTGTTCAGACCCTCTTCACCATTCCTTCGACACCATTTGACTTGGATTTCTTTCGCTGCGACAGTGGAGGGAGTAGGCTACGCAGCTTTAGGACCTACATTTGGGACAAGACACATCCCATTTGCAGATATGGTAGTAGGTGCAAGAAAACCAGACTTGATGTATTGATGCTCCCCTAGTTTCAAACATTCCAGAGAAAAACTTGATAATCTTCATTGCAAACTGATTCTCAAAAACCTGATAGAATAGACCAGGTTGTTGGATAAAGATCAAAGCTAATGGGACAATCATTTTTTTTTGTAGATTTGAAAAAAAAACGACTTTGGATCGAACTTGCTTGGACACAGTCCCATTTGTTCTCTGTTTACAGTGCAAATGTGAAGAATTATGTCGAAAAACAGTACAGTTTGAAGCAATCAGCGACGAAGTAATAAGCAAACATCTATATATAATTCTAGAACACAAAGTATAACATACAATTTCACAATATCATGGATGTTTCCCCACCCATGTTCTGAAATTAGCACTTATAACATTAGCCAGGCACCAACCCGAATCGATCGACCACCAAACATTACCCCCCACACTCCCCCTTCTTTGTGGACAGATGTTAGGAAAGGGTAAGCTAAATTTGGTGGGACTGCCAAAACCCACCGTCAAACGGCTCCTGCCGTCAGTAACAGCTTAATAAAACCGAGTCACCCGATAATTCAGACACTTAGACCAATGACACATACAGCAGTGAATTGAGTTCCAATCTGGCTGAACCAAGCTTTCTCAGATGGAATGCCTTTTTGCACCCAAGAAACCAAACCCAACATCTCCAGACCAAGAACAACCAGACACCAATGGCGCAGACCTCATCATCCACCACAATAGACAACACAGTAAGTAGTAGTACTACACAAATCTTATATACTGCAAACCATCACCCCGAAAAAAAATAACCCCGAGTGAAATGTCAAGCTTCTGTTATGTATGGCTGCCTGTAGGTAAAGTAAGTCTATTAACAGTTAGAACTCACAAAGCTGTTTATCTCCTCCATGACGCTGTAGAAGTGATTGTTATTCGGTAACAAGTAGAACCCGATCGTCGCCTGCTCCAGATATATCAGTTTCACATCTTGGTCAGCCTTCTTAAGCCCTTCAACATATGCCAATTGCCAGTCCTGAACAAGGTCCAGACCTGCCACAACGACAAGGCTCTTCGGAAACTTCTTCTCTTTGAGGCTTACACCCTTGGGACCGAACGGATTACATGCCGGATGGTCTCTATCCATCCCTTCGGGAAGAAAAGCTCTCCAATACCAGTCCCGGTCTTGAATTGTAACAAAGTACTTCCCATCCAATCTCTTCTCCGATTCGGTTCGTTCTATCCCACCAAACATTGGGTTGAGCAGTATATTCCCCAATACTTCGGTGCCGGATTCTACCGCCCTCATTGCAACATGGTGAACGATATTACCACCGGAACTATCCCCGGCCAAGTACACGTGAACCTTTGAGTCCTTCCCACTCTGAAGCCATGTTCTCGAGTGAACCCATTTAAGAGCTGCCCAGCCATCTTCATAGGCACATGGGTACCGGTTTTCCGGTGCACGGCGGTAATTTACAGAGACCACAACAGCCTTGCAATTGCCCACGAGACGCCTGCAAAGGGTGTCGTAGATAGCGCTGTTGGCGGAAGAGTGCGCAAAGCTTCCTCCATGGAAGAAAATTATAACCGGGACAACCTCGGTGCTCAAAGGCCGTTCGAGTTCAACGATGCCCGGCTGAGCTTCATCAGCTGGGGCCGGGCGGTAAATCCGGCTAAGAAGACTGGTAGCTCGATCAACGATGACGTCGAATGAGAGAACCCCATCAACTGGGGTTGCGTTGGAGGGGACTTTCCGGTCAAGATACTCCGCCAGGTGTCGGTTGAACGTCCCATCAGGACGGCGGAGGAGATTGTACGCCAGCTTGAAATTGGAGATGAGGATCCATGTATTTAGCGGAACCACCATCTGATACACAAAAACACAGGAAGAAAGAAACAAACATTTCTCAATTACATTTACATGGAAACCTAAAAAACAGCGATCAGACTCGTTATCTGCATCTGTTGTTCTATTAATCAAATCAAAACCGAGGAAAAATTAAGAAATTTACTGTAGATATAAGACAAACCCAACACAACCAAACCCTAGAAACCCTACATATGAGCACTAAAACAACTTCGAGAACACAACGAAATCAATCCGAAAAAAGCCAATAAACACCACAATTAGCAAAAACAACCATAAATCTATCTCAAGCCCTTAAAATCGAATCAAAACCCTAACGCGCATCACTCCAAACCCAAAACAAAATTGCCAAAATTCCAACTATCAAGAACAAAAACAGAAGCTCAGACTTCAAAAATGAAAACCCAATTTTTTTCCAATTTTAAACAAAACCAAGAAACCAATTAGTCATTTAAGTTCTAAAAATCAAGAAACGATAACGGATTAAGAAGAAAAACATGAAAAAGTCGAATCAATTACCTTCGACTCATTGAGGTTAATTTCGTTACTTCCAGCCATGAAATTAGTACTCAAAAGATTCACCAAAAACCCCCTAAAAACCAGTACAGATCTTCTCAAAGTATCCTTCGTTACAACATCTCATGCTTCTAAATCCAATAAACTATAGATTCCTCGTCAAAGCTCTGAAGTAACAGAGAAATCTCTGTAATAAAAACAGTCGAGAAGACGATGGAAGAAATAAGAGACAGAGAGCGAAAGAAGGAGAGAAGGAAAGAGAGAGAAGAGAGTATGCGAAGGATAAGAGGAACGGCGCACGCGAGCGAAGGCGTGGAGTCAAACGCTAAGGAACGACGGGGGTGGACGGAGACGAGAGAGACGACAAAGCGGGCGGCCGAAATAAACTGTTGGGTAGGTCCCACCAACTAAATAAAATTAAAAACAAATAAAAATAAAATGCGAGAAACGAAGAGAAAGAGAAAATTAGAGGGAAGGAGACAAAAGTTTTCCTGCGTGCGGCCGACGCCAAGGCACGTGGCGACAAACGCAACTCCATTCCAGAATCCTTTTCGGTTCACAAAATTGTCCTCACTCTGTTTGTTAATTTACAGAAATGCCATTAAAGGGAGCAAATACCGTTTTGTCTTGTAACGGAAAGTGCGTGACGGCACGTTTTTGTAAGAATCCTGAATGGGGCGTGTGGACTGTTGGAGGCTTTTTTTGGGGTCTTCTCGTAGGCTTTGGATTTTGTCGCGCTCTTTCTGTGTATTTTGTGACGAACGTATACCCTATTTATTATTGAGGGCCCCCCTTGGACGGTCTACCTTCCTCAACGACACGTGTCTCATACCCAGTAAGTGGGACCCAATTTTAAGATGATTCCCACGTAAGATATGTCAATGAGTACTGACTGCGATAGATCGAATGGTTGTGGTTGTCCAACCACTCTGGCTTGTAGCTCAAGTATCTTTAATGGGACCCATTAAATACGGATCTTCTGCTCCTCCACGTATGCCGCGTGTCAATCGTCCAATTAGGTTCATTGAACTTGAACACCTTTAGGTTTTCTTCTGTTTCTTCTTGTATTTGTTGGGTTTTATATGTTTATGTAAAAGACAACAATACCCTTGGATAAAGCATGAGAAGTGCTGGCATTTGGGACACACTGGAGGGGTATTTTGGGATTTCGTACTTGGTAGTGAATTGTGGGCACCCACCAAAAAAGAAATAAAAATAATCTAAATTAATAAAAGCATCCACCGTCCATTTACTATATGTAAAATTTAAAATATGTGATTGGGAGAAAAGTGGATGTACCGTGTACGTGTATGACTCAAAAGTTTTGTGTACTTGGAACTATACCTTGCACGGGGCCCACCTATGAATTAATCAGGACCATTAAGTTCTTGGTCCAACTCATGAAAAGTCATATATCGTTTTGGCAATACTAAGTTTTTCCTTGTACAAGGTTTTCCTCGTTTTTCTTTTGGATATATTTTTTTTGTAACACGCCCTTGCTAAACCTTCTATATTAGTACAACTCCTTACCAAATCTTCATTCTTTTGGTCTTGCCCCATTAACTTTTTTTTTACCACCATTCGCCAAGTCAAAAATGGCCGTTATAACGGCTTTGGAGTCCGGACCTCCCCCATTACATTATGTACCATTTTATTGCTAAAAAAATAAGGGCCTTATTTTCGTTAGAACGAATTTGTCAAAAAAAAAAACCCCGTTATTTCTATTATTTTTCTTTATTTTCTATTTTTTGTTATAAATTATTAAAATTTGAATTTCAAATTTTAAATTTTGGGGCCGTTATTTCTGTTATTTCCAAAAATAAAAAACTGTTTCCCTTGTACATTACAATCTGTTATAACAGAAAAACGGTAACATCCCCAGTTCATTATACCGTTATAACGGTCATTTTAAACCTTAGTCAAAACTCCAAATTTAGGGTGACAGATGGTCAAAACAAAGTCAAGGAAGCAAGACCAAAAGAATGAAAAATCAGGGGAGTTTCACTAATATAGAAGATTTATTAAAAAGGTTTTACAAAAAAAAAACCCTTTTCTTTTTTACTTTGTTTTTTTAAATCTGAATCCCAATCGAACGGTGAAAGTGGGTCCTAACGTATTTCATCAGACGGACGAGATTAGTTTTAGTGTACAGCCAACATGTGTAAGAAACTGGTGATACATACACCATATGTGACAAAGCAAAATCCTTGTATTCCGGGATCACAAAATTAAATAATATTTATTGAGGATTTATCTAGCCCGGTAACCCTAGTTAACACCGTTTTGACACCCTTTCTGGTCATTAAAAAAAAATTGATTTCACTTTTTTCTTGGATTGCCAGCTGTATATTGCAATAAAAAATAATAAAAATAAAAATACGAGAAATAAAAATAATTTAAAAATAAAAAGAATTGGCACGCTTGTGCTTCATCTTTGGACGTATGTGTTGTCCTATATGAATGTGGCTACACATGCGCCACACACACACATGCGCACACACACCCATCCTCCTCTAAAATCTCTTTTTACTTGCTGTCGCTCTCCCGAGTCCCCGAACCTCGTTTCGATGGGCTCCTTTGCGGCTTTTTCTATTATTGTGCGGCCCGCACCGGTTTCGGACGCTACCGCGTTAGGTCAACAACTAGGAACAGTTTTTGGCTTCTAGTGCTAATCGGGTCAATAGAACCCAAATGGGGACCGAGTGGTGGTGTTGTTACTTCTTTGTTACTTATTGAATAAGGACAAACTAGTGGACCCGGTTGGCTGGCAATGTAACTTTATTCGTCTGTGATGTGAACCCCTTGGTTTTTTTTTGGCTCAAGCCGCCTATATCAATGGGTAAACGGGTACCCGATTACCCGATAGACCCGGGCAGATGGATGGTTATCAAGGGAAAAAGATGTAACAAGGTATACCTGATACTTTTTTCGGCGTGAGAAAGCACCATTTTTATTATATCTTTTTACCATGGGTATCCGAGCCTCGTAGAGCTCCCGACTAGTCCCTCAGGGCACGGATGTCACCCCTTCCACACATACCAGGTGTATTGGGATAAATCCTGGGGCGACCCTAATGGGGGGCTTCGAACTCCTGACCATAGTTAGCAATTCGGCACACTTCAAAGATTTGGTTTGGGAAAAGTTGGAGTTTAATTTGGTTTCTGGATTTAAAAATCCAGTCATTGTTGGAAGTGTTATATTCGCTTAGAGTTAAAAAAAAAAAACTTGAATTTTATTATTTTTTTCATTTTATATGACAGTTTAATACCCATTTTATTCGTTTAATATTAAAATTCGAGATTTTTTTTAAACTTCTTATTTTACACAGCCGTGGCCGTATTAAACGTTCCTTAAAAAATAGAACAAAAATTCACGTATTAAACACAAATAATACACGAATCTACTAACTTGGCTCATGACCTCTGCTTCCTAAGGCATGGTCCTGGGCAACTGCACCCACTAACCACATGGATGTTTAGCCCTATACACACTGAAAATCACTGTGATTGGTAATCTATAGCCATTATAATTTAGTACTTTTTAAGGCATGATTCTCGCCGTTGATGACAGCAGTGAGTAACAAAGATCGTGCTACCTCACGCCAAAAAGTGTCAAGTACGTTGTTACATTACGACCTACTTAACAATTACTATAAGGAATGGGGTAAACATCGGGTCGGGTCGGGTCGGGTCGGGTGTAGTAGTACTATAACCAAACCAACCCGTTGACACCCTTGGCTCTCTCTATTTTCGGGGTTTTATGCTAAATTCATGAATAGGAAAGTGAAAGGCCCATGATATTGCCAGATTTATAGGATTTGGAAACTGTGACTTGAAACCTAACTTTTTCTTTTCTCGGTGGGTTGGACGTGTTATGCGTGACAAACCTGATAAGATCGTGAAATGCGTCTTAGTGCTACGTGGACGGAGGAAATGGAGTATGGGATGAAAGAATCTCACGCGTTGACAAGCTTCACTAGTTTTGGATTTTTTTTTATGAATCAATGGCTGATTTTCGTAGACTGGTTTAGAAGTTGAAGAATTATGGGCCGTCTATTTTTATCATGTAACTTGAAAACCACATTTGATGGGGTTAAAAATTTCAGAATGGGCTGATTTTTTGTTAGGATGATCTATATGGTGAGGAGATCCTCACAAAAAATCAGCCATCGATTCATCTTTTATTTGGGTATGCCGAAATGGTTGTTCCTCGATCCTGGCCCTTATTTTTTTGCCTAGTATAAAGTCATGAAATATTTTCCTCCTAAGGTCCTCTATGGATTGGTTACCTAAAGAAAAGTTTTCTAATGATTCTTGCCTATTAATGTAAAAGTTTATGCTTAAAATATATGGCTCAAGCTCGAAGGACTCCCTTTTTCTGACACCCTCTTGGTGTTCGCGTGCTTGGCCCTACCTAACGGTGGTTGTTAGTGCCGCCAAAAGTGAAAAAATTGATATCACAACCACTGTTGGATTCTTGAAACCCTCGGCCAAGCACACAGACACCAAGAGGGGTCAGAAAAAGGGGGTCCCTTGAGCCTGACCCAAAATATATATATGTCGTAAAAGTTTCTTTTGATATGCAAATTCTTTTTTGATTACAAAAAAATAAATATATATCCAGCTATATCTAAAATTAGGGTGGGTGATGGCTGTTTCATTAAAGCCATTATGTTATTTTCTTAGGTTTGTACTTATTTATTCTCAAGCCATTATTACATTTCATCTCCTTGCTAACACTTTAATTACTTTTTCAATGCTATCATTTTTATTTTTAGGGAATTTTTGACATACCCCTCCATGTTATCTTTAAAATTTGACATACCCCCCACAATTTGAAAAAGCTGACATACCCCCCTATGACTTGGTCCACTGTCATTTGACCAGTGTTGACTCGAGTTGACTACCTATTTTTGTATTAAAGGACGAAAGTGCCCTTGTCTTCAACCTTAAAACAAGGGTTTGGGTTTAAGCCAAAACCCATAACCCAAATCAAACATGAAAAGAGGAGATTAAAGATAAAAATTAAAACCTATGTTAGTAAACTTGAGATTTTTTTTTTTCGTTTTTTTGAGAATTAAACAAAGATTGAGAAAAAAAAAACCCAAAAAAATAAACAAAACTCACGAAGGAATGAGAATTCTTTTTATGAATTTTATTGTAGAATGAAAATTTAAAATCGAGAGAACCCATCTTTCCAAAATCCACATCTCAAAAATTTGAAATATAAATTGTTTTGTCATGTTTTTCATTTTTGTTAATGAAAATTTGAAAACCAAAATTGTATGCTTTGTGTATTTTTTTTTTTTAACCTTGGGTTTAAAATTATTGCCGGGGTGGTGGCCAGCCGGCCATGAGACTCCGGTGGGTTGGTCGCCGGTGATGGGCGGCCAACCCATTGGAATCTCTTGGCCGGCCATCCCCACAGCCGTTTGATTTGGGGTTTGGGTTTTGGCCCAAACCATTGTTCCAAGTTTGAAGACAAGGGCAATTTTGCCATTTAATACAAATTTTGAAAGTCAACTCGGGTCAAACACTGGTCAAATGACAGTGGACCAAGTCATAGGTGGGTATGTCAGCTTTTTCAAATTTTGGGGGGGGGAGGGTGGGGTATGTCAAAAATTCCCTTATTTTTAATACAACTGCATTGTTTTACATATTCGCACCACGCATTAATGTTGATGACAGACAACTAGGGGTGTCAACGGGTCGGTTCCTAAGGTGACCAAAACCAGAACAATCGGTTCCGGTTCTTATCGGTTCGGTTCCTTAACAGTTCCGATTCTCAAAGTGATGGATCCGGAACCGGAATCGATTAGATATTTATGTCGGTTCCGGTTATAGTTCGAGTATATTGGGCCAAATCTTGAGAATATGACAATATTTACACTATATTTATTTATTGGTACCAGTTTTTATCTGTTCGGTTCTATATCAGGCTACCTAGAACTGGAACCGTTATTGTCGATTCGGTTACTTTTTAATTGGTTCCCAAAAATGTGGAACCGGAACCGGTGTTTTCGGTTCCGGTTCTGATTCGGTTCCGGTTAAACGGGTAAAATTGACACCCCTACGGGCAACGTTGATGCGTTTGGTTCTTATTTGTTTTGGTTCTCAAAATAATGGATCCAGAATTGGAACTGATCTGTTAGTTCCGGTTCCTGTCCGAGTATATTGGTTCTAATCTTAGTAATATGGCAATTTTAACATTATACTTGTATATCAGTTCTGGTTCCTATATCAACTCCACAGGACTTTAACCGTTATTATCAGTTCAATTCGTTTTTTATTTCAGTTCTTTTTTAGTTGGTTCCCAAAAATGTGGTAATAGAATTGGTATTTCGGTTCTGGTTCCTATTTAGTTTCGATTAGAAATGTTTCCTCGTAATTTGTGCCATACACAAAACAAACCCCAAACAGATGTGGTGCTGACCAACTGAGTTGAGTCAATATAGTTAGACTTTGAGTTGAGTCGTTATACAGGGGATTCTCAACTCTTCGTCCAAACTCAGTGAGTTAACTCAGACTATGAACAAGTACACAGCTCTCACTTTCTCTGTCTTTTGTACGTGGTACTACCACGTGTGTCTGTATTCTGCGCCTACGTCGTACTGGTGAAATTGAAAGAGTTCGCATTGCATGAGAAGTCAAATCAAAACCGCACGCCTTTTGATGTAAGAAGTATTATTCTTCACCGTACGCATGCAAATTACTCAATGACTCGATGTCTGCCCCCTCCCAAAATGCCACGTAGCACGCTTTTTAGGGCTTGCTGACTACATGGTTGTTTGGTCAAGCATCAAAAGTCGAGTAAAACTTGTGTCACAAGATGTTGTGATGGAACACGGTCACAGCACTCAATACGAGCCACGTGGCACATTATCAGAGATCTTTGACCGTATGGATGTTTGACCAGTCCCTCGATGGACCTACAAACCAAAAATCAGCCTGATTAGTAATTTACAACCTTTGGATTTATGCACCCAAATAACGCTCAATAATGCTCAAATTCCTACCGTTAAAATCAACCCATGAAAATAACTTCAATATAATCAGTTAGAAATCACAAATCAAGCTGATTTTTTGTGTACTAGTCCACCGAGGGACTGGCCAAACATCCATACAGTCGTTGTCCTCTAATAGTATACCACGTGGCTTGTATTGAGTGCTGTGACCGTGTTCGGTCACAACATCTTGTGACACAAGTTTTACTCATCTCTAGCTGCTATTGGATTTAGCACTTTTGATGGAGCGGTTCTAGCAGTCGGATTTAAGCACATTTTTTTTGAGTACTAAATCCAACGGACAGAAGTCATCAATCAGGCAGATTTGTTTTTGGTGATTACATATTCAAAGCTAGGCGTGGGCCCGGGAGAAACATGCATGCGTTAGTGGGCCTGAAAAAGCCTGCTTACATAGCAATTTGAGAAGGGCATGGTTCAAAAAAACTTTTCCTCCTCTTTTGATCATCTCTATCCATTTCAATGTTGTTGATTGGGCGTTGCGTGGCTGGTTCAACCGGTGACCCGGTCCGTTGACTGGGCTGGGCTGGGTTTGCATCGACTCAGAAAAATTTAAATTTAGTTATTTGTTTCGAAGGCCATGCATGGGATGCATTTGTGGTGAGTTGCATTGCAGTCACTTACCACAGTTTTTGGGCTGCACATGCTTGCATCCATTTTCTTAAAGAGTTTGCAATGGCTTGTCAACCACTTGCACGCCCCAACCAATCACTTGTAATCCCAAAACCGAGGCAACTGAGTTGGCTAGGGGGTTTACAAGGGGCAACGCTCCCCCTATCCGAAGGGGGGTTCAAGGGCATCACCCCCAAAATTACTTTTTAGGATGTTTTTTTCCCTTAAAGGGTATTTTCGTAGTTCTAGATAGAGATATATAAACCCTAGCTATTTTCATCTTGGGGTTATATATACCTCGGTTAACCAAAGACAAGTATTCATTGTTTTGTGTGTGTTCTTTTCTTGTCTCAGAACATAGTGGAATCGGTGTCGATCTATGGACGTACCTCAATTTAAAAGGAATCACGTAAATCTCTGTGTTGTTGATGTTTGCATATTTGTCTTTTGTTTGATCATTGTTCTATTTTCCCAACACTCTGAACTGCTGAACATGCGAACCGTTAAGATCACCGGTTTGGGGTTTTTATGCTTCAGGAAATGAATAGCAAAGAGATGTGGCCAAACTTCTTGTTTAGGTGACATCATGTTGCTGGTGGTGGGCTTTTGTGAAAGGTGAGGCAAATGTAGGGTCACACTAATTTTGCGCACATTTTTTATATTGAATTCCTCCGGTAATATATATATATATATATAGAGTTGTCCCACACTCATTGGGCCCCACTTTTGGCATTAGCCCAAAAAATGATCTTATACAATTACCATGGTATCTCACCCTCTTTCCATGTGGCAAGTTCCAGTCCAATGGTGTACGCTAGCAAATACGGTACCGGAAATGTTTGAGTACAGTTCAGTTTGTCATTAAAAAATTCAGGAAAAATAATTTTAAAAATAAAAAATAAAAAATATTAATAACATTTTTTTTAAAAGGTAAAAGAGGAATTTTATTGAGGCACTTGGAGACTGAGAAAGCCTACCAAGGCAAAGCTAGAGAGAACAACAAGAGACATAAGCTAAAAAAAGAGGCAAAGTATTGACAACTTTTTGTCTTATAAAATGATTTTTCATGTTCAAAACTGAATAATTTAGAAAAGTTACGTGAATATCATGTTAAAAAAATGCGTGCATTTTTCCCAACCTTTGAATATGACGTTGTTCGGTTTGTTTTTTAAATAATTCGTATGGTTCTAGGGTTAAAAAAGTTGAGTTGTGAGAAACGCATTTCCTTTTATCACATGGTGGGGCAAACAAACTAAAAACTTGCTGCATGGGAAGAAGTTGAAGTAGCAAAACATGGGGCTAGCCTTCGAAACCGCTGCTTCAGCTGTCATGGGTAAATAAAACCCGACAATAGAGCCCTCTTCCGAGTAAAACTTTGATGACAACAGGCTATCAATGAGACCGCTGAATACCACAGACTTCTCGACATGTACCCGAGTACTTTTTGCACAGTACCCAAGTGTTTTTCGCTTTTGTAATTAAAAAAAAAAAAAAAAAAATCTTAAAAAAACACTATATCATGGTCTCGTCTATTAGTATTTATAATACCTCAGGAGCTAACAAGACTATTTTAGTAAAATTCAACTGTCTCAATTCCCGAGCGATCGTACCAAAAACTTGAGTTCCTGTTTGAAACCTTGGCGCAAATCTAAACTAACTTGGTACGTGGCAAAAAGAACTCGGGTACATGTGCCGAGAATTCTGTGGTAGTCAGCTGCTTCGATGACAGCCCGCATAACCAAATTAATGGACATACCATTTTGCCACCTTACTAGTGTAAGATTTATTCTCTCTCATCTCTTATAAAGTGTCCTCATTGATGCTTTAATAATTAAAGCTCAACATGTTGTAACTAACCAAATAATCTAATATATGTTACACTCCAAGACCCTTGAGAAAAAAAAAAAAAACCAAAAACCAAAAACCAAAAAACAAAAAAACTAGCCGTTAAGTTTGAATTAGAGGGTATGAATTGAATCGGAATTCTTGTTAAATTAAAACCAAATTAAGTATAAATTCCACTAACATGATGAACCCTAAAAGGGAGACTACAAAGACAAGTCACAAAGGAAATGATCCACAGATATCATGGATAAAAAGTACTTTTTCTTGCAATTTTCATATATGGTATTAGTTGGAACACGTTTTCCCTCCCAACCCACTTGATACATGAATGTATATCGCGTCATCAGTTTTGGAGCTTATGAATGGTGCAACATGGTTCATTGTCAAAACCGGCGACTAACGCGTACACCCATGCACGCGCATTGTACGTGGCGAGCTCTGGACCCAGTTGAATTGCACCCAAAACCCTAAAATTATTGGCCACACGGCGCAAGCCGAATCTGCTACGGACGTTCGACCTCATGGGTCGGTTATATGGATTTTTATTATTGCCTTCTCAGCATGATCAAATGTAAGGAGTGTGACCTGACCACACTTTCTAAAAAAGTGATTCCATGATTGTGTGTACTACTGTGAATTCATCTAGAAATTTTTTGAAACGATAGGATTTTTGAAACATCCACAAGGGGAAGACGTGAGTCGCCAAAAACAAATACAAAGGAACTCAGGGAAGATGTTACCCCAAATAAATAAGAATACTTTGATACTAAGGCCCTACTTGGTTCGTTACACTTGGGTGCATTTTGCGTTGTACTGCAAATGAAGTGACTTGCGTTGCAATCACATACAATTATTTTATTTCTTGATTTAAAAAAAATACACAATAAAATTATTATTATTATTATCATGTTGTTTTTATTATTATTATTATTATTTTTTTTTTTAGGGGAAAGCTTGGGGTTGGACGGCTCCAACCAATTATCTTAAAAAAATTAGAAAACTAAAAAAAATAAAAAGATAATAATTAAAAAAAAAATCACACTATTTATTATTATTAATATTTTCGGAAGAAAAAGTGTTGAGCTAATACAATGCACCCACTGGCATCATTTTTTGGGTTGCAGTTGCTTGCATCTATTTTGTTAAGGAGTTTTGCAAGGGCTTGGAACCCATTTGCACAGCAGTTCATTTGCCACCTCCAACTAGTCACTTGCAATCCCAAAATTGTGGTATGTGAGTGCATTGCACTCAATTTGCTGTGAACCAAGCAGGGCAAATCACTTCCTGAATGGAGCATTATTCTTTTCTAAAGAATCTCCTAATTGTTTTTTTTTCAAACTAAATCCGAAAGCCATGTATATGTGGAGCGCGATCATTAGGGGCATGATCACCGCTACAAAAATCCGACTGCTTCAAAAAAATTCTCATTTTTCTAGATGGGATTTATTGTAAACTGTTTCAATCCAAGTTGTTGGACTCGATTCGATTCTATCTATTTGGACCTATTACGAAAGAGACGGGATATTGGCACCCGCATTTTCGCTCAGTAAACCCAAAAATCCCCCTTCGCTCCTTTGTCACTCATCACACCAATAAAAAATAAAAAAAATCTGAAGAAGAAGAAGAAGAGGAGGCTGTTGCTACCACCACCGTAGGTACGTCTCTTTCTCTCTCTCTCGATTCTGGGCTGCATCGACAACCCATGATTAAGAGAGAGAGAGGAGAGACGTACCTGCGGCGGCGGCGTCCTCCTCCTCCTCTTCTTCTTCTTTTCCGTTTTTCTTCTTCTTTATTTTTTTTGTTTTTGCTGAATAGGTGTGATGAGTGATAAGTTTACTGAGCGAAAATGCGGGTGCCAATATCCCGTCTCTTATGAAATGGGTTAAATCTGGATTTACCTGGTGTTTTAGTTTTACCTCCACTACCCAAACTCGAGGATAAAATACCGGATGATTTCAAGTCACACTATTAATTCTTTCCCCTAACAAGGACATCTAGGTAATTTTTTTTGAAACCGTGGGTACCCGACTACTCCCCCGGGGCACGATAGTCACCCCTTCACCACGTGCCGGAGTGTTTATTATCCTACTCTTTCTAGGGCTAATGTGGATTTTACACACTGAAGTGGGAGTAGAACTTTGGCAAGTAAAACTTCGATGACAGTGCCCACTGTCATCGAAGGAGATGATAGGGCAGCAGATCAGGGCACATGGATTTTGTACCCTTGGACCACCTCGGCCTCACCACCCACGTACACAGGTGAGTGTTTTGGCAAAAAGCACTCGAGTGCTCTCCTGGGTACGTGTGTGGTGAGGCTGAGGTGGCCAGTCCATACAAATTCCACATGGTGTGATCTGCTGCCCTGTCATCTCCTTCAATGACAGGGCCCGGTCATCTCCTTCAATGACAGGGCCCGGTCATCAAAGTTTTATCCAACTTTGGCATATTCTTAGAAATTTCTGACCGTATGGATGTTTGGCCCAACCCTAGAAGGACATAAAAACAAAACATTGGCCCGATCAGTGATTTCTAAGCGTCGGATTGGAATTGTTTTCATGGGTTGATTTTTAACCGTGAAATTTGACCATTAGTTGGGGGTACAAAGATCAAAAGGTTGGAAATCTAATTAGGCTGATTATTGGTTTGTGGGGGTCCACCTAAGGATTGGTCAAACATCCATTCCGTCAACGCCTCTAAGTGTGGGACTCACCAGTCACCATTCAATGTGTCGCATCTGCAAGATGTCCTAAACGGACAAATAGACGCCGTAAAGCCGAAATGATCAATGATTCAATTCATCAGTCACATTCTTACACGGCCTGAAATGCATTTAATAATTATTTTTGATGATTTATTCATAGTTTTTAGAAAGTTGTAACGGCTGTTATATATAACAATAATGTTCCAAAACCATAACGTTATTTGCAAAAAAAAAAAAGGCCCAACCCCGTAAAAAGGACTTAACGTTTTCAACAGCCGTTATTTTTATCTATTATCCATTAATTTTATTTTATCATTATCAATGTTATTTTGTTTTTTTAAATATAATAAAATATTATTATTTGATCTGTTTTTTTTTTTTACCATGACAACCCGTTATAACGGACGTATTTAAACCATAGTTAGCAGTTCGGTATACTGCAAAGATTCGTAACGGGAAAAGTACGAGTTCAATTTGGTTTTGGGATATAAAAAACCGGTCATTGTTGAAATGTTATATTCGTTTAGCCTTAAAAAAGCCTGAATTTTACCATTTTTTTTTTTAATTTTGGGATAAAAGCCTAAATTTTACCATTTAATCCATTTTTATTTAAAAAAATACAAAATTTGTGTATTTAAAGGTGAATAATATGTGTTTTATTGGTATAACCTAAAATTCAGGATTTTTTCTGATTTTTATTTTATTTTATATGGCCGTATTAAACGTTTCTTCAAAAAAATAAAAATTTGGGTATTAAAGGCGTATAATACGTGAATTTACTAACTAGTGAGGATTTAAACCTTGCAATTGATCTCTTAACCCTAGTTAGCAATTTTCTAATCAATACGTGTTTAACAAGAGCATGTTTGACGTATTTTTACAAAATGTATTAAACAAATATATTATTCAATGATTCGGTAAAATTTGCATATTTATGCAGTTACCCATATTAAACATGTATTATACACAAATTATTCCTGATTTATTGGAAAAAAAATTGATTTTGGAATTTTAATACCTTGCAAAATAACCCACTGTTTTTAATTATTTTAATATTTCTTTGACGAATTTTTAAACGTATTTTCAAATGACAAATCCCAATCCGACTTTTAGACTATCCAACTTGAGTCCAACCCGAAGTCGGGCTTGACATGTCCAACTCGATCAGGTTAGTCGGGTTCATTGATTTGGTCTAGTGAGAGAAAAGAGGGGCTGAGGGGACTACTATTAGGGGTGTCAACGGTCAATTACAGTTCGGTTCCTAAGGTGGTTAGAACCAGAACTAACAAATGATGGATCCGGAACGATTATGTAGTTTACAAATGATGGATCCGGAACGATTATGTAGTTTCTGTCGGTTCTGGTTCATATTGGGTCCAATCTTGATAATATGAGAATTTTAACACTATATTTCTATATTAGTTCCGATTCTTATCGGTTCAGTTTTGGTTCCTATTGGTTTTGGTTCTATATTAAACTACCCAGAACCAAAACCATTATTTTCGATTCGGTTCTAGTTCTGATTCTTTTTTAATTGGTTCCCAAAAATGTGGAACCGGAAATACCTTCCGGTTCCGGTTTCGATTTGGTTGCGGTTAAACAGGTAACATGACACGTGAGAGAGATGAAGAGAAAGACGAGAGGAAAGAGAGCGGATAATATGATCGGGCTTAGGTTGGATTGTGTAGCTCGAGGCATCAGCCCAAGCCCAACCCAAATTTTGATCGGGTTCTTATGCTCAGGCCCGGGCCTGAGTACTACAAAACCTAACCCTAGCCCGACCCGAACGTTGAACCCGTTGGACTCGGGTTGGGACCACCCAAGTTGCAGCCCAGGCTACTAATTCCTTGCTTACAAGTTGCCAGCCCCGTTATTTTCCCGCCCTCTCCTCGCTAGAACATAACGAGCAACAAACAGTTTTTCAGACCAAATTCAGTTCAAAATTTTTCGAAGCTCTCTTCAGTTCTTCTGATCCAAAACAAAGATAAAATGCTTCTCTACTCCTCTGCTCGTAATCGAAGCCCCAACAGACTTCTCTGCATCTCTACTTCTTTTTCTCTCTTCACCTCTCAATCTTCTTCGAATCCTAATTCTAGATCCCCACCTCGCAAAGGCAGACAAGCTGTTCGACGTATTGTAAAGCTCCTCTCCTCACAAACCCAAAACCCTACTCTCTCCGAAACCCTAAATGCACTCGAATCCTCCCCTCAAACTCTCTCTTCCTCTCAAGCTTCAACCCTAATTACCGCCATTTCAAACCCTCTCATCTCCTTCGACTTCTACCGATTTCTCAGGTCCTCGAAACCGATCTTCAAACCTGATTCGGTTCTTTTCTCCTCTTTGATAAAATCTCAGCTTCAATCCATCAATCCTCAGCTCTTCAAGATTCAGTACTACTTCAATGAAATGAAGAAACACAAGGTTTCTCTCTCGCCCGATGATTTACATTGCTTCTTTGGATTAGTTGTTCCCAGTCATGTTGAAATTGCTGATTTTTTTGTTAGGGAAGTGTTGGAAAAGATTAAATTTGATGAGAGTCGTTACAATTACGTGATTTCGGTTTATGCGAAACACGGATTGTGTAAAGAGGCGATTTTGGTTGCAGAGAGTACGAGAGCGAGGTTCGGGAACCTTAGTTTGGGGTTTTATTCGTGTGTAATGGATGTGTATAGGGAGAATGGGGATGCGAGAGCAGCAATGAAGCTGTTTTTTGAGATGGAAGAAAGAAGGGTTCTTGCAGATGAGGGGATTTATAGGGTTTTGTTAGGAATCCTGTGTAAGGTTGGGTGGGTGAAGCTTTGCTGGGTTGTTCTGGAAGAGATGAGGCGGGTTGGGTACAGACCTGATGATTCTTTGGCTATTGATTTGATGAGGATATTTATAAAAGAAGATATGGTTTCAGAAGCCGGGTATTTTTTCAAAGAAGGGATTCTTAAGGATGAAGAGGGGTTGGCTGTTTTTGTGGAGGCAATGGTAGAGAAAGGGAAGCCTTCGGTGGCTCTTGAACTGGTAAAAAACATGCGGGAAACTGGGTTGAATGTCGATAGTTGTGTTTATGCGTCACTTATTCGTGGCTGTGGAAAGATGGGTTTGATCGATGACGCTGAGAAGATATTTGCAGAGATTAAATCTTTGGAGGTTTTTAAGAACCGGGAATTGGTGTATTCGTCTATGATTTATGTGTACTCAAGAGCAGAGATGAGGAGAATGGCAGAAATGGTTTTGAATGAAATGGATGCTACAATGGGTTTTGCAGGAAGTGGAAATGCATTCTTGTACATGATGTCGATGTACGAAGCATTGGGCCTGGTTGGTGACGTAGTGAGGATGTTTGATTGTTGGAAGAAAAGTGGTTGTTGCATAAGTGTTGATGCTTATGCTGTTTTGCTGGATGCTTTAAGTAAGTCAGGGAAGCTTAATCAAGCCAGAGATTGTCTCTTAGAGATGAGAAGTTTCGGAATCCATCCAACCAATTCAATTTATTCGTCTATGATGGAAGGCTACCTGCGAGTTGGTCTTATGAATCATGCTCTTGCGTTGTTTGATGAATATAAGATGTCGGGGTTGGAAGTAGATGGAGTGGTTGCAAATAGTATTCTTATGATCTTGGTTCAATCAGGTAGGTATTTGGACCTTGGATTTTACTTGGATAAACTCACAAGACAGGGGATCAAGATTTCAAGAGATAGGGGAGCTCTTCTGGTGGAAATGTGTAGGGATGATTCCTGTTTGAGAAAGCTAGGCCAACTGCTTCAGTAAAGAACACCAGCAAAGATCTGGATTGCGATCAAATGGATCATTATCTCAGCTGCTCTGACTATAGCTAGACGCTGTTGAGGGCATATTCTTGTCCGTTGTCACCTCTAGTCGACATAACAATTTGTTGGTATTCTCTCAAACTGTCCTGCTATAGATATTCCAAATTTTGTATGACTTTGAAAGCTTACAGTCAAGTTGCCTTACTGAAATCTTAGTGTTTGACTTCTGGTTGATGATCGGCAGAGACATGCCAGAAGGGGGGACGGGAGATACCAGCCGAGAAGTGTTCAATGTGATCAACAGGCCACAGTTTTACAGTTTTGTGCAGTTATCTTCAGGAAGCGGTAGGGCCATTTAAAGATAAGGATCATTAACATTACATGCTTCAAAGTGAGTGTTGATTACAATGGTTCGTAAAAGTAGTTATTTGGTAGTGGTGTCCGAAATTTAGCTTAGCTTACCCATTAGAAAATGCTTAGGAATTTTTGCACTGAATGACTTGCAGTCGGTGACATTTATGAAAGAACATGAGAAACCAATTTAAATTCTGGAAACTGAGTCACAGCTTGAATTTCATCTTTAATGACAAAAGTACATGAGAAGAATCAAAATTTCAGGTATCTTTTTTTTGTAGAATATTTGTTTAACTGGCTCTTTCTCCTCTTTCTCTCTAGGTATCCAAGGATGCTTGGATTTCTTTTAGAGTTATTCCCTGAATTTCTGGTACTGGGCATTGCTACAAATGGAACTGTCAGTCACACAAACTCCAGAGTTTAGGAAAAAGGTACATGATAGCTGATAAACATGGCATTGGTTGCTTAAAGATGTGCATCCATGGTGCCCCTGTTGAACTTGGCTGAAATGGAAGTTCTCTTCACCTGAGGAGCTCCAGCTCATGAGAGAGTTGAAAGTGTAAAAAACAGCCCAACGGGCCGAAACAGTGCCCCAGATTCACCAAGCTTCCAGCGGATTCCTTCACATTTATGGGGATTATTCGTTACAAAAATAATAAGCAGATAATATTGTAAGGCCTTCTTAAGTTATTTTGGTTTCTCTGTTGTGAACAGAAAGGTCATCAATGAGATAGCTGGTTTTCTGAGCCTCATGCTTCTGGCTTTATAACCCAAGGAACTGCTCCAATTCCAATTGAGAAGCAACTATGTTGCATAAACTCCGACATGATATGGTTTCTGGTGCGCACACTTTCGAATTCTGTTTTTGTTTTTCTTTCATTAGCTGCAAGATACTTAATAACATTTGCCATATGTTATGAGTTCTAGCTTTTGCAACTGAACTTCTCTCTGCACCAAATATTACATTACATATATTTATTCTCTGGTCTGTAAGTATATGATACAAATCGTAGGTATTCTATCACATTATCCACCAGTATCCTTATTATTATATGAAAACAATCACTTTGTTTCACATTGCTTGAAGTTACAAGTCCACGAATCCTATGTTTCAAGGTTCGTCGAATCTGACACTCTGCCTCCATGTTGGACTCTGACCCCTGTACTTGTATCAACACAACATAGAGGCGCCCTATATAAAGCTGATCCCATTGGAAAATTTAGTAGAGAAGAAAAAAGAATTAGAAAACTCTGTAACCTGTTAGCCCAATAGAAAACATGTGTAAGCTATGGAATGCACCTCTTGCTAGTACTCCAACAAGGGCTAGAATTGGGACCCAGTCTTGCAACAATTTATGGACCCGTCTCACTGAAAAATATAAAAGATCTTGCTGTAAAATGAATAAAGGAAAATTAAATAACTGATGGAAAAAAGCATGATTTTGACATGATAATCTTTATGTTTAACTTGGAATTGAAAGAAATTCCAGGTAGAAAGCAACCTAGGATTGCCCCTATTGCAGAAACCTGCAATGCAGATTATCCTCCTCATTCACCAGCAGCTTCTATCCTATTGATTTTGAGAGCTAAGGGGCTCTGCCTCTTATACTACAAAATACACACCATTAGAAGAGACAGTCTTCGAGAATTATCCATTAAGATTGCACCCAATGTGGTTATTGGAGTCTGCAAATTAGTTTCTTCTGTGAATTTGGATAGAAATATCTTAAAAATATGAGGGCGATGAGATTACTGAATTATTGAAACCCAAAGTCATGCAAAGGCTATTGTTTTGATTTTGCTTGAAGAAAAACCTGAGATTGCACATTAAGATTGCTTGAAGCGCGAACCATTTGAAACAAATTAACAAGAAGCATTCATTTGTCTGCTGCAACAAAAGTTTCACTTGCATAAAAACCAATTCCATTCACCCCTCAGAATTACTGGAATACCATTAGTCCAACTCTGACATGAACATAAAACATTATGTTTAATGGTATAAAGTTACGATGAAACACTGGATTTTATGAAAGCGATCAGTTAAAGTTCTTGATATAGTTCTTTGACGAGTAAGGCGTTTACAATGTCCGAACGTAAATATCTTCTTTGAAACAATTCCAGCCAGCTTGCATAGGAGGTGTTCAAGACTTTGTATATAATCCTGTTAAGTAGTTTATCATATTCACATCTACCCCATTTCAAAGTCTTTTATTCGGGTTTTAGGATTGAACGAAAGAACTTGGGTTTGCTTCACTGGAATTATCAGCAACCTTGCCACGTAGCCTCCCTATTGCAATTTCAAACTCTTTCTGGCACCCGGCCTCTGCCTGCAAACATAGGCCATAATGTAACTTTTATTTTGTTTCCAGCTTAATTATCATTAATAGAATGTGGAACAGGGTGACCATTAATCTTGTTGTGTACAGCCTGAATTTCATCTTTAAAGACTAAGATACATTAGAGGATTCAAATTTTCAGAAACCTTCTCCAAAGAATATGTAATCAAAAAAAAAAATCTATCTATTTGTTGATGGATGCTTGAATTTCTTCTAGTGTTCTTCCCTTAGTTTCTGGTACTATCTTCACCGCGAACAGAACAGTTATTGCACAAACTCCAGAGTAGAGGAAAAATGTACCTGAAAATCCACACAAATTTGGCATCAATTGCTAAATCAATGTACATCAGTGGTGCATTGGTGCCCATTCTAAATTTGTGAAATTCAAAAACTTATCTGCACCTGAGGAGCTCCAGCTCATGAGAAAGTTGAAAGTGTAAGAAACTGCCCAAGCGCCGAACCAGTTCACCAGAGTTACTAAGCTTCCTGCGACTCCCTTCACATTTATCGGGAATATCTGCGATAAAAACAACGTTCAATTATTATTTTATATTGATTTCTCTGTTAGGGTCTCTCCCTAGTTACACTAAGGTGGCCTTATTGACGAGAATTAAACGGTTTCATGGATCTCGAATTACCTCAGACATTATAACCCAAGGAACTGCTCCCATTCCAATTGAGAAGGACCCTACATAAATCTGATCCCATTGGAAAAACATAAATGAGAAAGATAAAATTTCAAAAAGAAATATAAGAAACTTGCCATGCATTAGTGCCATAGATCCATAAATTAATGAACTGTAATGGTTAATGTTACCAGTACTCCAGCAAGGGCTAGTATTGGGACCCACTCAAGTAACATTTCATTGCTCTGTTTCATGAAATGGATATACTATAGTAAGAAGAGAGAAAAATTACAAAAACCCATTTATAAAAATAGATCCAAAGAGATAATTTTGATGGTTTACCTTGAGATAGAAAGAAATTGCAGCTAGAAAGCAGCCTACAAATGTCCCCATTGCAGAGACCTGAAATGCAAACCATCTTCATTACTCATATAGAGCTCATATGCTATTGATATTGAGAACTAAGAATCACTACAGCTGTACTCACCATTAGAAGGGGTCTTCTTCCAGATTTATCCATTAAGATTGCACCCAATATCGTTATCGGGACCTGCAAATTAAGCAGTTTCTTCTACAATGATTTCTGAAATTCTGATATGGGTTGGTTATTTTAGGAGTTAGTTGTGGTAATCTAGCAGTTTGGGATCATTTGACAGTTGTAGTTCCCCTTTACTATTAAGGCCTTGCTTGGTAGCACTAAAAATGTTCGCGTGCAAACGTTTGCAGCATTTGCCTGTGCTTGGTCAACAAATATTTGCATTATACCCAATCATTTTTCGCCAAATGTAGCTTCAAAAAGGTGCAAACAATAGGCAAATGACTCTCATCCCCCTTGGTCTCCCCAACAGCTCTCCCCTTCACCACCATACGAATATTTTCCCAACAAATGTTTTTCATTGCAAACATTTTCCTGCAAACTACAGACAGGATACCAAGCAGGGCCTAAAGTGCATATTTGAAAAATAAATGACGGAAAAGATCTCGAGTATTTTGAGTGCAGTAAGACAATTGAAAACCTGAATAGAAGCATAGGCTATTGTTCCAATTTTGCCTGAAGAAAGTCCTGCAATTGTACATTTAACAGTAAAGCTAAGAATTTGATCAAGAATTCTTGAACTGCAAACCATTTAGAACAAGATAACAAGAATCATTCATTTACCAGCTAATACGAAAGTTTCACTAGCATAAAAACCGACTCCGTTGATCCCTCCGAATTGTTGAAATACCATTAGTCCAACTCCAATCTGAACATCAACACAAGGGTTTATGGTACAAGGTTAGACGGAACAGATACGCCTTCCGATAATTGATTCGTAAAAGCTATAGTTTAGAACTTTGATTAGGTAACAAAGGCGCTTACGATGACTGAACGAATGTATTTGCTTTGAAACAGATCCAGCATTCTAGCTTTAGGAAGGTGTTGAAGAGTTTCTATATAATCCTGTTAACAACACCAATAATCAGTCTCTCATTACGGCGAACTTATTCAACAGGCTTTATTGGGTTTTCAGATTTGGATTTTACTTGAATTTCTGCAGCTTCATGAGAAACATCAGCATCCTTGCCACGAAGCCTACGAAGTGCGACTTCAAACTCTTTTTGGTGACCGACCTTTGCCTGCGAACACAGAATTAACGTATGTTTACGACATCCTTTTCCTAATTTCACATACAATTCAAGAGACTGTCTATTTGCATTTGATTGCTCACCAGCCATCTTGGAGACTCCGGAACGAAAAAGAGACCCAGGAGCAGGACAATGCATGGAATTAATCCTTCAAGCAAACCCCATTAATCAGTTCCTTGTCATTGTACCCATTCAAAGCTAGATGGGTTTTCGACTTCCGGAGAGACGCCGTAGATAAGAAGACGCGTAAATTTACTTGGACACTTGAATTTACCTGTCAGAGCCAGTGTCCTCCATGTTATGACTGTTCCTATTAGGAAGGCAACCGATGCTCCGATAACGATCATGAGCTGCAGAATTGGTAAAAAATAGTTATGTTCTTTTACTTCTTAATCTTTGAACTACATTTGTTCAAAATTTCAGCTCCAAGGTTCTCCCACCTGATTCAAAGTCGTGAGCCCGCCACGGAGATTCTTGGGTGCTATTTCAGCTATGAACACTGGTACCTGTATAAAGATTATCAGGAGATTCAGACTGAGCATGGAGAGACTACATTTAGGCACAGAGGAGATTCTATCAGCCAATGCATACCACATAGGAGAAGACTCCGATTCCGTATCCCATCGACAACCTTCCGATATCGAGCAACAAAGCTCCCTTTATACAAATCAAACATTAATGACATTGTTTGCTAAGAGAGAGCTGAAATTTCAAGTAATCAAAAACATTAACGAACCTGGGAGAAGTAGACGGCGAGCCATCCTGCTATGCAGAAAGCGGCTGACATTCTCATTGCCTACTTCCATGAACAGACCAAGAGGTTTAGTTAGAGACTGAACATGTCTTACACTCTGTTAGTAACTGTTTCTGCGTTTACGTACCCCTTTTCGGCCGATGAAGTCGGCAATGCGACCGCTTGTGATTGCACCAATCATCGCACCGATCGTTAGTATGGAACCAAACATTGAGTACTGCAAGGTGACGGAAAATAACTTAGAATGCCAGAGAGTGAGCCAAATCATTTGCCTGTGTGCAAGTGCATGCGTGTGTTATGTGTGGGTGGTGAGCCCTCAACACATCACAGCGCTGTCCAATTAAGTTAAGGGCTCAACCCCTACCTAGGAGGAGCTTGGTAGAACCCTGATAAAAAAAAGTAGGACAGCTGATACCATCATATATTTAGGGCCTGTTTGGTTTGCCATTTTTTGACCTGAAAAAGTTTTTTTTTCTTCATAAGAAGACTTTTTTTTTCAAAATAACAGATTGTTTGGATGACCATGTTTTAAAAAGTATTTCCTCCATAAAAATATATTTTTTAAGTCAAGAAGTCATTTATAAAAAATAGCTGAAAGCCGTTTTTCAAGTCAACAAAGACTTTTAAAGTTTTGCTAGCTGCCTAGCTCAAAGAACATAATAAACAAAGAAACCCTACTCCCACCCCTCCCATCTATAGCTCTCATCAATTATTGTCATGGGGGCTCACTAAGAGAAGATAAAGACATTTTGCATTAATGATGATCCAATCCAAATGGGTCCTTAGTCTTTTTTGTTTTTTTTTTCCACTTTACCTTCATTGTTGATTAGGAAAAAACAATTGAAAGTTCAATCCTCCACAGCCAAAATGCCATGTGGCACACTCCTTTTTGGGTTAGGTGACGTTGGCCCACTCCTTGGTGGACTTTTAACATCATCATCATCATCTATATCTTATCTCAACTATCAGACCGGACAGGCCTGGGCCGTGCTGGACTAGTCGGAGAGGCTCATTGGGCCAGGACAAGGGCCGATCCAGGCCTCAAGAGGGTGGCCCGTACACTAGAACAGGCCGGGCCGGGGGACCAAAATGCCAGGCTGACCTGAGCAATATAAATTTAAGAAAAATCTACAAAGGAACATATTTACAACCTAGGGAGGCATGTCTAAATGGCGTAATTGAGAAGAGGGAGACGTAAGCCCAAAAAAAAAAAAAACGAACTCATTTCTACTGCCAAGTGCTTAGCATTGAGGCCAAAGCTAAGAGCATCTCCGACACTGTGCTATCCTAAAATTTAGCACAGTGGGTAAAAAACAGGTACTCCAACGCTGTGCTATCTCAATGCTAAAATATAGCATATGTTACATTCTGTGCCAGCTTTTTGGGTTTTGACTCTTTGAACCATTTAAACCTTTGGATCTTGTACCCCTAATAATGCTCAAATTCCCATGGCTAAAATCAACCTATGATTGGCTAAAATCAACCGTAGGGATGTTTGGCCAATCCCTAGGTGGACCTACAAACCAAAAGTCAGCCTGATTAGTGATTTCAAACCTTTCAATCTTGAACCCCAATAATTGCTCAAATTCCCTCGTTAAAATCAACGCATGAAAATGACTCCAATCCAAAATAGAATGAGATATAGCGTTGCACCATTGGAGCATGCCGTGCCAAATCAAGGAACATGGCACTCTATCTGTCTCAAAAAATAGAATTGAGAGGGCCTTTTGACATTTTAGCGTTGGAGATACTCTAAGCAAGGTTTAAATAACGGCCGTTATAACGAAAATAATGGCCGTTATTTTCCGTTATAACAAAAATAACGACCGTTATTTTCTGGAAAATTTTGTGAAAAAAAAACAGCCGTTATTTTTGTTTTTTTTTTCCGTTATTTTCTATTTTCGAAAATTTGAAATTCAAAATTTGAATTTCAGCGCCATTTTTTCCGTTTTTGCCCCTGAGCATTTTTTTTCTCATTATAACGGAAAAACGGTAACGCCCTCAGTCCGTTACAACGGTCCCCTTTAAACCTTGGCTCTAAGTGCTACTCCATCCGAGATGTAGGACCGACAATCCGTACATGTCAAATGAAGAGGCGCTTCGCTTAGCTAAGTTCTTGGCAGCGGGAAAAAAAAAACATAATTTTATTTTGATAACCATGTAGCAATATAATGAAGAAATTTATCAACGAACCTCAGCTAAAGATAGATCAAGATCTTCCCTGATAGCAGATTGAGTGGGCGCGGAATATCCCACCTACGAAACCAGCAACTTGTTCTTAGTAAAGAAGTTTGGCAGAATCTATAGGGGACACTGTCCTAAGCACGGAAAAGCCTTATACAAACATATAATTTTTTTTCTAGCTAAAAAATGGAGATCCAACGACGCCCTTAAACATAGCTCTAATAAAGCATGCATGCGCGCGCGCCTAGCTAGTAGTTAAACTAGCCAGCTGAGAGAATCAGGTCCAGAAATTCATGGTCTTGAACAATTAATGGGTTTTGTTTTCTTTAATGATGAGATAAGACTTAATTTACTTACACAGGATCCAAATTCAAAAGAACCGCAAACTGCCACAAATGTACTAAGCAAAACCATCCCTATGGATCCTCCATTGCTGCTTCTATCAGTCTCATCTTCTTCGTACGCTACGACGATCTTCTCTTTCCGGAGGATAAATGGTTCTTTCATGAGCTCATCAACCCCTCTTTTCTCACCATTTTCCACGTCTCGATCGATCGCCATTTCTATCTATCTATAGAAGAAGAAGAAGAAGAAGAAGGTTTTCTTTTCTTCACACAGATGGGCCTCACTCAATATACTTATATAGATTGATGTTTATGTTAGAGCATGTGGTGTGGAGCTGTCACTTACTAGGATCTGAACGCCCATGATCATACCTAAATAAATTAGGAGCAAATTCAAACTGGAGAAGAGATGGTCCAAAACAAGAGACGTGTGGTCTTCTGTCCTCAATGCGACCCCCCCCCCTATCTCTATAATAATTTATTGCCATATATGTGTGTGTGTTACCTCACCATTTTTATTAATAATTGGGAAAATATCTACAAAGATTCTAGTTTTGTTAACCCTTTTGTTGCGTACACATCATCTTGGTGCAGCAATTGATGAGATCTTACGTGGCCCCGACGTGGACCTTGTCATTGCTTACCATGTACGTACCTAATTAAGTTTAATGCGCTGTCAGGGGATTGGGCCAAGCCGACGATCCGATCTCATAGTATCGGGTTTGGGTTTTGGAAACGTGACCCCATGGATCGATTCTGATAATGACCTGATCCGATAACCGGACTCCACTCTAAAAGTAAGAGGTTCTGAGTTCAACTCTACTTGGGGCCATCTGAGGGACTAATCGGGTGATCTAAGAGGCCCGGATACCCAAACCCGATACAATAAGTCAGAAGATATATGCCTAATGGGATCGACTTAGAAAGATTGTGGATCCTATACAAATGAAAGAAAATAATGTTTTATTTTACAATAATACATGAAAACCGTATCGATCAAGCACGAGTTAGTTAAAATTATGCAAAAAAATATTTATAAATTGATTAATATTCTAGTTATTAATCAAGCACTAACGCACTATGAGGCGTCAACGACGTTGTTCAATAATTAAACTTACGTATCGGTTCTATATTCATCAATCTATGATAAAATAAAAATAATTTGCATTTATTTACTAAAAATATTATAACCTGAGTTATAGAGTTCGATATTATACGAAATATTTAATTATTTTGTAAAACTATATTATTATAATTCGGGAAATTAATTTTGCTTAATCATGCGAGATAATTTCTATATTAAGAAACTATGTAATTAGAACAAAATTATATATTCTTTGCTAAGACTAGCTAATTAGAACTAAACACCAAGTTATTTTGATTGTTTTCCCATTGTCTCTCACAACTAACAACTGTACATTAAGAATCCATAAGGGGCCATTTGGATGCACCCCAACTAACTAGTTTATGCACCCATCCAAACAGGCCCTAGAGAATTCATCAATAATTAAGCTAAACACATTTTAAATTGCACAGCTTGTTGGGACGTGGGGGGAGATGACTCAACCTTGTTTGTCTCTTTTAGATTTAGTGGTTTTTGTAGTTTGGCCAACCTGTTTTCTTCATTGGATCGGACCATTTGCTGTCTCTTGAAACTAATTACAAACCTTGGATTGTTGTCCCCATGAACATTCTTAAATCTTAATACCAACCCCATGTTCCCAGTTGCATCCTTGTCCAACAAAGAGAGTAGACTACTCTTCTATCTTTATGTGGATGGCATTAGTCCAAAATTTGGATGATCCTAGCCGTTCGATCGATGTAATTTTTACTCGCTCTATGTATTTGTTTGTCGAGAAATCGTTATACGTTGTCGTCGTCATCATCATTGTCTAACCCTTGTCCTGATAGGGGCTACGTGAAAGCATTTGGCAAAAGTTTTACCCCGGCCAGCTGCTAACTTGATGTAACCCTCATTTCAGGCCTGGTGGGACCAACATTGCAACTGAAAAGCTCACAACTGGTAGAGTTATTATTATTTATTTTTAATTTAAGGCTAATTATAAATAATTGTCAATTAAACTATGTGCCACAATCTATATATTGAATTTTTTTTTTAATCAAAATGGTTAAAATTGTCCCACCGGCAGAGCAAGGCAGCTTGGTTCTATTTGAATTTTTGGGGTGTAAGTGCAAAACACCATTTTGGAAGAAGACACTTACACCCCCAAAACACACAAAATTAACACTTACACTCACCCCAATAATTGTACTAGAATAGAATTATTGCTGTAAACTAACACCAGAAATTTGTCAACACTATTTGTAAGAATTGAGTTTCTTAAAGTTCAAGCATGTGTGACTGAAGGCTAAGAACCCTCACCATGCCTGAAACCTGCATGAACCCTCACCAAGCCTTCTTCACGTCTGAACTCTATCCAAACCTTCACCATCACCTTGTTCTGAACCCTTTATCAAACCATCTCCTCGCTTGAACAACCATCACCACCCGGCCTTCTGTACAAACTGAACTTCAAAACCATGTAGAGAGTAGTGACAAAAATTGAGAAAAAATCTTTCGAAATATGATGGAAAGGGAAAGGAGGGTTCATCATCAGGGAGCATGGGTCATCTAAATAGAATTGGCTAGATTGTAAGGTGGAGACGCTAGAATGGTTGGAACATGTATTATGTGAAGTCATCAGCAACTGCTCTGGCGAATACTGGTTTACAGTTGTCTGTGTTGCCACGGGAGCTAGCCCAAATTGGTGGCCGGTGAAGGAGGAGTTGGTATGAAGGGCAAGAGGCAAGCCAATATCGAGAACTTTTTATGTAAATCAACATATGAGAATTTTCTTCAACCATAATAAGGAGAGCGATGCAAGACTGATTAGAGGCTGATTCATGCGAGTGGGAGACTCTCTAGTGTGGCTCCAACCGTGGGAGAAGGAATTAGGGATGTGGAAGAGTAACGAAGAGAAGAATAGATCAGCTATACTGCTGATGAGAGTAGGTGGGGTACCGTATTGTCTATGGGGTACAAATACGTTTAAAAGGAAAGGGGATTAGGATGGAGGCTTTCTCGGTATAGAGTATAGACAAGACGATGGCTAATCTGGAAGATCTGTCGACAAAAAAGATATTGGTTGCGAATAGAAGGCAGCATCTACCCTCTGAGGCGATCCTCAAGTGCGGAAATAATCAATATGTGATCCTTCTCAAAGAGTTACAGTAAGTCACTAATCCAACTATAGGAGGGAGGGAGTTGGAGTGCAGTGTTCCATATATTTGGGTGAAGCCACCGTCACCGGAAAGAAACTCCAGCCATGATGTCAGAAGTTGGTCTGACGTGGCTCGAGGTGATAAAGGAAAAGACCCGGCTGACAAATAGGAGTACCAGCCGCAATTAGATAGGTTGAAGGTGGTGAACTCACATTCGAGTCATTCGACAACTAGGGAGCCAATGGACTTGAGGGCTCTACTTGCCACCTAGCCAAATGGTCGTGCTCCTATTAGCACAGCGGTCTGCCTCCACCCGACCATGGGGGCCCACAAGGATAAGCATTCTGGGCCTCTAGTCCAATATTCAATAGGGCCCCCTCTGGATAGCGATCCATCAGTATCGACTAACTCACTAGAGTATCGGGCCCAAGCTCAACAAAAGGAGTGTTCATGTGAGCAAGCTACCATCACACAGTTACAACCGCCTATATGAATGCATGTGGAGCCATTGATTCCTTTGAGGGACACAACTATCATAGGAGGCGCATCAATGCAGGCATTTACATGCACCAATAACGGCCGATCAGGTGGTAAGGTACATAGGGAAATCATAGAGGTTGGAGCGAAGGAGCAAGATAAGGGGAGCAGGGTCATCCACGGTTTGAGCAGTAGCGATTGTGGACCCGTGAATTGTAGAAAGAAGAAAGTAGGACGAAGTGTTCGGCCAAGAACTTGTCTGGTCAAAAAGAAGATGGCGTGGAAGCAGCCATTAATTGGGTTGAGTAGGAACGGCTACAAGCCTCGACAGTGAAGTTATCTTAGGTTTTTACCCGTCTACTCGAGGGGACGAATCCATCTCAACAATATCCCACACGACAAAGGGAGCTAGACAAGCACGTCGATGATCGGGCTCTAAGTGTGGACATCATTTCAACATGCTAGGAAGGGTTAGCTTTGCCGGCCGGAGTGCCACCTACACCTATGCATTTGAAAGTTGGGTTTTTCCGCGTCGTTAATTACGGAAACCCTAATCTCAACACATTTGTAAATTGATTCAAGATTATCCTGCAAAATTCAGAGATCTAATATAGGGATTCGTGTCAGATGTTGATCCGCACTCGGGATTAGTTCATGCACATCAAGGACAAAAAAATGACAGAGAGAACGCTAGAGAATATGGTGGTGGTGAGAGTAATGGAGAAATCGGGATTCAAAACATAGTTGATTGATTTTAACAGGATCTATCAATAACAAAAATTTAAGTATGAAACTAATAAGAAAAAAAAAGAAATAACTAATCTTTTATTAAAAGTAATTGAGATTACAATGCTTGAAAGATGCTAGAAAGTAAATCAACATAGATGAAATTATCCAGAGAGAGAGAAGAGAGATAGAACTAAGTTTTAAAGAGAGAAAGGATGAGAAGCAGTTAGAGAGAGAAAGCTAGGGAGAGAGAGAGAAAGAAATAGAGAGAAAGTTAGAGAGATAAAGAGAGGAGAAGAGAGAGAACAGAAGAGTATAGAGAAAGAAGGGAATTACCTTTCCACCTTACCGGAATGCTTGGGGAGGGGCAGCAACTGTTGACAGAGTTGCAGCCCAACCTACTGATGATGGATAATAGGACGGTGTGTGCTGAAGGCTTACCAAAGGGAGAGGCGTCGGTGAGTTGTAGGCGGTGGCTTTTGAAATGATTGTGGGCGGCTTGTGGTGGAGAAGATGGTGGTGGAACTATCACCGTTGTGCGTCGCCAAGGGGAAGAGAACAGGTGGACTTGATTGCTGGTTCAATTCGTGAGATGATGGTGGCGAGAACAACAACATTGGTGCTGTTAGGCGGTGGAGGAAAAGAGGGAGGCGGAGCAAAGGGTGGCCGGAGTTGGGCGGTGATGTAAATGACGAAGAAGAAAAAGAAGAAGAAGATGGAGGAGAAGGGAAAGGAGATCCTCACAGAGTTCGCCGACGATTCTGTTTTTTTTTTTTTTTTTTAACTTAAAGCCAATAACGGCCTGAGTTGGTGGCGAGATGAGGAAGATTAAAAAGAAGAATAAGAAGGGAAGGATGGGAAGAGGAAGGAGTAGGGAGCAGCAGCAGCGTTCTGCCTTTGTGCAGAGGTGGCCGGAGTTGCAACCTACAACTTCGGTCAGTGAAAAAGAAGAGGAAGACAGAAGAAGAAGAAGAAGAAGAAGGATCCGAACTCACCGGCGATGCAGGTGCCTTTAAAAATCTTGGATTCGCCGGAGATGGCAGCTCGTTAGGGAGAGGCGTGTGGTGGCTGAGAAGAGAGAGCCCCCAAAGATGAAGAAGGAGATCCTTTTATGGGGTTCAACGGCTGGGTTCTTTTAGTTGTTTTCCAAAACGTTAAAGAGCCTCTTTTTGGTAGGTTTCTAAAAACGTGGAAGGAATCCCTCCCATATTTGAAGCTATTCCATTCATGCATTGGGCAAGAATGTGGGTCCCATTTCCAAGCTAAAATGTATCCCCTAGAAAGAAAAACTTCATATTTTAAATTATCCATCATTTTTCAAAACCTTTGAATTAACTTTCTTCTCAAACCCAGTTGAAATCTGGACCGTCCATTTTTGTGGTCCTCTGATGGACACAATGCTCATGCACCTAATAATGCCCCTTCTCAAGAGTAGCCATTCATCTTATAGATCGCATGGCGATCTTATAGATACTGGGTAAGATGATGAGGATAGGTGATAGGATGGATTATCGATGGATGACCAGTCGGATTATTGGACAGTGGAGATCGGTTAGATCATCAGACAGTGGAGATTGGCCAAGGTAGGCCATAGGATAGAGTGATCACGGGAAGAGAGAAGATCAGATGATTGATCGATAGTAGAGAGAGAATGAGGATTTTAGAGAGAGAAGAGAGAAAATATTACAAAATAAAGAGAAAATACTAGCGGAGGGTCTTGAACCCTGGTATTTGACTTGGTCTTTTGCATGTTTCACCAACTGAGCAATTCTATGACTTGTGTTAGTTGGTCAAGCTTTAATGCCTTTATTATCTTCTCTCGGGGTTCGATCTTTCTCTCTCTCTTGGTCTTCTCTTAGGCTCTTCCGCCTCTCTGGCTTTTCCCACTCTTGGTTTGCATCAAAAGGCGTTTGTCAAGAATAAACGCACATTAAAAGAGCATTTCATCTTGTCCTCTTAACCCCTCCCTCCTCTTTCCGGCGACGAACTCTCCTTCCTCCTCTCCTCTTTCCGATGAAATCTCCTTCCGGCGAACTCTCCCTCTTCAACAGGTATGTTTTTTTCCCCTATTTTTTGTTTTTATTTTTGTGGGACCCAAATGTTTAAACCCCATTTTGGCGTACCCACACAGAAGTTGAATCAATGGCTGATTTTTGGTGAGGGCGATCTCCTCACCATATAGATCACCCCTACAAAAAATCTGGCCATTATGAAATTTCTGGCCCCGTTAAATGTGGTTTTCAAATTACACGGTAAAAATCGACGGTCCATAATTCTTCAACTTCTAAACCAGTCTATGAATATCAGAATGATTTGAATTTTTGTGAGGATGATCTCCTCACCATAGACATCATCCTCGCCAAAAATCAGCTATTGATTCAACTATGTGGGTACGCCAAAATGGACATAAAAAATGGGGTCCTCGGAACACCATTAGAGGGCGCTGACGGTATGGATGTTTTACCAGTCCCTTGGTGGACCAGCAAACAAAAAATCAGCCTGATTGGTTATTTACAACCTTTGGATCTTTGCACCTAAATAACACTCAATAATGCTCAAGTTTCCTACGGTTGAAATCAACCCATGAAACAAACTTCAAACCAACGCTTAGAAATCACAAATCAGGTTTATTTTTGGTTTGTAAGCTTACCTAGTGCACGGCCGTTGTAACAAAAATAACGGTCGTTGTAACGAAAATAACGATCGTTATAACAGATTCGGACCTCCCCCATTACCTTATGGACCGTTAAAACGCCCAAAAAATAACGGTCGTGATGCCATTATTTTTCCGTTAACAACCGTTACTTTTTGGAAAAATTTGTGAAAAATGTTGTTTTCCCGTTATTTTCCAATTTCAAAATTTAAAATTTGAATTTTGGCGCCATCTGTTGTTTTACATTATTTTTGTTATTTTTCGTTTTTGCCCGAGCATTATAATGAAAAAAAACGGTAACGCCCCCAGTCCGTTATACCATTATAACGGACCACTTTAAACCTTGGTCCAAACCAAGGTTTAAAGGAGGCCTTTTTAACGGTTAAATGGACTGGGGGCGTTACCGTTTAAACGGCCGTTAAAACGGATTGAAACGGCTAGGGGCAAACATGAAAAAAAAATGGGAAAAAATAGAATTTAACGGGTTTTAACGAAAAAATGGTGCTGAAATTGAAATTTTGAAATTTGAAAAAAAAGATGGAATTTAACGAAAATTAAACGGATTTAACGGCCGTTAAAACAAAAAAATGGCCGTTTTTTTCAAAACCGATAAAACGTGTTTAAATGGTTTTAACGGAAACGGGCTTGGGGCGTTATCGTTTAAATGGCCGTTAAAACCATTTAAACGACCGTTTTTATAACCATGGTCCAAACATCCATATGGTCAACCTAACACTAACCCTAAATCTTAACTATACACCTTAAACCCTAAACCCTAACCCTAAACTATACACCTTAAACCCTAACAAACCAACCCTACCTAAACCATACACATTAAAACCCTAACCCTAAATCTTAAACCCTAACATAACCCTAACCCCAACCCTAAGAGCAAAACCCTAAACCCTACACCTTAAAACTCTAACCCTAAAACCGTAAGATTAAAACCCTAAACCACACACCTTAAAACCCTAATCCTAACCCTAACCATAAACATATACACTACATCCTAACCCTAAGATCAAAACCCTAAATCCTACACTTTAAAACCCTAACCCTAAAACCCTAAGATCAAAACCCTAAATCATACACCTTAAAACCCTAATCCTAATCCTAACTATAAACATAAATCCTACACCCTAATTATAAAACCCTAAGATCAACACCCTAAACCCTAATCCTATAACCCTAAAACCCTAAGATCAACACTTTAAACCCTAAATTCTAATTTTTTTTTTTTCATGTTGTAGATGGCGTATTATGTCAATGATGGTCGATTTTTGGGTGGTCCGACGACTGAAGAGGTTAAAGAGGCTCGATCACTTCATCGAGTTAACGACAAATTTAGGGACATGTAAGTAATTTATTAAATAATTTAATTTTTTTAGACTATTATCAAATCTAATAAAAATTATTTTGAATATTTTAATAAATATACGTAGACTATCCGATTTTACGCTCGAGGCAGCGTGTGAGATGGGCGGATGGGTGGATCTTATCTGACGCTCAGCATACATTAGTTTCTACCATGGTTTTAAAAACAGTCATTTAAACGGTAACGCCCCAAGCCTGTTTCCGTTAAAACCGTTTAAACACGTTTTATCGATTTTGAAAAAAATGGCCATTTTTTTGTTTTAACGGCCGTTAAAATCGTTTAAACAGCGGTTAAAATCGTTTAAACAGCCGTTTAATTTTGAAAAATTTTGTGAAAAAAACGGCCGTTAAAATAGTTTAATTCCGTTAAAATCCGTTTAATTTTCGTTAAAATCCGTTAAATTCCATTTTTTTTAATTTTCAAATTTCAAATTTTGAATTTCAACACCACTTTTTCCATTTTTTTTTCGTTAAAATCCGTTTAATTCCATTTTTTC
Organism: Euptelea pleiosperma; assembly: GCA_035048495.1. Lineage (NCBI taxonomy): Eukaryota > Viridiplantae > Streptophyta > Magnoliopsida > Ranunculales > Eupteleaceae > Euptelea > Euptelea pleiosperma. The sequence continues at coordinate 32,366,026 of CM068546.1, forward strand.
CCATTTTTTCTATTTTTGCCCCTGACCGTTTCAATCTGTTTTAACAGCTGTTTAAACAGTTTAAACGATAACGCCCCCAGTCCGTTTAACCGTTAAAACGGCCTCCTTTAAACCTTAGTTCTTACAGCCGGATTTGGACTGTACAGTCGTATTCGATGGTCTTATAGTGATCGACCATTATGTTATGCGATTGTTGAGCGGTTTTGGCCAAAGACACTGACGTTTCATTTTGCATTTGGAGAGCTGTCGATCACATTAAAGAACACTCTACACTATCTTGGCCTTAGTGTCACGCTCCAAATCCGAATACCTAGATACAAACCAAAAATCCGTGGATCGATCCGTACCCGAACCCAGAGGTGATCCATGAATGTCCCCTAGTAGTCCAATTATGTCAATTAGACTACTAAGGTTCATTCGAAAACCTACTAAGTAAAAAAAAAAGTTTAGATGTAGAAAACAAATAATTAAAATAATTAATAATTCAATCAATCAACTAAATGTAGAGAGAAGGAGGTGAGAACATGCTCTCAATCAAAGGCTTACATGCCCGTAAAAATAATCAAATACAACTTTCTAAAATGTGTGATCGACTCCCAAATCCCCGTTGATCTTCTCGAGTACACCGGAGTCTTTCACCTCAAAATCATCTCACGTACCAGGTTCCTTAAAATCTGAAAATGGTATCGGTGTAGCACCGTGAGCCAAGACCCAATAATACAACAGTGTGCATGGTATGATATCATACTATACAAGTTTTTAACCAAGGTATGCATCTCAATCATATAATAAGGATGACATAAATATGAGGGTGAATGCAAGTAAGTACGGGATGCAAATGCAACTAGTACCCATAACCACATAGGGTCTCCATCTCCTTCCCGCACTGGGAGCGGTCTCATCGACCTATCTGCAGGATATAATAACGTCTGGGGCCTTTCACCTTAGGGAACCGAACCCTGATTAATTGATAAAATTAATATAAACGTATATAATATACTTCAACCCCGTTCCCTTAGGCACCTCTTATATAAAATGAAATGACATGATGATCATGATATGACAACAAGATGGTACTAGGGTTACATGGCATAAGCACATATGTATTTAACATTTAAATAAGAATATAAAATAAATACATGATTATCAAAAGTGATAACATGAAAATGAATTAGGGTTAAACAACATGAATAACATATAATCGATCACCAAAGATCACGATCAACATCGATGAACAATATAAATGAAAATCGCAAGAGAATCCAATACTTCATGACCGAACCCTATGAGGGATCCATGACACAAGGTCGAACCCTAAAGAGTGATCTAAGACACTTAGCCGAACCCTATGAGAGATCCAAGACACATAGGTGGGATCCCCATGCATACAAGTATAGGTCAAACCATCTAGAGTTTAGTCAAACAACAAGGGTTGAACCCCTTAATAGTCAATAAGTCATTACCGAACCACTAAGGGTTCTCAAGGCCATTAATCGTCTAAAATCCAAGAAATAGGTTATTCAAAGAAAATATATTTTCTTGTAAAAATTATAACTAAATAAATATAAATTAGAAAAATACAAACTCAATGGATTTGAAAATTATATTTACTTAGATTTCTATGAAAAATAAATTTAAAAATATTTATTTCTAAAATCGAAGTCCAAATTCTTAAAGAAGTAGAATGCACATAGATTTTGCCCCAATGGAATAAAAGTTCTGCAGTAAAAAGAGAGAGAGAGAGAGAGAGAGAGAGAGAGAGAGAGAGAGAGACGTGAAGAAAAGAAGGTGCATGCCTAGAAATTTTTCAAAAGGGCATTTTTAAAATAAAAAATAAGGTAAAAAAAATCAAGGGTTTCGAGTGCCCTCACATTTTGCGGGGTGCCATTAAAATTACCCTATTACTACTTACTTTCAAATTTCAGGGGTGTTACTAAAATACCCTTAAATATATATGGCATTGAGGTTAAAAGAGGAATACTAGTAAAATGATGGATGGGAAGTAGCCATCTTCCTCTACCATTGACATATATACTTGTGGAACCCATTTGATGCGATCAGTATCAGATCCATGTAATGATCACATAATGTTTCAAGGGCCATGGACGTCATCATCATGATTCATGCTGCATGGTGGTGTTGTTTTGTCATTGGCCAAATAATGTTCAAAATCCACAGTTAAAAATAAAACATGAAATAGACTTTAGGGATGGGGCCAACAGATAAAATTTACTAACCAGGATGAATTTTCATATGTTGGTCTGCCTAGAGATGGGCCAAACATCTATACAGTTAGTGATCTCTAATAGTGTGCCACGTGTAAGGTTCTACCATGTGTGAGGTGCATGTGCATCGCACATGGCGCTCCCTAGTTATATTAATGAAATTTGACATAATATGTGTTATATACAGCTATAAAGATAACTTTACCCTTTTATATGTTTTATATCATTATTGTACAATATTTCAATTTTGAGTGGGTAAAATATATAATTACAAAATTTCTTTTTGATTTAATGGATTGGATCACGTCTAGAACTCTCTGTTCTATCGGATCAGTTCCGGATCACGATTATGTGATCCGATCTCTTATTGGAACAGATCTCGACATGTTTTCTTATCGGATCGAACCCAATCCGCATTGACAACCCCCTAACCATAATAACCAGATTTATGGAAAATGCTCAAAAAGGGTCTACCTAGATCAGCCGGACACAAGAATTCAATCCAATCAAGTTCGAAATATTATCATTGTGATTTCCTGCATCAGCTAAAAACATTTCCCTTGATATTTCTGGTCATTGGGAGTAGTACTCAATAGTTAATTTCCTAGACGTTTCTCAGAATTTCGGTCTGTATCGATCCGGTATTAATTTGGGTCCAATCTTAGAAAATGAATTTCGACGATCTGTTCGGACGGATGGATCTCCATATAATGTGTTAAAAGGATGGTCCACTTAATGATCGGGAAAATGACACGTGGGTCGATGTAGAGCTAGTGGAAAATAAAGCCAGGGGGTTATGGCGTTGTATAGGTAGGGTTTTTGTTAGTGATTTCTAGGAATTGGATTGGACTTATATATTTTCGTGGCCGGGTTGATCTCAACTGTGGGAATTTGAGCAGTATTTGAGGTATCGAACGGTTTGAAATCTTAAATCAAGCGGATTTTTGGTTTGTAGGTCCACCTAGGGATTTTTGGTTTGTAGCATCTTTCTTTTTTTTATCATGGGCTTAGAACCCTCCTATGGACCTGTTCATGAAGCCCATAATGAAAAGTGTTCAAATCCGATGGGTAGAAATCATCAATTAGGCTGATTTCTTTTTGTGTAGGTCCGCGGTCCACCAATGTGTGGACCAAAATTCATGGAATTAGTAGGGTCAAAAAAGTGCGCCACTAGAGGAGCAAACATTTCTCCTATTAATTAGGCAAATTAGACACGGCTCTTTAGATTTAAACATGAATCATATTTGTCATTCGACTCTATTCACCAAGGCATATGTCTTCAAATCCTTTCTTCCTATCCTTGGTAGACTAACACACCAAAATTAACCTAACTGGTATTCCTCCATGTTAGATTTGAGCATTTTTCTTTTTTATCATGGGCTTAGAACCCTCCTATGGTCTTGTTTATGAAGCCCATAAAGAAAAATATTCAAATCCAATGGCTAGAAATCACCGATGATTAGGTTTATTTTTTTGTAGACCCACCAAGGTGTGGATCAAACATTCATGGAATCAGTAGGGTAAAAAAAGTGCGCCACTATATGAAGAGCAAACATTTCTCCTATTTATTAATTGGGTAAATTAGACATGCGTCTTTAGATTCAAAAGGTTACGTGGGCATCCTATGACGATTGACTTTAATTAAGACTGATTAAAAATGACAAAATTTGTTTTTGTAGACAATGTTCGAAATAAAAAATATAAAAAATTAAGGGTCGTGATGTAACAAGGTCTTTTTGTAGACACGATTTTTGTTACTCACCACTTCCATCTGGGCCCACTGACCGCATGGATGTTTAGCCCACCCCTTGATAGACATTCATAACAAAAGTCAGCTTGTTTGATGATATATAGCCGTTAATTTTAGTACTCAAAAATAATGGTTGAACCCAACGGCTAAAATCATGCCTTAAAAAGTAGTAAAATCTAGTGGCTATAGATTATCAATCAGGGTGATTTTTGGGGTGTATATCCACGAAGGGTTGGGCTGAACATCCATGCGTTCAGTGGGCCCAGATTGCAGCATTAAGTAACAAAAATCGCCAAAAAGTTTCAGGTATACCTTGTTACATTTTATTTAGATAACCATGTATTTAGCAATTATAATTGTGTAGAATTTATAGGGCACCCCTTAATCCTTATTATTGAGAAAGTTTGAATAACTTAATTTGATCTTAATGAGGACTAAGTTAAAGCTAAGGGCCAATTTTGATCCTTTTTCAAAATTTATTTTATTTAAAAAAAATGACTTTTCCAAAAAATGTATTTTTGAAAATATATTTCTCTTAAAAATGCCATTTAATTGGAATGCAAAATATCATTATCTTCTCTTGGTGGGCCCCACCACCATGATAGATGAGAGTGCATGATAGATTGGGATGGTAGGACCTTAGGAGTACGTTTCTTTATTTGTTATGTTCTTGGAGCTAGCAAAAGTGTAAGTGTTTTTTGAGTTGAAAAATGATTTTCTAGTTTATCTACTCATCCAAACAGGCCCTAGAGAAGTCATCATTTAAGCTAAAACACATTTTAAATTGCACAGCTTGTTTGTCTCTTTTTAGATTTAGTGGTTTTGTAGTTTGGCCAACCTGTTTTCTTCAATGGACCATTTGCTGTCTCTTGAAACTAATTACAAACCTTGGATTGTTGTCCCAAACATTCTTAAATCCTAATACCAACCCCATCTTCCCAGTTGCATCTTTGTCCAACAAAGAGTAGACTACTCTCTTATCTTTATGTGGATGGCATTAGTCCAAAATTTGGATGATCCTAGCCGTTCGATCGATGTAATTTTTTACTCGCTATCTGTATTTGCTTGTCGAAATCGTTGTTGTCGTCGTCGTCATCATCATCGTCTAACCCTTGTCCTGAGACCAGCTACGTGAAAGCATTAGGCAAAACAAACACCACTTACCCCGGCTGCTAATGCGACGTAACCCCCATTTCAGGCCGGGTGGTCCCAACATTGCAGCTGAAACCAAACACCACTATATTTGTAAGAATTGAGTTTCTTAAAGTTCAAGCATGTGTGACTAAAAGGTGAAACATCAAGGGTGGTGGTGTTTTTTTTTTTTTTTTTCTGATTAAGGTTCCATTTGGCATTGCGGAAAATAAGTAAAAAAAATTGTTTTTTAGCTTATTTTCTTTTTTTGACTTATTTTCTGAGTTTTTACCAATTGAAATGAGTCAAAACAACCATTTTTGCATGTTAAGGAGAAGCAGTTTTTCAACTACGCGTAACTTATTGCTTTTGCGCACCACAGTTTCTAAACTTAATTGAAATTTTATAAAATGATGAAATTGCCCTTTTAGCCTTGTATAACTTTCTTAAATAATTAAACAATTCCTTCTAAGCCTTACCTTTTTTTGAATGATAAGAGAGCGTTTGGAAACACAAAAAAAGTAACTTATTTTATAAGCCAAAAACTTAAAAAGTTAGTTTGGATGTGTTTCATATTTTAACTTTTGAAAAGTTAAAAACTAACTTAAAATTGAAGCTAATTTTTTTAGCTTTTAACTTCTAAGAGAAATTACTTCTCAAAAATTACAACTCCTCCTGACGCTTTTAATATCTCTGACTTTTCTAGTGGTCAAAAATCAACTAGTAACCTATACTACAAGTAGAAGTCCTTTTACTTCTTGCGACCAAACACCCCCTTTGTTAATAACAAAATCATCCTGAAAGACCCAAACCCATTGCTTTGAACCACCGCTAACAGCAATAAGCTGTAAGTCTGGGTTTACCTGCAATCCCAAATGCAGCCTAAGTGTGTTAATGGGTTAGGATTGGGCCAATCCGAACTCTACCAAATATGTCAAGCCCAAAACTGGCCCAATAATATATTCAATGGACGACGGGGCCTAATCTTATTTTTGTAAGAAAGTTAAACCTAAGTTGAGCCTTTGATGTCTACATATTATTGGCTAGCGAGTTACCAAATTAGGCCTACATCATCTTACGACCACCTTAGCCTTCGTCTTCATCCGTTGAAATTGTCTACGGTATCTTACCAATTTAATATAGGACTACTTCCTAATCTATTCACACGAATATTGCCACTCTTCAGGCCCATTAAATCTAAAAATGTTTGGCCCACGGCCCACCCTTTGGTGAACCTACACCTCAAAAAATCAGCCTTATAGTGATTCCTAGCAATAAGATTTAAGCATTTCTTTTTCATCAATGGCTTTATGAACAATCCCATATGGCTGAAAAGCCCATTTGAAAAAAAAATGCTATACTCTTAACGGTTTAGAATAACCTATCAGGTTGATTGGGGGTGTAGATTCACCAAGGGATGGGCCAAACATTCATGGGTCAGTGGGCCCACAGTGACCGACAAGTGGGACAGGCTTCCTCTTAAATAAAGAGAGGTGATATCATTGTTCTTGTCAATGTCGGCTACAAAGTGTACATACACACCACCATATTATATTCTTCTCCGCTTTGGATTTTCTATAGGTCTCTAGCATATTATTTTCGCGGATGTCCTTGGTCTCATTTATGGACTTTTTATTTTCTGGATCATTAACCATATTTTATCTTTGGTCTTATACAAGCAATTGATCGGACGGTCGAGATCGTTCGAGACTACCCGTCGAAGACGTTTTTCGACCGACGAGAAGGTACGGATTGGCGGGCGTACTTGATTGTGATTTGGAGATTGTTTGAACCCTAATTAACAATTAAATAAGACCATTTTATATTCTAATTGAATTGAATACCTACCTTCTATCATAATAATTTAAAAATGTTGCTTATAGAAAAATATATATATAAAAATGTTGGGATAAATTTATGAAATTGAGAAAATGGATGGTTAGGTCCAATGGTTCGATTTGATCTGTGATTTCAACCCAGGTCTGTGGTATAATCACCCACAAACTTTACCAACCGAGCAAGCTTTCGCCTTAATTTGTACGTAGAGTCGCACATTTGCACTTTAGATTCTTAAACCAAGGTTTTAACTTATCTAATGTAACATATTACGGATTCTTAACTTTACCGTCATGTCCGTTGTAACAGGTCACATCAATCACATCTGAGTCACAAAAATCAAAATACTTTTATTTTATTAGTTTTTCAATATAACTTCAATAACGGTAGATTCATGGTTTAAAAAATGGCCATTATAACGGTAACACCCCAACCTTGTTACATTATTTCAAAAATAATGTCTAAACCTGAAAAAACGGGCCGCCTTATATTTTGGGGAAATTTTTTTTTACCATTATCGAGTTTATTTTGGAAAAAAAAAATTAATATTCTTACTTTTTTTTACATCAAATGTGACCCATTATAACAGTAATGTTAAGTTGCCGTAACAGTGGAGCTTTTAAAAGCTTGTGTAAAATATAAGGGGGTGTTTGGATCGCCATTTTTAGACTTACAAGAGTCTTTTTTTCCACAAAAAGTCTTTTTTCCAAAATAATAGATTATTTGAATGGGCATTTTTTAAAAAGTATTTATTCCATAAAAATATTTTTTTTCAGTCAAAAAGTCTTTTTATAAAAAAATAGCTGAAAGCTGTTTTTCAAGTAAAAAAAGACTTTTTTGAAAATTTGCTAGCTCAATGAACATAATAAACAAAGAAACCGTTTTTGGTAGAAGTCCCCTTCCAAAAAAATAGAGACATTATATTGGTGGGGCCAATATAATGTCTTTTTGCATTAATGATGATCCAAACAACCTTTTCAAGAAAAACACATTTGCAAAAATATATTTTCAGAAAAGTCATTTTTTTAAAATAAATATTTATTGAAAAATGGTGATCCAAACACTCCTCTAGGGGTGTTACCGTTTTTTCCGTTATAATGGCCGTTATAACGAATTTTAACTCTCAAAAATAACAATTCCCAGAAATTTCAATTTCAAATTTTCAAAAAAAAAAAAAGAAAAGAGAAAATAACAACCTTTTTCACAAAAATTTCCAAAAAATAAGGGTCGTTGTTATAATGGAAAAAACGGTTGTTATGTTTAGAGCATTATCGGTACAAAACATAAACGGGGGGGTTCAAATCAGTTATAATGGTCGTTATTTTCGTTATAACGGCCGTTTTTTAAACCATTGTGGAAATAACAATTCCCTTGACAAAATCAAATATAGATACCTTCCAATATCTAACCGACAGCTTCTAATTGTTTATTATTAACATTAACAAACATACAACTACTGCAAACCGATTTTACACTTAACTACGTAACGGAAGGATAGTAGAAGCCGTCCTCCCTACCAATGGTCCCACATTGGTACACACTCAAGGTGGTCCACCTTGGAAATCTCCTAACGAAGCTCAAACTTTAAATCAATCTCATTCGTTTGAATGATTTGAAAAGATTTGACTGAGGACCTTAAAAAGTAAAATAATTGACCAGGAACCCTCCACCAGGTCGATATTTGACCTGGTAAGTCTCCGTAATGGGACCCATCAGATGGTGAATTCCTTTGAATCATGAGCAACATATGATCATCCCTTAAAAAGTTGAATCCGATGGTCAACCATAGTTTCCACAAAATGTGTTTCTCATGGAGACAGGAGTTTTCATCGAAACGCATTCCCAAAAACGTTGAAGAAACGTCGAGAAAGTGTGGAAAACGATGTGAGAAACTTGTGGAAAATGTTTAGAACTAGTGGCCACCCACTCAACTCCCAAAACAAAGCATTTGCCAAAATGGGTGTGAGTGGCTGAGATCCACAATCCATTTGGGGGAATAAGATCTTGGCCCTTCTTTGTTGAAAAAGATAAGAGGGGGGATAAGTTGGAAGACAACTTCCCTATTTTGTTATATAGATGTGGCTCAGGCTCCAGGCTCCAGTTACCGTCCTAAAATGACTCTCTGGGTATAGGACAAAATATGAATCACGTGGCACACTCTTAGAGGACTCTTACCGTATGGATGTTTGGCCAATCCTTCAGTGGGCCTACAAACCAAAAAGAGAGGTCATAATTGCACATCCATTTCCTATCCCGCTGGACTCCTAGTTGGGGACACACCCCAAAAAGACAGATCTCTCGAAAACTTGGCTAACCGGTGACCATCACTGACCGCCCACAAAATGAGCCACATGGCACATTTTTAGAGGACACTGACAATATAAACATTTGGCCAATCTCTTGGTGGACCTACAAACCTAAATTCGGCTTGATTAGTGATTTCCAAGTGTTGAATAGAGCCGTTTTAATGGGTTGAATTAACTTTGGGAATTTGAGTGTTATCAACCATTATTTGGGGTACAAGATCGAAAGGTTTGAAATCACTAATCAGGCTGATTGTTTGTTTGTAAGTCCACCTAGGGATTGGCCAAACATCCATATGGTCAGTGTCCACGATTGCATGCGCAAATAGATTTACACACCATGATGCAAGCATCCAAATGCACCTACCGACACCCACCTCTTTAGGTTGGGCACTCATTCTCTCTCCCCTTTCTTATTTTTGGACAAAAAAGGCCCCTCCCATTTGGGCACCCACTTCGTTTTCTCCAACAGCCAACACCACCCCTCTCTCTCTCTCTCTCTCCACCAAACGACCATCACCTCCACCCCCTGCCACCTCTCAGTTCTGCATTTTTTTTTGCGGAATTGGTGCTCTACGCAAAACAGATGTAGAACCAAAGAGGTGGTAGGGGGTGGAGGTGATAGTCGTGCCACGAAGAAGGTGGGTGCGGGGGTGGGTGCGGGGGTTTACAGATTGCAGAACTTGGTTTTGTTTGTGGGGTGGCAATCATGGTGGTGATGCAATGGAGAAGAAAAAAGTGTGCCATGTGGCATCAATTATTTGGTGTCAAAATTCAATGTTTACAAATAAAATTTTTATTTTTAATCTGAGTACATACCCATTAATAAAAGAGTAATGATCACATGGTCCAAGGTCCATGGACGTGCTTAGTGGCGTTGTTTTGTTATTGGCCAAAAATATACCTCGAGTTGCGGCCAAATAGTAATGCTCAAGTTAGAATGTTAAAAATCAACCCATGAAAATGACTCCGATCGAATGCTTAGAAATCACTAATCAAGCTAATTTTTTTTGCATGTAAGTCCACCTAGGGATGGGGCCAAACATCCATAAGGTCAGTGGTCTCTAATAGTGTGCCACTTCTTCCAAATAATGCTCAAAATTCATAGTTAAAAATAAAATCATGAAAATGACTATAATCCAACGGATAAAAACTACTAATCATGATGAATTTTGATATATAGGTACACCTAGGGATGGACCAAAGTCACCAAACATCCATACGGTCACTTACCTCTAAGAGTGTCCCACGTGTAAGGTACACGTGCAACCCTCTAGTATAAATAATGTCACAGGTTGGACTTTCAAACCATGAATTAGTGTAATTTAAAAGGACTAGGGGTATGCCACTTGCGATGCTCGTGCACCTTACACATGGCACCCTCGCTGTATCGATGTTTGGCACATCCCTAGGTGGACCTATATGCAAAAATATTAGCCTGATTAATTGTTTCAAAAATTATTTGGGGTACTCAAATCCAAAGGTTTAAAATCACTAATCCGACTAATATTTGGTATATAAGTCCACCTAACGATGCCACAAACATTCATAAGGTTAGTGGTCTCTAAGATTGTGCCATGTGTCTTATACTATTGTCCCTCATCATCATTGGCGTGTTGAACAACCTAAACTGTAAAAGGAAAATGGCACCTTGGTAGGATATTTTAATTTTCTTTTTCACTTTTGTAGGGGCGTGTGTCGTGTGGGCGTGCCCCAAGTTCTCGCTTTATAATAGTAATAACATTCACCTAATTAAGGTGGGAGCAAAATGGTTACTGTCCTCCCGTCCTGACTTGGTAAAAGGATATCCTTCGGTCCTTCCTCCTCCCACTAGATCCCCTGCTCGTCAAAGTCGCCATCTCCTGGAACAGAACCAGACCAAGAAACAAAAAATAAATAAAGTAAATTACAAACAAAAGGAGCACAACATCCATCCTCATCATCATCTTCACTCAGAACGACCTAATTCCAGTTCTCGTCCTCCTCATATTCCTTCCCGTCCGTCCAAAATCAGACCATGGACAGGCTCGTCAGGGTGGACCTGAAGGTGCTGGAACTCAACTTCATACCGGACCAACGCTGCTCCGCAACCTTCCGATTAACCAACCTGATGCACACCATGTCCGTCGCCGTCTCCCTCTCCACCACAAACCCCTCTGTCTTCTCCGTCAACCATCCTCTCTCCATCCTCCCCCCTCTTGCCTCCGCCCCTTTCTCTCTCCATCCCTCCCCACCCTACGACCTACCCCCTCTCTCCTCCCCTCTCGACTCCCTCCTCGTCCGCACCGTCATGCTCCCCACCGGTAAAGCCCAACAAGAAGATCTCCGCCGTCTGTTCAACAGACCTGGCCCCCACGTCTTCAAAGACGCTACCATACCCATCTCTTTCGTCGGCGCCCACGTCGTCGAATTCCTTCTCTCTCCTCCTGTTCCAGTCAAAACCCTAGAAACTGTTTTTCTTCTCTCCAAGGCGATTTCTGCCTGCACCGCGTCTCAGCTTACTTCCCTTCTTCGCTCTGCTGTTGATTGTGGAAACCCTACTTTTGTTTCTGCTTTGATTGATGCTGGTGGGGATGTAAACGATAGGGATTCTGATGGAAGGTCGATGATGTCGTTGGCTGTTTGTTCGGGTAATCTCGATATTGTTAAGGTTTTAATCAAATCGGGGTGTGAAACTGATGATTTGACCGATCGGTTCTTGCACGATGCAGCGACGATGAACCGGGTCGATTTGATGGAGGTTCTGTGTTGTAGTAGTGGTGGAATTAGTGGGAATTGGGTTAATTCTGTTGATTCAGTTGGTCGGACTCCGGTTCATGTATCGGCGCTTTGTGGGCACATCGATGCGCTTCAGTTCTGTGTGTCGATAGGCGGTGATCCTGATCTTGCTGATCTTAATGGATGGACTCCTCTGCATTGTGCTGCTGCGGAGGGGCATTTGGAGTCTGTGAAGTTCTTGTTGAATTGTTCTTATTCGAAACAGGCAATCGATAAAGATGGAAAGACCCCATTTTCGCTTGCAATGGATAATGGCCACTTGCACCTGCTCGATTCACTTCGTTTGAGGGATGGTTTGCATCGAGCAGCGAGGTTGGATGATGTGCATGGTATGAAGAGCTGCCTCGCACAGGGGGCGAAGGTTAATGGAAGGGATCAAAATGGGTGGACTCCTCTTCATCGAGCTGCATTCAAAGGCCAGATTGAGAGCGTGAAGCTCTTGCTAAGTCACGGAGCGCAAATTGATCTTGTTGATGATGCCGGTTACACGCCATTACATTGTGCGATTGAGATGAGTCATACGCAGGTTGCAATGTATTTGATTGCTCACGGAGCCCGTGCAAACCTGAAGAGTCTCAAAGGTGTGTGCCCTTTGAACTTGGACTGTTTCAAGAATCATCCTGCTTCTGTTTTTCCTTTGTGTGGCAAGAAGGAACGAGCTTGAATTGAAACATGGGTTGCCTGTTTGTTGTATTTTCTGCATTATTTGTCGCTCGGGAATCTGTATATATAGTTCGAATGTATCTCTGAATAATGTACACGATGTTGCTTGGTTGGAGAGGAGAGAACGGGTCTTGGTCTTGTTCCGCTCCCAACCAAACTTCAGTCCCATCTGTTCATGAGGATCAAGTTTTTCACCTGACCATGAAATGAATAGAAGTTTTGTTTTGATGTTCATTGCTTTTAGTATTACACAGATCTTCTGTTATTTATATATTGTTTTTTCTTTCAAGAATGAATCTTTCTCAATCCATTTAATTGACAATTTAGAATTCCCTTCAATTGAAAGAACAGAGGAAGAAGGGTATTTAGGAGAGTTGTTCAATTCTTGAGCTTAAAAATCTCCATGTCAATTTCATGAGCCAAGCCAGCTTAGACCTGACAAGGCAAACGTGATTCCTCCATCACTGTGGCCTGCTGGAGCGTATAGCATTGCTGCTCACAACCTTCCATTTTCAAGACACAGTACACTCTGTGTCCTCTCTCGGTTCCATGATATGGTACCAACATCTTGACTATGTTGGATGTTGAGATCCATAATAGTTTCATTTATTTCTTGAATCCGTTGACCAAATAAAATTGCAATAATGCACAAGTTTTATGTTTGCAAATGGAGCTTGGAAAGTTCCACTGGAGAGAGGAATATTTTATGCTTGCTCCATCACCACCAAATATTTTCTTGCCTTAAATGTAAATAACTTAAGTCGATTGGATTCTTACTTGTCTTGTACCCCATGCATGGAAGTGTTGTTGCTGATTATTCATCATTGTGATTGTTAAAGACCGTTGAGATGCTGCTCCGGGTTTCTTCTCAGAGTATAATAACCTCGTATACTGGTAACACTGGAATTCTCATCTGTGCTGCTAATTATTTTTGGCTTAGAACTGATCTGAATTTTGCAAACAATGTTCAATCTCTCCCATGTAAAATCTTTGAATGGGTTTTCCCTTGATCTTATTCATATTTAAGTGCGACTGTTGGTGATGGTACTAACATTAACATAGATAAGAAGAGCAGTATCACTTACACTTTTGGCCATAATCTATAACTAATATCCTCTTGGCTTCGACCCATTTGTTAGACAAATAGGTTTTTGTTATTCAAATCTGTGCAGTGAATTTGGTCCTGGACCCTTGTCAGATTTAGATGCCAGCCATGGCAATGATTAAAAATACCTTTTAATGTCGAAACCTGCTTAAACTTTAGCTACAAGGTGAGCTTAATTCCTGTTAAGGTTGGCATCTGTAGATTGTTTGCTTGTATAACCAAGTTCATTGCCGAGGAAAAGGTAATTTACCCAGAGAATTCATTGAACTTGTGTTTTGCTAATCATTATAATTCATACAAAATTCTGTTTGTTGGTTCTGCATCTCATCAAGGACCCTTTAGGACAAATTTGTTGGAAAGAGTTTTATGGGAAAGGGGGTATTCATGGACTGGATGTGTTGTAGAATAGTTGGTGATACTTGGGTATGAGGATCCTCACAAGAGTATCATGGTGATTGAAGATGCTGTTATTTTGGCAATGGTGGTGGGTGCTTAACCAAGGGAGTGCATGTTAAGGGGGTTAGCAAGCATGGAAGTGGATTGGACTGTATTCTTGTTAGTTGTGGTTGAGCTTTTCTCATTGAAGAGAATGTAGGTAACAGAGAATGGTTGTCAGCATAGAGAAGTTCAAAGATCTCATGCCCATCAACCTCCTCTCACTTTACCTTGAGTCCTGTACATGTGGTTTTAGAAGAAAGGGAAGAGGACTTGGGTGTCCAATCTTCCTCAGCTCTTGGGTGGTGATATTCTTGAAAATTCTGCACTTTTTTCTTAATGCTCGAGTCGTTCAAGCCAATCTATGATGAGAACTCTCCTGCATATCGGATGTAGCTTCTGTACTAACTTCGCTTGGTCCCCCTTCCATGTTCTTGATGGACGGGAACCCAAGTATTGGTTCTGGCATTCTTGCTATGTCTGTGGTAACATGAACAGTGTCCTCTTCGAAAGTTGCAGCTACCTGACCAGGCTGTCGGATGATTTTTACATGCCTTTTTCTTGCAAAACATCTCCCAAGAGCTATTTTCATGAATATTACTCCAAAATTCTTAGACTCAATTTGGATTTTTTTAAGAAGTCCCATATTTTCTCTGTTCAAAGTTCAAACTTGGCTGGTTATGCTTTCTCTTAGGAAATTTCCAATATTTTACTTGAATGTGAACATTGATTTGAATCCACCACAGCAGCGTCAATTATGGTCTAACAATATTCTAGTCTCACTTGCCAAATCCACACGTTGCAGACTTTGCAGTACACGGTCCATACACGTAGGGGTATTAATGGGCCTGGACTAGGTCTGCTCCGGACCGGCCCATATATTCAGACAGGCCTAAGCCATAACGGGGCCTAGAAGGCTTTTTTACCCAAGCCCGTCTACAAGTCTGGGCAGAGCCCACTTACTAATTATTACATGTGGAATTTTGTGAATTTGTAACTCTAATTACAATACAAGTAGAATATGTGAAAATCTTACTGACTATGCTCTCAATGAATTCTTTGCCCTAGAAAGCATAGTAAGTAAGATTTCCACATCTCCAAAGTTTAAAAACAAACATTCTTGGATGATATTAGCTATCCCAATTTATTCAATTCTTTTGCCTAACCAGTTATATTGACTTTGACCTGGTCAATCTTCTAAGTCGGACCCATCAAACGGTGATCTGGATCTCTCATGTATTGTACTAACCATCCACTACAAAGATGTAATGTAACAGTGTTGCCCCCCGCCCCCCCCCCCAAAAAAAGTTGGCATACCCCCTATGACCCGGTTCAGTGTCATTTGACCAGTGCTGACCCAAGTTAATTACATTTTTGGTTTAACCTTGGACCAAATCAAATGTCTGTAGTAGACAGTTGGCCATAAGATTCCAATGGGTTGGCTGCCTATCACCGGTGACCCACCACCACTACCGCAAACAATTTAAAAACCCAATGTAGGTATGGGAATGTGAGAGGTCTTGTTTTTTTCTTCTGTTTTAGACACGTGAGATCTCAAAACCTAGATCTATCACCCATCAACGGGAAAAGGAAAATTAGCTCTTCAAGAATCCCCCACCAAGTTTCATCCAAAAAGAATACTAGTGGCACTCGCAATACTTCTTTTGAGTTGCAGGTGATTCAAGGTTGCATTGCTCTAGTTCTATGGGCCCACATGTATGTGATTCTAGGTTGCTTTGCTCGTTTTCGTGCCGGTGCATCAATACTTCTTTGGAGTTGCATACTTGCATGCGATAAACTGATCCAACGCATCCAATACATATGTTTTGAGAGGGTGATGCACCAGGAAATGGTTTGATGACACTACAAATTCAAGGTTTGTTAACTAAACTTTAAACCCACAACTGTTCCAAAGTTGAAGAAGGCATTTTTGTCCCTGAACCAAAAATGTAGTAAACTCAGGTCAACACTGGTCAGATGACAGTGGACCGGATCATAGGGATATGTAAGCTTCTTTTACATTGTGGGATATGTCAAATTTCAAAGATAACATGGGGGAGATGTCAAAAATTCCCTCTAAATTATTGTCACCAACACAACCAATTTACATGGAAAAGAGGGACGCTAGAAACCTACCAGTTTCGCCTCATTGACAACTAACCCCTCATCCCTTCATAGTGGAATGAGCTTCATGTTCATGGTGAACCCAAGTTGCATTTTTGCAATGGAGTCGCAAACTCAGTCCTGAAGCAGCAGTAACATGCGGTTCTAAAAAATTGAGCACACGTCCAAGACGCAATTTCATGACCACATCTGCGTTACTTGATGAGGCTTCAAGCAGCTGGGTCCAATTTTATATAATTTACAAAGGGTACATACAAATTGACAGATCACAAACCCTTCTTGGTGACAGTCTAAGGATTGGAGTTGCCGTACAAACACCGGCGGATGGAGACTGCAAATTCTCCAACCTTGTGAGGATGGAGCAACACAGCGCAAACACCAAAACAAACAACCGCAGCAACCACTACGACAACGAGAGGACGTGAAGTGCTTAAAAGAATGCAACCAGAGGTTTTCCGGGGCCGATAGTGCACATTCATAACAACCTCTTTATTGATAAGTGGAACAGTTCCACTGCTCTCTTGAGAAGCTGAAATCGTCATTGTTTCCGTCTTTTCCTCCTTTGCCTTCTCCATATCCTGCAATACAAAAATCCAAAATCAAATGAGATGAAATCGGATCTGAAGCAGTGAAAGTGGAATTGCTAAATCCATTATCAGATTTTTAATGGAAGAAATCAAAGCTAGATCTTATAGCTAATATAAGGTGCCTTATAATAATAAAATGGCGATCATAGAGGTTTTCAGAGAAAAGTACCAACCCTCTGACAGTGTCACTTAAAACCCTGTTATCATTGCATAGACCGATATTACCACTTTACGAATGGAACAATTATACTTGTTGAGGTCCTAAATTAGTTGACATACGAACCTACAGGAAATTTTTGCCACAACAAAACTTTGCAAAGACCTGAAAAGGAAATCTTGTGACCTTTTTTTCTTTGATATTTGGAATCTTGTGAATTTTGAGTAGATGAAATATGACAATATGTGCAAGAAGCATAGCAGGATGTGGGCTTCTGTAGCACGGCACAGCTTTTGATGTACTAGATTCTGGAAACCTCTAGATGTTCTGGTATTAGGGGGAAAATGTCAAAATTCCTACACTAAGACCTGGGGAATTCATAATGCAGTACCAAATATAGAGGTGAACTACCAAATGGTGAGCCAAGTAATGTCCTTTTACAAACAGGATAGGCATAAAGGCAGGCTCTTAATTTCATCAGCTTAAAATTTTTAATAGAATGATTGACATCTGCCAGTCTTAATCTAGCTTCATAGTGTCAATAATGCATAATTAAGACAGTATTCAATACAACCATCTAACCTTAGAATCTGCTTCTCTCTCTGTGAAACACAACCACTGCAGCTATATAACTCTATTCAATGTTTGCTATATTAACTCTATTTAACCATGGTGAGCATTGAAAGCCCGACCAGAGCTAGCTACCCATGAGAATGAATCTTGAAATTGGAAGACATAAACGAAACATGAAAGCATGCTCTTAATTCAAATCAGCTTGAAAATTTTAATAGCATAATATAAATGCATTTAAATCTAAAAATAATTCTTTAAAAACACAATAAATGATGTTTCAGGGGCCCCTTTGGTTCAGAACTCGACGTGACCACGATTCCCAGATTTTAATTTATAACACCACTACCAATAATGTCTAGAAAATATATGAAGTATTTTGTCCATTCAAAACATGTTCGATATTCATTTCAATCCAGGCCATTCAGAACCACAGATCACCATGCAGAGAATTAGAAGTACAAAAGCAGAAGTTTACCTCACTGGTACTTGGCACAACATAGAGCATGTCATTTTCACTATAGTTTTGAGAAAAGCAATCCTCTTTCAGCGTTGACTTTTCTGAATTCACTCCTAATTCCCCAGCTCGTTTTAGTCTCTGATGGACAATTTCTCTAGCACGATCCATATATTTCTGAAACAGCCTCATATCATCACAATCAATTTTATTAACAGGGCTGTATAACTTCTCTGCAGCCATCACAATCTTCAGAGATTCTAAAATTTTCTCCAAGACAATTGTGGACTCGTTCTGTATTAGGAAATTCAATAAACAATTGAATCTCTGAATCTGGGTAGAGCTCAGAAGGTTTTTTATATCTTCCAACTTAGGCACCTTGACCAACCACGCGATATCTAAAAGAAGTTCAGACATTGCTGTTTGCCTCAATACAAAATCCTTGCATGACTCAGAAATAGCATCAAGAACTGCAAACTGAGGTCCTTTGAAACGGGGAGATTCATCCAGGCTCTGTTGCACCATCTGCATTTCAGAACATATTTGTCTATCCCCAAAGAGGACAGGGATGAAGTTGGATAACCCCGACTCATTCTCAACCTACAAAAAATAGAGAACTAAATAATTAAACACAGTTTTAGGGTAAAGCATAACTAACCAGCCTTTTTATGCCCTAATGCAATAATAACCAACATGTTAAACCCATATGTTTTTACCCGTATCCCAAAATCTTGGGTTTGGGCAAGTAATAACAGGCATCTGAGCAACCAAAGAAGTTCAGGCACTGGATATTCCCTTCTTCACATCACACCCATACCCTATCATGCTTCCCCTGTTAATAACAGCCCTTCAATATTTTAATTATTAAACAGAAAAAGTGAAAGAACCTTGCTTTTTATTTTGCCCTGTGGAGGATGTTTATTGGACTTAAGATTGCCATGTGGGTAGAGGGGAGAGGTGAAATATATGGTGCCCTTCAGGCCTGCCACCTCAGTTGCCACATGTAAAGATGCTTCCACTCAGCTGGGCACCTGGGTGGGTACTGCCAAGCGCCATCTTTAACAACACAGTCGTAGATTCACTCAAATTGTCTACTTCTAATACTTGACTGAGGTGATTCGATAATATAGGCTTATGATATTCGTAAGTGCAAAAAATGATTTAAATCATCTATAGTACGTTGTTTTGGCATAGAAGATATATGGGAGGGGGTTTTTTTCTGGAAAGAAGGGGAAAAAAATAAACCTTTATTTGTTCTACCATATGTATGCTTGCATGGTCGAGGTTTAGCCTCACGCCTCAACTGGGGTGAGGTGTAAGCCTCTTAAAGACCGGTTAGGACTCAAGCCTCGAGCCCAGGATACTTAAAACACTAATTAGACTCAAAAAGGCACCATTAAGTGAACTAAAACTGGTGTTGAGAAGCACTGGTAAAGCATGAGAAGAAAACAAAATGTTACCAAAAGTACCTACCTCAATAAATGCAGGGCCAAAAAGCTTTGCCTCGGTGTGACGGATATAAATCTTGTATATCTGATGGTCACAATTGTGAGCTGTGTCCTCTTTAATATCATGGGATGATCCAGTCTCCCCATGGGAAATGGCAAGACAATAATCATAGGCAAGATACTTTCCAGCGAAAGACACTAGAAACCTGTCATGGCAATATCATATGTCCCATTATAACTATATAGAAGTTATCACTCGTCCAGCTTTACTATGTCAACAAGCCTTACCAGGCTATAAAGGTATATAAAGTGAAAAAGAGAGGAACAAGTTAAAGTTTGAGATTGTTGCACATGCACAGAGGATATAGATAAGCACCACACAAGAATGATGGTAAGCACTAAAACACAAAGTTCAAAGTCTCCAGGATATTGAAATTCAATTACATTGTTTACCAAGGGGACCATTAAAAAAACACTAGCATGCGAAGGAATGGAACCAACAAGGTCCGTTTGAAACATCTGAAACCATTATTAAGGAGACTGGAAAGAAATGGGATGGTTTCGAAGTGGACAGATGGGATAACATTCAATTAGATCCTTTTACAAATTTTTGAGGGGATAAGGTGGTAGAGTGGCTCCCTGACACCAATTGTTTAAGCATTTCATTTAATCATTACCTTAACAGGAAATTGTTTTCAAAACTGAGGTTTCTGGTTCCCCAACATTTGTATTTATGTTGTCAGGCAGAGGAGAATGTGGTTCACATTCTCTTGCATTATGACTTTTCTTTAGAGCATGGATTATTCGAATTTTCCGTACTATCTCAGGGTTTATCGTTTATCGTCACTCTTTTATAGAGATGCCAAATCTGGATCCCCTTCCAGTTATATGGAAAGACCATAATGGACATTCACTCTTGGGTATTTTCTTGGAATTTGGAGTTCTTCAAAAGCACATAAATGGGACCAACTGCTGAGGTGAACCTAATGTTGTTTCTTAAGTTTGATACCAGGATGACACTATGACAGAATGTTCAAGTTAGTAAGATGGTTAGGTCGGAATTTTTCTAGACTCTTGATGTCCATATGGAACTCCAGATTTCAACTTTGATAGAGTTCCTCTGGCAATCCGTGTGCTTCAGGAGTAGGAGGGTTGTTTAAAATGATGGTGGCTTGATGATGAGATTGGCCTCTGAAGGTTCTATTTGCACAAAAGACTCCTATGCAAGGTTGTGCCAGCGTGGAGAATAGCAGACTAATTGCAAAAGATTTTTTTAAAGTCGCCGGACATCATGTGCTTGTTCCATGATATCATTCATGACACAAATAAGATGGAGGATTAATAGGCTTAAAGTATTTGAACCTTCTTTGAGTATGGAGACATACACATAAACTTGGAAGAAAAATATATCTTTTCCCCCTAGTATCATTTCCACTGATTAATAATTTCAATCAAGATTTAAAATCAGAGTCTCGTTCAGTGTCTTGGTAAGCTGATGTAACAAGAAGTCTTGAAATGAGACGGCATGAGACAGAACAATACATTGGAAAATATCTCAATATGCAAAGATATGAAGAATACATAAAATTAAACTATTCTTAATGCTTAATTAAGCTCAAAATATTTTGTTTGATGCAATAATACTACTTTCAGAATTTGAATAAAACTACTTTCTAGTTGTCAATGTTTAATTAATTGAAATAATTTTTCAGTGTGAGAAAATATATTCACATGTTTTTACTAGGACTAGTCAGGGTTAACAAGCTCACCACTACCTGGTCAGAGTTGACAAGTGACGCTTGAGACTTGCACAACCTAGAGTAACTGTAGGAACTTTTAAAGGTCTTATAGTGAAGTTCTCTTTTAGATAGCTAATTCAGTGATAAATGGGCCATGTTAAAGCTTCTGTTGTAACTTATAAGCAAGTTGTTAAAACAAGTCCGAAGTCAATGTTGTGCTCTACCTTTCCTAAGATAATCCTTATTCTCAATCAATGATCACTACCGCCATGCCATTCTGCTTGTTGTTGGAGAGTGTTGTTTGGCTGTGGGGCCAGCACTCTGCCTCTGTTAGACCAATAGACCCTTTGATGTACATTGTTACGCCTCCCTCTAACAGCTTAACCTTTTAGAGGAAAGTGGTTGTCAACATGGTATCAGAGCAGAGATCCCAGTAGGTCGCAGGTTCGAGTCCCCGGCAAAGTGCTGAAGGGGAGTGTTGTTGGAGAGTGTTGTTTGGTTGTGTGGCCAACACTCCGCCTCTATAAGACCTATAGACCCTTTGATATACATTGTTACGCCTCCCTCCAACAGCTTAAGATTTTAGAGTAAAGTGGTTGTCAACACTGCTCAAACGCTAAAGTGAAAATGAAAATAATGGGTTCCTTTTACTCTTTAACATCTCCAATAAGAAGGGGGGATTGGCCCGAGCTCTGTTGCATGGGGTTCAAGAGGACCTATCACGGGATTTTGGTTTCCGAAGGAATTTAAATGATTGGGAAGTGGATTTATTCGCTGGTTTGTTGGGGTGTGCGGCGTGTGCCCACAAATCCAGTATTGATCATAGTGTTGACGATTATGGCTTTGATCTTGTAGTAGTAAAGGTATGCTCTCTTGTCAACTCTTTCTACAAGGTTCTCCCCTCTAGCTCAGATCCTGCTTTTCCAGCTGCTTCTATCTGGGGATCCAAAGTTCCTTCCAAGATAGCCTTTCTCGTGTGATGTGCGACTCTTGAGAAGATTTTGAAAGTGGATAACTTGATTAGGTGGAGGAGACACATTATTGACTTTTGTGTTATGCGCAAAGAGAGTAGGGAGCTTGTCAAACACCTCCTTCTCCATTGCAAGATGGCTAGAGAAGTTTGTTGAGCATTCTTCTCTCTTTTCGAGATGAGGTGGGTGATGCCCGAAATGGTGAGGGGCATTTTTAGCAGGCGGGCAGCCAACACTTACTCTTCGTGTGGTAAGAGACTTTGGCATTTTCTTCCCTACGCGGTTCTCTATGGTCTGTGGAAAGAACAAAACATGAGGGTGTTTGAAGATAGAGAAGCAAATTCTAGCCACATCATTTTGTCTATCAAAGAGTTAATGTATGAATGGTCTAAATTGTTAACAGTGTAGAGGGTTATTTTTTTATGATTTTACCTTTATATGAGAGGCTATACAGTATCAAACGATTAGGCTCCCTTGCTTTTATCTTTTTTCTCTCCCTCTATACTTGTCTTGTGTTTAAGAGGCCTTCTCATCCTCCAGCTTTGGTCTTTCGTTCTCAATAAAATTATACTTATCAAAAAAAATGTGTACTTTTATGCATTGCTTGACAAAGCGGTTTATGTTGAATTACAACATACAAGCAAGCTAATACTTTCACTTTATTAACATAGTTTGTAAGACTTCCACTTTATTAACATAGTTCAATATTAAGTTATCAAGTCCATTTTATGTTGAAGGAACACGAGGAAATTAGAAAGTTTCTATGTGAAAAAAAAAAGAATTAATCAAAGTCCACACTCAACTATTTTTTCCAAGCCAAAAAGCATTACAGATATCAATCATATAAAGTTGGCAGTTGTTTCCTGTGATGGGCGTTGAAGGTAAGATGCAGTATGATACCGAAATTTAGGCTGGAGTAGATTACTGCCACAAGCAACAAACTCCATAGGTTTACCAGCCTCAAAACAAGTAGGATGAACATAATGAAGCCTAGGAGCCCGCACCTCCGTTTTAACATTCATCAACATAGTTCCCCCTACATCAACCCCAAAAACAACGGCTTTACATTTTGATTTCGATGTCTATTTCGGTCAGGTTAGAAATGGAAATACTTTTCACCAGTGCAGAAATATTGTAAAAGCTTTAGACATGGTGAAAATATTGTGGAAAACGATGGAAATATAATGGAATTGTCATGGAAATTCTAAGAAAGGATTAAACCAGCATGAATAGACACCCGTGAGATATCATACAACAATAAACAGCCATTTGAAATAAGAAAAGTAACATCAATAGCATTCAATACATGCTAGTGCAAGTATCTAAGACTTTGAGAGCCAAAAAACAGTTTGACTTTCACATTTAAATGCTCATAATCGTGTCAATTAAGTACATAAAAGTTTAAAAGAAAACTACACTATAACCTCAGTAGACTCAAAACCACATGGTCCTCCTTCCAATGTGGCATGTCAATACTTTAGAATCTACTTACTCAAGGAATTTAAACAACAATACATTCAAATTCAATGCAAACACTACATTGGACAATAAAAAAGAATAAATACAACACTTATTTAATAACATAGCATCTAAACCATTACATTCACTCATTTTCTTAATTCTTTTATACTTAATAAAATATTAGTTTTAAATAATGTCACTGAAGATCATGTCCATGCTAATATGCTTAAAACGACATAACATATATGCATGCATTTGTTGCCTTACATGTTTCCAACTTTTTCCTAATTTTAATTTTATGTCTTTTTCAATTAAAATAATATTTTTAATAAAATAGTAGTTTAGATTATGAAAAGTAGATTATACATTTACTTATTAATATGCTAACGAGATATCATATCTCCATGCATTTGTTGCCCTAAAGGTTTCCTATTTTTTCTTACTTTCTAACGATCTTTAATTTTTTCAATAATCATTGAAATGGTCGAAATATTTCAATTGAAATTGTGTATTGTTATTCATTTTTCGGCACTTTTAGGAGCTGAGTGCAGGGTAAATACTTAGCTTTCCTGGTTCCGCCCAGAGGGAGTCTTGATTGTTTGTCAGTCTCTATCCTATTCTGGTTAGGTGGGCTAAATTAGAATTAGCAGCTTCCCTGATTCTAAGATCACCAAGTTTTTTGAATGACAGACTTTTGCCCATGACTGAGGTAAACAGGGTTTTTTCTCCATGTTTTCCCCCACCAGAAATCTCTTTGGATTGCATTGACATGGTCGAAATATTTCAATTGAAATTGTGTATTGTTATTCATAGTTTGTAACATTTGATGGAAATCCAAAATATGTCAGCATGAATCAAGCAAAGGGTTGAAATCGAAAAATATCCAACATTTCAGTCGAAATATGTGGAACTTAATACCATGCCCCAAACTCTAAGAAAGGAAGATGCAAAAAAGTTTTGAACAAGCTTTAATAAATTAATGATGAGATCCATGTCACAACTCAAATCCATGCAAAACATGAATCTAGCCGAAGCAAGGAGGGAAAAGGCATTGAGCAACTGAAAAAATAATTGGAGAATATTACCCCTATCTATCACGGCGAAAAGGGAAAAGGCATCAAGCAACTTAAAAGAAGCATTGTCGAATGGCAGAAGGAGAAATTTGTGAGCAGTTTGGCTATCAACAGATTGAAAAGCCCGAGTCACAAGAGCAGTCATTGATTTCTATTTTCATGATAGATTTTTTCCTTTCGTTATGGTAATGCAATGCAAGAGGTCGGAAATTCGATTGTTTCTGATGATGAAAAGAGCGGTAGTCAAAGCTCTCTCGAAAGCCTAGAAAACACTCACATAAATCGGGTTGAAGCTAAGGGGACGAAGCCTAAAGAGTGTGAGGAATGTATGGCAACCAAAGAATTCGGGCCGCAAAAATAGTCTTTTCAAAGGGCATATTCGGGGTGTAGCCCCTCTGAAATATGTATGAAATTCCCTCCCTTCAGGGTTGTTTAGAAGAAATAAGTTTACATGCCATGTGTGTGTGTGTATAGGGTTAGGATCGAGGGACAACATTTTTCATAACAAAAAATTGGCGCGGGCCAATATAGAACTGAGAAGTTTTGGAATGGGATGATTTTTGGTGAGGATGGTCTCTATGGTGAGGAGATCATCCTCACAAAAATTCAAATCATTCCGATATTCGTAGACTAGTTTAGAAGTTGAAGAATTATGGACCGCCTATTTCTACTGTTAACTTGAAAAGCACATTTGATGGGGTTAGAAATTTCAGAATGGATTGATTTTTAGTAGGAGTGGTCTATATGGTGAGGAGATCATCCTCACCAAAAATCAGCCATTAATTCATCTTCTATGTGGGTACGCAAAAATTGTTGTGAAATTTGTTGTCCCCCGATCCTGACCCATATATTTATTTATTTATTTTGATCGGTAAAAAAATATATATATATATATATATAGGGTTAGGATCGGGGGACAACATTTTCACACAACATTTTTGACAACAAAAACTCGCAACGGCCCAATCTATAAATTAGAAGTTTTGGAATGGGATGATTTTTGGTGAGGATGGTCTCTATGGTGAGGAGATCATCCTCAACGAAATTCAAATCATTCCAATATTCCTAAACCAGTTTACAAGTTGAAGAATTATGGACCGTCCATTTTTATCCTTAACTTGAAAACCACATTTGATAGGGTTAGAAATTTCAGAATGGGTTGTGATTTTTTATAGGGGTGATCTACATGATGAGAGATCATCCTCACCAAAAATCAGCTATTGATTCATCTCCATGTGGGTACGCCAAAATTGTTGTCAAAAATGTTGTATGAAAATGTTGTCCCCCGATCCTGACCATATATATATATATATATATATATATATATATATATATAAAACCTATATGCTTACCTACACAAAAGCATTTGTTCATATAAGCACATATGCAAATGTATCCATTGATGCAAGTACGTATTTTTACTTTTATTTTGGATAAGCGGATGCATATTTGCATTCTACATATTCAAGAACATATGTACAAGCATACACATGCATACATAGACAACTTCAAGCAATACACACATAAATATATGTCAAATACAAACCTATCTATATACATATACAAGCACGCATATATAACTACAAGAGAGGAAAAGAGGGGTAGGAAAAGTGAGAAAAAATGACACCCTTAACATGATGCATTTGAGTTAAAATTTCCAATTTCGAAATTTATACTCTTGGTAGAATTATTTACACTGCATTGCCAATCCCAAGCATAGATGGAGGGTTACGTCAAGTGGGCAGCCGATGTGAAATTTTGCCACATCCTACATGAATCCTGATCCAGTGTTTCATTTGTGAATTGAAAGGAGGAACATGATTGGTGCACCCAACCCCATATAGTTGGAATAAGGGTTCTGAATATGACATGGTTCAAAGTCATTGGTTTCGTTTTGGTTTCGATTCATGATTTCCTTCTGTTTTTCTTGGTTAGATCTAATAAAGAAAGATGTTTTTTACAGGTTGGGAGTGACTGGGAAGCTTTGGAGGAAGAATACAAGTGAAATAAAGCAAAAAAAGAGAGTCCAAGCTATGTATTTTTTTTATGTTTATAGTCGACTGGTTGGTATCGTCCTAAATGTTTCAGAATTCAGACAATACCAACAAAACTATTGAGTTTCGACAGAAACCCTCTGATACCAACCCGGTTCACGTGGGTATCTTGCCTCGAGTTCAAAGTCTGAAACTTCAAACGAGTTCAAAGTCTGGAAATTCTAACCATGGAGATAATGGCTCTTGGTAGAATTATGCTTTTGTGTTTTGGACATCTAGACACATCAATTTTCAACTTTTGTGACTTCCTTTGATTTTGATAACCAAATATTCTGACATTCACAAGTTAACTTAGTTGTTTGTATCCAACATAAACTAACAAGTCAAACTACACAATAAGTCATAAATGTACACTCGCCTACCAGAGAGCATGCTAAAACCAATCCATTGTGAGGATGATCAAAGGATTTTTTTTTTTTTTACCAATTTCAAGAATTGTCTGGCACAGACCTTCCCTCTTTCAGTGTTGGTAAGTATGGATAAGAATACTGCGACCTTGAATTCACCCAATTAAAGTAACTTGGGCCCAAGTGTTGCAAGCAAGATCGATCGCTAACAGTAACAAGAGTCCAAATGTCCAATCAGCGTTCCTTATTCATAGCATTCCACTTGATCCAAATTAAAACCAGTTCGGAGGATCAGCTCTACAAAAGGAAGGTGAATAAAATTGATAGATGAGACCCCATAATGGAAGACTGCATTTGTGGAGATCAAACACCATCAAGCAGCAATCTCGATTAAAGAGGAGAAAAGGAAAAAGATTTCATCTGACTAAGCAGAAAAGGAAAAACAAGTTTGTGACGTCAATCAGTAGACTCATATGAAGTCACAAATGCACTACCTTTTGAGTCATAACCTTGTGTATGGACATTCATTTGAAGCATGGAGTCACTAGTCTCAAAAAAAATTTCTTCACAGGAATGAGTTTCATATTCACTCCGTTTCAGGCATCACGATCTCAGTTAAAATTTGATAATGGAATTAGGACATTTTTCATTTTTATAATTCAGCGTGACAGGATTAGGTTTACAAGGTTTAAGCAGAATATAGATACTTAGGGATCTTCTAAAATTGACAACAGATTTGAAGATGTTTTAGGATCTCCTGAAATTTGGCTTTCATCACAACAAGATTCTTGAAAGAGGACGACTGTGATCTTCTAAAGATTCCATTCATATAAACAATTTCAAGGCCCCAAATGTGTAGAGGAGCAATTAAATCATTTCAGAAGATTGGAACCATAAACAAATTAATCCATCGAACAACAAAAGCGGTGTACTTAATATATTTGAGCTCTTTAAGAATAGAGAATAACCAATGAAATAGGTACTCTATGATTCTTTCAACCAGGCCATCCTTGTCTTAAAAAAATGAGACGACTCCTTTCTTTCCATATACCCCAACACACATCAAAAGGCAAAACCCTGCAAAGAATACATCAAACGCTCTA
Source organism: Euptelea pleiosperma (assembly GCA_035048495.1). Taxonomy (NCBI): domain Eukaryota; kingdom Viridiplantae; phylum Streptophyta; class Magnoliopsida; order Ranunculales; family Eupteleaceae; genus Euptelea; species Euptelea pleiosperma. Next base: position 32,394,343 of record CM068546.1, read on the forward strand.
GTAGACCAGCCTTAGTATATGCTCCATTAAGCTCCTCAAAGTTACCAATTGATACCAAAATGCTGATTGAAAATTGCCAAATCCTACTAAGAACCCACTATGAAGAAGAAGATGGTCCACCATCTCTCCATTTGCTACAAACATTGGGCTTTTTTTCTTTTTTTCTTTAACATTAGGCATTATCTTTTGTCTACTAATCAAATGGTCCACAGTAAGAATTTTATTGAGCATAACAGACCAAATGATAAATTTGATAAGTAATGATGATAATGATTAGTGTGGCAATTTTTTTCCAAAAAGCAGTACCCTTTAATAATAACTTATCAGGACATAGCACCACAATACTCAATGCAAGGACACACATATTCTCCGAAGAAGAAAAATAGAACTTCATCAAGTTCAACAAGCTACCTTTAAAATGAGATAATAAAACCAAATTAGCTTAACATTATCTTGGCATAAAAGGACTGAGACTTACAGAACACCAACTCACCTTTTAGAACCTGAAAAATCATGTCGTTCAAATAAACAATTATAGCACCTCTTCCAAATAGCATATTTTCAGGTGCACTGACAAAGTCACGTACATAGGAAGCAGCATCTTCAGATAACTGCTCAATATAACAAAAAAGATTTAAAAGTTAAAATATTGTAAACTGAGCAAAGACATGGAAGAAAAACTATAGTTCTAAAGGGATGCACTTCCATAGTATGTATACATTAAATAGAACAGCAGATTAGTGCAAGATAATATTAGAAAAGAAAGCAACACTGAGCAGTTAACCAATCTCCCTTGTCAACACAAACATAGATGCAAAAAAGATTCAGCACCAGGTAGTATTGTAGCAATGGCATCATCATAAGCCTTATCCCAACTATATGAGCCGGCTGTCGTATTGTAGCAACAAGTCAATCAATAAGTACAACTGAAACATAGACAATTCTATCTCAAACACATAAAAAATTTATAATAATGAGCAGTTAATTTACATAAAATGAGGAAGGGCAGTCAAGGTTTAAAATCTTGGTCTCGTTCCACGTCTTAGTAAGCTGAGTACAAAGCATTGGCCATTGGGGGAAAAATACAACAAGAAACGTAAAGATACGAATATACATTATAAATAAATGATTTTTAATGCTTAATTGCTAAAACTATGCTGTTGATCTTTTAAACATATTATAAAAGATGCATATATTCTAAAAATAAGGTTTAAGTTACCTAAATCAGGGTTCTATATGAGACGGTACATAATTTAATGTACGACTCAGTAGCTTACGAGAACAAGAAGTCTTGGCCGAAATGGAGCAAGACTTTGAACCATGAAAAAAGCATGTGTCCACGCTAGAGACTTTCTCTTCTAAAAGTAACCTTTGATTCGGTCTTGCATTCTTCCAGCAACTAGGGTGTGTATCCAACTTGTGATTTACACCAAGATCAACATCAAAGGAGTTACTGAGCACTAGCAGAAGACTCCTTACATATAGACCTAAAAACGAAGTCCACATAAGGTAGTTGTTTGGCTTACAAACTTCAAATATTTATGGAAGGTAGTTGTTTAGTTGCAGCATATTTATAAAATGAACAAGCCCCAACTGGACTTAAGGTTGCAAACCAGATGGATTGAATCAATGCAATGCACGCTCTCATAGACTAGATCAAGGCTTTACAGACTTAAACGACCAACAAAATTTACTTGAATATGGGTACTAGCGGTTCAACTCAATTGTTGGACATGACTTAAGAAGAAAGCTATCACACATGAAACTTTTAGGAAAGTCAATTGGTGAGTACAAATGACAACCTTATAAAACTTAGACCGTACAGCAACACAAGCCTCGGGTAGGTTGAGCTATGAGTATGAGTAGTAACTTATTGACAACAATGTTGGAGATCTCATCTCATCTGGATGTTCAACTTATTGATATACAGAAGAACTCGGCAGTTGGTTAGGTGGTTGGTAGTTCAAGATTGCCACGTTGGCGTGAAGTGAACTACAAAAACTTGTAATTTGGAGACTAAAAAGTATCAGCAAGATGGACCACAAAAACCACCCCAGCATTTCTTACAAAAAATATTACAATTATGAGAGAAACATAATACATCAAACACAATGCAGAGCCTACTCATATCCAAAAATACACAAAAAAACATAATATGGATTTCTTTGTTCCCATTTCAATTTTCAAAAAATGCCTAACAAGGAAAAGCTCTACAAAATATAGAATAAAAATTGTCTATAGCATTCAATAACAGTCTAATTTCCAGCAAATCTGAAAAAGAATGGATGTAAATCTGCAGCCAACTTTTAGTTTTAAGTTCTTATGAGCTTATATCCAATAATAAACAACAGATCATGACCATAACAGTAATCCTCCCATAATAAACAACAGATCACGACCGTAACAGTGATTCAGTTCTACATTGAGCTAAAAAGTTACCTTCTCCCACATAAACCGTGGCATAGCGATGAATACAGTCAAGATTGTACAGCCAGGACGGATGTACCCCTCCAGCTCAACTGGCATGCTGGCCAACCATTGGAATATCTGCAAATTCAGATCATAGCACCTATTAATCAACTTTCAACAATGAAAACAAAAAAAAAAAATCTCTCCTGAATACTAAACTGCAACTATAATCCTTTAGATATACTTGGTGCCGAAGTCGTCTAGGGAATTCTGCAGGATTCCAATCATAAAGCTTGAACGATATGCGACCTGTCGGACACTACAAATAAATAATGAATCATTATCTTTCAAGCTAAGTACACAAGGTCCAAGCACAAAGGTATAAAAAGCAGATGGCTCACTTAAAGACAAACATAGTATAGCAATAAAGCGCAAGGAATATGCAGAAAAAAGCAAAGCAGCTAGGATGGCAAGAAATGCAAACCTACCACAGATGAATAAGCACTCTTATTGTCACAAAAAGATGAAGAAAGAGTGTATTTGGAATTAGCTTTTTCTCCTTCATTCTGGGTTGCACCAGAAGACACAAAAGATATAACACTATCACTCTGGATATTCTGGGAGCTGGGAACCGAGCAAGGGGGGGATACATGTCCATCTTCAGACTCCAACACCGCTTCTCCATCCATTATATGGTTGCTCATACATAAATTATCTGTGCCAAAAAATTCAAGCAGTCCGTTTAACATTTCAGCCACAAAGTTGGCACAAGAAATAAGCAAAAACATATCTAGAAACCATATTTCTATAGCAGAGATATCTTTCAAAGTGCCTCACTACCCTAGTCTATAGCAGGAACTCATACTAGTTCACCACCTGAGATAAATCTATTAAATTTCAAGAACCCTGTCTTCTTCTTTTTTGATAAGTGCAAACATTATTCATATGCAAAAACAAAGGGTACAAACTCCCAGGCTAAAGGAGGTCGAGATGACCTACAGAAAGCCGAGGAAAACCAAGAAAGAAACAAAACCCCCAAACAACCGCTCAAGTGGAACCCACTATAGAACCCTGTCTTTTACTGCTTTTAACCACAGACATAAAATTGTCCATCAAACAAACATGCAAGGTAGCTGCATCAACTCAAGTAGATGATACCTTTCACTGCTTCACCAGGACAAGCAAAATCTTCAGCCGGCTGGTCCCCTTGAGTTTCCTTTTCAACCGCACCTCTAAAATTTGTAGATTTTCTTCGCCGCCTCCTATTGTGATGCTCTAATTTTCTTCTACAACTGCGTTTACCTTCATCAAAATCTGGCAAGATATGGAACCTGGCAGTAGAAAAGGCACACCAACCAAAATCTAAATAAGAGAATGCGCGCGCACACACAAAAAAAAAAATTGCTCTCGTACATTTCGTGCTGAATACCGATGCATTTCATCACCAACTTATCAGAAAAGGACAGGCAAAATATCACAACTTAAACCATAAATCGCATCATGTGCATTGGAGATTATTTTTCCTAGATTTCAACCTACTGCAGGGCTGCCAAATTCAAGTGCCAATCAAATAATCTATTGTACCACTCAAAATCTAGAGAACTCCTGTGTATATGAGAATCAGACCAATAAATATACGTAGAGACACAAACGCCAGTTGCTAAGAACAATAAACTGGCACATTACGGACTGCATCATAATCCTCTAATAACGTGGTGTACAATGCTCAATTAGCAGATCTACTAGGATACGAAGAACAATTATGAAAACACAACACAAGTCCTCTGGCTCTAGATTCCAAAGCAAAGATGTACAAAGTCAGATGAAGAGCTAACACTGTTGAAATCAGGCTTATAAGATGGATGATCTTGGTATTTCCTCTTATCTACTTTTGGGCTTATGTGACCTATGTCGCAACTCCCTAGAAGGACATTGTTTAAGTTCAGATAAGAAAGATAAACGAAAACTAATGCCAGAATAAACTCTTAGAGGGGTGGGGGAGTGGGGGGGAGATGATGGAGAATAAAAAAAAATGACCTAATTAATGAGCTGCTTCTGCACAGACACCAATGGAAACATATACAATTATAATAGAGATTGGCCACCATGGATCTTGTTGTTGAAGGGCAGTGAGGGAAAATACATATTATATACCTGAAGCAAAGTATATCTAGCAAGCTGGATTTCTGTACAATGATAGACAAGCTAACTTGTCAGTTTGTTTGACGGAGAATAAAAAAAATGACCTAATTAATGAGCTGGAAACATATGCAATTATAATAGAGATTGGCCACCATGGATCTTGTTGTTGAAGGGCAGTGAGGGAAAATACATATTATATACCTGAAGCAAATTATATCTTGCAAGCTGGATTTCTGTACAATGATAGACAAGTTAACTTGTCAGTTTGTTTGACGGAGAAAACACTTACAATAACGGACGGACAGAGAGTAAGCCTAATTTAAATTTTTAAATTCGAATGAGACTAGTAGTTAATCACTAACATTACTTTGTTTGGAAGAAATACACTTGAACAAGTTGATGGACCAGGATGGTACAGAAAGCTAGGAACATCAGCTCTAGACAAGATGTACAGGCCTACCCCCACATTGATGATTTAAAGCTAACTTGCAACTATAGCAACTCAGAAAACCCACACCAACTGAAGATGGAGTGACTGAAGTGGTTATATGCAATGAAGGTCTCGTGGCGCTTAATTGAAAATTAAGACTAAAGAACTGTCCAACAGCTGAGTTGGCCAGGCTATGGGGGGTTGTACCCACAGACCTGGGATCGAGTCTTTCGGGAGTAATTCCCAAGGACCTGGGTTTGGTCCCGTTCTTATCTTGGATAGGTTAGGGGTTAGGGGGGAATAATATATGTTTACCTATCAAAAAAAAAAAAGAGACTAAAGTATAAATACATACTGCAGTTCATCATCAATGCAACGAATCATCATAATCATAAGCCTTATCCCAACTAAATGGGGTCGGATGTACGAATCTTGTACCTGCATTCAATTCGATATAGGGACATGTCTTACATTAGGGCAAGTTTCTTCGGATCTATTCTCAATACCCCAGTTCAGGTCCCTTTTAGCCTTCTGCTCACCTTTTTAGAGTCTTCAACTTGTACGTCCCTTCTCAATGGTGTAATCACCAGTCTTCAGTGTACACCACAAACATCTAAATTGAGTCTCCCTTATTTTATAACTTATTGGGGCTACTTCTATATTTTCTTGAATATGTTCATTTCTGATTTTGTATTTCCTAGTCTCACAAGTCATCCACCTCAACATCCTCATCTCGACCACACTCATGCTAGGAGTCAATTGTTTCTTGATTGCCCACATTGTACTCAATAAAGCATAGCCAGTCTTATTGTCGTATTATAAAAAAAATCCCTTTAACTGACTGGTATAAATCTGTCGCATCCTTCTTTATCTCTCCTTTCATACGGATATTAGAATTGAAATAACGAAAATGGTTGCTTTGAAGTATCAACTTGCCACCAATTTTAACTAGTATATTGTATTTATGTTTATCCTTACTAAAGTTGCACTCCATATATTCTATTTTGGTTCAACTTATTCAAATCCCCGGACTCTAAAACAACCCTCTATAGTTCTAGTATTGCATTTTAGCCCTCTCTAGTCTCATCACCCAACACTGGAGAGAGGGGTAAATGGAAAATTAGAACAACAAAGGGATGCTTCAGAGTCCAAAGCTTTAAATTATGTCCAAACCAAGAGACCATATGGACTGCAATTTTAGTAAGGATATATGTAAAGATGAGACGGTAATTAAAATTGATGGCTCGGAGGTATAACAAAGTGAATTTAACAGCTAAAACCCTAAAACTTCATTCTCCTAACTAAATCCATAAATTAAGTAACAGTGTCTGAAATAATTAATGGTCCCTAAAACGTATTCTGCCCATCGTAGGGTCCGTTATCAATTATTAATGCTCCTAGAACAATTTCCACATTCTTCTAAAACAACAATCCCACAACCGAATAGGAGAATTCCACTTACTTGCCGCACTGCTGGCAATACCGCTTGGGCTGTCCTTCGAGAACAACGGAACTTGCATTGGCGCAACGGAGACAAACCCGGTGCCGCCGATGGTAACCCTTGAGCTCGCTAATATCAGCCTCGCACCCAGGAACCTGACATCGGGAGGTCGCCATCGTCACCGTCCTCGGTCGCTTCTTCCCCGCCCCTCCTTCCTCTTCATCTTTCTCATCAAGCTCCGGGCACGAGCAGGGAATCCGCCCGGCCAAGAAATTCTCACAAATCAACCTCGGGTCCCGCTTCCGGGTCCTATCAGAACCGTCTGATCCTTCATTCGATGGTTCCGCTACCACTTCCGACGCTGGAAAGTACACCGGATCAACCGTCTGATCGTCGGGATCCCAGGAGATATTCAACTGATCATCGACGGTGAAATCCAAGAGACTGCCCCATTCCCAGACGGTAGAGGATTCATCTGGAATCTGAGAGATCTCCATTTCGGAAACCGTAACCCTCGGAACAGAGAGTGGCGGTTCTGCAGGTGGTGCTGCTTGTGGTGGCGGTGGTGCGTGTGGAATCTCCATTTTGGTAAAAGCCTAACCCTAGAAATGTGGAGACAATTGGTTGGTCCGAAGTTAGCGGAGATGATACGCCAGCGACAGCGCCACCGCCCGTCAACAGCTGGTAGGGTAGGTAGGGAGGGTGGTGACTCTGAAGTCTGACGACGAGGACAACCTAATGGAGTAATTATGACGACATCTCCGAAATCTTCGCTTCAAGTGATCCCTATGTTACCAACTCAATCCAAGCCGTTTCTATAATCTTACTTCTCTCGTATCCAACGGTTTGCTAATGATCGAAGCTATTTGTTAGAATCAAGGTTTAAAGGAGGATGTTTTAACGGTTAAACGGACTGGGGGCGTTACCGTTAAAACGGCCGTTAAAACGGATTGAAATGGCCAGGGGCAAAACGGAAAAAATGGAATTAAACGGAGTTTAACGGAAAAAATGGCGCTGAAATTCAAATTTTGAAATAAAAAAAAAAACAGAATTTAATGAAAATTAAACTGATTTTAACGGATTTAACGTTCATTTTTTTTTTTTAAATTTCAGAATTAAACGACTGTTAGAACGATTTTAACGGTTATTTTATAATAAAAAACGATAAAACATGTTTAAACGATTTTAACGGAAACGGGCTTGGGGCGTTACCGTTTAAACGGCCGTTAAAACCGTTTAAATGGCCGTTTTTAAAACCATGGTTAGAATTACTATATTACCTGAATCTTTGTAATAACATGCTCGTCGTTGGTTTACACACGCACACACAAACATGCTTGTTGTTTTCTGGTAAATTCCAACTAGTGAGTGGCACGTGCGTGATTGACATGCAAATTATCAAGATTATCAAGATGTATATGCTTTGTTGTATTTTATAGCCAAGTGACGTATAATTTCTTTTAATCTTGATTTATTAGGCGGTTATAACTTATAAGTGGGGTTGTCGACGAGTTTGGATCCGGTTCGGTTCCTAAGATGCCCATGATTGGAGCCAACATTGTCAAATCCTATCGATTCCGGTTCCTATTGGTTCATGTTCTCAAAATAGTGGATCCAAAACCAAAACCAATTATATATATATATATATATATAATATAGGATTAGGATCGGGAGACAACATTTCCTACAACAAAAAAAAAATTCACGCGGGCCAATATATAAATTATAAGTTTTGAAATTGGATGATTTTTGGTGAGGATGGTCTCTATGGAGGATATCATCCTCACAAAATTTCAAATTATTCTAACATTGGTGGACTGGTTTAGTAGTTGAAGAATTATAGACCTTCTACTTTTACCATTAACTTGAAGACTACACTTGATGGGGTTAGGAATTTTAGAATGGGATGATTTTTTGTAGGGGTGATCTATATGGTGAGGCGATCATCCTCACAAAAAATCAGCCATTGATTCATCTTCCATGTGGGTACGCCAAAATTGTTGTAAAAAATGTTATAATGGGCTGGGATAGAATGACTGATGGAATTCTTACTAATATTCTTACTAATAGATGTGGGGCCCACATGCGGATGAGTTAATGGATGATTTTTGGTGAGGGTGATCTCCTCACCATGGAGATCACTCTCACTGAGGATATCACTATCACCAAAAATCAGTAATTTTTAATACTTCTAACCCTACCAAATACGAACCTAAATTTAACGGTGAAAATGGATGGTCCAAAAATTTTCAATTTGCAATCTACTTTTCACAAGGCTACAAATGTTAGAATGGGCTGATTTTTTGTGTGGTTGATATCCACATTGAGAAGAATATTATGACCAAAAATCATCCTTTTAACTCATCCGCATGTAGGCCCCACGTCCATTAGTAAGTATATTAATAAGAATTCCTTTAGTCATTCTATATATATATTTGGTTCTTATTAGTTCGATTCCAATATCAAATTACCCATATTCAAAATAGTAATTATTAGCTCCGTTCCAGTTCCAATTCTTATTTAGTTGGTTTCTGAAAATGTGGAAGAGGTTTATGGTTACAAACGTGTAAAAATTGATACCCAAAGTTCTAAAGGACTATTTTGGAAAGGAACAGTCTTCGAGGACCCCCTTTTCTAACCCCCATTCGAGACTCGGACTCGACGCCGTGGATTTCGAGAATCCAACGGTGGTTGATACCGTTGAGCTGGCATTCACTTAATGAATGACAGCTCAATGCTATCAACCACCATTGGATTCTTGGAATCCACTGTGTCGATTCCGACTTCCGAAGGGGTCAGAAAAAGGGGAGCTCCTGAGTCCAACCCTTTTGGAAATACTCGAGGAATGACGGGGAAAAATTAGGTAGTTAAAATGTGATGAAATGGCAAGGTAAGTAAGTTGTTTTACGAAGGGGTCATATTAAAAATATAATTAAAGGCGTGGGAAGTAATGAAGTAGTTAAATAGGGTTGTGTTTTCTTTATTTATGAGGTATAGGGCTGCTTTTTAACGACAATAAATTATTTTTCCTAGACTAGTAAGTTTTTTGAAACTAAAATATTTGCTTTAATTTAGAGTAGGGTGAAGAGCATTTAATGAACTAATACATTGGGTGAAGAGTAGGGTGACGAGCATTTAATGAACTAATAGGTGGTAGGTGAGTGTCGTGTAACAAGCTAGGCAAATCGATCTTAGCTTTAAGTGGCTGGTTATGATATAGTTTTACAAGTTTCCTCCCTTGATAGGTCCACCGTGGGCTTGGGTGCTTGGCACTTGACGGTTGTTATGGGACGGTAGATCATCGGAGGCCACAAATATACGCCCTGGTGGAGTAATCAAATGATATATGAGGAGCTCCTAGTTGTGTTGTGTGCCACATGTGGTTGGACTGTTGGAGTACTGAGGACCATAGTTAGCAAAGGCTTTTTGAAGAAGAATAAATTCATTTTTTGGTAAAAGTTTAAAACCACGGTGGTCTCAAAACATCTCAAAAAAAAACACAAAATATTCAACAATCCAAAAGAACCCAGTTATTTTAGAAATTTCAAGAAATCTCATGAATAAAACTCACTCTTATTTGTATAAATTAAATAATATTTTTTATTTATAATGTGTCACTTATTAAATGTTTATAAAAATATTTTTAGAAAAAATAAAAATTCATATGCTTTTGGAGATCTTGATAAATTAAATATACTAGGGAGCGCCACGTGCGATACAAGTGCACTTTTCGTAAGGCAGCACCTTACATGTGGCACACATTTAGAGACCACTAACCGTATAGATATTTTTCCCATCTCTAGGTGAACCTACCCACGAAAATTCATCATGATTAGCAATTTCTATCCATTGAGTTAGAGTAGTCTTTTTCATAGCTTGTTTTCAACCATAAATTTTTAGCAATTGTGCATTTTTGGCCAACGAAAAAATGACACTACCATGCACGTCCATGGACCTTGGACCATGTGATCATTACTCTTTTAACATTGCGTATATACGTGCTACTGATTAACTTTTTTTTTCCAGCAATGAGTTTTGACACCATTGATGATGTGCTAAATTATGAGCCACGTGGCATACTCTGAGAGACCACTAATCGTATGTATGTTTTGCCCGTCTCTTGTTGGACTTACATATCAAAATTCATCATCATTAGTAATTTCTACTAGAGTCTTTTTCTTCGTTTATCGTTAACCACGGATATCAATCATTATGATTTAAAGGTTACAAATAACTAATCAGATTTATTTTGTTACCTAAATCTATCTAGGGATGGACCAAACATCATACGGTCAGTAGCCTCTAATAATGTGCCACGTGTCTCATATTGATGATGATGGACATCATCATCTAAATTTTGTTAGCCATAGAGTTTAAAAGTGTCACGACTCACGAGTAAGATGAAATAATTACTTGCAAAGTTGAGTTGAAATGTAAAATACTAGAAATAAGGCTTCTTTTTTACTTTTTTTTAACATTGAATGAGCCCGTAGAGTGACTTGTGCTGGCAGGTTGACCGTGTTCTTTGACACTAAAAAGATCAAAATGCCTCCACCAAATTAAATAAGTTGAAGAAATAAAAAAAAGTAAAAATAAGGGCATTTGTAAGATTTGAGGTTTAGAGTGAGACATACAATAAGAGCCTTGTAGAATAGATATGTTTTGGAAACTATGAGCTTGCTTATGTTATTACACCTAAGGTAAGTATCAGTAGTATTATACTTATATTACTACCTAGCCTATCATCATGGGTATATCCACATATATGTTTACATTTTTGTAAATGCATAGTTTTAAATCCGAAGTTCTCGTTTATGGATCTTTCAACGTATTCGTCTTTTTAACCTTTCTTTTACTCCACTTTTTGAACCAAGATTTGCTTAATATCGGAGGACACCACCTTTGATCCTCCCATCTTTGTCTTCCTTAAAAACTTTTAACTTTATTTTTTGTTTTAAAAGAGCAACAACGGTTGGGACCATGCAGGCCAACAACTGAGCCACAACTTTACACCCATAAGAGTCAATATTCCCTTCATTTTAGGTGGCCTAACATGAGAAAATATATTTAAAAAATGGGTATTTTAGTAACACCCTCTTGAAATTTGATAGTAATTTGTAATACCCCCTTGTACTTTCAAACATTAAGATTACCCCCTTGACCTAGTTTAACATGGTTGACTTAGTTAAAACGGGCCTGAATCAAGCGCCGCTAGCATTGTAATTGCAATATTATGGTCCTTTCATAATGGCATTAACTGGCGCACGATGCATGTCACATTTTAATGCTAGTCAAATGATGGTTAAACTAGGTCAAGGGGGGTAATCCTAAAGTTTGAAAGTATCAGGAGGGTATTATATATTACTTTCAAATTTCAGGGGGTGTTACTAAAATATCCAAAAAATTGATAAGAAGAAAATATTCTAACTAAACTCCACCCTCCTAATATATCATTGAAAAGATCTCGACGAGAGCTTTTTTAATGGACTCGTTATTATTTTAAACCAAGTTTCAGATCTTTTCAAAAAATAGAAAAAAAAATCATTTCCTAAAAGAAATCCAAATCAGCGGCGAAGTGGGGCCTATTAAAATAATATAGACGTGGAAAGATGTGATAGTCTTCACTCACCCAGCGTTCGACACGTATTATTCGGGTGCTTTTGGAAGAAGCGATAAAAAAAATAGACGACGTGAGGGGTCTTGTGCATTATAATAACAAGCAAGGCCACACAACGACGCAGTAGTTTCTTATTTATTTATGATATTTTTAGGCAGTGCATATTCGCACACCCTTTTTCTACCGGGGTGGGGCGGACTCCTAGTAGGGGCACACCCCAAAAGAGAAATTCTCTCTAAACCGAGTAAAACTTGGCTGACCAGCGATCACCCACAATATGAGCCACATCTCAGTAGTCACTAGTTAGGTGAACCTACAAACCAAAAACCAACCTGATTAGTGATTTCTAAGTATTGGATTGGAGTCAATTTCAAGGGTTGATTTTAACCATTGAAATTTGAGCATTATCGACCATTATTTGGGGTACAAGATCGAAAGGTTTGAAATCACTAATCAGGTTGATATTTGGTTTGTAGGTCCACCTAAGGATTGGCTTCCATACGGTCAATGTCGTCTTAAAATGTTCCATGTGGCTCATCTCGTGGCGCGGTCGCCGGTCAGCCAAGTTATACTTGTCTTAGAGAGAGATTCTTTTTGGGGTGCTCCCTATTTTTAAATTATAAATAACTTAAATCTAAAAGTAGTTAGATACTTTCCATAAAATTTGTTCAATTTTGAAAATCATAAAGAAAAAATTTGTTTTTTTTGGTGAGTGGTTAGAAAGAGAGGGATACGAAGGTGGTTGTAGCAAACTTATGGCTCTCGTTTTATGCCTCGATATGTAGCAAACTTAATAGGAAGTATAAACAAGGTTTTTTTTTTCTTTTTTCGAAACCAAGGGTATCCGAGCCTCTTAGAGAACCCGACTAGTCGCCTGGGACATGCTAGTCAACCTTCACACGTGACAAATTGTTCTGCGAGAGTTTGATGTGGACTGAGGTACTTATTCTCAAGGTTTAAAGGAGGCCGTTTTAATGGTTTAACGGACTGGGGGCGTTACCTTTTAAATGGCCGTTTAAACTGATTGAAACGGCCAGGGGCAAAATAGAAAAAAAAAATATGAAAAAAATAGATTTTAACGAAAAAAATGGCGCTGAAATTCAATTTTTAAATTTTAAAATTTTCAAAAATTAAAATTTAACGGATTTAACGGGCGCTTTTTTTCTAAAAAAAAAAAACTCAGAATTTAATGGCTGTTTAAACGATTTTAACGGCCGTTAAAATCAAAAAATGGCCGTTTAATTTAAAGCGTCAAAACACGTTTAAACGGTTTTAACGGAAAAGGGCTAGGGGAATTACCGTTTAAACGGCCGTTTTTAAAACCATGCTTATTGTTACTTTTCCAGGGGTGGTCCCAAGGAGAGTTGAACTCAGAACCTCTCGCTTTCTGGAGCGAAGTCATGGCCACCAACACTTTGTTTACAAGGTTTATTATCAAAATCAAGGTAGAATGTCATTTTAGTAGTTTTGGATCAATTCTATGGTGAGTATGTGGGTTAATTCTATTGATCACCCACTTTACCCTAAAAGCTAAAGTTGTTAGAGGGAGACGTAACTATGTATATCGAAGGGTCCATGGGTAAGACCCGAGGCAGAGTGCTGGCCACACAACACACTCCAATGACACGCCCCTTCAGCAGTTTGACGAGACTGGAACCCGCAACCTACTTGGATCTTTTGGCTCTGATACCATGATCACCCACTTTACTCTAAAAGCTTAAGCTGTTAGAAGGAAGCATAACCAACCGAGGTGGAGTGCTGGCCACACAACTACACAACACGCTCCAATGACAGATTGTTTGAAAAAAAAAATCGTCACGATGTTCACATGCCTAGGAGGAGAGACTAGAAGCCGTATGGAGTAGAAAAATATCTTAGAAAAACACATGTGCCCCTTAGCTGCCAAGAAAAGGCACTGTACTTCTATTTTCTTTTACGTCGTGTTTGGAAGGAGAAAGATTCTCTCCGATTTGGATTTTTCAATTTTTTTTTTTTTTTGTTAGTGTCCTATTGGGATACTGAAAAATGATTGAAACACCCTTCGATTCTGTCCTTTCTAGCTTAGAATACGAGGAGTAAAACTTCCATCACAATGGGATTGCAAATCACACAAAACACAGCCAATGAGTTCTCGGCGCGTACACCTAAAAAGCAAAAGCACATGGGTACGTTGCAAAAGCACTTGTGTACGTGCCGAGAACTCATTGTCTGTGTTTTGTGTGATTTACAATTTCGTATGATGGAAGTTTTACTCGAATATGAGATGCAGCTTACCTCATTTGTCCCTTTATTTTAATTTTGTCCTCTCTGCTTAGAAGATGAGAGTAGAACTTTGCTGACCAGCGCCAGTCAACAAAGCTGCTGACCGACCACAATATGAGCACCATTATTTGGGATGAAACTTTGATGACCGGGCGCTGTCATTGAAGGAGATGACAGGACAGCAGATCATGACACCTCGATTTTGTATCGACGGGTCATCTCGGCCTCACCACACACGTACCCAGGTGAGTTCATCTCGCCACACACGTACCCAGGTGAGTTCATCTCGGCCTCACCACACACGTACCCAGGTGAGTACTTGAGCGCTTTTTGCGAAAACACTCACCTGTTTATGTGTGCAGTGAGGCCCAGGTGGTCCAACCGTACAAAATCCAGGTGCTGTGATCTGCTGCCCTGTCATCTCCTTCGATGACAGAGCAGCACCCAGGTGAGTACTTGAGTGCTTTTTACTCCATTATTTGGGGTACAAAGATCCATTTCTAAGCGTTAGACTCCTCCCCGCCAGGCTGGCTCAAACTGAACATGAATGCAGCTTGGGACTCAAAGACAAACATCACCTTAATATCCAAGGAGGAGGGTACAGACCTACCGCCAAATCCTCGGAGGGGGCAGAGGCAAAGGCTATACTAATGGATGTCCAAGCTGCGGTAGTCTCATTTTGATCGAGTCCAATGTCCAAGTCTGGTGGATCTGCAGGCTCAAGGTTCTTCAGACGCGGGATGGTTTTCTTCTGCAGTCTGTGCTAACATTCTATTTTTTAGTTCCCTATTGCCCCTTGGTTTTTATATTAGTCGGCACGTCAATATGGTTGCAAACTATTGCCGCTATGGCAAAAACTAGTCATTTCTCTCCTTAAGTGGGGTTGATTCTCCTCTCCCCTTTGAATAAGAGGAACAACCCCCCTTAAGCTGTTTTGTTTCCACCTAGGTATTGGCCAAGCATCCTCAAGAGTGTGCCACATGGATCATATTGTGGGCGGTCAGGTCAACGGTCAGGAAAGTTTTACTCTCTAATCACTTTATTTTTTAGGATATGATTCATCAAAGGGGAGAAATTATTTGATCCTTCCCAACTTTTTTATCCAGCATCCTACAACATATAGTTAAGTGCCACCTGTCCTGGGGGTTAAGTGGCCCTTTAACTGTAGTTTTTTCTCTCCATAGGTAACTCCAGTTAAGGGCCTCCTTAACTCCAGGACAGGTGGCGCTTAACTATAAGTTGCAGCAACACTGGATAAAAAAGTTGTAGTATCAAAAAATTTCTCATCGAAGGGACAACCCATCTCCAAATTCCCTGGAAAAGAAAAAAATGAGTAAACCTCGACTAGGAGCTCGTCCACAGAAATCCCTCCTTTCTTGTTGCTTAACATGCCTCAAAACTTCAATAATAAACTCTTAACACTTTGTCTTGCGAAAAAACAAGAAAATCCATCATTGGTCACAGTAAGTAACCATTAACCCATTTCATACCCTAGAATGGATGTACTATAATCTATTCCAACATAAAGAAGATAAAAATCAAAACAAAGCTCAAAACTCTCCTAAAGAGAAGGCTCCCTCAAACCAACAAAAGAAGACGTTTTGATTCCAAATCAGAACCTCATCAAATGTATAGCTTCATCACTACAAGCTTTCTCAGTGGGACTTCACGTACTCCTGGACGATATGAAGACCCTCGGATTCTTCCCCGTAGTCCTGCAAACAATAAGATAAATCAGGTGAAAAACAAAGAGGGGGATGTGATAGAGAAACATGGTAAATTATACATCCACACATGTCTTCTTACCTTCACAACGATGCAGGAGCAACCCACCACTTTTCTCGCCTTTCCCTCTGAATCAATCTTGCACAACTGTATGGTATATTGGTATGAGGCATGAAACAATCTGTTAAAAGAAAATCAAGAAATTTCCAGAAAAAAGTGCCAGTAATCACAACATAGATCACACATGATTCATAGGGTTTTCTTTATTCAATGGGAAATTCCAGCTCAAAAAGATTAGAAATGCAAGTATTTAAGGTCTATCAAAGCCAGAAAAATATTACTTCTACATGGGTAAATCTACTATAGTTTTGACATAAATGTTGATTAAAATTGCTAAGCATGGTGCGCGAGAACAAAAGGGTTGGGGCGCACCATCCAATGGGTCCTAACTAGGAAATATCCAGAGTCAAAAGTCAAACTGATCAGGAGATAACAACCATCTAGTTTATAGATTTTCTGCACCATTCACCAGATCTTTTACTCTCCAAGAGACTGCAACAGATCAGATAGTAATGATCAAAGCTCACATCAATTTTTTATTTAGGTAGGACAAAAATAATGGTCGGTACCCAACATCAGGCATGTGCACGTATCATTATGTTGTAGACAATTTTATCCTTTTCAATTATAGCTTGAACAGCAAGAGGGGAAAAAGAATATAGTACAAATGCTAATCTCCTTCCAGCTGAATTTTCCAGAATAAGAAAAGACATTAATTAGAGAAGTGAATAAGCAACATACAACTATCAACTAAACAATCTAAATACCAAATTATAGGTGTGTGATGTTTCTCATGGAAGAGGGAAAAATAGAATTTCATAAACATAGAAATTGGCAATAGTTTTGTACTTACGCCTGCCCACTCGCCAAGAGTTTTAGCACTTGGAACTGATATCAAGCTTACATTGTGGTCGGCACAAAGCGCTCTGACCAGTTTAACATAGTCGGGCTGGTCACAGTCCTCTGCCAATACACAAAGCTGTGCTGCATGCTTCTCAATCACCTTGGCGCCTTCGTGGAGCCCTCGAGCAAGCCCGTCATGGGCTAGCGATTTCTTCAGCACAAGCTGAAGAGCTGTCATGATGTCCATGGGCTCACCTAGAGCAGGAGCAGGCGTCTCGGCTGCAGCTGCGACAACACCCTCCTCACTGCAAAAAGTTGATGGAAACAAGTGAAACAAACATTCAACAAAAGAGAACCAGAGAACAGAGACTAACAGAACAAAGATTTTCCTGTCAAATCTTGCCTACTCAGAGAATCAGCTGCTTCATTTGCTTCATTTGCACTTTAATTTGGTTGCACAAAATGTTCTCAATACAGCTGTACAGCATAATTTTAACATACATCCTAAGCCCATTGAATGACCTTAACATAACCCCTCTAACCGGAGAAGTAATGTCTACTAATTTCACAAGTACAAAGTAGATGCAGTAATAAATGTATAATCACAGGTGGACAAAGATTTATAGTTAGATTTGATGTAAGTTTGAACTATAACCAATATATACTATCTGAAACTGGCAATAACTGATAATAGTATGTTAGTTTGAAAACACTCCAATCAAACAAGTGATAGATTATATTAGGTGCACCTGATCAATCTACTCAACTAATCACGTGACGATCATGCACTAAATATGAACAACTCAACATATTAGGGGTGGTGGCCATTATAAATGCTCATAGATACAATGACATGCATGCAGATACTGAAACTAGTAATGAATGTGCCAACTAGCAACAATACTCAAAGCAATCAAGTGATTTTCTATAGTTGGGTACCTAATCGATCTACCTAATAATGTGAGGATCACGCAGTAAACAATCTAGACCCTAGGATATTTTCAAATTTGGTTCCCCCTTCTCCAAGTTTTAAGAACTAAGTTTCGCACGAACTCAATTGCATTCTCATATTATTCCTTACTTGAGGCGTCTAGTGGCAACTATCTAGCTGACAGCCAAAAGGCATCTTCGTATAAGTTGTGCGAGTGAATAAAAAAATTTAGATGTATGAGGGAAACATCCAACATGAGTGTCACAACCTTCCACATATACATAGGGAGTGGACCCACATGATTTGGAAAAAGAAAATTCTAAAAATACACCTCCCATGTACAGGTGGTTATTCCTTGAGGCTATAACATCCAAGATTGAAAGACTGATCCACAACTGAAAACCAGATTTTTCGTGGGATTCACTAATGAGGATTTTTATTTGACAAAGCGACAATGTGCAACATGCCTTTGGAAGCGATCACATAATCAGATGTTATCCACAATCCCTAAAATCAACTTGGACTATACCCCTATGATGCTGCTCGCATTTAACTTGCAGCCGCACAAGTTAGACATAGGTTACCAAAATTCAATATCTAATAAAAAGGAGAAGTAATAGTGGTAATATGTAAAAGAGTGCATTGCATGATCATCACCCATGATATGTTAAGTTGTGCATTCAAACTACTGTTTATTGCATCATCATCGCATGATTAGTCAAGTAGATCAATTAGGTGTATCAAATATAAACTACCACTTGTTTGATTCGAGTATTGTTGCAAATTGGAATATTCATTACAAGTTTCAGTACCTGCATGCATGTCATTGTTGTTTATTGTATGACCAACACATGATTAGTCAGGGAGATCGATCAAGTGCGCCTAATATAGTTTGATTTGAGTGTTTTGAAATTGACATATTATTACCAGTTTCAGATAGAATATATTAGTAGCAGTTCAAAACTACATCAAATCTAAAAATCTGATTTAGTTTTTAATGGATTCAATTACAAAGTATGTTTGTGAAGAAGAAGAAGAAGAAGAAGAAGAAGAAGAAGAAGAAGAGCAACAACAAGCAAACCCATCTTTATCAACAATAGTACTACCTTCTGCAATTTACAAGATCTTAACACGAGTCGCTCTGAATATCCTCCCCTGTCAAGTTGATGGGTCTACAAGGATTGCCACTCTTACATGCAACTTTAACTTAAACACACTTTCAAACGACTCGAACTGTATCCGACTATTTCCTCTAGAACAAAGAGCAATGCAAGTACTACACCAACTTTGTCTCCACTCATTGGTCATTTCCCACTCGTTATCTCTCCTCGTCTCAAATTCTCTCCCTAGACATTGAGATCGTAGCATCATCCCCTTAAGGTCAAATTTATTGCGTCAGTGACGCAAGCCGAATCCTACCTTAAAACATCACTCCTTTATCCTCTTGACCTCAATCCTCCAAGAGTGCAAATTATAACAATAGGATTTAGGCAATCATTTCCAGTTCCATCACTCCGTTGATCCTCTTGACCTCTTTATTGGTTCTCAATGTGGTGTTTACCTCTCTCACGATTAGTTAAGACAACTTGTTGACACTCCAACTAAACTCTTTCTACACGAAGTGATTCCAATATTCTTTACAAGTGCTAGTATTTTTTTTGAAAGGAGTATTGATTTAGATTCCAAAGTCCATCACCTAAAGTATTATTGAATCTCTCCCTAAAGTTTCTACACCCTCTTTGATCATGTGTCTTTGTTTCATCTATACAAAAATCTTCATCAAAATTACAAACACAACTTCTAATGAGAAGAGCGAGAGTGTAGAAGCATACAGCTTTGATAGGAAAGTTTCTTCCAGAAAACACTTGAAATTGTCACATTCCTTTTATCTACCAAAATCTTGAAAATGTAGTCTACTTGAGAACTTTTTGTTTGACAAGAGGGAGGATGCCTTTAGTCAATTAATCAAGGACTTATATCCTTAACACAAGGACTACGAGGAAGCATTGCCTCTAACAAACATGGTTGAAATTCTCGCTCTTGGGTGTTGGATTGTTCAGCACCAAATGCAATCCAACTCTGGCGATCCAAACAATACGAACCCATGTTACTGTGATCCAAGCTTAAGACAAATAGGCTATGATACCCGGATACTTCAAAATGGGGTGCCGTATCTGTGTCAGATACTTCCATTTTAAGTGTAAATGTCGTATCCTCCCCGTGTCCTTGCCGTATCTGGGTAACATAGCAAATAGGAGGTTGGACGTTCAACCATGGTCTAACAAGATGCATAAACACCCACAAATCTCACCATTTTGATCTAATTATCCTAAGCTTTGTTGTTAGATGAAGCTCATTTCGAAATACATCTCGAGTCCCAGTTGAACGAAGAAGTTCCCAGCAATGGAGGGAATAGAAGCAGAGGAAGGTCTCTCATTCGAGCCCCACGGTGATTAGAAAGAAGAAAGAATTGGCCATTGAAACTAAGGAACCCTCTTCACTGAATGTCACTTGGACTAGGAAAGTTACGCATATGAAGATCCAAACAAGTCATCATCAAGACCAACCAGACCACCACCACTGCCGCCAAACACTGATGTCGGTGGATTCAAAAGACTGTTTTGCAACCGCTTCGCTAGAAAACCAAAACCATGGATGTCTCAGCACATCTAGGGAAGGTAGTTTGTGTTTCTCCAAGCGGGAGACCCTAGAAAGATATAAAACGATGGAAGAATACACGAAAAGTGATTTGAAACAAGAAACAGGTTTCAGTTTCATCTCTGGAATATTGATTGATTTGGATCATCGAGTTAACTCGTGCGATCCAACAAGCTAGCCTGAATCGCCCGATTTGAATCAGTGATCTGAATGATTTTCAGAATGGCATTTTGAGTCGCCTAAGAACCATGCTTACAGCTCAAAATATTACCCATACATAAGCCCAACAATGGTTCAGATTCCCAAACCTATCCTTGGATAATTCAACCACCTAATTTGTGAACTTCCACTTTTCAAAAAGGGAAGTCAACCACAACCACAAAAAAAAAATCATTTCAACCCGCTTTATTAGATTTACCACCAACACCTTGTCGTGGGATTTTAATCACTGCCTTACCTTTCATCCCTGTCCATGAACAAACACTTCTTTTTAACTAACCTAAAAAATAGACTAATAACCAGGTAGAGCCTACTCAACCGAATGAGAAAGCAACGAGTACCAGGGTTTAACCGCCTTACATTGATATCTTTGGCCAAGTTACGCCAATTTAATTGGCTAGGCTAACTTTCCATTTTCTATGCATGAATTCATACTACCATCCCAAAAATTTTGGTCGAATACTTTATCAAAACAGATTTATTCCAATACTGAATACCCTAGCCTTTTGAGCATGTGAGTTATCTACTTTCATACATAAAATACTAAATATAAAAAACCAAAAAGTGAGCTGTTTTTCAAGGAATTACAATATACTTCTAATTATTCATTTGAGACATCATTACACATTGTTTGATCAGAAAAAATGGAAGGATTTAAAGCAAACCTGCATTTGAAGGACTAAAAGTCTAAAACAGAAATGAAAGGTTAAGAAATAATTTGCAATTTCTTGACTAACGTTAAACTCTTCTACAGTGCATATGCATTAACAACAAAACTATGACCCAATTACCTTCCTAATATAAGAAACTCAGCAGATAAAAATCGACATTATTCTTCCTCATACATATACACATACAATCAAAGTATTCACATACCCTGACATTTTTTCAGTTGAAGGTCAGATCCCACAGCTCCTAAATGCTAGAAGAAAAGAAAAAAACAAATCAGATAAGAGAAATAACTCTAGTAAAAGCAAGTAAAACTACAAATTCATTTAAGCCTTTCAGATCCAAAAGTTATCATTGTTACACGTAGACACTACACTTGCAGCATTCAATAACCCAGAAACAGACATTATATAAAATGATCTTGTTCCTAAAAGAACATACACAACTTTAAACAAAACAAATGCTAAAGCACTCCAGATAGATATTAATAGAACAAATCAAGATGATATCAGTTATTAAAACACGGAACAGACTCACAATAATGCATTGAAGTCATCAGACGAGTAAGCACATCACGAGCTGGCTCTGCATGGTAAGTTGTCTCCAACATAGTAGAGCTCAAATGGTCAATCTTTTTTTTTTCCCTTTTTGGTGATTAAGCAGGGATTAAACATGCACCCCCTATGGTTGTTATATAGTACATCGACCAACTGAGCTATGGGGTTGAGACCAAACAGCAAATTACTTCGGTTATCGACAGCCTATAGTTTTTCTTACTGGGTAAATCTTGGAACAGTTATTCACTCTAAATTGCAACCAACACCAGCTACAATTAATGTAAGCTTAACACGATATTGGTTGGAAAATCATTGTTAACATTCAAACGGTAACATAACAGAAATCAATCTAATCCAACCAACCTAAACCCTAAAATACAGTATCTAGACACAGCAAGTCCATAAAAGTTTCTATCACTCCCTCTCGATTGCCTCTTAACCATATTTCTTCGAATCTTTTCTTCTGTTTACCATACTTTTTCTTGAACTTTCGTAGATCAAAACTTAATGCACATTATCTAAACCATTTTTCCACTGGTAAATTTTCACTGGCACAACACAAGAAAACGAAAAGAAACCGAAATTTCCATTCAGATGACACAGAAGTAGATGAGATTCTCTGTAATCTAAACGAAATAACAGAGAAATGTGATCTAAACCATTTAAACTAAAAGCAGAGAAATCGAAGAAAATCAGAAAAAAGGTAGAGATGCTTACTGTTATAACGACGGTCGCCCTACCCCCGAGTTGGCTTCTGTTTGTGGAAGCGAAAAATGTGAGAAGAGATGGTTTTTGTAAGCCAGAGAACAGTTGGCAAAACCCTAAAATCCTAATTCGCATCAAATTACTAAAGTACCCTGCAATGTGTTTTTCTTTTGGGTAATTTAGTAACACCCCCTGCAATTTGAAAGTAATTAGTAATACCCCCTTATACTTTCAAACTTTAGGATTACCCCCTTAACCTAGTTTAGTGGATGAGTTAAGTTAAAACGGACTTGAATCACACATCATTAGCATTGTACTTACAATATTACGGTCATCTCTTAGGTGCATTAATAACAGGTGCATGATGAAGAGTACACCTTCACTCACTACGTGTGAGCGAAGCCGATCGCAGCACACAATACGAGCCACATGGCAACCTATTAGAGGTCGATGACCGTATGGATGCTTGGCTAATCACTAGGTGGACCTACAAACCAAAAATAAACCTGATCTGTGATTTCTAATCGTTGGATTGAAGTTATTTTCATGGGTTGATTTTCACCGTAGGAATTTGAGCGTTATTTGGGAGCAAAGATCCAAAGGTTGCAAATAACTAATCAGGCTAATTTTTGGTTTGTAGGTCCACCTAGTAATTCGCCAAACATCCATATGGTCAGCGCCCTCTAATAGTGTACCATGTGGTTCGTATTGTGTGTTGTGAGCTCACAACATGCAGTGAGTGAAGGTTTATTCCGTGGTGTTTTAACGCTAGTCAAATGATGGTTAAACTAGGTCAAGGGGTAATCTTAAAGTTTGAAAGTGCAAGGGACTATTACTAATTACTTTAAAATTTTAGGGTGGTGTTACTAAAATATCCTTTTTCATTAGATGACGGTCATATGGTCCGGGATCCATGTGGTGCCCAACCCGATGTCACATTTTGATTGGTGTTGCACACCTCAGGTTACTAAAACAGGGGGGGCGCCAGAGTGCGATGCACACGCCCCTTACATATGGCAGCACCTTACACATGGCATACTCTTAGAGACCATTAACCGTATAGATGTTTGGCTCATCCCTAGTTGAACCTAGGCAATAAAATTTATCCTAATTAGTAATTTCTATCCGTTGGATTATAGTTTTTTCGTAGTTTATTTTTAACCGTGGATAGCAGTATTAGGGGTACTCAGATTCAGAGGTGAGAAACTAATTAGGCCAATTTTTATTACTTAGGTCCATCTAGGGATTGGCCAAACATCCATATTGTCAGTAGCCTCTGATAGTGTTCCACATGGCTGACATTGTGGGTCCGTCATCAACTTTGATAATGGACATGGTCATCAACTTTTTCGGGGTAGCTTTCACAATTGAGTTGAAATGTTGAATGACCGAATCACCCCTGTAAAGTAAACAATTTCAAAAAATGAAAGAAGTGATGTTTATAAATTTAAGGAATTTGAAGGTCATATTAAGAATAAAAAGATTTTTTTAATTTTTTTAATAAAAGATGAGCAATGAATGAGGTGTAGGCGAAATGCATCTTGGCTGAAGGTGTGCGTCTTGATTAATGACAAGTGTTTGGGTCACACCAAGGCACGCACCTTCTCTATAACGTCTATTCCTTTTCCACCACACCTCCAAACGTTTTATATCTACTTTTCCAAAAGCATCTCTTCCACTTCCACTACGTCTCCAAACATTTTGTTAAACCTTTGAATTGTTCAAACATGTCACTTCTACTCCCAACAAACACATTTCTCCCTCTCCCAGTGACAAATGTGCATAGATTTGGGAAGATTTCTTCATGCAAAGTCCTACAAAATACCCCCAAAAATACACTTTAAAGGGAAACCATGTTCGTGTGAGTTTTAGGATTAGAACTAGAACGTTTTGATCAGAGATTTTTGCCCCCAAACATATGGTTAAAGATTTGGTTTTGAACACATCGTGTGTATGGGAGTGTGGTTTACACACAAAAAAAAAAACCTCAAAGGAGAAGAGTGGGAGCTAAAGCTCAACTATAAAAGAGGCGGTATCACAACATTGGGAAGACCAAAATCGAGAAACCCCTTTTCAAAACATCATTTCCTTATTTCTATTTTTTCTAAATTACTTAAGTATTTATATTGGATATTGTTTAATTTGTAAGGACAAAATTTCATACTAGGTACCCCAACGTGTCCATACAAAAATTAAATTAATTCAAACACTAAAAAAACTTAATCAAAACCTTTTTTCTATTTTTCATGTTTTCTGTTTAACTTAAATTCCATTGAAACTATTATTTAATACTATCGATTTATTTAAATAAGGGTAATTTCTCTAATAATTAACGGTTTAAATATTTATCACCGACAAGACAATAGATAACAAAAAAAGCAACGATTATCAATTTTGCCCTTAACTTTGGGTATGACTTGAAAAAGGTGATTGAAATAAAGCTGACACGATCGTATGTATATACCTTTTTCTACGCATATTCCCAATGATGGCTCTGAAACACTATTTTGGATCAACTATTTGATTATCATCTAATGACTGGGAATCGTTCAAAAAAGCAATCAACATTTTTTTATGCATATTCCCAATGACACTCTTTCATGCCTATACACTCAAGCAACCGTCCAATTCTAATCAACGGTCGGGGATCACTTCACGAAAAATAACCACACGTTGTCAAATTTATGTTATCCTTTTCTGATATCTATTTTTCGTATTTTATCATTTATTTCCTCATATTCTGTCATCTGTATATCATATATTGTAATATTTTTCTCATTCTCTATCATTTTTTCTCTTCGATACAATGTCAACAATGGCCGTGAAAAAACTCACTATAATCACCTAAATTACTGGCACCACACCGGTGATATAAAGTTGAATGAGTTCAACAACTTTTAATGATGATGAATCATTTACCGACCATTATATGGTTGTGTTACAATTTTGATGATATGGGCTTTCATACTCATCCATTCAATGGGAGCTAGGCAAGTAAGAAGTCAATTTTCTAGACTACTTGGATGACCCCCTCTCCCACTCTGTCATTTGTTTTCTCCTCTTTTGTATTCTGTTTTCTCTTTTTCTCTCATGTGTTTTCTCCTACTCTATCATATGTTTTCTCCTACTTTGTTTGCTCTTTCGTCTTTTTTGTACATTCTTCTGTGTGCAACACATGTTTTGTACATTCTTTTGTATTATTAATAAAGTACATTATTATTACTACTAAAAGATCGCTACAATTCGTATAATAAAAATGAATGAGTACAACTCGAAGTGATAACAAAAAATGTAAAGATAAATTGTCTGGATCTAAACTTGAAGAAAGATGACACAAAATAAAAAAAAGATGTGATTGTTAAATATGAAGAAAGATAACATAGTAGAATAAAATAGATGACATAACAAGAAGAAAGAGATGATTGTTAATTATTTAGAAAGACGACACAATTAAATAAATGATTTGAATATGAATGTGAATATTGACGACACAGTAAGAGAAAATAGATGCTAGAACAAGATAAAATAGATAATAGTAAAAGATGGCAAGATATGAGAAAAGAGATTATTGTTAAATATAAAGAAATAAGACACAAAAAATATGATAGAACATGAGGAAATAGATGATTATAAAAAAGGGAAAAGACAACACAATTAGAATAAAAAATGAGTTGAAAGTTAATGTAAACATTAATGACACAGTATGAGAAAATAGACGATATAACAAGAGGAAATAGATGATACCTAAAGAGGAAAAAGCCAACAAAAAAAGGAAAAAATATATGATCGTTAAATATGAAGAAAGACGACACAAAAAAGATGATGTAACATGATGAAATAGATGATTGTAAAATAGGAAAAAGACAACACAATTAGAATGGAGAAATGAATTAAAAGTTAGAAATGTTTGACCAGTCCCTCGATCAGTGGACCTGCAAACCGAAAATAAACCTAATCAGTGATTTCTAAGCGTTGGATTGAAGTTATTTTCAAGGGTTGATTTTAATCATATGAATTTGAGCATCATTGAGCGTTATTTTGGGTGCAAATATCCAAAGGTCATAATTCACTAATCATGCTATTTTTTTAGTTTATATGTCCGCTTAGGGATTGGCCAAACACCCATACAGTCAGGCTCCTCTAAGAGTGTGCCATGTGGCTTATATTGTGTCATGTAATGGGAGCCTATCATTTTAGGGCAGGCACTGGAGCCCGACCCTTAAAAAATTGTTTTTACAATATCCAATACATGTTGAAGGAAAATATACTTTATATCTATCAATACTATAATAGTGCTTACCCTTTTAAGTTGTGGCCAATCCACAAACGTTTACCGCTACCCTTTTTTTTCTCTAAAAATGTTTTTTCTAATCTAAACCAGAAAGATAAAATGATAGTACAAAAACACATGACAACCTCGACAAATATCCTTTGTCGCGAACTTGCTCTCATCTAGTATCTATCTGTTAGAGCATCTCTAGCTGGTATCCATTGTAGTTCGTCAAGCCAAAGATTGGAGAGAAAAGCCCGAAATCACCCTCCAATAGCCGCATTAACCCCCTCGCTATTTTGAGGAGTTAGCTAAAACCCCTCTCTACCTCGCTAATGTTGGCGAAGTTGCAACTTCGCCATATCTCCCCGCCATTTGTTGGGTTACCATTTTACCCTCGATTATCTCTGTCTCTTTTGTTGTTTCTAGAACGTGAGTCATAAAACCCTAGAACCAGACAAGAAGTTGGGCTTATTAGAGCTTATTCTAATTGATTTTGACTTTCTGTTGAATCCCTAAAATCATACAAAAGAGAAGGAGAAGTGCAGTCGACGAAAACCCTAATCAAGAACTGTCAGTTGAGAAAAATTGAAAGAAACTGCGAGCGCAGGAGATAATAGGTTCTGAACTTCGTGATCGAAAAATGAGATTAGGTCGTTCCAACCCTAATCTTAGTTCATCACCTTGAGAAAATCCGTTGCAGTCCCCACCAATTCCGAACTTCGCGTCTTTGATCAATTGTGAGTTATGTTTATTTTTTTCAAGGGTTTGATTTGAGTTTCATCAATGAAGCTTCAAATCTATATAAGGTCTTTGTCGTTACCTGCATAGCGTTTGATTTAGGATCAATAGTTCCTGATAAACATGGACTCATCTTTCTCCATTGGTTTGTAATATGGATTTTGGGGTATTTTCTTCCGATTGGAACACATATGACGAGAGAAGCAATGAAGAATGATAAAAGCAAAAAAAAAAAAAAAAAAATAGAGGAAAATGCTGATGTTTGGGAATTTTTGTCATTTCACTAGATATACTAGCTACTTTGAAGAAGCTGTTGGAGATAATACCTTTTAGCCAAAGCTTTCATCGGTGAAAGGGGCTTATTGTTACCCAAATACGAAGAGAGCCATGGACAGCTGTTGGAGATGCTCTTACTATTTTAGAGCCAACTTGGCTATGACACACAATGTTTACCTAGGCACCAATTAGCTATCTAACAAAATAAAAGCATAGGCATGTATTAGTTCTCATGCCATTAATTATATTTTTTGATAGAATTCGATCCATTATAAATACTTGGGCCTTGTTTGATTGCATGAAAAATTTTCGCGAGAAAATACCCCTTAAATGGCTGATTGATTGCAACTGAGAACACATATTTCAATCATGTGAGAAAATAAAAGTGTATTTTCAGGTGGAAATGAATTCTCATCTATCTGGGTGGGAAATGATTCTGGGATTAATAGGAAAAATTATTCAGATTTAAATGGCTTGTTAGGAAAAATTATACAAATTTATAATGGCTATCTAACAATGGATAGTTTGTGTTTTCCCAAGGAAAATGCAATTTTCCCACTTGGTAATCAAACACGGCCTTAATTACTTACCGTGCCATTTGTTTGTATTTTCAAAAACAATTATTTAATAATAACTTAATTATTGTCTATGTCATTTCTTTCATATTTCTAAAACAATCCGGTGATAACTCAAGTCATGAATTTAAGTATATATATATATTTCATTGGATGATTTGTAGCCGTTGGATTTGAACTATTTTTGGGTACGCAAATGCCATGATTAGAAATCGAGAATTAGGCGAGTCCGGTTCCATTCAGGCACGTTTCTTGTCGCAAACAGTTCATGAACGTCCCCATGCGCAACATGGCACAGATACCACTCACGTCATGGATGGTTGGTTTATCCCAGGATCGACCTATAGAAAAAAATCAGCTTAATTGATGAGTTTTGACTGTTCGATTTTAATATTTTTCATTGGTTAGTTTTCAACCGTGGTATTCAAGTATTATTTTGGTACTCAGATCAACGGCTAACAATTTTCAATCCGGCTAATTTTTGAAATGTGGGTCCACTAGGGGTGGGCCAAGGATCCATACGGTCAATGGTCTTAAGAGTACATTGATGTTCGTGAAAGCTGTTCCGATCGATGGGCCAGGACTCGGCCTGATATTCATGGTCTCGAGCCGACAGTGTACCACGCGGCGTTTTAAGATGTGCCACGTGGCGTTACGTGTGTGGAGTATTATGAACACGAAGTTATGAACTATGGATGTTTGCCCCAACCCTACACTGGACGAGAAATTTTTTGAAGCAGCGAAGCAGTGGACAATCACATAACGCCACAATCTGCTGTTCAAAAAGCATTTCGACCATTATTAAAAGGTACTCAGATCCAAAGGTCATAAATCACTAATCAGGTTGGTAAGTCCACAGAGGGATGGACCCAAAGATCCATATGGTCAGTGGCCTATAAGAGTATGCCACGTGGCTCATCTGTGGTCCGTCGTCAAAGGTTTCTTTTAATTTTAGGGAACCGAGACGTATGACGTATGACGTAAATAAAAGCAGCACATCGATGAGATTGATATGTGAACTTAATTTCAGAAATTCCACGTTGGCAATCCGTGTGTTCCCAAGCTGACGAATGAAAGCAAAGCACTTTCATTCCAAACCCTCTTTCGCGCGCCTATATATACTTTACTCTCCCTCGTTAGAAACCGTAACAAGACCAAAGGAAGCAAATACAGATTTTTCTCTCGGTCGCCTTCTTTTCCTGCTAGGGTTTCTGATACGTTTAAACTTCAAGCACAAAGAAGATGAGTTCTGCAGCGTCAACGAAGGGCGGCCGTGGGAAGCCCAAGGCCTCCAAATCTGTTTCCAGGTCTCATAAGGCCGGTCTGCAATTCCCCGTCGGAAGGATCGCCAGATTCCTCAAAGCTGGAAAATACGCCGAGCGTGTCGGTGCCGGTGCTCCAGTCTATCTCTCAGCCGTGCTCGAATACCTTGCAGCCGAGGTTTGTGAATTTCTTATTTCTCTTTTCTTATTTCTCCGCTTTTAGGCTGGCAATCTGACAATCTGACAATCTGTACGTTCGTTTTTAGGTTCTTGAACTCGCTGGAAACGCTGCGAGAGATAACAAGAAGAATCGTATTGTTCCCAGACACATACAGCTTGCGGTGAGGAATGATGAGGAGTTGAGCAAGCTTTTGGGGACTGTGACGATCGCTAACGGAGGGGTTTTGCCGAACATTCATCAGACTTTGTTGCCGAAGAAGATGGGGAAGGGGAAGGGCGAGGCAGGATCTGCATCACAAGAGTTCTAGGGTTTTGTAGTAAAGGATGTGATTTCATACTGTTAGGGATGGGATCTCTCTTGTATTACTGTTGGATTTGTAATATCTTGAAATCCAAAAATAACCCTAATTTTGTCTCTCTTTTTCCAATTCTCTTTGTGCGATACTAGAAGACAACTCCGTGATGATCTGGTGTGTATAATGTTTTGAATTAAATTTAATGGAGAAGTTTCATTTTTTTGGGTCAAATTTTGCAAGATGTGGTATTAATTAGAAAATTGTTGATGGGACCCTTGTCTTTTCTGTTATTATTGGGTGCAATGAGCATTGTTTATAACCTAATTTCCCTTTATTCTTTGAGAAACCCTGGTAAAGTTATGAGCTTTATGAATCGGTCGGTCTCTTGATAAATCTTACGATCACAGTTTATCAATTATGGACTGAAAATAACATTTCCCTTTTTGTATTTATTTTTGTTATTTCTTTTTTTGGGTTTTATTATCTTTATTTGTATTCCTTCTTTTTGTGTGGTTGAGAGTGGAGAACTAAGTCACACACCAAGGTGCCGTCTATTAGAGAACTTCGATACTTGTTAATGCCATTTGCGTGTATGATTTTTTTTTCTTAGATAAATACTGGATTCTTGTTCTGCCTTTTTATTGGTGAAAAGGGATTGTTGAGGAACTTGGGCATGGTGATCTATCGTGGTGGTTTGTTGTCTCATCCACGATTGGGATTTCGGATTGTTAAAGTTGTAGGTTCCTATGAACCTGGTGTTTTGCGAACTAAGGTCCTGGAACAAGTCGATAAAGAGCTGATAAAGGGGGATGAAAGAGCAGCACTGTCTCTTGTCAAGGATTTGCAGGGGAAGCCTGGGGGTCTCTGCTGCTTTGGTGTGGCGAGGCAGGTTGTTACTTGTCTTCTCAGTTTGTATAATGCTCAAATGCGCGTTGTCTCTCTTCTTGTTTCTTTTTATTTGAGGGGCAGTCTTTTGTGCCTTGAGTGCAGTGCAGTGCAGTGCAGTCTGAAACTCTTATGTTTTGTGTGTGCAATTCTGATGGCTATGTACCACCCAGTTGGCCTGGCCCCAGCTTGGAGATGACTTACACCATAAACCAGCCCTGCTGAATTACCGAAAGCATCCAATAAATGGGTTTTCCTGTTCATAGAAAGACCATTGTTTGTGCATGGCTAATATAATTTGACAGAGCTGAATTTTGTGCTTTGTCCTGTCCAAGAGTCTTTGATTGCTTGTTTATGAACTGGAGTGCATGTTGGGCATGGCTAATTGTTCCCGACTATTGCTACGTGTGGATGGAACTGTGGTTGCTATGGTAGTCATGGAGCATTGAACACTTGCTGTTTCTGCCTTTAGAAACTCTAAATTAGAGAATTTCAGGAGTTGATGTGATCTAAATCTTTTTTCTAGTAGTAACTAAAATTCCTGTAAGCAGAGTATGGCCATGGTTGGCTTAGCAGGCTTTAGAGAGATAGTTTAGGTCTTTTAAATTCGATGTTTGCTGAATAAAAACATGGTACAGGTACCCCAAAGGCTCTACAACTTGGATGAACTAAAGTTGAATGGCATAGATACTTCATCTCTTCTATCACCAGTGGATGCTACGCTGGGTTCAATAGAAAGAAATCTTCAGCTTGTAGCTGTTGTAGGAGGACTCTCTGCGTGGGCTGTCTTTGGGTTTACCCAACAACAAATCCTGTTTTTGTCTTTGGGATTATTATTTCTGTGGTCACTAGACGCGGTAAGTTCTTTACCACATATCTAAGTCACTTTTCTGATTTTCGCCTACTTTATGGCTTAACAACTGACGTAACTACTTAGTGTTGTTCTTGGTTATGGTTAAAACTGTATATTGTTTCCTCACCTTCTTGAAACTGGTTCTGTTTTCTCACCAAAAAAATAAATGGAAAAAGAAACTGGTTCTGTTTTGATATCCTTGATTTTTGACTTCTACAAAGATTTGTTTGCTCCATAAATTTGTTACTTTGGTCTTGTCAGCATGGGTAGTACCAGAGGTCTCTCATTCCCTTCCTGTGAGAATCTTTCACAAGCAATGCTCTTCTGTGAACCCTGAGCGGATTTGCTTAGGTTTCATGAGTGATGTTTCTGGATTGTTTATATTAAAGGGATTAGAATCTTTCAGACCCCCTTCTGTTCTCTGAAAACCCCTATACTCCTGAATTTGTTTGGGACCTGAATGCTCTTAGCCGAAGACAATGCTGCCTTCCTTAGTTGGTAAAGTTTTTCACGTTAATATCACGACCTAGATTGAAGACCCGTCCTCACGTTTACCTGCTCACCCAATAACCAAGCAACCAACCCATCAGGAGTCCATGTGGTCTGGAACTGTTTTTCATCTTAAAATTGAGTTGTCACAGCTGCATGTTCTGAAGGGAGAATTGAGGTCCTACTAAACATCTGAAAAGTTAGCTATATGAAGGTACAAACCCTTACTTCTTATGAAGGTAAAAACCCATACTTCTTGAGAGAAGCCAAACCTTCCTTATTCAATTAGCTATGATAAAGCTCCAAAGACTAGGAAGTGTACGGTTTCTGCCCAAACCACCTCTATTGCTATTAGGTTCTTGCTGAGATCATCTATTGGAATGTTGTGGTTCTTAAGACATTTGGTTCTTAGTTGCACGAAGCAGAAATGGGTGAGGGGAGTAAGGAAGCATATGTTTTAAGGAAGCCCTAGGGTTTGGAATGCCTCGGAAGCATCCGTACAATATATATATATATACACATTCGCAAATATGAAAAATTAGTGATTAACAAAAATCGTACTTGAAGTTTAGAAGGTTATTTATGTGATAGAATAAATCATCTTCATAAGTTCTTTATAACACGAGAATAATTGAGCTTTTTATTTTTGTTTTTTGAAAAGTGTTTTGTTTCCTAAAGTTCTTGTCTAGAGCTTGTGCTTTATCGAATCAAGTGTTTGTATCAAACAAGTTTGGGTTTCTGTCAACTTGAACCCTGAATCTGAAGCGCTCCCAAGTTAGAAGCGTCAGAGTTTCACCTCAGGGGAAAAGCTAGTTTGTGTTCCCCGCATTCATTATTTTATGCACAATTCTTTGGGAAAAGCTGAAAATCTTTAGGGAGTACTTAGTCATCTATGGCTGATAGAGGTAATTCATGTAAATTGTGTCCTTGTATGAAAAGATACTCTTGATTCATAAATGAAATGCAGTGTTTCTTTTAGGCCTAAGCCTTTTCAAGCTTAAAAAGTCCTGAAAGTGGGCAGTGATCTTCTGATCTGAAAGAACTCTTTTCTACTCTTCAAGACAAGTCAAGCAATTTCTACTCCCGAAATCTCCTGTTTTCATTCATTTCTTCTACAAATAGAACAAAACAAGACCGTCACATTGATGTATTTGTCATCTCAATTATTAAAAAAGGTTTTCTCTCTGTGCTAAATTAAATGTTCCCTTCTAGCTCTTGAATTTGAGCTCTTAGACAACATGATGCCTTTTGATGTTTGTTCTGCTAATGTTGACAATTTTGAATGGGATCAGTGCTTTATTTTGATGTGTATATGTAATTTTTTACTCTAGAGAAACGAAGTCTTAAACCTCACCTGCACAAGACACAGATTTCTTAGTGTTATTATTTAAGATGTGGATAACTGGCTTTTCTTTTTCCTTTCTCTTTTTTTGGGAAATTGGTATTTTTTCTTCCACCACTCATTGATGGTTCTGCCTTTCTCTTGGAGACCACAAAGTGGACGTCCATTCTGGACGAGGTTCGTGGAGAGAGAAACTTTCTAATAAAAGTCTCGACGACCACCAATTATGAAATATAATTGTTATTTTCTTACACACGTGCGCGACATTTTATGAACATGTGTATAAATATAGTGTCAAGTGCTCATGTTTGCACAAATTGCCATATTTAATGTGTAAAAGTATGCATTATATGTATGCGCGTGCTAGATGCATCTATGCTGGTCTATACATGGTTTAAAGTCTCGGTCTAGTGGTGTGTCTCGGTTAAATGTAAAAACAATTGTCTTGACTGAGATGGTACAAACCGAGACAATGGCGGTTCTGGTCACCTCCCGTGTCTGAGATGTCTCGGCCGAGTCATTCTGAAATGGAACGATACTTTAAAGCATGTGTCTCTATGCATAAAACTTACCATACTTTTACTAATTTTTAATACATAAAGAGTTTATATGAGTGAACTTGCCTAGGAGGAGTATTCAACAGATTCTATGCTGTTGTAGATAGAAGACAGCTGTAGTATTTGTATCAGTGGTCAGTTCTTGCTTCTCCCATTCTTTTTTTTTTCATTGTACGGAATTTGATGAATTGGTAGAATCACAAGATGTCTATTTCTTTAATTTTTTTTTTCTGTTGTATCGATTTCGATGAATTGGTAAGATCACAAGATATTCATTCTCCCGAGATGAAAGACATGCTTCTTTTTATTTTTGCTCTGAGGTTGTTACGTCCTAAATTATTCTCATGCTTTAGATTTTGATGGCTTTCTCACTCAGAGATTGCTTAGAAGTGGATCAACTTTAGTATTCTCTATGGTTCCAGATGACTCACCAAATTGGTTGTTTCATAGGTCTCTTTTAATGGAGGAGTTGGCAATTTGGTGCTTGATACAATTGGTCATACTCTGAGTCAGAAGTACCATAATAGGGTTATTCAAGTAAGATGCACCTTCTCTCTCTCTCTCTCTCTCTCTCTCTGACATCAAGATGATGATTGATAAATGCCTCTATTTAACATATATTCTTCTTGAAAATATTTTATTACCTAAATTGCCTTATAATCCTTTTTTTTAGTAAAAAATTAGGTTTCTGGAATATTATGAGAAATGCTTCTATTTCACATATATTCTTCTTGAAAATATTTCATTACCTAACTTGCCTTACAATCCTTGTTTTTTAGTAAAAACAATTAGGTTTCTGGATTATTCTAATTTCTAATTGAATTGTTCTGAATGTAGTGGTAAACAGTAGTGTACTAAAAACTGCAAGGAGAGATCGTATAGGTAAAAATTTACCCAATTAGATGAAAATAATGTCAATTTAATATACAAAATTAGATATCCTAATTGAATTGCTCTGAATGTAGTGGCAAACAATAGTACTACAACTGTCATCTCCTGGGTAAAATTTACCCAATCAGATGAAAATAAATATTCAATTTATACTTATTTATGGACTTCACCATAATTTTTTCTGACTGTCCAAAAGAAACAATGGATTGAGTATTCTGATCATCCAACTGGATTACTGGCTCGTGAGATCTACTAATGGTGGGTCCCGACTCCCTGGATATGTGAAATGTACAGCAGAGTCTGGGTGGATTTTTTCTTCCCATCCTTGCACAGTGACAGAGAATTCCTCTTGCTCTTATTCTCTTATTTATGGGCCGTGTTGATTTTTATGGTAACTAGTGCTCACCTCGTTCTCTGATAATCGAATAAAGAATTTGAATTTGACAAAGAAAGTATGAACTTAAATAAAATGATAAGATTGGACTGCATCAACTTTTGCATTTACTCATTCTCTAGTCTCATCAACCAATGCTACATCATCTGCAAATAACATAAATAGCAGGACCTCCTCTGGAATTGGACTAATTAATAATATGGACTTGGGGGTGGCCCTTGATGCAAAGCTACTGTAACTGGAAACTCATTATCTCAACACTAACTTTTCTCAAACTAGTTATCGCTCTTTCATACCTGTCCTTAATGATGTCAATATATCTGGTCGGGTGGGGTCTCATTTTTTCCTTTTTACCAACACCCACCAAGTTAACTATGAATCCATCATATGCCATCTGTAAGTCAATAAAGACAATATGCGGATTCTTCGCATTTTATTGAAACTTTCTATTAATGTCCAAGTTAAAAGATAGCCGTGATGGGTATATACTTATATTTATGATACTTTTTCGTTTAAATATTAGAATAAATGTATAAGGATGTGCAACTGTATCAGATTTTCTGGATATGTGCTGTACCTCTGAAAACAGATTTTTTGATATAAGACTTTGTTGGAGTTTTCTCTTCGGTACAACTTGATCTCTGCTGTATTTTGACGACTAATGAAATTTCTTTGTCATGAAGTAACTATCTCGTGAAACATTTGTGCAGCATGAAGCTGGCCATTTCTTAATAGCCTACATGCTTGGAGTTCTTCCAAAGGGTTATACAATATCAAGTTTAGAAGCTTTGAGGAAAGAAGGATCCCTCAATGTTCAAGCTGGGACAGCTTTTGTGGATTTTGAGTTTCTTGAAGAAGTGAGCTTACTCTTGCGCGGTTCTTTTTGCTGCTTTTACCTGTGTTGGGTTTTGGTCTGTGTGCTTGCTTGTGTGAACACAAGGTGATTTATTGGCATGCCCAACCTGGGTTCTTTTTGGCATACAGTTCCCTTGTAGAGATTTTATCTTTGTCATCTCATTAAGGCTAGTACATCATAGTTGGAGGAAATCATCAATTAATGGGATTTCATGAATGGATAGGAAACTGTTAATGGTATATAATATTTTTTTTTATAGATAGAAACTAAATTCTTATGGTTGATAAGTTGGTCCGACAAGTTAGCGTTTGCTTTATTATGCATTTCACTGTCATTATTAATCTTTAATTTATGTCTCCTCCCATACAATGCAGGTGAATACAGGAAAAGTATCTGCTAGGGTAAGACTTCTTTTCTTCTTTCTTACAAGGTATGCTGAAGAAGTTATGATGCTATTACACTATGCCTTTCTTGGAGGCACAGAATGTTGATTCCACAAATACCCTTTATTTAGTGCCGCCTGTGGAACCAAACTTGAAAATTCCATGGATGTCTTTGATTTAAACAAACTTCTAAAAATTTCACTCTATCACGTGCTATACTTAAAAACTGGACAGTTTGATTTTTTGAAATTTTTTGTATTTCTTCAATAGTTGCAAAATCGCCACATTTCAATAGATAGCCTTGTCGATTTGGGTATCTCAAATAACATCTCTTCTGTTTCCAAATTAAGTTGAAAATTGTTCTAACAATATAGAATCAGCTTCCAAATTAATTTGAAAATTGTTCTAACATTATAGAAACAGCACAGTTCAAGATTGTATCCCCATCCCCCACACCACCCCCTCCCCCCTCCCTGCAAGCTTGATTGCCATGCATGATTTCTTACTGGTGGGAATATTTTTTATGCAGATGTTGGACAAGTTCTCATGTATAGCGTTGGCAGGTGTTGCAACAGAATACCTTCTATTTGGATACTCCGAGGGAGGCCTATCTGATATATACCAGGTTGGGTGGCATTTTACAATGATGGAAAATATAAGGTCCCTGAGTTTTTTGTCTACTATAAACTGTTTAGCTATACATGTGGGGTATATGCTGGGAAGGGGAGTCCATCATCAGTGTTTTCTGCACCATTTTGACACATGTTTGAGGAATTAAAAGCAGCCAATCTATTTTATTCTGATAGAGTCATAACCATCACAAGATAATGGGAACAGCGAACAAATAATTTATATGTTGGATGATTAGAATCATCCAACTTGGTTGAATTCAGGTGTGGGAGATCACTTAGTTGGACCTTAAATGATGGTGCCAAATTATTTATTTTTTTAATGAATATTTTTAAAGATTTTTATTTTTTTGAATATGGTGCCATTTCCTTGCAGTTACCAAGTATGTATAGATAGGTCATTCGAAGTTTTGAATTCGGATTATCCTCTCATATAATGCTGATACATAAAGTTGCAAGGGTTACTAATTGCCACTTTCTTGCTTACGGAACAGTTGGACAGCTTACTTAAAGGTTTGGGCTTTACGCAGAAGAAAGCGGATTCTCAGGTGAGATGGGCCGTATTGAACACTATACTAATTTTGCGTCGTCATGAAGGGGCTAGATTGAAACTTGCGGAGGCCATGTCTTTGGGAAAGTCTGTAGGCCTCTGCATTGACACTATAGAGAAATCCATAGATGTTGAAGACATTTAGTGGCAACTGGGTAACAATTTGACATTCTTGATGATGCCTCACGATACGTTGAGGTTTGTGGCAACTTCAATGGTCTGCTTTCTGATCTGAGACGACGGTTTTTGAGACGTTAGTGAAGGATTTGCATCAAATTTGATGAAAATGCAATTGATGTTGCAGTCCTAAATAAAAGTTATGTACTTGGTATGATGACGCAAAGGGTTATGTCAAAAGAAGGCATATGAATTTCCTAATTATTGACCGAGGATGTCTACTAACGGATATTGTCTGTATTTTTTCTCAAATGGTACAGATGGTTTTTAAAGCCACAAGCCACTTCTGCAAATTAAGGGTTGTTTTGCTTACACCACCACCACCCCACCACCCTCCCCCCCCACACACACACACAAAATTAAGAGGTTTGTTTTGTTGCAATGATGGATCTGTTCAAAGGGTCAGGTTCAGGATCGGGGCACAAAAAATTTGACAACAAAAAATTGGCGCGGACCAATATATAAATTAGAAGTTTTGGAATTGGATGCGAGAAGATCATCCTCACAAAAATTCAAATCATTCAGATATTCGTAGATTGGTTTAGAAATTGAAGAATTATGATAACTTGAAAACCACTTTTGATGTGGTTAGAAATTTAGAATGGCCTGATTTTTTGTAGGGGTGATATCTATGGTCAGGAGATCACCCTCATTAAAAATTAACCATCCATTCTTCTTCTATGTGGGTACCCCAACCCAATTCTGACTCCTGTTCAAAAGTGTACTTGCACCCAAAAAAATGCACAGAATTCCTTGGGGAAAATATTCTCTCTAAGAAGCCAAGAACACTGTTACTCAAGTTTGCACCCTTCTGCCTTGTAGAATTGTATCCATATGTACATTTATCTTTCTTGTACACCTCTTTCAGGAATTAATCCCCTAGCAGCCAAGTTCCATCAACCCGCCTTTCCTTGTTCACCATTCGCCATGGAGATGAACAAAAACTGCCAAAAAAAGCAAGGATTAACCTCTTTAACCTCTTTTCGTGTGATTTCGTTTCCTTTCACCCAAACACCCTAAGCATAAGGTTTTTGTCGAGTAGATATGAAGGACAGGTTGCCAGTTCAGGACAGTGACCTACCATGAACCGCGTCCTCTTATGCCCAAAACCAACTGGCCGAATGATTTATATATCATATACTTCAATACAAGTGGGTATGCTTAAGGCAGCTCTTAGCCTGTTGACCTCTTGTGAGTGCAAAAGTAGCAGTGGATTATGCCGGGAAGCGTGCATCACTTTAATATGTAAAAAACTAGGGGGATGACCTGTGCCAATGGCACTCCCCGACAAAGTGTTTGCAAATAAATGGGTGCCTTCGGCACTAAAATCCATATTAAAAAACACAAAAATCCCGATTCAGACCCCTAACCAAACAAAAAAATCAAAACCCTAGAGGAGGGGGGGACTGTCGGATGGTTTATGGGTCCATCCCAACCCACCTTATATAACAAAACACAAGCCCTCGTCACTCTTCGACAAAGCATTTGTCAAAATCGGGTGTGTGGCTGAGATCCATCATCCATTTGGGATATAAGACCTCGGCCCTTCATTGTTGAAACCTATAAGAGGGGGTATAAGAGATAAGACAACTTCCTAGTTTTGTTATATAGACTAGTGGGTGGCCCGTGCCCACAACACTCCTCGACAAAGTATTTGCCAAAATCAAGTGTGAGTGGCTGAGATCCACTGTCCAGTTGGGGATAAAATCTTGGCCCTTCTTTATTGAAACCTATACGAAGGGGAGACAACTGAGCTCCCTTATTATATAGATATCAAGTAATAGAGACAGAGAGAAGATGGAGAGAGGACAAGATTCAAGTCCAGCGGCAGAGGTGGCCAATCCAATACTGGTATAGTTCTTTTAGTTCATTTGCTAGTATATGAGCTAAGGAGTCCGAGCAGAGTCCGGATTGAGTGGTCTTGGAGTTGTCTTTAGAGATGATCAAGGTAATATCATAGGAGTTTTCGTTGCAGGACTTGGTGTTGTTACAAATTATTTAGCGGAATGCCATGGGATTGACAAAGCTTTATCTTAAGGATGAAAGAACTTATGGATTGAATCTGATTCAGAAGCAGTCATAAAATCCTTTAAGAAGGACGATGTTCCATGGAAGATCAAAGCTAAATGGAATATCATTAAATCACAGATCAATCGAATGGTTTTCACTTTAACTCGGAGGGAAATTAATTTCTTAGTAGACAGTTGTGCGGATATTGGGTGCTCATTGAGCATTGGCAATTATCAACGATGGAATGATAGACCTCGATTCGTTGATTGATGACTCTGTAGTCTCTTTTTTCTTTTTCTCTCATTCTTCTTCCTTCTCTCTTTTTGGTTGAATCTTTTCAGCAATTTTTGTAAACTATCTTTTATCTTTTTAATATTATTTTCATCATTAAACCAAAAATAAATAAATTGTTGAATTGAGTAGTTCGAGTTAAACAGTCTCCGACCTCATGCTTCAAGTTGAGCTGAATGTAAACTCCTTGTCTGGTTCATATCTTCATTGCATATGAGCTCTGGCGTTGGTTGATCTTGCTAAAAGACGTCAATTTCTAGTTGGTTGGGTCGTCAATTTTTTTTTATAGTTTGGGTGTCCCTTTTGTCCTTCTCCTTTTTTTGATGAATTGACCTTGTTTTTGTAGTTTTTGGACGATAGTGTTGTTGGAGAAACAATCTAGATTTTGAAGAAAATAAATTGATAGAATTGTAAAAGATTCAACTAGAAAAAAGAAATAGACAAAGAAGAATTTCTAACATAGATTTTTGAAGTAATGTAAATCGATCGAAGAGTAATAACACAAAAAACGTAAATAACATATTGGTGATTGAGGCTTGCGTTCAACGCAATGCCCTAAAGGCAAAATTCACCTCTCTTTCAGTGTCAACATGCTTCTAGGCATCCACCTCTCAGGGTTCAACAGTCTTAGATTTCAGAAGGCTGCACTACAAGTCTCAAAGTCACTGCGAATCGCAAAATAACAATGCTCTCAAAACTAAAGAATAAAAGCTTATGTAATTCTTTAAATTATAGAAAAATATAATAATAAAGAGAGATTTTGTGTAGAGTCGTTGTTGAAAACGGTGGAGAGAAGTGTAGATATATATAGTTAGAAAATGTGATTGTTTCGAACTAGGGTTTGTCTACTGCAGACACCCCTTGGCTTATGAACATGATATAGTACAAATAGCTTTTGCGTTGTACTTGATCCCATGAAACTTGCTGTATAAAAAAAAAGAATAGGACAGGTGGGCCCAGACTCGCATGCACGCACAACACTGCTCAACTCAGCACAAGCGCACTTGTGTATTTGAGATTGTGCATAGTTGTGTTTAGATGTCACAAAATTGGGAGACCTAAGGGCTTCACCCTTTAGTCCAATCCTCAAATATTTATCCTCACAAAACATCTTGTTCGCAGTGTGGGACTCCGAAATATACGTAAGTGATCAATAGAGCGAAAATCAGGATGTGTGGTACAAAAATTGCTACCACATCTCTATGTGTAGCCCCCTCTCGGGAGTTGTGTTCTCGGCCTTGGATTCCGAGAATTCAATGGTGGTTGAGTGTGCTGAGCTGGCATTCACTTTTTTACTTTTTTGCATAAGTTCAACCACAGTTGGATTTGTGAAAGGAAAAAGATGTAACATGGTATGCCTGAAACTTTTTCAAATGCGGAAGCACGATTTTTGTTACTCACCACTGTCATGTGGGCCCACTGACCGCATAGATGTTTATCCCACCCCTTGGTGGATATACACACCAAAAATACCTTGATTGCTAATTTATAACTATTAGATTTTAGCACTTTTTATGGCGTTCTTATAGCCGTTGAATGTAACCATGTTTTTTAGTACTAAAACTAACGGCTCAAAATCATCAAACAAGCTGATTTTTGGTGTGAATGTCTACTAAGGGGTGGGTTAAACATCCATGCAGTCAGTGGGCCCAGATAGCACCGGTGTCTACCAAAAATACCGCTTCCGCATTTGAGAAGATCTCAGGTATACCTTGTTTACATCACGACCCTTGTGAAATCCACGGCCGAGAACATGACTTCCGAGAGGGGGCAGAAAAGGGGTCCTCGGAGCCTGATCCCTGTATCTTTATCCCAACAGTCCATATTAGAAGGCACCCATGGCTCACGTTAGCCAACCCAGCTCTCTCACACTACGCCGCGCTGCCTTGCACGAGTGTCGGGACTTTTAAGTTTTATAGGGTTGCGCGTGGTTCCTTAATTCTCTCCTTGCCTTCTTTCTCAAAGAAGTAAAGACAGTAGGGCTTCGCACTCTCTCACTACTCCCTGACCTGTCTGTTAGGGTTAGGGTTCTGGTTTTCTTGCTTAATCTGCTTTGTTTTGCACGGAATCGAATCGAAGGAACTTGTAATGGGGAGGTACAGAAGCCGGAGCAGAAGCTACAGCCCTCGACGGAGCAGAAGCCCTTCTCGACGGAAGCGATACGACGACCCTCGAGACATGTCCCGAGGCAGCAGGTCTTACAGAGACAGACGATCCTCTGCTCCTACTGGGTTGCTTATTCGGAACATCTCCCTCGATGCAAGGTATCTTCTTCTCATGAGCTGACATTGTTCCGTTTTTTCTCCGTGTTTTTCGTAGTTTTTAGGGTTAGGGTTTCTATTTGTTCTGCTGTATATTTTAGGGTTTATTTCCGTTCCTTGTATTTCACGAAGTGGGTTTACTTCATTTCCTTATTTTGGACACGAAATTGTACTATCGTTTTTCCCCTCCTTTGTATATACAGTTTCTAGGGTTAGTGTTGTGAACAATAAAGAATGACCATGCATTTTTATTTTTAAGCAAAGTAATTTCCTCACAAAATTCTAAAAAAACTGTGTTACCCAAACGAATACACCAAAAGCACCTAGGTGATAGAGGTGCGGGAAGTTTAATTCTTGACCTTTTAGGATCGTAACAAATTGGGAAGTGCTTGAATTTTTTGTATTAATTGGACTTCTGTCTAGTATATCATATATTTAAGAAAGTTATATCTTATTTTTAGTCAGTACCGAGTGTCTTAGATTCCTTCCTTTTAACTTTTATTAATTCGTTTTTAGGAATGCCTATGGTCTCTTCTTCTCATGAGCTGACATTGTTCCGTGTTTTCTCTGTGTTTTTTCGTAGTTTTTAGGGTTATGGTTTCTATTTGTTTTGCTGTAGATTTTAGGGTTTATTTCCGTTCTTTATGTTTCATGAAGTGGGTTTGCTTCTTTTCCTTATTTTGGACACGAAATTGTACTATCATTTTCTCCCTCCTTTGCATATACAGCTTCTAAGGTTAGGGTTCTGAACAATGTAGAATGGACATGCACTTTTGTTTTTAAGCAAACTAATCCACCCAAAAAATTCTGAAAAAAATTGTGAAATGCTTGATTTTGTTGTATCAATTGGACTTCTGCCTAGTGTATCATATTTTTAAGAAAGTTTTATCTTATTTTTAGTCAGCGGAATGAGTGTCTTAACATCCTTCTTTATAAATTTTATTAATTCGTTTTTAGGAATGCCCTTGTGTCTGGTGGTTCTTTACTCCACGACAACAAAACACTAATTATTTCAATGGTGGTATTGCAGGCCTGAAGATCTTAGGATACCATTTGAACGTTTTGGTCCAGTAAAGGATGTGTATCTTCCTAAGAATTACTATACTGGGTATGTTTTATTACTGTGTTATCTATGCATTGTAATTAGATTAATTTGTCCATTTCAATAGGTTCATTTTTTCCTATTATTGAGGCACTGACTGTTAATTAATTTGGTTTTAAAAAGCAACGGTTTTGAGAGCCTTTAATGAGGTTTAACTTTAAACCCCTTTTGGCCTTTTTTCCCTTTTCTTGTCCGAATTTTTGTATTTTTGTTGGTGGACTAAAAGTTGCGCTTTAGTACATTGTAGCCAAAGTTAGAAGCAAATAACATTTCTATCTTGAATAGACCTGCTGGGGAAAGAGAGAGAGAGAGAGAGAGTGGGAGTTGTAATTTGTAAATCTCATATTCTACTATCCTTGGGAGTTTTTTGCTCATGGAGATGGTATAGTGTGTAGTTGATTTAAACGGTGATGACTTTACAGGGAAGTTGGTATGGTTTCGAATCTTTTGATTTAGGGAGTGAGGATAACATGTTATTACATGGCCACCTCCCATAACCATAAGTGTGTCGAGCACCTTATCATAGGTTAGCTTGCACTTATGAAATCTCAAACTTGATTTTCACTGGTATGACTATATTGGGATTATCTTCTGGGACACATGTTGAAACTTGTTACCATACTCCCCTGACTCCTGTGTGGTGGGGTATGTGGAGTGATATTTGTTCAATGTGATCAACTCTTGATCTCTCTTAAACATTCGCTTGGTGGCACATAC
The DNA here is from genome assembly GCA_035048495.1 of Euptelea pleiosperma. NCBI lineage: Eukaryota > Viridiplantae > Streptophyta > Magnoliopsida > Ranunculales > Eupteleaceae > Euptelea > Euptelea pleiosperma. The sequence continues at coordinate 32,438,998 of CM068546.1, forward strand.
ATTATGCTGGTTTGATAATGTAATTCGCTCTCTTCTTGGCTGCATTGAGCTTGACTTGAAGTAGGAATATTCCTACCTCTAATGGTTATTGTTAGGGGCACGGATCTTACCGGCTTTACAAGGATGTAACTATTTGCTTCTGTTTTGTTGAGCTCTGTGGACTACACTATGAACTCTAATTTCCACATTACTTCTTTTTAGTGAATGGTGTGTGATCATCATGAGGTGTCTATTTGTACCTTTGTTTTTTCTTAAATCTTAATAACTACCACTTTCAGGGGGTTTTGAGCAACTAACCTTCTTCATGCAATTTTTGTAGGGAGCCACGAGGCTTTGGTTTTGTGAAGTTCCGTAATGCTGAAGATGCAGCTGAAGCCAAGCAACAGATGAACCACCAAGTTATTGGTGGACGTGAGATTACAATTGTTTATGCTGAAGAAAACAGGAAAACTCCTCAAGAAATGCGTACGACTACACGCATAAGGTGCAACCTCCCTTTCTGTCCCACCCCCCCAGCAGTTCTGTGGTACCATTTTTCTTGTAAATAGATGGATGCCCACCTGGGAGAAGTATTGTTTTTGGCCATTGTTGATAATCTTGTGGTTTTATATTTGCAGTGACCGATATGGGGGAGGCTATAGAAGGAGAAGTCCACCGAGGTCCCCAAGACGCCGATATCGATGTCAGTGTCAATCGCTTTCTTAATCATCTGTGTTCATCTGAAATTTAGATTAGTATATATTCATGGAATCTGGTCTCATGGTCTCTTGCATATAAAGTTGTTCATGATAGTGAATATTTCCTAAAATGGAATAACTCTTCCTTGTTTCCTGGCCAATTGCTTATTATATTTTCTTTGTGACAGCCTATTCACGCTCCCGATCTCCAGCCAGGCACGACTCAAGGTCTGGGTTCTGTCTCTTATTGATGAATTCTATTCTACCTATCTTATTTGGGTTGCAGGTTATTGACTTATAAATTTGTCATTCATTTCTTCTTTTTTGATTTTCTGATAATTTTGTTATCACTTTTGTCGCCTAACCCTGCACTACTCATTCTTCACTCTATATCAGGTTACGATGTATTTTCTCATTGACTTGGGATTATCACTTTTAAATGGTTATATTGTTTTTGGAAGAACTTATTATTTATTTATTCGACCTGTGCATGTTTGATATGTCTACTTGGATTTTGATTCTCTACTATGTACAAAGTGTGTTTTATCATTATTTGTGTTTGCACTCCATGTTCTTCTTGTACTGCTTTGGAGCTGATGTTTTCTATTAAATAAGTTAACTAATGTGTCTGTGTCTATAAAATTCCCAATCAACATAGGATGGATGACGGGAGGCCTTTTATTGATATAGTTTTAGTACTATGGGCACTTAATATATAAGTGGTGCATCTGCTTATTAAACCAGACTGTCCAAACAATGGTCCCTTTGTAGAAGATCTACTGGAGCAAAAATAGTCCGAATGGTTTTTCTACTTTTCCATTGCAACTGGCGATGTTTATGAAAAGATTAATTTTCTTCTTGTTGAGATGATTGTTTATTATGTTTGATCAGAATTGCCTCTTTGAATTTCTGATCAACATTCCCTACGTCCCCTCTCTTTTGGCATTTGAATTGTATAGTTAACAAGATGTACTATACAGACATTCCACATTCATTGGGCGGCAAATTTGGTTTCTTCTTATGGTGTTGGTCAAGTTTATTTTTTTCATGAGCAGCACTGGGTGTTTTGAAGTAATTGCATTGTTTTCCTTACCTATAATGTTTTTTTTTTGGATGGACTTTTGCTTTTGTGATGATTTTGATGTTTTCTTCTCTAGTCTTTTGTTGATGAGAAAAATACTGCAATTTGGCATCATTTAGGTGCAGTAGATTTTTATTTTCCTTTTTTTTTGTCTTGGCTGTGCTGCATGAAGGTTATGATGTGTGATTGGAAGGATTTGGATTGTGGCTGGAACTGCTAGTGGAGTATCTGAGCCACTTGATGATCTACTATAGACTCCCTGTAGGATGGCAGCATTTTCTTTTTATCTTGTATTGTTGCTTTGGCTTGGGATGTGCATGTTCATATTTTAACTTCTTGGCTGGCTGGAACTCATTTCTTAGAAACTAATTTAACGTTATTTTTTTAGTAACTGTGGAGTGTTTGATATCTTAGCTAGTCAGCCATTTGTGGGGAGTCTTTGGAATCCGATTTTTTTGGTTTGAGATCTTTCTCGTCTCCTTTTGGAGCACTGATGTATAGTTTTTCCTTGGGACCCTCTCAGCCCCGTTTTAAATATATATCCTTTTACCGATAAAAAAAAGTGTTCTCCTGATGTTTCTGCAAGGGATAGACTGCATCTTCTAAATTCTAACCATGCGCTGTGTTTCATTGTTCACTTCCATGGCATCTTCGTTTTGCTTTTCAAACTATATTTTACTACAGTTCTGCATATAGTTACAAGTATAAAACGATAAAGGATTGTCGCATATTAGTCATATTTGTTATTGGATGTGTTTGTAATACCGTGACTAGGGATTATTGTCCTCTTCTTGCAGAAACATCAATAAACAGTGTAACTGCAAATTCCTGAACTAATGCATTACTATAAGTCCTGAAATTCAGTGTCCAATAACACATGCAATATACAGTGCATGGACTGTATACCTGAATTTATATGTAACGTCGTGCTAACATACATGGCATAACCATACAACATGACATTTTAAATTATTTTGTGAAAAGAATACAGAAATGAAAATCATTAGAAGAAGCTGCCAAAATGGCGTGACTTGGAGTCGATGCTAGCTAGAATTATTCTTTAGTTGCACATAAAGTTTGGTCAGTTAATTCTAGGTGTGAACATTGTATTTTTTAAATGGCTTGGACCATTTGTGGGCTTTATTAAATTGCTCGGACCAGTTTTGTAACCTTTGTCTTGCCTTTTTTTTGTGGATGTAAGATTCAGAGTTCCTCGCAGGTTTTTCGCTTCCTAGTTGTGAAAGGCTTCTACAGAAACCGAGCCTTTTGCTTTGATGGCATTCCATATCTATGATTCTTTGATGTGTGCAGCTTGTTCTCTCAGGCCTAATGTAGTGTGTGTTCTATGAATCTGAATAATATCTGGTGGTGCTCTTGTTCCTGCAGATTATTAAAGTGAAAAGAGAGGTTTAAAGAATCCATGGATTATTAAAGACTAAAGAGAAAAGAGAACATAATGTGACTGACACTTGCTTACTTGCCACTCCGGAAGTATTCATTAGTGATCTCTTCATCGACCGTAACATACAAATTGCTTGGGTCTTTACAATTTTTTTGGCTCTTGGCTTGTAAGACTCACCACCACTAAATGGAACTGTCAAAACCAGGTTATCATGGTTTGCAAGATAGATTCTAATCACACAAAAGTTTTTTTTTTCTTACTTTTGTAGATTTTAAAGTTTGATATATTGGTTTTTACTATCCAGTTAAGAAAGAATCTAGAGCTTGTAGTGGCCAAAAGAGAGAAATCATGATCTACAGAGAATGGGAGTCCATCAAAGTCCTTACTGCTAGAGATAGAGACTATCTTCCCGATGGGGGTGTCCATTATGTCCACCAAAGAAAAGGATAGTTTGAGGTTTAGAGGGATGGAGCAAAGAGCTGTGAAGTTATCAGATGCTGATCACCAGTACACCATTTAGAGCATAGCTCAGAAAGTGTTTGGATCAAAAGTTTCATATTTTTGCTCAGAGTTCTGTGAAACGGTGCAGGTAAAACTGATGGTTGCAACACTTAGATTCGGGATGAGGATTTAAGTAAGCTTTTCTCACCTGTCAACAGGTGAACAAAATTTGGTAACATTTGTTCTTGTCTCAGTAATACATGACTACGTGAAATTTATATTGGCAATAGTTTGTTTTAAATCGTTATGGTGTATTGAGATGGGAAAAGAAGGTTCTCTTTTGAGAAATGGAAATGGCGCTCATTGGTGTTCATTGCATGTTCCAATTTAGATAATATCTAATCTTGTCCTTTGACTAAGTGTTGTCTTTTATTATTTAATAATAAACCAATCCTTTTCTGGGCACTGAGTCTTGATTGCGGTGGCAAATGCAGAGACAGGGGCCGTGGTTCAAGGGATAATTACTTGCCACGACGATCCATCTCAAGGTCCCCCTCTCCCCGTGATGAGAGGGACTACAGGTCGGACCAGAGGTCACCTAGTCCGAGGGAGAACGGTCGGAGTCCATCAAGGTCTCGTTCCTACAGGTATACCTCTTAATTCCTTACATTTGAAGAAAGAGAAGTTACAAGTACCACCTGGTGGATTGAGCTCCATTGATCCAAAGGAGGTTGTCTATCCACCTAAGGGGATCTTAGGATCTGTTCCATGGGAATCAGTGCACTCTTGGGATCCACTGCAATGGGTTTCAAGAATGTGTGGGTTGGATGGAGTTTGATCTAATTTAAATATTTTTGAGAATTCATATTTTTTTGTAGATAGAGGCTTTAACCAAGGATCAGAACATTGAACGATCCCTTCTATTGTGTGTTTGCTGCAGTCCACGCTGATGATGGTTCTGTGGAGCCTTTAGCTGTTCTGAAGAATGATGTGTAATTTGGTAGGTTAGAGTACAACAGGTTTTGAACTTACAAACTATTGTCCATTACTGATGGAACTGTTTTGTGGCCATGACTGATGAAACTGCATCCCTTCTTTCAGTGGATTTCAGCTTTTTGGTACTTAAAAAGATATGATGGTAATGGGTAGCTTTATGATATCAGCTTTCTGGATTTCAATTTCTCTGGTTTATACTGGCAAGTAATGGAAACTAATGTTTATTTCTGCTTAATTTCACGGTTCGGAGAATGCCAGTGTTAGCAACTTTCCCGGGTCATAAAAATCATATAAATGAGGGTCTCAGGCTCCTTCATTAAAGAAAGCTTCTGTCTACATTTCTTTCCCTTAAAGGCAAATATTAAGAATTAATGGATCATCTTATTTTAAGTTGGTAAAGTTTGTGGGTTAAAACCCTGTTCAAAACCCGGCATATTTCCATTCTTGGAATGATCCCTGTGAAACTAAAATAAATCGGCATTGGAAAAATCATTAGGGTGTTTGGATTACGATGAGAACTCGCGTATTTTTTATGGGTACGTATCTTTACAGTACAGAATCGGAGCATTACCGTTAAAATGGGGTTATAACCGTTTTTTAAGAACATGTTGTACTTCATGAGATGATAGGTTTGTTTTTTCTTGTTAAGCCCCTAGCAGGTGACTTGGATGGCATGCAAGTGCCCATGTATTCATATGGCTGGACTAATCAAATGTAAGGGCCCCAACGTTAGAATATGGAACCCGTGCCTTCGACTCTCATCCAATGTTAGAATGAAATAAATTTATACGTCTTGATAAGATTAAATCACTTTTTAATATTCAGACCCGGTCCTCTGTCTGAGATCGTAGTTGACTCAAATTGACTAACAATTTTTTAAAAAGGATAAAAATGTCCATTTCTTTAACCTTGGAACAAAAACATGTGGATTTGGGCTAAAAACCCCAACCACAAATCAAACTGCTGTGGTGGATGGCTAGCCAAGAGATTCTGGTGGGTTGGTTACCTATCATTGGCGACCAACCTATCGGAATCTCATGTTGCATTTTTAAATTGCTCGCCAGTGGTGGTTGGCTAGTCATGACACTCTAGTAGGTTGACCACCCATCACCGACGACCAACCTACCGGAGCATCATAACCTACCGACCACCACTTAAACAATTAATTTAAAAACTCAATGTGCTTAAAAAACATAAATAATAAGATTTAGAGTGATGGCCGATGGGTCGCAAGACTTGACCAACCTATTGGAATATCATGGCTAGCTATCAAGTATCAACCACAGCTGTTTGATTTGGGTTGGGATTTTAGTTCAAACCACATTTTTGTTCAAGGTTGAAGAAATGGACGTTTTTGTCCTTTCAGAATATTTTTTAGTCAATAGTGACCTTGGACGGTGGACCGGGTCATGGGGGTATGTCAAAAGTTTTCTTTGGTCTTTTGAGTATGTGTCATAAGACAGTCTCATGTATACTATTAAAGTAAAGTTTTTTTTTTTTAAGTGAAAGTAAAGTTTTAAACCAATTTTGGTAAAGATTTTGGCATGCTTATGTATCGTCTCATATCTTATCGCAACGATGTCTCCATTGAGATGGAACAAGATTTTGAACCATACCCTTGTAGACCTTTTTTTTCTTTTTTGGGTCGCAGTGTAACAAGTTGTAGCTTAATCCAAAAGCATAAGCTGGCATCGTTACGGAGATCTCTATTTTAGAGCAAAAAAATATTTTTTAATATAAAGTGCTTTTAGAGTACCTCGGTCACAGTTTCAATTCCAATCAGCTAGGCTTGCAACTCGGGCGGGTTGGGTCGGGTTTGGAGTCAACCTGAACCCAACCCGACAACCAGACCCTCTAGCCCGAGCCCAACCCGAGGTTGGGCTTGACTTGCTCAACCCGAGCGGGTTAGTGTTGTGAAAGACAACAAAAAAGGACGAAGGCTTATCAAGAGAAGAGATAGAAGCCAACTTCCACCACAAAGGAGAAGAAGCCAACAGAGAAGAAGGTTGAAAAAGCTCCAGGTGCAGAGAAGAAGCCCAAGGTAGAGGAAAAGCTCCCCAAGGAGGCATCCAACAAGAAGAAGAAGCGATCAAAGAATAGCATGGTTTGGAATCAGGTTCACCATGACATCGAGAAGCTGCGGTTCCAGATTGCTAGCTGTTTGTTTGATGTTGCCAAGGGAGCTTGCAAAAGCATGCTGCGCCTATGTCTGAAGTGACCAAAATCGTTACTAAGTTTACGAGTTCTTAGGGTTTCTGGTTTTTGGGGTTTTCTTAGAAGTTAGAGTTTCTATATTTGTGTTCTGGGTTAATGTTTCTTCTATTATAATTTCATGCATAGGAAAGGAAAGAGAGAGTTATGGGAGAGAGAGACTGCATAGATGGGAGAGAGATATGGAAGGAGAGAAATAGGGAGAGAAACAATGCAGAGCAGATTGAGAGATACCGGAAGAAGGGGAGAGAAACTGGGAGTGAGATGGAGGAGATCGGGCTCGGGTTGGGCGAGGCCTCAACTTGAGCCCAACTCGAGTTTCAATCGGGTTCATATATATAGGCCCGAGCCCGAGACCGAGTATTGCCTAAGCCTGCCCGAGCCCGACCCAAAGTCGGGTTGAGCCCATCGGGCTCGGGTTGGACCCGCCCGAGTTGCAGCCCTAATCAGCATCTCTATTTTTTATCTCCAAAACACTATTCCTTTGAAAAGTAACAAAGATACAATTGGTATTAAATTCTATATAACAAATCAGCTCAGCTGTCTCCCCTTATTATACGCTTCATGTATAGATGGCTGGGATCTTATCCACAATTGGATGGTGGATCTCGGCCACTCACACCTGATTTTGGCAAATGCTTTGTCGGAGAGTGCCAAGGGCATGGGCCACCCACTAGTTCAGTACAATAGATAAAGAAGGTTAAAATTGGAATTATATTGCATGAACTAGAGACCCAATTTGGAGATCCATCTGGGTCTCAAAATTTGGAGACTCAAAATGGAGTAAAACTTCTATCAGTGTTGCTTCTGTCACAACGCAAAATACGAGCCACACGGCACACTGTTAGTGTACGCTGAATGTATGAATGTTTGGCCAGTCCCTCGGTGGACCTATAAACCAAAAATCAGCCTGATTAGTGATTTAAAACCTTTGGATCTTTGCACCCAAATAACGCTCAATAATGCTCAAATTCCTAATGTTAAATTCAACCCCTGAAAATAACTTCAATCGAATCGCTTAGAAATCACTAATCAGGCTGATTTTTGGTTTTGAGGTCCACTGAGGGACTGGCCAAACATCCATACGGTCAGTGTCCACTAAGAGTGCCACGTCGCTCGTATTGTACGCTGTGACAGAAGTTTTACTCCTCAAAATGGGGTCTCTAAATGGAGACCCCTTTTAGAGTACGGTTGGAGGGTAGATTCCACCTGACTGCTCTCTATTTTGGAGAAATAGAGCACCGTTAGAGATGCTGTCGGTACTAGAAAAATATTGGTTGAATTCAACGGCTAGAATCACGCCTTAAAAAGTACTAAAATCTAATGGACAGAGATCACCAATAATGGTGATTTTTTATTTGTATATCCACCGAGGCTAAACATCCATGCGGTCAGTGGGCCCAGATGGCAGCACTGAGTTTTTAATGACGGTAGATCAATATTCAACCAACTCTTTAAAAGAGAGAGAGAGAGAGAGCATTCTACTCGTACGACTGTACGAGTCGTCGGTGACGGGCTTAAAAACTAACAAAGCCAAACTCCTCTCTGAGAAGGAAATGGGCTTACAGTGGGTGTTGGTTTGCCATGGCTGCATCACGCTCTTGGTTGTAGTTTCGTTCCTCTGCGGGCAGTGGCCAATCTTTCACGGGACTTTCATCGAGCGCATCCATTACTTCCTCACCTTCGGTGCCTGTGATTATCTCCTGTAAAATCTCTACCTAATTAATTTTCCTCTCACATTATTTCTACCATCTCTGAGTCATTGATAGGGTCCTAGCCTCCTAGGCCTTAACTATATATATTTTTTTTTTTTTGTCTTAAATTGTTTCAGGCGATTTGTGGTGGCTGTATTTGGTTCTAAAGGCAGAGATGCTTTTCTCTCTGTGGAGAATAACTGCTGTGATCGACCAAACCCAGTCTTACAGGTCTTTTCAACATTTTAGTTGTAGCTTTGGTTCTTCCTCTCTAATTTAATTTGAATTATCCATTTTGTTTTTTCAGAATGGCCCCTCTTACATACCCTTTGGTCTTCTTTTAGCTGGGTTTTGTAAAAGCTTTGATTTTTATTTATTTATTTAAGTTTGGAATTTGACGTCGATCCACGATTTATTTCTTGAATTCGACATCAAAATATCTTCATTTTTGAAACCTTATCTATTTTGATCTGACCTTTTTGAAGCAGGGCAAATTGGGTGTCTGTAATGTTCTGTATTGTGGTATAAACTTGTCTGGTTGCCTGACTTTTACATGAATTGAACGCCTTATCCCTTTTTTGGTGTTCTGTGAAGAATTTGCATCAAAGTTGTCAACATGCCTTCTTTTTAGATTGTATTTAATGCTAATTCTTTGTTTTGATTGTAGCTATTGAAGTTTCTTTCGTTCTCTTTGTGTTTGCTATTTCTTTTTAGAAATTGTAAGGAGAAAAGGAAGCAAATGTAATCAGATTTCATCATCGTCCACTAATTCCTACCGTCATTGTGCATCATCGTTTTGTGTCACCATCTCTGTTGTTTGTCACCAGATTTCATCATCATCCGCACAACATTGCCATTCGTCTCTTCAATAATCGTCAATCATGCCGGATTTCACTCGCCATCGTCGAAGTAACTCAACCACCATTGCAGCCATCGCAATCTCTGCTGCTGCACATCCTCGTTGTTGTCGTTACCTTCCGCCATTCCTTGATTTTATTTCCAAGATGATGGAGTTAAATTCGAGGTTGAATTCTTTTCAACCTGGAGGGTTTGATGCGGCAGCATCCAAGCTACGGTGTACCCGCATTACACCAAATCAAGCCCCTAAACAAAAGAGGTAGACTTACAACCGGAGGAAGAAGAGAAGTGCTACAAGAAGACTTCTTTCAATTGTGAAAGAGGTTTAATCATATTTACTATTTATAGTAAATTATCGTTTTTATTATTTTTAGTAAATTCCGATTTTACTATTCTTAGTTTATCTCGTTTTACTCTTTTTAGATAGGTTTAAGAGGTTCTAAAAGATTGTAGGAGAGCTTGAATTACCTTAGAATTACTTGTTTGTTTCTAGATTTTTTTAGAGTTCTAGTTGTTTAGAAATTGGTTCTTTGAGTTGTAATAGGATTAGGATTGAGTTTGAGAATGTTTTGAAGTCCAATATGAGTAGTTTTCATTGCTTATAAATGTAAGACATGTAAAATGAAAATTAGAGAATGATTAATTTTGATTATTGAATATTGAGTTTATTTTGGGTGTGATGTCCATTTTTGTTGGGTGAGATGTTTGGAACAGAAGAGTGATTCTTCCCAAAGGAGCGATTCCTTCGAACTCGGTTGGGTGATTTCACCGAGACCCTTACACTTCTTGTAGGAGTGATTCTTCAAACTCAGTGGAGTGATCCATCAAGTCATCGTGTGATGTTGATTCTGCACAATTATCTTTTGATCGTAGAACATTGTTCCGTCGCCCCGCATCACAGGGAGAGGGGGCTATAAATGGAGAAATCTTTGGAGGGGATTGGGATTTGAGGTGAGATCTTTGGAGAGGAATTTTAGGGAAGTCAAAGAAGAAAAGAGAAAGAAGAGAGAGGATCTGACTTACTACAACCCGAATGTCCTTCAACGACTTGGAGGGAACCAACTGAGAAGTTTTACTTGGTGACCTTAATAATAAGGATGGACAGCCATTTTGAGATATTTTTGAATCATCGCGGACCAAACCTCGATAATTTGAAAATATAGACGAATGTGTGCCAAAATGTGGCCACAATGAGAACCCTATATGTGTTACCTTGAGATACATAATATGAAAACGATGATTAGTCTGACTTATCCGAGAAAATGACTAGTCAGACTCATCTGAGAAGGATGACTATTCTGACTTACTAGAGAAAGATGACTAATCCGACTAATCCGATAAGGATGACTAGTCTGACTTACTAGAGAAGGATGACTAGTCCAATTTATCTAAGAAGGATGACTAATCCGATTAATCCGAGAAGGATGACTAGTCTGACTTATCTGAAAATGATGAATAGTCCACTTATTTGAGAAGGATGACTAATCCGAGCTCAGAGCTCTTTTATCCGAGAAGGATGATTAGTGTGTGCCAAAATGTGGCTACCATCAGAATCGTATACGTGTCACCTCAAAATACATGGAAAATAATTGATTTTCAAACTTGGGATGGGTATTAGAAGTCAGTTCTTATTATTTCAAACCACAAAATCTTCGCCGACTAAGCTTCGCCGACTTTACTTCGACCTAACACAGAGTTTGGTTTAGTGGAGGGGAGAACTGACTTTCCGAGGAAGACTAGTTTGGGCAAAGGAGCCAAACTACTCGGGAAGTCGGCATAATTCTAAGGAGGGTTCTTATCTCACATACTCTAAATGTGACGTAACCTACCTACCTAGAATCATGACAGAAAGAAATGACCATTGAATTCACACGTGCTGACGATGATGTACTATAGTCATGCTCGGTACTTGAGAAACATAACATACCACCTACCTTTAGGAACTTTATAAATAGAGGTCCCCCCTCATCGTGCAAAGGGACAAAAAACTAGGACTTCCTAGAAGATCTCTCTTTCTTTCTCTCTCACCAACTCATACCTAACTTGAGCAACCGACTTATCAGTTCATCATTAAGAACAGTTAGTCAGACATTCAAGTTGGATTACCCTTTTTAACCAAATACGGGCTACACATTTTTATGCATGTGCATAAAAGTGGCACATCAGCTACCATACACTCTGGCACATTGTATCACCTCATGAGGAGCACCGAGCTTAGTGTGCCCTCAGCCCACTATATCCCCTCTTGAGGAGCAACCATAACCAAGCCCAAGAGTAACTTCTCCTGACTTCACATAGCCTTTCCCGGTCACATCAAGAAGAAGTCCTCTCCTCCAGACATGTGGCAGAGAGAGGGGGCTATAAATGGATAAATCTTTGGAGAGGATATGGGAATTTAGGAGAGATCTTTGGAGGGAATTTTTAAGGAAATCAAGGAAGAGAGAAACAAGAGAGAGTAGCTAACTTACTAGCTTGGATTTAGGAAGATGTATCCAAAAAATGTAACTGATTGTTAGTTTAATGAATTTCTGGCCGTTTGATCGGCTTTCACGTGGAGGTAGCCGCCAACATCAATCTGAAGGTGAACCACATGTATCAATGTTGGTTTCCTCTTTTTTTCATATTTCTATTTAATTTATACTGCTATTTATCTGATTATTAATCTTGAATTCAATTTTAATGCATAAACCCCTTTGCATAGTGAAGGGGGGGCTCTATTTATAGAGGTCTTGGAGGTAGGTGGTATGTGATGTTTCTCACGTGCTAAGCATGTCTACAGTACGACGTTGTTGGCATGTGTGAAGTTAGTAGTCAGTTCTCTCTATCATGATTCCGGGTAGGTAGGTTACGTCCCACCCAGAGTAGGTGATATCAGAATTATCCTTAGAATTATGCCGACTTCCTGAGTAGCCTGGCTCCTTCGCCCGAGCTAGTCTTCATCGGGAAGTCGGTTCTCCCCTTCACTAAACCAAATCCTGTATTAGGTCGAAGTAAAGTTGGCGTAGTTTAGTTGGCGAAGAATATATGGCTTGAAATAATAAGAGTCGACTTCTAATACTCTGTCTGAGTTTGAAAATCAACTTTTTTTTATAGTTTTCGAAGTGACACGTATGTGATTATGATGGTGGTCACATTTTGGCATACACTAGTCATCCTTTTCGGATAAGAGAGCTCTGAGTTCGGATTAGTTGGACTAGTAATCCTTCTCGGATTACTCAGACTAGTCATCATTCTCAGATAAGTCAAATTAGTTATCAATTTCTGATAAGTTGGACTAGTTATCCTTCTTTAGTAAGTCGGACTAGTCATCCTTCTCGGATTAGTTAGACTAGTCGTCCTTCCCGGATTACGTATCTTGATGTAACATCTGGAGGTTTCTAATGATGGCCACATTTTGGCACACATAATTAGTATAGCTGCCTATCTCGGAGTAGAATATGGGATGGAATAAAAAGAATGCGAAGTGCTATAGGCTCGATGTTTTTTTGGTATGGCGGGGGGGAGATAAGCTTGCTTCCTGACCAGTAGTTGCTGGTCTCCCCATTTCTCCTAAACTTCACCCAGTCTTTGGCCCGAGATGTACTGAGGCAGAAACTCGTCCCACGTATGTTAACATTTGAACAAATGTTTTTCTTCCTACTAATTTAATCTTTTGAAGATTTTAGTTCTTTTTCTTTTCGCAGATACTGCATATGGCACCTGGTTCGACCCTTATGTAGTTTTGTTTCTTTTGTTGCAGGTAATATATCTGGTAATAATTGGTGTAACATATTATTTTATTGCAAAGTCATCCTTTAGCTATATTCCTGGTTATTATCTCTCTGGAGTTCACAGGTACCATACTAAAACATGCATGCAGACTCTCTCTCTCTCTCTCTCACACAGTCATGGCGATCAATGAGACGATTCCTTAGGCATAATACATTCTTGCAGGTACACAAGCTTGTTGGCAGTTGGTGTGGGTGTTCTACTCTTTGTATTGACTAGCTTTACGGATCCAGGAACTGTGAAAGCTGAGAATGTTCCTCAATACCTCTCTGCTTATCCTTATGACAATATCATATATAAGGAGAAAGAGTGTTCGACTTGCAAAATTCCAAAGTGTGTATTATTACTTCGTAGTTATAGAATTCCTTTCAGTGGTTATGGTTCCACTGTTCTTTGATGGTTGTTCTCTGATTCAGACCTGCTAGGTCCAAGCACTGCAGCATATGTGATCGATGTGTTGCCCGGTTTGATCACCACTGTGGATGGATGGTTGGGCTCATTCTTTATCTTTGTTTCTATTTGAGTTGCAGATGTGGTATTAATTAGTCAATTTTTCGTTCTTCTTCTTTATGTATATATATATGAAACATCTGTAACTTGTGGCCCATTATTGCAGAATAATTGCATTGGGGAGAAGAATACCCGGTACTTTATGGCTTTCCTACTGTGGTGAGGTCTCATCTGATTTAGCAATTTCATTTCATAATAACAAAATATTTTTTAAGTGGATCAAGTACGTGGTCTTCTTTGTAGTTTAATGTTTGTGGCATCCATGATCCATTTCTAATGGGCGTCCTTTTCTCAGTATTAGACATGGGCTAGTTGTTTTAGTCAGGTATGCTTGGATTAAACCCGTGGGCATCACAATTGTAATGGATGGATCATAACCACTGGAACAATGGCCAAATCCCCAGTTAGTGTCTGTGGTGTTTTCAACCTAAACCGCGAAACTGATTTACTTCATCCGTCCCCAACTTTAGGCATACACTCTACCTGTTTGATTCTTGGTTCTAACCATGCTGAGTGCTTTTGCAGGCATTTTCTTCTTTGCTTATACGGGGCGGTTGTCCTTGGGTTGGTTCTTGCTGGTCAATTGAAAGAGCTAAAGGTTATATACATTCTAACAGGTAACTGATTTGCATTTAACATGATTGATGATGTCTGAGTTTCTCATGAGCCTAACTACCAACAAGTTTACTATCTTTTCCCCTTTTCCATTGCAGTTTATTATGGCATTGAAAATTCATTCTATAGTTTAACTCCACGTGTTGTTCAGGTGAGGAAAATTGTCATATTTTTTTTTAAAGTTCATTCCATGTCATTTGTGCTTGAATTTGATCTGAAATAGTGTGTGGGAATGGTGGTTCTTCACTGCTCTACAAACCATTGACCCTTTTTGTGCTCACTGGTCAGGGTTGTCCAATCAGTGGACCATAGTCTCAAATTTGCATCAACTAGGACAATACTAACCCATACGATTTATCAAATTTTGGATGGTCTATTGCACATACTTTATTTATTGTTCATAGTCAGTGTGAATTTATCGCTATGGCACTCTTGAATCCATCACACATTCATTGTTTAGTAGCTAGGCCCCACCACTTATGTTCAAAGTGCACTCAACACTTTATTTCCTCAAATCATTATACATATCAGCTTTTCGATTGACTTACCCCCTTCCACTAAATTGTGTTTTATCATATGCCAGTGGTTGTTGGGTTCCTATAACACTCAGATACTTCTAATGGTGTTCTTAGCCATAGTTTCTCTGCCACTGGCGGGCTTCTTCGGGTATCATGCCCGTCTCTGTCTTACAAACACCACAACAAATGAGGTAATCTCACTTATCCCAACCTTTACTGCATCAACTATTGGAACTATAGTGGGTAGGTACTGTAGCCCTCTATAAATGTCAATCAGTTGCCAATTTTCAGACCCTTGTATTCTTCACTGATTGACAGTGATGAGGGTTCGTGCGTGTATTACATCAGCCCAGTATTAAACACTGACCTGAAACATGCCTCAAATCTTTCTCTGTTGATTTTTTTTCTGGAACAAGACTTCTAAGTGGCAAGACTACATAAAGAGGAAGAGGAAATCAAACGAAGTTAAGGTGAGCACTGAAGCACTCGAGGCGACTATCAGTGGAATGTCTGGAGAAAGGAAGCCACCAGAGCGCAAATGGAACCTCTTCTTTCGGAGGTCTCCATTAGAAGAAATGGAGGTTGTTAAGGATAATATTTATGATAAGGGCTTCTTTAACAATCTTCGTGAGATTTTTTTTCCACTGTCGACAAGACCATCGCTTTTACGCCGAAAATTGGATTGAGAATGCTATTCAGTGGCTTTTGGCCGGCGGATATCCAGTGTGTTTCCTTGATGGTAATATCAGTAGAAGTGGCTTGTTTACCAGCTCTCTTAATTTTGATTATTGGATGGCTGGTTATGGCTCCAAGGGAAGGGAAGGATCATGTACAACCAGAAGCCTTTAACTTGATCATGATCCACTGGTGTGATCTTTTGGCTATGGCCCATCCAAGTGGTCACCTATTGATTGGATGGTTCGGATCGATGGACAATGTTTTATACAAGCATCTTCATCTTGTAAGGATTACATTCGAGCTTATCTTGTAAGAGAAAGGGTGCATCATTTTTTAGCTCTTTAATAACCATGCGAGTAGTGGCTTTGTGTTGGTTTGAGATCTTTGTATCTTTTACAAGCGTTGTAATGGCGATCCTATTGGAGGCGACTAGCACATCGAAGCTTGCGAGTGCTGTGGGCTGCACATCGTCGTTTTTTGAAATAGAGATGTTTTTTGAAATCCAACTCCAACATGTCTCTATATCTTGCCCCAAATTTGAAGCTAGTCCATCTATCTCTATTTGTGATTAAATATAGAGATCTACATTTTTGCTTTTCTGAATTTTCATCTTTATCCTTTTAGTAAGTTTTGGAAAAAATTTAAATACCTTTCGTGTCCTTTTTTAAATACCATTTGTGTCCTTTTGACTCCAAAGATGTTTTTTTTAAGACGGGTTGGTCGGAGTTCAACACTTTTTGAAAGATGTCTCCATATTCAAATTTGAAGAACATTGCTTTTTAAAGTCAAAATTTGAAGACGTTGGTTGAAGTTGCTCTTAGAGCTACTCTAACCCACCTCTATAACTCCAAATATAGAGCTACTTTTTCTGAAATGCACTCCAACCCTCCTCTATAGTTGGAGCCAACCCCTCTATCTCTGTATCCGATTCCAAATATGGAGTTTCTAACTTTGGCTCCAAATTTGGAGTTTTACTTTTTTGAATTTTCTATCTTAACCCTGAACTAATATTTTAAACAAATTTCATTCCTTTTAACTTTTATTAACAACAATTTTAAAATACCTTTTGTGTTCTTTTTCAAATTACTTAATAGAAAATAATATTTTATATTGTGGCATTTTTTGAGAATATGCTTTATTAGAGTTATAACCATTGGAGTAAAACACTTTTTGAGGGGTGTCTCTATCTCTAAATATGAAGCCAACTCTTGGAGACTTGGGTTGGAGTTGCTCTTACTACTTTAAAACCAAAACTTAGTTGCCACACGTTCACCTAGCTTTTGGAGACTTGGGTTGGAGTTGCTCTTACTACTTTAAAACCAAAACTTGGTTGCCACGCGTTCACCTGGGCACCAATTGATTGTCTAAAAAAGGACATAAAAGACAAATTGTAAGTAAAGTTCACCTAGGCACCTATTGGTTGCTTAACAAGTTCATTAAATGCTCATATCCACCGTATTTCAGTTCATCAAATGCCCCTCTCTCTCTACCTAAAGTTCATTAAACACCCCCTTGATAAATATTTAATTACATATAATACCATCATTCTTATTTTCAATAACCACCTAATTACTTCTCATGCCACTAATTATATACATTATCTATTGCTTACAAAAAAAAAAAAAAATTATATACATTATCTATTACTATTATAAAGCCAAAACTTGGATTGAGGGACGCTGTATTGCATGTCAAAAAACATAGGCAATATTAAATGCCATTCTCCACTCAAAAAAAGTTCATCAACCCTTAACTAGGGGGAAGCCACCAGCATTGCACGTGCACCTTACACATGTAGCACTCTTAGAGATCACTGACTGTATGGTTGTTTGGCTCATCCCTAGGTGGATCCACATGCAAAAAATCAACGTGATTAGTGATTTCTAAGCATTCGATTGGAGTCTTTTTCATGAGTTGATTTTTAACCATAGATTTTGAGCGTTTTGGGGGTACTCAGATCCAAAGGCTCGAAATCACTAATCAGGTTGATTTTTTTTGTCATGTAAGTCCACCTAAAGATGGACCAAACATCCATGTGATCAGTGTCATGTACGTTGGCATAGGTTGATTTTTGGCATGTTGTCAAAGAGTAAAACTTCTATCACAATGTTCTGATAGATGCTTCTGTCACAATGAAAATCACAGGTCACATGGCACACTCTTAGTGGATGCTGACCGTATGGATGTTTGGTCAGTCTCTTAGTGGACCTCTAAACCAAAAATCAGCCTGATTAGTGATTATACCTTTGGGTCTTTGCACCCAAATAACACTCAATAATGCTCGAATTCTTACTGTTAAAATCAACCCACGAAAATAACTTCAATCGAATCGCTTAGAAATCACTAATCGGGCTGATTTTTGGTTTAGAGGTCCATTGAGGGACTGACCATTATTTGAGCAAATAGGTGACCTATGTTTAGGAAACCAAAAGACCAAAAAACTCAAATAAGCCAACGGTTAATGGAAATAAAAGGTAGATAGATAGATAGATCGATTGTGACCCGGAGGGTAAAAGAATATTTGACATCTGAATCAATTCGATATTCAATGGATATTCTAAATCAATATTTAAATTCGAATTTGATTAACTTATCGGATATTCAATACCATATGATCCGAAAATCAGATATATATAATACATTATTATATTTACATAATAATAAATATTATTAATAATAATAAAATTATTTAATATGATAAATATAATATAATCTATTATATACATTAAATATTAAATATGAAATATAATTATCAAATAATATATCGAATCGGATATTATCAAACCAAATACATCAATATCCAAATCCGATATCCAAAATTTTCGGATAATATCCCATATTTCGCATATTGACGCTGATGACGGACAACAATATGAGCCACGTTGCATGTTATTAGATATTTCTGATTGTATGGATGTTTGGCCCAATGTTGTAAAACTCATCGAGTCAACTTGAAACTCGGCCGAGTTTTGAGTTGACTCGAAATAAACTCGAATCGAATGAACAACGGGTTGGTGCGTTGGTTTTTAATCTGACGCACCAAATAAGTTTTTCGAACACCTTGTAAACACAAAATCAACCAAATTCTATACATTCTACTTATGAAAATATGATAGTTATATATTAATATTAATATATCTATATAATATTAATATATTACTCGAGTCAAGTTACTTTGAGTCGAGTTCGAGTCTTCGAGTTAACTCAACTCAGTAGACTTTCGAATCGAGTTTTCGAGTTTTCAAACACTGGTTTGGCCCAGCCCTTTGTTGACCTACAGACCAAAAATTAGCCTGATTAGTGAGTTCTAAGCGTTGGATTGGAGTCGTTTTCATAGGTTGATTTTAATGTGGAATTTGAGCATTATTTGGGGTGCAAACATCCGTCCGTCAGTGTCCTCTAATAATGTGCCACGTGGCTCAAATTGTAGTCTCTTAGCAACTCTACGGACGGACGTCGGTCATCAAAGTTATACTCTCTAAGAAACTGCCACGTGGCTCATACCTCGGTCCGTCATCAAAATTTGCTCTTATCCTATACCTTTTTATAACTAAACTAAACTACCCTTTTTTGCAAGTTAACCAAGCCAACACTGTTATTGTTCCCACGTACCGTTCTGTGTTGTGCAGTGTAGAATCTATAGATAAGACCCGATGAGGAATGGTGTAGGTTTCCCGCCATTTACATAATTTAGGGTTTTCAGAGAGGGAAATGGCGGTTCCTTTATTCAACCTTGCTCCCGATTTGAAGGTCTCAAAGCTCTGCTTAGGTTTGAATTTCTCATACTGTTTGTCATAGCTTCTCTCTCTCTCCATCTCTCTACGTGTAATCCATTGTAATCGAGCTTCGAATGCTGGTTTTTACAGGAACCATGACGTTTGGAGAGCAGAACTCGTTGCAGCAGTCCTTTCGCCTTCTCGACGAAGCCTTCGATGCCGGAATAAATTTCATTGATTCTGCAGAAATGTAGGCCCCGTTTGTTAATGGATTTATCAGCCTCATAATTGATTATTCACACTAACAATTTTTTTCATAATAGTAAACCGTTTTCTCTTTGAAATCATAAAAAAAAAATACTTATATAATGATACTCGATTTCTGTCTTTCCTTCATCTTCATCACCGTCACCATCACAATCACCATCACCACCTTGGCCATCAGCGCTCCGTCTAACTACGGCCGTTAGGGCATCAAATGGGGTGGATTGTGATAGTTAAAGTCGAATTTGGAACCGGATCTATAGATTCGAATTGGATCTGAATCTGGATATAAATATCATGATATTAAAAATAGAGTTGCAAAGATGTTTGGTAATTTTTTTTTAGAAATGCTTCTGCCAGAAAAGTTTTTGGTAAAATTAGTTCTGGATTGAGAAATCATTTCACCATAATTAAGGTATCCAGTGCCTCAGCGGGCTGAGACTCAGGGGAGGAGCGAGGAGTACATTGGTCGTTGGATTAGAGAGAAGAAGATTTCTCGTGATCGAATTGTCTTGGCCACAAAGGTGAGTCCTATTGTATGATTCTGTATGTTAATTACTATTGTGATTCTCAAGTTAGTTGTTATCGCAATCAATAAGAAAATGTTAATTATTATCTCACGATATGATGCTTTGATCGAAGTATTGCTTTGTTTGTAATTTTATGTTTTAGATGATTGTAATTTGCTTGATACAGATTACTGGACCATCTGGGCAGATGACTTGGATTCGAGGTGGGCCCAAGTGTTTGGATGCTCATAACATTATCGACGCCATTGACAGTAGGTTTGTTTGCAAGTTGTCTATCTTCTGTAGTTTGAGTAATGTTACCTTGACGATAGGTTTCCACATTTTAAGTTCATGTCTCACATTGCATGACCAGAGTACATGTATATATGGTAGTAAGAATTTTACGTAATAAAATTACCGATCCTTTTCTTTTCATTTACAAGTAGTTGCCAGAGGAGCTTCTCGGTCAGAATTTGGGTGGCTGACCTCTGGTGTTTCCTTGCAGGCGCCAAGTGATTGAGGTGGGGATTTATCTATATTACTTCCTCAATAGCGTCTATACAAATTATGTTTTTTTGTCAGTATGTGTCATCACCATTCCTAAATCCACAAAATGTTTATGCATTCCGCATTGTTTCTGGCATTAAAATTGAGTGTATAATTTGTATTGACGCTATAAAAATTGAAGGAAGAAGATCACCACATTCTAAGGGCCTGTTTGGCAAGGCAATGGAAGCAAAAAGTAACTTCTAAATTAAGCTGCTGGTTTTAAAAGTTGCTATCTGAAAGCAAAGATATGTTTGGTAAAACACACTTATAAGTCAAAATGTCGAAAAGTTAGTTTGGCACGAATTAAGTCAAAAAGTCATTTTTTTACAATTATATATATATATATATATATATATATATATATATATATATATATATACCTATTTGATAAAAATGAGGTCATTTAGTCTTTCCAAATGTGTTATCTCATTCATTTATGGATAAAACAAAATGTCAAAGGATTACAGGGCAAAAGGAGTGAGGTGTCATTTTTTTAATCAAATGATTACAGGGGCAGAAATGTTAATATAAATGATTCACTTACGTAGTTTTTGCACAAATGTTATTGTTTTTGTTACCACTGGAAGCGAAAAGCACAAAAAAATTGCTTCCAATGAAAGCTACTTTATGATTTTGAAAAGCACTTTCGAAGTTGACATCCAAATGAACTTGATTTTTTTGCTTTTGGAAGCAAAAAAACAACTTTTTCTGGTGTTGCCAAACATGCCTTAAATCAATTTTTATTCGTTTATTTTTTTAGACTTTTATGTCTTAAAACATGTTCATATTCTTGTCTATTGGGGGAAAATGACCAATCAAGGTTTTTTTAGTCTTACAATATAGTCTTTGTATGGAAATTGATTTCTAAGCTCATTATTTAATGAATTGACGCAGTTTATTGCGCATGCGAACTGATTACATTGATCTTCATCAGATCCATTGGCCTGATCGGTTTGTTCCTTGCTCCTACTTTTGGTTTTGGGCTGGTTTTACTAACAATAGAGTGCACATTCAGATAAATGTAACTTTTAGAAAACCATTACTAAATTGTGATTTATTCTGCTATTTTCTCTCTGATTTGTTTCATGTGTGCTTCCAGCTATGTTCCCATGTTTGGAGAAACTGAGTATGATCCAACCCAACAGTTCTGTTCGGTACCTATAGAGGAACAACTTGATGCACTTGGCAGAGCTGTTGATGCCGGTAAGGTAAGTGGATAAAATTATGGGTTTGCCCTCTATAGCCCAAATCTTTTGCTAATGTGAAATTTCTTTGAATAATCCAGCAATCCTATTTGTAGATCAGATATGTAGGACTCAGCAATGAAACACCATATGGTGTCATGAAATTCCTTCAGCTTGCTAAAGATTTTCCTGGGTATCCTAAGATAGTATCTGTACAGGTATTATATGCATTCATTCTGGTTCAGAGAAGTGGAGTTCCTTCTGTTTTTAATTCTTTTTCCTATTTTTCTTCCTAAGCTAGCTGCTTTACACATGGTTATCACTTGTGTAACTCAAATCATATTTTCTGTGGTAGAATTCATATAGCCTACTTTGTCGAAGTTTTGATTCTGGACTGGCTGAGTGCTGTCATCATGAGAGGTAATCCATGCATTTGAATTAATATATTGATCACGATAATGTGAAATCTAACTCAATTCGTGTTAGCTATTTTTCTTCTTTTTTGGTATTTATGGAAGATTGAACCTGGTCTGGAGAGGTTTTTCCTCATTACCTTTTTTTTTTACTGTTGGTGGTGACACTGGACATTATCTTTTTTTGAAAAGAGACTATGACTCAAGTCACTCAACCTACAAGATGCTCTGAATCCCAGAAAAGAAGAAGAAACAAAAAAAGATAAAAAGCTTCAACATCTAATGTGCTCTAAAAAAATGCTCTGCAGCCCAGAAAAGAAGAAGAAATAAAAACATAAGAAGCTTTGACATCTAACATGTCAAGTAATATTTTGAATTTGCCAAACTTTCAGTGATTAGTTCTCTTGTAGGTAAATTCTAGTGAATTTGCCAAACTTTCAATGATTAGTTCTCTTTTTTCATTATTGAAATTTTCAGAATCAGCTTATTGGCTTACAGTCCTTTGGCAATGGGCATACTTTCTGGGAAGTATTTCTCTCCCGGTGGGGGTCCACCAGACGCTCGAATGAATCTTTTCAGAGGTTGAATCCATAACTTGTTTGGTTTCCCAGAGAATATCTATGTAAACTACAAGAAAAGCATTCATGCATAAACTTGGTTTCTTGCATTTTATTTGTCTTTCCTTTCCCAGGGAGGTATTCAGAAGGGGAATCCAGATATAATCTGTCCAAGGCCATCATAAAAGCTGCTACCGAGGTAAGCAGTGTCTTCACAATTTTTTTGAACCCAAATGTTAATTTGAGACAAAATTGTTTGAAGTTCGTAGTCGAGAAGGGAAAAAGAAGAAACTTGTTTGAAAGTTTCCCTATATTATGATGAAATGCCAAGTATTTAATGTTGGTACTGTGCAAAAATGTTGAAAGAATTCCAGGTATTTCAAATGGAATGATACCAGTGTTCAACTGCCTCTTGTGTTTCCCAGTGATGCCAGTATAATAGTTTGAGTCCTATCGATCTTGATCATGCTCAACTTATTTTTTGATCTAAATCATTGAATGCTAGTAGACTGGATCCCACTTCCTTTAATTAATTTACAGCTATCAATGGATATTATTCGAATTGAATATAAGCATATCCGAATCCGAATCCGAATTCGAATCCGAATCCGAATCTGAATCCGAATCCGAAAATATCCAATATGCCAATTCAATTCGAAATCCAACGGATATTCTGAATCAATATTCGAATTCGAATCCGGTTAACTTATCATATCCAATTCATCCGATAAGTAAATTGGATATATATTATTATATTTATATAATATATTGGATCTGATATTATAAAAGCGGATATATCAATATCCGAATCCATATCTGAAGAGTATTTGAATATAAAAAAATATCTGAATTCGAATCCGATATCCGATTTTTGGATAATATCCGAATACAGATTCGATTTTTTGACTATCCATTGACACTCCTAAGTTAATTAAACAAAAGTTCTCACTTGACTGCAGCCTTTGATTGCGCAACAAAACAAAATTAAGAACAACAGACCAAGTTTGGTTGCGAGAACTATCCAAATAAATCAGGAAATAATGAGAAATTATACTTGTCATGGTTCGTGGGGCTAGTTATAGTCTTTGATTTGCTCTTCATGGTAGCTGTTGTGCCTGGTGAAGTTGAAAGAGAAATTACCTAGATTTGTTAATCGGTTTCCTTACCTTGAGGGGTCTCAATTTTGGCCCCAATCCTAATTATTTTGGAAGTGGTGTTCTTCTACTGGTAGCTCCTAATGTTGGGTTGCTAGAGGTACAGCGTGCCTAAAGTTTTGTCTATTCAAATGCCTGTTCACCATCTTGCATGTTCTCCATTTGTGGTTACTGTTCCTGAACGATTTTTCTACCTTACTATGTCCCTGTATATGTTACAAATATAAACATAAAAATCTTATTAATTCCAAGCTTATGTCACTACACTTTCGATGCTGATTTGTGTTCAACCTACTCATCATCTTACAGGAATACCTATACATTGCAGAGAAGTATACACTTCCTCCTGTATCTCTTGCAATTGGTATGTCAGCTATTTATTTCTTTGTATATTGGATACTTCAACAGCCAATACTTTTGCAGTTACCTTTCACAAAGTACTCCGACACAGATCTGCCTTAGTTGGGTTGTTTAAGTTGTGGCTTCAGTAATCGCATCATAACCATTTTGCCTTATGGGCAATGAGAAGCCATTGTCAACAATGTAAATGGATAAGGATACTATTAATTAGTAGAGCGATATGTACTTTTGGATTTTGACATCCTGAATCTATCTCTGCCGACTTTAAAAAAAGCAAACAAGAATGGAGTGCGATTGGAGTGCCATTACACCCACTATTGGTTGTGGGCCTTCGCGTATATTAATGCTTTTTCATAATATTTAATCTCGTTGTTCCTTTATTCCTTTACTCCGTTTTAATAGTATTCTGTTCTCATCCTTCTTTTCCTTTTTTCTTGTTTTTGTTTCGGGCAGCCTTTGTTTTGAGACACCCTCTTGTCGCCAGTGCAATTTTTGGAGCAACCATGCCGTGGCAGCTGAGGGAGGTCATCAAAGCGTGCGAGATCAAGCTCACACCTGAAATAATTTCGGAGATTGACGAGGTTCATGCGAGGTATCCTAATCCGTGCCCCTGATCAAAATTCATACTGCTTTAGCATCTTTCTCGGTTGAAAATTTTCATAATATTTCAAATGGGGCCCTGTTGTTTCATGTATGTGTTCTTGCAATAATTAAACACAGGAGGTGATTAGTGTTCTTAAGCTAGAGAAGATCCAGAATATTTGTGAAAAGGAAGATATTCTTGCCACCAAATAAGAGCAGCCAAGATCTTGGATAATCTTTAAGAAATAGGTGAGGTGACAGCCCGCACTTTATATAAAAAAAAATGAAATTAGGGAAATGGTTCTTCCGCGGGACAGTCGTTTTTACACTGATGGAGAAGACAGATGGGTCATAGAATGCTGTCGATCGGCCCTACTTCGTTGGATGTGACGTACATTTGAGTGGCGGTTGAGACCCACCACTCAGATATGGTTTCCTTGAGATCTATTACAGTTTTACGTCAAAAATCAACTCATTTGGATGATCATAACCATTTGATTTTGGTCCAAATTTTTAAATTTCGGCTGAAATGCCGCCAAAATTTTGGTTTCGGTGAGTACCAAAATCCCAAAATATATAATTCTTTATTTATTATAATAATTATATTTATATAATATATCGGGCCAAATGGGATATATCAATACCTGAAAATTTTTGGATAATATTTGATTATTTGAATACTGATTTGAATTTGGGTTTTTGACGGTGCTTTTATGTTGCCACCTTGAGGTCATCGGCTTGATCGAGACCATTTATATCATGTTCTTTTCGACAGTGAATTGAGAGATAATATGATCCATAAAGGAGTCCACAAATTGAATGGTTGTGATCATCCGATTAAACTGGTGTTTGACGAGGATGCTCTTATACATGACTTTTTAATTATGGTACTGGGGTGTCAATTTGTACCCGAATAACTGATACCCGATTGGAACCATTCATGATTATCTCAGCTCCGGGACTAGCTTTTTCGGAGCTGAACCCAAAATCACCCGAAACCAATAGGGACCTGGAATCAAAGTAACAGGTTCCGATATGATCAAACTCGAACCGGAACTGACATCTACAGTAGTGTTAAATATGTCAAAGTTATTAAAAAATTAGTACGAAATTTATTTTTTCACATTTTTTTTAAGGGCCGGGTTCCGTTGACAGATCTAAAATGACAGGGACACAATATAAGCCAGGTGGCATACTTTTTACAGGATGCTGACCGTACGGATGTTTGTCCTATCCCATGATGGACCTCCAAACCAAACATCAGCCTGATTAGTGATTTATAAGTGTTGCATCTTTGCACCTCAAGTACTGCTCAAATTCCCACAGTCGAGATCAGCACATGAAAATAAGTCCACTCCAAAGCCTATAAATCACCAATCAGGCTGATTTTTGGTTTGTAGGTCCACCATGGGATAGGACAAACATCCATACGGTCCGAGACCTGTAACAGTGTGCCACGTGGCTTATATTGTGTCCCTGTCATTTTAGATCTGTCAACGGAGTAAAGCATCCGGTTATGGATCCACTTGTTTAGGAACTGGAACCAGTAGAAACTGGAGCTGTCGCACTGGAGCATAATAGGGTCCGGTTTTGGGTACCTCGATACCGGAACCGACCCGTTGACACCACTAACTGGGACCCTTGAAGCTAAGGCACTGTACTAGATGACGGTCCCCACCAATTGTTTAAAATGATAAATGCCATTCCAAGCAAGGGGAAAGATGGGGTGGTATTGCCGCTAAAACATTTTCTTTCCTAAAATCAGCCCTTATTGGACGATCCTAATTGGAGGCAGCCGAAACTAACAATAGCAGTAGTCAAGAAAAGAGTCAATATTTGAACGGTTGAGATCATTCAGTTGGCGGATTATGCGTGGGCAGTGGGTTGAAATATAAAAATGTTCTATCTGAAACATGACCAGTTCTTTAATCTCATTCCCAGCTAGGTTGGGGCTTGAACACACATGGTCTACCTTCAACGCTTGAATCCGTCCACATGGTACAACTGTGAACAGTCTACTTGGGTCCCACCACTACCCAATTTGACCAAAAGCGCCAATGACACGTCAAAATCTGAGATTCTTATTTTTTATTTAAGACAAGGTGGGTACTTTCAAGTTTCTTTAAGACAAGGGGAGGTCACTTTAAGGTTCTTTAAATTGGGAGAAAAGGACTAGAAACTAGAAAGTATCGAGGGTCGGCTTTGTTCTTCTCTTTTGGAACGACTGTGTATCACCAGAAAGGTTTGACATATATATTTTAAGCTGTTCTTGTCCTCCTGAGGAGTACGGTCGTTCTCAAGTCTTACCGTTGGATCTTTGGCTCAAATCTCGAAGGAAATAGAGATACAACTATAGGTCCGTCAACTGTATCGAGATTTCGATGCATCAAAACTTTGCCATCACCGCTTGATCTTGAATCAACGAGTGACAACAGAGGAGCATGTATATGCTTGGTGTATCTGTTTAGGCAAAAGGTGTTCTGGGTGTTTCACAACAGATTTTCTTCTCTGTTATGAAGGGTGCGGTTTCTTCCATGTGGAGCACTGTCGTAATGGATCTGGACCATTCATATGATATAGGACCCTCCCGATTGGTTGTATAAGCAGCGGTGGTTAGATTTGCCACATTGAGCATGGTTCGAAGTCTCGGCTGATCCCGTTCTGCATCCGGCCATCTGGATCGGGATCGACCCACACAGATCTGAACGATATTGGGGTTTTCTCGCTAAGATCTGAAGACCGGGATCCGCAACCACCATCCAGCCTCCCATCCCGAGATTTTGAACCATGTAGGGGTTGTGGTGGTCAATTAGGTGGACCCGTGGTCTGGCCACCTCAGTTGCCACGAATGACAATCCTGCCACTGTCACCCCAAAGTACTTGTCACCATCATAGTGTGTAGTCCAGATCCGAGTAGAACTTTGCTGACCGACCACAATATGAACCACGTAGCATATTCTTAGTGATTTCTGACCGTATGGATGTTTGGCCCAACGCTAGATGGACGTACCGACCAAAAATCAGCCTGATTAATGATTTCTAAGCGTTGGATTGGTGTCGTTTTCAAGGGTTTGAAGATTAACTGTGGAATTTGAGCATTTCGACCATAATTTGGGGTTACAAAGATCCAACGTTTGAAATCACTAATCAGGATGATTTTTGGTTTGTAGGTCCACTTAGGGATTGGCCAAATATGCACGTGTACAGTGACTACAGTCATCGTGTGAATGCTAAAACGAGAAAGAAAGCATGTCACTTTTGCAAACGTCTTCATAAAAGTTGCCTAAATTAAATGTAATTTTTTTTCTAAAATGAAAGGAACACAAAAGGATAAAAAAGAGAGTCAAACATACCATCTGCTTCATACACAGTGACAGCGATACAACGTGTGGGACCCATCCCACAAGTTTTCAATGTACATATTCCATTAAGGAAAGAAAATTTCAATGACCGGAAGATCTCCATGTTCTATGCATTTTCCTAAGATCAAGCTGATCGCTAGCAATAACTTGACATCTCATAAGTGGGACCCAAGCCAAGCTAGGTCCACGAGTAAAGCTTTGACGACAGTATGCAATATGAGCCACGTGGCTCACTCTTAGAGGACTCTAACCGTATGGATGTTTGTCCAATCCCTATGTGGACCCACAAACCAAAATTCAGCCCGATTAGTAATTTCTGGGCGTCGTCGAATTGGAATTATTCTTATGGGTTGATATTAACCGTGTGAATTTGAGCATTATTGACCATTATTTGAGGTTCAAAGATACACAGGTTTGAAATCACTAATCAAGCTGATTTTTGGTTTGTAGGTCCACCTAGGTATTGGAAAAACATCCATACGGTCAGAGTCCTATAAGAGTGTGCCACGTAGCTCATATTGCACCCTGTCATCAAAGTTTTATTGACACATTCACTCGGCACGTGCAGCACACACACGCACGGGAGAGTAAACCTTTGATGACACCTGCCGCTGACAGCAGCCAATATGAGCTACGTGGCACATTCTTAAGAGGACACTGACCGTATGGATGTTTGACCAATCACGAGGTGGACCTACAAACCAAAAATAAACCTGACCAGTGATTTCTAAGCGTTGGATTGAAGCTATTTTCGTGGGTTGATTTTAACCGTAGGAATTGTAGGTCCACCTTAGATATTGGCGAAACATCCATACGGTCAGTGACTTCTTAATATGTGCTACGTGGCTCATATGGACTGCAGGCGTCATCGAAAGTTACCGAGTTTCCCTGTAGAGTCATCTCCCGTTCTCCGTTCCCTGCTGTCAAAAAGGAGAGGAAAAAAAAAAAAGAGGAAGACAGACAGAAGAGAAACATAATATTGGCGGAGTGCTTTGTGTAGCGATTGACTTTTGTGCAGCAAATAAACTAAAAAAATGCTTTCCACCATCTCTCGTCTTCTCGGGAGCCAGCGAATAAGAAGAAGAAAAGGCTAAAAGGAGGAAAGAGAGAGGGTCCGGTATCGGTGGTGCCACCCCAGCCGAGCCCGGGCCCACTGCTGATCCACCTAGGGTTCCTCTTTTTTTTCCTCTCTCTTCTTCTTCTCTCTTCTCCTCTCTCTCTCTCTCTCTAGCTGGTGGATGGCTTCGAAGCCATGGCTACAACCGGCTCCGACCTACCATTTCGTCGAGACGTGTTGGGAAACCGACGACGATGCTCCAGGTCCACGATGCGGTCACACACTCACCGCCGTTGCCGCCACCAAATCTCACGGACCACGCCTCATTCTCTTCGGTGGCGCCACCGCTATCGAGGGTGGCGCCGCCTCCTCTGCTGCGGGAATCAGTTATCCTCTCTCTCTCTCTCTCTGCGTATTTTATTTTTTTTGAAATTTTTCTTAATTCTCTGTTTTGTAGGATTGGCGGGCGTGACAAATTCTGTTCATTGTTACGACGTTCTAACGAGGAAATGGACGAGGCATGTATCTTCATTGTTCTTCTTGTTTCTAACATTTGAAGCCCTAATTTTGACATTTTAACTGAATAACTATTCTGGTTACGGGTTTGAATTTTGCAGCATTAGACCTGCAGGAGATCCGCCTTCTCCTAGGGCTGCTCATGCTTCTGCAGCTGTTGGTACTATGGTTGTTTTCCAGGTGAAAGAGGAAAACAAAATGTTTATTTATTTACTTATTCTTTGGTATTTAAATTTTGTTTTATTTACGCGTCAATGCTGTATTGCTAGGGCGGCATAGGTCCTGCTGGGCATTCGACCGACGACCTTTATGTGCTTGACTTGACCAATGAAAAATTCAAGTGGCACAGGCGAGATCTATTAATTGAACTCTCTTTCTTATTCTTCTTTTTTTTTTTTTTTTTTTTTTTTTTGAATTTTCATACTGAAAATTTGTTTTTCTTCGATGTGACCGTAGAGTGGTTGTTCAAGGCCCAGGTCCTGGGCCTCGCTATGGGCATGCAATGGATTTGGTTGCTCAAAGATATCTTGTTACCGTCAGCGGCAATGACGGTGAGGACATTTCACAACTCCCCTCTTTATTATCGTTACAGTTCACCGTTAGCATAACCATCGCATAATCCTATATAGAGCCCTACTTGCTACTTGCATCAAAACGAGTGGGGAATTGTTAATATTGTTCCTAATGGCTCCCTGTAAATTAATTACTAGGATTATATATATATATATATTGTGTGGGATAAAATCAGGGTTGCCATCAGATGTTCCTCGATTTTCCCATCACAAAGATCAACAATTAAACACATAATTAATAGTAAATCAGAAAATAAATGATAAAAAACTAAACAATGAAACAACACCAAAACTTATGTGGTTCGTTGCCGATTCTTTGCCGACAACTACGTCCACGGTGGAAAGCCACCAAGTCGGCTTATATTACATTAAATAAACCATGTGTTACAACAAGTCGGCATTCTGGGCAACATCATTTTCTCTTTATTCTCTCTCTCTCTCTCTCTATAATACACATTTTCTCTCTAGTTCTCTCTCTCTATCTCCTTCCAAAAGTCCTACAATCTCTATCTACCTTCCTCTTTAAATAGGCCCTCTCCTTGACACGTGTCAAGAGAGTTTTGCCTTTCTTGCACTCCACTGTGTGGGAAAAGTCTACACCAAACACAGTATGGGGTGGACATACTTTCATGGGAAGCGATTTGGTGCTTTTTGGATCTTGATTCAGTGTGGTGCGTTGTACAGTGGTACAATTTGCTATTTTTTGGTACCCACAATAGGCCCCTCTCGGAGGTGGAGCTCGGCTCTAGGCAACGGTCCGCTTCCGAGAATATCAATCATTACTTGAATGGTTCTTACATTCCCTTCGTCTTTGCATGTGCTCTCGCTGAGTCATATCTAAAAAATCAACTGAGAATAGAATCTGCATGCTGAGAATAGAACTCTTGCCGGGAATAGAGCTCCAACTGAGCATAGAACTCCAATAGAACTCCAATGGAGCATAGAACTCCAACCAAGCATAGAACTTATGCCGAGAATAGAACACATGTCGAGCATAGAACACAAATTTCTGAGAACACTATAACCGAGAACATACCATAGCCGAAAACCATGCCATATGGCTTATATCTGAGAAATATCATAGTCGAGGATAATGCCATGATAAGAAAATGTCACGCCCCGAACCTGGGTTTATCGGACCCGATCCGTGGTCCATAACTCAGACCCATGGTCTCGGATGTGAGGATAAGAAAAGAATTATGAGAATAATCCAATTATTTCATTAATAGGTCTCATCACTACATTATTCAAATATTAAATAAAAAAAAAAGTGTCAATGTTTATTACATCATAGCTTCTAAAGTAATACCTAATACATATTTTCTAAGAAATCAATAAAGTAAGATATGGATCAATTCTCTGTCGACTCCGCATGTGCTACGCACCCGCTTCATTGGACAAATCTGAAACATAATAAATAGGTTGAGCTGCGAAGCCCAGTAGGTACACTCCATCACCCTTATTACCATGGGGATGAGTGACTAACCACGGATAATCAACAGAAATAATACATAATGTAGATAATGCAATAGAATAATAATAATCAAACCGAATTTAAACATTAAAAGAAAATTCGACGAGTATGCATGACATAAACACTACGGGGCACACTTTATACAAACAGCTGGCCAAACTATCAAATACCACATGGATCCAAGGGGGTTGAGGCTTTGCACCCCAGGGCTCTGGGCCCTCCTTGCTCTTTAAGGAAAAATCCTAAGGGGTTCGGCACATAAAACGGCACGAAACCCTAACCGTGTGTTCATGCACTCTCAATCTTCTTTTTTTTTTATCTCATAGAATGATCCATCATATATTCATAGGCAATCATAAAATAACATGACATATATTACAAACAATATACAAATCTGCATTTTTAAGAAGATAACAAATATTTTAAAACATGCTCGAATTTTTTCTAACATAACTAATCATGCTTTTGGAAATATAACACATGTAGATTTAACAAAAATACAAGGTTTTTAACTAATTAAAAATGTAACATTCAACATATCATATATACACTTTGTATAAAAATAAACATGGGAATAAAGGGAGGAAATAACCTACCTCTGTTCTTTAAACTAGATCTTTGTGATATGTTCGTTTCTTCTCTTCTATCTCCTTTTTGCTCTATGATCTTCCACAAGTATTTTAAAATAAAAGGTTTAGAAAAGAACAAAAAGCCCTTAAGAAATAGCTTATAGTTTGGGTAATTGGAGGTGAAAAGTTGTTAGAACTTTGGGGTAGCTAATGGCTTAATGAGAGGGAGAACCAACACAAGAGAGGGAGAACTAATGGCTTGATGAAAAGATGGTGTCTCCTATGGCCTTTATATAGCCTTACCAAAGGCTTAGGTTAGCAAGGTTAGGTTTAGGTTAGCAAAGAGGTTTTCAAAAGTAGTAAAGTTCATTAATGACTAAAAGAGTTTCTAACTTAATAAAACGTGAGGTTTCTAAAGTTAATAAAAATGAGTTTCTTATATTTAAAGTGAGGTTCTTCTCCCCATAGTGTTTAACAATTTCTACGTAGGAAGAAAGAAAAATATTTTCTCTTTCATATGTGGCATTTTGAAAAATTAAGAATGTATTATTATATGTGTTATTTTATTCCTAATTTATTTTTATTTGTACATGTGGCAGCCACATAAGCAAATGAGTTTCTTAAAAAATTAAATCTAACTAGCATAGTCATCTTATTTTTAAATGTTAGGAGTAGGGTGTATGACGCACACACAATCACTTAAATGTACACGTACTATTCATATGTGCTTTAAAACACAAGCAATTAATTAATTAAGGCCATAGGTTGTATGTTCTTAATTAAATAATTATAAAATTAACATAAGAATTATAATGCACATATATGGGCCTCAAAGTAGTCTTCAAGTCATGGGCCTTATTAAGCCCCCATGGGCCCCATAAGGAGATCACTAAAAAATTCAAAAAATTATTTTTTTCTAAAACTTTCTAAAAGTCAAATATAGTCTCCTATTAGTTAAATAGTCAAAGTAGACATAATTAAAGTCTAAAAAGTCAAGAATACCTTAATATATCAAAATGACAGAATTGTCCTTTAAGGGAGTTTTAGGGTTTTACAGAAAACATTGTCGAGAACAAGCTCATACTTGAGAAATGTCCTCGACAAGAACGATGCCACAACTAAGAGCATACTCCAGTCGGGAACAATCTCATAGTCGAGAACATACTATAGTCGAGATCAATGCCATATCCGACGACATATCATAGCCGATATCAATGTCATATCTGAAAAATATCATAGTCAAGACTGATGCTATAACTGAGAACATACATACCCAAGACTGATGCCATAACTGAGAATATACTCCAGTCGAGAATAATCTCATAGCCAAGAACATACCATAACTGAGATCCAAATGCGCATCCTCGAGGTCGCGGCCAGAGAGTACTAGGGCCCCATAATCCGTGAAGAGAGATGGGGCTTCTCGGCTATATCCTAGGAAGTTGGCTTACCATCACAATCAAATGCGCATCCTAGAGGTCGCGGCCAAAGAATATTAGGGCCCCGCAATCCGTGAAGAGAGTGGGGACCTCTCGGCTATCTCCTAGGAAGTTGGCATACTATTACAATCAAATGCGCATCCTAGAGGTCACGACCAGAGAGTACTTGGGCCCCACAGTCCATGAAGAGAGTGGGGGGCCTCTCGGCTATCTCATAGGAAGTTGGCATATAATCCGTATGTGCATCCTACAGGTCGTGGCCATAGAGTACTAATTCCCCATAACCCGACGGAACGTGGGGGCCTCTCGGCTACCTCATTGGATTTTTCTCACCGAACGCAATCCCTTCAACTGAGATTGCTTGGACTTTCTCGCCGAACGCAATCCCTTCAACTGAGATTGGCTGGACTTTCTCATCAAGCGCAATCCCTTCAACTGAGATTGGCTAGACTTTCTTGTCGAGCACCAGGCCGTCACCTTCTATAATATAAATTCAAAATTTCAATTAGAGTCTTATAGTCTGAAGGGAGCTCGGGATACATTATTCTCGTCGTCACCCTTCCTTTAACATACCCTCAAGTCGGAGGGTTCGGCTCAATTCTGCCAAGCCCCCAAGTCTGGTAATTGAGACCATAAAGTCAGTCAAAAGTTAGCCATTCAAGACCCATAGGTCAATGTTTACACTAAATCTGAGCTTTCTTGGGCCGATCAAGTTTAAGTGTGGCTTGGTCGGGTCTCACAAGAATTGGTTTCATACTTGGTCAATTAATAGTCGGGCCGATCTAGTCAATACTATGCCGGATCCAAGCGTTCTTGGATTAATTATACTTTTGTGGGCCGGTACCATGGTCATCTTATCTTTATCTTTCTCATGGGTCGGTTCGGGCCCTTTAATTTTAGTTGGCCGAATAAGCCTTAGATTGATCTAGTACTCTTGATCCTCAAAATTGTTCTCATATGTGTGCTCTCTTTCACTTATGTGCATAGTGCCTTCATGTAAGTCTATCACGTCAGCATAAAAGACAAACAAGTGGAAGTGTGCATGCCACGGCAGCCCCTAGTTCTGACAGTTGGGTTCGCTACTTACTATTACTTGGTCTAGGTCTCGGATGGGTCAACTACAATGCAAGTCGGGTTTTCAAGATCTCGATGATCGAATTCACGAGTCACAAGTCGAGCCCAAGACGATTCTAGAGCCCACACCTATGTCTAGATTCACTATATTCGGGTGGGCTGATTATGCCCTATACACAAGCTCTTCATGGCCTACAAATATCAAGTCAAGGTCTCAATGCCGATCTATTCAAAATTCTTGGTAACTAACTTAAGTCGAGCCCATAATCTATGTTATTGTGCCTGGGTTGATCGTAACATGGTCTATTTAGTCAGTCCTTCACACGGGTTTGTTACATAGTGCTCAAGGTCTACGTGCCCCTGGGCCGATCAACTAGCGGGGCCCATACATGGGTCGGGCGAAGGCAAAGTACCCGTGTTGTACGTGGCATATTCTCTTTGGGTTCGTTAGCCCATGAACATCTGGTTCTTCAAGATCGATCTTAAGGATAGTTGAAAATCTATTCTGGGTCTGAGATTTGAACTTCTATGTTCTCGGACTAAAATATAGTCGGGGCCCGAGGTCAATGCTTTTGCATCTCGGATCAAACATTTTGGTTGAGCAGGGTCGGCTCTCGTTCAAGGTTCGATTTGTTATGTCTTGGGCTAGTCAAGCTTGGGTGGGTCAGTTACATGGTCCACTCAGTCGGTCCCATGGGCTTACAAAAAGTTCGTATGATTGGTTTTTTCTAGGAGGTGGGTTTGAATATACGTCCCATAACCCATGCTCTAGAAGGATCTGGGGTCCACTACAATGTGTGGCAAACACCACAATGGACCCCAACATTTCTTCACGGCAATATTTATGCACCTTTACTTTTGTTTCTTGTTCTTTACTTTTTCCAATATATTTCCATCCTTTTACTTTACTTTTCTCATCATTGTCCTCTTCTTTCTTTACTTCTCTGTCCTTGTGCCATGTGTGTGCAAGTGTCATGTACAAGCAAAGAAATGTGGAAGTTGTTGGGTGTGTGTCACACATCATAACAGCTCCCAAACTGCTCCATTCTCCACGCCATTCTATTCTACTTTCTATTTTTGCCTTCCATATTTGTCTTTTCTTTATCCTTTCCTCTTGCCTTTTTGACTTTCTCATCACTTTCGTTCAGTTTGTGTGCAGTGCAGGACATGCATGGCACATGGGCAACAAAAGAAAAGAGAGTGGTGTGTTCATTGGCATGATGTGGTTCCATACATGGGATCAAACCCCAGAGGAAATATACCCCATCACGCTTCTTCCTGTGATAATTTTGTCCTTTTGTCCTTTTGCTTTTTCTTTCTCTTTATCTCTTTTGCCTCCCAGCTTTTCCTCTTGGTGATGTAAATTATGTAGTGGCCTCAAATGGCGGTGAAGTGCGAAAATTTGCCGACGGTTGGCGGCTCTTCTTCTCTTTCCTCCATTTTTTCCCTCATTTGATTTATTGTAGCTCCGACGAGATTTATGGTGGTGAGCCGCTCCTAACCCGTTTCTCCATCTTTTTTTTTTATCATTTTTTTCTTCTTTCTTCTGATCTTTCCTTGAGGTTCGATGTTGGACTGAATCCAAGATCACCTGACCATTTTAGAGTCCTAGTCGGGATGTCCTGATGCCGATAAGTGTTGGGGGCCAATCAGGTCGGTCAGCATTAGAAGCCGAAGACATCGTCACTCCGAAAAGTGCTACATGCCGAGATCGAGTTTGCCAAGATATAGCTAGTCCGATAAGTGCTACATGCCAAGAAGTGGTCAATCCGAACTGAACTACCCAAAGCCAAGATATCCGAGCTCGAGCTGACCAATCCGATACGAAGAGAGCTAATCGGCTGTTGGCTGAGAACGTGGCCACGACTGTTGGCCGAGAAGTATCGAATCAGACTGAGGCCGAGATGAGCTGGTGAGGTCGAGCCGAGTTGATCTTTTATAAGCCGAGACGTGTAATTCGAGATCTCCGACGAAGCCGAGAAGTGTGCTGTAACACAGCCGAGAATTGGATCGAGCTGGTCTGAGTCAGATGAGCCGAGTAACCCCAGTCGGAGGAGCAACACACTGAGTCGGGTGGACCAAGTTAGACATGTTGGACATGCTAAGAATCTTGGTCGGCAGATCATAAAACTGAGATGTAAAGGGCTGGGCATGTTGGTTAATCTTTCACCCGTTCTAGGTAGTGCAAGCCGAGAAGGGACATGGATCAAGCAAAATGGGCCGAGCAATACAAGGTTAGTCCATACAGACATAAATGTAAATACATAAATACATTATACTTATTCTTTTTCATTTTCTTTTGAGACCAAAAATAGGGACCTAGCTATCGATTTGCCCTCCCTTTCTTCTTCTGGGTCTGAATCTTTCTAATGTAGCCGTGGAGCAGCAAGAAGCTCATATTTTTTCCTTTCTCTTCTATTCAGTGGCTTTGTAGCCGCACGGCCCGCACTTCCCACAGACGACGCCATTTTGTGTGGGATAAAATCGGGGTTGCCATTGGATGTTCATCGATTTTCCCACAACAAAAATCAACAATTAAACACATAATTAACAGTAAATCAGAAAATAAAAGATAAAAAACTAAACAATGAAACAACACCAAAACTTACGTGGTTCGTTGCCGACAACTACGTCCACGATGGAAAGCCGCCAAGTCGGCTTATATTACATTAAACAAACCATGTGTTACAACAAGTCGGCATTCTGGGCAACATCATTTTCTCTCTCTTGTCTCTCTCTCTCTAATACACATTTTCTTTCTAGTTCCCTCCCTCTATCTCCTTCCAAAAGTCCTCCAATCTCTATCTACCTTCCTCTTTAAATAGGCCCTCTCCTTGACACGTGTCAAAAGGAGAGAGTTTCTCCTTTCTTGCACTCCACTGTGTGGGAAAAGTCTACACCAAACACAGTATGGGGTGGACATGCTTTCATGGGAAGCGATTTGGTGCTTTTTGGGTCTTGATTCAGTGTGGCACGTTGTACAGTGGTACAATGTGCTATTTTTTGGTACCCAATATATATATATATATACATACATATGTGTGAGCCAATATATAAATTATAAGTTTTGGAATTGGATGATTTTTGGTGAGGATGGTCTCTATGGCAAGGAGATCATCCTCACAAAAGTTCAAATAATTCTGACATTCGTTGAAGAATTATGGACCGTCTATTTTTACCGTTAACTTGAAGACTACACTTGATGGGGTTAGAAATTTCAAAATGGACTGATTTTTTGTAGGAGTGATCTATATGGTGAGGAGATCATCCTCACCAAAAATCAGCTATTGATTCATCTTCCATTTGGGTACGCCAAAATTGTTGTCTTTCGATCCTGACCCATATATATATACACATATATTATAAGTAAAGGTACTAGAATTATCCTTGCTACATCTGTCTAAATTTTGATGCATCCAACCTTTGTCGGGGAGTGTCTGTGAAAATTAAGGTTCCTACCCTCATCTTCTTCCTTGCAAACATCAACTTGCCTGTAGTCCAAGATGAATCTAGGCAATATAGGCTGTGATAGAGGAGATGCATTAGTTAATTCACGTCTTTTACTTGTCCATAATGCGATTAGTGTAGAGCGGATCAAATGCTAACAACTAGCAAGGTGGTAGTAAAAAAACACACACAATCTATGATGAAGTTAAATGGGGCAGTATTTACAATGAGTAGGTAGTTATCTCTAATCTCTCTACTTACACCCTCTTTAGCCCAGAGAATTTGCCTAAATCGACTCACCAAGAACACGATGGAATTAGATAAATGGAGGCATTTTTGTAATGTTCCTAGATTCACCTTCTATCACATAGGTCTATCTAGATAATTCCTTCTAGAAGAGCTTTAATTTTAAGTTTCTTTAGTGTTAATGACCCCTCTTGGAGAGAAGAAATCCAAGATAGTGAAGTCTCTGTCATCTTTGAGTGTGTTGCTGGTGCCAATATTCTTTCTTAAGAATGTATTTTTTGTGCTCCTTTTGAATGTTCCGGAGAATGAAACTTGGGCAAGCGATGGGCTAGACCCAATGCTTCCTCCATGGGCTTCATGGACCTGTTTCACTGGCCCATTGTGAAATAAACTGAAAACCAATGACTATGAATCACCAATCAGCATGGTTTTTGGGGTGTGGGTCCATCAAGCATGGGACAAAAATTCATGTGATCAGTTGGTGCCAATGCGTGCCACCTGGCAGCAAACCATTTCATGCTTATGGAGCGCTCCCTTTGCATCACGCATATATTATCTGTCATCATAGATCTGAGTTTTATGTTTGCTATTGTCTGTTAATAACTTAATATACGTCTAATGGTTTTGATTTCTAATTCTTTTGCAGGCAAGAGAGTGCTGTCAGACGCTTGGGCTTTGGATACCGCACAGAAACCATACAGATGGCAGAAACTCAATCCAGAAGGCGACAGACCTTCTGCTAGAATGTGAGACTTTATGCTTTTTCTTAACGGTTGCAAAGTTCTTTTCAGTAGTTGGTTAAAGTTATGGTAGTATGCTAGATCCTGTGGGCCCATATTAGAACTTTCAGTATTTGGATTCTGTTTAAGTTTTTAAATAAATGGACAACGGCTTTCTGGGGTGGACTTCATACCCTGCTGACGCAGCTAATCCGGACTATCCATTTGATAAGAGGACCCTCCATTGGCCACCTGGACAGTGCCTATGTTGCAAACACACGCATATCCCTGTGTTTTCAATTATTCCCAAATGAATATTAGTTGTCATACGTTTGAGAATAAAAAAGGGAAATATACTCTCCTTTTGCTATGTGGTGGACTCTGAGACAAGCTTGCATGGAGAGGGTGTGAGGCATAGTAACCGATACCGTCCATGTGGGGGTAGTGGTCCCGTTCTCAAACTGTGATCTCATGGCTTGTGTGTGGATTCGCTTCCAAACTGTGGTATCTCAAGTCCTAGACCACCCTCTCAATTGTTGAAAATGCACTGCCATGGTTTTTCATTATGAAAAACAAACCTAGGTCCTTCCTCAAATGCACTACACTTTTTATTCGTTGGGAATTGGAATTGCACTTTTTCGAATAAAAAAAATTGTTTGTTCCATGTTTCATATGTAAGCCTCTTTTCTATCAATTGTAAAGAAAAAACATGCTGTACATTTACATTTTAGTATATGGTATGGTAGGCATTATCCATTAAATAAGTCTTACGATCTCAATTGGAACCTTCCTATCAATGGGCAAACCATAAATATTTGATGATCCTAATTACCTCTCAATTTCTAATGTAAGTGCCAAAAAATGCACCCCTCATATATGTGCGCCATGTGTCAATAACATGCATCACGAGGATTCATGGGCCCAAACTCGAGCCTCAATAGATGCCGATCCAAATCGAAAGTTGACTTTGACGAGACTTAGCTCGGCCAATTAGGCATGATATCTGACATTATTACAGGCCCACTTTTATGCCGTTGATTGAATCGAGTACAATACAACTACTCGATACTGTAGCATATCTATTATAGTGTATCCTATCTAATATAGATTTGAAAAAATCAGTTATAAGAGAATAGACATTTTCTTATGATATGAGAAATGGAGAGAATTTAGGGGAGAAGCGCCCATTTTCAATGGGAGTGGAGGAATGGGAAAAATTAGGATAAAAGAGGATCGTTGGATCATATAATAAGGCGGGAGAAATATTTTAAGAAAGGGGAGAAATATTCTAGGAGGGGAGAAGTCTGTAACAAGGAGTCTTGTAACAAAAGAAGGCCCATAGTGAATTGCCCAATGCGGGTGGTGGATGTAGTCGTCTTATTTCGGCAACTAACCATGCAAAACTTTATACTTCTCTCTTTTTCCATCTTTCTTACATCTATTTGTTTTTGGGGTGTCACACAAATCCTGACGCATTGACAATACACTTGGATTTTTTATCTCGTAGATGTATAAAAATTGACTTAACAATATATATTGCCTTGGGTTCGGCATTGGTTTTCTTTTCACGATGTGGCTTTGGCAACATACTTCGGTCTTGGTGTCAAGTCTCTTTATAGCACGACCTGAGCTCTGTCTTGGACTCAAACTGATGAAAGTAAAGAGCCCAACTCCAACAAAGAAATGCTCCGTTTGAGCTGCGATGATACGAGTAAAATGGATCTATAATCTGACAAAATGTCATTTCACAAAATACAGAGGCATGTAAACAGAAAAGTTCTGGACAGTTTTGTCCAACAAAACAACTTATGATATCATATGCTGGCAGGCTTATATAGACCCCAATGGGACTAAATAGAGGAAGTGCAACAAGTTCTTGGATCCCTGGGCCATGGTCCAACTTTCGCCTTTCAAGCAATAACACATAATTTGACCTAATTGTTTGGAACCTACATCCAACTTATATGGACTTCTCGGATGATCGTTTAACAAAGTGCTTGACCATCCAAGAGGGGGCCAAATGTGAGAACAAAATATTGCTTCCTCGTCAGGTCGGTTTACATGTCCTACTTGGCCTCAACGTAGCTCGGTGCTGTAGGTTGATACCATAGGATGATAGGCCTTAGGCAATTAACATCCTGGCTCCATTTGTCCACTTGAGATCCGGGTCGATTACTCATAAATATTTCGACACGGTTTAGTAGCTTTAACTACTTAGCTTTGTTTTCTTAGCTCGGATTACTTAGTTCAGCTTGGACTACTTACCTCGGATTATTCTGCTCAGATTATTTAGTTTCTACGTCAGCCTATTCTCCTTAGACTACTTAGCTCAGATTGCTTTGCTCGGACTTGGATCAAAGCTAGTTTTCGACCTCCCTATAAGAGTTAATGTACTACGAAGAAGAATTGTACTACTACATCTTCTAGTAAATTGGCCACCTCAGCCCTGGACGTAGTTGCCACTACAGCAATGAACCACGTAAAATTGTCTCATGTCATTTCTATCTTTTTCTCTTTCATTTAGTTTTACATAGTGTGTGTGGTGCATAAATATCGAGGTGATTGACAGCTATTCTTGGACTTTTGCGCACATAACTACCCATTGTACGTGCAATACATAGTATCAATTAATCAGATGTTATAAATCTTTTTTTTTTTTTTTGATAAGTGTAAACTTTATTGAAGGAAAGAGAAACAGGCTTACAAACCAAATTGGCTGCGAGACGTTGAGATGACCTACAAGGCCAAGGGAGACCCAAAGGAAGACTAAACCCGAGGATTAACAACTCCAGACTAGATACAATCCCTAGAACAAAGAAGGTCCATGCGAAAACAAAGTCCTCGAAGAAAAGACCCTTACATTCTAAGAAAGCCTTGGACCACAGATACAGAAGTCCTTTAATATTGAGGATAATAGAGACCGTGTCAGCACTAGAGCCTTCAAAAACCCTCTTGTTTCTCTCCTTCCAGAGATCCCAAATAATAGCGAAGGGCAACATTCTCCAAAGGATATTGCCTCTCAAGAAGAAGGCTATGGATCGCCAACTAAAGACGAGGGCCATAAGGGACCCCGGCATCACCCAACACATCCCAAACTCGTTAAGGAAAGAAGACCAAACCTCCTTGGCCACAACACAATGAAGCAAAAGATGACTTACAGTTTCTCTGCTTTGGCGGCACATCCAGCAGTAGTCTATGATGATTATGCCCTTAGATCGCAAGTGGTCCACTGTCAGGATCTTATCCAGAGAGGCCTCCCAAGTGAAGAAAGCCACCTTGGAAGGAACATAGGAGCTCCAAATCGTGGAAGCGGGAAAGTCAAGCCTTGCTGAAGAAAGAGAGATCTCATAGGAAGATCGGACTGAGAACGAGCCGCCTTTAGACCATTTCCAGATCCATTTATCCTGTCCCTAGGGAAGGATATGAATGTCGTGGAGCCGAAGGAGCAGTCTGGATAGGGGCTTTATTTCCCAATCGTTAAGGTTTCTCCTGAAGCCGAAATCCCAACCTATAACATCCCCTCCAGATTGGGCACAATCTAAAATAGATCGCTTTTTCATTTCCGAGATAGAGTAGAGCTCAGTGAAGTCAGCACACAGGGGTGCCTCCCCACACCATAGGTCCTCCCAAAATCTGATCCTGTTGCTTGGTCCCACCTCATACCAGACTCCCTTGTTGAAATCGTGAGAGACCTTAGAAATGCCCCTCCACACACTGCATTCGTAAGGAGTATAAACCATATTGCACGTCCAGCTGAAAGAAGAGACCCCATGTTTACTAGCTATGATCTCCAAAGCCATTTGTTCAAAAGAGCCTTGTTCATAGCATTGAGATTCGTAATGCCTAGGCCCCCTTTATCCTTGGCTCTGCATACATTATCCCATTTGACCAAGCGCATTTTCCGATTCCCCTCCTTGCTAGCCCACAAGAAGTTCTCATAGTCTTCTCTAGAACCTTAGCCACTCAACAAGGGATGGAGAAGAGTGACATATAATAGATCGGCAAGCTAGCAAGCGTCTACATCCTTTAGATAAATATCTAGATTTCCGTGCAGCCAACCTCCTTTAGATAAATATCTAGATTTCCATGCAGCCAACCTCCTCTCAAAGCATTCGATAACAGGCTAAGATGTTATAAATCTTAGTAGCCTAATATACTAGTACGCCCAAGTGAAGTTATGCAAAATGTTGTTATATGTGCAAGTTTTGGATTACAACCTTAATAAACCTAACATTTAAGAAACTTTCAAAAGGTAACAAATTGTTTTTCATTTTGAATTTTTTTGAGCCTAAAAACAAAATACAATATTTATAATTTAATGCACACACGCCTATACATATATATATATATATATATATATATATATATATACATCCACTTCTTAGATCTAGTGGTGGGGCCGACCTTGAGATCATGTTAGATAATGTAACTGCACAGTATGTTATCCTTGCCACGTTGATCGTCATCCTCACCAAAAATCAATCAATTATGACATTACTATGTGAAAGTTGACCTGAAGTAAGGTTCAATTGGATGGTCCATATTTTTTTTTTATCGGTAAAATGAGATGTATTAAGAAGGGCTGAGAGGGCCCAAAGCAAAACAAAAAAAAGGGACACAACTACACAAACAAAAACCCACAACCCCTGGATCCCCGAAACAAAGGATCACACTAGGAGGCCAAAAGACGGTCCCACCCAAAAACAAAGACTTCAAAATGGTAACTCCTAAGGCCAGGAATGACTGAGCACCAATAATAGAGTGAAGCTAGAATGTTCATAAGGATGGTGTCGGTGTTAGCTTCTTTATCTTCAAAAATCTGGCGGTTTCTCTCTTTCCATAGCTCCCAGCATATGGCTATAGAGGTGATCCTCCACAACATACGACCATTGGTTGAAAAGGCTTTGATGTTCCATTCCTCAATAATGGATTGATTTTCCATTGGCTGACAAGGCTTTTATCAAGTCAAGTTTTCACGAGGGTAGAGATGTCAGAATGGATTGATTTTTTGTGAGGTTGATCCCCACCTTATGGACAACTCATTGTGCGGTTGGTTTATCCAATATGATCTCCATGTTGTCCCCACAACTGGATGTAAGAAGTTGATGTAAGTTTATCCGAACTATATGCATGTATAAACGCTCCGGACCCTAGGATTTTTTTAGTTACCACTCTTGCTTGTGCACCCA
Organism: Euptelea pleiosperma; assembly: GCA_035048495.1. NCBI lineage: Eukaryota > Viridiplantae > Streptophyta > Magnoliopsida > Ranunculales > Eupteleaceae > Euptelea > Euptelea pleiosperma. The sequence goes on from CM068546.1 coordinate 32,483,399, forward strand.
CTCTTGCTCCACACTCTAGTCACTTAGGTGTGAGGTGGTCCAACAGGTCGATCCCTTTTGGTCTTGTCACTGCAGCTGTCATGTGTGAAAACCTTGTCTTCACAGGCCACTGAGTCTGTTAAAATCACCGAGTACATGCCCCCCTAAGAAAAGGTGATTAATGTTCTTACCGATCAAAAAAAAGAAAAAAAGAAAAAAAAGAAAAGGTGATTAATGTTAGAAACTTTCATGGTAAGCATTTATTTTCTTCTTTTCCCACGATAAGCATTGATGTGTATAATTGTATATAGCAGGTTAAGATCTGAATTTGCTAATAATATTTACAGAAAACAGAATATTTTATTATTTCTTCATAAACTTCTCCAGTTTGTGAGGAAAATGAAGAGTCAGGTAAAAGAAGTGCTGAAATTACACGTGAGCTATGTGAAGGGAACTGACAAAAAGATCCGAGAGGACATGGTTGGGAATATCTAGTTTTGTGGGGAAATTGTTACTTCAGGATATCAACCTCATTCTTGTCAGAAATTGATGGCTGAATTAAATTGAGTCGTTATAAATAACTGCATCATGTTGATTCAAAAAGATAACTGGTGCAGTTTGTCGTAAATTTAGTGGTCCCTTTAGCTCCAAATAGCTTCATATTCATTTCTACTCCATGTTATTGGCTTAAAATTTAGCTTACTATGTTAAATGGAAAACTGTTAATGCTTGTGCTAATTTTATCATGCAAAGAGAAAATCTACAAACCCTCCTTTAATGGGCATGTGATAGTTAAAATCGTACTTCACCTTTTTTGTTTATTCTCCTCTAATTTGAACTTATAAACCATATCATGATATTATTGATGTTTGAGCTGTCATGGCCCTGTTCTAACTTTATGTTTCCATGTCCAACTTTTTTGGTTGGATGAATGGTGTAAAGTGAAAGACAATGACTCTTTATTAACTTGGGATGAAAATTTAGATAATTCTTATTTGTTTTGTCCTTGCATAAGTCACTAGTATTTCAGATATTAAATTAATAAAAGAGGGAGTACATAGACTAAATAAACCCAGTCCTACTCTCACTCACATACTCTCTTTTTCTTAGCTTAGTTGTTAAGAGGTGATACCTGCAGTCTACTCGACAACTATATTCGTACCATACATTGTTTTGGGTTTATTGGTTCATTTATCTACAAAGGACAATCCTATTTAGACTTTGGATTATACGTTCGTGTGCCCACTGGAAACTGCCTTGTTAGGATTCTATATCTGATAAACTTCATTTAAGTACTGCACCCCATCCCACCTGTCCTTTTTTTAGTAGATCGAGCTATGAGACCTAATGCATTCTCCCTATTTCATTGAGCTATTCTTGTAGGATTATTTACTAATAGACGCATTCATGAATCAAATTTGAGGGTTCTGATAGTTACCTTACGATCTTAATGCAAATCCATGTCAGTTTTCAACATGATTATTCTGAGTGAAACTAATATAATTCTACATTACTTTGTAGGTATGCAACAGCTAGTGCCCGCTCAGATGGCATGTTTTTGCTTTGTGGTGGAAGAGATACTTCAGGCATGGTACGATCTGTTCTCTCTGGGATCTGAAATAGTTAATTGCTAGTAATATATATTTTGTGTACCACATAAAGTTCGCAGTATATTCTGGTTTGTGATAACACCGTTGTACAGTTTTGAGCTGGGGTTTCACTTTCTTACCTTTTAGCCTTTTATGATCTCTCTCTCTCTCTCTCTCTCTCTCTCTCTATATATATATATATATATATATATATATATATATATATTGATAAGTATATGATATCTCTATATTGTATTTACCATGCTTTTGGATTGTCTGTAATCATGTGTCTCTGTTGTGTCCTATGTAACAAGGACACTCCAATTGCTAAGAATTTGATGTGTTGGACATTGTGTCATATTGATGTGTCACATATATGTTGACACTTTATTATAGAAATCTTTAATTTATTCAAATATTTTGTTTCAAATTATTATTTATATATTGTTTCTATGATTTTAATATATATCCAAGGTTTAAAAGGGTTAGTTCGGGTACAAAGGCGGTTTGCCTCCAAAAGGCGAGGTGGTGTTGAGGCGTAAGCCTCATTTAAAAAAAAAATTGCTTCAAAAATTCTAAAAAAAGCTATAATCAATTCTAGAAAAATTAGAAACGACATACCATGTGAATAAAATAACTTAAATAAGCATAAAAATTACCGAGGCTATAACTTTTACCTTAGGAGTGACACTATTGGGCGTTTGGGTGAAAGCCTGATGTTGATATCAAATCTTAAAAAACATAAATCACATAAATAAATTATTAAATCTAAATAGTTAATAAGCTAGGTCCACTAACAAACTAACAAGATATAGCTAGGAAAATAGTTGACCAAGTTTGTAATGCTTTGATTTTTTTCTTGAGTTTGGTGAGGTTCCTCACAAGAAAACCGTAAGAAGTAACATAATCAAAATCTGATGAGATTTGAGCTCTCTATGATAATTTCTTTCAGGTGGAGAAAACTAGGGATGAAAGCTTAGATTTAGGGTTTCCAAAAAAGAAAAAAAGTTATCATAAAATATTATTGGGGAGGGTATTTTGGAAAAAAAGAGTGGAAAAAATGAAAAATAAGGGGTTACGATTTCGGGTTTTAACGTGTAAAAGTGAGGGTATAGTCTCGTGTGTGCACACTTGAGGTTATAGCCTCAGAAATGACCATTGAGGCTATAGTCTCAGGGTTGTTTATTAGCGCCTTAAGGCATAGCCTCAAAAAGCCGTTTTAAACCATGTATACATCAGTTTATTTAAATACATTCATTTCATATTATATACATAAAATGGACTAAATATATCTCTCAACATATGGAATAAATTGTATGGATGTGTCAGTCTTGTGGGGGTCAATGTTTCTGAAACTTCGCATAAGTGTTGGACACTGATACATGTATATGTGTGTTATACAGAATAAGCCTCATGAGCATGCAAAGCTCTGGGCCTTGATGGCTTTTCTTTGGCCTTCTTTAAACAATGTTAGGATGTGGTCGGGCCTGATTTCATGACGGTGGTGCTTGAGTCTCATGAGGATGGATACCTTGATATACATTCAATAGCACTTTTCTGGTTCTGATCCCCAAGAAACAAGGGGCAGAGAATATCTTGGGGTACAGACTGATTAGCTTGGCGGGAAGTGTGTACAAGATTCTAGCGAAGACATTAGCTTATAGATTGTGGAGGGTGTTGGCCTCGGTGATCTCATCTTGCCAAGGAGCTTTTGTTAGGGGGAGGTAGATCTTGGATGGTGTCCTTTTAGCCAATGAGTATATTGACTCCAGGCTTAGAGAGTGGGTTCTTGGGATAGTCTGTAAAATTGATATGGTGAAGGCGTATGATCACATTAATTGGAGGTTCTTAGATTACATGCTTGGTAGGATGGGTTTTGGTAGGAATTTAAGGGGTTGGATTCGGAGTGTATCTCCTCAACGTCTTTCTTTATTTTAGTTAATGGGTCTCTAGTTGGCTACTTTAGGAGTTCGAGGGACTTATATAAGGAGATATGTTATTGTCATTCTTGTTCATTGTGGTGGAGGGGCTTTGGAGAGCATGGTATCCATAGCGGTAGAGCGTGCGGAGGTAGCGAGCTTAATGATGGGTGAAGGGGTTTCTCTGATCTCTCATTTCTAGTTAGCGGATGACACACTTATATTCCTTGGGGCCTCGGTCCCTCAGCTTAGATTCTTGAGAGGCCTTATGTGTTGTTTTGAAGGTGTGTCGGGTTTACGAGTAAACTAGGACAAAAGTAAGGTCTTTGGAGTGGGGAATGTGAGTAACATCGAGGGTCTGGCAGGTATCCTAGGGTGCGGTGTGGGCAGTCTACCCACTTCGTACTTGGGTCTCTCTTTAGGGGCTAGCTACATATCTAGAGCTTTGTGGGATCTTATTATTGAGAGATTTGGGAACAAGCTAGATTCACGGAAGTCTAGGTCTCTCAAAAGGAGGGAATCTGGTGTTGATTAAGTACACTCTCTCAAGCTTGCCCATATACTATCTTTCTTTGTTTTCCATTTCTAAGAGGATTGCGCTTACGTTGGAGAAGTTCATGAGGGACCTTGGTAGTGGTTGAATTGCTCTTCAACAACCTAGCTCTATTGAGAATTAATTCAACTTGCAAAGGACTAGAAGGAGAATGCGATGCATTTAGTGTTACTTCAGGCTTTTTACATTGAAGAACTACTTGAATTTTCTAGGGAGGGAGGCTAATCAAAGTTGTCCATCTATGTGTTTACCTTATTTAGCTTGTCTGATATAGGTGCTTTAGTATTTAACACAAAAACTTGTGGAAAAATAATGTATCAAATATGAAGAGAGCTAGATGGAGTTGATTAGCATCACATAAATCAAGTATGAAGTATTACATCTTTTAAAAGCATAGCAAACACAAGGCACATTGAGCATTACATATCGATTTTCAAAAGTATCACAACTAAGAAAATTCCCTGTGACAAACATATTAAGACTTTGCAGAAATCTTAAAAAAAGCTTACATAACCATTGTTTAATGCTAACCATCCATTTATAACTATCGAACCACATAACTTATCCCTTAGATAACTTATTCTGATTTGCTACCTTCCTAATCATCGCAATATAGTTAAACGCTTAAAAGCCCCCAAAATAATTGATCACATCTTTCAAACATGAGCCACCAAATACCCTACTAAAACTTCTCTAGAATACATAAGAATCACTAGACATTTTTAATAATAAAAAACCTCGAGGCTTTAGCTCCAATTAACATCAGGAACCGATCTTTGGTTTTTATGTCCCTCTTCTATTTTCTTTCCCAAACAAATGATATAACGCTGCATCAATTATCTCTGGTTGGAGAAATTCAACCCATTGAATTTAACTTCGTTGCTGAAATTCTCACACAATTTTTTTCGTTTTAATGTTTACTTCTTGCACTTGTCTCTGTAGAATAAGGCCCTTTAGTTTGGTTGTTGCAATTGCACCTTGCTGCCCTAATCAATTTGTGCTATTGAAGGAAATTGTTGATGCTAAGCCTCGGAATTCTAGTATATTTATGGATTCATCTTCCTAGTAAATGTAGGAACATCCAACTTAAGTCCTTGTTCTTACTTGTTGAACGTTTGGATACAATACTCGGACCTTTCAAAACTTAGTTGCAGGAACCTTTTACCCTAGGTGCCTCTCTCGCTCTGGAATCTCATTCCGCTTCCCCTCTCAGATTCTAAAGTTCAACTAAAACTTGTTAGCAACAGCCGCTTCCTCGATCCCGCACCCGAATCCTCCCTCACATTTGCTTCGTGCAACTAAGAATCAAAACCCCCCATGATATCCATATCAACACATTATATGACATGGGTTATGGGTATGGGTATAAGATCCACGCTATTTTATATTAAAATAATGTTTTTAAATGTGGAGGCATGGGGCGAGGCATTTCAATGGCCTAAAGAATGAGGCATAAACCTCAAGATGCGGGGCACACACCTTTTTTATTGAATAAAAATAAATAAATAAGTTCAATAAAAGAGACATTTACAAAAAAAAATACATTGTTTTATCCATATGGGAGAATGAGATTTTTTTGTTTGTTTCGCTATTATTGTATAATATCTTATTAGTATTTAGCTAAAGGTTAGGGGAGAAAGCAAAGAAAAGGAAATTAATTAAATTTTTTAGTTATAACCACATAAAATTGCCAACACGACTATATGCACTTGGGCATACGCCTCTGGCACAAGGCCTTAAATAGTGTAAATAGCGCGAGGAATGCACCTTTTTTAAGGCTTTGATGAATGAAACATATGCCTTATGAGCTTTTACGCCTTCTTAATAAACTTTAGGGCCTTTTGATAAAGCCTCACCCTGAGGTGAGCCTCTAGGCTTAAGGCTCAAAAGCCTTTTAAAACATTAGTATAACTCATCCATTGAAAATGGATTTAAAAATATTTACCTTGTTGGAAGTCAACGATCAAGTGTAACTGAAGCTGTAAAGGATAGATGCCGGGAAAAGAGGTCTAGGTCGTTGGGTTTAGTGACAGTCACCTTCGATAGGCATAACTTTTTATTTAGACATCCAATTGAGAATCCATTTAATGCGTTGGAAAGCTTTATCCAAAATCTACAACAACTATCTCACGAGTCGTCAAGATTCTGATGTTTTGGGCTTGAAAACTGTATTAGAAATCTGAGTGTTATAGTAGTGGCGGGATTTAGGGGTATATCTTAATCGTTTTGAAAGATAGATTTAAGTTATTTTAGATCAATGGTTTAGATTAGTTTCTCAGTCTTTAAGTTAGGTTTTAGGGTTTATTTTTATTTTTATAAATAATTGTTTAGAGATCATTCTAAAATGACTTTTGATTGTTGTAAAATTTACCTTTAATTGGGATTGCTTTGATTAGCACACTGTAGGAGCTTTTTTAGGGGGTTTCGCCTCTAAGAAAACCTTAGCAGCGCATTGAGTAAAGTGTTATCAGATGCGTATTTTATACGTATTGGGATTTATGTAAATACCCCTTGGTGTGAGGGGTATACTTGTCTTTGTCTATTCCTTTTTGATATATATAAGATTTATGGAGTCATTGTGACCTAAGCACAATGACATTCTTTCATCTTCCATCTTTCTCTTCTCCTCCTATACTTTGAAACATCTAACCTAACCCTAATACTGCAATTCAACTTGGTATCAGAGCTAGCAAGAGGGGATTTGTGAAGAAAATTCTCAGGAGAACAACCAAATAGGGTCATGACGTCACCTAGGCCGTACGGCTGCTGACGTCAGCCGTACGGACAGGTTCCTCCTCCCAACCTGAATCTTCACCACTAGGTAGAGCTCATTTTTCTCTTCTTTTTAGTAATTTTTGGAATTTTTTTGAGTTATTTTGGTGGGTGTTTTTGCTGTTCTTCCATGAAAATTATAAAACTCATTTTTTTGAACCAGCCTTGATTTGGTGGTTCTAACAGCCTTTCTTGGGGGGTTTGTTGCTTCGATTGATCCCCCCCCAATCGCATCTACATGTGGATATCTCATTCTAGAGATTCCATGCAAATTTGAGGGCTGTGGGAGCTTTCTTCTCCCCTACTGTTATTGCCGGTACCTATTTTAGTCTGATTAGACTATCTGTTGGGACTTGTTCCTCCCAAAATTGATCCCAAACCTCTCCTTAATACCTTATAGTGTTATTAGCATGCACCTATCCATCCCTATCCTGCTGTGCCATGCCATTAGTCCTTCTTTAAGGCTTGCGTGAGGTTTGTTTGGGCTTTTTTCTTGGTCACCGGCTCTCTTCGGGTCTTATTTCCCTTTGGTTACTTCTTTTTTGGGTATTCGAAGCCTCTTTGTGGGTATCTTTGGGGTTACGGTATTCCCAAGACTTCATCGGATGTTTTTGGGCACTTTCGTGGTTGTTTGCTACATCGTGGTGCTGCATTATTGCTGATCTGGCCTTAGTCTTGCTGCCTCTGTGATTTTTTATCGGCACTCCATCGACTTGGCTCATCATGGCAGATCCTCCACCTCCTGTGGTTACTCCGCCTTCCTCGGCTTCTCCTTCCACGTCTGAAGTGAGCACGGAAAGTTCCTCCACTGGTAGTGGAGGCCCTATGGTGCATCACTTGGCGTATGAGAACCCTAGTTTACAGATCACCTCAGTGAAGTTAGATGGCAAGAACTACCTTCGCTGGGCTCAGGCTGCACGGCTGTTCATTAGGGGCCGTGGAAAACTTGGTCATACTACGGGGGATACAGTTGAGCCTCCCAGGACTGATCCTTTGTATCGTCACTGGGAGACAGATGATCTCACTGTTATGCCATGGCTGCTCAACTCTATAGAGCCGGACATCAGCCAGAGTTTCTTATTCATGCGCACAGCTCGCGAGGTTTGGGAGACTACACGGAAGACCTTCTCCGAACAGCAGAATGCCGACAGGGCTTTTCAGTTGCGACAAAGTATCTCTCACTTTAGACAGGGGGAGAAATCCCTTTCTCAGTACTATACCGCTCTTCGCACTATGTGGCAGGAGCTCGATCATTACTATTCCTATCAGCCTCTTCATCTAGGAGAGATAGCTCCCTATCAGCGGAATGTGGAGAAGGGTCATATTTTTATTTCCTTGCTGAACTCCATCCATCCTATGAGCTTGCTCGTGTTCGGATCTTGAGTAGCAGGATGGATCTTCCCTCTCTCAGCGAGGTGTATGCGTATCTTCAGAGCGAGGAGAGTCGCCGGAGTTTCCTCTAGGATGAGCATCCAGTTTCCGAGCGATCAATGCTTGTCAGTTCTTCTGCTCCTCCTACCTTCCACCAGCAGCAATCTCAGAGGGGTCGCTCTTCTTAGCCTTCTTTTACGACTGTGTCTTATGTTCCTATTGACCCAACTTCAGGGAAGTCTTCTACGAGGGAACGGTCCAAGTGTGATTATTGTGGTAAGCTGGGACATATGCGAGATCGGTGTTGGAAGTTTCATGGTCGTCCTAGCCAGCCACCCTCCTCTGGAGCTCATACTGCTCGGTTGGATGCTTCTGTGACTCTTCAGGATTCCCAGCTTAGCCCTTTGGGAGCTCCAGCCGGTATTTCTACTGCTGAGATTGTTGTTCTCCGACGCTTGCTGAGTCAGCTGGATGGTCCTTCTGCCTCACCTTCGACCTCCTTTGCCCAGTCAGGTAACATTAGACCTGCCCATCATGTGTCCATATCCTCTTCTAGTTCCCCTTAGATCATTGATTCAGGGGCTTCGGAACACATGACGGGTATGTCTTCTCTTTTTTCCACATACACTATTTGTTCTGGTAGAGATAAGGTTAAAACTACAGATGGTACCTTATCTTCTATCTCTGGGAAAGGGAATATCCTTCCTTCCCCTCATGAACTATTATCCTATGTTTTGCATGTTCTTATTTTTACTTCTAACCTATTGTCTGTGAGTTCCCTTACCCGTCAGCTAAACTGCAGTGTGACCTTTTTTCCTTCATCGTGTGTCTTTCAGGACTTGGAAACGAGGAAGACGATTGGCACTGGACGTGAAGCCGATGGACTCTATCTTCTAGATGGATGTATCTTTGAGCCCACAGCACTTCAGTCTCATAGTAGTCTTAGTAGTAGTTTATCTTCTGTTCTATGTTGGCATGCCCGTCTGGGGCATGTCTCTTTTCAGTACTTGAAACACTTATTTCCTGCTTTGTTTAGTTCTGTTTCTTTTTCTGAGTTACACTGTGAGACATGTGAGCTCTCCAAACATTGTAGATCCACTTATCCATCCAGAGGTAATAAAAGCTCAAGTTCTTTTAATATCGTACATTCTGATGTGTGGGGTCCTTCCCCTGTTACCTCTATTTTTGGCTTCCGCTACTTTGTTTCTTTCGTCGATGACCATACACGGTGTACTTGGGGTCTATCTCATAAAAACCAAAGATGAAGTCCATTCCATCTTCAAGGGTTTTCATAAGATGATTCACACACAGTATGGTGCCTCTATCAAGGTCGTTCGATCTGACCAAGGTGGAGAGTATATTTTTGGAGGTCTCAAGCAGTATTTTTTTTATCATGGGATTTGCCATCAGAATTCTTGCAGCTACACACCTCAGCCGAATGGTGTAACTGAACGAAAAATGCGTCATCTGACAGAGGTCGCTCGATCTCTTTTGATCGGCGCCCATGTTCCCAGCTCTTATTGGTCTGATGCTGTTTTGACCGCTGCTTACCTGACTAACCTGATGCCTTCACGAGCGCTCAACTTCAAGGCTCCGGTTCAGGTTCTTGTCCCTAGCTCGTCTTTATTCCCTCTCACACCTCGCATCTTTGGGTGTGTGTGCTTTGTTCACATTCTGGATCCACACTGTAACAAGTTGGATCCTGAAGCGCTTAAATGTGTCTTCCTTGGTTACTCTTCTTCTCACAAGGGGTACAAGTGTTATCACCCCTCGACAGGCAAGAAGTTTGTTTCCATGGATGTCACCTTTCGCGATGAGACATTTTTTTTCTCCCCTCCCTATCTTCAGGGGGAGCGTTGTAGTGAAGAGCGGTCGTCTGATTTTTGTCATCTTCCTATTGTATCTATGTCTCCTCCATTCCCGTTGGTTGTTGAGCAACCTACTCAGCCTACTATGGTATCTGATAGTGCGCTTGGAGCACAGGGGGAGCTTCAGGTCTATCACTGAAGAGGGAAGGCTATTGCTGATCCAGTACCAGTAGTTTCATCCTCAGATCCAGGTAACCTATCTTCCACCTCTGTTCCTTTCATTCCTTCTTCCACTAATGTGTGTGCTCTTGATCTTCCCATTGCTTTACGGAAGGGCACTCATAGTTGTACTCAACATCCCTTGAGCAACTTTGTCTCCTACAGTGCCTTGTTTCCTTCCTACAAGGCGTTCATTTCTTCTATAGACACTAGCTCTATTCCCACTTCTGTGGCAGAAGGATTGGCACATCACAGATGGAAAACTGCTATGGTCGAGGAGATGCGTGCCTTAGACAAGAATAAGACATGGGAGCTTGTTGATTTGCCAAGAGGCAAGAAGCCAGTTGGGTGCAGATGGGTATTCACAGTAAAGTACCAGGCAGATGGGTCAGTTGAGAAGTACAATGCTAGATTGGTAGCCAAGAGGTATACTCAGACCTACGAGATTGACTACGTGGAGACCTTTACACCTGTGGCAACGATGAACTCTATCAGGGTGTTGTTGTCATTAGCAGCAAACCAAGCATGGCCTTTGCATCAGCTGGATGTAAAGAATGCTTTCCTTCATGGTGATCTACATGAAGAAGTCTATATGGTACCTCCGCCAGGATTCAGCCCCCCAGGGGATGGCAACAAGGTATGTCGACTGAGAAAAGCCCTCTATGGGCTCAAGTAGTCTCCCAAAGCTTGGTTTGAGAGGTTCACTCTAGCAGTAAAGAAGCTGGGGTATACTCAAACCCAAGCCGATCACACCCTATTTGTGAAGCATCTAGGGAAGAGCACTACAACTCTCATTGTTTATGTGGATGACATCATTCTGACAGGGAATGATGCAGAAGGGGTGTCCAAGCTACATAATCATTTGAAAGGGGAATTTGAGACTAAAGATCTGGGGCCCCTCAAGTACTTTATCGGCATAGAGGTTGCAAGATCCAGTCAAGGGATCTTCATCTCACTACGGAAGTACGTCTTAGACCTATTGCAAGACTCTGGCAAGCTGGGAGCTAAGCCAGTTGAGACTCCCATAGAGCAGAATCACCAATTGGCTGACTTGAACAGTGAGCCCTTACAAGATGTGGGGGGCTTTCAGCGGCTGGTTGGGAGATTGATCTATCTTTCCCTGGCTCGACCAGACATTGCCTATGCGGTCAGCGTTATCAGCCAGTACATGCACTCTCCTAGGGAGATCTACTTAGAGGCAACACACAGGATTCTGAGATATCTCAAGTCTGCCCCTGGTAGAGGCCTTCTCTTCTAGAAGAATGACCACATGAGAGTTGAGTTATATACTGATGCAGACCGGGCAGGTGCTAAGGATGATAGGCGATCTACTTCAGGTTATTGCACATTTGTTGGGGGCAATTTAATTACTTGGAGGAGCAAGAAGCAACCTGTTGTTGCCAGATCCAGTGCAGAGGCAGAATTCATGGCAATGGTCCATGGCTTGTGCGAGATGCTCTGGTTGAATATGTTGGTTGCTGAGCTTGGTTTTCCAATTTTGGGGTCGGTGAGCTTGTACTGCGACAACAAAGCTGCTATCAGTATTGCTCATAACCCGGTATAGCATGATCGGGCCAAGCACATTGTATGTGGATCGTCACTTCATAAGAGAGAAGATTGTATCTGGAGAAGTCTGCACTCCCTTTGTGAAGACCGATGAGCAAGTAGCGGATCTCTTCATTAAAGGCGTTCCCAGTTGGTAGTTTCACAGATGTTTATGCAAGTTGGGCATGCGAGATATCTATGCACCAACTTGAGGGGGAGTGTTATCAGATGCGTATTTTATACGTATTGGGATTTATGTAAATACCCCTTGATGTGAGGGGTATACTTGTCTTTGTCTATTCCTTTTTGATATATATAAGATTTATGGAGTCATTGTGACCTAAGCACAATGACATCCTTTCATCTTCCATCTTTCTCTTCTCCTCCTATACTTTGAAACATCTAACCTAACCCTAATACTGCAATTCAACTTAAAGCTCCGTTTGCATTAGTATGGTTAGAAAAACTGAGCCACACATGGCAATTAGATGGAGTACTTATGTCCAACATTTATGGGGTACTAGTACTTTGAGGACATTGAGTCCATGCTGTACACAATTCCAAGAGCATACCCTTCCCGTTGCTTACTAATTTGATTATATATTCCTAACATATTTGCTTATTCGCTATTAAATAATTCAACCACAAATAGAAAAATTGCATTTTGGTGGATGTTTAATGTCAAGAGACATACATTTCTTCAAAAAGGAATTATATGTTCGATTTCTACTTATTCGTGTGTCTACATCATTTTGGATACTTTAGCTTGTTATGGACTGTTAATTGTATGCATATATCTACAGCCGCTGGCAGATGCTTATGGGCTACTCATGCATAGGAATGGTCAATGGGAGTGGACTCTTGCACCTGGGGTGTCTTCTTCACCAAGGTATCAACATGCCGCGGTAAGTTAGAGCTATAATCAAGACTTCCTTGTTCATCTTATACATCTATTCAAAGCATTTGTTGGTTTCTTGTTCTTTTTACATTCCATGCTTTTTCCTTAACAGTTGACTCCTCTCCTTTTGACTTTTTCTATCAATAAGCTTAGCATTTCTAATTAGCAGGTCTTTGTTGGTGCTCGATTACATGTTACTGGAGGTGCTCTTCGGGGAGGACGGGCAATAGAAGGTGAAGCAGCCATTGCCGGTAAGTCATGTTTTTTTCTTTTTTTCTTTTTTCTTTTATCTTTCTGGATCAATTTACTGGTCCGTTAGTATAAAACGTAACTTTTATTTTCTTAATGTTATATTTTTTGGCAGTATTGGATACTGCTGCTGGAGTATGGCTAGATAGAAGTGGGATTGTCACTTCCTCTCGCACGAGCAAGGCTCCCATTGAGCTTGATGCTTCATCGGAGCTTATGCGTCGTTGCCGCCATGCATCTGCATCTGTTGGAGTTCGGATATATATTTATGGAGGTCTTAAAGGAGGTAAAGATTCGTAACTACAGAATTTATTATACTTTTGCTTGTTTGAAATATCAGATATGGTGGATACGGCTTTTTTCATGAAGGCAACAAATATTACTATAAGCTTCCATTATACAAACTACTGATCTTTAAATGCATAACATAAATTACTGCATATTCCTGCAACAAAGGTATTCTATCCCATTGTTGATATCTAGGTTTCTTAGGTGGACATTTTCTGTAAGTAAGATGCCTTCTTTACTGACCACTGCCACTGCTACACACCCACACACACGAATGCCCCAATATTTTGACATGAGAACGCAATCAGTGGGCATCCAGTCTCTCTTGGAAGACTGTTTAAAGTTTGTGAAGTAAAACAGGCCAGGCTCGTGTAAATGTACTCCTCTCTTCTGTACACCTCATCCTCCTCTGACCTTAAAAATAACAAGCTTGAATCTGCCCACCGGTTTCCTATTACTTGGAGAACATATCTGCTATGTTTACAACTGATGAAGTGAAGATCAAATCCATATAATGCGATCTTTATGTGGGGGATTTGACTACAGTCCTGTGTCATGCATATGATAAGGCAAAACAAAGGAGTCTTTTTTACTGGTACATGCTATTGCCTTGTCACTCTGCTGCCTCGACCTATCCAGAATTCTTAGCCGAAGTTCTGCCTCCCACAGCTGAGATACCATCTCATATGAGAATGGTTTTCTGGACCAACACTACAAATCTCTTCCCTGCAAAGGCAAAATTTTCATACACGTGACCTCTGGGGTGGAAGGCCCAAATGGGTCCACATATTTCTGCACCCACACTCTCCCCATGGCAAGTTTCAGCCCGATAGAACTCCACTACGTGGCAAAAAGAGGCATGTTTCTTTTCCTTTTTTATTTTTCCTATTTAAAGTTTAAAAAATTCACTGGCTGCCATAATGCCATTCATAGGAGAGAAATACAATACATGGTAGGGTGTAGGCAATAGACATGATGTGGACATGGGTAGTTTCGTTGTGGCCAATCTAGAGGCTCGTCTATTAGATGAGCGGTTTGGATTGGGCATGTCAACCCTCCACGTGGCAAGCAGAACCCTTCCTGTGTAGAGTAGGGTTTGGAGCAACACTTCAAAAAACTTTTTTTCCTACCGATATTTTGATTGGTTTTAAGGTCGCCTTGTTAACTATGGGCATGGTTAAAAGTCTTAAGTCTCAGGATCTCAATTGTTTGGGGCGGAGATCGAGTTGACTCGGAACAGTTCGGGAGGAGCAGATATAGAGCAAATAGTACAAGCATAGGAGTCATTGTAAATGTGCTATGCGTTTTTATTCAAATCGTGAATCTTATTCGAATCATAAGGTTCATACAGCAAATCATAGGTTTATATAAAGGGATTCAGACCCTAAGATTTCAAATTGTTTCAGTTAAGATTTGATTTGATATGTAACATTCAAATTGTAAATTGTAGAATTTTAATAACAATTGACTGTTTGGATTTCTTCTCTTTAGAGTTCTGTTGACATAAATATTCCACATCAGTGAGATAATATTAGCTGTTCTATTTTTTGTCCAGACAAATCAAATGGCCTAGTTCTGCTATTTTGGTTCATACTAGGTGTCACTCCTTTTCCTTGTGTTGGGGACTAACATAATTGAGCTGTTTTATGCAGATATGCTACTTGATGATCTTCTCATTGCAGAAAATTCACCATTTCAGTCTGATATTGGTTCTCCTATTTTCACTTCTGAGAGAACCCTGACTACGACAAGTTCCAAAACTAATCGGCCTAGACCGGAGAGCCCTTCTCCTGGTGGCTTGAGGTTTTATATTCTGTTACTCGCTCTTTGTTATTTCTTTTCTGCAAATGTTGTAACTCAAAAATTTAGTCTTACAAAGGTAAGTGACAGTTTTCATTTTCATCAGCGTGGACAAGAAGTCGATTGAGAAACTGGTGGAGGCTTCAGCTGCTGAAGCTGAGGCAGTTAGTGCTGTCTGGCGAGCTGCCAAGGCAGCGTCTGCAGTTCCCATAGAAGAAGCATCTGTGTCGGATGACAACTTGCATGTACCAGAAACCTCCTCAGAAGGCAGTGATACTGAAGCAGATGTTCGCCTTCATTCTAGAGCTGTATGCTATTTGCCTCACTTGAATATATCTTGGATTTCCATCATTTTCAAGTTATAGTCCATAATGGGTCTGATTCTACAGGTAGTAGTGGCTAAAGAGACTATTGGTAATTTGGGGGGGCTGGTAAGGCAGCTATCCTTGGATCAGTTTGAAAATGAGAGCAGACGAATGATTCCCTTGAATAGTGACCTTGCATATCCGACAAAAAAGTTCTTCACCAGACAGAAGTCCCCCGAGGGTTTGCACAAGAAGGCAAGAATCGTCAGATATCTAATTTATTTTGTTTTATTTATTTATATTTTTATTTTTATTTTAAGAGGCAGTTGATCTAATATCACATCTTTGTTGCAGATTATTTCTGTATTGCTCAGGCCTCGAAACTGGAAAGCTCCTGCTAATAGGAGATTTTTCCTGGACTCCTATGAAGTGGGTGAACTTTGTTATGCTGCCGAGCAGATTTTTATGCAGGAGCCCACAGTTTTGCAGTTGAAGGCCCCAGTTAAAGTATTTGGTGATCTTCATGGACAGTTTGGTGATTTAATGCGCTTATTTGATGAATATGGATTTCCTTCAACAGCTGGGGACATTACGTAAGTATGAGTTTTAGTTCATTCTATTTGCATATTTGCAACAGAGCAAATGAACTGATGAGCCAAAATGGTAAATTTATCTTTATCTGTTTTCAAAGCATGTTAAGAGGTGAAACTTTATGGTTGTTAATTCTCTTATTAATGTTTTTTCTCCTAAGCAGCTATATATTCTCATCCTCCATAATAATTCTTTCAATATTCCATAGTCTTGAAAGCTTTCTCTATTCTATGATTTGTATGACTCCGTTTCCCTATTCTGAACCAAGATGTTATACAGTTTAAGACTTTGCATCAATTTATGGGATAGTGTATAAGCCTACAAGGTAGTGGAATTTCAAGGCAATATTTACTATTGCAAGGCCATTTTTTGCCTTTTCGTTGCAGGTTGACCAAAATGCCCCTTTTTTATTTACCACTACATTAGCCTGGAAATTGTAGAAATTGGTCTGTAAATGTTATATAATTTCGCGCTCCATATAATATACACGATTTCCCCTTCTTCTCTCTTCTCTTCTCTCATCTCTCTTCTTCTCTTCTCTTCTCTCCTAATCTTCTCTACTTTATTTTCTACTGTACAGATTTAATTTAAACCCTAGGTATGTGGAGTTTAGAACATAATATTAGAGCAGGTACCCTGGGTGCTATGTTTCGAACCCTAGGGCTGTCACAGGTGGTGAAACCATGGAGGGGTCTTATGCTTAGGGCAAATCACAAAGTTGTTTTTTTTTGTGTTGCGTTTATTTCTTCTTCATACTATTCACAGAGAACTGTTCATCACACTAGTCACCAATACTGTTCATCGTTACTATTCACAATTATTTTCACAAAGTACTATTCACCGTTATTGTTCACAGCCACAGGGCATATCGCACATTTTGTTTGGACTTCTAATGCAAAATCTAGGTTGAAATATGCTCACTGATAGTTCGTTTGGTGATTTATCTGCCACATTTGGAGTGATGAGTGTTATGTCACTCATGGGTACCTATGGCAACCATCACCCAAGATTACAGGTCACCATAGTGAAGTTGGTTGGGGTGAATTACTTAGAGTAGGCACAGCTTTCCTGTAGTATATCGATGGACGTGGTGGGTACATTAATGGCAAAGTGATAGCACCAACCCTAATTGATTCTACCTATGATAAATGGGAGGCTAAAAACCTCATGGTGATGTCATGACTGTTACATTTTATGCAGTCACACATTAGAAAGGGTTTCTTGTTTCTCTCAACTGCAGAGGAGATCTAGGATGTTGCATCATAAGCTTATTCTCAGATTGGAAATTTTGCGAAATTGTACAAGTTGTAGAAGGAAATATCCCACTTCGTTAGGGGGAGATGCCATTGATGACGTACTATGGTACTCCATAGTAAATTCTAGAATTATTCGCGAATGGTACGAATTATTCAAAAAACGAACCAAACTGCATCCTATTCCAAGGTTTGGAAAAATTCGCGAATTTTTTAGGCCAACATTGGTACTGGTAAGGAGCACTTTGGTGCAAAGGCTGAAAATAACATGAATGGAGATAGTTAGAAAAGATCTGAAGACATGGTTTGACAGAAAAATAGCTCTAAACAGAGTCGAACAGCGAAATAAGATTCATTGTTGCCTACCCCGGACATTGGATAAGGCATAGATGACAATGATGCTGATTCAACAAGATGGAGGGCTTTTAACTGTTGTTTTATCAGTGTAAATTAAGAAATTTAGTAGTAATTTGGCACACCTTGCTTTGAAATATTTGTTTCACCAGCCATTAGATTTGGTGTTTCAGGTATATTGACTACTTATTTCTGGGAGATTACGTAGACCGTGGACAGCACAGCTTGGAAACTATAACCTTGCTTCTAGCTCTCAAGGCAAGCTTTTGCTTAAAGTGGTCCTACTGAATAACTTAACCTTGTTCATTTTTGTACCTTTTTTGACTATGTTGACTCGTTGCTCTGATTTTGCAGATCGAATATCCTGAGAATGTTCACTTGATAAGAGGAAACCATGAAGCTGCTGACATAAATGCCCTTTTTGGTTTCCGCCTTGAATGCATCGAGAGAATGGTATGGATGAATATGCACACCTTTCTAACTCCAAAGTTAGTTGTACTAATAACATATGTATTTGTAGGGAGAGAGTGATGGGATATGGGCGTGGACTCGGTTCAATCAACTTTTCAACTTTCTCCCACTTGCTGCACTTATTGAGAAGAAAATTATTTGCATGCATGGTGGCATTGGGAGGTCCATACACTCCGTAGAGCAAATAGAGAAACTTGAGAGGCCCATAACGATGGATGCTGGATCCATCATTCTAATGGACCTTCTATGGTATACTCCAATTCAACTCATCTGTGCATTGAAAACCATCTTGATTTGCTTAAAGTTGTCTTACTATAACTGTCTTCTTTAATTTACAGGTCAGACCCCACGGAGAATGATAGTATAGAGGGATTGAGACCAAATGCTAGGGGGCCTGGCCTTGTCACTTTTGGGGTATGCATGTTACTCAATTTATCACATATTCTTATGTAATGTGTTTTAGCTTTCATTTTCTCTATTATGATTTTTGTTATGTTATATATTTATGATGCAATTTAAGGTCACAAGATGCTCTAACATGATTAATTGGACTATCAAATATGTGGCTTTGGTAGAGGCTATGTTTTGTTTTGTGGAACTTTCAGGTCTGTTTGAATTATCTAGATTTAACAGCAGACAATATGCTAATAAGCTGTCTTGGATTCAAATGTTAAACTTCTGCCAGTTAGTAGTTATGTGCGTCTATATAAGAAAATTACTGTTTTTTATTTTAAAGAATTATTATGTTTTATTTTAGAATCTTATTATACTTGAAACAATTAAAAATGGTTACTGGTGCCCATCCTCTTGTATTTTTTTCTCTTCTCAAGTTCTTAGTATTCTACTATAGTACTTAAGTATATCTTTTCACTATTTAGGTCTCCTTTTCTTATTTGTTGTATTCCAATGTTGCACAAATCCATCTAAAATTTTCATAGTTGTATGTAAAACTCTGCACATATATATTGTTGAGGCCCTATCATAATGTATTGTTATCACTGCAGCCTGATCGGGTCATGGATTTTTGTAAGAAAAACAAATTGCAGCTAATTATAAGAGCACACGAATGTGTTATGGATGGTTTTGAACGGTTTGCTCAGGGACAATTGATTACTCTATT
Organism: Euptelea pleiosperma; assembly: GCA_035048495.1. Taxonomy (NCBI): domain Eukaryota; kingdom Viridiplantae; phylum Streptophyta; class Magnoliopsida; order Ranunculales; family Eupteleaceae; genus Euptelea; species Euptelea pleiosperma. The sequence goes on from CM068546.1 coordinate 32,502,483, forward strand.
TTCTGCAACCAACTACTGTGGTAAGCAGAAGTTTGGACTTCTATTTCCGTTTCTTCTGCACCAGACTTGTTAGTACTACATTTTCCATGCTAAGTTGATAATTGTATCAGGGACGGCAAACAATGCCGGGGCAATACTGGTGATTGGAAGGGGGTTGGTTGTGGTTCCAAAATTGATTCATCCCTTACCACCTCCCCTTCAGTCGCCCGAGACATCACCAGAACGTGTCTTAGATGACACATGGATGCAGGTGAGATTCAGTAGGAAACTGTACATTTCGCATATTGTAAAAGAAGCCTGCTGATCAGAATACTTGGCTCACCCCATATCTCTGTCCATATTTGGTTCCCTGCAGGAGCTTAACATTCAAAGACCTCCAACTCCGACTCGGGGTCGGCCACAACCTGATCTTGACCGAAGCTCGCTTGCATATTTTTGATTGTGGACCCCCCTCAGATATGTTTCAGTCAAACACCATATCATGGCGCCTCTATTCCAACCTGGAATTATATATGCCTATCCAAAGCCATGATCCTCAGCCAGTTTGACATCAAGCATAAAATTGGTACGATAGGGTACCATGTAATGGCGCCTGTGATACACCTTACATTCAAATAGACAAGCATCAGAAAATTAGTTCTTGCCTATACACAGCTTACTTGAGAATGGTGGAAGAGCACGCTGTTCGCTGAAAAGGATATTGATCATCCGTTTCTCCAACTGGTGTGATACTTGTACGACTAAAATCCCGTGCAGAAGATTTTGATGAAGCGTTTTGTGCTGGTCAAAACACAGAGCTTGTATGTAGAGGTTGCCCATTTAGGTCTTGTGTACTGCAATGTACATTGTGTGTATTTGTTTATTGTTACTTCCACTTTTGGGAAGATACGATGAATTTGTGGTAATGGTTTTCAGCCAAGGTTAAATTTGCAACTCTGGGTATGTTGCTAAACAAAATAAATGGCCACGAGCATTTTATTATGGAGATTATTTGAAATATGAACATATGCAAGCCACCTTGGGCCAAAAAACTGATGCCCAGAGGATGAAGTTGACTATACTAATGGATTGCATGAAAATTAGGGTTTGCAACCAAGTTACTGTGATTTTTTTTTTTTTTTGTGTGTAATCAGGTTACTGTGAACTAAATAGCTGTAATCTTTGATAGTTTATCTCTGGTCACCCATAACTAGAAAAAATGGTATGGTGCAAAAGTCCATTCTTGTGTCCTCTCGACGATCTTCCGCTCTTTGATGGCTTCGACGCTCTTTTGCGCTTTGATAGTTTCATGTAAGGTAACAGGTTGAGGATCATTTGTGGGTGCATGTCTAAGTACACATGCACTAGGGAACAATGTTCATAATATTGGTACATTATGTATATTTGTGTGAGGATGTCTGTTTCCTTACCATCAGCTAACTTTGGAAATACCAAAGATATCTGATCTACAAACTAAAGCCTCCAAAATCTCTCACAGAGCCACAAACTGGACAATTTGGTACCAGGGCAGAAATGAGAAAAAACAATCGCATTTACTTGCAAGGTCGGGAAAAAAATGTGAAGGGCCAAATATTGTGTAACTATTGGAGGGTATGGTTGGGTAGTGTTGGTGTGGTCCTAAATGCATGCTTTCTGCAGCGCTCAAAAATGCTGTCATATATCAGATCAAACTGCACTCCTGCTCTCTCCCGATTCACAATGAAAAGTATGTGATCACCTTCCACAATCTTGTAATACCTGCATTTAACAAAGACACCATCGCTTTTAGTTTCGAGCCAAATCCGAAACCAATAGGATAGAACAGACAGATGCAGAAAAAAAAGAAACCTCCACGGTAAAGTTACGATAAAAATATGATGGTAGGAAGATAACAAACCAGATGCCTGGTTGCAAAGGATGGCATTCGGAGTCATTTTCGACAAAACGGTTGGGGTGTTCAATTGGGATACAAGGGTAGGTCATGGATATTGTGTTGAGCGCTCCATCATTGTCCTGCCAATCTGCATCCCTGCACATATTTTAACAGAGGAGGTGTGACACATTAGCGAACATCAAAGAAGAGATATCAAGAAAATCTGCATCTCAAGGCCTTGAAATAGCCAAGGAAACCTACTCACTTGTATCCTTTGTAAGGAGGCAAGACATCTGGAGGGTGGCGCCATAGGCTCATCTGCAGGACTCTGATGAAAAGCAAAGGGTGGATCCCTAGTATGCTAGAAGGGACTGTGATCCCCATGATCTTCCTAGTCTGTTTAGTAGCGTAGCTGAAGTAGAACGTGTTTGGGAACGTATTGAGATGGGCGTTAAGTCGCATGGATCCTTGAATGGTAAGATCTGGAAGGATCCAATCTCCTGAGGCAAATGGACCCGTGTTACCCAAGAGGCAATCCATGAGACCTGTAGCACCCACTTTCTTCCACGACATGTCGAAGTGGTCGAACCCAAAACTGTAATAGGCCTTCAGCCATGGAATGTCAAGCCATTGATAGATTATGACGCCTAAGCGACACAGCTGAAGCAGGCATATAGGCTTCAAGGATCTTCCATCTTCTGGCCTGAAACAAATCAAAGTTTAGAAATCTTATAGATAGAAAATCCACGCAAAATAACAATTTCAACTCAAACAGAACTCACTGCATTCCATCTAAGTAGGTTCTCGTGGTCCCACTGAACGCACCGGATAAAGAAGTAATGCTCAATACCCAGTTCTCAGAAGTGTTCTCATACCCCTTGAAAGCCTGAAATGATAATGAGGATATAATTCTTAACAATTCGCTATCAAGACCCGTCACCATATTAATTTTGAGCTTCAAATGAGCTAACCTTGTCTGCTAGCATCTGCTGCAACACGCGAACGACCTGAGCTCCAGCTGAATGTCCAACAAAGTGAATAGGGTGGTCTTCGTCCCATTCGGGGTAGTTCCCTGCATTCGGATCAAACCCACCAAATACAAAAACAATTAACCATAAATTCAAACAATCTCAATTTAATTAGCATACATAAAGGGGAGAAATTGTAAAAATTGTGAATAGAGACTAATAATTGGTAAGTGTTTGATCTTCCAACCTTGCTCGTAAACTCTTCCGAATTGCGAATGCCCATAAGCCGTGCTGTGTTCTTCTCCATAATCCACTTTCCCGCCTTTCAAATAGTAAAACAATTCGCGAGCCCTGAAACCTACAACCCCTTTAGGTTTTGCAACAAATACAGAAGGAAAAAAAAAACAGAATGAGAAGGCCAAAGATGAACCTCAATTACATCTTTAATTACCCACCTATCATATATGCTGGTCAAGGAGCCTAAGTCAGGAACAAGAACCCGTTCGTCCTTCTTCTCCGCTCCTGCGAAATACGACAACCCTCCTAACCTCTGTAAACAAGAGAACACTGAAAACTCCATTAAAATTTGATCTGTAAACCCCAAAAAGGTAATCAAAATGAGGAACAGATCACAACCCATTTCATAAAATTAAGATTATAAGCCACATACCCCTTTGCCGAATCCAAAGATCCCATGAACTAAGACAATTGGAGGCAACCCATCAAAATTATTTGTTCTTATAGGCTCCTCATCCCTCACCCCAACACTCACATTGGATCTAAAACATTCATTCAAAGCCTGTGAGATATCTAATGCCACAGCTGTGCTGAATATGTAAAACCCATATAAAAAATGCACCACAGAGCTCACATACAGCTCTGGTAATTTAAGCAGTGCAAACCACAATCGAAACATCAAAATTTCTCTCTTTTTTTTCCTAAAAAGTCACTCAACAACAGATCAAATCGAACCGCCAAAAAGCGATTTCAACAATAACAGAAGAGACGCTTCTTCTTCTTCTCTCTCTTTTTGAACTTGAAAGAGAAAGAGAAAGAGAAAGAGAATGCTCTTCTGCTTCTGCAACAACACCCCCGAACTCGTTCTTCACTCACAAGTCACAAGTCACAAGTCACAAGTCACAAACCCTCCCATCAAAAAGTTCACATATTTATCTCTCCTCAAATGAAGGGAGATACTCTCCCACATTTTTCTCATTCTTGTCCTCACAACCAATCAGAGGCTAAAGGTCATTGGGTTTGTGCCACGTCTCCTTCTTATAATCGCTCCCACAAATATTACAAACTTTGGTGGGACCCACTTAAATGGGACCCATAAAAAAAATCCAAATATGTGTTGGATCAAAGCTGGAAGGTTACCTGCAAGCCGTGTCCAAAGAAACAGCCCCTTATCCATTATTTCTTCCCTTCTTTTTTTAAATGGCACGTGATTAAATAATTTAGGGTATTTTAGTAACACCCCCCTAAAATTTATAAGTAATTATCAATACCCCCTTATACTTTCAAACTTTAGGATTGCCCCCTTGACCTAGTTTAACCCATGGTTTAAAAAACAGCCGTTATAACGGATTTGGACCTCCCCCGTTACATTATGAACCGTTAAAATGCTTTAAAAATAACGGCCATCATTTTCTGTTATAACAAAAATTTTGTGAAAAAAGGCCGTTCTTTCCGTTTCTGAAAATTTGCATTTCAAATTTTGAATTTTGAATTTCAGCGCCATTTTTTCCGTTACTTTCTTTTTTGCCCCTGAGCATTACAATTCATTATAACAGAAAAAATATGGTAACGCCCCAAGTCCGTTATACCATATAACGGCCCCTTTTAAACATTGGTTTAACAACCAATGTTAAACTAAGTCAGAGGGGTAATCTTGAAGTTTGAAAGTATATACAAGGGGGTATTACTAATTAATTTCAAATTTCAGAAAGGGTGTTACTAAAATACCCAATAATTTATTTGATTTGTGATTCGGTGTGCTCACCTCATTCAAACTATAGAGTAGGGTAACATGGCAACTGATCCTGACCATCCATCAAGCAGCCCATCTGTGATTAGATGATTTGGATAAATGGGTGTGCACCAATTGAAGGGTAGGTTAAGTTTAAAGTTTAAACAACTCTTAGTTACATTAATCCATACTTAAGAATATGGGAAGTGAAAAGTTATACTGGTATATGGTTTCATCACCGTTCAATCGTGATCGAACGGTGATATACTGTGGGATCTGATAGTATGGAGATGTATCAATACTTCAATAAATAATATGGAATGATAGACCCCACCCGTCCCATCCAATCATGATCGCAACTTGTGATCATGGGAAACAATTTGAATAAAATATTAAATGTGATGTGCTTGACATATAGCTCAACGCCTCAACCATATTACACCTACTTTTGGTCCCATGAACTTGGCTGACCGGCGACAAGTCACTGACTGCCCACAAATGAGCCACGTGACACTTTTCTAGAGGACACTGACTGTGTGGATGTTTGGCCAATCCCTATGTGGACCTACAAACCAAAAATCAACCTGATTAGTGATTTCTAAGCATTAGATTGGAGTCAGTTTCATGGGTTGACTTTAACAGTGGGAATTTGAGCATTATTGACATTATTTGGGGTACAAGATCAAAAGGTTTGAAATCACTAATCAAGCTGATTTTTGGTTTGTAGGTCCGTCTAGGGGTTGGCTAAACTGTGAGTATCCTCTAATAATGAGCCACGTGGCTCATATTGTGGGAGGTCACGGGTTCACTGACCATCGGCAGTGAGCCAAGTTTTACTCCAAAAAGGAAATTGAAAAACCTTACCTGACTTGCTGACCACTTTAATTGTTGTAGTTAGAAACTTATTAGAGTTCTCACTCAACCATGTGCTGCTTGTCCTACGGTCCTACCATTACTATTAACATTTAACCTAAAAATAAACAAGTTAGCACTCTTAAAAAAGGTGACCTACGCTTCATGCACAAGTTAGAAAAAGATACCGTATAGGACTAAAACATGCCTTTTTTGTTTTTTATGTTTTTGCTAAGCGACTAAAACACGCCTTGGATTCATGAAGGATCGTGGAGGGGATGATTTTCGTAATAATATGATGTTCCTCATGGCCCACCGACTCATCGAGTGGTGGGGATCCACTATCTTGATGGATATACATACCAAAAACCAGCTTGATTGATAATATCTAGCCGTCAGATTAAGTACCCAAAAATATGAAAAAAAAAAGAAGCTTGAATCCAACGGCTAGAATCAATCTTAAAAAAGTGCTAAAATATATTATGTCTAAACAAAACCAATCAGACTGATTTTTGGTATGTATATCCACCAAGAGGTTGGCTAAACATCCATGCAGTTAGTGGGGCCAAAACATGAACTATGTTGGGCCACGAGATCCTTCTGCATCAACTGCATCCAACGTCCTCTTGCATTTTAAATTCTTCTAATACGAGGAGGGGCCACTAAACTAAAATTTAAGGGCACTTTTAGAAATAAAAAAATATTTAATGATTTTATTCAGTTATTTTTCCATTTTTTGTCGGGCATTACCCCTGTCCATTTTCAAAGGGATTTCTCTAGATATGAGACACCAAAACAAGAAGTGTTCCTCAAGAAACCCCAATCTATTATGGTACGACGTTTATCCTCTAAAGTGTCTACCTCTTTCTTAAGAGTCAAAAGAGATCCGACTTTGCATCACTCTTCAGATGAAAGACTCTTTTTTTTATAATTCTTATAATGTCGTAAGTCGCCTGGAGTGGTAGTTGGCTGGCCACGAAGCTTCAGTATGTTGGTCACCAGTGATGGGCAGCCACCACTGAAATCTCGTAGCTGGCCATCGACCAAAGCTGTGTGATTTCAGATTGGGATTTTTGCCCAAACCACATGTTCTTCTTGTTCTAAGGTTGAAGAAAATAGTATTTTCGTAATAAAAATTTATTAGTCAATTGGAATCAACCACGATCATAGACGGTGGAACAGGTCATAGGGGGTGTGTCAGCTTTTTCAAATTCCCATATAATATGCCGATGGCTGCGTTTGCGTAAGCTTAAAAACCGCAATAAGCCCGCTTTTGCGGTTTTTAAGCACTTGTCAAAAAAAATGGTCGTTTGGATAGAGTTAAAAAAGCACTTTCAAAAAGCCTTTAAAGCTCTTAATTCGTCAAAAGCAAAAGTCGTTTTTAAATGGCTTTTGCATTTGCGTTCGTCGGAAGCCATTTTTACCGAAATTTGGTGGCGATCGTATCCTCCCAAATATTTTATAATGGCCGAAGTGTTCTTTTGAACAAAAGGGAGATTAAAACCCTAATCACGTCAAGGAAGTCGTCGAACCAGTGAAAGCACGAGAACCAGAGAACGCAATAAGCTTACCCAAACACGGTATGGGGTGCACTCTAAAGAATTAAAATTTGATAGGGGCATTAAACTAAAATTTAAGGGTATTTTGAAAGAAAAAAAAAATTAAAGGATTTTGAAAGTTGAGGAGGGGGCCACGTGCCGCCCGTTCCTAGCTCCGCAGTTCCACCACTGCAGGTACAGGGGATTCATCGAATCAACCCCAACTTCCGATCCCGATCATGATCGCAATTTGTGATTGGATATGCAAACAAGTTGAAAAATTGCATGTGATGTGGTTGACAAATAGCTCAACCATATCACACCCTACATTTTGTCCCCCAAAAAAGAAATTGAAAAACCTAACCAGAGTTGCTGACCACTTTAATTATTGTAATCAATGGGCTGATACCATCCATAGAAACTTCTAGACAGATTAGAGTCCAAGATTTTCCCTTAACCGTGTCATGCTGTCCTACCCTTACTATTAGGGTCGGGATCGGGGGACAACCATTCGGTGGACCCACATTTTTGGTGAGGATGATCTCTATGGTGATGAGATCATTCTCACAGAAATTCAAATCATTCCAATAATCGTAGACTGGTTTAGAAGTTGAAGAATTATAGACCGTCGATTTTTACCATGTAACTTGAAAACTACATTTGATGGGATTAGAAATTTCAGAATGGGCTGATTTTTTTGTTGGGGTGATCTATATGGTGAGGCGAGGAGATCTTTCTTCGCCGAAAATTAGCCATTGATTCATCTTCTATGTGGGTCCGACAAAGTGGTTGTTCCCCGATCCCAACCCTACTATTAAGATTCAACCTTTCTCATGTAAAAAACAAGTTAGCAGTCTAAAAAGGTGACCTACCCTTCACGCACAAGTTAGAAAAAGACATCATAGAGGACAAAAACATACCTTTTTGTTTTTCATTTTTTGCTAAGCGACTAAAACACGCCTTCGATTCTTGAAGGATCATTGATGGGAGGACGCAACAATAGGATATTTGGAGAGAACGCAATAAGTTCTTCCATTGAAGCTCTATTGATGGATATCCGAGGACTCTCGTGGCCCTACTTAGTGCATTTTTTTTGGGCCCTACTAACCGTATGGATGTTTAGCACACCCCTTAGTGGATATACACACTAAAAATCAGCTTGATTGATGATTTTTACATTCCAACGGCTACAATCACTCCTAAAAAGCGTGCTAAAACTAATGGTTAAAGATAACCAATCAAGATGAGATGACTTGATAATAATATGATGTTACTCATGGCCCACCAATTCATCAGTCAAAGAGATTCGATTCGTGGGGATCTACTATCTGAGTGTTGTGGTCCATGGTCAAGCAAAAAAGTCTCAGCCAATCGCGATCCCGATCGGGATCGGTCCCGATCCCACCGATCCAATCCAAACCAGGTTCTGTCTCGCCCCGAGATCACTGTTTTACAAGGGAGTCTCATTTTCTCTCAAGTGAGATGGGCCGATCCTGGTTTGATCCAGAACCATCTAGATCAGGATCGGAGCCCACCGATCCAGCCTCTGATCCCTAGACTTTCATCCTTGACCCCATCTATGAGTTCTCATTGGTTTATTTACTGAGGGAGAGAGATTGGGGGCATGGTTATGGTTAAGATGTAGAAGCATCACCAACAGCAATGGTCCTACCAACAGATTTGACCCCGCATCACGCAGATCAAAGACTTTTCTCTTAATGTCTTAAATGACCAGAGTAGTGGTCGGCTGGCCGCGATGCTCCAGTATGTTGGTCGCCAATGATGGGCGGGCAACCATCAGAATCTCATGGCTGACCATCTACCACAGTCATGTGATTTGGGGTTGAGGTTTTAGCCCAAAACACATTTTCCTCTTGTTCTAAGGTTGAAGAAAATGGCATTTTCGCTATAAAAATAAAAATTTGTTAGTCAATTGGAATCAACCACGGTCATAGGCAGTGGCACGGGTCATGTGGGTATGTACATCAAATTTTAAAGATAACATGGGGGTTTGTAAAAAATATCACTTTTCTTCATTTTTTTTCTAGCATTCATTATAAATTGTTTCTCACCATCCAAAAGAATGTGATTACACTGAATACTCACAATCTTCCAATCAGGTCAACCTTTCGGCATCAGTGAACTCCTATCTGGAACGTTAATTGCACAGACCATTAGGTTACAATGCTCGAAGATCGTAATCACAGATTTCCAACCAAAGCAAATATCCCAAATACACCATCAGTAGCATAAGCTTCAAGGTCGCAGTGGGAAAATGCGTGAGTAGGGAGCAATGACAGCCTCCTGCACAAGTTTCTTAGAGTTATTCGGATCAGGGCCCCAACGGATCTCACTCATGTTGGGCGTCTCAACGAATACCATAGTGAACTCTCCTACCTTCTCAGTTTTCCCCTTCTTGCCTGCCCTTAACACAAGATTGTTCCGATGGTAAGAGAAAATGCCGTTGGTCAGACGGATTATGTCACCCGGCTCGAAGGATTCACACTCAGTCCCCCACAGTTGGAAGTGAACTGAGGCAGTCTCGTCTGCGACCAATGCCAAGCATGCCTTCTCATGACCTTCCTTTGCTGGCTTGTCTTTCTCCAACAGTATGAATTGTGTGTTTATGGTGTTTTGAGCTGCAGGGGCTATGTCTTTTAGAGGGACCATTCTTGCAAGAGATTGCTGGAACCTAACAAGACCAAATGGATTCAGATGAGAAGTAAAACATATTAACAATGTACAAGTTTAGGACCTGTTTGGATAAGTGCAAAATGCGAACAACACAAGATAACAACAGCACACTAGGGCCCATCAGAACATACGCAAGAGTTTCCTGTACAAAAGCTGGTAAACATTGAGAAAAGAATCACACCTTTCGGCAGTCGGCACTAACAAAATTTTGGAGTCGTTTTGCAGATGAGAAAGATTGTGAGGCATATATAGGAAATCCATCGTAGTGGCCACAGACTCACAAATTGAAAAATAGTGTCAACTACATTTTGAAGTGTGTCAAAATGGGTCAAATTTTAAAAAAAATCGAAGGCACCACCGGCATTCTGCCGACTAACTGGGTTGGTCTTAAATGGCGCCATCCAAGCGCTTGATTTTCTGATGTATTATTACCACTATTAACAAAACACTAGTGCCTACCACTCTTGCAATGGAACCTCGACTCTGCGCTTCAGGATCTGATCCTTCTCCAAACCATGTCTCTCATAATGTTGGAATCTCGCTCCACCTACCTTGTTGATCTCTCTCTCTTGAAGTAGACACAAAAAATTTACAGGGATTTATGACTGACAAAAAAGTTTTGTATTGAGAAACAATGGTTGTATGGAATATTGGCGATTAGTCCAACAATGGGGCAACAGTAGAAATAGTGGCAAAACCTAAACTGCTATTGAAATTATATAGATGTTCGCAGAACTAAACATTTAACTGATTTTTTTGTTTCAATTGCGGAAAACACCTTTGTGGGTACTAGTTGGAGGTTGAGATCAGTGGACGGAAACACTAATGAAACTAGCTAGGGAATGGGCATAGCAATGTGAGCAGAAAAGCTCCATGTGGGCCTCACAATCACGTGTACAAAAAGGCATGTTGATCCTAAGGAATTTTTAAATTTGGCACTCCTACACTCCCACTCTTGCTCTTGGGCGTTTAAGTGCCAATTTAGCCCAGCCAAGTACACCACATTTTATTATAACTGTTATGTTATGTTTGGGAGGTCTTTTTCCCTTAAGGGCATTTTCTTACTTTTACATAGAGATACGGAAACCGTAGTTTCGTCTTGGGGTTATATATACCTCGGTTGATCAGAGATGAGCATTCATTGTGTTGTGTGTGTTTCTTTTCTTGCCCGGTGTGGATCCGTGGATGTACCTCAATCTAAAGGGAACCACATAAATCTCTGTGTTGTAGGTGATTGCATCTTTGTTCTTTAGATTGTTTATTGTTCTTTCTTCCCAACAATAACTTGGGGAGTCTGCTTAAGGCTCTGCTTGGATGGGGTGCTCAACACTAGGGTGCCCAGATAACCACTCATAGTTACGGGGCAAACCCTTCGAGTAAAAGCGTGCGGACAATGACCGTCTGGTCCTCTAAATGCAATGCTTGAATAACACAAATCAATATAGGCAGGAAAACAATGAGGGAGAAAAATCACATTTTTTTGCAAGTGTCATGAATCACGAATGCTAAGTGAATTTCTTCAATGCATAAGGAGTAGCAAAACACCATTATGGGGTCCATAACACTGAGATGACTCTGGCCGAAAATTTTTATACCGAGTTCAGAATTGAAATCCTCTGAAAGGTGAAGTTACCAAACACCCTTGAGCCTTGACACTCGCTCCTAATGGAGAAAAAGGATGGCCTAAGCACACCAATAATTCAAAGCCTACAACCCCACTCAGGCATTTCTACAAACATACTGCAAGCACTCCATATACACTTGTTACCCAACTGGTTGGACTGGTGATACAGAAGTTAAGTTTCAGTGTTCAACGGATTTCTAGAGCTATCTAGAATATTCTAGAGGGATCCAGAAAATTCTAGAATAAGTTAGGTGACATACAAAAGAAATGAAAGCCCAAGATATCTGTAAAGAGCTGAATGATTACCGCACCTGATGCCTACGATTCGGAGTGGATTAAACGGTGCAGATTGATGCGTAGGTGAGTCTGGTGGAGTGACCACCAACTTTTGTGTTGCTCAGCAGCACCTCATATTTGCTCCAGTTCGTTTCAAATCCTATATTGAGCGCGTGAGGAAATCACCTTCATAAAGCCCCTGTTAACTAAGTTAACGGTCGAAGGAGATTTTATAGTGGGATGCATCTTTGCAATGGAGAAATTTTTTTATCCTGGCGTCAGGCCACACCTAAAACTGCAACGTGTAACACTCTTATAGATTATTGACCACATGGATCTTTGAAACATCCCTAGGTGAATATGCAAACCAAAAATCCGCCTGATTGGTAATTTCTAGGCGTTAGATCTGAGTACCAAAAATAATGTCTAATCCCATGGTTGACAATCAACTGATGCAAAATAGTTAAATCCAAAGGTAAGAAACTACAAATCAAGCTGATTTTTGGTCTGTAGATCTATATAATGAAAGTTCAAATATCCATACGGTCATTGATCTCTAGGAATAAGTCACGTGGCATTTTTAGGTGTGGTCCGGACGCCCCAATTAAAAAAATGTCAGGATCAAAAATTTTCTCTAGAGCAACACTTGGGACCTCTTCTCTAGGTAGGGACTCTTATGCACGGAGCTGAACTGGCGGATCGAAAGGGTTCCATGCATTTTGCCACCTCAACATCTCCCATGAGTTTTAACCAATTAGCACCTTCGAAAATGATCATGCGCCCAATCACATTGCACCAGGTACACCAGAGTTAACCCGGTGCAATATCATTGCCCCTACACTTCGCTGTACCTGGCGCAATATGATTTGTGTATGATTGCCGCTTCTAAATTTCTACCGCTTCAAAAAAATTCTCTCCGTCTAGTAGACAACCATCTAGATTAGCCATGTGGACAGCACCTTATCCATGTCACACTCATAACCCTATTATGTGTGGCATTTTTCCTAATGGCGGGCTTTTAAGGTCTGTTTGGAAACCTAAATAGGACCAACCTTAACGAATTTAGGTCTAAACTCTTAAGAGCATCTCCAACTAATCTCTTAAAACCTCTTCAAAAAAGCATTTTCTTCAAATTTGAAGGGGAAGCCTCTCTAAACCATGTTGAACTCCAATCAACCTCCTCTTTGAATTTGAAGATCGATACGGAGACTGGTTGGATATGCTCTTAGACATTTATGACTTTTGTTTGGTAATTATGTAGGGCCTAATTTTTGGACCACAATTTTTTCAGATCACCTTAAAACAGGACCAGAGTCTGCCTTTTTCGAGAACGGTCGTGCTATCGCATGGTAGACGCCCGGAAAAGGTTGTGTGGTTGGGACTATGGACCACTAGATTTAAGAGATCCATGGTCCATGAGGCAACAACTTTAGTAATAGGCATTATGATTATTTTGTTATTTGCAGTAGTTGCATGTGGACTATATATGTCTTAAATCCAGTGGTCCATTGATTTCGAACCTTTGGATCTTTGTACCTCAAATAATGGTCGATAATGCTCAAATTCCCACGGTTAAAATCAACCCATGAAAATAATTCCAATCCAACGCCTAAAAGGGTAATGGGAAGGCTAAAATGAACGTTAAGTGAAGTTCTGAGAGAAGATTTTAAGAAACTTTCCTTAATGGAAGAGATGATTTTAGACAGGATTGAACAGAGGAACTTAATTCATGTAGCCACCACATGACAGTTGAGAAAGAACATGCTTACTTTTAGGCATCTTTTCCTTTCAAAAATAAGGTGCAACATTGAACCATTACTTCTATTCCTACACCGAGCTAGGCCCTAAAAACATGAGATTTTCCAACAGGCCTTGATGTTTTACATTTTTAAATAGAAAACCAATAAAGAAACCTACCTTTTTTTGTCTCGCGCATGGGAAGATGTCTAGGTTGAAGCTTTTCACGTAAGAGGGGTGAGGTGGTTCAACCAGTGGACATACTTCGGTCAGCTGCAATGCATGAAGGAAAAATAAAACTTCCATTTATATCAATTTTATAGATTTCATTTGCATGTATATATTAGACTAACCGCTAAGCTTTCAAAAAAAAAAAGAAGGCATAGCTTATCAATTTACACAACTTGGCCTACTAAAAGATAGTTGAGATGGATGTGTGGTAAGACAAAGAAAGGCAAAATAAAAAATGAGCACTTTCGTTAAAATATAGTGGTAGTCCCAATAAGCAACAAAATGACGGAAAGTCCGATTGAGAAGTTTGGTCATGTATAACAAAAACCATTGATAGCACCAGCAAGGAGGAATATGCAAGTTAAAAGGCCTAAAAGGGTGAAAAAATCTAGTATGCAAACGATTGCAAATGTTCTGAGAGTGTTCACACGTGTTAAGAAACTCAACTTATATTAATTCCCAAAAAAATAAAAATAAAATCAAGACAACGTCCCTGATCAACATTGATGACAGACCACATTATGAGTCGCATGGCACTTTTCAGATATCGCTGACCGTATGTATGTTTGTCCCTTCCCAAGGTTACATACCAAAAATCAGCCTGATTAGTTATTTATAACCGTTGATTTTGTCTTTTCATGGGTTATATAAACGTTAAGTGAAGTTCTAGAGAAGATTTTAAGAAACTTGTCTTAATGGAAAAGATGATTTTAGACAGGATTGAACTATCTCCTTCTCTTTCTTTTTTCTTTTTCTTTTAATTTTTATTTTTTTAAATGCTCAGTTTGTAGTGTGAAAACCCACCTTGCTCTATTTATTTCAGAGAAATTGCAGAAAAAGGGTACAACTCTTAAATCAGCACTTATATAATTCAGTATAAAAATAAAATTTTGACGATAATTTTATATTATAGTATACTTTTAATATACAGTATAGGCATACACATCCCAATATCTTATAGTGAACAGAAACATTAACAATGGAATCAAGTTCTTCAAAATAAATTATTTAATATAAAAATTATGAAAATTTTTTATAAAAAAATACGAAATTAAATCAATTTGTAGAAAACAATACCTGTTTTCAAAAATTATAAAAACGAATACACATAGCCGTTTGAGTCGGCGTCAACCTTTTTGAAATTTAATACCACAAAATACCCTTTGAGCTCGTAATATATTAATTGATAGAGGACCTAATTATACTGATGGGATGTGTGTGTTTATTGAGGAATCAGGTCCATCAGATATATCAAAAAAGAACACTAAAAGAAGAGAACAAAAAAAAAAAAAAAAAAAAAAAACTTCCCTCTTTTTATAATTGTACAAGAAAGCCTTGAATATTCACATAATTGGGTAGTCTTCCAGTAAAATCATGGACCTGTAAAGATTTATCCCATTCTTCAAGGTTTTCACCCATTACAGGAAATGCTTGCTTTACTGAGGCAGCAGGAGTATATTGTTTGCATCCCATGCCACTCTCATCACCCCATTCTTTGCTTCGGCCTCATCAAATGTGGTCCCTGCAGCTTCCGATGGATGTTGGAGCCTCGTCCACCTTTCCACCTTGAGCTCGAGAACATCAACGACACATGTCTCCGCTTCCTCCAAGCTCTTCCCGTGCCATTTACCTTCCACCTGATACACCTTCCCTTTGCAAATCTCCTTCCCATCCCCAGCTACCAGTGAAACAAACTGACCCGGCTTGAATCGAGCGTATCTCAATGATGAGCAGTTAATCTGCATACTTTGTTGGGCCGCAAAATCAACAAAATCTGTTGGGACAATCTCAGAAGTCTCGCTACTTCTTGTTCTCAGTGTGACTCCAAATTTTGCATTGCTCTGGTTACTTCCTCTTGTTGTGGTTGATGGCACATAAAATTCGTCACTGGGACTCTCGGGTGAGTCATAGAAGTGCACTAGACCCAACCCTCCTGGCTTGTCAGGAAAAGCATTTTCTCCTTCTGATGGTGCACGAGCTTCCCTAGCTGCACGGGCAAGTCTGGCTTTTCGGTTGTTCAGCCTGTGGATAATGCAACCCACACGATTATCTATTGTTTGTATCCAAAGGCAAACCTGTTGAAATATATGTAAGAAAATGCCGGAGTGAGGTAATTGTGCTTTCCGTTTCACATTTCTGTTTTCCAAAAAACTTCAGGACTTGAGAAAAAAAAACAGTACAAGCCAAAATTATGAAAAACTACTATGGAACATAAAGAAGATGACACGAAACATCTGGAGCAGCTGTCAAGCCTGTATAACAAACTAACCCATCTAATTAAGAGCCATGGTTCATCATCAACAATGTCTAATCCCAACTATAACTAAAAGAAACTATTCTTTTAATCTATGTAAGAGATATGATTCATGCGTCCACTAAATTGATTAATGATGATACATCAATCAGTGACAGTTTTAAATTTTTGTGTGATCACATTCAAAGTTAAAAAAAAAACTATTAGTCAAGATGTCCAACATGAACTAGGGTATAAATGACAGACACGTGTGCTGGACACACTGGATGCAGCTATCAAGACAAAATCTAAATTTGTGTGTGTATATACACTCAACATGAACTAGTATTTTAGGAACAAAATGGTTTATTGGATGGCTGCTATGTATATGAAAGGTTAAAAAGCAAAATTGAAAAAAGATAACATAGAAGAACAATAGGAAGAAAGTCATTATAAAAACAAAAGGGTCTACAACGACTAGGAGAAAATTAGTGAACACCCAACAACGACTAGTCCACTACACAGTTAGTTATCATTCATAATGAGGTCAGAAGAAACTGGAATGCTTAGGATGGGAAGACGAGAAGAATCCATCCTCTCTTCATTAATGGGGTTTGTGGAATAAAAGGAACTCAGGGGTCTTCGAAAGTAAGGAGGATGAGATCCAAGCATCATCATTTCTATTAAGGCTTCTATGTATTGGTGAGCGAAGCGCTTTAAGAAGTTTAGAGGGATCTTCTTCGAATATTTTGTTAACAAGAGGGATGTAATCGTGCATAGCTCTAGTTAACTTGTCAGTCTAGGCTTTGAAGCTTTTGGTTGTCCTATGGGTTGCTGCTTAGGCTATCCTTCGTAGGTCATCTCGACCTATTTTGACTGTTTTACTGCTTTGCTTCTTAATAAAATGTGTCTACTTATAAATAAATAAAATGTTACAATCACAGAATCAGGCAGGACCCACCACTATACAGGTACTACCTAGAAGTACAGATATCATCTAAATTGGTAGATAACCATTGAATCTGTTACATCCTTTTGGATGATTAGAAAAGAATTAGACAACCATCAATAAAGTCTAGAGACCAAATTTTATGATTATTATGATCAATTCGACTTCTGGCCTACAAGAATTTCTTAGGACCCGTCAATTGGTAAGTCTGGACCATAATTAGCAAATCGTGAAGCGGCAAAGCTTTGCCAACTGAAAAATGAGAGTTTAAAACGATTTAGGTTCAAAAAGCAGCCAAAAAAAGGGGGCAAAACGACGAGAATGTCAAAAGATCAAAAAGTGAGGACTTCCGGTTTAATACTTTTTTAGTCCAAAGCTATACACTCAAAAAAACATACATATATGTGCACACACCCATGATGTAATATAGACTAGATAGAATATAAGTATAATAGTACCAAAACTATATGATGCTTCCCTTAAGTCTATTTATATAAGCAACACTCATAGTTTCCAAAACATATTCTCATTTATCAATGTCTCCAAATGTGTAGGAATCTTTTAATCTTTTCTAAAAATATTTTTATAAACACAAAATAGGTGAGCTATATTATAAATAAAAAGAATTCTTTAATTTTAAAAACAACAGTGAGTTTCATTCATGAGATTTTTTGAAAATTCTAAAATTACGGGGTTGTTTCGGACTGTTGAATATTTCATGTTTTTTAATGATGTTTTGAAAACACCGTGGTTTGAAATGTTTTTTTTCAAAAGACGTGTTTTAAAGGGAGATTTGTTAACCTATGATCTGGACCCTGCCATAAGTATACTAAACGCAGTGGCGGAGCCAGGATTTTGTTTAAGGGGGACAAAATTGCAAAAAATTGTTTAAGGGGGGCAAACTAGCAAAAAGAAAAAAATCACGACACGGGAGGGAGGAAAGCCTCTTTCCATTTTGCCATCCTGACAAAAGTATACCTTAAAAAGAAATCAAACTGCATTGCAGAGTAAAAACATTGTGGAAGCAAGGTTTTTGGAAATGATGCTCAAATGCTTTTAACTTTTCTGTTACTAGGTTTGAGCTTGTGCTGACTTGAGAGAAAGGCTGCCTACCAGTTTTTCAGCTGGGAAGATGTAAGCTCGGAACCCTGAAAAAGCAGAAGACAGAAACCTCTTAGGGAAGAAAACACATCCTCATGTTAATACATGAATTAACCAAATATACGGCACCAAATATTAAATAAAGCATGCATTTTACGTACATGAACACTTAATTTATCAGCCCATGACTGCAACAAAGCTGCATTTCGCTGCATTTCTGGCTCATCCAAGAGGGCCCGCTCAATTAATGTGATCTGTTTATCATTCATGATGTTTCGCTTCCGTTTTCTCCGTTGTTTTTCTTCACCCTGTGTGGTTTCGCTCTTTTCATTTTCTTCAACAACTCCTTTGAACCCACTTTCTTTAATATGCTCGGCCAATTTAGGAAAGTCACCATTATCCAACATTTGATCAGGAGAATTCTTTCCTCTCGTGGAGCTTGCATCTGAGCCGCTCGTCTCAATGTTCCGGACATCCTTGTCAATCTTTCTCAAAGACTCAGATGCACTCCTACTGGTCGCACCTTTATCTTTCCTCCTCCTACCTAGCTCCATTACATCATCCTGGTAGGTTGAGCTTTCACAGATTCCCTCCTTTAGGAGGCTGCTTTTATGTCTCAAGTCTGGAGCTACTTCCCGGGCTTTTGAATCGCCAACATCAAGGTTGGAAAACTTATCCCAGCACAACGAATCCTCAAACTTGTTTTCCTGAATTCGCTCCTGCAATGCATTTGGAGTACAGTGAGTTCAGCAATAGATTTCCTCATGAAGGTTAATAAGAGAAAATAAACCAAAATTGCCAATGGAATGCAAAATAACAAGGACCCATAGAGTGGGTCAAAACTGAAATAAAATTTCCAATAAATAAGGAAACCAGATTTTGACCTGACTTGGATTGCCTTCGAAGTGTGCAGGAGCAATCAGTGATTGTAATTGCTTGAAGAAAAAACTGCAAAGAAAATTGATGTACTATCAAGATTTTGCCTAACAAAAAATAGGCTGCTAAGCCCAACTCCATCTCACATAGAAGTTATATACAATAATTAAACACACACACGCATGCGCGCACACATACATTTGAAGCGGTACATTTCATTAAGAAAAAACAAAATTAGGGAAGAAACTTGCTTATATACAGAGTATGCCAATTTATGATTTTCAGTCAATAGACTAATTCATTGGCAAAAAATAAAATATCTAAAATTAATATCTATAACGTAGGCCCAAGAATGCTAGAAACTTCAAAAGAGTCTTAGTCTCCTTAATGTTCAATCACTCCTCACCAATGAGAGACCTTCAATATATACCTTTCTTATCTCCTGCAGACCAAGATGTATAAGGGAATCAACCATCAAAGTTTTGCTTAAGTCAGCCACATAGCGGCCTTTTCCACTCAGGATATGTATTGAAATAAGGATTACATACATAGTCTTTCAAATAAAAAAATGGGGCTACGACCCTTATAAAATGATACTCAGACCCTTCATGTTACCACACCGTAGCCGTGACGATATGACACAACACAACGTGTATGGGTACAGTATCTGTGTTGGATCCTGCAAATCCATGTCCAATTTTTCAGTGTTGGGTATGCCCCAATGAGTCAGGCACTCACCCATGTGTAAGTCCGACAATTCTCACTTGGACACACGCACCATGTGTAAGAAGAAGAATTTTATAATATTAAAAAAATTGAAACATAATTATTATAATGTTAAAAAAATTAAAATATCACTGATATACTATTAAAATATCAACTATGTAGTGATGTCCAAGTACACAAAAATTGGGGATCGAGCAAGTCCAACACTCGGACACATACATGGAAACAGATTGTAGGCCAAAACTCTAAGCTCTTACCTATTAAAGTCTGCATGCTCCAAACGGCAAGACAAATCCTACTCCCCTCGACTAACTTCTTTACCCGTAGTCATCCAATCTAGTATGAGAACCCTTTGCCTACTTTTCAATGCAATTGAGCGTCATTGCACGCATCATTTCTAAAGAATGCCCTAGCCAACCTCTACCTACTTTTGACTGCAATCCGTGCCGTTGCAGTGCATCGTCTCCTGGGAACACCCAAACATGGGCTAAATAAAACAATGGATTAGGAGCCATGAAAGGATATGGCAAAATTTTTACAGCGGCTGCCAACTTGACCTTCATCCGGGCTTGGGACCAGCAATACAATGTTAAGAGCACTCCACCAGCAGAGTTAGGCAAGTTGGTGGAAAACTGACTGAGATGGGTTTGACACAAGCAAGGCAGATACAACTTGGATGAGTTGTTATGAATTTGAATTCACTGAACTCAAGCCAACTTGGACTCAAAATTGAGAGTATGATTAACCTTGTGCAAAGTGTGAAAGAGGACAATACCTCGTATAACATCCAAGACAGTGATGCACAGCAATGACTTGTCTACCCGAACCTCTATATTGTCCAAGTAATCCGTGCTCCAACTCATAGCTTCATTGCCGATCCTTTTGAATGATTGCCTGTGGGTATTGATTATGCTTCTGGTGTAGATGATATCTATATTTGTGTAGTTATTGGTTCTTCCCTGGTTTACGGAATCTGAGATAACATGTTGCTTCTAAGTCTAACAGTGCTCCAGTTTGGTACCGTATAGAAAATCACCTAGTTGTTTAGTTCTTTGATGTTTTACATAGCTTGGACTTGGATTGATACCCTTTACTAAGTGCACTTAATGCAATGCGTATATTACAGGTTATTTCATGAATGAAAAACCACTCAACTACCAATAATAACTTTATGACGCAGGTTTTTTTATGTATATAAGATAGAATATTAGCTGATGGCAAAAATATCTGATACAGATCTATAACCTGTGATAAAAAATTAGTTAAGTTTATACCAGTGCCCACCAATTCTTGGTAGGATGGGCCACTAACTGATACCTTCACATCAGTTTGAGAGGGCATGTTCGAATTATCAGTATGCTCAGACATGGTTGCAGGAGCAGTTCAGATATTGTTACATGCTTAGGACAACAGAGAATATAAATCTCCAGAAAAAAATACTAAGCAGGAGGAGATTTAAATCACCTCAAAAGCTGCACATCCTCCTCATTCAACAACTTAGGAATTAGGGATGCTGCATGAGCCAACAAGGAGCCTGCACATACATGTTAATCATTTCAGTAATACAAATAACAGTTTTATTTTTCATTCTACTGACGTAATCATCGGAATGAGATAGTTACGCAGGTTTTCACAAACTGTTGTAGCATTTTGGGTATCAGAAGTGAACAAAGACCCAGATGATGATTTAGGTAGCTCCATTTGCAAGCACTCGAGAAATTTGTTAAAGAATAGGTTCCTCTCTTGCTCTGTAGATTACAGAATAGAGATTAATTAACGTAATCACAAAAGCACTCTGGGATAACCAATTGAAATTTTTGGTGGCCTTCTATAAGATTTGAGTAAAGGGGTCACCTTCACAGATGTTGGGGACAAAACAGTGGAGATTCGCAATTATTTTGACCAATAATGATGTTCTCTGCTGTGGATAAGAAGCCTGGGGCATTCTGTTGGGGGTGAAAGAGAATTCTGTATGTGTTTCATTCAGTGAATCAGTTGTCCCAAAACCAACAGAAAGTGAAACCAAAACCATTCCAGCCGCCACAAATGGGTCATAGTCAAGAGTAGCGTCTTCTTCCGTTACTGGGAGATCAGTAGAACACCAACTAGATAAGAACTCTTCATGAGGCAGTGATAAAATTTCAGCCAATACGTCAGTCTGGAATGAGAGAAGCCAATGGCATTGTCACAAATCTTGTCCTCACAAATACTTTAGCAAGGGAATCTCATATATTTTTGATAAGTTAGACCACATATATTTTTGTCTTTTTATCATTTTAGAACATACATACATATATAAATTTATCTAGCCATTATAATCAGAAAAATGGGTCGGGCTCCGTTGACAGATCTAAAATGACAGGGACACAATATAAGCCACGTGGAACACTGTTACAGGACTCTGACCGTACAGATGTTTGTCCTATTCCATGGTGGACCTACAAACCAAAAATCAGCCTGATTAGTGATTTATAAGTGTTGCATCTTTGTACCTCAAATACTGTTCAAATTCCCACAGTTGAGATCAGCCCATGAAAATACGTCCAATCCAAAGCCTATAAATTACTAATCAGGCAGATTTTTGGTTTGTAGGTCCACCATGGGATAGGACAAACATCCATACGGTCAAGAGTCCTGTAACAGTGTGCCACGTGGCTTATATTGTGTCCCTGTCATTTTAGATCTGTCAACGGAGCCTGACCCCAGAAAAATATATATAGCTATTATAATCAAAAGAAATTTTCATCAGTTAATTATAAGTATCAAAGTCTCATAGTCTTAATATGTTTGCAATTGTTAAATGAAAAAATACAATTTTTTAATGGTCTATCGGAAATTTCGAAAAGTATGGCAATATTCTCAAAATATCGGAGATTTTTTTTGATAAGAAAAAAAAGAGTGGAGATTTTAGTGACAAAGCAAAAGATTAATAGGATAAGGATAGAAAGCAAAAAAATGTGATATGATTTATAGGAAATGGGCATCAGTGCTTACAATGTTAGTGGTAATGAAATATCGAAAATTTGAATCATCGGAGAAGATATCCGCTAGACGCATTGAGTTGAGAAGGACGAGACCCCTTGGGTAACTATTGTCAAACCAATCATTAAGCTGCTTGGCTTCTCTGCCAAAAGCAGTCTTCAATAACTCGAGAACCTAGACCATAACATTTAAATCAACAATAAGCAGCTTGGCAGCAAAAGCAGTCATCATAAATAAAAGAAAAAAAAATCTAGGATGCCCACCCAGAAGATCATGTGGATAATATACAAACAAGAACAGTACTGCTGGTGCACATCCACTTTTGAAAGCCATCATTCGATGGTACCACCTACCAGATCTCCCTATGCAAACTCATTGGATGACGATAATCATCTGATCTAATGCATTCTTCTGGACAGAAAAAAAGGATGACTATCATTCGATAGTGTAAATTTTGCCACAGGAGATCTTACAGGTGGAACCCATTAAATAGTGGGTCCCAAAGTTCTGCATGTGCAGCACGCATACTGGTAGATCATTAGTACGCTGTCCTTATGGTCTACGTGATGCGTACCTTCAAGTTCAGTCTTTCCAACCTCATCCCTAAAGAACCAAGTCAACTAACCTCTAAGGCAACAGATTTTGCCAATCGCATGCTCCTTTGAGAGCTAGCAACCTCATCCAGGTATGAAATGCTTTCTGTTTCACAGAGCTGCAACAACTGCATAAAAGGGAAGTGTAGCTTGCTAAACCAATGAAGTTCGTTCACAGAGATATCAACAAAAAGGAAGCGATATTCGAGTCCCAAGTGCAGTTAAAGGTTCAAAAAATGTCTACTACAGACCATGAGGACCGCTTTGGACTTACAATCGACAGGACTTTAGACTTCAGCCTAGAGACGGCAGCCAAGACTGAGGTGGACTTCTTAAAATGCAGTGGGATATCTAACTTCAGGACAGCTCGAGCCAGTGAAAGAATTCCCCCATTTTTACATAGTTCCTGGAATAGTGAGAATACTAGATATTTCAGCAAAATGACAAATTAATGAAATATTGTCACAAGAAATCAAAGTACGTTCAGGTGGACCAAAAGATTGTTCACCACTGGCATACCCATGGTTTAAAGTCTCAGACTCGTGGTATGTCTTGGTCAATTGAAAAATCAACATCATGGCTGAGAAGATATGATACAAACCAAGACAATGGCAAGAAAAAACCAAGACAAACATACAATGAGTCGCTCTGGTCACCGCCGAGACTGAGATGTCTCAGTCAAGACAGAACGATACTTTGAAGTTTGAACCATGGGCAGGCACAATCACACCATGGAGATCTTCAATGCCAAAATTGACCCAATATGTTGATCATAACATTCTTTCTGTAGACTTCTTTCTGGATTGTTCACCTTAATTTTTATGTCGAATCCAAAAGAATGGGACAGATTGCTTGGTTATGATCAACTACCCAGATAAATTTGTGGCCTATGAGATCTCCCAGGGGGTCCCATCAAATTGTGGATTCCAGTGCCTGCCTGTGCACCACACAGACTTGTAATCCATGTCTAGACTGCTACGGTCCACATAACAGGTACATCTGATTTTCCTCTGCTATACAATAATTGTTTGGCATAATCCTATAGAATAACTAAACAATATCTCCTAATAATTAATCTTTTTCAAACACGAGAAAAGATTGATAAGCACTTAACCTTATTCCTAAGAAGCCGCTCTCGAAACGACTTTTGTTGACACAAGGACTGAAGAAACTGTAAAGAAGCCTCGCATTGCTGGCAGAGATTGTGTGCTGTTTTATCGGCAGCTGAAGGACTGGATTTCTTGCATAAGACATCAGTGTTTAGTGCTGACAGCTTGAAGTGGAGAAATTTAATGTCCATGCGCACAGCATCAAAAGCTACATCCATAAATATATCGACCTGTCCCAGAAAGCACCATGATCAGCTATGTGTGTGAATGGTATGACTCTAGAAATAAACAACTGTGACTAAAATGTTATCCAAGAATCCAAGTAATAATACTAGTCATGCTCTGGGATAAAGAAATCAAGCATAAAGATGGTAACTGCTGGGACACCCAGGATTAGTGCAAATAACTTTTCTTGAAAATTAAGTTATTTGTTTTGTCTGACACAACCTATCTCTGGGGAATGGCAGCTTCAACAAATCATGTGGGCAAGATCAAAAGTACCTTAGGATGTGTAAGCAAAACATGAACAAGATCCTGCCACTGTGAGGAAATATATCCTGTCAATAGATGGAGACTGCAAGCCACAAGTGCTGAATGCAGAAGAGGTAGGAAATCTGTAACGTGATTTTCCTATATCACAAAACCAAGTCTTGTTAAAAACTACAGAGAGATAAGAAGAGAGACCTTTTTTTATAAGTATAAGAAGATAGAATAGAAAATAACCTGTTCATAACGGGCAAGAACGACAAGCATATAAAACACCAGGTCCAAAATTTGTTCTGTTACTTTTACCTCTTCAAGCAAAATCTGGAAGGAGAAAAACAACTAGGAGATAAATATATTTTTCACCCCTATTGTTTATATTTCTACTAATCACTCCTTAAAATGCTAAATACACCTTTCATGAACCATAGAAACTACTGGATAAAAGAAGATAACAGAGAGCATTACACCCAAGAAACAAGTGTCAGTGGACAAAGCAAGAAATTTGAAGGAATATATGTCAAAACATCTATGTAAGATGTAACCAACCATAACAATCCAAAGCCTCCACATTTAACTATATCTCCTTCAAATTTAATTAATTATTACACTGGATGTAGAAAATTAAGAGCCACCAATAAGCAACAAATTTCCAACAGTTCTTAGGATAAATAAAGCCTAACAGTCATAGGAAATTATAATAGCATTTAACTCATCAAAAAACGTTGAAGTACTCTAGTTCCACTCAAAAATCAGTCAGCTAATACAAGTTCAACAGGGCTGAAGTTTTCAAAAACTAACAGGTTCAACCATGTTTTTCAAAATTAGGTTACTAAAGTTATAAAACATTAGTCTTCCTACAATTATGGATGCCATGAAAGTCATCCACTCAACTACTGATCTCCGTAGCAACTCAAATTAATCATGTGCGCAGACTGCAAAGTTGGTTGTTAGTTGTTACTATACGGACCTTACTCTCAATCAGTGCTATAACTTGATTCCCTGTATTGTAGGCAATTCCTACATTTGTAAAAGCTCCAGCTTCAAATTTGTAGAGATGGAAGTTCTGGGGAGGATATCCAAAAGATTTTAAAATCATTATAGTTTGGTTGGATCTCCCTACTTCACAAATTGATCAAACATTCCATAATATGAGATGACCAAGCAACCTGAAATTTACAGTAATGCCCTCAGGCTAGCTAGAATCAACAGTGATCTTCTAAAAGACCTATTGTTGATCTTAAGGTAGCAGTGGGCATTTCAAGAACTTCAGGATGTTCAAGAGAATCTGTTCGCAAGTTTATAGTTAAACTAAAATCCTTTATCTTACAAGGAATAATCCCAGAAAGTATTTACAGACTATAACTCTATTGTTTTTTACTATAAAATCTTCCAATTTATATTGAGTTCTGAGTTTCACGAGTGGGCAAATGGGCAACATGATATCTCATAAATCTCTTGGCCTAACTGCAAACAAGCAAGTTACCTGTTCAACTATTTTGTCTGCTCAGACCATCAAATCTTTCTCTTATAGTTAATCCAGTCCACTCCAACCCATTTGAACATACTGTTGGAGCTTATGTAATACACCCACGTGGGTGTCTCAAGTGGGCTGCGTCCCACTTCCCACGTGGGGCCATTTTTGGGTTTTTCACTATACACGTGAATAGTGTCGCGTGAATAGTGTCATGTGAACAGTGTCACGTGAATAGTGTTCTCCTTTGTAGGGTTTCTCCCCATCATATATATATACAGTGTGCGAGGGATAATGAATTAACAATTCATTCTCTCATCTTCCCACAACTTCTCTCTCTAACCCTAATCTCCTTCTCCACCTTCTGCCTCCATTACACTTTTTTCCATCTTCTATCTACAACCTTCATCTACTGGTTACAACCTTATTTACAACATGGTATCAGAGCATGGTAGCTCTAGGGCATATGTCTTTGTCCCCTAGAGACTCTATTCCAATCTAAGACGGTTATGTGAGCATCCGGAGCCGATGAGAACTTTTGAAGAAATAGCAGAGATCATTCCTGCGCTATCCGGGGATTAATCCAGAGGCAAAACACCAGAGGCTCTTATTTCCTGGTTAGTTTTTTACCTCAGCCGCATCAGAGATCCAGTTTGTCTTCTTCTCAAGCTTCTCTAGGGTTTTTCCGGCCAACACGTTTTTCGAAGATTTTTTTGGTTTGGTTTTTTGTGATATTCGTGCAACAGCAAGCCCCTCTGACCTTGCCGCCCTCTTCAGTACTGCTCATGGAACAGTTCGAAACTTGATTCGACGAATTCTAACCGTCAGAACCCTAGTTTCCAAATATCACCTGGATCCCCCGCTACTTTTTGGATTTTGATTTTCTTTCAAAATCAGACCTCTCTAGGCCCTCCTGTCCTAGGTGCACCACTCATTGGGCCTTTAGGGATCCTCTAGACCTCGCTTCGATTTTCTGGGAGCCTCCGGTACACTACCTGCTATTTTTGGTGGTCCTGCTCCGATGAGTTCCCCCGAGGCCACATCTGTGATTTCTAGCTCTTCCTCTGAGGATCGTCCTGTGACTCATGGCTCTCATGGAGATCACAACCCTAAACTCTGCATCACCACTGTGAAGCTCGATGGCACCAACTTCCTGGAATGGAAGACTTCCGCTCTCATGTACATTGGAGGCCGTGGCTATAGTGAGTATCTGACAGGTGCTACTAAAGAACCAGATCCGAAGGACAAATCTCATCGGATTTGGGTTATGGAGAACCTGACTGTCATGTCCTGGCTTCTTCACTCGATGCGAACCCAGATCAGCAAAGGGTTTATGTTCCTATCAACGGCCAAAGATGTTTCGGATGCCGTATCTCAGACATACTCCCAGGTGGGCAATTTCGCCAAGCTCTATGAACTAGAAGAAGAGATATCTTGTCTTCGTCAGGGGGAGATGAAGCTTGGTACATATTATGCTTCCCTTCGAAGCAAATAGGAGGAGATCGATCACTACCAGAGTTACTCCCCCAAGTGCGCAGATGACGTCAAGTCCTTCAAGACGATGGTTGAACGTTCCTGAATCTTCCAGTTTCTCTCCGGCCTTCATCCGAGCTTTGAGGGAGCTCGTGTTCAGATCCTTGGTAGGGATCCTGCTCCTACTTCTCTAGCACAGGTCTATGGTTGCATTCAGGGGGAGGACAGCCGTCCGCTCTGCCATGCAACTCCGCAGTGGGAGTGATACTCAGGACCGCTCTGCCCTGGCTGCTACCAATCAGAAGGGCTAGACATCCAATCCGAAGGAGTCTGAGGACCGACCCAGACCCAAGTGTGATCACTGCAGTCGCATGGGTCATATCCAGGCCACTTGCTGGAAGCTCCATGGACGTCCCCCAGGACAGGCCCCGACTTCCCATCAGCGTCAATCAGCAAAACAGGGACCTCACTCAGCGCACTCAGTCACACAGGACACCGCACCACCAGTGTCTACCTCCTCTGGGGACACAGACTCATTCTCTCCTGCAGATCTTGAGCGACTTCACGGCATGATGGCCCAACTCAATGGCCAGGCCTCCACTTCCAAGTCTGCATTTGCTCACACAGGTACTAGGACTGCTTTTTCTGCCTCTACTGTACCTTCCAGCCCTTCTTGGATCATTAATTCAAAGGCGTCTGATCACATGACTGGTATGTCCTCCATTTTCTCTAGTTATTGTATTTGCTTTGGTCGTGACAAAGTTCGGATAGCTGATGGCACCTATTCCTCTATCTCTGGAAAAGGAGATGTTCATGACACACCAACTCTCTCTTTGTCTTCTGTTTTACATGTTCTGCAATTCACCGCTAATTTACCATCCGTCAGTAGTCTTACCAAAAGTCTTAACTGCAGTATAACGTTTTTTCCTTCTCACTATGTGTTTCAGGATCTGGAGTCGAGGCGGACGATTGGCAGTGGACGTGAGGACGGTGGCTTATACATCCTAGATTCTTCGGTTTCTGCATCTGCACACCAGTCTAGCATCAGTACTAGTAGTAGAGTCAATAAAGACCAGTTAATGCTTTGGCATAACTGGCTAGGTCATGTACCCGTGTCAGTCTTAAAGCGTGTCTTTCCTGCTTTCTCTGCTGTTTCTGTAGTTCCCTTTCATTGTGAAACATGTGAACTGGCCAAACATTGTCGTTCTGTTTTTCTCATTAGTGAGAATAAAAGTACTACTCTTTTTTCTATTGTGCATTCTGATGTGTGGGGCCCTGCGCCTGTGACTTCTTTGTTTGGATATCGGTATTTTGTTACCTTTGTAGATGACTTTAGTGGTTGTACCTGGGTGTACCTTATGCGAACCAAAGATGTTGTATTCTCCATTTTCCAAGAGTTCCATGAGATGGTTACCACTCAGTTCCATACCACTCTTAAGATTCTTCGCTCTGACAATGAGGGGGAATACCTCGATGGGGGTCTGAAATCCTACTTTGCTTCACATGGCATTGTTCATCAGACCTCGTGCCCTTCGACACCTCAACAGAATGGAACTGCTGAGAGAAAAAATCGTCACCTTCTTGAAGTTGAGCGTGCTCTCCGGTTAGGCATGCAAGTTCCTAAACACTATTGGTCTGAGTCTGTCTTACTCGCTGCTTACCTCATCAATCGTATGCCCTCTCGGGTTCTCAGATTTCAGACTCCCCTATCTCTCCTGGTTCCTGACCGCCCAGCTTTCGTCGTTCCTCCAAAGGTCTTTGGGTGTATTTGTCATGTCCATATTCATCGTTCTTCGAGGGACAAGTTAGATCCGCGGGCCTTAAAGTGCATCTTCTTGGGGTACCCCTCTAATCAAAAAGGGTACAACTGTTATCATCCTGCTACCCGTCGTCGCTTCATCTCTATGGATGTCACATTCGCTGAGTCCATCCCCTTCTTTGGTGAGCAGACCTCTCTTCAGAGGGAGCATGACATTGCAGAAGAGAGTGTCCCCAACCCTTTGCTGTCTCTATTCCTATGCCGAGACCTCAGTCTAGTGACAATGACACTTCCACTACTGCAACTGATGTGCGTGTATATGTCAGAACCAAGAAGAAAGGACAAGCCATTGTCCCTGCTCCTACATCTGCAAGTCTCCCCTCGGATCCAATTCTAGGTATTACTTCTGTCCCAGCCCCAGTTCCTATTTCTGTTCTTGAGCCACGTGCATCTCCTACTTCTGATGATCATATGAGCACTGATATTGACCTCCTTATTGCCCTTCGGAAGGGTGTACGTACTTGTACGGAACACCCTATATCACATTTTGTCTCGTATCAATCTTTGTCTCCGTCATATCAGAATTTTGTCAGTATTGCCTCCTCTGTTTCTTTGCCTTCCGGTGTTACAGACGCACTTAGTCACCCAAAGTGGAAAGAAGCTATGATTGATGAAATGCAGGCTCTTGAGAAGAACAAAACATGGGAACTTGTTCAACTACCCAGAGGAAAGAAACCTGTGGGTGCAAATGGGTCTTTACAGTGAAACATAAAGCTGACAGGTCAGTCGAACGATACAAGGCACGACTCTTAGCCAAGGGATTTACTCAGACATATGGGATAGACTATCAGGAGACTTTTGCACCTGTGACCAAGATGAACTCAGTCAGAGTTCTTCTATCCTTAGCTGCCAACTTGTCCTGGCCATTGTATCAACTAGTTGTGAAGAATGCCTTTTTGCATGGAGATCTGACAGAAGAGGTGTACATGAAACTAGCACCTGGGTTGACACTTGCTGGAAGTGACGACAAGGTGTGCAAGTTAAGGAAAGCCCTGTATGGGCTAAAGCAATCTCCAAAGGCATGGTTCGAGCGGTTTAGCAGTACGATCAGACGAGTGGGCTACAAGCAGAGTCAGGCTGATCACACGTTGTTTGTGAAGCACCAGCAGACTAGTACCACGACACTGATCGTCTATGTTGATGACATTGTCATCACTGGAAATGATCCTAAAGATATAAAGCAGCTAAAGACCTTCTTGTCTTCGGAGTTTGAGACAAAAGATTTGGGACCACTAAAATACTTCTTGAGAATTGAAGTTGATCGGTCTCAGAAGGGCATCTTCATCTCTCAACGGAAGTATGTATTGGACCTTCTGGATGAGACT
The DNA here is from genome assembly GCA_035048495.1 of Euptelea pleiosperma. Lineage (NCBI taxonomy): Eukaryota > Viridiplantae > Streptophyta > Magnoliopsida > Ranunculales > Eupteleaceae > Euptelea > Euptelea pleiosperma. The sequence continues at coordinate 32,533,367 of CM068546.1, forward strand.
GGGTATTTGAGAGCTCGACCAGCAGAGACTCCAATTGATCAGAACCATCGGCTGAATTCTGAGGAGGGTAACACCCTTGAGGATGTCGCTATGTTTCAGCGATTGGTTGACAGGCGGATCTACTTGGCACACACCCGTCCGGATATTGCTTACGCTGTTAGTGTTATCAATCAGTTTATGCATGCACCACGATCATCACATCTTGAGGCAGTTCACTGAGTTCTTCGGTACCTCAAGGGCTCTCCAGGTTGTGGAATACTGTTCGGGCGACATGGACACTTTAGAGTGGAAGCATATACCGACGCAGATTGGGCAGGTTCAGTTATTGATCGTCGGTCTACGTCAGGATACTATACCCTTGTTGGAGGAAATCTTGTCTCTTGGCGAAGCAAGAAACAGCCAGTTATAGCTCGATCCAGTGCAGAGGCAGAATTTCGGTCTATGGCACGTGGTGTGTGCGAACTCCTTTGGTTGAGGACCATGCTTGAGGAACTGGAACTCCAGGTGACAGAGCCGATGAGCCTCTACTGTGACAATAAAGCTACCATCAGCATTGCTCACAACCCAGTCCAGCATGATAGGACCAAGCATATTGAAGTTGATCGTCACTTCATCAAAGAGAAACTTCAACAAGGATTGATTTGTACTCCGTATGTGAGAACACAGGAACAGGTTGCCGACATACTCACAAAAGGGGTGAACAAGTCTATTCTTCATACCTTGACTGGCAAGCTGGGCTTGATGGATATCTTCACACCAGCTTGAGGGGGAGTGTTGGAGTTTATGTAATACACCCACGTGGGTGTCTCAAATGGGCTGCGTCCACTTCCCACGTGGGGCCATTTTTGAGTTTTTCACTATTCACGTGAATAGTGCCGTGTGAATAGTGTCATGTGAACAGTGTTCTCCTTTGTAGGGTTTCTCCCCATCATGTATATATATATATATACAGTGTGCGAGGAGAATGAATTAACAATTCATTCTCTCCTCTTCCCACAACTTCTCTCTGACCCTAATCTCCTTCTCCACCTTCCGCCTCCATTACACTTTTTTCCCTCTTCTATCTACAACCTTCATCTACTGGTTACAACCTTATTTACAACACATACTGACGCTGCTTCGCGCAAACATTTGCAGCATTTGCGTGTGCTTGGTGGACAATAAAGTTGGGTTTAATGGGGCACTTGAAAGAGGAAATAAGGGCCGGTCCTGAAGGTTAGGTAAGGCTAAAAGACTCACAAAAAACAGTGAAGTAAAAGAATATATATATATATATATATATATATATATATAGAGAGAGAGAGAGAGAGAGTGTGTTATATGAAGTAAACTCATACTCCTTCTAGGAGGACTTAGGTTAGAATCAGTACATATTAGGTCTTCCAATGGGCACCACTCAATTGCAAGGTTTCACAACTCACACAGCAGCCTTCAGAGCAACCAATTTCATATTATAAACTTCAATTCAACTATAGAGGAGTACATGGGGTATTTATAGATGGCTAGACAGCAGCTCCAATGTTTTATTAACTGTACTCAAACTCTCCTAAGATTCTAGGGCCTTGACTAGATTCACATTCCTTATTCTAAATGGTGTCCTATTTCCAAAGAATAAAACTAAAGGTATCCAAAGCAAACTGAAAATAGAAATCTTCCTAGGCCTAAACTTTACTCAAAATAGAGACTAACTCTAGACTCACATAAGAATCCAACATAGTAAACTAGCTTCTAGATCATTGAGACCAAATTAGAAACTTCATGTGTGCAGAGATCAGCGTCCAATTGGACTGACTATGGGGCATTTATTGGGCTGGAAGTGGACCTCTCATCTTTTCCTTTGCCAACTGTACCTTCCTTCCTCTTGACAGTCAATATCATCCAAGGAAGCTATCAAGACTCTAACCAATCCAGAAAAAAATTTGAATCCATTTTCCCGTAAAAGTCATGAGCATCTAGTTCCACTCTTGGATCAACCCCATCCTGATAATTTTGATCAACATATTCGGGATTTTAATCGTGTGGGATCACCCAAAATTGCCTCCTGGAACTAATTAAGGCCACCATCACCATGTGTTGAATCCCTTAGTTCAGGTGGGACACCATATGTTGGAGAATACACACGACAATTGATTAGTTTTTTATCTCATTGATTTAGGAAGTATTGGTTCCAATTTATGTTTATAAGGCTTAGTGACTACCATTTCCAATTGATTGGATTTGGGCCCGCACCTTATTTCTTTGAAAATCTTCATTATTCTCTTGAATAACTATGGAACTTTTGAATCATGAGTTTTACTAGTTGAACTTGAAGAATTAGGATTCATACCTTTTAGAAGTGTTGCTTTGCATACATTCCCATCCCATGAATTTCTTCAATATATTCATAATGTCGGCCACATGAACTATGAGATCTTGAAGGTTCCTATTGTTGCCTCTTGATTAGCACTCAAACAAGCCAACGATTCTTTACTCCCCTTATGATCATCAACCATGGCATCCACATATGATGATAATGCAGTGAAGTCGTCAAAGAAGTTATGGCTCTCACATTGTCGTATAAGCAATCAAGTGCAAATTTTTATGGATTCAAACTTGCTCTAATACCAACAGCGATGGAAGCTCTATTACAAATTGATGCAAGAAAAAGCGTAGAAATAAAAAATAAAGAAGAGAGATGGAGAAGAGAGGGATATGAAGTGGAGTATCACCACCTCTTGGGAGACTTACAGTTAGAATCAACACTAAGCTTAGGTCTTCTGAAGGATGAAATCAGCAACCACCTAATCCCAAGGCCTCAAAACTCATCTAACAGCCTTCATGGCAATCAATTTTACAATATAAACTTCACTGCAACTTGTGAAAATAGTCTGTACATGGAGTATTTATAGATGGCTAGACAACAGCTTCAGTGTTCTCCTAGTTGATATCAAACCATCCCAAGACACTAAAACCTTGACTAGAATCATTTTCCTAATTCTAATTGACATCCTCATTCCAAATAATAAACCCTATTACAAGGGATCTGAAGCAAACTGAAATAAAAGCTTTCCTAAACCTAAATTTGACTCAAAATTGGAATTACTCTAGACTCAAATAGGAAACTAGCATAATAAATTAACTTAAAGACTAAGATGCCCAGATATCGGTACAGATACAAATACGGACACTGGAACGTGAAATAGGGATACAACTCTCCATTTCCTAAAATCCAGGACACATATATGCATACAGGCATCCTATCCTATAAGTTCATTCTATGCTTCAAATTTTAGTTCTTCAAGCTAAGTATCTTTATTTAATATTCAGTGTGCCAAATATAATGAAATTTCTAAAAGTTTCTTACAATAAAATTTGTTATAATACATGATAAAAATGAGAAATTGATGGCATAGAAGTATTGATGCAGTATCCGAAACCAGCGTCAATGTCAACATGATGCGATACGAGTACAATAATTGTGTTGAAGTATCTGGGTATCATAGATCATGGAGATCAAAATAGTAGGGCTGCAACTTGTGCCGGCTCAACCCGGCGTTGGGCTCTGGTTGGGTTGGCCTCTTTCTTTCAGGCTATGGGCTCGGGCCTGGATTTTGACAACTCGATCAAAATCGGGTTGGAATTGGGCTGAGGCTTTAGGCAACCTGAGCCCAACAATATATTTACATATTTATATGATATATAGATTAGTAAACCCGTGTATATATACATAGCCTTGGGTTAGGGTTTTCCCATCTTTTCTCTCCACCCAGCGCTCATTGTTGCCAACCGGCGTCCATTGTATTAAACATATGCAACCGAATGCTTTGATCTACATCAGCTCAACATGCGATCAAAGACAGCAGAAATATGATGATATGATCTACTACAAGTACATGATGGCTTCTATGCCTATTCCACCTGATCTCCTCGTACCCATCAGCAGAAATATCGCAGAAACTGTTGCTTCCCACTCTACTCGTATTTTTTTATTTCATCCATCCTTGTTCAATCTTTAATGGGTACCTTTACTTTTTGCGTTTTGATGTGGGTTTGTCAAAATTTTCAATGGGGCTCGTGATTCAATCTACCATCATCTTTGTTTGATTTTAAATGGGTTATCGCATGTTGTTTTTTGTCCCATGATAGGGTTATGAGTACGTTAGAATTCTTATTGTTTATGTTTAGTGTGTGGGCCTAAGTGGGTTTAATGTAAATGGGCCCACACTTCTTTTTATATAATATATATACACCATAAGGGTGGGGGGCTGAACTTAACGAAGTTCATACCCTATTCTTTCCTCTCTATTCTCTCTCTTTCTCTCATTAAGGTTCTCACATGGTATTAGAGCATCTGATCCAAAGAATCAGAGTTTAGGTGTTCTCTAGGACTGCCGCAGGCCACATGTAAAGCTTGTTGCAGTCCTTTTGCTCCTTTGTATACCATGGTTGTGATGCCGTAGCCTTCCAACGTGGATTGTTGCTGTTTTTTGTTGAGTGTTTGAGGGTTTGTTGCTGCCATACCACCTCAAAGTGGACCGTTATGGTTCTTTTTAATAGTTGTTGCTGCAGCACCTCTTAATAGTGGACGGTTTGCCTGGTTGATGTTTGTTTGAGGTCCTTTATTGTTGCCTAGAGTGAATTTTTTGCTGCCACACCTCTCTAAAGGGTTTGTGTTGCCCACCAGGTGTTTGAGAAAGTGTTGGTACCTCTTTTTTTGGTTTCCTTTGAGGCTGTTTGGTGTTGTCTTCAAGGTGTTTGAGAAAGTGTTATGGCTAGTTCTGGTGATGGAAAATCTCCCAGTTTGGGTACCTTTGATGGAGTTGGTGCACAGATTACTTCTGTGAAGTTGAATGGCAAAAACTAGTTGCCATGGTCTCATTCTGTTAAGGTGTTCCTATGTGCTAAAAAGAAATTTGAGTTTCTTATTGAAGATCCTCCTCCAGTAGATGATAAGAAGTATGAAGACTGGATGAGTGACAATTGTATGGTGATGACATGGCTGTGGAACAGTATAGAACCCTCAATTTCTTCTAATGTGATGTTTCTTGATACCGCCAAACATATTTGGCACGTTGTTGCGGAGATGTACTCCCAGGATAGAAATGTCTCCCGCATTTATGATTTATTTGAATCCCTGTTTACCACTAAACAGGGTGATAAATCCCTTAGTGAGCACTATAGTGCAATGCGGGGCATGTGGGAGGAACTTCAAATTTTTCAGCCCCTTACCACTGATCTTGAGCTTCAGAAGCGTCAACATGAAGAATTTTGGGTTTTTGTTCCTTTCTAGTTTGAGTCCTGAGTATGGTGCTATTAAGGGACAAATTTTTGAGTCACTACCAACTGCAGTAAATGCCTTTCCTCGTCTTAAGCGTGCATCTTTTGGGACTGTCCCTGCTTCTCCCAAGGAATCTTCAGCATTACTTTCTAGTGGCCGTAATGAGACATCTCATGGTCGTGGGGGTCACAATGATGGTAATGGCTTCGAGGGTGGTCGTGGTGGCCGTAGTAGTCATACTGGCAATCGTTGTGGTCACGGGGACCGTGGTGAGCTGAAGTGTAATTTATTGTGGTGTGAATGGACATACAGAGGAATTTTGTTGGGATAAGTGGGGTAAGCCAGCTTGGGCTAATCAGGTTTCAAATGAGTCATCCTCACCCACTACAGACCTTCCTTCTGCTACAGTCTCTCAAGATGAGTATAATTCTCAGATTGGCCAACTTCTTCAGAAGTTGTATTCCCTTACTACTAGTTCCTCTCAACCAAGGAAATAAATTTCCCGAAATTAACGAAATATTTCCATTTTCTAGGTTACCGACAGGAAAGAATACATACACGAAATGTTTCCATACATGTCGAAATATTTCGTGTTAACAGTAAATTTCGGTCAATTGACGGTGTAAATATGTATTATTTAAATCGAAATGTTTCGACATCAATAGAAACATTTCGATTGAAGGTAGGAAATGTCCCATTTGAGCACCGCAAATCTCATATTTGATCATTTAACCCATTTCCATATATATATATATATATATATATAGAAGACCAATCCATTATAGACCGTTATGGTTATTCATTTCCACACTACATATGGTTGCATATTATGGTTTGATAGTTTATGAGTTTTTTTAGGCTTGTTTTTATCATTTCCCATACTTTCCACAAACATTTCTATAATATTTCCATTATTTCCATCATTTCCACGAAAATGTATTATTTCCACACTGGTCGAAATATTTCCACGAAATATTTCCATTTCCGGGTTGGTCGAAATAAACCTCGAAACCGAAATTTATTTCCTTGCTCTCAACCAATGGCAACTATGGCTAATTCAGGTAATTCTGAGTGCATGGTCGCCAAGTCTCCATCCTCCTGGGTCATTGATTCAGGAGCGAGTGCTCACATGTCTGGTATACTCTCTCACTTTTCTACTTTTCACTCCTCTGCATCTCTTATTATTTTAGTCAATGGTTCCACTCGTCAAGTACTTGGAAAAGGTGATATTCACCCTAGTCAATCTGTTCCTTTATCATTAGCCCTGTACATTCCAAATCTTCCATTCAATCTTTTGTCTATGAGTCAGCTTACTAAATCTTTACAATGCTCAGTAACCTTTTTTTCATCTTCTTGTGTATTTCAGAACCTCAAGACGAAGACAGTGATTGGTTTGGGACATAAAAGGAATGGACTGTACTATTTGGACCGTGGTGAACAGGTATTTGCGTTGAGTGCCACTAGTTCTCCTCTTCAATGGCATTATCGATTGGGCCACTCGTCGTTGTCTACGTTGCATCAAATTATTCCAAAGTTGAATCTAGTGTCTGTTTTAGAATGTGAGGCTTGTCAGTTAGGCAAGCATCACTGGAGCTCTTTTACTTGCCGTATTGAGAGTCGTAAGTCTAGTCCTTTTGATGTAGTCCATACGGACATTTGGGGTCCTTCTCGAATAAAACGTTTATCTGGTTTTTATTACTTTACTGTTTTTGTGGATGATTTCTCTAGAATGACATGGCTATTTTTATTGAAAGATCGTTCAGAATTACCTCGTGTGCTTACAAGTCTTTTTTTTTTTTGATAAGTAGGATTTGATATTCAAGAAGGTCGAGGCCCAAGGAAACGGAATACACAAGGGGTCTCAAGACGAGAAACCCACACAAACAAAACAAAAAACCTCACACTAGAAGGGATTCTGGGGATTCTGACAGAATCTCTTCCCATCTAAACAAGTTTTTCTAATGAAATATTTGTGCAATCTGGCAAACCTATTAAGGTTCTTCGTTCTGATAATGCCCTTGAGTACATACAATCCTATGTTCAAACCTTTTGCTCAGATCACAGCATTATCCATTAAACTTTGTGTGTTCATACCTCCCAACAAAACGGGGTCGCCAAACGAAAACATCGCCACTTACTGAATGTTACTCGTACCCTTATGTTTCATATGCATGTTCCAAAACCTTGTTGATTTTATGCCGCTCTTACTTCTTGCCGTCTTATTTACCGTATGCCATCATCAGTTCTCAAGGGCCAGTCCCCTTATTCTTTGCTTTATCCTAATGAGAATCCTTTAGTCTTCCGCTTCGTGTATTTGGATGTATGTCCTTTGTTCATGTGCTTGGTCTGGGTCATGACAAGCTGTCTCCTCGTTCCATCAAATGTATCTTTCTAGGTTACTCTCGCACCCAGAAAGGATATCATTGCTATAGTCTTGAATCTCGTCGTTATTATATCAGTGTTGATGTTACTTTTTTTTGAGTCTACTCCTTTCTTTTCGACGTCTAGACAACAGTTTACCACTGATCTTGTCTCTTCTGGTCCGGGGGATTTCCTTTTACCTTCTGATCATGTTCTTCCAATTCCTGTTATACCAGAGTTCCAGATCCCATGCATACATATCAACGATCTAAGACCCGCACAGTTGTTCCTTAGACTCCAGCTCTCAATCAATCATCGCCATCTACTGAGGTTCATCTGCCTACTTCCACTGAGGTAACTTCACCTGGCTTACCTATTGTTGTACGGAAAGGTACTCGCACTTGTACTCAACATCCGCTTGCTAATTTTGTTTCGTTTCATCGTGTATCACCATCTTTTCATACATTTGCACTTTCTATGTCTTTGTTACTGTTCCTACCTCCTATAAACAAGCTTTGTCTACTTCTGGATGGAAACTGACTATGGATGAGGAGATGAATGCTCTTCATCAAAATCAGACCTGGGATCTTACTTCATTTCCACCAGGGAAGCAGACTGTGGGTTGTCCGTGGGTGTACACCATCAAGTATCTTCTTGAGGGTTCTATTGAGCACCTAAAGGTGCGGTTGGTGGCCAAAGGTTACACACAAACCTTTGGTGTGGATTATTTTGAAACTCTCTCATGGCTCGGCTTAATTTTATACAGGTCCTTTTATCGATGGCAGTGTGTTGTGATTGGCCTTTATATCAGCTAGATATAACGAATGCCTTCTTGCATGGAGACTTGCAGGAAGAAGTTTACATGGAGCAGCTGCCAGGGTATGTTACTCCTGGCAAATCTGATTTGGTCTACCGACTGAGGAAAGCTATTTATGGTTTGAGACGGTCTCCTCGAGCATGGTCCGACAAATTTAGTAATGTTGTGATTCGATATGGATCTCACGCTCTGCTTCTGATCATTCTCTATTTATCCGTCGGACTACTTCTAGAGTGATTATTCTTATTGTGTATGTTGATGACATTATCATCACTGGGAGTGACGATTTGGGTAGTAGTGCCTTGAAGGCTCATTTGGGATAGCAGTTTCATAATAAGGATCTTGGTCTTCTCCGCTACTTCCTTGGCATTGAGGTTACTCGTTCTAAGACTAGTATTAGTCTGTCTCAGAGGAAATATGTTTTGGATCTTCTATCGGAGACAATAATGTTGGGTCGCAAGCCTCTTGATACTCCAATGGATCCTACTGTGAAGCTTGATGCTGAACAGGGGGAGTGTTATACTGATCCCGGTCGCTATCGTTGGTTGGTTGGGAAGTAAATATACCTTACTATAACTCATCCAGATATCACCTTTGCAGTTGGTCCTATTAGTCAGTTTATACATGCCCCACAACAGCCCCACTGGGATGTTGTTATCTGAATTTTGAGGCATTTGAAAGAATCGCCAGGTAAAGGTTTGTTGTATCGACCATCGAGGACTTTATCAGTTATAGGATTTTCTGATGCTGACTGGGCTGGTAGTCATACTGATCGTCGCTCTACATCTGGTTATTGTACCTTTGTTGGAGGTAATCTGGTGAATTGGCGTAGTAAGAAGCAAAATGTTGTGGCTCGTTCGAATGCAGAGGCCGAGTATAGGGCCATGGCTCATACTACTTGTGAGATGATGTGGGTTCAGTCCGTTCTCCATGAGATGGGTATTGAAGTTCCTCCCCCAATGCCCATGTATTGTGATAATCAAGCCGCCATTTTTATTGCTAGTAATTATGTGTTTCATAAGCGGACGAAACACATTGAGGTTGATTGTCACTTTATCAGAGACATTGTGTTCAGCAAGCGTATTGTTACTCCTTACATCAAGTCAGAGAATCAGTTGGGTGACATCCTTACTAAACTATCGTCTAGGAGTTCCTTTTTTACCTTATGTACCAAGTTGGGCATGTTTGACTTGTATGCTCCAGCTTGAGGGGGGGTGTTAGAATTCTTATTGTTTATGTTTAGTGTGTGGACCTAAGTGGGTTTAATGTAAATGGGCCCACACTTCTTTTTATATAATATATATATACACCATAAGGGGGGGCTAAACTTAACTAAGTTCATACCCTATTATTACCTCTCTATTCTCTCTCTTTCTCTCATTAAGGTTCTCATAGAGTACTTTAAGCATAAAAAGACTAAGGTGGCGTTTGGTAAATTAAGTCATCAGATCTAAAAGCTTAAAGTGCTTAAGGTCTAATAACTTAATGACTTGTGTCTGAATTGGATTGTTTGGTAAAGGTCTTAAGTCTTAAAATTAAGTCAAGGGCATTGTGGGTATTCTGAAATGTTTATTAGGACACTTTCGTAAGTTTTTCAAAGAGAAAGCTTTAAGAAAAGGGCATTATGGGTATTTAAAGAGAATCTTAGAATCTCTTTTTGAGATGCTTTTCGCCGAAACCACTTACCGCATTAAGTGACCCCCAGCTCACTTTTTGCTTATGTCTGAATTTCACTTTTATTTAGGCTTTAAGTTGTTTACCAAACGCCACTTGATCACCGAAAATCATTGAATTTCAGCCCATTCAGACTTAAGGTTTGAATAAAAGTTTTACCAAACGCCACCTAAGAAGCAGTTGACCACTCAAGAAGCATTGCGTTATCACCTACAACACAACAGTAGCTTTTGCAAATAAAGCCATGGCATACCTAAAAATCACAAGGCAAGTGACCAATAAAAAAATTAAATAAGAAATTGGCCAACCCAACCAACCTGATCGGATTGGGCTCAGACTAGGAAATCTAGGCCTGACCTCGGGTTGGACTCGAGCTCGAGATCACAACCATGAAGATCGGGTTGGGCTCGGGTTTGCACAAAACTCAACCCAACCCGCCCAAGTTGCAACCCTACAAATTAGAAACTTCATCTTTACTGGAATTAGCGTCCAATTGAGCTGGCTATGTCATTTTGGGCTGGATTTAGACTTGTCAACAGCCCTTCTTCTTTCTTGGCTTCCAATGAGGATCCACTGCTTCCAAAAGTAGAGCTTGTTCTTCATCATATAATAACCTCCAGAAGGGAGGACAGAAAGACCTACCAATGCTAGATATATGCAATATATCAGGATCCACCATTTGATGAGTCCAACATAGAATATTGCTATGATCATAAATCATTTTGATTACATATTAACGATTTGATCTATAGAAACCTTTCTGTACTGCACCATAATGTTTCTATTCATCCAAAAGAATATCATTGATCGGATACTTATAATCATCAATTTTGGTCAAATTGCGACGAGGTCTCTGATGCAGCACAGGCACAAATCCTACGATCGGATAGGGTTTCGATGAAATGATTCCATCGGATTTGAAGGAATCACTCCTTCAAGAAGGTTTTCAGTGAAATCATTCCATTGGATTTGAAGGAATAACTCCTTCAACAACACCGCACGATTACTTGATGGAATCACTCCAGTGAGTTTGAAGGAATCACTCCTTCGGAAAGATCACTCTTTCGTTCTAGGCATCTCATCCAGCAAAATAAAATATCACACCCAAAAGAAACTCAATCTTTATTAATTATTCTCTAATTTCGTTTTTACACATGCCCTACATTTATAAACAATGAAAACTACTCAAATTGGACTACAAAATATTCTCAAACTCTATCCTAATCCTATTACAACTCAAAGAACCAATTTCTAAACAACTTGAACTCTAAAACAAATCTAGAAACAAACAAGTAATCCCAAGGTAATTCAAACTCTCCTATTATCTTCTAGAACCTCTTAGACCTATCTAAAAATAGTAAAATTGGAATTTACTATAAATAGTAAAAACGGGAATTTACTATAAATAGTAAAAATGATATTTACTTGTAGCACTTTTCTTCTTCCTCCTGTTGTAAGCCCACCTCTTTTATTTATGGGTTTGATTTGGTGTAACGCGAGTACATCGTAGCTTGGATGGTCCCGCATCAATCTCCTGGATGGGACCCACCAATACTAGCAACCTTGACCCCCTTTATGTCGGACATGTGTTCCCTAGAGATAGGGAGGGCATTCTGCTAATGCCTTGATACAAGTATTCCCCATTACATTACACATAACAGCAGATTGTTGATATATCAACTAGTTTCTGAATGCATTTGTCAAGAATAAAATAATAAAATTTGCAGGCAAAGTAAACTAATGTAGAGACCCCAAAGTAGGTACCATTTAAAAACATAGTAACCATTTATGTTACCATGCATAATCAGCTTTTAAAAAAATACTCGTCCCCAAAAAGGGAATTTTCTAGGGTCAGTATACTCTACCTGTTCAAGTTTAGTTTGTCGAGATGCAAGGTCACATAAGGAATGCAAAAGCCGAAAACCACGTAGCAAGTACCTCAAGCGGATTTCATCCCCACCAGGTGAGGCAAGCAACGCAATAAGGTGCAGTGGGAGAGACCAGACAAGTCTTTCCATATCAATCTGTAACATAAAATCATTTCAGACACGACCATTTGAGACACTAAAAAATGAAAAAGAAAATAATTACCTGAATCAATGACCCTTTTTCATTATAGCGTTGTAATGTAAAATTCTCGGAGTCCCTCAATAACTTATTAAGCTCTTGAGAGCTAAGTCCGTGTAACTCTTCCACTGCTGAGTTTAAGTCAATGGCCTATCCATAAAAAACGATGACGCATATTTATGAGGTTTTACAACGTAGAGGAGAGCAAAATTATCCAAAAAAGAAGTGGAGCAAAATTAAGTGAACTGCACTAAGGGCATGTTTGGTACGTGATAAAAAGAGTTCCAACGGCGAATAATTAGCCAGACAAATAGTATCTTGGCTAAATATTTGTGCATGTCAATATTTAGTAATGTTTGGTATGTGTATTAGCTAGCTTACTTCATTTTCTTTCAATTTATGTGGGTCCAACATATTAAAGTAAGTCAAATATGGGTTAGGTGAGTGTGGGACCCACATATTAGGTCACAGGATCCAAACGGTCTCATTTTTATCTTTTTTACATATTAAAAAACTCATTTTTATTGAAAATAGCGCAAATATTTTATTTTCCTACCGCGATGGCCTACCAAACAAGCCCTAAGTATTTTTTTAAAAGGAAGAAATGAAGGCAATAACTAAAATAAGGCTTCAAATTTTATTTTAAACATTAGACGTTTTAGTGGATGATAAACACAACATTTCATAAGATAATCTAGGCATCATCTAGTCCTTTCCAACACAACAAGGACTAATGACAATGTTTTTAAAGGCGTGTAAGGCGTGCGCCTCGAGGCAATCGCCCATGTGTTGCCTTGAGGCTTAAGCCTCAACTGGATTTGTTGAAATTTAAGCCTCGTCTAGTTGAGGCATAAGCCTCAAGGCTTGAGGCACAATCGAGGCTTGAGGCACAGTCGAGGCGTAACCTTGACTGTGCACAATAAAAGGGTGGGCCGAACCTTAAAAGAATCATTTTCTTAATATTCTTTACTTTTTTACCCAAAATACCCCCTCTAATAGTTTTTCAGTCAAAAAGACCTAAAATTTCTTCCTCTTATTTGTAAAAATCTAAACCCTAACCTATTTTGCTACAGAGAAAATTTGCTATAGTTCACTCATTTCTCGTCCGATTTCGATTCCATCGATCCTACAGGTTTGTTGGAAGAAAATATATCAAATACACGATTAAGCAAAAGTTTATTCCACTTTTGAGGTAAGAGTTTGAAAATCTCATTTTTCTCCTTTTTAATAATAGTTAGCATACTCATTTAATAGCTTTTTTCCTCTTTACATCGATTTGTTTTTTCTATTTTTGCATGGTATTTGTTAAAAGATGGTGAAAGAAGGAATTAAAAAAGGAAGTGGAGGTGGTAAACGAAGGGACCCTACATGGAAGCATGGGATTGAAATCGAAAGGCCTAATAAGGGATCAAGGAAGACTTATGTTTACTTCGAATGCAGTTATTGTAATAAGGTCATAGATGGTATGAAGATAATGAATAATCATTTTGTTGGTACCCAAAAAAATGTTTCCCTATGTACAAGGGTACCCGAAGATGTTAAAAAGGAAATAAAATATTATATGACAAAAGGAATAGAGATGAGACATGTTGAATGAACTGTTGAAAAGTCTAACTTTGAAGAGGAGGGAGGTGCAAAAAAGCATTCAACATGGCATAATGACATCGAAGAGCTCAACATCAATGTCGTTGACATGGTATGCTCGGAGAATGTAAAACCACCTCAACTACCCGAAGTAGGAAAAAGAAGTCAACTGCCAAACAGTCTAGGGCAAGAGGTAAGTTGTAATTTAATTGAAAACTACAAATATTAAATTAATAAAGGTATTGTTTAGGTTTATTGTTTATCCAATTCTTTGCAACTATCGTTTTTATTTTTCTCAACTAAATAAAGGAAAGGCACTAGTGCTCTTTGGATGATCTACGAGCGATTAGGATTAGAGGTGATGATAAATGAAGATTGGGAACTTGTAGATCTTAGAATTTAGATATTTTTCCTCTCTAATCTTGAGATTATGGTTATATGGAAGTAGAAAACTTTGAAACTTGAAGTATTAAGTATTGCTATTGAGTATAGTTGTTTGGTTATGTATGGAATTATGGATTTGGTTCTTGAGTTTGCTACTTTCTTTTTCTTAGTTGGTCCATGATTGGATTTTTATTTAGGTGTTCACTTGTTTGCTAACTTATTAATCTTTGTTTTATGTATTGAGACCTAGCTTATAATTTCGATTATCTTATTTAGTTCAGAACTCTCATCTAGTAAGGCAAACAATAAAAAGAAGAGTTATCGAGTTGTTTTTTTTTGTTTCATTTTCATTTCTATGCTTGTTTCATATTTTTAAGAATTTATTATGATTTTTGTGGGATGTTTAGAGCTTTTTTTAATTTTAAGGCCTACGCGAGAAGACACGGTTGATACAACTTGGCATTGTTTGAGATTTTAAACCTTGCTTGTAACCATATCCCTGCCTAAGTATTTAGTGTGCGAACGAAATGGATACCTCATTCGAGATGAATTTCCCTTGGATGACACATTTTTTCTTAAATATCTATTCTAAATACACCCTAAAGAAATGTCCATTCTTTTTATTATTCTTTATTCCTCCTAGCCTTTTCTTCTTAATCTTGCTAATTAATCTGAACTTTCTTTTTTTTTTAGGACGCGATTAAGATATGAAACACACATCCTATTGCTTTCTACTTTTAAAATCTCAATCTCTTTTCTCGTAGTTCATCAATTGCAACATGCATACACATGTAACTAGACTAAGACCTTTTACTAAGTCTTTGTGTTACTTTGTTGGACAATATTAAAAAAATCTAGAACACAAGTGTGTGTTATTTTTTATTCCTCTCCAAGTACATATGTAGACACGACAGGACATGGGTATGGGATCCATACTAGGCCGCCTGCGAACTAGGATTGGTTCATGTGCTAGGATGAACCAACTACTTGTGAATATGGTTGTACCTTGTTATAAAATAAAATAAAAAGAGAGAGAAAGGGATGCGATTACCATCCACAAATCATTCCGGAAAACTGAAAAGTTACAGGGTGAGAGAGGAGGGCTCCAGAGATTTTTATTATAAAAAAAATTCTACAGTGCGACCTTAATGCGAGAGATCTAGCCAGGTCCCCCCTGGATGATGTTATCATTTTCCTAATACTTTCCTAGTATCTATATAGCTAGGTTGTTCACCTTGAAATTTGGGTCACTGCAAGTCCAACACTTCGACCCATAGACATGCCTATAACTTGTAAAAGCACCTACTAACACAACCAAAGATGGGATTCTTTAGCTTCAAATGTCAAAGAGTAACATTTCTTGGTTTTCTAATTTCGACAAATGGAGCAAATTTTGACTTTTGAACCTACAAATTCTGAACTTCAGCATGTACCATGAATAGATCATACACGAGTATACTTTTGGACTTTCTAGTATTTTTCGGCCAAGGAGCAACTTCTACTTTTGTTTAACATGACTCTAAATCATATCTCTCTGTCTTTTTGAATTTTCATCTATGCTTGACAAGACAATCTAAGAGAAAAAGAACCAGTGGGAAATGAGGCTTGTCTATCATAACCTTGTCCATTAATAAACATGGATCAAGATCTCAGTCTCAGTAACCAGATCGGCACGATCCCGTGTAATTCAATATAAGACAGCAAAAACATTTATAAAAATGTGAAAAATACCTTTTCTCTCCTCTCTTCCATCCAACCCTAAGCCTAGCCCCCTAACGGCCTAAAAATGTGAAAAAATCCTTCCTTCTTCCTATCCATTAATAAACATGGATCAAGGTGTCAGCCTCGATAACCAGATCAGCACGATCCCATGTGATCCGAGACAAGACAGCTAAAATATTAAAACTAATAAAAAATGTGAAAAACACTTTTCTCTCCTCTCTTCCATCCAATCCTTATGGCCTTAACTCTAATGGCCTAACCCCTCTTCTTCTCGAACCAAAGATCCCCACAAAGCCAATGCCATTGAACCACTCAAAATCTCTGGTATCCTTTCATCTTTCATCTCCTACTATTCTCTCAAATTTCTTTACTTTTTGTTTTTGTTTTTGGCCTATTTTTTAAGATCCGTTTCTTACCCATTTCTAATGATATCTATCGCCTAGTTTGGATAGCAAAGATCTAGGTGATCCCTAGCAACCCGAGCCTCACATTGGATCTTTACCTCGATGAGTGTTGATTCTGAGTTGGTCGAGCAATCCAAAGTCAAGATCAGCCGATCCCTTGAACCATGTTGATAAAGGAAATTAAGATTAATATGATTGGGAAAAAAATGAGTCTAAAGTTGAAATGGTGATTAGGGTTACGGTTAGGCAGTCAAAGAGAGAGAGAGAGAGAGAGAGAGAGGAGAAAAGGATGTCATGTAAAGGTCACAATGACTCCATAAATCTTATTTATATAAAGGGGGCTATCACAAAAGACAAGTATACCCCTTATGTCAAAGGGGTATTTACAGAATAACCAAACTATCTTAAATACGTATAAAATACGTATCTGATAACATCTAAGTGAAATGAAGAACATTAGGAAGAACAAAGAATAGTTAAGCCATTTTTCATTTCCAAGGTTATTTAATCATGAACAAGGTACCCATGTCATTCGTATACCAGTAATTAGGTACAAATGAGGTAACAACATTGCCGGTCAAAATTTTACAGAAGTTGAAACATGTTGAGAGCAACCCCAGCCATGTCCCGTATAGTTCCCATTTATGAAACATTAGATTTGCCTTATGCAAATATGACCTTTTTTGTTTTACCTAGCACACAAATTCTAATTCTTCCTTAAATGCTCACACCCATTCATGTTTGCATGGTTTACTATCTTTTTTGCAAAATCTATTGGTATCCAAGTCCATGTAGAAAGATATAAAATAATCTGAAGAATCAAAGTATCGTTCTGTCTCAAAATGTCTCTTCGAAATATGTCTCAAGGGTGACCAGAATGATGCATTGAGGGTTTGTCTCAGTTTGTATGTCTTTTTTTTTAAACCGAGGGTATCCGGGCCTCTTAGAGCACCCGACTAGTCCCCCGGGACATGCTAGTCACCCCTCCACACATGCCAAGTATTCTGGGAGAGTTTGATGTGGACAGAGCCACTTATTGTTACTCTTCCAGGGGGTGGCCCCAAGGAGAGTGGAATTCAGAACCTCTCGCTTTCTGGAGCGGTGTCACAGTTGATAAACCTCATTTTCTCATCTAACAGAGACACACCTCGCAACCGAGACTGCAAACCATGTTTGGAGATTCATTAAGTTACTTATGTGCAACGTTCTCCAATACATGAATCTTTGCAACATGGTTTACCAATTTTTATGAGCTCCATCACTATATGGGCCAGCAGTAGAATATAACCCCTATTGCTATATCACCTGCCAAGCAATCTTAAAAGTTTAACAAACCTTATATTATTGATACTATAACATCACGCTGCTACCCAAACAAATTTCCAAAAAAGTTTCAAAACAAATTACGAACAATTACCCAACAAAAACAGTGTGCAAATACTGACTTGTTCAATGTTGCATGTGGGTTCTTCCTTAACGTGCCTCATCTTTGGAAACTGACACCAGAAATGGAAAGTTTTGCATAAGACAGTAGTATTAACAGCCACAAAAGTAATAGACTAGCCTCAGAAGAAAAACATCCATACTTATGTGCACTTCAAGAAAGATGTAAACTTGACCATTAGGAACACTTCATCAGTATGGAGGTGTCTGCAGAGCAACAAGTTAACGGCAATTAACAATTTCAGTACAAGCTAAAAATTATGAAAATAAGTTTGAATGTAAATATTGTCCAAGCTAAAGTTGCAGAAACAAATCTGCACCTTCCAATTGTCAAATATTGTGCAACAGCTTTGCAGCAACCCACCCCACTTGCTGTAAGAAGTATCATCTCTCCTTCCATTGGCAGTAAGCAGGGCCTGCTTCCTGCAATGGTTGTTGCACTTGCACCCTCCAAGAAATGGATGGTTCAGCTCTGTTTTCTTACAACTTTTTGGTTTGTACAAGACTTACAACACATAAATATGACACTAGATAGCAGAGGAAAAAAAAAAGAAGAATAAATACATTAAAAAATAGCAAAGAATGAAAAAAGACTAAATATCATCAAGAGAAGGGAAAAGGCGTGAACAAGCAGATGTTAGGGAAAATCAGGGACGGAGCCAAGAAGGGGCCAGGGGGGGCACGTGCCCCCCCTCAACCTTCAAAATTCTTCAAAAAAACAAATTTGTATTCCCAAAATGCTCTTAATTTTTAGTTTAAAGCTTCCTCAAATTTTACTTCTTTAAATTATATTTTCAAAATACCTTTAAATTTTATTTTAATGCCCCCCCTCAAAGTTTAACTCTTTAAAAGTTCCCCCACTTAAGGATTGTGCCCCCCCTTGAACAAAATCTTGGTTCCGTCCCTGGGGAAAATTGCATTAGCAGTTGTTCAGAATCATCTGAAAATGTAATTTTTGAGATGTGCCCAGTAAAAGGGGTGTATACATTTATACATATAAACAGTGTGAACTTTGTGGGTAGTCTAACATTTGGATGATCCTGAAACTCACTAAACCAATTGATTTTAGAGCATTGCATAGATCATTTTCATGAAAACCATCGATCGGAATATTAGGATGTCCAAACAGTGAGAATTTTCAGTTGTGGACAATCCAAGTGATAGTGACCTAGCATGCATGGCCCCAATTCATGGAGCCACGGGTCCGGCCTCTACAGCACAATATAGAAAGAGACGGAATAAAACTATTCTATCGTCGAGCTTCCCAAGCGTGATCTTCCAGCACAGATAATTCTCCATATAGATTAAATTACAATTCGAATTAAATAGAAAAAGGAAAAAAAAAAAAAAAAACCAAACCAGAAATGAACTTAAAAACACTCAAACTCCTGAGACTCAACTTAAAAAACTTAAAATCCACAAATCCCATTAACCAAAAACCCTAGATTCAGAGTAACCTTCGTGAATCATAACTAAACCCTATAAATGCAGAAACTTTCCAGTGATTGTTAAACTGAAAGCAAGAAAGAAATATCAACTGAAATAACGAGAAATTTCAAATAGTTACAGATTACCTGCGAAGTGTATCGGACTATATATTCGAGTCGAGAGCAGATGGGTTCGCAGATTCTGAAATCGAAATCCAAGCAGAAGCGATTGTTCGAAGCCTTTTCGTTTATATGTAGAGAGAGATACGTGAGGAGTTGAGATTTGAGAAGAAATAAGAAGTGAGAGCTGATGAGGACTACGTCAATACGCTTTCGTCGTTAATTGAACACTGGAGGTGATGGTGACGATGTGACCTAACGTGCGCGGGGATAACTTCCTTGCTTAACCTGAGCACCCTCCAAAGCACTCACAAATAAGACCTCGGCCTATGGCACTGCCGCAATGGTGCGTCGGTCCAGAGACAGAATTGAAGCCCTGGCCTTCTAAAGGGAAGGGTACACATGAACCACTTCACTCATGCTCTCGACCGTGGATTTCACGAAATCCAATGGTGGTTTTGTTTTGGTGAAGTGAATGCCAGCTCGGCACTGTCAACCACCATTGGATTTCGTGAAATCCATGGTCAAGAGCAGGAGTGAAAATATGAATCAGGAAATTGTGTTCGCGGAACCTGACCCGGCTTTGATCAGGATCTTGTGATAAAGTTGCTCGTGTCCGAGCTAGACAAACAGCATCTCAAAGTTATTTGGCTATCCCCAAACGAGTAAAACTTCTATAACACGAAATTGTAAATCACACAATCACAAGCCAATGAGTTCTCGGCACGTAGACAAGTGCTTTTGCTTTTAGGTGTACGTGCCAAGAACTCATTGGCTGTGATTGTGTGATTTGCAATTCGATTGTGACAGAAGTTTTACTCCCCCCAAACTGGCTTGTAGAAAGGGTAAGGATGTTCCCACCCACCAATTGTGTTCATCTACCCATCTTATATTTGTATCCACCCATCCAAAATATAATCAAGTGATCAGCACACCCATTTCAACACGTTTACCTACCTCCCAAAATGTTACAATCCTAAAGGTTAAGACTTAAGCTTTCCGCACCTCTATCACCTAGGTGCTTTTGGTGTATTAGTTTGGGTCTTAACATTTGGCATCGGAGCCAACCCCACGTCATAGGTTCAAGTTACAAGAGGGGCAATCTGAGGAAAGAGCTACTTGGGGGTTCATTCAAAAAATAGAAAATAGGGGTACTGGAAAAAAATGTCGGGGGCTCGTTCACAAAAAAAATGAGAATATAGGAGTACCAGAATGAAAGCCGCCTCAGAGTGGGCCACCGTAAAGGTTAGCCTTTGAAGCATAGTGGAATGTTATGATCCCAAAGGTTAAGACTTAAGCTTTCCACACCTCTATCGCCTACGTGCTTTTGGTGTATTGGTTTGGGTCTTTATACCAGGAAAAAAAAAAGGCAAATTGAAACCAAAACTCCTGTAGCTACCGCATTTTCCACTCGGGTGATCCTCTTGTTCTTCACTTCATTGCCGGATCGTCCATTTGGATATTTAGATTTTTGTGATTCCAGAGTGGTAGAAAGCCAATCTATTGGTGTTTCGTGAGGTACGGGACTTGTTGAAGACAAAATCACGACCCCAGAGGCACGTGAGGTGTGAGTTCGTGGCATTGAGGCAATAGAGGCAATAGAGGCATTATCCCTTTATTGAAGTTGTGTTTTTTTACTATGGTTGTCTGAGATGCTTTGAGGTTGTTGAACCCAACCATCCCAATCGAGTTCTACGACAATTTGGACTGATTCAAACCACACCTCATGCACCATTCACTCATGTCCGAGAAACAGATGATCCACATGCAATGATAGTTTTTAAACTATTAGATCATTACTAGGATAGATGGCACAATCACATGTTAGCCCCCTCGGGAACATGGGTCCCTAGTCGTGATGCCTTAGGATTGTGATAGTGGATACCTCGCATAGTTCCATAGTATAACACACAAAAATTGTTCAAATCACAAGCCGTAGATATGGGTATGATCCACGAGTCCATGTAGTAGGAACTTCAAGTGCAATTAATGTTGGTGGGGACGACGAATGGATAATCACCTATCATTTATGTTTTCATTGTATATGACTTTAATCTAAGAGTCAAAATTGGTTGATAATGGAATTTAACGGATTTAACAACCGTTTTTTCCATACTTTTTTTAGAATTTAACGGCTGTTTAAACGATTTTAACGGTCGTTTAAACGATTTTAATGGTTGTTAAAACAAAAAAACGGCCATTAAATTAAAAAAACGTTAAAACATGTTTAAACGGTTTTAACGGAAACAGGCTTGGGGCGTTACTGTTTAAACGGCCTTTTTTAAAACCACGACGGAGACAGCAAATCCCTTTTGCACATTAGGCAGTAGAGTTGTCCTACTTGTCAATAGGCCTGCTTAGTGCCTTCACTGTTTCGTGCACAACGGGGATCCCTTTTGAACATTAGGCAGTAGAGTTGTCCCATTGCTTTCTATGGTTCTATTCACCAAGTTTTGCTTCCCAGGGCAGTGTTGTCTTCTTCCTCTCTCTTTTTTTTTTTTTTAAAATAGTGAGTGGTGTCTTTTTATTCTTTAGCTTGATGATTCAATTTCTTTTCAATCATTTGGAAAGGTCTTCCACAGTTCCTCTCCGAAGGTTTCTCACGATTGATTCATTATTTCCAACTGAGTGACTGACATTTTTCGTTCTTCCCTAGGAGATCTTCTGAAGGGGGACCCCCCTGCTTGTGCACCACTTGTAGTGCAATGTTGTTGGTAGATTGCCCTTTACTCTGTTGTTCAATGGGCACCTTGAACTTAATCTCCAAAAGGTCAGAGATGGATGCATATGCAGGTTGCATGTATTACCACACCACTGAGTTTGATTTATGTCGCAAAGAGCAGCAGGAGTTCGAGCAAGCATGCCCGTGGAATAAAGTGACTGAGGATGCTTGTAGTCTCGTGGTGAATAATTTGGGATCCACTTGAAGTGACAAATACTTCATTTGTCTTGGGTATACTAAATACTGGGTAGCAACTATTCACTGCTTGCAGACCAAATGAGAACTTGAATTGATACGGACAGGAATGGAACACGAACATGCTCCCAGTAGTTTAGAGAAGGGAAACTATCAGGGGGAGAAATTTTTGGAAGCGGTGGATTTTTTAAGCATTGAAGCAGTGGCCAATCACATGGCGCCACAATCTGTTGTTCAAAAAGTATTTTTGGGTTTGTACAAAATCAACGACAGATTGTGGCGCGATGTGATTGGTCACTGCTTATCAGGGTACTGTAGATCATCCTTGAGCTGGCAAAAAGTGAATGCCAGCTCAGTGCCATCAACCACAGTTGGAAATCCACGGTCCGTGGAATTTGAGCATTATTGACCATTATTTGAGGTACAAAGTTCCAAAGGTTTGAAGTCACTAATCAAGCTGATTTTTGGTTTGTAGGGCCACGTAAGGATTGGAAAAACATCCATATGGTCAGAGTCCTCTAAAAGTATGCCATGTGGCTCATATTGCCCCCTATCATCAAAGTTTTACTTGTATGATATAACGGTGATTCGACCATTCAAGTTAACAACTAAAGAGTTTTTTAGGAGAATTTTTTTGAAGCGGCGGGATTTTAGAAGCAGCGATCACGCGCCCAATGATCCCGCGGTTCGACCTTTCAAGTCAAGCTTTTTTGAGGAGATTTTTTTTTTTTTTGAAGCGGCGGGATTGTAGAAGCAGCGATCACGCACCCAATGATCCCGCGCCACAAGGTTAGGATTTTTGTCTTGCCAACCAAAATAAAAGAAAACATTCATATATATTGTTGTTATTGCACTTCGCCCTAAACCCTGAACCCTAAATCTCAAAGAAGCAGAGAAGAAGAAGCTTTAATGGCGGAGGGAAACACAGGGAAGACCTTCCCCGTACAATCAAGACTAAAACCCTTGTCAAAGAAACCCGCATCATCTCCGGAATCGAAGTACTGGAGATCGTTCAAGACCCACCAAATCTCCGACCTCATCTACCCTGTCACCTCCATTGAATTCTCCCCATCACCCCCACATGACTTCGCTGCAGCCTTCTCCCTCTCCGTAACCGTCTACAACTCCCAAACCTTCGAACCCAAATCCACATTCTCCGCCTTCACCGACTTCCCCCACTCCGCCACCTTCCGCTCCGATGGAAAACTCCTTGCTGCCGGCGGTGAGTCCGGTATCATCCAAATTTTTGACCTCAAGACTCGGAATCCCCTCCGCCGGCTTCTCGGTCACACTCGCTCTGTTCGACTTGTTCGGTACCCCCGATTCGATAAGCTACATTTGTTCTCCGGTGGCGACGATTCCCTCGTTAAGTATTGGGACGTGGCCTCCGAAACCGAACTCCAGAATTTCCAAGGTCACAAGGATTATGTCCGTAGTGGATCTGCTTCGCCCGTTAGTTCGGACTTGTTCGCAACTGGGTCTTATGATCATACAGTTAAGCTTTGGGATCCTAGGGTCTCTTCGATGAATTCGGTAACGCAGGTTAATCATGGAAAACCCGTTGAAGATGTAGTATTTCTCCCATCCGGGGGATTAATTGCGACCGCAGGTGGGAATTCTGTTAAGATTTGGGATGTAATTGGAGGTGGGAAGCTTGTTTATGCTATGGAGAGTCACAATAAGACGGTGACCTCCATTTGTGTCGGTAAGATTGGGAGTGATGGTGGCGAGGAGTCTCAGCAATTCAGGCTTTTGAGTGTGTCATTGGATGGGTATCTGAAGGTTTTCGATTATTCCGCATTGAAGGTCACATTTTCAATGAGGTACCCAGCACCACTTTTATCAGTTGGGTTCTCTCCGGATTGTTCTGCAAGAGTTATTGGTACTTCGAATGGTGTTCTTTTTGTTGGGAAAAGGAAGAAGAAAGACACGGATGTTGGTGGTAGTTTAGGGGAATTGGTGGGCTTTGGTTCAGTGGAGGAACCGGAGAAGCGGGTCTTGAAGCCTACGCACTTTCGGTACTTCCATCGAAGTCAAAGTGAAAAGCCTTCCGAAGGGGATTACTTGGTTAAGAGACCGGAAAAGGTGAAAGTGGCAGAGCATGATAAGCTCTTGAGGAAGTTCATGCATAAGGAAGCTCTGGTATCTGCATTAAGTGGGAAGAATCCACAAAATGTGATGGCGGTTATGGAAGAGTTGGTGACAAGGAAGAAGCTGTTGAAGTGTGCCTCGAATTTGGACACGGAGGAGCTCGGATTGCTCCTGGAGTTCCTGCATAAGTACTCTACGATGCCAAGATACTCGGGCTTCTTGATAGGGTTAACGAAGAGGGTTCTTCAGCTGCGAGCTGAGGACATTACGGCCTCGGATGTCTTGAAGGGACATGTTAGGAACCTGAAACGTTCGGTTGAGGAGGAGATTCGGATACAGCAGTCGTTGCAAGAGATACAGGGTATCATTTCGCCTTTACTGAAGATTGCCGGAAGAAGATGAATGTAATAGCCTCCCTTTATCTATAAGATAATTCTCTTTTTCCTCAAAGGTTCAGAATTTCCTTCGCAACTAGTGAGAGAAGTTTTGTTTCGTCAAAATTACATTTGCTTCTGTTTCTGTCTATTGTTTTACTTGAACTATCGTGCAAGAAATATTTGGGAAACCTACTTTGTTCATTTGTGCCTATTTTTGTTTATATGTTTGCTGTGCTGTTAAACATGGCCATGTGCTCTCTTGAGCTTTAATTCGAAAAACACCAAACTCAAGACTAGCAGTGTTGATGAAGTGACAAGTTAACTGCAATGGGTTAGTCCTGAATCTCTCCTAAGTAGCATTCTTAGTAACTGTGTGGGACCTCCTTTTATTAAGTTGGATCATTCATTCATTGGTCCTCTCCTTCCAGATGAACCATAGCCCCAAATTAGACAGATTAGACACTAAATTAGACAGATACCACTCCAACAAATGAGGAACATTGCTGCGGGACTGTTGAATATACTACCATTGCAGCGGGTACATCGTACACTGGTTCACCCTACAAAATCCACGTGCCGATTACTTTGTGGCTGTCACCGTCGCCCATGACAGCCCACTGTCACCAAAGTTTTACTCACATGGCTGAGAGCTTTTAGGCTAAAACATGGCACATCACAAGATGCTGATTTAGTGAAATGTGTGGTGCCTAAGCCTGCCAATTTAGTTGCCACGTGTAAAGAAAACCCCACCACTCTCGAGAAGAAATTTTTAGTATAGCTCCAGGAAACTAGTCCCCTTGTTGGTGTGTGTTTGCAGACAATGCAGATTAGTTGGTCGTGCTACTAACACTTGTTTAAAAAATGTAATTGCTGGTCATAGGGGTAGAAAAGAAATTGATAATTATGAATTCAGAATATTCAAATTCCTCAGTGTTAATCTAGTAGGCTGTTTGGTAATTTTATTTTATGAAAATATATTTTTAATAGTAGGTAAGTGAAACCTCGTGTTGTGAATGCATGTGATCAAATTGAATGGATCACTAATTGTAGTCAATCTTGGAATTTTTTATTTACAAGAACAGCTGATTGAGCACATAACCTCCATGTTTTGATGTGATGTGACAGAGAAAAAACTGACATTTATTTGCAAAAATCATTTCTAGAAAACTTATTCAGGGCAACCATACAAAGTCTAGGATGAAAATATTTTAAAGTAAAATGACGATATTGTTCCGAGTACATTCTCCATAGGTCTAAAACGGGACCATCTCGATATATGGTGAGGCATAAGGCGGAAACTCTATATAAGGTCTTTTTTATGTTTAATTTTTTTTTTATAAGTTCTTTTTTATATTTAATGTATAATATATAGTATTAATTAAAAAGTTTAAGTCTCTATATAATTGAAATTTTTTATATAAAAACTATTCTTGATACTAGATGCAGAGGACTCCCGTTGCAGTCTATGCAAAGGACTCGCGAGGCCCTACATAGATAATTTTTTGGGCCCAATGACTGTGGATGTACAGATTAGTCATGAACCTCTCCTAAGTATCATTATTAGTAACTGTAATGCAGCCTGGGCTGTGGCCTATGTTACTTAGATACCAGGCCAATATGGTGTGGATACACATTTACACTTCAAATAGAAGTATCCCGGGAGTTCCTGCCATGTGGAGGGCTGGCATGGCCAATCTAGACCATCCATCTGATAGGGACCCTTTGGATTAGCCACATGGACTGTTCCCTCATCTACATCCACCCCATACCACACCATGTCTTGAACTCTTTCCCTATGAATGTTATAATTTTAATTTTAACGTGAATTTGAATTTGAATTTTTTGTTCTACCATTTTTTTTATTTTTCTTTTAATATTTATACTACTTTTGTTAGATATACTTTTGTAATTAGAATTAGGTCATGTGAATGACAAGTGGTAGAGCATTGTAGACTTGAAAATGGCAAAAAAACAAAAAAAGAGGTTGACCCATTTGATTTGGTTAGTTTATGTTGTTCCCAAGGCCATATAAGAGTGTGGAAGTTGAATAAAGAGGTTGCAATGACAATTTTCCTGTTGGATCTACTAATCAAATAGATTAGTGTCCCGCTAATGTTGTTGTCTATGTTGTTTGATCCATCCATTATGCTTTATAAATGTTGTTTAAACTTGTGATTGTGGAAATTGTGTTTGCTTCTATAGTTATATTGTGCATTATTGAATCTAGTTGAGCATCATCGTCATCTTTGCCTTATCCCAAAAATGTTTGGGGTCGTCAACATGAATCCTATTTCTGTCATTTGACTCTGTTCAGAGCTCTGTTTAGTTTAGATCACAAATGAAAATATCAATAGTTTATAACGTTTTGTTGGTTTACTGATCGAAATGGGTATATAGAGATCAAAATACGTGCATTATGGAATCTAATTCGGGCAAAAAATTAAAGTATTTGTATGGATGGTTAATGATTTGAAATGGGTTTATAGAGTTATCATAATATGTGCAAGGTTTATTCCAGTTTTGAATCTTAAAAAAATGAAAATTATGCACGTCTTTTTGAGACAGGTTTATAAGATCTGGGTTTCCTTCAATCCATGAATTTTTAATTTCTGGACTGATCTTATGATGATAAAAGAAGTACCCCATCTTTTTTTTTAATGTATGACTAACCCTTTTAAAATTTTAAATGAAGTGATTGCTTCATCCTACCCGAACCATAAGAAAAGAAAAAAAATTTGTGGAAAATACCAAAGCAACACTGGCTGAAGCTCAACTCAGATGGTGCTTGGATAAAGAAATCTTTTGCTGTAGGTCTTGGCTTCATCATATTAGTCCCTTCCTGACTGGTTAGTCTAGTCCATTTTGAAAGACCAATAGAAAAACACCAATCGTCTAATTTTTGGTTTGTTGGTCCACCTAGGAATGGGCCAAACATCCATACCGTATGCTTATGTATCAGTTTTCAAATTCAGCATCTGGGCTTTAATAATTTTTTCCACCGAGGCACTGATATATTCCAGTTTGAGTTCACCAAAAAGAAAATGGACTACAACTAAAATAGGCTATTATTTGGATCTCTTCTTTCTTTGTTTGTTTGCATTTTTAGTGCAGGTTGGCAAAAGAGCGTATATGCTAACTAAACATAGTAGTACAGTGGTAAAAATATCGTGGTGGTGCAACGTAAGGCCTAATCTAGAAATTTTTTGCTGCTAACAATTAGCAGTAAAAAATTTAACTCGTTTGTTTTCTTTGTTATTGGCGACTTTTGAGAGTGTTGCGTCGATTTTTGCTGCTACATGTTAGATTTTGTTGGCCTAATCATATTGGAATATAGAAATTAGAAATTCTTCTTTAATAAAGCAGTAAGGTGCAATGTAAGACATAATTAAAAACGAAAGGGTGTTGGCTAATTAAAAATTATTTTACACTCACGGTGGTGCAACAAAATGCCTAATTATGGAGGATTAGAATGTGGAACTAGAAATTGATTTTTCATAATTGTACTGGAATTACACTCATGTTCTTGATGCTTCAGTTATGCTCCATACTTGCCAGTTCAATGAGCACCCCATTCTTAATTGGGTTCTAGGTAAGTGGAGAACACAACAAACAACCATCCTATCCATGATCATATGGTTGTTAGCTTCACCTCTTCATGTATCTAAGCACAAGAATATGCTAACTAGGATGCACAGAGATCATGAAGGAGCTTATTAACAATTTCTATTGTAGAAAGAAATCCATTCTGAAAGCCAATTTAGCAGTATTACTGATCACACCTTTGGAATTGCACTACTTCTTGTTGTAGCTTCTCCTTCGATGGCTCTGTACTCGTTCATCTTCCATTTGGTTTTTCTTCCATAGGAGCTTTTCCTTTGTAGAAAACGATTGTTCTCTTCAAATCAATAACTCAGTTACTAGACGAGGAGTGAGAGCGAGAGAGAGAGGGAAAGAGGCACAACAGAGAACTTTTGCCTGGTGAATAGCGTATGAAGGTATGGAGGATCACCCCTTTTGCTATATGTTGGGTGATATGGAAGGAGAGAAACCGAAAAATTTTCAAAGATAAGGAAGCATCCCTTGAGGAGATTATTATGAACGTCAAAGCTTCTATGCATAATTGGGCGTCAGCTATTTCTGAGTTGAATCATTTCAGATTTGAAGATTTTGTTGTCCGGTGAGATCGTTTGGTATCCTAAGAATGGTTTGGGGTTAGAGGTGTTGGATGTTCTTGTGCTTGTTTTTGTTGTCCTTTAGTGTTTTTGCTGTATAGCCTTTTGGGCCTTCTCAGCCAGACTTTAATATAATTTTATCTTACCGTAAAAAAAAATGTTTCTGCTAGGTGTTAATTAGATTGGAGGGGCTTGTAGAGACCGCTTGAACAAGCGAACGAGGCTAATTTAGAATTGGTTATTGCTGCTGTAATATTTCAGCCTGAGACTGTTAAAACTAAAATGAAGAAAAAGAAAAAGACTTATTTAGATTTTGTTGTTGCTGCTGTTGTTTATTTATGTTTACTAGAGAGGGGATTTTAGGTTATATGGTAGAAATTTTGCTTTCAATGGAAATTATTGTTTGAAGACCATGTATGGTGATCATGGAAAAGATTTCTCGAAAAGGATTCATATGCCAATCAACTTCTTGGTCATTTATGGAATTATGGGTAAGAATAGTTTCTAGAAAACTTTTCTTAAGGGCCTAATTGTTGGGATATATGTTTCATCCAACAGGCAGCCTACTTATTGATGCTCAATATCAATAAGTTGGTAAGCCACGTGTAATATAGTGGGAATAGGATCCATTAAGGATGATGGATATCACATGCATCATGGGTCAATTCTTTAATAGAAGGGGTTGTAATTTGACGGATGTGAGATCCATGATACACCTCTTTTGCACCATTTCTCCCGAAGGAAGGAGAATGTAACTGTCAAAGAATGTACTTTGATGGATGTGAGATCAAAGAAAATTTCTCAGGAACATTTTGCCAGGGAAAAGAAGATTTTTCCAAGAAAACTTTCGATGCAATCAAACAGGCCCTTAGTTATAATGCTGTTAACGGAAAAAATGGTAACGGCCCGAGTCTGTTATAACAGCCCCTTTTAAACCTTGGTCTGCCCCATGCTTACCGAAAAAAAAAATTAAAGAAATAAGTTGCTTCTATAACCATGCAATATCAAGGTCTCACCCAATCTGAGAAGTCTCGCCTATGGGTAATCAGCTTGATATAATTGGATGGATGGATGGCTCAGGTGTACCCATTACGATAGGCAATTAAGCTATATTTGATTTTGTCTTGGAAGAACAGCAAGTTGTGACCTACCAACACCAACGGTCATCGCTTTGGGAAGATCAAACAGTTCAATCAATGAGTACAAACTGAAGAAATCAGTTCAATGAACATTGTACAAGTGGCGCATATGTAAAAGGACCTGAACCACCATTTGGATTGATGGTCCTCCCAAGAAAATATCGTTCTAAAAAATTTGATATATATTGAACAGGTCATGTCAGAGGAGTAAAAACCAGCAACGACATCTATAGTTTTGGAACCTGAAACCAGCAACAGGATATCTTCATCAGGGAAATCAGTCCGCACAGGTTCTTAAGAACCAACAGGTTGGGCAGCCATACGCCAAATTATCAAGACCCTCATCCAAAATTTCTCTTCATTAGGATCAATGAATTCAACCAAAATTTCTCTTTAGTTTCATCGAGTTTCTCATAAGCTGCGTTTATTGCATTACATTGGTTCAGATACTAGGAATATTAGTTGCAAAGATGACAAGTGAACCCTCCATTTCAGGACCACAAAGACTCCCATGTGCTGTGGAGTTGTAATTACCTCATCTCGGGTATAGCAGTTGCAAAGTTGACAAGTGTGCCCTCTCTTTCAAGCCCACAGAAACTCCATGTGCTGCGGGTGTGCCGTGGAGTTGAAATTACCTCATCCCAGGTATAACCGGTGGTCTTGCATTGTGGGGATTCCAGCCCCTGACATCCGGTCCTGTCCATCCTAAACATGCCTATCACACACACACACATGCAACAAAACAAAAAAAGATGACTAGTTCCCCAACCTGTAAGAATCATTTAATGATCGGCTCACAAGCTGCCAAATTGGCAGTTTCTTTTACTCGTCCGAACAAGATACTCTTATCTCTCAAAGATGAGAGGTTGTACCGAGTTTATGGGCCATGTTAAAGCTAGTAGGAGGGTTTGATGACGAGTTTCACGCTTCCCAAAAAAATGACAAGTTTCTCGTTGTGCTGCAAGAAACCATCCCGGCAGACCAGCTAGTCACTGGGTTTAGTCCAAAGGCACTCAGCCGGACTATGGGAAGCAGAAGACAATCACATGTTATCCACACTCCCAAAAATCAAAGCATATGAAATGAGCATAATATTTTGTTCATCTTTAAATTGGTACCATGGAACTTGAAACCTCCAACTAAACAGCCTAGGGTTGATGGGTTGATTCATTGAGATCACAAATTGAAGTAAACTGCCATCCCTCCAACAACAACCCACGAGAATTAAACTTCAGTTTGATTGAATCCATGTGTCGCTATGAATCCAGATGGAACAGAAAGAGCACGATTATTTTCCCAAAAAAAATGTTAGATATGAACATGATACATGGGGTGTTAACATGCGTAAGAAGAGCTAGAAATTACGCCTAGAAAATTTAGTTTCTACCAGTAGATACAATGTGAAATCCATACTGCTAAGGATGAAGAAGATAGGCGCTTGTGTTGGTCAGAAACTACTACACAATTTACAGTATGTCAACATACCTTCGAGCATGCATCATGCTCACGCTCGAACCAGAATAGATAACACCACTAGTTGGAGGTACCTGCATTACACCACCAAATTGTAAGATAACCCAACCTCATTGTAACACTGCAAAATATAACAAGGAGATCTGTGATGTTTTATTCTAATCAATGTGTAAATAGACACATGCATGAAGAAAGCCTAAAGACTTCACAAGTAATCATCCAGGTTGGGTTTTTATATTGGGTCAGGCAGAAAATAACGTTGGAAGGACAAAATATAAGTGAAGGAAAACCCGGTCATCAATGGAATGTCTCCATAAATAGTCTGTTTGTAAAGAACGCCATAGCCATAAGTTCGATCCAGGTTGGGTTTTTATATTGGGTCAGGCAGAAAATAACGTTGGAAGACAAAATATAAGTGAAGGAAAACAGTTGAGACTGCAGGTTTAATCAACTGCCTTGTAATGTTGGTAAAAAGCCAATTTGCATGCCAAAACTGGGAAACTAAGTTGTAACTGAAAGTGGCTTGC
Source organism: Euptelea pleiosperma (assembly GCA_035048495.1). Taxonomy (NCBI): domain Eukaryota; kingdom Viridiplantae; phylum Streptophyta; class Magnoliopsida; order Ranunculales; family Eupteleaceae; genus Euptelea; species Euptelea pleiosperma. The sequence continues at coordinate 32,565,323 of CM068546.1, forward strand.
ACTTCACTGAATCAGTCCAAACAGGTCTAGTTTATTAGAGACACCCAGCTGCCAAGCATGCTACCAATCCAAGTTGGCTAGGCAAGTTTCGCAGTACCAGTTTTCGAAATGAGGAAGGAGGTCAGAATGAATTGAATTCATCAGTCCATCCCCTGCAAGTGGTGCGCATGCATAGGGGTGGGGGTCACCATTGAAGGAGTCCCACCGAAGACATTTTCTACGCAAAAATGACGGCATCAGATGAACTTGACCGTGTAATATATCATTCAATAACAATATGGGAAAAAGTTTGCAGATCAAATGGTATAGAATAATCCAACTGGGTTGACTATTGGCCTAGGAGATCTCCTAGGTCCTATCGTAGTGGGACCACTGAACATTGTGTGTAAACCCTCCACAAGCCTGCCACATGCAAAACACAGTCTGGACCACTAAACTTCTGCCTATTTACCCCGTCCAAAAAATACCACTGTATGAGATATGCTTAAAACTGTAACATTCAAGTCAAGCCAATGAAAGGATGCATAACTGCATTTCATACCTGACATTCTAGAAGCAGTTAAATCATCTTGAGTAGCTCTCGCAGAATCTGCAGTCTTTGGCTGGCCTTTGCTTTCCTGTCGTTGAACTCTCAACGACCTCAACTTAGATGAGGACATAAGCGAATGTATCAAAGGAGCCTCCTCCTCTTCGTCCTGCTCCTCTTCTTCTTGTGCATCCTGGTCAGATGCACTAATAGAATCCTCTTCTTCGCTGGAACCTTGCTCATCGAAGAGTTTCTTTCCCTGTAAATTACGCCGCTTACGTGGACGACCTCGACGCCTGACAGAAGTCCCTTCTTTCTCATCTGCAACTAAAGTACCATGTTAAATTTCAACCTAGTAATCGAAAAATCGAGCTAAAGACAAACTGATCCAGTGCATGAAAAGAATAATTGGACAAAATTAATTAAATGCTCGCAACACCCAAAGACTCAATAATTGAACCGAAGCTACTAAGTGAAACAGATAAATCAGGATGGAACAATGGGAAGAAGCCATCCTCCCTGCCTTGGACATTCATGTCGCATAAATGCAAGGTAGTCTGGAACCCATCATTAGATGGGTTCTATCGAGGACATCTGGTACTCCAGAGGTCAATCAATTTGATCATCATAACCACCCAATCTAGAGACCTTTCTCTGGAATCTGGATGTTTTCCATATTTGTTGTTATTATAGTCCAGCAAAAGAAAATAAATCTACATCATAGTTAGAATGCTATGGGATACACCCTGAGGGCTGCTTCTTGTCCTCCCATCCTGCTTCTTGTTCAACCTATATGCTTGCTCATTAATAAAATGAGCAGGCAAATAGGTTAACAGGAAAATGAACTGGGGATTTGGAAGATATTTCATTGGAAAATGTTTGGAATACTCCAAAAATGTGTTTATAACCTGACAAATTGAACACTAAGGTATCAAGAAACATGATTCGCATTCAAGTCCCAAAGACAGACCAAAACAACAGTAGATAAGATAAGATACTGGATATAACCATAGCATCATGTAAGGCTATTGGCACCTCGTTTGTGCATTTTCAAAGTAAACTAGAAAGAAAAACAAAGGAATTAAAAAAAACGTGAGACGAAAGAAAACACGTACAACTACAAGTTAAGAGCAAGGCATGGTTTAGTAAATGGCAGTGGAGTTTCAAAAGTACCTTGGAGAATCTCATTCTTTGCATACTTCTCACGCAAATGATCAATAAATGTGTAATAGGGGCGCCACCCACTAGGATCTTCATCAGTGTTCACATTCTCCGTTTGATTCTGGACATCCTTCAGACTACGTGCAAAACAATTAGGTTAAAGCATGCCCTTGTAGTTCAGAGTAGAATGCTTATAAATGATGATAAATAGTAAAGAGAGACTTTATCTTACATGTCTAGGACATCAGGTGTTGGAAGTTTAGATACAAACTGAAGTACAGCTCCTTCCAAGAAAAGCAGCTGCTTTGGAGCATCGATAAAGGCAAATGAAACACCATCTTTGACAACTTTTAAAATGTCTGATCTATGCTTGTTTCGAGCAGCACCCATGAATGTTCCAGACAACCGAGCAGCCAGATCCTTACACTCTAGAAAAGACTTGCTCGCCAAGGGATCGTCGTCGCTTTTAGAAAGTTCCACCAAATGCCGTTGGTAGGCCTAACCCAACCCAAAACATTAAGGTTATAAATATATCTATCAGAGAACAAGGAAAGAAGGGTCCATATATTAAAACAGGAAATCAGTAATGCACTTTCCTGTCCTAAAAATTTCATGGACAGACAGATCTGAACCTTCTTTTTGACTTATCAATTTGGGTAAAGGGTTAAATTCAGACACATGATACAGCATAACTTTCCTTTCATGTTGTCTTAGATTTATGTTAGCAACTTATAGTAATTTTATCAAAGCTAGGGAGTCACTCAAAAAAAAAAACTGTAATTTGGTAATTCCTAACAGGGGCTATCACTAAAGCTTAAAAAGTAAAACAGTAAGAAATAAAAGCAATCAAGCCAGATATGAATGATACCCTATATCTGCTTGGCATGAAGTTTGTTTTCTCTAAAAATATCTACGATCTTTTCTATCAACATGTAAATGAGATGATATGAACTACTGAGAAAAGCAAAAGCATTAATATTGATAACCGTGAGTGCATGACATTGTGTAATTTATTTATATTCAAAAATTGATCCGATTAAGAGAAGAGGATTCTCTCCCTCTGAGCCGCCCTGCCGTATATTATGACAATAGGAGAAAAGCACATAAAATGATAAGAAAATTTATATTATGGAATTGTTTAGAAACCATGAGATGAGCTCGATTATAAGGTCAATTTTCAACTCTCCCCCAACAACTAAAAAGTTAAGATACACCAAGGATTCCTCCCAAATTCCCACCTTGACAAATATGAAAATATTCACAAAATAGGTGAAGGGGGTTATCATTCAGTGGAAATTTATGTCTTCAGGATCCATGAGTGGCCTTTGAAGTGGTTCAATACACAAGGCATATTTAGCAATAACATCAACATCTGCTGAAGTTAAAGGACAAAAATGCCTAGCGAATGATAACCTCTTAAGTGAAGACATGCCCCACATTAGAACCATCTTTGAGTAAAAACAGACCACAGATACCGATATTTAGTAAATTTGTTGAAAAATGCTACTGGAATCTCCCTCCAAATGCGCCCACACACATCTATATCGCGGGGCATTTTATAATTCAATGTATAGTCTTCAGCTCTTACCGTTGTTGTGCAATAACCTTATTCATTAGTCACATAAAGAAAATTCAGATATGAAAATGTACTCAAAAGTTACCAATCAAAATTCAGTTTAATGACAGTTTGTATAACATGTCAACAAACCTTTTCAAGAGTAACCCATACTTCTCTATGCCATTCACTAAGATAGCATGTCTTAAAAATAATAATTTTGATAAGTAATATCATGTATTAAATTCTTGGACATATAGTAATGATTCTTAACATCACTGTCATTAAACTGTATGTAATGATAATATATTAAATGAAGCTATATAAAGATTTATGACCGGTTATAGTGAAGAATATAAAGCTTGTAACTCTAGAACCTGTTTTGCTTAGAAATAGAACTGAAGAAAAGCCACATACAAAGTGCTTGAATGCAGAGCAAACACCAAATCCATGGGATAAAGGTCGTAATTCTGTTATAAACCATGAAGACCTTTGAATTATCTGAATAATATTTAGGATCACTGCCCTGGATAGCAACTCACTAAACTTGTGAATCATTTGTGGGAAAATGTGGCTCGAATGACATAAGCTAGCACCAAAGTCAGCCTCGAGTGGCTCAGAGGGACAGGGACTAGTCATTTGTGGCCATTCAAAAGCAACAAAGTCTATGGTATGAATACTGTTTAGCGAATCTGGATCCTTGAGAAGAGATACATTTTAACTACAAGTCGCATATGGTTCAAGAGAATCGGACCCCAGGTTGTGCCAGACCCTGAATTTAAGTGAAGGGATCTAGGTCGAAGCCTTGGAGCCAATCACCATATAACATACTAAAAGGTAGCTTTTTGTTAGTGATCTATATACGAAACCAATGCATATATTTGCACATATAATGGGTTGTGATCATGTGATACGAATCATCATCATCATAAGCCTTATCCCAACAATATGGGGTCGGCTGCATGAATTCTATTCCTCAATTCAATGCTGCCCAAAACCTCAATCCACATCCGTTTTGGCCTTTCTCACCTTTTTACCCCTTCGATTTGCACATTCCTCCTCACAAGTGCTGTCATTGGTTTCGTTGTACATGACCAAACCATCTCAATTGACTTTCCCTCATTTTTTCACTTATTGGGGCTACTCCTATATTTTCACAAATCACGAGTCAGTTTCCGATCATGGTATATGAACCTAAGTCAGATCCAAATACAGATCCGTGCCAATACAACTGGATCTGACCCATTTCATGCCCTAAACACAACCAGCTGTGCAACTATGTAAACTGACTCACTGCACTTAAGGTCAAGTTCTTGAGTAATTCACCAGCCACGTGAGTGTTAGAACCAAAAGTCCGAGGTCTTACCCTTTTCAATGCTTCTAAAAAGATATCAGGAACATCATCATTTGCAGTTTTCCTTAGAACGGCAATCAGATGCTTGACAATCTCAGCCACACTTGTTCCATGCATCGCAAAATGTGAAATGATCTCTGGACCAAGAAAGTCCTGCAATATTTGACTCAAATGTCAATATTCCTGACAGTATATAAGAATCGCAAATATAGTAACAAGGGGTTATAGTCGTATTATAGATGAAAAAGTCAGTAATTAAGAAAAGTGGCTTACATTCGGGGGATTGTGATTCACTACTTAATGGATTCCAAATGGGAGATCTCCTAGATCAAAAACTTAACCAGTTGAATGATAATTATGATATCCATCATCAATTTATTGTAAGTATCAATTTTTTTAATGGACCATGCCCATTTATTTTCTGACCATGTAAGGTCTCATTCGGATGGGGACAAAGCTGAATAGCAAAAGGAGAAAAAACACAGCTTTTTGTTAAAAGGGTACCCCAACTGCATGTTGGGTCATTTGACTTACGAGAGCAAAATAGGTACAATCCCAAGGAAATAAATTTCAGTTTCGTGGTTTATTTCGACCAGCCCAGAAATTGAAATATTTCGACCAGTGTGGAAATAATACAATTTTTCGTGGAAATATTGTTGAAAGTTTTGTGAAAAATTTGAGGAATGATAAAACAAGCATAAAAACACTCATAAGTTATCGAGCCATAATATACAACCATATGTAGTGTGAAAATAAATAACCATAGCGGTCTATAGACTATAATATCTTAAGGTAGGTATCTGGTAGTCAGTCAAGATATTATTTAATTAGATAACTATTATTTCAGTGTTAATTATAAAAAAAAAAAAGTCGTAAATCATGGTATTAACAAATCCTTATTCACTTACATCAATGTCTTAATATTATGTATAATTTTAGAAAACTTATTTACTATTAACTTATGACATTTACTAATTTTTTTTGAATGTTTAAACATTTTTTTAGAAAAAAATTTAACCAAACCAACTTGTAGAATAGGCTAAGTTATGCAACATATAATCAATTTATGCACAATCATGGATGTTTAGGGTAAAAATCAGTGAAACTCAAATTTTCAACCAAAATAGTCTTCAATCCGTGCACAACTCCAGTGTAAATGCATCATGGATTCATAGATTTGATGCATTTACACAGAATCTATCTACTTGTAGCAAGAAACGATAGCAAGAAATTTTATACTTGCGTTCATTTCGAATTTGAAAAAAATTTCAAAACGGGATTCGATTAGTCCTCATGATCAATTCGCAAACCAAGAAATCTACAATGAATTGGTCTTTTTTATAAAAAAAAATATGGAAAGGGATTAAATGGATCAAATATGGGATTTGTTGCGGTTTTGAGCTCAAATGGGATGTTTCCTACCTTCGATCGAAATGTTTCCATACATGTCGAAACATTTTGAGCGAAATAATACATATTTACATTGTCAATTAATCGAAATCATAGTCACAAAGTCGGGATTCGGCAATAAATCGGCAAGGGGTCAAGTCGGAAAAATTCAGAAAAATTCGGTAAAAATCGACAGAAATTGACAAAAATAAAAAATATATATCATGACATTTTTCAAGTTATAAATGTTGTTTTTAACAAAACACATTTATATGGTGAAAAGCACATCTATAATTCCATAATAATAAGTCATTAACTCATAACTCATAAGCATGATATATCATTCATAATTCCAAAATCGGCAAAAATCGAAATCATAAGTGGAAAAAAATGGGTCTCAGTTGATTAATCGGCAAAATTCGGCAAAATCGTTGATTAGTCGGCGAGTTTTTTGATTAATCGGAGATTTTGCTGATTTTGCCGATTAATCGGCGATTGATTCGTGAATTCAAAAATTCGGAGAATTTTGGAGATTTTTTTAAAAAATCGGAGATTTTTGTGACTAGGATCGAAATTTACTGTTTACGCGAAATATTTCGATTTCAACATGAATCGAAATATTTCATGAAATTAAACATTTTTCCATGTATGTATTCTCTCCTATCGGTAACCTAGATAATGGAAATATTTCGATAATTTCCCGAAATTTATTTCCTTGTGCAATCCAAACGCAAGCGATTCCAACATGTAGTTGGTGCACATTTGCGTCAAATGTGTTTTGTCCAAATGGCCCCTAAATGAATGCAACAGACATCTAGACTTTCAAAATACAAGAAATGCATCTTCACCTTAGGAACCGTATCACTTGCAACCAACTTTGCGGCTGCAATCATGACTGCGTCTCGATTTGTCTCCTCGATATACTCTCTGTTTGCATCTTCATCTTCTGTCTCATCTGCAACGTTATACCTCCAAATATAAATATGGCACTGGAAGAGAGTTTGCTACCATAAGACTAAGCAGGTAAATGTATAATATGAGTACATAGATGGTATCATGGTCCTTACTGTCCACAGTCGGAATGTCAGGAGAATAATGCACATGCAGGAGTTCAGGATCCAAGATTCAGAGGTCTAACCTAGGATATCTCCTAGGGTAAAAAACCATCCTGATTGGATGATCACAAGCATCAGGTCAACGAACTCATGTTGGACCATTCGCCAATTCATTTTGCCAACGAAAGAATGTGGTCCATCGCTTGTAATCACCTAACCAAATGGTGGATCTCAATCAAGTAAATCTCCTATGTGGGACATAAGCATAACTAGTGGTGGGTCTTGAGCCCCTACATGTGCGCAATGGATCTTTATATTCCATTTACATATAGTAATTACATTCTATAATACTCAGACTACTGATTTACCCTAAACATGTGGATGCGAAGGTGCCTAAATGCAGAATATGATATCTATTTACAGCATAGAGAGCTAATGAAAGAAAGAAAGTAACCTGAAAAATTGAACTGTTGTTCACAAAGTTTCCAAAACTTTTGAAGAATAGACGTGTCTGGACAAATTCCTAATCTTTCCAGCTTTGTCGAAGAAAAATTCGACTTTCTGAACAAGCACCACATTTCAGCAAGTATAGTGCAGACCTTGGGTAGAAAAAAGAATTTGTGAGACCGCAATTGGAGCATTTTGGAACAGTTATAGAAAAGATATCTAAAAATTGCTTCATGTTTACACAAGAGTTTTAGTTGAATTCCAGGAATCATTTGAAGGAATGCTTACTCTACAAGCAAGCAGACTTCCATAAGTCCCGTCTTCCCGGGCTTCAGGAAGAGTGTCCAGAAAGTATTCAAGCTGCTCAAACAAGGTAGTGCGTTTGGACAGAAGAGAAGACAAAGATACTTCGGAAATATTTCCATCGTCTATAATAGACTGCAGGCACCAGGCTACATGCAAATACATGTTGAGAAGCAGAAAACTCACAACCTGGAAAAGTGTACCAACATAGCCATAAGCAGATCAAGGAAAGAAGAAAAAGAGCCCTTATATATTTCTTACGGCATGTTCATTTACACACCTCATCATCAATATTTCGGTAACTAGCAAGAATGCTGACAATGTCTTCATATAAGCTTTCAATAGGTACAGACTTTGCCAATTGAAGTTCATACAATCGTTTCAAATTAACAAGAAGAGAGTATTCATCATCACCCCCCTGCGATTTTAAAACATGTGATATTTATCCAATTGTCTAACAAACAATAAAGCGAACTGGGTATTCAAGAGATATACCGCTACTTGTTTCATTGCAGATTTAAGCTTTGCTATGAGCTCATCCTCAAGCTCCTTCAATTTATTTTGTGCAAAATCTTGCAGCTCTCCTTGACTCTCAGTGGAACAAAAAGTAATAGCCTTTATACAAGACCTCAATGGATCCTTCTCTCCATGTTTGAAAAATGCCTCTCTGATGAGCTGGAGAACAGTTTTAAAATTCTGCAAGGGCAAGCAAATAAGCACTCGGTTTGTTACTAGGGCTGTAAACCGTATAGAGTGACTGCTGTGGACAAGAAATTCTGGAACCCACCTGTTCCTGTCTCTTCAGTGAATAAAGCTCGAGTTTCAGATGCACAATAATCTCAACAAGGGATGGCATTTTTTCTTTGTCAGACATGAATTTACGTAAGAGCTGTGGGTAGTTCTTCATCATGGCAACAGTTATATCTCGTTTGTTATTTTCCAGCGTTTCCTGACAATAAGCATATGACAGAAGTCAACAACTAAGGCACTTCCTCGTATATAAAATCAGAATGAACTTTATATTACGTGAATAGTAAGTTAACCGGTTCAGGAATGTTCAATAAAGAAAACAACAGCACCAATCATAAGGAATGTTTTGGTGCAGGTTGAAGGCTCTAAAAGGATAAGAGGAAGGCCAAGGGCATAGATGGAACTAGTAAGAAAAGATCTGAAGAGTTATGATCTAACAGAGTGGAATAGCAGAACGGGTTAGTTGTTCTAAGGCTTTGTTGATTGATTGATTGTTAGTCATTTGACCGGTATATTAATAAGGCTGAAGGCACTAATAAAGCAATGTAATCTCAGGAAAGCCTATCTTGGCATAGCAAAAAATCTAGACAATAGTTCAGTTATCAACTAGTCACATTTCACTGGATGAGAGTTTCATGGGTAATGGTAGAAATCCAGTTACAAAGTAGCACGTAGACCAATATAAATGGAAATTGAAACATTTATCTCAAATGCACTGAACAGGTACACCGCTTCGTCTATGCAATATACTTGCACAAAACTTCAGTGCAATGAACACATGGCATAAGCTATAAGAACAATGAAAACATACAAAACCAATAATTGTCAAGGTTTCCCTGAGCTGAACTAAGACTAAAACCAAGTTATCAAATACCTTTTGAGCTTTATTGTAGTATTGTTTTCGATTATCAGTAGCAGGTACAATCCTCTCTCCAACAGCCTTCCTAGCAGATGCATATAGTAGACGAACCAAGCTTGTAGCGTCCACATCAGTTAGCTCAATCAATGGATTCTCGTCCAAAAGCATGGAGACAATACACTTCCAATCCTGCAATATAGATATGACCCATGTTACATGGACTATTTTAAATGGGGGAAGTCTGTGTTGGACACAAATCGGAATACGACATGACACGGATTGTGGTGCGATATATATATATATATAGGGTCAGGATTGGGGGACAACATTTTCATACAACATTTTTGACAACAATTTTTGGTGCGGCCCACAATATAAATTAGAAGTTTTTGACTGAGATGATTTTTGGCGAGGATGGTCTCTATGGTGAGGAGATTACCCTCTCAAAATTTCAAATCATTCCGATATTCGTACACCGGTTAAGAAGTCGAAGAATTATGGACCGTCTATTTTTATCGTTAACTTGAAAACCACATTTGATGGGGTTATAAATTTCAGAATGTGCAGATTTTTTGTATGGTGATCTATATAGTGAGATCATCCTCACTAAAAAGCAGCTATTGATTCATCCTCCATGTGGGTACGCCAAAATGTTGTCCCCCGATCATGACCCATATATATATAGATAGAGAGAGAGATTCTTGTTTATAACATATTATTAAATATCCTATCACATTATCCCGATTATTTCTATTATTATATATCAAACAGTTACTTTGTTCCATGTTATTTAATGAATATTGTCGAGCCCACGAATCCTATTTCTTAAGTTTGCCAAATCGGACACACTACATCCGTGTTGGAATCCGATACCCATACTTGTATCAATGCAACATAAGATATGATCTGTTACGCCTATCTTCTCCTTAAAGGAGATAGGTATGTGGGTGTGTGTTGTTCTCCATGGGGTTCTCCCCTTTTATATGAATCGTTCTTACTTATCAAAAACATACATACATACATACATACATACAAAAGAATAGTTGATGCCGATGGAATTTTTTTTCCTTTTTTTCTTGATAAGTGATGTTAATGTCCAAATTCCTTCCATAAAATATACATGGTTTCCCATTGTTCACAATTCTTGAATAAAATAGAATAAGGTCAAGAAGAAGGAATATCAACATACTTTCATGGCCTTCATGTAGTCCCAAACATCATCAATGACATAGGTACTTAGAATTGGGTCTGTCGAAAACTCTCTTAGTATTTGCAACATTCTTCCTAGATGAACCTCGGAAGAGTCATTGTCATCCCCTGGGAACAATTTTGCCATGTCCATAAGTAGCGTGGAAGACTAAATCATACACATGCACATAATGGTATAAAGAATATTCAAACAGTAATAACTTTCAAACCTGATTGGGAGCTGCTAAATTTTTGAGCAATCAAGTGATCATACACTAGTGCTCCAATGGCACGCCTGATCTCCGGTGGTTCATCAATAAGCAAATCATATAAAGGACCTAACTCATCATCAGACAGGAGCTGATGTCTGCAAAGCACCACAAAGCCAATTATCATGGCAGAAAACTTCAAGGAGCAGAATCATAAGGGAAAAAAATCTGATTTAGGTTTAAAGATAAAACAGTTACCTTAGTAGTTGTTTTAGAAGTCCAATGGTAGACACAGCCACAGAAACATCAATATCATCAGCAAGCTCAATCATTCGGCTTGAGAATCTTTCGGTGAAAAGACCGAGGGATGGCACATTATCGTCCACCTCATAAAGATTTTGCAAGGCAAGGATGGAACATTTTCTTACACCAGCATTCTACAAATGCAGTTAGAAGAAAAGGACCAGTTAGGTTGATAGAACATGATCTGCAATGAGTAAATAGGACTCGCTTAGATAAATATAATACTTTGTCATTTAGTGTCCATCCCAGGTATTTTAAGTATAAATCCTGCAAGAACAGTGACGGGTATGACAGAATCCAAACACCAAGAGACTGTATCGATGACATCCGGATATTGGGATCAATGTCCCGGTACCGATGCACAAATAACCTTCAAAAAGAATAATTTTTATTGGTTAGAAAAAAAATTATAAAAAATAACAAGTTTCTTGAGGAAATTTTCTTAACTAAGATAATCCTGACCCTGTAAATAGTTTACGCATCATATCCTCCATCACAGTTATCTTCTCATGAGTCATCGACAACCTTTTGTTTAGTGACTCCACACGAGGACCCTCATTCCGTTTCTTCTTTTCAGCATTTAACTGTCTCTGAGTTGTTTCCCGCTGTGCACCAAGCATTTTAGTAACAGTTATGAAGGATGTCACAAGCTGGAGACCCACCAATGAAGCAACCTGGCGATAAACTCTTGGAGGAGAGCTGTAGTGAATGGACAACGAGAATTCAGCCAAAAGATGCAATATTACACGTGAAAAGAACATTATACAATCAATTTCAAGTTGAAAAATGGTAACACCTACCATGACAATGCGACAACGTAGTCCATGCACTTCTCGAATAAAACCTTATCAAATAACGGCCCATTTTGGCACTCAGTGACCAAATTGTCCCAAAAAGACACAAGGTTTTCTTTGAAGTTCTTGAACTCCTTACGTTTGGAACTGTGATAATCTTCTACTTCCCCCTAAGTTTCCAAAGGAGTTAAGGCCAACTTACAGGCAAGGAAGTGTGGATGCGTAAAATAAAGATTACTGAAGGAAATAGGTTAAAATAATAAGATCGTTTCTAATTCTAAGAATAATTGGGAAAAAGGAGAAAACAAAGAAACTTCTTTATGAAGTAAATGAGGATACTTTCCGAGCAAGTTCGACTAGAGCAACCACCACGTCGTCTACATCAGTCTCATCCAGGGAATCTTCATCAAGACGATATTTAGCTCCACATGCCTGTTCATTTGTCAGTCTCATCAATCCTAGCACACTACATGAAGGTGAACTCTGAACCATTAAGTTATTAAAGAGCTATGTTGCATGGATTCTTCTAAACAGGAGAAGTACCCGTGTCGGACACCTGTTAAAATTTGACACGACACAGATTCTAGTGCGACACTTGCAGATTTCTTTTTGTTCTTCATTCCTTATGTGCAAGATAGTTATTAATCTTTAGCAAAGATTATATGTTTAATACTATTGCCAATTGAAAATTCCTATTAACAAATTTAACAATATATATATGCTTTATCTAGTCAATAGGTATAGGATACAAATCATAAGATATCTGATTACATTATTATTATTATTATCCTTATTATTATATAACAATAGTCGTTTTACATCATTTAAAATGTATTGCCGAGTCCACAAATCCTATTTTCCAGGCTTTGCCAAATCTGACACTCCGTACCCGTATCAATGCAAGTATGCAACATAGTTAAAGAGTAAAACGTGCCAACTCTTGGCCACAAAAGGATAGGTAGAGTCCTTGAGACTCAGGGATTCCCTACCCATTATGTCATCTTTTTTTTTCTTCTTTGTATTACAGCTTCTTTTTTCTTACACGGAATTTGCTTAATCAGCTTCCTTCTTTTCCTTTTTTTTTCTTATTAATAAAATAATCTATGATAAAAATAAATAGATGACAAAATGTGCTGATATTACCTCAAAAAGCATCATCAGGAGTTCAACCATGGCAGATTTTGGGTTCCTTTCGTATCGTTCGACCCAGTGCTTGACCGCAATAGCAATGAACTTCCCATTACTTTTGACAACCTCTGCACCCAACTCCCAGTTTTCAACGTTTAAGTACCAGAACATTAGAAAAGGAGCTTCAAGGAGGGAAAAAAAGATGTGGCATCAATGAGCATATATTCTAGTCCATGTTATACCCAGGCTACAACTCGTATAGGAGACCAAAAGTTGAAAAATGGTGAATGGTGAATGGCATCATGGTTCTCAAATCCAACAGCTTGAAGCCCAGCTACTAAATTAAGAAAATACTACTGGGCTTACCACAGTGATGCCCAAGTACATACAAAAAAATGCTGTAAAAATATGTGTAAATGCTGCAAGAATTGTATTTGCATATGACATCGCTTAATTCACAAGAATTGAGAGATTCTCACTGTTGCTTCCTCGACATTTTTGTCGAAGTTTTGCTCTCCAAAAGGTTCAAGGGGGTTTATTGTGTTAGAGCAACAGATGCAGAGTTCAATAAGAAGACATAAAGAACAAATCGAACAATCCAACCAATTCTGAATCAAACACATACCAATCAAGCTCTGATCAGCTTTATGTAACGCCGCAGCTCCACCCGTAGTCCGCTTCCTCTTAGTTCTCGGACCGACCTCTTCAAAATCATCGCCAGAACCTTGCTCCACCTCGTCCGGGCTCTGGTCACTGGGAACGCTGGTACGGTCGGTCTTTTCTCCGGTCGAACCGTCCGCTTTTCTCGGTCCAGCATTGGTCCCAACCGGAACCCTAGCCCTTTTCTATGTACCAAAAACCAGAGAAATTCGGTCAAAATAACAGATAAAAAAGCCATTAAAGAATAAAGAACAAATCAAAGAAGGAGAAAGCTCAGCGAGATCGAAATCCGACACTAACCGAACGGAGAATTGACGTTTCAGGACTTGCGGTTGCGTTCTCCATGCCCTAGAATTTTCGCGAGAAGAAATATTACCTTACAAATTGAAAGATAGAGGGAGAGGAAAAAAAAAATTAACCCTAGAAATTGAGAGAGAGAGAGAGAGAGATTTGAAGTCGAAATTCGAAAATAGTAAAATGTAAGAAATGTGTCTCCCGCCAATGGAACTACTATAGCAGTGGAGAAGTAGACTAGAGAGTCGATTGGCTTCAACTTCTCGAAATGCAAATGACATCGGTATCTCGTCTCTCCCGCCAATGGAACAACTACTAGAGGGATTGGTCAGTGTAGGGGACCTATAGACGGTGATGACCATCTACCAACTCACGTGGCACATTCTTAAGAGGGCACTGACCGTATGGATGTTCGGCCAATGACTAGGTGGATTAAAGTTATTAACCGTATGAATTTGAGAATTATTTGGGTACAAAGATCCAAAGGTTTTAAATCACTAATCAGGCTGATTTTTGGTTTGTACGTCCACCTAGTGATTGGCCAAACATCCATATGGTCAGTGTCCTCTTAAGAATGTGACACGTGGCTCATATTAGCTGCAGTCAGCTGCGTCGCTAACTGCAGTGTCATCCAAGGTTTACTCCTATTTGGATACTTAGAAGTTAGAAGTTGGGATGTACATCTAACCCGACAGCCGAACTGGTCCGAACTGAGCATCGGGCCACCCATAACCGATTAAAGGCAACCCGAACTCGGACCAAAACCTGAGCCCAGCTCGAACCCTTTTTTTTTTTTTTTTTTTTTTAAGGGGTTTTAGTGGGCCCGAAATCTCAGGCTGGGCCAGGTAACCCGAATCGTACACTCTTAAAAGAGGGTGTCAACAGGTGGAGTTACAGTTCAGGTATGGAGGTACCCAGAACTGGAACCAATTATATGGGTTCCATTTCCTAAACAAATGGATCCAAAACGGAGCCGATAAATATCCAGTTCTCCCATCAGGAATCGACCAGCTACTTGTGTGCTTTATAAAAATGCGAAAAAAACTATGTAAGTAAAATAATTTTCATAGTAAATTTTCGAAAGAAGATTGACGTTTTTAACAATGGGGCTACAACTCGGGCAAGTTTGGTCGGGTTGGGAGTTGACCCGAGCCCAACCCAGTTTCAGAGTATCCCAGTCTGAGCCCAACTTGAGCGGGTTCATCAGGTTCTTCGAGTTGATTAATAGGTATAAGAGGATGAATTGGGTATAAGAGGGACCCAAGAAAGTGCATAGTGTGCTCACAACAGATCACTGGATAATTTTTATTGGGAAAATTTTTGTTGTCCCTTGGGGACTGCAAAGTTTGAAGCCCCCCTCCCAAAACGTCGGCAAGTACAAGCACTAGTGGGTGACCCATGCCAACATTGGGTGTGAGAGGCTAAAATCCACCGTCTATTTGGGAGATAAGATCTCGGCCCTTCTCTGTTGAAACATATAAGAGGGAGTATAAGTGGGGAGGCAACTTCCCTGTTTTGTTATATAGATGGTTTTAAAAATGGCCGTTTAAACGGTTTTAACTGCCGTTTAAACGGTAACGCCCCAAGCTCGTTTCCGTTAAAACCGTTTAAACACATTTTAACACTTGAATTTAATGGCCTTTTTTTTTTTTTTTTATTTTAACGACCGTTAAAATCGTTTAAAAAGCCATTAAATTTGAAAAATTTTGTGAAAAAATGACCGTTAATTTTCGTTAAAATCCCGTTAATTTTTTTTATTTTAAATTTTTAAAATTTGAATTTCAGCGCCATTTTTCCATTAAAATCCATTTAATTCTATTTTTGCCCCTGGCCGTTTCAATCCGTTTAAACGGGTAACGCCCCCAGTCCGTTTAACCGTTAAAACAACCTCCTTTAAACCTTGCATACAAGTACTTTAACTCCCCGCCCCTCACCCAAGGCCTTAACCCAACCCACGAGTTAAGTCCTTGGTTAATCAGTTAAGGGAGTTAACATGGAGTATTTCAAACTTGCTATTTCCAAGGGGCAGTGAATTTTTCTCATTTTTGTTAAATAAAAAAGTAAAGCATTCACTATTTTAAGAAAACAAAAGTTTATTTTGATGTCCATATTTAGTAATTCGGAGTTTGGCAAAAGTACAGTACGGGAAATGCTCGAGTATAAATCGGATTCAATATTCAGTAATCTATTTAAATATTCGGAGAACGGGAAAAACGAGATACGGGAATAGTTCGTGTATAATTTGGATTCTATATCCTAAATTTCGTTAAAAAATCCGGATATATATTGTATGTATAAAGTGCATCTATTTCATATTTTGTAACGAACTTCCGATCTATATAAGCAACAATTATAACTAATTTAACATTTATGCATATAAAATGCATACATCTATCCAGTGAAAAGTGAAATCTATCCATTTGCATTAAAAGCTCATAAGCAAAATTTTTATTTTTATTTTTGAAACCGTGGGTATCCGGGCCTCTTAGAGCACCGGACTAGTCCCCCGAGGCATGATAGTCACCCCTTCCACACATGCCGGAGTGTACTGGAAGAGTTAATGTGGACAGAGCCACTTATTACCCTCTACTCTTTCCAGGGGGTGGCCCCAAGGAGAGTTGAACTCATAACCTCCTACTTTTTGGAGTGGAGTCTTGGCCATTGCACTCAAATTTCAAACAACTAAATACTCGAATATAAATTCTAAATGGTCCACATCCATCTACGAAATATAAATATAAAATTTAAAAGAAAAAGCAACCTACATTCATCCCACTTCTAACGAACTACTTACAAAGAAGACCCAAATAGTTGTTCAAAACTTACATCCTCAAGATTAGTTGCAGCACTTTCCACATTTTTAAATTCTTCGTGACCATCATCAATGCATTGATGAAATTCCTTGAGTTCTTCGAAATTTATCAGTTTATTATCTCACTTCATACAAGTCCTTCAAAATTTGCCTCCATCTTTGTATTTATCCTTATATAAATCAAGTCCTCCAAGATATCGGGTGTCAATCTGTTTCTCCTATTTGTTTAGGCTGTTTAAAATTTAACTCTAATTCCGCTCACATGCAAAGAACTAAGGGATCTCACTACCATTGAGTGTCCACGACACTTGTACATACAAGTAAAAAAGTTAGCAAATATGTAATATACGTTCAAGAAGTAAATTGAAAGATAGTAAATAAATAAAATTATTACTTACAAGGGTGAGTTGTGTCCATCAAAAGCAAACGCAGCTGAAAAATTACTTTTGCTTATAACTTATGCGGACCGCAGTTTCTGAGCTAAAGTGCAACTTTATAAATACCTTCTAACAATTTAGAACTTTCTTAAATAACTAAACAATCCCTTATAAGTTTAAAATAACATTTCTAAATAATAAAATTACCCTTGCAATTTTTAAAGGCTCAAGCCTCGAGGACCCCCCCCTTTTTTTTACCCTTCCTGATGTTCGCACGCTCGGCTGTGGATTTTACGAATCCAAGGGTGGTTGTCAGCACCCCAAAAAAGTGATGCCAGCTTGGCGTTGACAACTATCGTTGGATTATTGGAGTCCAACGGCCGAGCACCACGAACACAAGAGGGATCAGAAAAAAAGGGTCCCTTGAGCCCGACCCACATTTTTAAATACCTTTTTCTAGATTACAAAGTAAAAAATATACACATCACTTACAGCTACAAGCCCAGTTACTGCAATCTCAAATACAACCTAAAATGTAGGGGAAAGATACAAATACGGAAAACTTAAGGGACCTCAAGTCAAAACTCCTTCACAATTTTGGATTACTTTCAAATTTCGAAGTCTCAAACAACAGGCAAAGGGACCTCTTGTCAAAAGAGTTGTGTATTGTCCGAGTACTTTATGAATCATATGAGTTCAAATCAAGGTTTAAAAAGGGCCGTTATTATGGTATAACAGACTGGGGACGTTACTGTTTTTTCCGTTATAACGCTCAGGGGCAAAAACAGAAAATAACGGGAATAATGGAAAACAGGGGAAAAAATGGCGCTGAAATTTAAATTTTCAAAAACAGATATATTGGCCATTTTTTCACAAAAAATTCAGAAAATAACGGTTGTTATTTTCATTACAACAGAAAAATAACGGCCGTTATTCTTTCTGCGTTTTAACGGTACATAACGTAACGGGGAAGTCCGAATCCCCGTCCGAATCCATTATAATGGCCATTTTTTAAATCATGGTTCAAGCCCCCCCCCCCTTTTTTTCCCGTGAGAGTATTTGAAATTTGCATTGGTAGGTTCTGAAATTTCAAAGCAAATTTGAAACCCATAAGAAAACTGGAGTAAAACTTTAGCTCTAAATATTTAGCTGGGACATAAACAGCCCTTCCTGTTTGGTAACGCACCGCGGTGGGAAAATAAAATATTTACACTAGCTAATATTCGTCCGGGCGCGTTTGGCAGCCACTTGCCTCTGACGAATATTTAGTCGGGCCCACAAATTTGCCCACCACGGTGGGAAAACATTTGATCACCTCCCCCATGCGTAAATATTTTCATGCCAATTAAGCCTTAGTGGAAAAATCACTATTTTCAATAAAAATAATTTTTTAATATATAAAAAGATAAAAATGAGTTTTTTTTAATCCTTTTACATAATATGTGGTTCCCACACTCGCCTAACCCATTTTTGACTTACTTTGATATATGGGACCCACTCAAATTGAAAGAAAATGAAGTAAGCTAGCTTATACACGTATTAACTATTGATATGAACAAATA
Source organism: Euptelea pleiosperma (assembly GCA_035048495.1). NCBI lineage: Eukaryota > Viridiplantae > Streptophyta > Magnoliopsida > Ranunculales > Eupteleaceae > Euptelea > Euptelea pleiosperma. The sequence goes on from CM068546.1 coordinate 32,584,049, forward strand.
TTTAGCCAAGATAATATTCGCCTGGCTAAATATTCGCATCGGAGCTCTTTTTCTCATGCACCAAACAGGCCCAAAGGACACAACCCCTTATGGGCTTGGGCCATATTTGTCCTTCACAAATTTTCATGGGCTGGGCTTAAGCCTAATAACACCTAGAACCAAAGCTTGGCTGATTGGGACTCCCACTGAGGAGGTGTAAAGGGGGTTCTAGGTTAGCTGCATAGCGCTGACATCCGCGTACACGTAATATCTCGTTGACACGTAATCGATCGTTCTCTCACCGCTTTTCGTATTAGAAATGGAAGCGTGTGATGTGGTGGGCCTAGGTAATGAAATTGGATCGAACCCAACAATGAAAACTCTGACAAGGACTACTGGCCTGACCCACTTGATGGCTAAAGATATCACCATCATGCTCAAGGTGGTCATGTGACATGTCACGGCTATACAAGAAAAAAAAATGAAAATTGATTATTTAATCTGTCATGAACAACTTCAATGTTACACCCGGACCCACTCCAATTCTAACTGAAACTGACCTTTACCTGACCCGGATCTGGATTGGGTTCCAATGGGTCAGACCTGACCATAAACGGGTAAAAACCAGTTGGGTAAAATTGACTTTTAAGCTTGACCTGCCCATTGTCTCCCATGTACATGTCATGTGGGCTCCCACTTGCTATGTACAAGTATAGAAAGGTCCAACATTGTTTGGTACATAATAATATGATGTGTGCATATACATTGAATCAGGTGAACTTCACAAGTGGGAGAAAATTTTTGAAGCAGTGGCTAATCACATGGTGCCACAACCTGCTGTTGCTTCTGTACAAATGCTTTTTGAAAAGCAGGTGTGGCCCCATGTGATTGGCCACTGCTTCGCTGCTTCAAAAAATTTCTCTGGTAAGGGGGTGGGTCAATTTCCCTGAGTGTAACTTTTAGGGCCAACACAACTTGTCTGATTGCATTACAAAGTCGCAGAAAAAGACAAGAAGTCGTGCGTCTACACGGTAAGCACGACGGGGCTAACAGAATTTTTTACAATAAAAAAGAAAGAAAAGAAAGAGATTTGTGTGTTAGAAAGTATTGGCACCGAAAAAGTTTTTGCGTATTTTAGTAACACCCCTGAAATTTGAAAGTAATTAGTAATAGCCCCTTATAATTTCAAAATTTTAGGATTACTCCCTAGACCTAGTTTAACAGTGATTTACTTAAGTTAAAACAGACTTGAATCACACACCGTTAGTATTGTACTTGTAAATTATGGTCCTATCATAGGTGCATTAACAGGTGGCGTTCTTAAAGTTTGAAAGTATAAGGGGGTATTACTAATTACTTTCAAATTTTAGGGGTTGTTACTAAAATATCCAAAGTTTTATGACGTTTACATGCAAAAATCATTTCTAGAAAACTTATTTAGGGCAACCATACAGAGCCTTAAGTCTGATAGAAAAGACTCGTGTCGTGACGTTAATGTCTCAGTGAGTCAAGAAGGACGAGAACATGGTGTGAGTTCTCCAAGCCTCTTGTGGAACACGTTGGTGCTCCCATGCTAGTGGCCCAGCCCCAGTGACCACCGTTAGATTCTTGAAATTCATGCTCGAGAACAAACATGAACTTGTTGGTTCACTTGGTCGCATGAGCCCGACCCTTTTTATTATAGCTTTCAATCACTATCTTCACGTCGAGTCACCGTGTACACAGGAAGACAAAATTGAATATATACAAGTTGTACTCCGACGCGGTTTCCCCCTTGCAAAAATCAATTTGTATTCTTGTGCGCGTGGTAGTACTTCGATCTATCAAGTTCAAAATTTATACGGCCCCGGAATTGGGGAGTGGTGGGGTTGGAGTTTGTACAAATCTCCTAGATAAATTTTGTTGCATTTATATGTTTCTTCCGTGTTTCGATATGTTGCAAATGTCGCCTCGTATTATTTAGAAAGATAATATAAGCATTTTATACATGAATGGTGGTCACATGATGACTTACTGTGGTAATCGTGTCTAATTCTCATTGGACAAAGAGCGTAGTTTGTCCACTTGGTTAGGAGAAAATATTTGTTGCCCCGGCCCCGGCCCCGGCCCCTCCCAAAATGCCATTTGGAGCTTAGTTTAGGGCCTACTGACCTTATGGATGTTCGGACCACGTGGACCTACATACCAAAGTACTCCATGTGGCATTTTGGAGGAAGTTTGAAGTCCGCAGGGGGCCAACGAACACGGGCTCACTTGGTTACGTGGAACCTTTTGCATGAGTAAAACTTTGATGACAGGGCCGAGTTCTCAGCACGCGGATTTTGTACGGGCTGACCACCTCAGCTTCACCATACACGTACCCACCTGTGTGGTGAGGCCGAGGTGGTCAGCCATTACAAAATGTGCATGCTGAGAACTGCGGACCTGGGTACGTGTGTGGGAAGGCCAAGGTGGTCAGTCCGTACAAAATCCACAGGCCGAGAACTGAGGCCCAGTCATCTCTTTGAGAACAGGCCCAGTCCTCAAAGTTTTACTCTTTTTGCATGTGAAGCTGTACGGATCCATTAGATGCTGCCAGAGTTGGACTCACAAGATTTTATAGGAGAATATTTTAAAGGAATGTCGCGTACAGATGGCAGCACCTTAGATGGCTTCATAGGTTATAGATTTCAAAGCAAATTCGAAACCCATCAGGAAAACGTTAGCTCTAAAGGACAAAACCCTCTTATGGGCTTGGGCCAGATTTGTCCTTCACAATTTTTTATGGGCTGGGCTTAACCTAATAATAACACCTAGAACCCAAGCTTGTCTGATTGGGACTCCCACTGAGGAGGTGAAAGGTGTCACCGACTTCCACGTACACGTAATCGTTCTCTCGCCGCCTTTTGTATTAGAATCAGAAGGGTGTGCTGTGGTGGGCCCAGGCAAAGTTTCAAAGCCCACTATATTTCCGGTGGAATTACGCAACCCGGATCAAAACTGACAATGAAAACTTCGACGATGACTACTGGTTTGACCCACTTGATGGCTAAAGATATCACCATACATCATGCTCGAGGTGGTCATGGCACCGTTATTTTCCTTGAACAGATGACCCGATACACACTAGAGAAAAGAGAGAACAACTGCAACATAATACCCGGACCCGGATCTGGTTTGGGCTCCAATGGGCCAAACCCGACAAGAAATGGATAAACTGTCCCCATTGCCTCCCATAGGTTTCCTTAACACATTAAAAGAAAGTAATTGGAGCATTATTGCAAAATGTGTCACGCTCAGGGGACCCCCTTTTTTCTGATCCCTCTTGGTGTTCATGTGCTCGGCCGTGGATTTCAAGAATCCAACAGTGGTTATCAGCACCGAGCTGGCATCACTTTTTTCACTTTTGGCAGCGCCGACGGTGCGAACACCAAGAGTGGTCAGAAAAAGAGGGTCATGAGAGCCTTAGCCTTGCAAAATTAGGTGCTAAAGTCTTTGAATTCGATTCTATTGTTATCGGTATCAATCGAATGGCTAGCTGAAAAGATACGCAATTGAATTCTAGTGACATTGCCCTAACAAGTGCACAAAATTTCCGAATTATGTGTACTATTACAAATGTGGAAAATTTGAGTTAGGGGACTCACAACGTCGTAATTTTTTTAATAAGGTAAGAAAATGTCGCCTTCCCTATGAACAGGTTCGTAGGAAAGGGAGAAAAGATCTCTGGTCCCGGGGTCCTTCAAACTTTCAAGGTTCCCCTCCCAAAATGTCTTGACACATACAGACGTACGTTTAGCCCTAAACCCAACCCACGTTAAACCCTTGGTTAGTTGGTAAAGGATGGTTAACAAAGGGTACGTGTCAGATATTTTGGGAGTGGACCTTCAAAGTTTTTTTTTTGATAAGTCCAAGAATATAGTAAAGAAAGGAGATCGAGAAGATCTCAAAGTATCAATAGAGCATGATAGAAATAACAAAACAAGAAACTCAAATCAAAATCTGATCGAGTCGAAAAACCAAGTCGTTAAAGAAGGTGCCTCTCAATTCATTAGTTACGCTATACCCCATTGGTATAAGAGAGCCGTGATACTTAGAATGACTTGATACAGTGAGCTCTCATTTTCAAAATTTGAAGGACCCTTCTTGGGAGTCGGACTCAGGGCCATAGATTTCAAGTCCCAGCTCAGCATTATCAACCACCGTTTAATTCTTGGAATCCATGGCCCATCCACATGTAGGTCTCATGTCCACTGAGTCAAATATATGTAGGGTCAGGATCAGGGGACAACATCTTTTTTTAACAAAAACTTGGTGCGGCGCGGCCCAATATATAAATTAAAAATTTTGGAAGGGTATGATTTTTGGCGAGGATGGTCCAGAACTCTATTCTATCTATCGGACCGGTTCCGGATCACAATTATGTGATTCGATCTCTTATCGGATTGGACCTTGATCGGCATGTTTTCTTATCGGATCAGGTCTGGATCAGCACTGATACGACTCGAAACCGATCCATTGCCAGCCCTAGTCTCAAGACATAGATGGGCCATAGCATATGGTGCATAGAGCATCTTTTTTATCATAGATGGATCAATCACAGTTTTAGGATCACCCATTGGAGGCCAGATAAATGGCCTATTAAATGGTGTTTTTTTCCTTTGTCAATGTTCACACTAATAGCCTACAATAATTAGGGTCCCTATCATACATATGTCAAATTGTACCGTCAAATCAATGGGCCCTGATTATCTGATCAGACAATCCTCACCATCCAATAATTTACTTCGTTATAAACCCTATGATCCCGTCGATTCAAAATAATAAACTAATCGAATATCATCTAATCATGCTAATCTTCGATCTAGCGGATTTATTAGATTGGGCTTATCGATTAATTTGAGCATCACTTGCAAGTTGTAACCCTATGGCATTATAACTATAGTAGTACCCGACCTACCCAATTACTTCCCCCACCATCATCGATCTCAAGTAAAACTTCTGATCACAGCGTTCTGACATATGCTTCTGTCACAATGCAAAATACAGGCCACGTGGCAAACTATTAGTGGACTCTGACGGTATGGATGTTTGGCCAGTCCCTCGGTGAATCTATAAACCAAAAATCAGCCTGATTAGTGATTTACAACCTTTGGATCTTTGCACCGAAATAACGCTCAATAATGCTCGAATTCCCACCGTTAAAATTAACCCAGGAAAATAACTTCAATCGAATCGCTTATAAATCACTAATCAGACTGATTTTTGGTTTAGTGGTCCACTGAGGGACTGGCCAATCATCCATACGATCAGAGTCCACTAAAAGTGTACCACGTGGCCTGTATTTTACATTGTGACAGAAGCATCTGTCAGAACGCTGCGACAGAAGTTTTACTCATCAATCTCTTTATCTGTTTTGGATATCTAGTGACGTGGTCCAATGGGGTGAGACCTCTCATTTTTCTGCCTGTGTATTGGTCCAGAGGAGTGTGGAAAGAAGCAATATAAAGACAAGTCGGTTATGTGTCCCCTGACCTCGACGACCAATATCCACCACACGCGTTTTTATAGATTTCTACCTCGGTGTTTTTTAATTTCCAACTCGAGCACTAGGAAGTGGAGAGACCCCTCCCTCCTCTCATCCCACCTCTATATCTCTCCTACCAAGATATCCTGATTTCTTAGCTTGTTTGTTGATCTTTTGTTCATACTTTTGAGCTTCTCAAGCACTGTACCTAGTGTTCTTGTTGTAGTTCTAATGGCTCTCTCCACATTCTCCTTTCCCACTCGTTTGTCTAGAGCAGTAGCTTCAGATCCCCAGAAGCCCAGTTCTCTCTCTTCTCACTTGCTTTGGGGAACAGATCTGCAATACCACTTTCAGCAAAATCTCATTCAGGTTTGAGATCTTAATATCATTATATAATTTATATAGAGATATGAAATAAACTCATTTAGAGAAGAGAACTGAGTAGTCAAGTTGTAGAACTGAGAATAGAGAGTTGGGTTTTGTCCATTTTGTCTGTTTTGATTGTTTTTTATGAGTTTTATCATATTCTGGTGCTGGGTTTATAAGAAAATTCAAATTTGAGGAAAACCCACAAGAATTAGGATAAAAGTGACTGAAAGAAATGTGTGGTTTTTGTTTTGCTGATTTGTCTGTTTTGAAAGATTTTCTCGAGTTCTATCATATTCTGGTGGTGGGTTTATCAGAAAATTCAAATTGAGTAAAACCCACAAGAATGTTCAAATTTTCAGCGACTTTCAAGATTCAATTAGGATTAAAGTGACTGAAAGAAATGGGTGATTTTTTTTTTTCTTCCTGATTTGTCTGTTTTGAAATAATTCATGAGTTGTATCATATTCTGGTGGTGTTCATCAGAAAATTCAAATTTGAGGAAAACCCACCAAGAAAGTTCAAATTTTAAGCTACTTTCAAGGTTCAATTAGGATAAAAGTGACTGAAAGAAATGGGTGGTTTTGTTCTGATTTGTTGTGCAGGTTAGGAAAAGGGCAGGTGGTGTTTGGGCATCACTGTCAGAGAGGGAGGAGTATCACTCACAGAGACCACCAACTCCTCTATTGGACACCATTAATTATCCCATCCACATGAAAAACCTCTCTAACAAGGTAAATAAATGAAAGCTGATCTGCAGTTATTTCATGAATTAGAATAGGTCCCCTACCAGTATAATACACGTTTGTTTGTATTACATGTTGATACAGGAGCTGAAACAGCTCGCTGATGAGCTGCGTTCTGATGTCATCTTCAACGTTTCCAAGACCGGGGGTCACCTTGGTTCGAGCCTCGGCGTGGTTGAGCTCACTGTTGCACTTCATTATGTCTTTAATACTCCACAAGACAGGATACTTTGGGATGTTGGCCATCAGGTTCCCTTCTCCCCGCACCTTTTCCCTTGAATCCTTGGCTTTGTACACAGATTGTTCTACAATTAGTAATCCTGTATCTGTTTACAAAGCAAACACACAGGACTGTGAAAGCAAATTAAAAAGGAAGATGGTTCTTAAGTTACTAATATGCTATGGATTCTGCAGACATACCCGCACAAAATCCTGACTGGGAGAAGAGATAAGATGCCCACGATGAGACAGACAAATGGACTCGCAGGATTTACAAAACGCTCCGAGAGTGAATATGATTGCTTCGGCGCTGGTCACAGTTCTACCAGTATCTCTGCAGCACTGGGTATCTTACACAGACCTTGGAAATCGAGATTGAAATCTTTAACAAGAATCGAGTATTGAACCATAACAGAGTTCTGGGTTCATCTTTCCTGGGCTCTAGCTATGTTATCTGGTTCACACTTGCAATGTTTTCCTGCTTCCAACATTTCGAATGTTTAAACAGGAATGGCGGTAGGAAGGGATCTGAAGGGCAGAAAGAACAATGTAGTTGCTGTTATAGGTGATGGTGCCATGACTGCAGGACAAGCTTATGAAGCCATGAACAACGCGGGGTATCTGGACTCGGACATGATCGTTATCCTTAATGACAACAAACAGGTTTCCCTGCCCACTGCAAGTCTCGACGGGCCCTTACCACCTGTGGGAGCTTTGAGCAGTGCTCTCAGCAGGTTGCAGTCCAGCAGGCCCCTCAGAGAACTAAGGGAGGTTGCCAAGGTCTGTAGTTCTTCACAAGAACAAGGATAAATTAACATTCAGGATCCTTGTTACAGTTCGAAATGAAATTTGATATTGTTCTACTGGGATTATTGCAGGGAGTTACAAAGCAGATTGGTGGGCCCGTGCACGGACTGGCTGCAAAAGTTGATGAATATACCCGTGGGATGATCAGTGGGTCTGGTTCAACACTCTTCGAAGAGCTTGGTCTCTATTACATTGGTCCGGTTGACGGCCACAACATTGATGATCTTGTAGCCATTCTCAAAGAGGTGAAGAGTACCCATACAACAGGCCCAGTCCTCATCCATGTTGTGACTGAGAAAGGCCGGGGATATCCATATGCAGAGAAAGCTGATGACAAGTACCATGGTAAACGCAGATCTATAAATTTAATAAATAAAATATCTCATTCAAGAAATAGAAAAGTTAGATTATTCATTGGTGTTTGTTTGCAGGTGTAACCAAGTTCGATCCAGCCACTGGAAAGCAATTCAAAACCAGCGCTCCTACTCAGTCTTACACTACCTATTTTGCTGAGGCTTTGATTGCTGAAGCAGAAGTAGACAAAGACATTGTAGCGATCCATGCTGCGATGGGAGGTGGGACAGGTCTGAATCTCTTCCTTCGCCGCTTTCCTACACGATGCTTTGATGTTGGAATTGCAGAGCAACATGCTGTTACATTTGCTGCTGGCCTTGCCTGTGAAGGCCTTAAGCCTTTCTGCGCAATCTACTCGTCCTTCTTGCAGAGGGCTTATGATCAGGCAAGTCAACAGTTTCTTTCTCTTTCTATTCTTCTTCTTTATTAATGATTTAATTAATGTTCGGTGCTAATTAGATTCTAAACTAAATATGTGAATTTTCTGCTTAGATTCCGACAAGGCTGAGATGTGTCTTTCATTGCAGGTGGTACACGATGTTGATCTGCAGAAATTGCCGGTGAGGTTTGCATTGGACAGAGCTGGGCTGGTTGGAGCTGATGGTCCCACACATTCTGGGTCATTTGATGTCACTTTTATGGCTTGCCTACCAAACATGGTTGTGATGGCTCCTTCTGATGAAGCAGAGCTTTTTCACATGGTTGCAACTGCCGCTGCAATAGATGATCGGCCCAGTTGTTTCCGATACCCAAGAGGAAATGGGGTGGGTATTCAACTGCCACCAGGGAACAAGGGCATCCCTCTGGAGGTAAGTACAACTTGCTTTCACAATAAGGTTGGCAAATCTCAAGAATGTAGAAACAAGTTAATGTTAATAACTGCTTGGGCAATTTTCAACAGGTTGGAAAAGGTCGGATTTTGATCGAGGGTGAGAGAGTGGCACTCTTGGGCTATGGAACAGCAGTTCAGAGTTGTCTGGCTGCAGCTGCTTTAGTGGAATGCCATGGATTGAGGTTCACAGTTGCAGATGCACGCTTCTGCAAACCACTTGATCAAGCCCTTATTCGCAGCCTAGCTAAATCACACGAGGTTCTAATCACAGTCGAAGAAGGATCAATCGGGGGCTTTGGATCTCATGTTGCTCAGTTCTTGTCCCTTGATGGCCTTCTTGACGGCAAAATGAAGGTAAGACTCTACATGATGTATTATCCAATCATTGAGAAATTCCATGTGTGTGGTGTCTCGAATTCAGCTGGAATACTGACCTCCTTGTAATAAAACTTCTGTGCAGTGGAGACCATTGGTTCTTCCTGATCAGTACATCGACCATGGATCACCAGTGGATCAAATGGCGAAAGCCGGCTTGACACCATCTCATATCGCAGCAACTGCGCTCAACATCCTTGGACAAACAAGAGAGGCACTCGAGATCATGTCATAGAGAGAGGGAGGGAGGGAGGGAGGGGGAGATTTGGGAGTGTTTCCTCCCTCAAACAATGTACATATAATATAACTGTAAGAAATGATTTTCAGGTGTGATCATGCAACTGGACTGCAAAGCAACTTCACCAAATCTAACTTAATCAAGTCAGTATGCATTGCTGAAAAGAATGTATAATCCATGATACATATCGTCAAAACTTGTTAAAGCCTTTGCATATCCAATCCATGGCTGAAGTACCAAAGTCCCAGAGTCCAATTCTGGCAGGTTTACCACATTTGCTTAAAGTTACACTAATGGATTTCTATAAAACATAACTGTTTAAATATCCAAACAAACTGCAGGTACAATAAAACCCTGGGTTGACATATATAGTGAAATCTCCAGGGCTACAATTTTTCATGGCTTGTATTGTGTCAGAAAGCAAGGCAGATTGCTTCAGCGGGACCAATTCTATGAAGCATGCTAACATATTCAGCCAAACTCGTTCAAATGCCCAGAAGGCACCCAATATCAAGCAGTACTGGCAATGGACTCGATTAGGAGCTGGTAACCTTCTGGCACTGTTGACTGCACCTGCACACATTCTGCCAATGCGGGAACATCAGCACTGAGGTCTAAATACCTGGCCAGTAATAGCAGCAGGTGAAAATCAGAAATTCGCTTCACAAATGAAAGGCTCTTTGTCCGGTCAAGGTGATTCTTTAGTGCTCTCATTGTCACTGGGGTATTCCTGTTCTCAATGGGAAAGGTTGATGAAAGTGGCCCCTGCATCATCAGCAAAGTTCATGTAAGAAATAGCATTGGAATTGTCCTCATCTCAATTTAGAAATGAAACATAGTCATGTCAAACGGGGCTATAATTGGGTTTTTCTGTTTATACAAGCAAACACAAATTTAAAAAGACAGGAATATAGGCATTGTGATACTAACAGGTTAAAATTAGCAAACTAAGCATCATCATGGGACCAACTCTTTGATGACCTCCCAGTACAGGAGATCTGATTTTAATATGTCTAAGGAAAACATATTTAAGAAACTGGACCTGAAGAAGAGTGCAATATTAACAAGTTAATAGACCACGAGAAGACAGAACAGACCACAACACTGAACAGCTCCTAAGCAATGTATCTCGAATAAAAAAAAACCAGTGGGAATTTATCCAATAGGCCAATACTATGGTAAGCAGCTCCTAAATCTTACTACACTGATCCATTAAATTTTTTTAATTTTTTTTATAAAGATTCATTAAATTTTATTTATTTTTGTAATGCCTTCTTTTCCATGTGTTCAAAGAAAATTATAGTATGACCACAGAGAATCTAATTGTAACTTGTGGGGATCATTCGAAACATTATCTGACTCATTGTTTCAGGAAAGGCTAGGGAGCATGGTGAAAGAAAATTAAAAATGCATATGTCCACAGCCATAAGTTGTATACGGTCTCAAGATTTGCAATCTAGCTTGCACGGATCATGAAGGGAAAAAAAATCAAATGTAAACATATAGATTCCAAACAATACTTTTATAGAAGTAGCCCCATGTACTAATAGTAGGTGATATCATTCCACAGTCGATGGCCATTTAATGATCTGTGTAACAAGGTTCCTTATATTTTTATGAACTAATATTTGTATAATGATGAATCCTCAATACTATCACATAACTCTAATGATATGTTAGAGAGTTGTGTTTCCCAGCGAGGGATTGTCTTACATGGGTAATATTCAATAATCATGCAAGAAGCAGCCACTAGAAGGAAAATAGTCACTAAAGTAATGACTGGTGAACACCCTGCTAATGCTAGCCAAACGCCTGAGTGGCTTTGGAAAAGAACTTTGTTCCTGTTCCTCTCTTGGTTTGCCAGTCAATATAGAAGGATTATGACTTGTTATAGTGATTAAGAAGAACTTGGAATAATGGAGAGGTTCCTAGATAGACGAAAAGGTATAGATAGGGTCTCAACCAAGCCAGGCAAGGATGCAGTGGAAAGATCAACTGCATATTTATAGCATATAGATTGGGAAGTGAAGTTCTGAGAGTTGTAGTCCTCATAAAAATCAGTCAATCCTAATGCTAATACAAACTGAAAACATAGTGACAATACTTTGTGTCTAATTCCCACAGGTCACAGTACCAGCATGATTTTAATATGTTATATATATTTTCCTTTAGACCGAATCAGCAGAGTACTGAGGGAGAAAGACATTTAGTAAATGAGGATGGGACAATGAGGAGCTTCACTCCAAGAAAGAAGCCAAAAATGCATCAAAATGAAGATGCTTCCAAGAGTGATCTCTTCAAGATCGGTATCATTTTTGTTAGATGATTACCAATGTCATAGCTTCCCTAATGCTTTTTAAGAAGTTCGAATAGGCTCGGTGAATAAGAATGCGCCATTCAAACACCTGTAATATATTTGGCCGTCTGGTCATGTAATGTTTCCATGATCCATAGTAGTGGCTGAGGCAGTTCGTAATTGAAAGATACCTTGTATGCTACGAACTTGGGGTTCATTGCTGCATCCGACAAAATTCAATTGTTGCCAATTATTCACTGGCGCGTGGAATAGAATATCATCCAATATGTTGCTCTCAGATTTTTGGACCGGCGGTACGACAGAACATTGTGCATTGCCTAACATATATGTATATTCATATGTATGTATGTATGCATGTATGGGTGTGCGATATATAACGATTTTTGGTGTGGAAAGGAAATTAATGATTAGATTAGATGGCCTATTGCCATTCTTGGTGTTGGATTTGAATCATATTGTGCAGAGTAGCCCTGATGTACTTTGTAATACACATTATTTTTTTCTAAAATGATCTGCTTGTTAGACTTCTTTTGTCGTTGAACACCGTATAAATTACAATAGCAGCACCTTTACAGATGCCGGTCCCCCTTTAAGTTTGTGAATCACACACCACAGCAATTTTAGAGGTGGGATGTCCCTCTCTTCCCTTTCTCATCTCTTGCTGTCCAAAATGGTCCTTGTGTTGTGTATGGCCAAAGTTTAAAAAGGCTAGTTCGGGAATTGAGGCGTTTTGTCTCAAAAAGGCGAGGCGTAGCCTCGAGGCTGTACCGAGGCGTAAGCCTCGTTTAAGCCTCCGTTTTTTTTAAAATGTGCTTAAAAAATTCTGAAAAATATAGTTAATTCTATAAAAACGAGAAACAACATATCATGTGAAAAAAATAACTTAAATAAGCATAAAAGTAAATAAGGCTATAATTTTTTACCTTATGAGCGACTCTGTCTAGAATGCATGAATGCTGATATCAAATCTTAAAAAATAACAAAAACAAACCCTAAACTTCCATGCCAAATCTTTTCTACAACTACACTACTATCATGCTCCTTAGAAACCCCTCTCATCTTTTTCGATCATATTATTAAAAAAATAACAAAAACAAACCATTAAAGAAGGAAATATGATTAAGTTTTACATGTAGTTATGAAAAATAAGGCAAAAACCCAAAATATGGTCACATCAAGGGTTACGGTTTCGGGTTTTAACATGTACAAGTGAGGCTATAGCCTCACGTGCGCCTCGAGGCTATAGCCTCAGTGAATTGAGGCTTAAGCCTCAGAAATGACCACTAAGGCTATAGCCTCGAGGCTGTTTCTTAGAGCCTCGAGGCGAGGCGAGCCTCAAGGTGTAGCCTCAGAAAGCCTTTTTAAACCATGTGTATGGCAGGATGGAACTTTGCAATAGATGCATCAACGTTCAAGTTTTGTTTATTTTATTTATTTATTTATTTTTGTGACAGGTATGTTTAAGTTTTTTTGAAAAAAATATTAACTAATTAATCCTGGTAATTATTTAATTTTTCATGTCAGACATGCATCAACCTGGTTATAATGACAAAGGCTTAATTAGTCATTCCTTTTGTTTTATTTTACTATGTACACACCAATTATATGGTTCTAATGTATTTCAAGATGGATCACTTTTTTTCTTCGATGAACTGATATTTATCATGTGATCCCGTGTCAGGTTTTCTAGGGTTAACATGTCTGACATAAAAAATAAAAATAGAAATCTCATACACGTGTCTATGCTTATCGCTTTCAGTTACATAAGTTCTAAAGAATAAACAATGCTCTATGATGATTCCATCTTCAAATCCAATAACACTGTGTTCTTGTCTCTCAAAGATGTGGACTGGTTGGTTCCATGAACGAGGGCTCTGTGTATTTCTAGGAAAAAGAAGATAAACTAGAAGCAGTATTCAGAAGACGCCAAAATGTCCAAGACACCATTTTGGGTTGATTTGTTACTTTGGCATTACAGAGTTTCGTCAATAAGATAGCTCAGGTACTGAAGACGTTGGAGCATGAGCAGTACTACAGAGGTAAGCACTACCACAACTAGGAAACTCTCCTGGTTGTATGTAATCTTGATGATTAGACTCAATCCAAAAGATGCCCTCCTATCAAGTGCCCACTTAAACTCTTCATTTCATCACGTCTTTCTCGGGTTCAGCCTCAACCTATATCTATCTAGACTGTTGGTAGTATCGATCTCCTGTATGTTGTTAATCACTAAACATAACTGAGCTAAAGTTACAAAACAAACACATTTGACGATGTGTACAGTCGTGTGTTTCTTAGTCAAACCGGTCATCTGGGCCCACCCAAAGTAGAATCTAAAATCATCCTAAAGGTCCCAGATACATCTCAATACTGATTTCAACTAAAATTAACATCATTATATATATAATTCAATAAGATTTTAATGCTGACATAAAACTTATCTAACATTTTCTACATTGTAGGAGAAGACAGAGCATGCTCACGGTAAATTAAACATAACATATAAAGAAAACCAATGAAGCTAGGTAACACACCTGATGATCGAGGATTTTAACCACCACCAAGAAGAAATCATTGTCAACTTCTTTGGTATCCTTCACCCCAACAACCACATCCTTCTTCATCCGAGAGAGCTTCGGATCGACCTCTACCCCACAATCTGTCTCAAACCACCCTTCCTTAAACAACCTGACACACACATCGCTCATCTGGAACGCCTCAAAGTGCACGTCCGCATCCCCATCTTCATTCACTTCCAACTTAACTATCGCTGTGACCCACTCCTTAAGCCCACTCTCCCCATGAAGTTCCACTGCCTGAAGAATCTCCGAATTCGACAATGTATAATCCTTCTTATTCTGACTGATCGTTTGAGTGAATATAAACCCTACTTTCCTCATCCCCAACCCTAATGCGATTGCTTCGACCTGCTTTTCCTCATCAGGATCCCGCAACAAGATCAAATTCTCTTCCGTCCCTTGCTGCGGTGGTTCGTAGATGAAATTTATCTCAACCTTCCCCTCTGATGAAACCGTTCCGTACATAAACCCACAGCGCTTAACAGCAAAAGCGAGCGATTCATTCACGTAATGCTGGAACGCATTGGCTGCATCTCGATCGAACGAAACCGATTCACAGTGCGGAATCTCCTGCCTTGAAACCCTCATCTGCTTCGCAATGAGATCATCCATGGTCATCTTCCGCCCAAACGACCCAGCCCGGTTAACCGGGGGTCCAGCGATAGACCGCTCCCCCTCGTAAGCCAGATAGATCATCGAACCGTGCGAAATTCCGAGAGAAGAAATTAAGGTATTGGGATTCGACATATCTGTAAACCGATGCTTGTCATCTAGGGTTTTCGCGAGGAGCAAGTTCTGGTTTTTCGATAGGGTTTGATTAGCTACGGGGACTCTAAGTTGGTTCTCGATTAGGGTTTTGAGTCCAGAAACAGTGATGTGGGACTGGGGGTTGTCTATGGTGACTCGCTCTAAGCCGTCCCTGCTACGAACTCTGATCATCATCTTTGCAGAATTCGCCTCCAAATTTGAAGAAAGTTTCTCTAAATTTATCAGTACTGTCGTTAAATCTGGAGGAAACTGATTTGTGGAATTGGCAACTGTGGTATTTAAATATGGTAGAAGAATTGGAGCTCACGAAAGCTTCGAATCATTGTAGCTTGAGGAATATGAGAAAGTATTGTTTGTGGCGATAGGTTTTAAACCGTTTAATTGAGAGAGGAGGGTTATTCCGATTTCCAAATCCTAGTTGGTAACAGGTTCATTGGAGTAAAACTTGCATGACCGTCGGTCACAATATCAGCCACGTGTTACTTTTTTAGAAGACACTGACCGTATGGATGATTGACCAATCCCTTGGTGGAAGAGTAAACCTTCGCTCACACCTGTGTGAGCAAAGCCGATCACACACCACAATATGAGCCACATGGCACACTCTTAGAGGACGATGACCGTATGGATGTTTGGCCAGCCTCTCGTTAACTCTGAAAACAAAAAATTAGCCTGATTAGTTATGTCAGACCTTTAGATCTAGTACCCCAAATAATGGTCAATAATACTCTAAATTCTACGGTTAAAAGCAACCTATGCAAATGACTCCAATCCAATGCTTAGAAATCACTAATCAAGCTAATTTTTGGTTTACAAGTCATACGAGGGACTAGCCAAACATCCATACGGTCATCGTCCTCTAAGAGTGTACCTCATGGCTCATATTGTGATGTGTGATCGGCTTTGCTCACACACAAGTGCGAGCGAATGTTTTCTCTTGTTGGGCTCACAAACCAAAAATCAACATGATTAGTGATTACTAAGCGTTGGATTAGAGTCATTTTCATGGGTTGATTTTAACTGTAGAAATTTGAGTATTATTTGGGGTAAAAGATCTGAAGGTTTGAAATCACTATTCCTGATTTTTGGTTTGCAGATCCACCTTGGGATTGGACAAACAACCATACTGTCAGAGTTCTCAAAATGTGCCACGTGGCTCATTTTTGGGCGGTCAGGGATTTTATGACCGGCTGCGGTCATTCAAGTTTTACTCAGTTCATGGATACTAACAAGTGTGTGGCACGTGCATTTGCACACGTGATTAACAAATTTCTAATACCATGAGGTACATCAAATTTGGTACACTTTTCTCCTGCTGAATTCATTTATTCGTCAATACCAAATTTTTTTGAGTCCGTCTAGAACTACACCAATTTCTTACATCCAATTCTTACACCTGGTGGTGGGGCCTAGGGATTGGCCAAACATCCATACGGTCGTAGTCCTCTAAGAGTATGCCACGTGGCTCATATTGTGTCCTGTAACCAGAGCCTATCATTTTAGGGCGGTAACTGGAGCCAGACCCAAATATAAATTAGAAGTTTTGGAATGGGATGATTTTTGTTGAGAATGGTCTCTATTGTGAAGAGATCACCCTCACAAAAATTTAAATCAATTCAAATCATTCTGATATCCCTAGCATGGTTTACAAGTTGAAAAATTATGGACTTAACTTGAAACTCACATTTGATGGTGTTAGAAATTTCAGAATGGGCTGAGTTTTTGTAGGAGTGATCTTTACAGTGAGGAGATCATCCTCACCAAAAATCAGCCATTGATTTATCTTCCACGTGGGTACACCAAAATTGGTGTGAAATTATGTGTGAAAATGTGTCTGCTGAGTCTGACGCTTTATAAAAATAATTGTGAAAAATGAAAAAAACTCAACCTTGGTTAAAGGTCTTGAGGTTGGCACACTAAAGTAAACACGTGTCACGTGCTAACAAATTCGGTATCGTAGATTTACCCTGGCGGCTGTTCTTTGATGCAGACTTCGGTATCAAAATTTTGATGCAGAAGAAGTCCCTCAAATTGCAATGTTTTAGACTCGTTTGGGCCCACTTGCCCCTAGCTTGAACATCTGGCCTACATTATGATAGACCTACACACAAAAAACCAGCGTGATTGGTAATTTCTAGCCATTGGATTTGAGCAATTTTCATCATGGGCTTTAGGAACTGGCATATGAGTTGGTTCCAAGCCCATGATGAAAAAAGTGCTCAAATCCAATGGCTAGGAATCGCTAATGACGCTGATTTTTGTGTGTGGGTCCACCAAAATGTGGGCCAAACATTCAGGGGAGCAGTGGGCCCAAAAGAATCTACTATATGGCAAATAGAGGGTATTCTGCATCAAAATTTTGATACAGAAGCTTGCATCATAGATTTTTCCATCTGATGGAAATAGAAACCGGCCACCACTTACATGGGTCCCACCTATGTGGTTTCTTCCAAGGTTTAAATAACGGCCGTTATAACAGATTCGGACCTCCCCTGTTACGTTATGGACCGTTAAAGCGTCCAAAAATAACGGCTGTTATAAACGAAAATAACGGACGTTATTTCTCCGTTTTCGCCCCTGAGCATTTTTTTTCGTTATAACGGAAAAAACAGTAACGCTCCCAGTCCGTTATACCGTTATAACTGTCCCCTTTAAACCTTGGTTTCTTCTCCTTTGCAGAGCATGTGTTTTTTCTTCTCCTTTTCCTTGACTGGTGGAATATTGTGACCACCTCCTTTACCTTGCTTGAGTTAACCTAATTTGAGAATGTTAGTAAGTGATTATTATTAGTCTCTAAGTTGGGCTCTTGCATCTGGTAGCATGTGTTTTGGTTCTTCGCTACACCAGTGAACGAATTTCGTTCTATTTGGTTAGAACGGCCCTGGCCCATAAAATCCGAGCCCACCGCAACCCAGGTTAGTCGGTTAAGTCAACGGGACGCGGTTAATTTTTTTCCGAAAAATTTCATAAAGAAAAAAAATTTAAATGTATGTATTAAAACAAAAAAAAAAAATTTTATGACATTAACAAAAAAAAAGTAACTAAACGCCCTTTCAAAGGGCTTCTCACCTTGACAAAAATTAAAGCTGAAAAAAAAGTTGAAAAGGCACACAGACGCCCTTTAAAAGAGTGTTTCCCTATAAAGAGTAAAACTTCTATCAGTGATACGGGCCACGTGCAACTCTTAGTGGACGCTGACCGTATGGATGTTCGGACAATCACTAGGTGGGCCTACAGACCAAAAATAAACATGATCAGTGGTTTATAAGTGTTGGATTGAAGTTATTTTCATGGGTTGATTTTAACAGTAGGATTTGAGCATTATTTGAGTGCAAAGATCTGAAGGTTATAAATTACTAACCAGACTGATTTTTGGTTTGCAGGTCCACTGAGGGGCTGGCCAAACATCCATAAGGTCAACGTCCACTAAGAGTGTGCCACGTGGCTTGTACTGCTGACAGAAGTTTTACTCTTCTATGGGCAAATGCCGTACAGACACCCTTTAAAAGGGCGTTTGTCAGCCTTTTACAGCTTTAATTTTTGTCAGGGTGAGACGCCCTTTGAAAGGGCGTTTAGTTACTTTTTTTTGTAAATGTCATAAAGTTTTTTTTTTGTTTTATAAATACATTTAAATTTTTTTTGGTTTATGAAATTTTATTTTTATTTTTTGTACTGACATGGCACAACTTGAGCAGGGCCGTTTTATTTGGTCTGTGCGGCCCTAGTGCCTAGACGTCGTTCCCTTTGGTAACTGCGTGCGTCTCACTTTAGGGTTGAGCTTTTCCTGGGTTGTGCCCCAAAATTCAGACCGATCATGTTTATTCAGAAACGGCTAAATCTACTCAAAATTTTTGATACCGAATATGGCTATGCCACAACACATGTCCGGTCACAACACTCAATACGAGCCACGTGGCGCACGATCAGAGGGCGCTGACTGTATGGATGTTTGGCCAGTCCCTCGGTGGACCTACAAACCAAAAATCAGCCTGATCAGTGATTTACAACCTTTGCAACTACATGGAATTAGGGTGTCTTCTGAGGTGGTTAAACAAACCCTAATGCGACTCAAAAATTTATCCAAGATTGCATTAGGGTTCTTCATTTGGGTGAAATGACAAACCAATTACTGATTTGTCGCTCGATGATAAGTTAAATTTGATGAAGGAGAAAGGGATTTGCCGAACGATTGTGACCTACACTTCAGTTATTAAATGTCTTTGTTCATGAGAGAGACTCGAAGATGCAGAGTAATTGCTTAATGAGATGGTGGGTAATGGGTTAAGCCCATTTCCTTCATTTCTCCAGGAGAGTGGGAGAATAAAACTCTGCAAGTCGGGTTGGAGAAACGAAGAGAGAAATGGAAGAAGGAACGATGAAGAGGAAGGTAAGAGGCTAAGAGCATTTCCAACTGAACGCCATATCTCCAATTTGGAGAGTGGAAATGCTCCAACTGTATGCTATATGGGGTCTCCAAAATGGAAATGAGATTTAACTATATTTTTATAAAATTAATATAACTTTTAATATATAAATCTATTTTTTTTTAAATTAGGATTAATGTAAAGGTATTGTTGATACCTTTAAAATGAGACTAATATTTAATATGTTTAATGTAAATTTAAAAAAATAGTTTTTATTATATATTAATTAGGGCTTAGGGGTGTCAATTTTACTCGTTTAACCGAAACCGAAAACACCGATTCCGGTTCCACATTTTTGGGAACCGATTAAAAAGAATTGAAAATGAAATCGAACAAAAAATAATGGTTTCGGTTCTGAGTAGTTTAATATGAAACCGAACCGATAGGACTTAGAAGCGAACCGATAGGACTTAGTAGCGAACCGATAGGAATCGGAACAGAAACCAAATAATCGATTCCAGTTTCTGGTTCATCATTTTGAGAACTAGAGTCGTTCAAAATCGAAACCAATAAGATCTAGAACTTGAATTATTGGCCACTTCTGGAACCGACCCATTGATACCCTTATTGATTCGGACCCGATCCGATAAAAAAATATGTCGATCCGGATCCAATCTAAAGATATCAGATCACATAATCGTGATCTTGAACTGATCCAATAGATAGAAGAGTTCTGAACCCAATCCGATCCACTAAATTATAAATAAATTTTATAATTTGAATTTTGGAGGGAAATTAATTGAGTTTTTGTAAAGTTTTGGAAGAAATGATTAAATTGTGTTATAGAGATATGTAAATAAAAGTTTATAGAGACGTGTTGGTTGGAACCCTTGGAAAACCAACGAGCTCCAAATGTACTTTTTAATAAAAAATGATATTTTGGGTCTCTAAAATAGAGACCACGGTTGGAGTTGCTCTAATGGAGGCGAGAGAAGAAAAATGAAAGTTAAAAACAAAAGTCAAACTTGATAAGTTTTTATATTTAAAACAGACGCGTGTTGTGCATAGCTGTATTCGGTATCAAAACTTTGATATCGAAGTCGACATTGTAGATTTACCCTTCAGAACTGAGTGTAAAACTTGCCTGACCACCTGTGGTGTGGTATCTTACCAGACCACACACAAGCTGTTTGCCGCGTGGATTTTGTACGGTAGCAAGCCACATCGACAGGAGCCACAAACTCATCCTCTGGTTAACCTACTCAGGTTTGGTGAGAGTAAATGAAAAAAGTGAGAAAAAATAAAAGTAAAAAAAAGTAGAGCAACATGAAGAAGACACGTGGTAATTTCTTATAAGACACTGACTTTAGATGCTTGACCCATGGTTTTAAAAACGGCTGTTTAAACGGAAACACCCCAAGCACGTTTTTGTTAAAACCGTTTAAACACGTTTTAACGTATTTGAATTTAACGGCTGTTTATTTTGTTTTAACGGTCGTTAAAATTGTTTAAACAACTGTTAAATTCTGATTTTTTTTTTTTGTGAAAAAATGTCTGTTAAATCCGTTAAATTCGTGTTTTTTCTAATTTTCAAATTTCAAAATTCAAAATTTGAATTTCAGTGCCATTTTTTTTTTTCCGTTAAAACCCGTTTAATTCCATTTTTGCCCCTAGCCGTTTCAATCCATTTTAACAGCCGTTTAAATGGTGACGCCCCCAGTCCGTTTAACAGTTAAAACGGCCTCCTTTAAACTTTGAGTAAAACCAAGGTTTAAAGGAGGCCGTTTTAACGGTATAACGCATTGGAGGGCATTACCGTTAAAACGGATTGTAACAGCCAGGGCCAATGAAAGAAAAAATGGAATTTAACGGATTTTAACAGAAAAAACGGAAAAAATGGCACTGAAAGTCAAAATTTGAAATTTGAAATTGAAAATTTCAAAAAATGAAAAAATGGATTTTAACAGCCATTTTTTTCCACAAAAATTTCCAGAATTTAACGACTCTGAAAACGAACAAAAAAAAGCCAGTAAATTCAAAGCGTCAAAACGGATTTTAACGATTTTACTGTAACGGGCTTGGGGCGATACCCTTTAAACAACTGTTTTTAAAACCATGACTTTGACCCTAGCTAGTAAATTCGCGTATTATACACGTTTAACACATGATTTTTTTTTTGAAGGAACATTTAATATTACCGTATAAAATAAAAAATCAGAAAAAATCACGAATTTTAAGATTATACGAATAAAACATGTATTATTCATGTTTAATACACGGATTGCGTGTTTTTTAAATAAAAACATATTAAATGGCCGCATAAAATGAAAAAATAGATAAAATTCAGGCTTTTTAAGGCTAAACGAATATAAATTTCAACAATGACCGAATTTTTGACCAGATGTTTTTATCCCGAAACCGAATTAAACTCAAACTTTTCTCGTTTCGAATCTTTACCGAATTGTTAACGGGTACGTTAAAAACTGTTAAAACCTATTTTGACGCTTAGAAATTAACGGCCTTTTTTCGTTTTAACTGCTGTTAAAAAATTTTGTGACAAAAAGGCCATTATTTCCGTTAAATTACATTTTTTTCGTTTTTCAAAATTTCTAATTTTAAAAATCAGCACCATTTTTCCATTTTTTTTTTCGTTGAATTCGTTAAAATGTTGTTTTTTTTTTATTTTTCCCCATCCGCTACGGATAACGCCCCTAGTCTGTTATACCGTTAAAACAGTCTCCTTTAAACCTTGGTTTGGCCAATCCCTAGGTGGAGTAAAACTTCGGTCACAACGCACAATACGAGCCACGTGGCACACTCTTGGTGGACGCTGACCGTATGGATGTTTGGCCAATCACTAGGTGGACCTACAAACCAGAAATAAACTTGATCAGTGATTTCTAAGCGTTGGGTTGAAGTTATTTTCATGGGTTGATTTTTACTGTATGAATTTTGAGCATTATTTGGGTGCAAAGATCCATAGGTTGTAAAAGGTAACTGAGTTACTTCACCTTTTTTTATATTTTTTTAGGAGAAAAAGGAAATTACTCTTTAGCTCTCACCAAACTTGAGCAGGTTTACCAGAGGAGAGTAAAACTTCTGTCACAATGGGATTGCAAATCACACAAAACACAGCCAATGAGTTCTCGGCACGTACACCTAAAAAGCAAAAGCACATGGTACGTTGCAAAGTACTTGTGTACGTGCCAAGAACTCATTGGCTGTGTTTTGTGTGATTTACAATTTCGTGTGATGGAAATTTTACTCTTGCCTGACCACCTGTGGCGTGGTATCTACCAAACTATAGGCAAGGTGCTTGCCGCGTGGCTTACGTACGGTGGTAAGTCGCATCCGCACGAGCCATAGAGTAAAACTTCCATCACACGAAATTGCAAATCACACAAAACACAGCCAATGAGGTCTCGGCACGTACACAAGTCCTATGCAACGTACCATGTGCTTTTATTTTTAGGTGTACGTGCCGAGAACTCATTGGCTGTGTTTTGTGTGATTTGCAATCCCATTGTGATGGAAGTTTTACTCATCAGGCAAGTTTCTCTTCAGAACTCGTCTCAACATTGAACGGGTTCAGTAAAAGAATAGAGAACTCTCCTCCACCCCAAACCCTAGCTTCAAATCCTCCTCCTCCTTCCTCCACTTCATCACTACCACCACCTCATCAACCATCTCCGCCACCGTTTCCGTCGGACCAAGCTCCCCGAATCCACCTTCTCTTGCCTAGAATCGGCCCGAGAACTACAAAAACAACCGTCTCCGACCGTACAGAAGGCAAAAAAGTCATCTTCTTTGTCGTCCCCGGCGCCTTCACCCCACTTGCTCTTAGAAGCACCTCCCGGGTTTGTTGAGGTCTGGTGAATTGAAGTCAGAGGAGAAAGGGCGTCTCCATTACCGAGTAACAAAAAGGTGTGCTTTTCTCTGAGTCTTTCTCCATTTTGATGTTTGTTCTTCTGTTTTTTTTTTTTTTATTCTTTTCATAGTTTTATTATACTGCTGCACCGTTGATTGAGTGAGAACGGGAATTAGAGAGCGAGAGAAGTTATGCTAAAGGAGAGATTATAGTCCCCAATTCTCATTCTTAGGTTCAGACAATGTTTTATATTTTGAATTACTGTTGTTCACTTGGGAATCCCTCATTTTATGGATTAAGTGGATGAACGATGAAGATCCAAGAAAAAAATTATAGTCGATAATCTATTCAATCTGAGCTTTACACTTTCGATAAGATAGACAATGGATTTACACTTCTACTGGAGTTGGATTGAATGGATTGACACTTCTACTGGACTAAGATCAAGATGATGACATACCATAAACGTTAGGTCTAACGTAATTAGAGAAATCAAGAAACCTTTGGGGACCTGATATGCATTTGTGGAGATGGTCGAAGGATGAACGGTTATCCATTAGATCCCTTTCCAGATCCCATCTTCACCATTCAGAGTTTCACTTTCTTGCTTCCTTTGTTTGGAGATCTAAGGTGCCCTCCAAGATAGCTTTTTTCTTCTGGGTAGGAGCTTTGGAGAAAATCCGCACCGTGGACAACTTGATTCCCCGTAAGGTTATAATTGTTGATTTTTGCTTTATGTGCAAACAAAGCGGAGAAACCGTGGCTCATCTCCTTCTCCATTGTCCGGTGGTTAGGACAATTTGGACGGCCTTCCTGCAAGAATTAGGTATATGTTGGGTGTTCCCTTCCTCCCTAATGCATCTAACCACTAGCTGGATCGCTCCCCCTTTCTCATCTAGAGGTCGTATTCTAATTTTTTTTACTTATAAAAAAAAAACAAATTAAAAACCAACTATAGATGTAATTGTATGCCAGGAAAGAACAGTGCAAGAAGTCATATATAAATCTTACTCAAATCCTATAGCACATACTAATTTGAAAACTATACATGGTCATCCTAGTGCAAATAAAAAAGAGTAAAGAAAAATAAACAAAAGATATAATTATTCAGAATATAAAAATGCCATAAAAAGCACAAAAAAGAAGGCATAAAAAGATACGTCTTTAATCCTTTTTTTCATAGAAGACATTATGCAAATGCAAGATAAATCCATATATGTGCACCACAAACTTCGATCTGTTTATTACAAAACGCACCTGGTAGGGGCCGGGCAGTGAATTGAGAGAAGACGTTTATATAATAACCTTTCAAATCTTTACATAACCCTTGTAAGATAGTAGAGAGATCGAAGAGGGTGATTAATTTCCTTATCTAACCGTAATAGAATGTTGAAAGATCATGAGAGGATTTTTAGAGATATAATTAAAGAGAATAAGATTAGTATCATTATGCAACGGTTGCGTAGAAGTGTAATGTGTGGGGAGAGTAAACGTTTTTTTTTTTTATAAATGTGTATTTATATTTCATTAAAAAGGGAAAAAATTCCAAAACACACCAAAATGGAAACTAACTTTAAGAGGAAGGAGCATGTTCCCCCGTATATATTTTGACTAATGAAATCTTACTGATTTAATAACACTAACAATCCTAGCCATTTATCGACAAAAATCTATGGTCATTTGTTATGCTGAACTGGCGGGCAAAAATGGCATGAAAGAGCTTTTAGATGAGTAAAACTTAGATGATGGGGCTTTGTCATCGAGGCAGATGGCAGGGTGCAATACGAGACATGTGGCACACTCTTAGAGGACTCTAAACGTATGGATGTTTGGAGAAACCCTAGGTGGACCCACAAACCAAAAATCAACTAGATTAGTGATTTCTAAGTGTTGGATTGAAATTATTTTCATGGGTTGATCGTAACCGTGGGAATTTGAGCATTATTGACCATTATTTGAGGTACAAAGATCCGAGTTTTTGAAATCACTAGTCGGGCTGATTTTTGGTTTGTAGGTCCACCTAGGGAGTAGGGAGTGAGACAACTCCACTTTCCCAAAAAAATATACTCTCTCCGAGAAAATTTTTGCTGGCCCCTGGGGACTTCAAACTTTGATGTCCCCCTCCCAAAATGTCTGACAAGTACCCTTTTTGACTACTAACCAAGGGCTTAACCAGGGTTGAGTTAAGGGATTGGGGTACTTGTCAGACATTTTGGGTGGGGGAGACTTCAAAGTTTGAAGTCGGGCCAACGAATGTTTTCTCTACTCTCTCCCATTCACCTCCTTCTTCCTTAACCGTCCAAGGTACGTCTCCTTCCTTCCTATTTTGCAACCGGTCATCCCGTCGCCGTCCACAGCTAGCCCCATTGTCGTTGCTGTCGAAAGGTACGCATATTTCTCGATATCTTTCTCTTCTTCTATCTCTCCGTTTCTCTCTCTTACCCTCATCTCATCCGTCCTCTGATTTTCTTACCCTAATCTCCTCCTTCTTGATTGATTTTAACTTTGTAAGTCTAGGCACCACAAACCTTGATTATGCATCTGATTTTTCCGGCAATGACAAGAGAAAATCGGAGGTGTGAATTGCAAAATGTTTGATGAGCTTTACAAAGACCACTATTTAGGGATTGGAGGCGAATCCGCGATCTCTAAAACTTCGGAGCGCGAACTGTAACTATAGGGAGCGCGAACTAGAGGCGAATCCGCACTCAAGCCGTGCGTTCGTGGTTTGAGTGCGGGATCGGTATCCCCTTGGGATGATTCTGGTTACTAAAACACATTGTTTACGTTTCAAATATTCATCTACACATGATTGACTTACTTTTGTTTACTTTTGGGTGTGGAGTGAATGAAACAATTGATTATATAGATTTAAGTTTTTAATTTATAACTATGTTGAACTTTGGTGATTTATTGAGATTGGCTACCATTGAGATTTTGATTTTGATTTTGCAATGCATAGCATTGCTATTTATCGCACATAACATGGTGGATTTATGAATTGTGTTGTTCATAAATTGTTAAGACTCTTCTTTTCTTTCCCCGCTCTCTCTCTTTTACATAATATGGCAAAAGTATATACAGACTGGATAAATTTTTTTTATTTTTTTTGACAAGTATACAGACTGGATAATTGCCAACCAAATTGCTTGCAAATCAGAACTAGAATACATTACAATGTCAACCAAACAACATGGAAATCAAAACTAGTTCAAGTTTGACAACTACCTAAAGATCTAGTCTTGAACTGGATTAAGGGTGAGCTTGGTCATGAAAACAGCATGTTCCCAAAAAATTGGGAGTCCCACTCTTCCCCAAGGGCTCTTTTCCCCTCTCTGTTGTTGGCTCCCAAACTTGCAACTCCATGGTAGCAGTGTGCAAGTAATCTCTTGCCACCCTTGAAGATAATCCTGGCTTCGCCATTGTGAACAACCATGTTATTGAGTTCAAATCCAAGGGCTAGCACCAATCAAGCTGATTTTTGGTCTGTGATCCACCAAGGGGTGGGCCAAAAGTTCATGGGTCAGTGGGCCCAAAAGAGTATGAAATGGTGGAGTTGGACTTGTGTACCAGATTCAAAATAGGTGGGATAAGGTTATGATATCATGCTCTAAATTTTGTAGCTATCACACTTTTAGAAAATAGGGTTATTGGGCGAGCTCCATTGGGAGGGTGAGGCATACACCCCTTAATGTTAATCCACAATGATGTTTTTCTTATTGTACATTTTATTGCTGAATTGCCAGTTGTTTTTCTTTCAGTTGTAAATGGTTCAACTAAAATTTGTCTATGTTTACGAAGGAAACTTATCATGATCTGGTCGTATTAGTTATTGCTTTTTTGCTTCTCAATGTCTGATACCGTGATTTTGTATACAGTAAATCATTACACTCTGTCAAGTTCTCCCGATAATGATTTACACGGCAATTGACACGTTTTACCTAACGGACGAGCAGCTAAAGAACTCACCATCTCGGAAAGATGGCATAGATGAAGCAACAGAGACAACCCTAAGGATCTATGGCTGTGATCTCATCCAAGAAAGTGGCATTTTACTCAGATTGTATCCTTTATCTCTAATTTTTGGATGAATTGTAGGATTTTGTATGTTCTATTTTCCTATTTGCTATTATTTTATTTTGTCTATCTTATCGCACACAGACCTCAAGCAGTAATGGCCACAGGCCAGGTTCTTTTCCATCGCTTCTACTGCAAGAAGTCATTTGCTCGCTTTAATGTGAAGGTCCCATTCTCTAATCCATTTTTCCTTTGTTTGAAAATTTAAATGTTTTTTTTTTTTTTTTTCATCAAGGGCGAATATTACAGTTTTTGAAATTTCTTGCTTTGGTGTTTGTTGCGTTTGTCTGTATTTACATACCATTTGATCTTATTGCCTTGCAGAGGGTTGCTGCAAGCTGTGTCTGGCTTGCTTCAAAACTGGAGGAAAGCCCTAGAAAAGCAAAGCTTGTACTCATTGTTTTCCATAGAATGGAATGTCGAAGAGAGAATTTACCCATTGAGCATTTGGATCACTTTTCAAAGGTTAGTCTGAAGACTCTACCCTCCCTTTGAATTATTATCTTTCTCTCTTTTGTTTGGGCTGAAGTAACTTATCTCCCATTGTAAGTTCAATAGTCATACAATCAGGCTCATACTTTTCGAAGACGTATTTTTCAATGAAGTAACAAAGCTGAGATATGCATTTTTCTGCTGAGTTTGGTTAATTTTCATATTGCAAGTGGCATTAACACTTATGGAATTCCTGATGCGGCTTCTTTTAAAGTAGGTGGTTTCGTCTTTGAATTTTCTTACAGAAATATTCAGAGTTGAAGATGGATTTGAACAGAACAGAAAGGCATTTGTTGAAAGAGATGGGTTTCATTTGTCATGTTGAACATCCTCATAAGTTCATATCGAACTACCTTGCCACTCTTGAAACACCTCCAGAGTTGAGGCAGGAAGCCTGGAATCTAGCAAATGATAGGTACTTCTCTACTTACCAAAAGAAAAATATACCATTCTAGATGTAACTCCCAATCTAAATTAGGCGAGTTTTTATGTTTATTATGCATTTCCACTCTTGATTCACGCCTTGACCTTTTAACATATAATTTTGTATTGGCCTCTTGAATCCGATAATGTATGCATGATTTCACCTAGTTGTTGGATTTTAATTACTATCCACTTTTCTTTTATTCAGCTTTTTGAAGTATCTGGCCTGTCAAATGCTTCTTGATGGATCCTTCACAGTGGGAAGTGTTCTGTGTTTTGCTCGTATGGATGCATTTATTTTGGAGTATATAATGTTTCTCATTAAACAAATTCAGGTGTTTCTGTAGATCAGCAATTTAAAATTCTATGCTACTTATAATGGTTCTTTGCTCTTAATGTTCCCAAGGAAATCTGCCCAGCTCGTCAATCATCACTTCATCTGTGGTTATATGCTGACAGATTGGTTTCTCCACTGTCTTCTTATCTGACAAATAAAGCCTTTTGCCTTTCTCCCTTTAAATTATTGCAATTGATGTTGAAATACTGTTTAGTCATATTGGTGATGTTAAATTATTTTTATTAGTGTAGAAAGTGAACTTTGAATGTCAAATCACATGCAGGAATTCAAGTTTTAATTTTAATTCCCTACATTTTAAGAATAAAGTGCGAAGCTTATGATGGTTTATGCTCATGGTGAAGCCCTTAGCTATGCTAGGAAATACTACTATATTTGTTGGGCCCGTGAATCTTTCATTATTTGGTCCACAAACAGTAAAAAATTGGGTCCAATGGTTGGCTTTCACATGAAATAGATCTTTATATGTGATTGTTTAATAATAAACATAGATAATATGAAAAAACAGTCCTAAGGTTGGGAGAAGTTTTAAATAATGCCACTAATACATTCTTTAATAGATGTCCTTTTTCCGATAAAAAAATGCCACTAATACATGGGCCTTAGAGCAATTTTAAAGGCCACACGAAAGAATCACAAGTACTCCTCAATCCAAAATCCATAGAGTTGGAAGGGATGACAAGGTTCGGTTTTGGGAGGACATTTGGTGTGGAGATGGCCGTTGAAGGACTCTCAATGATTTTTGGCTTCAGAAGAAGTCTCAAAGATTGGGAGGTGGATAGAGTTGGCTCTCTCTTGTCTAGAGTAGGAGATGTTCTGTTGTCGATTGCAGATCTGGATGAGAGGGTATGGAAGTGGGATCCTAAAGAGTATTCTTTGTTAACTCTTTTCTAGTCTCTACCCAAGGGGTCAGTGCTTCGTTCCTGTGGCTTTGGTTTGGGGAGCTCCAGTCCTGTCCAAATAGCTATTCTTCGTTTGGATTGCAATTTTGGATCAGATTTTGACTGTGGACCATTTGAATAGCAAGGGAATGATGTTACCTAATAGGTGCTCCTTGTGTAAGTCCAACGTTGAGTCGGTGGAGCATTTGTTGATTCACTGCCCCTTCACCTACACCATATGGCAGATTTTTTTTTTCTCCCTTTTTGGTGTTGATTACGTGATTCCGGGTCATGTGCTAAATTTCGTTCAAGGGAGCGTTTTGGAGACTTTCATTGGGTGAGGGCGATTCCTATGACGTATACTCTCCTTTTCTATTACGTGGGCAGTATGGAAGGAGAGACTCCTGTATCTTTGAAGGGAAAGAGGCAGATATTCTCAGGGTTGTGTTGAGCATTAAAGCTCTTTAGTTTTTGTGGTCTTCCTCATGTTACGCGTTTAAATGGTGTTTCTTTGAGGCTTTTGTTTTTAGGTGGGAAGAGATGCTTGGAGGTTCTTCCCTTCTAGTTTGGCGGGGTTCGCCCCTTTTGTTCAATATACTTATTACTTGTCAAAAAAAGAAAAAGAAAGAGCCATATAAACCATGTAAATGTTGTGGGCTCTAGGATGAATTCCCCAAAATAAGTATCTTTAGATAGCATGAAGCCTTAACAATGGTTAGGCTGAGTGTCAAACAAATATAAGCAACGAAAATGACAGGTTTTGTATTAGGCCCAAGGTTAAGTGGGCTAAAAATTGGTAGATAAAATTATTGTTCACATGCCATTGTAATCAGCTCAAGGACAACTTGTCTTTATTGCTAAGTTTTGGCTCACAAAACTATCCCACGGCTTGGTTGGAGTCAAAATTACATGGCCATCCTGGGTATTTTGAATAGTTTCAAGGTTGGTTTTGGTGGCAAACCATCAGATTCCCTTAATGAATGAAGGGATGAAATTGTTGTTTGACGTTGACATGGACTGGAATACCCAAAAAGATTAACAAATAAATAGTACAATATGATAATTTTCAAAATAGAAAAGAAAAAATAAAACTTTGATTTAGACACCGGTGGAATGCTCTTGAGAAATTCAAGCAACATGAGTATGTGTGTAGCCAACTGAAATTAGCCAATTATGAGTCTCTAAAGGGTCATTTTAGATCTATTTTGGTTGAGTATTTTTGGAGTTGCTTGAACCTATGTAACAAGGAAACAACCCTTTTAGGGTTTTTTTTGCCATGATAGATACGTCGACACACAAATATGCACGTTGACACATCCTAACGCGTACACCAGTGTCACCCTTTATTCAATATTTTTTTGTTAAATAAATGATTTGTAAAAGAAGGCTGGTGTGTTCCATCCTGCATACAATACTTTGTTAAGTTGTTAAACATAGCTATAGTTGTTGGCTAGTCTTCCTCATAAATCTACTTATAATTATTATGTTATTGGACATCTCCATGGCGTATATAGGATTGTGTCCTTTTAATTTTTATATATTCTTTCCTTATGTATTAGAAAAAGCTTTTGATTTAAATATAAATAAAATATGCAACCTCTATCATATTACAATACATGTATACAGGTTTGTCTGTGTGTCGGGCTTCTTAAAGGCGCCATGTTAGACACCTTGTGATTGTGTCATTGTTACATGCAACCTATTTTTGTTATAGTCCTTTTCCATTATGCAATTCTCTTTGTAAACAGATAAATGAGATCTAGAATTCAAAAGATAATTGATCATCTTTATTGATGATAATCACTTTAGAACACAAAGCAACATAGATAAAACCAATGTTAAAGAGGAATCCATGGCATCCGGTTAGAAAATTCTGCGGACTGAACGGTTTTAGAGACCACAAAGAAAGAAGATAAAGAGGCGAATCTAAGAGAAGAGGAACATGGTAGAAGATTAGTGTGACACATTGGCTGTGGCATCCCCCTCTTTTCCTTCAACCCTCTCTAATTATAGTGGAGGGTTGAAGGTAAGAGGGCACGATTGTACTAAAATTATGCAATTCTCATCGTGCGTCCGTATTGTGACACATGGATCAAAGGTGGCGCCGTCATATTTGATTATGACCATTTGATCGAACACATGGTATGTTACAGTGCTTCTGTGCTACCCAGATAGTGGTCGACCAAGTGAGTACCCCGTTCCCACGTGTTTCAGTGGTTTTGCGAACAAGATTTCCTCTGATCGACACTCTCATACCCTTGCCCTGCCAATCTTAGGATTTATCTTTAACCCTCATACTAGTGCACGGCACTAGTTGGCGTGGCAAAAAATGGAATTCATATTAGTGGGCACATGACCCCTCTTGAGTGAGCAAGACTACCATCTTAATGTCGAATGCCGTCTCATAGGCACCGTTGAACATGCGGTACCGTCTCGTAGATAAATTACGTGAGGCATCGTATCATAGGTGTCGTTTGACGTGCGAGTGCCGTCTGATTGGATTGTCCGACGTGCGAGTGCTGTCTAATAGGCGTCGCCTAATGTGCTAGTGCCGTCTGATAGGATCGTCTGACGTGCGAGTGTCATCTGATAGGGTCGTTTGACATGCGAGTACCGTTTGATAGGCATCGTCTAACGTGCGGTGCCATCTAATATAGATAAATTGCATGCGGCGGCTTCTGACATGCGGTGCCATTTCATAGATAAATTACGTTAAGTGTCATCTGCTGTGCGGTGTCGTTAGGCCATCTACATTTAGCCCCTGCTGAAGGAAGCTGTTTTTGGTAGCGATTCCGTGAGCAAATAATGTGATTCGATGGCTTCTTCTAGCGATCTTGTTGATCAGAGTAGTATACTCCATGATTATCTGATACTGATTCCAGCTCCCTTCCTAATTTCCCATTGTAGCTCCATGACCCTTGAGTAAGCAAGGCTAGCCATAGTGATGTATGCAAGTACCAAATAGGCACTTTGTGGGTAGAATGCACCGATATAAGACACCGTATAATGTGCAGTGCAATCTGATAGATAAATTGCATTCTGATAGGCAGCGTCTAACGTGCGGTGTCGTCTCATAGATAAATTGAATGTGACACCGTCAGACGTGCGGTGTCGTCTGATAGGTGAATTGCACACGGCGCCGTTTGACATGCGGTGCCATCTAACTGATCAACTGTATGATGCACCCTTCAATGTGCCAATCTGTCGCTGCGTACTGTTATATGGTCTGGTCCACGTTGCATACATGTTGACTCAGACAATTTGCACTATCTGCACTCTTTATTCTCCTTTACTGATTTTTTGGGCTTCTATTGGATATGTTTAAAGATAATCATTTGATACATTTGAAGACAATCATTCGATAATTAGTAATCATGGTCTTCTCCGTTTTACCTCCTGTCTCATGTGTTCCATTTGTCTAACTTGCTCTCTACCTTCTATTGAATGGAGGAACATGATCTAAAGATAATCATTTCATAATTAGCAATTATGGTCTTCTCCACATTCCATCTTCCGTCTCATGTGCTCCATTTGTCTTTTTTGTTCTCTGCCTTCTATTGAATGGAGGGACAAGATTCGTGCTGCCAACCCATCATGGACTGGTGAGGAACACCCAAGTGCAGGCTGAAAGTTCTGAAAGGACGAAGGGAAGACTGAAAAGGATGTGTATTGAGATAGTGATGAAAGCCTTAAAGATACATGCTTTAATGGAAGATTATTGCCCTTGATAGAATGGAATGGTAGAGTAGGATTCATGTAGCTGATGTCAAAATAGGCTTCTGATATTGATGATCATATTCTTACACTGCTTATGAGCAACTAAAATATGCGAGTTCTTTTTAAGGAAGCTAGGTATCACTAAGTAGTCCTTGGCCCTTTCCCCATTGAGCACCCTGATCGACCATAGGCTGGAATCAGCTTAATCTTCACAAAAGGCCTTTGGTCCATGTAAAAGCTCAATCCCATGTGTTTCAATGAGGCACTCAATTGCATTTGAAAGTGTTTTGACACTTTGCTTTGCACGCTGCATGATAGTACTTCATCCCTACTTAAGCTATTGGGGATCAAGAACTCAAACCAAACCAACTTCAGAGATGATTATGTCTTTCCAATTGATTCTAGGTATTCATCTCTCTCCCTTCAAAAAATTTTTCCTGTTGTTTTCTTCACATCAAGACTTTTTTTTTTGGGTTCGTGTTGTGATTTATTTGTCACATATGGCTCTTTTACGGGTCCCTGGCGAGACCGAGATGTATTGGGAAATGCTTGTCAGAATCATCCAAGACTTTAAACCTTGCTTCCTGCATGGCTTCCAAGCTCCACATCTGCGACAAAGGGCCGGGCCCTGTTTGTTAACTCTTCATTGTGGTTTGATCGCTTTTCCCCCTTATTAGTTTGTTCTTCATATCAAAATCCACTGCGAACTGATGCCATGATTCTTCCTATTCCTTGTACACAATCCTGCATATTATCCCAAAGACCTTTTATTCGTATACCTATGACTTGCTGAGGTTGCCGGTTGTATTCATGTTTATAGTTACTTGTCATGGTAAAGATACATAGGTGGGAAACCAGGAAAACCTCATTTGAAGTTTTGCTTGGGTGCTGCAATGCTCAAAGGTACATCATTGTGCCCAACATATGTGCTGATATACAAAATTCACAGGGGCATGGATATAATTTATTGCTTATATTTGGAAAAAAATAGTTTATTTTGCGTGACTGTTTCATTTTGAGGGTTAGCCATTTATTTTGCTAAAAATGAAGCTGCTGCTTTGTTGTAGTTGTTTTGACATTAACTATCTATTTTTGCAGTTTGCGTACAACATTATGCGTAAGATTTAAAAGTGAAGTTGTCGCCTGTGGGGTTATATATGCGGCCTCTCGTAGGTTCCAGGTACCCCTTCCTGAGAACCCTCCATGGTGGAAGGCTTTTGATGCAGAGAAGTCTGGGATTGACGAAGTTTGTAGAGTTCTCGCACACTTGTACAGCCTTCCCAAGGCACAATACTTGCCGGTATGTAAGGACGGAGACTCGATTACATCATCAAATAAGACACGGGACGCACAAGCTCAACCAGTTCCAAAGGTGATTCCTGTTTTCCTCCTTTTACTTCAAAAGTACATTACATGCTGTCTGTTAATTATAATCCCTTATGGTAAAATGGGTCCACATTGAATTGATGAATTTTGACCTTCAATGCTGGTATTGCTTAGGAAGGTTCACTGAATGGTCTGGCAGCAAGTAATGATACCGGTACCCCCAAGTCTGTGACTGCTAATCTGGACTCTCTCGGGTCCAAGGATGCATTGATAAAAGTAGCCTTGGACAAATTGAAGGAGTCCAAGAAGAGTGATGATGACATCAAGAGTGTGCCCATGGAGGGAGAGGCAAGAGAAGACCCTGTGCCAAAGTCGAAGGCCGAACACAGAACAGAGGTGAGTGGAGAGAGGAACAAGGAAAGAGATAGAGAGAGGGAGAGAATGAAGGCTCGAGAACGGGATAGGGGGAGGGACTCTGACAGGGAGCGGGAACGAGAGAAGGAGGTGGAAAGGGACAGAGTTAAACTCAAGGAGAGAAGTCATCGGTCCAAGGACAAGGGAAAGGATTCAGGTTGCACAATAAATCTCTCATTCTTTCTATTCCTTCTCTTAGAATCTGAAAAATTATTTCTTGCCCCCGTCACATATCTTGTACTTATTAGTGGATTTCATGTTTGGCTTATTTTTGCCATTTTATGAATTGATTCATGATGTTTGTGAGTGCAGGAGGGCATTCAGATAAATCAAGACATCACCCGTCGCGAGGTATGTACTTTTAATTCGGTTACTCCATTTATTTCTTTGTAGTGTAAACGTGTCCCACTCCCACCAAATCATAGATACAGGCTGCTTAATCAGTCGTCCACATTTTGGATGGGGGATGGTCCAAAAACCAAGGAAAAAAAACAGAGCTTGAACCTTCTTGATTTTTGATTGGACAGATAGGACCCTCCATTCCTATCAAAAAATAAAAAAGACCCTCTGTTGGATCTCCATTCATGTGATCTTTGGGCCATGTCCCTTCCGAAATGTAGCTCTCTGATTTTGAGAGGCAAGTCTAATTCGAGTAAGTTGGCCACACATACATAGGACGCAGGAAAGTTTCTCATTAATAGCATCATATACTTCCTCATGAAAAAAACAATAGTTCTGCTTCTGAAGTTGCTTCGTCTTTGTTAGATCGCGGTGACTACCACGGCTCCTCATATTCATCTCGGGAGAAGGATCGGCACAGACACCATCCGTACCCATGAAGCTGTACTCTTTTCATTTTCTACTGTTGAATTTGTGTACCTCAAGTACTATACATCTGAATTTGACCAAATGTCCAATCCAGAATTCTGGATACTTTCTCATCAAGGATATATATTTATATCATCTCTGTGAAGCGTGAATTTTTGTTGTTCTGATTCATGAAAAAGGGATTAGAACTTGAAAAACAAGGACTGGATTGTTCCATACATATACAAAATATATTATAGTGATTTATTTTGGTGAATCAATTATATTGTTTTGATAACTTACCATTTTGATCACTCTGAGAATTTTGTGAAAGATTTCCCATGGAAGTTTCATCAGAAAAAATAAATTGGATGGCTAGGTAAAGCTCAAGTTCGTTGTGTGTTCGAGCTTTTTAGAATTATCAGAAGGGGTTCAGCAAAATATTCAACACTATGGGCTGGGTTTGGGCCCAGCTCTTTGCTGAACTCAGTCTGGGATATATGTAGTTAGGCCCAAGGTTTAAAAAACGGCCGTTATAACGAAAATAACGGCTGTTATAATGGATTCGGACCTACCCCATTACGTCATGGACCGTTAAAACGCCCAGAAAATAATGGCTATTATAACAAAAATAACGACTGTTATTTTCTGGAAAATTTTTGTGAAAAAAATGGACATTATTTTCATTTTTTCCGTTATTTTCTGTTATTTTCCGTTATTTTCCATTTTTGAAAATTTGAAATTCAAAATTGAATTTCAGCGCCATTTTTTCTGTTTTTTCTGTTGTTTTCCGTTATTTTCCTTTTTTTTTCTTTCCATTTTTGCCCTGAGCGTTTTTTTCTCTCTCGTTATAACGGCCGCTATAATGGAAAAAATGGTAACGCCCCCAGTCCGTTATACTGTTAAAACGGTCCCCTTTAAACCTTGGTTAGGCCTAAGCCTGGCCCATGGTTAGCAATTTGGAGTGCGGCAAAAATATGGTACGGAAAATGTTCGAGTACAAGTCGGGTTTGTCATTAAAAGATTTGGCAAAAATTAATTAAAAAATAAAATAAAAGAAGCAAAAGCAAAATATTGACAAAAACTTAAATAAAAAATCAGGAAATAATTCGGAACAGTGTGTGAATTATTTGGGATTCATGATGTTAAAAAAAATGCGTGAACGTTTCCAAATCTTTGGGGAGAGATTCTAATAGAGACTACTGCTATCCGGGAATAGATATACATGTTAGCTAGCGGGGGTGGGCTTTTCTATGGTAGTCCCGTTGCGGCCTTTGACTGTCCGTCCCGTCTCATCTTGATTTGGCTATACTTCCACAACGAAGATGACAGCGCTATCACCTCATATGGGCTGGACTTTTGGATTAGTGATGGGGCTAAGCTAATTTCTACTACAAAGTTTATCTAAAGCCTGGCCTATTTATCTACCGGGACTTAAGATCAATATTAGTTTTGTTTGTCAGGGCTAATGCAGCCCAACCCTAGGCCCATATAGAATGGGCCAAAAAACCCATAAAGCCAGGCCGGTCATTTAACACCTTGTATAATATATTAGTAGGTTTGACTGGCTAATAATCTCCTGCTTTCCTGATCTTGTTTAATTCAAGGAGTTGATGGGCTTGGATGCGATGTATGGCCAGGCCCCAGATGTTATTGGTGCCTCCCTGCAGGGTTAATTTGGGACCTAACTCACTACAGAGGCTCAACTCAACCCCTGTTTGGCTTGCAGCGGGTTAAGGAATGCGGTTCAAAAATCAGCATTTTTTACACCGTTTTCATGGTTTAAAACTACTCTTTGAAAGGTAGTGAACTATTCCATGTCATGTGGTGACCCGGTGGGTCGACTCGGATCGACAAACGGTTCCTTGATCATATATTAAATACCAAACATAATATTTTTATTAAGATTCTTATTACAATTTACTAGTAAGCAATTGGTGCTAGCTACAACATCTGCCTTAATTTCTAAATTGCACTTAGGAATTCGCCACGCGACATTTCTTCCTTATCTCTCCGGCATTTCCGGTGAGTACTTCGATGGCTCCCATCTTCTTCATCGATTTGGCGAACTCGGAGAAGAAACTGTTATTGTCCTTCTGTAGTTGCTTGACTATCTTGGCTGAACTGGTGTTCGTAAGGAGCGCTGCGTCGGACTGGAAGAGACCCTTATTTTGGGGAAGAATTGCAAAGTAATGGCTGTCGAAGGAGAGGGAGCTCTGAGGGTGATCCATCTCTACTGTGGTCGTGCTGTTTGGAGGATTCGGGCACTTTGTCCTCAAGAAATCAGCATATGTTGCATTTAGAGAAGGATCGGCGTCGCCTTTTCCCGTAAAATTGAACAACCTCCTCGAGAATGTGCCACAGTGAGCCACCCCGATTGTGTGTGCACCTGCTTGATTTAAATCTTCATGGTTAATCGATTTTGCTCTTTTCGCATGCAAAATTCACACGTACATGTATGCATGCATACATGCACGCAACTGGTACATGTAGACATGTGCTATATATGACATAGAATCATAGAGAGAACATAATGTTGTTCTTAAAGTTTTGCTAATAAGACTGAACATTAACAATGTTTACATGCATGCATGCATACATACATGTTCCTTTGTGCATATGGACACACACATACATGCATGTGGTCGGATTCGGTCGACCCCTTACCTGATAATACCACGAGATCATTAACGTTGAGTTTTTTCTTTCCAAAGATTTGTTTGAGCGTGATGAAATCCGAGAACGGAGAAGGTAAATTGCCATTCACATCGGATGCGCGCGAAACATTTCCGTCTCTCCTCCCAGTCAAGACATCCCACATGGATTTATTAAACTGCAAAATTGCAAGGTCATGACACGAATGAGTTATTCAACATGCATCATGCATGCCAGGATGTACATGTCTATCCATATACATCAAATAAACAAGAGAAATGGTATAATATATAATTCCTTAGTTTTTCATTCTTTTCCGAACAAAACGTACTCCGTTGCATTAGTACTGGTATGATCGCACTTTTTTTGCTTCTAGACTTACTTGAAAAGAAACGGAGTCCCGTGCTGCCAACGCGACAATGTCGGCACAAGATACAACACCCGGACAAACTTGCTCAATTTGAGTTTTGATATCATCGATAACATCGAAACCCGACAATGAGAGATTAGGTCTTGCATCCTTCTCAGATTGATTCGTTCCGATAGTGTCCAATAGTAAAGACGCATCGCACCCCTGCCCAAATGTATATAAATGATCAATAAATATGCATTTTAATTAAATGTATGTATATATCTATATAACAAACAAGGAAGTTGTCTCCCCCTCTTATAGGCTTCATAAAGAAGGGCTGAGATCTTATCCCCCAATTGGACGGTGGATCTCAGCCACTCACACCCAATTTTGACAAAAGCTTTAATGTCGAGGAGTGCCGTGGGCATGGGCCGGGCCCCTACTAGTCTATATAATAAGGGAGCTTAATTGTCTCCCCCCCTTATACGCTTCAATAAACAAGGGCCGAGATCTTATCCCCTAACTGGACAGTGGATCTCAGACACTCACACCCGATTTTGGCAAATGCTTTGTCGGGGAATGTCGCGGGCACGGACCACCCACTAGTGTATAGACATATATGGATATATAGAGAGGATCATACCCTCACAAAGCAGTCATGGTAGTGCACTCTTAACAGTTTAGCTCCAAGAGCAGGGTTATCAAGAACTTTGCTCCAAGTAATGTTCCTCACAAGCTTCTCAGCTTGTGGGCAACTCTTTTTATAGAAATTCTTCTTCAACCCATCTCCATTGCAGACTGTAAAAGCTCCAAATACTACAAGAGAGGAAACCAACAAGAGAATGCTTGCTCTCATCTTGTTCAAAAGACCAAGTGAGCAAAAGGGTGAATGAGCATGCAATACACACAGCATTCCTTTTTATAGGCAACAAATTCAACCCATTAGAGCCCTAGATTTGTTAGTAGGAGAGTAAAAATTAAAATACCACCAAACCCTAATACACTCCACTTGGTATTGGCCTTAATATGTGGGTCTTGTCAAGAACACATTGTTTATCTTCCCAAAGCTTCGTTTGGATAAATTATTATTTCCTTCATTTTGTAGGAGATTGAAGAAGAAGGCCAATGATTTGATAGCTTCAAAACCATTTTATTAAAATTACTACTTGGGTTCTAAGCCATTGGATTAGGAGACCATGACATCATTGACCTTAAACTAATTGCTTTGATTTTGGGTATTAGTTTAATATAATAGCATGAGGGGTATCAGAATAGAACCCATAACTAAAATAGAAAGGGAAGAGGATAACCCTAACCCTAACCCTAATAACTAAATCACAAAAACGCGGATACGAAATGGATGGATATATAATTATATAATAATATTCACTTGATCTTGAAGGAAAAGAGTTAATGGGTCTATATTTTTTAATGACCAAAATGCCCTTTGAAATATGATCGGAGGTCTTTGTGGTATTTTATGTAGTTTTCCAATAATGAAAGTCAAAGGGGGTAAGGTGGTAATTTTATGAAGGTCAAAGTTAGGGTGTCTTACTGTATGGGTGGTGGCATGCGGCGTCAGTATTATCTTCTCAACCCTAGACCAAATCAAAGCCTAGGTTTGTTGACTTTTGTAGCTTTGAAATTTGACTTTTGAACACAATGAAGATTCTCTCTCTCTCTCTCTCTCTCTCTCCTCTTTATTAGTGTGATCTTAATCATGGTTTAAAAAACGGCCATTATAACGAAAATAACGGCTGTTATACCGGATTTGGACCACCAACCTTACGTTATGTACTGTTAAAATCCCCAAAAAATAATGGCTTTCCATTATGACAATAATAACGACCATTATTTTCCAGAAAAATTGTGAAAAAATGGCCGTTATTTTCCGTTATTTTATGTTTTTGAAAATTTGAATTTCAAATTTCAAAATTTGAATTTCAGCGCCATTTTTTCAGTTTTTTCTGTTATTTCTCCATTATTTTCCATTTTTGTCCATGAGCGTTACAATTCGTTATAAAGACCGTTATATGGAAAAAACGGTAACGTCCCCAGTCTGTTATACCGATATAACGGCCCCTTTTAAACCTTGTTCTTAATTACCAGTGGCAAACACTAACTTGCGCCATGGTGACATACAGTCTCACATGGCGTCCGTGCTAGAATCCCTACATGGTCCGAAGCTAACTACGTACAATGTACCATTCTAGGGGTGGGCCATCTCCTTTTTGAATTGTTCTATTGGTGGGCCATTTTTTTTTTCATCAGCTCTAGTTCAAGATTTACATCGATCAGGTATCTTAGCCATTGATCAGTTTGTCATTTTGGCTAATTAATTGTTTCTCAATACCATCTGATAGACTGTAAATGTTTATCGGACGGTTATGATCATTTCTATGGTGTTGGACGCCCATCAGTTGGGCTAGTGAATGGTGTGATCTAATGGATCATGAAGCAGGGCAGATGCCTGCCCTCCTCGCCTGGGCCCTGGACACAGTTTTATATTAATAATTAAATAAAGTGAGAATATTACTCACTCGAGATGATCTACGAGAATCCAACGGTGGTTTGCTTTGGCAAAAAGTGAATGCCAGCTGAGCACTATCCCAACTGGAAAAATCTATGATACCTACTTCGGTATCAAAACTTTGATGCCAAAGTTCCTCAATTTGCCACGTAGTACTCTTTCAGGCCCACTGACTCCATGAATATTTGGCCCACATCTTGGTGGACTCACACACCAAAAATCAGCGTGATTAGTGATTTCTAGCCATTGAATTTGAGCACTTTTTCATCATGGGCTTGGAACCACTTCATAGACATGTTCGTAAAGCCCATGATGAAAAGTGCTCAAATCCTACGGCTAGAAATCACCAATCACGCTGATTTTTGGTGTGTGGGTCCACCAAGATGTGGGCCAAATATTCATGGAGTCAGTGGGCCCGAAAGAGTCTACTACGTGGCAAATTGAGGGACTTCAGCTTCAAAATTTTGATACCGAAGTCGGTATCAAAGAACAGCCCATCACAACTGTTGGATTCTCGAAATCCACACTGACATGGCCTGTCCCGTGAGCCTGTCATAAAAGGCCATTTAATCACTTAATCACCGAAATCACTGAATTTAGCCCATTCAGACTTAAGGTCTCAATAAAAGTTATAAGGCCGTTATAACTTATAATGGACGTGTTACCGATTTTTCTGTTATAACGAATTGTAATTCACAGGGCAAAAATGGAAAATAATGAGAAAAATGAAGAAATTTGAAAATAGTGAAAAATAACGGAGAAAAAATGGCACTAAATTCAAAATTTGAATTTCTAATTTTCAATAAAATTTATAACGGAAAAAATGGAAAATAACGGAAATAATGGCCATTTTATTTTCACAAAATTTTTCATAAAATAACGGCCATTATTTTTGTTATCATGGCCCATTATTAAAAAAAAAAAGCCTTTATAACAAAAAAATGACCGTTATTTTTTGAGTGATAATTAAAATGGTTCATAATGTAAAGGAGTAGGTCCGAATTTGTTATAACGGCTGTTTTTTAAACTATGATGAGAATCATAACCTTGAATCCAAACAACATTCCTCCCATAAGAGTACTTTTTTTTTTTGATAAGTCAAGATTCATTGCAAAGAGGAGATCAAAGAGTACAAGAAGGAAAAGAGACAAAACATCAACATAAAATCTGATCAAATCTAAACACCAAGTCACTAAAAAAAGTGCCTCGTATCTCCCTAGACGTGCTACTACACATTTCTCAACCAAACAGATCTTAAGAGTTCACAACACCACATTTCTTTCTAATCTCTCCAGCATTGCCAGTAAGAACTCCGATTGCGCCCATCTTCTTCATCGATTGGCTGAACTCTGTGAAGAAATCGTTCGAGTCAAGCAACTCATCGACAATCTTGCTCGAGCCCTTGTTTGTTAGAAGTGCAGCATCAGACTGGAACATGCC
The DNA here is from genome assembly GCA_035048495.1 of Euptelea pleiosperma. NCBI lineage: Eukaryota > Viridiplantae > Streptophyta > Magnoliopsida > Ranunculales > Eupteleaceae > Euptelea > Euptelea pleiosperma. The sequence goes on from CM068546.1 coordinate 32,626,836, forward strand.
CTTATGTTGCTTAAGGATCACATAGTAATTGTTATCAAACGATTGAGAGCTTTGAGGGTCCATCTCTACAGTGGTCGTAGTGTCTGAAAGGCTCTTGCATTTTGTTTTTAAGAAAGCCGCGTAGGTTGAATTTAGAGAAGGATCAGCATCTCCTTTTCCTGTAAAATTGTATAGCCTATTGCTGAAGCCATTGCAATGTCCAAGTCCAATGGTATGTCCACCTATACAAAACCAGTTTCTTTCTGTTAAACAACCATTTACCCCAAAAAATCGACATGTTGGGGAAAGACAAAATAACTATGTATACCAACGGGTGGTTGGGCCAGTACAACACGTGTGCGGGAATACACCATCCGCTAACACGCCCCCTTAACAGGAATACACTTCGTTGGAGACTTGAACCTATGACCTCCTAGACTTTAAAGTTCTGATACCATGTTAAAACAACCATTTACCCCAAAAAATTGACTTGTTGGGAAAAGAAAACACAACTATGTATACCAATAGGTTGTCCGGCCAACACAACACATGCGCGGGAACACCCAACCGCTAACACTTTTAGTGAAAGACACTTTGGAGGTTTGGTTAGTGGCCCACCTCTTGGATGTATGATAACAATTAACTTTGCTCCTAAGCACATAGGAGTGAAATTGCTCCTAAGCCGGTCTCCCCTCAACGTGTAGGTACCCTAAATTCCAAAAATTTGAATCAAGGTTTGATTTCAAATATGTTTTACAAAGCGAGGGTGTTGGTGGCAGTGGCAGAACCAGGATTTTGTTCAAGGGTGGGCAAAAGAGTACTTGGAAAAAAAAATTCCTTTTAAACATTTAAATTTGAGGGTGGGCAACTCCTTGCCCTCTGGCTCCGCCACTGGTTGGTGGTACATATCGAGAGTTTGGGAGCAAAGTTTTTCTCTAGATGGAACATGGTCCACGAAAGTCAAATCGACCATGCATCTTAACCATACAAGCAATATCTATACTAGGAGTAGCCGCAAAAAGTGATAAAATTAGGGAAAGTCGATTGAGATAATTTGGTCATGTGATTAGGTGATCTCAACCGTCTAATTCATTCCATTTGTTTGTATAGTTGAGAAATGATCCAAAAAACACAAATTGGATTGTTAGGGCCATCTATCGTGTTGATTATGACCTATTGAATAATGGGTGCATGGCCCTTGATGTGTGCTAGTAAGTAGTAACCATTTTTATTCTATAATACTTCAACTTTTGATCTTCCCTTATAAAAAAAAGCCGGTATATCGGACGGGCAGTAACATCTGATAACATAACAAGCATCTTAACGTTCCAAATTTCTTTGACCATACGCACCTGATAAGACGACTAGGTCATGGAGAGTGAGACCTTTGCTAGCAAAGCTTTGCTTGAGGGTGGTGAAGTTGAAGGTTGGAGCAGGGATGTTGGCCAACACCTCCGAGGCCAGCGACACATTGCCGTCTCTTCTACCAGTAAGCACTTTCCATAAGGATCTCTTGAACTGCAAATACATAATTTGAGAAAATCAGTATGATCATCTGTTGCTTTCCTCGCATCAATGCCGTACACGTGGTACGGCAATTCATCGCAATTTTATGGTAATAAATTTGATTTCTAGTACTACCATATGATCGAAATCAGAATGATTTGATCACTTAATGTACTGAATTTTCTTTCATTTAACTTACTTGGAAGGAAACTGAGTCCCTAGCAGACAAAGCAACGATATCGGCACAAGAAACGGTTCCCGGGCAAATATTTTCAAGCCGAGCCTTAACCTCTTCGATAAAATCGAAACCTGCCAAAGATAAATTTGGAATTGCATCCTTCTCGGCCGTGCTATTTGCAGTAGAGTTCAATAACAACGACGCATCGCATCCCTAAAAGAGACGAACAAATTAATTAAATTGACTTAATAAGAGTTGCTCTAGTAAAAATATGCATGCATGCACACCTTTGTTGAACAAATGTACATGCATGTATCTATGTAACAAGGGAGCTCAGTTGTCTCCCCCTCTTATATATAGGTTTCAATAAAAAAGGGTCGAGATCTTATTCCCCAACTGGATAGTGGATCTCAGCCACTCACACCCGATTTTGACAAATGGTTCGTCGGGGAGTGTCGTGGCCACTTGCCACCCAGTACTAGTCTATATAACAAGTGACAGTGGTACAGTTGTCTCCCCACTTGTACCCCTCTTATAGGCTTCAATAAAGAAGAGCCGAAATCTTATCCCCCAACTGGACGGTGGATCTCAGCTACTCAAAACTCGATTTTAGCAAATGCTTTGTCGGGGAGTGCCGTAGGCACGGGCCACCCGCTAGTACATATACACAAAACACATGTATAATTATAATAAAATTATTACACAAATAGTATAGTACCCGAACAAAGCAATCATGGAAATGCATCCGCAAGAGCTTAGCAGGCAAGGCGGAATTGTTAGAGACATGGCTCCAAGTCATGTTCTGAACAATTGCTTCAGCGAGAGGGCAGCTTGATCTGTAGAAATTCTTCCTCAGACTACCTCCTTGACAAACCCCAAGAACTCCAAAAACTAGTAAAGAAAGCAAAAAGAAAAGCGAGTTTGTCCTCATTTTCAAAAGTTTGCTATAAAACCTAATAATCTCACTTCAAGCAAGAAAATGGGATTCCCAGTCTGTCTGCAATGAAATAGGCACAACAAGTGCTTCCTTTTATACAGTTCTAATGCTACTCTTCCTCCTGCGTAAATTCATCAAAGATACAGGTAAGCAACCCTTTTTTTAAGAGCCTCACTTAATTGAGTGAGCGAAAGATGATTCTATCATAGTATGTTCATGTTCAAAGTTGACAAAATTTAATCAAGCTGACTTAAAAATTACCATAAATCCCCCATTACTTATTTTTAATTCGTTTTATGAGCAAAAATTACGGTACACTCTTTCAGGATCACTGACCATGAATAATTGGCCCACCCCTTGATGGAACTACGCACCCAAATAAGCCTGATTTGTGATCTAGATCTCTGGCCATTTGATCCAAAAAATTTGATCAAATGTAGTGGCTAGAGATCACCAATTAGGCTGATTGTTGGTCTGTAGGTCCATCAAGGGGAGGGTCAATCATTTCATGGATTAGTAGGCCTGGAAGAGTGCTCCAAGAGAGTAAAACTTGTGACCGGCTTCCGTCACAACATCTTGTGACACAAGTTTTACTCGCTCCAAGAGGTGCATTTTAAAAATTGATAGCTAGGCATGGAGCATTGTGTCTGAGTTAAATTGACACAAAATTAATTGGTCAAAGTCAACAATATTTTTCTATATGGTACATCTGATCTCACTTTTTATTAATGCTTTTGTGACAAATATAATGACTAGTGGCCGTGGGGCCGCATACGGATGAGTTAAGGGACGGATTTTGCTGTGGAATGTTCTTCTAAGCATGGATATCAACCTCACATAAAATCACTCAGATCCCGCATTTTTAACCTTATGAAAAGTGGATTACAAATTAAAATGTTCTGAACCGTCGATTTTTACCATTAACTTTAGGTCTATATTTGATAAGGTTAGAAGTTTGGAAAGAGCTGATTTTTTGTGAGGATAAACGGTCGTTACCTCACGGAATGTGGGCCCCACAGCCATTAGTGATTATATTAATCAGAAGAACGTTAGTCAACTTATCCTAACCCTATAAAGAAATATTAGGGGAAATTATGGGAGGACAGTTGTACTGTATATTTTAGTGGAAAGACCTGGCAAGGTGAGTAAAGCTTTGATGACAGTGGAGAGTCATCGAGGCCGATGACAGTTCACAATATGAGCCACGTGGTATACACTTAGAGGACTCTGACCATATGGATGTTTGGCCAATCCCTAGCTGGACCTACAAACCAGAGATCAGCCTGGTTAGTGATTTCAAACCTTTGGATCTTTCTACCCACATAATGGTCAATAATGTTCAAATTTCTACCGTTAAAATCAACCCATGAAAATAACTTCAATCGAATCGCTTAGAAATCACTAATCAGGCTGATTTTTGGTTTAGAGGTCCATCAATGGACTGGCCAAACATCCATACGGTCATCGTCCACTAAGAGTATGCTAGGTGGCTCGTATTTTGCGTTGTGACAGAAGTTTTACTCGGGTTGTGTGTGTTTTGTCGTGTGTAACAGTTTTGAGGGCATCTTTGCTTACATGTGCGACACGGTAATACGGTACTACAGAAACACGATGGTACCCCTGAATCCCGATTTATTCATCCATTTGATCTGAAGTGTTATTGGTTTAAATGGTGGGCCCTAAAACAACGCAAAGTAACTTGTGAATGGAGTAAAACTTAATTTGATGACCGAGCCCTCTCATCGAGGCCGATGACAGGACGCAATATGAGCCACGTGGAACACTCTTGAAAAACATCCATAAGGTCAGAGTCCTCTAAAAGTATGCCACGTTAGCTCAAACTGATCCTTGCCAATGTACTAGGGTCAACCCTTATAGCACCATTGGATCTTGAATTAAATGATTAGAGTGATTATCGTGACCCTAGCTAATTAATCTCGTATGATATACCATCATCATCATGTTCACAACAAATGATTGGCACCGCCCCCGATTGACCTTGATTATTATATACTTCATAAGATCAGGGCCGCTAATCACGCTTGAGGTGATTATAATATAGTATAGCGCGAAGCAGCACATGAGTTTGTACCTAACACGATGATCTGTAACATGACAGAACATTAGCATTGTCTCTCTGTCCCCTTCGTACGCAATTGAAATCTTGAGAAAACCTTCGCTCACACTTGTGTGTGAGCAAAGCCGATCACACATCTCAATATGAGCCACGGGGCACACTCTTAGAGGACGATGACCGTATGGATGTTTGGCTAGTCCCTCGGTAGACTCGTAAACCACAAATTAGCTTGATTAGTGATTTCTAGGCCTTGGATTGGAGTGATTTGCGTTATTGACCATTATTTAGGGTACTAGATCCAAAGGTCTGACATAACTAATCATGCTGATTGTTGGTTTCAGGTCCAAAGAGGGACTGGCCAAACATCCATTCGGTCATCGTCCTCTAAGAGAGTGCCACGTGGCTCATATTGTGGTGTGTGATCGGCTTTGCTCACACACAGGTGTGAGCCAAGGTTTACTGTGAAATCTTGAAAGCAAAATTATCCTAAATGCATGGTGTTCATAGAGCATGTGGTCCACCATATCACATGCTCTTCTCTCTGTCGTGTCCAAATCACAGTCGCCCATCCAACTAAATCGTTCGACTAGTAAGCCATTTTTTATCTGTCGCCATTTGAAGCCGTCCCTTTTTTCTGTAAACTTGACAAGTACCCGTGACAACCCTGAAATGACTTTTTATTTTTTATTTTAAAGTTCAAATTTCAAAAATTTAAGACATGGGTACATGTCAAGTGTACAAACTTTAAGTGCGTTGACCACACGAAAGCATGGACGGTTGGATGATCTTAAGTTCAACTATCCTAAGATCAAAAGAAGTCTCTTGGTCAGACGGTTAGGAGGGTTTTATGTGGTGCTGATTAAGATTTAACCTACTCGAGGGACAGCCTAGCTTTTGGAGTTTCACTTTGTCACATGCGTCACATTAATCACTATTTATTTGTCATCAAAACCAATTTCTCTTGATCGACGATCAGAATCATTCCAAATGGTGAGATTTTAGGTCCACGGCCCAATCCGATGGACGGTCTAGCATTTGGAAGAACAACGATAAACACATGACCATATAGACGGCTTCTGATGACGCACATTAGTTGTAGGTCCCTCAAATTTGGCTCCTGCATGGTATGAGAATCTGGGATGTTGTACTCGGTAAAACATCCCTTCGTCATCATTTGGTTGGCGTCTACGGCGCATTCTTCCCTTCCTCATCATTTCATGGTTGTTATGCCTACGTCTATTCTAACATTTTTGCACATTTTTGCAGAGAGATCAGATGGACCAACAGTTCAGTAATAAAATCCAAAGGGCCTTAACATTTTTATTACTATCCTAAGAATCATGTTTAGATTGGTGTTTTAAAATTTGTCAAGTAAATGTAAACTTGAATTGAATAAACAACGGGTTTGGTCCGTTGTTATGAAAAGACAACGGGTTTCATGTGTTAGTTTTTAATCGACACACCAAATAAGTTTTTCGAACACCTTTTCAACACAAAATCAACCAAATCTTCTAAATTCTGCTTATAAAAATATGATATTTATATATTAATATTAATATATCTATATAATATTATTATATTACTCGAGTCGAGTTACTTCGGGGTCGAGTTCGAGTTTTCGAGTTAACTCAACTTGGTAGACTTTCGAGTCGAGTCGGGTTTTCAAACACTAATTTAGATTTATTTTAAGTAATTTGAATTCCTAATTATTCTTAGTAGTTGATTATTTATATTTGGAATGTAATCAAGAATAGGTTATAGATTTACATTGATGGAATTTACTATTTTGAGATTGGTTTATTTGACTTGTGTATTAACTTTGACACATGTTAATCATTTCATTTACATTATATTAAATCATACATTCTGCCTCGGTCTAGGATATCGAGTTCGAACCATTCTCTTCTGAGTCGGATCATGGGCCTTCAGTTTGGGTCACGATATGTTATATACTAGTGGGTGCCCCGTGCCATCGGCACTCCTCGACAAAGAATTTGTTAAAATTAGGTGAGTGGCAGAGATCCACCGTCCATTTGGAGGAGGATTAGATCTTGGCCCTTCTTTGTTGATGCTTATAAGAGGAGGTATAAGTAGGGAGAAAACCAATGTGTTTTGTTATATAGGATAGTAAATGGCCAATGCCCACGGCACTCTCCGACAAAAGTGTTTGCAAAAATTGGGTGCCTTCGGTACTCAAACGGTATAACGGACTGGGGCGTTACCATTTTTTCCATCATAACGACTGTTATAACGGATTGTAACGTACAGAGGGAAAAAGGGAAAATAACAGAAATAATAAAAAATAATGGTGTTGAAATTAAAATTTTGAATAAATTAAGGCCAAATGAGGCGGATTGAGTGGTTGAAATCTAACCGTCCACATTAGATCGATGGATTTGATCTCAACCACTCTTTATCTAACCGTCCACATTAGATGGATGGATAAGATAAGAGAATACAACTGAGTTGTCTTGATATATGCGTGGGTGGCCCGTGCCCGTGGTACTTTCCGACAAAGTGTTTGTCAAAATCGGGTGGAGTTAATCTCAACCATCGATATGAAGCATAGTGGATCTCAGCCACTCATTATTGAAGTCATATAAGATAAGAGGGGTATAAGAAAACCATTAAATTTCTGTTAAATTTTATTTTATTTTTTAAATTTTCAAATTTCAAAATTTGAATTTCAGCACCACTTTTTTCCGTTAAAATCATTAAAATCTATTTTTTTCATTTTTGCCCCTAGCCGTTTCAATCCTTTTTAAGAGTAACACCTCTCTCGAGGCATAAAAAGTGGGGCTCCTGACCCTGACCCTTGGGCTATATGTAAATCGAACCCATTTCATTCCTTATATGTAGATAAATAGTTGGTGATCCGTACCCACGACACTCATTGACAAAGCCTTTGTCAAAATTGGGTGTAAGTGGCTGAGATCCACCGTCCACTTGGTCTGATAAGATCTCGGCCATCCTTTATGAAGTTGGATAAGAGGGGGAGACAACCGTCCAGTTTTGTTATATAGATAGGTGACCCGTGCCCACGACACTCATCGACAAAGCGTTTGTCAAAATTGGGTGTGAGTGGCTGAGATCCACCGTCCATTTGGTGTGATAAGATCTTGACCATCCTTTATGAAGTCAGATAAAAGGGGGAGACAACCGCCCTGCTTTGTTATATAGAATATTACATGCTATAGGAGAACTCATGAATAACATATGGTGTGAGTCGATAGGTTAAGACTTGGGCCTACCATTGTTATTGTTAAATGGTCTACATCTTTAGGGGTGTCAATCCGGCCCTCTTGTAAGGAGGCCCGGCCCTACTCTACCTTTTTAAAGCCCTAAAAAGAGGGCTTTTTTTATAAATTTCAAACCCCTATGCCGGGCCTGGCCCAAATATGTAAGACCCTTCTAAATACGGGCCGGGCTAGGATAAAATGACTCATGCTATTCTTACTAATAGATTACTAATGGACATGGGACCCACATGCAGATGAATTAAGATCTTATCTTTGTGAGGATGATCTTGTCACCATGGAGATCATCCTCACCAAAAATCAGTAATTTTTAAAACTTTTAACCCTATCAAATATGGACCTAAATTTAACGGTGAAAATGGATGGTCCAAAAATTTTCAATTTGCAATCCACTTTTCACAAGGGTGCAAATGTTGGAATGGGCTAATTTTTTGTGTGGTTGATATCCATGTTGAGAAGAATATCATCACAAAAAATTAGCTATTAACTCGTCTGTACGTGGGCCCCACATCCATTAGTCATTCTATTAGTAAGAATAGCATGAGTCATTCTATCCCAGCCCTATATATATATATATAATGAGTTGTTCTAAGGTCACTTGTTGTGTCCATCTATTAATGAGAGTTCCAAGCTACCTAGCTAGGGAATCAAACCAGTTTTTGAAAAATAAAATATACAAAAGAAAGGGGGAAACCGGTATGCATGGTACACATGTCACAAAGTTATTGGTGTTGGATACTACAATTATCCTAAAAAAGATGTTGAGCCATTCCAAAATTATGACGAGTCCAAAATTGTTTGAAAAATTTAAGAATGGTTCAAAATCAATCCAAAATGACCTTTTTGGTGTAAATTTATAATATATTATTTATTTTATTGAGGTTTTTATAAAAGGACTAAAAGGTTTCATTTTCAAAACTTAACGGTTCACCCCTGTAACTAAAAAATTATGAGCATTCATCGAAAAATCTATACGGATTACAGTAAGGAAACACATTACAAGCCAAGTGCATTATTACAGCATCCACTTCTTTTTACTAAAAAAAAATATAATTTTTTTTATACTTTTCTTCTAGGCCCTAGCCCTTGATGGTAAGGTTAGGGCCTAGCCAGTTCAGGCCCTCTAAGGGCTAGGGCTGGATAAGTGAGGGTAGGGCTAGGGCCTAGCCCTTTGACAGCCCTATACATCTTGTATATGCATGTCATGGTTGTTTTTACATTATTTCAGTACATGACTTTATCAACTTTCTGAATTTAATTTTATTATTATCTATTATTTATGATTTCAACGTGAATTAGTAGATTTGAAACCACCTATTAGGCGAAATTTTGGTCTGTAGGTCTAGGTAAGATGGTCCAAATATCCATACGGTCGTCAATCTCTAAGAGCATGACACGTGCTTTTTTGGTGCCCCGACCCATCTTAAAATGCCATGATCAAAATTTTCTCAGAGGTGAACATCAAAATTTCCTCGTGGAAAAAACCGTGTCAAGAAAATCCTTCTAGTTCCGATTTTGGTTCTTTTTCAATCGGTTCTTAAAAATGTGTAACCGGAACCAGTGTTTTCAATACAAGTTGACACCCCTACTTAGGACGACATCTTTGGGATGATGCTAACACTACTTGTGACATGAATATGAGTTACAAAAAATGTATTCCTGAAAATAACCCAGAAAACCAAGCAAATTTGTTTTTACGATTTAACTCAATTAACCATGAACCAAATTAAGAAAATATTTAGGTTAACTTACGCAACAAAAATCAGCCTGATTAGTGATTTCTAACATTTGGATCATAATACTCGAAATCCACAGTTAAAAATAAACTATGAAAAAGACTCTAATCTAATGGATAGAAATTACTAATCATGATGAATTTTGGTATATAGGTCTATTTATGAATGGGCCAAACATTCATATGGCCAGGGGTCTCCGAGAGTGTGTCATGTGGCATCAAGTATTTTGTGTCAAAATTCAATATTTGCAAAAAAAAAAAATTAATAATTAAAAGTCCTCGTACTTACCTCATTATTCAAAGAATAATGATTACATAGTCCAAGGTCCATAAATGTGCATGGTGGTGTTGTTTTGTATTGGCAAAAAAATACCTCGAGGTTCGTGTTAAATAATGATATTCAACTTCCATGGTTAAAAATCAATCCATGAAATCGAGTGCTTAGATATCAATCACTAATCAGGCTGATTTTATGTAAATAGGTCTACCCAGGGATGGGCCAAACATCCACACACTCAGTGGTCACTAATAGTGTACCACTTCTGCCAAATAATACACAAAATTTACAATTAAAAACAAACCATGAAAAGACTCAATTCCAATGGATAGAAATTACTAATCAAGACGAATTTTGCTATGTAGGTCCACCTTAGGATAGGCCAAACATTTATCTTGACAGTATCTTTAAGAGTATGCCATGTGTAAGGTGCATGAGTGGCAAAGCCCCTCAACTTCGATTTTTTGCGCATTCCTAGGTGGTCTACAGTTTGAGCCGGTGCAACACTTACGTTGCCCATCCTCAACTTCAATGTTTGGTCCATCCCTAGGTGGACTATAGTATTTGACATGTGCAATCCCCTTAGAGACCACTGACCACATGGATGCTTGGCCCATCCCTAGGTGGACCCATATACCAAAAATTAGCCTCATTGGTGTTTTCTACCCTTTGGATCAAAGTATACTAAATTATGTTTGAATTCAACGGTTAGAAATATTTCCGTAAAAAGAGTCAAATTCAAAGGTTAGAAATCACTAATCAGGCTGGTTTTTGGTCTGTGGGCCACGTAGGGATGGGCCAAACATCTATATGGTCAATGGTTCATATCGAGTCCGTATTCTATTGAAATCAGATTGAGTTTGAACCCGATTTCATGAGTGTTGGATTCAAATTCTTCTTTTCTTCGGCGGGTTTGGATTCAAACGACAGGTAACATCAGCATATTCAGAACACGGAGAGAGGGCATTTTCGGTATATTACAAATGTAGTGGTTAGAATGTAGTGGCACCATTGAAATTTTCATCGAAGCACAGGGGCATTTGAATCACTTTTGTGATAAAGTAGGCGATAAATTTGAAATTGGGTGGCCGTTTGAACTCCATCATAACTTCGAAGTTCTTCAAACCAACTTCGGAACCAACAAAGCAACGCTTGGATTTAAATCTCACACAGAGAGGGCGAAAGAGGTGGTGAGATGACAGGGGTGATGATGATTACAAAGAGTGGTAGTGGGTGCAGAGGAGAAGAAGGTGGAGGTGGAAAGGGAACCAGGAGAGCAGCTGAAGAGCAAAACCAGCTCTCTCTTGTTGCTTTCCTCGTAGCAGCTGTAAGGAAATCCATGGTTTCTTGTCGAGTCGATCGACAGGACGACTTAGTGTCCTCCTTTCATCAAATGGAGATCGGTTTGCCGTCGAATGTCCGCCATATTACCCACGTCACATTCGACCGCTTCAACGGATTCCTCGGCCTTCCAGTTGAGTTTGAAGTCGAGGTTCCCTGCCGAGTCCCCAGTGCCAGGTCTCAAATTACTCTCCTTGTTCATGGGTACTCTTTAAAATTTTGATCTGGGTTTCTCTTTAAATTGCTTGAAATCAAGTTTTTAAGGTTTTTTTAGCTCTTCAAATAAGTATTTTAGTAGCGCAAAATCAGAAAATTGACTGTTCTTAGCACGGGGTTTGAGTAAAATGCGTAGTTTGGGAGAGATTTAGCTCATCTAGATACCCTGCCGAGTCCCCAGCACCAGGTCTCAAATTACTCTCCTTGTTCATGGGTACTCTTAAAATTCGGAAATTTGATCTGGGTTTCCCTTTAATTTGCTAGAAATCAATTTTTTAAGGCTTTTTAGCTCTTGAAATAAGTAGTTTAGTAGCTCAAAATCAGAAAATAGGCTGTTCTTAGCATGGGGTTTGAGTTAAATGAGTAGTTTGGGAGAGATTTAGCTCATCGAGATACTCTAGAACTAGTGTTTCTCATTGTTTTATGCTATACATGGCTGTTAGTTCAAATCTTCATCGGTACTGCTGTTAGTTCGAATCTTCATTGAATCACTCTATATCACCCACGTCACATTCAACCGCTTCAACGGATTCCTCGGCCTTCCAGTTGAGTTTGAAGTCGAGGTCACCTGCTGAGTCCCCAGTGCCAGGTCTCAAATTACTCTCCTTGTTCATGGGTACTCTTAAAATTCAGAAATTTGATCTGGGTTTCTCTTTAAATTGCTAGTAATGAAGTTTTTAAGGCTTTTTAGCTCTTGAAATAAGTAGTTTAGTAGCTCAAAAAAAAAAAAAAAAGCTGTTCTTACCATGGGGTTTGAGTTAATTGAGTAGTTTGGGAGAGATTTAGCTCATCGAGATACTTTAGAACTAGTGTTTCTCATTGTTTCTGCTATACATGGGACTGCTGTTAGTTCAAATATTCATTGAATCACTCTAGCACAGACAGATGGAGCAACATTTCCCTCCTTGGTAGCTCGATAGGCGATCTGGTGCCTTTCAGCACTAATTGTGTTTTAGAGATGTCAAGAGAGATTTGAAGATGAGATATTTGAGATCCTATTGATGAGAGAGACTCTAGTGAGTGGAAGCTATAGCCATTGTGGGGGATTTGAACTAGGGTCTTTAGTAACGTTTTGATGGGGCTACTCAGTGTAGAATAGAAGGGTATTCGCATAAAATTATGAAGTGGGAATCAAGAATGATTCCAGACCCTTGGAGAATTGCTTGTATCATTGGCGAATTTGGGATCGATTTGGGGTTTAGATGTTTTGTTTAAGCTTCTACTTTGGAGGCTAATTATGTACCAAAGAACATAAAACAAAAATCACAGTCATAATCATCTTTTTATTCTAAACTCGATGACAATTACTTCACTCTAGACAACCCACTTACCTTATGATCCAGGAAGAGCTCAATTCAATGTAACAGTGATTTAGGTGGAACCTCCTGACCATATTTACACTCAGGTTTTGATGCCCTAACTGATGACATATTTAGGAAGTGATATATACCATAATACTGCCTCCAATCGTTCTTATTTATTAAGCATGTTTATCGCTGTAGCACGCGCGTGTATCCCATCTTGGTTAATGATGTTAGATATCAGTTCAATTTTTTTTTCTCTATCTTGTCTCCCCCGTTGAACCCTCAACTTTGAAAAGATCAATCGAAGTCTGGTTCTTGCGAAATTATGCTAACTACTGAAGAATCTTATTCATGCAGTGCTAGTGTGTTTGGGGTCTCTGCCGAATCAATGCAGTGTTCTTACGATTCCAGGGGGAATAGTGTCCCCACTATTCTCTTGCTAATGCAGGAAAGGTTATACTCACAAGGAGGTTTAAAGGTACCCAAGTGCTTTCCACTTTCCTAGGCCGATATTGATTTACATGCACAAGAGTTGGGTTGTCTGGGTGTCCTCGTTTTATTTCTGGAGACACTGTTCTCATCAGTTTCTTTGTGTATGGATTTGTAGGCAGAAGGAATATTCCGGATAAATCCAGAGAACAGCCAAGAGGAGAAAGTTAGAGATCAGCTGAACAGAGGCATTGTACCAGATGACATTGATGTCCACTGTTTGGCTGGTCTAATAAAGGCCTGGTTCCGAGAGCTTCCGGCAGGAATACTGGACGGGCTTTCCCCCGAACAAGTTCTCCAGTGCAACACAGAGGAGGAATGTGTGGAGCTTGTTAAGCAGCTCTTACCAACTCAGGCTGCACTGCTTAACTGGGCCATTGATCTTATGGCCGATGTTGTTGAGGATGAGGAATCCAACAAAATGAATGCAAGAAACATTGCAATGGTCTTTGCTCCAAACATGACTCAGGTAAATGATTCAATAGGCGAAACACTTTGCCCTTCTGTTAATCAATCTTGTATACTGGATTGAAGCCTTTTTCTTTGATCAGATGTCTGACCCATTGACGGCTCTTATGCACGCTGTTCAAGTGATGAATTTACTCAAGACCCTGATCCTAAAAATGTTAAGGGAACGTGAAGAGACTGCACGGGGAGGATATTCGCCCTTCTCTTCTCGTTCGTCTGATTGGCAATCTGATGAGGACATTAGTAGTCAGCAAGAGATGGGTACAAGCTGTGAATTGAGGGAACCCACGTCAGACTATGATGATCATGCCCATTACAGTCATAACAGCGGAGACAAATACGAAGTTGATTCACTAAATGAGACTGAAGACTGCTTCTTGAGGCAATTTGATGAGAAGAAAGAGCTCAGAAGCCACGATCCTGAGGAATCACCCAGAGATATCGAGAGTGAGCATGGCAGTCCAAGCAGCTGCTCTGGCTTCAATGCAGAGTCTGGTTTGTCATTTTATGACAGCAAGAATGGGAGTTCAGGTTTGAGTATGAGTGATGCAGAAGACTCGGTAGCAAGTGTGGTTACCACAGATAACATGGTCAACACAAAGAGCTCTCCGGAAAGATGTGAAAGCAGTGGAGATGTAGAAATAGAAGAAAAGCGGATGGGGTCATTACACAATCTTTCTACCCATTTGTTTGTGTGATATTTCTTTTGAATTTGGCTACCTAACAGAGGCTTCATTTTGTCAGTCTTTTGGAAATACTTGTTCGTGGGTTTTGATTTTCTTCTACAGCCATTGCCGTGTCTGTAAATTGATTCACTGTAGGAGTGGCTTGCTTGTTGTGAATTGTAAGGAATCCGGTTCAGCTGTAGGTTGAACTTGTGCTTGTTTTCTATGCTTCAGTAACAAAAGATTTCTGATTTTACTTTTTGAGTGTGCATGATTTGTGTCCAAAAACCATATTAAACAGTGATATTGATTATTGAGAAGCGTCTCAGAAAGAAAAGGAATACCAGATGTGGGATATTTAAGTCAGGACATCCCCATAACCGAAATCCATCCTGACCTCCCTGTGCCAAACATGTGCATGTCCAAAGGGATTGGAACACACTATATGATTGGCCCATCTAGGCCAGACAACCAGATGATATCAACAGTATGAGCCATCTACATTTTCAGAGTAGTGGTGGGGACGAATAGGTAGACACGTGGCCAGCGTGCAGAGGATCGTGAACCAGCATTTAATGGGTCCCACTTAAGTTGCTCAGGACTATGAAAAAGTTCAAGAATAAAAATTATACAGATCAGATGGTTAAAAGTTATAAAATCATGCTGATTGTTGGCCTACGAAAACTCCTAGGTTGAGGCCCATTCCTTGGTGGGTCTTGGCCCACTTAATATGAGACACATATCAAGATATTCCTTGCCCCACATGTGAGTCACACCATGTGCATGGATAAGTTGTACATGTAGACAACTTGAAAAAGGAATTACTCATTTTAGATTAACTAGTTCAATATATTTACAATGCACAAGTATCTCTGTTAAAAAATTCCTCTTGCTGTTCCTACCAATAATCCTTACAAGAGCACACTCCATCTTTGAAATGGTGGAACCTAATCCGATCACGAACCACTATTTCCCTGTTGCAGATCTTTGATATCAACTTAGTTACATTATGACAGTCGGTGCAAAAACGAAGGTTCTTCACAATGCGAAGTGTAGTCCCAGGAGGCGTGCTAACAAGGCCGAAACCAATTGCCAACTTCTCACTGTGATGTCCTAGTGCCTGCTCTTTCTCTTCCTCCTCTACATCATACAACACTACAGACGTCTCCGCCACATACCCATCTTCGATCATCTTCCTCCCCGCCTCCTCCAACTTCTCACAAATCTCTGCATATCTAGGGTGTGACTTGTCTCCTGAGATAAACTCGTGGATCATGTTATGGACCTCGATTGAACTGCAACCTGGTACCTTCTTAATCCCTCTATCCTTCATGATCTTCCTCACTTTCTCAACGTCATCCCATCTTCCAATTGAAGCATATAAGTTTGACAGTAGTACATAGTCTCCACTTCCACGAGCTTCCATTTCTAATAGAACCCGTTCCGCCAATTCAACATCCTTGTGAAGTCTACAGCCTCCAAGCAAAGCCCTCCAAACTACCATGTCTGGTGCAATCGGCATACTTCTTATAACATCTTCAGCTTCCTTCAACAGCCCACAACGCCCGAGAAGATCTACCATACAAGCATAGTGCTCCACTATTAAGGTGACTCCATACTCTTTTGCAGTGCAATAGAAATGCTTCCTGCCTTCCTCTATGAACCCTCCATGGCTACAAGCCAAAAGGACTCCGACAAACGTGACCTTATCAGGTCTAATGCTTCTATCACTCCTCATTTTGTTAAACACATTCAGGACTTGTTCTGCATGACCATTTAAGGCCAACCCATTGATCAAAGCATTCCAAGTACACGTATTCTTCACCTTCAAATACCCAAAAACGTCTAGAGCGAGTTCCACAACTCCACACTTGGAGTACATGTCAATTAGTGCAGAACCCAAGAAGGGATCCAACTGAAACCGGTTCTTGTTAATGAATACATGGATCCATTTCCCAGTATCTAATGCTCCTAGACTTGCGCAAGCCGATAGTACACTAGCAATGGTCACTGGGTTGGGCTTGAAATTCTCAGACTGCATCCGACGAAATAAATGCAAGGCCTCGACTGGGACTCGGTTTTGCACAGAACCCGAGATCATGGCATTCCAAGAAACCAAATCCCTCACAGGCATCTCCTCGAAAACCCGTCTAGCAGCCAGCACATCTCCATTACTGGAGAACCCAACTACCACAGCAGTCCAAGTAACAACACTCGGAGAGGGAACTTGTTGAAAAAGATGAAATGCAGATTCCATGTCACCCGATTTGGCATACCCATGAATCATAGAATTGAACGAGACAACATCATGTTGAGGCATTTCATCGAATAGATTCTGTGCCTCCCCTAACCGACCACACAAGGCATAGCAATGGAGAATAGAATTCATGAGAACGGTGTAAGCATTAAACCCAAGCTTTAGAGTCATTAAATGGATTTGGGTAGTTTGGGTAAGCGATTTCATCTTCGAAGAGGCCTTCAGAAGGAACTGGAAGGTGAAATTGTTCAGGGTGAGGTAGCGCATTTGGGTTGCAAAAAAGGCAAAAGCATCATTAGGATCAGATGAATTGGCATAAGCTAAGAGCATGGAATTGCAGAGGTAGAGAGATGATTGTAATGGAGGGTTTCCAAGGAGGAATTGGGCCTGGATTTGTTTGAGTTGTTTGGTAGTTGTGAAAGGAGATTGCAAGAGATTGATTAGGTTGTGTCTTTGGTTCTGCAATGAAGTTGAGGAGATGTGTTTAGGTTGAAGGAGATGCATTTGTTCATCCCTCCGTACCTTCTCTGATTCTTTTCACTAAGTAGCTCCCATGACAATAGAAAATTACCTGTATTTTGAATTTGGAAATCGACCGTTAAACTTTAAAAGGAATGAAATGACAAATTTGTCCAATAAACTACACCTGTGAATGGGATTTCACTTTACCTTCTTGTAAGGGTAAAACTGTCATTTGATTCCCATAGAGTCTCTTTTTTTTTTGAAAAGGAGAAATAAAAGGTTCAAAGAAGGCCTGAATATTCCAATCGAATATAAGTATAGGGTCGTGATGTAACAAGGTAGACCTGACGATTTTTGTTACTCGACGCTGCCATCTTGGCCCACTGACCGCATGGATGTTTAGCCCACCCCTTGGTAGGCATTCATACCAAAAATTATCTTGTTTGATGATTTTTAGCCATAATTGGTTTTAGTACTAAAAAAATGGTTGAATCCAACGGCTAGAATCACTCCTTAAAAAGTACTAAAATCTAGTGGCTATAGATCACCAATGAGGGCATTTTTAGGTGTGCGTATGCACCTGAGGGCTAGGCTAAAAATCCATGGGGTCAGTGGGCCCAGAAGCTTGCAGTGAGTAACAAAAATCGCGGTACCTGTTGCTAAAAATCACCAAGTCTACCTTGTTACAAAAAACGCAGGTACCTGATGCTAAAAATCATCAAGTCTACCTTGTTACATCTATTTCCTAAGTATATTGGAATCTAATAAAAAAAATATTTGATATCCGAATTCGATTTGAAATCCAACAAATATTTTGAATCAATATTCGAATCCGATTTGAAATCCAACAGATATTCTGAATCCATATTGGAATCCAATTAATTTATTGGATATCCAATTTGTTCAATAAGTAAATCAGATATATACAAAAAAATATATAATCAGCACAATTATTATATTAAATATAGAACGATTTGTTATATTTATATATAATTATTATACTTATTTAATATATTAGATCGGAATCATCGGATATTATCGAAAGCAGATATATTAATATCTGAATTTATATCCGAAAAGTATTTAAATATTGAAAATTATCCGATATCCATAATTTTCGATAATATTTGATTATCATGTGGTTCAAACCCCAACTCATCAAAGCTTCAACCCCATCTATAAATCCCGCCCACCCATCCGGCCATCACCTCAAGCTTTGCTTTCAACTGACTCGTACGTCCACTACCCCAAAGCACGGAAAGAACCAATACTACTCTAGTTCCAGTTTAGTGTAGGTCCTGTACTAAAGTGCTATGACTTAGCCCAATCATGTATAGATGAGGTCAGCCCCGTTGGAGCTGGGGATGCTTGATCCGTTTGGTTTTGGGGATATTGAATATATATATATTAGGATGGGTGACAACATTTTTTGCAACAAAAAATTGGTACGGGCCAATATATAAATTATATGTTTTGGAATTGGATGATTTTTTATGAAGATGGTGTCTATATGGTGAGGAGACCATCCTCACAAAAATTCAAATCATTCTGATCTTCATAAACTGGTTTAGAAGTTGAAGAATTATATATGGACCATCTATTTTTACCTGTAACTTTAAGACCACGCTCGATTAGATTAGAAATTTCAGAATAGGCTGATTTTTTGTAGGGGTGACCTATATGGTGAGGAGATCATTCTCACAAAAAATCAGCCATTGATTCATCTTCCATGTGGGTACGCCAAAATCGTTGTATAAAATGTTGTCAAAATTGTTATCGCCCGATCCTGACCCATATATATAAAATATTTATTTAATAAATTGGATCAGATATTATCGAAGCGGATATATTAATATCTGAATTCAAATCGAATAGTATTAATTTTCAGATAATATCCGATTATTCAAACACGGATTCGAATTTTCGACTGTCCATTGATACCCCTACACCCAAATGGGTAAGAGATCAACTAATTTGCTTTCCTATCCCTTTAAAACTTCCAAATACAGGAAAGAAATACTATCTCACATGCATGCATTTTATGTACATTTGAAACCTCTTATACAATATTTAACCACCAAAAAAAAAAAAAAAATTACTTATACAATGGCTTTGCCAATTGTGTGTGTGTGTGTCATTATTCATATGAGTCATGGCTAATCCCCAAGCATGTCTCCCAAAACAGCTTGTTCTTCTCCACCTCATTCATCTTCCCAGCTGCATCAACAACAGCTCTTGGATCTTGGTCTCGCTTCGTTTGTGCAGAGCTCAAGCCAATATTTGACAAACCCATCTTCTGACAAGTCCAATCTTGATGATCACCGAGATTAAAATTGTGATTATCGTCGGTACTGTACTCTTGATCATCGACATCGCTACACTCATCATCAACACTTGTAATATCACATGAATCACTGGTACAAGACTCGGCGGCGTCGTCGTCTATACCGATCTCATGGCTGCCGACACCGACGATGGGATCGAAATCTGCCTCTGAATCGCCGGTGGCCTCGAAGAGGAAGAAGGAAGAAACATCAACAGCATGCCTCCAGTCCATCCCTTGGCGGGGGGGATGAGAAGAATAGATCGAGAGAGTTGTTTAGGGATGAAGTTGTGTGATCTTAGTGATTTATATATATATATTCATGTAAAAACTTGTTGACGTGGAGAAAGGCTATTTGTTACCAAGTGTGATAAAAAGAAGTGGTGAGGTGGGCTGTCTTGTTTGACACTCATGTCTTGGGGGGTCGGTTTCAAGTCCCCCACTCTTTCAAGCATCTGGTCTCCTGACCCATCTTCTTCTAGATTACCACGAGAGAGAGAGAGAGATAAAGAATGGAGAGAATGGTCTGGGTGGAAAATGTGCGTCTTCTAGAACGAAGGAATTTAAAAATCTTTCTCATGCCTTTTTTTTTGGGTGTTTTAGTACCACCCCCTTGAAATTTGAAATTAATTAGTAATACCTCCTTATAATTTTGAACTTTTAGGAGGATTACCTTTCTTGACCTAGTTTAAGAAGGGTTGACTTACTTTAAAATGGAGTAAAACTTTGATGACATGGTACATTTTGAGACACCTGGTACACACTTATAGGACTCTGCTGACTGTATATATGGATGGTTTTCAAATCCCTAGGGGTCCTACAAACCAAAAATGATTTCAAACCTTTGGATCTTTGGTCCTCTAATAATGGTCAATGCTCAAATTACCACGGTTAAAATTAAATCATGAAAATAATTCCAATCCAATGCCTAGAAATCACTAATTGGGCTGATTTTTGGTCTGTAGTTCCACCTAGGGATTGGCCAAGCATGCATATGGTCATAGTCCTCTAAGAGTGTGCCACGTGGTTCATATCGCTCTTTGTCATCGGCTTCGATGACAGAGCCATGTCATCGAAGTTTTACTCGTTAAAATGGACTTCAATCACACGCATGGTTCGAAGTCTCGGTTGATCTTGTTCTGGAATCGGGCGATCTGGATCGGGATCAGTGGCTTTCGAGACGATCTCGAAATGGGGTCGTCTCGCCTGAGATGCATTGTTCATGAAGAACCAGCACTGTCATCTCAGGCGAGACGATCGGAGATGACTGATATCCAGCATTTAATACAGATCGGGGTGGGCGAGCTTTTCAACCATGATCACACGTTGTTAGCACTGTACTCGCAATATTATGATACTTTCATAGGTGCATTAACAGGGGCATGATGCATGTCACCGTTAGTCAAATGATGGTTAAACTGGTCAAGGAGGGTAATCCTACAGTTTTAAAGTATATGGGGGTGTTACTAATTACTTTCACATTTCAGGGGCTGTTACTAAAATACTAAAACTAAAAATAAAAAAATAAAAAATGTTAGGACTTGTTCTGCTTTGTCAGCGTGTTAGAAGGGTCAAGAAGGGTGAACAGGAAGAAGCCGTCCTCCCAGCCTATGTTGTAACACGTGGCATGTGGCATGTGCAATGAAAAGATCAGTTGGGACCAGTGATTGTCGTGATCGAATGATCATAACCCCATCTTTTGTTTTATTCATTTATACCAGCCGTCCTAAAATTGTCTGTATGTGATTGATTATACACGAGTGGCTAGATTTTTGGCCTACAAAAACAACAGTGGAGATTAGAATGATCCATTAGTGTGGGTCCTGATCTCCCCGTTGCATGTGTTCCACGTGTATATAAAGAGAAAAGGCGATAGTGGGGACACTCTCTCCCCCATCATCCTGATTGAATTATTCTTCAGTCTTAAACCGTAATAAAAATCAAAGCAATGTGTTTCACATGGGCTTGCTTTTTTTCTTTTTTTTTTTCTTTGTGGTGAACACATGGGCTTGGCAGAATGGACCCTGACAAGTCAATCCACTCTTGCGTTGACTAATACAAAGCTTTGACTAATCAGCAAAAGATCAAGACCGTTGATCTCGGGGGGTGGGGGGAGCTTCTGATAAGCACAATCCGATAGGTGGCCCACTGAGCATCATGGATCATGGGTAGGATAATGGATGATGATGGGCCTCATAAATACCATATATTAAAATGTGGGACCCACCGAGTATCTAGAAGCTTGACTTTTATGTTAGTGGTGCTCCTTTTGTCGGCTGCTAGCAGATAAAAGTTGCAATCAGGACTCATGC
Organism: Euptelea pleiosperma; assembly: GCA_035048495.1. NCBI lineage: Eukaryota > Viridiplantae > Streptophyta > Magnoliopsida > Ranunculales > Eupteleaceae > Euptelea > Euptelea pleiosperma. Next base: position 32,648,619 of record CM068546.1, read on the forward strand.
CGTAACATCAACATTACTTTTATTGCTTTTACACGGTACCTTTGTGTTGGCCCACAAGTGTCACCACCTGATTTGTACAACGTCGTCATATTGAATCATATAACTTAATCGGACGGCTATCTTTGGTCAAGGTTGAATATCCTCTGTACAGCTTACCTACTGAAATAACAGGTCATTTCTCCTGGACAATTCTAGTTTCGTCCTGAGGACGACACTATAATTTTCCACTAGACCAGAAATATTTCTAGAAGTTTAGGAAAAGAGGTAGTGGACCACTTCTCTTCTCTTCTGTGATACAGAATTCTGTATCAGATGTATGATATAGAAATCCCTTTAAATGCCACGTGGCTCACTCTATCGGGCTCACTTACCCATGAATGTTTGGCCCTGACCTTGATGAACCTACAAACCAAAACTCAGCCTGATTGGTGATTTCTAGCCATTGGATTCGAGTACTTTTTCATCATGGGCTTCATGAACAGGCCCATGGATGGATTCCAGGTTCATGATACTTGAATCACATGGCTATAAATCACTAACCAGGCTTATTTTTCGTGTGAAATTCCATCAAGAGGTTGACCAAACATTAATGTGGTCGGTGGACCCGGAAGAATGCATCAATTTTTTTCAATCATTTGGCCGGCTGGTATTACGTCCTCATACCTCATACTTGCATACGTGTCTCAAAACAGCCGTAGGACCCATCATTCAGAGATCCATAGTAAAACTTTGATGACAGCCCACAATATGAGCCAACGGGCACACTCTTAGAGGAAGTTGACCGTATGGATGTTTGGCCGATCCCTAGGTGGACCTACAAACCAAAAATCGAACTGATCAGTGTTTTCTAAGTGTTGGATTGAAATCATTTTCGTGGGTTGATTTTAAATGTAGGAATTTGAGCATTATTGACCGTTTCCAGGATGTTTAGCCTGACTAGTGTTTTCTTAGCGTTGGATTGGAGTCATTTTCATGGGTTGATTTTTAGCCGTGGAATTTTAGCATTATTGACCATTCTTTGGAGTCCAAAGATCCAAAGGTTTGAAATCACTAATTTGGCTGATTTTTGGTGTGTAGGTCTACCTAGGGATTGACCAAACATCCATACGGTCAGCATCCTCAAAAAATGTGCCACGTGACTCATATTGTGGTCTGTCAGAAACTCTGGGTACACATTTCCAACCAAATCACTGATTCAACCCGAGGTTTAAAATGATCTGTAAACGGTCATACTACGTTATGACCATTATAACGCGTCAAATCAGTTACATCTGAGTAGAAATAAAAAGGTCAAAATATTATTATTTTTCAAAAAAAACATAATAACATTAAAAAACCGTTTTTTTTCCTATAATAACGCCGTTATAACTGACATTCCATTTTCAGTAATAAGCATTATTTTCATAATTACATAACGGCGTCAGGACGTTACCCTTATAACAGCCACAAACCTACTTAAATGAAGGTGCAAAGTGTATGGTTTGGAAAATTTGGCCGTTATAACGGATTTGGACCTCACCCGTTATGTACTGTTATAACGCTCAGACAACAACAGCCGTTATGTTATAACAACGACCGCTATTTTTTGAAAAAAAATTGTTAAAAATGCCCGTTATTTTCTCATTTTTTTTCATTTTTGCCCCCGTGCGTTGCAGTTCATTATAACAGAAAAAACAGTAACACCCCCTGTCTGTTATACCGTTATAACGGCCCCTTTTAAACCTTGGCTTTTTATTAATCGCGTTAAATTAATGAAGAATTTGTACTGGAATTTACAATTACGTGGTGATTCATGCTTTCCAAGGTAATGTGCAATACATTTACACCTCACTTTCCTTGTTTACCTACCAAAACTCTTTTAAGTATGAAAGGAAGAGAATTTCAGATGGATTGGAACACTGATTGCATCAACCGGAAAATTCCATTTCAGTCAATCATGGAAAAATCTAAAAGAGGATAGAGATGCGAGACCCCAGATGCTAGTCTCCCTCCTTGTTCATCTAGTCAAGTTCCTTGTTTTGAGAATTGGTCTTCTATATACTGCTGCTGCTGCTGCTTCTAGATTTTGTTCTGAACTTGTCATGGAGTTCATGATCCTGAATTGTCTTTCCACAGTCGAAACTGCACAGAATCTGTCTCACAAGAACACATCTGTAGACAAAGAGTTTTGAAAGGAAAGCAAAGCTCATGACCTTAAAAGAACAGCCAAGTAAAGTTGTTACAATTCCATTAAAAGTTTTCGAGTTTTGCATGTATACAAAGATATCTGAAAAAATCGTCAAAAATCTCTGATTTTCCGAATTCACAAATCAATCGCTGATTAGTCGGCAAAATCTCCAATTAATCGAAAAACTCGACAATTAATCGGCGAGCTGAGACCCATTTTTATTTTATTCTTTTCCCCTTCTGATTTCGATTTTAGAAGTTTGATTATGAATGATAAATCATGTCTACGACTTATAACTTATTATTATGAAATTTTAATTGTGTTTTTCATCATATAAATGTATTTTGTTAAAAACATTTTCAACTTGAAATATACCATGATACGTTTTTATAATTTTGTCGATTTTTCTTGAATTTATCCTAATTTTCCTGACGACCATTTGCCGATTTATTGTTGAATCCCCACTTTATGACTGCTCTTGATTAATGTGAGCATGAAATGCCAGAGTTCCTTTCTTAGAAAACTGCTATGTCACGCACGCGTCACACGTGTAGGGATGTGACAATCAGTGGAAAAGCTAGAATGTCTGTGTATATCCTTTAACAATTTATTCTAGTTACATTAATGGAATAATTCATAGAAGTTGCAAATGGGATAATCAAGCACCCACCAAAGAAGTCTGCAAGCAGGTATTTGGATTTCACCACAGGGACGGGAAGCTTAGAAATTCCCCCCCTCTGATATCACCTTAGAAAAGTCCTTAATCTGAAGCATCATAACTCTTTTAAGAACAGAGAGCAACCAAATGATGTTTTTCTTATTGAAGTGGACTCCTCTAGAAAATCATCTTAGCTTTACAGCCCCCAACATTTCGCCTTTCTAAACACCCCAACAATAGGGGAGAGAAGGGATTCTCCAAGTTTATTGTTGGAAGAAAGGATAAAGCACACGAAGATGCAATCACACACAACACAGAGATTTACGTGGTTTCCTCAAGATCAAGGTAGTCCACGGATTCACGCCGATTCCACTATGCTGAGGCAAAAGAAAACTCACAAAACAATACTGGTTGTCTCACCATCAGCCTCGATTTACAGTACTCTAGCACCATCTGGCTCCACAAAACATAACATTTATCTACTCTACACTTAATTTTGAGATTTACTGCCTCCAGTTCCAGACAAGTTGGACAAGAGGACCATCCCTCCAAGAGATAAAGTCACACAAAATGCCTGTACTTCTTTAGCCAAGGAGCAAATAACTTAATTACCAAGCCATGAAAGGGGTAGAAGATAATGAGCTGTAATTTCCACACCCATATTTGCTCTTTCAAGTTTTCATGACTCCATATTCCAAAACATGACCTAGCAAATGCATGTTCATTGGAAATCAGTCTTTGAAAGAGCAGCCTGCAGGTTTAACTTGCCCAAAGATCAAAGTGAATGGACTTAGATTAGCAGAAGATATACAAATGTAAGCTTTTGAAAATAACCAAAACTACAACCAACAAGAACAGATTCAAATGGTAAACTTCGAAGTTGGCAGTTCGCCTTGACTGATTTTCTGGGTTGCAGCTGCATCAAATACTCAGTCCAGTTGGAACATGGGAACGGGATTACCAAAAAATATCATTCAAAATTGAATAAACATGTCAAAAGAAATTCAATAAGATATCTTGAGAACTCCATATTAAATTTGGATAAAAGAGGCCCTAAAATGACTTGTCAATAACTATGGTGACTGGCAGTTAGGTAACACTAATATTTATCATGAATCCACACTACGACCAGTGGTGCAAATGCATCCACTTGATAGAAAACAGATTGCAAAACACAAGTATCTTGATTGATAGCATATTGACTTAGTCCAAGATGGCAACATCCAACAGAAATGCAAGTAGGAATTAAGAGTTACATTACAAAAAAGCATGTTACCTTATCATCATGAAGAGATATATTTGCCCAGAGAAAAACCACTCCCCTGGCTTCCTACTCCCGACTATTCAAAGTTCTGTCCATTTCAACGGTACACCGGCCATACCATCAAAGAGTGTCATACTTAGTGTGATGTCATCTATGAAATGAATGATGAAAATTGTATCAATTGGAACAAAGTTAAGGCATACCTGAACAATGTCACTGAAGCTACTAAAATGGAGATCAATGCTAGCCATGTTCAAGGAGGTCACTCTAGTCGATGAGATCAGCATCATCAAAGGCAAGACCACTCAAACTTTTGGAGGTTCATGAAAATTCAATCTTGAGTTCATACTCTTCAATTTCTATCTGCATTTCTGTTTCTGTTATAACACGGCACCTTTAAGAAGCCCGAAACATGGACAGCTCCTTACACGTATTATAATATTCCATAAGTTTTCGTAAATAAAATATTAACAAATAAGGAAAGATATATGTGAAAAGTAAAAGAAAACATTTCCAATGTCATGGAGGTATCAAATAACATAATAAATATAAGTAGATTTATAAAATGGAAAACTACCAAACTACTTCAGCAATTTTTAACGTTAAAAAAGTACAGTATGGCCCTCTTTTAGAAATCATTTTTATAGCGAAAATTATAAAAATAAAGGGTGACACGGAAATCGATGTCCGGATATATCAACACCCGTGTCCAGGTATCCACATGTCCTACACAGCAAAACCCCTAAAAGTGCTGTGTCATTGTTGCATAGGTTTAAATAGCTGTTCAGGACTTCCTTGATTTTATTTTATTTTATTTCATCGGGTGTTGCTTTCCAATCTGTCTGTCCGGGCAGGAAGCAGATAAGGCAGTCAACAGTTGTCACAATAAGCGAACACTTCCTGGGGTGAGTTGGAGCTCAATCTCTCTCTTCACAGATTGCATTGTTTTATGTGCTTGGTTGAATTTGAACTGCAATGCATCACATGAGAGTACTTGTCTGGAATATTGTTTTCTTGGATGTACTGATGAGTGTGTTTGTGTTGATTTCTTGTTTGAGTTCATTGAATATCTTTTTCCATCCAATGCACATTGATCCAAGGGTTTAAATTTCAATTTCAGCCTACATTTCGCAAAATTAGAACTGAAAATTTGGTCAAAATTTAAAAAAAAAAATTATCACAATTATATTTTGAATCACACCCACAAAAGCTCCATTTCGCGAAACAGCAAAGAGAACACAATCTATGCTAACAAGCAATTAAATTATTGATCCTTCATTTCAATCATGATATTATATGAGAGTGACTGATTACAATGACCAAATATTCCCTTCATAGAATACAACCTGATGTTACAACAATTCAATTAAATGAATCAACCTTCTTCATGACTCTATCTGAAGCATCCGACAGACAGACAATCCAACGTTTAATTCCTTTAAATCGAACTTAATTTGAATCTACCCAAAGAAATGAAAATAAAAATAACCCCCAATTCCATTCTCTTAAAGGGGAGTTGATGGCAACACGCGAAGCTCTCTGGAATCCAAAATATTCTCCATGGGAACCAGATGGTGTGAGTAATTGGGATAGATGGAACCTTGGGAATCAGATGGCCTTCAATCCAACAAGTTCCCGCAGCTTCTCACATACTAGAAAGGTGATTGTGGTTTGTGGACCTAATCTTGCAAAGATAGCAAAGCCCCTGACAAAATTTCAGAAAATTAAGTTTCTGGATATTCTTATAATACAAAAACTGAAATCTTAAGGCGTATTTTGAGTGGATATACTCTCTTTTTTTCTATCTTTTTCTTTTTCCACTAATTATCAAAGTGGTTGCTATGGTGTCCTTGTAAACTTAACAAACTTGGAAGGAGAACAGACATAATCAGAATATCTTCGCTTCTTTTTTTACACTTCCAAAAATTAAAGATCTAGAGCAGGTATCAATGAAGTAAAATACATCTATGATCTATCACATTTGAGTAAATTTCATCTATCCTTCACTAAAGCTATCCATAAACATGTGGACATGTCTACAGTTAATATGAATAGAGACGAAATGTGCCTACATACTCGGGAGCTCTACACCTCATTAAACACTAGACTCATAAATGTGTGTCTGTAGAATCTCACCCTTTGTAAAGTGCCCTAGGGCCCTCCATCAGCATAACCTGAAACCACAATTATGAAGTATTAGACAAGAAAAGGGACCAAAGTGCAGTACATCCATGAACTTTCTTGCAAAATGCTAAAAAGAATTATGACAATCAAAGCTCGTCGTGGTACAGTGGTAAACAATGAAAAGGATACTTTTCCTTGAGAAGTAAGTTCAGAAGCAGATAGAAAAGAACTATGTTGCTGCACTATCTTATGATCAAATATCATATGATTTTCCAGCTCAAGTAATTGCTCAAATAGCCAGCAGGAACTGGTCTAGTGACAAACATATAAAATGAGAATTTGTCAAGTCAAGGAATCAAAAACCTTGGAAGCAAGAAGAAAGCAGAGAGGGAACTAGAGAAGAGCAGCAGCAATCCCTAATATTCAATGCATGTGTATGTATATATGTTCCATCATATGAATATCACAGTGCCTAAAGGAAAATACATGAATATCAAAGTTTTAACACCTCGCACGATATCAGAATTAGAGGAGAAGGATATCTGGATCAATAGCTTTTAACAGAAGCATTACAGTTCGCCACTCAGGACATGAAAGATAGCACAACATCTTAAGGAGGGAAAGGAAAAAAAAACACCATCCTGTACAGTTCCTGTACATTTATTCAGATTGCAAAACCTATCTTGCAATAGATCAAATCCTAGCTGTCATCATTTTGCTGTTCCTTTCCAAAATGACAAAACCCTACTCTTAGACCATATTTTAAACGGCCTAACCTCCTAACCAATCCAGATCACACAAGAAATACCCAATCATATCTATAAAAACACAAGTAATAGACATTACTTATGATGGTAATTGATTATTACAACATAAACCAAAAACACCAATAGTGGAAGAGGATAACTGCAATAAGGCAAAAAAATAAACTATAGAACAAAATGTTAATAGTTTGAAGCAATTTGTCGTGTCATTTATCAATAAGAAATGTTGTTCCATTCTCCACAAAGAATATGTATCCCAGTAAATAAGATTTTGTATTTGCATACCTGGTACGCACAGTGAAATCCATTTGCATAGCTTCCAACTCTATTAGATTTTCGTTGCAACATGAGACGGGTTTTAATCATGTCCATGGGTGCAGTTACAAGAGTGCTTACAGCCCCTGCTATGGTACTTGAGCTTCATTAGGCATAGATTGCAGTTAGTTCTCTCTGAAAGGGAAACCAAAATGGCGCATTTTGGCATACTCGTTGATTCACAAATAAAATATATTGATGTATCATAGTTCTTAATTCAATTCCTAGAAGTAATTAACAGAAAAAAAAAAAAAAAAGGTAAGAGCTGCACCATACATGAGATGTAGATGAAATCCTTCTTCGAGAGGTGTCCACCTAATCAGAGCCTACATCAGACAAAAGTGGACAATATAAGTATAACTTTGTGTAGTCTATACATGGTGTGACTCAAACAACTCAGAAACTGTAGAAATTACTTCGTAGATACTCAAATGTCAAAAATAGCATGCTTAGAACTTGACCCGCTTGGATTCATCATATGTTGCCAGCTGTGATGCAGTCAGAGCGGCAGCTCTGGCCATAGCAGGGCCAACCCCCTTCCACAGAGCTTTTAGTCCCTCTTCTGAAACAATTGTGCGCATTTCTCTAATTGCTCCCCTTCTCTCCAAGTTTGAATTCATCTGTAACCGCACCTGATGAAAGAAAACAATTTTGTAAGACAGTCTAAATGGAAAAGTCCACAGGAGCTTTATACAGATGCACTTGTTACCTTCAGAACTTCTGTTGGATTGGTCAGGGCGGTTGCAATGGCACCAGAGAAGGCTCCAGAGGCAATTTTCATGAATATATTCATGGACCCAAAAGCCTGTCCGCAGATGTATTTGGATGGTTCATATAATCCTAAACGGAGACCTCCATAAAGAACTGATCTTGTCAGTGCAGGTATCAATCCAAGATACAGAGCCCCAGGCCCTTCAATTTTCATCATTTGAGCAAAAAATTTTCCCTGTAAGTTTCCCAATTTCATAAAATCTCACTGGAATAGAATCAGATAAACCACGCCATCCGATAAAATAGCCAAAAGCTTCAGGAGATACCATTCCAGTCAAGGGACCTCTCTGGCCAACAAGCTGCATTTGCAATCTGACTTTGAGAACATCTGCAGTCAAAACGTAAACGAAATAAATATCTGTAGGATACTAAACTATAGTTTGAGGAAAAGACATAATACCACCAAAAAATTCACCAAGGGCAAGGAGTGAAGCTAATTGGAGATAGAATTGGTCTTTCCTCCAGGAAATTTCTATGGTTTAATACCACCGGCAGGCCCATCACCTCCCTGAGCTAACGACTAGAATTTTTGCCAAGATCTATATTTTTATCTTATTTCTCCTTGCCGTTATTTTCTCACGTACAATAGCTTGTTGTAAGAATTATTCCAATGTCTAAGAAGGGGTTAGGGGCTGTTGGCTTCCCTTCCCTCCCCCTCCCTCCTCCCTCCCCCTCCCCCTAAAAAAAAGCTCTTCTTTTGCAAACCAAGACATTGAGGTACCATGTCAAGGAAATCCTTCCCATTATCATTGCACCTAAACATGCCCAAAGTTATTTATCTCTATTAAACAACAGGTGTACCAGTGTGGCACCCAAGGCCCGCTAAGATGATATACCACTGTGCCTAAAAACACTGGTAGAAGGAGAATTAATTAGAATAAGCAACAATATCACCATATTGGCCTGAACAAAACAAGACGGCAAGTTCCAACGGGAAACCAACTTTGTAGGAGCATTAGTAACACGACAAACTAGACATGGAATTGGAGTAAGAGGTCTAAGCAAAACTGTTATGAGTCCATTGTTTTCTTGACTTACTCCCCGAATATTTTTCCCTCGGATTAGCAGTTCAATCTCTTGAGACCATAATATACCTTAAAGGCGACATTGCGAAAACATTTAAACTCAAACAGATTAAAGTCTGAAAAAAAAAAAAAAAAATTAACTACACTCTTATTTCTTCATTCCAACACTTCATCTCAGCTGGAAAAAGAGGATCGTAGAAAGGGAGAAAAGCATAACCTAAGGGATGAGTGATGGCAGTGGCCGTGCCAACAGCGATTCCACTAGTACCGAAGTGATAAACGACATACGACGGAGAAACTGCAAATTTCTTCTTCTCCTCGACCTTAAAAGACCCTGAAATTTTCAATTCGAAAATTTAAAGAAAAAAAAATTGGATTACTAATCAAAATTCAAATTCATAGTACGAGATGCCAACATTGAAATTTTTGAAAAAATGCAAGAGAAATCTCAGACAACCAACCATGAATCTATAGATAAATTTCAAAAAAATTTCCAATAAACCCTAGAAACACCAAATAACCTGGAATGCAGGAGAGATTAAACCAAAACGAGAGATCAAAGAATAAACAACCACGAAGATCTTAAAAACCCTAGATATCTTCAACTTTGATTTGAGTGAATGAAAGTGAGAGCACCTGAAATTAGGGTTTTGTCTGAAGCTGATGACGAGGTCACCATCTTTGCTTCCTCTCAGAAGCTCGTTCTCAGAAGAGTCTCCTCGAGATATCGCAATTCGCAAAAGCAGTTAATCAAATACGCTATGCTGCGCTGCGCCATGGGCGTTTCGCGCCACGACAAAACAGTCCTTCGGAACTTTGGATACTTTCCTGTGAGTGGAACTTTGCTAACCGACGTCCGTCAGCAAAGTTGCTGACCCTCACAATCTGAGCCACGTGGCACTCTTAGAAGAATCAACCCATGAAAACTACTCCAATCTAACGTTTAGAAACCACTAATCAGGTTAATTTTTTTTGTCTGTATGTCCATTTAAGGTTGGGTAACAGCACGATCCAAGTGGGAAACGAACTCGATCCTTCTCTACTGAAGAAGCAGAAATCCGAGCCATCAAGTGGGGCATAGAACAAGCTCAAGCTCAAGGTGTCCCGGTGCTCATTGTGGAATCAGATGCAAAGATGGTAGTGGACGCTTTGAAGCAAAAATCTACAGCACTGGGTTGGTCTTCTACAGCACTTCTTGCTGATATTTTGGTTTTAAGTTCTGCTTTTGTTACACTTACATTTGTTTATATCCCTCGAGCCGGAAATGAGGTGGCTCATATGATAGCCACTAAGGCTCAAAACTTTTCATCCCAGTCGGTGTGGGACGGTTGTTTTCCTTCGTGGCTATCGGCTAGTCTTCAGAAGGATAACTCTTCCAATATGGCTTGTATCAGCTCTTCTTTTGATATATGACAGACTAAATTACAAAAAAAAAAAAAAAAAACAGCCATACGTTCATAAATCTCTTAATATGCCGCGTGCTCATGTTGTGGTCAGTCAGCAACTTTAGTGACAGACATGGGTGAGCAAAGTTATACTCCTCTCCTGTTTACCTGTCGTCCTACTGGTATGCTTGTAATTTAGTACTACCGCCTGATAGGCCATGGCCCAAGGAAATGCACAGATCGGATTATTGATCACATGGCTGATGGCCACTAGAATGAAATATTGAGCCTTCATCATGTGGTATATTTAGAGTAAACCTTTGATGACAACTGCAGTCAGCAACGCCGCTAACTACAGCCAATATGAGCCACGTGACATATTATTTGAGTGAGGCTTGCGTTGCACGACAATGTCCTAAAGCCAGTTTTACATTAGTGCCAATGCGTTGAATAGCGTCCACCCCCTAAGATACAACAATTAAGGATTAGAGAAGGTAGCACTTCAAATCTCTGCGAACGTCGATAATAGTGCTCTTGAAAATTAATGATCCCAATTGAACTCGCAATAAGACGTGTCTTTTGAACCATCTTAACCGACTAATACGATTATTGTCTGTTTGATGATCCAACCGTTATGATTGATCATCGACAGTCCAATAAAAAATCAAAGGCTCCTAACGCGAAGTGCAAAGTCTACCTTATAAAAGCGTCTTAAACGCCCAATTGTCATTTTGCACACGTGCGTACGCATGCATCTGCTACGCACCACCCTAATATACTACATCATTCCTCTAAACTTGTGTTGTAGATGCAAAACCAATTTTTTACTCATTTCCAATACGGGACTAAAACTTTTCATAAAAATGTAGAAAATAGTCAAGTGGAGCATGTTTGGGTTTGAATATTAATTCATCCAAGATGATGTAACTTCGGCTAAAGGTATGCGCTTATAGTCCTCATTATGGAGATGAAAGTCCATCAAAGAGTTACCCAAAGAAGTAACTCGATCCCACATAAATGTGGGCCAAAGGTGGTCAAATGATCATAATAAACCCAAAATCATTTAGATTTTTACATCATCTTTCTAATAATCCATCAATTGAATAAAAATTAAAAAAATCAAAGTTGAGAGCACAATAAAAATGCTATGTATGGATAAACGTGTCATTTGGACTTGAACCTCAATTAACATAAGTTTATCAGATTTACAAACTATATATTCAAAGAATGTAATGTCTTGAATTATACAGGACTTATATCGAGTCAAAAAACTACACACAACATCTCCTAATTATCATTTAGTTCTATCAGTTGTGTTCATTTCGGCTCTAAATAATTTTTAGTATTCACGAGTGCTATTAGAGAACTAGCTTGTAAGTTCTCATAGAAACGACCTACTTTTACACTTATATAGGTTACGTTCATTAAGAGTACCGTGTTATACTCCACTTCTTTTTAAGATATGAACTTTATTGTGAGTAATTATTTAACCTTACTTCATGCAGGTAACATTATTTACATTTAGGAATGAGATGAAGAATAATTCTTTATATATAGTGTTTCTCTCACTAATCACTCACAAATAGTTGTCCCATTGAATCTAAATCTTAGGATCTTCAGTCAACTAGGTTGGATTTTCATTGAAATGATTTATTTATTAACAGGCATTCCCCTCGATGTGGAATGAACTAACTGTCTAGATAATCCTTTCGTCAAAGGATTTGTCAAATTTTTTTTTTTTTTTGACACTTCACAAAGTCAATCGAAATTACACAATTGCGGATTAGTTTTTTACTAAATTGTGCCTCCAACGTATATGTCTAGATTTGTCATTGTAGACATTGTTTTTAGTTCTAAAAATTGCTTTTTAAAAATCACAATGTATACTAATAGCGGGCAAAAGCCTAGGCCAAAGAGAAATATCTACCAATAAGTTTTTGGCCATTTGGCCTCCTCACTAGTTTTATCCTGTGCAATACATTATGATTCAATTGTGGATCGTATTTGATGGATTTCCATGATACAACTGCTCCACCCAATGTGAATACATATCCACTGGTGGACTTTGACTCCTCTGAGTCATATCTAGTTGGCATCACTGAATCCTTCTACAACAACAGGATAATTAATATAATACAATCCAACATCCATGTATTATCTCAATACTCTAACTAGTGCTTCCCAGTGTTCATGTCATAGGTTACAAGCGTATCTACTAAATTTACTACAGAATAAGCAATGTCAGGTCTAGTATAGTTCATAATATACACGAGACTATCAATTACTGTAGAATATTTTAATTGTGATACACTTTTTTCTTTTTAAAACTATAATTGAAGTCAAAAGGTGTTCTAGCATGTTTAGAATCAAATTAATTAAATTTTTGATCACTTTCAATGTAATGAGATTAAGATAATACAATCCCCTCCTTGGTTCTATTTATTTTAATACCAAGGATTCCATCAACAAGTCTTAAATCTTTCATGCCAAAAGTTTTAATCAAGAGTTTCTTAGTAGATCCAATAATATCATTATTGGTTCCCATTATTAGTATATCATCTACATAAAGGTATACAATAACGTGTGGATCATTAGAACTCTTTGTGTAGACACATTTATCAGATTCATTGATATTAAATCCACTATAAATCATTATATTATTTTTTTTTTCAATTCATTGCTTAGAAACTTGTTTAAGACCATATAACGATTTGATTAACCTACATACTTTGTGTTCAAGGCTTTTAATAGCAAAGCCTTCAAGTCGATCCATGTAATTTTTTCTTTTAATTCACCATTCAAAAAAGTAGTTTTAACATCCATTCGGTGTATTTCAAGTTTGTAGATTGCTGCTATGACAATTAACATCCTAATGGACATTATCATTGTAACAGGTGAATGTCAAAGAAACCTAGGCCTTTTTGTCTATAACTTTTAGCCACTAATCTTGCCTTATATATTTCTATGCTTCCATCAGTTTTGAGCTTATTCTTAAATATCCACTTACGTCCAGTGGCGGAACTGCCCCCCTCAACTTTTAAAACCGGTTAAATTTTTTTTTACTAACAGTAATAGGATGTTTAGCACACCCCTTACTGGATGCCCTCCCTCAACTTTACTCACAGAATTGCCCCTTCCAACTTTTAAAACTGATAAAAAAATAAAAAATTTAGAAAAAGTAGAAGGATGTTCAGCCCACCCATTACTTGTTGGCCCCCTCAATTTTACTCATCTCTACCATCTGGGCCCATAGACCACATGGATGTTTAGCCCACCTTTTGGTGGATTTACACACCAAAAATCACCCTGATAGTTAATTTCTACACATTAGATTTTAGTACTTCTTAAGATGTGATTCTAGCCGTTGGATACAAGAAAAAATTTTGGGTACTAAATTCAATGGCTAAAAATCATCAAACACGGTTTTTGGTATAAATGTCTACCAAATGGTGGGCTAAACATCCATGCGGTCAGTGGGCCCATATGGCAGTGGTGAGTAACAAAAATAGCTATATCTTGTCAGATCTACCTTGTTACATTGCGACCCTTCAAAAAATACCTTGTTAACCTATAGCTAAAGGGAGAATGGCTACCCTTTCTCAAATCTCACCTGCGACCTTCCCTCTTAAGGTTTTGGATGCCTGCCTCCGCTTGCCCTTGCCGAGAAAATTTTTTATCCTGACTTTTTGTATCCATGCGTCTGGTGGGCAGCACCTAAAAATGCTACATGACATACTTTTAGAGACCAATGACGGCATTGATGTTTGGCCCATCTCTATGTGGACCAAAAGACCAAAAATCATCCAGATTGGTGGCTTATAATTGTTAGATTTTAGTCTTTTTCATGGGTTGATTTGCAACTGTGGATTCAAGCATTTCGAGGTACGTGGATCCAATGGTTATAAATTACCAATCAGGCTGAATTTTAGTCTCTAGGTCCACCTATGGATGAGCCAAACATCCATACAGTCATTAGTCTTTAAGAGTGCCACACGGCAATTTTAGGTGGTGCCCGAACGTTTGGATCAAAAAATGTCACGATCAAATTTTTTCTCACCTCTACCCCACTTTAATAGTCGCTTGTCGCCTTGCCCCACCCCCCCCCTGAACAAAATCCTAGCTCCGCCACTGCTTACATCCAAGAGGTTTGTTATCGGGAGGTAGATCTACTTACTCTCAGGTATGATTTTGCATTATGGTTATGAAATCAATTTCTTTATTAACAGTTTCCTTTCGAAAATGAGCTTAAGGAGAAGATATGGCTTCTCTAAAGGCTTGAGGATCATCTTCACTAAGAACAATATAGAAATCAGGACCAAACATTGGTAACATTCTAGTCCTCTTACTCCTAGGTTCTCTGTCTTCTTCTATGATCTCTTGTTGGCCAGTAGAAGAGTCCCATTCCCTACAATGCATTGCACTTTTTCCTATGAATGACCACCCTCAATTTTAATTTTTTTTTAAATAGAAAAGGGTGAAAGAATCCTTCCTTCCTCTATTTTTCGCACGCGGCTAAGGACCATTGGGATGAAACCTGCCACAAAGAGAGGTGAATGGCCTACTCAGTCCCACCACCTCGGCCTCCATGGGTGAAAACCCTCTTCACAGCCACTAAGTCTGTTCTGGGTCTACCTTTTAGATTTAAAACTTAAAAATCAAACTGGAAGGGTTCTAGGAACCCAAAACACAGGATTCCAAGAGTTTAGAAAGGCAAAAATAGACTAACGATGATTCTCCCCTTAAATTTTGAATGAAGTGCAGAAACAAAAATGTCATTCTCAACCAACTGATGAAATCATTAGCTGTTTTTCCAATTAAGCAAAGATCAACCGATACCAATAGTACCACTGTTTAACTCTGATAGAGAAGTCACACTAGAAACCAAGGCCTTTTGAGTTGATCACAGAAGACAAAACATCATATTTGCTTGACTGAAGCAAAAGTTCTCAAATTTCTAAAATTGAAGAAAGAGAATGCATTAAACACTATGTATATGAATGTTGTCAGTTGTACCAGTATGTTGTCATCTGTACAAGACTGCATTCAACTGTACAAGTATGTTGCCAGCATAACCTTCAGTGAAAAAAAAAAACCATAGAGGTATTCACATTGTTTTGGCATTCAGTATGTTCGAAAAAGCATGTCGGTAAGCCTTGAGTTCTGACCAAAATCAGAAAGGGTGAGTGCTGGGCTAAAAACCGGATGAGCTACAGACTACAGTCCTGGTGCACGCGGGAGCATATTTAAAGTGTTTCCAGAGCTTGTAGGTTGGTGTTCTCCAACAGATGTTTGGGCTTCATCGATAAAACGTGGCTTGATATCCCTGCACCGCATGTATGTCAAAAATTGACCAGGCAGCTCTTCCAAGAGAGCTTGAACGATGGATATCTGCCCACCTGTCCATAAGACAATGATTGCATTTAACCAGGGGATAACCCAATAATGAAAAGCCAAACATGAGAAGATCTCAACTTGCAATAAGAGTAAAATCAAACAGGGAAACAAAAGTTAAATCTTAAATGTCGACCCAATGCAACAAAAGAACACCATCAAAGCACACGCAAGAACTAAGAGAAGTCGGGAAAGAAATGGAATAGGGTCAAGCTGTATGATAGTGAAGGGGGATACACAGGTACTAGGGGAGCAATGAATATTACCATAATATTATGCTTATAATCCTATCATATATCGGCATATATGCTCATCGATCCTGATTTTCCAATTAATGGATTTCACATAGTAATTATCCTACAGCAAAAAGATCACTCCAAATTTGACGATCTATTTGCATTTCTTAAATGATACAAAATTATTGGCAATAGTTTAGAAAAGAGGATCCAATTAGATCATATGAGAAGGTTCATTTCTACTCTACGACATCTCCTAGGCAAGGGGACATCAATTGGGATGAACTGGATTACTGCATGTGCACCATGGATAATAAACAGAGCCTGTTTGAATTACAAAGTAAATAACACTATTGTATTAAAGTATAATATCCATAGCACTCCTCCTCATATGGAATGATGGGATATGACCATAATATTATATTACATCACAACGGGATCTCTACAATTGATGGCATCAGATGGGAGATATCAGAGCCCAAAACCCAGATCAGATGATTGTACCTTGGATCATATAGGGGTACAAATCCAGTTAACAAGGATATAATCTTCTTAATGCAAAGTTAAAGTCGACGAATTGTTAGGACGGGGTACAAAAATCACGTATGGCATCATTCATTTACAAGAAGCAGAGGATAGGGATTCCATGAACACTCACCATGCACCTCACGCATTGGAACAAATTGTACGATGTCACGTGTAGCTATCCGTCCCGTAGAACTCTCTAAACGTTTTCCATTATCAGCATCCAGGATCTGCCCAACCATATAACCAAGCCACTAAACCATTAATTCGAACAGATGAAACATTGAAGGGGTGTTTGGATACCCGATACACCTAAATTTTGAAGAAAAAAATGTCATTCTCAAACAATGTGTCAATTTTAAATGCATCAAATTTTAAATGTATCAAATTTTGAATGCTGTTTGGTTGACCAGAAAAACCCTACAAAATTCAGCTGTAAATCTGTATATCTGCAAACTCCTAGTGTGTTTTTGATTGGTCAAACTCCTAGAGTTGTTCAACATTGAAAACCAGCAATTAATACGGATACTACAGTTACCTCCATCTCTTTAAAATCTGCACCTCCCACTCCAACTATAAGAATTGATAAGGGTAAATCAGATGCCCTTACAAGAGCATCCTTAGTTTCCTGAAGATCCGTAAGCACTCCGTCCTAGAAAGGGAGATCGATTATTTTATTAGCTAAAATAGGAATAAAGGCAAACAAAGAGAGATGCAACAAGAAGTTTTTCCATTCTTCACCGTAATGATGAGCAAGACAAAGTACTTGCTCTGGTTATACGAGAGAGACTGGCTAGCAATCTGTGCAGCTTTGTTGATAACTTGACCGAATAAAGTGGGCCCTGCAAGAGCAACATTATGCAGAGCACTTGAATAGGCAGACATGATGCCATTTACTCCTCCTACCTGTAAGATAATGGAAAACAAAATTTTAATAAAAAATTTGTCAAATTCAACCACTGACAGCATCAATGCTCGCAAATACCAATGTATTTATAGAACCTCGTCACAATATGATCTTTTAACATCAAAAGGTATAAACTAGAAGAAAGCATCCATAGAGTAACAGCTACATTATCTCTAGCGGACTTCTTAATCTGGAAAGTCGCGAAAATTCTGTTCTACCCCTATAGAACATAGGTCCTTAAAATGACCACCAATCTAGATGAAAAGGTAAGTTTTGGAGAATTCCTTTATTTAATTGCTAAATTAATAGAAATGAACCCATATATTGTAGAACATCATCACAATCGAACAGGGGAAAGACATTAATTTACTTTCTTGTGTATTCTCCTCAAAGAACAATCTTCCACAGAAATATGCATGCATCATATGTGAGATCCACCCTGGCCACCCCAACCAGCCACCCCCTTCTTTTTATTATTTTTTATGAGCACATCAAACCATTCCTTTGTTCATCAGATCAGAAATCTTTGACGGAAAAAAACACCATGGTCCAAGTAATCCGTTGTTCTTTTTTCAAAAGCAACACCATGGACTGCACCCACCCCTTTGTAACCTTTTTATAAGAGCTTGGGTTGCTAAAGTGAATCAAGTTGTAAACAGTTTTCAGACCAGAAGTGATTGTATCATGCCAATAATTATGATAAGAAAGTTCTTCTAAGCATGAACATAGATGAATTTAGATAAAGAATGGCCCAGTCAACTTCTTCAAATATGAGAAAACAAGAACAAGAAATAAAGATTTGACTCATCTTACCTCAGATTCACTGGCGTTTCCATTCAAGTTAAAACAATGAGATACACCGTCAATTGTCCTTCCTCCAAAACCCCAAGCAGGAAAGCGTTTATCAGAATCATAAAACTGTATGACCTCTCCAACCTCAACTATAGCCTGTGTGAAAGTCAGATAACAATTATGAAGTCTGGTCGCATCTGTCATGCTTTTCCCGAAATGCCCAACACAAGCTCACATATAAAGAACATTATTAAATTGATAACGAAATCTGAATCTAATTGACTGAAGGCATGGTTTACTAGTGGCAGAGCCTTACATGCTGCACACACAGGGCTAGGACTGAGCGTTCGATTTATCTAGGGTTGTAAATGGGCCGTACCAGCCCATTACATGGCCAGGCTTGTGCTGGCTTTCTGGCCCATGGGAAGCCTGGGACTAAATGCTCGGTGCAAATTATATATATATAAACTTACTAACAGTAATAATCTTGTAATTAACATTATTTCACTACATTTCGACATTCTAAATTGGACTACAATAGTCTAATCCGTGCAAGTAAAGGAATGTGTATGGTTTCCCAAACCTCTTCAAATTCCTTTTCAGATAGAATTTCCTTTTATAATAAATTATCTTCAAACAATGTCGAGCAGAGCCTGGCCTCCTACATATCAAATAGGCCCTCTAGGCCTGGCTAAGACTTGAAGTTTAACACACAGGGCAGGCTTGGGCCTGAATTTTTAGGCTCATCCTGGTCGAGACCGGGATTGGGCCCGGACCCATACATGGGCTAGGCCTGGATTCCACCTAGGAGATCTCCAAGGCCAACAACTGACCTGATCTGATGATTGTAACCATCTGACCCATTACATTATGCTGGACAGTGGACAGTCAAATCATGACGAAGAATCATAAACAAATCTATAGGTCGGATGGTATATATGATCATCTGATTGTAGGTCCATTAAATATGCCTTTAATGGACTCTAATTATGGTCGAAAAGACTCAAAATTAATATTAAAAAAGACTAGAAAACAAATAAATAAGACAAACTAAGACCATTCCATTTTTCTAAACAACGGATAAATGACGTAAAATTTTACCTGCTGGTAAGCATTCAATCGGCCTGAAGTATCAATATAGTGCAAGGAATCTGGGAGTCGAGGATTCCCATTTGAAGCTGGATGAAGAGAGAAACTTCAAAGCATTAACAATGCTAGTTTAACTACAACAAGAACACTAAAAGAAACAGAAACAATCGTTTTGGACCATGGAAGCTTGTACCAGTGAAATCAACAGCAACCATAAAGTTAAGCTCAAATCCACTAGAAATATAGTCCAAAAAACTGTACAGTGTTTTCTCGCAAAACCCATCCACAAACAGTTGAGACTTCAACATCTGTAGAGAAATTGTTGAACAGAAGCTGGGTTAAACATGGCAAATTTGTCCAATAATTGGTTAAAGTTCTCATTAAGTTGAATACATACCTTCACATGGTCCTGCCGACCAGAAGATGGTAAATAAAAATTTTCTCCAATTTTTTCCCCGTGAAGTTTTTCCAGGTATGCCACTGGTTTCTGAAGTTTTCTGATGGAGTAAATTGATGTAAAGTTAGATTTTATATCCCAGACACAAAACAACAGATAACACGGAATAAAATAGCTAATGAGTCCAAAGCATTCATTGGTTACCCTATAAGTTCATGCTTGCCACTGTTATTGAAATCAAAGCACTCTATAACTAAGGGGTTATCCTGCATCAAATTGAAATATTGTCAGGAAGCAAATAATATGAATAAGCCATAGAGGCCAGATTTGGTAGCTTTAGCTTGCAGGTTCCTACACCATGGATTCAACCACGCACTGTGTTTGAACAATGTTAATGTAAGTTTTCCTACCACATCACGATCCAAACACTGTGCAGAGGAATCCATGGTGTTGGAACCTGAGAGTATGCTTATCAAGGTAGGTCAAGAGTTATTTGACATTTCAAAGTACAGATAACCTATTGTCATAGGCATGCAATGTGCTCTCTTTGCTATTTAACACACAATTGAGAGTCATACAAACAATAAAATAAAAATACAGACAGGCTTGCCTTGTTTCCATATTGCTGCATAGTCAGGGATACAGGCTTCCAAGTGGGATTCAAGTTGTTATCCACCACTTCTGTTTTACAAATTGGGATAGGATCTCCACCCTCAACAACTCTAGATATTCGCAAGAAAGGATCCTAACAGAATAGCAAGAAATAAAAATTAGAGTCAAACACCTATATACCCATGAATAATGTAAGAATCTCAAAATGAATAGTTGCTTTGTGAGTACATACACTTTTAGAAAAGATATCTTTGTTTCCCAAGTGGGAACAGCGAAATACCAACTCAACAGCTTGCCTTGATGCAACTGTTTCCTCTGCACGAATGGTGATCTTCCCTAGATGTAGCATGCCTCCATGCCCATTTCTTCCTTGAAGATTAAGTGTCCAACTCTTATTATGTTTAGTCACTATCTGCCATGAAGAATAAAAGAAATGCAATACTGTAAGCATGATATCTCCAATGAGATGAGTTTGCTTAAGTACATGCATTCATGTGTACATAGATCGACACCACTTTCCAAAGGTGCAGGTAAAATCATCACAATCCAACAAAAGCACTACACCTGTTTAGAAAAACTAGCACACCATTGCATACGTAGCTACATACAAATGTGTGTATACATGTAATTGTTTGGATGCATTCAGAAGTGTTACATTCTTACGAGCAAAAAATTCATCAAACGAGGCCAACTACACAGCATGAATTGTGTGCAGTATCAGTAATGACTTTCCTCTGTAAACTTGTAAGAAACTAAGAATCCAAAGCAACTTACCTCTGACAGAACACAACTAGCCTCTCCAAGGAATTCTTGCTCATTCAACTTCAGCATCTGCAAGAATTCATAATTTATGAGTTCAAGTCTATCACCATTTGTGCACATCAGTTATGTGCTTTCCAACACAATAGAAGTACAACTGTTGTCTCTAGTTATGTCTTACTTTTCACTAAAAAATGTCGATCAATGTCTAAGTGAACCACATAGAATCTCAACTATGCACAATATCAGATAATGTTACTTTGGTTCTTAACAATCTCAGTTTAAAAAAAATTCTTCATTGAAGTCTCGAAGTAAAATAATACATGAAAAAGCAGAAGCAGAAAACATAAGATACCTTCACAGGCAAATTATGATATTTAGTGTCAACATCAAACACACGGAACCTGAAACACAGTATGCACAAACAAATGAGCAAAAATATATGACTGAACCTGAACAATGTAAATATAGAGGAGAATGAAATGTTTACACCAACGGCTGAACAATCTCAAACTGATAAGCAATGGGAACTTTTCCAATCCAAACAGGATCCAATGTATTCATTATTACTTCTGTACGGCCAATTTCGTCGAGTGTTCCATCTCTTTTCTTGGTATACACTACTGCCATAGGATCACTCTGCAACAAAAGGAAAAGTGTTATGAGAATGGGAATACTGCCAAACAACATATCATATAATTATCGGCATTACAGGATTAACAAACAGGAAACACCAAAATGACAGAATGATAGATACTTAAATGATATTCATCAAATATCAGATGAATAATTCAATTATATGTATACTGATAAGGAAAGAAAAAAGAAAATAAGATGGCATATTAGCACTAAATAATGGCATTACTCGAATCTTGCATATGACTCATTTTATATTAAACTGAAGCTCAGAAACATAACTCTGGATTGGCATCTAAGAAACATGTCATTGCATGAAAATTACAAAGGCTGCCAGCATTCTAGCAGTTTAAGGTAGGAATAAGGGGATCACATGCATTACCATCAAACTTCGAAAATAAAGAGAGACGTAATTTATACAAAGAAAAGCACTGACCTTTCTTTTTTCCAAAGAGAAATTTATTAACTAAAAAGACTCGTGAGGTATAGTTCAGGGGACAGATCGTCTCATTACATTCTCATAAAGTAATTGAAAGAAACCCATTATAAGTTGTTTAAAAAAAAGGTAGGGCCAAAGGGATGCTTAAAACCCTGCTTAGCCTAAAGATCCCTCCTAGAAGTTGTCTTCCCTTTACGTGTGTCAAATACGACAATTCCAGTATCTGTATAGAAGTCATAGCAGTCCATCGCAACTGCCTCTATATCTCAAGGAATGCTCAGTGAAGATAGGACCAAGGAGATAGCCATAGTGGAGGCCGCATTCAAATATGAGATTTAAGATCTCCATCTGTCATCTAACCTGAATACCTTCTCAGATTGCCCACGACACTGCAAATTGTCTATCCAAGACGATAATTCCAGTCTTTGGTGGAGGAGCATTCAAATATGTGATTTCAGATTTCCATCTGTCATACAACCTGAATACCTTCTCGGATCGCCCACAACACTGCAAATTGGATGTCAAAGATGACAATTCCAGTCTCTCTGCAACAGTCTTAGCAGGCCATCACAACTGCCTCTAGATGTCAGGGAATGCTCACTGATGATAGGACCAAGGAGATAGCCATAGTGAAGTTGCATTCAAATATGATATTTCAAATTCCCATCTTTCATCCAACCTGAATACCTTCTTGGATCACCAACAACACTGCAAATGGTATGGTAATCTGGGCCCTGTCGAATTAATATGCTTTCACAAACTGCCCCAACACATTTCTAAAGATGCCACCTGCAGCCACCAGGCTGGGATTGCCTCTTGTGCAACCGTAAGTATTTAACTTGATCCAACCTTCGGGTTGTGTGTGCCATTGGATAAGGTGCTGATTGTGATACTGATGAGAAGTAAAAGTGTCCACGTTAATTGATTTATCCTAAACTCTAACCAAAACTGAACAGCAAGGTGATGTGCTTTGTTAGAGTCAAGATGGGGTTGAAAAGGCTTTTGATTGAATATGTTTCTGTTACGAGCAAGCAGATGTTCCACATGTGAGCAAATAATCCATTCCAAAGGAGATAACTACATCCAGAGAGTAACCGAAGATTGATCCTAATCCACTAATTTAAATTGAAAGTATAATTTCTCGGTTGTGCAACCGGAGGCTCTGGGGAAGTCGGAATAGCTCCAGGTTTTGGGCGGTCCATCTGGTTAGTTCAGCTATACTGTGTCATACACCATGTGCTAGGCAACAGACGATAACATAGTGAACTGGTGTCTCTTCCTCATCCTCACACAAAGGCAATACTGTGTCAATGGAGATCCCACAGCAATGAAGAATAGAGTGATCTCCCAGTATGTGGTGGGGCCAGACAATCGAATCAGATAACGGATAATGGAATAAGTGGTGATGTCCTCAAATTTTCTCATGGATGTCACCAGGATATCGGGCATGTAAGTCGCTCCCATATCCTTATCAAGTATAAAAGACTGATTCTGGCATGGGGATGGGTTGTTGATAATATGTAGGTAGTGCAAGGTGTGCAAGGGGTCGAGTCATCAACCAAGGCGCAAACCAAAAGGTGCCCATTCCATCGCAAGTTTTTCATCCAAGATGTTCTAGAAATTGAGACCTCACATTGAGAATGCTTCTCCAAATGGTGGATGAGTTGACTGTGAAGTTACAACAATAATTTTTCCATCCTATCTTCCCTCTAAATCTTGCGGCTACCTATAAAGATTCCTCAGTGCACACTTTGCATATATACGTCTCCATCCAATCAAATGCTGGGCGCTCAACCAATGGAGCTCACCTACAAAGAATGGGCCCATCCCCTCAGCTACCATTAGGAAGACCTCCACAAGACGCCCTGTGGATTCAGCCATCCATTTCCTCCTCTAATCTCAAGAATCTTTGATTCCATTTCTATCAAAAATAAAAGAAGAAATTGGAATGGAGTAAGATGGCACTCAAAACAGTGAATAGGGGTTTTGAGGTATTCAAACTCCTACTGAAATCATCAATCCCTACTATTAAATTTATGAAAAAAATTCTACCATTTTCCGCTCATCAGTCTGTATTAAAGAGCTTTACATTAATAAGTCTCTACCCCTTGCTCTTGATCATAAACTCAAAAGAGTTATAGAGAAAGCAGACAGCGGATTATCAACATGGACATATATGGAAAACTGGCGCATGTAGTTTTACTGAGAGAGAGCAGAAGGAAAAAACCAATGGTATAGAAACAACATGAAAAGTCACTAAAATCCTTCCACACACATGCATATATATATATATATATGCAAAAGTGACGCCAAATCATCCCACCTACCAAACTCTCCTTTACATCGGGGTCTGCCTTTGGGTTAAGAGGACTTAGAGGAGCAGTTGATTGATCATAACAGATCCCAATGGATCCTACTAACAGATCGGGAAGGAATCGAACCTTCAGTCCCCCACCCAACCAACCGGCCATTTCTTTCTCTTCGGCTCCCTACCCAATAGATGAGGTGGCAGAGGATCGGGAAGCCTGCGTAGATAACGGAAGTGCGCTCCTGCACACTCCGCCTTGAAAGCCTCCATTTGCTCCCCCCGAGGACATAATGCTTAGTATGCTATACGGAAAGAGGCATAGACAAATCTCTTATATGAATAAAATTCCTAAACTTAGAAGGCTTGCTACGCAGAGTGTGGTCAAGTTGAGACTTGAGATTTGAGATTTGAGTCCAAGTTGGAGACTTTTAAATTTCATAAAGATTGATGTCATAATATGTAACAATAACCATTCTTACAAAACACTTTTCACTATCATTGGGAGGAATTACAATCATAAAGTTCCAGGGAAAAGGTTCTTCTATCTATTTGTAAACAAGGAACTTACAGGAGAACACTGAAACAACACAGATAACACATTACAAAAGAAAGAACTAGCATGACGAGCATCAAAACATTTCCAAGACTCTGAACAATTCACG
Organism: Euptelea pleiosperma; assembly: GCA_035048495.1. Lineage (NCBI taxonomy): Eukaryota > Viridiplantae > Streptophyta > Magnoliopsida > Ranunculales > Eupteleaceae > Euptelea > Euptelea pleiosperma. Next base: position 32,673,845 of record CM068546.1, read on the forward strand.
GAACACTAGGCTCCACCCGGAAGATAAAAAAAGAAATAAGACATACAATGAAGAATGGATAACAGTGCATCCGAGTAAAGCACAAGGCAATACTGTTAACACTTGATTGGAGGCTAGAAATTCTTACTAATCCAATCCTTCCAAAGCCTCCAAACAGGGACAAAGCAAATTAAGCAACACATGTTAATGCAATTGAAAATGGAACTTGTGATAGACAACATGGAACTCTTGTGCTAATCTAAATGAAACTTGCAGCAACTAATATACACTAACTGTAAAAAAGATTAGATGCAGTTAAAGCTTTAATTGAAATTTGAGATGGAAAACATACCTTCGAAAGGATGTCCAGATCACGCAACTTTGAGGCAGATAATGACAACTACAATACATGTTTTCAAGTAAATAAATTATTATGGTGTAAAGAAAAAAAAAATGGACGACATTGAAGGTAGAAAGACTAATATCAAAAAAGGATAAAGGGAAATACATGCTCAATTATCAAGAAAATTAAACCCGATAACTAAATTATTTTGTTCACATAGAAGCACAATTGCATATATTATCCATTATGACGTTGATTCAAGCCAATGATATCTTCTTTGAAGTAGTATCTAATGTTGTCACCACCTTGTAGAGAGAAGTGCAAATCAGTTGTTGATCCACCCCTTCTCTACAAAAAGGGTGCCCCTTTAATGCCAATTGATATTATAGCATAGAATATTCCACCTTTAGTTTTCCCTACAATTATCTTAGTTTGCCACATGTTCTAGTGGTCTAGTTTTCCCCGTAGAGTTCCAAACATATAAATATTGTCTCAAAGTTTCAATTCTCTTTGTGTTGAAGCATATAGTGTAAGACTTAGGAGTAAGATAACATAATCTGCAGGTTTCCCAAGTGCCACATTGTGTTAATATGTTGTTGAAGTTTGAGAACAAACTATAATAGGATCAAATCATGTTAAACAACGCCAGTACCAAACACGATACCCTGGAGCTACATTGATACTATAGAAAAGGAGGACGAACCAGGTAAGGGTCTGATTCAGTAGCCATTCACTGTGGCATGTGCCATTTATCGATAACATTCAATCAATGGCACACCTTTTAGATGGTCCATGGCCCCAAAATCATGCAATTGAGATGATCCTGGTCATCAGATCAGTGTTTTTTTTTCTTTTCTGTGGGTCTGTAGTTAATAGCTCAAATGGTCCAAAATCAAGTGAAATTGGATGGTTATGATTAAATAATCGGTGAGAATTTTGGCTATGCTACTCCAAGAGGTGGTCCATCAATTAAGTGGCTTCTTTCACAACACATTGTGAGATATAATCAACCTTTTGGAATTAAGCAAGGAAGATCTGTAATGTTTTCTTCAGAATTTTCAGAATTCCTTCAACGCCCAATTTGAGGGTCCAAAGAGTCTTGGTGTTGGATACTTTGAGAATCATAATACACTTCTGACCTCCATTGAATTGAAGGGGAGAAATACCTGGAATGGTCCCAATCAGTGACGACCCTAGGTGTGGTGTGAGGTAAAAGTACGGTATATCGATGAGAAAATCAAAGAATTAGAACCTAATGATCCAAGACGAGGGAAATGAAAGACAGAGAACTATCTTTTTATGACATGGCTTCTAAATGCATAAGAGCCTCGCATCATTTGCACACTTAGAATCAGACAATGAAGGGAATTCGGGATGAAGACACTTCGTCTTATTCTAAATAAGTAGACTTTTTTTTATCAGTATCAAAAGGTAGAATTTGCATGAACGAAACCAGGTCATTGCACAGTTTCATCAAGGGGATTAATCTTTGGGAGAGTATTACTATGACCTCTAAGGAATATAGGAAGAGCTTGGCTTCTATGAGCATATCCATCAGTATTGCCCTGAGGATGAGCATCAAAGTGGTCTAGAGCAAATGAGTTTCAACTGGTTAATCAAATTTAACCCCCAGTGTGAGCCAATCAGAGTTCAAATTCTACGCCTTAAAAGGTTTTCATATACCACAACAGTGTTCTTCATTCGCTCATGCGAGGCTATGCAGCATTCTACTGATCCCACTACTACTACACATTCTACACTAATGATTGACACTAAAGGTCCTACAGGGACAGTTTGTTGCCATTGAGGCCATTGTAGATGCCAAAGCACGGAAACCGAACAAATTCCACTCATCATGGAAAGCACAATCATAGCCAATACATTTCTTGGGATCTACAAGGTTTATCCTCCATTGCTTTTTGCACATGTTACTGTCACCAAAGTAGATGATTTGACTCTTCATAGTAGCAACACCACTGATGCTTGATCCGTGTCTCTTCGGACAAGTCCAATGCAAGCATGCGACTCGAACAAATTGGCGTAAATGATGAATTTTTGGGAAGAAAAAATATTTTATGGAGCGCACGACGTCATCAAACTTTGATCATCTTCTGCTAAGAAATCACCAGGTATACATGGGGGGCAGGGTCCACAGCAATTTCTGGTAGCTACCCTTTTCTGCACTTATGGACCCCACTCCCCATGTACAGGTAACGATTTTTGAGAGCAGAACCATATAAATTTTGATAATGCTTCAATCCAGTAAATTTTCTTCCAAATATTTGGGAGTCAAAGATTTCACTTGATATTTATTCGAGTGGGGAATTAAAAAATTCAAACTCGCAAAGTAAAAAAAGTTGAAACCAGTCTAATGAAAACCACTCATTATTAATAGCTTCAACAAATAAGGCACAGTTGGCCAGGACCACGCCTCAGGAAGCTTAGGTCCTGTGTTCGAATCCCCCCTTGAGGCCACCCCCTGGGATTTAACCGAGTACACCTGGTCATAGTCACAAAGTCTGGATTCGGCAAGGGGTGAAGTTGGGAAAATTCGGATAAATTCCGTAAAAATAGTCCGGTGCTCTAAGAGGCCCGGATACTTGTCCCCACAACAGTGACATCGAAAAGAGGGTACTATATGCCCAAGAGAAAAGGAAGGAGGAAAAGCAAAATTGAATGAATGCTTGAACGGACTGATGGGTGACAGCGCCAACACTGATAATACGATGCCCCGAGGTAACAAGTACATCTCTTAGGCCATGTATGGTTGCCCTAACAAAAGTTGTGAAGGGAAATGATTATTATCCATAAATGTCCATAAAAGTTTTTCTAGACCAACACATTTTGAATTATGAATCCGAACCCAGAAAAACTTTTCTGTGATCACCTTACACTACAGGGCCTAAATGCCCATAAAAGTTTTCTGGATCAAAAATTTCCATGTGGTCACCATGTAGAATCTATGAACGACATTAGAATCATGTATTTTGACGCGAATCTGCCGTCCATTGCAGAGCAATTTAAAGTGGGATCCACAACTCTCGACTTTTTGGGTGAACCCCTTTGAATCCCGTAATGATTCGATTAATTCTCCAAAGTAAACAAATCAGAGCAACGAAAAGAATTCCACATACACGACAGAGGGGAGAGGAAATTATATAAAACCCACACTCGTGGTTGAAGTGAACGGTTGAAGAGCCAAAAAAGGGGTACGGAGAAGATGAGAAGAGACAGGGTTTTCAAAATTCATTAGGGTTTTTGTTTAGATACAAAACATAAGTACCTCGAGTTGGGTGAAGAGGGAATGGAGGCGGTGAGATCTGAAGAAATGGTCAACAGCATCGTTGTGTGCTGGTCCTCCTCCATCACGACCAACGTTCATGGTGATGGTCCATGGTTGGGTCCCTCCTACAGCCTGTTGTCCACCCCTGGTGTCTGAGAAACACCCCCCCATCTCTCTCTCTCTCTCAAGTCACACACAACAGTACAAGATTCCCTTGGTCGGCGCAAATTTCAAGCTCCCCCCTCTCTCTCACTCTCTCTCTCGTGCGTGTGCAGTGAAAAGTAAAAAGTAAAAACACGATTCAGACGGGAAGTTTCATTTTTTTGTGATTAACGGTTCAGACGGACGTTTAGTTTTGTAATTAACGGTTCAGACGGACGTTTCAAGTGGCTTAAGAGTTTCCCTGTTTTTAATGTAACAAGAGTAGCTGTAAATTATTTGCCATTCTGAGCAATGGACGAGTTATTTATATCGATGGGTTGTTCTCTTCCTTCTTTTTCTTCTCGTTTCTTGTACTCCAAGGTATAGAATTAGGGTCGGAACCGGTTGTTCTCTTCCTTCTTTTTCTTCTCGTTTCTTGTACTTCAAGGTATAGAATTAGGGTCGGGTTCCAGTGACCACCATTTTTGACACCCATTTTGATGTACCCAAATGGAAGATGAATCAATGGCTGATTTTTTGTGAGGATGATCTCTATGGTGAGGAGATCACCCCTACAAAAAATCAGCCCATTCATATATTTCTAACCCAGTCAAATGTGGTTTTCAAGTTACACGGTAAAAATCGACGGTCCATAATTCTTCAACTTCTAAACCAGTCTATGAATATCAGAATGATTTAAATTTTTGTGAGGATGATGTCCTTACCATAGAGATCATCCTCACCAAAAATCAGCCATTGATTCATCTTCTATGTGGGTACACCAAAACGGGTGTCAAAAATGGTGGTAACTGGAACCTGACCCATAGAACTATAGATAATTTTCTTTTCGCTCGTGTATGTGTAAGCAAGATATATTATAAGAAAGAAAACCGAGGTCACACCTCCCACAACAAACAAACCATACCGAATGGTCAGCCTTTTGCCTTGATCAAACGTTAATCTTCTACGGCAGCACGAAGCCATCCACGAGGATGGACGGAGGGAAGTTTGATCAGATCAAAAGCGACTCAAAAAAACCGAGAGTCACCCATGTATAGGTGACAGATTTTTAAACCTCACAAACCAGGTACTTCTCTTAGGCATGTATGGTTGCCCTTGCAAATGTTGTCTAGGAAAATGATTCTTACCCATAAAAGTTTTCTAGCTCAACACATTTTAGATTTATGAATCCGATCCGAACCTAGAAAAACCTTTCTGGGATCACCATATTGAGCCTAAATCTCCATAAGTTTTCTGGATCAAAAAATTTCATGAGGTCACCATGTAGAATCTATGAACAACATTAGATCAATCCATCAACTAGACCATAAACATATCTTAACCATGTCTTTTTGTGGATCAAGAATGGCATGCACGAGGCGAATCTGCCGTCAATTGCAGGGCAATTAGAAGTGGGATCCACAAATCTGATTTTTTTTTTTGCGTAAACCCCTTTGGAACCCGTTTTGATTCGATTAAATCTCTAAAGGAATCACAAGAAGAAGAAAAGTTTTCACTTTTCCTCTTCTTCCTCTTCTTCTTGCTTTATGTTTGAAATCAGAGAGTACGACAGAGGAGAGAAGAAAACCCACCCTCGTGGTTGAAAACTTGAAATGTTGAAGACCTATAAAAAAAAAGGGAAAGGGGGGGGTGGTAGAAAATTTATTAGGGTTTTTTTTGTTAAGATACAAACATATGTACCTCGAGTTGTGTGAAGAGCGAATGGAGGCCGCGAGATCTGAAGAAGGAGTCAACCGCATCGTTGTGTGCTGCTGCTCCTCCAACTCCACCAACGTTCACGGTGTTGGGACTGGGACTGGGTTGGGTCCCTCCTATAGCCTCTTGTCCACCCCTACTGTCCGAAAAACATCCCCCCATCTCTCTCTCTCTCTCTCTCAAACAGTCAAGCCACACACAGACAGTAGTACTACAAACTACAAACTACAAACTACAAATTACAGGTTCTCTCTCTCTCTCTCTCTCCCCCCGAAATAAGTTGGTGTTTCACCAAATAAACTTTTGCTTCCATATGGCAGCTTTTAAATTCAGCAATTTAATTTAGAAGTTACTTTTTGCTTCGACTGATTTGCCAAACAGGCCCTAAGTTAGGATTACAAAAAAAAAGTACCCTAAATTAGAAGATTAGAATTCGGGTCTTGGAATTTATTTTATACTATGGGTATCCGGGCCTCTTTGAGTACCCAACTTGTCCCACGGGGCACGACGTAAGTCACCCTGGGATAAATGATGAGAGACGATATGGCCACGTGGAGATCATGTTAGACATCCAATCATATATTGAGTCGTGCTCACCATGGGGATCATTATAAAAAAAAAATCAGTTTATTCCAATATCTTTAGCTATATTAAAAGTTGACCCAAAGTGGGGTCATCTATCTTCGGGCCCACTTTATGATGTTCGGTGAGCACTTAAAGAAGTGGGCCCAACCCCGGGTGTAGGAACTGGATGTAAGAAATGGGTGTAGCTCTAGACGGACCCCCCATTATCACTCTGCTCTTCTTTTTTTTCCTATCTTGCTTTTGTGTCTCAGCTTTCTGAGAGAGTTATGAGACTATTACTAAATATGACTGACCCGGGTAGGAATTGCACGTAGAGTAAACATTGGTTTGAGCGAAGCCGATCACAGCCCACAATATAAGCCACGTGGCACACTCTTAGAGGGTACTGACTGTATGGATGTTTGGCCAGTTTCTCGGTGGACCTGCAAACTAAAAATCAGCCTGATTAGTGATTTACAACCTTTGAATCTTTGCACCCAAATAATGCTCAAATTCCTACTGATCAGGCTTATTTTTGGTTTGTTGGTCCACCTAGTGATTGGCCAAACATCTATACAGTCAGCGTCCTCTAAGAGTGTGCCATGTGGCTCGTACTGTGAGTTGTGATTGGCGGTGTGAGCGAAGGTTTACTCCTTGTAAGTACAACTCCCCAAAATCAAGCACAGCATGGTATTAGACGTGTAACCAAATATCCCCTTGGGAAGTTCTAGGTCACAGCTACAAACCTATTCCGAATTTCGGGGTGTTTTTGGTGACAAGTTTGTGAAAAATAAAAGTCAGAATATTATTTAATTATTTTGCAAAATAACCTCAATAATGGAAAAAAAAAAAAAAAAAAAAAAACACAGCCATTATAAGGATAATCTCATTTTTTTTGGATTTGGGAGTAACGGGATTGGGGCGTTACCATTACAACAGTTGTTTTTTTCATTATAATGGGCGTTTTTTAAAACTAAATCGCCTATCAAAAAAAAAAAAAATACAAATAGAATAGCTAAAAGTTATTAAGCAACATAAAAAACTTATATCATAAAATTGAAATAAAGAAATTTAAAAAATAAGATGAATAAAAAATAAAAAATAATTAAGTTGATAATAAAAGAAATAGAACTAAAAATACAAAAACAACTATAAAATTGAAAAACCACAAAGAATCATTGAATCTAATATAACTGAAGTAAAGGTAATAAAAAAATAAACAATTTAAGGACAAAAGAAATAGAAATATCATTCAATAAAAAAATAAAAATTTAAAGAACACAAAAATAGAAGATCCTTCAATATATAATAAAGAAATATAAATAAATAATAAAATAAATTAAAACATAAAAAAAGGAAAATTCCTCTAATATATCTTCAAAGAAAAATAACCTTGATATTCCTCTAATATATCGTGTTCTTGGTCGTGGATTTCAAAAATCCAACGGCGGTTGATAGCGCTGAGCTAGCATTCACTTTTTGCCAGCACTCAACCTCCGATGGGTACTTGGAATCCACGACCCAGAACATGACTCCCTATAGGGGTTTGAAGAAAGAAGGGAGTCCCCTGAACCCACATTTATCCTCTCTTGAGTAAATAAACTTTAGACTCAAAAGACTAATGTACCCTTAAGATATTATGTAACTAATTCAATACTTCGGTGTCATTTCATAGAAAAGTAGAGGTTATAAGTAGAAACTAATCTTCCAACTTCAAACAACCATCGGGGAGGTCACTTCGCTTTATATATAACTAGTAGGTGGCTCATGCCCATGGCACTCCTCGCCAAAGCGTTTGTCAAAATTAAGTGTGAGTGGCTGAGATCCACCGTTCATTTGAAAGATAAGATCTCGGCCATTCTTTGTTATATAGAGGATGTTAGGGGTATTATTAAAACTCTAGTGTTGGAACAATGTGGTTAGGGATATGTGTCGGATGCAAAAGCAATATTGAGCATTGTTGTTCAACTAAGTCGTTGAGCAAAAATGGACTCCGAAGGATGGGCTAAACATCCATACAGTTATTGGTCTCTAAGAATGTGCCATGTGGCTCATATTGTGGTATGTTGACGACGAACGCCCATCATCAAAGATTTACTCTCATCGCTAGAGAATAATTAAAAAGGGTCAAGGCTTAGGAGCTCCCTTTTTCTAACCCCTCTTGGGAGTCATGTTCTCGGCCGTGGATTCCAAGAATCCAACAGTGGTTGATAGTGCTGAGCTGACATCACTTTTTGCAGCAATATCAACCACTATTAGATTCATGGAACCCACGGCCGAGAACACGACTCCTAAGAGGGGTCAGAAAAAAGGGAGGCTCCTAAGCCTGATCCATTAAAAAAGTCAAAGCTTTATAATTGAAATGCACTTTTTCTATGTAGTGGTAATTCAATCAATTAAAAATGTCATCAACAATTATTGACATTGTCCGGTTGATCGTTCCTTGCCACTCTTAAGAAGATCCTGGCTCCACCACCATACGTGGGTCTTGCTATTATTTTGACACGTCAAAAAAAAAATGACACAAAATAGCATTCCTTATGGGGTCTATATGGAGATAAGTTAAGGGCTGATTTTTTGTGAGGACGATCTCCTCGCCGTGGAGAACATGTTCACAAAAAATTTAGCTCATTTCAACGGGTATGCGACATGAACAGATTAGACTTACCTCTTTGGATCCCGCAATGATTTTCCGTTTAATCTCCAATACAATTTCTCTCTCGGCTATACTTGATTGTATTTGTATGTAGAAAAAAGGGTATTTGCTAAGATACAAACATATATATATATATATATATATATACCTGGAGGTTGGTGAAGAGAGAATGGAGACCGTTTGATCTGAAGAAGAAATCAACAGCATCGTTTCCTCCACAACTACCATCAACGTTCATGGTGATGGGCCCAGCACGGGGTTGGGTCCCTCCCACAGCTTGTTGTCCCCCCTTGGTGTCCGAGAAACATCCACCCATCTCTATTTCTGTCTCCCTCTTGCAAACCACACAGAGGCAAAGCAAAAAACGCCCTCTCTCTCTGAGAGGCGTTTCAATTGTTAGTTTCCATTTTATACCCAAAAAATAAAAAATAGGACAAATCTAGTCTGCAATTGTTTGCAGACTTAAAAGTATGCAAACATTGTATCCACCATTAAATGCTCCTTGAAAAACGTGTTTTTAATTTATAATTTTTTTATTTGAAAACATGGAAATAACACATTTTCAAGGGACATCCAACAGTACGGATAATGTTCGCATACTTTTAAGTCGGCAAACAATTGCAGACTAGATTTGTCCAATAAGAGATGGAAATTCAGTCCCACGTCTCTCCTTGCTTGCCACCTGCTCCATGTTGACGTAACAAAGGTATACCTTACGCTTTTTTGACATTTAAAAGCATGAATTTTGTTAGGGTCGTGATGTAACAAGGTATACCGAGATCTTTTCAAATGCGGAAGTGCATTTTTGTTAGGAAAAAGATGTAACAAGGTATGCCTGAAACTTTTTCAAATGTATGGAAGCACCATTTTTGTTACTCACCTCTGTCATCTGGGCCCACCGACTGTATGGATGTTTATCACATCCATTGGTGGATATACACACCAAAAATCACCTTGATTGGTGGCATCGGTGACTACCAAAATGCTGCTTCTGCATTTGAAAAGATCTTACATATACCTTGGTTACATCACGACCCTTTTAGTTACCCACCGCTGCCATCTGGACCCACTAACCACATGGATGTTTTGCCCACCCGCTAATAGATATTTATACCAAAAATCAGCTTGTTTGATGATTTTTAACCGTTGGTTTTAGTAATAAAAAAAAATAGTTGAATCCAACGGCTATAATCACACCTTAAAAATATTAAAATCTAATGGATATAGATTACCGATCAAGATGACTTTTGGTTTGTATATCGACAAAGGGGTGGACTAAACATCCATGCAGTCAGTGGCCCATATGGCCCAGTGGATGCTTGGCCAATCCCTAGGTGGACATAGGGACCAAAAATCAGTCTGATTAGTGATTTCAAACCTTTGGATCATTGTAACCCAAACAACTGTCAATAATGCTCAAATTCCCACGGTTAAAATCAACCCATGAAAATGACTCTAATCCAACACTTAGAAATCACTAATCAGGTTGATTTTTTGTTTGTAATGCCACCTAAGATTGGCCAAACATCCATATAGGGCAGTATCCTCTAAAAAGAATAGAATTCCTGAAGCGGCAAAAATTTAGAAGCACTGATCATGCGCCCAATCATATTGCGCCAAGTACACCTAATTATCACAATTGGGTGCATGATCCGGGCTTCTAAATCTCCGCCGCTTCAAAAATTCTCTCTAGAAAAGAGCCACGTCACTCATACTGTGGACAGTCAGTGACTGTCGCCGGTCAGCCAAGTTTTACTCTACACGATCCAAACTCCCGGTGGTGGTGGTGGTTGGTGGTTTGAACTTTGCCATCACGGTGGTTGGGTTGCTTACCTGAAAGAAAAAGAAAAAAGAGAGACGTTGGCCGGGTTGGTGGTGAAATTTGAATCCGGAATTGGAGGACGAATTTATAGATGGTTAGATTATTAGGAAATTAAAGTCTTTGAAGACTTGAGCTTCTACAAGTAAGTTGCTGAGTTAGTTCTTGAGCAACTACTACATGCTAAATAAGACTGACCCTGGGTCAATCCGGGTCACCACCAATTTGGTAGCTCAGTTTGTCCGAGCTAGTATTCCAGGGTTCCAAGGTCAGGAGTTGGAGTCCGAACATAAGTTGAAACCACTTGTGCAAGTAATGCCTGACATTGGGCCACTGACCGTATAGATGTTTGGCCAATCCCTAGGTGGACCTACAAATCCAAAATCAACCTGATCAGTGATTTCTAAGCGTTAGTTGAAGTCATTTTCGTCGATTGACTTTAACCGTAGGAATTTGAGCATTATTTACCATTATTTCCGTACAAAGATCCAAAGGTTTGAAATCACTAATCAAGCTGATTTTTGGTGTCCGTACATGCAAGTACTACCTCCTCAAAATCAAGCCTGACCCAAGTCCCAGCTAGACTCATAGTGTTAGCCATGTAACCAAACACGGCCCCCTTTTAGGAAGTTCTTAGTTATAACTACAAACCCGTTCTGAATTTATGAACCAAACGTGGCCCCCCTTTTAGGAAGTTCTTAGTTATAACCATGAACCCGTTCTGAATTTATGAAAGACGCTAAAGTGCTTAATTTTTGTAAATTTAGATGGTTTGGTAAAGCCTTTTATGTCTTAAAATTAAGATAAATGTATATTTGGATATTTTAAAATATTTATTAGGACATTTTTATAAACTTTTCGCACGTGACATAGCAGCAACGTTCAGCCCACGGCCCACGCTGCCTCTTTTCATACTGCCTGTTCTTGCCATGATGATCACGATCATGAAAAATCAGTTCATTTCGACATTGCCAATCATATAAAAAAATTGACCCAAAATAATGGTTTAATTGGATGATCTAGATTTTCCAAATTAAAGTCTATTTTTCATGAGGTTAAGAATGTTGAATTTTCCTGATTTTTTTGTGAGGAGGGTAATCATAGCATGAAAAACTCATTGTGTGGTTGGATTGTCCAACGTGATCTCCATGTGGGCCCCGCCCTTGGGTGTAAGAAATGGGCGTAGCTCTAGACGGACTCATTATTTAATTATACAAATAGCATATACTTCACCACAAGAAGATGTTGAGACCAACTTCGTTAATGTCTTTTAGCGAGAAAAAGAGCATCCAAAAGATTAAAAGATTTCTCATGACAGCTTTTCTTAACATGGAGATCATGCTTTTAGTAATTTTATTTTATTGAATTATCGCTTTTCCCGAAGGTACATTTGGCACTTACGTCTCGACCAAAACATGTGCCTCCACCTCGACTTCACCCACTCCTCCGAGACATACACCCAAAAGAAGACTTTTTTGTAATTTAATTTTTAATGAATTTTAACTTTTTTTTCATTGAGGTGCATTGAAGCGTATGCTTCAATTACCATAAAATGTGCGCTTCAAGATATAGTTGGATGAGGGTGCAATCATATTAGTACTAATGCATCAGATCCCATCAGTACTTCACAGTTAAGCGTGTTTGGGCGAGAAAAGTACTAAGATGGGTGACCTCCTAGGAAGTCCTCCTATTGCATCCTGATTACAAGGAAAAAAAAGAAGAAGATATAGGTAGGCACATGTTTAATGGGATACACATCTTTGAAATCCCACCAAACGCTTATAAAACATTCTCAGTATGTGTCTATGTTTTAAAACTCACTTAGTCGACTCGGCATACAAACTCAGTTTTACAGCCTTTGCTAGGTTGACTCGAAACTCAAATTTTTTTTTTAAAAATTTCGAAAGTATTTTTTCTACATTTTATGATTTTTCAAAGTTTTTTTTAATAATTATCATTTTTTATATATTTAAATATTTATTAATTAATTTAATGACTCCCTGAGTCATCGAGGTAACTCGACCCAATTGACTTCCGAGTTGAGTCCGAGTTCCGAGCTTTAAAACATTGGTATGTATCATAGTTAGCAATTTGGAGTTTGACAAAAATACGGTACGGGAAAAGTTGGACCCATTGATAAGTATGCATCAACGAACTCGAACTCGAGCAATTAATAAATGGACAATTATTTCTTATTATCGCCATTTAATTATTGGTCATCGAAAACGACACCATTGATTAGTTGATCGATTAGATAGGATTATTAAGTAGCTAAAAAATTTAGATTAAGAGGACTGTGTGCTGCTGAAAGGTATAAGAAGAGGAATTCAAACCCTAGAAGCCCGGGTAGAAAAAAAAATATTAATATAATTACATAAATACCATGCATAACCTCATAAAATTACAAGAAATACCTTCATATATACTTGTCAAACAAGGAAGGCGTAATATACCTTTCTACCTATGCAAGTTAGTCAAGAATTCCTTGTCACGACAATCTTAGGACTTGGGTCTACCCTTATCTTCCATGTCCTTACAAACAAGGTTTAAAATATGGCCCTTATAACGAAAATAACGGCCGTATAACGGATTCGGACCTACCCCGTTACGTTATGTACCATTTAAACCCCAAAAAAATAACGGCCGTTACTTTTTGAAAAATTTTGTTTTCGTTTTTTCCATTATTTTCTATTTTTGAAATTTTGAATTTCAAATTTCAAAATTTGAATTTCAGCGCCCTTTTTTTCCGTTATTTTCCATTTTTTTCGTTTTTGTCCCTGAGCGTTTTTTTCATTATAACAGAAAAAATGGTAACATCTCCAGACCGTTACACCGTTATAAAGGTCCCTTTTAAACCTTGCTTATAAATACAAAAACAGTTACTCACTAGTCCCGCCCACTAGGACAGCTGTTATAACGACAGTTATTTTATGAAAAAAATATTATAAAAAAGGCCTTTATTTTCTTTATTTTCAATTATAAATTTTACAGAAATTTTGACTTTCTAGATCCTTTATTTTCGGTTATTTCCATTTTTTGCCATGTGCGTTACAATCCGTTGTAACGGAAAAAGGTAACGCCCCCAATACATTGTACCATTATATATCGTTTCCTTAAGGATCAAGTATATGGAAATTAACAAATTTCAATTGCATGGGTTGGCGGCATTCATTGTAGTTATATAAACTAGGGGAATGCCACGTTGCACGTGCGCCTTTCACATGGCACACTCGTAGAGATCACTGACCGTATCGATGTTTGGCCCATCCCTAGATGGACCTATATGAAAACAATCATCCTGGTTAGTGGTTTTTAAGGATTTGATTGGAGTTGTTTTCATGGGTTGATTTTTAACCATAGATTTCAAGCATTATTTGGGGTACTTAGATCCAAAGGTTTGAAATCACTAATCAGACTGATATTTGGTATATAGGTCCACCTAGGGATGGGACAAACATCCATAAGGTCAGTGGTCTCTAAGACTGTGCCACGTGCCTTATACTATTGTCCCTCATCATCATGACGTGGGCTTACCGGACAACCTGATCTGTGAAGGGGCATTTAACGTGGATCAGTGGTCTCTAAGAGTGTGCCACGTGGCTTATACTATTGTCCCTCATCATCATGACGTGGGCTTAACACGGGCATCATGACGTGGGCTTAACGCGGGCTTACCGGACAACCTGAGCTGTGAAGGGGCATTTAACGAGGGTCAATGGTCTCTAAGAGTGTGCCAGGAGGCTTATACTATTGTCCCTCGTGATCATGACGTGGGCTTACCAAACAACCTGAACTGTGAAGGGGCATTTAACGAGAGAAGGTTTTGCCATTGAAATTAGAGAGACCTTTAATTGTGACAACCGTGGGTGGCACTACCGTTTTTTGCTTCATAATAATATAGATCATGGTTTTAAAAACGGCCGTTTAAACGGTTTTAATGGCCATTTAAACAGCAACTCCCCAAGCCCGTTTCCGTTAAAACCGTTTAAACACGTTTTAACGGTTTTAAAAAAAATGGCCGTTTTTTTTTTGTTTTAATGGCCGTTAAAATCGTTTAAACAGTTGTTTAATTCTGAAAATTTTTGTGAAAAAAATGGCCGTTAAATCCGTTTAATTCCGTTAAAATCCGTTTAATTTTCGTTAAATTCTATTTTTTTTAATTTTCAAATTTCAAAATTTGAAATTCAGCGCCATTTTTTCCGTTAAAATCCGTTTAATTCCATTTTTTTCTATTTTTGCCCCCGGCCATTTCAATCTGTTTAAACGGTAATGCCCCCTGTCTGTTTAACCGTTAAAACGGCCTCCTTTAAACCTTGGTATAGATATAGATTTCCATATGTACTGGAATTTCCAAAATTTCCATTGCATTCGTCAAAAGAGAATTTTTCATTATGATGGTACAAGTCTTTGAAGAAAGCTGCATTGTGACCCGGAAGGTGTGTAGAATTAATCCTACTGGGGAATGCCATGTACGATGCATATGCACCTTACACATGTCAACACCTTATACATGGCACATTCTTAGGGATCACTGACCGTATCGATGTTTGGCCCATCCTTAGGTGGACCTACATGCAAAAAAATCAGCCTGACTAACGATTTTTAGGGATTTGATTGGAGTCATTTTCATCGGTTGATTTTTAACCGCAGATTTCGAGTATTATTTGGGGTAATTAGATCCAAAGGTTTGAAATAACTGATTAGGCTGATATTTGGTATATAGGTCCCCCTAGGGATGAGACAACACATCCACACGGTTAGTTGTCTCTAAGAGTGCACCACATGGCATATAATATGGTACCTCATCATCATTGATGAGCCGTAGGCATGCTCCAAGGGGCCTACCCAACCGAAGTTTTGGCTTTAAAATGCCTTTAAAGTGAGAGGCAGTTAATTGAAGCCTTGTGGACGTCAACACCAGTTGTCGCTTTATAATAGTATAGATATAGGCTTTGGTTGGTAGCATTACAAATGTTTGCAGGCAAATGTTTGTAGTATTTACGTGTGCTTGATGGCGCAACATCCAACAAATATTTGCATTAACCCAATCATTTTTTGCCAGAAAGTAGCTGCAAACAATAGACAAATAACTCTCACCCCCCTTGATCTCCCCCAACAGCTATCCAGCCTCCCCAACCACACGAATATTTTCCCCACAAATGTTTATCATTGCAAACATTTGATTAATTGTCAAATATTTCCTTACAAACATTTTCCTGCAAACTACAAACAAGATAAAAAAGTGAATTCAAGACAAGAGATTTGCCGTTGTTTTTTGCAAGGTTTAAAAACGGCCGTTATAACGGATTCAGACCTACCCCGTTACATTATGGACCATTAAAACACCCAAAAAATAACGGCCATTATTTTCCCTTATTTTTCCGTTATAACGAAAACAACGACCGTTATTTTCTGAAATATTTTGTGAAAAAAAAAAATGGCTGTTCTTTTTCCGTTTTTCCCCGTTATTTTCCATTTTTGTCCCATTTTTTTTCGTTTATGCCCCTGAGCGTTTTTTTCATTATAACGGAAAAAACGGTAACGCCCCCAGTCCGTTATACCGGTTCCATTTAAACCCTATTTTTTGTACTAAAACAAGGGATGAAGAATAAGGTTATCCACAAAAAGTCTTTGTTTATTTATTTATTTATTCCCCCTTTTCTTCTACACTTGTTCCATATAATTCTTTAGACGACCAACTTGGTCGAGGAAAGAAGCACATGAGTAGAGATAAAGCTCTCGATAGCTAAAAAAAAAAAAAAAGTGGATAACTATGCAAATTAGTCCTTTCCATGGTCCTCAAATGAAATATTAGACTTTTTTAGTCTCTTATCACCATGTCAAAGAAAGTTTGGATAAGCTTTGACAATACTTCTAGTGATGATCCAATCAATGCTAAGGCAAGGCCGTTATATTTTTTCCGTTTTAACGGTGTATTCTAACGCACAGGGGCAAAAATAAAAAAATAATGGTGTCCATATTCAAAATTTGAAGTTCAAATTTTCAATAAACTTTATAACGGAAAATAATGGCGGTTATAACGAAATAATGGCCGTGATTTTCTGAGCGTTAAAACGGTGCATAACTTAACGGGGGATGTCCGAATCCATTACAACGGCCGTTAATTTTGTCATAAATAATGGCCGTTTTTAAACCATGTGCCGAAGACTCAACAGCCACAAAAAAAAAAAGATTGGGAAATCCAGCTAGGTTTGCCAGATAGGCTTATCCAACCTAGATGAGATCAACTACCTAGTATACCATCACACGACACGTCAAACAAGTTAGCCGAGTGACATACCTTTCAACCTGCGCAAGCCAAGCATTCCAAGTCAAGTCACAATGGTAGGACCGTGGGAAGTTTGGAGTCTTTGGACCACCCACAGAAAAGTTGGCAATTGTAAATCTAACAAAGTTTCAGAACTTTTAATTAAAATAAAGATTTATTCAATTATAATTATGAAAAATTACATAAACAAAAATAAATTTTAATGTATTTACAATTTTTTTTTTTTTGAAATTTACAAAAATAATGTTTTCTCGTGACAGACGCTCTTTTAAATGGCGTTTGTCAGTGTCGGATTTGATTAAAAAAAAAAAAGTCTCTACCACCTAACAGACACTCTTTTAAAGGGCGTTTTTACTTGATCTGTGTTTTTCGAAAAGACGTTTTTCCTTAGGAAATGCCCTTTGAAAAAATGTTTTGTGAGGATGAGGAATCTCACAAAAATTCATAGACTGGTTTAGAAGTTTAAGAATTATGAACCGTTGATTTTTACCATGTAACTTGAAAACCACATTTGACAGGGTTAGAAATTTTAGAATGGGTTGATTTTTTGTAGTGGTAATCTATATGAAGAGGAGCGACTGGAAAGGAGGAGAAATGGCGGGAGAGGAGGATTTAGAGGGAGAGAGAGAGAGAGTGAAAGGTAAACCTTACGACAAGTTTAAAAATCCTATATATGTCTTTTATAAAATTTCATCTTATCGGGCATTTTTAAAAAAAATTGGTGTCAATCTGAACTAGAATGGGATTATATCAGATAACGTGTGTCAAGATTCAAATAGAATTTGATTGAACAGACTTTGCTATGGGCTCCGACATGTAGAATTACCATAAGGTATATTTAGTACTGGCTAAGACCGTCAGTAAAAGTGTATAACTTTTTTTGGACAATACAAGAAATTAGAGTTGATTTCAGAAAGATTGATAAATGTGTGAATTTCCTTTTGATTTGTTACAATAATTAATATAAGTTGCAATAATACATTAGATTCATCAAACTGAACATTTTAGTCAGACCTGATCGACAATCGTAGGTGAGTATAGCCTAAACCATGTCATTAGTATTCAAAATGAAATGGGAATCAGAGCGTGTCAGCTAGTCTCTGACAATTCTTCTAAGAATTTGATCAAATAGACATCATCACGAGATCCGTTACGTCATTTTACCCTAAGATATGTATATATAGTATTCATTGAAATTCTCTAGAAGTTTTTGCAACAATAACATTACATTAGCTTTATCCAAGACTCAAAACTAGAATAGAAGGAAATTGATTCTTTCGAGTGAAACTATTCAAATTTGTGCCAAGGAGAGGTCTTCACGAGACTCATCTCATTGTTTTACCCCTAGGAGACCTGGTCTTGCAACCTCTGCCCACGAACGGATCGTACAGCTAGGTCATGTACAAAGAAGGTAAGACACGTTTTTTGGGCGACGCTGCTTCACCATATCGTTGTTTTCAATAACTTCGGGGTACAAACTAAATTTTTCTTGCTTCGTAGGTGGATTTCTTTTCCACGATGGGTGTGACATCATTAAGTGATGTCAACAACCATTTTTCTTGCTTGGCACGTAAATTGCTTTTCCACCGTGGGTGTGACATCACGTGAGATGATGTCACCCATGTGATATCATCAACCATAGTTACTTTGTTTTTTTGAGCAAATCTTGCCTGATCACCTGTGGTGTGGTGTGGTGTGGTATCCTACCGGACCACACGCAAGCTGCTTGCCGCGTGGATTTTGTACGGTAGCAAGTCACATCGGCACGAGCCACAAAGTCATCCTCTCCTCCTCCGTTAACCTACACGGATTTGGTGAGAGTAAATGAAAAAAGTGAGAAAAAATAAAATAAAGTAATATGAAGAAGACACGTGGCTATTTCTTAGAAGACACTGGCTTTAGATGTTTGACCCAAGGTTTAAAAAACGGCTGTTATAACGAAAATAACAGCCGTTACGTTACGGACCGTTAAAACGCCCAAAAAATAACGGCCGTTATTTTCCGTTATTTTTCAGTTCTGGAAAATTTTGTTTTTTTCCGTTATTTTGTGAAAAAAAATGGCCGTTATTTTCGGTTTTTTCCGTTATATTCTGTTTTCTTTTCGTTTTTGAAAATTTGAAATTCAAAATTCAAAATTTGAGTTTCAGCCCATTTTTTCCCTTTTTTCCGTTATTTTCCTGTTTTTGCCCCTGAGCGTTTTTTTCGTTATAACTGAAAAACAGTAACGCCCCCAGTCCATTATACCGTTATAACGGTCCCCTTTAAACCTTGGTTTGACCCATGGTTTTAAAACCGGCCGTTTAAACGGAAACGCCCCAAGCCCGTTTCCGTTAAAACCATTTAAACACGTTTTAATGTATTTGAATTTAATGGCCATTTTTTTGTTTTAACGACCGTTAAAATCGTTTAAACAGTTGTTAAATTCTGAAATTTTTTCTGAAAAAAATGTCCGTTAAATTCCGTATTTTTTTTGTTTTTTTTCAAATTTCAAAATTCAAAATTTGAATTTCAGCCCCATTTTTTCCATTTTTCCCGTTAAAATCGTTAAAATCCGTTTAATTCCCTTAAATTCCGATTTTTGCCCCTGGCCGTTTCAATCCGTTTTAACGTCCATTTAAACGGTGACACCCCCTGTCTGTTTAACCGTTAAAATGGCCTCCTTTAAACTTTGGGTAAAACCAAGGTTTAAAGGAGGCCGTTTTAACAATATAACGCATTGGGGGCATTACCGTTAAAACGGATTGTAACAGCCAGGGCCAACAAAAGATTAAAAAAGGAAAAAAAATGGAATTTAACGGATTTTAACAGAAAAAACGGAAAAAATAGCGTTGAAAGTCAAATTTTGAAATTTGAAATTGAAATTGAAAATTTCAAAAAATGAAAAAATGGATTTTAACGAACATTTTTTTTCCACAAAAATTTCCATAATTTAATGGCTGTTAAAACCATTTTAATGGCGGTTAAAATGGAAAAAAAAAATGGCCATTAAATTCAAAGCGTCAAAACGGATTTTAATGATTTCACTCATGGTTTTAAAAACGGCCGTTTAAACGGTAACGCCCCAAGCCCGTTTCCGTTAAAACCTTTTAAACACTTTTTATCGGTTTTGAAAAAACGGCCATTTTTTTTGTTTTAACTGCTGTTAAAATCGTTTAAACAGCAGTTTAATTCTGAAATTTTGTGAAAAAAAGGCCATTTAATTTCCGTTAAATTAATTTTTTTTTTAATTTTCAAATTTCAAAATTTGAATTTCAGGGCCATTTTTCCTTTTTTTCCGTTAAAATCCGTTAATTCCGTTAAATTTAATTTTTTCTATTTTTGCCCCTGGCCGTTTCAATATGTTTAAACGGTAACGCCCCCAGTCCGTTTAACCGTTAAAACAGCCTCCTTTAAACCTTGATTTTACGCTAACGGGCTTGGGGCGCTACCCTTTAAAAGGCTGTTTTTAAAACCATGCTTTGATCCTGGATAATAAATTCGTGTATTATACACGTTTAATACACGATTTTTTTTTTAAGGAACATTGATATTACCGTATAAAATAAAAAATCACGAATTTTTAGATTATACGAATAAAACATGTATTATTTATGTTTAATACATGGACTACGTGTTTTTTAAATAATAAAAAAACATGTTAAATGGCCGCATAAAATGAAAAAAATTGATAAAATCCAGGCTTTTTAAGGCTCAATGAATATAAATTTCAACAATGACCGAATTTTTGACCAGATGTTTTTCTCCTAAAACCGAATTAAACTCGAACTTTTCTCATTTCGAATCTTTACCGAATTGCTAACTGGTACGTTAAAAGCTGTTAAAACCCGTTTTGACGCTTAGAAATTAACCGCCTTTTTTTGTTTTGACGGCTGTTAAAAAATTTTGTGAAAAAAAGGCCATTATTTCCGTTAAATTCCATTTTTTTTCGTTTTTCAAAATTTCTAATATTAATCAGCACCATTTTTCCATTTTTTTTTTTTTTTTGGTTGAATTCGTTAAAATTTTTTTTTTTTCATTTTTGCCCATCCGCCACAATCCGTTTTAACGGTAATGCCCCCAGTCTATATACAGTTAAACAGTCTCCTTTAAACCTTGGTTTGGCCAATCCCTAGGTGGAGTAAAACTTCCGTCACAACGCACAATATGAGCCATGTGGCACACTCTTAGTGGACGCTGACCGTATGGATGTTTGGCCAATCAGTAGGTGGACCTACAAACCAGAAATAAACGTGATCAGTGATTTCTAAGCATTGGATTGAAGTTATTTTCATGGGTTGATTTTTACCCGTATGAATTTTGAGCATTATTTGGGTGCAAAGATCCATAGGCTGTAAAAGGTAACCGAATTACTTTACCTTTTTTTTTAATTTTTTAGGAGAAAAAAGGAAATTACTCTTTTGCTCTCACCAAACCGGAGCAGGTTTACCAGAGGAGGAGAGGATGAGTTTATGGCTCATGCGGATGCGACTTGCTACCGTACGTAAGCCACGCAGCAAGCACCTTGCCTATGGTTTGGGAGATACCACACCACAGGTGGTTAGGCAAGTTTTTCTCGTTTTTTTTTTTTATAAAAATAAGGGCTTTTTAGCTTGTCCCCCTTACTTTATTGATGCAATTCGCATCTCACCCAATATTTCTAAAATATTTGTGTCTCACCCTTTGACCATAGTCAACAGCGCATTGACCACAGACTCACATTAACGGTTTCCGGACGGACATCCCAATATTTTTTAAATGACTATAATGACCTTGGGTGACACAAATATTATAAAACATTGGGTGCGATGCAAATTGCATCAATAAAGTAAGGGGGACAAGCAAAAAATCTTTATTTATTTTTTATTTTTTATGTTTTAGGATTGTCAGCTCAAAAACTTTCTTTATTTACTCTGGAATTGCAAGTTTGATGGTTAAGATTTGATTGTACTTGATTGATCATAGGGGCGTATGAGGCCCATGGCACACTCTTAAAGACCACTGACCTTATGGATGTTTGGCCCAACTGTAGGTGTACCTACAGACCAAAAATTAGTCTGATTGTTAATTTTTTAAGTATTGGATTAGAGTTATTTTTTTGGGTCCGTAGAATTTGAGCATTATTTGGGGTACAAAGATCCAATGGTTTGAAGTCACTAATCAAGCTGATATTTGGTATGTAGCTCCACTTTGTGATGTGCCCAACATCCGTACGGCTAGTGACCTCTAAGAGTGTGCCACGTGGCTTATATTGTGGTCCCTCGTTATCATTGATGAGGGACATCAGCGTGCTTAACAACCTGTGAAGGTGAGTGCGTGGATGGCTGTATAAGCCATGTGGCACAATCATAGAGATCACTCATCGTAGGGGTTTTTTGCCATCCCTAGGTGGACCTAATTAATGACCCAAAATCAGCTTGATGGGTGATTTCTGTTGGATCTGAGTACCCCAAATAATGCTGGAATCCCCACCTAGAAACCAAACCATGAAAAGGGCTCAAATCCAAATGGCTAGAAATTGTCGATCGAGTCGATTTTTTGCTCAGTACATCAATCTAGGGATGGGACTAACATCCATATGGTCAGTAGTCTATAGACTCTATAGGAGTATACCACGTGGCTTCATCAAAGATTTATTCGCATATGAGCCAACGTTTAAAAGGGGCCGTTATACCTTTATAACGGACTGGGGCATTACCATTTTTTCCGTTATAATGAAAATAATGTTCAGGGGCAAAAACGGGAAAAAATGGGGCCAGATTCAAATTTGAAATTTGAATTTCAGATTTTCAAAAAACAGGTCCTTATTTTCGTTATAATGGAAAAATATCCGATGTTATTTTCTGGACGTTTTATCGGTATGTACGGTAACGGGGAGGTCCAAATCTGCTATAATGGCCATTATTTCGTTATAACAGCCGTTCTTTAAACCTTGGTATATATGAGCAACATGGCACACTCTTAGAGACCACTGACTGAATGGATGTTTGGCCCATTCCTAAGTGGTCTTAGGTACAAAAAAACCAGCCTGATTAGTGATTTTTAACCTTTGGATCCGAGTACCCATATAAAGGTTGAATCCCACAGTTAAAATTAAACTCATGAAAAAGACTTTAATCCAAAGGTTATAAATCACTAATCAGGGTGATTTTTGGTTATAGGTCCACTTAAGGATGGGCCAAACATCTATAAGGTCAGTTGTCTCTAAGAGTGAACCGCGTGGCTTATCTATGGTCCGCCATCAATGTTGACAACGGACTTTCGTCATTAAAAATTTACTCCAAAAGTGGACTCTCTTCTTACCAAGGTTCCATTAAAACTTAGCTGACCGCCACAATTAGAGCCACGTGGCACATTTTTAGAGGACACTGACGGCATGGATGTTTGGCCAATCCCTAGGTGGACCTATAAACCAAAAATCAACCTGATTAGTGACTTCAAACGCTTGGATCGTTGTACCCCAAATAATGGTCAATATGCTCAAATTCCACGGTTAAAATCATCCCATGAAAATGACTCGAGTAAATCTTACTTGACCACCTACAATATAAGCCATGTGGCAATTTCTTAGAGGAGACTGACCGTATAGATGTTTGGCCAATCCATAGGTAGATCTATAAACCCAAAATCAACATGATCAGTGATTTCTAAGCGTTAGTTGAAGTCATTTTCTTGGGTTGATTTTAACCGTAGCAATTTGAGCATTATTTATCATTATTTGGGTACAAAGATCCAAAGGTTTGAAATCACTAATCAGGTTGATTTTTTGTTTGTAGGTCCACTTAGGTATTGACCAAACATCCATACGGTCAGTGTCCTCTGAGAGTGTACCACGTGGCTCATATTATGGGTGGTCAAGGCTCCCCTGATCGTCGTCGGTGACTCCAATCCAACGCTTGGAAATATCTAAACAGGTTGATTTTAGGTTTGAAGGTCCACCTAGGGGTTGGCCAAACTTGCATACCGTCAGTGTTCACTAAAAATGTGCCTATGCCATGTGGCTCATATTGTGGGTGGTCAGCGGCTTAATTGACAATCATGGTCGGCGAAGTTTCTCCCAAGGTTCTAGACTAGAATACTTTCGAGCAAGGATCAAAGTCTCAGGATCGGACCCCTCCGATCCCGAGTTGGATCGCCTGGATCGGTCTGATCCACCGCGATCCCGAGACAAGAAAAAAAAATCCAAAAATTGTAGAAAAATTCAAAAAATCATAAAAAAAATAAATCATAAAACACATAAAATATTAGGAAAATAAATATTTTAGCCTCTTGTGATGAAAGAAAAGTATAAAAAATAAATGTGAAAAAATCATAACCTAAGACATATCACAAGATTCTCAATAATGTTTGCAAAATTCGAAACAAATGACAAATATACTAAGATTTGGAGGAAATATACTTGTTAAAAGCGTCGGATCTTGCCGGATTTCGCCCAAAACTCACCGGATTTTCAACCCAACTCGAATAAATTTGAACAAAAACCCTTGATCTTCATAGATCTATGTGTTTCGAAGGTGGATCTATCTTTTTTAAGCTATTTTTAGGTTTCAAGAAGGGTTAGGGGGGGAGAAATGGGAAAGGAAAACAAGTGAAGAGGTGAAAAAATTAAAAAAAAATCGGGTTTTTATAACATGGCTGGTTCAACTCGCCGAGTTGGATCGGACAACTGGGTTGGATCGGGCGATCCAGCCGATCCAACTCGCTGGATCGGGCGATCCACTGCGATACGAGACAAACCTTTGATCTTCGTCTCGGATACCTCCGATCCCGATCTGGATCGCCCGAGACTTCGAACCATAGTTTCTAGTTTCGACATTCGATCAACGAATCGCGCTTCGCGCGACGTTAACACCCAAATGTTCGCGTAAAGATTTGGTCTCTCTCTCTCTCTCTCTGAAAACTGCAGCTAGGGTTTTGTTTGTGTACTTTCTCCATCACAGTTCTGGTTCAAGCTGTTATTTACTGGTTGGCATCAAATCCTAACTTCTATCTCTGCTATCTTCAAAAAAAAATCTCTGCTGGTGCACGTCATCGGACGCTTAATCTGGTGAGAGTTCTTCTCCGCCATTAATCATTTTGTGTAAAATAGCGTTGAGTTCCACACACTAAAGCTATTTAGAGCTACTGAGAGGTTTTCGAATCGCCTCTGTTTTGGAGATCTGGGCTGTTGATTCTAGCTACACACCATGCCCCCCGGTAACCGTGTTCTCGTTCTTCTCGACATTGATATTGATATCTACATGTAGTTTCTTAACCATAGACCCTACAGACACTACAATTGGAAAATAAAAGAACAAAGTAAATGGTAAAAAAGTTAACTATTTATTCTTCATGTGTCTTTTTGCTGCTTGGATTGGATGTTCTTTTCTTGTTAAAAGTGAACATTAGAAAGCACTCAATCCAATTTTACAGAGAAGGTTGATGAGTATTGTCAAAATTTTAAAAAAATAATGTGGTTCAAACAACTAACTATAAAACTTCTTCTGCATTTTTCATTTCCATTTCTTATCCATTGATTTTATTCTTTTTGGGGCATCATTGGTTATCCGAAAAAACATTTCTTTGTTGAGGCAGCCAAAAAAAAATTTAAAATTTATTCTTCTATAGTTCTTTTGCTGCTTGGATTTGGTGCTCTCAGTCTGCTAAAATGAACATTGGGAAACAGTAAATTCACTCATGGGAGAGAGATTAGGGTTATTGTTTGGGTTCAGAGTAAGATTGTAGATGATACTGCGCGAAACCTTTTGTTTGCTGGTGTTATTTATAACATCTGAAATTTAAAATGAAAGTAAGTGAAGGAGCTTCCAAAATACCAAGATCCATAATAACGTGCTTAGGATTGTTAGGTATCTTTATAAGCTAGTTGCATAAACTCTAAACAAAACAATGTCTCCCTGTTGCATAAACTCAACAAATAACGTCTCCCATGTGTTGATCATCATAGAAAATTAGGTTTTTGATGTAGCACGGGAATGGGTTCTATGATCGGATAGGGTTTCGGTGAAATAACTCCACCGGATTTGAAGGAATCACTCCTTCAGGAAGGTTTCAGTGAAATTACTCCACTGGATTTGAAGGAATCACTCCTTCGGGAAGAATCACTCCTCCGTTCCAGGCATCTCACCTAGCAAAAATGGTCATCACACCCAAACGAAACTCAATCTTCATTAATTATAAACTCTTCATTGAAAAATCAAAGATTACATCCCTATATATAAAAATTAAAATAACTTCTCCTATGAAATTAACTTTCTAATCTACTCTATTAAAAAAACTCTCTAATCTATTAGGAAACTACAAAACTAAAATAACAACTATTCATTAATAAAACTAATTTAAAGGAATTTAGTCTCGGACCCCGTGTAGAATCCTTAGTGAAGTGAACCCCTCCTTTCTCTCTTCTTTGATCCCACGTGATTCAGCACACTGTAATACGATACTCCTGTATCAAACCCTTCGGGTTGTCGACATATCCATTGCTCATCATATGCAGTATGGAATGAGTTCTTTAAGCTTTTTGGTATTTGCTGGACTGTCGCTAACACTATCTAGTTTCCGGGTGGACTGAAGAGGCCTTTCATACTAGAAGAAGTGTTCTTTGGAGATTTCTCCCTTTTGCCCTATGTTGGACTATGTGGAAGGAGAGAAATAGATGCATATTTGAAGATAAAAGGGGCAGAATCCAATATTGTTTTGAGGGTCAAAGCGGCATTATATTTTGGTCATCTACTTTTAAGGTTTAAGATTTGAGGAATTTATATTTAGATGCGAAGAGGTCTTATTGGGCCTTGGATGATCTCGACGTTGTCTGTTTTTGTATAGTTACTGAGGGCCTCCTCCCTTCTTTCTCTGTTTCTTTATCTGTACAGAGGGTTTCTACCCGTGCTCTTCTTTAATATATACTCTTATAAAAAAAAAGTTCGAGTAGTATAAACTTGTTTTATTTATATTTATTGATTTGATATACATAATTTTTCATCCTTGTGTTGAGATGTAAATATAATACTTCTTTAATCCTTTTTTGGCATACTAAACTTGGTCAAGTACCATCGCAATTTTTTTATAAGTATAATCTTCATTAAAAAGGCAAATGCCAAATAATACAAACGAGTTAGCTAAGGAGATCGAGGTGACTTGCGATAGGCAAAAAACAAGCCAAAACAACATGAACATCAAAGGGAAACTACAAAAAATATATCTAGCATCAAACATCCTTAGAACAAAGAATATCCCATCGAAATACAAAGTCTTCAAAAAAGATCCCTTTGCACTCCGCAAACACCTTAGACCAGAGAAAAAGCGTTCCCTTAATGCTGAGAATGTTCGAGACCAAGTCTCCTCTTTTATCTTCAAAGATTCTCTGGTTTCTCTCCCTCCATATACCCCAAGCGATCGCAAAGGGAAGCATCCTCTAGAGAATACGACCTCTGGTCGAAAATGCTCTTATGTGCCAACTAACGAGGAGCTCCATAAATGAACTTGGCATCACCCAATACATTCCAAACTCTAAAAGAAAAGATGGCCATACCTCTCTGGCTACTACGCAATGTAACACCAGATAGTTAACAGATTCCCCATATCTCTTTTGCATCGAACAATAATCAATAATTATGAAACATCTAGAGATCAAGTGATCTACTGTCAGTATTTTCCCAAGGATGTCAGCCAAACAAAGAATGCAATCTTCATCGGAACTTTTGATCTCCACACCAACGAGACTGGAAAGTTAATACCGAGAAATTTGTCTATACCGTCATAGAACGAGTAAACAGAAAACAAACCTCCCTTGTTCCAGATCCATATCCACTTATCTTGAACCAATGGTTGCAGATGTAAGTCTTGCAACCGATAAAGCAATCTAGTTAGGGGCTCTATCTCCCAGTCATTTGGATATGTATTTGACACTTGAATTCTTTTATTTTATTTTCATTTTCCTACACATACCTTATGCTACCTTGCGCTTTATCAAAATCACCATTATTTTGCAAGCATGTATTGTTGTATGTGTAAGGTTTGAATTTTCACTTGCCAAAGCAGTCCTATGGTTTGACCTCCTTCCAACTTGTTTTTAAGAATTGAAAAAACAGTGAACCTTTCTCTAGTTCTAACTCTTTCTATATTTTCAGCCTTCTGTCAGAAAGCAGCACAATGCTGGCTACAAACA
Organism: Euptelea pleiosperma; assembly: GCA_035048495.1. NCBI lineage: Eukaryota > Viridiplantae > Streptophyta > Magnoliopsida > Ranunculales > Eupteleaceae > Euptelea > Euptelea pleiosperma. Next base: position 32,701,775 of record CM068546.1, read on the forward strand.
CAAGGTATTATCTTAAAAAGAAACATTGTTTTATTAGCTTTCTTAGGTTTACATGGGCCCCATTTCTGCTTTTACTGTTTGTCTAATTTGATTTACTTCAGGCAAATGTGCGTACTTATTATCTGCAATTCGAGGAGCAACAAACCCAAAGTTTGATTGATCAGAGGATCGAGGAGTATCTTGGGCAGACCGCAGCATTCCAGCAAGTTGGTGCAGCTTACAACCAGCATCTTGCTTCTTTTCAAGCAAATCTTCAAAGACCCCGTCTTCCTGTTCTACCAACACCCATTTTGCCAATTCCGGGAACCTCACAGGTACCCATGAATTCTCCATTAGTCCTGGGGATCAGGCCCCCAGTTCTGCCACGGCCTGCTCCAGGTAAATCGAAAGTTTTACAGATCTCTTATCAACTTCTTTGCTGATATTCTAATTAGGTGACTTCCATACGAGGTGTTGTGTGGTGCATGCACTAATGCTTTTGTTAACACAAACCGAAAGCTTTTGCCCTATGAATACTGCTGGTGTTCACTTCTGCACAATTTTAGTTGGTGTGGAATGATGCAGTATTTGATTGACTTCTCATGAAATTTGGTGCCCCCTTCTATGCATTCAACTGCTCAACATGCATGGGAAACATGTAGGTGGCATTAGAACATTCAATTCTTGGACTCAAATCAACAGTCTGGAAGATCCATTTATTAGATGTATTTGCAGCTACATTTAGTATATGACTCAAATCATCTCTCGAAATCATGGATGGTATTTGCGGCTACATTTAGTATATGACTTGGATTATGCCCTTCAGAATTGCTTAGTTTGGTGCTTCAAGCTAATGTATGGAGCCATAAACTCTGTTTAGGTCTTGACTATTGTGCAAATGAAGACTGGTATGACGTCTAGATCCAAGAGATTCGGCCTTTTGAGCGTGGATATTAGATGCCAATTGAAGTCTCAATGGATATGATTGAGCAAGATTTATTACAATTGCCCTCGTGACTGGCATGGTCAAGCAGCTCAGTGGATGGTCTGTCCTAACTTGTGAGAGCCCCATAGCACCATATAAGGACTTTCAAACAAACATTTTCAGATATCTGATCTTATTGCTTCGCCAGCTCCAATTTGAACTTGGTACCATGGATATAATTTATTACAATTGCCCTCGTGACTGGCATGCTCAAGCAGCTCAGTGGATGGTCTGTCCTAACTTGTGAGAGCCCCATAGCGCCATATAAGGACTTTCAAACAAACATTTTCAGATATCTGATCTTATTGCTTCGCCAGCTCCAATTTGAACTTGGTACCATGGATATAACTGGATAAATAACAAGACTGTGTTGAAAGATAAGGAGGTGTGTCTGGAGTATAATGTGATGGACATGTACCTATCAAACTAAAAGGGAAAATTTTGACATAAAAACCAGCTATATGCTTTATGGAGCTGAATATTGGGCAACCAAGAAACATAGAATGAGTGTAGCAGAGATGGAGATGTCGAGATTGATGAGTGGAAAAACTAGGAAAGATAAAATAAGAAATGAGCACATTGAAGAAAATCAAAGAATAGTCCCAATATGAGTTAAAAATAAGGGAAACTTGATTGAGATGGTTTGAGCACATACAACGAAGGCCAACAACAGTACTAATGAGAAGGAATGCTTTGGTCCAAGTTGAAGGCCATAGAAGGTAGAGAGGAATGCAGAAAACGACATGGAGTGAGGTAGTAAGAAAGGATTTGAAGAGATGTGCCTTGAGAGAAGATATGACATTTAATAGAGTCAAGTGGCGAAATAGGATTAATGTTGCCAACTCCATATAGTTGGGACAAGGCGTATGATGATGATGTTTGGCCTGAATAGGCTCAGGAGCAGGAAAGTGATTTCTAGTTGAGACTGGTAATTGTGTTTTTGAGGACCTTTTTAGAATTTCGAAATAGACAATAGAAGCTGCTTTCTACAGGGGTACAAAGAAACAAGTTCAAGGATCAAATTTTCCTCCATAGTATATAATGCTCTAATCTTCAGCCCATCATCAGAAAGGAAATTGTAGACTTCTCACCAATTAAGTCCAAGTTAAAGTAGTGTCTCAAAATTTACCAGAGATATGGAAAAGGTAAGAAATAGGAGTGGATTTAAAATTGATCCTTCTAATAATGTTTTGGGGTATCTTTCAAGCCATTCAAGTGATTAGAGTTGTTAGACCCTTCAGTCTAGATGGAACTTTCATTTGTGCCCCACGAGGGAAATTTCTCCACACCCGTCTAGAATCTCTCCATAGACAATTTTCGACAATAATAGAGTGATATTCCGTCCTACCTTAGATTCTCTTGGTCAGATCTAAATGCTTAAGAAGAGTTCCACAGTAAGAAATATCTCAGCACCCGTCTTTGTCAAATGAAAGTTTTACTTTATCATACCGTTTCACAATGCAATCCTAGATGTCCTCCACAAAATCTTGCGAAAGGAGGTCCTCGTCCATTAAATAACAGATACGCCAAAATCAGAGAGACTGAAATTTCCAGATGGCTCTTTTTATGTGTTTTTATGGATCTGAAATTGACTTGTTGTCCAGGCAACTTGTAGTTTGAACTGATATTGCTTTTGTTTCTTTTTTTGTGCTGAACTCGCATCTAACACCTGTTGTATGGTCTTAACAATGCTATTAGCTATACCCCCTTGCGGTAATCTGGTCTTTCCCATTTTTAATGGTAATGACAGACTTGATCTCCTTGCATTGGCTTAGGCAGGTTATGGCGCTGCTCCAATGCCATCGATGGTAGCACCACCTGGTGCCCCTCCCTTAACCATGCAAGTTAATGGTCTGATGAGGCCTCCTACAATGAATGGCCCAACAACAGTGCCTGGAGGCATGGCAACTCCTACTTCTAATGGTGCCCCTTCTATGATTACTCCGATGTATCAAGCCAATCCAGCAGCACCAACGAGTGGAGGCTTTGATAGTTATAACATTAGTGCTGGATTGGGTTTACAGAGGTCAACTCCAAGCGGAACTACTCTGGCTACAGCCTACAAGTAATGCTTCACAAGATGGTTTTACTTATGCTCAAGCTTCTGAGGCCAATCATTAGTCTGGTCACGCTAGTATGTATTCAACTTTTCCTTTTTATTATTTTATTTTTGTTGTCTGCTTGTTTACAGAGACTGGAATTATAACATTGCCTTATTCCACTACGAAAGAGCACCATTTTCTGGTTCCAACAACAGATATCTGTGTCATAATCAATCTGATCAGATGATTGTGGCCATCCATTTACATTTTGTTGGACGGTATTATTATTTGTTTGAATGCCCAAAAATGTGATAAAAATAGATGGTTCTGATCACGTTGTTGGGTGTTGATCTCCGCCTCCTGTATTTTGTGAAAACTTTTCTTTGATCAGTGTTGTGAAAAAATATTGTTTTATGATGTTACCGGCAATACTTTGTTGCAGTGGACCGAGAGGAACAAGAATATTACTTGCCGTATGCAAATGCTTTGTGGGAGTCAACCATCTGCTGGTCACGGTCGAGGATCTTCCAGTATATGAAGTTGATTGGCGTGCTGATGAGGTGGTGCCGACTGCGACCATATTGGTATAATTCTCATCTGTCAGGATTGAAAGTTTGGGTAGGTGATAATTAACATTTAAACCAAGTAGATTTTGTCATCACGGATCCCAATCATAAGACTTGATTGCAATTGCTCTCTCAAAGGAGAAGATTATGTGGAACATTCCGACAAATTAAACAAGATCACGGTGGAAAAGTTAAGAAAATTCTATATTGCCATGGACTTAGTGGTGCGGTGCTTGCTCCACAAAGGAGCTACGGGTATTGGTGGTTTGGGAGTTGTGGACTGAACTTATGTTCATATATGGAAAGTACTCATTAAGAGGTTTGAACCTCGTTTTATTGATTCTTTGTGTGGTTTTAGTGTACCGTATGGCAGAAATACTGTTAAAGATGGACCATTCGCTTTCAAAGATTATACTCTCTTTTAGGTCACGTTCAACTTGGCACCAAAGCTGCTAGAGCCGGTACTGACCCAACTGATTAAAGAAGGTTGTGACGGCCATTGTTACGGTATTGGCCCTATTTCAGACAGAAAAAAAAAATGTCAAAACCATAAAAAGGGGCCGTGTTTTATAACAGCTATGATGGCGAAAATAACAGCCATTATTTTGGGAAAAATGGTATTTAAGGTTGTTGCTGAGGTTATTTTGAAGAAATAACCGAATATAATATTTGGCATTTGGGTGAGCTCTAGGCCATGCTTGGTTCAATGCAAATCGGATGCAATGCATCCCACTTGTCACAATTTTGAGATTACACTTGATTGGTTGGGGGTTGATGTGCAAGTGGTTGCCAAGCCTTTTAAACTCTTTAATCAAGAAAATGGATGCAAACATGTGCAGCCCAAAAAACGTGGTAAGTGACTGCAATGCAACTCACCGCATTTGCACTAAGTGCAAAATGCATCCCAGTGCAGCAAACCAGGGCCCTAGTGTTTACCCAGCTCCAATCAAATTGCCATAAGCAGAATTCAGAAGCCATTTCTGATCGGCTTCTGCATATTACTTTTGTGGGAAGCTGTTCTTATAAAAATTTCACAAGTTCCCTAGAAAATTTTGTAATACAAAAACTACCCTTCTGTAATGCCAAAACTTAAATTTTTTATTTTTATCATTTTGCTTTTGCCACCAAAAAAAACACTTTTTTAGCAAACACCATAGAACTTTTTAATAAAAGTACTTATTTTGTATGGTTATCAAACGGTCAAGCCAGCTTAACTCAAGCACTTTACATGTACGTGCTATCAAACAGTTAAAGCACTGAAAAAAAGTTTTTATCCATAGTTTTTTTTTTGTGAAAAATGTAAAAAAAAGAAAAAAATTAAAATTTTGGTATTACAAAAGGTTAGTTTTATTATTACAAAAAATGTTATGATAAACTCGTAAAGAATTTTTTTTAGAACGGGCTTCCCACAAAAGCAATTAGCAGAAGCTGCTGAGATTCGGCTTCTGCTTATTGTGATTTGAGAGCTCATTTGACTTCTAATAAGTGGTTTTCAAGTTTTATCAAATACATAGTTTTTTTCAACAAGTACTTGAAAACCACTAAAAGCTGACTTATTGTGATTTTTAGAGCAAATCAATTGATGTTTATTTTAACAGTGCAGGTCACAAGTTTGCAAATTTTGGTGGTCAATAGTAACTGACGATGTCCAAATATAGTTTTAGGCGCGTCTTGCGGCAATGTAGGTTTGCAGAGGTGGCCGCTGCTTTTCATGCCCCAAAGGATGAAAACCAAGAGGTAGGCCACAAGGCAAATACAGCAATACCAGCTATGCCATGCACTGGATTCAATTGCTTGTACTCTTTAAGTTGGTGCTCTCAGTTGTATTCATTTTGGGAAAAAGCTTCTAAGCATGACCAACCAGTTACTGAGAAGCCACAGCTCTGCATCTCTCAACAAAAGCTTCTAAGCATGAGCTTGAGATAGTGATGCAAAAACCAGCAACTACTTAATAAAACAGAAACTTGATGAACAACAAATACCAACACTCACACAGTTATATCTTCTCCTACAACCACAGGTTGGGGCAGCGTAAATAGCCACTGGGCTAATTTGAACTCAACCCACAAAGCACCCTAATCAGTTTCTCTCTAAATCGACAAATTAAACTCACTAATCAGAACAACGAATAAATCGTATACCAAGCTGACAGCCATTCCCTTCTGTCACTCTAGGCTCCAGTAAAGTTGAAAGAAGAACGCTTCAAAAAACAAATAATCTATCCTGACGCAAATGCATCGAACTAAATAAATGAACCCATGACAGCGAACGAGTCTCTTAAAACACTTTTACTTCAAACGACATGAAGTTTTTTCTAGAAAATAAATATAGGAGATCAATAGCTATAAGGATACACCAGACTAGAATTATCTCCACCCTCCCAACACATTAGTCTTGCTGGCAGTAGCTAGTGCAGATGCGTTCTTCCCATTCTCTAAAGTAGCCTAAAAATGTAAGGAATGACCAAAAGAAAGAACAGGCTGTCCAAAAAGGAAGATGCCTATAAAGCTTCATACTAAACAGAATTTAATGAGACAAACAGGGAAGCACATGACGTAAGGAATACACTTGAGTCAGTGGTAGGACAGTGATGGACCTGCAAAGGAGTAACGAGATGAGACAGATGCAAGCTCAGCTCTGCTGCCCCCCAGGTGGTGCTGTTTCTGGTTATAATCTGATAGAGCATTTGTAGCATAAGTTGAATATAATCTTTCCCCTTCATCGGTCCCTCTCCTCAGTGAATGATCGGTAACACCTCTCTCTGGGTAATCATAGTTAGGTTGGAAGGTCTCCCTCCTTGGAAACAGAGAATAAGGTTCTGAAGCAGTAGCCTCTCTCCTAGGTGGCAGAGGATATTGGTCCGAGGATGCACCACCATAACGATAAGGATAATATGGATCCTTTAGGTGATGGTCTGAAGTGGGAGCAGTAGGAGCTGTAGTAGGAGGGGTTGAGGTAGGTGGTTCTCGTCCAACAAGACCATAAGAGCGGTACTCTCTCTCACTCAGATAAAGTGGACCACAAGAAAGTGTCTGTTTTTGTGCAGGAGCCGACTCCCTGTGTATAGAAGCAGGATGCCTTGGAAGCTGTTCCCCATAATGATCCTTTTGGTGAGCGGGAGCTGCAGCAGGAGGGGTAGAGGTACGTTGTGCTCGCCCAAGACCATAAGTTCGATACTCCTTTTCAGAAAGAAAAAGTGGGTCACGAGGAACGGCTTCTTTTTGGGCGGAGGCCATCTCTCTGTTTGTGGAGGCAGGATGCCTTGAAAGCTTCTCCCTTTCTTGATCAGATGGCATATAAAACCTCCTGCCTTCATCAAGCAAGTAAGGATCTCTGGTGAGTGGTTCCACGCGTGATTGAGGTAGAGGTTCTCTTCTATCCTCAAAAGTTTCCCCTGCCGGTACAGTTGGCATGGGTGGGGGCCGAAGGATCAGTGTCGGTGGGGGGACTTGAACGAAAGAATGAGCATTTGAATGGTGTTGTTGGACAGGCCTGAACAGTTCTATGAGCTCCTTCGCCTGCAAGAGCACATTGGGACATTATCAGCAATAAAAGTATGGGAAAAATGTGATGGCTGAACCCCCAGAAGAAGTCTTCCTCACTTGCTGGACAGTAAGCTCAGTCTTGAACTTTTGCTTCTTCTCGTTGTAGTTGTCCTTGATTGCCTTCTTAAAAACACTCTCAGGTAGTGGAAAACAATCCTTATGAACTTTGAACCGAACCTATAGAACATCCTGAGTGTCAATTCTCCAAATCTACAAAAAGTCACTCATGAACAGAGAAACAAGGGTTAGAGAAATTGAACCTGAAAAGGGAAGGCCCCGCCAAAAGCGTTTGGTTCAAGCTTCATGCCCCCAGCAGAAGATGCCTTGTAGATCCCATACATAAGCCTGAGATCAAAATCATAGAGGAAGAGCTTTAGACCAGGTTTGATGCCCATCACGAGCTCTTTCTTGTTCGCTGAAACACCCATGACCCCATAGCGGAAACAATCTGGTTTGGTCTTCCCATTGCACATAAAGATCAATCCACCAAACAATCCCTTGTCCTTTTGATCCTTCTGGTTCTTTTTATTCTGTTCTTCATTGGTAACACTCTTCCCTTTGTTTCCTTCCTGTGAATTTGGCTTCTTTTCATCGCTTCTTTGATTTTTAGTACTCTCTTCTTTGTTGCTCTCCTGTGTGCTCTTTTTCTCATCCTTAGTTTCCCCCTGAATCCGTGGAGTACCTTTGCTTTCCAATGCCTTTGCAGAGTTCTGATTTCGAGGCTTTTTGCCTTTCAATGTCTTTGCAGAGTTCGGATTTGGAGATTTTTTGCCTTCCAATGTCTTTGCAGAGTTCTGATTTGGAGATTTTTTGCTTTCCAATGTCTTTGCAGAGCTCTGATTTGGAGATTTTTTGCCTTCCAATGTCTTTGCAGAGTTCTGATTTGGAGTTTTTTTAATAATTTTAGGTTCAGGCTTCAATGCCTTAGGAGTTTTTTTCCCTGATTGTAACGGTCTTGAGGAGGCTTCAGCAGCATTCCCAGTTTTCTTCTTGTTCTTTCCCTGGGCCATAGTTTGTCGCTGCCAACCAAGCTTCCAAAGCAAAATAAAATTCTGCATGAAACGAGCGACTCTTAATTGTGCTAAACTGTCTTTCTTGATAAATGACAATTTTATTTGAAAGAAGTAAAAAACCAGCAAAGACTGCAAAGTTGTACTTTTTGTATTGTCAATTCCATGGTATGTATGTACTATAAATCTCCTAGGAACACGGAAAGTATTGAAGCCTTCTGAAGAAAGGCTTTACTCGAATCAAACACTCCATTGTCTTTGGGCTGTCCAAGATCAATTAAAGACCAAGAATCATCTTCAAGCCCTGTTTGAAAGCTCAAGATCCAAGGAAACTCTTCTTCTTGGTTACTGGTTTGACCCCCAAGGCTCTCAGTATGTATTTGGATCCTTTTGTGGCAGTGTTTGGAGGGTTTGAACAGATTACCTGTTCTAACCAGTCAACCGCTCAGTGAGACCAGTCAACTGGTTTAATGCAGGACATCTAACCAATACTCCCAAAAGTCGCAATTAATAGGGGCGTGAGATTAAATTATTTTATCTCATAGCCAAGAGCTAAGCTCTCGGCCGAATCCCCCTCGTGGATCCCATCTCACATAGGCCACCCCACCCCGAGCGTGCCCCTTGTCTCACACGCAGGCCGCCCCACTCGAGTCCAGTGTGAAAATGCCCCTGCATTAATCACCCCCAGTGAGGACACGAGACCTCCCGCTTTGATACCAAATTGATGCAAGACATCTAACCAATACTCCCAAAAGCCGCAACTGATGGGGACGTGAGATTAAATTCCTTTATCTCATAGCCCAGATCCAGACTCTCGGTTGAACCCCCCTCGTGGGTCCCATCTCGCACAAGCCACCACCTCGAGCGTGCCCCTTGTCTCTCATGCAGGCCGCCCCACTCGAGCCTAGTGTGAAAATACCCATGCACTATGGTCCTTGAAAAAAAATTCGAGACTGGCCGACTAGTCAAAGAATAGTTTATGTTTTTTTGCAGACTGGTCAAATAGTCATTCTTTTTTTGCAGCAGACCAATCAACCACTCTTGGAGATTGATCGACCGCAATCTTCCAACAGTTAGAAATTTGACCATTGGAAAGGCCGAAGCTTGTCTATAAATGCTTGGATTTGTCCCCCATTCGCCCTAGAACTCTTTATAACAAAAAACCTTTGAATATTAAGCCCTCAAAGAAGTCCTTTTTGTTTATTTGTCTCCTCGAACTTTCTCAAAGAATTATTACCCTTGGAGACATTGAAGGTTTGTTTGTCCCTAAGTAAAATCTTTACACAAGCCTTCCCAAGCTTCGAGTGGAGGAGAATACTCTACGAGTGGAGAATAGCTTGGACAAGCTGCAACAAGAAGGTTCATCTCCTCTCATATTTGTTTATCTTCAAAGGTTAGTATTTTAATTAGAATACAGCCTATGTGAAGCATCTGCATCTTTTATTGATTACTTCATCTTAGTAGAGTTAAGAAGAGTGTATTCTCTCTTGAGACTCATTAGGAGGATTCAAAGTTTGAGTTGAGTGGATTCTCAACTCGTTTTAGCTTGGGTGGATTCCCTAGCTTCGAGAGGATTCTCAAGTTTTCTTGGTTGACCGGTCAATGTAATAATCATCCAAGTTTATTGTTAAGGTTAAAATCCAAAAGAGGCCCACACACTTCTGGACCTCTTCTAGATTGGTCAATGTAATAATCTTGGTTGATCGTTATTGATAAACGATCGTCGTGAGTTTGCCAAAATCCAATGCCTTGAAGATTGATTGCCGTTGGAGAATGCTATAGCCAGTGAAAGAAGATAGGTGCCAGCCAAAGTTGAGATCCATGCTTTTGTCGCAGAGAAATATTCAATTTAGGCTAGATTGGAAACCGTCGGATTTTAATCCGAATAAAGGACTTTATTGAGCCAAGATATGTGTGGGCATCTGTTTGCCCCACAGGCTTGGGCTCTACGAGTCCTCAAGCAATGAAGTGTATGGGCCTCTTCTGGACCTCACATGAGAATTGCGGACCTCTTTTTGGGGTGTGTGCCTTTTGGAGCATCACTAGCTTGGGCCTCTTTTGGGCCAAGGAGATTGGGTGGGCATCTTTGTGCATCATGGGCTTGGGTTCTATGAGTCCCCAGGCAAAAGGATGTGGGCCTCTTTTGGACCTCACGGGGCTTGGGCTTTAAAATTCCACAAGCAAATTTTTTTTTTTTGCTCATCAAAAGCTCGAGTCAAGTAGGCTTGGCAAACATGAGTTGGGCTATCTTGGGCCGACTGGGCTAGGGCCTTTGTTGGGTTACTAAAAGAAAAGGCAACACTTCCATCTTTTTATTTTATTTTCTCTTCTTTTTTTTCTTTTCTTTTCTATTTTTTTTCAGCTGAAAACAAATCTAACAAAAGGGACAATAAAAAGGAAGAAGAGAGGAGTTTGTGTGATGGGGTTTTCAACACCCGAGATGAGGGTGGTTGGACAAGGCGGCAACGACGGCAATGGCGGCTGGTGGAGGTGCAGGTGGAGGCGGCGGCAACGGCAGCGGCGATTCTCAGGGATCTGCAACTTGGCAAGCTTGAAGAGAGCGTCTTTGGCAAGGTTGAGGGACGGATCTGGCTCGAGCCAAGAGTTTACAGGTTTTTTTTTCTTTTATATCGACATGGGAAAGGTTTTTTTTTTTTTTTTACAACAACGATGATGGACAGAACAACAACGATAGGCAATGATTACCGAGCGGACGGTGGCAATGCCACCCGTCGGAATAGAGCACAAAATCGAGAGCTTGTTCTCAGAAGAACAATGGCTCTGATACCATGTAGAAGATTGAGTTTATTGATAAACTTGGATGATTATTATATTTTTTTTTGATAAGGTGAAGAATTTATTGAGAAGCTAAAAACAAGGTACAAGGGAGGACGAGAAGGCCTCCGAAGAAAATAAAGCAAACAAAAAGCTAATTGCTCCTACACATGATAGAATCCCATCTAAAGACCAAATCCTCAAAGGCTACGCCTTTACATTCCTCGAATTGTTTGGACCAATGGAAGAGGTAGGCCTTGATAGAAATGATAAGATGAAGGGGGGACGTTTCTTTGCCTTGGAAGATCCTTCTATTCCTCTCGGTCCAGATGCACCACCAAACTACAAAGGGCAGGAGTCTCCATAATCTCAATAGTCAGGCTCATAGAATCGTGGAGGACCCAATGGATACCAAAGAGGCCAAAGAACAAACCCCACACTTCCCAAGCTATCCTGCAATGAAGGAGAAGGTGATTGACACTCCCCCGCTTCTTTTCACAGCACACAATAGTTCACCACCACCCAATTCCTTTTGATGAGATTATCCACAGTTAGGATCTTTTCCAAGGAGGCACACCACACAAAAAAGCAACTTTCAACGGCGCCTTAGATCCCCAAAGCTTAATAGGTTTATATAGATAATGACAATTTAAATATAGAAACTAACTAAATCAAGTCTAATATCCTAATCTAACTCTCCGAGATGAAAGTGAACAATTAAAACTCAAAAATGAAGAATTGGAGATGAAAAATGGAAACTTACTTCGAAATATCTCACGAGGAAACACTAAACTTGAAAATATTATAACAATGGGAAGAATGAACAAGGATAGAATAGGATTAGGCTATACAGATAAGACCTCAAGAGTCTTTACCTTAAAAACTGTATTCGTAAAAGCTATATCTTCTCAAACCCAAAAGGAAGAACCTACTAAATCAGAAATAATGTCACTACTGCAGAAACAATGGACAAATGAAATTTGACTGTGAAATTCTAAAAGGAAAATTTGAATATCAAAGAAAAATGATAATTCAAAATAAATGGAAGCTTGGAAGAAAATTGAATATCAAAAGAAGATTGAATTGATAAGAAAAATAAATAGAGAAAGAACTGTTTAAATAGCTTGCAACTCTAAATGCTCAAACCAAAATATTACATAAGCAAATAGAGACCCTACTACACCTACCAGAACAAACATACCCAAGATAGGAAGAACTGAAAAGAAATTCACATCTAGATAGGTAAGAAAGGAAAATATCAAATGTCTAGTAATCCACACGGCTTTAAAAGTAATGAAACATCTAGGTGGTACTTGGACAATGGGTGCTCTAGGCATATGACTGGTGATGGATCTCAATTTTGCTCCTTTGATGAATGTCATGTTGGTAGTGTGACTTTTGGAAACGGTAGTTGTGCGAATATTGTTACCATTCAAGGTCCAAGTCTACCAAAAATTGAAAATGTACTTTGTGTAGATGTGCTGAAACATAACCTTCTTAGTATTAGTCAAATTTGTAACAAAAACCATATTTGTAAGTTCTCTAGACATGCATGTGAAATTATAGATGTGAACACTGACAAAGTTCTCATAAAAGGTCTCAGAACTACTGACAACTGCTTCGTACTGCATGTAGTTAAACCTTCTTTTTCAATTCATGACAAAAAGGGGGAGAAAATTGGATATATGGATGTATGCTATGGAATTGTGTAAATGATTTAATGGATATATATATAATTTCACAAATGTTATACTAAGGGGGAGTGATCCCGAAGTCTCTATGGCATGAAAGTTTGCTTGTGGTATGATGTGCAAGTATAATCATTTAAAAGTCAGAATCATATGATTCTTGAGATGATGATCTTGAAGCCCTATTCCATCTGAAAGACTTTTCGTTGTATTTTTCAATTTTGGGATAGTCTTGTATCAAGGGGGTTGTTTTTGTAAAATAGGCTTACAATTGTAATAATATTGTTATGTCTTGGAATTAACAAAGGGAAAGATTGTAAAGTTGTACTTTTTGTATTGTCAATTCCATAGTATGTATGTACTATAAATCTCCTAGGCTCAGTAAGTATTGAAGCCTTTTGAAGAAAAGATTTATTTGAAGAAATCACTCCATTGTCTTTAGGCTGTCCAAGATCAATTTAAGACCAAGAATCGCATGCAAGCCCTGTTTGAAAGCTCAAGATCCATGGGAAATCTTCTTGGTTATTGGTTTGACCCCCAAAGGTATCCGTATATATTCGGATCCTTTTTGAGTAGCGCTTGGGGCTTTAAACAAATTATATGTTCTAATCGGTTGACCGCTCAGTAAGATTGATAGACTATCCTTGAAAAAAATTGGGAAAATTAAGTATAAGTCTATATTTTTGTAGTCCCTTTAGAAAAGATTGGACACTTCAGATGAAACGTTAGCCCAATAAGGCCATTTTTGGGTTGCCGTCCCTGTTTTTGTTTAATCCTGAAACTATTGTGCAACCATTCACAAAAGTAATTTTTGATTTGAAGTGAGGTCAGACGCACATCTTCTATGCAACCTATCACGTTTCCCTCAATTTCTTCAACCTGTACGCAACCTCTTTTTTTCTCCATTGAAGAAGGTGAAGAAGGTTTCTTCAACAACTAAAAGGTCCAATAAGCTCCATTTCTCTCTCAATACTTCCTTTGATAAGGTAAAATTGGATTAATGAAAAAGGATAATTTCTCTCTCAATACCCTCTCTCCATTAACCAATACCACTTTCATTAAGGTGGTGATTTATTGATAGTTTGAGTACTGAGCTGTACTTGGTTGAACTAGTACCATTTTTGTTAAGTTGATAATTTATTTCCAGTTTGAGTAGTGAACCCTAAAACCTACAAGCAAAGCTCCATCTCTGACTATTTATACTCTATAAGGCATGTCTGAAGCTCCATTTCTCTCTCAAGACTCTCTCTCCATTCCTCTAACCAATACCACCTTCATTAAGGTTCTGATTTAATGACAATTTGAGTACTGAGCTGTACTTGGTTGAACTAGTACCATTTTTTGTTAAGCCGATAATTTGTTCCCAGTTTGAGTAGTGAACCCTAAAACCTACAAGCGAAGCTCCAAGTCAATGACTTTCTATTCTATAAGGCATGTCCCAAGCTCCATTTCTCTCTCAATACTCTCCCTCCATTCCACTAACCAGTACCATTTTCGTTAAGGTGATGATTTATTGACAATTTGAGTACTGAGCTATACTTGGTTGAACCAGTACCATTTTCGTTAAGCCAATATGTTGTTTCTAGTTTGAGTACTAAATCCTACACCCTACAAGCAAAGCTCCATCTCTTTGACTATTTCTCCATTCCTCTAACCATTTTCGTTAAGTTGGTATTTTGTTTCAAGTTTGCGTATTGAGATCAACTTGGTTAAACCAATACCATTTTCAATAAACTAGTTAAACCAGTAACAACTATGAAATAGACATCAAAATTGTTTCAAAGGGATTAAGTCTTTAGGAGTCGTAAACAAGGAAATGTACCATTGTCAATTAAAGATAGGGGCATTATCATCTTATCATTTTGATTTTAAACAAATTCAAAAACTAATGTACCCAAACAAGAATTTGGTCCATCCTTTGATAAAGCAAGATCAATTTTTTTTTGAAACTGTGGGTATCCATGCCTCTTAGAGCACCTTGCTACAACTTGATTGGTCGAATCGGGCATACACTGGACGTTTTGGTAATTCTCACAAAAAAATTCATCACCAATCAAATGCTTTAGGAGACCAGTCGAACGATCAGATAGCCATTCTGTTTTTGCAACAGACTAGTTGACCGCTCTTGGAGACCGGTCGACGGCGCTCCTTCAACGGTTAGAAATTTGACCATTGGAAAGGCCCAAGCTTGTCTATAAATGCTTGGATTTGTCCCCCATTGACCACTAGAACTCTTTTGCACGAAAAACCCTTGAATATTAAACCTTCAAAGAAGAGTCCCTTTGTTTGTCAGCTTGAACTCTCTCAAAGACTCATTACCCTTGGAGACCTTGAAGCCTTGCTTGTCCCTTAGAAAAATCTTCACACAACGTTTCCCAAGATTCTAAGAGTGGAGAAGAGCTAGGACAAGCTTCAATAAGAAGCTTCATCTCCTCTCATGTTTGTTTATCTTGAGAGGTTAGTATTTTAATTGGAATATCAGCTTATGTGAAGAGGCATTTGCATCTTTAATTGATTATTTCATCGTAGTAGAGCTAGAAGAGAGTATTCTCTCCTAAAACTCATTTGGAGGATTCCCAATTTGAGTTGAGTGGATTCTTAACTCGTTTTAGCTTGGGTGGATTCCCTAGCTTAAAGAGGATTCTCGAGTTTGCTTGGTTGAGTGGATTCGCAGCCATATTCTCTCAATTGGAGAAGTGTATTTCTTGGTTGATTGAATAAAATTGTTTATAGCTCGATTTGAGCTTTTGGGCCTGTTTGGAAAGCCGAAAAACATGGCCAGCAGAGGTTAGTTCAAGTCTGGCCTAATTTTTTGTTGTTTGGTAACCTTGTGGGCCCCACCTTTTAAGTTCGTTTTTCTGATTTTGCTCTTAACGGGTTCGAAATTGTATTTATGAAAAGGCGTTATAACGACTCATTTCTCTCTCTCTCAGTTCTTTCCTTTTTTTCTTCGTTCTTCCTCCCTGCTTCCACGATCGTCTCCTCCCTGTTTCTACGATCATCATTCTCTCTCCGTTCTCTCCCTTTCTTTCTCCCTTCTTCCACCATAGAGACTAGACCAGACACACTACGATCGAATTCAAGAACAAGCAATCGAGACGAAAAAAAAAAGAACTCCCATGGTCTTCCTAGCGCTTTCTTCTCTTCTTTCATTCTTCCTCGTCTAGGGTTCGATTTTCCATGGATTTGTTGAATCCGAAAGCATATTCTCGAAGACCTTTAATTCCTCTGTTAATGGATTGTTTCGCTTCTAAAGAAATCGTCAACAGCGCTCAACGTCCCGTCTCTTAAGATGAGAGAGTATACTTAATTTCCTACCAGTGCTTTCTTCTTCTCTTTTGTTCTTGCTTCGCAAAGATTTCATGTTTTCTACGATTGTGGTTTTTTATTCATCTCCTTGACATATCTTTAGTGTTTGATTTCTGAATCTGAAAAAGTTGGCGTTGATTGAACTCAAATGTTGAAATTAGGGCAAATCTTTTTAGGGTTTATTTTGTGTCTAGGATTATTTACAGTCTCTAATATTTGTATTGGACTGTAGAGAGAGTTTTTATGGGGGAGTGATTTGTATTGATGGATGGAGTTGTTTGAGGTGGTGGAAAGAAGCATAGTAGTTTTCGTTTGGCAATGATGAGAACAGAGGGATTTTATGTACAGCATCGTCTACTTCGTCTTATGTGGGTTTGATGAAGATCATCAACAACATTTTCAACTCGGATCATGTTTCCATGCTGAAGAATCGAGAACTTTGGGTTGGGTTGAGGAGGAATTTTAGCAAAAGGGGTTTTATGCTGTTGTAACTTGTGAACAAGAAGCATTTGACTGCAACTAACGATTCTCAAGCACAATACCAAACAAGGAAGAAACAAAAACTAGTTCACGGTTGACAACGATCTTGACCAGTTGTAGCCTTGGACTGGATTAGGAATGAACTAGGCCCTGAAAACATGAGCTTTCCAAACAGGCCCTTTGAGAGTGGATGTAGGTGTAGATATACCGAACCACTATAAATACCTTGTGTTGTGGTTTATGATCTCATCTTTTCTTTAATTTATGTTTGATTACTTGCATAATCATCTTGCTCTCTGAATATTGGGTTGGATATTAGATCCCGTAGTAATAAGAAAGGAGTTTCAAAGACAACAGGATAAGAAAATCCGGAAGAAACAAGAAAATGTACCAAGAAGATAAAAGGCAAAAAAGGAGAATAAATTGAGAGTTCCCAACTCACAAAGACACTCTTCCTATCCCTCCTTTTTCCAAAGGTCAGCAACTTCATTGGCTCCATGATGAATATGCTTAAAGAAAATATCCAACCGATACGTTCTTTCTAGCTTCACAAATGAGGCAAACATTTCATGAACAGGACACAATCTTATCGTTTGATCCATCCAAGGAGTCCAAAAGAAACAAACACCCTCCACTATAGCTAGTTTAAGCTTCATTGATTCTTGAAACTTATTAGACACGGCATGCTAGCTTAACATCGCCCTACCCAAGTCCAAAACTCTCAAATCCTGGAAGGGCCTGGATTCCCCCAAGACAAACCTAAATGAGATCCTTCTGGATATCCTTTCAGTCCTTCAATGGCCGTAAGCTTCTTCATATTTGTTTGCTATCGTCAACAACAGCTTTGCAAGTTCAAATCCTGTAGGAACTCCGTGATACACACATTCCAAGATTTTTTTTTTGTACATGTAAAGAGGTGTATAAATTAAGGAAAAGAAGAATGTACAAAGAAGCCCCAATAAGAGAAAAAGACCTAATGAGAGGCTGCCCCATACACCCAAAATAAAAATGCATGACTAACTTGACTAATGCCCTTAGCCAAGGCCTCCAAATTATTTACAAAATTCACATCTCTACATTCATACTGTCAATCATTCTCTAACTAAACGAAATAGAAGAAATGACCAACATATAATATCTTTGTTAATGGTACAAAATTCTCCTGAAAGATATGATTTGGGCCTCCCAAATATGTGGATGCTATGGAATAAAGCAAATCCAAATAAATTCTTATTTGCAAACTGGACACCATAGACTGCGACTAAATAAAAGACATGCTATTTATCTATCCTATCTTCAAGAACCAACCCAAAATATTCCGCCTCAAATGAGCACCTGAATACCACAGACGTGTCCAAGATTACCATTTTATATACAGTTCTCAAGAATTTTACTACAAAAAGGTTACTCTGATCTCCACTAAGCATGTCAATGTTGATCAGTCTAGATTTCAAATACTTTAATTTGGCATTCCTATAATCCAAAACAACTCCCAGCCAATGCTATGCAAGTAACAAATACACTGGAAACTTCTTTCCCCTGTTTTTTGCTCCACTTTTTCATTTCCTTTTGTTTCTTACACCCTCTACGCCCTGCAAACCCCAGTTGGATACAAAGTCTTAACCCTTTCATCCCAGCAACAGGCAAAAGCCAGTTCAAATTCTGTTTCGTGCCCTTTAATTCCCCTTTTTCTCTACTTTCGCTCTTTATACTTCCTGTGTTTTGATTCGTTTACCAAAAAGACAGTCCTAAACCCTATACTTGATCCAATTAAGTGTTACTACTACTAAAAATGAAAAACCCCATTTCACTATCTCCAAAAGCCATTTCTTTCCAAGAGAAACAAAAACCATAACCACATAACAACGTAAAGTGAAACTATAGCCTATAAAACCTTCTCTTCTAGGCAAACGAAACCTATCTTCAACACAAGCATAAACCCATCTACAATCTTCTCTTCGTTTCCATGAAGCATGAAGAATTGAACATATAAAACACCAATATCACTCATAATCAAAGTAAATCAAAGAATTCACATCTCAGACAAATTTCTCAACCCAACAATAGATTTCTAACAGAAACACAATATATTAACATCAAACCACCAGTTAAAATTCGAGCTTTTTTTTGCAGGGAAGCCAACGAACTAACAGAGTTTCTAATAGAAACACAATATAATAACATAAAACCACCAGTAAAAACTCGAACTTTTTGCAGAGAATCCAACGAGAAGAGCTAAACCTTAGAATTAAGCCTTTGAGCGAATATATTTTACGAGGCCCTAACAGAAATCTGATCAGATGCACATTGAACACGTTGAAGCGAGTTCAGAAATAGTAACTAGGGTTTCTGGTTTTCGAAATGATACCTTCACAAGCAGCTCTCGGGCTTGGATCTGAACTCTGAAGATGACCTAAAGCCAGAAGAAAATCTCTTTTGCGGAAGCGAAGGGAGCTCTTCAGAAAGAACCCAGAAAATAAAGATCGTTTTACCGAAAACTCCTCTGTTTTTTCAACAGATTTACGAAACCTACCCCTTAAGATGGCTGGTTGTCAAAACTCAAAAGACCGTTCTAATCGGACAAATCTAGTCTGCAACTGTTTACAGACTTAAAAGTATGCAAACATGGTATCCACCATTGAATGCTCCTTGAAAAGCGTGTTATCAGGTGTCTTTGGTTTGACGTATAAGCTTCTCAGCACGCCATTCGATGTGGTCCCACACACCAAAATCAGCCTGATTGGATGTTTTTCCCCAACCTCGGTGGATTACACACCAAAATCAGCCTGATTGGTGATTTTTAGAGGTGGGATTTGAGAACCCCAAAATAATGCTCAAATGCAACAGCTAGAATCACCCCACGAGTCACCAATCAGGTCAATATTAGGTGGATAGGATAGAGCAAACCAAGGTTTACAAGGGGCCGTTATAACGGTATAACGGACTTTTTCCCGTTGCAACGTAGCACAGGGCAAAAATGGAAAAATGGAAAATTTGAAATTTTCATTACACTTTATAACAGAAATTACAGGCGTTATTTTAACATTTTTTTTTCAGAAAATAATGGTTGTTATTTTCGTTATAACAGAAAAATCTCAGAATATAACGGCTGATATAACAAAATGATGGCTGTATTTTCTGAGCATTAAAACAGTTATTTTCTGTGCATTAAAACGGTACATAACATAACGGGGGAGGTCCAAATACGTTATAACGGAAAATAACGGCCATTTTTAACCATGGAGCAAACACCCATGTGAGCCTGAAAGAGTGCCATTTTGAAAGAGGCAAACATTGCCACATGAACCAATTTGAGCATCTATTTTTTTCCCTCTACAATAGGGATATCGACAGGTCGGTTCTTAATGGTTCTAGTTCTCAAGGTGATGGATCCAGAACTGGAACCTATTATTTTGTTCTAGACGATTCCGGTTCTGGTTCCGAGCATATTGGTTCTAATCTTGATAATTAATGTGACAATTTAAACACTATATTTACATATTATTTCTGGTTCCTATCAGTTCTGTTCCGGTTCCTATTGGTTTCAAGTTCATATTAAAGTACCAAGAACCGGAACAATTATTTTTGGTTCGGTTCTTTTTTAGTCGGTTCCCAAAAATGTTGTATCGGGGTTTTGATTCGGTTCTGGTTAAATGGGACCACAATCAGTGGGCACATTGAAAAGATCTCTGAAAGGGTACACATCCATGCCATTCTTGTAAGTAGGAAAATTCAAATATTCCAAATTTAAATGTTTATTTATTTTATTTTATTTTTGTAAGCAAGCATTTATTCCAAAAATTTAAGAGGATTGGCTTCCATCATCCGGCAAAAGAACTTTAGAAAGCCATCTTGGAAGATTGGAAGACCATCCCTTAGCAACAAAAAATAAAGATGCTAGAGCAACTCCAACCAGTGTCTCCAAATTTTGGTTGCAAAAAAGAATTTTTTCCATACTCGAAGATGGAGACACTGTTCAAAAAGTGTTGAACTCCAACCTTTCTATCTCCAAAAAAACATCTTTCGAGTCAAAAGGATATAAAGGGTATTTTAAAAAAAATACAAAATGAATTAAATTTATTCAAAAGATTAGTAAAAACGTAAAAATGAAAATTCAAAAAAGCAGATCTCCAAATTTTGAGCCAGAGAATGGAGATCTCCATATTTGGAGTTAGAAACAGAGATAGAGGGGCTGGCTCTAAATTTAGAGCTGAATATAGAGATGGTTGGAGTTGGATTTCAAAAATGATCTCTATATTTGAAGATATAGAGATGGTTTGGAGTTGTGACGCAAAGGACATATAAAAAGCTGCGAGTAATCGAATGGTTTGGAATTTGGATCATGGGGCCAGTGCTACTCTAGGGCTGACAGCCCATTGATTGGGTGTTTGGGGGTCCACTTCAAAGAGCATTTATTAGTAGATTATAATCTTTACTAGCCATATGGCAATGTTTGCCTCTTTTAAAATGGCACTCTTTCCGAAAAGAGGCAAACATTGCCATATTGGAGCAAGGTCGATCCGTTAATGAAAAAATGAGGGGTCTAGGCCCGATTTTTTCGGATCGGATCAGTGGGTCGATCAACTACATGGATGTTTACCCGTCTCTTGATGGATGTACACACAAATAATCTGCCTGATTGGTAATCTTTATCCATGAGTTTTAGCACTTTTTTTTGGGAGTGATTGTAGTCGTTGGATTCAAGCATGTTTTTTTGGGTTATACCACTAACATACATAAATTATCAATCAAGCTGATTTTTGGTGGGCTAAACAAACATCCATTGGTTATTGGGTCCAAACAAATTCACCAAGTAGGGCCACGAGAGTCCTCTTCATCCACTACATCCAAAGTCGCACACTCTTTTTGGGGCCCACTGACCCATGAACGATTACACAATAAAAATTAGCCTGATTGTGTATTGCCAACAAGGTGCCTCTTTTGTCCGGTTTTCGTGGGGTAGCATGACTCTCTTGTCATTGCCCTTGTTAGAGAAAATTTTTGATGCTCGTGTTTTTTATCAGGACCACTCTTAAAAACACCATGTGGCACCCTCTTAGAGATCATTGACCATACTGATATTTGAAACATCCCTAGGTGGACCTGAATACCAAAAATCAGCTTGATTGGTGGTTTCTAGGCATTATCATTGAAGTTTTTTTTATTTTAATTATAAATTTAAATATATATTTTTTATTAAATAAATTATCGTCAACTGGGTCTTCTGTATTTAAATTACCAAAATACCACTTAACGGGCATACCAAAATATTTTTTTCCATTTTCTATTTAGGGCCTGTTTGGTAACGCACCGCTGTGGGAAAATAAAATATTTAGCCGCACTAATATTCACCCGGGTGCGTTTGGCAGCCACATATTTGCCCTCTGCGGCGGGAAAACATTTGATCACCTCCCCCTGTGTGTAAATATTTTCACGCCGATTATGCCTTGGTGAGAAAATTTTATTTTCTCTCTGAAAAATCACTATTTTCAATAAAAAAATAGTTTTTTAATATATAAAAAAGATAAAAATGAATTTTTTTTTATCCTTCGACATAATATGTGTTTCCCGCACTCGCCCAACCTATTTTTGACTTACTTTGATATGTGGGACCCACTCAAATTGAAAGAAAATGAAGTAAGTACCAAACATTGTTAAATATTGATATGAACAAATATTTAGCCAAGAAAATATTTGCTTGGCTAAATATTCGCCGTGTCGGAACTCTTTTTCTCATGTACCAAACAGACCCTTAAAAAGGGACGGCACTCCAAACATGATGTTTAGTTCAGAGTAAAACTTGTGTCACAAGATGTTGTGACTGAACACGGTCACAGCACTCAATATGAGCCACATGGCATATGATCAGAGGTCTTTGACCGTATGGATGTTTGACCAGTCCCTCGGTGGACCTACAAACCAAAAATCAGCCTGATTAGTGATTTAAAACCTTTGGATTTTTGCACCCAAAAAAGCTCAATAATGCTCAAATTCCTACCGTTAAAATCAACCCGTGAAAATAACTTCAATAGAATCAGTTAGAAATCACTAATCAAGCTGATTTTTTGTGTACCGGTCCACCGAGAGACTGCCCAAACATCCATACAGTCATCGTCCTCTAATAGTATACCACGTGGCTCATATTGAGTGCTGTGACTGTGTTCAGTCACAACATCTTGTGACACAAGTTTTACTCTTTAGTTCAGTTCTGTATAGGTACGTCATGCTTACGAATAACATCACTCGTTTAACATCAATTTTATAAATGACGTCAATGTTGATGTCAGTCTATTATTTCATCGGATCTTAGATTACGTCATTCACAGAGAAACAGTAAATGGTTTACAACAAGTAAGACTTGCCTGGCCACCCACAATATAAGCCACGTGGCAATTTATTAGAGGACACTGACTATATAGATGTTTGACCAATCCTTAAGTGGACCTATAAACCAAAAATCAGCCTGATTAGTGATTTCAAACCTTTGGATCTTTGTATGAAAATAATGGTAAATAATGCTCAAATTCCTACAGTTAAAATAACCAACGAAAAATGTATGACTTCAACTAACGCTGAAATCACTGATCATGTTGATTTTGGGTTTGTAGGTCCACCTAGGGATTGGCCAAACATCTATACGGTCAGTGTCCTCTAATAAATTCCCACGTGGATTATATTGTGAGTGGTCAAGCAAGTCTTACTCGTTTACAAAATTCAATGTGAGTGCCTCGGGTTGATATTCGAAGATGACGTCTTTCAGTTCCAACATCATTTATTTAGTGACGCTAGAACCCATATTTGCGTAGTCTTACTATTTATTCAAAATTTTCTTAATTACTTAAATTATTTAAAACAAAAATTATGACAAATATGAAATATTTCAAACCCTCCAAAATCCACTGATTTCATCTTGATTGGATTTAAACTGAATTTTGTAAAAATCATTTACTCTATTTTTAGAATTTTCTATTTATGTTTTTCCAAAAAACATATTCTAAAGGTTTCGTATTATTTTATGTTAATACATCTGTTTCAATATTTTAGGTATTTTTCCTACATACAATTGCAAATTCTATACATGACCAAGCCCCCTAGGCTTGACCCGGGTATGTCCCGGACATGGCCAAGCAGTGCACAGGCATGACCTGGTCACGTTCCGCACAAAGCCCATCAACATGCTCCAACCCGACCCATGTTCAGGCTTCAAATTTTCCATCAGGCCCAACCCGCTGGCTACCACATCCTCGGCCCGGCCTGGGCCCAATGACCCAAGTTTACACCCCTATATCCGAGTCCACCCTTTAGGATTCAACTATTAATATGGTTAATCAAACCAGATCAATTGAAACTTTTACTCGCATAAAACCAATTTGGACATTCAATTCTATCTAGAGTGTTATTTTCTGTTAAGGCATGTGTCTTCAAATCTTTTCTTACTATCTCAATTCACATAATTTTCAACCTACACTAGAATGCTCCTCACTCACTGTCATTGCTCTTTGTTCTACATGCCCAAACCATTAAAAAAATCTTAACTTTGTTATGAGATGCACATGTAAATAATATGTGATCAACTCGTCATCTTCAATAATCCAAATCATAAACTGCATCAGAAGTTACAAAATTGGTGACTCAAATTTCACTGAAAAATTAATGTTATAATGTCTGCTTAACAGTATGCTTCGAAGCATTAAAACAATTCTATCTTGTGTTATAAGCCTCCAGGTAGCACCTCTCGATTCCAATCTGACGCAAATATCTTGGGCTGAAAAAAGGAGACTGGATTAAGAGTTTAAACTTTTAAGTGTTTGGTATTGGGGTGTTTCAAATTCATCTTGGCATAGACAGCTAAAGAATATAGAGATGCGAAAACTTTATAGGATGGAAAGTAGCCATCGAGCAGGTACCCCGGCCATGTGTCTGAACTCCACAATTGATTAGCCACCTCAATGATGGCACACAGCCCAAATTTAGATCTGATGCTAAGACCAATGATCTTCTTTGTTGACATTACACAGAACTACAATTGTCGTCATTGTAACCCTTATCCCAACTATATGGGGTCGGCATGCGCATGACAACAATAACTGTTCAAAATCAAAAGATCAATCAGACAGTTGGATAGGTGTGGCTTTGGGCTATGTTTCATCCAAGGTGGTTGGTCAATTGGACAGCAGCACATTTAATGGTTAGTAAGCTGAAAGCTAACTATACAATTCACAAATGGGAGGACTTTCAGGGTGTTATCGCCAACCAATATTTTCTGCCTCATTGACTGATGCAGCAAGCTTTATAACACATTTTAGGTCTCGGGTATGCTATTTCCTTTTCTTTTTCTTTTTCCGCAACCTAGAATAACAATTGAAGAAACAAAAACTATAGATGGAAAACAGACCTTTGTAAAGAGGCAAAGCTAGGAGTTCTTTTTAGCCTCGGCATCGTGATTTCTCCAAGGATTGAGAGCCTCTTTCATGGCTTGAGCTTCTGGGGAACTCTCCCAAGCTTGCTTCTCTGACTCCAGCTCAGTTACTTTATCATCTGTACAATACAAGAAACATCAGGCCTGCACTCCTAGCTGGAATATGGCCTCTTAAATTCTCAAACAAGACCTCAAAAGCCAAGTTAGAGCCAAGAGATTGTATAAGCACAAAACACGTAACGATTGTATAAGCACAAAACACGTAACGTGTGCTGTGGGAGCAAACAGCGGGAGCACTCAAGTCCCGCAATTGTAACTAGTTAGTCTTGTAATATAAAGATCAGTTTATGAAGGTTGATGCCAATTATGAACACCCATGGAAGATCATCATTAGTTAATCCAAAGGAACTCTACACGCGAAAATGCACTCAAATGCTTTGAAGTCCATATGAAAATTAAGGTGACAGGCATGCCATTCCGGTAGATATCCAGATGAACACCCTTGAAAGTTCATCATTATTAATCTCAAGGAACTCTATACAAAAATGCGCCCAAATGCTTCGATAGAAACAGAACAACAGAGTTCATATAAAGAGAATTAAGAACAAGGCATTTTTGGGAGATATCCAATCACTCAAAATTAGCTAGATGATCAGCAAAAAAAATTGTTTTCCCATGATTGTGCAAGGCTTGTAAAGCTTATTTAAAGGTTGATGCATCTTTTATCTCAAGTAATTCCTAATGAAGTTTCCATGGGAACCCAGACTTACTCTTTCAGCTATTTAATGATGTTTAGAGCATCAGTTTCAATCCATAGATCTGATCTCAAAAACACATAGGAGGGCCAACACCTCTTTTATATAAAGATGGTTAGACCCAATGAGCAGACCAGTTTCAATCTTTCAAAATAACCTTTTTCATGGCTATGAATGATTTTATATCTCTAACTTTGGTGCCACACAATTGGAAATATGCCAGCAGAATGCCTCTCAAGGATTCCTTTTACTTCAACTACTGGGGCGAGCAGGCTTGAGAGGGAACATTATACTATTTTCTGGCACCTCTATTAACTAGATAAGTACTATAGAGGCACTCATCGGCATTTTTGAGATGTCTCTTTTACAGGGTTGCTTTAGTGGTGTTCCTATGACATAGATCACTCAGGATTGACTAGGTTGTGCTTAACCAACTCATCAAGAAAGGATTTTGGTTGCTTGCTAACCCGCCTGGATGGATCAAACCCATTTTTTATGATAGTAATAGAAACGATTCCAGTCCTAAATCCTAATCTTAGAAACCGGGAATGGAGCATGAGCAAGAGGGTCTACAAGCAATATATACATATATTGCATAACAAAAGTTTAAATCATATAATACATGAAGAATTGGTAATAATATTGTTTGTACAATCAATGTATTAACCCGCTTTTATAGAAGATAACGTATCAGAACATTTAACCATGTACACTAGAGTTGTAGAGTAACGAAGTTTATCTAGAATATCATAACATAAATTAGAGGTACCTAGACCATAGTTACATAAATTGGAGTTATAACAATTCACACATGTTAGACTCTATAGTTATGCAAGCTGTTGAATTAGCCTTCGTAGAGTAAGACATAATGACCTTGGTCATATGGGTCCTCATCCCTATAGGCTTCTGCAAATCATTTTATGTTGGTCCATGACTAGCATTTCAAAAGTGGAAGAACAATCATTGATTTATCAAGCATCAAACCTTGACTTTATTAACGTGGATTGTGATTCCACGTTTGACATTTCATTATTTCGATGAAATTCATACTCGAATAGTCATGAAGATATTGTGGTGGAAACACAGATTCATCAATGTAGAGGATTGAACTTGACGGAATAGTTTCAATAAAGAAGCATGAATTTGTTGAGATAAAAGCGTGAATCTAATGAGATCGAAGTGTGGTTTGGCCAAGTTCTAGCTCCCAGAACACAGATTTGTAAGTATGGAGTGGGAGCAAGCCTTGGGTAGAAGAATCTAGCTTCTAAGGTACTAATATAGTGATTGAAGCCCAGTTTGGACGACTAGATAGAAACAAAGGAAACACGATCTGTTATATGCCAACCCAATAACTAACTTACACACAACCAACATAAAGGCAATTGTTTCATCTAATTGAGTCAAAGGTAAAACCTTCATAAATTTTGATGATTAAAGAGTTCCCCTGTACAATTTTCTTACTTGTTTTCAAGAGACAGACCATTTAAGCTCAATAGCTTCTCTCGCATTCACCATGAAAACTTAATATTTGACTCTTCAGACTATGAAGCCACTTACTGCACTCCAATGTCGTGGCATTATATGTGTGACGTTCAAGAACTGTTTTTTCCACTTACAGATTACTGTAGCTTTTATCATCTTCCCGGGTTGGAAATGCGTTGGCATGAGTTGGAATTTACAAATTCCGTAAATTCCAATTCATGTAAAGTGATGCTTGGGACAGGCAAAACAAGCCTAAAGCTCTACACAGGCGGCGTTCATGTAGCTTTTATATTTTAAGCAAATGTATATTCACTCATTTGATAAATAGATAAATAACAAGTGATTACCCAACAGAACTGATAAATTCAGCCGATGACCACATGTTTTGAACTAGAGGTTTTAAACCTCGGTTTTGGCGTCAGTTTTGCGTCTGGCTAAAATCGAAACCTAATCTTGAAATTTCAAAATTTTCGCCAAAATTTCGGTCAAGAAACTAGAAATATTGTATAATACTTGGTCGAAATTGGCCAGAATTTCAGAATTGCTCGAAATCGAACCAAATCTCGAAATTGCACCCAAACGACACCCAAAATGCGATAATGTTCTATTGGCGAAAGAGAACGAACACTAACTGATATCAAAACATTGTAAGAGAACTTTATTATTGAATATTCTCTAGAACTTAGCATCATCAGAGCGAGAATGGCCTAATTACCGGAAGTGCAATAGAAGAAACTTCCTACAACTTCACTTCTACAAAAAGGGGAAATGAAATCAAGGATTTCTTACCATCTCTAACAAATCTATTGCTGAAAACCAGAAATTTTACGGTCTGAGATCGATTTCATGTTACTGATCATTTCAGTTGCAGAAAGACAATTCAAATGCAAGAAAGAAAAGAAAAGAAATGGAGGGTTCTCACACAGAAATTGGTTTTGATCATGAAGAGCTCCATTGAAGCTCCGATCATGGCCGACACAACTGCGATCTTCAAGTACCAGTCCACAAACTTCATCTCCACCTGAGAGAGAAAAACAAGACCAACGAGAGTCCAGACTCCAAAGTATTTTTCTGAGTTTCTCACTGATAGGGCACACGAGTAAAACTTGACCGTCGGTCACAATATAAGCCACGTGGCACATTTTTAGAGAACACTGGCCGTATGGATGTTTGACACATTGACCAATCCCTATGTGGACCTGCAAATCAAAATCAACCTGATTAGTGATTTCTAAGCGTTGGATTAGAGTCATTTTCATGGGTTGATTTTAACCGTGGGAATTTGAACATTATTTTGAGTACAAGATCGAAAGGTTTGAAATACCCAGACTAATTTTAGTTTGTAGGTCCACCTAGGGATTGGCCAAACATCCATGCGGTCAGTGTTCTCAAAATATGTACCACGTGGCTGATATTGCGAGCGGTCCGGGCTTATACGACCGACGGCGGTCATGCAAGTTTTACTCTAGGGCACATAACAGTTGACACACCAGGCCCACGAACTCGTTATCTGGACTGTTCATCAATGGCTGACTTAAATCGGAACTAGCAGTCGATCTGTCCTAACTTTGCTGGCCGCCGGCAGTGAGCAAAGTTGCTGACCACCAACAATATGGAGTCGCTTTGATACCGACTTCTGTATCAAAATTTTGATGGAGAAGGTCCTCAAATTGCCACGTAGTACTCTTTTGGCCCCACTGCCCACCTTGAATGTTTGGCCCACACCATGATGGGCATCATGAACAGGCCTATAGGTTGGTTCCAAGCCCATGATGAAAAAGGGCTCAAATTCAATGGCTAGAAATCACTAATCACACTGATTTTTTGGTTTGTGGGTTCACCATGGTGTGGGCCAAACATTCAGGGCGCCAGTGGGACCAAAAGACTCTAGTAAGTGGCAATTTGAGGGACTTCTGCATCAAAATTTTGATATAGAAGTCTATCAAAGATTTTTTCCAACAAGATGAGCCATGTCGTACATTCTTAAAGGACCATGACAGTATGGGATGCTTGGCCAATCCCTAGGTGGACGGTGGACCTACCCTCATTAATGATTTTAAACCTTTGGAACTTTGTATCCCAAAAATTGGTCAATAATGGTCAAATTCCACAGTTAAAAATCAACCCATAAAAATGACTCCAATGCAACTCTTAGAAATCACTAATCAGCTTAATTTTTTGTCTTGATGTCCATCTAGGGTTAGGCCAAACATCCATACGGTCAAAATCTTTAAGAATATGCCACATAGCTCGTATTGTGGCGGTTAGTAACTGTTTTTTTTCCCTTTGTAAAAGATACTAACAAAGGGGGAGGGGAAGACCGGAAGACCAAACAAAAGTAGAAGTCCAAGCTTTAGCCTTAGTGGCAATCCAGTTAGCTACTGAATTACAGTCGCTATAACAAAAAGGTCGGGCTCAGTGTGCTCGGCCGTGGATTTCAAGAATCCAAAGGTGGCTGTCAATGCTGAGCTGGCATCACCTTTTTCACTTTTTGGGGGCGTTGACAACGCCGTTAGATTCGTGAAATCCACGTCCGAGCGTGCAGAGGGGTAAAAAAAAAAGGGGTCCTCGAAGGCTGAGCCCTGTAACAAAAAGAGAAAATCAATTCATCAAAAGAGTCAACCAAAGGAAGGATGTCAACAACAATGGAAGAAGATTTCAACCCCAAAAAAGACGAGTGTTGTGCCAGCTGCTCGACGAGGGAGGAGTCATCAGATTCAGGCCCTGCTTGGTTCGCTGCTCTGGGATGCATTTTGCACACCGGTGCAAATGTGGTGAGTTGCATTACATTCGCTTGCTAAGGCTTTTGGGCCTCAGGGACTTCCATCTATTTTGTCAAGGAGTTTGCAAGGGTTTGGCAACCACTTGCACACCTCCAACCAATCACGTGCAATCTCAAAATCATGGCAGGTGAGAGTGCATTTGCATCCCAATGCAGCGAACCAAGCAAGGCCTCAATCACCAAGCACCGGATGCCAAGCTCCACCACATTTTGAATGCCCCATTTCAACACCTTGGCCACAGCCTCTTCAACAGAGGTATAGAGTTGCCACAGTTGCCTCCTGCCAATATGAATGTATTAGATGCATGCCCGATTGGATGAACTGTCCCACGCTCCATCCGAGTTAATCTTTTGCCACCCCGTGGGAGGGGGTTGCCACTTGGACATGGATCGATTCACAGAGTGAGTGGAAGAGGAACAAGGGAGGATGCACGAGTCTATACCGTAGTCAGAATATGGAGGGCAGTCTGATGAGACTTGGAGAAGGTAGCTGCATTACGATGAAGCCACAACTGCCATAAAAGAGCACAACAAAAAGCCAACCTGTAAGTCTTATCTTCCTCTTTACTGGAAGAGAGACTGAGAAGATCAAGGAACCATGACCAACAACTTTCTTGACTCATATCATAGGTTCTGACTTCTGAACGATAGAAACGAGCCAAACCAGATTCAGCAGAATCTGGGCAATGGAAAAGAGTGTGGATCATGTCTTCAAATGGATGGCCACACCTGGAGCAATCCGAAGTGATACTCGAAATTCTGTTATGCATCATCGCCTTTGTTATGTGTCCCGTAACCGGAGCTTGTCATTTTAGGGCGGTAACTGGAGGCTGAGCATTTTTTTTAAAATTCTAGAGGGGTTTCTGTGCGTTCTTCTGCGTAATTGTTTTTATTTTTTCTTCCTTTCGTGATTGTCATCATTTATGGTTGATTTCGATTTTCTCAACATAATTCACCTTCACCTGGAAAATCATTTTTCCGAGGGTTGCGTAACATGCAAGAAAATATTATTTGGCAAGTGGGAAACATTAATAACAGGAATTACTACTAGATCCCACCACTTCAACCGTGAAGTGATGATAACTATAACGTCTCTCATCATCGTTGATGATGGACCACAGTATGAGCCATGTGGTATACTTTTAGAGACCACTTACCCAATGAATGTTTGGCCCATCCCTAGGTAGACTTACGTACCAAAATTCAACCTGATTAGTAATTTCTATGCTGGATTAAATTCTTTTCAACAATTTATTTTTAACCATGGATTTCAAACATTATTTGGATCCTAGCTTTTACCCAAATAATGGCCAACAATGCTCAAATTCACACGGATAAAATCAACCCATGAAAATGACTCCAATCCAACGATTAGAAATCACTAATCAGGCTGATTTTTTGGTTTGTAGGCCCATCTAGGGATTATCCAAACATCCATATGCCCAGCGTCCTCTAAAAGTATGCCACGTGGCTCATATTATGGGTGGTCCAGCCTCTACGTGGACTCTTTTGGGTCCACTGCCCCCCCCTGAATGTTTGGCCCACACCTTGGTGGACGCACACACCAAAAAACAGTGCGATTAGTCATTCCTAGTCATTGGATTTGAGCATTTTTTCATTATGGGCTTAGAACCAACTTATAGGCCGGTTCATAAAGCCCATGACGAAAAAGTGCTCAAATCCTACTGTTAGAAATCACCAATCACGCTGATTTTTGGTTTGTAAGTCAATCATAGTGTGGGCCGGACGTTCAGGGGGCAAGTGGGCCCAAATGAGTCCACAACTTGCAATTTGAGGGACTCCTGCATCAAAGAACAGCCCCAGCCCATTGAAGTGAAGTGTCCCCATCGTTAAGAAAGCGATGGATCACATCCTTTCCTCCAATATGTGGGCCATCGAAAAACGGTCCTGATCACCAACGCTCCAAAACTTGGCGCTACGCGGCAAATTATCATGAAAAGATGGTGTCCGATGATCACGACAAACCTGCCGAGGCATCATTAAGATCACTGTC
This sequence comes from Euptelea pleiosperma, assembly GCA_035048495.1. Taxonomy (NCBI): domain Eukaryota; kingdom Viridiplantae; phylum Streptophyta; class Magnoliopsida; order Ranunculales; family Eupteleaceae; genus Euptelea; species Euptelea pleiosperma. The sequence goes on from CM068546.1 coordinate 32,733,606, forward strand.
GGTCTCATACATAAATGCTCAGATTCAGATTCTTCTTCCCGGTCTGTTAGAACGTTTGTTATTCTTTCCAATTGTTTATACAAATTTCCAATTGTTTATACAAATCTGAGAAAAAATCTCGCTTTTCATCTCTTGAAATCACGTGAGGAAGAATGCAAGTTGAACCAGGCGTTAATGGCGTCGAAGAAGACTGGCGAGAGGTTGTCTTCTTATGATTCTTCTCTTTGTTTTAACGCATTACATGATTTATATTTCCAAATTGGTTTATTAGTTTCCTTTACAGGAAGAAGTAAAAGAAATAGTGGGGAGAATAATGAGTGGGAATGCCGGTTTAGATGATTTTTTGGTGAATTGGAATTAAATCTCAAATACCCATTTGGTTTTTTCTTTTTTGGCAAATTTTTGTGGGTTCGTTTGTTATTTTGGCTATTGAATTTAAATTATTTATGAAGATGATGATGGCCATTGTAATTGATTGTTGTTGAATTGGAGCTATATCTCAAGCACCCATTTGGTATTTTTGCAGATCTTTTTGTGGGTTATTCTTGTTTTAGCATTTTAATCGAAGTTAAACAATAATGTCGTGGAATTTTTCTGCGGATTTGATATTTAATATAATGTAACAATTTGATAATTTTCGAGATCTTTGTGGGTTGTTCTTATTTTGGCTATTGAGTTGTTTGATCCATGATGTCCTGCAATGTCATCTTCATTGATTTTATGCTCGATTGGAGTTAAGATGATTACCAATTTGTTAATTGAGATTATGGAGCTTCTGTGTTGATCTTTTCCGCTGGACTGAAATATATGGAACAGTAAGAAATGTACATGTTATTGAGGGAAAATGCCCTGTGCTGTCATCTTAATGGATTTTATGATATAATGGAGATAACCTTTGAGCACCCATTTAATATATTTGTGGATTTTTTTTTGTGGGTTGTTCGTGATTTTAGCTATCAAATTGAGATTATTGAGTTTTTTTGATGAACTTTTGTCAGTAAGAGATGCGGGGAAAAGTAAGAAAAGACACAATTCTCATTTGAGGATTCATACCCTGTGAGTGTAACCATGAGATACATCTTGAGCTCCCATTTGGTATTTTCACTGTTCATTTGTGGTTTGTGTTGGGATTTAGCTTTGGAATTTTGATTATCAACTACATGATGATCATCTTCGAACTTTGGAAAAAGGCGATGTTGGGTTTTATTGTTCTCTGTTGTGTTTCTTTGTTGCGAATTGTATGAAATTCTGCTAAAATGAAAGCGAGGCTGAAGGAGTGGTGAAATATCCAAATAATCCATCAAAATGGAACTTGTATGTGTTAGAGCAGGTGTTCCTTGTTTATGTAGTAGTAAACTGATTTAACACTAAAACATAGAGCACAGAAGAAACAATTGCAATATGTGTTAAGTGAGAAAAACAAAAAATAGAACTGTACCCGTATAGCAGACAATTCCAGCAGGTTATATAACTTCAGAATTCGAATTGTAAACAAAGCAAAAAGACACCGGTTTAGTAGATGAGGCTGAGGCACGCATTCAACGCGCTGTCCTAAGGCAGATTTCGCCGCTGCACTTCAAGAGTGTTGCTAACAGTTGATCAGATGTCTGTTCCTAGGATTCAACGGCCGATTGGAGATAGGCAGCAGCACCCCAACACCTTCGGTACTCACAAAGTTCCAGTGGAAATAACCTCAACAATAAATTGAAAAATTGTAGAGACACAGTAAAGAAGAGTACAAGATAAGATTGTATATGTGCAGGTTCAGGTTGCAGAAAACCAGTAACAGAAGGTAAGAGAGAGATTCTACAGAAGTTTGCTCTATTCTGTATTCTGTATTCTGTAATTCTTATGTATAGATACCTCTCTTCCCCTATTTATATAGAACTTGGAAGAGAGAGCCGTTTAGCCCTTAGTAAATGTCATTAGGGGATATATGCTAACAAACTTCAATGTGTTGTTGTGTGCAACGTTTCAATATTAAAATGTCTCATTTGCACATATTAACATGTGTTAATTGTGGGAGAGAGGCACTCAACAGTCTCTGGTTTTTTAAAAAATATGTTTGGCTTTTAATAGCCCAAAGCCCAAAGTCTACAACCCACAGTCCACGGCCCTGCCCAGCTTGGCACACGCGCCCGTGTATGATTTATAAGTTGCATAGTTTTGTCCATTGGACACAAAATTGGGATGCCCAAGAGCTCCACCCTTAGGTTCTCACCCTCTCATATAGAGCTCGAGACAATTCTTCTCCCAAGCAATGTGGGTTAAAGGATTTGGAAAAGGTGCAGAGATTGAAAAAATCCTCTTTGGTTTTTCCCTTCAAAAATTTTAATTCAAAAATTCATAAAATTTGGCTCCAAAAAAGTGATGAGTTATCACATTTTAAAACTCTTGGAGGTCTTGGGTTCAAAACCCTTTAGCGTTAAATGTGCTTTTGATTTAATTTTTATAAGGTCTTTGAGGTCTTGGGTTCAACACCCATTAGCCTCAAGACCAAAACATTTCTTTTACTAAATAATAAACTTTATGAATAACAGTATGTGCAATACTGGACATTTGCATCATATGTATTTGACAAAGCAGGCCCATTAGGTACAGAATGAAAGGAAAGTAGATTGAAATGGTTTGGTCATGTACAACAAAGACCAAAGACAACACTACTGATGAAGAATGTGCAAGTTGAAGAGTTTAAATGAGTAATGGGAAGGCTAAAGGACCCGGATTGAGGTTCTGATGGGAGATTTTAAGAACAACTTGTCTTAACGGAAGAAATGGCTTTAGAGTTTAGACAGAATTGAATGGAGGAACAGTGTTCGTATGGCCGATCCCATATCCTTAGGGTAAGGTTTATGATGATGATGATGATGATGATGAAAGAGGACATTCATTTTTGGCAACAATTAACATTCGACAGCAACACATTAAAAAAAAATGAAGACTTCCCCATGCTCTTTCCAACTGTCATGCTTTCAATTTGGCTTCTAAGCCTGGTATCAACTTAAGCTATATATGTTGCATGTTGCTGTTGTGTTTTTCTTGTCGTTTAGACTGAACATTTAGAGGTAATTATGAAGTTTTTGTTATATGCAGGCTGGTCACCAAATCATGGGGCTCACAAATAAAGAAATTACACCTTCAGGACCCAGTGTAAGACCTGCAGATCTCTTACAGCAAATACACCCAAGACAAGTAGATTTTGGCAATAGCCGTAGGGAAAAGGGTCTACTTCAGCCTCAAGGTTCCTTGGAAGGTAGTTCAACTCCGGGAGCCTTATTGCAAGGTCTAAACAAAAAGGACAAGGTAACTGTACTTGATGGCGAGGGAAGCTCCCTCCTCAATCTATACCCCAAGGAGGTTCCTGGGAGCCCTGTATTGGCCAGTTTTATTTCGTTACTTCCATGGAAAAGATGTGTTTCTCTTCCTGTTACACCCACATCAAACTTGTCCCCTTCAGCTACCGCGCCTTATACAGAAAGGATGTGTGGTCAACAACACACTTCACAAGTAAGTATTACCTAGTACACATCCTCTGGTTTTATGAACTCTTAAAAGATATTCTTCACTTTGGAAAGGGGTGGAACCTATTTTTATCAGCTAACTTTTCTTTTTCCCAGATTTTTTTTTTCTACTATTAAATTATTTCTTGATAATATTGTAGAATAAATTAAATTAGTATATAGTAAATCTGTGCAGAGACTGGCAGTTCTAGCTAAGGTTCCGAGGTCCTTTTCTGTACCAGTGCGAACTGTTGTTATTGTGAGATCTGGATCCTTCACCACCCATAAGGAGCCTGTGCAAACAGATACTACTGATGGTATATACGTATGCACTGTTATTCTATCTCTGGTTCGAGTTACCTTCTAAGTCAAAGCCGGTAAAGTCTTCCAATCAGCTTGCGACTTGGCCGGGCTGAGCCATTTTTCAAGCTTAAAAAGTCAAAAAGTAGGTCGACTTGGCTGGGATGAAAAATGTCATGACTAAGCTGAGTTTTTCTAAATTTTTGCATGACTCGGTTAATTGTTTGAGTCAACTGTAACACAGTTGAGATGGCATTTTTGATTGGATTGAAATAACCATATCTACCTTGTATAATTTGTAAAATCAAAACTTGATTATTTTTTACATTTATCAACTATTTTAAAAAAAATTAGCGACTTGTTTGAGTCGCCAAGTCGACTTGCTCAGCTGAAAGTTTTATGGACGTGCAAGTTGACTCCAAGTCGTGAGTTCTCCAGAAAAATGGCAGAAAATCTGTGAGTGATGGTTTGACTGTTTATGTCAATCATCTAGCACTCTTTTCACTTTATCTTCTGCAACATTGTCCCTTGCTAAGTCAGATCAAATAAGTCGTATTCGTATGGAAGATGATGATGAAGAGATTCCCGAAGAGGATGCAGTTTGCAGGATCTGTTTGGCTGGGTTGTGTGAAGGAGGAAATACATTCAAGATGCAGTGCAGTTGCAAGGGTGATCTCAGGCTTACACACGAAGAATGTGCAGTGAAGTGGTTCAGTGTCAAAGGCAACAAGAATTGTGACGTCTGTGGGCAAGACGTTCTTAATTTACCAGTCACTGTGCTTCGGGTGCATTCTGCTCAAAGGAACTTCAGACTGGAGCACAACAGAGAGAGCCCAAATTCACAGTCAATAAGGTAACAGAATCTGGAGATTACCATCATAGACTTCGTTGCCGTACTTCTAAAGATTCAGCAGAGTTAACTTTGGTTTGAGAGCTACCCTCACAGATAACTTAAGTAACTTGGGTCTTGGCTAAGGCTGTCAATGGATCGAGTCACCCCGATGGACTGACCCAATAGCATAGGGTCTGGGTCTAGGAATACGTTGACTCATGCCATTTTACTAATAAATGACTAATGGACATGGGGCCCGTATGCGGATGAGTTAAGAGCTGATTTTTTGTGAGGATGATCTCCTCACCATGGAGATCATCCTCACCAAAAGTCAGTAATTTAAAAACTTTTAACCCTATCTAATATGGACCTAAATTTAACGGTGAAAATGGAAAGTCCAAAAATTTTCAACTTGCAAGCCACTTTTCATTAGGCTACAAATGTTGGAATGGGCTGATTTTTTGTGAGGTTGATATCCATGTTGAGAAGAATATTGTCACAAAAAATTAGCCCTTAACTCATCTGCATGTGGGCCCCACATCCATTAGTCATTATATTGGTAAGAATAACATGAGTAAACGTATCCCAGCCATATATATATTACACACGAAATATATTATATCAATGAAACGTATTTCTATAAAACCTTAGGCCATTTGTTATTTGACTTAATAATTGGAACTTTTATTTTCTTTAAATCAAATTTAACAGGTTTATCATTCAAATTGACTCAATGTTATATCACCCCGATCCGATCCGATAATTTCGGATAGCTTATTGGATTGAGTCTGGTCTAGAACCATGATTCGATAAATTATTGGATTGGTTCTGGATCTACACTGATCTGACCTGAACCCGATCAATTGATGGCCCTAGTCTTGGCTGAAGAGCACATGACTCATTGGAGTGAGTCTGAGTCGAACTTCATACTTGTAGAGCCAGTCCAAGTCAAACAGCGAGTTGTCCAAGTGAGTTTCAACTTCATTTCATTGCTGCACAAGTCACACAGTTAAACTTAATCTTTATTTCCCTGATTTTGATGATCAGTGGTCATATCAAGGCAGTCTTGAACTTGGAGCATCAAGCACATAAAGTTAAAAACTTGAACCCCGGACAATGGATTGACAGGAATCACCATTATCCAAATAATTGCACGTGGATATACTCTCTTTTCCTGTCCACTTTTCATGGGAAATTTCTTCTAATTTTGATGCTAGGTGTATACTTTATTTCTGCAGTGCCTGGCCCGACCTGGTGGTGCTCATCTTGATTAGCGCAATAAGTTATTACTTCATCCTTGAGCAGCTACTGGTATGCCAACAGTTATGAACAACTCTAGAATAAACCTCGGTTTTCTGACTTCTTTGAAGCTTGGACTAAATTAGTTTCAAAAATAAAACATAAATCCTGGTTTTAGAAATATGGAGCAGAATCCTTCTTAGTGCCATCTCATTTTGCTAAGAAAGGTCTTAATATAAAAGAAGAAAAGGGAAAATAATACAAATAAAAATAATGATGCCATTTCAATAATTTCCATCAGCTTAATGCAACTCCAATCAAAGAGCATTGAGCACAAAGGCAAGTTACTCTCTGAACATGTAAAATTTGTAGTACGAAGAAATGTTAAGCAGTTGGACCCTTTCAGTCTAAGATTCAGATACTGTAGAGTTCTCTTGAAAGGTTAGTTGAAGCAATAACAAGAATATTTTTAGTGGATTATCTTTCACAATCCCTGGAGAGAGAGTTTTTCTTCCATGCTTGGAAAATCATTGGTTAAGTTAATCTGATGGTTAGGATCATCCATTTAGGAAAGCTTTTATTGGGCAAAACAGATCTTGTAGGCCGGAAGCATCGAATGGTTGGTCACACCCCTTGTGCATGTGAGCCATGTGTATGAAACAAGGGGCGTGGATGGAGGTCGGACCTGCATAGTCTTAACAAAAGTATTTTTTTTTCCATTTTTAGTGGTGGACATCTAATTGTATTTTGTATGTATCACCAATTTAGTTCCATGCACACCATCTAGCAGGGACATAGACAAATAGAAGCTTGCATGAACACATACACACGAGGGGAAGTGATGGAACTGCTTCCCAGCCCTCCGTTTGTATTTGCTTGTTTGGATGAGGACATTTTAATGTATCACTATTGATAACCTATCCTCTCCTTTTATAGAGTCATGACATGAAATCTGAAGCGAATGTGATTGCAGCACCATTTTCTTTCACCCTGGCCCTTTTGGGATCAATGTTCGCAACCATTATAGGTGAAGACAAACCTCAAAGGAAATTTCAGTAAGGCTGAGTATCTGTGATGATTTACTTCAAAGTTGCTTGTTTTGCATGCAGCAATGAAGGAGAATATATGGACATTTGCAGCTCTTGAGTTTGCCCTTGTGGTCCTCTTCCTTCATCTGTTCTATTCTGCAGTGAGTAATTCTTTCATATAAAGCTTCAATACATAATACCTTTTCCAGTTTTTTTCATTGCGGTTGACTGATGCTCTACATTGAAAATTATGCATTCATTTAAGGTAACAAATGATAATCCAAGGTGGGCTATAAAGAATATTAAACCATAAAAGCCACCTTTGAGTTTGAGGATATTGGGGTTGTCAAGTTCAAAGTCATATTGAACGGTGGAGGGATTGCAGTGTTGAAATGGAAAAATGTGAAGTCCTAGGAGTTGAAGCCATTGAATGTAGGACAGATTACACTAGAGAACTATGTAACAAAGACACGGACACTGATACAGAGTGTCAAACATGCTGACCCCCCCACAGAACCCGATATGTTGATATGTCCTTATAATTCATTCCTTATGCTGAAAGATATACCTTTTAAATACTTTAGTCTATATTAAGTATAGAAAGAATGTATTTAGATTAGTTTGATACACAATAAAATCACATTAAAGATATATCAACAGGTTCTGAGGACCAACAAAAGTGAACTAATAAGTTCACTAATGTTGTTGGCCATGGATTTCGAGAATCCAATGGTGGTTGTGCTTCGGCAAAAGTGAATGCCTCCGACAACATTAGTGAACTTATTAGTTCACTTTTGTTGGTCCACGGATCCCAACCCATATCAATAAAAGCTGAAAATAACATATTTGAATAAATTTATATTTGTTTGAAAAGGTATGTTGGAATGTGTAATACGGCAAGGTGCCCGATACGGCAAAATCTTAGAAACTGGAGTGTCCTTGTTAGATAACTAAAGACTGTCTCGTTCTGATCCAGTTTTGGTCCCTAAATCTAATATAACAGGAGTCTTATTTCTCCTTGCAGCTTCAAGTGAGTGCGCTTTATGCAGTCCTGCTTTCGGCAGTTTTGGGTTTTGGGATTGCAATGAGCCTCCACTTCTTGTATCATCAGATATTTCCATCGCGAGTTCGGGTTACCCAGACAGATCAACTGTAGTACAGTCAGATAAGAGAGGAATTAGGTCTGGCATTTTACGTTGGTTATCTACAGATAAAATCATGTATATATCAGCGATTGATTGAAATGGTTAAAATCGATTATATTAAGTAATACCAGAGGACCTCAGAAGATCTCCAACTTTCTAGTGCTAGTTATTATACATGTTTTCCTTGTCTCTGCAACCTTACTACTTGGTTCAAGGTAGTTCATGCCGTGGCAGTTTGAAAATATAATCCGAGGAAAACTGCTTTTTTTAGGCTGTGAAGAATCGAGACAGGCACATTTTACTTCAAGACAAATAAAGAGCAGTTAAATTTGTTTTTGTTTTTGTTTTTTCTCAAGGAAAATGTAATTCAGCAGGTCTCATAGGCTGCAAATGCTGTCATATTTTGGGACATTATTCGTCATTGGGTTAATTTGTTGGCAGGTTTGCTGTGCTGTATCCTGTATGCCTATTCCCTGTCTTGGAGAGTTCCCTCTCATCAAGGTACAAGGTTGCACAATTGTTGTTTTTTTTTCATCGGGGCCACCCTCCAGAAAACTGTTTGTTGTTTTGTTTGGGCCATACTTGTACAATTAAAATTTGATTAACACAATCTTACTTTATTGATCGTCGAAAAAAAAAAAACCAGAATGATCCTGATGTAATTGCCATCAATGGCAAGCAGTACAAATACAAGAAAAAAAGGAAAAACGCTTTGGCATTCATCAGTCATATATTGGTCAATCTCAAGGATAAATACATTTGGTTGCTCATAAAGCTCTGGTTATTTTCCTCATAAATGGTTTTAACATTGCATTGCTGGTCCCAACTTCCAATCTGGATGGAGGGTTACATCAGTTTGACAGCCAGTTCAAAAGTTTAGTTACATCCTTTCATGAATCCTATGTAAAAAAGTTTATCAGTTGGTATTGGGACGTATCATCATGTATTGATCACTGATTAAAGATGATTTTCAGCTTTCCGATTAAGGAGTATGAAGAAAGAATAGAGGAGAAGAGGATTGGTTTAGACTCTATGGAGGTGGCGGTTCTCGAATTTTCATCGCATTCACCATTTTCCTTCCAGTCACGGTGCTGTTGCCTCAGAAATTTGCTATCTGCTCATAGGATTGTTCTTCGCACTCAAAGGTCCAAAGAATCAGCTTTTACACGTCATCGAAATATGTTGTCAACTGGTATGCTGCCCGATTAGGACTTGGGTTTGAGTGCTAAAGGCACCCGATTTTTGCAAACACTTTGTCGGGGAGTGCCGTGGGCATGGGTGAATTACTAGCAGTTCACTAGTACTACACATGCGGTGTCAGTTTAGCGGGTGGAAGCATCCACCATTTGCTTGCCTGTAAGGAAAGATATATCATGCGTAAAATGACCATAGCTATCAATTCTTATGTCTTGACCATTCAAAACAAATTGATGGATGGGATCGATCATTCAATTATACAAGTTTTTAACATGCCTATCAAAAAAAGGATTAGTTTTAAGCAAGCGAGATAATTTAGGTAGGTCTCATTAACTGATGGGTCCCACTTACCGGCTCGTGCACCACGGTAAGTGGTCCTTGTGATCTAACAAATGCATACCTAAGATAGTAATCGGATATCATTGTCAAGAGCGCGGAGAAAGCTTTCTAACAGATCCATTTTGACTGAAACTGACTTACTCATTGGAAGTTATGAGCTTTTTAACCAGTCTCCGAATATCTGAATGATTTGAATTTTTGTGAGGATGATCTCCTCACCATGGAGTTCATCCTCACCAAAAATCAGCCACTGATTCATCTTCTACGAGGGTACTCCAAATGGTTGTCCCCCGATCCTGACCCTTATATTATAATCTTTAAATAGGGTCAGGCTCAGGAGCCCCCCCCCTTTTTCTGCTCCCCTTGGAAGTCGCGTCCTCGGCTGTGGATTTCGAGAATCCAACGGTGGTTGATAGCGCTGAGCTGACATAACATAAATAAACTAAACAAAAAGATAGTAGAATAGATTCACAATATGACAAAGAAAGTTGCGTTTAATACTTTGAATATATTACATTTGCTTCTAACATCTTTTATTCGGAGTTAAATTGCGTTTAATACTTATATGGGCGAATGTCATCGCCACTGAATTCATATTTATCATAAGCTGACATGATAAGTTCAAAAGACATCATGAAACTACTACAGGACAGAAATTTCAAGGCCACAAAGAATGGAAATGAAAAAAAATAAACTTAATTACAAGATGTGTTCCACTTCCATTCATGGAGCTTACATATCTTAAACTGAAAACTGATAAATTCAACCACATTTGTAATTATACAAGCCCTTGTGACTAACATGAGACCCAAAAGATACAGAAGAAAGAGGAAAAAAAAAAAAAGAGTAAGAATACAGAAACTATTTACGTTTGCTTACAGGATGAAACTTAGTGTCATCTTCTTTTCTCAACCATATTGTGGAGCGAGTCCTCTTAATATGATCCGTGAAGAGACGATGTCTGTCGTCCAGAAAAGAGAAAGCATGTTAGAAAAGCAAGAAGTTCAAACTTGATGGTGTCAGAAGAATAATTGTTTCAGTATCTCCCTAACATGTGGAACACATGCAGAGCGAGTGGAAGCCACCATTGATGGGGCCTACCAAGGAGAGCCTCTAGGTCACAAAAATCATTCGATCTTATGATCTTGACCATACATTCTTTTGGAAAAGATGTATTGAATGGTCTAGAAAGTCTATAGACCTGATATAGCTAAAATCATCTGATTGGAATCAAGTTTTGACAAGAAGACTTGGGTGAGCCAAACTGAATATATGGCCACCACACGTGTGCTACATATATGGCAGACACAAGGAGGATGGCAGCTTTCCACTCCAATTCTTGTGCAAGTAATCCTTTTCACAGATAAGGACTGACCTCTCATACTCCAGCTTCTGAATAACTATCCCGTTCAGTAGAAACTCTGAACTGTAAACTGTTGCTCCTGCAAGTTTAAGTCACACCAAAAAGTTGTTATTGAGTTCTGAGTGCTTTAAGGATCGTTTAAGGACAAAATAATAGATTAGACAACTTCACCTTTCTCAAGGAGAGGCACACAGATTGCATAATCTTCTTCACAAGAAAGAATCATTAGATCGTCTGGAATTTGATCATCCTTCATTGCAGATCTCCCAATTCTCTCCACCGCCTGGAAACATTTTAGCAGAAATTTCATTTTCTTTTCATTAAGTCTCAACTAAATTTTTTTCCAACAGAAATTCAGTATGTAATCAAGAATGTAGAAGATAAATGGGATCTCAATGCATCTGAGAGATACAAAGAAAGAAAATGAAATATAGCAGGACCTGGTAATCAGCAGCCCAATCTAAAACATGAGAAAATGCAACCTTGAAAGATTTTACAGTAATTATTGGCAGCATCACTTGGCAGTACAGAGATGCCATGTAGCCTTACCTGAACACTTAAAATGGGAGCCTTACCCCTGTGCATTACTTGATAGTGGAATATAATCATACCATTGGTATACTCACATGAATCTCATATTTTAACTTGAACTTTCCTAACTAGAAACTAGTTGGAAAGGGCGAGTTTACCACAATTTGAAGACCCCCAGAGCATGTCCATGGTTTGTTCTCCTGTGTTGCTAAAATTTTCGGTATATAGCAAATGCAAGATGTTTCCAAATTCCAAGTTTCAACCACCGAAGTTCATCTAGGATTTTCAAAAACACAAAATTCAGACATAAAATGCATTTCCTTTAGACAAGTGACCAAGTCGAGGCATTGCCTTGTTGCCATGTGAGACATTAGGTAAGGAGAAGTGCATGCACTTCTGTGTAATGCCAATAGGCATGGCAATGCAGAGAAAATGTCACTTGCTAACCTCAAACTAATCTCAGCCACCCCCTACTACACACACAAGAATTTATTTTATCCAGCACCAGGGGAAGGGAATAGAGAGAAGGATGCAGGATGGAGGGAACCGTATGACTTGTTTCTTTACAAGGAAGATATCAGAAATGGTTGAATTGAGACGGATCAAATTCGATCAAGTTCGCTGAATTTTGTGAAAAATTTGACACCCCATTTGCCATGGGCCAACCATATGATTTATGAACTTTAGCTAGCTCAAATGAAACTCAATTACATAGTTGTCTAAATTCCTAATATGGTATCCACAAAATTTCGTGTAAGTTTTCTATTACATTCACATAATGTATAAGATTTTTGGTATAACGATCTAACTTTCAAGAAACTTTATGAGGTTAATACTTTATTAGAGATATTTGTTTGTGTTAGTTATTATTGTTAATGTAATAAATGTAATGGCCTAAAGCCATTGGGGGGTTGCAGGCCGAGGGCCACCGGGGGTTTGGCGGCTGGGCGAAAATCCAAGGTCCATATGTTTCTTGGGGGTATTTCAGCAATTTTCTTTTTATTGTTTTATGTTATATATATTAGGGGACGTATGGAAAATAGGTTATGTTGCTCCGTACGATTTCCTCTTTCTCCCCAACTCTTCTCTCTCATTCTCCATGAAACCCTAATTAGCTAACATGGTATCGGATAAAGGTTCTATATCGATCTAGGTTTCATCTTCTTCCTCGTTCTATCTTTCCGTTTCTCTTCTTTGTTCTTTCTTGGTAGGATATTAAAATCTAGGGTTTGTCTATGAAACCTTGGATTTGGTTTTTAGGGTTCGTGTGTGAAGCCCTATAGGGTTTGTGATGTGAAGAGACCATTATGCAAAATTAATGAAGAATGTGGCCTTTGTGTGATGTGTTCTATGTGATATGTGCAAGTGTTACCCCAGGTGAAGATTGAAGCTGAGAGAAGTGCTCTCAGAATAATCAGAGTGTAAAAAGGTGAGAGATTTGTTCTCCGTGTCTTCTCCGTAAGTTCTTCGCGTATTCTGCAACCCTAGGAGGTGAAACTCTCTAGGCAAATCGCACCTGTCAAAAACCATTCCTGGGTATATTCCAGGCACCCATTAGTGACTTTTGTGGGTATTTGTAAGATCTTGTGGGTTCAGTGATGATTTTTAGTGGTAATAATGGAGAGTAGATCTAGTATCGTGGTGCCTGGTGATGTTTTTAATGTCCAAATGACTTCCATCAAGCTCAATGGAGGTAATTATGTTCCTTGGGCCAAGTCTGTTGAAGTATTTCTTACAGCCAAACGAAAGCTAAAATACTTGCATGAAACTCAGCCAAAATTTGACGCTAGTAATTATTCGGAGTGGGTACAGGAGAATGTCCAAATTATGACCTGGTTCTGGAATAGTATGGATCCTAAAATTAGCATTTTCGGAATATAGGGGTCTTTTTTATGAGGACTTTGTTTTAGAATGGACCTTATCTATTCAAGGAATTGATGTCCTTGGCTCTCCTCCCGAGTTCAAGGGTGTTGTCTCTTGTAATACTCCTCTTGATATTTATGCTTTCTTTTTCATTTGTTCTCAACTTCAAGTTCCTTTTCAAACGAAATGCCTTAATCAACGATACCTAACAGAGTTATATTGTGTGCACTGCCCACACAATTATAACCTCCTACTAAATGCACAGTGGTGATGAAATCAGCCAAACTTTCAGAAATATGCTAATCGTTACCAGGGAAATCTTCTAGCCAAATAATAAAAGATTTTGTGTGATTGACATACCTGGCCACGAACTGCCTTGACCAAGCTTGCGATCAGTTCTCTACTAGGTTTTATATTTGGGGTGATGAAGATTCTTTTACCCTGCAGAGGGGTTATTGGGAAGGGGAATAAAGAAATAATAAGGCATTGAACCATCAATATGCAAGCAGTCCAACACCATGGTGCAGTAAAGTCAATGCCAACTTGGACGCAACTAACAACTACATCTGGTTAAACCCACAGGATTTCGCAACTACCTGTAAAAGTGGACTCTGGCATGCACGTGCCAATGACACTGGCATGCTGAAGCCAATCTCCTTTTCCTTCTTGGTATCTCTCATTATGTACTTTTTCTCATCAATAAAACAACTAGCTTGTCCACAGCTCTCAAGCCACAGATGTGTCACCACTGGTTTACCAAGAGCAATTGCTTCTAACATATTCCTTGTACGCGCAAACGTATCTGTTACAAAGTGTGTGGCTTCTGAAGAAGATGATGCAATAGAAACTCCTAGCCGTGCTGATATCTGCAAAGAAGAAACCAACAGTCACCACCTAGTGTATCACTACTCATGTCACTATTAGCAGCATCTATGTAACAAAGATACGGCGCTTTTTGGGTTTTTGCCGTGTCGAACACGTATCAACATGGATAAGCGTGTTGACATATCTTGACACATATTACAGTGCCACCATTAATTTTATTTATTTATGTTTATTGAAAAAGTGATTTCTAAAGGAGGGTTGGTGTGTTCCATCCACCATACAGTACTTTGTTAAGATATTAAACAGCTATAGCTATTTGATAGTCTTCCATCTTATAAATCTACTTCTATTTAATATGTTATTGTATAGCTCCATGCTGTATGAAATTGTTTTCTTTTACTTTCATATATGTCTATCCTTATTTTAATTTAAAAATCATTCTTGGTTTATATATAACAAAAATATTATTATATTTTACATGTTTACAGATGAGTCTGCAGTTTGAGCTTCTTAAGGCTCTGTGTCAGACACCCTGTATCTCTGTCGGACACTGATACACATGTTGATGTCATTGTTACATAGAACAGAACAGAAAAAAAATGGAACAACCTTTTTCTGCTGCTTAATTATATCGTCATCCAAGTGGTTGCTGAACAAGACTCGAATGTTGGCCATATCTCTCCTTTTTCTCAAATCCTTCAATACAAGAGTAGGTGCTGCTTCAGTGGAGTCTAATCTAATAAGCTCTCTCGTGAGGGATGATCTTGATAGCCTTTTCTTGCATGACCATTTGTGATAGTCATCACCCACACAAATGGGTGATGCCACGTTTATAGGTGTAATACAGTTAATGGGAGTAACACATGCTGAACCAGATGATTTAACATTCTCTCTCAGCGATACTTCTAACCTGACGTTTCCTTCTGCACCTACAGCAGTTGATAAAGAATCTGCATCAATTTTCCTGCCAGAGTGCATAGAGGACTTGGTTCTTCCCAAATCTTTATATATCATTTTCTCAACTATTCCAGCCGAAGAACAGTTGCCAGCAGCATCAACTGAACATGGTTCAACTACATTTTGCCTTATCAAGCTTCCTTCAGAGTTCTTTTCCAAAGAAGACAAAAATGGATGAGGGTAAACTGATGATCGTGTTTTCCTCTTCATTTCTAAGATAGGGCAAGTACTTCTGACATTGATTTTTGACCTTTTCCGCTTTGTGATAGATTGTCCATTAGCTTCTTCGACATCAGCTATTGTGGATGGGCCATCTAAGTTACCAGTGTTGTTTAAGTGGCCTGACATTTTCCGATGTGTTCTCCTACCCCTGGGATAGCTCATTGCATCTCCTTTCTCATAACTGGTTGTAGCTGTCTCTTCATGTCGTCCACCAAGCCCTGGATATTCTTGCTGGCTCGGTCTTTTCTTGCTAACTTCGCCACTTTGATTGGAACCTAGTTTAGAACTTTGTCCTTTAACAGTCAATGGTTTGGGTGCATCAACTAAAATACTCCCTGTTCTCTTGCCCCCACGGATACTGACCCCCATTAGATCACTAATCCCTGCTTCAGAATAATTGAATGAATTCAGTCCTTTCAATGGATTTACTGCCGTGGACTGCCTAGTCCGACGAGCAATGGGTGAGAAAGTCCTATAATCCTCTTGTAATTTGTCTTTGCTAAGTGAAAGATTCCCATTTGATGTAGATAAACTATGATATTTATCAACCTCTTTAATGTGGGTTGTTTCCACTGCTCCAACTGTCTTTCTGCGCTGAACAGATTTAGAAGATCTTCTGCCTAAGTTTTCATTCCCATTCTTTAAGTGTTGTTCAGCTTTTGACTTTCCCTTATTTGCTTTCATTTTGAATGCTGAAACTGGGTTCTTAGAGTATTTTCGAGATGAAATGGGAATTTCATTACTTAACTTGGTATCTAGTATGTTTGTTCTCTTGGATTGTCTTGCAATGTCACCTGAATCAGAAGAAAAAGGCCTCTTCCGAATGGAAACATGCTTTGAAAGAGCTCTGTTCTTTGATTCACCTCTGGAAGAACCATCAGTCACATTTTGTGTAACTTGATATGAATCATCAGTATCGTGGTTTACAGGGGTCCCACAAACTAAGGCTTGCATTGCTTCAGCAGCCATTTGAGTATCAAAACCAACATCATACATGTCCGGTGAATCCCTGCCAACACCAGCTGCTTCCAACTGCTGCTCAGGAGATTCCACATTTAACTCTTCATCCAACTCCTTGAAGAGATTCTTTCTAGTACTCGTTTCAAATATTTGTACTATCTTGTCATTGTCTTTTGATTCGTGCAACATTAACTTTGATTCTGAACGAGTTAAACCCGTAAGTTTCTGATGGAGGTTTAAGCCTTCTTCCTCTTCCTCTCCGAGTTTATCAACTACACCCCTGCTTTTGCTAAAGTTGAGATGTCTGGGGTTTCGGGGTTGGGTTATCGATCTCCGTCCATGGCCTCTGCTTCCAAAGAATGCCTCTTTCCTATTACTGAAGAAATTCCCACCTCCCTCATCTTCAAGGCTTTCAACCCAGTCAAAGATTCCCACCTCTCTAACTGGACTTCTATGACCAGCTTTCTTAGCCAAGCTTTGAGGCCCCTTTGCCATTGAGACGGGAGGTGACTTCCTTTTGACAGTTTTTCCAGCACCAACTTCTTGAGACAACTCCACATCATTAACTGATAGAAACCTATCCACAATGTCCAATGCATTGGCTTGTGACAGTTCTCCAGGTTCCTGTGAAACCAAATAACTCAACCCTGCAAACTCATGATCGCAAGCTAGCAACTCAGGCAATCCATTAGTACTGTCATTATCATTTACTGATCCATTGGTCCCAGTGCATATATCCTCATTAAAAAGCTTCCTCACTATTGAACTACCACCCTTGCATTTGGTTTCATCCCTAAATCCCTCAATGTTCACATGGCAGTTCCGGGTATCATGATCCTGATCAACTTCCCTTACTTCGGTGCCAACAGAAGTTGGAACTCTTATAGCAGCCATCCCATCATCCTTTTGAAGATGCTCTTTCCCAGATTGAATACTACTCGGTATAGAAGTTTCCTCATTGTTGGTTCCCTTCGTCATACTGCGAGCAGCAGCACGACCAGAAGCCCGTAATGATGCAGCACGAACTGACATGAAGCTCCTTCGTACAGATCCTGAGTCAACAGGACAAGAGAACTGCAGATTAACATAACTAACGTTATCAAAGTTGAATTGGATAAAAAAATGTAAAGGAGTAGGATTCAAATCGTAAGATCATAAGCTTCATAAAGATTTTTGTTTATGAGTTAAGATAAAGATAAAATGATGTCCAAAATCTTTTAAAATACAATAAGCCTAAAGCCTCCATAATCCATCATATAATGACAAAATTTTGTGTAAACACTTAGAAATAATAACAAAACTGTTTACCAGGCAATTCCAATATAGACTATAGAGAACACTGTTCTAAATTCACAGCCATATAAACAAAACATCTTTTCCAAAAAAAAAAAAAAATACAAATACAAATAAAATAAAAACCATGTGCTATCAACTGTCATCAAACTGGTTCCATCTCTCATCAACAAAGTCCCAATTCTCAATCTTTCAAATAGCATATAACTATATAAGCATTTATTTCTTCTCATTCGTGCCAGGTGAAGTTGCATGCATAAAACACACCATAAAATTGTTTCTTACCATCATTGCATTTGAAGAATGGCATGTTGTTGAATATTAAGTTTGTGCCTTAATTGAAAGTAGAACCAACCAAATATCTTGAGATGGAACAAAATAAGAGAAAATATATTAGAGATGATTCCCCTATCCATAGAATACTGGTAAAAATATCCCATTTGATTTCATGTCCTTGACCCTAAGCACCTAGGAGCTCCTATTAACTTCCTTGTTAATCAT
Source organism: Euptelea pleiosperma (assembly GCA_035048495.1). Classification (NCBI taxonomy): domain Eukaryota; kingdom Viridiplantae; phylum Streptophyta; class Magnoliopsida; order Ranunculales; family Eupteleaceae; genus Euptelea; species Euptelea pleiosperma. Next base: position 32,751,701 of record CM068546.1, read on the forward strand.
TAAGGGCCCTTTTCAGTTATAACAATGATCAATGGTTGGTTAACGGCAGAACTATGTAAATGATTATTTTTTGCTGTAGAGACACATAGCTGAAACAAATTATAAATTTGTTTTTGTGGTAGAAACGTCCTTTTTTTCCCTTGCAGTGTCTAAGGTCTTGGAAAACTAGAAGCACAAAAGTAGGATTCATTGCTTCACTGATAATGTGCCCATGTTTTTATTTAAATCCATGATTTGAGAGAACTTTCAAATCATGAATCTTACCTAAATCGTATGATTCAAAAAATTGGAAGGATTTTTATCAAAAGGGATTCAGACCGAAAATCCCTATTGTTTAGTTTACGATTTTATTTGAATTGTAGTCCTCAAGTCGTAAATCTTAATTTTAGAAACAATGAACATAACATTATAACAAAGAAGAACATGTGTATTCTAACTGAGCCATTGACCATGCTGGGACTGAAAGGACACATGTATTCTAACTGTGCAGACAAAGAACACGTGCAGGACTTAGCTCTGTTGCACCTTGGTCCAGTAGCAAAGCAGTAGAAGCATGGCATCCTAAACGTAAAAAAGGGAGAACGTAACCATGCCTTACTGTTAATGAGTGAGAATAATAGAAAGTTGAAGGCAGTATGCATATGCGCAGGAAGGAAATCAGATATTGTACCGGGTTCCAAATATTTCATTTTTTTGGCAATCTTCTAAGAAGAAAGAGGATTCAGCTAGTCTCATTGGAGAAGAATAGGTTGAGGATTGTATGGCTTGCATTTGGGGTGTGACTCTATTCTCCAAGAAAAGATAATTTACAATTAAACCCCCAATAATTCCATATGAGAGAAACTTATCTATGCAACCAAGGTACAAGAGTGGAAGCACCTTTAGCATCTTTAAACTATAAATGATCCATTGGCAGATGTAATATCTAAATGCAATAACATCCGTTGCACCTTCATCTGGGATCTTATTGTTTTGCCTCTAGAGATTGGCTCAATCAATGGTATAACTAGGTAATCAATTTTCTTTCTTTTCTCGTTTAAGGAACATCCGCAAGATAAGAAGGCAGAATCATCTCGCGAACATAATTTACATAATCGCATCACTAATGCACAAGTGGCTTAAGAAATATTTTGCTTCTTCCATTAATTATTAAGACTTAACTGATGCATAAAATATATGGATATAATTTCATTTTTCTTATTTTCATCATTGGAAGTACGATAAAAATTATAAAGGATGGATTGGAACACCAAGGCAAACTGTATAGAGGTATCGAAATAAGCTTTAGACTGAAAATGGAATACATGAGTAACAATGCAAATCTCAATCTTCCATGGGATTTAGGATACCTGAACTGTGCTCTATATCATCCGAGGCATCACAATCCACAACAAAGTCCTTCCCACCTTTTTCCAAGCCCACTGGATCATTTCTCACTCCTTTTTCACAGTCATCATCGCTGGCGCTCAATACTTCAGTCCGATCTGTTCCTTCCCCATCGCTGTCAACACAAAATTCTTCCTCACACTCATCCAATAACTGGGTCCTCACATTCTCATCACAATCCAAATCTTCTATTTCTTGGGTTTCATCATCAAGATTCAACAATTGGGTTTCAACATCAAGTGGAATGGTATCATCAAATGGCATAGTACTCTGGTACGGACGGAACTCATCAGCATTCCAATCTTTGGATTCCTCCCCTGAATTTTTATTTTTTTTTTCAAAACTTGAAAGATTAGTTAAATGGTGCAACTCCGTTTAATGGATTGATTCAAACAAGATTTATCTTTTCATATAAATTAATTAAAAAGGATGATTGTGAAGGACTTTGTAAGGAAAGATTAATGAACATTACCGCAGGAAGATGACGATGAAGGTGACTGAGTGTCGAAGGTCTGAGTTTGGGCATCGCTACTATCGATGATTGAATTTGAATCCCCTCCTCTTCTTGCCTTGCCTTCATCGTCCCCAATAGAATCCATCTCAGATCATCACCTTCAAACCAAATCAAATCCAATTGAAACACCAACAAAGAGAGACGAATATTAAATCTTAACAACAAAAATAAGGCAAAATGAAGTTAGAAAACGAAGAATCCATCGGTCATGAGCAGATAAAATCGAAAAGATCCGACATTATTAGAATCGATTAGAAAAAAAAAATCTTACATTTCAGGAGTTGTTAGGTTGAATATTAGCGAATCTTGAAATCGCCAAGTAAGGATCGGTTTAGGGATTGAAGGATTCTGTTGCTTTTTTTGGAGGGAAAAATTCCCACATTGGTGTCCTTTCAAGGGCTTCACAGCTCACAAATAATGGTCTTATCATATTTACTTTATATTTTATACTTTTCATACTCCTCACAATGACGGGCATTTGGTCTAGTGGTATGATTCTCGCTTAGGGTGCGAGAGGTCCCGAGTTCAATTCTCGGAATGCCCCCTTTAAATGATTTTTTAGTTTATTTTTTGTCCGTTTCTGTAACTGGATTTCCTTTGTGTCAATGGGTTATCCCGGTTCCGGGGATCAACTGCTTAGTACCAGACCCGGAGACTGGAACTGTAGTATATAAAAGAGTTCAATTCTGGGTGTACCCGAACTGGACTAGAACCGAAACTGAAATCAATAGTTCTAAACTACCAAGCAGCATCCTGAGATCCTTTTTGAAGAAGACCTGCCAACTCCTTTGCATCCAACACCATCTAACACCGATATCCAGGGCGCATTGCATCCAACACCATCTCGAACGACCTAGCACCGATATCTGGGCAGTGAGACTATTGGGGTACGAAGTAGAGAGAGTAGGCGGACTTGGTCAAGAATTTTCCTTTCGGGTGCAAGGCCCAAAACATACGGTCAGGAGAAGGGGCTTGGCTAAGATTAATTTCCCGAATTTTTGTTGTTTATAAGCTCCGCATTCCACTATGGGGGGATACAAAATGAGATCTTTAACCATCTCTATGTGACTGTCTGGCGCCGGGCATGGGGTATTTTGAAATATGGGAGATTCATTACCCAAGGGTCAGACTAAATGTGAATTTGTTCTCCATTGCTCACCATCGAAATAAAATGAGCTTTGCACGCTTCCTTAGCCTTCAAAATACTCTTCCAGCTCCAAGTGTTCCCCCCGAGAGGGTAGTATTCAGAATGGACTGAGATTTGCAGTACCTTTTTAGTAGATTTTTGGCAAGGAAGGAGTGAGGATTATGAAGCAATCTCCAGACAGTCTTGGCGAGGAGGGCCAGAAGTTTTAAAGTGGTTTCTGAACCCAAGCCCACCTTGAGATAATGGTTGACAAAAACTTTCCTAGTTGGACCCTCCCTCCCTCTGGTTATGGTGATGCATGGACTTGTCTAGTTACAGGGTTTTCATGCGACAACGAAGCTTTTACGCCGATAAGTGAAAAACATGTTTTCAATTATACTCAAAAGGTTGTAAAAAAGAAAAAAAAAAAAAACAAAAGAATCACGCAGAACAATTCAGGAGACACCTATGACTGCAACCAAGAACCCAAACTTGCAGCTCATACTCGTAATTTTTATAGAAATTGAAAAATGGTTCCAAGGAAGCTTAACTGGAATGATAAAGTTACAATCAAAGAAGACCAAAAGCATAAAAACATAAATTTCGTTAATCCGAAAAAAGGCTGATACTAATCTAAGATTCTCAAAATAACAACCCCCTATTCGGTTTTGGATCAATAACCTCCTCCTTGATACCCAACCTGGAGTGAAGGTGTTAACCCAACATGATAAAGAGTGTGCATGGAAGAAATCAAACATTTGTGGGAGAATGTTAGTTCGCATCAGATTGTCTCAATTTCCAATCCGAGCCAGTAGCTGAAATTGATGCAAATACACCTGAAAGGATTCAAAGGCCTTATGCGCTCAGCAGCAACTGTAGTTGATGAAGCAAAACTGAAGGTAAAGCATATCTTGTTATGCTGCTACAAGATTTCTACTTCAATTGGAAAATTACTACAATTAGCCAAGGATGCTAAAAAAAATAAGACCATGGATGACGCCACATAACTAATTGGGGGCACAACAGGATTTCACATTGTATGATATGGCCAAAAAATTGGCCCCACTGCTAATCAGCACCTAATATTCCAGGCTGCATGGTTAACCTATGGGATTCAAAAACAGGAAAGTAATGCTAGATATATCGGGAAACAACCCAGCAGACTCTTCTGTTTGATACCTGAAAGGCCCAAACAAAAACAATCATGTTGAAGCCATCCATGATTCCAGAGGCAGCTCTGTCATGCAACACTTTGAAAAGAAACTTAGGAAACTTTGTTAATGCTTTTATACAGCAGCTGAGTTGACTCGGGAGGTCTCAGATATCAGCCCCAGAAAAGAAAAACATAGTGATCTATGTAAAGGTTCTCCCCATATCATTCTTTCGCAAGGAGCAATCTGGGCAGAAGCTCTAGGTTACAGAGGCAGCATTACATGAATGCAGCGAGTGCACTGGATGGGATAACACTTCCCGCTCTGCCACTTCAATTTGAACAAAAGAAAAGAACTGGCATCGATGCAGGATCGACCTCCCAACAGCCTCTTAGACTTTTACCTCTCTCCTCTGTTAGACGGAAAGCAGGAACTTGATGAGAGAATCTAAGCAATTCGAGCACTGGTATCTCCATAGTGACTGCAGATCCTCCTTTTCTTTGAGCCTTGAAAACTGTCTGAAAACCATCCGCCTGTTCCAAAACCAAGACTTTTCTTACCAAACCATTGTCCTCAAGGACTTCCACCACGTCATATTCACATTTCTTCAGGTCAGAACATGTCCATTCCGAATTAAAATTCTTGTATAACGCCCACACCTCACCTTTCCTTGGGTAGATCTCATACTTTTTCTTCTTACCAGTGGGTTCTGCTCTTACCTGATGAGAAAAGGAACCGGTGTCTGTAAAGACCTTTGTTTCATCAATTTCAAGCTTAAAAGTCCCACAACAAATGGGCATGTCTTTGTTGAACCACTGAATCATTTCCTTTGGTGGTGCGCAGGCTTCAAGCCATGTTATGTGCAATTTGAAATCTGGGGGTGGTTCAATTCTATCAATCCGAGCATAGTACTTGGGCAATTCATCCAATACACAATATAACGCCCAGATCTGACCGGGCTGAAATTTCTCCTGGGACTTTTCAGTGTTAAAGTCGTAGAATTCAGGCTCTGGAACACCACTAGCTTCCAGAGAAGAAGCTGGAGAGGGACTATGGCTTTCAGCAGCAATGTTAGGACAGGTCTCCACGGCACCTATATTCCTCTCCTTTGCTTCAGCCTGACATGTAGATGCACTAGGTTTGCCAGGAGCAGAGACATCAAGACTGCTGTCTTTCACATAATCTAAATGCTTGCCAGTCTCCTCCTCGGCCACACATCGACTTAAATTTGCTTGACTTGGCTTCTGCTTACGTCCCCCATTTGCTTTCCTTGGAGACCGGTTTCCGCTTTTCGAGTTCCCTATATCATGAGTATTCTTTTCATCGGGGTCTATGCTCTTCTTCAGTGTATTGGTCCTCCCAGATCCCGTCATGGGTTTCAATTCCTCTGCTGGAGATTTAGAACAAGAACCATTGCCTTTAGCATCCATGCTTTCAACGTTCACCTTCACATCTTCAGGATTGGAAATCTCTTTAAGGTTATCAGGCAGGGAAGCAGGATCAAGTTCGAAATATCCTTCCGGGACGTCTTCTCTTTCTGTGCCAGTCGTTCTAAAAGAAGGAACCCTGTGGGAAAATCTGAATAGTTCATTTGGTGGCATTTGAAATGAAACCATTCCCTTCCACATAGTTTGCCTAAACATGCTTACGAACCCTTTCACCTTACCCAAGTATGCAACAGTAATGCCTGACCCCTCAGCATAATCTGACAAGACTTCTACAAATTCAAATTCGTAGTTTCTATGGTTGTCTGGATCGGAGCTCCATTTAATATCCCAATTGTTGAAGAGAGCCCAGGTTTCACCCGTTCTGGGATATATCTTGTAAGAACCTCTGGCGCCTTTTTCCCAGCAAATTAAATGAGAAAACATACCAAGATCTTCAGTATCTTCAGACTTCCCTTGTTTGAACTTACCACAAGCAACAGGCAAATCCTCATTGAACCAATCAATCTCGTCTTGGTCATCCGGATTAGCCTCTAGCCAAGTTATCCGCACCTTGAACCCAGGAGAGAACACTTTCCTAATCCGAGCATAGAATCTAGGCATGCCATCTGCATTATCATAAACAGCCCAGATTTGATCAACTGCAAAACATTCCTCTTTTCTATCCTTGTCGAAGTCATAGAAATCTGGATCGGGGACGTCAAAGAACTCTGGTTCTGGTTTGGGACCCAAATTTGATTTAGATTTGTTATCAACTTTGGGCATTTTCTTACTGCTGTCCACATCCACTGCTTCCTTTACATTTGTCTTACGTTCCTCAACTTCATCAATTCCATTATGTAAGCCTTCTTTGAGAGGGGCCACTTTCTTTCTCTTTCTCCATTTTCTTATCCTCTTCAAAAACACCAGTGAAATGAGCGGGCTCCTTGGTTTTAGATGCCTCTCCTTCGAAAGATGCTTCATCATTCTGCTCTTCTGTGGCATCAGACAATCCACTCCCCCTTGACCTCTTCGGAGGGCTCACAAAGTCATCATTGTCACTTAAATCTTCATTATAACTAATGTTTTGCTTTTGCCTAGCAGATCTCCGAGGGTGATGTCCCCTGGTGAATCCAGAATTCTGTCCTGCAGGAAGACCACCATCTTCGTCAGTGTCACTGCTGCCTCCAGTATCACAATTGTCACTAGATTCTACTTCTGACGTCCTCCCCCTTTTCCTGCTCATGTTTCCTGGTGGTTTCCCTTCATTGTGTTTCTCTTCCTCAAACTTGGACCTCTTTTTGCCTTCATTCCCAACTTTCATATCCACTTTCCCATCTTCTCCTCCTCTGGTTTTAAACCCCCCACCAACCTCAGAAATTCCTTCTTTCTTGAGGAAAGGTTCTGATGCCGTGGCCCCACTGCCAAAATTTCCCTGAAATCCCATACTGGAGGGGAAGTTCCCAGCAGTACTTTGTGGGCCCACCTTATGAGCACCCTGACTCGGGACCTCTTTTTGTTGGGGGAATGCAGACCGACTACAGTTGGCTCCCAGTGGCACACCTTGAGCATCCAAATCATAGGCTATAAAGGGCTTCATGCAACTTTGACAACGCAGAGCTCTGTTCAAAATATCTCTGTAATACTGATACCTTATATTACAAAAGGGGCATGCAGTCCAGAACGTCTGCCGGCCATTGGAGAACCCTTGTTGGGTCTGCTGTGCTGCTGCTGCTGCTGCTGCTGCTGAGGGTTCAAGCCAATATTAACATAATTATTATGTACTCCAGGTTGTTTCCTGACACAAGAGTTCTTATTTCGCTGCCGCGGCTGCTGCTGCTGCTTCGGTGCAATGGTCCTTTGGTAGGCTCCATACTTCATATCGTATATAGACCGTTTTGCCTGGTCTGAAAGCACCCTCTGCGCTTCCCCGATCAGCTTGAAGGCAGCTTCTGCACCTGCGAACTTGTTCTTATCAGGATGAAGTAGGAGGGCAAACTTCCGATACTGCTTCTTGATGGATACTTCATCTGCTGTTTGCTCAATTTGAAGAATCCCATACCAGTCCATCTCGGACCCCAACACTTTGCGCTCAGCAGAACAGTGTACATCACAAACTGCCAGCATTTGGGAGATGTTTTCCAGATCCGGAAAGAGTTGTTGGGCCTTGAGGACAATCTTCCGAGCTCCCACAAAATCTTTGTTTTGCATCTTCTTCTCAGCAATTTCCTTGGCTCTGATGGCTTCTTCTTTGTTGCACTCCATCCTTGGTTAGAAAACTGAAGAATACCTGACTTGTATTCCCTCATGTGCAGTGCGTGAGCCAGAAGAGTCTACCTTTCCCCCTCATGTTGGATTCAAATTAAAACACAGGCGAAAGTGCAGTCATGGCCCATCTTGCCCCTCCCAAATTTCCTTGTGATGTAACACGATAACCCAACACTTCAACTACACGTCCACACAATTCCCAGCGAATAAATATCAAATTTTATGTCCAACTCAGAAACCTATTGTCAACAAGAAAATAAAAAAATCGAATTTAATCAAATTAAGAAATCTTAGAAACAAGAATTCACCAAGCATTCCAGGATCAACCATTATAAAACCAGAACACACACATATTGCTAGTTCTTTACAGAAGTGAGAAGAAATTACCAGAGTTATCATAACAGCCTTAACTTCCAGTGCAGAAACCACTGAGATCCCGAATTCTAATAAACCTAGAAAACCAAAGCCCTAGATTTCTAAGCTGCAACACAAAATTGCCGTGTTATCCCTAAAATGCACTTATAAGCCACAACTTGGAAGAATAAAAAAAAGAGGAGTTCTTGCCAACACAACTTAAATAAAAAATTTAACTGGAAGAAAATAACAAACAGAAAAATTCAGAAACCAAAACACAGATATCAAACTCAACTGCATGTATAAATTAAACATCTTCGTTTCAACAAAAAAAAACGCATCTCCAAGACCTAACCAGCTAAACCTTCAAACCAAACAACAAAAATGATAAACAGAAACCCTAATTTGTCCACACATAACAAAAACCAACTCAAACCCGAGATTCTCAACAACCCAGAAACCAAAAACCAAAACCCATGAGAAGGAAGTGTAATCCCATCACATAAATCAACAAAACTCCATGCAAAATAAACCCTAGAACGAGGAGAAAAACCGCAGGAATGTAAATGCTTGTACCGTAACAAAATCTCTTACAAAACCATAAAAAAATCAAACAATCTGGAGCCCTAGATGAGAAACAAAAACAATATCAAACAAACTGCCTTAACAGAGTGAGAGATTAAGAGAGAGAACAGTTACAGTAGAGATCGAAGAAACAAAAATGCAGAAAAAAATAAAAAGCAGAGAAGAGAACTTACTGGTCGGGTTTTGAAGGAGAAGCAGCCTCAAAGTGATTTTCGAGAGAGAGAGAGAGAGCAAAAACCCAAACAAGGGAGAAAACAAGGAACCCGCCCAGCGGAAACAAAAGAAGGAAAAATAGGAGAGAGGGTCCTGAGTTTCTCATCATTTCTCTTACAACCCCTACCCTCCCTTATGTATACATGGTAAGCCCCTCAAATTACACCAAGACATAATGACAGGGTTAAGTGGCAATTAGTGCTCAAATCAAAAAATACCTCATAAGCTCCCTTTTTTTATGTCCTTGAAGGTGTGAGATGGGTTTCTACTACACCCAAAAGACTTGAGTCTTGACTCGGGTTTAACTCGGTTAGGTTTGCGTCGAGTTGCGTGTTTTTGTGAGCGAGTCTATAAGACACATCATGCAAAGGGTTGCATAGCAAAAAAGTAATAGGATTGGATTATTGTTACCATTTCATCTAGGGCCAGTCTCGAGGGACTCACCTTTTTGCACTTGTGCTCTCAGTCGTCGATTTTGAGAATCCGATGGTCGTTGTTGGATTCTCAAAATCCATGCTAACAATTAGTGCTCAAATAAAAAAAAAATACACCTCATCTCTTTATAGTGTTCCTTTTTTATGTCCTTAAGGGTGTGAGATGGGTTTCTACTACACCTAAGAGACTTCGAGTCTTGACTATGGTTTAACTCGGTTAGGTTTGCGTTGAGTTGTGTGTTTTTGCGAGCAAGTCGATAAGACACACCATGCAAAGGGTTGCATAGCAAAAAAGTAATAGGATTGGATTATTGTTACCATTTCATCTAGGACCAGTCTGGAGGGACTTGCCTTTTTGCACTCGTGCTCTCAGCCGTGGATTTTGAGAATCCAATGGTCGTTGTTGGATTCTCAGAATCCAAGCTGACAATTAGTGCTCAAATAAAAAAACATATATCTCATCTCTTTATAGTGTTCCTTTTTTATGTCCTTAAGGGTGTGAGATGGGTTTCTACTACACCTAAGAGACTTCGAGTCTTGACTATGGTTTAACTCGGTTAGGTTTGCGTTGAGTTGCGTGTTTTTGCGAGCAAGTCAATAAGATGCACCATACAAAGGGTTGCATAGCAAAAAAGTAATAGGATTGGCTAATTGTTACCATTTCACCTACGACCAGGTCGCTCTTTGCACTCGTGCTCTCAACCGTGGATTTTGAGAATCCCGTGGTCGTTGTTGGATTCTTGGAATCCATGCTGACAATTAGTGCTCAAATAAAAAAAAACATATATCTCATCTCTTTATAGTGTTCCTTTTACGTCCAAGGGTGTGAGATGGGTTTCTACTTTCTACTACACCCAAAAGACTTGAGTCTTGACTCGGGTTTAACTCGGTTAGGTTTGTACCGAGTTGCATGTTTTCTCAAGCGAGTCGATAAGACACACACCGTCCAAAGGGTCACATAGCAAAAATATAATAGGATTGGATAATTGTTACCATTTCATGTAGGACCAGGCTCAAGGGACTTGCCTTTTTTGCACTCGTGCTCTTAGATTCTTGGAATCCACGCTCGAGAATCCAACAACGACCATTGGATTCTCGAAATCCACGCTCGAGAATCCAACAACGACCGCTGGATTCTCGAAATCCACGACCGAGAGCACGACAAATAGGGTGAGGTTAGCATTTCCTTTGTTAAGATGTTGGAGCTAGTGAGAAAGCTCACTTGTTGAATGAAAGTAGGTCATACTCAAGTTTCCATAAATCAAACAAAAAAATAAAAGCTTCCCATTGACATGGAAAAGTGGTATAGTCAAAGGAAGCAGAGAAGTTTTAGGGACCTGACAAAAATTTCTACATTTTTTTTACCACCACCTTACACTCTCTCTTCACTTTCCCTTCTTTGGGAAAAACTTTATTACAGTTTGTTAGGATGATGAACCTCGAATTTTCCTCCCAAGGACGAGGAGGTCGAACTGGTTCTTCAGTTATTCCCTCCTTGTGGTTCTTGGGATCATTCCCTCTTTGGGAATTCAATAACCTGAAATATTACCTCTTTTGAACAAGTATTTTAGAAAGTTTCATTTCCGGAAACCTTTATTCATGAAAACTGCTGTTTTGAAAACTTCCCTTTTTTAGAAACTTTCATTTTAGAAAGCTCTCTTTTTTGGTGACTTCCCAAAGTTAGTTTGAGAATTTGGTTATGGAGTAGGAATGTATTAGGCATGCACCTACTACCTGTAAAACCTCAGGTTTTTATAGACCCGCATTGGTATGGACCGTATTATAGGTCCATATTGATCTCTGGATTGAAGCCCATTAGCTTTGTGAGTCAGATTTTTCAGAGTTAGATTAAGGGGGCGTTTGGATCGCCATTTTTAGACTTGAAAAAATCTTTTTTTCCACAAAAAGACTTTTTCCAAAATAATAGATTGTTTGGATGACCATTTTAAAAAAAAAGTATTTGTTCTATAAATTATATTTTTGAAGCAAAAAATTATTTTTATAAAAAATAGCTGAAAGCTGTTTTTCAAGTAAAAAAAGACTTTTTAAAGTTTTGCTAGCTCCATGAACATAATAAACAAAGAATCAGTTTATGATAGCAATACCCTTCCAAAAAAATGAAGGCATTATATTTATGGGGCCAACTAAAAGAAGATAAAGACATTTTGCATTAATGATGATCCAAACAATCTTTTTCAGAAAAACATATTCTCAAAAATATATTTTCAAAAAAGTCATTTTTCTAAAATAAATATTTTTTGAAAAATGGCTATCCAAACACCCCCTGAAACTTTAACAAGCAAGGGTAGTTCAATAGAAAACACATCAGAACTGTTCATTGACCATGTATTCATTAATGTTACATAACAATTACAAATTTTCTATAGAGAATGGAAAGGAGAAGAAGGATGGATACTCATCTATATGACAAAGCATGGAAGTTGTCTTATCTCTTATCTTATCTGGCTTCATAAGATAAAGAATGGTTGAGGTCAAATCTATCCATCCATCTAATGCGGACGGTTAGATTTCAGCCACTCAATCATCCTTATTTATTCGGCTCTCGCTATGATTTTCGTGGAAATCTGAAACTTCACTATACAGATAAGGATTTGGTGTGTACGTTTACCAAATATGTGCCAACAATAAAGGGGGTCAATGGGCCCAAAAGCATGACAGCATTGGGATTATACTGTAGCACGGATTCCGACCTCCCCCATTATGTTATGTACCGTTTTAATGCTTTATAGACATTACTTTCCATTATAGCAAAAAATTTGACCTTTATTTTTTGAAATAAACTTTGTTAAATAACATCTGTTATTTCCATTATTTTTCATTACAAATTTTATTGAAAATTTGAAATTCAAATTTTTGCGTCATTATTTTTCATTTTTGCCCATGTGTTACAATCTGTTATAACGGAAAAAACAGTAACACCCCCAGTCCGTTATACCGTTTTGAGTGCCAGAGCCACCCATTTTTTGCAAACGCTTTTTTCGTGGAGCACTGTGGGCACAGACAGGCCATTTACTATATTTGAAACGATGCAGTTTGCCATAATGAATGGACAGTTGCACAACTAGTTAATTATGCTTACCTTAGTTTGGGCAACATTTTCTACTTTATATTCTGTTACCATTCATATAGGATGCTGTCAGTACTTCACAATTTTTATATCTTACATTGCTATATTCTGTTGCAAATATTTTAACGGTTAGCAACTGTTGCAAATATCTTGTGTAATGGTTAGCACCAATCTGACAATCATTTTGCAATAATTCTGAACTGTTTCAATTCATAAAATTGTAGCAACGGTTATTAACCGTTGCAAACAACTTTCAACAACAACTAAAATCCAAGATTAATTTTTTTGCAACAGTAATGAACCACTGTTAACTTGCAAAACTATTTTTTTAAAACCCCTAAAAGACAAACCGTTGCTAGATGTTTTGCAACAGTTATGAACTATTGCAATTACCATGCCTGGTTTTACAACTGTCCAGAACCATTGCAAAACATCTTAGAAACACCATTGCATTTTGACCTTTTTCATGTAATGGATCAACTAGGTAAATTACGAGTAGACAATCTTAAAAATATAATAATATGACATCTTCATCACCAATGGTTGGCCCATAAAAGTTTTACTTTATCTCAAAATAATATGACCGAAAACCTAATGGACCTCCATCCGAAGGTCAGTATGGACCTACATTATTTTATTTTTGTTGACCATTTCGAGTTAAGAAAAATCTGGGGTTTTACAAAAAAAATTAGCTCTAAATGAATTTTGTATATTTACCTCATTTGACATTGAAGAAACTATTTCGGATGTCTGGGGTATATCCACCTCTTGCGGCTCATATACCATAGGCTCTACATGTGATAACTGACGACCTTAAAACATTGATTTCCAAAAACATTGCATTATTCGTTTTCACAATCTCAATGGGTCTAGATGGACCATAAAATCTATAACACTTTGACCTTTCTGGATAGCCGATAAAATTATACTTTAAAATTTTGAAATCAAATACCTACTTATTCAAATTATAAAACCTTGCTTCTGTTGCACAATCCCAAACATAAATGTGATTTAGACTTGATTTTCTTTAGTCAAAGCTCAAAAAGTGTCTTTGGTACTGATTTGCTCAAGACGATTAAGCAAATATGTTAGAATATTTAAAGCTTCACCACAAAATGTTTTAGATAGATTGGAGTGGCCAGGCATGCTCTATTTCATATCTTTTAATGTTCAATTTGCCTTTAACTATTTTATTCTACTGCGGTGTCCTTGGTGTAGTGTGTTGAGGAACTATATAAAGTTTCTCTAGGGATTTAAGAAATTTACTATGAGCTTATCCTGTAGCATCAGCCTTCCACTCTCATCCTCAATCTAATCTTACCTAATTGATTTTCAACCTCTACCCTATAGATTTTTATAAATGAGATACAAATATCCAAAACAAGACAATCATTATGAAAATAGTGAAATGAAGTTGACCACCAAAATAAAGTTAACTACTCAATACTCTCTTTTTTTTAACAACTCAATACTCTTAGTAGCATTCTTTCTTGCCTTGGAAAGCTTACCCTTAATATAGTCAATACAAGTATCAAAATCACTGAAATTCAATAGTTTCAAGACTCTCTTAAAAGTCTTTTTTATGTGATATCTATAAATGTGCCACAAACGTCTGTGCCATAACATAGAACATTTATCATTATCCAGATTTCATTTAGTACCAAAAACATTTGAATTGAAAGTATCAACATTCATACAAAAAAATGATTTAGCCTAACTAACATCAAGTTCAACTATTAAAGATCATAAAAAATTAAATCAAATCCAACAAGTTGAGAACTATAAAACAGATGGACATATTCACCATCAAAATACAAGGTAAAACCAAAAGAGTCAAGTTCGACAACTGATAATAAACTCCACCCTTTGTGGGTACGAAAAGACTTCAACCAAGTTCAAAATAAGACGAAAGTTCCCAACAGCTTATACTTTCACTCATGCGACATTTTTTATATACAAGCATCGCTCTCCATCCTTAATTCTTCATCTACTAGTGATGTGAACGCCTTAGTATCTAATCACCAAGTATTTTTAAGAGCACGCATCAATAAGTTACACATAATTTTCTTACTAAAGCCTATTTTCTTCTTGAATACAATATGGAATCAACTCATTTACATTACATTTCTCATCTTAGGAGTTGTATTTTACCTTAAAGATATCATACTATATAGGAAGTGAATTAACAGTCTGATGAACAAAGTAGTCATCACTCAAGCTCATCTCCAAATCCAAAAGTTTATAAACCAATCTAAAATCTGAAAAATATGTTCACATAAAATGCCTAGCCCATTAAACTTCATTGAACACAACCTGCTCATGTAGGTGCTGACTAGAGTTTTCACAGAACTGATAAACTTGTCTGGATAAGATCCATAAGCTCCTTAGTTGTCTCTGTGCTCGGAATTCCACTCATTATCGATTTCTAAATAGAACCTCGAATGATGAGGAGACTCATCTTAGTAGCATTTTTCCATTTACTCTTCAGCCTTTGAGGAATCAAGTAAGGGTTTCTCTAGCTTAGACTCTTTGAGAGCAATATCAAAGTCTAAACAATCGAAGACTATTTCCAATTCGGATTTTCAGCTCAGGTAATTTGAACTATTTAAGGGTTCAATCCTGACCAATTTGGATGGTAGAAGCATTCATAACTGTAGCCAAGTAAAATAAATATAGCCATCCATATAAACCATTCATACAAATCCAAAAGCATGATAAACAATTATCTTCAAATTATCATGCAAAAAATGTGCCATTTATCATGTCTTAATCTAATCCAACTAATGGAGCAATCAACCAAATCATCCAAAGTATACCTTTATGTGCCCTTTATGTCTTTAAGGACAACAAATTCTGGCTGGACAAACGGTAACATCATCATGATCCCATCTCTATTCCACTCTTCTCATGAGGGGGAGAGAATTTGAGAATGGCTAGACATAAGACCAACTCTCTCATACCAACATATGGGATTCAAATAAAGATTTGCCATTATACTATGCAACTAAGGCACACCATGGTGTAAGCATTTCAATTCATCAAAAGACCTAATCACATGGTTAGTCTATAATGACATTAAGATTAGGAATACTAATTTCATTTTTTACTTCAAAACATCAATGGATTTGTTACAAAGACCATAAAAAGCCAATAGATTTAACCTACATCCAATCCTCCTTTTGGGTGCAGAATTGGGTGTAGATCAATTAAAAAAAGAGATCTTATACAACATTACATAACACAAGGAGGTAGGTTGAATATTAGCAAATCTTGAAATTGCAGTGAGGATGGGTTAGAGATTGAAAGATTCAGTTTTTTATTTATATCTTTTAGAGAGAAAAGATCCCTTAATTGATGTCTTTTCATGGGCTTCACAACCTACAAATGACTCCGATCCTGTTGTCATGTCTAGCAGCTATAAAAATACATAACTTTGAACATAAAGGTCATTTGTTCTAGTGGCATGATTCTCCCCAAGTGTGGGAGCAAGAGATCCCGTGCTCATTTTTCCGAATGACTTCTGTTATTTTTAAATTCCTTTTTTCAAAATAACATCGATAAACAACATATAATAGTCAAAACATCAATTGTTAATTATGTTATAACACCATTATAATGGTTTGGAAATTTTTCTGCAAATAATTATGTTATAACACCATAGCACGCATACATACACGCACACACACTCTCCCTCTCTCTCTCTACCTTTTTTTATGCTGTGATGGTGATGCATGGACTTGTCTAGTTTAGGGGTTTTCCTGCGATGAAGCGCCTTTATGCCAGATGAGCAAAAAAGGTTCTGAAAAAATATACACTCATACACAACAGGAATTCACCTTGTATGATGTGGCTAAAACATCGGCCCCGCTGCTAATTGTCATCTAATATTCCAGGCTGCATGATTCACCTGTAGAATCAAAAACAGGAGAAGAATGCTAGATATATTGGAAATTCAGATAACCCACGGAGCCGCCTCTTCTGTTTGATACCTTCAGGTCCAAACAAAAGCATTCATGGTTGAACCCATCCATGGTTCTGGAAGCAGCTCTGTTAGGCAACACTCTTCAAGTGAAACTTAGGAAGCTCTGTTAATGCTTTAATACAACAGCTGAGTTGACTCAGAGGGTCTCAGTGATATTGTCCCCAAAAAAGAAAAATCACGTGATCTTTGTAAAGGTTGTCCCATGGCATTCTGGGCAGAAGCTCCAGGATGCAGAGGCATTGCATGAATACGTCAAAGTGTGTTGGATGGGAAAAAACTTACCACACTGCCACTTCAAATCGAACAAAAGAAAAGAACTGGCAATGATGCAGGATCAAGCTCCCAACAGTCTCTCAGGCTGCCACCTCTCTCCTCCGTTAGCCGGAAAGCAGGAACTTGATGAGAGAATCTAAGCAATTCAAGATGTGGTATCTCCATAGTGACTGCAGATCCTCTGCTTTGAGCCTTGAAAACTGTCTGAAAACCATCCACCTGTTCCAAAACCAACACTTTTCTCACCAAACCATTGTCCTCGAGGACTTCCACCATGTCATATTCACATTTCTTCAGGTCAGAACATGTCCATTCGGAATTAAAATTCTTGTATAACGCCCACACCTCACCTTTCCTTGGGTAGATCGCATACTTTTTCTTCTTACCAGTGGGTTCTGCTCTTACCTGATGAGAAAACGAACCGGTGTCTGTAAAGACCTTTGTTTCATCAATTTCAAGTTTAAAAGTCCCACAACAAATGGGCATGTCCTTGTTGAACCACTGAACTGTGTCCTTTGGTGGTGGGCAGGCTTCAAGCCATGTTACGTGCAATTTGAAATCTGGGCGCGATTCAATTCTATCAATCTGAACATAGTACTTAGGCAATTCATCCAATTCACAATACAACGCCCAGATCTGACCAGGCTGAAACTTCTTCTGATATTTATCAGCGCCAAAATTGTAGAATTTTGGCTCTGGAACATCGCTACCTTCCAGAAAAGAAGCTGGAGAGGGGCTCTGGTCTTCAGCAACAATGCTAGAACTGGTCTCCATGCCATCTATATTCCTCTCCTTCACATCAGCCTGACATTTAGATGCACTTGCTTCGCCGGAAGTAACATCATGATTGCTGTCTTTAACATGACCTAAATGCTTGCCAGTTTCCTCCTTAGCCACACATCGACTTGCATTTGCTTGACTCGGCTTCTCCTTATGTCCCCAATTCAATTCCCTTGGAGATTGTTTTCCACCTTTCGAGTTCCCTCTGTCCTGAGTATTCTTTTCATCAGGGTATATGCTCTTCTTCAGTGTACTGGTCCTCCCAGACCCTGTCATTGGTTTCACTTCCTCTGCTTGAGATTTAGAACAAGAACCATTGACATTAGCATCCATGCTTTCAATGCTCACTTTCACATCTTCGGGATCTGCAATCTTTCTGGGGTCATCAGGCAGGGAAGCAGGATCAAGTTCAAAATACCCTTCTGGGACATCTTCTCTTTCAGTACCAGTTGTTCTAAAAGAAGGAACATTGTGGGAAAATCTGAATAGTTCATTTGGTGGTATTTGAAATGAATCTATTCCCTTCCTTGTGGTTTGCCTAAACAGGCTTACGAACCCTGTCACCTTAACCAAGTATGCAACGCTAATGCCCGATCCCTCAGCATAATCCGACAGGACTTCTACAAATTCAAATGCGTAGTTTCTATGGTTGTCTGGATCAGAGCTCCATTTAATATCCCAGTTCTTGAACAGTGCCCAAGTTTCACCCTTTCTAGGATATATTTTGTAAGAACCCCTACCGGTGCCTTTTCCCCAGAAAACCAAATGAGAGAACATACCAAGATCTTCCGTATCTTCAGACTCGTCTTGTTTGAACTTACCACAAGCAACAGGCAAATCCTCACTGAACCAATCAATCTCGTCTTGGTCATCCGGATCAGCCTCTAGCCAAGTGATCCGCACCTTGAACCCAGGAGAGAAAACTTTCCTAATCCGAGCATAGAATCTAGGCATGCCATCTGCAGTATCATAAACAGCCCAGATTTGATCAACTGCAAAACATTCCTCTTTTCTATCCTTGTCGAAGTCATAGAAATCTGGATCGGGAACGTCAAAGAACTCTGGTTCTGGTTCTGGTTTGGGACCCAAATTTGATTTAGATTTGTTATCAACTTTGAATCTTTCCTTATTGTCATCTACAACTGCTGCTTCCTTTCCATTTGTCTTACATTCCTCAGCTTCATCGTTCCCATTCGGTAAGCTTTCTTCGAGAGGGACACTTCCCTCCTGTTTCTCCACTTTCTTATCTTCTTCAAAAATAGCAGTGAAATCAGCAGGTTCATTGGTTTTAGAAGCCTCTCCTTCCAAAGATGCTTCATCACTCTGCTCTTCTGTGGCATCAGACGATCCACTCCCTCTTGACCTTTTCGGAGGGCTCACAAAGTCATCATCGTCACTTAAATGTTCATCATAACTAATGTGCTGCTTTTGACGAGCAGATCTCCGCGGGTAACATCCCCTAGTGAATCCAGAATTCTGTCCTGCAGGAAGACCACTATCTTGTTCAATAACTTCATTTTCTTCAGTGTCAGCGCTGCTTCCAGTGTCACAACTGTCACTGGATTCCAATTCTGGCTTCCTCCCCCTGTTCCTGCTTATTTCTTCAGTGTCAGCACTGCTTCCAGTGTCACAACTGTCGCTGGATTCCAAATCCGCCTTCCTCCCCCTGTTCCTGCTCATGTTTCCTGAAGGTTTCCCTTCCTTGGGCTTCTCTTCCTCAAACTTGGGCCTCTTTTTGCCTTTGTTCCCAACTTCCATATCCACATCCCCATCTTCTTCCACTTTGGTTTTAAATCCTCCGCCAACCCCAGAAGTGCTTTCTGTCTTTAGGAAAGGTTCCGATGCGGTGGCACCACTGCCAAAATTTCCCTGAAATCCTATATTGGAGGGGAAGTTCTCAACATTACTTTGTGGGCCACCCTGACTCAGGACCTCTTTCTGGTGGGGGAATGCAGACTGGCTACAGCTGGCTCCTACTGGCACACCTTGAGCATCCACATCGTAGGCAATAAAGGGCTTCATGCAATTTTGACAACGCAGAGCTCTATTCACTATATCTCTGTAATACTGGTACCTTACATTACAAAAAGGGCATGCAGTCCAGAAAGTCTGTTGGCCATTGGAGAACCCTGGTCTGGTCTGCTGTTGCGATTGCTTCTTCTGAGGGTTCAAGTTTGTGAACTGCGTTGTATTCACAAAATTATTGTGTACTCCAGGTTGTTTTCTGACATAAGAGTTCCTATTTTGCTGCCGCTGTTGCTTCGGTACAGTGGTCCTTTGGGAGGCTCCATACTTCATATCGTATATAGACCGTTTTGCCTTGTCTGAAAGTGCCCTCTGCGCTTCCCCGATCAGCTTGAAGGCAGCTTCTGCACCTGCGAACTTGTTCTTATCGGGATGAAGTAGGAGAGCGAGCTTCCGATACTGCTTCTTGATTGATACCTCATCCGCTGTTTGCTCAATTTGAAGAATCCCATACCAGTCCATCTCAGACCACCCCAACATTTTGCGCTCAGCAGAACAGTGTACATCACAAACTGTCAGCATTTGGGAGATGTTTTCCAAATCTGGATAGAGTTGTTGGGCCTTGAGGACAATCTTCCGAGCACCCACAAAATCTTTGTTTTGCATCTTCTTCTCAGCAATTTCCTTGGCTCTGATGGCTTCTTCTTTGTTGCACTCCATCCTTGGTTTTAAAATCTGCGAATACCTGACACGTATTCACTCAAGTGAAGTGCGTGAGCCAGATGAGTCTAACTTTCCCCCTCATGTTTCATTCAGATTAACCAACACAGGCGAAAGAGTAGTGATGGCCCTCTTGCCCCTCACAAATTTCATTGCAATGTAACACAATAACCCAAGACTTCAACTATGCGTCCGCACAATCCCAGCAAATTAATATCGAATTTTCCATCCAACCCAGAAACCTATTTTCCAACAAGAAAATAAAAACTTACCTCTGAATTTAATGACATTAAGAAACCAGAGAAACAAGACTTCACTGAGCATTCCTGTGCAGAAAACAACCGAGATCCCGTATTCTAAGAAACCTCGAAACCAAAACCCGAGATTTCAAAACTGCACCACAAAATTGCCACATTATCCCTATAAAGCACTTAAAATCCACAACATAGAAAAAGAAACAAAAGGACATTGCTCACAACACATGGAAATTATATTTAAACGAACACAAACATCCACTGTTCATGCATTAACGTAAAATTAAAAATTAATTGGAAGATAATAACAAACAGGTAACTTCAAGAACCAAACACAGATATCAAACTCAACTATATGTGTACATCTGCAAAACCTAACTAGCAAAACCCTCAAACCAAACAACAAACATAATTAACAGAAACCCTAATTTGTCCAAACAGAACAAAAACTAACTAAGATCCGAGATTCACAAAAACCCATGAAAGGAAAACGAAATTAAACAAAACCGGAGTAATTCCATCACATAAATCAACAAAACACCCTACAGAATCAAATCTATAATAACAAAAAAAAAAAGGCAGAGACACCACACCAATATAAATACTTCTAACGTAACAAAACCTTCTAGAAAAGCCATCAAAATTCAAACAATCTGGAACCCTAGATGAGAAGAAACAACAATATCAAAGCAAACCTAACAGAGAGAGAGAAAGAGAACAGTAACAGTAGAGATCTAAGAAAAACAGAGCAGAGAAGAGGACTTACTGGTCTGTCTGTGTGTGCGCGCGCGCGCGCGAGCGAGAGAGAGAGAGAGGGGCGAGAACAAAATAACGAAAAATAGGAGAGAGAGTCCTGAGTTTCTCATTATTTACAACACCATCCATCTGTCTATTCGATTCTATACTACAACACTGGGATTGGGGCATGCCATACACACAGGCTTCACAGACAGACGACAGTGTGAGCCACGTGGAATGCTCTCATAGACTATTGACCGTATGGATGTTTGGCCCATCTCCAGGTAGATCTATTTACCAAAAATATGCTTAATCAGTAATTCATAACCTTTGTATCTGAATACCCAAAATAATGCTTGAAATCCATGGTTAAAAATAAACTATGAAAAAGACTCTAATCCAATGGATATAAATTACTAATTAGACTGATATTTGGTATGTAGGTCCATCTAGGTTTGATTCAAGCATCCATACAGTCAGAAATCTATAATAGTGTACCCCCTGGCTCATAATATGGTCAATATCAACATGACACTTGTTAGTTAGTTTCTTAAAAACACCCACCTGTAAGTTCATTAACACGTACACACCTTTTAGCAAATGCAAAACTTTGATGACCGACGACAGTGTGAGCCAGATGGCACACTCTCAGAGACTAACACGTACACACCTTTTAGCAAATACAAAACTTTGATGACCGACGACAGTGTGAGCCAGATGGCACACTCTCAGAGACTACTGACCGTATGGATGTTTGGCCAGTCGCTAGGTAGACCTACATACCAAAACGCAGTTGATTAGTGATTTATAACCTTTAGATCTGAGTACCCCAAATAATGCTCAAAATCTACGGTTAAGAAAAAAGCATGGAAAAGACTCTAATCCAATGGATAAATAGATTATTTTGGTATGTAGGTCCATCTAGGGTTGATCAAACATCCATATGGTCATGGATCTATCAGTGTGCTAGTGTATTAACATCCTATTAGTTAGGTATAAAAAAATATAACTACATGTTAGTGCAGTAAAGAGTAATTATTAGGCACACACCTTTAAGCTGGACACGCACTCTCTCTCCTTTCTATTTTTTGGGACAAACAACCCTCTCCTCTTGTTTGGGCACCCACACACCCACTTCATCTTCTCCAATTGCCTCCTCCCTCCAGCTCACACTCTCTCCCCCTTTCTCCACCACACACACACACTCTCTCTCTCCCTTCCTCTTTCTCTCAACAAAATAAAAAAATCAAACTGCCCACATAGCCAAGGCGATGTCGGTAAGGCTTGTTGACACCACCCATGTCGGTAGTGCCGACATGACTACCAACATGGGTAGTTTAATTTTTTCTAATTTTGTTGAGTGTACTAGAGAGTGTGCGGTGAAGAGGGAGGGGAAGAGAGAGAGAGTTTTGTGGAGAGAGTGAGAGAGAGAGGAGTGGGTGTCCAAACAAGAAGGGATATTTTGTAATAAAAAATTGGGTGCCCAGTTTAAATTTGTGGGTGCACATAGAGGCACCTTTCATTAAATGCATCTCTACCTAAAGTTAATTAAATCCATCGATAAATATTTAATTACATTCCATGACATCATTTTTAGTTTCAATACAACTCCTTGATGACCACTTACTATCCATGTCATTCTAAAAAGTAGCCTGACTATTGATTTTAAACCATTGCATCTTTATATCCGAAAAAATGAATAAATATCAACTCATGAAAATGACTCCAATCGAATACTTAGAAATCAATAATCAAATTGATTTTTTGTACATAGGTCCACCTAGGGATGTGCCAAACATTTAGACGGTCCGTGGTCTCTAATAGTGTGCCACTTCTTCCAAAGACACCCCTATAACGACACACGTGGAACGCACGTGCCACCCATAGTTACTACTTTAAAGTCAACAATGACACGATTATTTTCCTCTACGTAGATGACATCTTACTTGCCAGTAATGACATCTATTTGCTTTATGATTTGAAGCATTTTCTATTAGAAAATTTTGACGTGAAAGATATGAGAAATGCAGAGTAAGTTCTGGGGATCAAAATTAAGAGAAATTGTCCTATTAGTTTGTTAGTGCTATCTCAAAAAACTTATAATGATAAGGTGCTCAAGAGGTTTGGTATGAAAAATTGTGTACTTAGTGAGGTCCCTACGGTCAAGGGAGACATTTTCAGCCATGACTAGTGTCCCAAGAACCAAATAAAGAAGAATCAGGTTGATGTAATAGAGTATGGCTCTGCGGTTGGTAGCTTGAAATTGCTCATTAGAAAGTTGTGAAGACATTACTATGGTACTTGCAAAGGACGAAGGACTTAATGTTAGTCTCTAGAAGATCGAGTGAGCTTAAGGTTGTTGGTTATGCCAACTCAGACTACGTAGGATGTCGCAACAGCCTAAAGCCTACTTCTAGTTATATCTTTATGTTTGCTTATGGAGTTGTCTCCTCGAGGAACTCCAAATAGTCCATTATCGTTACTAATTATGTTATGCATATATACATCGCTTCTTATGAAGTGACTTGCCATGTGATGTGATTAAGAAACCTCATCATGAAGTTGGGCGTTGTAGACATACACATGCCGTTGATTATTCATTGAGACAATGAGACTGTGGCCAAGTACGTTAAGAACAAGCACATAGAGATCAAGTATCTTTTAGTGTGTGAGAAGGTTCGGAGAGGGAGGGAGGGAGGGGGGGTGGTGTTATTGAGATCCCGCGTCTGGACACCAATAGAATGAGTTATAATCCTTATGTTGTCTATTCAAAGGTTTCAAGATTTTTATCATTATTCTTTTGTAACTTTAGAGATTTGGTGCTTTGGGTTTCATTCATTTCAGACCTTTGATGCATCTCAAATTATGATTGTACTTCATGTCATCGACTCGTCGTAGAAGATCTTTGGTGATTGAGTGTGCTTTTCGGTTCTCAAATCTAGTTATTCATTTTGGCCTTACTATTGATCAGTTGGACCCTAGATTGAACCCTTGTTTGAACCCGACCCTTTTGATCTCGAATTGTGTAGGTTGCCTAGACTAGGCGACCAATCTACTAGCACCTCAATTTGCGTAAAAAGACCGATCCAATCATTTTTCACCCAAAAAACCTATAGCTACTCCTTACCAACCTCATTTCTCACCAACTCTCACCCCATCACGTGCCTTCATGTATGAGAAAACCCACCTTACCTTTCTTTGAGTTCTTGACCCTTAAGGTGATTCATTTGACTTGCCTTGATCCAATTAAGCATCCTTTGCAAGTTCTCTGAGTGCACTTGGTTGGTATGTGCTTGGCGATTGGCTTCTACATTGAAGCATCGTTCATCTCCGATCTTATTGTTGTGAGGTAACATTGTTTGTTATTTGTGAACCTTTTTAGAAAGTTTCTATGGTTGAGATACTATTTTTATCATTCTGCTCAAGTCAAGTCGATTCTTGACTTGTTGGAGTTTAGTTGCGACTAAACTCCGTGTTCGTCCCGATTGCGATCAAGCTTAGGTCCTTTACCTTATTCTTTCATTGTAAGATCTGCTTAAATGATTGAATTAAAAAGGTATTAGCTTGTTGGAGGATTTGAGACTGGGCGTAGGTGTTGCGACACCGAACCACTACATATCTTTGTGTTCTTGATTGATTGACTTTATCTCTTTATTACTTTAGTTGATTATTATTTCACATTTGTTTAAGTTAATTCTTACATCTTAATAATCAACTTAACATAATTTTAAAATAAGCCTATTCACATTCTCTAGGTAAAGATGTTTCCACAAAATTTTCAGAAAATAATAGACATTTCCTTTTTTTTTTTTTTTTTTTTTTTGCCGTTTTAACGCGGTTAAAATGAAAAAAAAAAAACGGGCCGTTATTTTTGTAGTGTTTCTTAATGTAATGGGCTTGGGGCGTTACTGTTTTAACGGCCGTTAAAACCGTTACAAGGGCGTTATTTTATACCATGATATAAACCCAGGTAAATTACGTCACACTGAACAATCTGGGATGATCTTTGGTCAAAGAATTTTAGACCGTGATGAGTCCGGATAAAACTTTGATTACAGGGCCCTGTCATCAAGGCCGATAACAGGACACACTATGAGCCACGTGGAACACTCTTAGAGGACTCTGAACGTATGGATGTTTGGCCAATCATTTGGTGGACCTACAAACCAATAATATGCCCGATTCGTGATTTCTAGGCGTCGGGTTGGAATTGTTTTCATGGGTTGATTTTAACCGTGAAAAATTTGAGCATTATTGACCATTATTTGAGGTACAAAGATCCAAAGGTTTGAAATCACAAATCAAGCTGATTTTTTGTTTGTAGGTCCATGTAGGGATTGGAAAAACATCCATACGGTCAGAGTCCTCTAATAGTATTCCACGTGGCTCCTATTGCACCCTGTCATCAAAGTCTTACTCAGCCCACCTCTAAGAGATCTCATACGATAAAATTCAATGGATCCCACTTGCCATCTGCCAACGTCCCCCAAAAAGCCACGTGGCACAATCTTTCGGGCCAGTGATCCAGCCTGGTAGACCCACACACCAAAATCAGCCTTATTGGTGATTTCTAGCCACTGGATTCGAGCACTACATCGTAGGCTTCATGAACAGACTATTGGTGGGTTCCAAGCCCATGATGAAATATGTTCAAATCCTATGGCTATAATTCACCAACCAGATTGATATTTCTTGTGTAGGTCCGCCAAGGGGTTCACTTGACCCGACAGCCAGGCCCAGAATGTCCCACATAGTGGGGAAATGTTAGCAAACCTTTTTCTTCCTAAAAATATATAGATTGATTCTTTTGGAGTAAAACTCCTGTCACGGCGTTCTGACAGATGCTTCTGTCACAATGAAAATCATAGGCCACGTGGAACACTCTTAGTTGACTCTGACCATACGGATGTTTGGCCAGTCCCTCAGTGGACCTCTAAACCAAAAATCAGCCTGATTAGTTATTTCAGCGATTCGATTGAAGTTATTTTTATGTGTTGATTTTAACGGAAAGAATTTGAGTATAATTTGAGCATTATTGAGCGTTATTTGGGTGCAAAGATCCAAAGGTTATAAATCACTAATCAGGCTGATTTTTGGTTTAGAGGTCAACAGAGGGACTGGCCAAACATCCATACGGTCAGAGTTCACTAAGATTGTGCCACGTGTCCTGTGATTTGCATTGTGACAGAAGAAACTATCAGAACACTGTGATGGAAGTTTTACTCCTTTTGGAGACAACGACCTTATCGTCAAGGAATAAGCCAATTGTTGATCGCGTGGATTGATCCGCCTCATCGTCATCACTTATCGTTCTTCACTTCAAGTCAGGATCAATGACGTCGCATCCCTAGTGGTACAGTTAATACTGTTCTATCTCAAAACAGACCGTTGAATTTACCTAAAACCAAAAAATCAACCTGATTAGTGATTTCTAAGCGTTGGATTATAGTCATTTTCATGGGTTGATTTTAACCGTAGGAATTTGAGCATTATTTGAGGGACAAGATCGAAAGGTTTGAAATCACTAATCAAAATAATTTTTGGTTCGTAGTTCAACCTAGAGATTGGCCACATCTAACGGTCAGTGTTCTCTAAAATGTGCCACGTTGCTCATATTGTGGCGGTATACAAGTTTTACTCATCAGGGACGATACTTTCTATGTGAAGCACCATTTCACGGCCTCTTATTCTTTTTCTTGTCGCAGCAAAAGCTGAAGAAAAATATTCCCATATCTCTCTCTCTCTCTCTCTCTCTCTCTCTGATATTAAAGAAAGAAAGAACCGATAATTCAACAAGAAATATGTTCAGGATCCGATCCAGGTGTGATTCTTCCTTTCCTTTTTTTTTTTTGTTTCTAGAAAGATTAATTCTAGCTTCCAAGTTATTATCTTCTTCCTTTTTTTCATTTATTTGGGTTGAAATTTTCTGTGATCTCTGGGTCATATTGGTTCTGTAAATCAATGGGTTCCCATTTCTGATCTTGAGTTTTAAAATAATGGGTATCCATTTTTTTTCCTGATTAGGAAAGTTTGTCCATCTTGATCTTGTAAGTGTTTCTTAGTTTAGAAAAAAAAAAAAACTAATGAAGTTCTCTCTGTTTCTGTTGTTGGAAGAGCAGAAATTTCTCCAATTTAAGAGATTTGGTTGCGGAGAGTCTCAAGCACAAATGTTTCTCCACCCACACAGGAAGGTGTGTTCAGTGTCTCTCTCTCTCTCAGACAGGAAGGTGTGCTGAGTGAGTAGAACTTTGCTGACGGGTCACAGTATGAGCCACGTGGCACATTTTTAGAGACTACTGACCGTATAGATGTTTGGTCCATCCATAGGTGGATCTACATACCAAAAAATCAGTCTGATTACTGATTTCAAACCTATGATCTTTGTACCCCCAAATAATGCTTGAATTCCGCGGTTAAAAATCAACCCATGAAAACAACTCCAATCCAACGCTTATAAATCACTAATCAGTCTAATTTTTGGTCTGTAGGTCCACCAAGGGTTGGACTAGTAAACCTTGGATGATAACTGCAGCCAATATGAGCCACGTGTCACATTCTTAAGATGGCACTTGCCGTATGGATTTGTGGCCAATCACTAGGTGGACCTATAAACCAAAAATCAGCCTGATTAGTGATTTAATACCTTTGGATCTTTGTACCTAAATAAGCTCAATAATGCTCAAATTCCTACGGTAGTTAAAATCAACCCATGAAAATAACTTCAATCCAACGCTTAGAAATCACTTATCAGGTTTATTTTTGGTTTGTAGAGCCACCTAGTGATTGGCCAAACATCCATACGGTTAGTGTCCTGTTAAGAATGTGCCACGTGGCTCATATTGGCTGCAGTCAACGGCGTTGCTGACTGCAGCTGTCGTCGAACGTTTACTCAGGGTTGGGCCAAACATCCATACAGTCATCTATCAGTAAAAGTGAGCCACGTGGCTCATATGTGGTCCGTCAGCAAAGTTCTACTTATTGAGCGTTTCTCCTCCTCTCGTAACAGCTACCGCTTTTGTTTTACATGCATTTTCGGTGTCGTTTCTAGACGGGAATATTTTAATTGTTAAATAAGTAATAAAAGGGCTTTATTAGGGGTAATTTTGTCAACAAATACCAGTTTTAATAAAAGTGTATGTAGATGAATTTTGTCGTTTTTGCGGACTTAGCTCTCGTTTTCCTTAAAAGACGATGAAAGATTAAAGTTCACATTGTTCTTTGGACTGAAATACCCTTGACATAATTTATCCAAGTTGTTACTTGATAATCAACTTCCAAAAGGAATCCCGACCATTTACTTGGAAGACCATGACGTCATTCACTCCAATCTCTTAGTCCCCGAACCAACGGTTTTGATTTCCATCTTAAGTTGACCATGCGGATATTGTGATTGGGCAGGTTGGAAGACAAGGTGGCGCTGATCACCGGAGCGGCCAGCGGCATCGGAAAGGCGACAGCCGCGGAATTCATTAACAACGGGGCCAAAGTCGTGATCGCTGACATCCAACATCAACTCGGAGAAGAAACAGCATCAGAGCTTGGACCCAATGCCAGCTTCATCTCTTGCGACGTCATTCGAGAATCAGACGTCTCAGCTGCCGTTGATTTTGCTGTCTCTAAATACGGTCAACTCGACGTCATTTTCAACAATGCTGGGATCTCTGGCCACACTCCACCTAGCATCGTTGATCTCAACTTAACAGACTTTGACCGAGTAATGAGCGTCAACGTACGAGGTGTACTTACTGGGATTAAACACGCAGCGCGCGTCATGATTCCGCGACGCACCGGTTGCGTTCTCTGTACTGCAAGCGTCACCGGGGTGCTAGGTGGGCTATCGCCACACACGTACTCCATCTCCAAATTTGCTGTATCAGGGATTGTGAAATCGGTGGCGGCGGAGCTTTGCAAGTATGGAATTCGGGTGAATTGCATCTCACCGTTCGCAATCCCGACGCCATTTGTGATGGATGAGATGACGATGATGTTTCCAAGTGTTGATGCTAGGCGTATTATAGGTATGGTTCATGGTTCGGGCAAGTTAGAGGGGGCCAATTGTGAAGCGCAGGATATCGCGAAGGCTGCGCTCTATCTTGCGTCCGATGACGCCAAGTATGTGAGCGGCCATAATTTGGTGGTGGATGGAGGTTTCACCTCCTTCAAGAATCTTGAATTCCCGACACTTGATCAGGTGATGAACTGAAATGTAGCCGTTGGAGATTTTTCAACTGAAATGTTTCGACATGTATGAAAATATTTCGATCGAAGGTAGAAAGCATTTCATTTGAGCTCAAAAGCACCACAAATCTTATTTTGATCAATTTAATCCCGTTTTCCTATTTATTTTTATTTTTATAAAAAATGCAATCCATTGTAGATTTCTTGATTCTCGGATTAACAGTGACAACGAATCGAATTTTGTTTTGGAATTATTTCAAATTCAAAACATACACAAGTATAAATTTTTTTGACATCGCTTCTTGCTACAAATAGATATATTATGTGTAAGTGCATTAAATCTATGAATCTGTGATACATTTACACTGGATTTGTGTATAGATTGAAGATCAGTTAGGGTAAAATTTTAAAATTTAAGACAAATCTCAATTTCATTAGTTTTTGCCCTAAATATTTATTGCATAACTTAACTTGTTCTACAAAAATTTTAATCATTCAAAAAATTAAATAAATGTTATAAGTTAATCATAAATAGATTTTTTAAAATTATACATAATATTAAGACATTAATGCAATCGTTAATACCTTGATTTATGACTTCTTTTTATAATTAGTAATTAAATAAAATGTTATCTAATTAAAAAATACTTTGATTGACTATCAGATACTTACCTCAACATATTACAGACTGTTATGATCATTCATTTCCACACTACATATGATTGTATATTATGGTTTGATAGCTCATTAGTGTTTTTATACTTTTTTTTTTTTTTTTTTTATCATTTCTCAAAATTTCTACTATTTTTATCGTTTCCATGAAAAATGCATTATTTCCATATTGGTCGAAATATTTCCACAAAATATTTTCATTTCTGGGCTGATCAAAATAAACCTCCAAACTGAAATTTATTTCCTTGGTGCAAAAGAACAAGATAGCTGGGGTGTTACAGCCAACAAATCAGGTTAGTTTTTTGGAGAAGTAGACCTCTTAGATAGGACTCATCAAACAATGGGCCCGCCCTGTCCTTGCATGTGGCTTGCATTACGATGACCACATGCCAACCGTATGATCTATTCGATGGGAATCCTCAGACTATCCTGTGATGAAATGGGTGCCATGATCCTAGTTAATAGCTCTAGTAAGAAGTTGAAGCCGATTTCTCAAATAAATTTGTTTAGCCAAAGCTAATGGAAGAAAAATGCTTGTTCCCTCGCTATAAAAGGGGATTACACAATACGAGAGAAGAAAACAATAGGTTATTACACAATTCAAATCAACTTAAATAAACTACAATTGGAGATATGGAATCAGCCATGAGGAGATTAACCAAAACAAACTCTTTAGTATCCTGACATGATTTCCCTAAAAAGTTCCTTGGGAGCTGCACTCAGACAATGACGAGAAAATAAGTGCTTGATAGAGAAGAGAAATTTTCAAGAGCTTGTTAGATTTAATAAGTTTGTGTCCATCTTACCTGGTAAACCTGTGAACCTTTCGAATTGTTCATACGCCTGCCTGATAAACATCTCCAACCCAGTAACAACAGTGGCTCCAGACTCTTCTGCTTCTCGCAAGAGTCTGGTCATTTTCGGTGTGTAAACAGCATCGAAAACAAGGGCGTAAGCACTCAGAGCATGCTGTAGAGATGGAAATCCAAATTAATACAGGAATTAATGTCATGAAATGTCTATAATTTTTCTGTAAGCATTAACTGATTAAATAGCAAAACATGTAAACCATGGTTCAAAGTATGATTCCATCTCAGAATGTCTCAGCCGAAACATCTTGGTCTCGGGAGTGATTGAAACAATATATTGGTAGTTTGTCTCGGCTTTGTCTCAGTTTGTCTCACACCATCTCAGTTGAATTGTCTCATTTTTTCAACTGACCAAGACATATACCGAGACTTTAAACAATGACGTAAACCACCCAACTAAATTTTCTACACAATCCTTTTAATGATGGCAATGCATGTGGCATATGAAGAGAATTGTAGGGAGTCAAACCTTAGATATGGGTGTCTCATTAACCTTTGGATGCATTCCCATAGATGTTGAATTTGCAAGGATCATCCCGTCCTCTGGGTGGAAATTATCTAATTCAGCAAGAGATATTGCATCTCCTCCAACCAAATCAGCAAGTTCTCTAGCTCGCTCTTGCAGACAGAAGAAAACATAAATCACTATCCGAAACTCAATAGTTAAAAAGAAGACCAATCTACATTGATTGACAAAAAGTCCCAATTCAAACATGCGCTATGATAACTTAGAACACAGATGTCACATGTGGTCTTAATAGCGTCAATAGTTAAAAAGAAGAAGGGATTCATGAAGTGAGCTCTTCTTTATCTCTGGTTCCTCCATATCCCCAAATTTTAGGGTTATTTTTTTTGAAGATTTTGTATTTAGATGGGCTTGGGATTGCCACCTGGCGATACAGAGAACCACTGTGCATCAAGTATCACAAAGATCATTTGGATCGCCAAATCAGGATCACCTGAGTTGACTCGACAATCTGAACCAGTCAATATTCTAGGAGTGGAATCTAAACCTTCTGAAAAACCAAAGGGAACTTTGGCAGTGGGGCGAGAAGATCTGCAACTGATGGATCGATTAGTCAGATCCCTTTTCATTGCAAAGTTCTATCTTCATTACTACATTTTAATTCTTACAAGCAGGATCGAAAAACCTCATTGATCTTTGAATATAAAATGAAAGTTTTCAACCAGGATACAACATGTCCGTAATTTGTAGAAAGATAAATATTTGTATAAATATTAATTCATAAAAGCAAAATACAGAAAATAGTGCACACATCCGCACTAAAAAAAGTATGGGCATTTTTCGCATTTCCCCCCTCCACGCTAATAAAAGTATGTTCTCTCGCTCTCTATTCAGTTTATACCAAAAATACAAGAAAAAATATAAATTGTAGTTTTTTTCCTACCAGCTGTTTCGACATGTGTGACATTCCGATTGAATGAGTGTCTGACAACATTTTACGAAAGGAAAATAATACTATCATCCCAAGGATGATGTCCTCCTAGGGTCCAGACCATTGGATGGCCGTCTCGATATGTGTGACATGCCGATCGAATGAGTGTCTGACAACATTTTAAGAAAGGAAAATAATACTATCATCCCAAGGATGATGTCCTCCTAGGGTCCAGACCATTGGATGGCCATCGGGATTTGTGTGGTGTGAATCCCGAAGACCATCAGCATTCTGGGCCTAGATACAACAGCCATCTTTCCTAGGGATGATAGCAACACTGCTCTTAATCCTCCAGACGACCATCAGCAGTCTGGACCTAGATACAACAGTCACCTACGGATGATAGCAACACTGCTCTTTAAGAAAATGCAGTGTCCTTGTTATGTTGCTAACACATAAACTCAGTCTTGAATATGCTCCAAACATTGCAAGTTTGCAACATAAAATGGAAAAAATTTGATTTTTTTTTAAATCAAAAGCTTCATTTTCCATATCTTGGGAGGAAAACAGAGAAAAAAGGAGTGTTAACCACATCCCAACTCAAAATTTACTGAGTGATAGAATTTCGTTTTCTTTGTTTTTTCTATTTCATTTGATTTGAGTAAAAACAAAAGAAATCCCTAGTATATTTTAAAGAAAACCACTTTTTGTATAAAAAAAAGTACTTCAGTATATCCTAGTAGGTCCTTCCTTTTTTTCTCTAAATGTCATTTTTCATCTTCAACTTTATTTCATCTCTCGAATAAAAAATTCCTAAAAAGAATTTTATTTTTATTTTTCACTACTGTTGTTTCAACTTTCAACCACATTAAGATGGACGGCAAGCAAACTTACCAATCATAAGGACCAAAAACACAAAAGAATCTAATGAGTCTAAAAGATAGATTTGCCAAAACAAAAATTGAGCTCCACTGGAACTAAAGGTGTTACCATGTTTGAGAAGATAAGTTACAAGTCCATAGTCAATTTTCAACTCAATGACATCAGACCACATAATCCATGCACAAAGTAATGAAACGGTTAATCAGTCGTGAAATAGACTATTATAAGATGAAACATGAAGCTAAAATCTTACCATAGGTACGATTGGCTATTACAACTCTTGCTCCCTTTTCTTTTGCACCATAAGCAAGTGCCTTCCCAGCACCACCTGCTCCAATGACTACAAACAGTTTACCAGCTAAGGGTGAACCAGTTGCATTGTTTATGTTATGTGAACCTGTAAAAGAAAAGAGTAGATTCCAAAACACCTTTAAGCAACAACGTCTAAACAAAATTCTGCACAGCTTGCAAAACAGGTGAAAAACCTCTTAGTCCGTCTTCAATTCCACTAATTGCACCGATATAATCAGTATTGTAACCAATTAACTTTCCATCACTTGGTCTCCTAATAATGGTATTAACAGCACCTATAGACTGTAAGAATTGATCAAAAAAAAAAATTTAGTTACACATGAGAATAAGAAAGATAGCACAAACTCCCTTCAAGATAAAATCAATTCCGAGCTCT
Organism: Euptelea pleiosperma; assembly: GCA_035048495.1. NCBI lineage: Eukaryota > Viridiplantae > Streptophyta > Magnoliopsida > Ranunculales > Eupteleaceae > Euptelea > Euptelea pleiosperma. Next base: position 32,785,642 of record CM068546.1, read on the forward strand.
CAATGGTTGAACATCGCTTAACTACTCAATGGAAGTACATGTCAAGTAAACGTTCCAAAGTGAAGAGCTCATCAATTTACCTTGGCAACCGGATCAACCTCATCGCAGCATTGAAGTGCAGCTTCCTTGTGAGGAATTGTACAACTGCATTTCAAATTGTATGTCATTATTCCATTGGTCAAGACAACATTACCCCTGGAAATTACTAAAGGCTACATAAAATTCAGCAATCATCATAGTCTAGACTAAGTCTCACAAGCAGATTCATCTTGTGGTATTAAAAGGTGTACATAAGGGGACCTTGCAAAACCGCACACATAAGAATGAACAAAACAACAAACATGCATAAGAATACCTCCACTTTAATCAGAAACTCACAAAACTCTTACCCAACACAAAACCATAACAACTCTAGGAATTAAATCATGGCAACAGGAGTACAGAATAATAGGAATATAATTTATACTACATATAAGTCTTTTCCAGGAGGAGATTTGAACCTGAATCCAACAAAATCAGGGGAAGAATAGGTGTCCAAAAACTTTGCGATATCATCCACCAAATAAGGCACGTAAACTCCATTAAAACCAACCGACTTAAATGCACTATTGAACAAAAGAGGTCCTTTGCTGTGACCCACAGGATTCCCAATAAGCCCAACTACTTTTGTTTCAGGACCCATCTGTCTGAGATTGAATAAATTCAACAAATCTTCAATTGTTGGTTGCCCGGGAGCTGATACTACTCCTTTTTCAAGTGTACCAAAGGTGAGATATCCACCGAATTTGGGACAAAGTAACCGCGAAATCAAACCCCTCTCAGTCATAACCAATCCTATTACTGGAACCTGAAATTTCAATCAATGTGTCATCTGCAAAAGAACTTTAAGTGGATACAGTCATACAATAATATATATAATTATATCTTGAGAGGTTCTGGTCATATACAAAGAATCTTGAGAAACATAAGAATCACAAAGTTTTGTACTTACCACTTAAAACTGATCAAAGAAAATATTCTTTTGCTTAAACATCACTCTAAGTTCACTATCATAAATGAATTGGAGCAAAGCAAACTATACTGCAGCTGAATTTCTACACAGTAGCATAAGCCTCCAGGTTCCAGAAGCTTTCTCCAGTAGGCCACATAATCTAAATAGGTAACAGTATGCAAGATAGCCTTTTCAAGTATATCCATTAATGAAAAAATTTGTGATGAATGAAAGTTCTTGATAGGTACCTCGAGAAGCACAACGACAATCTACAACTACAAGGATAATAAGTAAAGATAACTAAAGACAGACCTATGCTTGCCATCAAGGGCCACCAGCCCTAACAACTGATTGCCAAAGAAAATATGAAGGACAATTGAATTCTACCACAAACTACATGTACAAAGAGAATAACTAAAAATAAATCTATACTTCAATGGACACCAGTTTTAACAACTGATTCCTATCTTTGCTGCTTTGAAGTCTGCTCTGGGCTTAAAAACAACTTTAACATGAGCAAGATCATGGAAATAGGGGAAATTGGGAATTTGGAGGAATTGGCTTAAATCTTAGCCTATTCCACTACCACCCTGCCTACATCCTACATAGGGCTTCCCCTTGGGGCTCCTTATAGAACAAAATCGATATGGGACCCAGTCACTGAGAGAATTGGTAAGAGACTATCATTGTGGATAGGGAAATACTTGTCCAAAGGGGGAAAATCGTCTTGATTAAGAGCACACTTTCAAGCATTCCAGTGTATGTCTTGTCCTTGTTCTCGGTCCCGCCATCTAGTCTGGAGAGAAAATTTGAGAGAATGATGAGGAATTTCTTATGGAATGATAAGGACAATGCTTATCGTTACCACTTGGTGAAATGGGCGCAAGTATGCCTCTCAAAGAAGAAAGGAGGGTTAGGTTTTAGGAGAGTTGGGGTGATGAATTAGGCCCTATTCGGAAAGTGAATATGGAGGTTCTGGAAGGAAAGAAAAGCTCTGTGGCATCTAGTGATAGTTAGTAAGTATGGAGAGGAACCAGGTGGTTGGTTTTCAAAATAGTCTAGACTGCCATATGGGTGTGGAGTTTGGAAAGGAATTCATAAGGGTAAGGAAAGAGTGCTAGAAGGATCTAGAATGGTGTTGGAAGATGGGACTAGGATTAGGTTTTGGGAGGACTTATGCTGTGGTGACCGTCGTCTCATGGAAGCCTTCCCTCGTCTGTATTCCTTATCCCGTAAAAGAACAATTCATCGCTTCCACTTGGAATGGGAATTATCAGGAGGACCCTTGGGATTTAGCTCTTAGGCCAAATCTTCTCAAATGGGAAAGATAATAGCTGGCATCCTTGAAGGATATATTACAACACTACATGGTCACTCCGTCGGAGGAGGATTATCTTTCCTGGTCTCACTCCAAATCTGGGTGCTTCACAGTGAGCTCCTTTTATGACGTTTTGGCTTCGCCCAATTTAGCCCAACCAATCCTATGCCCAGCCTCAAGCATTTGGAAAGCAAAAATAACGTAAAGAAGCAGATTTTTTGCTTGGACATCCTCCCTTGACAAAATACTCACTACTGAAAACTTGATTGCTCGAAAGTGGACTTTGATAAATTTCTGCTCTCTGTGTAAATCCAATGGGGAGAACACTGATCACCTTCTTTTGCATTGTAACTTTGCGTCACAGATTTGGTCACACTTTTTGGTGCAGGCGAACATGTCTTGGGTGATGCCGAAGTTGATTACAGTGCTATTGTGTGGATGGCCTAAGATCAACCTATCATCAAAGGGGGTGATCTTATGGAGGATGTTACCATTCGCGATCATATGGGGGATTTGGGGGAAGAGGAACAAAAGGATATTTAGAGGAGAAGTGGGCTCTCTTCAAGACACCATTATTGGTATTAAGGCCCTCCTTCATAGCTGGGGCAGGGCAGCATTGCACCTGAAATGAGAGGTGTCTTCTTCTCGGATATGGTATTTCGATTTGAGTCATTGTTGGCAAGATAGATGTTTCATTTTGATGTTCTTTGTATGCTGTCTATTTTCTTCTTTGTACTTTGAGATCTTCTCGATCTCCTTTTATTCGAATTTTGACTTATAAAAAAAAATACAGAATCTCAAATACTAATTAAGTTAATAACACAATTATACATGAGGAGACTTAGGATACTAACTCTGACAGTTAAACTTAATCTAGGTGTCAACATTCACATATGGAGCCAACCCTCAGTACTTCTCATTTGAATTTGAGGTGGTCATAGTAAACAGAAGCAATTGTATTTAGTAAACTTTGGTATGTTCCTAAATAGTATTTTACACAGCCTCATTTCCTAAATAGTGATTCCTGTCTGTTGCACTTCATAAGATAATACATTATAAAACGGTACGTCAAATTTAATGCCACAGTGGACAGAATATCATAAGCGAAAGAAACTTCAAAGTTCATTAAGCGTAGGCACAGTATATACATTTCTTACTTGAGAATGCACAATTATTTGAAACATGCGTGCCACATCTGTGATTTCCAAGGCAGTTGTTGCAATCTTCACTATGTCAGCCCTAGTAGCTTGTATTCTTGCCACAAGGTCGCCAATATCCTCAATAGAGGGAGTGCTTTGATAGTTGTGACTAGAGACAATAACTTTGAAGTTTTCAGGCTTCTTTTCACATATGGAATTGATGAATTCATGAGCAACCTTCAAACATGAAGAAAAGTAAAAGTCTCAATAGCTTGCTTCTAGAAATTTCCACAGCATATTCAATTTGAGTACACAAGCAAAGACTATTTGAAGATCATTATAGGCAAATAGTGGTTAGTGCTTGAAAAGTAGCTTGTTACAAGTAGTTCTTCTTAAAATTGTTACAGGTTTACTTAGCAAGTTAGCATATGAGCAAATCCAACTTTTCAAACTGCTGTTAATTCACTTTCAGAAAAGTAAATGAAAATCAGATATTATTTTGTGACATTAGGTTTACCAGACCTAAAATGGCTCATTATCTATATCTGTCACTGCCCCAGCTCCTAGATTGCTTATTTGCAACTAAACTTGGATTAATAGAGAACGATCATGACTGTAAAAGTTTAATCATGTCAGCCTCAGTCTATTGGTGTTCTTTTAGAAGCAAAAGCAATATGAATATCGTTAAATTGCCAATGTCAGGTTCTTAATATATCTTTTTGAACTTAATATCAACAATTTGACAAATGGACTTGAGACTTGAGGACAGGAAAGACCATTGGTGGAGACCGTAATGTATATCAATTCTATCATTTCCAGTGCACTGACATGAAGACATTCCTCTCCCCTTTGTTTGAAAACAAAAGGGATGATGGATCTTTGGGGCATATTCTCTTGGGACACCCTCCATGTTTTTCCTATTTTGAATGGGAAGCTCTTTATTTACATACTCCTCTGATTAAATGAGGCATACTCTCTTGGGACATTGTCCCATTTCTAGTTTTTGTCTTTTTCTACTATGAATTTTAATTCTTCAATTAATCACTTTGTGAGTTTTGTAAGTTCTATAAGGGTGCCAAAGTGTGTTCCAAAGTAGTGTCAGCGGCAGGTCTTTAGATACTCTTACCATATCAACGTGTCAAGGAACTAGAATTTCATATAAACAGGCCAAGAATATGCCTAAGACACAAAAAAACCACAATCTTAAAGAACACGATCAAATACTCCCACACATACTTGAACAGATCGCCATGTAACAGACATGCTTAGTGGTAATGAAGATATATTTAAAACAACGTTAACAAGAAAGAAACCTTAAGCTCAACATCAACATAATCAGCTCCCAATTCCATGGCCAATCGAAGTGCATCCAATCGCCTATTTTCATCACCTTCGTACTGACCACCTTCCCATTTTGGTCTGAAAAAAAAAAATACATAAAAGTAAAAAGATTTGATAGAAGATTTCCAAAATGGACGCTCTTAGAAAGGTAATACTTTTATTGGAACAAGATAAAAATGCATGAAGTGGTTCACCATGAGTAGAAGAAATGCTTGTTCACCCACATACTTGCCATCTCAATTCATTTATGACAAAACAAGAAAACATTTTTTTGATCGATCATAACATGATGAAAATGCATGAATTGGTTCACCAAGAACAGAAGAAACACTCATTCACCCATATACTTGCGATCTCAATTCATGTACATCATAAGAAGAAAAACATGAACATCTCAAATATAAAGAAAAACACAAACCTCTCAAAAACGAAGTTATTTAGAATATGATTGTAAAATCCCCAGAAACATTAAAACAACAAACACCTACCATGCATGATCTGACTGGAATAGAGTAATTTTGTGATGTTAGAGGGAGCAAAATTAAGGACTCCATTAGCTAAACTAAACAACAATATTTTTCAGCGGCTGGTTGGAAGATTGATCTATCTCTCCTTGACTCGACCAGACATTGCCTATGCGGTAATGTTATCAGCCAATATATGCATTCTCCATTCTCCTAGGGAGATCCATTTAGAGGCCGCACACAAGATTGAGATACCTCAAGTCTGCCCCTGGCAGAGGCCTTCTCTTCCAGAAGAATGACCACATGAGAGTTGAGTCATACATTGATGCAGACTGGGCCAGTGCCAAGGATGATAGGCGGCCTACTTCAGGCTATTACATCTTTGTTGGGGGCAATTTAGTTACTTAGAGGAGCAAGAAGCAACTAGTAGTTGCCAGATCCAGTGCAGAGGCAAAATTCAGGGCAATGGCCCATGGCCTGTGCGAGATGCTCTGGTTGAAACTGTTGGTTGTTGAACTTTGTTTTCCGGTCTCGGGGTCTGTGGGCTTGTATTGCGATAACAAGGCTGCCATAAGTATTGCTCATAACCTTGTACATCATGATTGGGTCAAGCACATTGAAGTGGGTCGCCACTTCATTAGGGAGAAGATTGTATCTGGAGAAGTATACACTCCATTTATGAAGACCGATGAGCAAGTAGCGGATGCTTCATTAAAGGAGTTCCCAGTTGGCAACTTCACAGATGTTTATACAAGTTGGGCATGCGAGATATCTATACACTAATTTGAGGGGGAGTGTTATCAGATACGTATTTTGATTTTTATGTAAACACCCCTTGATGTGAGGGGTATACTTGACTTCTGTTTTGGTCTTTTATATAAATAAGATTTATGGAGTCATGGTGACATACACATGACATCCTTTCTTGCTGATGAGCTTTCTAGTTGTTAAGTTGTTAGAGATGTGTGCATGCGATTTAGACTTTAGGACTGATGGTTGAGATAACTTATAGCTATTGACTAGAAAAGGGCATGGGTACTTTGAATCCCCAATTCATCTTCTTCTATCTCAAACCTAACATATTATTAGAGCCGTGGAATCATTTTTTTCTTGAGGCATGGAACTAAACCAAGGGAAATACCAAATCTAACTGTGGATTGTCATCGAACATCACCCAAGGTCGTACTGCCACAACACTGATGTCGTCAACTTGAAATCACCAGGTGGACCCGAAGCGTGTATTGCACGCCCTTAATGTATCAGGGTTTATTGTGATTGTTGGTTCTTGTATTTTACTTGTATTTTGAGTAAATAAAAGATCTCGTTAAATAGTAGACAATGGGAAGTCACTCCTCAACCATCATAAAAAAGAAAAGCACCTAACTAGTTCTTATTTTTTTGGTAGATTTTTTTTTTATGTACAAGTATGATTCATATAAACAGGGGAAAACCCCACAAACAATACACATACAGATCTATCTCCTAAAGGAAGGAGAAAAAGATGTGCCTAATAATTCATCCCAGATGAACACAAAATACTAAAAAAAAAACAACCTCTAAACTTAGGGCCTGTTTGGTAACGCACCACAGCGGGAAAATAAAATATTTGCACGCGCTAATATTCACCTGGGTGCATTTGGCAGCCACTTGCCCTCAGCGAATATTTAGCTGGGCCCACATATTTGCCTTCTGCGGCGGGAAAACATTTGATCACCTCCCCCCTGTGTAAATATTTTCACGCCAATTATGCCTTGGTGAGAAAATTTTATTTTCTCGCCGGAAAATCACTATTTTCAATAAAAATTAGTTTTTTAATATATAAAAAAGATAAAAATGAGTTTTTTTTATCCTTTAACATAATATGTGATTCCCGCACTCGCCCAACCTATTTTTGACTTATTTTGATATGTGGGACTCACTCAAATTGAAAGAAAATGAAGTAAGTTGAAGTGAGCTAGCTCATACACGTACCAAACATTGTTAAATATTGATATGAGCAAATATTTAGTCAAGATAATATTCGCCATCGGAACTCTTTTTCTCACGTACCAAACAGACCATTAGTTAGGGCTGCAACTCGGGCGGGTTGGGTCGGGTTGGGGGTCAACCCGAGCTTTACACTATCCAGCCCGAGCCCGAACCCAACCTGAGGTCGGGCCTTGCATGCTCAACCCAAGCCCAACCCGATTGGGTTCTTCGTGTTCACCGGGTTGGTCGGGTTGGCTTGCTGCTGCTACACTCTACAAAACAGAGTATTAAGGGAAGAAGAGGCAAAAATAGAAACCCTAATTTTATTCCCTTGATGAAGGAGAGGAACCAACCCTAAGTTTGCAAATACCTTAGCTGTGAATAAGAGAAAGCCCTAGAGTTTCTACAATAGTTCTTGACGAAGTAGGCTCTCAAATGCTACGAGATTCTCATCCTTTCACGCTCTGCAACTCCGTCAATGCTCCGATCAATTTGGCGGCAACTTGACCACCTGCAGAAATCATTTTTCTACTGCCTGAGCAATAGATTCAGCTTGACCACCTGCTTGTTACTAACCATCCACACGGTCACGAGAGAGAGAGAGAGAGAGCATGCCCGTGGCTGACCATCCACATTGTCATGAGAGAAAGAGAGAGTAAGAGAAAGAGGATAGGGTTTGGTCCTTTGAGGGTAAGGAAGGAGAGGAGTTCATTACTTTTGTTTATAAAGATCGGGCTCGGGTTGGGTTGCTTGAGGCCTCAACCCGAGCCCAACCCGAATTTTGACCGGGTTTAAAAAATTGAACCCGAGCCCGAGCCCGAGTACTGAAATACCTAACCCAAGCCCGACCCTAAGTCGGGTTGAGCCCGCCCAAGTTGCAGCCCTACCATTAGTAGAAAAGGAAGTCCAAAGATAAAGAAAATTCTTAACTTTCAGGACCACCTCTTGGACAACAACTTATATCCCCTCAAAAGTTTGAGTGTTTCTTTCCTTTCATGTAGCCCACACACAAATAACAAACGGAATGATACGCCAAAGGATTCGGCCTCTCCCATTAAAAATCCTCCGAGCTCCACATGATGTGGGACCACATGTTGAATGCCTAACAATCGAAAGAAAGCCTGCTAGTTTCTCAGGAACAGTAACATGAATGGTACAGTGAACAGTATGGGGCAAGAAATTTAGGGTTTTAGGGATGGATATGATAAGGTTAGGGGTTCACAAAACAGGGAAAGAGTGATGGGGGGAAAGAAAAGAAGATGAAGAGAAAGAAGAGAGATAGAGAGTACCCTTCGGATTCGCACCGAGAGCTTGGATTCACACAAAGGAAGAAGAGAACAATCCACATGAGATTTCTCAAGAGCAAAATCAATATATTTCATCATTATTGAAAGATTACAACTAAAAGAGTTTATATAATAACTCAAAACACCATAATCTAATCACAACCATCCATCTAATCTAATGGCTATAAAAAAATACAGCAACTTAAAGTAACTAACCAAAATTACAATGAGCCCCCTCACCGTGGGCTAATTGCAAAGACAACCAAAACTCTACGAAATAACAAAATAAGCCTAAAAAAACAAAAAAGACTCTAAAAACTCCTTATGCAGCCCGCATGCATCTTTTCAATGCGGAGTCTTCATGATGCACATGCATGTGGGGTCTTCAAAATCTTCTTTCATGTTTTCCACTGGTAGAACCCATGTGATACTTTGATGTCTGCATAGTTGAATTAGTAATTTAGGGTCAGGGTTAGGTTTAGGAAGAAGGAGAGAGAAGAGAGGGGGAGAGGTAAGGCAACGGGTCTTCAATCTCCAACAAGGTTAAAACTTGGTTCTGATGACCTCCCCCTAACATTTTTATTCATGAGACACCAACATAAGTTGGCCAATGAATCCAATGCTTCATTAATCACATTTATTACCAAAATCCCTTTATTTTCTAACACTTGCCATATTGCCTTGTGGGATAATCTATAAGACATCAAAAGGTTTGGGGTTTTGCTCATATAAGGCTGCCCATGGCAAGGCTGGGAGGAGCCAATGCACAAGCACAAGGGTGGGCTATACTGGCGATAGGCTTCGCTTCTACGACTAGCTTCCCAGCCGTTGCAAACACTGAGCAGGAATGGTAAGGGATGTGATTCGCCAAGCTGGGGCAAACAAGGAGTGAAGGCAAAACTGCTCTGAGAAGAAAACCTAAAGGCTTGTTCTTCTATCAGTAGCAAGTCTACCTACAATATACGTGAGAAGGTGGGGAGGAAGTTTTGATTGATTACTCACATGGTGAGGTAGTACCTTCATTGCTTTTCTGTTTACTACATGAACATAGCCAGTAAATTGTTTTGTAGGTCCTTGTCTTTATTAAAAACATCAATATGATGAATTACCATCATTTCCAATAACAATTTTTTATGTGAATCCTTGAAGGTGTCGAGTTTGGACTCAGATTGGAAACGAGTTTTATTGTGTGTGTGATTTGTTACAAGATTCTCAGTTTTAGTCCACAACAAGTGTTGGGTTAGGTGTCTCGTATTCTGCAAGAAGTACTGTTCTGCAGAATTTTACTGTTAATACAGTGCATGTTTGTGTATAGCTAGGGGTATGTTGGGTATTTCTTTGTATCGTAGATCTATATATTCTCTAAAGGACGTTAGGGTTTCTACTTGTACAATGAGAAAGTGAGAGAGAGGAAACTACAGTAACCCCAATTCTTTAGAGATAGTGAAAAAAGCTCTTCTCACCCATGGACGTAGGCACACTGCCGATCCACGCTATCATACCTGAATACCTGTACGTGGCCATTGTACCAGTATCGACATAGTGCGACACGAATACGAGTACGGGACATGATATGGGTACGTTAGGATATGGTTGAAAACGTATCCCAGTATTTACCTTTCGATTTCTATTTTTTTAATATAAAAATTAGAAAAAATGAAAAGTTATTTGTATTAGGATACAGTAGATTTATGTTTTCTATTTCAAACATAGAATAACAAACTCAATTATAAAGTAAGCATGTCATAAATCATTACTAACATATCAGATAAGATAAATCATATATGGATCTTAAATTTAAGAAAAATCAAATGGATACTCATATTTGTATCCGTGTCAGAGAGTAGGATATCCATACCCATATCCTTGTCTTAGGTTTTAGAAAATATCGAGTCGTATCCCCACATCATGTATCCATGTCCATGTCTGGGCATCATAGGTTCCACGTAAATTTGCTCTGTCTGTGTGACCGATCTTTTGATTATCTTTATTTTTGCTGATTCGTGAAAGGTCGATTTTCAACAGCAAGTATGTAGATTACCCCCAATGATTCTCAAAAATTGCACTGAGTTAGTACTCTTTCGGTTCTTAGTTACTCTAGTGGCAGAACTTATTAGCTTAAATTGTTACTCTGAGTCCACAATGGCAGTCCAATTAACTTCTTATCTCCAATTTATCCATTCCAGATCATAAAATCTAAATCTTGCAACTTGAATTTCTCGTAATTCACTACAGTCTATAATGAAAAGCAAATACTTTCTTCGCAAAATGAAAACTGAGTTCAACCTTATTAAAAGACTCAGTTAATTATACCTGTAAGTGACGAGCGTTGGCAACGAACACCCTTTGATGAGGTTTTCGAGATCTTGGCGAGGGTTGAAGATTTTTAAATAGTCCAGCCTGATCTCAACAAGGTCTGCGCCGCAAGCTTTCGCCTTACCCATCTCGATCAACATCTGATCGACGGATTGCCCCATCAAAGGGGCACAAATTAGAGTCGAATTCCTCCCTATTCCTCCACTGTTCATTTCAACAAGATCTGAAGAAGCCAACTAAACGTCGAAAAAAATAATCACAAAAAATCCAAAGAAAAATCAGAAAATTAGAATAGTCAATGAGATTGCTCGAACAGATTTGCATAGAAAATTAACAAAAAAAAAAAAAAACCTATAAATCTAAAAAGAGACTTACCGAAAGACTTCTTGACTTCATTGTAGCAGAGGTAGAGAAGAAATGAGAATCAGTTCGGTTTGGTAGAGTGGCTGCGTGGGAGGTATTTATAGAGGGGTTTTGTTGAGATGGTGAAACATTGGAAGAGGGAAATTAATCGGCAGCAATTCCTCGGCTCGAACAGTGTCGACGATCGAGCAGAATCCTCTACTTCTCTCTCTTCTACGGCGATTAATTGGATGGGAACAGTCGCGATTTGGTGGGTAGGTGCGTGGTGGGGAAGATGGCTTTTCCGTCTTATTGTTGATTGAGATGGACTTTTTACGACAAAAGTCGTACATTTCCTTGACACGATTAAACCTTTTTCACACCCCGCTGTGTAGTCTAGCGAAAGACTATCACAGCCCACAATACGAGACACGTGGCATATTATTAGTGGACGCTTACCGTATGGATGTTTGGCCAATCACTAGTTGGACTTACAAACCAAAAATATATCTGATCAGTGATTTCTATGCTTTGGATTGAAGTTATTTTCAAAGCTTTATTTTAACCGTAGAAATTTGAGATTTATTAAGCGTTATTTGGGTGCAAAGATCCAAAGGTTGTAAATCACTCATCGGACTGGTTTTTGGTTTGCTGATCCACCGAGGGACTGGCCAAGAATCCATACGGTCACCGCCCCCTAAGAGTGTGCCATGTGGCTCGTATTGTCGGCTGTGATCGGCTCCGCTCACGGCGGGGTTCGAGCGAAGGTTTACTTCCTTGACACAGCGAGAAAAAAATTTATCCACTTTTGATCCAGTGATCTTGTTACCTATAGTTAAGTGCCACCTGCCTCGGGTTAAAAGAAATTTTTTGATCCACTTTTGATCCAGTGATCTGCAACTTATAGTTAAGTGCCACCTGCCTCGGGTTCAAAGAAGTTTTTCCAGTGACATTTAAGTGCCACCTGCCTTGGGGTTGAAGTGGCTGTACTTACCATTAACAGTGGAGAAAAAGGAACTACAGTTAATGGGCGAGTAAAACTTTGATGACAGCACGTAATTTGAACCATGCGGCATACTCTTAGAGGACTCTGACCGTATGGATGTTATCCAATCCCTAGGTGGACCTACAAACCAAAAATATACTTGATTCAAACCATCGGATCTTTGTACCTCAAATAATGGTCAATAATGCTCAAATTCTCACGGTTAAAATCACCCAATGAAAATAATTCCAATCCAATGCCTAGAAATCACTAATCGGGTTGACTTTTTTGTATGTATGTCCACCTAGGGATTGGCCAAACATCCATACGGTCAGAGTCATCTAAGAGTGTGCCACGTGGCTCATATTCTGAGCTGTCATTAGCATCGATGACAGAGTTTTACTCTGGACAGTGGCACTTAACCGAGAACTTTGCTGACCGGCCACAATATGAGCCACGTGGTATAAACTTTCGGCCCACCCCTTGGGCTTGTGGACAAACACTTCAAATATCAGCCTGATTGGTGATTTCTAGCCATTGGATTCGGGCATTTCATCATGGGCTTTGAACCAACCCATTGGCCTGATTATGAAGCCCATGACAAAGAAACTCTCAAATCCAAAAGCCCATGACGAAGAAATTCTCTAATCCAAAATCCAACAAGCCCAAGGGGTAGACCAAAGCAGTGGGTTAGTATTCCTCTCCCAAATTATCCATCTTTGCATTTTGTGTTTTATACTTTCGGCCCATCTAATTGAATTCTCAGGCAGACATCGACGGTCTGCGAATGAATATTTTATTATTTCTTTTTTGGATTGTCTACATTGGATGATTAGAAAATATAGATCCAATGATCCAAAAAATAGTCAATTGATTGTATGGTTACCAATCACGCTGACTTTTTCTGTAGATCTCGTAATTAGCTCATACATAGTGGTGGGATCCACCTTGTCTGAATACAATTTTACGTACAACCAGTAGAAGTACTTCTGCTTGTAGTAGAAGTTGCCTACCAGAAGTGGAAGTGTGTTTGAAAGGACAAAAGGTAATTTGATGTGGAAGGGCGAATTGATCATTTATAGTTTATAATAAGGGTCGGGCTCCGTTAAGAGATCATAAATGACAGGGACACAATATAAGCCACGTGGCACACTGCCACTGTTACAGGAATCTGATCGTACGGATGTTTGTCCTAACCCATGGTGGACTTACAAACAAAAAATCAGCCTAATTAGGGATTTATAAGTGTTGCATCTTTGCACCTCAAATACTGCTCAAATTCCCACAGTTGAGATCAGCCCATGAAAATACGTCCAATCCAAAGCCTATAAATCACTAATCAGGTTGATTTTTAGTTTGTAGGTCCACCATGGGATAGGACAAACATCCATATGGTCAGAGTCCTGTAACAGTGTGCCACCTAGCTTATATTGTGTCCCTGTCATTTAAGATCTGTCACCCGACCCTTATTATAAGGTTTAGAGGAATATTTTTGTCATTAAAAACAGTCGAAGTGATCATTTATAATTAGGTCGCTCTATGGGCACCCACATCTTTCGGTTGGGCACTCCACTTGGACCCAAATGCCCCTCCTTCAGCCGGGCACCCCCCCATCCCTTCCTCTCTCTCTCTCTACTGTAACTCCCTCCCCTCTCTCTCTCTCTCTCTCTCTCAATCTTCTTTCTCGGGATTTCTGGCTCCCATGGCAGTTCAATGAGAGGGTAGAGAGAGAGAGAGAGTAGAGTGAGTGGGAGAGAGATAGAGAGGGTAGAGTGAGTGAGAGGGGGAGAGTGAGAGGGTAGAGTGAGAGAGAGAGGGGCAGGGAGTTACAGTAGAGAGAGAGGGGGAGGGAGTTACAGTAGAGAGAAAGAGAGGAAAGGAGAGAGAAGGGATGGGGTGGGTGCCCGGCAGAACGAGGGGCATTTGAGTCCAAGTGGGGTGCCCAGTCGAAAGGCATGGGTGCCCGTAGAGCGACCTTTTATAATTTGCTTTCGTGGATTAAAAGGGCAAATATAATATTATGAAAGTTTCACTTAAGTTTTCAATTCAACATGTGCTTAAATTGAAGCAAAGCAAGAGAGAATTTAAAAGTCAATATTTTTAGATTCTGTTTGCGATCAATGTTTAACTATTGAAAGTTCAAAAAAATAAGAGCAATCCAAACTATTTCAACTTCTTGGCTTAATTAAGTCAAGAAGTTACTTTTCTTGTGTTCCCAAACGCTCCTTATAAAGTAAAAAAGAAAAACTAACTTTGTAAGTATGGGTTAGCAGGCTTTGACTTGACCATAGAGTCTTAAATATTTTGCATTTTACAACATCCTCAGTAACAATTTTTAGAAATCAGAAGGAAAATTATGAGGATTAAAATGACATCTCCTGCATTATTACAAAGATATTCTAAGAAATCAACAATTTGATTCGACTATCTAATGACATGTTTGATAGAAAATTTGTCAAAATTGACTTCTAGCATAATTAATGGATGGGATGAACTTCCTTGAAGTCCATGGGACCTCATCCTTACATGTAACATAGTAAACAACTATTACAAAATGGGTCAGGCTCAGAATACTACTACTATACAAGACAAAAAAAAGAGAGCTAGCAATAGAAAGAGATGAAGAGAGGAGGAGAAGAGAGTCATCGTTCCATGCGTCTTGGCCAAGGTGAGATCTGAGACGAGAGTGATGACATGTGCCACCCAAAAGCTGATTCAAGGGGTTGCACACGCCCAAGGTTGCGAGAGAGGAGCCACCAATCGTACAAGATGTCTTCTTTTATAGGCTGGATTTCCAAACCTTCTAAATATAGCGAGAATCTTGTCCTTTTGACATCCAACACCTTCTTGAACAGAGAATCAGCTCCACCTTTAGGTGACAGCCCATCAAGTTTCTCTTTTAATAAATCTCGACAATGCCATCTTTTAAAATTAAAAAAAAAAATTCTTTCATTTTTGTAATAACCTATTTTCATAATTATTGATCGTTAGTTAATATTTATTTTTGTCATTAATAATGTGTGATTGTGTGGTTGCATTTATTTGAGTTCTCGTCACAACACAAAAGGGTTTCCATAAATTTTTTACCCGACATCAGATTCGAGTTATTTAAAATACATTAGAAATTAAGTTAAGAAAATTATCTTTCCAATGATATATAATTTGATATAGTTTGATGAAGTTTTTTATACTCCTCTTTACATTTTATTGAAAACTAATGCTCTATATATTAATCATCTTGGGTTTAGCCTATGGTGACCGAACCATCAAACCCCAATTTCTATGGATCGGCCACCATGGTTGAACCTTTTAAATCTATCATCTTGAGTTTGACACTACGATGGTTCGCACCCTACAAAAGTTTTTAGATCCCAAGAATCATAGGATTACGTGCGTCACCACTAAGGAATATGTTTGGCCACCTAGGGATGGGCCAAACATCCATACGGTCAGTGATCTCTTAAAGTGTGCCATGTGGCTCATACTGTAGTCCCTCATCATCATGACGTCGGCTTGCTAACTCATATGTCGGTTTAGGGAGAGTTTAGAGAGCTTGGCTGACTCCCTAAATGTTTTGAATCTGTAACATACATTCGCTTTAATGGATGGCTATGAACACTTGATAGAAACAAATTTTGGTACATACGACGAAGCAAATGTTGCACGTATGGGTGTTTAAAAAAGCTCGTAGGACAGGCCCGCCCTGGCCCGCTTCCACTAAGGGCTGGTCCTAGGCTTGGCTTTTTGGAGCCTCGCCCACCAGGACCACATGAATTGAATAATGTCACCCCTCCCTCTTGTGCCCATCAAATTTCTGACTGTTGCGCACCTCCAACGGCTACAAAACTGTCATATTATGGTCAAATGACCATTTTGACCCCACTTTGTTCTCCCAATCCAACCTTACCCGAAATCATAGAGCTTGGGATCTTAGTTCTCGACCTGGCCCGTTCACACCCCACGCCACACGCATAGACAGTGGCCCGGCCAAGCAGGACAAAAAAATATTTGCCAAGTTGACGACGAGAAGGGCCCACCAAGCAGGAGAAAATATTTTTCTCTCCCCACTTCCATAAATGCCACGTGGAACTCACTTTAGGGTCCATTGATCTTATGGATGTTTGGTCAGCTTGATCAATGATTTCGGGCTCCCCCGAGCTTAGTACATAAACACGTGATCCACCTTCCTTCCCTTCTACCACGCCGCCCCATCTCAAGAATCCGATCGTCCCGTGATCCTCACCTTCCATTCTGATTTATTTATTCACCGCAGCCGCCGATTTTCACAATTCCTCGTCTCTTTGACGTGCACATGCACCTACCTCATTATTCTCAAATCTATGGGCTAGCATTAAAGTGAAATTGTACTAAAACACCACTAGGGCTATAATAAATCCGTCTGACGATTTTTTTTTTTGTCCTTTATTTATTTATTAGTGGGTGCCCCATGCATCGGCACTTCTCCACCAAGAATTTGTCAAAATCAGGTGAGTGGTGGAGATCCACCTTCCATTTGGGAGAGGATTAGAGGAGGTATAAGTAGGGAGACAACCAATGTGTTTTGTTATATAGAGTAGTAAATGGCCCATGCCCACGGCACTCTCCGACAAAAGCGTTTACAAAAATTGGGTGCCTTCAGCACTCAAACGTATAACAGACTGGGGTGTTACCGTTTTTTCCATTATAACGGCTGTTATAACAGATTGTAACGCACAGAGGGAGAAATGAGAAAATAACATACATAACAAAAAATAACGGTGTTGAAATTTAAATTTTGAATAAATTGAAGTCAAATGAAGCAGATTGAGTGGCTGAAATCTAACCGTCCATATTAGATCGATGGATTTGATCTCAACCACTCTTATCTAACCGTCCACATTAGATGGATGGATAAGATAAGAGAATACAACTGAGTTGTCTTGATATATGTATGGGTGGCCCGTGCCCGTGGCACTTTCCGACAAAGTGTTTGTCAAAATCGGGTGGGAGTTAATCTCAGCCATCGATATGAAGCATAGTGGATCTCAACCACTCATTATTGAAGCTATATAAGATAAGAGGGGTATAAGAAAACCATTAAATTTTCGTTATTCTATTTTTTAAAATTTTTAATTTTCAAATTTCAAATTTTAAAATTTGAATTTCAGCACCACTTTTTTTCCGTTAAAATCTATTTTTTTCATTTTTGCCCCTAATCGTTTCAATCCATTTTAACAGTAACACCCCTCTCGAGGCATAAAAAGTGGGGCTCCTGACCCTGACCCTGACCCTTGGGCTATATGCAAATCCAACCCATTTCATTCCTTATATGTAGGTAAATAGTATGTGACCCGTGCCCACGGCACTCATCGACAAAGCGTTTGTCAAATTTGGGTGTGAGTGGCTGAGATCCACCGTCCATTTGGTGTGATATGATCTCAGCCATCCTTTTTGAAGCCGGATAAGAGGGGGAGACAACCGTCCTGTTTTGTTATATAGATTTATTATTATTATATTGTCTTGGCCGGAAAATAATGACAAAAATGGATCTAAAATTCAAAAATTTCAGCAAAATTTATAACAGAAAATAATGGGCATTTTTTAACAAATTTTTTTCATAAAATAACTATCGTTATAACGAAAATATCGACCAACCATTATTTTCTGAAAGTTGAAACGGTATGTAAACAGGGGAGGTCCATAAAATTAGAAATAATTTTTCTTTTTAAAAGGATTTTCAAAGTTGAGGGGGGCAGTGGCACGTGCTCCCCCTGGCCCCTTCTTGACTCCGTCCCTGATCCCCGCAAACAATTTACTCATGAGTGTCAAGAATTTCTATCACTTCATCAATGTCTATACCGGCGACTAATCTACTGGAGTTTCATGGCCGGCCGACCACCACTCTGGGTGAACAATTTTAATTCTAAAATTTAATTCTTTTATATATATTTTAAATTTTTTTTTAGAACGTGAATTTTAAAATTGCTAGCTCGAGTAGTGGTCGGCTGGCCACTGGAATCTCGTGATCGGCCGGCCATTCACAACAGCCGTTTGATTGGTATTAGGGTTTTGGCCCAAACCCATATGATCTTGCTTGTTCTAAGGTGGTATGCCATTGTTCGTGTGTGTGGTGGTATTGAGCCAATGTGGGAAGTACGTCAATAATTCCCTCTAAGCAAGTGTCCATCAAGTGGGGGCCCACCAACTCAAAAAAGTCCAGGTTAATATTGAGCCACATTTTGCAGTACACCAACTCACCTAACTACATAGCAGATTTTTTTTTCTCTTCAAGATCTCAACATCAAAACTTTCTGGATCCGGATCTCGTGAAAGGAACACACGTAAGCCAAAAGTTGACTGGCATCCAGCCTAGCCATCGACCCATCAAATCGTGGACCACCTATTCATTCTTGGTGCTTATCCATTGCATCATTTGGATTGTTTTTGTTCCATTTGGAAGAGAAAAGCCTCTCTCCTCTCTCTCTCTCTCTCTCTCCGTTTTTATTTTATTTTTGTGTTGCCGTATTGCACTGTTTCAGGCCCACTGACCCATGAATGTTTGGCCACCCATTGGTGGAATAGGCTGATCGGTGATTTCTAACTGTCTGATTGGAGCATCTTTTTCATCGTGGGCTTTATGAAGAAGCAGATGCGTGGGTTTGAAGCCCATGATGGAAAATTAATTGAATCCAACAACTAGAAATCACTAATAAGATTGATTTTTTGTGTGAAGCTCCAAAAATGGTTGGGTCAAACATTTATGGGGTCAGTGGACCCGAAAGAGTGCCACGTGGCATTTTGGTGTGGGACGTGAGTGTCAATGCTGGAGAGGAAATTTGTTCATTTTTATTGTAAAAAGAAAACAAAATGCACGAGACATGCGTGAGATTTGAATAGTGCAAACTGAAGTGGTGAGAAATGTTGGGATTTTGGTTCGAATTCAGCAGCACAGTACTGGTCCACAGGGAAGTACTTTTGTTGCGCTAGGGCACACCCGGATCCAATTTTTTTTTTCTGGGTATTTCCGGAAGGGCACTTCTGTACTTTTACACGGTTTTTAAAAAAACCTTATATGTTTCTAATTCATTATTGCCCGTGGAGTAGGTTTCGGCCGAACCATGTAAATTGCTTGTGTCCTTGTGGTTGTGTGATGGCTCTTCTATTAGATTTTCTCGAGTGTTTTGGTAGTTATTGTTTGTTATTCGATTGATCATTGGGTGACATTCGCAGCAAAAAAGAAAATGTTAATGGTGGAAAAACACAGCTCCCACCTATATTTGCACCAATGCATTTACGAGGCGTAAATTGGGCACCATCCAAATGCATGGACTCCAAAATGCAGTTGGGGCACATTCAAAATAGCGCCCGGCCCCTAAGTCTCCACAATCTCACAGTTTTGGCAATGTATGCCACTCACATCAAATTGGTCAAATAAAATAAATAAGATCAACTCAAAATCTTATTCTTTATCTTCTCCTTTGAATGTGTTATTGAATTCCCAAATAACGGATTTGAAAAAAAAATTCACGACATAACGTATGTTCTTGATGCAATTCGTCAGAATTTCGTTAAAACGATTTCACGCATGAACTCCTCCGGTGCTGAAAACAGTAAGGCAATAATGAATGTTAAAATGCAGATGAGATCATTTTAGTCATACAAGAAAATTTTGCTTCAACTTGTTTAAAGATAAAGAGTGCTACCAGTTTTTGCAGGGATTTTCTAACACATGGATATCAATCTGAACATTTCAGATGTTGTGCCAGCCCATGGATTGGCCACATACCAAAATTCACATTGTTTCGACAATCAAAACTGTCGCACCAGTCTAGATGAATGTTCTTATTTGGATGATTGGGATTGTCCAAATGGTGTGAAGTAGTGTTTGTGGGCGAATCCACGGCGTGGCCTAACATTTGGATTGTCCAAATTGATGGTTATGAGCATAATTTGTTGTGCTAGCTTAATGCAGAGGTTTGAAACAGATATAGAGATGAAGTAAGAGAACCTTTGCCGCCAGTGAATAGATTGAACTGGCCAATGGCCTGCCGGAGGAACATCTCGACTCCGCTCACAACAATGGCTCCAGCAACCTCTGCTTCTTTCAAGAGACGGGTTTTTCTTGGTGTGTAAACTGAATCAAAGACAAGTTGGTAAACACCCAAGGTCTCCTAAACAAGCAAATAATCAAATTTAGCATTAGAACACCAAGTACACTAAGGTTGTTTTAGTGGGACACAAGAGAAAGAGAAGGAGAGAACCTCAGCCACGGGAATTCGATCTGTATTTGGATGCATTCCTACGGGTGTGGCATTTGCAAGGATCGCTCCTTTCTCAGGACGAAAGTTAACTATATCTTCGTAAGGCTGAGCTTCCCCTGAAACTGAGTGAGCAAGAGACTTTGCTCTCTCTTTTTCAGATAAAACAATGATAATTAGAAAGAATTAAAATTAAACTTGTTTCACAAGATAAGAAAATTCAATTCATGGTCAGTCTAGAGTGAAGAGTTTCAATATTGTTTACCATAATCTATGTCAAAAATGACAACCCGGGCTCCTCTACTTTTGGCACCAAAAGCCAGTGCTCTTCCAGCACCTCCAGCACCAGCTAGCACAAAGAGTTTTCCAGCGAGTGGAGATGCTTCCTCATTAGTACCTTCACTTTCTGTGAATTTGCAGTTCAAACAACTATTAATGAGCCAATTTTTAACTTTTTGCCAATATTATCTGTACCCCAGATAGTTTTGAAAATGAATTAAGCTAACCATTTGAAGGGTACTGGCTTTCACCAAGAAGAATAATAGAATATTCAATCATGTAATAGCACTTAAGTCAAAACAGTTCCATTACTCTTGGGAGTACAAGCGTCAGCAGATTAATGGAATGTTTTGATGTTCACAAAGAAGTTATGGGCTTCCTATAATTTTATGTTCTTTGATCATTTTCAAGAAATTCAATTAACTTCGACGGTTTTGACAAACTTACAAAATGATCATTCAAGTCATCTAGATAATTGTAGAGGGTGTTTCATCGTCTTGCCAAAACTGACAGATTACCTAGATTCTAACAATAAATTTAAAAGAGGAATTTTGGTAACACCTGAACAGGAAAGGACATGTAACTTTGATTAGAGAAATCGTGGAGTAAATGATCAAACCTCTTAATGCATCCTCAATCGCGGTGATAGCAGCCTCGCAATCTGTATTATAACCAACCAACTTCCCATCACTTGGCCTCCTTATAATAGTATTTACAGCTCCCATGGACTGATGAAGCATGCAGATCAGAAGCAAATATATATATTATTACCATATAAACAATACTGATGCAAATAGTAAGTATGAAACTTCAGGCTGCCATAACACCTATCATTGATATCATGATCAAGGTTAAATATTGGTGATGGCAATAAATTTTATTGAATTGTATTGGTCTGAGACAGAACAGAGACGATGAATTGTTGCGAACTAGTGATGAGAGGAAAGGTCCATTTTGTATATATTTTTCTTTTCTTATATATATATACTAGTGGTCGGCAGTTGCGTTTGCACATGATTAACATGCAAATTAGCAAGATGTACGTTGTATTGTATTTAATAGCAAAGTGAAGCATGGTTTTTTCGATAATCTTGATTTAGGTAGTTATAGGGACTATTTTGGAAATATGGGAGAAATGGCATGAGAAGAAATTAAGTGGTTAAAAGGTAAAAGGGCATGGTATGAAGAGGCTGTATTGAAAATATAATTAATGGCATGGGATGTAATTAAGTAGTTTGATAGGGCTGTTTCTGATAAACTTTTTGAAGCCAAAATATTTGCTTTAATAATGGGTGAGTACCATGAAGGGACATTTAATGATACATGTCAGCCAAGTCAAAATGATACATGTCTGGGTCAACCTGAGTCAAGTGAACTCTCAACTGAAAAGACCTGTCTGGGTTGTCTCCAACACACCTCAACCATACTACTAGAACTGTACCCAGTTTTGGGTCGGCTAATTCAAATCCTCTTCTGAGATTTCAACCTTGAACCAGATTGACCAGTAGCAAGGTGCTTTAATCTACTATGCTTTGACCCATGCACTTCAAATGGGGTGTACATGAAAAGACAGAACAAAATAGGTATGTAACTGTAAACTTGTATGTAATTTTATACTCCAATGAAATGAACAAGTAAGTTTCAAGACCTGAGCAAGCGGATGGACTTCGTCACAGCACCCAATTATAGCTTCCTTGTATGGAATTCCAACACTATGGTTCACATAAACAAGAAGAAAGAAAAAAGTTAAAGACTTCTACTGCCCAACAATCACAAAATACAAGAATCTACCAGACACGTGGGAAATTCCAACTTCCAATCATATCCCTGTTATCATACAATTCTGGAACAAGTAAACAATGAACATCCATGATTACAGTCTGTATATATGCTATATTGCCTACTTGTTTGCAGAGTCTACTGGTGTTAACTGGTTGGTATGTCCACTAATTTGTCTAAATTTTAAAAAACTCGGATCTTTATTTGGACTCAATGAGGTCCTGAATGAAAGAGTATGAGATGATTTGAAACTTGGTTCAATATTCAATCGATTCAACTGGCTTAGTCAAATTTTTTGCTTTAAAAGGAATTAGAATCTCTAAAAAATTAAAACATGGTGGAGAGATAGAAGTTCCTTAGTATGTAGAGAATTCTATTGAAAGAGAAGTCACCATCTATTTGAAGGACTACTGAAGCAAATAAGATGTGTTTAAAATGACATTTGTTACCGAGTCCACAAAGTTGGGAAGTCTTTTCACGTTTTAGCAAAGTGTAGTTGGGCCTATCATGCTAAGCAGATTTGGAGCTCGAAGGCGACTACTGAAGACATCATTCTTTATGTTCTAGAGCGGCC
The DNA here is from genome assembly GCA_035048495.1 of Euptelea pleiosperma. Classification (NCBI taxonomy): domain Eukaryota; kingdom Viridiplantae; phylum Streptophyta; class Magnoliopsida; order Ranunculales; family Eupteleaceae; genus Euptelea; species Euptelea pleiosperma. The sequence continues at coordinate 32,808,661 of CM068546.1, forward strand.
TCCCCTCCTAAAGATTCTTTTTAGTAACTTCTATGAGGTAACAAACTCAGGCTTGGATTAGGGTCTATGGGAATTTCAGTCCCCAGGATATCTGTACGACGGTTGGTTCTCCAAGAAACTGGATTAAACTAAATTTTGATGACAGAAAGAGATGGGCTTGATTGGTGAAGGGTAGCGCCAAGTTGGTTCTGGTGGTGTTACCTCTAACTACACTCAGAAACATGAATCTAGCCCAATGGGAAATGCTCCACAATAGATGTTGAACTCCAGCCATTTAGCATGGGGTAAACTAGTCCAGATGCTCCCTTTGAAGATATGGATTGGAGGCTACTCCCTCTTTGTCCTCTGACGGCTAAAAAAGGATATGGATTGAAGGCTACTCCATCTATGTCATCCCTTTAGTGAGTTGGTTAAATATTTTTTTTAACTTAAATGAACGAACCTTGAGATTTGGGATCATATTTTTTTGAATGAGCTCCAACTTGGCTGACTAGATTTATTGTTGTTTTCTTAAAGAAAAAGGCTCCACTTGAGCAAAATAGAAAAAGAAAATTCCAGATCAAACATGCTACATGCAATCCTAATTTAGTATCAACAAAAACAAGAGACGGTCGACAGTAGCTCAATTCCCATAATGTGAATTAAAAAAAAACTGGCAACACTAATGAAACGGTAATCATAATTCTCAGCAAAAAGATCATACGAGAGGAACTTTTTTTTTACTCTTGAACAGAAAAGTTGTATACCTGAAACCTGCAAAGTCAGGGCATGAATAGACCCTAAAGAACTCCTTGAGGTCATCGACAAGCATTGGAACATAAATCCCATTGTAACCTACATGTCTAAAGGAAGGATTATGTAGAATAGGACCTTTGCTGTGGCCTACTGGATTTGAAATGAGCCCAAAAACATTTGTATCTGCATTCAAATACTCAGGCTTATAAGCTTCTTTAAGGCTATCCAAAGTAGGCAGGCCAGGTATGGACTTGCTTCCCATTGATCCATAAACCAAAAAAACCCCAAACTTTGGGCACAGTAGCTGGCTTATAAGGCCTCTATCCCCTGTGCAGTATGCAATTAAGGGCACCTGCAGGTAGATATAGCAGTAGGGATGAAGTGTTATCACGGTAATAAATATTAGAAGTAAAAGAAAAAGGTAGCAAATAGATCCGATTTTCATAACAGGAAGGCAGAAACAATGAAACTAAGAGGCTATTTTAACCCTTTCAGCATTTATACCTTGCATTAATTTTTGTGGAAAAATAAAATAAAAATATTCTTGCCATTTCATCCCACGCATTTTTTTCTCTCTTCTTTCTCTAACTTGACAGGCAATTGTTATCGTTGGGCTCTTTTATCTTGTTTTCCTCTTGTACATGGCAATGGAGTTGTACTCTTGTGATAACTCCATGTTTCTATCATTTTCACTCTACTGACAATAAAGTGGACAGATATCCTACAAATGGAATGCTTATTTCTTGATTTTCAGTTGATCAGTCTTGTAATCAATGTTGGAAATAAAATTGCACTGCCCATATAACATACCTGGCAATGTGACAGCAAATGAAAAATTCCCGCTAGATCTGTAATATCAATTGCATCTATGACAAGTTTGATGATATCTGCTCCAGTAGATTGCATGCATGCAACAACATGGCTGACGTCCCCTTTTGAAGGAATCCCACCACCCACATGGCATGATACGATTGTTTTGCTATTAGAAGGCTTCTTTAAATTTGCACCAACCATGAAATCAGAAGCTACCTGAATGTTATCAACACACATCAAGACATAATGAAATGTTAGGCCCCAAACACATCAAAGACACAAAACTGGATCCAACATCCTATGCAATAACCACTCCTTTAAAAAAGGGAACTTGGGGGATTCAGATAAGGAGGAATTTTATTTATTGAAATTCGTGCAATTTTACTCTTGTTTTTAGAATTGAACCAACCAAACATTTGAGCAGAACTATCTGTATATATTATGGATGCGAATTAAAAGCTGACTCAATGATACTAGATATTATCTATGATAAACTATGACTACTATTTACAAATTACAGAGTACGGAAAATTCTTAAGATACAATTACATGACAAATTAGAAAATATGTTTGTTGAACAGATTAAAAAGGTATACTCTCACTTGGAAAGAGGCTGAAAACAATTCCGATAGTCTCAGTAGAACTGCAGAAAAGTGCTGACAACCCATGATATTGAGGATTCTTCGACAAAGTTTTCTCCTAAATCTATGAGTACTCTATTCTGCTGGACTATTTAATTTTCTTATCCAAGGCACATCAGGATTTTGCATGGCAATCTGACAACTGTTCAAGAAAGTTCCTTGAAACCAAAATATGTCCCAAAAGATTCACTTGTGGATACAAAATTCCTGATACCTAGGATCAAGCAATTGAAAACCTTTGCTACTTGTCTGGGTTATCAACATGTCTCTTCTCTAGACCATATGAATTTGCAATAAGGAAAAAAAACAATAAGGCCAAGATAATATGGAATTGACTAAAAAAATACCAAATTTACTCTAGGGAAGCATCATTGTATAAAAGATTTTAGAATGGTTGGATGATGATCTTGACTAATTTGATGTTAAAGACAACCTTACCTTTAATTTAATGTTTGGCTGAATCCCAACTATTACTGAGAATGATGAACTAGGAAGCCTGAAGAAACTGATGAATGCTTGCAAAACTTGATAGAGGTGAAACCCATTATCATCAGAAACTTGCTTCCAAAACATGCTATAGACCAAGCTTTAGCACCATGAATACTATTCAAAAAACCACTACAACCTCTTATACAAAAGCTATCTACGTATTCCCCCCATATATGAGCCTGTAGTTTCCCTAATGTCTGTATGATCTCCCCCATATCCCGTGGTAATGCCAATGATTTCTGAGTAGCTATGTTGGATTCTATGTACACCCACGTGGGGGTGTTCTTAGTGGGCTGCGTTCCACTACCCCACGTGGGGTTTATTCTCTATTGCTTATGGGTTAAGTGATGGGCCCACCCACTTAACCCACCATCTCTTTATTTCATGTTAGTGGGTTAAGTGGTGGGCTCCCACTTGACCCACACGATTTCTCCTTGTAGAAGGGGTTTCCCCTACTTATAAATATTACTTATGGGAGATTGAATATTCACTTCAATCTCCCCATTCTCTCTCAAACCCTAATCTCTTCTTCTCTCCCTAACCTCCATCATCTCTCTCTCTCAATCTTTAGCATATTGGTGACAACCTCAAACAACAACAACCTACTGTGCTCTCTGAATAGCTTGTTATATTGGAAGTGTCAAACAGCAAGGGTGTGTACTTAGTTATACACTATGTCTTTACATGAATTATATTTATGATCATAGTTGCAGAAACGGATACAGGGTTTTTTAAATGGGGAGTCTATACAGTTTGTTCTCGAAAAAGACAATTTTACATAGGCAGAGCAAAAAGATAATATTTTGTTGTAAAATGAAAATGGTTTAGACAGGAATAAATGGATTTGGGCTTGTTCACTACTTTGTTAAGATAATGCATGTTTTATAAGAGTACATTTCTCATGCACCAATAAAACAAAGATTATCCAGCCAACAATTAAACAGGCATACAATTTGATTATGGGGGCCTATAATATCAGAAAATTTCAAAGACATAAGAAAAGCATAACCCTGAACACCATAATCAACTATTATTACATTTGCTACAACCTACTTCACAATGAGAAATCATGAGGCTCTTGAGTTACTGACAGGTCTACCATTATAAAAGATACCCCATCATATTTATTTGAAGGAGAGCATTGAACAGAAAGAAACCTTGAGCTCGACATCAATATAATCAGCTCCCAGTTCCACGGCTAATCGAAGTATATCTAGTCGATTATTTTCATCACCTTCGTACTGACCACCTTCCCACAATGGTCTGGAACCAATACTGAAAATTAGATCTCATAGAAGTATGGCTCAGAAAAATGTGTTAAAGTGATCTACAGAAGAAGTACTAATTCACCCAAACTACCGTTAAATGCATATATGTCATACAAAGGAAAAGATTCAATTCTGAATGCGAAGAGAAGTTTATACCAAGAGAAGTACAGAAACTCTCAAAGAACAAACTCTTTCAGTAATATTATCACTAGAATCATCAAACAAGTGCAACTTCACATACAGTAAGTAAATGGAAGAAAGTTCATCATGCTAAAGGAATCTCAATGATTAAAGGCTACATTAACTAAAGAAGGATGTTGTTTGCATTGGCATGCTGCTACCAACAGTATATATCCGCATGCAAAAACTGTAAAACTTCTTAATCCAGTTAGCCATTGTGTACCTTTACATTAGTTATTTATTCATATTGGAGTGGGAGCATATTTTTACCTTTTTACTGAGAGCTGCAGCAAAAAACAACTAAAAGTTAAAAACAGGACCATTTAAACCATGAATTTTGAAATGATGATTCCATTTTAGACTTACTTCGAGTTAAATGGTAAATAAACCCCAAATATAGACATAATTTAATTTGTTATTCAAGACCTATAACTTCATACTCTTTTGCACAATTTATCTTCAACCCTTTTTTAACTTCATTTGTGTCTTAAAAACTTTCATTTCACAAGTAAGAAGTATCCTTTCTGATTGATTTTTCGACCAAAAGCAGATGAATAAGGGACAACAAGAAAATGAAGTGGTTTTTGTTCTTAATACAACTTATGTTTTATTTGTATCTTTTTTTAAACAATCTGTACTAAAACCTTTACTTATTTTAGTCTGTGCGACTATTGTCATAATTATAATACATTTGAGGTTCTATGCCAGGCATAGTGTGTAAATACACTTCTTATGTAACACTCAATCACAATAGCGAGCTATTCAAGACGGGTTCATTAAAGCACTGAAACCAAGCCCATGATGATTGTAAGCTCTTGATGACTTTGTTGGATAGTCTAGCGAAATTGTAATCTTTAACACCATAGCTCTATTTCACTTCTTAAGTTTCTCATAAAGTGGAAATTTATTTGTTCATTTCTTCACAACACCTCTTGAAAACTTTCCTGAACAAGAAAACCTTTTGAACTGAAAAACTATGAAGTCATTATCCTAAAAGTATCGTACTTGCCCCTTAATTATTATCCTTCCTCAATTACGTCTAATTTGCTTCTAAATTCCAGTTTTCAAATACCTAAGATATTCAAAGACCTAATTTGCAAGACCAAATATTCCAAGAGGTAGCCTCACTGAACATCACAAGGATACTATGCACACCCAATGGCTCCTAAATTAATTTCTATTCAAGACCTCGATTATTTATATAAGAATTAGATCCTGTACACCAGGGTGTTGAGTAACTTACCCGATTTCTCTGTCTCCTTATTTGCCATGCACTCCATGTTTAACATGAGGTTAACAGACTGAAAAAAACAAAAATAAGAACCGACTTTAAAGAGTACATGGCCAACAAAGAAGTGTGGGAGTCGGGTAGCTATCCAACTCTCTAGCGTACAGGATCCGAACAGTTTTTAGAATTTTTGATCTAATAGTTATATCCAATGTCATCCATTCCATATAGAATTCATCAAAGCAAGAGAGCTAACAAGAATCCTTGAAAAGCTGTACAATTTTACAAACAATCACAAAACGCTTATTATGCACTCATTCGTCTGTTCCATGTCATAAATCCACAGGTTTCAATTTGAATTCGCCATAATTCAAGATAGTACAAAGTCACAAAAGACTACTTCCATGAATCAAAAAACAATGAAATGTAGGAATTACAGAAAATCAAATTGAACTAGTAAACTCCACCAAAGCTTTTTTCTTTAAAAAAAAAATCCAAGAACAAAATGCTTGATAACTTATATACCTACAAACAATGAGTACTGGCAATGGTCTCTCCTTAAGGAGGATTTCGAGGTCTTTGCGAGGCTGGAAGTCCTTTATACAGTCCAGCCTGATCTCCACAAGGTCGGCACCTTGCGCCTTCGCCTGACCCATCTCAAACACCAGCTGCTTAATGGATCGAGCCATTAATGGGACACAAATCATAGTCGAATTTCTTACCATTACACCAGCATCCATTTGGAGAAAATCTCAAAATCCCAACTAAAATTCAAATATAGAGAACTTGAAAAAATTAGTAAAAAATCAAATGGAGTGATTGACAAAGCTGCTCAATGAGATTGAGATACAAATGGGATTGACTCACAGGAATTCTTCATCATTCCTCCACTACCCATTTAAAGAAAAGATAAAAAAATTAAAGAAAAATTCAAAAAATAAAATAAAACCTTGAAAAATGTAGCAAAAATCAATCAAAATATAGGCAAAGCTGCTCAATGATATTGAAAATAAAAACAAATGTGCATTGAGCGAAAGAGCAACAGAGCAACAGAGCAGAGGTGGTTGAACTGATAGGAGAAAAAGGCCAAAAACTTAAAAAAACGGACATAAAGTGAAATGTTGACTGGCGAGGAATTGACGCGGCCGTTGGCGTGTCGTATTTGAATTCTTAGATTGCAACGGGAATTAATCGGCTAAACTAACAAGACTTCAATTAGTGATTGAGCACTTATTAATCTTGGTATGAGCTGTCCTCTCATTGGTGGTTGAAAGCCGCCATCCCATTGGGCAAGTGTGTGCATCATCCTTAGGAAGGACTACATCATACCATCGTCGTCCTAAGGTTCAGGCCAATGATGGTCATCGAAATCCCCACTACACATATCTCGAAAAACATCTACACGAATCTCTAATACCACAACACTAATTTCAAGAGAAAATCCAATGGTCTGGACCTTGGGACGACGATGGTATGGTATCGTCCCAAGGACGATCCTATCATTTCTCCTTTGGTAGGTCGGATCACGTGGCATCTCTATCTGGTTGGTCCTCCATCTTAATTTTTATTTCCCTTTTTTGGTAAATTGGTAGGGCCCCCTATCTTATCTTTACTGTCCACTTGCATAATGCTACACGTGGCGCAGTAGGGTAAGTCATCAAGTGAGACCCACCAAATATATTGCTGGCCTTACAGAGAAATAGACGTGAACACGTAATATATTTGTCAAGCGTGCTGGCGATGTACCGAATCCACATGTATTGACATTATAGAGTAAAACTTCCATCACACTAAATTGTAAATCACACAAAACACAGCCAATGAGTTCTCGGCACGTACACAAGTGCTTTTGCAACGTACCCATGTGCTTTTGCTTTTTAGGTGTACGTGCCGAGAACTCATTGGCTGTGTTTTGTGTGATTTACAATCCCATTGTGATGGAAGTTTTACTCGACATTATAATAGAATGGAAATGTCGGGACCCATGATTGTTCTCGAGATTCGTGGTTTGGATCTCGAGGAACATCTAATTACTTGGACCTAAGCATTACGTCATCCTGAAGCCAACGTCAACACAGCTTTTTTTTGTAAGCGACGTCAACACAGCTCAACAGACATCTTTAGATTCTTTACCACGTTTTCTTTCTTGGGTCAGGCTCCGTTGATAGCACTAAAATAACAGGATTCTGTACAGGACACAATATATGCCACGTTGCATGCTCTTGGAGGACTCTGACCGTATGGATGTTTGGCCAACGCATAGGTGGACCTACAAACCAAAATGCAGCCTGATTAGTGATTTCTAGACGTTGGTTTGGACTTATTTTCATGGGTTGATCTCAACTGTGGGAATTATAGCAGTATTTTAGGTACAAAGCTCCAACGCCTAGAAATCACTAATCAGGCTGAATTTTGGTTTGTAGGTCCACCTAGGCATTGACCAAACATCCAAACGGTCACAGTCCTCTTAAGAGTGTGCCATGTGGCAAATATTTGGGTCCTGTACAGAATCCTGTCATTTTAGGGCGGTCGCCGGAGCCCGACCCTTCTTTCTTTTGTAAGTAATCTTTCCACCTACTGTACCGAGTTCAATGCACGACCTCAACCACACCCTTCCGGGCCCACTGAGTCACTGACCGTATGAATGTCTAGCACACCCTTTGGTAGACCTACAAATAAAAAATCAGCCTGATTGGTGATCTCTAGCTGTTGATTTGAGTATATTTTTCATCGTGGGCTTGGAACCCCATTCATGGGCAAGTTCACAAAGCCCGTGAAGAAAATATGCTCATACGATCATACCCAAAGGATAGAAATCACCAATCGGGATGATTTTTGGTGTCCAGATCCACAGACCGGTGTCCCTTCAACTTTTAGTGTGTGTAGGTAAGTTGCATGTGTCATTACAAAAAAGGTGTGTGCAAATAACACCACCCTTGCTAAATTCAATTAAGTCAAACTAAGTTGACTTTTAGCAAGATAGAGCTCTTCATCAAATAAAAAATGTTGACTAGGATCAAGGTTCATTCTGAGATTTCTTTTTCCACTGATCTTAGGCAGCTCAAAACTTGCATTCTTTATAGGAGGGCATTCTAGACATAATAGAGAAGACCAAAGGATTGAAACAAGTGCAGGTGATGAGGATAGTGAACAAGTTGGACAGGAGATACCTTTTTGAATGAGAAGGTAAACAAGTTGAAATTCTGATGGAATCTTTGAAAAATTATATAGTTACAAGCTACAACCACTGAGGAGGATTACTTATCTTGGGTTCATTCCAAATCGGGGTGTTTCTCGGTGTGCTGCTTTTATGAATCATTAATCCTATCCTCTCATGCTCATCCATCCTTTTGCCCACATCTAAAATTCTAAAGTACCCTTGAAAATTAATTTTTTTTGCTTGGGTTACATCCTTGAATAAACCATTCACTATTGAGAACTTGATTGTTAGAAAGCGGATACAGGTTAATTATTATATACAAGTTTAATAGTGAGAATACAAATCATCTTCTATTGCATTGTGATTTTGCCAAAAAAATTTAGTCATAATTTTAGCACAAGTGGGCTTTCTTTGTGTCTTACTGGAGTCTATTGGAGCATAATTGGGAGGTTTGCCTAAGATAATTGTATCATCTAGGGGAAATTTCTTTGGAGGATGGTGCCATTTGTTGCTATATGGGGTAAAGGTAAGGAAAGTTCTTTTCAGAAAACTCTCTTAAGTATCAAGGCTTTCCTATTCAGTTGGGGCAGCATTTCCCCTAAATTGAGAGGCGTCTTCTTGGGTGACATGGTGTTTAGGTTTGATGCACTCATGGAGTGATAGTAGCATGTCTCAATGTATCTCTGCACCTGGCAGTTTCTTCTCTTTCCCTGTTTTTTTTTTTTTTATCTTCTGGATCTCATTATTAATATATTTGTTTGGATTTATCAAAAAAAAAATAATAATAACAAGATAAGAGGTACTTGCATTCAATTATTTTCAGATTTCAGAAAACATAAAAGAAGTTACAATGACACAACATATCTTACTCAATGCAATAGATGGTACCTCAAAATTGTGTTAAAACGATCTTGCGCATGAACTCTTCCGGTGCTGAAAACACAAAGGAAGAGAATAATCAAAGGGATGAAGTCATTTTTCATTTCGGCCATGCTTGGTATCCTGTTTGTAGTTTGCAGGAAAACATTTGTAGGCAATTAATTGATAATCGAAGGTTTGCTATGACAAACATTTGTTGGGAAAATATTCATATGGTTGGGGAGGGGAGAGCTGTTGGGGGAGACCAAGGGGGATGAGAGTCATTTGCTTATTGTTTGCAGCCACTTTTTGGCAAAAAAATGATTGGGTCTAATGCAAATATTTGTTGGATGTTGAGTCACCAAGCACACGCAAATGCTTGCTTGCAAACATTTATAGTGCTACCAAGCAAGGCCTTAAGGAAAATTTGGTCATCTTGTTTAAATGTTTAAAGATGGATGTCTTTACCAGAATTTATTCTTAATTAGTGTGGGAGTGAGAATTTTTTTATTTTTTATTGGATGTATCATATCCTCAGAGCCTAGTCCTTGCTATGAAAGACACACAGTAAGCTATTGGGGGTACCATTAGAAATGGCGTTGATTTGTTGGGGTCACCAAAAGCAAATCTATGACTTGGATGGAGAAAATGAAGGATTTGTACCTTTTCCGTCGGTGAAGAGATTAAATTGACCAATGGCCTGCCTGATGAACATCTCAACTCCGCTCACCACAATAGCACCAGCCTCCTCTGCTTCTTGCAATAACCGGGTGTTCCTAGGTGTGTAAACCGAATCGAAGACAAGCTCATATGCTCCCAAGGCCTCCTGAACAAGCATTACCATTGCGAAGGATAAGCTAAGTCATACACACATACATACATATATACATACATACATACATGTGAATAAATAAAGAAAGAAAACCTTTGCTACAGGTGTTTGATCTGAACTTGGTTGCATTCCGATAGAGGTGGCATTTGCAAGGATCATTCCTTTCCCAGGACAGAAGCTATTTAAATCTTCGTAGGGTAGAGCTTCCCCTGAAACTGCGAGTGCAAGTGCTTTTGCTCTCTCTTTTCAGATAAACCTTCATAGTTAGCAAAATAAGAAAGACCCGATTTATAAGTGTTCTAAAGAGAAGAGTTTTAGTATTTTTACCATAATTCCTGTTGAAAATGACAACACGAGCCCCTCTACTTTTGGCACCAAAAGCCAGTGCCCTTCCAGCGCCTCCAGCTCCAACTAACACAAACACTTTCCCAGAAAGTGGAGAAGTGTGTGATGCTTCCTCATTAACACCTCTCCTGGCTGTGATTTCCATTTCTCACAACTGTTAATAAGCCACTTTAGATTGTGCATCGCAACAGCACTTGTTTCAAAAAGACCTAGTACTTATGTTGTCAGGGTCCAATTCTCAGCAGTTATGGTTTAAGCCAAGTTCTAATAGAATAGAAATTAGACATCTAGAGGAATCCCAGGGTGTCAATTTCCCATAAAGAAGAGACTTCCTAGGTTCTAAGTAGAAATTCAAGGAAAGTGATATTCTGGTCATTTCTAGATGGATGAGAACATGTAATTTAGGTTGTTGTGAAGATAGTACCTCTTAATGCATCCTCCATTGCAGTAATAGAAGCTTCACAATCTGTATTATAACCAATCAGCTTCCCATCACTAGGCCTCCTTATAATAGTATTTACAGCTCCTATGGACTGATTGATGAAACATGCCACAATTCAGAAACTAATGTATAAATTATTATATGATCAATACTGCACGCAAAAATGCAAGTATGAAATTTTATGGCATGACAAGTACCCGTCATGAATCATGAATCAACATCCAGGTTCAAAAAAATCTTTGATAATACTCATATTTATTGATCAGCACAAGTCCAGCGAACTTTCAACTCACAATGACTCAGCTCAGTCATATCTAACTCACTTGAGTCATCTCAGACTTGTACCTGATCTTGGGCTGGATAAGTGGGCCTCCCATGGTAAGATTGTAAATGCTTTCATCTACTAAGATTTGATCGGGAGAAACTCACTAGTTAAAAGCTAGGCACTGCAAAGGGACGCACTATGAACTATGAAGGCATAACACAAAGGGGCATTATCAAATAACTTGCGAGCCACCTTATTGAATTGATCTTGCAGGCTCCAACATCGTGGATCCTGCAATCCAATGTTTGAAGCAGGAAGACCATTTAACATAGTAGATCATGAGCTACAAATTTAAGCCTCATTCGCGATATTATGAATTTCATTTAATTTAAAAATAAATCAACATGAACAAAGTACCAATACCTGAGCAAGTGGATGGACTTCATCGCAGCACTTTACAGCCGCTTCCTTGTGTGGAATTCCAACACTACATGTTCATTACGAAAACAATAGGTGAGAGGACATATACTTTGGAAAGTCTCGGTTGTCAAATCCCAAGAATACTTAGTTCTTCGGTAATAATATATATTTATGTTGTTGTGCCTCAAATCAACTGAAGACTTAAGTGTCAAAGATCAAGTGGACTTTGACAAAACAAACCAAAGAAGGATTAAAGCTGAAGAAAAGACAACCCAAGTGTTCAAGATCAACTGAAGACAAAGTCAAGATTATCAAATTCAACTGAAGACAAAGTCAAGTGATCAAGCTCAACTGAAGATAGTCAAAAGCTCAAGTACGTTCTCACTCAACGAACGTTCAACTATGAAGAAACTCGTGTTGCAGTTACTTACGCAAATCTAATGGTAAAATCGCGCGTTGCCAGCGGATATTGATTTACCCTAGATGGTTAAGTGTTAGTTAGGGATTGTGCGTGTGACGAGAAGAGAAATTCTCAAAACTTTGTAAGCATTCGGTTATGGACAAAACTGTCCGGCCGACCGGCCTTATGAGCGGGCGACCGAAGGTCCAGTCGACCCTAACTCTCGGGTTCAGGAAATTGGGAAGAAATCTTGAGCGGGCGACCGACTAAAGACTCGGTCGATCGGCCAATTATGCGGTTGACCCCGCCCGTTTCGGATCTCGTTTGACAAAATCTCTTATGCGATTAGAAGCGCATTTTGGCCCTTCAAACAGCTATATTCGGTACGATTTTAGTAAATGGAGGTCTGCTTATAAATTAGAGCCTTCTCCCTCTATTAGAATTAACCCAATCGAGAGATCTCTATACTACATTCTTTGATTATCATTCTTTGAGTCCAGAGATCTGGAATTTGTGAGAGCTTCACCTGTCCAAATCTGTACATCCTTTGTGAAGGCTCTAGATTGTTTGAAAGAGCTTCACATGAGCAAATCTGGTTCATCTTTTGTGAAGGCTCTAGATTGTTTGAGAGAGCTTCACATGAGCAAATCTGGTTCATCTATTGTGAAGGCTGCTCTAATTGTTTGAAGAGACTACGAAGGGTATTGTTTCCTACAATAATCTTCTTTTAAGAAGATGATCATCATTGGCAGAGAGTCTTTGTGGCGAATTCTTCTACGAAGGTTCACCATTCTATCGAATTCATCAAAAGGTAAGTATCTCCTAGAACAAACCTTTTAGAGTGAATTAAATATTATCAAACCTGAATTATTTGTGATTGGTGGATGAGTAAGTACTCATCAAATTAAGTTGAAGAATGTGGAATCCTTGAGAAATCCGTTTCTCTAAAATACTACGGGCCCAGTGTGACTCTCTAGGTGAATCGAGAAGTAATTCTCGTATAGATCGAGTTGAGGATTGTAGATCAGTGAGAAGAGGGCTTCTCTAAATAGACTACTGGCCTAGGTTAACTCTCTAGGTGAGCGAGAAGCAATTCTTGTTAGATTGAGACTAAGTGAATCTTAGTTGGTTGATTATTTATTTCGATTGAAAATGTTGTAATGCATGATTAAAATAATATAATACTACTCGTGGTGAGTATTGGACAGTGGACGTAGGTACAGAGTCACCGAACCACTATAAATCTGAGTCTCGTGTGACTGTGAATGTTTGCATAATTGTTTCTCAGTTTTTCCCATATTTATGCTCTGTGGATGATTCATATTTTTAATTGCTTGATCATTTTCCGTCTTGTGTGATCAATAATTCTTTAATCTATAAAGAATTCGAAGAGGAATTAAAAATTGTCCTATTCACCCCCCTCTAGGACTTAATCTGGTAATTAAAAGGGAATTTCATATTAAAAATAGAATGTTTTGTTTCCAAAAGCAAAAGCTATTATAGGTAATCTCAGTGAAAAATAATTTAATCTATTATAAATGAAAAACATGAACCATGGACAAGAATGATAATGCCCAACAACTAATAATTGAGGTCTTATTGACAGGTGAGTATATTCCAGCTTCCAACTCTCTATCACCCGAAGATCATAAATAAATGTGCTACTAAGCCAAAACTATTCTTAAGAGTGGGAACAGGCTTTCTGTGATCTTCCTGATGGCTTTTGATCACACCTATCTCACATCATTCACCCAATATGTTGTAAATGCGAGGTGAGGTAAGATGGCCGTTGCTTTCCCTCCAAGTTAAGTGGATGGCTCACTAGTCCTTTAAGGACTTTGTCAGGGATGATGTTCTGATGTTCAAACCAAGGTTTAAAAATCAGCTGTTATAACGAAAATAACGGCCATTATAACGGATTCGGACCTACCCCGTTACGTTACGCACCGTTAAAACGCCCAGAAAATAACGGCCGTTTTTTCCGTTATAACGAAAATAACGAGCGTTATTTTCTGGAAAAAATGTGAAAAAAACGGCCTTTTTTTTTTTTTTTTTCCGTTATTGAAATTTGAATTTCAGTGCCCCTTTTTCCATTTTTTTCCGTTTTTGCCCCTGAGCATTTTTTTCATTATAACGGAAAAAACGGTAACGCCCCCAGACCGTTATACCGTTATAACAGTCCCTTTTAAACCTTGGTTCAAACCTTCAGAATGTCTGGGGTCCACTTGTCTCTTAAGATGAAGGATTTTACAATAACTGTATAACAGTAACGAGGAATGTAGTAACATCAACATGTATGAGATAGCAGTCTTGATATGATTACACATTGCAGACTGTTTCATTGTATCAGTCTCATTGCAAGAGTGTATGGTCATGCTTAAGTTGGTCAACATATTAAGAGGATCATGGGCATGCAAGTTTCTTCCAACTATAGAGGCTTTGCTGCAAGTTTCTTCAAGGAGTTTTAATGATTAACAGTACTATCCATTCAGTGAAACATATGGTTTGTAGCAGGTTTACTGTCAAACAGACCATGACAATGCCTATGACTAAATCGACTTGCATCTTCTTAAGTGGATTATTTAGAAAATGGGCTTTGAAATAAAATGCAGAAAGTGAGTTCTTGTGGAGCATAATTTTGGTTTGACTCTTGATACAACTTGTCTTCGCCTACCAGATATCAGAGAATTATTCTTGGCATCTAAGTGTAAATATTGTCACTTCTACAACACACCGAACTTGTGATTGGATTGAAGTCTGCAAATATTTCATCCCTTAAATGGATAAAACAATAACCAGTTGGCTTCCCAAGTTGTTGGCTTAATCTCATTTTTTTTATGGTGGGAACAAAGGATCAATTAAGGCAGGAAAATCGATCTGGTTTTGGTAATGCTATCTCTAACAAGCCTAGGGAGGACAAAATTAGAACTGAGCACATCAAAAGGAATCTAGGAGTAGCCTCAATAGGAGATAAAATAAAGGGAAGTCTACTGAGATGGCTTGGAAACATAGAAGGAAGACCAATGACGCGACCAGTAAGGAGTGGTTTGGTTCAGGTTGAAGGCTCTAAAGGTGAAAGGAAAGCCGAAAAGGACATGGATTGAGGTCTAACAGAAGATATGGCCCTAGAATCAACAGAGTGTGATGGCGGAACAGCTTAGTGTAGCCCACTCCAAATAGTTGGGACAAGCTGGTGTAGGCAGGATGCAGGTACATTTTCAAGGAGTTCATGGGTACAATGGAGAAGGGTATGCATGAATGATGATTAAAGATGGTGGGATCCCAGAGCAAAGACTGACTGCAGCAAGGGAACTTGGTTTCTGATGTTCATGTTCCTCGTGCAAGACCGAACACAGCTAAGAGTGGTGCTTGTAGCCGAAGCATAGCTCAACAGATCCTCACAATCAACCTGATACGGGAGATCCAAGAGCTTCTCCCCCAAAGAGAAAATTTGATAAAAACTCTCCTCCTAACAAAAAACAGGTATATATAAGGAATGCTTAAATCTTGACCCTATCCTAATCATTGTAGTGGCCAAAAAATGCCAATCGATCACTTTCAGAAAAAAAGATAAAGTTAAAAAAACCAAAAACTACCCCCGCTACCATTCTCCAAATACCCATAATCTCCTCCCCAAAGCTGTGCCTGCATCCTGTCAACACCACAAGCCTTTGTTGATTGATTGATATCTCTTACAAGGCTGGAAACATGATTTTAGAGTTCCTACAAGCAATGTCCATGCAAAAAATGCTGAAAAGTCCATCTGACATTGGGTAAACATGATCTCCAACTACTCTTTATCAAAGCCTAGATTGAACATCTGGATTGTGTTAATGGCTGAGGTATCTTTTCCATCTTGGCGATTTTTGCCGAATTTTTTGGGACTGATCATGCTGGTTGTTTTAAATATTGGTTACATTTTCCATATTCATCAGGAATGCAATTCAAAGGCAAACAAGGTAGAATATTTTTGTTCTGTTAACTATAGATTGTACAAACCTTGTGACTTGGGGTCATACATTTGCAGTATGATCTTATTACAACTTGGTGGTCATAGTTTATTGCTACTCTATTTATAGTAACAAGTTGAAAAAGAAATGTTCTATGTACTACATGTAATGGTAAATTTTAACATGTATCAACATAGGTCAACCGCACTAACTAATTTTCCAAATGGATAAGGAAGCTAGTAACATCAATAAAAAATAAAAAATAAAAGCAGACATACTGCTTAACAAAAGGAACTTCGGAAAGAAGAATCCTTTTTCTTTATTCTTTCCTTGAAGAAAATGGTGGCATACCTGAAGCCTGCAAAATCAGGGCATGAATAGACACGAAAGAACTCCTTCATATCATCAACAAGCATCGGAACATAAATTCCATTATATCCAGCATGTCTGAAGGAAGGATTGTGCAGAAGAGGGCCTTTGCTGTGACCTACTGGATTTGAAATGAGGCCAAAAACTTTTGTATCTACATTCAAATACTCGACCTTATAAATTTCTCTAAGGCTGACTAAAGTTGGCAAGCCAGGTACTGAATTGCCTCCTATAGATCCATAGATCATGAACCCACCAAATTTCGGGCACAATAGCTGGCTTATAAGGCCTCTATCACCCATTGCAGAAGCAATTAATGGCACCTGCAAGTAGACATTCCAAGAGGGTGAAGTACAAAAACATCAAATGTACCAAAACTCTCAAAAAAGGACCACATATACTTGATTCATCAGAAACCAAGTTAACTTTAATTTTCAAACAAAATGGAAATACCAAAATTAAAAAATCATTTTCACTTTTTCAGCATTTATGCTTTTCAATTGTCTTCTTTTTAAAAGTCCATGATAAGGTGTGTTACAATTGTTTTCCCTCATTTATAATGAATTGAGTGGTTAGGAGTGTCAATGGTCATATCAGGTCAGTTAACAGTATATCCAGACCTGATCCAAACACTAATTGTAAATTGCACTTATAATGAATATCAGGACTGGGTATGAATGGAAACCTTGTACATCAGGGTACCCAGATCTGATCTGAACGTTAATCAGGTAAAAAAAGGGAAGGAGCTGAATAACCTACTGAGGATCAGTTCAGGGAGTTGTTTTCCAGTATTTCCCTTTCACATGATTATAGAGAGTATTCTTGGAATGTTAACCACATCTTTTTCTCCATGTCTTGAAGTCCATCATGGTATTGTCATCTTGGACACAAACTTAAAGATTTGAATATTAATTGTTAGGACAGTCTCACAGTCAACAGTCATGAAGAGTTTACGGCATTATATTAAAAAACATTTAGAAAACAGATATAATGACCTATCATTATAATTGGTATTTAATGCTCCAACCCCGTTATGTTATTTGGTATTTAACGTTAAAAAGGTTATAACAGACATCATTTTTAAAATAACGGCCGTTATAATGGTCATTATCTGTTAATTAACAGCTATTTACATTTTGTTGAAAAACAAACTCAAAAAATAATAAAACAGTTGACCATTCTTTGACACATTATAACAGTAACAGGACTTACTTCTTATGATGTTATAACAGTCCATTGCAAACCTTGTTTTACAGTTCCACCACCAATAACCCTTACCTGGCAATGTGAAAGCAAATGAAAAATGTGTGCTACATCTGTAATATATTTTGCATCAATGACAAGTTTGATGATATCTGCTCCAGTAGATTGCAAGCGTGAAATGAGATGGCTAAGTTCCTCTTCCGAAGGGGTCGTGCCACACACATGGGATGATACAATTATTTTGCTATTGGAAGACTTATTTATGTTTGCACCCACCATGAAATCAGAAGCCACCTGAAAATTATCATACAACATTCTTCAAATAATTGATTTATAACTTAACAGATTACATACCTTAGATTCCCATGATACTCTCAATTACATAAAAAGCTCAATCAACTAAGCCAAGTTATTGGAACCCATTTGAGCTGCAGGGGGAACCTCTAGTTTTAGGCATAGCTATCCAGTTTGCTTAAAACCCATGAATTGCGAACTGATTCAGCGATTAAATGGCTAAATTAGGCTAATTATCTCTTAATTCCACACACAAAAATGTGGAGAAATACCACCGTATGGATTGAATTGATCACAAACATGGTGACTAAGGTCTGAGCTTCAAACCATGATTTAGAAGAAAAATAACACAACTTGTTACTCATTCTACCTTAAAAATCGATACATTACGAAGCCCGTAAATTTTTTTAGCTAGTGTAATGGGGTCTAAGGGCCCATAAAAATATCAAAATACTAGAATCATTTAAAATGTTCAAAGCAACAATTCTACAAACAAAGAGAAACCGAAAAAAGAGAGAGAAACAGCCTCAAAGGAACAATGATGAACAATGTGAAGTTTGTGTTCAGTTATGACAGTTAAATAACGGTCAATAGGATCCAAACACAATTTTGAAATGTTCAAAGCAATATTTCATCAAATAAAGAGAAACCCACATGGGAAATAGCTATCAAATTGAACAGTAATGAACAGAGTAGATTTTAGGTTCAGTTATGACAGTTATATAACGGCCATCAGTACATTTTTGGATGATAGAGTGAGATTTGCTAACTACCTCAAGCTCTATTTCTATGAACTCTGCATCTAAATCAAGAGCCAATCCCAATACTTGAAAGCAAGTTTGCTTCTCGTCTCTTTTGCGTGTATCTCTGGATGACTCGAGCCTGAAAAATGGCAAATTGATTGTTCAAGAACAGAGAAAAAGCTTTATTCCTCTCTCCATTTCAGTTTGTCAGTTTTGCGCCAACCGCGCTGTGTATTTGGGTTGTAGCCGTAGAGCGAGAGAGAGAGAGATATGTGACAAATCGCATTAAAGATGATCCTCCCTACTCTCTCCGTCCTACATGTGGCGCCAACAAAATCAATCAGGACCGTCGGATTTGTGGGCGATCCTTTTGAATAGGGCTTCACCCCCTTAACACCCAAATTCGTAACATAGGGTGTACCTGCTGCAAGGTTCCTCTTTTATGATTAAAACTTTGCTGACCGTCTACAGTATGAGACACGTGGCATAATTTTAGAGGGCGCTGACCGTATGGATGTTTGGCAAATCCCTAGTTGGGCCTACAAACCAAAAAACCAGCCTGATTAGTGATTTCGAACCTTTGGATCCGTGTATCCAAATAATGGTCAATAATTCTCAAATTTCCACGGTTAAAATCAATCCATCAAAATGACTCAAATTCAACGCTTAGAAATCACTAATCAGGCTAAGTTTTGGTCAGTAGGTCCATCTAGGGATTGGCCAAACATCCATACGGTCAACGTCCTCTCAATGTGTGCGGTGTGCTACACGGCTCTTATTGTGAGCGGTCAGCGAAGTTTTACTCTTCTTTTGTGGGACACGCAGCTAAAAAACAGGCCTCAACCCATGTTAAAGAAGTCCCTCAAATTGCAACGTTCTTTCGGACTCACTGGCGCCCTGAAAGTTTTGGCCCACACCTTGGCGGACCTACACACCAAAATCAGCGAGATTGATGATAGTTACCCCGTAGGATTTAAGCACTTTTTTATCATGGACTTCATGAACAGGCCTATGGATTGGTTCGAGGCCCATGAAGAAAAACGCTGAAATCCGATGGCTGGAAATCACCAATCACACTGATTTTTGGTGTGGGCTAAACATTCAGAAGGCAATGGGCCCGAAAGAGTGTACTACATGACAATTTAAGGAACTTCTGCATTAAAATTTTGATATAGAATTCTGTATATTAGATTTTTTTCATGTTAAACCATGCTTAAAATTAGTCGAGTTTAATTTGAATTAGAATTTTTTTAAGAGTACGTGTCCTGCAAAAGGGACCCACCCCGGTTGCTTACCAAGTGGATAATCAAGAAACTTAAATGTCCAGGTGGACATAAAAGTTTGATATCCACCCCTTCAGAGAATGGAACGTGGCACTCTATTTCAGGCCCGCTTATCCCATGAATGTTTGGTCCACCCTTGAGTGAACATACAAACCGAAAGTCAGCGTGATTGATGATTTATCTGTCGTTGTTTTGGATTACTTAAAAGAGCTTGAATCCAACAGCTAGAAATCACCAATCAGGTTAAGTTTGTGTATGTAGGTCCACCAAGGGGGGGGGGCAAACATCTATTGGACAGTGGATAAGAAGAGTGCACCACGTGGCATTTTGGAGAAGTGGATGGACTCATAGACATCAAAGTTTCTATCGGGACAATCTTAACCATGTAATCAAGATATTAAAAAACTTGAATGGCAAAGAGAGATTGATGTAGAGGAGGGTAAAACCGTAAAAGACGTTTTCTTCATTCGACAGATTGCCCAGTGATGTCTTGATCGATGAGTCAATAAGGCATAGCATAGTCGGCATTTCAGTGCACGACAAAAATAGGGGTATGAGAAAAAGTTGGAGTAAAATTTTAGACTTGACAATTGAAAAGGTCTGAGATATTGGCACCCACGATTTCGCTCAGCATGACCACTTATTCAGTAAACCCACCTAAAAATTCTCCCCTAAATCTATACACCGAAGTGACTATTGCCACCCACCACCCATAAAAAATGAACAGTTGCAACAGAAGAAGAAGGAGGAACCTCTGCCACTGTCATTCCACCCCTACCACCACGCATTGGATGCGTTTTTTAATAGGGCGTTGTCATATCAACATATGACAGATTGCTCAGTGATGTCTTGATCGATGAGTCAATAAGGCATAGCATAGTCGGCATTTTAGCGCACAACAAAAATAGGGGTATGAGAAAAAGTTGGAGTAAAATTTTAGACTTGACAATTGAAAAGGTCTGAGATATTGGCACCCACAATTTCGCTCAGCATGACCACTTATTCAGTAAACCCACCTAAAAATTCTCCCCTAAATCTATACACCGAAGTGACTCTTGCCACCCACCACCCATAAAAAATGAACAGTTGCAACAGAAGAAGAAGGAGGAACCTCTGCCACTGTCATTCCACTCCTACCACCACGCATTGGATGCGTTTTTTAACAGGGCGTTGTCATATCAACATATGATTTTGTTTACATGTGAGGAGCATGACCATGAGAAGCATATAAAATATATATATATTTTGTTCATTATATGATTTGATCGGTCCGAAGCATTTTGGATAAAAGCATAAATTATGATGATGATGACGACATGATTTGATCGGGTTAGGCCCGCTCAATTGTTAAAAAAACTAAAAAAAAATATGAAAAAATAAAAAAAATATTAAAAATCGGGTAATCAGGACATTTGCAGGCCAGGCTGGTTTTGGGCCGGGCCAGCTTCAAAGGGGCTGGCCCAGGCCGGGCCGGGAGCCAAAATTACAGGCTGATGTCTTCTTTGGTACGTGGTGAGTTAGGGGTGTTACCGTTTCTCGGATGAATTTGCCCCAGTCCGACTCAGAGGTGAAAAGAACTGAGTTAAATTCCGAGTTTGAAGCTAAGTTTTGCCTTTCACAAGCCAATACTTACCTCGTGCTCATCTACCCCACAGATGGTTTCATTCTGTATATACAAATAAAAACAAAAGCACCCTTAATCAGGCCACGTGGCCTCCAAGAAAGTGACGTACACGGTTAATATGGAGCTTAGGTCCACCCACTAGAAGCATGACGCATTCCGAGTCTAAAAGCGAGTCGACTCCCCAACTACCTTTCACTGCTACCAGTCATGCACATGTACACCACCAACCTTGTATGATTTTATCCTTGCACTACTAAAGGTTTCAATTGTACATTGTTATTAATCTGAGCCGTTGAATAACATCTAATAATTGTGCTTCTTTCCATACTACTATCTTTCGTTGAGGAGATCTTTTGACAGGGTGGATCCATCGTACGGTTCAACTTGGACTAAATTAGGCAACATAATTATAAGTAGGGTCGGGCTCCAGTTACCGCCCTAAAATGACAGGCTCCGGTTACAGGACACAATATGAGCCACGTGGCACATTCTTAGAGGACCCTGACCGTATGGATGTTTGGTAAATCCCTAAGTGGACCTACAAACCAAAAACCAGCCTAATTAGTGATTTATAGGCATTGGATCTTTGTACCTCAAATACTGCTCAAATTTCCACAGTTGAGATCAACCCATGAAAATAAGTCCAATCCAACGCCTATAAATCACTAATCAAGCTGATTTTTGGTCCACTTAGGGATTGGCCAAACATCCATACGGTCAGAGTCCCCTAAGAGTATTATGATACGTGTTGCATCCCATGTTTTCCCAAAAACAAAATCTTTGTCTTTGATATGTGATCTGACCGTTTGTTACCTATAGTACAGCTGATGCACATGCTTATATGTAGATTGTGGGGACCGTTTTTTTAAGGGGAGCTGTGGAGCCATCTCAAGTGCTGCGTGGAGCAGGGGTCCCACTCATTGCAGCACTCTAGAATCTGGATGGCACGAAAGGAGTAAAAGTTCGCTGACCGCCCACAATATGAGACATGTGGCACATTTGTAGAGGATGCTGACGGTTTGGATGTTTGGCCAATCCCTAAGTGGGCTTACAATCCAAAAATCAGCCTGATTAGTGATTTCTAAGCATTGGATTTGAGTCACTTTCATGGGTTGATTTTAACCGTGGGAATTTGAGCATTATTGACCATTACTTGGGTACAAGGATCCAAAAGTTTGAAATCACTAATCGGGCTGATTTTTGGTTTGTGGGCACATAGAGGGATTGGCCAACCATCCATAGGGTCAATGTCCTCTAAAAGTGAGCCACGTGTCTCATATTTTGGGTGGTCAGCAAAATTTTACTCGGCTCAATAGCTCTACATGGAAACAAAGGTCCAATTTGGCGGACCATCTTTTGCGAGTTCAAAACTAATCGTAGTCACCTGATCGAATTCATTTTTCCACATCAACCATGATTATTGACCACTCAAAAGTCAAAAATCGAATCCACAGTAAATCTAGAAAAAGTTTTCTAGCAATGTTATTTTGCACGTAAAAGTGGAGAAAACATTTGCTGGCCCCGGAGACTTCAAACTTTGAAGGTCCCCTCCCAAAATGTTTGACACGTACCTTTTGTTAACCACCCTTAACCAACTCCAGGGGTTAACGTGGGTTGACACCCAACATGGCAGCTCAGATGGTTGGTGTGTATCCACCTCACGCAGCCAGGTTTCCTTCTTTCAGCGGTTGTGCCAGGAGTAGAAAACCCCTTCACTGGCAATGACCGGGTCCAAGCTTAGCCTGGCTTCCCCACGCCCCACTTTGATGATTACCCGAAAAAGCAAAAAAAATACATGGGTTGGGTGAAGGACAGACATTTTGGCGGGGGGACCTTCAAAGTTAGGAGTAAAACTTCTATCACAACAAATTGTAAATCACTCAATCACAAGCCAATGAGTTCTGGGCACGTACACAAGTGCTTTGCAACGTACCCATGTGCTTTTGCTTTGAGGTGTACTTGCCGAGAACTCATTGGCAGTGATTGTGTGATTTGCAACTTTGTTGTGACAGAAGTTTTACTCCAAAGTTTGAAGGAACTGGGACCAGCGAATATTTTCTCCCCATGACTTTGTGATGCATATTTACGAAAGGACACGAGTAATAATCTATCGTACACATGATGCACATGCACATTCCCCCATGCGATGACGACTGATGAGTCAATTGTCAAATAATCATATATTGAAAGGGTTGAAATTACTGATCTACCGTCCAACTACCTATCACAATGGAAATCGAGTAAAACTTTGATTACAGCAGAGTGAAATATGAGCCACGTGGCACACTCTTATAGGATTCTGACCGTATGGATTTTTCCAGTCTCTATGTAGACCTACGAACCAAAAATCAGCTTGATTAGTTATTTCAAACCTTTGGATCTTTGTACCTCAAATAATGGTCAACAATGCTCAAATTCCCACGGTTAAAATCAACCCATGAAAACAATTCGAATCCAACGCCTAGAAATCAATAATCGGCTGATTTTTTGTCTGGGTCTACCTAGGGATTGGCAAAACATCCATACGCTTAGAGTCCTCTAAGAGTGTGCCACGTGGTTCGATGACAGGGCCCAGTCATTAAAGTTTTGCTCGGATTGGCCAAACATCCATAGGCATAATCCTCTAAAGTGTGTCACGTGGCTCATTCTGGGCGGTCAACAAAGTTTGAATTTATTTTAAAGCGGTGGGATTTTTGAAGCAGCGATCATGTGCCCAATGATCGCGCGCCACAAATACCTGCGGGTTTAAGTATTTCATTTTAACAAAGTAACTCTAGGTATACGTAGCGCACGATTATTTGCGCATGATCGCCACTTCAAAAATTCCGCCGCTTCAAAAATTTTCTCTGGAAATCACAAAGAAAATTTTGTGCGGGCGCCACCACACCAATCATAGAGCTGCTGTGTACAGCAGATGGGGCCCATCCTGTGATGTGCAGATGGCAGTCTCTGATTGGACTAGCAACCGGCTGCGAAAATTTTCAGCTGAGCACCTTATCGTATCGAGAAAATCTTATCTCAACTTCTGAGACTAATTACAGACTTCAAGAAAGTTTCAGGAAATATAAATGGCGATCAAAAATTCTAAATTACTTAAATTTTCTCTCAAGAATAAATTGTTAAAGTGAATTACGCACGAAACGCAACTAACGTGCACCGTACACCTGAGATCAATGGAAATCCGGCTTCAGAAATGTGCAAGGGACGGCAAATCCTGAGGTGTCAGGTGTATAAAGAACACTACGCAGCGAATGTGCGGCACAGATTTCCTTGGCCTTAAGCGCACGGTGCGTCTTATGCACACAATAACACCTAAAAAAGTAAATGCAGCAAAAAAAAGAAAAAAAAGAAGAAAAGTAGAAGAAATTTGGCGAGAAATGCGCGTGAGAACTGAGAAGGAGTACCTGAAAGAAACGATGACCGGCAAAGTCCGCTGTTTTATGAGTTTTTCGACGTCGGAGATGTCGGAGAAGGACATGGAGTCGATACGAAGCTCGACGAGATCGGCACCTTCGGTCTTTGCTCTATCTATTGATGAGAGCATTTCTTCTACGGTTTTACACTGCAAGGCGGTGCATATTAACAAGCTGCTCTTGGCCGCCATCAGTGCTCTTAGAGAGACAGGGAGAGAGAGCTCCGATTAACTTCAATGCTGCTCACCTGCTCCAAGTCTCCAACAGGTTATTTATAGCATGGATGTGATGTCCGTACGAAGGGTTAAAACTTTGCACTCCAAGTAAAACTTCGATGACAGGGCAGTACATCACGGCACGTGGATTTTGTACCGGCGGACCACCTCGGCCTCACCACCCACCTACACTCGTGAGGAGTAAAACTTCTGTCACAATCGGATTGTAAATCACACAATCACAGCCAATGAGTTCTCGGCACCTACACCTCAGTGCAAAAGCACATGGGTACGTTGCAAAGCACTTGTGTACGTGCCGAGAACTCATTGGCTTGTGCTTGTGTGATTTACAATTTCTTGTGACAGAGGTGAGTGTTTTGGCAGAAAGCACTCGAGTACTCGCCTGGGTACGTGTGTGGTGAGGCGGAGGTAGTCTGTCCGTACAATATCCCTGTGCCGAGATCTGCTGCCCTGTCATCAAAGTTTTATCATCCGTGGAACTTCTGTCACGACGTTGGACAGATGCTTCTGTCACAACGCACAATACGAGCTACGTGGCACACTCTTTGTGGAGGCTGACCGTGTGGATGTTTGGCCAGTCCCTCGGTGGACCTGTAAACCAAAAATCAACCTGATTAGTAATTTCTAAGCGATTCGATTGAAGAAGTTATTTTCTTGGGTTGATTTTAACGGTAGGATTTTGAGCATTATTTTAGTGCAAAATCCAAAGGCTGAAAATCACTAATCAGATTGATTTTTAGTTTGACCGAGGGATTGGCCAAACAGCCATACATTCAGCGTCCACTATGAGTTTGCCGCGTGGCTCGTATTGTGCGTTGTGACTGTGACAGAAGTTTTACTCATGAAATTAGGGCCAGCTATTCTTTTCTCTATGACCGGCGGTCACAAAATGAGCCACGTGGCATATTTTTTGAGGACTGACCAATCCCTATGGATTGGAGTGGAGTAATTTTCTTGTGTTGATTTTAAGCATGAGAATTTGAGCATTATTTGGGGTACAAGATTGAAGGGTTTGAAATAAATAATGCCGCTGATTTTTAGTTTGTAGATCCAGCTAGGGATTGGCCAAACATTTATACAGTCATCATCCTCTAAAAAAGTGCCACGTGGTTCATATTTGTGGAGATCAGGGCTTAAATGACGGTCGCCAATCATGCAAGTT
This sequence comes from Euptelea pleiosperma, assembly GCA_035048495.1. NCBI lineage: Eukaryota > Viridiplantae > Streptophyta > Magnoliopsida > Ranunculales > Eupteleaceae > Euptelea > Euptelea pleiosperma. Next base: position 32,835,014 of record CM068546.1, read on the forward strand.
TTACTCTTTTGCCACTCTGACAGGAATAGAACTTTGCTAATTGACACCTGTTAGAAAAGTTGCCAACCGACCACAATATGAGCCACGTGGTACACTCGTGGACGATGCTGGCCATATGGATGTTTAGCCAATCCCTATGTTGACTTATAAACCAAAAAATCAGCTTGATTAGTGATTTCAAACCTTTGGATCTTTGTACCCCAAATTATGGTCAATAATGCTCAAATTCCAAGGTTAAAAATCAACTCATCCAACGCTTAGAAATCACTAATAAGACTAATTTTTGGTTTGTATGTCCATCTAGGGTTGGGCCGAACATCCATAGGGTCAGAAATCTCTAAGAATATGCCACGTGACTCATATTGTGGTCGGTCAGCAACTTCCATTCAACAAAGTTACGCTATACTATGACTGGAACTACACACCAAAAATTAGTTTGTTTGATCATTTCTAGCCATAGGAAACATGCATTTTCTATCAGGTGATTTTCAACCCTTGGATTGAGACCTTTTTTTTTGGTACTCAGAATGCAACGACTAAAAACCACCAATCAGGCTGATTTGTTGTGTGTAAGTTTATCAAGAGGTGGCCAAGTATTCATGCGTCAGTGAGCCGCCAAGAGTGTACCACGTGGCCTTCTAAGAGAGGGACTTCAAACTTTGAAATGCCGATCACAGGACTTACTCCCCGTTACATTATATCCCATTATAGCAGTTTTTTTCACCGAAAATGGGATATCCGTTGTAATGGTCGTTATGTCGGTTATAACAGCCATTAATTTTTTTTAATATTTTATTAATATTCTCAATTTTTTTTAACTGACTCGTTATAACGGTCATAACAGTAATGTTAAGAACCGTTATATCATTGTAACGGACCATTCAAAACCGTGCTTTTTTCCATCTTCTAGTCAACATTTGATAGAAATGCCCTTTGACTTTCACGTTTAACTCTTAGAAAGATAGGTAACGACAGTTTTTGCAATGCGGCAAAGACTAATGTTGACTGAAAGATGTAAAAAGTTCACTGAATTATTTACTTTTTTATATTATTTTTCTTTTTTATAATCTTTTTTTTCTTTTTTGTCGTTTACTATTATCATATGTTAGATATTGGAATATTTGACTATGGGGCCCACATAAAGATGGGTTAGCGGTTGTTCTTTGGTACTGAGATCTTACACCGTCCAACAAAAAAAAATCATCTGATTCCAACATTTCTGCATAGCCCTATGAAGATTAGGTGACTAAGGCCTTGCTTGGTTTGCTGCAAAAGAATGCAAGTTGCAATGGAATGTGTTTGCAAAGTCATTCCATTGCAGCTGATTTGTTTGCACTGCCAGATAATATTCAGCCTTGAGAGAAGTTCTTTAGTTTGCAAGTGGATGCGTCACTTTACGTGGTGCATTTACTTGCAACCGATTTTAATGGAGGACTTGCATTAAGGGTAATCGAATGCAAGGCATCAGTTTGCAACCTGTCTAACCAATCATGTTGAAGTATATGGATTGAGGTAACCAAATGCAATTGTATTCTGTCGCAGCGAATCAAGGAGGGCCCAAGTTGAAAGAATCTGGATCTGTAAATTTTACGTTCACTTTTAATAGGTTTGGAAGACGTGGCATACTCTTATAGGCCTGTTGACCCATGAATGTTTGGCCTGCCTTTTGGTGGCCACATACAACCTCATGGGCTTGTGATCCAAACAAGGGCTGTTCATGAAGCCCATAATGAAAAAAAAAATATTTAGAGAAAAACAATGAGAAAAACTATCATAGCCAGAAGCAACGGGTCTGGACAGACTAGACTGTGGGGAACTAGACCCATCGGGTCCTTTTAAATTTCTTCTTGAATCTTCAAAGAGATGTGGGTACATAATACAGTGAATGTTGACGTATCAGAACTTATACACCGTGAAGTACTGGGGTCATTCCCCAAATCCCTAAAGATCCTCTTAGATCAACACGTGGCGAAGGAGGGAGTCTATAAAGGAAAAAATGTGCAGAAGGCGGGAAAATCTTATTTTTTGGAGGATCGCGCCATGAAGAACCAGATAGGGAGAGAAGATGGAGAGAAACCCTAAAGAGAGAAGATATATAAAGAGACAAGAAGATGCAGTCTATGGCATCCCATGTATTCTGATCATTGATAGTGAAGATGGGCCATTGCCGGGCCTCCCGTGAACATAGTCGCCGGCAAGAGACATGCGACTAACTATGTAAGTGCTGCGTTGTCTTCTGATTTATTCTTTAGTTATATTGTACTTACTGTTTATTGACTTGTGATTGTTTGTGGTGAGAGGATCGGAGATCGGACGGCAAGCCCGATTTTATCGCACACAAGAGACTTGAGTCAAGAATGAGCTACAATGAGAAGAAAAATATACAAGACAAAAAAAAAAAGCGCTTTATTTGCATGTATGACATTGTGAAATTTATCAAATAGGAATTGTAAAACGGGTTTGGTACGGGTCCTGATTTGGCTGGATCTATTTTGAAGTGGACAAGACTCCCCACTAGATAGATACGGGTCAAGGCAAGTTTGATTAAGTGAGGTTAAAACCTGACCCATTTAATAAACAGAATATGACTGGACCCAAAACCATCTCAATGAATCAATATAGTGCCCTAGCGGGTGTATTTTGAGGCCTAGGCTGAGTCCAAACATAATTTTCGGGGAAAAACAAAACCGACCCGAAACGAAGCCCAATCTCGGCCCACCCAGAAAAATCCATAAAAACTTGAGCCTGCCCCAAGTTGTTTGGCTATAAAAAAAAAGGCTTTTAGCCTCTCTTTTGCTTTTAAAACTCTCTCTCTCTCAATAAAGTTCTTAGATTTTAGATTTTTCTACATTTCTTTTCTATTTTTTGAGGTTTTTCTTTAAAAAAAAGGTTTTAGTGGGCCCAGAATATGGCCTGAGAAAACCCAGTTTTAGGGTTTTGGGTAGGGCCTGAGTAGGGTTCCTCAAGCTTCGGCCCGGACATAGCCCAGCCCAACTAAATTAAGTGGTCACATCCGATCGATGGGGATTATCGCGAACAATATTCTAATTCTCTCTCAACTTCCTTCTGTTTTGTACTCATGTTCGTCCATACTATAAATAGTAATGTTGAGGATGAAAACCTAACTTTCAGAAACTTTGAAAACAAGTTTTTAAAAGCTTAGAAAGAAGATAGAACTCTTAGGGATTGCTTTCAATCCTTAATCTTGATTTCTTGAGCTTGATGTTCAACTCTTAAGAGTGTTTCATCTTACAAGCTTGAGATCATTCTCTAGAACCCCATGATTCTTCTTTGTTTTTAGAGATAGAGTTCCTTCGGGTATTTCATTCTACCCATGATTATATTATTGGTTTCCTGGAAGATCAATATTCAACACCAAGATACCCAACCCAAGTTCCTCATATATTTATATTTAGGGTCGGGCTCAGGAACCCCCTTTTCTGACCCCTTTCGGGAGTCGTGTCCTCAGCTGTGGATTCCGGGAATCCAACAGTGGGTGGTTGATAGCGTTGAGCTGGCATCACTTCTTGCAGCGCTATCAACCGCCGTTGGATTCATGGAATCCATGGCTAGGAACACGACTGCTGAGAGGGGTCAGAAAAAAGGGGGGCTCCTGAGCCTAACCCTTGTATTTATAGAGTTATGATCACATGATCCGAGGTCCATGGAAACAAACAAGAAACACATGCACACTGCATTATCGTACTAAATGACATATAATAACCTTATAAACAGAATCACCTTACAAAGAAACAAACGCTTACCGACGTTTCGTACTGTTTCTCTATATGATTATAAACTAACCTGTGATGATGAAACAGAAGCAACAAGGAACACCATTGTAGAGTTCATTTACAGGGGTATCGGATTTGGCGAGCAAGGATTCAATTTATCGACTTCTTCTTTTCGGCAAATGAACATCTTTCGCACAATGGACCGGAATTCCCTGCATTTACACAACAATACCCTAATCAGTAGCCAGATTGAAACCATGAATTAGAAATCATTAAACAGGTACCGATACTTAACGGCCATGGGAAATCTCCAATCAGCATTGTGTCGCCTTCATCATCTGTGTATATCACATTCCAGCCATTGTTCCGGTCCATTAACTGTCCATTGAAATCAAACATCCGATCAAGTTCACTTATAAGTTCATCATACCCGTTGAATCTCATGAGGTCCACGGATCTCCCGAGAGCGGTTCCATACTTTTGGACCTGAAACCAAGACAGATTATAGTTCTGAAGATTCCAGCCCATAAAAGATCAACCCAAAAACCAGATTAAAGGAATTCAAGTGTTAGACACCTTGGTGCAACTTCGAGTGGTGACATAGCAGTTCTTGCACAGTTTCTCTGAACTGCAGCCAGACCCACTGGATTCAGATGGCTTCATAATCTTGGATGGCTCCGAAAGTTTTTCAGACTCTGCATTGCCCGACTGTGATTCCACCAGAAGGGCATCACAATTATGCTGGAGCTCACTGGAAGTCACAACATTCAGTGATGTGGGCTCTAGTGGACTTTTAACTAAATCAACACCAAAAAGCATACACGGGTTGCTGCCTTGAGTCATCGGTGTATCTACTACTTCCTTGGGCTCAGGAGCACTCCATTCCTTAAACCCAGAACTTTTGGATCTGACATTTCGAACAGACCAGTTTTCCCCTAATCCAGCATCGCCATTGGTCCCATAAGTGGAAAATGGTGGCAACCAGTAGCTTCCAAGCCCCAAATTATCAGGAATTTCACTGTGAACGGGTAACATGTTGCCTGGATACAGAGAAAATAGGTCATGCATCTGAAAGTAAAGCTGATTCTCCAATCCCATTTGTGTCTGATCCCGACTGGAGTTTGGTGGAGGAACCAAATTTGCCATTGGTGGCTTTTGTGCATTTCCCGGCTCATGAGAACCTATGGCACTGTTTTCTTGACCTTGCAAGACCCCTGAGTGTCGCTGAGGTGGTGGTGCATGCTCGACCGAACCCTGCAATAAGCCTAAAGGAGTGGAACCAGTCCAGGCAGGTCAGTCACACAACGTAATAGCAGAAGCTTAAAAACTAAATTAGTTAAATCTTTTCGAAAGCATTTTTTTTTATCCAGAACAGAAGAAGGAAAAGGATTACTGACCATCATTGACCAAGATAGATGTTTCAGGAGATGATGAATGACGGGTACGGGACTTCTTTGGTCCCGGTGGAAGAGAAGGCTGCCTCAAGTTGGTGACTGCAAATGGTTCTATCTTCCATGGAGAAACTTTGTCTGGACGTATAACCGTGTCAGAGTTTTCGTCCCAATGAACCTACATAATGATATGAATGAATAAATAAAGATAAACAGAAGAAGATGGACATATCATTCTGAGTGGACAAAAGGTCTGCCTCTGCGCACTTCCCATCTCAAATAACAAAAAGAAGAGCTAGTTACCATGAGACATCTCCATTTTGAACCAGGCCACCTGATCGGATCAACATCTTCAATACCAACTATGGTACCTGCAAGTCTGGTTTACAACAAACACGGTTTCATTAAGAGAAACTAGATAAAAAAGATGCATCTAATATACCCATGAACACTTAGTTTATTTACCTTTGTTCTGGACATTCGTTACCCTCAAACTTCATTCTGAACCTCATTCCCAATGAATAGTTGATTTCAACCGACTTCACATACTGATCATATGGAATTATGAACTCAGAAGGGCTTGTCCTGTAATGAGATATAAATAAATGGTTTAGTTAAAAACAAATACATATTTGTGTCCAAGTAAACTGCTAAAGTTATAAAACAACTCCCCCCCTCCCACACTCCAAATTGTATTTGGTTACCTAGGCTGATAATACACACTGAACATGGTCCCAGTAGATATAGCATGAGAAGCGGTGGCAAGTACACCAAGTTGCATGCTTTGACTGGATATGACTGATGACGATGCATTCTTCTGTAGCTTAATAGCGCGGCGAACCCCAACCCAAAGTTCGCCATGTTCTCCTCTGCAAAACAAGCAATTTCCTTAAATCTAAATAATCGAGTAACTAAGTATGAAAACAACCCAACACTGCAAAATATTACTGCATACTACTTAAGATTCACTAGTGGAATCCTAAGCAACCTCTCCTAGATAACTTTTGGAAGTAATCAAAACATAGGGTCAGGTTATTTTGACATAACTAACTGATACGACTATGTGTGAGCCACAATGGAGATGAATTAATGGCTGATTTTTCTTTTGTAAGGATGATTTCCTAACCATGCAGATTATCCTCACAAAGAATCAGCCCATTCTGAAAATTCTTATTTTTTATAGGCAGCCCATTCTGAAACTTCTAACCATATAAATTGTGGGCTTAACATTCACGGTGAAATGGACGGTCCAGGCTAGAATGTTGGAATAGCTGGTTTTTGTTGAGGATGATCTCCATGGTAAGAAATTACCCCACCAAATACTAGCCCTTGACTTATCTCCATGTGGGCCCCACATAGGCATGTCATTAACCTGACCCATATGTACAGTGAGAGAGAGAGACAGGCTGAGAGAGAGAGAGAACCTGAGGCAAATAAAAGCATCCCCAGCAACTAGCCTTTTTGAGCTCACGAATGTACTCCAACCACTGGTAAGCAAGTGCCGCCTCGGCTGACCTACATTTATGCAGAGAAAGCATACATTTAGATGACTAAAATGGGTGAAAATTGGAAGTTGATCATAAGATTTTAAATAAAATCAGGGAAACTATCTGTAAAACTAACAAACAATCCATCCATGAGAATGGTGAGGGGGAGAATTGAACAAATAAAGGACATTTTACGGTGCTGTAAATTATTAATATTAAAGCAAATATATATTCTCGGGACAATATGATTCATTGGTGCCAAGGTATGGAAAAAGGTTAGGAGAAATTTACCACGATAAATATGGCGGAAGCGCCACTCTACTCCATGCAAGTCTTTTGCTATCAGCTCCTGTGATGGGGGCTGTTGTGACATATCCTACAACAACAAACAATAAGATTCCCCATCCCTGTTTCTCTTGAGAGAAGAGACGCACCGACTTTTGTGACCTTGCAATGGAAAGGCCTGCGCAGTTAAGACCCTGAGATTCCCAATGCAAGACAGGATTTTCCTCGACCAGCAGTGGTGAGGAACTCTGTACTCTTGATAGGGTACCGAAATGAGAACTCCTCGAATCACCGAAGCACTCGGGGAGGGGGGAACAACTAAACCTTTGAATCTTCCACCCAGGGACAAGAATCAATAAAAGAAAAAAAAATTAAGTGCAAAATACTCCTGAAGGGAGAAAGAGAAGTATGAGGTCCCAAAAAGGATATAAAGGACTACAAATGACAAAAGAACTTCTACTGTCAGGTAAGAGCAAGACAGGATTAGGTTGGCTAATTTCTATGTATGAATGTAGCAACTATATCTACCTAAGGAGGAGTAGCATGTTTAAACTTCTCCAATGCAAGACCATCAAGCCATACATCATGTAGTTCCTTGCATGAGGAATATCTGCATGCAGATCGTAAGGATAGGAACTCATCCAAAATGTAGCTCACATGCGAAGGGTTAGAAACCCTTGCATGTACCATGTGTACGGCACAGACGTGTTGGATGGCTCATCCCTACCCCGATGCAAGTAATCCTGTCCTAGCATACCTAAACTTCATGGTAGATTATAAAATATTACAAAATCCACGGATTATTAAAAACGAAAACCGTAGAAAGATACCAACCAGAGGTGGAAGGCATTCATCAGCATGTCGCTTAAAAACAGAAAATCCACCATGCGTGTTTGTATCCGATGCAGTGAGTGTTTTGCAAAAGGAGTATACATGAGTCCTCTGAGGCAGAGTTTGAAAACTTCCCTTCTCCGCACTAAGCTCCTCTTGCTGCAAGGATCCAAAAGCATAAGCCGTATTTAATATCCCGAAAAACACACACACAAAACTAAACTGAGACAATATATAGATGACACCAATTTCAACCAGTCAGTGGCTAACTAACATTTTTCTCTGGAAGTAACGTCACTTGTGCAAATAACTCATCTGAGTCCAATTCAGCCTGAAAAACACCATTCAGGCAATAAGAACCATAAAAATTTAAAATTAATAGTAAATGTATCCCCTGCCAAAAAATCGCTAATCCCAGCACATACATTTGTAATATGTAAAGAGACAGAGACATCTATATACCTTAAGTTGAACATGTACAACCCTGCAGAGGATCTTGGAAGCCAAATTGTGCTTCGGCATTTGTAAACTGGTTTCTTGATTCGTACACGCCTCAACCTACACCAAACCCAATTCAGATAACTAAACATGAATCTAACAAAGTAAATCAATAATGCAGGTAATGGTTTACGAGTTCAAGGCGTATAATGTTTATAATTGAATTCAATTTTCTTAAAACAATGTGCAATGTGAATTTAATAATGAAAGAGATGCAGGGAGAGAACAGAACCTGTTCCAAGTGACCTTGGGGGAAGTAGAAGACCTTCTCCCCGATGCGAGGAACGCGAACCAGGGGGCCCGCGCATGCATGCCAGAGTTCAGCATATAGACTTTCCTTCTCATCTAGATCAGAAAGAATATCATTGTCAGCAACCCAGAGAACAGATTACCAACTACATTTTTATTTTTTATTTTTTCTGGTTAGTAAAATAAGAGCTACCCTTTCAAGGAACAGATTAAAAAACCAGGATGGAACTGAGTTAAAGAGAAGCCGAAAAAAAAACCCAGAAATGTAATTCAATTGGGAATCTTAGTTTTAAAATTCAGGAGCAGAAGAAAATCAGAAAATAGGAATACAAATAGAAATCTTAAATTGAAGTTAGAAGCAAAGCAAACACCAGAAAAAAAAAAAAAAATCAAAATATTCAAATGCAATAGAAAAATGCACTCTCCTTTTACCACCCAAAAATGTAAAAAAAAAAAAAAATTACAAAAAAATAATTAAAAACAAGAATGCCCCATCTCCCCCCCCAAAAAAAAAAAAACCCATTAAGAGCTCAACTTTCTCTACCCAAGAAATAAGGATAAAATAATACCCATTTGCATCCCTAGCACAGAACACCACCTTCAAGCTTCAAACAGAATAAAAAACAATGATAAGAGTAACAGAGAGAGAGAGAGAGAGAAAGACACCTTGGTGTGTACAAAGCAACCCCTCCTCTATGCAGTTAGTGCCCTTCACATTAGGGCATATGCCCTCCAAGTTCAATCCCTCTGCATCCCCAACTGAACCCATCTCTCTCTCTCAGACCAAGAGAATATATGAAAAGTTTAAAGGTAAGAAGAGAATGCAGAAGAACTCAAAGGACCCTCTGAACAACAACAACAACAACAACAACAACAACAACATAAGCAATACAGAGACAAACAAGCCCTTATTAAATCAAGTGCCCTACGCTCAACGTGGGACTCTCCACCTTCCCCTCCTCTCCCCCCCTACCCTTTATACTTGGGACAGAAACCCTCGTTCACTCTCTCTCTCTCTCTGCCTCGTCGCCGCCGTACACACCCCACCCTCAACCACGAGTCAATTTGAGAAGGCGCGCGTACAACTGTACGACTGTCCACCACTCTCTAACTTAACTACAGTTAATTCTCTCTCCCTCTCTCTAAGCCGGCGATTACTGTGTTTCGCCGATATTATCGACGCCTGTATCGCTTCTGTATACATCGCCGATCTTTCTATTTTCCGTTTTACGGGTTTTTCCGCCTTATCCATTGATACTGTGCTAATGTTTCTACCGAAATTGTGCTGCGTCCCACTGTCATTCACATTTTATACTAGGATGCCTATATGGGGCCCACACGGAGATGAGTTAAAGGGCTTCAATCATACAGATCTTGAATTGGTTATTAACCTAAGACAGATCTGAAATCATTATTAGACTAAATCAGAAGGTGGAAGTGGGACCTAAATTCATTAAAATTGATCTATACATATTAAAAAGTTGCTTATAGTTTATCTTAACTTTTCTCTAACTCAAATGGGACAAAAGAAATTAAAAATAAAATTAAAATGGACGAGTTATTAAAATACTTTCGAAAACTCGGCGAGGAAACGGGCCGATTAGAAGACGCATGCAACAAACGCTTTGGTAAAACGACACGACCTCGAAACGTGCCGTGATATTAATGGAAAAGGCGGCTCCTCCATTGTCGCCCAGCGTCGTTAACTCCGCCTTGCGAGACAAACTGGGACCGTCGAGTCGTCAAGTGTAACGCCGTTACTCCTCAAGTGTCGGTCGTTCGCCTAGCAAGCTCGCCAAAGATGCCACTTCTCAGAGCGCCACGTATGCTTGGCCCCAATGCGTGTCGTTAATCGAGATTTAAAAGGTTAAAAGAGGGAGCTGTTACGATTCTCGTTTGGACATATTATATACTGTTTTTATTTAAGCACACGCGAGGTTTGGAGATTTTTTTTATGAGAGTGGTTTGATGACAGCCCACAATACGAGCCACGTGGCACGTTCTTAGAGGACAATTACCTAAGGGATGTTTGGTGAGTCCTTAGGTGAAGCTACAAAGCAAAAATCAACCTGATTATAAATTTCTAAGCGTTGGATTGGAGTCATTTTCAAGAGTTGATTTTAACCATGTTTTTGAGCATTATTGATACTGGGATCCAAAGGCTGAAATTACTAATCAGGCTAATTTTTGGTTTACAGGTCAGGGATTAGCCAAACATCCATACGGTCAGTGTCCTCTAAGAATGTGCCACGTGGCTCATATTGTGAGCTGTCGTCAATTTGATGACAGGCCACTCTCATCAAAGTTTTACTCCGAGGTTTCCTCTCCTCCTTGTTTTTGTCGTTTTTTATCTTGAGTAGCGATCAGAAGGTCCGGGGTCCATAGACGTTGTCACGTGGCATGGTGGTGTCAATTTTTAATTGGTCAAGCGTACTAAGTTACTTTAATAATTAATTAACAAAACTTAAAACTGATTTGAAGAAGGGTCGTGATGTAACAAGGTATACCTGAGATCTTTTCATTTGCGGAAGCGGCATTTTTGGTAGTCACCACTTCCATCTGGGCCCACTGACTGCATAGATGTTTAACCCACCCTTTAATAGACATTCCTACAAAAAATCAGCTTGTTTAATGATTTTTAGCCGTTGGTTTTAGTACTCAAAAGATGGTTGTATTCAACGGCTATTAGAATGCCTTAAATGGTGCTAAAAAGTATTAAAATCTAATGGTTATAGATTACCAATCAAGGTGATTTTTGGTATGTATATCCACCAAGGGATCAGATAAACATCCAAGCGGTCAGTGGGCCCAGATGGCAGCGGTGACTATCAAAAATGCCGCTTCCGCAAATGAACAGTTTCAGGCATACCTTGTTACATCTTTTTCCTTCAAACAATGCTGGGCAATGAAAAAACGACGCCAATTGGAACCCGTACCATGTAATCATTACTCTTCACTTAAACTTAAAACTTGACCCGTACATGTAATCATTACTCTAAACTAAAATTTGACCCGTACCATGTGATCATTACTCTTAATTCAGTCTTAAGAGGTACACAAGGGCTTTTGCAACGTACCCATGTGCTTTTGCTTTGAGGTGTACGTGCCGAGAACTCATTGGTTGTGATTGTGTGATTTGCAACTTTGTTGCGACAGAAGTTTTACTCATGTCACAAGATGTTGTGAGGGAAGCCTTTCACAGCACTCAATACGAACCACGTGTCATACGATCAGAGGGCGCTGACCGTATAGATGTGAGTAAAACTTCTGTCACAACGGGATTGCAAATCACACAAAACACAGCCAATGAGTTCTCGGCACGTACACCTAAAAAGCAAAAGCACTTGTGTACGTGCCGAGAACTCATTGGCTGTGTTTTGTGTGATTTACAATTTCGTGTGACGGAAGTTTTACTCTATGGATGTTTTACTCCAATCTTAAAATTGATTTGCACATAAACAATCTAGGGAATGAGACAAAGACACCACTGTGCAACATGACAACAATCATGGACCCCAAGCCATGTTATTATTAATAATAGCTCTACGGCGCCCACCTCTTTAAGTTGGGTACCTACGTCACAAAAAAAAAAAATTGCACCCACATCCCAGACAAATTTTATTTTTCAAAAAAGCCCTCTTTCAGGTTGGGCACCCTCTCTCTCTACCTTTAGCCCCACGGTAGTTCAGTACCATGGGGATAATAGGCCCAGGAGAAAGAGGGATAGAGGGGGAGATTGAGAGAGAGATAGCTAGTGATAGTGAGGGAGAGAGATTGAGAGAGGGTGAGAGGGGAAGAGAGAGAGAGGAGATGAAGGAGAGGGGTGAGTGGGTGCCCAAACTGGAGGGGGGCATTTTTGTCCCACATGGGTGCCCGATTGAAAGACGTGGGTGCCTGTAGAGTGACCCTATCATTATTCTTTTTTCTTTCCCCTTGGGCTGTAAATCTATTACAAACCTACATTTTTAGGAAATGGGCGAAGTTATGAAACTCTAGAAAAATTTGTGATATTTGCATCACCCTGGGTAGTTTCGTTTTGTTGCATTTCTCCCTCTAACTGCCACTCTTCATCTTTGACCTTAAATAGCTTGCCAAACTTATGTTCTCATGATCAAAATGCCCTAACTTTTTTAAAATTAATAAAATTCCAATCGTCATTGGCTCTATCGTACTGAGAGCCATTATTGTACCATACATCACATCACTTTAGTTTAAATCCTCTCCTGACAACCTATATATAATGAATGGATGGTTCAGATTTTCTTGCGAAAAAGATCTCAATCATCCATCTTTTAATCAAACACATTCCCCCTCTCGTCTACATGTCATACTGTAATTTATTTTCTATTGTTACACTAACCCCGACCGCTCAATTAGGGGTGTAGATTTAAGACAGAAGTTCGTCTTCTTCTTGTTCCATCTTCTTCTTCCACTTTCTCCACCTACTCCCTTCCTCTGCTTCTTGCTGCCATTAACGTGCCTCCACCTACTTGTTTCGGTCAAATGTGCCTCCCTTGCTTCTCCATCTTCTTCTTTTGCAAACATGTCTTTATGGGTGGAGGGAATGACATTTTGGGCATGCCAAAAATGGAAAAGGAGATAAGTGCTGCAAATTTCAGACATTTTCAATGGCGATGACGATGGTCTTGCAAATTTGCAGTACTTCTATCACCATGTAAATCTAAACTATGCTTTGCACTCACCCCATGTTTGGGCGGGAGAGTGGGAGGGACGGATGGGAAGGCATGCCCTTCGTTTACAAGTGAGTTTGGATTAGGGATGAAGATATATGTTCATTGTAAACTCCATATATCATGTCCTTATATGTGTTTGACAAATTCCGTTGACATAGGTCATAGATATTTAGATGAATCGTATCGAGTCCTTGGAGTGTCAACTGTCGTATAAAACCAATTGTAAAAATTGAAAACCTTAAGAAAGCTTCGTTGACTCACACTTTGGAATGGTAAGTGTCCTAGAGACCATTTGAGCTATTAGGACATTAAATTTTAGATAAAGTTGAATCCTAAACAATCCCTAGACCTTAAATGATAATTGTGCATTATCGTGAAGTACATTGGACGTTGGTTTGGACTGAATGGTTCTTAATTTGATCTCTTAGATATTTGACTTGATCATCTTATTTGAACCCACCTTGTATTAAGGGGGGTAAAATGCCCCTGCTTCCTGCAGCATTTTGTATGTACTTGTGATTCACAAGACTTTGCAACTTCGCCTTGCTAATATCTCTTTTCGAATTATTTTGACTTTATCGTAGGAGTTAGGCATATTGTTAGGGGACAACCATTGTATTTTGTTTAGAAATTGATAAAATGGAAGATTATAACATTATAATCCTTGTATTATCAATTTTAGAAAAATCCTGGGTATTTTATCTCTTCATTTCTTGTGATCCTATCGTTGTATTTGGTACTCTAGACTTGGAGACTTGGACTTGACTATTCTAGAGTTTCGTTCTGGACTTGGACATAGTGTTTCAGACTTATATTGGTATGTTAGACAGATTTGGTCACACTTTCTAGCACACGTGGGTCTCTCATAGGCATTTTCGGCTTCCATTGGAGAACTTAGGAGAGGATGGCCTCGAGTCGATGTATCTGCTAGGGGGAAGTTACTTGGATAATGGTACCGTTTGCCGTAATATGAGGCGGTTGGCTAGAAAGGAGTAGTTGAGGAAAGTTCTTTCAGAAAACACTTATAAGCATCAAGGCGTTGCTCTACGGGTGGGGCAGTAGGGCAGTATTTCTAAGGAGTTGAGAGGTTTTTTTTTTTCGGTAATTCGGTATTCAGGTTTCCCGGCGTAATTTTATTTTGGTGCTCCTTGTCTTCTTTGTATCCTTAGATCTTCCCGATCTCTCTTTTCCTATGACTTTATATGGACTTGTCAAAAAAAAAGAAGTTTAGTGTTGGAAGTACCGTCACTCAAAACTTTAGTGTCTTGCAAACACCAAAGCTTTGGTTTGGAGATATTCTTGACAAAGGAGTTGTTGGTGCCATTGTAGGGGGGAAAGGAGTTGTTGGTGCCCTTTTTATCTAATTGGTGCGGGCCCTCACTTGCTACCTTCGTTCCAGACAAAGTGGGTACTTTACCAATCTCCTTTTTATTTTTATTTTTTTTCTTTGTTTTTCCTTTCTATGTGAAGCATAATGTGTATTATAATGGCGACAGGAAGCATATATTATAATATCATATCCCATTTTCAATTTTTCAAGGAATGTTTTTTTTTTTATTTGGAACATTTTCGATGTGGGGGTGTGGATCCAATCAAGTGCTTCCATCTGTACATTGCAGAATGAGGTCAACGTCATTGAGCCATACTGGGTCCACAAGCCCACATAGAAAAATGCTGAACATAATTTTTTTTTTCTATCATCAAGATCATGTCAGCCGTTAAAACTCAGCCTGACTATTTGGCCCCAGCCCCTGTCCGATGTGATCATCAAGAATCAAGATCACTAGATTCGAGACATGATGAGTTGATAACTCCAAGGGTTGAGTGGGGGTGGCGAGGACTCCACCCCAAAAAGTAGGGAGGTTCTGAGTTCCAACTCTTGTTAGGGCCACCCTAGAATAGAGTAAGGTAATAAGTGGTTCAGTCCACATTAGCTCTCCCAGTACACTCGGGCATGTGTGGAAGATATGTGACTATCTTGTTGCTTATTTTGACACGGCATGCTCCAATGGTGCAATCTTAATGTTATTTTGGATTGGAGTCATTTTCATGCATTGATTTTAATATGGGAATTTGAACAATAATTGGGGTTCAAGATCGAAAGGTTTGAAACCACTAATCAGGCTGACTTTTGGTTTGTAGGTCCACTTAGGGATTGGCCAAACATCCATACAGTCAGCATCCTCTAAAAAAATGACATGTGGACTACTTATCAGCTAATCATATGATGATTTTAGCCATATGATATTGAGCATTATTTGGGGTACAAGATCTAAAGATGTAAATGGTCCAAAGAGTAAAAACCCAAAAAGCTTCCATAAAGCTGCCATATGCTATAATTTAACTTTGAGATAGCACAGCGTTGGAGCACCTGTTTTTGACCCGCCGTGCTAAATTTTAGGATAGCACAGTGTAATAGCACATCATCTCCAACGTTGAAATGCTAAAATGCCATCTCAATGCTATATATTTTTGAGACAGCTAAAGTGCCAAAATGTAATATTTAGCATGGCATGCTCCAATGGTGCAATGCCATATCTCAATGTTATTTTTTGGATTGAGTCATTTTCATGGGTTAATTTTAAATGGGATGTGAGCATTATTTGGGGTTCAAGATCAAATGGTTTGAAATCACTAATCAGGTTGACTTTTGGTTTGTAGGTCCACCTAGGTATTGGCCAAACATCCATACGGTCAGCATCCTCTAAAAATGTGCCATGTGGACAGCTGATCAGGCCTTCATGGCTTAATTTTAACCATGGGATTTTAAGCATTATTTGAGATACAAGATCCAAAGGATTGAATGTATCAAAAGAGTCAAAACCCATAAAGCTGTCAAAAGCTGCCACATGCTAAAATATAGCGTTGGAGCAGCTACTTTTGCCCCACCGTGCCAAATGAGTAGATTCGTTACTCATGAGAACTCGGCCAATTCGACTTGAGTCGATATGATATCGAATAAACCCGGGCTATTGACTCACTTGTGGTGTTGGTCCATAATGCTTACAGGGCATATTGGTCGCACGCCAAATACTACCATGTAGCATACTTATCATCCCCTCTGACCCATGGATATTAGGCTTACCACTTGGTAAACCTACACACCAAAAATCAGCTTGATAGTTGATTCTTACCGTTGGATTTAAGGATTGTTTCATTATTAGCTTACAACCGTTGCCTTGCCAATTGATCGATTTATAAGTGTTGATCAAAATGGTCAAGGGGTCAATTGACTGACAAAACGGACAGAAATCGATGGAGGGGGAAATCGAAACACCTGTTACTGGAGGCTTTGGTTGTAGAAGGAAGAAAAGAGGAGAGGATGTGCCATGACGTCACCTCTAAGCGTTAGATTTGAGTCATTTTCATGGGTTGATTTTAACCGCCGAAATTTGAGCATTATTTGGGGTACAAGATCCAAAGGTTTGAAATCACTAATCAGGCTTGGGGATTGGCCAAACATCAATACGGTCAGCTTGATTGATGATTTCTAGCCATTGGATTTATTACCCAAAAAACATTCTTGAATCCAATGGTTACCTTTTTTATATGACCAATCAGATTGATTTTTGGGCTAAAAATCCATGTGGTTAGTGGGCCGGGCCTTCTCTCACCCGGAACGGTGTCCACTGATCCGACCCGGACCCGAGAACTTGATCTTCAATTCAAACTTAGTATCTAATTAAGTTCACTTATTAAGTGCCTAACCAGGCAAAGTATTTGAGACCGTAGGATACTGAGAAGAACACATCGTAAAGACCACATCACGTCATCACACCAGGCTACTGCTCATATATAACTAGACATGCTTCTACATAATCACATGTACTTATTGTCATCATTCATAACTTAAATCACTACCATGGGCCGGGCCAGACTACAACCCAACACCAAGAGGCCCAACACCACCACGTAGGCGGAGCACCAGGTGAAGAGTCGATTCTTTCTGTATGTTGTAGTCCGCCAGTGTACGCCCGTCTTCCAACTGCTTACCAGCGAAAATCAATCGCTGCTGATCAGGAGGAATCCCCTCCTTGTCCTGAATCTTCGTTTTTACATTTTCGATCGTATCCGAGCTTTCCACATCCAGCGTAATCGTCTTTCCTGTCAGCGTTTTCACGAATATCTGCATCTGAAAATACACAACAAATGGGTGTAAACCTAAAAAAACAAACAGAGAGGAAGAGAAAAATCAAATCTAAGCTTACTTTGAGAGATTTGGGTGTATCGGTGAATGAGAGTCAGTCACCGATACCTTCATTTATAATCGGATGGGGGTATCGGTGACCGACTCTCCAAGAAACCCAATTCGAAACGTGTCGGATCCAAGCAGCTACAACCGGCCTTTCTCATACTTGTAACTTGTGGGGAAAGTTTGAAGTTTGAAGTGGATCTTCCTCTTTCTGCACTGTGGGTTATGTGAAAACAAACACGGCACGTGGCATATTCTTGGCCTGTCTTTAGTGGACCTAATGACAAAAAATAAAGGGATCAACGTGATTGGAGATTTATAGTCGTTGGTTTAACACGAGTCCTAATGTTACGATGAGAGCACCCACGTAACTTGGGAGAAAAGGCGGTTGAATGAATGATCAATGAACAGAATCTTTAGACTACTTTTTCTTGATCGATGCAACTCGTGAGAAATTAAAATGAACTCGAGATGCACGTCAGATTGGACAGGAATTAATATGAGCCACGTGGCACATTTGTAGAGGATGCTGACAGTATAGTTTTTGGCCAATCCTTAGGTGGACCTACAAACTAAAACTCAGCCTGATCAGTGATTTAAAACCTTTCGATGCTGTAGTCCAAATAATGCTCAAATTCTCACGGTTAAAATCAACCCATGAAAATGACTCCAACCTAACGTTTAGAGAAATCACTAATACTGTCCTCTAAAATTGTGCCACGTGGTACAATTTGTGGGTGACAGTTACTGACCGTCAGTTCAGACAAGTTTTACTCGAATTCGAAATCCAACATATTTGATCTAACGTCTTAGAACAAGAGTTTGTCTGTAGCTACACCCCTTTCTTACACCCGGTGGTAGGGCCTACGTAGAGATAATGTTGAACAATCCAACCGCAAATTGAGTTTTTCATATTGTGGTTACCCTCTGTCACAAAATTTCTTCGTTCCTAGTCTTGTGAAAAATTGACTGTAATTTGAAAAATTCAGACCATCCAATTAAACCATTATTTTGGATCAAATTTTTATATGCTTAGAAATTTTGAAATGGACTGATTTTTGGTGACGACGATCATCATGACAAGGACAACACAATGTATAGTTGGATTGTCCAACATGATTTCCATGTGCCCCCACCACCAGGTGTAAGAATTGGGTGTAGCTCTAGCCGGACTCTAGAAACAAGCCCCTGGTCGTGAGAATTTAGATTACTCTCTGTAGGGAAAAATTCCCAAACACCCACTCGAGGTTACAGATAGAATGATAATAAAGTTGAGGTTGTTGTTGAGATCTTTGGGAATCAGAGAATGTCCCTGCACCAACCCATCTCAATGGGCACCCAAGAAACTAGCGGGATTCACAGGAAGAGCCTTCAATACTTAAGTTAGTTAAAAAGAAAAGAAATGCTAGGGTGGGAGAAGTATCAGGTGTTCGCATACCTCTTACTTGGATTCTACATGTATACCCTCCTTCGTAACTTGTTCTTCACATTTGTTGAGGTGGCAAATTGTCAGTTGTCTATGTTTTGGAAATGGTTAATTGTCGCCATATTGAGCAGTAAAATTGGGTCCATCGCCAAGATCTTTGTCATGATCTACTGACAAAGCTACTTGCCACCACTTGTTGCTTCTGTCGTGTTTAACTGACAGGGTTATTTGCCACTGCTTGTTTCATGATTAACTGACAAGGTTATTTGCCGCCACTTGTCGTTGCTTCTAACATGATTAACTTACACTACCAAAAGATTGACTTTCACCGATGGATTTAATCCATTGCAAAGAGCCTTTTGCAATGGACAAAATCTGTCGCACGGTCCGTCGGAATAGAGGGGGTCACAACTCCTATTGTGATGGATTATTACTCTGCGTCCGAGATCCTTTGCTTTGCCCCGCAGTACTTCTCGGAACCTCTAGGTTTTGGGGCATGTGGCCGAGGACTCTCACCTCTCGACCAGAGCATGTACCCTTTGACACGTGCAGCCACGTGTCCTGATCTCCACGTGTCGTTATCCTGATCGTCCACCCACGTGCGGAATGCTAATATTGGTAGTTTGGTAACCACAAATTCCTTCGAGTTTCTTTCAAAGTCTCCGCAAATCCTACTCTGGATCAATAGTTGTCCCCACTTGAGACATACTGACAGCCCGATACCGAGTTCGATGAACCGATCCAAATAGGGATCAGTGCCTACCGATTTGGTCCTCCATCCGAGGCTTTCATCCATTGTCATAAATAGTTGTAAAAGAAATTGGCCTGCAAAGACAAGCTCTCTTGTACATAACCTCTTTGTTAGCTCCAAGTTCCAACCTCCATCCAACATCTATACCGTCCAATCTATAGGTCCCCACAATAAGATTTCTTTCTTTTTCTAAAACAGACACACGGTGGGACCCGTCACACGTATTTGATATCTCGCCAAAGACGCAATCAGTCCGATCTATAGACATTTGTTTAGACCAGGGTTTAAAAAAACAGCCATTATAATGAATATAAATGCCGTTATAACGGTAACACTTTGACTGCATTATACGTAATGCCGTTCTGTTATAATGGCCATTGTTTTGAACATAACGGCCATTATAACAAAAATACCATATGCATTATTTGAGGTACAAAGATCCAAAGGTTTGAAATTACTAATCAAGCTAATTTTTGGTTTGTAGGTCCACCTAGGGATTGGAAAAACATCCATCCGGCCAGTCCTCTAAGATTATGCCACGTGGCTCTATTGTACCCTGTCATTGGCTTTGATGACAGGGCCCTGTCAGCAAAGTTTTACTCCTTTATAACGGATAAAACTTTCTTGTGTAACTACTAAAAATATTACTTTTCTTCCATTATTTTACGGTAAAATATTTTGGTATTATAATGAAGATAACGGTAACGTCCCTGTCCGTTATACAGTTATAACGGTCCATTTAAAACCTTTTTATGGACCTTATGGCAAGACTTCCTACAGTTACGGGTTACCAACATAAGACGGTGACAATCATCTAAGATATTTAATTTCCTACCCTAGTTGCGGGCCCAGTGCCTTTTAAAGGCGCGAGCGCCACGTGTAAATATTAGGTCTGTTGCCTACAAACAACTTAATCCAGCTTTACGAAAGAGGATAAGGAGAGTATTACTTCCCTCTACACCCTTTACTCCATTTTTTACTTCTCATCCCTCCAATGGCGCTAGCAGGTGCCAGCTGCTCGTTCTCCATGCGCAGGTTCACAGACACCTCTTCTCCTATCTCTTCTGCTTCGTTAAAGTTCAACAGCTGCTTTGCCACTTTGCAGAGAACCTTCTGTGCAGATATAAATAAACCTCTTCGTTCCAAAAGGAGAGGTTTTAAGAGCGGTTCCTCCTCTTCTGGTAAAACAAGAGAAGAGGTAACAAAACCCTAAGCTCTATCTCTATCCATATAACAATCTATGCATCTATTCACCCTAAATCTGCATTTTCCGAGTTTAGATTGAAGCTGTTTCCCAGAAAAGATCGAAAGATGAGAGGACTTATTCGGCAGACGGTAGTGGGAGAACGGAGAAGGGTCGATCTCAAGCAAAAGTATTTAAATCGCTCGGCACGCAGAAAAAAGACAAGAAGGGCTTTTTCTATGACCTGAAGGAATCACAGGTTAGCTGCCATTCTTCTAATAAGTAAAATTTGTTTCACTTTCTTAGGTTGTAAGGTTTCTTCATACTTCAAAGTGGTTTTTGATGGATTTCATTTCATGTTTGGGAATTTCTGAAATTTCCACGGCCCAAGTATTATTCAGAACACAGTCAAGGTTTTAAATTTCGATTTCAGAGTTTGTTTCGGTCAACTTAGTTTAAATATTGTAAAATCTCTGGAAACTATGGAAATCATGGGAAAATATAGGAAACACACCTTGATATTTTAGAAATTACATAACAAGTACTCATGATACTGCAATAAACAACCATGTGGAGTAAGAAAAGAAATATCAATTGCAGACAATACATGTTGACAAAAACATGAGTCTGTCTAGGGCTGCACCCATTTCTTACACCTGATGGTGGGGCTCACATAGAGATCATGTTGGACAATCCAACCATGCATTGAGTTGTCTTTGGAATGATGATCATCATCACAACAAATCAGTCTATTTTGACATTGATAACCATATAAAAGTGACCTAAATTAAAAATGTCATGAGGTTAGGAATGTTACAATATTTCATGAGGTTAGGAATGTTACAGTGAACTGAATTTTGGTGAGGATGGTCTCCACAATATAGACAACTTCCAGTACGAATGGATTGTCCAACTTGATCTCCATGTGAGCCCCACCACCGGTGTAAGAATTGGATGTAAGAAATGGGTGTAGTTCTAGATGGACTCCAAAAAAATACACATTTTAATGTACATAATTGTTGGGTTAGGTGTCTTGCATTCTGCAGGGATTATACTGCTAATTAAGCCACAACTTCTGCCAGTCTAGCTTTGCGTTGAGCTGGCTGGGGGTTGCAGGGGGGCAATGCGCCTCCTCCGCCAGATTTTATGACGTCCGTACAGCTCCATACAGTGTTCGGGTAAAACTTGTATTGGGGGTACTTTGGGTATTTCTTTGTATCAGAAATTTCTATATATTCTCTAAAGGGGCTTTGGGGTTTTTCACTTGTTCATTGAGAGAGAGGAAACTATTGCAACCCTAATTCTTTAGAAATAGTGAAAGAGCTCTTTTATTTAGTTACAAAATAGATTCTAGATGAAATTTAAAAAGTGGAATTCATAGATACTAATCATCAAAAGTCATATGTAATGAGTTTTTATGTGTCTTATTTACTACTAATTTATTAATTTCCATGCAATATTTATTATTTTTGTATATATTGCAAAAGAAATTTTTAAAAGTAATGTTTTGTGAAATTGAGATATTCCAATAACCCTTCCTTTCGATCCTAATGGAAATAATGTTAGTTTTGGTATTTTTCATCGAAATATGTTGAACTTTAATGTCATGAATACATTATATTGACTCGAATTTTGAAATTTGAGTCACATTCAATTTCAGCTAAGTATTATAAAAAGTCAGGGTATCTCGACCACAATGAAAATTTAAGAATTAGTCTCGATTTAATCCAATGATTTAAAATTCAATTTCGACTTAGATTTTGGCCTATCAAAATCAAAATATAAACCGAAAAATCTTAAGTAGTACTCAAGTATTAATTACTATCTTTCATTAATATAAACGAAATCTTCTGATGCACGATGATGAGAACTAGCGTATGAGGTGTAGAGATCAGAAATAAATTACCACAAGTAATAAGAAAATATAAAATTAATCTAGCAATTACCACCAATATGTATATATGCTAGCAAATAATTGACTTAGTTGTTTCAAAGGCTAGATCTCAATGGAAAAAGGGTCTTAATTTTGGGATTCTTTGAGTTTCGATTTCATTCTAGCCCGAAACCAAAATTTCATGAGCATGGGTGAAATTTAAAACCATGATTTTATATAGGACTAGAACTGTGCTAAAACATATATGTAAGACCTTGATAGGAAGCATGACTTTGTCTCAAATGATGGGGATAAATTATGCGTTATGAACTAATTTAGTCGTGCCTGAATGCATTGTTTAATGTGTTTTACCATACAAGGTAGGAAGCATGAAATTATGCTAAAGGATGAACTGCAACAAAATGCAAAAGATAAGCTATTCTAGGTTCTGAATTGCATACCAGCACTAAACTTTGAAGGTTGATTGTTGATACAAACCCTAAGTAGGAGATTTATTCAACCATAAACTTGGATTCTCTTTGGTTTCCAAGTTTGATTATGTTTGATGCTTGCATACTAAGTTAATCTATTTATCCATGTGAGTTGAGTACTCCATCGGTAGTATGTCAGGCATAATGTATGGCTTGTTGAAGTCTTATATTTGTATACAACATTTTTGAAGTATTTTGGTGTTGTAACTATCAACCCAAAGACTCACTTGAATCTTAAAGCGTATACCTATGGGTTTGTAAATACGGATTCCGTCATTGTTTTTATTTTATTTTATTCTAGGAGTGTTTGTTGTTTATTCCACCTTTGTACAATCAATATCGGTTGATCGACAAACCGTAATTTCAAATTTTTTGGGGTCCGATACACAATTACAGTTATGCTATTCCACTCTATATGACAGTCTTCAATTAAAGCATTGTTCATCAAATCCTTCGTCACTGCCTCGCTGCATACCATTTTCAACCTTCCCCTTATTCTGTAAGAGCCTTCAACTTGCACTTGATGGCGTCTTATCATTCATGCATTTTACGTCTTGGTGGTTAGTTATCAAAAAAAAAAAAAAAATTGCATTAAAGTTTCGGTTTGTTGAAAAATTCAGATGTCTTGTCCGAAATAGTACGAAACGAACTGAGACATCGGCGAGACAGACCAAGACAAACCCCCAATGCATCACTTCACTCACTGCCAAAACCAAGACATTTTGAGATGGAATGATACTTTGAACCATGCTCTCACTTGGTTCCATCAATGGTCTTTGTTGCACTTGCACATTAGCAAAACCATCTTAGTCAACTCTCCTTTATTTCTACTCCAAAGTTTCCTTGGATGCGCTTATTTATGACTTTTTCTTTCTTAGTTTTGCTACTCATCCATCACAATATTCTCATTGGCAGCATTCATTCTCTGTACATGTTGTTCAATCAATGTTTGTATGATGAAAATATTTGGGAGACCTAAATGCTTCTTTTAGATTAATTATGATTTTATTTTCAGGTTGACACAGGAAATCTCCAAGATGCAGCTTTTCTTAACGCTGTAGTGAAGGTTTGGCTTGTAACTACGTTTAGAGGATTGGCATTATCTAGAATCGTTAGATATACTGAGTGTCCATTAATTGGTTTCTACCAAGTTAGTTCAAAGATGCACAACATCTATCTTCAAATTCTCCAAGTGGTGGCTTCGGTTTCTACCAAGTTAGTTCAAAGCTGCACAATATCTGTCTTCAAAATTCTCCAAGTGGTGGCTTCGTTAATAAAAAAATGTATACATTTACATAGGGGAAGGATTTTCCCAGGTTGGGACGAGGAAACTTCCTCAAGCACAGTTTGTATTGTCAAATGGGGGCACATCTAGGTGGTCCGGACCATCCAATCATTGGCTTCCACCTAAGAGATCTTCTATGCCAAAAATTAACCCAAGTAGATGATCCTCACCATTTGAAAAAATGTACTTGGGCATTAGGGTCATCCAATCAGCTGAGTTTTGGGAGATCTCCTATGTTGGGCTCATTGATTGCTCATTCTGGATCGAGGAGCATGTCCGCCACTTGGAGCATTCACTTTGTGGGCCAAATATGCCTTCTTGAAGCTGCAGATAATGACGATCTTGATTCTCTCTTTATACGCTAATTTTTCCTTACCAGCATTTTTTTTTATTTTTATGAAAATGCAGCTACTTCACAAATGTGAAATTGACATGTACAAGAATTGCAGAATTGATTCCCTTTTCTTGTATTTACTCAATATTTATTGTTAATTTGATTTCCTTAATATTTGTCTAGGTATATTGCACCCATACTGCACCTGATTATTCCCTTCCTTGGCAAAAGCAAAGACAGTATACAAGTACGGGAAGGCATGTCTTGAACTGTCTAGCCATTTTTAGTTGTCATTGAGGAAAATAAAATTCATTTTCCTTGTTCTGAGAGTTGATTGATTAGTTCTTTTTGTTTGCGTTCATGTAGTTTCTTGGGATTATTAATAGGAAAGATATATGCTGAGACATTCTTGTCTATGCAGTGCTTTTATGATAGGGGATGGAAAGCTTTTGACCAATGCACATTGTGTTGAACATGATACGCAGGTAACTTCTAAATTATATAATACTTGGACAAACATATCTGAGGTTAGAGGCCTTACTTGTATATGAGGGTTTTGCCTTGACCCTAGTCACAAAAATCTCCAAAATTCTCCGATTTTTTGAATTCACGAATCAATTGCCGATTAATCGACAAAATCTCCGATTAATCAAAAAACTCAGCGATTTATCAGCGATTTTGCCGATTAATCGTCTGAGATCCATTTTTCCCCCCTTTTGGTTTCGATTTTGCCAATTTTGGAATTATGGATGATATATCATGCCTATGAGTTATGACTTATTACTATGGAATTATAGATGTGTTTTTCATCATACAAATGTTTTTGTTAAAAACAACATTTCTAACTTAAAAAATGCCATGATATGTTTTTTATTTTTGTCGATTTCTTTCGATTTTTACCGAATTTATCAGAATTTTTCCGACTTGACCCCTTGCCGATTTATTGCCGAATCCCGACTTTGTCACTATGGCCTTGACTATTTTAATTGTATGAAGAGCACAATAAGGAATTTGGAATTTTCATTTTCGTTTCATTATTATGTCCACATACACAAGAGAAAGGGCTGTATGTTCAGGAGAGTAATATCAAACAAGACAATGAACAATAAATGTTTTTTACATAATAAAAAACCAAGTTTTCGTATCATTTGGGCAGTTTGATTACATAATCTTTTTTACTGGCGGCAGGTCAAAGTGAAGAGAAGAGGAGATGACACCAAATTTGTGGCTAAGGTATATCCTTTAATATTAAATATGACATTGTGTTTTCTAACTGAGTTCCTCTATCATTATAATATCCGTCAGTAAAATGGGCCTTAATTTTGATTGATTTGAGATATTTATGGAACCAATAAAAAAAACATTTTAGATATTTATGAGATACAATCACATTATGGTGTTACATGCTTAAAAAAGGATATTAATTCCTTTCTTACCCTCTCTCCATGTTTGATATAAGCACTTTGTTTGATTCTCTATATCAGTTGCCTCGGTTTATCGCAAGGTTTGATCGGTCAAATTCTAGTTCTCTAGTCCTCCAACATTTCCTTCATATATTCCATGTTTTCTCCTGTGTTTCCCTTACTATTTTTTTTGGGTTTTGTTTCTCCTTCCGTTTTTCGTTGCTATTCATTCCTTTGATCATTTCTTGCATTACCCATCCAACTAGTATGATAGTACACTTTTATGGGAAGTTGGGGGATTTCATATCTGCTCTTTCTTTATTTTACTTTTGATGGTGCATCAGCTACTTCATCATATTCCATTAGCCCATGTCGCTATTGCTTGCCCACTAACTTGACCATTCTTCGATTCCGGTGTACACTGGCCTATACAGAATGTACCGCTACCAAAATCGGAGAATGATGGAGTTAGTGGACAAGCAATAGTGATCTGGGCTAATAGCAAATGATGAAGTAGTTGATGCACCATCAGTTTGATTTCGTCGACCACTGGAGGATATTATCAAGTCTTTACTTATACAGTTATTCTAGTAGTACTTTAGGAGTTTAAGATTTTTATTTTATAGTAATTGCCAATGACCGTAGATCATAGACTTGGTCACATGGTGGAACTTAGATTAAACATTATGTTATTAGTATGTTGTTATGGTACTCTCAATTTATGTTATGAGTCATTTTGTTAAATTCTTAATCAACTTGTTCTAACTAGAATACACCTGGTGGGATTCGAACCCACAATCTTCTGATAAGATGCTTGAGCTCTAAACCAATTGGGCCATGGGTGTTCAAGGTATAAAAAGTTAATTACCAATGTTTATTCTAGGTCAAAGAAGTTAACTAGTATAAGTTTATATAAAAAGATAGCGTGTGTATAAGTACTTAGAATGCAAATTTACATGACAGATTTCGATTAAACCAGAGAGTATTTAAGTCACTCTTTTTTACCTTAAATCAATTATATGATGTAGTTTCTAATGAAATTATGTTACATTTATATATTTATGATTTTTTTTAATATTATTCGAAGCTTTTCAATATGGTTTTGCCCATTTCATTGGGTTTCGGACCGAAATGAAACCTGCACTTTTGAACCATGGGGTTAGTGGAGGCTTCAGCATTGACTGTTCAGGCATATACACGAGCCAAGCATATAAATAATTTTTTTTCCCTTTCCATCCCCAAAATAACCCACCCATCTATCTTCTATGTTAAAAACAACCTAATGGGCAGCTTTAGTTGGAAGATTTTCCAAGTAACTACATTTTTATTCCTTTCTTTTGTCCAAGTGACCTTTCTTTAGTAGAGAAACCGAAAATGCTAGACCGACAAACTAGTTTTTATGTGGGAAGGATAATGATTCTTGAGATTGAAATCAGCGGAGTCTCAAATAAGTCATTAACCTGCAATGATCGTCATTGCCATTATGTTTGCTAAAAATAATTCTTATCCACTTGTTGAGTTGAGCATCGAGGGTCTATTCCATACAACGTGAGTGGTATACATCATGGTTTTAAAAACGGCCGTTTAAACGGTAACGCCCCAAGCCCGTTTCCGTTAAAACTGTTTAAACACGTTTTATCGGTTTTGAAAAAAACAGCCGTTTTTTTTTTTGTTTTAACGGCCGTTAAAATCGTTTAAACAGCCGTTTAATTCTGAAAAAATTTGTGAAAAAAACGGCCGTTAAATCCGTTTAATTCCGTTAAAATCCGTTTTTTTTTTAATTTTCAAATTTCAAAATTTGAATTTCAGCGCCATTTTTTTCCGTTAAAATCCGTTAAAACCGTTAATACCTGTTAAATTCCGTTTTTTCCTATTTTTTTCCATTTTTACCCCTGGCCGTTTCAATCCATTTTAACGGCCGTTTAAACGGTTTAAACGCCCCCAGTCCGTTTAACCGTTAAAACGGCCTCCTTTAAACCTTGGTATACATTACTGAATTGAAGTTTATAAATGAAAAATGCGAAATTGGAGTAAGTACTGAAGGCCTTCAAATAATATAATGGAAATTTTTTGGTTCATGGTCATCACATAATAATTAACCAATGTTATAAAAGTCCCACCTCAATGTGATTTTTATGGTAAATCATCAAAAGAAGAGTTCCTAACTTCTTCTTCTTCCTTTCTCTCTTTCTTTATATTTAGTTTTTTAATTTTTTTTCTTTTGTACTTTTTAAAGCTTTTCCTCAAAAAATTTGAGGCGTACGCCTCATACTGCCTTGAGGTTTATTCCTCACCTCACAAGAGGCAAAACACCTTTTATACGCCTCACGCTTTTTAAAGCATTGGTTGTCAGTGTCTTGTAAAGGATACTTTGGGAAGGTGTTATTGTGTTCTTTTCCAAACTCTAATTCTGTTATTTCAATATGCTATGCAAGGTCTTTTTCCATGGAATTTTGATTACCTCAATATGGTATCTGCGTTTTCAAATAAGTAGCAAAGCACATCATGTCATCAGTAATTATAGGCAAACTTCTAGGGCCAACAGTCCAGTAGCGCATAAGAAAGAACTAGAAGCACGCTTTATCTAACCCCAGTACACACACACACACACACACACACACACAATCTATCTGTCTCAAGCTTTGACACTGCAAAATGATTATTTTAGTATTTCCTGAATACTCAAGCATCCATGTACGACACTGAACATTTCCATGGCCAATGGATTTAGTTTTCATCTGCATCATTTATGTCTTGGTTAACAAAGATAATTCTCAGAATGCACATGGTATGGGCGCAGAGGCTATTTTAGCACATACCATTCTATTGCATTGTTTACGTTTCTTATGTGAGGCATCTTCCCTGTGTTTTTGTTGTTGGATTGTTCTCATGCGAGATGGTTCGTAGTTCTGTCAGTTTTCCATGACTTTGATCTACTAAAAAGAATTTGATAACAGTTCTCATTAAATTCAGCGGAAATTCTTCAATTGTGGTGACAGGTCTTATTTGACTAAAATATTTTGCTTTTCTATTGCTGGGCATAACTTTATGATTTAGAAGAGTGGTTTATGGTTTCTTGTATTGCATCCTTCTTATCACTCTCTGCTCATGCTTTACATGTGCATAATTCACTTTTTGGATCTAAGATCCTACTTGATCCTCGATAATATGCTTCTTTAGAATACTCTATTTTGGCCAATGGGCTTTCTTGTTGCTTCACAACTTTGTACAAGTGCTTGTTTAAGCACTTCAATATGCTTGTAGTTTTATAGCACCCACATTGTTACTCTTTCTTAGTGTTGGAACAAATTGTTATATAGTTTTACACAGTGAAATTATTTGAATGATTGCTCAAGTTTTTCAATCCAAGAGGCTATGATGCTTTTGGGGTATTTATGTGGATTCCGCATCTAACAATTTTGTCAGTGATCTTATGTACAGGTCTTAGCTAGAGGTGTTGAATGTGACATTGCTTTGCTTTCGGTGGAGAGTGAGGAATTTTGGAAGGGAGCTGAGCCGCTCCGCTTTGGGCGCCTGCCATCTCTTCAGGTTTTGAACATTTTTCCCCAAGTGTAGTCATTTCAGTTTTCATCATTCAACTTTGAGGGTCTTTCCAGTTTGTTTTTCTAGCACTAGCCCTAGCTTCATCCTGTAATTACTAATGTTACCAGCGGGGCATTATCAATAAGCACAATGCAAGCTTTAGAGTCCAGCAAATAAAATGTTCTCATTTGTTAAAAGAGTGATATTCCTACATATAGAAATTTTAAATAGGTTGAATAACCAAAATATCTTTCATTAAATTAGAAAATACCTTTGATAGTCTGCTGGAAATTTATATAATACCACCTCAACGCTAGTTGTCTTTTATGGGATCTCTTATGGGAATAACGATGTCACAAAAAGGTGTATGCGGGATAATAATTCCATAAAAAGGTTTATGATATGTTTGTTCCCGTACTGAGTGGTTGACGTTGGGGTGTTATTATATTAACTTACCTCTGGGGCTATGTCATCATTGTTCCTAAAAATAAAGAGCGTACGCAATCCAATTAGTAAGCTACCTAAATGCAAGCTGGCATAAATTTTCACAAACCTCGTACTAGCATAGAAACAAGGACTATGATTTTTTTAGCATGATTTAAAATTTGTTACTAAGTCATGGTCATAGTAAAAACATCCCCCCGAAAATATTTAGGACATGCATATTTAACATTAATGCATGTGCTACTTCAAACAAGTGAGTGTTCTTTCATTTACAACACTATTCTGTCGAGGAGTTGATGTGTAAGATGTTTGATGTTGGATTCAATGATCATCTACTTTTGAAAGGCATTTGACATATATTCTTCACCCATATCAGATCTTAAAGTACACACAGTCATACCAAATTGATTTATAATCTCAGCATGAAATTGAACAAAAACATAATAGAAATCAGAACAATTTTTCAACAAATATAACCATTTCATACGAGTGTAATCATCAATGAAAATAACAAAGTTCCGAAATCCATCCGTAGTTCGAACTCGAGCGGGACCTCAAATATTATAATGTATCAAGGGAAATGAAAATTCCACAAGTTAATCTTACTATTAAACAAATCTTTATTGGTGATCCACCGAAATATGGGGAAAAGGGAGAAAACAAACCCTCACAGTGTATACTTTAGATAAGGTACATTGACAATCTATATAGCAAAACAGGACGGTCGTCTCCCCCTCTTATCCGGCTTCATAAAGGATGTCTGAGATCTTATCACACCAAATGGACGGTGGATCTCAGCCACTCACACCCAATTTTGAGAAACGCTTTGTCGATGAGTGCCGTGGGCACGGGTCACCTACTATTTACCCACATATAAGGAATGAAATGGGTTGGATTTACATATAGCCCAAGGGTCAGGCTCAGGAGCCCCACTTTTTATGCCTCGAGAGGGGTGTTACCGTTAAAACGGATTGAAACGGCTAGGGGCAAAAATGGATTTTAATGATTTTAACGGAAAAAAGTGGTGCTGAAATTCAAAATTTGAAAATTTAAAATTTAAAAAAAAATTAGAATAAAATTGAAATTTAATGGTTTTCTTATACCCCTCTTATCTTATATGGCTTCAACAATGAGTGGCTGAGATCCACTATGCTTTATATCGATGGCTGAGATTAACTCTCACCCGATTTTGACAAACACTTTGTCGGAAAGTGCCGCGGGCACAGGCCACCCAAAATATATCAAGACAACTCAGTTGTATTCTCTTATCTTATCCATTCATCTAATGTGGACGGTTAGATAAAAAGTGGTTGAGATCAAATCCATCGATCTAATGTGGACGGTTAGGTTTCAGCCACTCAATCCGCCTCATTTGACCTCAATTTATTCAAAATTTAAATTTCAATACCGTTATTTTTTGTTATTTCTGTTATTTTCCCATTTCTCCTTCTGTGCGTTACAATCCGTTATAACAGCCGTTATAATGGAAAAAAACGGTAACGCCCGAGTCCGTTATACCGTTTGAGTGCCGAAGGCACCCAATTTTTGTAATCGCTTTTGTCGGAGAGTGCCGTGGGCATGGGCCATTTACTATTCTATATAACAAAACACATAGGTTGTCTCCCTACTTACACCTCTTATAAGCATCAACAAAGAAGGGCCGAGATCTAATCCTCCCCCAAATGGACGGTGGATCTCCGCCACTCACCTAATTTTGGCAAATTCTTTGTCGAGGAGTGCCGATGGCACGGGTCACCCACTAGTGTTGTAAATAACATATGAACAATATGCTTCTATGGGCGCTCATTGGTATGTTGACACTGGATAATCATCGTAGTTATATCTTTGATTTATCATTTCATTTTGAGCGTGAAACCTAATTATGCAAATTAGTTTTATGAAAATTTTCTATAATGTTATCTGTACCGGAACAAATCATTTGAGTCTAATATTTCTTACTTCATTCTATTGTGCATTGCCAAAAATTTCCTGCCTGCTGATTCTTATGGTTTTTGCTTTAGTTGATTTGCAAGTTGGGCTATTTTTAAATTCTACAGGAGGCGTATCCATGCATCTTCTTTATTGTCGTTATGCATGCATCCCAGGATATTGTTCCTGGAAGCATGAAATTAGCATTGAACCTGTTTTTGGACATTTGTAGCAAATATAATAAAAGTATAATCAAATGGAGCACCCCCTTTATATCTTTGCATTGAACAATCGTCTATTTTCATGTTGTAAACATGTCTCTTCCATAAGGGATGTCATGCACACATTTATACTGTTGTGACTGCTTCTTTTGAATGGGCAGGATGCAGTAACTGTTGTAGGTTACCCATTTGGAGGAGACACAATTTCAGTGACAAAGGGTGTGGTGTCGAGGATAGAGGTTTGATTTAGTTACTTTAAATTTCCAATTTCTGTTATGTTGTTGATATAGTTCATTGCTGAGTGCTGACATGCCGTTAGTTATCAGTTAGGATGTCATGCACACGTTTAATGTTGCAATTTTCTTTTCTTGCATTGTGGTTGTGTGGATAAAACAGTTTTAGTTGTTTAACAAGGCATTATCGTACGAAAGGAATAAAAGTATGTTGTGATCCAATTACGGGATTAAAGAAAAAAAAAACTGAATGGGTTTCATCAGATGTGTCTAACTAGCTTTTTTGCATCATTTCGGAATAAACAGAATAGGTAAACCTATGTTGCATAGATAAGGGTACGGATGTCAAAGTCCGACATGGGTTCATGGTGTCAAATTCGGCGAGCATGGAAAATAGGATTCGAGGACTATACTTTAAACAATGTAAATCGAAGTAATTGTGTTGTGTGTAAATGAAGATAATAATGTATATTGTGATGGGATATCTTATGATTTGTATCGTATGCGTATAGGCAAGAGAATACATGTGTAATGTTATAATTGCTGCATAGGGAACTTCAATTGGAAAAAGGTAGAACATATAACCTATGGGAAATGTTATTAATATTCTGCAAGAAAAAGAAAAGAAATCTGGAAGTGTCGGACCAGAATTTGTGGAGTGTCCGAATCCCCAATGTGTCCGACACAGGTACTTAGCCCATGTAGAAGTCATGCAATATAGAAGTAAACTAGTTTGAATACAAACTCATTGATAATGTTTCCAACAGCCAATAGTATCACTATAATAAAGGTTGACATTTGAAAAATGTTATATTAAAATTTTGTGCGAAACATAGGAAATGTGAGTGACTTATCTTATATTCAATCAGACTATCTTTTGGTCGAATTTTTAAAAAACTTTGGTATTTTCAGGAGACATATTTCCATATTGTTTATGTGCCAACGATTGCATTCTTTTTCCTGCTTTAAGATGATTGGTTGTGAATGCGTGCTTTTCTAAGTAGCTGGATGTGAACGTATGTCTCATACATACATGCCATTATATACATGTACTGGAGTCTGATACAAATATCCATTTCCAATAAAATATCCTGTATGGCATATAGACTAAATATTTCCTAATGTAATTGTTGTTGGCATATGGTGTTGGGAATCTGCTCAAGATGCCGAGGATCTTTTCAAGCTTGAATTCTAAAGATAAATATTGGCCTCTGTGGCATTTATAAGAACTGCAACAGTAGAGCTTGTGTTTCCATTTTGAAGAATGAATACTTAAATTCTTTGGCTATTGACAAGAAACATGAGAGCTAGAGACAAGGAAACCATCTCTCTAACAAAGTCTTGATTTAGTTTAACCTTGTTCTATATACCAAAATGTAAACAAAATTTTAAGGTTCTTCTATTTTTGTCTTATCAGGTGACATCGTATGCTCACGGTGCATCTGAATTGCTGGGTATTCAGATTGATGCAGCAATAAATCCTGGTAAGTGGATGCCTACCAACTGTTTTCCACTTTCTTCAAACTTCTTTTTTCTATATGCAGCAATAAACCCACTAAGTTTGCTTATTATATTAGCTGCTTAAAGATTATAATGTTTTCATTTCGTTAAGACACCCTTTTCTTATAGTTGTTATATTGCAGGAAATAGTGGTGGCCCAGCATTCAATGCCCAGGGGGAGTGCATTGGGGTAGCATTTCAGGTAGATTTTCTGGTGCACTCTCAAATTTATTATATAAATATCCACATGGAGGTAAATGATTAATTGAGACAAATTGTCAATGTTTTCCTGCTCCATATATTTATTCGATTTGTAATCTTTGTAAAATACATCCTCGACACATTGCAACATGTTTTTTACGTCAGAATCTTGATATATCTTAATTGTATCACCTGATGATTCTCCATTTTTTTTTTCTTTGTAGTCTGAGAATTACTCATTCACCATGTTGTATGTTTTTTGCTTGTTAAGATTTTTACCAGACACTTCATTTAGGTCTTCAGATCTGAAGAGGCTGAGAACATTGGATATGTCATTCCCACAACTGTCGTGTCTCATTTCTTGAATGACTATGAGAGGAACGGGAAATATACTGGTGAGTAATTTTTCGTGGGCTGGTTTCTACATATTTCTTTGGCAGCATGCTGGGTACTTCATGCAAACCCAGCAACATATGTAATTTGGAATTAACCTCATGATATTTTTGGTTTTGGATGGCATGAGGACATAACCTCCAATCATATTTGCATATACGAGGGACAACACTTTTAACTTAAATGATCACGCTATTTTGAGGACACAACCTTGAGTTTTTTGCGCGTGTGCGTTGGACTCGTGCGGTCTGTGTGTGTGCCGGGGATCCTTTGATATACATTGTTAAGTCTCCCTCCAACAGCTTAAACTTTTAGCGTAAAGTGGTTGTCAACACAGGTTTATGTCAATACTTTAAGTCCTCTTCATACTATGTTTCCTTGTTCTGCTTTCTCTATTGTCTCTTCCTTTTTTTGTTAGTTCATGCATATTCTACTGTTCTTAGTTTAAGAGATTATCATACTCTATGTATGATCTGATTGGTATTTGAATGATTTTTGGTCATTTCTTTTATTTTGTGCCTACATGCTCTAGGGACATGTACACTAGAAAAGGTTGCAATTCTCTTATAAAGAGATTGTTTGAATCAGCTTCTCAATCTGTCAACATAGTCTCACACTTTGAGTAACTTTCCGGTTTTACTTATATGCACATTATTTAAATCTTTTTGAAATCTGGAGCCTGTTAATCTAGCTTGATCTTACCAAGCCGAGGTGCTCTAATCTCATGTGTTCAGGGTTCCCTTGCCTTGGAATCTTGCTGCAAAAGTTGGAGAATCCGGCGCTTCGTACATGCTTAAAAGTGCAGTCTAACGAGGTATAGTTTTTATGCAGTCCAAGCATAAATTCCATTTCCTTGAATATACGAAATGAATACCCATGTTTTTCTTTATTTGAAGATTAGTATTTGATAATCTTTCCTAATAGTGTCTCGACCTTGCTAGCCCCCCTGTATGCTCTTTTCAAGCCTTTAATAAAGTTTACACTTACAAAAAAAAAAAAAATCTTTCCTAAGTGTATAAATTGTTTTTGGTGCCCTATTTTGTTTTGTGTACTTGGCAGCGTCACGATTCTTTATAAGGTAAGGTGGGGCGGGGGAATAGTTGTATGCCTTCTCATTTGACTTATTCAATTTTGAGGAATAAATCTGACACCTACACCTATTGGTGAAATGTTCTGTCTGGTCAGAGTCGTCAGACTGCTAAAGAAGGTCACATGATGTCTGTTTATCTGACTCCCATGCACATGATCTCAATTTGTTAATATTCATGACGTATATGTATCCAAGTTCTGATGAAGAGTTGCATGCTAGTGATGTGAATCAAACCCAATACTAATACCGAATTGAGAAGGTAGCTAGAAACTCAGAAGGAAAACAAAGGAGAAAGCAACAAGACGGATAAAGGAGAAAACTCAACGTTCAACTGAGGATTGCCCCGATGCTTCCTATCATGGGGCTATATATATGCTCCCAAAAGGGCATTACAATTTACAAGTCACACCTCCCATGGTACATTTTTAAACTTTCTAGAATACGCAACAGCTCCCCGCAATCCCATAAACCTAAGTTTGTCCAACCATACTTTAGAAACACAACTTTTTAGGGACTCATAAATGGAAACTTAACTTTCTAAGAGACTCATTAATAAAGACAAGCATCTACTAACTTAACCAGCACACATCTCCAAAAATGGGTCCCAGAAGCTAGCGTATTTTGGAACTCAAGAAGTCGAGGCACAAAAAAATTAAGACTTTTTGACGGGACTGTTTAAACTTTAGAACTCTTGAACACTTTTTAACACATAACTGACCCACTTAAGCTACATAAAGCATGGTGCTCTTCTGGACTATAACTTAATAGATCATTTAACTATCCATGAGTACCAAAGTGTAAAACTTCTCTAGGACTGTCTGGGAACCTGCATAACCTGAAATTCCAGCAACCAAGTACATTTTTGGCCAACCAATCCTTGGACCTCTTTTTCTCAGTGTCTAATCTTCTCTGTTTTAATTGGTGTTTGATTTTAGATCTCATATCTCCCAAAATGCTCACCTTGATCCTTGGATCCATAGCTTGAAATACCTATTACTTTGGATTCCGTTAGCTAGCCAAGTGGTAGCGAGGAGAGTTCTTTGGGCATTTGAAGTAAGACTTTGAAAGAGAAGTGACAGATTTGTCAATTTGCAAATGGCCACTGTTTGGATTGCTTTGCTTGTGGTTATTCAAAACATATTGCATAAAGCATACAAGAGTATATTTAGATTGTTTACTTTGTAATTTAGTGCACTTCTCATGGTGTTTTCTCACGCGAATTTATTATTGTGTTCTTATTCCTACTCATATGTGAACATGCAGTTATGCATGTACCGAGCATCCGAAAAAATTCTCACAGAGTTTTGTTCATGGCATTGTATATATTACAGGGCATACTGGTGCGGAGAGTTGAACCTACTTCTGATGCAAATAGTGTTTTGAAGGAGGTATGCAGGCCATTTATATCTCCAGTAGCCATCTGTACGACCATGAATTTTGCAATTGCAATTAGTAAACACACCCAGAGGGAATGGAACTTTGCATTGATATCCAGGGGTAGCCTAACCATTGAAATGCTTTACAACCATGTCAATCTGATTGATTTAAAGATATCACACAACCATCATTCTACTGCATACTTTATTAACATACCTTTATTATCCATTTCACAAATTGATTGGATGAAAGAATAGTATTGGTACTCCTAACCAAGTTTATCAAAACACTAAGGCCAGCTCAAGTGTCATACATGGCTAATGGCCTTGGAGCATGCCTGGTGAATATGCCAACCTATGCACATGCCCTCTTTCTTGCCACGTGGAGGGTAACGTGGCCAATCCAAACCGACAATCTAGTAAGCGTACCCTCTGAATTGACCATGTGGACATTGCCCTTTTCCACTCATGTACATAACCTACCATTTATTGCATTTTCCCCCAATGAATGACAGTCCTTGAATTTCTACATTCTTAATGAAAAGGGTAAAGAAACATGTTTTTTGCCACGTGGTAGAGGTCTTTTGAGCTGAAAATTGCCACATGGGAAGAGGGTGAGGTGGCAAAACATGTGGGACCCTTTGGGCCTGCCACCTCTGCAGGCCGCTAGGCGGGTATCTCGTATGCTTGAAAAATGCCTCGGTGTCAAGTAAGTGAAGTAACTAAAGTAGATTGCATCAAAGGTCTAGTATAAAGCAAAATATTTGTACAGTGGAGATCGGAGGTGAAAGATAAAAGGTCGACATGAATATCTGAAAATTCCATGAAAGTAGCTGCTGAGTGAAGAAACTGAGTCAAAACCAAACCATAAAAATACTATGCATTTTCCTTAAAATTGTGCTTCATTGTAGATTTAGAATGATCCTGGAGGAACATTCTGAATTTTATAATATTTTTTAATCATGCACACATGCTGTAAGACCCTACAAAGTACCTCGGTATAAGGATAGAATTTTGTTTCTCTTCTGTCCATGTCTGTAGTTCCTTGAGTGTTGATATACTAGTCCCTGAGAGTGAGCTGTGCTGCTCTTGCTCATCATGGCTCCTTTAGTGAACCTACAAAGGGGTGCAAAGGGCTAGTCATCCAGTTTAGTTGGAGTACTGGAAGGGCTGATCCAACAATAGGATTTTCTTTTTGAAAATATTTATAGGAAAAATCTTCTTTTGGTTTGGAACGATTGGTGCATCTCTACATTTAGGAACTTCTAAAGGGGGGCTCACAAGAGTTGTGGTGGAGTATACAAGATTAGAGTTCTTGTGATAAAAAACATTAATCCCAGTTAATGATCTCAAATCTTTGTTGTCTAACATGCCTTATGAAATATATGCCCTTTTAGAAGGGCTAGACCTCTTGTTTGTTAATATAAAACAGTTGGGGCCCCTGTTCATACCATCTCAATTTGATCAAGGTGTAGTCACTATTTGCTCCTGGTATCTTTGTTCCATAGAGTGCTCAGGTCTTGTGGGTAACTGTGGTTTTAAAATGTTTATATTCAATATGTGTTATTGTTTCCACATTTACAAATATTGTATAGTTAGAGGATGATGATGATTACGGCTTTACATTAGCGATCTGCAATTTAAATCTTTACTAGTAATTTGTACAAACTCTTTTGTGTTAACACTACATTTTCGTTGGGCTTCC
Organism: Euptelea pleiosperma; assembly: GCA_035048495.1. Lineage (NCBI taxonomy): Eukaryota > Viridiplantae > Streptophyta > Magnoliopsida > Ranunculales > Eupteleaceae > Euptelea > Euptelea pleiosperma. The sequence goes on from CM068546.1 coordinate 32,873,756, forward strand.
AACTCTTCTATAAGTCCGTTTTAAAGAACATATATTATTTTAGTATTCTAAGATTGTTATCGAAATACTTGGCAAATAATACTTGCAGATATTATGCTTTTCAGGGGGACGTGATTGTAAGCTTTGATGGTGTTCATATAGGGTCTGAAGGAACAGTGCCATTCCGATCAACCGAGCGCATCGCATTCCGCTACCTGATAAGTCAAAAGTAAAGGGCCTACAATCTCATGCAGTCCGACAGTCCTGTATTTTAAAATTTTCATATAAGAGAAAACCTGGTGTTATTGTTGGGTAGACGTTAAGTTGTTTACCTATGGCCTATGGTACCCAAACCATGGTTCCGATCCCGGTCTGGATTGGGCGATCGAGATCGGGATCGGAGCCCACCGATCCGATCCAAACCAGGCTTTGTCTTGCCCCGAGATAACTGTTTTACAAAGGAGTCTCACTTTGTCTCAGGCGAGATGGGCCGATCCGGATCGGGATCGGAGCCCACCGATCCCGAGACTTTCATGCTTGACCTAGACCCTTCTATTTACCCCACGATGCCCATGTCAACACGCCATGACATGGGTATGGGTACAAGATCCGTGTCAGATCAACGAACGTCTCCAATTTTTCAAGCTCATTTTTTCTTTGTTTCGGTATGTACCCAATGAGTCAAACACACCCATGTGGTAAGGGAAGAGGAAAAAGAGAAGATAGAATATCCACACTTACAATAATAAGTTACAACCCTTACTTAAAAACGAAACTACTTCATACTACTCGAATGATTTACTATGGAATTATACAATTGCAATTATAATTAAAATATCATCAAAGTAAAAGAAGGATTTTTTTTTTTTTAATTTTAAACAAGAAAAATGTTATAATTTTAAATTTTTTAAAGATTAACTATCTAATCCAAGTTCCCAAGTCTGACAGTTGGACAAGTACCCGTATCCGGCACCCATACCTGGGTAACATAGTCTATATCATACTCGTGCCCATTCAATTGTTCGTACCTAGGAGATCACCTACACAAGAATTCAATCCAATCGGATAAATGCTATTGAATTCTTTTGGATGGTCACAAAGAATACAACAAAAGGTATAGAAGCACGACCATGGTATGGTAGTTTATGACCATCCCAATCTTGGCATGCTAGATGGCCTTGGTGAGACACGGTCTCCCCTGGCATGTGATCCTAGTATAGTTTTTCAATTTTTGGGCCAGGCTCGAGGGCCCTTACCCGAGCCCAAAAATTGGGTTGGACTTGGGTCAAACTTATGTTTTGGGCTTGAACCGGTTCGAGCCCACTAAAACCCCCTTATATATATATATATATATAGGGGGACGACCTGGCCCGATTTTGATTTTTGGGCCAGGTTCGGGTAGCCCAAAACTTGGGGTTCGGCCGAAATTTTGGATTTATGTACACCCTCAAGTGTAGTGTCGTGCTGTTTCTATACCATCCTTAGGGTCTATCTGGTGGGTGCCTTAGATTTTCTTTTTCATTAAATTGTGAGTAGTGGTACTCAGTATTCCCTTGTCCAATCATTGCATATCTAGTCGTTTTTACTTCTTTGCTGCATCTAGGTTCAAGGTCCACATACTCTTGGATCAAATGACAATTGAATACTCAGGTTTGCAGGTGATGTGGCAGAGCTTGGTATTATTCGACAAGGGGCTTTCATGAAAGTTCAAACAGTCTTAAATCCACGTGTGCATTTGGTATGCCATTAGAAACTTGTAACCTTGTACCCAACAATGTGAAGCTGAAGATTTTTTCTTCAATTGTTAACCCCATAGTTTCATAATTTTTGTGTTTTCAATATTAATTGGATTGGGTCTGTTATGAGCAAGGTTCCTTATCACATTGAAGGAGGCCAGCCTTCTTATCTGATTATTGCCGGTCTGGTGTTCACCCCCCTCTCAGAACCTCTCATAGAGTACGTATCATTTGATTGCTGGCATTTGATTGTCGACATTATCTTTTTATAGATACAGTTTACATCCTTGAGACATTTGCTAGTACCAATAGCATAACGTAGATCACTTTCCAGAAAAAAGTAACATCTTAGTTATTCCCCTAATAAGCTTGTTTTTTATGACAGCGAGGAGTGTGAAGACACAATAGGGGTACGTCTTGAAGGTTGATGACCTTCACCTTTTACCATTGATGTCTAATATTAATGATGTATGACTACTTGGCATTATCTCCTTCTGCTAAAAGTTGACAAGGTGTTTCACTGTTTCTCCTTTTCGATCAGTTGAAACTACTGACGAAGGCTCGATACTCTTTGGCAAAGTTCAAAGAAGAACAGATTGTTATCCTATCACAGGTTAGCTGCATACTTTCCTCCACGCATGTAATATGGTGATACACTGGCTTAATGATCCTCTTGGACGTGCGACCACTATTGCATGACTGAATGCTGTTCATCTCCTTACCAGGCTTCAATTGAGAATTCAAGGAAACACTAATAATATATGTTCCTTCTCGAGATCTCCTCGATCTCTTTTTATATATATCGACTTATAAAAAAAAATGTTCTTTCTCTACTGTTTATTTTTAATTTTTTGGGTCTTCACTTGAGAAAAGGAAATCTCTTTAAATATATTAGTGGTTTCTCATTTGAATTTAGATTGTTGGTTTGATTTTCTACATCAGGTTCATCTGCTTTGCTTATATTCTTTTGTTTTCATAGGTCTTGGTGAATGAAGCAAACATTGGATACGAGGATATGGAAAATCAACAGGCAAGTAATCTCGCCTTATCTTTTGAACTCTGGCACTTTTTTGCCAACTTGTATACCACATCTTTCTCTGGAAAGGATTAAACACAGAAAGAAAAACAATTACAGGTTTTGAAGTTCAATGCGACTCGAATAAAAAACATACAACACCTAGCACATCTTATTGACTGTAAGTTTTACCATCCTTGCCTCTTTAGTACTTTCCTTTTTATATCTAAACCATTCTGATCCTCACTGTTTATCCACACCCTTGCCTAGCATGCAAGGACGAGTATTTTGTTTTTGAGTTCGAAGACAACTTTCTCGCTGTTTTGGAACGAGAGGCGGCTGTTACTGCCTTACCTCGCATTCTCAAGGATTATGGGATTCCATCCGAAAGGTCTTCTGATTTGTTAGAGCCATATGTGGATTCATCAGAAGACAACCAGGCAATAGATCAGGATTTTGGCAACAGCCCAGTATCAAATTTGGAAGTTGGGTTCGACGGGCTCATCTGGACTTGAAACACATAAATTAACTTAAAGGTGGATCTGGGAGGCCCCTTTAGGTGGTAAACTCACAGCGTTTAGGGGAGACTGCATAATCGAATCCACCATGCTTCCTGACCAACGCTACAATTTGAGTTATATTCTTCATGTTGGTTGCAACATTCTCCCCCCTTTTTTTGCACTGGGGAACAATAATGCACGCCCAAAGTGGTGGTCTGATATTCGGAGGTATTGAGGTATCAATAGGTTGCGGAAACAGGAATTATGAATTCTTTTCACATTGAGTTAAAAAATATTAATACAACATATTTTTCCTTCGATTAACATTTGTAGTCCTGTTTTCTTTCACTTTGACTGGAGGAAGTTATATCAAACAATTTCATTGTTCACTGAAAGAAAATAACTGACGGTAGACCTCAGCAGACACTGTTGACATTCTTTTCTTCCCTCTGGTTGGTTAACTTTCCGTCCATCCTGCAAAATAAAGTTCTATGTGCCGTTTGATTTCAATGCTTATCTTCTGTATTATACAAAGAGAAACGTGCATTAAGATGGAAATACAAAGAGAAGCTATCTCGACCATAAGCGTGCAGGTATATCACAAGTCACGGTCTACTGGTTACATCTGCTCAGGAGGTCACCTATTCTGCTAATGACTTCATTGAAAGGTTGTGAACATCCAAATTATCACATCTTATTGGATCCAACAAATCGTTATCCCAGCAACATTACTTGTGCACCTTGTGCACAGCATATGTAGGAAGAAAGGCCTCTCGTCCTGGTCAGACCAGGTATTGCTTATCATTTTCATTTAATGGTAAATTTGAGGAAACATACAATGGTTGGACATGTTCTAAGCACGTAGCCACAATCTCATCCTTTGGGACCATTCTTACTAGGTGATTCAAATGGTTGGACATGTCTGGAACCCTAATAAAAGGTTTTTCTCCGTGCCATTACCCAAGTTTTTAACTGTCCAAACCTTCCTTGGGGCCTGTTTCGATGCCATTTTTCAATAAAGATTCTATTTAATAAAATGACTTTTTCTTGTTTTTCTTAAAAAGGTCGTTTGGATAATGTCTCTCTCCTATTGGTGGGGATCCCACCAATATAATTGATGAGTAAGAGATGGTGAGGAGTGGGATAGGCCAATTGCTCAGCCCAGATTGCTTTAAATCTGTTAAGAGTCACTTCTAAAGTTTAATGGTCATCAAGTTCATATATTCCCTCAAATTTTGAAGAATGGTGGGAGTTGCACAGATGCAACCCCGTGCAAGAGACAAAAAACACATTTTTTTAATTAAAAGTGGTTTTCAAGGCGATTTTTCATGTCTTTTATGGGGTTGCATCTGTGCAACTCTCTCAAGGGATTGCTTACTAGCATTGTTACCCTTTAGATTTCATCTTTGCCTCATCCTTTCGGTAATAAGGTGCAAATTTTAACACCATGCCAAAAGACAACTCAGGAAGATAGCCTTCTCCTTCAATTACCTTATCCATGTCTGTCAAGCATTTTCGTTTCTTGAGGCATTTATCGGAAGATCTTGAACCAAGGGCTATGGTAGAAGTCTGTTGTCAGTTCTACCCGGTAGTATTAGACGATCTCCCCCGTCACAAAGTCTTCCTTTTGGGTGCTAGAGGTAAGAGGCAATGAAAATGGAGGGATGCAAAGTGAAGCAGCAGTGCAAATCTATTACTGTACTACCAAGGGAAGGTATGAACAAGAAGTGACAGAAACAGACCACACAAAATATGATCTTAACATAGTTCCAACCAACTCTCAACTAAAATAGGTTCATTCCATTATTTCAGAAGGATTGCACTACTGTCTTGTTTATCAGGACCATGATAGATCTGTGTTCAACTGCAAAAGTTTACCATGAGAAGTCACGGATAGCAGATCATTCCTATCCCTGCAGGCCAATAACACCTGCGAAAAGATGAAATGAATAAATAAAACTGGACAGTGTAGAAGCTAACGCTCAATATGAGAACCAGTATGCTCACCACAAGCAACTCTGCCACCGGCATTTCCAGTGCTCTTGCTGAGTTCATGTCCCCCTGAAAAATTGCAAGCAGTATCTGTTAAACCAATGCTCACATTGGCGAAGAAAGTGAAACTGAAAATGCAAAGCAGACAGTAAACATTATCTCTGAATCTGCATTAGTTATTATTAGAAAACTTGGGAATGGTTATATTATCTCTGAATCTGCACTGGTTCTTAAAAAAAAAACGTAGGAACGATCAAGAAAAAAAACTGAACTACTCGTTCACTTGAATATCAAGTCCCAAACAATTTTTGTTGCTCTGAAAGTTGGTCCTCTCCAGATTTGGCAGATCAAGATTACATAATTAAGATTGGACTAAGTCTCAAACTTCCAATTTAAGATCAACTTATCAACAAAAACTACCACCATGGAGCTATTGTAATACCTTGAACTTTTGTCCAGGGATATTAGAGTAATTTACATTAGAAGGGTATTTTCGACAAATGATAAAATTAAAATAATTAATATCTTTTAATAACTTTTAGTCTTTCGGAAATAATGAAAATCTTTCCCTAATCAAAGACTTGAACTTTAAAAATAAAGAAACTATTTAAATAAATTACCAATGATAATTAATAGCACACATAAATAAAGAAAGACTTACCATGTTCTTTTGAACAACTATTAAAAATAGAATAATCTCTTAAAAACTTACACATTTTTCATTTTTTCACCATTAGAGAGTTCTCCATTACAAATCTTTGAGAGTCCTAAAACACCATAACGTCTCACCATTTGAGACTATTCTTTTAGACAAAAATGTTCATACTTTCGAGATGTTCGACATACTCGAATCCTGACTTCATCCAACGACGATCGGTAAAAATACTCGCGGCTACTTTTTCACCATTGATTCAAGTTCAAATGAAGATCAATGGACAAAGTAGGTACACCTACATATTTTAATAGATAATCTCCCTTATTTTACTTTATTAATCATGTTATATGTACATGCTTAATTGATGATGTTGTGGATATTATCGTGATTCGGATCTGATCGGGTCGGCCGGTGTGCCAAAAAAAAAAAAAGGGTTATAGATAATGATTTTGTATAATATTGAAGTGTTAGTTTGGGTTTGATCCTAATGGATACCTGCAGAAATAAAAATTAAGAAGGGCCCGAAGCCCTAGAGTGAAAGACCCTAAACCCCTGTAGAAGAGCCTTTTGGCTACTCCCGGTGTGGGAAGGAGGAGACCCAAGATTAGGTTGTAGTTATAAGCGTATGAATATAATATTATTGGGCTAATCGTGAGAAATATTTATTATTCTTGACGTTACTGGTTTATATCATCTGTTATGCATTGAATATGACATGATTTTTGGGTTAGAATATGCGATATTATCTGTGATATATATGCGGTGTACAGTAGATTATCTACTGGACTTTGGCTCATAGTGTTTACCAAACGTTTCAGACTTAATTGAAGATGGAGTGAATTTCGGAGTTGATGTACTTGATGATGGTGATAGCATGGGAAAATCGGATGGACAATTGAGAATATCGATGAGATTGATGCGGGACTTTAGATATTTGTCATTTGTTTCATTTTTATAAACTTAATTGTTAAAGACTCGCAGTTTATTAATTAAAACTTTGTTTAATTTTTTAGAATAATGTGGATGATAAATATTTGACTTCTTAGACTCTTTGATTTAACCATTTAGATATATGGTAATGAATCCTTAACAAATATATTAAATTTTATGGATGTATAGTACTTACAATTATTTTACGTATTACCAGGGTACCGTTATCGTTAGGGCAGATTTCTGAGTCAAACTATTAAAATAAAATAGTAGACGATATTTTTGGGCAAAATTCCTTCGCAAAAGACGTTTAACATGATTTTTTAATTGTAGATAATTAATAAGATAATTTTTTTATTCAAATTATATTTTTTGAAAATTTTACGCCTATCCGCTTAAATTTTGAAAAGTTAATTAAAAAAGCTTATCAAATAAAATTTTTAGCCAAAACGTCTTTACAAAAGATTTTTATTTTAATATATTATGGATTATGATCATTTTTAAAAATTATTTCAGAATATTTTATTTTTTTTATTTTTATCACATCCTAGATCTTGGGTAAACGGATCGTTTTTCAGGCATTCGGGTCGGATCCCGGTCCCCGGATCCAAGGCGTGACAGCTATAGACCAGTAATTGTGTTGTGTTAGGTGTCTTGTAAGGGAGTACTGTTCTGCAAGGATTTTACTATTAATTAAGTGATACACGACAGGGGACCGTTCTACAATGGGATAAGGTTCTTGTGGGTCCACTTGCTTGGCTGTGCACGGATTCAGTGTAGCGGTGGACCATAATAGCAGAATGCTCCTGCATCATTAAGCCACAACTTTACATGGGTCCCAGTTCTGTGCTAAGTTTGCTGGGGGGGTTGCAGGGGGGTAGCATCCCCCCACCGACAAAGCCAATGGTGTTTTCTGTCCATACAAGTTCCTACAGTTTGTGTGAGCAAAACTTGTATTGGGAGTACTTCGGATATTTCATTGTACCAGAGAATATATATATTCTTTGTACTAGACAATATCTATATTCACTAAAAGGGCATTGGTACATTGAGAGAATGAGAGAGATGAAACTATTGTAAACGTAATTCTTCAGAGGTAGTGAAAGTGCTCCTCACCCGTGGATGTAGGCACACTGCCGAACATGTAAATATGTTCTATCCGTGCTGGTGATCTTTTCGGTTATTTCTATTTTTGCTAGTTCATGGAAGGTCTATTTTTGCAGCACACCTGTGTGGCTCGGTAGCCACAATCAAGTCTTTAGCTCATTTGCTTGCTTATCGGATAGTAGCCTCACCACCTTGCTTCTTGAGGTGGCATCTATCAGAGAAAATCACAAGATTTGCATAGTATGTATGATAGCCTTGACCACTTTGATTATTCATGGGTTGATGGGCCGTTAGCCATCCTGCTCTGCAAGACCAAGATGGTACTCCACTGGACAAACACGTTCACATGGCACCACATTTTCTCTTCCCTCGTTTATTTCATGGGCTTATATTTACATCAGACAAAGATACATGATGGGAGACCTCAAAAATAGTATTCACATTTGCCTATAAGTATGAAGGAAACTATTGCTTGCTTATCAGATACTGGTTGTTTCACCACCTTGCTTCTTGAGGTGGCATCCATCAGAGCAAATGACAAGATTTGCATAGTACATATGATAGCCTCAACCGCTTTGATTACTCATGGGTCGAACATGTTCCACTGGACAAACATGTTCACTTGGCACCACTTTTTCTCTTCCTTCATTTATTTAATGGTTTATATTATCACGAGACAAAGACGCGACGGGAGACCTCAAAATAATATTCGTATTTGCCTAAAAGTACGAAGGGAAATATTGATTTTCTAATTATTTGTTAGCCCCCGCTTCCTTCCACCTCAAACTTGGAGTCGAGACACAAATTAGATAACATTATTCCAAAAGGTCAATCCACGATTTTTTCGTATCCAGAGTCAAGGTCTTAAGTCAGTAATATGAAGAAACAAAGATTCAAATATAGAAAAGTAAAGAATACCTTTTCCAAGATCATCAGGATCAGCATGGACAACAACAGCCCTTCCGATGATGGAATTTGGTCCAGTGAGAGGAATCTGCAAACATTAACCTTACTTGCATAAGAGACTTAAGCATAATAACAAAAAAATTGACATTTGCAAATTACAAGAAAAAAATCAAAGATGAAAAATGATAGACATAAACTACCTGCTTATCAACAATGGTGAAATTAGCAGTACCTGAAACATGACAACCACACAACAAGCTGTTAATGATCAATGAAGACTCATAAAGCATAGGCTAAATAAATCTTCTAAATCCCATCCACTCATATCACTTCATGGTAAACGATGACAATAATAGTAACAATAACAGTGATGGTGATAATAAGAATATCATTAACAATGATAGAAACAATAATTGGACAACATGGGGGGAGCAAAGAAAGAGTGCACACAATCCTCGCCAACTGTGACATTTCCAAGATCACCAGCATGACGGTGCTCATCCTCAGGAGCACCATGCTCTTTGCTAGCAGGATTAAAATGTGGTCCTGCAAATTGAAAGATAAAAACCATTAAACAGAACCCCATGGACAACTAAAACCGATTTCTATCGGGGTCTTCAAGCAGTGGACAATACCAGTTGACATACAACCATTTGTTGTGTCACCAAGGGCATGGACATGGAAGCCGTGAAGTCCAGGTTTAAGACCAGAGATACTTCCAGTTACGGTAGTTGGGCCTGAAATGAAGACAAAACCATAGGAACATGATTAAAGATTTACAAAGAAAAAATGAATATTCTTATGTATGCTTGAATTTGAATTAAATTACCATCTCCTTCTTGGACAAAGTAAATGGTGCCAGATACACCCTCGCTACTGTTAAGAACAGCAACTCCCTTCACCATCGTTATATGTGATCTATACAAAATATCTAATTAGGAAATACAAACAAGAAAGAAAAAATCAAAATAAGAGAAAAATGGTATATACAAAAACAAGGCAACTGATAGTGATAAGGGGACATTAGAACACATTAGGGGACATTAGAAATGCAACCCAATAAACAATTGGGACAAATTTTCAATTTGTGCCAACTGCCTTTACATTCGCATGCTTTTAGATGGTGCCGACTTTGAACTTGTAATTCGCACCATACATCAATCAACCACACTGTTAGCACCAACTTAACATAAAGATGCTATGCCCCCAATCAAAGTTTTTCAACCTATTCCATTATACGCAAGGAGGTTCAAAAAATATCCATGGACATTAAATAATCGAGAAGTTCATTTCCACTTTTGCCAAGCCAAAATTGATCAGTAGATGTAGTAAAACAGGATCTTCTCAGAAAATTTTGATATAAACATGAGAAAAAGAAAAAGAGTTGTAGCATTAAGAAGAAATCAAGAGTATTCTAACTTTAATGGAATTAACTACTTCAAACCACTCAAATCACTATAAGTAGGTCCACTACTTACAGTGATTAATTACAAGTAGAGATAGTTTATGATCCGTTACTACCTGACTTCAAAGGTGGCAGAATAGCTATCACATACTTATTGGGAATACAATTCAGTATTATCAGGAGGCACCAGGTCAAAATTAAAGTCTGACAGCTAATATATATAATCAGATTAAAGTGAAATAACCAGATTTCTCCGTTGATTTTAATGAAAAAACACATGTTATGTTCATCAATAACTTATTTAAATCCGATAAAAAATTATGAGATCTGTAAGTAATCAATCCATCCATCCGAAATCACATCAAGCTTCCACTAGATTTCAAAGAATTTAAGTTCGTTAAAAGCTAAAAATCACAACTAAAACACGGAAGGACTAAAACTAATACAATATATAGTTTTTATTCGTGGAAGACGAGATCAGATCTTCAAAACAAACCCTAGATCTAACAGTTCAGAGCTTGAATCCATCGCTAAAGAGAGACCAAAATAATAAAAAAAAAAAAATACAAAAACAAATTAGAAAAAGTGATAAGTCAGCGACAAATCAAGCTCAAAGAATAAAAAAAGAAAGAATCTATTCTCTAATGAACCAGATTGATATCTTGAAGAACAATTAAGGTCGTAAACCCTAAAAAACACTCTCGGAGTAGAGAGAAGAGAAGCTTAGTTTACCTCAGAACACCCCTTAGAGAGAGAAAGCTTTGGTCGAGTAGAAGAAATGCGAGCAGAGCTGCCACTCGTCTGACCGTTTTATTCAGAATCGAGGAGACCAACGTTAATCAAGTCGACTCCACCTTTCTCACCTACCCCCCATAATTTACACCTAGTTTGGTGTGAAATAAACAGTGTATTATAAGGGCAAAATAGTCATTTCAATGTTTTCTATTCTTAGCCATCCGATCTAGGTGGGCAAAACTTAGTGGTTAGGATTTTGTGATTGTTTCTATCCGTCTGATCTTTGTCAAGGCCATTTAGAACTCTCTAGACGGAAGGGGGAACATCAAGATATCACTATCTATCTTTTTGTTTTCCTTTATTCTTTGGGAAATCCCCCCCCGAAATTTGAAAAAATTGACATACCCCCTATGACTTGGTCCACTGTCATTTGACCAGTGTTGACCCTAGTTGACTACCAAATTTTGTATTAAGTGACAAAAACGCCATTGTCTTCGACTTTGGAACAAGGGTTTTGGCCAAAACCCAAACCCCAAATCGAACGGCCGTAGTAGACGCCCAACCAAGAGACTCCAATGGGTTGGTCGCCCATCACCGGCGACCAACCCACCGGAGTATCATGGCCGGCAGACCACCACTCTGGCAACGATTTAAAATTTAAGGTTGAATAAAAAAGAGTCCATCTAGAGCTACACCCGCTTCTTACACTTGAGTTGAATCTTACAATTAATATAGTACCACGTCAGCATAACAAGAAGCCATTGATTTTGGGTAGCAGATGGCTTGGATTGGGAGTAAGAATCGGGTGTAGCTCTAGACGGACTCAACAAAAAAATCTCAGGTTTATCGACATAGGTTTTTTTATTTTTATTTTATTTTTAATCTCCTCTTTTCATGTTTGATTTGGGCCCAAACCCAAACCCTGTTCTAAGGTTGAACACAAGGGCACTTTCATCTGTTAATACAAAATTTGATTGTCAACTCGGGTCAAATGACAGTGGACCGAGTAATAGGGGGGTATGTTAGCTTTTTCAAATCGTGGGGAGGTATGTCAAATTTTAAAAATAAGATAGGGGGGTATGTCAAAAATTCTCTTTTTTTAATAAGTCAAGAGAATATGGGTTATGGATATTTTGACTCCGTGATCTCTTTATCTTTTTGTTAATTTTGTATATATTCCTCGAGCAGCCAATGTGGTGTAAAAACTGGATGTAAGACCTTCAAACTTTGAAGGATCCCTGCCAAAATGTCTGACACGTACTTCAATGCCTAAACCCAACCCACCTTAACCCCTTGGTTAGTTGGTTAAGGGTGGTTAACAAAGGGTACATGTCTGACATTTTCTCGTAAGAAATGGGTGTAGATGTAGATGCAGATGGACTCTTCTTTTAAATAGTAAAATGGAAAATTTCATAAACAAAAATAAATTTAAATATATTGCAAAAATAAAAACAACTTTCTGACATTCCCCCCCCCCCCCCCCCCTCACAATTTGAAAAAGCTGACATAGCCCCCTATGACTCGGTCCACTGTCATTTGACCAGTGTTGACCCGGACTACCAAATTTTGTATTAAATGGCAAAAATGCCCTTGTCTTCAACCTTAGAACAAGGGTTTGGGCCAAAACCCAAACCCCAAATCAAACGGCTGTGGTGAACGGCCGGCCAAGAGATTTCAATGGGTTGGCCGCCCATCACCGGCGACCAACTCACCGGAGTCTCATGGCCGGCTGGCCACCACTTCGGCAATAATTTAAAACCCAAGGTTAAAAAAAAAAAAAAAAAAACACAAAGCATACAATTTTAGTTTTAAATTTTTCATTAACAAAAATGAAAACAAGACAAAGCAATTTATATTTTAAGCTTTTGAGATGTGGATTTTGGAAAGATGGGTTCTCCCAATTTTAAAATTTTATTCTACAATAAAATCCATAAAAAACCCCATTCATTCATGAGTTTTATTTTTTTTCTTAGTTTTTTTCTTCTCAATATTTGTTTAATTCATCAAAAAACCAAAAAAAATCTCAAGTTTACCCACATGGGTTTTAATTTTTATTTTTAATCTCCTCTTTTCATGCTTGATTTGGGGTATGGGTTTTGGCCTAAACCCAAACCCTTGATCTAATGTTGAAGACAAGGGCACTTTAGTCATTTAATACAAAATTAGGTAGTCAACTCAGGTCAACACTGGTCAAATGACAATGGACCGAGTCATAGGGGGGTATGTCAGCTTTTTCAAATTGTGTGTGTGTGTGTGGGCGGGGGGGAGTAGGGGTACGTCAAATTTTAAAGATAACATGGGGGGGTATGTCAAAAATTCCCAAAAAAGTAATAAACGCCCTTTGAAAGGGCATCTATGCCTGACAAAAATTAAAGTTGAAAAAAGCTGACGAACGCCCTTTAGAGGCATAAAACTTCTGTCACAATACGAGCCACGTGTCACACTCTTAGTGGGCTGACCGTATGGATGTTTGGCTAGTCCCTAGGTGGACTTGCAAACCAAAAATCAGCCTAATTAGTAATTTACAACCTTTGGATCTTTGCACTCAAATAACGCTCAAATTCATACGGTTAAAATCAACCCATGAAAATAACTTCAATCCAACGCTTATAAACCACTGATGATGTTTATTTTTGGTGTGTAGGTCCACCTAGTAAGTGGCCAAACATCCATACGGTCAGTGTCCACTAAGAGTGTGCCATGTGGCTCATATTGTGAAAGAAGTTTTAGGCCTCTATGGGCAAACGCCCTTTTAAAGGGCGTCTATCGGCCTTTTTCAGCTTTAATTTTTGGCAGACAACATTGTCAGCCTTTTTTTTTTCAGCTTTAATTTTTGTCAAGCAGAGGGCGTTTCGTTACTTTTTTTGTAAATGTCAAAAAGTTGTTTTTGTAAATACATTTAAATTTATTTTTGTTTATGAAATTTTTCCACATTAAAATGGTAAAATAGAAACTAAAAAAGTAGAATTCGAGAGAAAAAAGATTAACAACAATATTTTCATTCCATTGTCCTTAGTAGCAATTTTTCATTCACCTATACAAATTTCAGAACAAATGATTAAAGAGGTCCTCTTACTAATATAATCTATGTCATACATAGGTGAGGTGAGGTTCCCCAACATTTTCAACCAACATAACTGACAAAACTTGAAGATTGAAAGAAAAAAAAACTGTTCTTGCAAGTTAACAAAAAGTATCAACAAATATGGTGGTATAACTTATGATTGTTATAAGAAGAGAATTTTTCCCATGTGGAGCAATTTTCCACGTGGGCGTGTGGTCCAATCAAGAGTTGCCATCTATACATGACACAGTCAAGGGCAACCATCTTTACAAATGGCATGTACAAATTGCAGCCCTGATTGGAATGACAATTTTGATAATTGCCCAAATAAAATTTCTCTTATAAGAGTGTTTTGATATCATTAGCTATGTTCTCAGCATCCCTTGAAGCTCCAAAGAGCCCTCTCCTCGCCAATCCTGCACAGTAGAGACCGTTTCGTCCCTTCCAATGGTTAGGAAAACTCGGTTTCGGGAGTCCGTCTTCGTCGAAGAGGTAGTCATCATCCTGAATAAAACATTAAAATTAATATGCATCCCTAAGTACATACAAGTGTAAACCAACTTGAGTGTATATATTTCTAATTACTAGTGTAAACCAAGCTTTCAGGAATATATATATCCATGCCAAATGCGAAACAAATGTACTTTCGAATGATGTAACCCAAAGTTGTGTGAAACCATATTCACATAAATTGGTGCAACTCATACAAAAAATAGTATCCAAATGCACTGCAACCATGAGGTTGTCATGTAGAACAAGCGGCGGAAAACTTCATGGTGCTATTTGACCGGTCAAAAGTCCAAAAGGTACTAGTAAAATCATGGACCATGGATCAGAATCATGCAAGGGGCAGACATTCTGGAATGGAAATGACAAGATTTTTAAGATCCATCGCTTTGTCATGGATTTTTCACTTTTAGGTTAAATTCCATCGTTAAGGCCATCAAAAGGGCAATTTTGCTATTTTATGAAAATTTTATTTTAACAATAACTTTTATTATAAAAGTCAAAATCACTCATTGTCAATTCTACCTTGATTATAGGTTCTAGTATTATCAATTTTCATGCTCAGTTTGATTTTGTTATTTTTAGCAATTTTTTCTATTTTAGTGCTTTTAGACTTATAGTCACTTTCTATTTTCTTTAATCAGTTTTCCTTATTAATATAGGTTGTAATCGGACGAATTAATCAATGAAAGTATTTACTTAAGAATTTTATTATGTTTTTCCTTGTGGAATCACGTCTTTTCTTCGGTTGAAGACTGGTGTTTTTCTTCTTTGCACGATTTCGTGATTAACTTCACGATTCTGCTATATCAGGTCGAGGATCCTAGCTACCTACCAAAAAGAATATCATCAGCGTCATCAAACTATGCCTTATCACATGATACTATGCCCTCTCCATGAATATGCACCACGTGGCATAAAAATCACATCTAGAATTCAACACAAGATTCTAACCAATCTCGGGTCGCTAAGTGTTTCACCGCCATCTTAGATGTTAAGAATCAAGCTTTTAGGTTGACTTTTGGTGACACAACTTAGCTAATATGTCACCCATCCTATTAGTCAATTCCTAAATCCTCTCTTCCTATTGGTTCATTCCTAAATCTTCTCTTTCTAATATTGGTTTAGTGACATAATGTAGACACCTCATTTTTGGCACGATCTTTTAACTTGACAATCAACAATCTTGATCTTTTTCTTTATTTGTCGATTGACTATTTAACTTATCTCAACCCATAGGATATTCTTACCCAATATAGAACCCTATTTAGAACCATCAACGACCTTTAGATAACACTTCTATAACCCAAAACCATCATTCGAAAGTCCCATATTAAGTTATGAGAATTTAATCAAAGATTTGAATTTTATAAAAAAATGATTAAAAAGTGTTTATATCTTTGATTTTATCATTAGATTTGATCAAAATCAAGTATTTACTTTCTAACTCATTCATCTTTTTAAAAAAAGTGGTCTCACTGAAATCTAATAGCTCAATCATAAGATCAAGACTTTTGTTTGACTAATTTTTAAATGATCTAAATTTTTGACAACTTGTGTGTTAATGAGATGTCCACCATTGAAAAATACTTTTAAAGATTTTCTAAAATATTTTTGTCAAGTTTGGACTTAAAATGAATATTTTATCAATGATTGATTAAAACACTTTATATGAGGTCTTGATGAGTGTAGATGCACTAAGGTTCATACATCATGACACACTTTGATGATATTACTCAAGCTTATCATCAAACTCACCAAACTCTCTTATTTTTTCATTTATCCATACTTTTTTTTGTTTATTCTTCACATATAAATTTCTTACAACTTTAACTTTTTAGATTACCAAACTTTTTTTAACAAATTAAAAATTTCTTAACATATCCATATAGGACAAACTCATTTTTATTTTTTTTCCCCACAAATGAATAAACTACTATTTTTTTATTATCATACTACCCCAAAGCTTTATTTTTTACCTATAAATATCTCATCCCTCTCTTTATATATGAATTCCTTCAAGTCCCCTCTTTAGGCTTAGAAAAACTCTTTCAAAATAATTTTCTTAACTTTCTAAAATTTCTTAAAAATTCTTAAAATCAATCATCAAAAAACCCATTGTTTTAAGAATTTAAGTAAAAGGAAGAAGAACTCTTGTTCTTGTTCACTTTAATTTTCTTTTCTTTCAAGAAGAAGAAGAAGAAGACCAAGTAAAGAATAATGATAATTTGCAAAGTACCACATACACCATATAGGTGGTAAAGCTACCCCACCCCACCCCACCTCACTTCTTTTTCTTTCTTTCCTTCTTTATTTGTTTTTTATTTTGTTATCTAACTTTTTTAGTTTATTTCCTTATACTCTCTTGATGCTGATCTTTCTTTTGATGTTCATCTTTTTCCACTTTCTCTTTTTAATAATGTAACCACATGGGAAGGCTATGCCATCCTATTCTTTTTTCTTTCTTTTTTTGTCTTTTATTTTGTTATCTAATTTTTTTAGTTTATTTCTTTATATTCTCTTGATGTTGATCTCTCCTTTGATGTTATCTTTTTTCACTTTCTCTCTAACAATGTAACTACATGAGAAGACTATGCCACCCTTTTTTTTTTTTTTCTCTTTCCTTATTTACTTAGATTTAGATTATTGTATGTTTAGTTTACTCTTTATTTTAGTTTATATTTTTTATTTTTTTTTTTTACTTTTTCTCTTTAGTATATGTGGAGAACCAGAAATGTTTGCATAATAGGATATTCTCACATTTTTCTTTTATGTTCTTGTACATGTAGATTCATTTTTTTTTTTTAACTAGTAACTTGAGAGGATGATTGAGAGTACAAGAATAGGTAACTATTTAAATATGAATATATTGGGATGCTTAACACATTCCCCAACCTACAAATAACTCACTTACCTGATATCTTTAATGGTTAGTAGATCAATGGAGTCACTAATTTATATTTTTCTCATAAAAAATAAAATAATATTATCTATTTTCAAACTCGGTGACCAATCACACCGTTAAAAAAGTTTGGTGGCAACTCCATAAGATTTTGCCTTCGGTCGGATTGTGCTATCTCACACATAATACTAGTGTTTTAGTTGAAAATTAAGTGCATGTTGTAGTATGAATCTAACTTAAAGTTTAAGTACAAGTCAACATAGACTCTTTTGGACCCGCTGACTAATGAATGATTGGCCTACCTATTAATGGACCTATACATCAACAATCATCTTGATTGATCTAATTACCCAAAAAATATACTCGAATCCAACGGTTAGGAATAACCCCATGAAAATTGTTGGAATCTAATGGCTAGAGATAACCAAATAGGTTGATTGTTGATGTATCCGGCCAATCATTTACGGGTCAGGGGCTCAAAAAGAGTGTGCCACATGGTGCGTTTTTCAGCACCCCACAAGAAAATTCTCCTTGGTAAATATTCTGGTGAAAAGGTCTACAATAACACTCAAGAAATGTGTCTCTAGGGAAGATTTCTATCTCAATATCGAGCAAATTCTTTATGTGGAGCTCTGGAACCATCTCAGGTGATGCCGTCTCTACAAGGCTGTGGGACCCATCTATCACATTTTACATCCAAAACTTGGGTATCACACCACACGCTGTTCACCTAGCACCTATTAATTTATTTTTTGGGTAGGCAACCGCTATCATTAAATACCCTTTCATTGTACTCGTCCATTAATAAATCAATTATTTTGGTTTCAAAAAGCTTACCAGTCATGGACCCAAAACCCGAATAATTAGTCCAAATTGTAGATCCGAAGAAGGGTAATGTGTACGGTGTAAGGTGACCGTACCCATCAACCTCACTGTGTCAAAAGAGTGGCGATTCATGATAAAAGATTGAAATGGATAGTTGCAGCTAACAAATTAAGAACTAATCGAATTACCTTAAGCCACATGTTTATTGATCTTTTAAAGCCAGTTGCAAAAACTATCACGTCGAATGGATGCTCCTTTCCATTCGCGAACTCCACATTGTCACCCCTTATGTGTGTTATCGATGGCAAAATCTGTTACACCATTAAACCAATATTAGAAAACCCATTACTTTAATTAGAATCGATCTAACGGTTACTACCCTAATGGTTGTTGATGACTGTTAGGATCTTAATAGTTAAGACCTAAGCTTTATGCACCTCTATCACCTAAGTGGCGTTTGGTAAATTAAGTTATCAGATCTAAAAGCTTAAAGTGCTTAATGTCTGATAGCTTAATGACTTATGACTGAATTAGATTGTTTGGTAAAGGTCTTAAGTCTTAAAAATTAAGTCAATGACATTGTGCGTATTTTGAAATGTTTATTAGGACACTTTCTTAAGTTTTTAAAAAGAAAGCTTTAAGAAAAAGGCATTATCGGTATTAAAAGAGAATATTAGAATCTTTTGACACGATGCTTTCACTTACCGTAATAAGTGAAGGGAGGGTGATATTTTTTTTTTTTTAACTTTTCACTTAATTTCAGTGGTTTTGGTTTTAAGTGCTGAAATTAAGTTGTTTACCAAACGCCATTCTAAATATTTTTGGTGTATTGGTTTGGGTCTTACATTTGGTATGAGGGTAAACCCTAGGTCCTCAGTTCGAGTCATAGAAGGGGTAGCCTGTGGAAAAAAGAGGCTAAAGTGAAAGCAGCTGGTCGAAAGGACTACTTGGACCGCAGGGTAGGCCGAGAGGATGTCGACTACAAATAGTTTACAAGGTGAACGTGCATTCGTGACACAAGGCCATTGGTGATGAACTATGAAAGGTAATACAATATATAAATGAGACAAAGTACCTGAATCTCACCGGTTTCGATCTTCTTAAAGGTCCCGACGTCGAGAACTGGAATCTTACCAGACTTTTCTTTCATGGAGAACGGACCATCCTTGGGCCTACTTATCCCGTATTTGGTCATGTCACCATATCTCAACTTGCTAAGCATGACCATCAGCCAATCCACCATATGGAAAGGAAGAAACTTCAGCGCGATTAGCCCTATGTACACCATCTCCCGGTTGAGCATATGAAGCTGGACCCACCGTCACGTTAATAACGCATCATCAAATTTTTGATCCAAGAAAAAATTGATACCGTGCTAGCAGAGTATTTTAATAAAATAGGAGGGAATATTTTGATGATTGATCAGATGTTTAATTTCCATTGATCTGATTCTTTAGCTAAGCCCCATCAAAGGGGTTACCCATTTATCGAATGGTCTAGATCCTAGTTAGCAATTCGGAGTGCCGGCAAAAATACGTACAGAAAATCTTCGAGTTCAATTTGGGTTTGTCATTTAAACGTGCATTCGAAAATTCGCCAAAAATAATTTAAAAAAATAAAAAAATATTGACATTTTTTTTCTTATAAAATAAATTTTCATTTTCTAAACTGAATAATCCAGAAATAATTCGAAAAAGTTCGTGAATTATTCGACCGTGTTTTTAAAATGCGTGAATTTTTTCATTTTTTTTATAAGTGGTAGTACTATTAACTAACGGTGATAAAGGTCACAATGCTGCAGAAGAGGTCGAGGTGACCTACAACATGGTTTAAAAAACGGCTGTTATAACGGATTCGGACCTCCCCGTTACATTATGTACCGTTAAAATGCCCAGAAAATAACGGCCGTTATTTTCCATATTTTTCCGTTACAACAAAAATAATGACCGCTATTTTCTGGAAAAAAGTGAAAAAATGACCGTTATTTCCCCTTTTTGCCTCTTAGCGTTACAATTCGTTATAATGGAAAAAAAAGATAACGCCCCCAGTTATAACGGCCCCTTTTAAACCTTGACCTAGAAGACGTAGAAAAGACTCAAAGCATGCGCAAAAAAAAAGAAAAAGAGAAAAAAATAAACTACACCTCTCTATGGAAACAACAATGTCCCAACGGACCAACAGTCCTCAAAACATAAGCCATGGCGACGTTGTTCAGTTCGTTCGCGAATAATTCAAGAATTTACTAACTAGGGTCTAGATGGATGAGTAGTCCATGGAATAATAAATTTTAGGGCTTTTTCGCTTTACCCCCTTACTTTATTGATGCAATTTGCATCTCACCCAATGTTTTCAAAATATTCGAGTCTCACCCTTTGACCATAGACGGTCTTCGGATGGACATCCCAATATTTTTTAAATGACTATATTGACCTTGGGTGAGGCGCAAAAATAATTTAAAAACATTGGGTGCACAGCAAATTTCATCAATAAAGTAAGGGGGACAAGCAAAAATATATATTTTTTTGGAGGATTGTGAATTATAAAAGCCAAGGTTTAAAAATGGCCGTTATAACGAAAATAACAGCCATTATAACGGATTCGGAGCTTCTCCGTTACATTATGAACTGTTAAAACACCCAAAAAATAATAGCCATTATAACAGAAAAATAACGGCCGTTATTTTTGTTATGACGAAAATAACGACCATTAATTTCTGGAAAAATTGTGACAAAAAAATAGACATTTTTTCCATTATTCAACCGAAGAAAACGACTCTAATCCAATGCTTAAAAATTAACAATTAAATTAATTTTTGGTCTGTAGGTCTACCTATGATTGGGCCAAGTAAATGAGGAAAGGTTTTGAGCTCACAATCCTCAAAAAAATAAAAATCTAAACAAAATGATTTTTTTGCTTGTCCTCCTTACTTTATTAGTGCAATTTGCTTCGCACCCAATGTTTTTAAAATATTTGCATCTCACCCAAGGTTACTATAGTCATTTAAAAAAATATTGGGATGTCCATCCCGAGACCGCAGTCTAAGGGTGAGATGCAAATATTTTGAAAACATTGGGTGAGATGCAAATTACATCAATAAAGTAAGGGGGTAAAGCCAAAAAGCCCTAAATTTTATAAACACAAGATCAAGGAGGTAGGAAGTTACCGGGCTTCGAACAACAATGGAGGTCTTGGCACCGAAATTTGATAGATCGAGCGCAATTTCCATGCCGGAGTTGCCAGACCCAACAATCAAAACATTTTTGTTCTCATACTTTTCCCCAGATTTGTACTTAGTTGAGTGTAGAACCTCCCCTCTAAAGGTATCCAAACCATCGACTTCCGGTGTAAACACGACGTCAGTACCGGTCGCCACCACTAGAAACCTAGCAACGTACTCATCGAATTCATCGGAACGAGTGTCCCTCACCTTGACACACCATTTTCCAGCGACTTCATCGAATGTCGCCGACTCAACCGATCGGTTGTACAATGGGTTCACCTTAAAATGAGACGCATAGTCGTCCAAGTACTGGATGAATTGGTCCCGGGGCAAATATGTTGGCGAACTAGTCGGGAGTGACATGTGAGGAAGGTTGCTTAATTTCTTCGGTATCTGAAGACGAAGGCGATCGTAACATTTCAATTTCCATAAGGAAGCTAAACAATTTTCTCTTTCGAGAATTATGTTCGGGATTGAAAGGTGGTTTAGACACGCAGAAGTCGCTATCCCCGACGAGCCGGCACCAACTATTATCACCACTTGTTCCTCCATTTCTGACTCACTGAGTCACGAAGAAGATCAATAGAAGAAGAGATGGAGCAGAAGAGGTGATCTCTTGAATCCAATGGTAAAAAAGCCTCAACCACACAGAGGTAGCACAACAAAAAAAAAAAAATGTCGTGCAAACCTCACCAATAACGGTCAAAATTATGTGCTGAGGCCATTGACTTTTGGATTGAAGAGATGCATGATTGACAAGGCAGCAGCTAATTTTACATTTGTTACGATCGTAGATCTCTTGAATCCAACGGTCAATGGCGCATAAAATTTTGTCCGGTTGCAAGTGCAGTAGCATTTTCCAGAAAAAAAAGTTAGTGGGGACGGTTGAACGCCTTGTCTTTGTAGTTATAATTGAGGTCCGAGTGGACCGATTCGTCGAGCACCTTATCTTTGTAGTTATAAATAGGGTAGCTCCAGTAACCACCCTAAAATGACAGGCTCCATTTACAGGACGCAATATGAGACACGTGGCACAAGCATAGAGTACTCTGACCGTATGGATGTTTGTACAATCCCTAGGTGGATCTCCAAACCAAAAATCATCTTGATTAGAGATTTCTAGACGTTGGATCTTTGTAACTCAAATACTGCTCAAATTCCCACAGTTGAGATTAACCCATGAAAATAAGACCAATCCAACGCCTATAAATCACTAGTCAGGCTAAGTTTTGTTTTGTAGGTCCACTTAGGGATTGGACAAACATCCATACGGTCAAAATCCTCTAAGAATGTGCCACGTGGCTCATATTGAGTCCTGTAACAGGAGCCTGTCATTTTAGGGCGGTAACTGGAGCCTGAGCCAGAGTCTTATAAATAACGCCAATGTGGACAGATTGGCTCGTGTGGTCAGATTCAAGAGTGGATGGCCCCCGTTATAAAAAAAAATGTGTGGACCCCAATAGAAATAGGCAGAAAATTGGTTCAAAATCTCGGGACCGGAGGCCGGATTGGTGGGCGCTGATCCAACACTACCTTGGCCGTCTCACCCAAGACGATGTGAAGGTTCTTCATGGAACATTGCATCTCGGGCGATACGATCCCGAAATGAAATGGATCGGTGGGCGTCGATCCCCATCCGGATCACCGACCGAGACTTCGAACCATGGACAGAAAAGCTTTGATGTAGGAAAAACAATTTTTGGCTGAAATGTTACCATTGCTATTTTGTTTTGAATTTGTTTTGCGGGTGGCACACATTCAAATTTGGTGTAAAAGTTACGTTAAGGGTCCTTCCAATTGTTATTGAGGTCGTGGTTTAAAATAGCGACGTTTCAACGAATTCAATGGCCGTTAAAACGGTAATACCCAAAGCACCATTTTGATGCTTAGAAAATAATGGATGTTCCTTTTTTTTTTTTTTCGCATTTGAAAATTTGAATTTCAGCACCATTTTTCTGTTTCTCCCGTTTTTGCGCATGTCCGTTACAATTCATTTTAACGGCCATTTTATCAGAAAAAACAGTAATGCCCTCAGTCCGTTATACCGTTATAACTGAATCATTTAAACCATGGTTGAGGTATTAAATCGTCCAATCTCATGTATTGGCCCTTTAGTTGAAACGTCCGGATCATCATCCATGATGCTCTTTGGACCATCAAATAATTCTTTGATATATAGATTTATCTCAATAAATGATGCTTTCATGGAAAATTTAATATTTCCGTCATCTATATATTTATATCCATAATAATATTTAAAAGCAAATATATAGCTTCACGCATGGGTTGTCACTTGTCACTACCCATTATAATATATTTGAGTCACAAATCCCATGTGTGATGATGCCTTACATATGTTCTGAAATACCTAATAGCTGACCACATCTATCTATATACTTATACCCCTCTTATCTGTTTCAACAAAGAAGGGCCGAGATCTCATCCCCGAAATGGATGGTGGATCTTAGCTACTCACACCTGATTTTTGCTAATGCTTTGACGGGGAGTGCGGAGGGCACGGCCACCCACTATCAATATAACAAGTGACCGTGGTTTTCTTATACCCCTCTTATGGCTTAAACAATGAGTGGCTGAGATCCACTATGCTTCATATCGATGGCTGAGATTAACTCCCACCCTATTTTGACAAACACTTTGTCAGAAAGTGCCGCGGGCACGGGCCACCCACGCATATAACAAGACAACTCAGTTATATTCTCTTATCTTATCCTCCTTCATAAGATAAAGAGTGGTTGAGATCAAATCCATCCATTTAATGTGGACGGTTAGATTTCAGCCACTCAATCCCCCTCATTTATTCATTCACTCCCACTCATTTGACCTCAATTTATTAAAATTTTGAAATTTACAATTTTAATTTTAACACCGTTATTTTTTGTTATTTCCGTTATTTTTTCTATATTTCCCTCTATGCGTTACAATCCGTTATAACAGCAGTTATAAATTATTTTTTTTTGATAAATCAAAAATATATTGAAAGAAGGAGATCGAGAAGATCTCAAGCAAAATACATAAGGATCGAGATTACAAAAACAGAATAATAGTCAAAGTAAAATCTTATCCAATCTAAAAATCATATCCTCAAAAAACGTCCCTGTCATGTCTTGATAGATGCTGCCCCAACTGAAGAGAAAGGACTTGATGTTGATGATGACCTCTTGAAGAGGTTTTTCCTTGCCTAGGAATGTTTTCCTATTCCTTTACAACCACACCCCCCAAGTGATAGTTAATGGCAGCAGTGTTCATATCACCTTACCTCTTGCTGACATGGGCAGCTGGGGCCAACTCTCAAGGACTTTTCCTAGTGTTGTTGGAAATACCCAACATAATTTCATGTGGCCAAGGAAAAGAGACCAAATCTGTCGAACAAACTCATAATGAACAAAAATGTGGTTGGTGTTTTCTCCATTAGCCTTGCACAAAACACAATAATCCATTAACACTCATTTTTTAATGATCAAATTTTCAACAGTAAGAATTTTATTAAGGGTTGCAGTCCAAGCAAAGAACCATTATAACAGTGGTTATAATGAAAAAAAGGTAACGTTTGTTATAACGTTAGAGTGCCGAAGGCACCCAATTTTTGCATACACTTTTGTCAGTGAGTGCCGTGGGCACGGGCCATTTACTAGTATTGGACAAAACTCCCCAAACAAATTCGAAAACATACTAAAAAATGGATCAGGATCAGGGGACCAACAAAAGTGAACCAACAAGTTCACGTTTTTTCTCGGCCGTGGGTCCTGAGAATTCAATGGTGGTTTTGCTCAAGGTTTAAAGGGGACCGTTATAACGGTATAACAGACCGGGGGCGTTACCGTTTTTTCCGTTATAGCGAAAATAATGCTCAGGTGCAAAAACAGAAAAAGGGTAAAAAATGGAAAATAACAGAAAAAATGGTGCTGAAATTCAAATTTTGAATCTTAAAATTTGAATTTCAAGAATGGAAAATAACGGAAAAATGGAAGTTATTTTCGTTATAACGGAAAATAACAGCCGTTATATTTTAGGCGTTTTAACAGTCCATAACGTAACGGGGTAGGTCCGAATCCGTTATAACGGCCATTTTTTAAACCTTGGTTTTGGTTTTCCAAAAGTAATTTTGCTTTTGCAAAAGTGCATGCCAGTTCAGCACTACTAACCACCATTGGAATTGTCAGGATCCACGGCCAAGAAAAAACGTGAACTTGTTGGTTCACTTTTATTGTGTCCTCTGATCCCAATCCTTAAAAAATTTGATCCCAATCCTTAAAAAATTTAATTGAAAATCTTTTATTTTGTTAGCTACAAATATCTTGGCGTCTTTATCTTTTGGGTCGGGCTCCGTTGACGGATATAAAATGACAGGGACACAATATAACCCACGTGGCACCCTGTGACAGGACTCTGACCGTACGGATGTTTGTCCTATCCCATGGTGGACCTACAAACCAAAAATCAGCCTGATTAGTGATTTATAAGTGTTGCATCTTTGTACCTCAAATACTGCTCAAATTACCACAGTTGAGATCAGCCCATGAAAATAAATCCAATCCAAAGCCTATAAATCATTAATCAGGCTGATTTTTGGTTTGTAAGTCCACCACGGGATAGGACAAACATCCGTACGGTCAGATTCCTCTAACAGTGTGACATGTGGCTTATATTGTGTCCCTGTCATTTTATATCCGTCAATGGAGCCCGACCCTTATCTTTTTAGAAGTATAGATTTATTGAGAAGTGAAGGAAACAAAGTTGGAGGATTTATGTACAGCTAAGCCTCCCACCTAAAAACAGAACTCTACATTCTTTAAACACTTTGGACCACTCAACTTCTCTATTTTCAAACACCCTCATAATTTTTTGGGTATTTTAGTAACACACCCATGGAATATCCCCTTATACTTCCAAACTTCAGGATTACCCCCTTGAACTAGTATAACAGTTGTTAACTTAAGCTAAAATGGAGTTGAATCCAACGTCGTTAGCAATGTACTTACAATATTATGCATGTCACATTTTAACGTTAGTCAAATGATGTTAAACTAAGTAAGGGGGTAATCCTAAAGTTTGAAAGTATAAGACGGGGGTATTACTAATTACTTTTAAATTTCCGGGGGTGTTACTAAAATGTCCTTTTTTTTTTCTTCCATAAAGCCATAGACCCTATATTGCAAAGAGTCTGTCTAGAGCTACACCCATTTCTTACATCCAGTTCTTACACCCGGATGTGGGGCCCCCATGGAGATCATGTTGGACAATCCAACCGCACAATGAGTTTTTCATGCAAAAGCAAGGATATGCTCCAAAGCCTCCTACCACATGGAGAAAGGACGTATGCTGCCCACCCACTAAAAGTGTCCCTCACCGAGTTGGGCATCACCCGTACAATCCTGAATAGAGATAAGAATATACGCCAAACTTCCCTAGCCACCTTGCAATCCGTTAAATTCTGTTAAAATCCGTTTAATTTCCATTAAATTCTATATTTTTTAATTTTCAAATTTCAAAATTTGAATTGTAGCGCCATTTTTTCCATTAAAATCTGTTTAGTTTCGTTAAATTTTTTTTTTTTCATTTTTGCCCCTGGCCATTTCAATCCGTTTAAACGGTAACACCCCCAGTCCATTTAACCGTTAAAACGGCCTCCTTTAAACCTTGCCATAGACCCTACATTGCAAAAGCAAGGATATGCTCCAAAGTCTCCGACCACATTGAGAAAGGACGTACGCTGCCCACCCACTAAAAGTGTCCCTCACCGAGTTGGGCAACACCCGTACAATCCCGAATAGAGATAAGAATGTACGCCAAACTTCCCTAGCCACCTTGCAATGGAGATGGAAGTGGTTGATAGACTCAGGGCTGTCTCGATATAAGTTGAGGCCTAAGGTGAAAACTCTATATAAGGCTTTTTTTTTTTTTTTACGTTATATTAATAAACATAATATTAATTAAAAGATTAACTCTCTATATAATAGAAAATCTTTATGAAATAACTACTCTTATAATAAAAAAAAACTATAAAAAAATTTAGATGCAGAGGACTCCCGTTGCAGTCTATGCAGAGGACTCTCATGGCCCTATATAGATCTTTTTTGGGCCCGACGACTGCGTAGATGTTCAACCCACCTGTTGGTGGATAAATACACTAAAAATCAGCTTGACTGATGATTTCTAACCATTGGATTTACTGGCAAAAAAGAAATGCTTGAATCCAACAGCTAGAATCAATCATAAAAGTAGTAAAAATAAATGACTAGAGATAACCAATCAGGTTGATTTTTGGTTTGTATATCAAACAAGGAGTGGGCTAAACATCCATGTGGTTAGTGGGCCCAAAAGGACCTGAGTTGGGGGCCTATGGTGACCGCCTTAATGGCCTTAAGGTAGAGCCAGCCCTGGATAGACTTTCACTATTTTTGCACATGACACAAAAGTCAAGAATGTATCTCCTCTGCCTAATAATCAAGCTATCTGTTGTCATAATCTTCTTAAGTACCGCACGTCACATGAAGAAGGTTACTTTAAAAAGGACTTTGGACCCCCAAATCAAAGAAGTTGGAAATCCGAGATCCAAATAAGTAGAGAGAGCCGAGTAGAAGGAACTTACAACGAACATACTTTTCATGTTAGTTGCGTCTTCTCTTATCCTTATTCTTCTTCTTTATCATTTTGGTTGTGTAATCGATCTGTTCCAAAAGGTTGGTGTAGTTGTTTAGTTACCAACGTTGGTGGTCAATGCAAATTGGATGCAATGCATCCACGTGCCACGATTTTGGGTTTACATTGATTGGTAAGGGGGCATGCAAATGAGTTGTTATGGAAGTGATTGCCAAGCCCTTGCAAACTCTTTAATAAAATAGATGCAAGTATGTGCAGCCCAAAAACCATGGTAAGTGACTGCAATGCAACTCACCGCATTTGCACGGGAGTGCGAAGTGCAACCCAGTGCAGCGAACCAAGCAGGTCTAAGGCCCCGCTTGGTTGGCTGCATTGGGATGCAAATGCACTCACTTTCCACGATTTTGGGATTATGAGTGATTGGTTGGAGGGTTGCTAATGGTTGTCAAGCCCTTGCTTGGTTGGGGGATTCGGGGTCATGAATGGCAATCTTAATGCCATCATTTGGGATGAGCTGTTATCTAGGCCCTGCTTGGTTTGTTGCAACAGAATGGAAATATTCGACACAACTCCCATTGGTTCCGAAACAAAAAACATGAATCTCTGTGTTTGGTAGATCATGAGTAGCTGCCACAGAGCATTGAGACTTGAGCCTTGAGAGAGGTTCTTTTCACTTTATGTGGTGCATTCACTCGCAACCGAATTTAAGGTAAATTGAATGCAATGCATCGGTTTGCAACCTGCCCAACCAAACACGCTGAAGTATTTGGACTGAAGTAACCAAATGCATTTGCATTCTGTCGCAGCAAAACAAACAGGGCCCTAGAGTCATAGATTAAAACCATAGTCTAAAAATAGCATGATCATGCATGCATGCATCTGTCTTACAGGATCTTCTTTATAAAAAAAAAAAAAAATACCAAAATCTTATGAACATATCCATCGTCGTCGAAGCCTCACGGCAACTATTTGGAGTTGGCTACATGAATCATGTTCTATCATTCCATTCTATCTAGGGTCATATCTTTTGTTGAACTATGCTTATTAAATCTTTTCTCATTATCTCGATTCCGTAGTTTTTTTGTGCATGTTGTTTCTCGATTGCCTATTATTTTGCTCCATAGCTCTATGGTCTGAAAAGTTTTGTTGAACTACTTGCAATTGGGCTAGGCTCCGAGGACCCCCTTTTTCTGACCCCTCTCTGTGTTCGCGCGCGCAACCGTGGATTTCACGAATCCAACGGTGTGAAAAAAGTGATGCCAACTCGGAGCTGACAACCACCGTTGTATTCTTGAAATCCACGACCGAGCACATGAACACGGAGAGGGGTCAGAAAAAGGAGGTCCCATGAGCCCAACCCCTTGCAATTTTAGGTATTGTATGCCCCTTTTACGCATTCTAGATGTCATTCGACCCGTTGCGCCTTTGGTTCATTAACGAGAACAAAAATAGGGTTATGCCATCCCACATTTAATCAATGATTTCATACACGAACTGGTCATCAAACCGGTCAAGGGGATCTGTTCATTGGGTTATTGGTTCACCCGTTGGGTTGACTGGGTCAACCCGTCACATGGCAACTCTTTGGGGCCCACTGGCCCATGAATGTTATGCCCGTCCCTTGGTGGACCACCCTGGTTCAACCTCTGTCCGGGTCAGCTGGGTCACCGGTACAACCAGCCGGGTAGAGCTGGTTATAAGAATATCAACAGTTTTGTGCACAGATTGGTGGGTCGGGATCGACCCAACCCGGTTTTGTGACTGGGTCACAGGTTCGACTGGTCGGGTCGGACCGGGTTTAGTAACATTGCATTTAATTGCCAAAATGAGCTGAACGGTTGAGCCCTGGACAGTCGGATTCAAGAGATCCATAACTGTAAAGGGTAAAATAGTCATTTTTCGTTATTAATTAAGTCAATGTTACTTGGACCGTGGATCTCCTGAATCCAATGGTCCAAGGCGTGGGATAAGATTTCCCCAAAAAAAAAATGTTTGGATGGTTATGATCATCCTATTGGATTAGGATTAGGATTAGAAGATTGGATGGTTATGATTTCCCAGTTGTGCTTCATGAAATATTGGGCCCACCAGCAGTCTTGCATGTGTTCCCGGCCCATGTTGACAGCTAATGATAAAGGGTATTGAATAGGCCAATGTCATTGAATATGTATCTTTTTCAATCTCTTTGCTGGCTGGAATTTGCTACCGAACATCGTGCACGTGCAGAAGCGCCAAATTTCAATTACCCAATCGATATTCCAAATCAAACTCGTCCGCCTTTTTTTTAAACCTCTCTTCATATCGGGGCCCACAACCACGTATATATGAACATCATTCTGAATTGACCAAAAGGTCCTTGCACATGCCTACGATGTTCTCCATTTATTTGATTCGTCGCACCCCGTGACTTCCGCAGGACATTCCTGTCATTTTCAACATTGGCCTGTTATCTGGTGGTTCACTGCTATGTGCCCCTCGGATCATCATCAAACGGCTGTGGACTGTAGGGTTCAACATATTACCATCAGCTTGTTGGTCGTGCTTTGTTATGGATGATGAGATCTCAAATCTCAAGACACTAAATCAACAATACTAGTGAAGGCTCCTGTTCAGTGGGCCACAGTTGCATCGAACAGATTACACAAGACTCCAGTTGCTGTGATTGTTTTTATCATGACCGTTGAATACGTTACACGGTCCAGATCGAAACACAATATAATCTAGCATTTTTCATTAAATACCCAGAATGCCTTTACTGTTTGTTTTCCTTCCACTAAACTAGTCTCCACCAACGAAGTAACAACCATTCACGAATGGATGAAGCAGAGACAAGCTGTAGCTGACGCTTTTTTCGTAAGCTAGCACCATTTTTGTTATTCACCTCTGCCATCTGGACCTACTGATCGCATGGATGTTTAGCCCACCCTTTGGTAGACATCCTTACCAAAAATCATCGTTTTTGATGAATTTTGACCGTTAGTTTTAGTACGCAAACAAATGGTTGAATCCAATGCCTAGAATTAAACCTTAAAAAGTACTTATAAATTACCAATCATGGTGATATTTGGTGTGTATGGACTAAACATCCGTGTGGTCAGTGAGCCCAGATGTCAGCGGTGAGTAACAAAAATGAAGCTAGCATAGGCCAAAAAGCATGAGCTACAGCTTGTTACATCGAAAACATCTCATGTTCAAAACAAATATCAATCTTGTCTTTTAGCCAAAATGCCGAGCTGTATCCTCATATACATACCCAATAGTCACTCTCCACGTGGCAGATGACCCCCACCAAAAAACCTTGCATCAAACCTTTATAGGGCTCACTGATCATAAAAGTCGATCAAACCCACTCATTCCTCTTTCTCTCTCAAACGCAATTTATTACAGTCCCCAATAAGAGATGTTATCATCATTTATGGCCTCCTTTTCGTTTCTCTTTCTACTCCTCATGGCTTTCATTACCTCCCCTTCACTTTCTCTATCTTCTCAGCTAAAATTAGAAACCTCCACTATTTCGGCGGCGCCTGCATTACTCCCAAATCCCCCTCTAACTTCTCCTACCCCAATTTTATCTCCAGACATTACTCCTCTCTTTCCTACTCCAAGAGGTGCAAGCCCTTCTCCAACTGGCTCTTCCTCCATGCCCACCATTCCTTCCAATCCTAGCCCTCCAAATCCTGACGAAATTCTCTCACCTGGCCCTGATTCGGCGCTTTCTCCATTTGCATCCATGCCTGCTACTTCCTCGGCTTCGCTAAATTTAGTTGGGTCTCTAAATTTAGCTGGGTTTTTGGGGTTGGTGATGGTGTTGTGGTTGCAGCTTTTCTCCAAGTGAGGTAGAGTGGTTGGATTTGGATGGGTAGTGCTTCAATTATTGTTCATCTTTGTAGATTTTTTTTTTTTTTTTTTGGTAGATTTTGATTCTTAAGTATATAATGTTGTTAGTGTAAGTGATGTGTATGGCATTATTGTTCTAATATAATTGTATTTTTTTTAAATAGTGGACCCACCCTTGTCCCTACTTATGGTTAATTGTTTGATCTGAACCGTTCAATTATTAGGTGACCTCTTAGATGAGATGTTAACCGTATGATGTAAAACTTGGACCAACTGATGGTGATTTTTTTCTGTGATCCCACATGGTATCAGTAGTAGTTAGGTCGATTACTTTTGCTGCGGGTCAACATTGGCTAAGTTGTTCACGTTCTCAGTCTGTTTGTGTCCTCTCCTCGGTCCGGACATTATGCTGCATTGCTTTGTCTCTTTTTTACTGATTGATGCTCTCTACCTTTGGATTTTGGATTTTTCTTGCCGACTCTTATGCTGTGTTTGGGGAAGTGTTTATCCAGTAGCAATTATATTTTAAGTGCTTGAGTTAAGCTATTTTAGCCGTAAAGTGCTTCTTTTCTTAAAAAAAGAAAACCCTTATATGGTGTTTGGTAAAAAATTATTTTTTTGTTGCGGTATAACTTAAAAAGCGACTTTTTTTTTTAAGTTTGGGTACTACGAAAGGGTATTTTAGTATTTAATTTTTTTAAAGAATGGTCTCTTGCAAAAACAATCAGACGATTTGGTGGGAGTTTATTGGGCTCTAAAAAAGTACTTTTTAAGTTTTACCAAATGCATAGTTTTTCCGATAAATGCTTAAATCTGCTAAAAATTGGCTTATTGTGGTTTATAGGCTTACCCAAAAGCAGCTTATTTTTAGGGAGAGCAAGAAGTAGAATGTTGTTCCTTGTTCTAGAAGCAGAGTATCGCGTTCTTGCATCTATACTTGCCTTCCATCTTTGTGGTATTGATGTTTTTCTTTCTAACCCCATTCCATTCTATTGTGATGTGATAGGTGGTGTAATCCATGGTTTAAAAAATGGCCGTTATAACGGATTTGGACCTCCCCTGTTACATTATGTACCGTTTTAACCCTTAGAAAATAACGGCTGTTATTTTTGTTATAAAGACTGTTATTTTTCCCCTATAGATCCATGTTAGCAAATTCTCAATGAACAAGTTAGAGGGGCTGTATGTGAATGTCTACGACGAATTTAGTGCATTATTTTAGGGAAATTTAGTGGGGCCCACATGGAGATATTGTCATACAATTTAACTGCACAGTGCATTGTTCTTGCCATGTTGATCATCATCACAAAAGATGAATCAATTTTGACATTATTACGCTTATGAAAAGTTGACCTAAAGTAAACAGTTAATTTTAATAGTTCAGTTTTTTTCAAATTCAAGTCAAACTTTTCGTGAGGTTAGGAATGTCAGAATGGACTGAATTTATGCAATTAGGAGTAAGCTGTTATCAAGGCTGATGACAGTCCATAATATGTGGCATACTATTAGAGGATCTGACCGTATGGATGTTTTGACAATCCCTAGGTGGACCTACAAACCAAATATCAGCCTGATTAGTGATTTCAAACCTTTGGATCTTTGTACAAAAATAATGATCAATAATGCTAAAATTCCCACTGTTGAAATTAACTCCAATCGAACACCTAGAAATCACTAACCTTTTTAATTTTTGGTTTGTAGGTCCAGCTAAGGATTGGCCCCACATCCATACGGTCATCGTCTAACAATGTGCCCATATTGTGGACTGTCATCGAAGTTTTACTCTTCAATTAGATTGTCCAACATGATTTTCATATAGGCCCCACCACCTTCTGTAAAAATCGAGTTACAAGAAATGAATGAAGTTTATCCCAACTCTTAGATGGAATCATGGTTTTGAAAAACGGCCGTTATAACGGATTCGGACCTCCCTTTTTCTGCTAAAAAAAGGCTGTTATTTTCGTTATTTTTCATTTTTGAAAATTTGCATTTCAACTCCATTTTTCCGTTATTTCTGTTTTCAACCCTGCGCATTACAATTTGTTATAACGGCCATTATAACGGAAAAACGGTAACACACCCACTCTGTTATACCGTTATAATGGCCCCTTTGGATGGAATAACAAGAAATTACAATAAATACCTAGCTTTGAAAAGAAAATTAAAAAAATGAATCTTCAAAGGAAATTACATTATCTCGACTCTAATGCCTATTTAAAGGGAGAACCACCTGTAAAAAAAAAATATATCCTCTATATATAACTCATGAAACACACATATAACCTAAAGTTTACACAAAAAAAAAAACCTTAAGTTTACACTTTGATTACTGACCATATAAACTAGAGAGCTACAACACTTGTCGTCTGAGACTTTGAAGACCCTTTGAACAATTTTCCTGAAAAAATCCCCTTCAATTTGTTGAATTCAAAGGGATTCCATTTCTTGATTGGCTCTTTAACAGTGTTCTTGCTTAGATTCACATTCTCCTTCATGATCTCCATTGCTAAGCACAGTTGTCTTATCACCTCCCTCTTCTCTTCATCTTTTTCCAATAGTTCCTCTTTTTGATTCTTGTTCTCTTCTTTCAGTCTCTCTATTTCATCCCTCAGCTTCATGACTTCTCCTTCGCTAACCCCACTTGAAACTTCTTCTTCTCCTTCTTCTTCTTCTTCTTCCATTCCTCTATGAACTTGGCTTTCTTCCTCTTGCTCAGGGTCAGGATCATCAACTTCAGACTCCCCCGACACCTCGGAATCAAAGGTCTCGGAGTAGCTATCGTAGGATTTCTCCATTGGGCTCGTCGTCAACTTCTGTGATTGATATTTGGGTGTGAATGGGGAACCCATCACGCGGCTCTTGGATTCTGACTTTAGCTGATCAAATCGCTCAGCTAAGGAGCGGTGCGCCCGGTAGAAATCTTCGACCATGTTAACAAGTTCCGGCCGCTTCTTGTAGTACATCTCAGCGCGTTGGGCGAAGGAATCCGCATCTTCCTCGATTAGTTTTAGCATCGCGGTTGTCTTCTCATCTAGCTCTGTGAAGTAGAAGGTAATGAGCATCAAAAGTAGTAAAAACAGAGTAAAATCTACATAGTATACGAAACCATGTATCAGTCTTACTATTCTAAGAACTAGATGTACCGGTATTAATGGCAACAAGTGATTCATGATTTTTCCCTTAACCAATTGAATGGTCCAGATCAATGCATCATTGGGACCCATGTGGGAATAGCATCAAGAACAGAACAAGTCTTACTGGACCCAACACCTATAGGTATGGCTCTCATTGCTTTTGGTTCTGTAATTCTTTTGGCCCTATCGGTATAGTTGTAGGAACCTCATCAACGTCGAACCACATTATGAGCCACGTGGCACATTCTTAGAGACTACTGACTGTATGGATGTTTGTCCCGTCTCTAGCTGGACTTACATACCAAAATTTAACCTGATTAGTAATTTCTATCCATTTTATTAGATTTCGAGCAATCACTAATAAGGCTGATTTTTGGTATGTAGGTCTACCTAGGGATGGGCCAAACATCTATACACTGTCATCCATCATCAACGTTGATGAGCATCGAATGACGGACACTGAAGGGCGTGCCCCAATCCTAGTTTTGGCTTTAAAGTAGTAATAGATATACAATAGATTTTTTTTCTGTTTTTTTTTGGGTAGGAGGGCCTCTAAGAGCACCCGACTAAATGCAAACCCCCTCATCTACACGCACTAGCCACTTAGGTAAGCTGGGCCAAAGCCTTAAGGGTGACCGCCAAGGGGGGATTCGAACTGACTTACGCATCCTGAGGTATGGGCTCGGTTTTAATTTAAATTTTGAATGAGCCCAAGCCCAAAGCCCGGTCAGGCCTGAAACCTATCACAGGCGGGCGGGCGGGCTGGCCCGTCTACACCCCCTACCAGTAGGGCCCCCATCTCATGAATTGTGGCCATAGTCGAAAAAATTGCAATTGAGTATTTACCCCATCACACTCAAAAGTCAAAACTAATCTTTCAAAGACAAACAATGCAAGCTAAAAAATATAGTTTAAAATTTCAAATACTACAACATATATCATCCAACGGTCAAGAATCAAGATGCATGGGAGAGTGCTGAAAGAGAGCAGTATGACTCTTAATGTAGTAAAAAGTTAAAAACCCTCTTTTTTAAAGGGTAGAAATGGTATGGATACCTGAAAGAGTTGATTGGAGCCACGCGGAGCGCCTTTGGCTGTTGTGACTATCAAACCACCACGAGTGAGAGGGCAGCTTCTTAAATGCCATCATCTTTCTTCCCTTCACCAACAAAACAATAATCTATTGTTACATGAGCTGGCAAATCCTCGTCCGTGGATCCAAAGAAATCCAACGGTAGTTTTGCGTGCTGAGCTGGCCTTCACTTTACCAAAGCAGAACCACCGTTGGATTTCATGAAATCCACGGCTCCGAACCTGTACCTTGATATTGCTGCCTAAAATAATTGTAATCCAATTTCCCAAAATGCCCTCAACACACCGGCAATGCCAAATTGAAAATCACCATGTATAAACAGAAAATTTAGACCGTAGATATATATATTTTATAAATTGGATGGTAATGATTTTCTCTGTGATTTAATTTTGCCAACAAAATTTAGGCGAATGGTGGTCGATGCTCTCCTGCTTCTTATACGCGGCTGGATTTTCGAAGCGGTGATCCTGCGCCAATGCTCGCGTGCCATATATACCCATGGTTACTTTTTAAAAAAAAATTAGAACTAAAGTCTAAACAATGGGTATATGGCTCACGATCAGTAGGCGCATGATCGCTGCTTCAAAAATCCCGCCGCTTCCTCCATGGTGAGACCGTGAGCGAGCCTCAGAGTCTCAGGACCATTAACTCTGACTACACGTGCTCACCAGTCCTTCAAGCCTTCAAGGGTATTTATGAATAAATCTTTTCTTTTTTGGGTAAGAATTTAGGAATAAATCTTTGATGATGGACGTCGGTCGTCAAAGTTCCTGAAATTCACCCAAAAACCACTCACCGTATGGATGTTTGGCGCATCCCCAGGTGTATCTACAGACCAAAAATCAGCCTGATTGGTGATTTCCAACTTTAGATCTGAGTACTCTAAATAATGGTCGAATCCCACGGTTAAAAATTAACCCATGAAAAAACTCCAATCAAACGATTAAAAATCACTAATCAAGCTGATTTGTAGTCTGTAGGACCACCTAGGGATGTGCTAAACATCCATACGGTCAGTGGTCTCTAAGACTGTGTCACGTGGCTCATATATGGTATGGTGACTATGGTCCATCAGTAACTTTGAAGACCGACTTCCGTCATTAAAGTAGATATACTACGGTCATACAAGTTCAAATTAAACTTCTCGAAAGAAAATCCACAAAATCTGCAGCAAAGATTTATTTTTTTTCGGTAAACCACCAGTAGGGATTCACCCCTAGTTTCAAACAAATATCATCCCTAAAAGACCAAAATACCCTCAATAACAGCAGAAAGATTAAACAAGATAAGGGTATTTTCAGTCCTTTTCAAAACCGCCTTAAGAAAAAAATCGAAAGAGAGGCCGGAAACCAGCGGTCAGAAACTGACTCCGTCGCTAAAAATAGCGTTACTAGCACTAGAAGCTAAGATCGGCTCTTATAAAACGCGACGTCAGTCACCGGGATCTGACATAACAACTAAAAGAAAACAAAGGAGTCGACGGAACCTGACACACACCCTATATTCCGGCAGGCGGGCTACACAAAGCAGAGAGAGAGAGAGAGAGAAGGCATACCTGAGTTCTCTCCCTTGGTGGCACCAGAAGGGGGAGAGAGAGAGAGAAAGAAGACGAGTGGTTGCAGCAGAAGTCTCTCACTCTCTTTGCGCTTCTCTAAATAGTGGAGAGAGAAGTCCGAATAAAACTCTCTTAAAAACTTCGAAGTTTGTCTCATTTACGAATTAATCGGGTTTCTAACCTCTCATAATTCAACACGTGTTGATAAGACAGAAGTTGAAAGCTTCGAGGCGAGAAAAATAAATCCCACCGAAAAAGATAATATCTTAAATGACTAAAGTACCCTAACTTACACTCTTATTTTCCTCTTCGACCGTAGACTTTCCCTCACCTACCAAATTACAATCTATTTACTAAAATGACCCTCGTTCATTTGAAATTTGAATTGTTGGTTTTGAGAGAATTACAGAAAATTCGGGATGTCAATTTGCTGACCTGCCACAATATGAGCCACGTGGAACACTCTTAGAGGATGCTGATTGTATGGATGTTGGTCAATCCCGAGGTGGACCTACAAACCAAAAATCAGCCTGATTAGTGATTTCAAACCTTATGAACTTTGTACCCCAAATACTGGTCAATAATGCTCAAATTCCATGGTTACAAAATTAACCCATGAAAACAACTCAAATCCAACACTTAGAAATCACTAATCAAGATAAACAGCCATACCGTCAGCATTCGCTAAGAGTATGCACATGGTTCATATGGTGGTCGGTCAACAAAGTTTTAGTCGTCATGTACCCGTGATTAATCATCATCATCATCATAAACCTTATTCCAACAGTATAAGGTCAGTTGCTTGAATCCTGTTCATCCATTCAATTCTTTCAAAGTCAATTTAATTTTTTAAAATCTCATTTCCAAGCTTTAGCTCACCACGTCCCGCCATTAATAACAAGAGCATTGAAGGCCGAAACATTTATGTACCCATGTACAAAAACCACAAAATGCTGTCCTTGTTAGTAGAACTGTAAATAGTTCTTCTTTATTGCCATGTTTCATGGTCAAACGTATAAGGTCATCGTTTACAGTCTTGGCCGATCCCATATCCGTATCCCATTTCGGGCTCGTCTCGTCTGAGACGTCTACGTCTCACTCGAGATGTACTGTTCATGAAGAACCAGCACTGTCATTTTGGGCGAGATGACCTAAGAAGACTGATCCAGCTTTCGATCCGGATTGGGGTCGGAGCCCATCGATCCAGCCTCGATCCCAAGATTTTCAACCATGATAAAGGCCCATCTGAAACCAAGGACATGTTTGATTGGGTGGAAAATTTTCTTGAAAAAATCCTCTTTTCCATTAGAACATTTTTCCGAGAAAATACAACTGGGAAATGAGTTCTAACCTATTTGCGCGGGACATGAATTCTGGGCTTGGGTGGCAAAATCTCATTTTCCCGGAAAAAAATTTCTGATCTAAAATGGTTATTAAACAATAAAAAATTGTGTTTCCCTGAAAAAATACGATTTTCCCACAGAAAAATTGACAACCAAGCACGCCCTAAGGGACAGTGTACAAGGTAAGAGAGGCATGTGTCTAGGAGTTGAAGAGTGATTGTTGGTTGCGTGACGTTGGAAATAAAGGGCAAGTTTCGTAGTTTTGAGCAAAGCTAAGGGGTATTCTCGAGATTAGAGTATTCAATTTACATTTTATTTTGTTCGAATGCGATGGAGCGTCCCTTCGCCAGAAGTGCTAGCAACGGTCGGAAATTATCTTTCGGGACACGTATTTATAAATGTGAAGCCAAAAAATAGAGAACTTTTTTAAATTTCTTTTTTGAATCTCCTTTTATGCATCCGCCCTCCTTATTGTGGAATGAAACTTCGCTGACCGCCACAATATGAGCCAAGTGGCATAGTTTTAGAGGATACTGACCATATGGATGTTTGGCCAATCCATAAGTGGACCTACAAACCAAAAATCAACCTGATTAGTGATTTCTAAGCGTTGATTGGAGTCATTTTCATCGGTTAATTTTAACGGTGGGAATTTGACCATTATTTAAGGTACAAGGATCGAAAGGTATGAAATCACTAATCAGACTGACTTTTGGTTTGTAGGTCCACCTAGGGATTGGCCAACCATCCATACGGTCAGAATCCTTTAAAAGTGTACCACGTGGCTCATATTGTTGGCGGTCAGCTGAGTTAGAAGCGGCGAAGCAGTGGCCAATCACGTCAAGCCACAATCCCCTGCTCAAAAGCAGTTTTGGATTTGTTTTAAAACATCAAGATTGTGGCTTGACGTGATTGGCCACTGCTGCACCGCTTCTAACTTTCACCGCTTTAAAAATTTTCTCCTCTATCTCTTACTCGGCAAAGTTGGCAGGAGGATGGTTTTTTTGGCCTTTTACGCGGAAAGCTAGTAAGCAACGCCTTAATGGTGTTGCACAGATGCAACCCTGCAAATAGACTAAAGAAGCTACCTTCAAAGTTCAAAGTTCAAACCCCACCGTGTTATAAATTATATATTTTTTCTTTTCTTGTGCGGGTTGTATTGTGCAACGCCACAAAGGAGCTGTTGCTAGCATTCTGGCGCTACTGAGAAAATAGTTGCTGTCCCCCGGGGATTTCTAAATTTGAAGCGGTGACAGTTGCTGGCCGTATGGATGTTTGGTCCACCTCTTGGTGGACCTATATACCAAAACTCAGCTGGATGGATGATTTTTAACAGTTATATATTATTTTTTTTTGTAATCAAGATTTTCATATAACAGACGAAAGAGAAACAAGACAAAAGAGGAACAAAAAAGAGAGCTACATCAGGAAAGGACCCCTGGACCTTCGGCCAAGATGGCTTGAGAGAGCCAACTTGGGAAGTCAGTGGTCCAAATTTTAAGAAAGTTCCATTGGATAGCCTTCCTTGCTAGGCTGCTGTGAGCTATCAAGTTGTATCTCCGTGGAACAAAAGAAAAGGACAAAGAAGCAAATGAGTTTTGCAAAACCAAAATATCGGCACATACAGCAGATGCTGCCCATCCCACTTCATACGAGCCATTTTGGAGAGCTTTGACCAGCCTCTGAGCATCAAGTTCAACCTCCAAGAAGGAGATGCCCAACGAGAGAGCATGTTGTAAGCCTAGTTTCAACGATTGAGCTTCGGCTTCTTCCGCATTATGTGCCTGAGATCTGGATCCACCTGCCATAATGCACTGGGAGTTTTCATTACGTAAGATAAAACCAAGACCAGCCTGCTTTGAGGATTGGTTCCATGCCGCATCCGTATTCAGTTTTAAGGACCCCTTTGCAGGAAGACACCATCTAGTAGGATAAGACCGTTGGACCACCGGGTGTTCATTGTCCAACATTTAACAGTTATATATTAGTAGCTTAAAAACAGTGCTCAAATCCAACAGCTAAAAATTACGCTATTAATATTTTAAATCCGACAGGTAGAAATTACCGATTAAACTGATTTTAACGTGAAGATCCATCAATAAGTGAGTTAAACATCCAAAAGGTCAGTTGGCCCTAAAGCGCACTCCACCAGCTGGCATTTTGTGAGGGGGACTTCAAAAGATGGTTCAAAGTCTCGGGAAAGGTGGGCACCAATCTGGATTCTCGATCCGTGTCGGTTCGATACAACAGTCTCAAGTCATCTCGCTCGAGAGACGACGTGAAGTTTCTTCATGAATAGTGCATCTCAGGCGAGACAATCCTGAAACGGATCAGGATCCGGATTGGTGCGTGTCGATTCCAATATTGAACGAGATCAACCGAGACTTCGAACCATGCATCAAACTCGGTGGCCAATTCCGATCCGGATCGGTCCAATCCAACACCATCTCAGATCATCTCACTCGAGACGACGTCAGATTTCTTCATGGAACAATGCATCTCCCGCAAGACGATCCTGAAATGAAATGGATCAGTGTCTGTCGATTCCAATCCAAATTTCCCGATCTAGAACGGGATTTGCCAAGACTTCAAATTCTGTACGCAACACATAACAACCAAACCCATAGTTAACCCTGGTTAAGGAGAGAGGTTGCGGAAACATTAGGTTAACATGTGTTTGGTTGTTACGTGTCATCTTCTGACCACATTTGCAGACTAGTTTTCCCCCCCACAACTACGTAGAGGAAACCTACCCTATGGCTTCAAAAAATGTTGCACCTACTACTTACTGATCTCGTAAAACATAAGCTTACCTAATAGCAGGCCAGGGGGGCCTAGACCGAAAGATAAAGCTCGACCTGCCCTCGCGTGACGCCTTGCCCTCTCTTGAACAAAATCCTGGCGGATCCGCCGCTGCCTAATAGCATCAATGGTTGGTGCATCTTAGTAGAATTCAAATTGATAAGGATAACCACAAGTTGGAACTGATGTGGGAATCAAAATCTAGGATTTATGATTATTTAAAATTATTTTCTAATCTGTACTTGGTTGCACCATGGAATTTGAAAGCTAGAAAGTGACTAATTGTCACAAATCAAAGCAGATCAAAGCTCATCCATGTGTTTATATCCTTGACAAGCTTAAAAACAAGCTCAGTGGCAGGTTTGTCGCGTTTGGAGATTTTGACTTGATGGCAAGTTTATCTTTGGAAGAACTTACTAAAATACAACAAAAATGTCATCATCATCATCATCATACGCCTTATATCAACTATCTGAGAGTTATTTAAGACTCGTGGGAGGGCCCCACGGATGAAGTCAGGTATTTCTACTCCTGGCACACTGCTCAAAAGAGGAAACTTGACTGTCTGGGTTTGACCCCACGACCTCCGAAAGAGGTATACACACCAACCATTTGAGCTGCCAGGTTGGGTGTACGTGACTCACTATTCT
The DNA here is from genome assembly GCA_035048495.1 of Euptelea pleiosperma. NCBI lineage: Eukaryota > Viridiplantae > Streptophyta > Magnoliopsida > Ranunculales > Eupteleaceae > Euptelea > Euptelea pleiosperma. The sequence continues at coordinate 32,916,269 of CM068546.1, forward strand.
AAAAGCAAGATATCCTTTAAATTTGATACATGAGGTAATAGTTTGCTATATTATCTTAGGGTTTTTAAAAGTTGGTGTTGAATTTACTTATTATGCCTAAGATTGATGCATCCACAGTTACAAACTTGGAATAGGTTCCGAGGACCTAATTTTTTTTACTTAAATTTTTACCAAAGTTCTCGGGCATGGATTTCGAGAATCCAACGGTGATTTTGTTTTGGCAAGAGTGAATGCTAGCTCAGCACTGTTAATCACTGTTGGATTCTCTGAATCCACGGACAAGATTTTCGGTGAAAATTTATGACCAAAAAATTTAGGTCCGTGGATCCCGACCCTACTAACTTAATCCAAAATAAAATTAAAATCTTAACATGTTTGAGGGATATATCACACTACAGTGATTTCTGGAATTTAAGAGGGCATTTTTTCGTTTTTTTTTTTTTTTTTGAGAATAGATGTAACGAGGTAGACCTCACGGCAAAAGTGTGAGCTTTTTAGTCATTTTTACTACTCACCGTTGCCCTCTGGGCCCACTAACCATGTGGATGTTTAGCCCACCCCATGGTGAATTTACACACTAAAAATCACCCTGATTGCTAATCTATTGCCATGAGATTTTAGCACTTTTTAAGGCGTGATTCTAACCATTGGATTCAACCATTTTTTGGAAACTAAAACCAACGGCTAGAAATAAGAAAACAGCTAATTTTTTTATATGAATATCAACCGAGGGTGGTCTAAAAATCCATGCGGTAAGTGGGTCCAGAGGGAAGAGGTAACAAAAATCACTAAATGTCGCATGAGGTCTACCTTGTAACGTCACGAGTCGGTCAAAATTCCTAAATGAGAAATATTTTAAAAAAATGATCACGATTTGGTAATTTTCAAAAATATCACTGTATTTGCCCACGTTTTAAAACTTGTTCATGTTTCCAAAAAGGGGTGGTAAACTTTTTCGGACCCACTTACCCGTGAATGTTTTCTCCCACGGTGGATATATATGACCCATATATTATTCGGCGAATATATATATGAACGCTAGTTATCTCCATGACCCTAAGGTGAATACCAACATATCATCTACAAATTGAAGATGGGTATTCTCCACTCCTTCAAATGCCTGCTCTAAATCCCGACAATCTTTTTAATAAGATACCTCTCGAAATCATTCTCCCTAAAGCTTTTGGGTTTGCCACCCAAGGATTTCCAACGTGTCTTTCAAAGTGTACAATAAATATGCCCACAAATGGGCCACTCCACGGGCGGGGTGGCAAACTGGGCCATCACAAGCCCAGTCCAGAGGCTTAGAGGGCTGGCCCAGAATGGGCCCAGGTCATGGGCCAAATTGCCACCGCTAGTTTGAGTGGTGAATCGGGTCCAATGTCTCAAACCAAATCCGATGTCTTGTTCAGATATGCACACGTGATCTCATACGCACCCATGCATTTTCATTTTGAATAATAATGTGTGGACGAGGTTCCCAGGAACCATTCGTTTGAGGTGTCAACAATCGGAAACCTTGTTAGCAATCATCCGATTAATTTGTGAATTTTATATTTTTTTCAAGAAAAGTTTTATTCATCTGAATATTTGAATAATTCAGAAAAATTCTATTTTTTTAAAGCTCAAACGAATTGAATTTGTTTTTAAGAATTCTTGAAAAATTCGTTTCAAAAAAATAACGGGCCAGAACCGTTGTTTATTCCTAGAAAAACAATGTTGAAAGTATGTTGTTTTTCTCTGTCCCTCAATTACTCTACCACTTGGTATAGATCTTAAACGATCGTCCCTCCTAAATACAATAGATGTCATTAACTTAGGCCATGGTCCTTTTTGATCACCCATTGACCCCATGAAGGTAAGTATATTTTTCCCCTTATATTCTAGTCCTATTTATACAACTCAAACTCCCTTAACTATCACTTATTTCTCCGATGTGAGATTAAAATAGAAAAAATAAAAAGTGCTTCAACTACACGTCCCTATGTTTTATTTAACTAAAGATAAAAAGTAATTAGAACAAAACGTGCTTATTAGTTGACTGAACCTCAAGTAGTATATTAACTCTGAATTTTTAGTAACTATAATGCATTGGACTATGGTAGTTATATTATTAAATATGTTGATTTTCTTTCAAAATATACCGAATTTTTGGTTTTCGAATTTTTAAAGTAGAGCTTATAAAACACGTATAATTTTTGACTCTGTATTTGACCGGATTTTTGAAACCCAAAATTGAATAAAACTCGAATTTTTTCCCTTTTGCCGTATTAGGAATTGCTAACAAGGATCGGGAAAACTGTACTCACTAATCAGTGAGCCTCACGATCAGCCACCACACATCTGCGTTGCACGTGGCGGTTCTGGTACCTCAATGTTATGTTGTAAAAGCTCCTAAAACATATTTTAAGTTGTGCGGCGAGGACTCCTGCTTTCACCAAATGCCCGATATACACATTGCACCGACCCAACCTAACCTCACCAGGTAAAATTGATAACATGCTTCGGGAATACTGGATTCTTTGGTGAGACAGATGAGATGAGCAGCCTCCATTTTCAACTTTTCTTACACGCGGCAGCTGAAGTGGCAGTCCCCAAAAGGGTCCCCTTTTACAATTAAGAAAACCCTAGGAGATAAAAGCCAACTTATCTCCATTAATGATTATAACTAGTAACTAACAGTAGTCGTTTTATAGCCTAAAAGCAGGGAAATCCCCCAGGCCAACCCACAAAATATATTTGTTCTGTAAATAGTAAAGAGAAGCTACCAAACAGAAATTTCAGAAGAGAGAGATGTAGACAAAATTTACGCTAACATTCGAGTTATCAGTTCGAATAAGAAGGTAAATAGGTGAACAAACCCAAATGGCAGAGTTCATCATACGTAACTGGTAAGCCAAGAGTTCCTATTGTAACAGACTGGTGACACTAAAATGGAACTGAAGAGAAAGGTTCAAATAGAAGTCTCCATCCAAAATTTCTCTGTTTCTTCTTTTTAAGCAGTAGCACCTTTCTTCTCAATGAGATCCTGAATCAGGTCCGCCGCATCCTGAACAGTCGCAATAGTCTGGGCGCTGTCTTCTTCCACGCAAATCCCAAACGCTTCCTCGAGTCCCATCACAATCTCAACCTATAAGGCATGTCATAACAATACGAAGAATAAGGACAGCCACTATGCAACAGTTAAGTTTGTGATAAGAAGAGAAAATGTAGAAAAGATGTGTGTGCGCATTAATAAGAGATCAGACTTACTCATCCAAAATGATAAGCATATGATGAAGCCTTGCAGGAGTTACTAAATTGTCTGAAGGCACCTAGAAGTGGATTACCTATTCCTTAGAAACGGGATTAGCATGTGGAGCACTAATATATACCACCAATTATGTACAGGGTTCAGACCATAGTTCAACTAGACTTTTTGTAGTCTGTGTTACAACCTCGAGGATTGTGAATTCAATTTCAGGTCAGAAGCATTCAGGGAAATTATCTTCAGTTGGGCATAAGAGCATTAAGTAGGCTTCTAATACGATCAAGAGAAAAAAAGACATGGATGTTTAAACTGCTTAATAAATTAAAAATATTTTATCATTACAAAATAAATCAAAACAAAAGAAAATGACTAAGAATATAGGTCATCATTCAGTACTTTTGTCATCGTCAAGAAAAAGTTGCAGACATTATGGTCATTTTTCAGGTCATGGGTAGCAAATTGGCAGAAGAGACAGAAGCATGAGAACTACTATTCCTGGAAAAAGAAAGTCGAAGCGTGTTAAGGTCGTTTCTAGAATATGGACTGTCCAGGGTTGATGTGACTCATTCCAAGGATAAAGGAGCATGCATTTGACAATTCTTGAAGTAACTTCATCATTTTCATTTCGAAAATTTTAAATATCAATTCTCAAAAAAATAGAAGGAATAACAGACAGAAAATGCCATTTGTGAAAGGAAAAAAGAAAAAGAAATGAATATTATTATATGAGGATATAGCACGATATTTAGAATAGAACCGATAGCCAGTGAATTCACAATAAACAGCCACATAGGATCAAAGACAAATGATGCAGGAAAAATAGATCGTGGTGTGTGGCAAGTTCAGGGGTAGCTGTTAGGTACCGTATCAAGAGAATCAGCTCCAAGTGAGGCAAACTTTGATTCACCAGTAACTGCAGAGTCAGCTGGTAATGCCAACTGTTTCCTCACTATTTCACACACCTTCTCCACTGTATCTGGTTTGGCCTGCTCAAACATATTAGCATCCATCAATAGTTGCATCATCATAGAAAACAGTAAAACAACCAGTGTAGTACATGCATACACGATTCTATGTAGCATGTGGGTGAAGTGACATTGTGGACCATAGGGGTAACTAAAATAGGAGCACTATATCTATGACTTTTGGTATTGTATCCCCTTCTATCCTCCACCACTTTTGAGAAGAAGCATGGTGATGCACACTACCATGGATAGTGTTATCTCACATCAACCTCCCGGATGTTCCATATCACAAATGTTGCACCAATCGGATTACCCAAACATCCAGTTAGTGAACATTTTGTCGACAGTTGCACACATTTTCATTGAATACTCAAATTTAAAAAAAAAAAACTGATCGGGATGGTTGAGATTGTCCAATTGTCACACACTTTGAGTTAAATTGTTTGGATATATATGTAGTCCACTGGGTCAGGTTGAGGGTCAACCATCCTTGGTTTGTGTGCTGCATCATGGCATATTCCCTGTTCTGGGAAGAAGTCAAATGAATGCATAAATGCATGCTTTACCTGGAGATAGAAATGATGAAAGGCTAACTAACAGGATTGACCGTATACCCACGTGCATGTAGAATATGTTCATAAGTATGTATTCTGCATCATATCTTGATATTGGCTTCCTATTTATTTATTTATTTTGGAGAAGGACTTCCTACTTAGTACTTATTGAAAAAGAACATTAAACCAATAGGAGATAATCCACATTGTCCAGCTTTATCAAAACAGCATTACTACAGGAAACTTTAAGAAACTCAATTTCTGCAGCTATTGATTGTATGCAACAATTTGGAAAAGAAGGGTAAAACAAAACATGAAAATGGATACACAGTTAAAAGGAACATACAGCACAGGAAACCCGAAAGCGAAGTGGCACTGGCCGCATCTTAAGTGATGGAAAACTTTTCGTCTGAATGGAAAGCGAAACCGATTTCAGACTAGAAATCCTGGTTGTTGCCTGCGACCACAAGAACTTGAATCATTACTTGCTACTAGAACTATAAGATAGCAGATGAAGAGACAACACTCTCACAAAAGCTGCAAAAGGTGCTTTTTCTTTTTCTTTTTCCTGTTCAAGAAAGCGCTATAATATTTTACACCATGTCGTGCTGCAACTTACTATATATTAGCTAAGTTAGCATAACAAGCTTAGTACTATAATAAAGTTCACACTGCAAGCAATTACTTTTAGAACGAAATACAAATTGCCATAGCCTTTTTTTTTAATTAAATCTCCCCAGATGGGGGGGTTATAGCACTATTCAAGATTCTTTCAACAACTCAAACATAAGACCTATTATTACCAAGTTACTAACAACATAATACCGCTAAAAGCTAACAAATACAAAGATAAAGATATTATTTTCTTTGGACAAATAAAAGTTTAGGTATTGATTTCTTGTCTAATTATTGGTGCTTTCAAGTGCGAGAGAGAGAAGAAAGCTAAAGAAAGAAATCCTGTGTAGATATACACCACAATTAGTCAATTATTGGTGCTTTAAGTGCACGTGACTGTAAACACAACATTCAATCCATGGTTATATTCTTATTTTTTTATCAGTAAAACCATGGTTATGATTAAAGATGTGTTCATAAAATTAGCAAGACTTAAAAGTACTTTCCAATTCTTAAAAGTCCAAGATATCATTGAAAGACTCTCCTCCCGCCTCCAATCTCCTGAAAATTGGAATGGAAAATCCTCAGGTCTTGTAAAAGTGCTTTAGCTTCCACTTCAGGAGCGTGGACTTGACGGTGCCTAAGGAATACTTTAATCATTTCCAAAGTTTCGCGAGATACCTGCTGGACTAGAATTACCAAGAGAACTTCCAAAAGATAAGTTGAGCTACCCTCAGTCTGGCCTGCTCTAATAAGATGAAACGGAATGATTTGATTTTCCTTAAAAACAACATATCTTTCAGTTCCTTTCGAATAGAATCACATCCTGATCAAAACAAGGTAGGCTTTCCAATAATTGGCAATTTCAATCGATTCTTGTTTAATTGACGATTCTTAAACACACATTGTGAGGTATTAAATTTAAGTATTTAGGAAGAAAATAATTAAGTATTTAGGAACAATTTAGGATATCATCTAACTATATCTAAGTTTAGTGCACAAGCGGTAATGCAATAAGGGAAAAGGTTTTCTCCAACAATACTCCACACCACTTCAATTCTTGCCACGTGGGGCACTGATGTGGGCAATCCAAATCATCCATCTAATAGACAGCCTTCTGGATTGGCCACACGGCCTATGATTCCATGCCATACCTATAACCTACCATGTATTGTACTTTTCCCCTATGAAGAGCACCAACTGAAATTTTTTATCAAGTTTTATATAGAAAAAAAGGTAAAAGAAACATGCCTCTCTTCCAACGTGGCAGAGTGCTATTGGGCCGAAACTTACCACATGGGGAGATGCTGATGTGGCAAATCACAAGGGCCCCTTTGGGTCTGCCACCTGAACTGCCACGTTTAAAAAAAATCCCTCCACTTGGTTAAGAGGTGTGAGTGTTGCTCTATAAAACTCATCCCTTTGTAATGAGTACATATATGAGTTTCAAAGTGAATTCTTTTTACATTAAAAATATTTGACAGAAAATCAGACCTGTACTAGAGAGTTACAACTCTAACTTAATCAAGCCATGCATTCAACTTGATGAGTCATCAATTCCACTTTATTAAGATGTGGTCCAAAAAATATTACGAGCAACAATATAATAACTCACTGAGTTTACATATTCTTAAAATGCAAATTCTGAAGACTCGGGAGACAACATTTGGTTACTATATACTATAAAAACAGATCCAGTTGGTACCATGTAATAGCTCCAATACAGATTCAACACTCCACGTGAATTAATGACACAAATTGCGAGACCAACTCATGAATCTATGTAAACACAAACAAGGTAGACGAATGAAAACAGTGGATTTGCATTGAACAAAGAATTAATAATTTGTCCCATGGTTTGAAAAAATGGTGTAACGGCCGTTATAATGGTAACACATTATTTTACCTGTCATCTAGGTTATTTGAAAACTAAAAATAAAAAACAATAAAATAATAATATTTTGACGTTTTTTAATCAGAAATGTGACTAATGTAGTTATGACGGCATAAGAGTAGAACTTTGCTGACCACTGGCAGTCAGCAAAGCTGCTGATCACCCAGAATGAGCCATGTGGCACTCTTAGAGTAGGTTGGCCGTATGGATGTTTGGCCAATCCCTAGGTGGACCTAGGGACCAAAAATCAGCCTCATTAGTGATTTGAAACCGATGGATCTTTGTACCCAAATAATGGTCAATAATGCTCAAATTCCACGGATGAAAACGACTCCAATTGAAGGCTTAGCAATCACGATTCAGGCTAACTTTTGGTCTGTATGTCCATCTAGTGTTGGGCCACACATCCATAACGTCAGAAATCTAAGAATATGCCATGTGGCTCATATTGTGGGCGGTAAGTAACTTTGCTGACCGGCCGCAGTCAGCAAAGTTCTACTCACGGCATAACACGACGGTAACGCCAAGTGTCTCTTATAACATTATGACGGACCATTTAAAACCATGGTTTGTCCATCAACACTCCATAAATTTTATGTTAACAAAGTGCGAAATAACACTGACCTACACACCTTCAGTCCAATTATAGACGATGCAGAAAGCGGGACAAACTTTTCATTGTATAAGACAAGATTGCACTGATGTGCACCCCGAAAGACAATAGTTCCAAAACTTCTGTGCAGCCACCATGGCAGTAAGGAGGACCCACCATGTGCTGCAACGAGATGCTACAGCTGGTGTCCTTCCCTTGCCGAAATAGTGGCTATACCGTCCATCGACTATCCGGTGGTGCAGGTAACATTTTGCTTGCATAAGACTTATACTGGATCAAAATCCCTTATAAAAACCATGTCGCTAAAGTCCCTCAAAAACAAATCCATAACAAATTTCTCAGATCAAATCAATCCTCGTTAGACTTTAAATCAACTAAGAATAGCTACGAAAACGAACAAATCGATAAAGAAGGTCCACATCAATTCAAAAGTAAACAACGATCACTATGCGGTTAAAATGAAACAAATCGAAGCAGAACAATTCAAATCCCTCAACGCGAACTCCAGATCTATAATCGAAACATCAAAAACAAGAATCAATAGAGATTACAAAACCTAAGTGAGGCAATCAAGGTCGAGATGATTATACCTGGTTCGAAAAAGAACGAGACGACACAGTGATCGAAGTTCCTGAAAGAGCCGCCATCGATCGATCCGACGGAGAAATCTAGGAAGAAATTGATAGAGGGAAGAGAGATCTGAGATTCTTCGCAGCCCTAAAAAATAGGTGCGAGGTGAGCAATCGGAGAGAAAATTAGAGAGGCGGAGGGCACAAAGAGCGTGAGAGCGAGTGTCAGAGTTATAAAAATGCTTCCCTTTTGTGTGCTTATATATGGCTTTTGTTCGCTTTGTTTGTATCGAAGTATTCGGGTTCAGCGGGAGACTTGTTTACGTGTGGGGACGAAACATTTATTACCAAATATGCCCTTCACTTCACATTTGGGGGTGCAGATCTTTGCTGACGGAGTCCGTCAGCAAAGTTATTGATGGACCCCAATATGAGCCACATGGCATAATTTTAGAGATTTCTGCCGTATGGATGTATGGCCCAACCCTAGGTGGACCTACAAACCAAAAATTAGCCTGATCAGTGATTTTTAACTGTTTTTCGTTTTCATGGGTTGCTTTTTAATCGTAGAATTTGAACATTATTCGAGGTATAAAACTATAAATATCTAAAGGTTTGAAATCACTAATAGGCTTTATTTTTGGTAAGTAGGTCAGTCTAGGTATCGGCCAAACATCCATACATTCATAATCTTCTAATAGTGTGCCACGTGGCTCATATTATGGTCCGTCAGCACGTTGGTCAGCAAATTTGAGGGGACGATGAAGCTCCAATGCGATGGAAACCCAAAGAATGGGGCCAGCCGAGGTCGGTTCAGGTCCAGCCGTGAGATTGTGAAAAAATAGAGGTTTTGGACCTTTTTGCAAGTGAGATCCAACTTCAATAACGGTCGCGGAGTATGGTAGTTAATGTGAAGCATGTCTCTCTGCGGTTCTCATTTAGCATGGAGCAGTGCATCACAATACTGCATGCTTTGTACATCTCTTGCTACGGTCGATGCATAATGTTGATTGATTTAAATTGTTCCAAATCAATGGGACCAGTAGCTAAAGATTACATAAAGCAGATATTCCTAAGAGGGCATTTGGTGACTAATATTAAGTTATCCTAAGTTCCTAACTGGGAGCGGCACGTCGGTTGCGCGTGATTGTAGGGGTCTTATCAACGTTGACTATGGACCACAGTATGAGCCACATGGCACAGACCACTGCCCGTATGGATGTTTGTCCCATCCTAGATGGACTTACATACCAAAAATTCAACCTTATTCGTAATTTCTATCCATTGGATTAGAGTATTTTCCATGTTTTATTTTTAAACATAGATTTTGAGTACTTTGGGGTACTCAAATCCAAAGGTCACTAATCAGGCTGATATTTGGTATGTAGATCCACCTAGGGATGGGTCAAATATCCATAGGATCAGTGGTCTCTAAAAATGTGCCACGTAACTCATACTATGGTCTCGTCATCGACAACGTGGAAGGTGAACGTATTGTGAAGCCCATGTGAGGCGTGCCCGAACCCGGGTTTTGGCTTTAAAGTAGTATAGATAGATTGATAGCCCTCTAAATTAATGGCATATCAACAAATTCTCTCGAAAAAAATGGAATTACTATTTCTAAAACACATTTTACTGGAGCACATGTTTTTCACATCATGCTTGGGATATTTTGGACAATGGTTCTTTATTTTTCTCTATTTCTTTTTGTTATATTCCCCGAGCTATACTATTGGTAATTAGGCAAAAACTCTTTTATTTCCTATGGTTTGGACTGATGATCTTCCACCCTGGCTGGATTCGATTGTTACCCGCGGGGATCCTTTCCCCAGAGGTAGAAGATGGTTTGGTTGTTTTGTTATTTGTAGCAAGGTTTAAAAATCGGCCATTATAATGGATTCGGACTACCCGTTACGTTACGTACCGTTAAAACGACCAGAAAATAACGGCCGTTGTAATGAATGAAAATAACGGCCGTTATTTTTCTGTTATTCTGGAAAATTTTGTGAAAAAAAAAAACGGCCATTTTTTATCATTATTTTTCATTTTTGAAATTCAAATTTCAAAATTCAAAATTTGAATTTCAGTGCCCTTTTTTTCCGTTATTTCCCTTATTTTTTATTTTTTCCTATTTTTTTTCTATTTTTGCCCGAGTGTTTTTTTTTCATTATAACGGACAAAAACAGTAACGCCCCCAGACCGGTCACTTTTAAACCTTAATTTGTAGTCCTTTTTTTTCTAGAAATTAAATGAGTTGATTACAAAAAAAAAAGTAAAATATTTATTTTTTACAGAATAACATCAATAACAGTGGGTTAGGGGGGGGGAGCATTTTTTACAACAACTTTGGCGTACCCACATGGAAGATGAATCAATAGCTGATTGAGGATGATCTCCTCATCGTATAGATCACCCCTACAAAAAATCAGCACATTCTGAAATTTCTAACCCCATCAAATGTGATTTTCAAGTTAACGATAAAAAAAGACGATCCATAATTCTTCAACTTGTAAACCAATCTACAAATATCTGATTGATTTGAATTTTTGTGAAGATGATCTCCTCACTATAGAGACCATCCTCGCCAAAAATCACCCCATTCCAAGACTTATAATTTATACATTGTCCTGTGCCAATTTTTGTTGTTAAAAATATTGTATGAAATTGCTGTCCCCCGATCCTGACATAACGGATAACGGGTACTATAACAACATGAAAGCCATCTTTTTTTGGCATTTCTTAACAAATGACGTAATGGTCTTGGAGTGATGTCGTTATAGCGTCTGTTATAACGTTTTCTAAACCACGACTTAATCCACTAAAAGGAAAGAATAAATTACTGTCCGGCACTTTGGAATAATATTTCCGTAAGTAAGCGATACCTTTTAAAACAATTACACGATTAATATTTTCGTTCAGATGTAATAATCTCTCAAAATCCGCGATTAATATAGTAATCCTAGAAAGAATGAAAAAAAACCATTTAGGCCCTTAATGGCTGCCTTTCAGTAAAGTTTTCTAGAAACGATTCTTGCCTATAATTGTTCATAAAAGTTTTCTAGATCAATACTTTGGCTTACAAATCCTTTTCTAGAAAACTTTTCTGTGGTCACTAGAAGGACATTTTGAAAGGCATACAATGGATGGGTTAGAGGATTAAATGCGTGTTACGGTATAGAGAAAGCTCTGTTCGTGCAAATGTGGAAAAGAAAATATTCGTACACGCAAATGACGCTTTCCTCACATTTGGGCATTTGCCTGTGTGAATATTTTCATCAGGCCAACCAATTTGCCCGTCTGCGCGAGCAAATAAAGTCTAACACCCTTCCATAAAACATTTGTCCCACCAATTTAAGTCTTGGTGGGCTAATTTTATGAAAGGTGGACAATGGGCACTGGCCCACACTAACCGTATTATTTGGATGAGTAAAATCGAAAGTGATCCAAACATACGTGCATGAAAATGTTTATGCACGCGCACCATCATTTGAGCACGCTTATGTTTTTAGTTAGAACTTTTTTTCTTATTTGCCAAACAGACCCTAGGGGTTCATTTGGTATGTGTATGGCTGTGTTTGAGGCACTACGTCTCCTTGTTTTGGCCTGTCCATGAAGGGTGAGTACTTCTTTTGGTGATTGTGTGACTACCACTAACATTCTAAATAGATAAATACCCTTTAGAATCTGCATTATCCTTGGGAAGAAGTATTTTTCAAGTATATGTATATTACACGTGAACCCACACTGCACACGAGAGATTTCGGTTTTTTTAGATACACTAAAAGTCATTGCCAAATATCTCATGTTGCAAAAATAAAAGGAGGCAATGACAAGAAGAACAATAGCTTTGATACCATGTTAAACAACCATTTACTCCAAAAGAACGACTTGTTGGGGAAAGGCGAAACTAGCTATGTATACCAACAGGTCGTCGGATTAATACAACAAGTGTGCGCGAACACATCAACCGTTAACAAAGAACAAAAATATACGAGAGACTATTCTCTACTAATATAAAAGACACCCCACTAAATTGTTCACATTTTGGCTAGTGTTTGCCATGCATGCCCTTAATCCTCTTTAATATCTAAAATATTCAAAAATGGTAAATTACATATTTACCTATCAATCTTCTTGTACAATATCCCAATCCCATTACGTACAGCCATTGTAGCGTTACGTCCCAATCCCATTACCTTATTTAGAAAATAGCAACCAACACCTAAAAAACGGGCTTAGCATTGTAATGGAAATAACATTTGTTATTTTGTACGTTAGCCATTAGTTTACCATTATTAATGACATTTGGAAAAAAAATTAAAAATAATAATTTTTTGACCATTTTTTTTACTTATGTGACCTGTTATAATGGACGTAACGGTAAAAAAAAAAAATTATTTGTTATAATGTTAAAACGAACCATTTAAAACCTTGATCCAAAGTTGAAAGTTTTAAGAAAAAATTATCAAAAAAATCTAAATCAACTAAGTTGTCCATATAATAGTTTTAACTCAAATAGGACATCTTAAGCGCCCAATATCTCTATTATGTCAGAGTGTTTGGTTGTAGAGATAACTTTATCCCACCAAAGTTATTATTGCACATAAGTGAAAACCATTTTTTTCGAAAATACATTTGTCCCAAAAATGCGGCAGTTCTACAAGAAGTTCCAACATCCATAACCCCCTTTAAGCAATTCCCTTTAATCTATATTGGGAAAAAATTAGAAAATATCATGCCATTTTAATAATAATGATGCTCAAAAGACGTTTTTACCCTTCGTCGTTATTGTTGAAAATAAAGAAACTCAAGGGCAGTTATGTAAAGAAGTGCCAAAATGTGAACAATCTTTTTACCTTTTGAGGGTTCCTTTTATAAAAATAAAAATAAAAAAACATCGTATACATGCACAGAAATAATATGGTTAAATGTTGAATCCGTAATATGTAATGTACTAGTGGGTGGCCCGTGCCGCGGCACTCCCCAACAAAGCATTTGTCAAAATCAGGTGTGAGTCGCTGAGATCCACCGACCCTTCTTTGTTGAAGCCTATAAGATGGGGAGACAACTGAGCTCCCTTATTATATAGATTTAGGTTATTCTTGACGTGGAGCAATTTTCCGCCTAGGCGTCCCAATCAAGGGCCTCCCATCTGTAAATGGCAGAGTGACGCCGGACCATTGATTTGACAGGTGGCAACCCCTGATTGGGACCAAAACCCACATCGAAAATTGCTCTCACATTAAAAAAAATTCTCATAAAGTTGTGTTTGGCTTGCCTTCCAAACTTTATCGCTATCATGAATTCATGACTACGACTTGGCCGGGAAATAGGAGGGTTGTTGGTGAACACAGAAAGGTTGTTGTCACGGGCTAGGGCAACTTGTTCCTTTTCTTTTATGTTTCCCTGAATTCTCAACCAACTTGGTGGTTTACTTCATTTTCATGATTATGTACACCGACTGCGTAATAAAATAGCGGCTTGTAGATGACCTAACTGTTTGAAAAGAATGCTCACCGTTTGATGTTCCCACCTATAAGGTAAGAGCCGTTGATGGGGTTTTAATAACGATTTTATGTTGCAATCTCTTGGATGGAAGTAAAAGACATGCAAATGGTCAAAAAAATATATATATCGATGGATCAAACGGTTACTATCAACTTCACCTACGAGATCTCCTAGATGGGAGAATCAAGTGGGTTAGTGGTCAGTAGGTGGAGGCTGGTTTCCAACCCTGGTTGTGGAATCAACTTTCACAAACCTTACCAACTTAGCAAGCTGGCACATTCAAATGAAAAATACAGTATTTATAAATAGTCTATTTATACATGTGGAATGAGAAAATATTTGTTGTCCTCCCCTCCCAAAAAATGCCATGTGAAGGACACTTTAGGGCCCACTGACCTTATGGATGTTGGGTCCACCTCTTGGTGGACGACTTACATACTAAAAATTAGCTTGATCGATGATTTATAATAATTATATTTTAGCATCCAAAGAAAATGCTTAAATCCAACGGCAAAAAATTATGCTATTAAATGTTAAATCTAACGGCTAAAAAGTACTAATTGAACTATTTTTTTATATGTAGATCAATCAAGAAGTGAACCATACATCCATAAGGTCAATGGGCCTAAAGAGTACTCCACGTGGCATTTTGGTAGGGGGACTTCGGAGGACACCAAATTCGGACTCTGTGTGGATTGGAAGGGAGCCACTATTTTACACATCGAACTCATAGTTGCCCAGTTTGCAATTCAATTCAAGATGGCGTTATTTGAAGCTCATCAATTGCACTTCCACTTCGATATGGATAATTGTAGCATCACATGTTGTTGGATTCGACACAACCAACACCAATAACGTTGCACCGGCACATTGTTCTTGTGTTTTTTACTTCTTTTCTAAGTAAAAAATCATTAGTAACTTTATTCCAGCTCACTTATGTGGTATCTTGGTCGATAAGGAGGCGCAAATATAATTTTTCATTCAATCAGGATTTATCCCACAAGATTTTCTAAGGTTTTACCGATGCAATTTTCATAAGCAACGGGCTTATCTAAGGGAGTGTTGTAATTGTAACAGCTGTAACCGATGGCTGATCGTGATGTGTCAGTTACAATATCACCGTCAATATTCTAACGTCCGGATCAAAGGCTATATATGAGCTTTCTTTGATCAACGAAAGATTAATGAGAAATCATCCCATCCACAACACGTACCATTTTTTTTGCCTGAAATTTTTAATAATTATGATTGCAAGTTTGCAACTACACGTACAATCACGTGACCCTCGGCATACAGGGGCTTTTACGTCCATCTAACAATACTAGTGGCTTTTTCAGCCGAGCCGAGCCGAGCCGAACCGGTTAAAACTCACCTGAAAGGCTGAAACACGAGTAAAACTTCTGTCACAACAAAGTTGCAAATCACACAATCACATCCAATGAGTTCTCGACACGTACACCTCAAAGAGAGAAGCAAATGGTACGTTGCAAACACTTGTGTACGTGCCGAGAACTCATTGGCTTGTGATTGTGTGATTTACAATTTGTTGTGATAGAGGTTTTACTCCTGAAACACGGGCGGTACAACTGCTCACACCCACACAACCAACTCCACCGCGATCGTCCATGCTTTGCTCTCACTGCTTCAGAGTTCAGAGAGTGTTTCAGAGTCTCACAGACCACCAACAAACCAAGACAAAACCCTAACCTAATCATTGCATTTTCTAGGGTTTCTTATTTCTTTCGGTGCAAAATCAAGGTTGTTGCGTTTCGTTGAGAAATCAAATTAAAAAAGAATAAAAATCGAAACGGCTGGATCGCGTAATTTATTTCTCTCTCTCTCTCTGTCTCAATCTCTTCCTCCTTAAATTCGCCGCTATACCTACCTTTGATTGTTATTTCTCAACCTAGAGTTCGTCACCAGTCCACCACCCAGTAAGGTTTTCTATCATTTCGTGCCTCTTTCGTTTTTTGAGGCTTTAATCGTTTTACATCTTTTGGTGATCCTTTTGGATTTTTGGTCTTTTCGTGGATTGATTTACTTCAGTGTTCTTGAACGACCTGACTTGAAATTGTTGCGGAAATTAGGGTTCTAACGGTGTCGGTATCGTTAGATTAGATTGAGTGAAGTTTGAGCTGAGTTTAGAGTTTAATTTCTTGAGTAATCACCAGGTTATTGGATTATTGAATTAATTTTGGTATTTTCAAGTGTTGATTTGAGAATGCTCGATGAATTTTACTGTAAACTTGGTGAGTTTGATTCAGATCAGTTAGTTTAATTTATTTTAAAATCATTTCTCAGTGCAATTTTCTCTTGTTTCGGCGGGACTACAAGTTTTGTGTTGAATGTTTGATTCCAGTGGCTGAAATTCGGTTTACGCTATCCTTTTTAAATTTGCAGGTTAAGAGATTTGGCGTTTACTGATTACAGGCGCACCTTTGGAGTCTTTGAAGTTTTGGTTTGGATTTTGTGCAAAGAAGAACCATGGGTCCAGAGCTTTTGGAGATTCAACCCCGCGAACTCAAGTTCACATGTAAGTGTATGAGAAGTGATCTCTAAAGAGCTTTAATTGGTTCAACATCCCATTGAAAATCAAGCAGATCGATGCATACTGTAGCCTAAATTAAAGCCAGGGAACTAAAGGTTGATGGTGTTGCACCGATCAAAAAAAAAAAGGTTGATGGTGTTGCAATTTCCAACCCTAAAACATTCATGCTAGGATAGATTGACTTTGATCCTGTATTTTAGACTGAGGATCTACTGTCATGAATAAAGGGATACTATAATATAGAGAGAATACTTTTTGATGATGCAAAATGGTGGCCATACTACATTGTGAGATTTTAATACGTACCAAGCGGCTGTTATTGGGGGTATCCTTACAAAGCTGTGTGGTTTATAGAACTGAGCTTTCTTATAGTTTTTGCAAACTACTGTCCCTCACATTTGCATTTTATGTGACCATTCTAACTTCAGCCAGCCTCTTGATCTTTTACTTCTGAGAAGATCAAGTCACATCGAACTTTGTCAATTATTAGAACTATAGGGTTCTTTTCGCTCTCACATTTACACATCATAGTTTCTTTAGATCACAGCTGATTATTGATAAGTTATAAAACGTTACATGTATACAATGTATATTTGGATGTTAAATTATGTCTTTTGGTAGGTAAGCTGGAATTGAAATCATGATCTCAAAGTTATGTTTTTATATCTATATATATAAACACTTTTTTGAAATGATAATTCAATCGAAAACTCTTTTGAAAATGAAAGATCTCCACCCCTGATTCCTTCACCGACATTCCTGAGTTAGGTTGATGTGTGCACATCATTGACACATATAGTTGCACCAGGATTAAGGGCACCTCAGTTTGACGTAATGCCGTAAAAATGTTAATCTGTGTTGGTACTATGGACAATGGATAACTTCCAGATGTAAAGTTCAATGAGTTTGTCACTGTCTACTTGTGTGTTCAGATTCCATAGGAAGTGTTCAGGTAACTCTGATATGACAGCTATTTTGTAATGGCCAGTACCAAATTTGTCCTGTCAACACTTTGTCCTTACATGGAACTGATATCGCAAAAAATTGTCACTGAGGTCATCAATAATACAGCACGGAGATATATGTTCATTTATAATATGATCTGACCTGCAACTGCAAGTGGAAAGGTGCTCTTAGGAGTAGATGATCTATTTTTCCGATCCAAGAGAAAAATAAGAGTAGATGATCTATTTTAGTTTACCAATCCATTGATTTTCAAGTGGTAAGAGGCACTTCGAGCTTTTTTTATTTAATAAATTTTTATTCATAGTTAGTCATATATTGATATATAACTATGGTGTTTCTTCTTGCCCATTATTTTACTGATGTACAGTATTATGTTGTCCTCTTACCATTGCCTATCTGTAATTTTTCCTTCTCTAGATTTGTGAATGATGATGTGGTTCTATCTAGATATTTGTAAATGCAAGAAGAGTAGATGAACTTATTTTTCATCTTTTGTCGTGTATTGTATCAGATCTTTTATTGTCTCTTAAATTGTAAAGGCTGATGGGTCTGACATATTGAATATCTATCGTTTTTCTAGTTGAGTTGAAGAAGCAGAGTTTGTGCTCGGTCCAGCTTGTCAACAACTCCGATCAGTATGTTGCTTTCAAGGTGTAAACCATTTTTCACATGATGTCATGTAGTATACCTTTTAGTTCTAGAATTTCCTAGTTTTCTCTTGTAAAATTTATATTCTTAAAGGTCACACAATTTTCTCTTAACCAAATTTGTGATTACATCAAATATAATCTCCTTCTAACTTCATTGCAACTTTCCTGCATTTCAATTTTCAATTAAAAAAATTTAATTTACAAATTGCAAATCTTAAACTAAAATGCTAAGGCTTCTCCATTTGATTGAGTTCTTTCTCTTACATGATGTCTATGAACCTTGTAATAACAAAATACTACTAAATTTGATGGGTGTCACCTATCTCTGTTTTGCTAAGGGAGTTTGATCACGAGCAATATAATCTAAGTGTCATATTGGCAGGTTAAAACAACATCTCCAAAGAGGTATTGTGTGCGACCGAACATAGGCATTATTCAGCCAATGTCAACTTGTGATTTCACAGGTATATGCCTTACCACACTTTGTTATAGCCCAAAATCTTTACCTTAAGTTTGTTTTGTGACAAATTATGCACCGCATAAAACTACCTTTGAGTGAGCACTTCTTGTGCATGTTTTGTCTTTCTGTATATTCATGGTTTTATTTCTAGCTTCAACAGTTTAAAAACTGTTAATATCCCTTTATTGGCAGAGAGGATCATGTAATAGCTTCCAAGCAACCTTTGCATCTCTACTGGACACATCCCATAATTTCACTGGAAAACTAATGCAATGTGGTTGTGCACCGTGGAAATGCAGCATAGACAGTTATTTCTCTAAAACTGAATGCAACTTCGGGTTAGTATATTTTTGAGTTATTTGTGCAGCGTGGGATGGAAAAGGCTTGGAAATGGTTGTTAGAAAATGGTATGGAGAAGAATAAAAAAAGTTATTAGTAAATTGTTAAGTAATGTTGCCGCTAGGCCTATCCCCTTCCAGGTTTATCAGTTGAAGAAGACAGAGGTAGGGCTGTCATTGGATCGAATTTGAGCTGGACCAGTGCCGATCCGGTACTAATCCGAAAGCATTTTATCCGATCAGGATCGGCCAACTTGAGTTCCAGAACCGATCTGATATCATAAGGTTGGGTCCAAACCTGATCCCAATATCTTATTATATTTATTGTATTTATAGATACAATATATAAATATGGGTCAGGATTGGGGAACAAAAAATTTGACAACAAAAAATTGGCGCAGGCCAGTATATAAATTAAAAGTTTTGAATGGGATGATTTTTGGCGAGGACGGTCTCTATGGTGAGAAGATCATCCTCACAGAAATTCAAATCATTCTGATATTCATAGACTGGTTTAGAAGTTGAAGAGTTGTGGGACATCTATTTTTGCTGTTAACTTGAAAACCACATTTGATGGGGTTAGAAATTTCAGAATGGGCTGATTTTTTGATCTATATGGTGAGGAGATCATCCTCACCAAAATCAGCCATTGATTCATCTTCTATGTGGGTACGCCAAAATTGTTGTCAAAATCTTTGTCCCGCGATCCTGACCCTATAAATGTATATTATATTTATGTATAATAATTAGTATTTATATTTTATATACATATTAGATATATTATATATTAGTACATATATCAGATCGGAACATGGTCGATCCAGTTTCGATTCTATAAGGGATTGAATCGGGAACCATAGATCCAGAACTGATCCAATAAGAAAAAACTAAGTTCCGGGCCCGTTTTATTTGGATAGGGATATTCAAATTGATCCGATCCATTCACAGCCCTAGACGGAGGGCAGATGGGTAGGAATAGTCCATATTACTTGGTTATAAATGGGCTATGGTGTGAGTCTAAGTGTTGGATGTGCTCGATTCCTGAATTTTGGGTACAGAAGCTCAACTGTAAATCATTAATACATTATTTTTCTAATTTTGTTATTCTTTTCAATTTTAAAATATTTTACAATGAAGGATTTGGTTATGGCTGAATCATATTGAACATGCCATGTCACATTATATTGACACGGAAGGGGATTTGAGGGATTTAGATAACATATGTGGAGAACCATTGCAAACATTTGAAAGGTTTGCAAAGAAGCTGAAGAAACTGTTGATCAAATATTAATCCATTTTAAGTTTGCTAAAAGTCTGTGGGATCAGTTCCCTTTGTAGCGTGAAGTGGGTTATCCCTAAGAAGACTATTGATGCAATTAAGGGTTGGCTGATTTGAGCATTTTGGTTAAGGGATAAATTTTGGTGGAAGATTCTTCCCGTTCCCTTCTGTTGGAGTGTTTAAAAAGAGAGGAATGGTCTTAGTTTCTAGTGTAAGTCCACATTGTGCGCTGTGGTCTTTCATGTCATGGAGTTCAAAGCTATAAAGTTTCCATCAACATTGGGTAACTTTCAAGGGATTAACAGTTGTCATTTTCTATTTCTTGTGGCTTGATCAGTACTTAGCTGGTAGTAGGAAGAAAGAGTTGGTGATGGAAAGTATGCTGCAAGAATGAATCAAACTCAACCTTGAGGCTTTCCCCTAGGTAAATCTGGTTCAGAGTGATTTGATGGTGTCTTAAGAGATGAGTGGGGGTGTATTTTGAAGCTGTTCCTTGGTCCCCTCGTAGTGGAAGATTCCAATGAGGCAAAGGCTTGCACTTTATTTGGGGGGTGAAAGATCTCCATTTTTCTTTTAGGGGCATCCTTATATTCAAATGCAATTCTTTTTATGTGGTCTCACGGGTGCCAAGGTGGTCGATGAGCCTTGAATCTTACTAACGCAGTAAAGCATTTTAATATATGATGAATTTGACCATTAAAGGTTTGGACTTAGTGTATAGGCATACTCTCAATGGGACTTTAGATGGTTGATTGCCTAAGGCATTCACTCAATCTTAGGGAGAGGTCAAAGATCCCTAGAATTAAAACAGAGTTTATTATTGCCATATCTAAAAGAGAAGGATTTAGCTGTTAACATGCATTGGTAAGGAATAATAAAGGATAGTTTATTACAGAATTTTTGCTATGATGGATCTTAGCCATAAATGTTCCCAAATGAATAAAAGATGATAAATTTAAAGATAAAAAGACAAAAAAATATATAATATTACACTCATTCTTGGTGCTGTCCATCTGTACGTCAATTTTACCAGTTTTGCGTAGACCACTGGAATTGTGATAAAGCCAATTTAGAAATATTTGCACTCCAGAAAACACACAAAATTGTGTTTGTCATATTATGCTCTTACTATATTCTGCATTATATTTGCTGTAGGAGGATGTAGGATTATCAGGAAAAAAAAGGAGAAAAGTCCTCTTAAAAATCAAGCTCCAAATCACCCTTAAAACCAATCCAAATGGCCAATCAAATGTCACAACGAAACAGAAAATATTAAAATGAACCAGGTGATACCTTCCCCTTGCTGATAGCGTTGTACAACCTACTAATGTCAGTGATGACGTGGTCTGATGCACGAACGAAATACATCAGTATGTGGGTCTTGAAGAGACGAACAAAACCCCTCTTTCTTCATTCGACTCGGACAAGTATTCAAGGAGTAATTGAGTCTAGAGGTTTTAATATGATGAAGAAGAAGGAAAAGAATTTGAATGGGAGAAAAATCAGGGTAATATTTTGTGAGCCCACTTGCTCTCAATATTTTTTATACGTGTGAATAGTTACATGTATACCCTTAATGAGGGGGAAAACAAAAAAAAACTGAAATTAATTACAAGGTAATTCCTAATATGTCCTACCATTATTGAGTATGTACATCTGTGATTTGTACAATTGATTTCTCACACTTTGCTTTGTGGTTTCAATGTAGTTACTATGCAAGCTCAACGGGTAGCTCCGCCTGATATGCAATGCAAAGATAAGTTCCTAATCCAGAGCACAGTTGTTCCATTTGGGACTACCATGGAGGACATTACACCTAGCATGGTAGGGACATTACACCTAGCATGGTAAGTGTTTGCAGTTGTCTTTTAGCTTTAGATTGTCACGGTTTCTTATTGTTGTGTTTGGCAGTTCACCAAAGATGGTAGCAAATACATTGAAGAGAACAAGTTGAGGGTGGTCCTCGTTAGCCCACCCCATTCTCCTGTATTGCTACAAATTAATGGAGCTTTGAAGCATGAACCAGCTTATGAAGCTCCAATTTTAAGAGATCAAGTATTGTGTGGAGTCGAAAACCTTCCCCCACCTCATATGGTAAGGAAATTTTGAATTGCCATACTTACAAAAGTGCCAAGGAAGTAGTCAACCCATTGGCTAAAGATGCTTGAATATGATTGATGTTGCAGAGTTAATTTTAGTTCAGATTACTTTTCCAGTTAGAAAACTTGTGGCAATTATCCTTTCTTTGTAGAAGCCAGCTAAGGATGTGGAGGAGCTGAAGCCAGCTAATGTTTTGGAGGAGCTGAAGCCAGCTAAGGATGCGGAGGAGCTGAAGCCAGCTAATGTTTTGGAGGAGCTGAAGCCAGCTAAGGATGTGGAGGAGCTGAAGCCAGCTAATGTTTTGGAGGAGCTGAAGCCAGCTAAGGATGTGGAGGAGCTGCAGTCAGCTAAGGATGTGGAGGAGCTGCAGACAGCTAAGGATGTGGAGGAGTTGCAGTCAGCGAAGGATGTGGTGGAGTTGAAACTAGTTAAGGATGCAGAGCAGTTGAAGTTAGCTAGGGATATCGAAGAGTACAAGTCAAAGATAAATGAATTGGATTCAAAGTTCAGTGAGGTAAGTCAATCTTTTGCCAAACTTCCAGTTGCAAGTTAATAGCATGGTTTAAACCAAATTGGTAAGACTGTGGATGTACACTTTTCTTTACTGGCCAAGTTGTTGGGGGACAGAATTTGGATATGATGCTTATTTGAAGAGAGAGGAATGATGGAAAGGAGTATTCTGTTTTCCTTGATTCTATCTCCTGAAACTATGCCTAGAGCAATGCTGGCTATTGTCCTCCATCTCTTGTCCGATGGGATGCCATAATTAGAGACATCTTTTGCCAGAAATATTGGAGCTTTGTAAGTATTACATGGACAACAGTAACAGTGGGTTTCAATTTTCTCCATTAGCGTGAAGAGTTTCTTCTCATCTTTTTCGTTTATTTCTTTTGATGAGAAACTAAGTTCCATAAAGGGGAAAGCAAAAATGTTCCATAAAGGGGAAAGCAAAAATTACCAAGTGTCGTGAGACACCTAATTTGATGAAAAGTAGTTGGTAGATGTACCAAAGGAAGGCCTAAGTTTACATGGACCAATTACATATGCTTTTATTTGCTTTGCAAGCTAGACTTCATATTTACTGTGAATCGTCTTATTTCAGTACATATTCACATTGATATATCCACCCCTTAAAGATAATAGTGTTAAGAGCTGTTGTGGAAATCTTTTGCAGGCTGAAATTACCATTACAAGGCTAAGAGATGAGAGGAGCACAACCACTAAAGAGACGCAAATATTACAAGAAGAATTAGTGAGTAACTTAGTTACATATGTCTTGATGTCAATCATAAACTTGAAAACCATGCTACCCAGATACGGTAAGGACATGGGACTGCTATGGTGTGGATGTGACATTTACACTTAAAATTGAAGTATCCGATATGGATATGATATCCATTTTGGAGTATCCATGTAACATAGCCTGAAAATGCTTCCCATCATCCCTACTCCTTTGTTACCAATTGTATAAGACTAGTAGGTGGCCCGTGCCGACGGCACTCTCCGACAAAGCGTTTGCCAAAATCGGGTGTGAGTGGCTTAGATCCACCATCCATTTGGGGTGATAAGATCTCGGCCATCCTTTGTGAAGCCGATGAGGAGGGATAAGCGACTTCTCTGTTTTGTTATATAGATGTGTAGTATGTGGCCTGTGCCCTCGGCAATCCCTACAAAGCATTTCCCAAAATCAGGTGTGAGTGGTTGAGATCCATAGTCCATTTGGGGGATAAGATCTCGGCCATCCTTTGTGAAGCCGATAAGACGGGTATAAGTCGGAAGACAATTTCCCTGTTAAATTAATCCAACCGTCTAAATTTTATTTTATGTAAGGATTGACATGGGCCCTTGGATATATGAAGCCTATAAGAGGGGGAGACTACCGCTGTGTTTTGTTATATAGATGAACTAGGACCACTGGAAAAATAAATAAGGGGTAATGCCTGTGAGAAAGGTCCACACTTGGGACATTTTATGTGCCCCATTGATTATTTGATTTTTCGGTTATGCTTATGCCCCATCTAAGCTGTGAATGATCCAAATCAATCAGTTGGTGGGCCATGTTTACAGTATGGACTGCTTGAAGGTTCATATAATTTTTCTTCCATTTGATTACAATTTAGTTAATTTGGTTATCCCAGTATGTGCTGGAGCATTGTGGGTATTCAGTTGTGATTATCCACCAGCATTTGCATTGCTCGTGAATTCAAACTAATCCAAAAGCACTTCAAAAAAAATCAGCTTAGTTGAGGGAACCTCCTACCCAAATTTTAACTTATGCGTAGGAATCTTACTCCCACACCCACTCAGTAACCTTCTTGCTCCTGCCACCAGTTTACTGTGGTTCTACCAAGGTCACCCTTAATTTTGTTCTCTTAGAATGTTTCTGTAATGATGAAATAATTGAAGTTATATATAATGTAGATGCATATTTGAAATTTTAATATTATCTTATAGAGATGCTTTGTAGGCCCTTCCTCTTCTTGGATTCTTGAGACTGCCGCTTCCTTATTCCTGCAGTTGACTTCCACTGCTCCATGTTCATGCTTTTGATTTCAGATTAACAACAGCTCTTTTTCTTCTGTTCAAAATAAAATATTAGTAAAAGAAAAAAACTCTTGTTTTGACATATTTCTTGTTTTTTCCCATTACTGTGGTAATGAACATCCCTCTCTTTAATTTTCTTCATGTAATTAGGTTTGGGTTATTTTAATTCTTCCTGATTATATTTCTGCTTGTGCCACTGGTTTTTCCTCTTTGCAGGCAATGTTGAGAAGGAAGAGTGGTGTAAGAGTTCAGGTGGGTTTCCCCTTTCTGTTTGTTTGTTTGGTTTCCCTTGTTAGTGTAGCACTTGGATATCTGTTACACCTGTAAGGGAAAAGACTCTTTTTCCAAAGGCATTTCTAGAGATGACCCTGTCTGTAACTAGTTAGTCACGCTGTATTGAAATTCAGAGGAAACATCCCTCTCCACCACCAAGGTCAACATGGGGGATCTGATTGTCTGTTTGCTGATTTTGTAAAGACTTGTTATTAGGTGTGTATGCCTTTGAAAAAAAAGTGTATGTAAAGGGACTTACTTTCTTGGAATAAAGAGACCAACTTTCTGTTGACAATAGTTGACACATTATTGAACAAGCAGTCTCTTTGAACCCAAAATGCTCTGTGATTCCATGCTTTGTGGTCACACCCAAGACGGTCTCTTTGAAGTTTGAACAAGCGCTCCTCTTTTATGTGCAGTTGCTGCAAAAAAAGATTCTTTCCAGGGCACTTTTGACTTTCCTTTAAGGTCTTCAAGGCCTGCACAGCCATGTTCAATACCAAGTCACTGGTGACCACCATTGGTAGACTGTACTTAAGATCTACCCAAGTGAGTGATGAGATTCAAAATTTTCAGGGAGTTGTTGTACCCAATTCGACTTATTGGAATACAACCTTTTCTTTGTTCTTGAGTTCTGGCAATCTGAAGTGCATGCAGCACCTGTTTGATAAATGCCTCGCAGATATGTTTCTCGGAATACACATAGAGGTGCCTATGTAAAATTGGAGAATTAGAAGACAGCTCGTAAATTATTTGATGAGATGCTGCTGAGAAATTTAGTCTTGTAGGACACTCTGATGACTGGATTCTCTAAAAAATGCCGCCGCTTTGTCAGTGTTTTCCTGTCATCAAACTTGACAACACCACGATACTGTCAGATGTATCAGCTGTCATTGCAGCCAGCTCACCTGACTGATGCTGTTGAACAGATACTGAGTTTTGCAAAGTCAGTGAATTCAATCTGTACCAGCAGTGGTCTTGAATCTTTATGCTAAGCTTGGGAGAATTGATGGCGATAGAAAAGTGTTTGATGAGCATCGATTACCAAAGACTAGCCGAAGCAATTGAATTATTTTGGCAGAGGCAGTCAGAGTGCAGGTTTAGAGCCGATAACTGTGGTTAGTTTGATTGCTTCCCGCTCCTAGATGGCGCTGGGTCTGGGGCACGCGTGCTTTGAGAAGATATGGGATTGAGTAGGATGTGTTTGTGCTGATTGCTCTTGTTGACATGTTAATGTGGAGATTTAGAGCAATCTTGTTACCTGTCTGATGGGATTCCCTTCTTGGGATGCAGTGGAGCTAGAGCTGTTCAATTTGATGCACAACCAATACAGCATTTTTCCATAGATGGAACGTTGTTCTGTATCAAGTTTGTCAAACATATGCCTATTGAGCCCGATCAGTTTGCTTGCAGCTTGTAGGCTCATTGTGTTGGATCATGATCAGAATTATGTGCTCTTGTTGAATGCGAACGCCGCTATAGGGAAGTGGAGGGATGTTGTGAATGTGAGGGCTTGAATTTTTTGGGTTTTCAAACTGTAATAGCTTGCAATCTGCCATCTTCCAGATTTGAGTGTTCATAGACCCTTAGAACAGTAAATCGCACAAGGGCCAGAGTTAGGCCCATTGACCAAAATTATATTAATTTGGCAATGCTCTGTGTGATTTGCGTATGTGGTACCAAAGCTAGATGGGTCCCCCAGGGGTCCAGTTTTAAGAAGAGGGAGCTTCTAGGAGGTGGTGCTCAATAGTCTTTAAACTGGTTCTCAGTGGACCCAATTGAGACTATACAATCCATCTTCTCAAGCCCTAATTCAGGTCGATTCTTGATCGAGTCTGCTCGCATTAAGGTTCAGTAATTAGGGTTTGTCCCAGCCCAACCCCACCCTGAGTTGCAACTCTAGGCTCATCAGTGGTGGCACAATTGGTAGAATGTGCTTAGGGTCTACCCAAGTGAGTGATGAGAGAGTTGATGGTTTTAAAAAACAAACTTTCTAAAAATCTCATAGTAAGAGCAATCTTCATGCCTCATAAAGTCGGTTCATATAATTTCACAATAAAAACAGAAAAAAAAATAAAAAAAATTGAAGCTAAACAATCCTAGCAAAACCATGTCAGATCAATGTTGAAGGAGGAATCTCAGTTGGATTGGTTCGATCCAAACGGGCGTGTAACACAAGCCGAACTGGTGAGACTCAAAAACGACCTCTCTCTTGCAACCACAGCCGTCCAAGTCGTAGACTGCACACTTCAAATCAGGCCGATACCCAGCAACAATGACTTTCTTCTCCATCCCCTCCTTCGATATCGAAGCAGCAGCACAGGAACCATAGGGACCAAGGAACATCGTAGCATCACGCAATTCTCTGACCTTAACGTTAACCCAACCCACCTCATGATCAAGCTTTAACTTATAAATCCCTTCGAGTACACCATATGGACCTCTTGCTCCAACAAAAATCTCTCCACCGAATTCCGTAAGGTAGGAATTGCGAACAATCGGACACTTCCACATGAGAACACGCCAAGTACCCTCACAAGAATCGAAAGCTCCAATCCTTCCAAGTGAATCCATACAATATAAGACATTGTTGCAGTAAAGAGCTTGCACCACTGTATCAAACGTCTTGCTATAATGGGTGCAATTAGTCCATGTCGACTCTCTAACACGTAACACATAAATGATAATTCGGGTTCCATTATATGGCTTCTCGACAGTGAAAACCATGCAGTGGGAAGAAGTAGGAGCCGAGAATGCAGCGGCATCGAAGTAGTGTTTTCGATAAGGGAGATCAATTCTTATCCGAGTGAAAGGGTTGAAGGAGAAGAGAGAAGAACTCTCTCTCTCTCTAGGTAATGGGTCCACTACCCCATTGACCAAAATTATATTAATTTGGCAAGGCGAAGCTTTGGGTTCACTAGGTCGAAGAACGCATGCGTGGTTTCTCCTGTGAGTTCTCTTAAGAAGAACAACCACTGATTGAGCTTTCAGATAAGGGAAAAATTATATGGAGGATGATACCGTATGCAGTCATATGGGGATTGGGTGAGAAAGAAATAGAAGGATATTCAGAGGAGAAGAAGGCACACTTCATAATACAATAATTAGCATCAAGGCTTTTCTTTACAGTTGAGGAAGTATCTCACATGAGATGAGGGTTGTTTCTTTTCTGAAATGGTGTTTAGATTCGAAGCTTTGTTGTCTAGATAGTTTGAGTGTTATCTTCATTTTCTTTTTATTCTCTTCTTGTACTTTGAGATCTT
Source organism: Euptelea pleiosperma (assembly GCA_035048495.1). NCBI lineage: Eukaryota > Viridiplantae > Streptophyta > Magnoliopsida > Ranunculales > Eupteleaceae > Euptelea > Euptelea pleiosperma. Next base: position 32,944,658 of record CM068546.1, read on the forward strand.
CTCGATCTCCTTCTTTTAATCAAATCTCTTTGACTTATCAAAAAAATAAAAACAACCACGGCGTTCTTTGGGTTCCATTGTTGTTGCTATCAATGACTTCTTGAGCTTGGTAAGGGAGACCCATGATGGTGGCCAAGAACTCTCTCTCTCTCTGTGTGTGTACGCGCACGCGCGTGCACATGTGTGTGTGGGTGTTTAGAGAGGAGAGACTAGTTACTATTTCTTCCTTTGGTAGTAATGGAATTGTTTTGTACACCAGCGGTGAGAAAAGTTTGGCTGTACGGAACGCGACTGCATGGGTCCAATCAGACTGATTGATAATTTCTGGCCATTGGATTATGTTCCTAAAAAATATGTAAAAAACATGCTTGAATCCAACTGGTATCGTCAATCCTAAAAAAAAGTGCTAAAATCTAAGGCTAGAGAAAACCAATCAGACTGATTTTTGGTATGTCTGTCCACCAACAAGTGGGATAAACATCCATGCAGTTAATGGGCCCAAAAAATGAGCTATGTGGGGCCAGGAGGGCCCTCTGCATCTAAAATTTTTCTGCCTGTAGTTTTACTTGCCACGTATGGTTTGAGAGATTACCACAAAAATAAGTCTCGGGGACAATCTCGTGGGGTAGTGGACCCATTAAAAGGTGTCACGAGGCACAGTCTTTCGGCCCACTGACCCATGAATGATTGACCAACGCTAAACACCTACAATCAGCCTAATTGATGATCTCTTGACATTGGATTTGAGCGTTTTTCATGGGTGATTTCTAGCTGTCGGATTCGAGCATTTTTTGGGTACTCATTCAAATGGCTAGAAATCGCCAATCAGGCTGATTTTTGGTTTGTAGGTCATCGAGGGGGAGGACAATTATACATGGCTCGTTAGGCCAAAAAAAAGTGAGCTACGTGACGTATTATTATGTGCCCCACAACCCCATGGACTAAATTTTACTCAGACCACCCCCAAAAGGGTGGCGTTATTTGCACACCTTTTTTTGAGTGACACCCACCTCTTGGTGTGTGCAAATAAGTTACAAAAAAAAAAAAAAAAAAGAAGAAGAACACCACCAATAGAGAAGAAGAAGAGGAGGCGGCCTCCCCTTCCTCTTCTTCTTCTACTCCGAGCGGCTTCTTCTTCCTCTTCCTCCTCCTCTTCTTCTTCTTCTTCGCCAAGCGGCCTCCTCTTCTACTTTGAGAGGGAGGGAGGGAGGGAGAGAGAGAGGAAGAAGAAGAAGAAGAGGAGAAGGAAGACGAGGGAGGGAGAGATCCCCTTCTCCCCCTCTCCATAAAAATAAAAAACAAATTCGCTCCTATCGATAACGTAGGGTGGACATGGCTTTGGCTATATCGGTAGCCCGCTGCTGACATGGCTTTGGTTATATCAGTAGTAGGGAGAGGGAGATGGAGGAGAAAGGGAGAGAGAGAGACACACACACAGACAGAGGAAGCCGCCCGGAGAAGAAGAAGAAGAGGAAGAGGAGGCTGCCCGGAGAAGAAGAGGAGGATGCCTGCCGCCCACCACCAGGTAAGAGAGAGAGGGAGGGAGGGAGTGGTGGTAGTGGTGGTGTAGTGGTGGTGAAGAAGAAGAGGACGGTTGTAGTGAGTTCTTCTTCGTTCGGTTTTTTTTTTTTTTTTTACTCACAACTTTGGGTATGTGCAGATATGATGTGGATATCACTCAAAAAAAGGTATGTGCAAATAACGCCACCCATCTAATGTCACTTACCATTTTTTGGGCCCACATAATAAATTTACCTTTAGGGTCTATTCGGTAACCCAGAATTGAGCTGGATTTGGATTTGTGATTCTTGGAATCACAAATCTATGCGTTTGGGAAGACCGAATTCCAGGAATTATATTTCTAATTCCGTGATTTTCCCGAAATTAGAAGTTTTAAGGGGGAGAAGAAACTTCTAATTCCTAGAATTCTATTTCCGGGTGGAGAAATTCAAAAGAATTTTTATCGGACTTTAACTCTCACACTCATCCCTAGGTGGACCTATAAATAAAAAATCAGTAAGATTAGTTATTTAAAACCGTTGGATTGGTGTATTTTTTTTTTTTGGTTGATTCTTAACCGTGTGATAGCTAGCATTATTTGGTGTACTTAGATCCAAAGGTTAGAAATTTGTAATCAGCTTGATTTTTAGCATGTAGATCCACCTATGGATGGGACAAACATCCATATGGTCCGTGGTCTCTACTAATGTGCCACGTGGCTTATTGTGGTGATCAACGGATGACAAATTTGTAACCGCTTGATTGATGTCTTTTGTGGGTTGATTTTTAACCGTGGGATATATAACGTTAGTTGGGGGTACAAAGATCCAAGTTGAGAGATAACTAATCAGCCTGATTTTAGTTTGTAAGTCCACCTAGGGATGTATCTAACCGTTGGATTGGTGTCTTTTATGGGTTGATTTTTAACCGTTGGATATCTACAATTAGTTGGGGTATGAAGATCCAAAGCTTATAAATAACCAACCAACTATATTTTTAGTATGTAAGTACACCTAGGGTTGGAATAAATATCCATACAGTATTAGTGATTTATAACCAATGGATTCGTGTTTTTATGGGTTGATTTTTAGCTATGAGATATCTAGCATTATTTGGGGTACTCAAATCTAAAGGTTAGAAATAACTAAACAACCCGACTTTTAGTATGTAGGTTCACCTAGGGATGGGATAAACATCACTACGGTCTATTGTCTCTGATAATGTGCGACATGGCGCACTCAGAATGTGGTCCATCAGTAGTGTTGATGATGGGCATCTGTATTTGTTGCCTCGTGTGCCACTTAGGCTTTAGCCCTTGATATTTTTACATAGGTTAATCATAGTAAAAAATTATCAAATATTTTAATTATTGTTTTTAAAAAAATTTCTTTAAATTAGCATCAACAACATTTAATTAACGAATGACACAAAAAATAGCAGTCGTTATAACACAAAGTTTATGAGATTATATTTCTCTTATGTAGATGGATAGAAATTTCAATTCTGTTACATGTCCAAACAGTTAAAATTAGAATTCATTGGGAATTCCAAGTAATTTCCACAGTGCAACCAAACACAAGAAATTTCAATTCTTTGAATTCAAATTCTTAGAAATCACAAATCGTGAACTTCTATTTTCAATTCCAAATCCGTGTCTGATTGCCAAACAGACCCTTAGAAGTGAATTTTTAGGCCCTGTATGGTTGCCCTTAGAAACATTTTCCAAAAATGATTCTTACGACATGTCCATAATAGTAAGACCATCCTTCGTGAATCATTACAAAATCTTCATCCATAAATATAACAAATCATTGATACGGAACGATATTTCAAAGTTTGATACACCCTTCCTCCAAAATGCCACGTGGCAAATTCTGTGGGTCCACTGACCCCATGAATGTTTGGCCCCTTTCTTGGTGGACCTACACACCAAAAATCAGCTTAGTCGGTAATTCATATACGCTGGTTTTGAGCATTTTAAATCATGGGCTTTTAACCCATCCCTAGGCCTTCATGAAGCCCATGAAGAAATTTTGCTTATATCCCAATGGTTAGAAATCACACTATTCAGACTAATTTTCAGTCTGTACGTTCATGAGGGTGGGTGGCCAAACTTTCATGGTAATCAATGGGCTAGAAAGATGCCACGTGTTTTGGTGCAATGTTGTATCAAACTTTTGCAATGGACGTCTGAATCGAGTCCTGATCTTGTGTATGTGCACCGTTTATGCGGCACTTCTTGCGCTATGGGGCCCATTCATTTGACGGCCCGGATTTAAGAATCAATCGGCCAATACCTTTGCACTTTTTTCTGACAGTAATCAAATAGACTGAAGCTGAAAAATAGAACAGACCCTGGATAAAAACCACAAAGGTATAGTTACTCTCTAGTTCATCCTTCAGAAACATCAGGAAACAAGGTAGAAGAAAATAAGAAAACAAAAACGGAAAAGATAAAATACATTACACACCCATCTGAAAGAAATAATACAGAAAATTGTGACAAATGTACGAGATTGAATCTAACGGATGACCCTCTTATAGACACCTCGGTCGATGGCGTTACAAAAAAATACATTATAGTGATATAAAGAAAAATTACAAGCAGCTAACATAGCATACACTTCTCCATCATTCACACTAAAAACTCACAAATCCAAGTAATGCTGTGACTATTGCATGAAGGACCTCGAAACATACCCATTCTTCTTCAAGATCCGTAATTTAACTTAATGTAGATATGTAGTGGTTTTCCTCTCATTGCCATTGATGGGCACCATTCCGTTCGGTTGGTGAGCCAGGAATGTAGGGAGTAAAGCCCCGTCCCCCGAACACAGGGCGCATGAATGAGTTGTCAAATTTACGCCAGTAATGGTGGACAGTGTGAGTTGGAGTAGAGAGGAGCATGCGAAGGCTGGTTGGCCGGGGAACGGTTTGGCTACCCAAGTCAGCTTCGGAATCCTGCCCATTCCCGAGAAGGGGGGTGATGAATGATTTTGGACTTGATGGCTCTGACGACAGCATCCTGCTCAAGTGTTTTGGCGAAGGAAGCAAGATCCTCACAAGAGGCTTAGTCATCAAGCCAAACACCTGGGTAACAAATAACCGAAAAAGGTGAAAGATTATTACCAACTTTAAGAACCTCAAAGAAGACTTTTTTGATGGACACTTGTAGGGAAAAATGAATGATAGAAAAAGCAGAGTTCAGAATTATTAAAAATGATCCTTGGAAGGGGGGTATTCAGTTGCAGACTTCTCTGTCCTGGATTAGACAAAATTGAGGATCAAAGTCATCCATAATTCGGTTTGCATGAATCATAGGAGTGTGCAATAGGCCTAGCCCTCAAAAAGGAGTTCTTTTTCCGCCTTCAGATTGGATTAGGTATTTTTTTAGAACACATTTTTCACTTGTCCCCTGCAAAATCTTCTCCATCACATGGAAACGTTGCAATCAAACATCCCCCAATAAACTGTTCTAGAAACTTGAACAAAGTTACGATGGTTTGTTTTTTCACCACTTCCCTAGAAATATAAACGTTTATACAATGTCCTTTTTTTCTGGTAAGGAAGCTATGATTATGGATGTGTATTGAATGACTTGAACCCAATGCCATCTTGTCTGCCATAATGACCTAATAACTTGAACCATGGACTGAAAGTTGTAGAAAGGCCCTCATTAGGGTTAGGACCACATCAGTGCTTGAAAGCCCAAAATAACATTATATTGGTAAAGAGAAAACTGCCAAAAGTCACTACTCCAAGTAGCAATATAATAAAGGCATGAGAAATCTTACCACTGTGCTGAAAAGAACAACAGTTATGGTACTGGTGATCATGATAGCATTCCCACGCAGTTGAGTATGGCCTAGCCTTGTAAACTGCATCGCATAAAAGTGAAGTCTTCATCGCACAATATCACCACCATGACACATATACAACAAAGGTATGTGGGTTTCTGTATTACGTTGGGAAATAAAAAGAGCATCCCACCTAAAGGTAATCACTGCAACATGCCAACCCAGACAGACCATAATTTGGGCAGATGCATCACTTGAAAGGATAATATGCCCTTATTTATAGGATATTCCTTTAACAAGTTTCAGAAAATCCACCTAAAAATGGTTTTAGGTGTTTTGCACACACTAAACCATACAGTTACGGGGGTGCTTTACACCTACAAAAACCTACAGGATAACTGACCCAAAAAAGATCAGTAGTTCCAAGTGTGCTTTGCACATCTGGATATGGTTTTACCAATTTTGGGCAGGTTGTCCATCTTACGATGGTGTAGAGTGTACATCCACAATAACCAAACTGCTCGCCTGTTTGGTTGGCTATTAAAGTAGCCACATAGTAACAAACTCAATTGTACTCCCCTGATAGAAAACCAGTTGTGTTCTCTCAAACCAAATGGGAAGGGTAATGTCCAATTATTCTGATATACAGAAGATTGTAATTGATATTAATATAGTCCATGTTTGGGCTTTTATACGAAATTGTAGAACTATATATGTAGTTCATAAGTACTAATGTGGAATTTAAAATGATATGCCAAATTTTTAGATTAACAGACATCTTAATCCCTTAAAAAAGAATATTTTCTAAATTTGTACCTGATTGTAAGCAAGAGCCATAGATACTGCGCCTCGCATCAAACCAGCCCACCATATGGTAATCTGCAGGACAAAAATTGTTGGTCATTCAGTATGTCGGTTCAGGAGGGTGAGAAACTTAATAACACAGAGCCAAAACCCTTACTTGCTGCTTGAATTGGATTTTATCATTTGGAGACTTTTTAGTTAAGTTGGATAAAAAGGACAGGGGGAAAACAAAAGCTGCTCGTCCAACCAGAACTAATCCTAGCAGTATTGAACTCACCCCAACCGATTTTCCAGGACTGCAAAAAGAGGAATTCAGAACCTTTAGCCACCCCAAGATGAAAACAATAATTACAGCGACACAGCAAGCAACTTCTATCATGCAACTTACATATATAAACAATTCATATACGGTTAACACTTAATACCAAAAGGTGTAAAAGGAAGGAGGAAGGATGGGGGTGACTGATTAACATTCACACAATCTTAAGAGAACGTTTCAAGGCAAATACACTCTTCTGTGATAACAGAACATTGAACATAGCTCTAATTGTCTGCAGCTTGATATGGGATATATTAGATCATACCTACTGCTAACAAACTTCCACTTCTCTATGTCCAAAGCATCCATACCAACATAAAGGAAGATAAATATCTCGGCGATGAACGACAACGTCGCAAAAGCATGCCTGCAATAATTAGTAAACAGGAGAACCGTAACATTAGTAAAATAAATTATTGGACCCAGGTGCTAGCAAAACAAATAACATAAACAAAATTGGATTCCAATGGTTCAAAATATATCTTGTCGAGATTAACATACTTGGTAGTAACTCTTGAACTCTCAGTCACATTATGCCAGGTGTAGTGGGACATGACGATCCCGCAAAAGAACACTGTGAGAATAGCACTTAAATTGAACAACTGCAATACAAATCAAAGTTTCCGACATTAAGAGTAAAGTTGAGGCAATCAATCTAAATGGAGCATTTCACATTAGAAACAAACAACATAATAATATTAAACAGGGCCCTCTGGGAATATTCCCACAAATTAAGAGGAAAATCTTACTTCAGACAGCATATAGGAAAGGTATGCCATAAGTATCATAAGTGCAACCTCACGATCTGTAGAGTGCCTGGAATTTATGAGAACTTTAGCCACTAAAACTTTCCAGATAATAAAATGAAAATGCGTCTTGAATATCATCCTGTCACACTGTGCTTCCATCACGTCAATTATTTGGGATGAAAACACTAATTTTCATAGAAAAAGGAAATCTAAGGCGGTGTTCTTTAGACTACAACGATGATGTACCAATAATATTGCAGCAAATGTGATGCATAAGCAGGGGGCAGGGCCCATGAAATGGTGGATCCTAACCCCCTGCACGTGAACCACATGTTCATGAGTTTGTTAGACAGTCTTTCCATACAGGACAAGTACTTCAAATTTTCTTACAAAATTCAGGTACTTTGTTTTACCTAAACCAGACAGCACAAGAAAATTTGACCGAACTAGAAGCCACGGCATTATGAGACCAAATCGAGAGAAAACAACAGTCGACTTGATACTCAAAGAAAGAAAAAAGTTTAGTACAGAGAACATTACACAACAGATAACCACTACAAAGGCATAAAAGTAATGTCATTTACAAACCTGCCAAAATATAATTTTTTGATAACGTACGCACTAAGTAGACCAGTCTGCAGGAGAAAAGGAAAAAATGTAACAGAAGAATACAACTCCAAATGCACACACACAGAGAGAGAAAGAGAGAGACTTACAAACACTCCCAGCAATGTGCTTATGATAAATAAATATAAGAAGTTGCCAACAAACTGCCAGGCAATGCTGGAGTTAAAGTGAGTCGGATCAAAGCTCTGGATAGCATTAAAAAGCACCACTGACGTGGCATCGTTGACAACACCTTCTCCGAAGACCAGGCTGTAAAGTAGAGGTGTCTCGTCCTGATTAAGCACCTGTACCAGCAGATGGAATAAACTCTAGTTGTAGTTAGTGTTGTAATTTTTATTAATTGTAGCAGCGACAGAGCTTTGAAAGGTTTTCCATACCTGCAAGGTGCAAACAGAGTCCGTCGCAGAAAAGATTGCTCCAATTGCTGCAAGTAACAAAGTGAAATACAGCTGAGAGCAGATAAAGAAGAGCTATAGCAATAGATCAAAGCATAAAGTATTGGTAAGACACAGAGAGTGATATAGAATGAGTACCAAGATAATCTCCCAACTCCAAGGTACCTATATCCAACTTTTTAAATAATTCTTTAGCACCTGTTAAGAACCAAAGAAAATCATGAAGAGCGAATACAACCAGAACTAATATTCAGTACTAATCAACCCAAACATTGCAGACGCTGATCTCGATTAGCATGTGGCATCATTAGATATTTACGTTAAACATTTTATTTCTTTTGCTTTTGAGGATAAAAGCATGCTAGCTCAAACCCATAAAAAAGTCCATAAAAATGCATTTTTTCACAGAAAGCGTAGATAGGAAAAAAAGATAAATTAAGCTCATTTGCCCACATATATACATCTTTGTTTCAGCCTCATAACACATAAGCAACACAACTCTCTTCTACCCACCATACATAAACTTCTTTAGAAAAAGCATTTAACCAGGCCGTCGGAATTTGCTTGCACTAGTTTTTCATTTGATACTACTAAAGCGCAAAATACTTAAAATAATTACATACATAAAATCGATGAATACCTAAGGAAATGGTGGCAAAGGATATCAATGTACCAACTGCACCAAACAATATTATGGTCATGAAGTTGCGAAAAAATTGCTTCTTTTTCACCTGGAACCTAGTACCAGAAAAAATAAAAAATAAATGGATCAAACTCATCAAGTCACAAGTAAAAAAAATCAAGATCACTCTGAAAATCCAAACGCATTTAGTCTCTATAACTACGAAAGGAAAGTATCGCTAGAAGCAAAGTCCAACCATACAACTATCTGATACAGATTCAAGATGAAAAAAACAAGGTTGAACAAAGGAAGAGTTGGCACTCTGCCTGCAAGGTGGAAACAGATGATTGGGAACTCTACTATGCATGAAATCCAAGACAAAATAAATGAGTCACATTTACATGTATAGAGATTTGAAACCCAAGGAAGAAGAACTGAAAAACGTATCGTATAACAAGAATTTTTTTCCATTTATTTGTATCAAATGATATTCTTTTCAAACACTAAAATCAGCAAAGCTGGAAGCCTTCTATAACTGTAAATTAATAGTATTCAAGTTAGATTAAACATGGTGGCAGAGCCAGGATTTTGTTCCATGGGGGGGGTGTCTAAATGGGCATTTTAACAAGTATAATAAAAAAAGAGTTCTGAAAAAATGAAGGATCAAAATGTTTCCTCAGATGTTAATGTAATAGCTTTGATCAGATCTACAAGCTACCATTCTGGCAATGTGCTGCTCAATGTATTTCTAAAACATAAAGACCTTATGGTTTTCTGATTACCAGACCTTGATGCATTAGAATTCCTCAAAACAGGGCATTCCAAATCTTGAAAGTCGCTACAGCAACAATCTTCTCCTGCATTCCCTTAGCTACTCGAGCTATAACAAGACTAGGCTTTACTCCTAGATAACTAAGTCCATCATAGTAAGGTGTTAAACAGTCGTTATATGGAAGCATTTTTGCTTTCTGATGAACAAGCTTGGGTTTAGGCAGGATGCTGTCCCGGAATAGATTAATAATAAAAAATATCTACAAGTGTATATATTAGTTTTATGTAAACATGTAAACAAGATAAGCAACTTGGACCCTCTTCCTCAAGCCCTTTGAGGTCATTTCTGGCTTTCATTGTTCTTCTCTTAGCCCACTTCTCGCAAAATTCTATCACAAAACTAAAGTCTTTTAATGGATAACACACCCTAATATTGTACAATGCAAGATATGCGAGATTAGGTTAAGGAATCTGCTCCACCACCTAGAGTTGCTGAAATAAGTATGGCAACAGAATGCACTCGATGACACAATCATGAGTGAATGATAAAAAAAAAAGAAGCAGATTATAAAAACAACAATTTAATTTAATTGTTCTGTAGCGTGTAGACATATATCAGGTTCTAATTTACAAAATCAGGTTCAACTGGGGAGCCAACTAGGCCGAGTAATGTTGGTTTCAGTGCCAGCCAACATGAAGTTTCATATTAATGAAGCAATCAAATTGGACTTCCGTCTTTAAACAACATTTTTATATTCTATGTTCACTAAGTCCTTTATTTACAATGTTTTTGTGTGTGTGTGTTATGCCACGATAGTGGCAAATAGCAAAAGGAATGACGAAAAACACCATAAATAGAAATATTTGACAAAACACCATAAATATTTCAAAAAAATAATTGTGTATTCTAAAGAATCTAAACATCAAATATATGGGTGTTGTGTGGTTTGATTTAAAAGAAGGTTACCACAACCTTGTCTAATAACTTACACACACCCTCATGCACGCGTGCACACACATAATGGGATGAGGAAGAAAAAGCACTTATAACTGAAAATAACAGAATCACTTCCTAAGAGAAAACTAAGGGCGTGTTTGATTACGAAGAAAATTTTCCCGAGAAAATACATCTGGGAAATGCCTTAAATGGCTGATTGATTGCAACTGAGAACACATATTTCAATCATGTGAGAAAATAAAGACGTATTTTCAAGTGGAAATGAATTCTCACCTATCTGGATGGGAAATGAATTCCGGGCATAGTAGGGAAAATTATACAGATTTAAATGGCTTGGTAGGGAAGACTATACAGATTTAAAATGGATATCTAACAATGGACAGTTGTGTTTTCCAAAAGAAAATGCAATTTTCCCACTTGGCAATCAAACACGCCCTAAGTGGATTATTTAAGGATGACCACATCGAAACCATCACAAAAATTAGATTAATCTTCACTCAGAAAGAACGGGAGGCAGTGGGAGACGTACCCAGCATTGAAGATAATAGGTGGAAGAAGATATATAAAGAAAAGATCTTCACTGAAGACTAAAAGATGCGAGCTTTTCCCTCCACTAATTAGTAGAATCACAAATCCCGTACACAAACCCTGCCATCAACGCGCAGAAAATCAAATACCATTTACCATATCCAATATTATTAATAATAATGACAATAATACTCTGCAAAAACTCACAAGAGCTATGGCCGTAATTGACTCATTCATCCATCGGTTCTCCTCCAGTAGATGACCGATCACGATACATGCACAAAGAAGTGCCACAAACAAATTAATTGAAACCACAGTAGCGTGATCCGACGTTGATATCGTCATCCCCAACTTAGTCAAAACAGAGCCAAGCTCAAAAGCCATGGTCGGCACCTCGACCAAACAATCAAACCAAACAACTCAGGATGAATCAATTCTTAACACGACGATATAAATCAATTTTCTACAGCACGGTCTATGTCTCCGAACTGTCCATCACAGAGGCTTCTTCAGACTCAAATTCTTAACAATATCTGCTTCAAAATATCCAGCACCCGTAAGAATTCAGATCAAACAAGTAAAAAATCCGAGCTTGTTTTGTCCTCACTTTCAAGTCCAGGACTTCCAAATGCTTCAAACCAGGAAAAAAGAAAGCTTGAACAATTACTAAAGTTTTACAATCACCGAACAGTGCAGAAAAAATAATCATGTATAAATCAAATTACAGACTTTCAGAATTCCAGAAGCCCTACAACATACTCACAATAAGATTTTCGAGCAAATAATGCACGAACGCGATAAAATTGTGTTATCTTTCAACTACGAACGAACGAAATAACTGGTTCAGATCCTGAAATCGAACAGCGAAACCGATCAAAACTCCTCTATTGCAGACTCTTTGCATAAAAATCGAATTCCGCTTCGTAAAACCAGCAGAAGAAACACAAAATCAAGCACAAAATACTGACTTGGAGTCTTGGAGATGTGAAGATCGAGATTTTACAAAGTACAATCTCTGGTCTGAGAATTTCGAAGAAATGAGTGTCGGATCACAGATGAAACGTTGGAGAATTAGGGTTTGAGGCGTACCTTCTAGAGAGAGAATGGAAGAAGAGATCGCTGAGAGAAGATTCGTGGACTAATGAGACAGCAGACCTGAGGCGGACTAGTGGGCGAGAAGGGCGGTCTGTATTCTGTAATTAGGATTCCGGAGAGAGAGAGAGAGAGGTAGAAGGAAAGCAATGATTGCTTGTTGTCAACAGAAATCTCTTTATTTATTGGGTATTTTACCCCCCGTTTTCCTAAAAACTACCGAGTAGGCTATGATGCAAAGTTCTGTATCAAAATTTTAATACGGAAGTCCCTAAAATTGCCACGTGGTGCATTATTTGGGCCCATCCGATGCATGAATATTTGGCCAACACTTTGTTAGACCTACACACCCAAAGTCAGCGTAATTGATGATTTGTATCCGTTGGATTTGATCATATTTTCATCATGAGCTTCATTCATGGGTCTGTAGGCCCGGAAGAGTGTGCTACGTGGTAATTCTAGGGACTTCTGTATCAAATTTTTTATACGGAATTCTGTATCATAGATTCATTCAAAACTACCGCTCTCACCTCCCTAATTACATGCCGTGGCGGCTTCGTAAGGGCATTTTTGTAACACCACCAAGAGCTTGAAAGTAATTAGCAAAGGAAATTATTTGCACCCACAAATTCTGTAAGCACCCCGATGAAAACTTTGCTGACCGCCCACAATAAGAGCCACGTGGCACACTTCTAGTGGACACTAACCGTATGGATGTTTGGACAATACCCATATGGGCCTATAAACCAAAAATCCGTCTGATCGGTGATTTCAAACCTTTGGATCATTGTACTCAAAGAATGGTCAATAATGCTCAAATTCCTACAGTTAAAATCAACCCATGAAAATGACTCCAATCCAACGCTTAGCCATCACTGATCAGGCTGATTTTTTGGTGTATAGGCCCATATGGGGATTGGCCAAACATCCATACGGTTAGCATCATCTAGAAGTGTGCCACATGTTTTATATTGTGGGCGGTCAGCGAAATTTTACTCGGGTGCTTGCAGCAAAATCTGTGGGGTGCAAATAGAGTTTCCCAATTAGCAATATGGTCTGGAAACTTTCAAACTCCACAGGTGCCTGTTTGGAGCTAGCCAGTTGAGACATGAAATAACTGGTTGGATGTTGAAATTTGTTTTCAAGAAAAAGCAACATTGGTCCTGTTTTAAAGAAAGAAACTGAAAAACCAGTCCCCACAAAGTACGCCCCACGTAGTGACCAAACAGACACCAGGACAATTGGACCTGAATTAACATCGGGTGGACTTAGTTTAACCGTCATTGCTTGCATCATGTGGCAGTCGACGCATGACCCAAATAGTGAAAATACTGCATGAGTGTGACGAATGTACCCCTTTCTCCATTCTTAGAAGTGTTTATAAAAAGAAATAAGGGAACATCTAGATTCTAGAATCTAGACTGCTTCTCTCTCTCTCTCTCTTCGACGAAGGTTTAAATTCCTGACCTGCTAGTAGTGTTACCGTTACAATCAATGTTCCGAAACGAAAAAAACTATGATGACAGGGCCCTGTCATCAAGGCCGATGACATGGCACAATATGAGCCACGTGGAATACTCTTAGAGGACTCTGACTGTATGGATGTTTGGTCAATCATTAGCTAGGTGGACCTACAAACCAAAAATTAGCCCCTTTTGTGATTTCTAGGCGTTGGATTGGAATTGTTTTCATGGGTTGATTTTAACCGTGGGAAATTTGAGTATTATTGACTTATTTGAGGTACAAAGATCCAAAGGTTTGAAATCACAAATCAAGCTGATGTTTTGTTTGCAGGTCCATATAGGGATTGGAAAAACATCCATATGGATGTTTGACCAACACTTTGGTGGACTAAGAGAAAAAAAAAATCAGCCTTATTGATGATTTCTAGCCATTGGATTTCAGTATCCCTAATAATGATCCAATTAGAGGGCTAAAAATCAATCCATGAAAAGATCAAATCCGATGGCTAAAAATCATCATTCATCCTATGTCCACCTAGGATGGGCCAAACATCTATACAGTCAATGGTCTCTATGAGTGTACCACGTGAAACATGCAAAAAGCTTTTTGTTTTTAATATTTTTATACTAAAAGGGTAAAATAGTAAAAGTCTCATAGCTAAGGAAATAGATCTCCATGTTTGGAGTTGAGAGGATTACTTTTAGCTAATCTCCAAAAATATGGCTAAGCAATTGTGGACACTGGAGAGCCTTTCCCATGCTTTTTCACTTTATTTTGAAATTGCTAACTACTATGGATGTTGTTGATCTTTGTTTTTGTTTTTTGCTCAGGCTTGGAAGACCTCCTTTTTCTGGCCCCTCTTGGTGTTTCGCGGCTCGGCCATGGATTTCAAGAATTCCAAAGGTGGTTGTCAAGGCCCCCAAAAGTGAAAATTTTGATGCCAGCTCAGCATTGACAACCACCATTGGATTCTTGAATTCCACGAACACCAAGAGGGGTCAGAAAATTGGTGGTCCCCTGACCCCCCTTTTTTTTCTACACTAACTCATAAATTGAGATTGATTTGATCGTGTCAAAAAATTCATGAATTTTTCCAAACCTTTGAATATGATGTATTTTGGTTCATCTTTTGAATAATTCGTACCGTTTGTGAATTATTAGAGAATTCACAAACTATGGGCAACTGCAGCCGACACGGAAGATTATAACCATTCGATCATGTCGACTCTTCGCATAGAATATCTCCAGAACTAGACCCACTGAATGGTATGCACGACACGTTACGTGTGCGACATATCTAGCTATGCTGTTTTATATATCGCAGTTACAGTCTTTAAGGTTAAAAATATTAGATACCCTTTATAAATTTATATGAATTAGGGCATAATTTATCACTCTTGTCTGATTGGAAGCAGACAGTGCGAGTCGCTGGTAAATTGGTACCCCTACTTTCTGGATGCGCAGTATCCTGCATCCCACTTTTGCAACAACCAACATCCTATCAGCTCATGAGTCTACTTTCGCTCAATGAGGCCTCTGCACCGTTGGATACTCCTAGTCCTAGCAACACTGTTTTCAAAACAAAATTGAAAACATTTTTTGTCAGGGTATCCAACAGTGCAGAGGCGTCGTTGAGCAAAATTTGATTTTCAGCTCACTTGCACCTATGTTGCGGCATCACCACACCAATAGGCACAAGTTAGAAGAACCACTTGGTTAGCTTCATGTAATTGGTGCCATGGTTTAAAAAACGGCCATTATAATGAAAATAACGGGCGTTATAATGGATTGGACCTCACCCGTTATGTTATGGACCGTTTTAATGCTCAGAAAATAATTAATGATCGTTATTTTCAAAATAATGGCCGTTATAATGAAAATAACGACCATTATTTTATTAAAAAAAATGTTAAAATAACGTTTGTTATTCCGTTATTTTTACTTATCTTATGTTATAAATTTTATTGAAACTTTGGAATTCAAATTTTGAATTTTAGGGCCATTTTGTCCCTTTTTCCATTTTTGTCCTTGTGCGTTACAATCCATTGTAACTGAAAAAATGGTGACGCCCCCAATCCGTTATATCGTTACAACGGCCCCTTTTAAACCTTGGTTGGCATGTTGATCTCTCTCTCTCTCTCTCAAGGTTCAAATTGGATAACATTACTGTTACGTCCATTATGAACGCCGTTGTATATCAATCCATAATAAAATAAGAATATTTTAGTAACCCATCCCATAAAATTTCAAAGTAATTAGTAATACCCCTTATACTTTTAGTTTTAGGCTTACCCTCTTGACCTAATTTAACCATCATTTGACTAACACTAGTGGGTGCCCCATGCCATCGGCACTCCTCGACAAAGAATTTGCCAAAATCAGGTGAGTGGCGGAGATCCACCATCCATTTGGGGGAGGATTAGATGTCGGCCCTTCTTTGTTGATGCTTATAAGAGGAGGTACAAGTAGGGAGACAACCAATGTGTTTTGTTATATAGAATAGTAAATGGCCCATGCCCATGACACTCTCCGACAAAAGCGTTTGCAAAAATTGGGTGTCTTTGGCACTCAAACAGTATAACGGATTGGGGTGTTACCGTTTTTTCCATTATAACGGATTGCAACGCACAGAGGGAGAAATGGAAAAATAACAGAAATAACAAAAAACAACGGTGTTGAAATTCAAATTTTGAATAAATTGAGGTCCAATGAGGCGGATTGAATGGCCGAAATCTAAAGGTCCACATTAGATCGATGGATTTGATCTCAACCACTCTTTATCTAACCGTCCACATTAGATGGATGGATAAGATAAGAGAATACAACTGAGTTGTCTTGTTATATGCATGGTAGCCTGTGCCCGCGGTAGTTTTCGACAATGTGTTTGTCAAAATCGGGTGGGAGTACTTAATCTTAGCCATCGATATGAAGCATAGTGGATCTCAGCCACTCATTATTGAAGCCATATAAGATAAGAGGGGTATAAGACAACCACTGTCACTTGTTATATAGATAGTGGGTGGCCCGTGCCCACGGCACTCTCCAACAAAGTGTTTGTCAAAATTGGGTGTGAATGGCTGAGATCCACCATCTATTTGGGGGATAAGATCTCAGCCCTTCTTTGTCTAAATAGATAAAGAGGGGGTACAAGTGGGGAGACAACTTCCCTGTTTTGTTATATAGATTGTTAAAATGTGACATGGCCTATTAATGCACCTATGATAGGACCATGATATTACAAGTACAATGTTAACAACATACGATTCAAGTCCATTTCAACTTAAGTCAAACACGGTTAAACTAGGTCAAGGGGGGGGGGGGGGGCGGTTAATCCTAAAGTTTGAAAGTATAAGGGGGTATCGCTAATTACTTTCAAATTTCCGGGGTGTTACTAAAAAATACCCTAAAAATAAAATGATCAAAATATTTTTATTTTTTTATTTTTTCCAATAGCATATATAGATAACAGAAAGATTATAGATCTATATAACAAAACACAGCAGTTGTCTCCCCCTCTTATAGGCTTCATATATCCAACGGCCCATATCAATCCTTACATAAAATAAAATTTAGACAGTTGGATTAATCTAACAGGGAAATTGTCTCCCCACTTATACCCCTCTTATCGGCTTCACAAGGTATGGCCGAGATCTTATCCCCCAAATGAATTATGGATCTCTACAACTCACACCCAATTTTGAAAAATGTTTTGTAGGGGAGTGCTGAGGGCACGGGCCACCCACTATACATTTATATAACAAAACAGGGAAGCCACTCACACCCGATTTTGACAAACGCTTTGTCGGGGAGTGCGGTGGGCACAGGCCACCTGCTAGTATTATAACAAGTTAAGCCCTTTTTTCCCTTTTTATCTAACCAGTGATCTAACTTTTAACTATGGGGCTTAAAATAATATGGACAATAGGCAAACAAAGCTGAGGGCTTAAAATAGGAAAAAAATATATGAATAGATTCTTGACCCACACATAATTAACCAGGCTGTCACACCGGTGCATATTAGCACACGCACTAACGTCGCTAACAAATTGAGAACATTTTGTTAAGCTGTCCTCCTATTTGGACAGAACTACATAAATTGGTATTGTTTCAATACAGACAATGCGCCTATCAAGTGCGTGTTCGCTAAAAAAACCCACCTTGGATCTTCTGATTTTTTTTTTTCTTTTTTAACGTTGTTCTTTAAGAATCCATTTCTTCCCTCCCATTTTATTTGAGACAAAAATGGAGAACGACACGTGCAAGTGACTCCAAAATACCTGAAAAAAAAGTGCTGGTAAGATAAAATCCGTTTCAGAATATGAGGGCACAGCACAACATGTGAGAGCCACGTCTAAGCGTACTGTGATCGCTTCTATTTTTTTTGTAAATTAAGACAAAAGAAATACTATATGTTGATAAAAAAATCTGGAACAACCGACTATATCTCTGCCGTTAACGTGGCCCATGTGCAAGAGATGGCAACCACTATTGCATGGGGCCCATCCAGAGATAGACTCTAATATTTGGCGAAAATTGACCAGTCCAATCTACCAAATTTCTTGCCAGACTCTATCTCTGCCGTTCACGTGGCACTTGTGCATGAGATGGCAACCACTATTGCATGGGGCCCATCTAGAGATATACTCTAATATTTGCCGAAAAGTTGATCGATCAGTCCAATCTACCAATTTTTTTTGGATCATCAGATAAGCCAATAGTACCTTTCAAAAAAAAACTGGTCCAGCATTTTCCATGGTCACAATCAATGACCTCAGATTACATGGCGCGTGCAGGTGGTGCTCGCCTCGGGCCAAGATCTATGTGACACGTAGATGACATGGGTCCCAGACTGGGTCAAGACTTGTGTCAGCGTCAAACATATGGTGGTGGTTTGTGTAGAAGGGAGAAATCAGTACCCTGCTTGGTTCGCTGCACTGGAATGCATTTTGCACTCAGGTGCAAATGTGGTAAGTTGCATTGCAGTCACTTACCACAGTTTTTGAGCTGCACATGCTTGCAGCCATTTTCTTAAAAGAGTTTGCAAGGGCTTGGCAACCACTTGCACGCCAGCTCATTTGTACACCCTCAACCAATCACTTGTAATCCAAAACTGTAGCAAGTGAGTACATTGCATCTGATTTGCATTGAACCAAGCAGGGCAGTCTGCATACATTTGCAGACTTAAAAGTATATAAACATTGCATCCACCGTTGAATACTCCTTGCAAAGCGTGTTTTTAATTTATAATTTTTTTTTTTGTAATCAAATTATTTTATTTTTAGAACATTAAAATAAAATGTTTTTCAATGGACATCCAACAATGCTAACAATGTTTGCATACTTCTAAGCTTTGCACTTTGATGACGGACCACTGATTAGCCACATGGCACACTCTTAGAGGCCACTGACCAAACAACATTGGGCCATTCCTAGGTGGACCGGCATACCAAAAATCAGACTGATTAGTGATTTCAAATCTTTCGATTTTTTCTACCTTCAATAATGCTCAAATTCCAGAGTTAAAAGTCAACCAACGAAAACAATTCCAAACCTACGTTTAGAAATCACTAGTCAAGTTAATTTTTGGTCTGTAGGTCTAACTAGGGCAGGGCAAAACATCAATCTCTAAGAGTATGTCACGTGGCTCGTATTGTGGAACGTCAGCAAAGTTCTAATCTGGTGACTTGTCTGCCAAGTGAAAAAAATGTATACTATTTTGGTCTGCCTTAACGGATATGTGGTCCTTATTAGTTGCATAGGCAGCTCACTTTGGATAATCAATCAAGAATAAAAGGGTGTTTGGATCATCATTTTACAAATTTATTTAAAAAAATAACTTTTTTGAAAATGTGTTTTTCTCAAAATGAGTGTTTGGGTCATCATTAATGCAAAATGTCTTTATCTTCTTTTAGTGGGCACCACTACTATAATTGATGAGAGTAACATATGGGGAAGGGTATGAGTAGGGTTTCTGTGTTTATTATGTTCATTGAGCTAGCAAAATTAAAAAAAAAAAAAAAATTACTTGAAAACAGATTTCAGCTATTTTTTTTTTTTTTTTTTATAAAAAGACTCTGACTTAAAAATATATTTTTTATGGAATAAATACTTTTTAAAAAATAGTCATCCAAACAATCTATTATTTTGGGAAAAGTCTTTTGTAGAAAAAAAAAAAAAAGACTTTTCTAAAAAAGGAGATCCAAACACTCCCCAAGATTTTATTTTTCATAATTGAGAATAAGTAATTAGCTTGGAAAAAAAATTCTAAAAGGCTATGTATGGTTGCCCTGAATAACTACACAACTCCCGCGCATCTTTGTTCACCTCGTACTCACTTTAATATTTTAAATTAAGGGGGTGTTTGGATCTCCATTTTTCAAAAAAATTTATTTAAAAAAATTACTTTTCTGAAAATATATTTTTGAAATTGTGTTTTTTTTTTTAAAGGTCATTTGGATCATCATTAATACAAAATATCTTTATCTTCTCTTAGTGGGCCTCACCACTATAATGTCTTTATTTTTTTGGAAGGGGACTTCCACCAAAAATTGTTTCTTTGTTTATTATGTTTATTTAGCTAGGAAATTTTTAAAAAGTATTTTTTTACTTGAAAAACAACTTTCAGCTATTTTTTTATAAAAAGATTTTTTGGCTTGAAAATTTTATTTTTATGGAATAAATACTTTAAAAGAAATAGTAATCCAAACAATCTATTATTTTTGAAAAGTCCAAAAATGGTGATCCAAACACCCCCTAAGTTTTAAACATTTTTTTTTCCATTCAAAAACATGAAGTACATGGCAAGCAAGGACACGTGGGCGTCGATTAAGTTACCCAAACACCCGGGAGTAGAGGATCTGAATTCTTTTTTATAGGGTTGGGATTTGTTTGAATAAGCAGATATTTGACTTCCAAGAAGGTATCAACTCCCTCCAAGTCCCTAACTGAAAGAATAATACTCTTGTTCTATAATTGAAATCTTTATTTTCTTGATGACTTTTCTTAAGACTAATAATTTATATATTTAAATTTAGTCAAACCTTCTTTTTTTTTCAATTCAAAACATACCTTGACATCACAAGCATAAAATGATGGGCCCACGATCTCTATCCAGTGTGTATGCAAGGCCTGGCTATTGACATCACAAATTCTATTAAGTCTTCCAACTACTATATAAAATAAATTAGAAGTTAATTTCCACAAGAAATGAAAGTATATTTCCAGACTGTCGACCGGTCATTGTCGGGTCGACCGGGTCACCCTAAAGAGACATTTTATTGGTCCCACTCTATATCTAAGGGTCTAGCCCCATCTAAGCTGGGTCAGCTGGTTCAGGCGTCTAGGTCAGCCGGATACCAGACACCAGAAATCGAACTGTTTTTGTGGGTGGTTTGTAAAAAATATATAGTGGGTGGCAATATCCACACGATTTTTTTTGTTTAGTAAACCGCGGGGTAGATTGGTAATTTACTATTGTAGGAAATTGTTGGGTTGATTACGCAGTTTTCTTAAGGAAGGGGGTGATTTACAAACAAGGAGGAAGTTATCAAATTGGCTTTTTATTGTCTTCAGTCCAATTCATGATGGAAAGTTGGACCGTCTTCACGGTCTCAAATGTCTAAATAATAATCCAGAACATTCACGGGCGTGGACCCTCTTGGTCACATGAAAATCGCTAACGCTTTGTCACTCATACTACTTTTTTGCGTTTTATAATCTCAAGTTTACACCACCACATAGGATATAGTTGGGAGTCGCGACCCACCAGTCACGGGTCCCACCATAAGAATCTACTTTGTAAATCATCATAGCCTTCCGCGTAAAAATCTTTGTCTACGATACTGACACTGATGTGATAGCTCCGTTACTATTATATAGTCTCATTACGGGAATCCAAGCCATAGGATGACGGGATCATAACGTCACGGTCACGAGATCAGTGATATAAGTGGTTGGATATTAGAGGTATCACGACATTGGCCTTGTTGTCTACACGTTCTCGCATTTTTTTATAGCATCCAAGAGAGTTGCAATAGATCAGACACTTGGATCATTGATCGGATCTTTGTACCAAAAATGCTCAAATTCCTACCGTTAAATTCAACCCATGAAAATAACTTCAATCCAACGCTTAGAAATCAGTGATCAGGTTTATTTTTGGTTTGTAGGTCCACCTAGTGATTGGCCAAACAACCATACCGTCAGTCTTCTTCTTAAGAATGTACCACGTGGCTCATATTGGCTACAGTCAGCAGCGTCGCTGACTGCATGTGTCATCAAAGGTTTACATCGTCAAACGGTCCCCTTCTTAAGGACGGTAAATACTTAATTAGCGAGACAACACGGGGGATTCCAAAAATACCATTTGGAGCTTAGTTTAGGGCCTACTGATCTTATGGATGTTTGGAAGACCACCTCTTGGTGGACCTGCATACCAAAGATCAGCTATCAACGGTCAAAATCCATGTTATTAAAGTAATAAATCCAAAGGTTACAAATCACTAATTATACTGATTTTTTATCTGTAGGTTTATCAAGAGATGGACAAAATATCCATAAGGTAAGTGGGCCCAAAGAGTACTCCACGTGGCGTTTTAGAGGGTGGGGACATCAAACACGAGCTACTTAGTAGCCATGCCACGTGGTTTTATGCTCGCAGAGGTGGGACGAGCCTGTGTGCCAAGTACTCATTGGCTGTCACGGGCTGTACGTCATCAAAGTTTTACTCCTGTTGATCAGGCTATAGCGATTGAGATTGGCCGCTCCTTTTAATTAGTGACAAAAATGATGGAGATTTATATCCAATCCAACGGTTAAGGAACACGTTGGATCACTGCATCAGGTCCTTTGCTTGCAAAATTGACCACTCATCTATAACAACTGTCTAGCTGTGGAGAGTCGAGGAGGGACCCAATATAGCATGACAGGAGAGGAGGGAATCCTAAAGGCGATAGTGGAGAGCGACTCCTTATTTGTGGCGTCCATGATGCATTGTTGAGACAGTTCCCTATCACCTCCACAATCTTGTGTCGGGTATTGGAAAAAATGTAACAAGGTATACCTGAGCCTTTATGGCTGCCATTTGGGCCCATTGACCGCATAGATGTTTAGCACAGCCCTTTGGTGGATATACACACCAAAAATCACCATGATTGGTAATCTGGATATTCATTAGATTTCACTACTTTTCAGGGCGTGATTCTAGCCGTTGGATTCTACCATTTTGTTGAGTACTAAAACCAACGGCTAACAATCATCAAACAAGCTGATTTTTTACATGAATATCTACAAAGGGGTGGGGTAAACATCCATGCGGTCAGTTGGCGACAACAGTGAGTAACAAAAATCACACTTTCTCTCACCAAAAAACGTCAAGTATACCTTGTTACATCACAACTCAAAAAAAAAAAAAAAACTATTTGAGAGTAGAACTTTTTCTTTTTTTTTCAGAAAATTTTCGAAACGAACCCAAGTTTAAAGGGTTTAAAAAGAACTGTATTTTTGAAATTTTTTCAAAACAAACTTAGGAATCCGAACCGTTAATGGCAGATTTGCCCTTGTCCTCTCGCCTGAAAAAAAAAGTGAAATTGTTGTTAGACGCCATACTGTTTGGCGACGGTTATTACAGTCGCCAAACTGTTCGGCGTCGGTGGTTTGGCAACGTTTAATAGTCGACGCCGAACGATTTGGCGACCGTTAATAACCGTCGCCAAACAGTATGGCTGTCTGACAGCGATTTGACTTTTTTTTCACACACAATTTTGGTGTACCCACCTACATAGAAGATAAATAAATGGCTTATTTTTTGTGAGGATATGATCCGCACCGTATATATCGCCTAATCTAAAATTTCTAACATCATCAAACGTGAGTTTCAAGTTAACATGGTAAAAAATAAACACCTAACAATATAGCGTATCATTTTGTGAACCTCCAAACGGTTTGGCAGTTCACAAAATGATACGCCATACTGTATGATGTCTTATAACAACATACGCCAAACCGTTTGGCGTATCGTTTGAAGAGGGCAATTCAGCCATTTTAAAGTTTCGTGAGAATATGCCAAACGGTTTGGCATCCTAAGTTTGCTTTGATAAATTTCAAAAAATACGGTTCTTTTTGGAAAATACCTTTAAACTTGGGTTTGTTTCGAAAATTTTCCCTTTTTTTTTTTTTTTTTTTGTAATCAGAGAGTAGAACCTTAATGCAAAGGGTTTCGGATACAAAATCCCTATTAAAGGACTTTTTTATGCCGACCATGGAACCGAATTTGGTCAACTGATTTGACTATAAAACTATTGATTTTTTTTATGTTGAAACCGTAGGTTGATCCACCGCATGACTTCTACCTCCTATAACTCCTTAATTAAAAATAATAAATTCAGGAAAAATGTTTTCCCAAAATACATTCACTTTTATGATCTCATCGCATAGTGTTGGTGATTTTTTTTCCAAAATAATGGAAAAAAATGACTTCTTATAAAAAAAATATATATAACTTTTCCTAAGAGAATCTTGTCTATCTATTCCCAAGAGAATCTTAGGTAGTGTTTGATAAATTAAGTTATCAGATCTAAAAGCTTAAAGTGCTTAAGGGTTTAGGGTATAGTGCTTAAAGTGCTAAACCCTGAAATCACCTCATTTGGACTTAAGGTCTGAAAAGAAGTTTTACCAAACGCCACCTTACCCTTACTAGTTAATCTCATTATTATAAAGTTGAACCAGCCCCCTTTCTTTGCCAACTGATAAAAAAAAAAGATAAATTCTTTTGTGACTAATGGTTGTAGCAGGGCCCACATGTGGATGAGTTAAGGAATGATTTTTTTTTTTGAGAGGATAGTCTTCTCAACATGAGTATAAATTCATAAAAGATCAAAGTTCTAACATTTCCGACCTTATAAAAAATGTGGATTACAAGTTGAAATATTACAAGCTGTCCATTTTTATAGTTAACTTTAGCTTCACATTTGATAAGGTTAGAAGTTTTTAAATAGTGCTAATTTTTTTTGCGAGGATGGTCTAACCCTGTCAAATGTGATAATTCAGAATATTTCACATTATAATCTACTTTTCATAAAGCTAAAAACATCAGAAATTGCTGATTTTTTATATGGGGGATATCTGTGTAGAAAAGACCAAGGTTTAAAGGGGACCGTTATAATGGTATAACAGATTGGGGGCGTTACTGTTTTTTCCGTTATAATGAAAAAAAAAAAACCTCAGGGGCAAAAACGGAAAAAATGGCGCTGAAAATTTGAATTTCAAAAATGGAAAATAACGGAAAAAATGGAATCTAACGGAAAATAATGACCAGTTTTTTCACAAAAATTTTCAGAAAATAACGGTCATTATTTTCGTTATAACGGAAAATAACTGCCCTTATTTTCATTATAACGGCCGTTATTTTCTGGACATTTTAACGGTCCATAACATAACGGGCTAGGTCCAAATCCGTTATAACGGCCATTATTTTCTTTATAATGGCCGTTTTTTAAACCTTGGAAAAGACTATGCTCACAAAAAATCATCCCCTAACTCGTAACGGCGGTTTTTTAAACCTTGGAAAAGACTCCTCACAAAAAATCATCCCCTAACTCATCCACATATTGCTATTGAAGCTTTGAAGTTTTTAGGTTTATAATGGAGAAATGTAGGTCTATAACGGGGTTCCAGGCCCAGGGCTTGGCTTGGCATGCCGGTTCGAGCCAAATCGACCCAAGTGCATCTTTTTTAAATTCAAAACATGTAAGGGTGTGTTGGATGGGCAAAATCAGACTGGACGGGACATAGGCCAGGCTCACTGGAACGGGCCTCAAAAGGGTGAGTCCAGACCCCTTCCAGACACCACGATGGGCTAGGCTTTAGCCCACCGAAGCCGGGTCGCAGGCCACGGCCCAAAATGCCAAGCTGATCTATAGGTACAGAAATTGACAAATGAAAAAATGTTGCAATCTCCTGTCCGACTAATTTATGGTAGATCTCTTACGTAAAACTCTTAATTAAAGAACTTAATCGTACAAGACTTTATGTTGCATTTGGCTTTGAAAAAAAAAAGACTTTATGTTGCATTTACAAAATGATCTTGCTCCAACAAATGGAGGATTCTCAAAGCCACCAAAAGCAAATATCAATTGTACTTATAGTTCAATAGAACGGATAATTGGAGAATTACTTGACACATGACTAACCTAAATCACCGGATTCCACGTGTCAATGAGTATGAATGGGAGAATTACAAAATGATCTCTCTCTCTCTCTCTCTCCCTATAGACCCCGTCTGACTTGTTCTATGGTAAAAACTTTAGGCCCAAGTCCAGCCCATTGATAGATAAAACTGGCTGACAGAGGCCACCAATTGTGTAGATGCCATGAAAGGGGCCGCCAATGATGGGTCCCATTCCCACATGGTAAATCTCACACACCACGAGATTGTCTTCATAAGATGATATAATTCCTCCCAATTGGGATGATCTGTGATCCCGATCTCGTGAAAAGCCCTAGAGATACATATGCTTTCGTTTTTGGACAAGATCGCACCATTCAATTGACCTGAGTAGAACTTTGATGACGAGGTCCTGTCATTGAGGCCCACGTGGCACACTCTTAGAGGACTCTGACCGCATGGATGTTTGGCCAATCCATAGGTGGACCTACAAACCAAAAATCAGCCTGATTCGTGATTTCTAGGCGTTGGATTGGAGTTATTTTCATGGGTTGATTTTAACCGTGGGAAGTTTAGCATTATTGACCATTATTTGAGGTACAAAGATCCAAAGGTTTGAAATCACTAATCAAGCTGATTTTTGGTTTGTAGGTTCACCTAGGGATTGGAAAAACATCCATATAGTCAGAGTCGCCTAAGAGTGTGCCACGCGGCTCATATTGCTCCCTGTCATCCTGTCTTCAAAGTTTTACTCCAATTGACCTCACCTAGTAAATCTCCTGGGCGAAAATGTTGGTCCAATCACATGATGTAACCATTGAATCAATGGACTTTGACCCGACACACACAGATTGGTAGGTCCTACTTCCATGCAGATAGTGCAGCAGAGGTCCGTAGTATGCTCCCGCCTCCATGTGTATCAGATCACACAGTGAGCGGAGTTTCGTCTGTTAAAACCGAACTTCATTTAAAAACGTCGCATTTCGGTCAGAAATCAGTATTTTGTTGGTGTCCACCTCAGGAAGACGTTTTCCTATTGTCCAAACCGTGGGATGTTCCACTATATTTGAATAATCTTAATCTCGAGGAACATCCATGGTGTGGATATATTGTAAACATTCTCCTGAGGCTGACAACCCCACAGCTCTTCATTTTAATCCACAAATTTATTCTGGGTTTCGGTGCGGTGCCGGGCATGTGCGTGCACGCCGTGCAGTTGCTACAAACGTATACGAAGCCAGCCAAACCATTTTCGAAGGCTTCCCTTTTCGCTTACTTGCGCTTCTCCTTCTCTCTGAGGAGAAAGGAAAGAGAGAGAGTGGGAGAGAGAAATCGGTCTTAGGGTTTCTTCGTTTTCGCCATTTCTAGGGTTCTTATTATTTCATCTATCTCGTGATCCTCAGCCCTTCAATTGAGATCTCTAAAAATGTTAAATTGGATCTGATTCTCTCTCATTATCTGTTTTGCAATATTTTTTGAGCGTAACGAGGCGATATTTGGCCACTATTGAGGCGATTTCTTCGATTGTATTGAGGTGAGTGTCCATTTGTCTGATTTTTTTCTTTTGGTTTTGAATTACTGCTTTTAGGTGGTTTTTTTTTTTTTTTAATTCTGTGCAGTTTTCTCGTTAAATCCATGGTTATGGTTTAGGTTTTGTTGGTAATTTGCATATGTTGAATGCTTTTCCAATTTATGCAGCTTCTTTTGGGTTTTTTGGTTCTGCAAATTTAACTTCATTGTTGCACTACAACGAAATAAATGATTGTAATGACTAATGTGTTGAACTTCTTTACAAATTTTGATATCGGAATGCAGGTTGGTTTACATTGGCATCGTGATATCTTTCACTCTTGCAAAAGCCGCAGACATGTAGCCCCGGATTACCTTTTTCCGGGGCAGAAGGGCAGGTTTGGTCTCAACTGGTCTAAGAAGGTGAATGAATTTCTTGCATTTATTGGTGCATTTTTTTGTTTGCTTGTTTATATATTCAGTTGCATTTTGATTACAAGTGCCTACCGTCTGATCAAGTGGAATAATCACCTTCTTGTTGGTTGGAAATGGCAGAATATTTGTAATGGCATGCGGTCACGGCAGCTATGTGCAACGGCATTTCTAGATTATACACAAGGAACTAAAGGTATGCATGCAGCCTACTTATATTGTCTAGTAATTGTGTATTCTTATATTACTCAATTCTTCTCTGAAAGTTGAAACATTGCCTCTCTCTCTTTGCTTCACATCCCATTATTGGGCATTTAAACTCTCGATGTGCTTGTCTTCCCATGTTTTAAGTTTTCATGGGCAGTTCTTTCCTGTAGTTTCATTGTTTCCGGTCTCTTAGTATTAAGGGTAATCTGAAAATAAAAAGATTTCAGAGGCGTTTGTTGATAATTCATATTGGTTACCCTGTTTCATAAAAGTTTCAAGATTTTAAACCTTCTAGTTATCTATCAAGAGAAAAAATAAAATAAAAAAATCACCAATTGTTTCCGATCAAAAAAAAATCTCAGTAATCTCAGCTTCTTTCCCAAATAAGGAATTTGCATAAAGTCGCCAATACGTGTTTATAGACTTCTGCATTGAGTGATGAGTAAACCTCACTTTGTTTAAGTAAGTTTTTCATGCATGTAAAGGAAATGATGAGCTCTAGGTATGAGGTGTCTTCTTTCAATCTTGAGCTCCCTTCCCACACTGGTAGCAAGTTAAGGAGGCAATATGATGCAGGGCCTTATGATGGCGACAGACCCAAGGGCCTCAAAACCCGTAGCCAATAATAAGGCCTATGACCCAATCTGAGGCCCATGGAGTTTCATGATCCTGTCTAAAGTGTCACGTCATAGAGTTCAATTTGGTCTTTGTTAAAGTCTTGGTTTTATTTCTTTTAGTTAGATTAGGTGATACGTCACTAGTTGGTGACAAGCAGGTGATACGTAGGTGATGTGTAGTTAATGTCTTTACTGTTAAGTGTTATGTAGTTGCTAGGTGGTTTGTAAGGTGATGCACATGTACTACTCCATCTATAAATAGAGGAGGCCACGAGTTTAAGGAGGAATGGATTAGTAGATTGTTTGCTGCTGCAAAGCTCTGGAATTGTGAAATCTCTGTCTTCTGGATTAGTGTTATGCCATCCCTATGGAGAAAATTTGGCTGGTGATACTCCAGGTTACCTTCCCTCAATGGAGTACTGAGACTATTCTCCATTCTTTCCTATTTATCTTGTACGTCTGGTGGTGCTATTCCATCACTGGATGAAGCCTTGGTGGTGCACTGCTGACTCCACTCTAGTTTGTCTTCCTCTTGAAGTAGTGCTGATTCTACTTCCTCATCCCTATTATCTAATTATGGACTTTCTAGCGTTCGATATAGGACAGATTCCTACTGGTGTATAGACCAAATGAAAACTGAAAAAGAAAATAGAGAAAGAAGAATAAGATGTGAGAAACGGAGATTCGAACAATTAAAAACCTTCGAAGGTAGAAAACTTGGAAACCCCAAGTTCTGATAAGCACATCAATTTCCCAAAGGACAAATCACTAAGGAAAATTTCTCAAAAATACTCAAATTCAATTCACTAATACTAAAACTCTAATTAGAAGGCATACCACCACCCCTATTTGGGGCTGGGGAATGATAAAGCATGTACAAATTCGCAAAAAGGAAAAGTTGCCAAATGACCAATTCAGTACTTGCATTGCAAGACCTATCACTATTCCTCAATTTTTACCACATGTGGCTTTTGCTAGTAAACAAGAAAATATCCCTATATCTCCAACAACTTATGTTCCTTTTTGTAGCTCAGTTTTCACCACAACAATGAGGTCACAGGTTCCATTCTGTCTAAACTTTCAAAAGTGAAATTGTTTTCGAGTTTGATTGGCATTTCATATTGTAGCATATTGGGGATTAAAACTACTGTCAAGGCCTTAAAAGTTTCCAGGAATAACTTCTTAGGTCCAAGTTGAAGGAGACTTGATAAATGTAATCCATTGGGCGGAGGGCAGTGGAGAATGACCTTGGAGACTTGCTAACACCATTGATTGTCTTGGAAAATTGGCTAGAGGATGGACTGTAGTTCTCTCATACTTTTAGGCCATGTATTAAATTTTTATTTCAATGTTTATTTCGACCAGCCTAGAAATGGAAATATTTCGATTTTGACCTATGTGGAAATAAATATTTTTCATGGAATGGAAATACTGCGGAAAGTTTAGGAAATGATTAAAAGAGTGCAAAAACACACTCATAAGCCATCAAATTTTAATATACAACCATATGGAGTGTTGAAATGAATGGCCATAGCATTTGGTAATATGCCAAGGCACGTGTCAGAGAGTTTGACAACTATGAACAACTATAACCACAAATAGAAATGATTATAGCCATCAAATATTCTCACATTGTCACATTAAGTTCATTTTTGTTATCATCTTCTATTCTCCACCAACTTAAGTTGGTGGAAGAAAGATATATTCATTGTCATCATCTTTAATTTCTCTACCAACTTGATTATCTCCTGGTGGTGATGGTGCTTTAGGTGCATGATTTACATTAAATATCTATTGGTAATAAGAGTTGTGCACCCCACGTGGATCAGGTTAAGCCCAAGAAACTTGAAAATTGTTTTCTTAACTTTGTGAATAGCCGTTGGAAGTGGTCGCGATCTAGTGCAACAAGAAGTGCTGCACACACTAGAAGTACAATTAATAAACGCACTTGGTGCAATAGTTGAAGAGTTACCAACCTCATTTCCTGGTCTTTGGGACAACATTCTTAAGTACCTTCAAGTTAGTTGAGTTAGAGAGAAATATCTATTACAAAAATATAGTAACTTTATGTAAAATCACGGATGTTTAGGGTGAAAACCAGCAAAACAAATTTGATTTTTTTTTTTTTGATAAGTGCAAAATTTTATTCAAAAGCAAAACTAAAAGAGACAAAGGATCAGTGAATTTTATTCGAATTTTTTCACCTTAAACATTTTTGAATCGGTGCACAACTTTGATTTGATGCATTTACACCTTAACCATTAAATTCTAGCAAGAAACATTAAGAAATTTTAGTTTATTTGAAGGGATTTCATATTGACATAGAGAATGTGAAAGAATTCAAACTAGACTTTGGTTCGTTGTCCGGATCGATTAAAGAGGTTTTTCAGCTCACAAATTTGAAATTAGTTGCCATTTTTTGGTTTAGAATGATTGAGAAGGGAATAGATTTAAAATAAATAAATTAATCAAGTTTTTTCGGACAAACTACGTGTTCAATTGAAATTTCGACATGTCAAAATGTTTCAGTGACATATTGAATTTTATAAAGGTAGTGGTCGAAATAACTGGTCATGAAATATTTCAATTTATTTCGAAATATTACAATTTTTCCTTGCAGTTTACTTTCTTTTCTATCTTCACCGAAATCGAAATATTCCGCGAATACCTTGTTTTTTTTTGTTTTTTTATTTTTAGGGATGCTGATAACTTTTTAGATCCCTAGATAAAGTGGTGTAAATAGAAATCTATTGTATATAGGAAACTCTCTTCCCAATTTTTGTACACTTTTATTCTTTAGCACAAACTCACACTATTACTTGACTGGAAATAAATTTTAAAAAGTAAAAGAGCCTGAAAGGCCTAACTAATCATTCACTTCTCTACATGTGTGTCCATGCATGTGCATGTTATATTCTTTGACAACCACTTTACTCTAAAAGCTTAAGCTGTTAGAGGGAGGTGTAACAATGTATATCGAAGGGTCCACGGGTCTAACAGAGGCGGAGTGTTGGCCACATAGCCAAACAACACACTCCAACAACATCCTCCCTCAACACTTGGCCGAGGACTTGATAAGCAAGAGAACGTGACGTTCATAGTGTAACCCAAGTTTCTAATTCTTTAATGATATGGGAAAGTCTCCGAGTGCAACATTTCATACTAGAGCCTCAACTAAATGCGTTACTTGAGTCACCTTCCACCACTAAAACACCAAAATCCAAACCTTCACATGATCTAACCTTGGAGAAGGCCAATGCTTCCACTTTGTTGGAGTCACTCTCCACAATCGGTCTTGAAAAAACATTAATGATTCCCCCTTGAAAATTCTGAAACATGCCTCTGATGCCCAAAAGGCTCGGATTGCTAAGCGAGCATCCATCAAAATTTAGCTTTCCTTCATCTTCTTTAAGAGAGATCCAAACCACATGATTGCCATGAGAAAAAGGGGGAGGACCAAACCACCGTCCTATAATCACTTAAAATATTGTTAAAACTAACACCTTTAAAGTCCTTTCATGCTTTGGCCCTATGAGAAACCAACACCTTGATTCTATATATGATGGCAAGGAAGTATAGACTTTTACTACAAAAATACCTTCTATTCCTCTCTTCTAATGCCCCTTAAAGTTGCATGTAATGTGCATTTCTTAAGTGGTTCCACGGACCAGATCA
Organism: Euptelea pleiosperma; assembly: GCA_035048495.1. NCBI lineage: Eukaryota > Viridiplantae > Streptophyta > Magnoliopsida > Ranunculales > Eupteleaceae > Euptelea > Euptelea pleiosperma. The sequence continues at coordinate 32,976,887 of CM068546.1, forward strand.
ATCCATGGTTCGATTGTAATGAAGTCTTATTACAGTGGGTAAAAGGGATCAACTAGGAACATTGATGAGTCTTTTATTACATGGAATATAAGGCTAGAGTTTGGATTATTAGAGGCTTATAGAACTAGCCTTAGGGTTAGATTGAATGGGCTGGAAGGAATAGGCTTTAGATTGGATAGTTAGGGCTGGATGTATGGGACTGATTTAATTGCAGAAAATTAAAGCAAACGAAGAACTAAAGGCCGTCTCGGAAAAAAAAACAAAAAAATTCAAAGAAAAACTGGAGACCTATACAAGATTGATATTTGAAGCAGAATCTCACAACTTCTAAAGGAGATTCTATAATGGAGTCACACCAACCTAAGATCACAATGATCAAGTCACACCTCCAAGAAAATAATTAGCAGCAAACTAGCTGCTCAAACTATATATATATATTTTATTTCATTTCCATGTAATTATTAGGGATATACACATGTATATATAGATGTAGGGGGTTGCAGCTTCCCTCATTCCCATTGACAACTTTGATTAAAATTGAAAGTTTCTTACTTCTTCTAGAACTAAAATATGATGGCATTTTCTCAATCCACTGTGCCTGGTTGAGTTTGGATAAACTTACATCCTGTAGATGGTTCGATATGCATGTGCATACGTGGATGCCACATGGGAAATTTAGAGCCACGTAGAATACCTAAAGGTAGGCCACCGATGCATAGTTAGTAATTGGGTGATATAAGAAATATAGGATTGGAGGTCGAGAGATAGGTCCGTAGGGTATGATCTTTAGGTTGGACGGCATCACCATAAAGAGTCATGAAGGCGTCTCGTCGACTTCATCTCTTTGTCGATATGAGGCGTTGACATGAGACATCGATATGCCTTGGGGATTGATATACTGAGAGAGAAGAGTACACAAACGAGCAACCGATACCTGTGACCAACTAATATGGTTATAGCCTATAGGTGCCAGGTCACTTCGACATGGGAGAATGGTATTTCGGTTATTTCACATCGTAGACCCAAGTCTAAAAATTGCAAAATAAACGAAAGGGGGATACTTTTCCTGAGACTGAATCTCTCTCTCTCTCTCTCTCTCTCTTTTCTCTCCGCGTCCAATTGCCTTAATCTCTTATGTTCTCTCGGCCTGATGAAGATGGAATTAGAACGGCTAATAATTTAGCTTAGGCAGGTCTCCTGAGACACCTTTCCCCACTCACCAGACATCTGTCATTTGTCTTATCCTCTGACACTTGCACATCCATTACTTACATCTGGTGGTGAGGCCCACATGGAGATTATGTTGGACAATCTAATCGAATAGTATCGTCCTCGCCATGTTGATTATCAGCACCAAAAATCGATCAGATTTGACATTACTAACCTCATGAAAATTGACCTAACGTAATGGTTAAATTGGATGGTTAACATAATGGTAAAAAAAGTGTTTTCCAAATTTAAGTCAACTTTTCATGACTCATGAGGTTAGGAATGTTAGAATGGACTGATATTTTGAGGATGTCTCCACAGTATGAACAACATGCTTTGCAGTTGGATTGTCAAACATGATCTCCATGTGGACCCCACCGCCGGATGTAAGAAGTGAATGTAAGTTTATCCTAACTCATACCTGGTTACTAGATACTAGCTTACTACAAATAGGAAACTAATAGCAAAACTGAAAATAGCAACCCCTAAGTTAAATAAAAATCAACACGTGAGGTCATGGGGCCCACCTATGAACTATATGAATGAGCCAAAAACCATATATTATTGGGCTGGTTGATGTGGAGCCCATCTGAGTGGGCTGGGCACATAACAACAGCCCATAAAGAGGCCAAACCAAGGTTTGCAGCCGGGAAACTTCAGCTTATTGGCCGACTCCATCAGGCATCGGTATGTGTGGGTGTGCATGCATTTTTGTGTGCCTACACCTATTTATTTCATGATTTTTCTTGCATGATAATACTTCAAAAAGTAGTTGATACATCATATTAATTGTTCATGATTGCAAATATTTTGCATAATTTAATCTTCTATTTTTTGGAATTGGCCTGCCTAAAGATTGTAGCAAGTGGTTGATCTGCAGTTTGAACTCTAATTTATTTGCTGTTTCTAGTTCCTTGCATTTTTAGTGACTGTGGCTGAACTGTGTGATGCATTGGAACCATATGTAGTTGTGTGCTATATTCTCCATTCATGCAACTTTTCTGTGTATGATAGTTCTTGAACTGAGTGGCTTTATAGTTTGAAGCATTGTGCTTGATTGCATGGGGTTGAATATCTAATGCAAACAGATGTTTGGTAAATTAATATAGGTTGCTTTGGTCTCAATGGTATGTACACTTGGAAGGGGGAGAATGGCAGCCATGGTGAGGCTTCTGGTTAATGGAAATTTCTCAGAAATTACAGCAGGTATTATAATCAGAATGTACCTGTTTCGACAGAATACAAACCAATATTTATCAGATACTGCATGTAGACTTGTACAAAACAATTTTATCGTTTCCTATTGTACTCTTGGTTACTTTCTTGACCCCTAAAAGATTAACAATTATTACTAATTGTTTTCTGGATTAAATTTGTTACTTAGTTGGTTTTTTGCAACACACTTAGTTGGTTTTTTGCAACACACACATGAAATCTTACTATGAAATTTTTTGCAATATTAGAAGTTTCATTACATTTGGCATAATGTAAATACGACATGATTTTTCAATTTAAAAAACTACAACTTAAAGCATGGTATCAACATATTGGATGGGTACCTATATCTGTACCCATGTCTCGGATTTTGGAAAAGAGGGGTCATATCCCTGTTTCCCAAAACAATGTCCGTATTAATCTCTATATCTTGGCATCTTAGGTATAATTATTCTCTGACATGTATGGGTTTTTGGGGCAATGTTTTGTTGATTTGTATTCTAGAACATGGAGTTGTCTATGCACCTACTAGTTCTTTGAATGAGTTAACCTGGTCAAATGGAACAAAACAAAGAAGATAAAAGCATCCAAAATAAATAAATAAACGATAATGTGTCCTCCAAGAATAGCCAAAGAGAAGATAGGGAAAGAGGTATGAAATTCTTGGGTCAGGATTGACAAGTGGAGGACAAAAGAGAGATTTTAATGCAGGGGCATTTTCACACTGGGCTCGAGTGGGGCAGCTTGCGTATATGGGGCACACTCGGGGTGGGATGGCCCGTGTGAAATGGAACCCACGATGGAGGGTTCGACCGAGGGCCTGGATCATGGGCTATAAGATAAAGGAATTTAATCTCACGTTACCAACAATTGCGGCTTTTGGGGAGTATTGGTTAAATGTCCTGCATCAAAGTGGTATTAGAGTGGGAGGTCTCGTGTTCGAGACTCCTCACCGGGGGTAACTAATGCAGGGGCATTTTCACACCGGACTCGAGTGGGGCAACCTGCATAAATAGGGCACACTCGGGGTGGGATGGCCCGTGTGAAATGGGACCCACGAAGGAGGGTTGGACTGAGGGCCTGGATTTGGGCTTATGAGATAAAGGAATTTAATCTCACGCTACCAACAGTCGCGGCTTTTGGGGAGTATTGGTTAAATGTCCTGCATTAGATTTGAAGGTTTTTGGTAAAAAAAACTAATAAAGTATTTCAAGTGGATTTCTCAGAAAAAACCCTTGCATAATAGATAATACTATGATTTTTTTTCAGCAAATGTTTAAAACTTCAAAATTTTGAATGAAACCAACTATCCAACAAGATGTGTATTTTCTTTTCAAAGAATTAATTTTTTTGGGGCTTTTTTTCTTGTCCCCCTTACTTTATGGATGCAATTTGCATCTCACCCAATGTTTCTAAAATATTTGCGTCTCACCCATTGACCATGGTAAACGATGTTGACCATAGATGTCCATTAACGGTCTCTGGATGGACATCACAATGTTTTTTAAATGACTATAATGATCTTGGGTGAGACGCAAATATTTTAAAAACATTGGGTGCGATGCAAATTGCATCAATAAAGTAAGGGGGACAAACCAAAAATCCTTTCTTTGAGGTTTTTTTTTTTTTGAGGATTGTCATCTCAAAACCTTTCTTCATTTACTATGGAACTGCAAATTTGATGGTTAAGATCTGATTGCACTTGAGTGATTATAGGGGCCTCATCGATGTCGATGATGGACCACAGTATGAGCCCCATGGCACACTCTTAGAGACCACTGACCTTATGGATGTTTGGCCCAACTGTTGGTGGACCTACATACAAAAAATTAGTCTGATTCAAGGTAGTTAAGGGCGCAAGGCGCACTTAAGGCGCTAGGACCCCTAGAGCTTGAGGTGCAAGGCGCAAGGCGAGGCGCACGCCTGACTGAAGCGAGGCGCAATATTAAAAATTATAATAAAGAATATTAAAAAATAAGAAAAATAACATCATAAAATAACAAAACAAGTAATCATTAGGCCACATAAATATAATATAAAGAACTAGACATTTTTCTATTATTTTTCAAAAATTTACCAGAAAACGACGCATCTAGTGCGTTCGTTTATTACTTAAATTTTGTTTTTTTAAGAAATATCAGCATATATGATGGATATGTTCGGAATACGTGTCGGTACTGTGTCCCATACATGTATCCTTGTCAACACTGGTACGATGAGGGGTACGGTTATTCGAGTATCATAGGTTCTAGTTAACATTGTCATTATCTAAATACAAAACAAGTAATCAAAAAGCCATAAAATTTGCCCATCCCTAGTTGGACCTACATACCAAAATTCGTCCTGATTAGTAATTTATGTTCGTTGTATTAGTCTTTTTCATGGATTATTTTCAACTGTGGATTTCTAGCATTTATTGGGGTACTCAGATTTAAAGGTTAGGAATCACTAATCATACCCATTTTTGTCCTGTAAGCCCATCTAGAGATAGGCCAAACATGCATACGGTCAATTGCCTCTAATAGTATGCCACGTGGCTCACACTGTTGGTCAGTCATCAACTTTTATGATGTACACCATCATCAATTTTTTTTTTCCACAAGTTGAAATCTTAAAATGTTGAATCACCGAAACACTCCTAAGTAAAAAAAATTCAAAAAATAAAAGAAAATTAGTTAAGGGATTTGGGGGTCATATTAGGAATAAGGATTTTTTTATTTTTAATATATTTTTTTTAATATTTAAAAAAAAAAACAGTTATTTTAGTGAGGCGCACGCCTTGATGCGCCTTGGCTGAGGCGCGCGCCTTGATCTTAAGGCGCGTGCCTTACTAAAGGCGCCTCGCCTCGACCATTTCAAGGCGCCTTAGGTGCGCCTTGCGCCTCAGGCGCGCGCCTTGACTACAGAGGTCTGATTGTTAATTTTTTAAGCATTGGATTAGAGTCGTTTTTCTGGGTTGATTTTATCCGTAGAATTTGAGCATTATTTGGGGTACAAAGATCCAATGGTTTGAAATCACTAATCAGGCTGATATTTGGTATGTAGCTCCACCTAGCGATGGGCCCAACATCCGTACGGTTAGTGACCTCTAAGTAAATGAAGAAAGGTTTTGAGCTGACAATCCTCCAAAAAAAAAAGTCCTCAAAAAAAGAAAGGATTTTTGGTTCGTCCCCCGATGCAATTTGCCTCGCACCTAATGTTTTTAAAAGATTTGCGTCTCACCCGAGGTCATTATAGTCATTTAAAAATATTGGGATGTCCATCCGGAGACCGTTAATGGGCGTCTATGGTCAACAACCAAAGGGTGAGATGCAAATATTTTAGAAACATTGGGTGAGATGCAAATTGCACCAATAAAGTAAAGGGAACAAGCAAAAAAGCCCTTCTGTTTTTGAATTTTTCCGTAAGTGTTTAACACTTCAAAATTTTGAATGAAACCAACTATCCAACAAGGTATGTGTTTTTTCTTGCAAAAGAATTAAAAATCTTTTGTAAGATACCTTGATTTAAATTGTTTGAACTTAGATAAATTGAACTTTTTTTTTGTTTTATCTATGTGCATCTCTCTCTCTCTCTCTCTCTCTCTCTCTCTCTCTCTCTTCCTTTCGTTTTTTTTATGTGTGTGTGTGTTTTAGCCAGAGCATGTGGAACAAAGATTAATGTCTGCAATTTAACTTGAGTAGTTACACTGTAACTGCTACAAATCATGGATGGCTTACTGTTTACTGGTCGGCTTGTTTTCTGACTCATTGGCAGAGGAAGCTAGCCACGAAAAATTAGCTGCTCAATCCATACATAGGGAGTTGCGTGAGGCGGATGAAGCAAATTTGCTTGAAGAAGAAGGTAAATGCAAATTTTTTTTCTCTCCAGATACTACGTCATGTGTCATGCTTATTGAAATATGTCTGCCGTAGCACTATTTCATGGTCACAACCTTTAATTTAATCCAATAAGAGAATCCCATTGAAAAAAAAATGTAAAAATAGCATTAGCTTAAAATGATGGTGCCAGCTTGCTACGTTGGTAAGATTTGTGAGTATTGATACCACAACATGGGTTCAATACCCACCTTCACCCACTAACCGCTGCCCGCTTGCTTACAAAAGAGAAAAAAAGAAGAAGGCATTAGCTTAAAATGAAGCAGCGCAGTTTTGAAAGATTTTGTTAATAGTAAGGTCATGTATAATAATTACTGCTGTAGAAGGGAATTTTTGACACTATTGCGTAGATTGTATGTATCTTTCCTCTGTATAAGTAGTTTACATATCATTTATAACTAAGATGAGTTTTTCATTGATATCTAGCGATGGTTAAGATGTAATTAATCTTTTTATGAGAAGGGTGCTCTTTTTTTGTTTTACATAAATTCGTTGTTTTGTGATGTTTGGGTCTGCAAGATTTATGTACCTTTAGATGCTACCAATGAATTGTTTTTCATTTTATAACTTCTAGCCATATTTCTTGTACTGATTGGTGTTAAGTTTTTTCAACTTCTTTTGCAGATATGCATGTATTTGATTGCAAGCCGATGGCAGATCCCTTGCATTTGGTAATGTTCATTGATTTGGGATTGTTGAGACGCGTTGGCATTTTCAGTCATATTATCAAAGGAACATGTTAATGCTATATGATGCTATGACAGAGAATTCTGCGTCTTTAGGAGCTTCTAATTTCCATTATCTACTTTTTCTTTCCTTCTACTTCTCTAATTTTGTTTATGTTGTCATAATCTGGACTTATATGTTTAGCCCTAAATGTAGCTTGTGTACGAATATTTGGACTTATCCTTATCGTGAACTAATAATGTATGGTAAAATCTTTATAAAATAGACACTTGCTCGTTGATCTTAGAATGTAATAAGCTACAAAAGTTGATCCTTTGTTGAATTCCTTGTGGCACGGAATCACGGATTATATGGACTGCATTGGGGACTGGAGATACTATCATGTGATGAAAATCCCAAAATGTGAAGAGATGGAGTCTTTTCTTATATGGAGGAAGACGCTATCTCGAGGAAAGGAACATACTGCTTCCACAAAATCATGAATTTTATAAAAACCAAAGGTTACTGTAATTCTGACATGAATAGGGGTTCATGTGGAAAAGGGAAAAGAATTCCTTTAAACTTTTCGAAAAAAAAAGGATGAAAGAAAAGAATTCCTTTAATCTTTTGGAACCACTTTCAAGATTCTGAAAGTCAACTGTATATTTTGTTTGAACCTAATATGGTGGCTGTGCTCATCAAGAGGAAAGAAAAAGAAGTAGAGAGGTTGTTGCTCCAAGGATTCATGGTGCAAATGAGCAAAAAGGTCCACTATCAGTGATTTAAGAATAAATAACCCTACACATGAATGAAGAGAAACCCATCCAACTTTACATTTTCATAATGAACTGAGGTTTCCCTTTTTTTGGGTGATCTATAGTAGATTAATAGAGGTAAAATAGTTGGTTGGCTGGTAACTGTAGTGCAGCATGTGATACATAAATTTGATAATCACAAATACTATTTTTAGTTTAAGTTGATTCTTGGAATGGAAGCAATGCTGTTTTAGAAACTAAAAAAGATAATGCATCAATAGTAAGCCCAAGAGTATTTAAGCATGTAAACGAATGGTAATTGGACATCAATATCTATAACCGGTGTTTTTGGTTAATAAATGCCACTTTGATGCAGGACATTTAACCAATACTCCCCAAAAGCTGTGACTGTTGGTAGCGTGAGATTAAATTCCTTTATCTCATAGCCCATGATCCAGGCCCTTGGTCAAACCCTCATTCGTGGGTCCCATTTCACACGGGCCATCCCACTCCAAGTGTGCCCCATATACACAGGCTGCCCCACTCGACCTCGGTGTGAAAATGCCCTTGCATTAATCACCCCCGGTGAGGAATCTCGAACACGAGACCTCCCACTCTGATACCACTTTGATGCAGGGGCATTTTCTCACTGGGCTCGAGTGGGGCAGCCTGTGTAAATGGGGCACACTCGGGGTGGGATGGCGCGTGTGAAATGGGACCCACGAAGGAGGGTTCGACCGAGGGCCTGGATTTGGGCTATGAGATAAAGGAATTTAATCTCACGCTACCAACAGTCGCGGCTTTTGGGGAGTATTGGTTAAATGTCCTACATCATTAATATTACTGCCAGTATGCATTCTTTACATAAAATAATCCCGTAACAAAGGCACACATACTATACGTAAATTTGTGTTCAATAATCTTCTTCAAGCTGACAGTGACAAGTGATTATCTGCCATGTCCAAACTCTCCAAATTGGTCTTGCAAGTGAAAATTAGTTGAATAAATCAGAAAAAGTTGCTTGCAAACCTTTTGATAGAGGTGTAAAACACAGATGCAAATGTCATAAGTGATCCAAATTATCTGGAGTTCTGGATTAACGACTTTGAAATGGTAATTCCTTGTGTACTGAGAATATAAATCTGATGTAGTTGCAATGAAGGGGCAAAGGAACTTTACAAACATCTTCTGAGGATTAGCTCATGGAATGTGGCTATTGGCATCTTGCCTCTTGATTAGATAAACTTCACGTTTTCTAATTCATTGAGCTTATTAATCCAGGCTATATATTATGAAGTTTGTTTAATTCTCAATCTTGATTTCTTTTTTTACTTCATGTGTAGTTATCTGATTATTCATTTGTGTTATGAAGGTTTGTTGCAATGCTTGTAAGAAACCAGTCAAGGCCAGTCAATATGCAGCTCATTCAGGTTAGGGTGTCTTTTGACTGTTCCTGTTATTAGAACCTTCTTTTTGTGTGAATATTGATACCATTGCTTAATATTGAATACTTGATAGAAACCATTTTTCTTGCATTATTGAATACTTTCTTTACTGTGGGAAAATATATAATTCCCTTGTTTTTACCCCATTCGTGGACCCACCCTTTTTAAACATTTATTTACATACCCTTCCTTCTCTCCAATCCTTATGTTTTTTTGACTTTTAATTTGCTCTCCCACATATGCCTGGTTATCTCTGCCATAGCATTTTTCCACAAACTTTATTTCCTAATCCATCTGACTGTTGTTTTTTTATCCTTTTGGTAATGCTTTTCCCTACTTGTATACTTCTCTGTACTTCAGTATAGTACCTTACAGTTATTGATCAGAAAAAATGAGATCATTTAATAATCCATGGGCTTCTAAGAGTAGCACTACAGTAGGGTCCTGCCATTTCTACCACTTAATGTCTTGTAATTAGAAGAAACATTAGCCAATCCTTCGTGAATTTTAGCGCAGATTTCAGCCTTCTTTTGCCTTATGTTTGTATCTCCATTTCAGCACTCTGAAAATGCGGAAACATGTACCAGATATGAGAACTGGTTGAAGTCAGAGAAGCTTAGATGGCAAAGAGAATCATTGTCATGATCATATGGAAGCTGAAATCGCCCAGAACCCTGGGCTGTTCATTTCTGCTGAATTCTTTCTTATTCTTCGAGAAAGGGTGATTAGAGAAGAGATGTCTTTTCTCCAATGATAGACTAATCCAGCTGCTTGGGTTTGTCAATGTTAGAGGGAATCTTGGTAGCTTGAGAATTTGTTACCTTTGTTTTATAGCTCATCTAAATGAACCTTTTAGGCTTTAACAATCTTTGGATTAGGACTGATTCACCAAGAGAGAGAGAGATGGAGGCAAAGGAAAAAATAAAGGAAAAGAGAAAGTTAAAAAGGAAAAAAAAATGGCATTTTACTTAACAGAAGACAGAAATGGCGATTATCTGGGAAATAACTATTTACTGGAGTGAGTCTGGAAGTAGAGCAAAGGAGGGCAGTTGCATCATTTCTTATTTCTTTTTCTTGATAAATAATATAACTTTCTTCATTAAGAGAAGAATGTACAGTGAGGAAACATAAAGCACACCATCAGGACTGGAGCATGATCACCATTTAGATCGCTAATTAGCTTGAGAAGATCTCGAACAGTCGAACCAAACACACCCTGCATGCATCAATGTCAGTCTTCATAGGTTACCAGTGGAGAAAGAGGGGGTTATACTTATAAAAAAAAGAGTGGGTTATAGATATCCACCAAGACTAATTAATTTCTATATGAGCGTAAAAATGCATTTAGCATATCAGTAAATGGAACTGAAACATAATCTTTATTTAGTCCACAGAGCATGCCACCTCATCTGAATGGGCTTAACACTTGTAGTGTACCTGTATACTGCATTCCCTTTATCCTATACTGCTCTACTGTGCTTAACTATAAAAAGATGTCCAGATATGCACGTGCTTTTTCTTGCTTGAATCAGAAGCAGTAACTGATATCTCATTCAGATTTCAGATTCTTTATCTGAGATCTATCATCTCTTGATAAAAATGTTTGCAATCCTGGTGCTTTGACATTCTTTTCTTTCTGAAAAACCTTCAACACTGATAGTGGATATCTTGCTTCACTGAAATGGAATTTTCTAATTTCTGCAGAGCGTTGTAGATCATTGAATTCTACAGAAGAAACTATTTTGGAGCTTGATGGTGGTACAGGGCATAAAAAACCTCCAAGGAAGGGGAGGAAAAAGTTACAAACAACTCATGAAAGTATCCTTACTCTCTTATGTAATTTTTATAAGCTGGATTGTTGGGTATTGCTTTTGCTTTCTTTGGTTTCATTTATATGCCTTTTTTATTAGAAACATTTCTTTTTGGATGCTGTTCAGATTCTTCTTTTTTAGTGAGGTCCAATGTTGTCAGTTAAAACACCATCATGATAATTTTTCCCACAATAATTGCATCCAAGTTAAGCTTTATTGTGAGGATGAACCATAGAGAAATGCTCCAAGTGATGTCTTACCATATCCATTACCAAATGTAGAATATCTGAAGAACAAATAGAGAGAAATTTAGGACTTTTTAAGCATGAAAATTTGAAGTAGGCTCAACCATCTCCAAAATTGTTGATTCTTGGGCCTAAACAATCCACCTTAGATGATAGATGTAGAAATCTTATGCAAGTAACAGAATCAGAATCCATTTATTTAACAAGGACAACACTTTTAGGGTTTTTTCCTGTGTTGGATACATGGACACATGGACTCGCATGTCGACACATCCGGACATGTACGGCCACCTTTTATTTTAATAAAATTCATTTCTAAAAAAGGTTGGTGTGTTCCATCCTCCGTACAATACATCTTTTAAGTTATTAAACACATAGCTATAGTTGTTTGATAGTTTCCCTTTTATAAATCTAATTATATTTAATATGTTATGGGCAGCTCTATGGTTTGTAGAAATGTTTGATTTTACTTTTCATATATGTCTTTCCTTATTTTTTTTTTTTAAAAAGCTTCTGATTCAAGCATAACTAAAATACTATATAATAATACATGTGTACGGACGTGTCTGCCTATTGGGCTTCTTAAAGGTGCTGTGTCAGACACCTTGTATCTGTGTTGGACACTGACATACTTGGCCGTGTCATTGTTACATAGGAATCCATCGAGTATCAAAGGAGAAATCTCAGTTTCTTGGTGTAGGGTTTTCGAAAAACCAGAACATCTTCTTTTGTAGCTTTAGACCTCAAAACCAACTTAAGTTGATATGCAAAGGCCCACACAATTTTAGAAGCCAAAAGAAGCAAAAGAATGAAAAAAAGTGAAAAAAATAATAAAAGATTGAGATTAATGGGTCACGATTTTGTACCGACCCTTCACTATTGAATCTGTATGACTCAACATGAATTGTATGTTTCGATGGGTTTTAGAGAAATTTAAGGGATTCATGCTGGATTGCAATCTAGTGGGTTGATTTGAACTGAATACCAATTTGACCTAAATCATAATTGCACGAATTTTACAACATTGGTGAGGTCAGTTCGCTTTTTTGAATCACAAGTTATTTACGGGGCCATTTGCCAAATTACTTAATACTCTTTAACGTTGCTTAGACCAAGCTGCAACAATTGGGGAGCAAGAGAGGTCTGAGACTATGGATGGGGATGATACTGCTGCGTCAGAGTCAAATGTGGATGATCAAACTGGAATGAATTCATTCTCTAGAGAGGCAAAAAGTGAGTACCTTTTGATGCTTATGTATTGGTTTCTTATCTCTGTTCGAACATTTGCTGTCATGCAACCACAATTAATTATGTTTCTTTACAACGAAAACTTGTGTTTATGCTCTAGGGATATAACCATATATCGATAGTCTTAAAACTATTAATTATATGAATCTTGATGTTGTTTGTTAGTCTCCTGATACCTATGTTGTATGGATTCTTCTAAATTGGCGAAGCACCTGTGTTGGACTTGTTGAATTCTGACGTGACATATTCTGGTGCACTCTATGTTGTTTTTTCATTCCTTAATGTAGCAAACTAAATGGAAATTAATTGTACAAGGAAAGAATGAAGAATAAAGAAGAAGAAGAGAAAGAATTAGAGGAGAAGACGATGGAGGGGAGAAAGTGAGAATCGTGAATAGTGTCCATAATTCCATAGTAATGTTTTATATCACTAACAAAGGTAAAATTTCAAGAATATCCTTGGTTACATATAAAAACATATAAAGACCAATAAAAGAAATGCGAAATAGAAATAAAAGCCTTAACAAATACATTATGTTAACACTCCCCCTTAAGTTGGTGTGTAGATATCTATCACGCCAAATTTGCATAAAAATCGATAAATTTTTTTTTTTTTGCATAAAATCTCAACCAAACGTGCTTTGGTAACATCCTTTGTATGAATGTTTGCCAACCGATCTGTCGATTTCACAAATGGGATACAAATTTGATCAGAGTGTAGTTTCTCCCGTATGAAGTGGTGATCCACCTCAATATACTTAGTCTGATCATGTTGTACGTATTGTGAACAATGCTGATAGCATCCTTGTTATCACAATAAAGGCACATTAGGCTTGGTGTATCAAATCCAAGTTCTCGTAGACCGTAACCACAGAGCTAAACATACACCATGTGCCATCGCCCTATATTCCGCTTCAGCACTAGATCTCGCAACCAGTCTTTTTCTTGCTCCTCCATGTTCCAAGGTTTCCACCCACGAAAGTGTAATGACCAGAGGTAGACCAACGGTTAGATACTAAACCTGCCCAATTAGTATTTGTATGTTCTATTCTTAAGTGTCCATGCCCAATGAACAATAAATCTCTTCCTAGGTAACAAGGGATCCTGAAGGCGACTTCAAGGTGAGTAGTCCTTGGGGCATGCATGTACTGATTAACCACACCCACGACATATGCAATGTCCGGACGAGTGAGAGACAAATATATCAACTTCTCCATTAGACTTTGGAATTGCCCTGCATCACTCAGGAGCTCCCCATCCTATCCATTCAAGCCTTGGTCCTGTTCAATAGGGGTATCTGCTGGTCAGTGGTCAAGCCCCAAGTTTCCCTGTTTGCTGGAGAAGGTCTGACACATACTTATGTTGACAAATAAATATTCTCTTATGAGATCGGGCTACCTCGATTCCCAGAAAACATTTCAAGGCACTTAGGCCTTTGATCTGAAATTGATTGTCTAAGTAGTTCTTGAGATGTTGAATTTCTTCCTTATTGTTTCCAGTCACAAATATATCGTCTACATATACAATCAACACTGTGATACTGCCATGTGACCTCTTAACAAATATGGTGCAATCGACCCGACTTTAATATACCCTACTTTCTTCATAGCTACACTGAAGCACTCAAACCATGCCGTGGGAGATTGTTTCAGGCAATACAAGGCCTTCTTCAATAAGTAAACCTTTTCCTCGCTTCTAGGGAGCTTGAAACTGGGTGGTGGCTTCTTATAGACTTGAAACCGGGTGGTGGCTTCATATAGACCTCATCCTTAAGGTCGTCGTGAAGAAATGCATTCTTCACATCAAACTGGTACACCGACCATGCTTTTTTTTTGGTAAGTATAAATTTTATTAAAAAGGCAACAACCAAGAGAAGCAAAACAACAACTTAGCAGGTCGAGATGACGTACAAAGAACTGAAGAGAACAAAGGCGAGCAAACCAAGGGGGCAATCCGAAGGACGAGAGAAAAGGAAACAAAAGCTAAAACGCCCCTTCCTAAGAGCCATCTCTAGAACCTAAAAGGTCTCATCGAAATACAAAATATTCAAAGAACATACCTCTACAATTCGAGAAAACTCTAGACCACTGATGGAGTTCATTTTTGTCTTAGGTGCAAAAGTCTCCTAATAGTCAATCCCAAAGGTCTTTATGTGGCCTTTTGCAACAAGCCTGGCTTTGTATCTTTCTACTGTTTTGTTGGCTTTGTACTTCACTACAAACATCTACTTGCACCTAACTGGTTTCTTTCTTGGAGGTAAAGGCACCACCCCCACGTGTGATTTTGTTTTATGGCCTCCATTTCATCCAACATAGCTCGTCTCCATTCAGGTTTAGATAATGCATCTACAACACTAAAGGGTACAAAAACAGAAGCAACAACCGCTATAAATGACCGGTAAGTAGGAGACAATAACTGATACGTGACAAAATTGAATTAGGATGTTGATTGCAAGCTCTTTTGCCTTTACGAGCGACAATCGGTAGACTAAGATCATCAACAATAAGGACATCCATAAACTCAGAAGAAGAATTAGATTTGTCTTTACTTGACTCAGATTGGGCTATAGGTAGTGTAGGATTGGCCGGTGGTAATTTTTCCTCATATACACCCTCCTATAATCCTTTTCAATAATACTCTGTGTACTTGCACCACTGATGCAAGACCCATTAATGTATTTTAATATGCGATGCTGAAATTGAAAATTAATTATCAAGAACAGCGGAAGTACATCAAGCAGTTACCAAGCACATATCTCAAGGGATACCACGTAGGTAATATGAGGGTCCGAGTTGCTTCATAATCTCACAATGTGGACCCTCAGATATTTATCTACGAGGACCAATGGAGGTATTAGATCCCACATATTTAAGGTTAAGCCGCACAATCAAAGTGTAATTTCCCGAATCTAATCAAGGGATTGAAATGAAAAAGTCCGAGGCTCAACCAAGCAATATGACAACAGTGTATATCGGACTGCGGCGAGGCATTAACGAGCATGGTTTAAAATTTCGGAATGTTTCGTATGTTTCGTTTCGTTTCGGAATGTTTCGTAATGTTTTGGTTTGTTTCGCCGAGACAAACCGAGACAATCTAATACAATCCAAAAAATAAAATAAATAAAAATATAATTTAATGATTTTGAATAATATTTCGTAATGTTTCGGAAATTTCGTTTTTTCAATGTTTCGTGAATGTTTCGTTTCGGAGTTTGTCTCGATTTTTTCACTTGACTGAGACATTTCTCTGAAACGAAATTTTAAACCTTGTTAACGAGTCGAATGTCAATAAAATTTAAACCCCAGCAGTCATCATCACAAATCAGGCTTATTGCGAGTCATTCGGGTGATGAAGGTGATGCCTCAGTGGCTGTTTGCAGTGTGAATGGGCTGGAGGAGGACTTAGGGCCAAGGTTTAAATTTCGTTTCGGAGGAATGTCTCGGTCAAGTGAAAAACCGAGACAAACTACGAAACGAAACGAAACATTGAAAAAATGGTGAAAAAACGAATTTCCAAAACATTACGAAACATTCCCGAAATATTACGAAACATTACGAAATATTTTCAAAATCATGAAATTATATTTTTTATTTATTTTTATTTTTTTGGATTGTATCGGATTGTCTCGGCGAAACAAACCGAAACATTCTGATACAAAACGAAACATACGAAATATATGTTTCGTATCGTTTTCCTTACGAAACGAAACGAAACATTCCAAAATTCCGAAACATACGAAACATTCCGAAATTCCGAAATTAGCATGATCTTATTTTGATATCTTTGCATTTCTTCTAGCTTGATGATGTCAAATGAAAAACCTGCCGTGAGCTTGTTGGTTAGGATCCTTTGTTTATATTCTAGTTGCAAATTTCTCGTTCAAGTGAAATTCTTATCATCGATATTCTTATGTTGAAACTAACTCATTTCATTCTTCATTCTTTCAGGAAATTCAGCTTCTATAGATGGGGCCTTTGTAATGGATGGTTCAGGAGTTAGTCCTGGAAGTACAAACTTCTCAGCAGGTGTAATGTCTCCTTCAAAAAAACGTACTAAGTTGTATGTTCGCTTCACCTCTGTGACAATACAATTGAGATCTTCAATCATCATCTGCATGGCTTCAATGCTTTGATAATGTGACATACTTTTGTGAATCGTTATTCATTTCATCTCATAAGAGTGTCAGGGTACAGAAACACGTGCAGCGTTTCTTAATTTGCCCCTGATGTATACCAGTTATTCCTATTTAGATCATTGTTATAGTCCTGGAGCATAAAAACTTCTAGGACAGTATACTTTATAAAAGTTAATGCAAGTCTCTTTGTTTGTCCTTGTAGGATAGCAGCTGAGCATCTGTTACTATCAGAGGGTCTAGAAATAGCATGTGGTGTAACCACCAATACTGGTATAAATTGTCAGGAGGCACTAACCTGTAAGGCAGCTTTAAATTTCTTGAAGTTTATACTGTTGTGTCGAAACGCCCTTAGCACAATCTTTTTAATAAACATTTAACCCATGGAGGTGTTCAAATCTTACATCTGTGTTTTCTTTTTGATAATCATGGCATTTTTGCTGCACAAACTAGATTAGAAATGTTGGAGTATCTGCTTGATTAATACCTGATATCTGTTTATTTTTATGATGAAATTGCTTAAAATGGCCCCAAAAGAACAAGAGGGAAGCTTTACAAAATAGGTGCTAATGTGGTGCTAAAAGTCCCTACCACAGATCATGGCCTCCCAAGTAGACAAAATTTGCAAAACTTAAACCCCTGAATTCCTTGAGGATGGTTGACCATTGGCAATACCTACTTTCAGAATCAATAGTGATTTATCTTCTAGGGCTGGTTTATCTACACACGTTTGAGGTTACTTTTTCATAAAATATTGCAGCATTTTAGGTTTTCTAGATTTTATATTAATTTTTCTTGGTTGCTAATAGCTTATAGGAAGCATGTTAATGCCTGTAAGGAAATAGCAACTCAGTTCAGATGTACATAACCTTTCAATTAATATTCAAGTATTTATTTCTTTATGCATGCAATGCATTTAATCATTTTTTTTTATCCGTAATGAAAATTTTGTTAGGAGAGGCAAGAACGGGATACAAGGAACAAGAAAAGGAAAGGACAAAGCAAAAATACACAGTTACAATGGGAGATCCACACCACATTACAACATACTCCTTTGGAGCTTACCCTTGTCATTTACCAACCTTTGCATAGGAGAGAATGATCTATTCAAGATGAAGCCAGGTCCGAGTTTCTTTAATGATATGAGAGAGAGAGAGAGTAGAGAGGGAGGGGGGATTAATTCCAAAGTAGAACTATGGAGGGATGCTTTGGAGTCCAAAGGATTTAAAATAAGTCAGACGAAGTGAGTATATCATGAGCAACTTTTTTATGGACACACATAGAGAGGATCCGCCAATTAAAATTGATCATTAGGAGATACCTTAAAGCGACAATTTTCGTTATCTCCGTTCTATTATTTATAGGGAGGGAGAGATTGATGAGAAGGTTTCCCTTGGAATTAAAGGTGGATGGCTACAGAAGAGATCGGCTTCAGGAGTGCTTATATAACCAACACTTATCAATCAAACTAAAGGGTAAATTTTATATGATGACAATAAGACCGACAATACTTCATGAAGTAGAATGTTGAGCACTCATTAAAGCCGAGATGAGAATGTTGATATGGATGAGTGGAAGACTAGGCAGGACAAAATAAAAAATAAATGCATTTAAGAAAATATAGGAGTATCCACAGTATATGATAAAATAGGGGAGAGTCGATTGAGATATAGTTTAGTCATGGACAACGATAACCGATGATGGTACTAGCGAGAAGGAACATGTGGGTTGAAAGCTTTAAAAGGGAGAGGGAAGATAAAAAAGAATATGGATTGAGGTATTGAGTGGAGATTTGAAGACACTTGCCTTAACAGAAGAAATGACTCTAGATGGAATTGAATGGAGGAACATTATTCATGTGGCCAACCAATATACTTGGGATATGAATAGTGATGGTGATGATACAACACATCTCCGCCTGCCCTTTTTCTTGCAAGAAATCCCACTAATCATGTTCTAGAGTCCTCTTCAATCACAAGATTGCTTAAGTGCATACGTTTAGCAAATTTTTAACCTCGAAGGAGCACAGAATTCGGCTTTGTTGAATCTCTCCCAGTCAGATTTGAGTAATTGTAAATGATTCTTCACTATACTCAAAGCTCTCCTATACTTAAGTTCACAAATTGTCAAGTGAGCACCTATTAGAGTTGAATTTAGTCTTATCGTCCTTAGGTGTAGAGCAAACTACTACAAACTCATAATGCTAGGGGGGGACATGACACCGCGTTCAAATCCCTAAAAATGTCATTACTAGCAACACCTTTTGATCATTTCCTTTATTATACTTGTGCACTTTCTTTACATACTTGTTTTGATGGATAGATTTGATCAAACAAATTAATGGAAGAAGAAATCCAGTTGGAGAAGAAAAGAGAAGAAAATACCTTGGCTTCACACAGAAAATCAATGGCTCCACACCAGACCTTTTCGTAGGATATTTTTCAAAAGTTGAGCTTCTATTTTCATTCATCAATAATCCATTTACAGCACGAGAGTTTTTATATAAAGCTGTAAACCTAAATCTAATCTGGACCATCCAAAATAACTAGTGACATCCAATGGTTGAAATAAAATACAGCCCACTTAAACAACTAAGTAAAATTACAATGAGACCCAAACTATTAAATAATTGTTAAGACACCCAAAACAAGAATAAAACTAAAACCAACTAAGACTAACAAATAGGTCCTTATTGCAACCTATATGCATCTTTCCAATGTGGAGTCTTCAAGACGCTATGCATTGGGGTCTTCCGCTCCCAATGTCATGGAGAACTCGAACTGGGGCTCACATAGAAGTCATCAAAATATAATGACACAGGTATGGCTCCAATTCTCCTCCTTTGGTACACTCTAGGGTAGGACAATTTGATGTCCTCATCAAGATGGTTGGTATATTGTCAGACATGACATCTGGAAGGCAAGTAGTATTCTATTGTCACATTAGGGGGCACGTGTCTAACCATAGGTGTGGTTTTCAAATTAAAGCTACAAATTGTTCTGATGTGCAATGTAGGCCAATAGAGAATTCCTGTAGTGTTTCACAACCCATGTATTTCAAAGGGGCGAGGATGGTAGTGTTGTTGTTTGAGGTTGTCACAAATATGCTAAAGATTGAGAGAGAGAGATAATGGAGGTTAGGGAGAGAAGGAGAGATTAGGGTTTGAGAGAGAATGGGGAGATTGAAGTGAATATTCAATCTCCCATAAGTAATATTTATAAGTAGGGGAAACACCTTCTACAAGTAAAGGAGAAATTGTGTGGGTCAAGTGGGGGGCCCACCACTTAACCTACTAACATGAAATAAAGAGATTGTGGGTTAAGTGGATGGGCCCATCACTTAACCTATAAGCAATAGAGAATAAACCCCACGTGGGGTAGTAGAACGCAGCCCACTAAGAGCACCCCCACGTGGGTGTATATAGAATCCAACACTCTCCCTCAAGCTGGTGAGAAGATATCCATCATGCCCAGCTTGGCTATCAATGTATTCAGGATTGACTTGTTGACTCCTTTAGTAAGTATATCCAAGGTTTAAAATTTCGTTTCGGAGGAATGTCTCGGTCAAGTGAAAAACCGAGACAAACTCCGAAACGAAACATTGAAAAAATGAAAATTTCGAAACATTTGCGTAACATTACGAAATATTATGAAACATTACGAAACATTCCGAAACATTACAAAATATTATTCAAAATCATTAAATTATATTTTTATTTATTTTTATTTTTTTGGATTGTATCGGATTGTCTCGGCGAAACAAACCAAAACATTCCGAAATGAAACGAAACATAGAAACATTGAATGTTTTGTTTCGGTTTTCTTATGAAACGAAACGAAACATACGAAACATTACGAAATTTTAAACCATGAGTATATCGGTAACCTGCTTCTGAGTCCTTACATAGGGTGTACTAATCAATCCTTGCTGAAGCTTCTCCTTGATGAAGTGCCTATCAACCTCGATGTGTTTAGTCATGTCATGCTGAACTCGGTTGTAAGCAATGTTAATGGCCGCTTTGTTGTCTCAATAGAGGCTCATTGGGTCTGTCACCTTGACTCCCAGTTCTGCTAACATGATCTTCAACTACAAGAGCTCACACACTCCATGTGCCATGGAGCGGAACTCTGCCTCTGCACTGGATCGGGCGACAACTGGTTGTTTCTTGCTCCTCCAAGACACCAAGTTGTCTCCAACAAAGGTACAATAACCTGATGTAGACCGTCTATCGGTCACTGCACCTGCCCAATCTGCATCACTGTATGCTTCCACCCTGAGGTGGCCATGAACTCCAAACAATATGCCTCGACCTGGTGACCCCTTGAGATACCGAAGGACTCTGTGTGCAGCCTCAAGATGTGGTGACCAAGGTGAATGCACGAATCGGCTAATGACGCTTACTGCATAAGCAATGTCAGGCCATGTATGGGCAAGATATATCAATCTGCCAACCAATCGCTGAAATAAGGCAGGATCACCTAGAAGTGTACCGTCCTTAGAATTCAGCTGATGGTTCTGATCAATAGGAGTATCTGCTGGTCACGAACCCAAATACACAGTCTCGCTCAGTAAGTCTAGGACATACTTTCTTTGTGAAATGAAGATGCCCCTCGATGACCTGGCAACCTCAATCCCTAGAAAGTATCTCAATGGTCCTTTAGTCTCAAACTCAGACGACAAGAAGGCCTTGAACCTTGTGATCTCTGTCGGGTCACTCCCCGTAATGACTATGTCATCCACATATACGATTAATGCAGTGATACTGGTCTGCAGATGCTTCACAAACAGAGTGTGATCTGCTTGACTCTGTGTGTAGCCTTTCTCATTGCACTGCTGAACTGTTCAAACCAAGCTCGAGGAGATTGCTTGAACCCATATAAAGCTTTCTTCAGTCTGCACACCCTGTCTTCACTTCCAGCAAGCTTCAACCCTGGTGGCACTTTCATGTAAACTTCCTCTGTTAGGTCTCCATGTAGAAAAGCGTTCTTTACATCCAGCTGATGTGAAGGCCATGACCTGTTTGCAGCCAAGGACAGTAGAACCCTGATTAAGTTCATCTTGGCTACATGTGCAAATGTCTCTTGGTAATCTATCCCATAAGTCTATAAGATGGAGACAACGACTAGTAAGAAACGAAGTGAGAGATAGGGTGCTCGGTGCAAGTGCGCACACGCTTACGAAGTGCAATGGGTAGATCCTCCTCTGGAGTAGGAGTCTTTGAGGACTCATGAACTAAAGCAGGGGTAGAAACAATACCTGGATCCGAGGGTAGACTGGCAGGCACAGAATCAGTGACTTGTCATTTCTTCCTGGATCTGGCATAAACTTCATATCCGCCGCTGAAGTAGTAGAAGTGTCATTGTCAATAGTAGACACAGATTCGACCATAGGCACAGGAGTGGAGATGGGTACAAGAACCGGCATGGGGACAGGGCTCTCGTCCACAATATCACACTCCCCCTGAAGAGAGACCCTACTGCCAAATAACGGAACGTGCTCAGCAAAGGTGACGTCCAGAGATGTGAAACGTCGACGCGAACCCGGATGATAGCATTTGTATCCCTTCTGAGTGGAAGGGTACCCCAGGAAAATACATCTCAAGGCCCGTGCATCAAGTTTGTCACGAGAGTGACGATGAACAGGCACATAGCATACACACCCAAAAACTTTAGGAGGAACAATGAAGGCTGGACTATCGGGATGCAGGACAGACAAATGGGTCTGAAAGCCAAGAATACGAGATGGCATGCGATTGATGAGATACGCAGCCAGAAGAATAGATTTAGACCAAAAAGATTTTGGAACCTGCATCCTAAGACGAAGGGCACGCTCAACCTCGAGAAGGTGACGGTTTTTTCTTTCAGCTTTCCCATTTTGTTGGGGAGTCGACGGACAAGAAGTTTGATGTACAATGCCATGAGAGGCAAAGTAATCTCTAAGGCTCCCGTTTAGGTACTCACCCCCATTATCAGATCGGAGAATTTTGAGTGGGGTACTGAACTGAGTGGGGTACTGAACTGAGTGGTGACCATCTTGTGGAAGGTCTAAAAAATGGAAGAAACTTCATCTTTTGACTTTATAAGATATACCCAGGTAGAGCCGCTGAAATCATCAACAAATGTAACAAAATATCGAAATCCAAATAAAGACATCACCGGGGCAGGACCCCACACATCAGAATGCACAATATTGAAAGGAATAATACTTTTATTTTCACTAAGAGGGAAAACATTGTGACAATGCTTTGCGAGTTCACAAGTTTCAAAATGGAACGGAACATCGTAAAGAGAAGCGAAAGCAAGAAAGACACGCTTTAAAACTGACACGGGTACACGACCAAGTCGGTTATGCCAAAGTAATTACTGGTCTTTATTGACTCGACTATTGCTACTGATGCTGGACTGATGTGCTGAAGAGGAAACTGAGTGATCCAGGAGGTACAAGCCACCTTCCTCACGTCCACTGCCAATCGTCCGCCTCGACTCCAAATCATGAAACAAACAGTGAGAAGGAAAAAAGGTTATACTGCAGTTAAGATTCTTGGTAAGATTACTGACAGATAAAAGATTAGCTGTAAACTGAGGAACATGCAGTACCGAGGACAAGGTTAGTGCTGAAGAGGCATGAACATTGTCTTTCCCAGAAACAGAGGAAAGTGTGCCATCAGCTATCCTAACCTTGTCAAGACCAGAACAAATAGAATAACTGGAGAAAACTGAAGACATACCAGTTATATGATCTGAGGCCCATGAATCGATGATCTAGGAGGGACTAGAAGGAACAGTGGATACAGAGAAAGCAGATCCAGTACCTGTCTGGGCATAGGTGGAGGTAGAAGTGGAGGCTTGCCCATTGAGCTGAGCCATCATACAACGAAGTCGCTCAAGATTACTGGGAGAAAAAGAGTCCATATCACTTATCAAAAAAAAAAAAGTCCATATCCCCAGTGGTAGGAGGTGCTGAGGGTGCAGTGTCCTGAGCCACAAAAAGTGCTGTAGGAGGCTCCTGTCTCGCTGAAGATCGCTGACGTGGATTTGGGCCCAGACCCAGTGGGTGTCCATGCAGCTCCCAACAAGTGTCCTTCATATAGCCTAGACGGCTGCAGTGATCACACTTGGGACGTCATCTGTCATCACCGGTCTTCTTCTGGAAGGATTTCTGACCCTTCTAAGACGCAAAGGCAAGGGCAGATCGATCATGAGTGTCACTACCACTGCGTAGCTGCATGGCAGTGCGGCGACTATCCTCCCCCTGAATGTAGGCATAAACCTGTGCCAATGAAGTAGGGGAAGGAGATCTGCCAAGTATCTGAGCACAGGCAGCCTCGAAGCTAGGATGAAGGCCGAAAAGGAACTGGAATATCCGGGACTGCTCAACCATAGCACGGAAAGACTTCACATCCGCAGCACAGACCGGGGTGTAGTCCTGATAATGATCTATCTCTTCCCATTTGTTTCGGAGAGAAGCATAATAGGTACCAAGCTTGAGCTCCCCTTGTCGGAGACAAGCAATCTCTTGCTCAAACTCATAGAGCTTCGCAAAGTTGCCAACTTGGGAATAGGTTTCGGTAACAGAATCCCAGATTTCCCTCGTTGTAGGAAGGAACGTGAACCCCGTGCTGCTCTGGGGTTGCGAATGGAGAAGCCAAGACATCACCGTAAGGTTCTCCATAACCCATTTCCGGTGGGATTTGTCTGTGGCGGCAGGTTGGACTATCTTCCCTACGAGGCACTCACTGTAGCCACGTCCCCTGATGTACATGAGTGCCGATGTCTTCCACTCAAAATAGTTGTTCCCATCAAACTTGACCGTAGTGATGCATAATTGGGGGTTGTGGTCTCCATGAGAACCATGAGACAGAGTGCTATCCTCACCTGATGAAACCTCTGATGAACTCATCGCAGCAGAAGGCCTGGAAATAACCAACTGATGAACAGAAGGTCTGCAGAACCTAAACCAAGGTTCGAGGGGTTCCTAGGAGCACTTTGGGAGGTGCGGCTAGGGTAGAAGTGCCCTGGGAACCTTGGTTTCTAAAAAAATAGAAAACCCAAAAAAGGCAAAATCGGCGATTTTTCAAACCGGAGATCCGACAATCAAAAAAAATCCCAAACCAAGCTATGTAGATCCCAGATAGTCCACAGGCATGGTTTAAAATTTCGGAATGTTTCGTAATGTTTCGTTTCGTTTCATAATGTTTCGGTTTGTTTCGCCGAGACAATCCGATACAATCCAAAAAAATAAAAAATATAATTTACTGATTTTGAATAATATTTCGTAATGTTTCGTAATGTTTCGGAAATGTTTTGGAAATTTCGTTTTTTCAATGTTTCGTGAATGTTTCGTTTCGTTTCGTTTCGGAGTTTGTCTCAATTTTTCACTTGACCGAGATATTCCTCCGAAACGAAATTTTAAACCTTGTCCACAGGGAGGTGCGGTTAGGGTAGAAAGCCCAAACAACGTGCGTATCTCGAGGTAGAAAAAAATCCAAAAAATTGGTACGGGATCCGATTTTTCGAATCGGAAATCCGATGATCAGAAAATTCTCAAACGAGACTCTGTAGATCCCAGATAATCCACAGGGAGGTGCGGTTGGGGTAGATAGCCCAAGCAGTACACGAATCTCAAGAAAATAAAGAACTTGAAATCTGAGCCGGGGATCTAATTTTTGGAACTAAAGATCTGATGATCCAAAAATTTTGAAATAAGTTTCTGTCGAACCTTACCGGCCCTATGAGAGGGGCGGTTTGGGTAGAGAGCCCAAAAATGACATGGATCTCGAGGAAAATCAAAAACCAAAAAACCTTGATATACGTGTTCTCCGAAAAAACTGATAAAAAATCCTGAAGAACGGGGATAGAGTGGAGCTCTGACGACTGATAGCAGGCAATACACTAGGGATGATAGATCTCTGGTTCCTTTGCTTCAGAAAAGATCCAAGAACTTCGCAGGAGGACCCTCTGCAATTTGCTCAAAATGTACCTGGACTTCGGATACCCACATATAAGATCTTCGTGGAAACTCTAGGGGATAATGATTTTGGCCCTAGAGTAACCATGCTCTGATACCATGTTGTTGTTTGAGGTTGTCACAAATATGCTAAAGATTGAGAGAGAGAGATAATGGAGGTTAGGGAGAGGAGAGATTAGGGTTTGAGAGAGAATGGGGAGATTGAAGTGAATATTCAATCTCCCATAAGGAGAAATCGTGTGGGTCAAGTGGGGGCCCACCACTTAACCTACTAACATGAAATAAAGAGATTGTGGGTTAAGTGGATGAGCCCATCACTTAACCCATAAGCAATAGAGAATAAACCCCACGTGGGGTAGTGGAACGCAGCCCACTAAGAACACCCCCACGTGGGTGTACATAGAATCCAACAGGTAGTTCTTAAACGTTGGGATATTGGATCCTCAAGCCCCAAACATCTATGCCTTGTTGGATGAGTTGGGTCTGATGTTAAAGGAAGCGGGACACATCGAGCTTGGTACAACAGATTATCATGATTCAAATTGTGAATGACTTCCAGATGGAACTCTTGTTGCTGTTTGCGATGGGATTCCCTAGACATCTATTTTGAACCAGGAAACAACATAGTTTGGTGTACCATCAACCCATTTTTTTTCCTAGTAAGTTGAAGCAACTCTCATCAAAGGAACAAAGCATATAATTACTTCAGTCATCCGTTCTTTGTCTTGACTAGAATAAAAGGCTTCTAATCTGGGTTGGGTGGGATCTTTTGATCATTGTTTAGATTTTAGATCATGGACTCACATTGTTGCTAGAAAATCATTCTCTGAGTTCTCTTTTGTATGTACGACTAACTTCCAGCAAAGTTAAGGGCTTTTTGTGGATTACTCTAAAATATGATCGGATTATATTACAAAGGCTCCGGTCTATAATCAAATAGGCTTCCCGGGAGAATTTTCTTTTGAGGGGCTTGTCACCAAATTTGGAACTGCATTCGTCTACTTTGCTCCTCAGTTCGTTGTTGGATATTGGGATACACACTAGCCTCATGTGTGTTGGGGACAAAATTTTGAGGAGATTTGTCCACAATTCCAATTTTCTTCCTCACTGCATGGCTGGTCAGCAAGTTGCTTCAATGAGAGCCGAACCTCTTACAGGTGTGCCTAGTGATTCTAGATGTTTGCATTGTGTTTCTACTTTTGTGCCTATCAACCTTATCCCTTCTCCTTCCCCCTTTTCGGATGTGCTGTGTGGGATGGAGAGCTTGAGATATTAAAAGTTTGCTTCTGGGGTTTAAATTGTTCCAGTTGGAGAGCAATCGATTGTGGTTATTGATGAGAATATTAGGCCGTTATGCAGCATCTCGTTTTAACAATTCTTTAGCAGAGATAAGGGCAAGAAAATCAATTTATCTAGTTAGCATGAGCATTAGAGGGAAGCAACTGAGTATATTTGGTACTCTATAGATAACCACATGGATTACAGTACTAAGGCCGCATTTGGGTAAGCTTGAAAACTGTAATAAGCCAACTTTAGCAGTTTTTAAGCATTTATCGAAAAACTACGCATTTGGTGAATCTTTAAAAACACTTTTAAAGCTCAATAAATTCCCAAATCAGAAATGGCTTCTGCTAATTGCTTTTGTGGGAAGCTGTTCTTAAAACAATTTCTTTACAAGTTTATCCTCAAAAATATTTTTTTTAATTCCAAAACTACTCTTTTGAAGCTCACAAGTGTTTTTAAGTGCATTCAACCAAAGCTTAAAAAACGGCCGTTATAACGAAAATAACGGCAGTTATAACGGATTCGGACCTACCCCGTTACGTTATGGATCGTTAAAACGCCCAAAAAATAATGGCCGTTTTTTCCGTTATAACGAAAATAACGACCGTTTTTTTCTGGAAAATTTTGTGAAAAAAAAAAATAGTTGTTATTTTCGTTTTTTTCCGTTATATTCCGTTATTTTCTGCCTTTTTTTCCGTTATTTCCGTTATTTTCCGTTATATTTCGTTTTTTTCCCATTTTTTCCAGTTTTCCCCTTTGGTGTTTTTTTTCGCTATAACGGTCGTTATAACTGAAAAAACGGTAACACCCGCAGTCCGTTATACCGTTATAACGGTCCCCTTTAAACCTTGCATTCAACTACTTTTAGGGGTAAAATAGATATTTTCACCAAAAAAGCACTTTTTTGTCAAACAACATAAAAGGGATTTTTAAGAAAAGAAGCACTTTTCTTGTATGGTTACCAAATGGCCAAAACGGCTTAACTCAAGCACTCTACATAGTAGTGCTATCAGGTAAGCACTTAAAATAAGCTTTAAGCTTACCTAAACGCAACCTAAGATGTGGGAGGAAGAGGACCATAATCATATAATAGAGGGTGTCTTTGAATTTGAAGAGTCACGGATGATAGGAGAAGTTTCTAGGTGGGTGCTGGGCAAGATAATGGGGTTCGGCAGCTACTTTGTAGTGTCTTACCATGGGCATGAAGAAGTAGCAAGGAATTGATTCGTGGCCATTGAATAGAACTTTGGGAATAACATGGTAGGGAGCAGTAAGCAAGGAATGGAGGTTCTGCAAAGCAACCAGCAATTAGTCAGTGACATGGGAGAAGTGGGGCAATAGATGGGTACCTGCAGAAGTGAGAAGGCAGAAGGAAGAGGGACTCCTAAGTTACATAGGGAGGTGTTAAACCTTTCGTGTGATATCAATTTTGAAGGTAGGTCGGGAGAGAGCCTCGTGATGAAAGGGGAGGGGGATAATAACATTTCATGAAAGAATTTTGTCTTGGACTGTTAGAGGATTGGGTTGCAGAGACGAGAAATGTGATTAGAAATCTAGTAAGGAAGTGGAAGGTGGACATAGCAATATTGTAGGAGACCAAGATTGAATGCATGAATGGTAATTTAGTAGAAGAATGTTGGGGTCGTAATGGGCTTGGGTGGCATGCTTTACTTGCTGTTGGTTCAACCGGGGGTGTAGTGGTGGTGTGGGATGGGAAATGTGGTACGTGTTAAATATTTCTTGGCACATGTTTTCTCTATGTCTATTCTTTGCAACAATGTGGAAGATCATTTTCTTTGGGCCATGTCTGGACACTGGAGTATATGGCCCTAAGGACAGAAAGCTCAAATCTGATTTTTGGTGGTGTATTGGTGGCGATTTTAATGTGATATGATTTCCTATGAGAAGAGACGGGGATGCAGGGTGAATAAAAGTATGAAGGATTTGGCGGATTAGTAAATCAGCAAAGCCCAAGGTGATCTCTCTTTCCCCTTCTAGTTTACCTTTCGTAGACAAGAACCTCCTTATGGACTTGCAATATAATGGGGCTAAGTTTACGTGGTCCAATAACTAGGACCACCCATCTATGTGTAGATTGGATAAATACCTAGTTTCTAGCTGTTGGGAATCCTAGTACTCTGATGTGTTCCAGGAAGTTTTACCAAAACCGACATTAGATCATTCCCCTATTTTGCTGAATGTAGGGGGCATTCATAGTCGTCCCTCCCCTTAGATTGAGAACATGTGGCTTCAGGTTTTTGGTTTCTTGGAATAGGTTGCTTCGTGGTGGGAGTCTTTTCATTAATCTGGGATGGCAGGTTATGTGTTTCAAACAAAATTAATGCCCCTTTGATGCAGGACTGTGAAATTTAAGCCTAGATGATGATTGAGATCAAAATTAAATTACCTTAAACAATAAGAAGCATAAAATAAATCTGAAATCTACCTTAAGTGGTCTATATATGCTAGCAAATAATTAATTCGGGACCAGAAAATCACAATCCAACGGTACGTACCTCCAATTATCTATTGAAGGGTCCAATGGAAGTAAGGACTTCCACTAGCCTAGGGTTCAATCAACACATGTAGATTCAACGAGTCCGATACCCAAGATTTAATAAATAAATTAAGCGGAGGGTTTAATTGGAATTATGTTACAGGTTAGTATCCCGGGTCCAAGTGGGTTTCCGGGCTGCAAGGAGAAAATAGGAGAATATGATATAACGCAGGGAGAACACAATTTTGGGGGTGGTGCGGGGTTCAAGGAGGAAAGGGGGGCGATGCCACAAGGTTTAGGGAGAAGAGAGGGGGGGGGGGGGGGGGGGTAGAGAGAGATCAAGCACCAAAGGGTGCCATAGGGAGAAGAGAGGGTGGGGTGCACAGGAGATCAAGCACCAGGGGGTGGCATAGACTCCAGTTGTGTGTGGGTGTGGGTGTGTGTGTGGGGGGGAATAATGAGTTGCAGGGCTCTATCGGGGAAGGGGTAAGGTGCGGCTAGGGTAGGGTAGGTTGGCGGGGCACAGCAGAGGCAGATGGGTGGGTGTGATTACGGTTTGGGTTTTGGAGTGTACAGTTAAGGTTTCTAGGCCAAAATTTGTATAAAAAGAGAATAATAGATTAAGATAGAAGGAGCGAGAGGAGAAGAGAATACCTTTGGCTTCGCACCAAAATTAGATGGCTTCACACCAGATTTCCTTTCGCAAGAGATTTCTCAAAACTGAGCTTTAATTTCAATCATCATTATTGAAAAATTCGGCAATGAGAGTTTTTATATAAAGATAAAAACCTAAATCTAATCTAGACCGTCCAAATAACTAATAAGATCTAATGGCTAAAATAAAATATAACCCACTTAACAACTAAGTAATAATTATAATGAGCCCCAAAACTATTAGCTGATTTCTAAGACATCCAAAACAACTAATAACATAAAAACTTATACTAAAAGTAACTAAAGCTAACAAATAGAACCCTATGCAGCTGCAACCCACATGCATCTTTCCAATGTGGAGTCTTCAAGATGCTATGCATGTGGGGTCTTCCACAATCAAAATCATGAAGAACTTGAACTGGGGCCCACATAGAAGTCATCAAAGTACAATGACACAGGTATGGCTCCAGTTCTCCTCCTCTGGTATACTTTAGGAGAACTCAAAACTGATGTCCTCATCACCCCTAAGTTGTTCATTAAAAAGTAGAACAAGGAGGTATTTGGGAGGGTGTACCACAAAATGGGGGAGCTTCTTCATCTTATTATTTCTGCTGATAATAGGGAGGAGTTGGAGAGAATCCCAGTTTGGATATGGAGCCGGATAAGAGAACTTGGAGGTGGGAATTGCAAGGTAACTTTTCAGTTAGCTCGCTCTTTGTGCACAGTTTTCCGGGGAGAGAGGGAGAGTTCCCGGCTGCAGTTGTTTGGGGTGCCCCTATTCCTTCAAGAGTAAAGTTCTTTGTCTGGACTGCGATATAGAACAATATTCTGACGGTAGATCATCTGATTAGTAGAGGGATGATGTTGCTGAATAGGTGTGTGTTATGCAAGGCAGACACTGAATCGGTAGATCATGAGCTCATCCATTACAGTTTCTCCTATGAGGTGTGGCAGACTTTCTTCACGCTGTTTGGCATACAGTTTGTGGTTCCGCATCATGTGTTAGGTGGGAGCTCGGGGGATTTTCTTAGTGGGAAATGTCGTCTTCTTTGTTATCCCGTTTGGTATTGTGTGGGCCATATGGAAAGAAAGAAACTCCAAGATATTTTTAGGGGAAAGGAGATATCCTGGGTCTAGTTTTTTGAGTGTGGAGGCTTTTCTTTATATATGGTCCTCTATTTCTCCTGATTTCATTGGGCGTTTCTTTGAATCTTTTGTTTTTTTGATAGGATGAGCTGTTAGGTGCCTCCCCTCCTTTTTGAGTTGTTAATGATACATATCAAAAAAATTGGCTAGGTGGGAAACAAAAATCCAGTGTGAGGTGGCTTAAGGTAGGAGATAGAAACAAAAATTCTTTCACAGTATTGCTAATTTCTGTAGGTGTAATAACATCTCGTCTCAAGGTGGATGGAGTTCTCTTGGATAATGATGAAAGACTAGAGAGAGCATTGTGGCTTATTACTCACATCTCCATTTGGACCCTGGTTATACTAGGCTTTTTTTGGATGGCTTGGAGTTTGATCACATCAGTATGGAATAGAGCAACTGGCTAGAGAAACCCTTCGAGGAAGAGGAAATTGTTAGAGCTATTAGTGACTTGGGTGGTGACTGTGCTCTCTGGTCAGACGGCTTCACTATTACTCTTTACTAGGCTTGCTGGGCTATATGATTGGAGAAGACTGTATGAGAGTACTGAAAGAGTTTTAGGACGCAGCTTATTTGGATTGGAGTTCAAATAGTTCCTTTATCATTCTCATTTCTAAAAAAATGAGCAGACTTCCTATCTGATTATTGCCTAATTAGCTTGATTGGCAGCATGTAAAAGATTCTTCTTGTCGAGTCAGCGTCTAGATTCAAGGAGGTGGTGGGGTTTGTCATCTCTACGTCTCAAGGAGCTTTGTCAACGGGAGGCAGATTTTGGATGGTGTTTTGATTGCCAATGAGTGTCTTAACTTCAGAATCCTTCTTGGGGAATCGGGCATTTTGTGTAAAGTTGACATGGAGAAGCATATGATCATGTTAATTGGAGGTTTTTGGATTATCTCTTAAGAAGGATGGGATTTGGGATAAATGGGGGAGATGGATGAAAGTTTGTATTTCTAGCATTACTTTCTAGATTTTGATTAATGGGTCTCTGTCTAGCTTCTTTAGGAGTTTTAGAGGAATTGAGGCAAGATGATCCCCTTTTTCCGTTCCTGTTCATTAATTTATAGTGGTTGGGGCTCTTAGCAAATTGACAGTCAAAGCAAAAGAGGGTGGAGTTATTGAAGATTTTAAGGCAAGGGAGAATGGTCCTATTGTATCTCATTTCTAGTTTGTGGATACCACTATTTTCTTCACCAAGGCATTCCATAGCTAGTTATGCTACTTAAGATTCGTTTTTCAGATGCTTTGAGGCAGTTTTCGGTTTACGCATCAACTTGTAGAGAAGTGAGGTTTTTGGTGTTGGTGATGTGGTTAACCTAGAGGATTTGGCTCATAGGTTGGGTTGTAAAGTGGGCAGTCTCCCTTTTTCTTATCTTTGTCCCCCATTGGGTGTATTATAAAGCTAAGGCTATATGGGATAATATTGTAGAACGGTTCGAAGGAGACTTGCCTTGAGGAAATCTAGATGTTTATCTAAAGATGGCAAGATGAACCTTTTGGGTTTCCCTGTGTATTTCATATCATTTTCTCTGTAGTGTAGCCAGTAGGCATATAGTTTGATGAGGAACTTTCTTTGGAAGGGGATGGAGGATGACAAGAAGTACCTTCTTGTAGACGGGAAGCTTGTCTGTCCAAGCAAAGAGGCGAATTGGGGATTAGAATTCTCAAGGCTATGAATAAGGCCCTTCTGGGGAAATGGTTGTGGTGTTTTGGGCAGGAGGAAGATAGTCTGTGGAAAAGGGTTGTGACTTTTAAATATGGTAGCAAACTTGTTGGATGGGGAAGTTCTTGTATTTCTTCATCTTATGGTGTGGGTGTATGGAAAGGTATTTTAAATGTTTACAAAGATTTCAAATAGGAGATCCAGTATAGGATAGGTAGAGGAGATAAAGTGATATTTTGGGAGGATATTTGGTGTGGAGCCATCTCATTCTTATCTGCTTTTCTAGCTATTTATGCTTTTTATCGGATTGTTAGGGAGTTTTGGTCAAGACTACATGAATTGGGAGTAGTAGAGTCAACTAGAATCTGGGCCTTAGAAGAAACATCGACGACTGGGAATTGGATGATGTCTCAAATGCTGGCTAGACTTGGCTCTTTTCCTAGCTATGAACAGGGGGCAAATAGGATCATGGTTTAAAATTTTGCAATGTTTCGTTTGTTTCATTTCGTAAGAAAATCGAAATGAAACGTTCATTTCGTAATGTTTCGGTTTGTTTCGCAGAGGCAAACCGAGACAATCCGATACAATCAAAATATATATATATATATATATATATATATATGATTTCATGATTTTGGAAATATTTCGAAATGTTTCGGTCTCGGTTTTTCACTTGACCGAGACATTCCTCCGAAACGAAATTTTAAACTTTGAATAGGAGGAGGTTTTAGAAGTGGGAAGCTATAGGCCGATTCTTAGTTCATTCTCTGTATTTTGCTTTGGTGGGTGCTCTTTCCTCATCTTTTTCGGTGGGGCATGTTTGGACTGTTAAACAACCATTTAACCCAAAAGATCGACCTGTTAGAGAAAGGCGAAACAACTATGCATACCAACGGGTCGTTGGGCCAACACAATACGTGCGCAGGAAGACATCATCCGCTAACATGGACTCATTTTATTCCATCCAAGTTGGCATTTTTTGTGTGAATAGCTATGTGTGACAAAATTCTTACTATGGATCAATTGATGCATAGAGGAAAGTTTTGTCCCACTATATGTTTCTTTTGTAGATTCAACAGGGAGGCTGTCAATCACTTGCTCATCCATTGTTCTCTCAGCAGTGAAGTTTGATGGGAATTCTTTAGGCTGTTTGGGATTTGTTGCACATTGCCTTATAGAGTCTCTGAGCTATTCTCTAGGTGTTGTTGTGATGCTTTTGAGAAGAGGGGGTGGATTCTGTGGAATATTCTTCCTTTCGTTTGGTGCTGGACTTTATGGAAAGAAAGAAATCAGCGGATCTTTGATGTTAATTTTGGGGAGTTAGGATACATCATCCTAAAAGTCAAGGCTTACTATTCTATTGGTCTTCTTCTATCATTAAAGAATTTTAAGGGCTGAGATTTGTGGATTTCATATTTGCTCTTTTGTATATACTTTTCTTATTTAGAGAGAGCCTTTTTCTCTTTCTTTTTTATGTTTGGTTCTTTGTACAGCGGGCTTTTGCCCTTCTCTTTATACAATAAAAAAAAATCGAATGGAGATTCAAATCATTGGATCATTAGATTCATAAAGTTATTTCTCTCTGAGTTAAAAATATATGAAATAATATTTGAGAAATTGAAAACAATATATAATATGTCTAACTGCATCTGAATGAGTCGCTCTGCGTGCCAACTCATGAAGTACCGATCATATAAGGTTTTATACAAACACTTACAATAATGACAAAACATTTTACTTGCCTACCCCAATATGCACTATAGAGATGTTGTTCTAATTCATAGTTACACAAACAAAAGATCTTTTAACACAAAAAAATCAAAACTATGTAACTTTCGTGGCCACATTAAGCAAGTTTCTATCTCTCATCAATCTCCTCAATTTTTTATCCTTCAAATTGCTTGCACGGACATGTATTTCTTGTCATTCGTTTCAGGTAATGTTTCATGTGGAAAATGCTGCCATAAAATTGTTTCCTACAATAATTGTATGATATGCTGATTGTAGAATATTAATTTATGCT
Source organism: Euptelea pleiosperma (assembly GCA_035048495.1). Taxonomy (NCBI): domain Eukaryota; kingdom Viridiplantae; phylum Streptophyta; class Magnoliopsida; order Ranunculales; family Eupteleaceae; genus Euptelea; species Euptelea pleiosperma. The sequence continues at coordinate 33,011,724 of CM068546.1, forward strand.
TCTCACTTTAAAGTGTAATCTACTTAATACCTTGATAAGGAGCAAAGATAAAGAAAATAGACTACAAATCTAAGATGCCCAGATATAGATACATCTACAGACACAGGTACGGGAAATGGGAATCCGACTCTTCATTTCCGGAAATCTAGGACACGGATATGGATTCGAGTAATCTATCTAATATGTTCATGCCATGCTTTAATTTTTTGTTTTCCAAGTTAAGTATCTTTATTTAATATTCACACGTGCCAAAATATAATGAAATTTTATAAGTTTTCAAAGTTTTTTGCAATAAAATTTGTTATAGTACTTCACTTTGTTTTTATATTGACATAAGGAATAAGGTAATCGTTAGGAGTTAAAAAAATATACAATATCACTACAAAAAATGAGAAATCGGTGGCATGAAAGTATCCATGAAGTATTTGATACCGGTATCGACACGATACGATACCGGTACGGCAGTCATGTTGAAGTATCTGGGGTATTTCGTACTGTTTTAATATTATTTTGTAAATTGTAATAGTATTATGTAAATAATATAAGCTTATAACTAGGAAGTATATTTCCAGCTAATTTTAATAAAAGGGATCTCTGTTATATTTTTTAGATTATCTCGCATTGCCTTTGGAATATTGTATGGTCTGAATCATGGATGGCTTATTCTTCAGGCGTCCATTCAGACGGAGAGTTTTCCAAGGGATCAATAGCCGGAAGAGGAAAGCCCTGTGACTCTGTTGGTGGATATCAAAAGCCCGGGCACGTGCTTGAACATGGCCTTTCAACTAAAGGGTATCATCCTAGTGGTTAGTCACACAATTTGCTCTTGAAGTTCTCATGCTGAAAGCATCTTGAGAGGAAAAGTGAACAATATAATATAAGTTAAAAAATGATCAGATATACCTCATAATATGTTCAACAATATTTTAGCAGGCTAGTGGTTTGTAGGTTAGTGGTGGATACGGGTTTTAAACCCAGGTCTGTGCCATCAACACCCACAGATTTTACCAACATAGCGAGCTAGCATTACCAATTTTTGAAAATGATCTTGAATCTTACTATATCCTATGTGTCATCTTTACTATGTGGTTTTAGACTTCTCGGTCACAAAGCATTTAACTTTTTGTCGGTGTGATGCAAATGAATCAGATACTCCATCTCCCCTTGCAACCAAAATGTATCACTCACAAAGAAATTGTCGTTTCCGGTCAGCACTCAACCGTCTTTACCATGAGGCATCAACTAAAGAGCATTGCAGTGATCCCCTTAGTCCAAAACTTGTACACGGAAATATGATGCTACCATCACAGTTTTCATCACCTAAGAATTTATTACATGAGTCAGAAACAGATGACCTACTCCAAAAGAAGGTTTGCAATTCAGTTTATTTGTGACTTTTGAACTGTTGTTTCATTGAGTCTTATTTTTAATTGATTAAGTAGAATGATCCATGCCACCTAGGAAATAACTGTATAGCTTTCTCTGGATGTATCTCTTTTTCTCTTATACTAATGCTTGTGGTTCTAGAGAAGTGGAATCATTCTAACACTTGTTATATTATGAATGGATTGCCTTGCCATATATCTTGATAAGAATCATTAGTAGTAATATGATGGAGGAAACCTCTCCACTGTTAAGGTTAGGAAGTGGATATGTGAAGTGAAGAGAGTACTTCCATTCATGCGATATTGAATGCATTGGGTAAAATCCAGAATCAATATTCATGTTAGTATCTCATATTGGATGAGATATTTGAGTGACACCACCGTAAATACCAAGTGGATAGTGGAATTCTAAGACTCCATTATGGAAACAGATTGCATGGCTTCATGCTTCTATAACTATCTATAGCTATGTAACAAAGACACTCCTTTCTAAAAATTTGCACTGCTGGACACATTGTGACACTTTTTCAAACAAATCTTAATTGGCCAGGATATTCTGACAGATTTTTAAGCAGCTCTGTGGGGCCCACATGGGGAAGAGTCATGAGTTGGTTTTTGGTGAGGATGATCTCCCCACCATGATGATCGTCCTCACAAAGAATCAGCCCATTCTGAAATTTCTAACCCTATCAAATGTGGACAAGATTGACAGGGAAATGGATGGTTCACAATTCTTCAACTTGTAATCCACTTTTCATAGGGCTAGAAATGTCAGAGTAGGCTTATTTTTGGTGGGGGAATCATCCTCACCAAAAATCAGCCCTAAACTCGTTTCCATGTGGACCCATAGAGCCATGTTAAATAATCTGTCAGAATATCCTGACACATCTTGATTTATTCAAATATTTTATTCTCAGCTATCATTTATATGATTTTAAAGTATATCAGCGTATCTATATACATTCTTCTATATTGTATACTTAAAGTACTTTCCAAATTTTCTCTCAACATGTAGAATAAACTGTCAGCTTGTCCGTCACTTCGTATCAGTGTCATACACCCACACACGTCTGTCTCCTTGTTACATATATTTAACGAGAGTAGAGAGGGCTAAAGGACCTGCATGTTACCTATCTTAACACCCATACATCACCTACTTCCCAGCATTTCCACCAAACTGACTTTACCATAATATAAAACGGTTTACTGAACTACTCTAAAAATATAACAAATTGCAACTATGCCCTCAATAGTCGTTATTGTTCTCAACATGATATGCAAGGCCTAATCACCATCTTCAACTCAGAAATTAAGGCATTTGTGCCAATTTACCTAATTTGTAGAGATAAATTAGCAATTGGGGGGGTATTCTTTAGTACCTTATATTTGACTATCTCATTTTGAATTTATGCAACACTACGCGTGAGTACACCATGAGTTTTTTTTTGGTCTACAGTCATGACCCACTGCTGTTTGGCTTCTTGTATTCATTAAATTGTATGATGGTCGAGCCTTTTCATTATGTTGGGGTGTATGCATCATAATGCAATCAGGAACAACTGAATTTTGCTACCTTTTTCTTCTCTTGGAGAACAGAAAGATACATATGTCTTGCCTGCTGTGAGAAAACCTGATCAGATTCTGGCACAAAGTTCAGAACTATGCTTGGGAAACTCGGGAAGATATCCATCGGCCATGAGCTTCTCAAACCAGTTCAGGGATAATATCTCAAGACCTACACTCTCTGTTGATACTGCTCCGATAGGGATGATGAGAAGTAGATATCTTCCGGCAGCTTATTCTTTTCCCGGCAACTCTGGTACTCTCTCAACAATTTTCCCTATAATCTTGTTTACTGACCTCTTCCTTCCTTTGCAGATCAGTTATCTCATGTTGATTGTGAGCATGATTAATCAGCACACTAGAATAGAAACGGGTTATTTGTTCATGGATAGATATATTCTGCACTTGCACACATCGATGCTTAAATGAATCTTTCCCAGACTCTAGTGTGATAGGTCCGGGTCTCCTAAAGTGGCATCTTGGTTTCGTAATTCTTTATGCATTAACATTTGCATGGCGTTGGTACTAGCTCGATTATTAACTTGTGTGCTACATCATATGATTCATTTAATAAGTGCATATGCATATGCATTTGTATAAACAAGGCAATATGTCCCATGGTGGAAAATATGTCAAAATGACTTGGAACTTGATCGGTTTGAGTTGACTTGCCTTTTAGCTTGTTGCTGAGAAACTTGATGGTAACTGAGACCTGATCGAGACTTAAAGAGATTTGTTGAGTCCACTCAGGAACTCAATTGACTTGACTCGGACCTAAATAATTCGATCAAGTCCTATGCTCTATACCTCAACCCAACTTGCTCTAGCTCTGGGTCATGGCAATGAAGAATATAAAAACTAGAAAAAAGCTTCATGGATTTTAGTTGAGAACTGGTATAAGTGAGAACTTTTTTGTTAATTTTTGAGAACTGTTGTGATTCTCGTATGGTTGTTTTAAATCTGGTAATTCCATATAATAGATGTCTCCATGTTCGAATTTGCTGGCTTTTTTATGTTTTTCTTTTCTTGTTACATTAAGCAACTAGTCATGATTTAGGGGTCTTAATTGGTCAGACCAAGGTCTGCCCAAGCCTGTCCCATGATCTTAGGAATTGTGATGGGTATGCCACTGGCTGTAAACTCCTGACCTGAGCCGGGCCCATTACAAACTGACCATGTGGAAGCCTGGCTTGAGCCCAAGAGTGGCATGTGGTCGTGTGGGTGTAAATTGTCCACTTTGGGCCTAGCGTGGACCAGAATTCTCTTAGTTCAGACCTTTGTAACAAGGAAAATTTGGCCGTTTCATGCACCCGTATCGGACTCGCATGTCAGGTACTTGCTAACACTCTTATTCAAAAAAAAATTTAGTTAATCAAATATCATGTTTCCTGCTTTTAGTTGTATATTGTTGAAGCCATTTTCTTGTGTATCAGCTTACATAAATGTATTATGCATTTTATCATCATCATTAGCCTTTTCATCATCGTCATCTCCATTTATCTGGCATGTTTATTTTCTTCAAGATATTGTTAAATAAATTAGTAAACTAGGACAATCCAATTCCTCCCATGCATTTTCACACCTCTATTGGGATACTATCTGATCCTAAAGCCCTACCTTTCCTTATCTTAGCTAAAGTTGCTTTCACCTACGATACCCTAATTCTACAAAAGTGTGCATATTCTATATTCTCATTTCTCCTTAATATTTTCATTTAGTCCTATGTCCATTATGTTATCCTCAATTAGTAATTTATAGAAATAAGTTTTTCACCTTTCCTTAATTTCTTCATCTTTTTTTTTTTTTTTAATTTCTTCATCTTTCACTATGAGTCTCTGGTCGTCGCCCTTAATGCATCTAACATGATCTATATCTCTAGCATTTCTCTATCTTGTTCGGACAAGTTTGTAGATATCTTTCTCACCCTTTCTTGTCCTTAATTTACTATATAGACTATTATATGCTTTATGTTTTGCCTTACCACTTTCTTTGCTTCCTTTTTGGCATTTTTATTTCTTTCTAAGTTCTCGTTGTTTCTAACCAGTTGCTTTGTCTTGTAATAAATCATCTTTTCTCTAATGGCCTTTTGAACCTTAGCATTCCACCGCCAAGTTTCCTTGTGTATTTAATTTTTTTCCTTTAGATTCTCCAAGGACCTCTTTTGCTACTCCTTTCATACATTTAGGCATTACATCACACATCATTGTAGTCTCTGTATCTACGTTCCACATTTCTTTTGTTACTAATTTATCTATAAAAGGCACCACTTTTTCCCCTTTTAAATTCCACCACCTTATTTTTGGGCATCTTTGATTTTCATTCTCTCTCTTCCATTTCTTGATGTGAACATCTAAAACCACTAGCCTATGTCATGAGGTCAGACTCTTTCTTGGGATAACCTTACAATCTTTACACATTGATAGTTCATTTCTTCTAATTAAAAAATCTATTTGGCTCATATTTGTTCTACTTTTAAACGTAATTAAATGTTCATCTCTCTTTTTAAAGTATGTGCTTGCTAATGCAAGATCATATGCTATCGCAAATTCAAGGATCGCTCTTCCCATTTCATTTCTTTCTCCAAACTCACATCCTTCATGCACCATTTCATATCCTCTATTTCCCTTCCCTACATGCCCATTAAAGTTCCCACCTCTAAATATTCTCTGTCCATTAGGAATTCCTTAGATCATTCCATCCATGTCTTCTCAAAATTGTCTCTTAATGCTTTCACTTAATCCAACTTGAGGTGCATAAGCACTAATTATGTTAATAATCTCTTCACCTATCACTATTTTTGTTGACAACAATCTATCAGTTATTATCTTTACTCTTACAACTTTATCATTCATATCTTTATCTACAATTATTTTTTCCTGTGTACTAAAGTTTGTAACCATCTACTTTGTCTTGTAAACAGGCAAACTTTGACTCTCCTTCTTTTCACAGTGTCTACTAACTCTAAGCTCTTGTTAAAGTTCCAACATTCCAAATGACAAGACGAATCCTACTTTCTTGGACTAACTTCTTTACCCAAACTCTTCCCATATGGTGCGGGAACCTTTGCTTACTTTTCACCGCAACCAGCTGCCGTTGCAGTGCATCATTTCTAGAGTATGCCCTAGCCAACCCTTGCCGACTTCCCACTGTGACCGGGTGTCACTGCAACGCATCACTTTTTGGGAACGCCGTAGCATGAGCTAAATGTAATAATGGATTAGGATTTATGGTATGAAATAAATTATACAAGCGTTTGCTGGCATATCAGTTTTTTGGTGTCACGTGCATGTCTAAGTTAAATATGTCCAAATTCATATGCAACTCATGAACTGGGCTCAACGTGTTGCTATCTACTTCGATATGCTTAAAAAAATATTTTACTTGTCCGGCACTTGCTGAAACCTATTAAAACGAATATTAGTTAATCAGATATCTTGTTTTCAGCTATTATTTGTGTACTGTTTATGTCATTATATATATATATATATATAGCTTACCTAAGTATATTCTACAGTTTCAAGAGTTAAAATATTTTATCGCTCAATATATGAAATAAACTTTACAGAATTTTGCCAGCATATCAGGGTTTTTTGGGTCGCTTGCCCATTTCTAAGTGAAATTTGTCCAAATTCATATTTAACGATGCACCAAAGGAATGGAGAAAAGTACTTCTTATAAAATGCTCCCCTCCTACATTAATTTTAGATTTGGGATCTTGAAAAACTCCACGAGTATAAAGAGAAAATATTTAGTGCGCTATTTATGTGATGTGCTTTTTTAACTGTGGTTCTAATTATTTAGCAAACCCATGAATGCAGAAACATGGTGCAATCCAAAAGAATAGATGGACTATTGTTTGCAAGCACATGGAGATGCATGCATAAACACATGAATCCACATAGAATACACACGCATTCAGATCTCAAACATCTGACCACATGGCATACATAGATACAATTTTTTCATTGGTTGGCAAACATGCAAAGACACATACATATATGTAAAAGCATGATGCTTTCTTACATCCAAGCACATGCTTATACCTACCTATTTCTGTGTCCATCACTACTACATCCATGCGCCCTTTTTCCGTTTAAAGGTGAAATACTTGGAAGATTGGCAGCGGAGTTATTCCTGCATGTATAATGAGGAATGTCCGGTTTTGTAGGCACATCGCTAGGGACCATGCAGCAGCCTAACGGAAGTGTTCCTGTTGTATAGCATAAGCAGAATCAATGAGATGCTTTGTTTTGCAGGGAAAAGGTTACTACCACTTTACTCCAGTTCATAATTTTACAGCTCCCACCATTCATGTTGGTGACTACTGTTTTCAGATATATATATATATATTTTTTTTTTCATATTGAAATTGTGAAACAAATACCAAATTAGTGATAGTAGTTTTTTGCATTAAACTTGGCAGCTGAATTGATTTATATTTTATGGAAATAAATCAAATTTCTTTATCAATGGCAAGCCTTTAAAACCTAAATTGCCATGGAGCGGCAGAACTTTATTTTGGATAATCAAGGTTGCTTTATTCTTTTTCTTTCTTGTATGCCTCGTGAATTATTATAAAATTAGATAAATTGCTCTTCATTATATGTGGTCCAAGTGTTTTCAGTCACAGGACATAGGATTCAATGTAAAACCCTCCCTTGTAAAACTAGTCACTGCACTGATCAGACATCCAGAGCCTGTTATTGACCTGGGGCGTTTGCCAACTAGAAAATGGTGGGGCCCTGTGTTCCTCACTCTCCGATCAGGATCAGATGGTGATGTCGGTATGACACTAAAGACTATATCTCAGTTATTTATTTATTGTTCTTTGTTTTTTCGTTTTGGTTTATTTGGATGAGTAAATTAGGATGGAAATCGTGATTTAAAAGTTGCGTTGCCAGTATGTCAATCAATGGAGCCATGGGCTTGAGCTGGATAAGTCACTGTTTTTCTTGAAGAAATCATTATCTTACCTACAGCATCCTCTGGCCTCTCCCACCTCGTAAAAGACAAACACAACTTGCACAAATGGGAGTTTGCTTTGCAAACGAGTTGACGTGTAGGTATTTGATCTCTATAGTGCACTGAATGATTGCCAACATTATCAGAGAGATAATGGTGCGTAACTGCGAATATAATAATGTGATGGGAGTTTGTGGAAAGCGTTAGTTAGTCCATTCATCCAATGAGGAGAACACGGTTGTCATGTCTCGACTGGGGGGGAGTGTGAAGTGGCCAGAACTTGGTATGATACATTACCCCCAACAGCAGAAAGATATGACTACCATATATAACCGACCTGGGCCGACATGTGCGCAGAGGTACACACACCCACGTGGGAGAGACAGAGAGAGATGTCCATGTCTTGCCTTCACATAATCATGGTGTTTCGAGTATGGCTGTAAACCACACAACCTATCTCGTTTGTAGGCGTGGAATTTAGTGGGTACATGCCCCAAAAACGATTGTGTACACAAAACCATATGGGCATCCCATTTATGGGCAAGTAATGCGGGTCAAGTATATGTGGAGGTTAGCATTTGAGGGGGCATCCTTGACAGCTTTAGAGAAAAAAAAAAAATGAAAGAAGAATGGCAGAAAGATGATACCTACCTACCTAAACATGTCAGACCCACGGCAAATTGGGAGGTAGGAGAGAATCGTGTGGGAGATATGTGGTCAGCCCTTCACTTGAGAGAACGCGGATCCTATCCCCGTTATTGTAGATGGAAATTGGACGCATACTAGGGCTAGGATTCGCATTAGATGGATGGGTCCTACCTTTGTCTAATATCCTTGCTCAAAAAGTCAATGTAATTATGTGGCTATAACCATCTGATTTATAGGCCGTTTTCTTCACTCTACAAAATAATGGAATAAATCAGATGAATGAGATCGTCGGATAGAGGGGCCCTTTGAATCTTATGTCTTGATTGACTTGCACGTTCACTTACTTTTTTAAAGCGAAGGGACCTTCCACCGTGGTTATTTGAAACTGCAAGTTTTATTTCCGGTTTTAACCTAACTTTTTTTAGAAAACTATTGGCCCGTTTGGCAAACCAGTGGAAGCAAAAAGTAACTTCTAAATTAAGTTGCTGAATTTAAAGTTTTCATTTAGAAGCAAAAGTTTGTTTGGTGAAACAACGACCTAGTCAAAAAGTGTAAAGTTAGTTTGACACGAATTAAGTTAAAAAGTTATTTTCTTATAATTTTATATACATATTATATTCTAATAAACCAATAATAAAGATCATAAACCAATATTGCATTTGTTGTTTTATTTCAAATTTTTTTAATTATAAATGGTTAGTAATAAACGATGCACCAACTGAGTCATTTTATGGGTAATTATTTTTTCAAAAAAGTGATGGTCTACTGACCTACTCCTCAGCAAACCATCCCTGTTTTTTCTCGTTCATAAGATGTTTTCTATCTACACTTAATAATGTGAAGTTTACAAGGGTAAAATTGGCATTTGGAAAGATTCACTTAAAATTAAAAGTGTTGGTTCCGCAAATTTTTTTTTTGACTTCTGCTTTCACTTTTTTTTTTGACTTTTGCTTTCACCAGAAGCAAGAAGCAAAAAAATTTTGCTTTCACAAAAAGTAAAATTTTGACTTTTGAGAAGCAATTCCAAAATGGATACCAAAACAAACTTTTCAACTTTTTTGCTTTTTGAAGTAAAAAAGCAACTTATTTCGGTGTTGCCAAACGGGCCCTACATGCATGACCATGGTATCATCTATATAACAAAACAGGGAAGTTGTCTCCCCCTCTTATATGTTTCAACAAAGAAGGGCCGAGATCTTATCTTCAAAATAGACTGTGGATCTTAGCCACTCACACTCGATTTTGGCAAACGCGTTGTTGGAGAGTGTTGTGGGCACAGGCCGCCCACTATCTATATAACAAAACAGGGTAGTTGTCTCCCCACTTATACCCCCTCTTATCTGTTTCAACAAAGAAGGGCCGAGATTTTATCTCAAAAATAAACAGTGATTATCAGCCACTCACACCCGATTTTAGCAAACGCTTTGTTGGAGTGTGCCGTGGGCACATGCTACCCACTAACTATATAACAAGTGAAAGTGGTTGTCTTACACCCCCTCTTATATGGCTTCAATAATGAGTGGCTGAGATCCACTATGCTTCATATCAATGGTTGAGATTAATTCTCACCTGATTTTGACAAACACTTTGTCGGAAACTGCCACAGGCACAGGCTACCCACGCATATAACAAGACAACTCAGTTGTATTCTCTTATCTTATCCATCCATCTAATGTGGACAGTTAGATAAAGAGTGGTTGAGATCAAATCCATCGATCTAATGTGGACGGTTAGATTTCAGCCACTCAATCCGCCCCATTTGACCTCAATTTATTCAAAATTTGAATTTCAACACCGTTATCTTTTGTTATTTATGTTACTTTCCCATTTCTCCCTCTGTGTTACAATCCTTTATAACAGCCGTTATAATGGAAAAAAACGGTAACACCCCAGTCCGTTGTACCGTTTGAGTGCCGAAGGCACCCAATTTTTGCAAATGCTTTTGTTGGAGAGCACCGTGGGCATGGGCCATTACTATTCTATATAACAAAAACACATTGGTTGTCTCCCTACTTATACATCCTCTAATCCTCCCCCAAATGGATGGTGGATCTCCGCCACTAACTTGATTTTGGCAAATTCATTGTCGAGGAGTGCTGATGGCATGGGGCACCCACTAGTCTATATAACAAAACAGGACGGTTTTCTCCCCCTCTTATATAGCTTCATAAAGGATGGCCGAGATCTTATCACACCAAATGGACAGTGGATCTCAGCCACTCACACCTAATTTTGACAAATGCTTTGTCGATGAGTGCCGTGGGCATGGGTCACCTACTATTTACCTACATATAAGGAATGAAATGGGTTGGATTTACATATAGCCCAAGGGTCAGGCTTAGGAGCCCCACTTTTAATGCCTCGAGAGGGGTGTTACTGATAAAACGGATTGAAACGATCAGGGGCAAAAACGGAAAAAATGGATTTTAACGAATTTTAATGATTTTAAAGGAAAAAAGTAGTGGTGAAATTCAAATTTTAAAATAATAGAATTTAACAGAAATTTAATGGTTTTCTTATACGAGCTTATGTTATATGGCTTCAATAATGAGTGATTGAGATCCACTATGCTTCATATCGACGGCTGAGATTAACTCCCACCCGATTTTGACAAACACTTTGTCGGAAAGTGCTGCGGGCACGGTCATCCACGCATATATCAAGACAACTCAGTTGTATTCTCTAATCTTATCCATCCATCTAATGTGGACGGTTAGATAAAGAGTGGTTGAGATCAAATCCATCGATTTAAAGTGGACGGTTAGATTTCAGCTACTCAATCCACCTCATTTGACCTCAATTTATTCAAAATTTTAATTTCAACACCGTTATTTCTGTTATTTTTCTATTTCTCCCTCTGTGTGTTACAATCCGTTAGAACAGTCGTTATAATGGAAAAAACGGTAATGCCCCAGTCCGTTATACCGTTTGAGTGCCGAAGGCACCCAATTTTTGCAAACGCTTTTGTCGGAGAGTGCCGTGGGCATGGGCCATTTACTATTCTATATAACAAAACACATTGGTTGTCTCCCTACTTATACCTCCTCTTATAAGCATCAACAAAGAAGGGCCGAGATCTAATCCTCCCTCAAATGGACGGTGGATCTCCGCCACTCCTCTGATTTTGGCAAATTCTTTGTTGAGGAGTGCCGATGGCACAAGGCACCCACTACTTAATTACATAACTTATTTCAATGGTAAAAAAAGTCTTGAGTTATAAGCTAATCAAAACTGAACCAGCATAAACGGATAGTATTCGAATCGAATGAGCATATCCGAAAAAAAATCCAATATCCGGTTGATATTCTGAATAAATATTCGAATTTGATCTGATTAACTTGTGTATAGACGATAGTATATGAATAAAAAATTGGATATATATATACACACACTTCTTAAATTAGTGAATATAAGTATTAAATAATATATCAGATCGGATATATCAATATTTGAATCCATATCCGAAAAGTATTCGAATATAAAAAATTATTCAAATCCGAATCTAATATCATAAATTTTCGGATAATACGCGATTATCAAGTACGAATTCACAACTCAAAAATTTCAATCCACAACTTGATTTGCAATAAAAATGCTACAATTAGAAATCTCTTTCTATTGATATCTATTTACTAATTATTTTTTTATTTAAACTATAATTGTTACTTATATTAATTAAAATTCCTGTAATAGCTTTATAAATTTATATTAATTTCTTATGATTAATAATGGGGTACTACACAGTAATATCGTTATTTAAATAACATTTTAAAGAAATTATAAGTAAAATTTGATAACTTGTAACACCTGAATCTTGCATGCCCCTCTGCTACTACTTTATCAATGGGTCTCTCTCTCTCTCTCTCTCTCTCTCCTCCCTCTTTCCCCACTTACTAAAAAGTTGAAAGGGAAATGTTTTAGGAAGCTATCCCATCTCCATAGTCTTTCTTGCCACCTCCATTAAGTCAATCAGGTAATTGTGTGTGCTTTGAACTAGGTCAGCCCCTTCCATCATCATCATCATCATCATTTCATTTATATTATTGATGAGAGAGAGAGAGACTTCTCTTTACATGTTTCTTATGGACAAAGCAAAGTTTCTTCTTTTGATTTAGATTTTTGAGCCCTCGTTCACACGTATATGGAAGGATAAAAGTCATAAATACTGTGGTGGGGATCCCCGTCTCTGAACTCTGGACCCTAGTTAGCAATTCGGCCTACTAAAAAATTCGGGATGGGAATAGTACAAATGTAATTTGTTTTAAAATTTTGAAATACGGTAAAAACTAGGGTCAAATAAACGGGAAACGAAAAATAAAAAAAAAATAGTTAGAAGAATAATTCGTGTATAATATGATTCAGTATAAGGAGTCGGACGCCCAAAAATGGAGGGCCATGCAACCTAACCGATTTCACAGGTATGGATTGGTGACTCAGATCTATACCATTCATCATGTTTTCTTTTCGATGGGGTATAGCCTGAAAACCAGACGAATCAAACAGTGGGCCTGTCGCTCTGCAGTTTGTGGGATTTGTTGCAAAATATCTCTGTACTAACACCAATGGAAGAGTTAGAATAAAAAAATGATGATGATGATCAAATGGTCTCCAAAGCTCGATGATAATCGATGTAGCCACTCTTAGAGGATGCTGACCGTATGGATGTTTGGCCTATCCCCAGGTGGATCTATAAACCAAAAATCAGCTTGATTAGTGATTTCAGACCTTTTGGATACTGGTAACCCAAACAATGGTCAATAATGCTCAGATTCCCACTGTTAAAATCAACCCATGAAAATAACTCCAATCTAACGCTTCCAAATCACTAATAAGGTTGATTTAATGGTTTGTAAGCCTATCTAGGGATTGGCCACACAGCAATATGGTCAGTGTCCTAAAAACATGTGCTATGTGGCTCATATTGTGGGCGGTCAACGGTCAGCGAAGGTTTAATCGGACTGACCACGCTTCCTTAATGTGGACCAAATTTAAGGGGATGTTATTGATCATCTCTGACGGGTCTTAGCCAACGAAATGTTCTATGGGAAATCATCAATCCTGACCGTTCAAAAGCTTGTATATTTCATAGATAACTACTTGGATTGGCCATCAAGTGTCCACCTATTAATGATGAATAAATATGGGACGTCAGATGTAAACAAGATTGACGTCAGAATTTCTCTGTTGGCTGACAGACAGAATATATTTCTCCGTCCCTATCCCCCACGTTTTTGGACATTTGTAAACTTTAGGATAAAACCCATCAGATTCAACTACCAAATGATTCGAGCAGTACACGTCGTCGCTTCTACCAAAAGTTGCGTGCCAACGATTCCAGAAGGAAATGCTGTCTCTAGAGAGTAGAGACACATTGGTCCCGTTAGTGCTGGGATAGGTGGGACCCACTTTTGATGGTGGAGATGTAGGTGGGACCCACGTCGCTAATTTCTACGAGCTTCCCTTGCCAGCTAAACATTCCCATTAATTTACGATAAGACCGAGGAGTATTTTATAATTCAAAAATGTTTTTATTTTATTATTTGGTTTTCTTGGCTTGGCTTAACTTAGATACCTAGGTGAGAGAAAAAACGAGAAGACAAGGGCGTTTTCCACCAGCTTGCAGATTTTTTTTTTTTTGTCAAGTTCGATAATATATTGGATGTTGCTGACCAATCACAATATGAGCCACGTGGAACTTTTTAACAGGGTGCTTACCATGGATGTTTGGCCAATCCCTAGGTCGACCTACAAACAAAAAATTAGCTTGATTAGTGATTTCAAACCTTTGGATCTTTGTACCCCAAATAATGCACAAGAATGACCAAAAACCGCTGTTAAAAATCAACCCACGACTCTACTCCAATGGTTATAAATCATTAATCAGGCTAATTTCTGGCCTGTATGTCCATCTAGGGTTGGGCCAAACATCCATACGGTCAGAAATCTCTAAGATATTGTGGGTCGTCAGCAGTCCTACTGTTTCGTTGATGTTGTCCTTTAAGAGTCCCACTGGACCTATGGCCCACACCTTGATGGACCTACGCACCAAAAATCAGTGTGATTGGATTTGAGAACTTTTTCATTGAGGGCTTAGAATCAACCCATAAGCCTGTTCATGAAGCCCATGACGAAAAAGTATATGAATCCCACGACTAGAAATCACCAATCAAGCTGATTTTTGGTGTGTAGGTCCACAATGGTGTGAAACAAACATTCAAAGGGTCAGTGGGCCCGAAAGAGTGTACTACGCAATTATATGAGGGACTTCTACATCAAAATTTTGATGCAGGAGTCTACGTCATAGAATGGCCAAGACTTCGAACCATGGAGTTTAATGTGAGTCCTTTAATGTGCAGCTGGACCACTTTTGTCTGCTCAGCTGTACTGCAAACGCACTCATTGAACTTAATCTCGAAGTTAAGCCCCCTAATTATATCTCTTAAGTCCTAACCACTTAAAAGAAAAAAGTCCAATTATTTAGGTCAACGGAACGGTGTGGTTGGTAAGAGTGGATAACTGACGACGCAAAAAGGCGGCAACCAAACTATTACTGAATTTTCTTGTTTGGCTTCTAGGGTTTATGATTTAAGAGGGTGTGGATAAGTGCATCCACATTGGAATCATGGTTTGAAATCTCGGGATCGGAGGCCGGATCGGTGAGCTCCAATCCCGATCCAGAACGGAATCGACAAATCTCACTCAAGACAACATGATACTTCTTTAGGAAACAGTGATCTGGGGCAAGATGATCCATTTTTTGGATCGGATCGGTGAATGTCGGGATATCTAGAACGGGACCGGCCAAGCCTTCGAACCACATTTTTGTGGATAAGTGTATTATTTAAAGATTTTGGTTTAAATAATTCTACCTGTGGACAATTTTGTGATAAAGTTTTTGATGTCGGGTGGAAACATCAAAAACGACGTTCCTGTTCTTAAAGAAACCGTCAACTACGTATTTAGGGCAGGCAGAATGTTCTATGGGACCCGCCCTAATTGTATAAATGACAGCTTCTTAATAAAATGGATATCGTTTTATATGTTCTCACCCGATTACAAATTATCACTCCAACAAAACTGGTGTAATCATAGAAAAAAATTATGCTCTTCCACTAGGATATTAAACTCGATTACTCGATCTCTGGCAGCTGAGAGAATACCACGTGTCCTGTAGAAAACCATTAATCTTCTAGTGGGAGGGAATTTTCTTTTTTGAGTGGTGATCATATGGTCCGTGGTCTGTGTGGTGCCCAACTGATGGCACATTTTGATTGGTGTTTGCATTAATATTTTATTATTTTTGAATTTAGATTATAGTAGCCCGAGGCTTGCAACACCAATCAAAATGTGCCACTCACCACATGGACCCCGGGCCATATGATCACCACTCATTTATTTATTTTTGGATAATTATAAATTATAGTATTGCCTCTAGTCCCCAAGGTTTAAAAGGAACTGTTATAACAGTATAATGGACTGGGGCGTTACCGTTACAAGGGAGCGTAATGCACAGGGGCAAAAATGAAAAAAAAAGGGAAAATAACGGCGCTAAAGTTTTAAAATTTACAGAGGAAAAAACAGGAAAATAACGGACTTTTATAACAAATTTTTTCAGAAAATAACGGTCATATCCTTTCTCATGTATTGATGGACGGTCCTTGATTTGTGAGACGTCAGTTGGGAGTAAAACTTTGATGACAGGACCCTGTCACGGAGGCTGATGACAGGGCGCAATATGAGCAAAGTGGCACACTCTTAGAGGACTCCGACCGTATGGATGTTTGGCCAATCCCTAGGTGGACCTGACAACCAAAAATCAGCTTGATTAGTGATTTCAAACCTTTAGATTTTTGTACCTCAAATAATGGTCAATAATGCTAAAATTTCTACTGTTAAAATCAACCCAAGAAAATAATTCCAATCCAATGCGTAGAAGTCATTAATCCGGCTGATTTTCGGTTTATAGGTCAACCGAGGGATTGGCCAAACATCCATGCGGTCGGAGCCCTCTAAGAGTGTGCCACGTGTCTCGTATTACATCCTGTCATGGGCCTCGATGACAGGACTTTGCCATCAAAGTTTTACTCATCAGTTGGGTTACTCCCAACTATTGAAAGGCGGCAGTTGGGTTCAAGAGATCTAGAGTAACAACTTTATCAACCAAAAAAAAAAAAAAAAACTATTTTACCCGTTGTTGCCTCATGGACCTCGAATCTACTTTTTTTTCTCCGTAAACCGTGGAGTAATCAGCAAATTAGTTTAATCTTAATCTAATATAAACTTACACCAGTTACCAAACACCCCATATATGATTAAATCGTAAATCCTAATCAATCAATCTCATTAGTAGATCGCTTAAGACCCAAATTAACCCTTTTACAGACTTTTTCCTACTACAGAGATGCAGTAGGTGTTGTGGACCTTAATTCAAGTCCGTTGGATTATGCATCCTCGAGATACATGTCAGAAGGTACGGATGTGATCTAAGATCCGGAAGACCTGACTGTGGGCCCTATCGCTACTGTAACATTTTAGATAAAGATATTGGCGCGAACAGTGATGGTAGCGACGGCCCATCCGTTTGGAATTTAATTATTAGAAAAGGCCATTAAGGTCGCTCCGTCTAGTATCGCTCGCGGCCGACCCAAAAGAGACGGACAGGTCGGAACGCTGAGAAACCCTAAATGTCTCGTCTTCTCTACTGTTGGCAATTTAGGTATAAACGGTAAAGGTTTCAAACCCTAACGGAGATGTTTTTTTGGAAATGCCACAAAGAGAACTCTCAATCTTTGTTTTTGCCATCATTAGAGCTTTCGATCGGTGTAATATTTTTGTTGTCTGGTGGAGAAATCTGCTGTTGCTGTTGAGGTTTGATGATTTCGAGCTCTAGACGATTAATGATGGTTGAGATTAATTGACCTTTACTTTTTCGTAATTTTTGATGCTTTGAAGGAACGGATTCTTGGATTTACTCGCAAATATGTCAATTTTTTTTCTTAAGTTGAAGCTTTGAAGTGACGGATGCGTGGCATTAATTCGGCGATCTTGGTGGAGAAGCTTTAAATGAAAGGGTCCCCGAGGATCGGTTTTGATTTCTGTGGAAATTCATGTTGTAGGATCTGAAATCAGCGGATTTGTTGTTAAATCCGCTGTTGTAGTGAAGAAATTTTCCGACATAATCTGTCATTCGATCAAAGTTGATGTTTTTAGCTTTTGAAGCTCCTGATCTTTGGAGATTCGTGTTTATCGTCATTTGATGGTATGCAAATTTCTTATTTGAAGATCAAAACGAAATATATTTATTTTTGTGTTATAATGCTTGGGGTCAGAACAAATTTGGAGGAACTGGAGGTTTCTAGATATCTGGTTTATGTTCTTTGACGCATAGAAAGGTGAGAAGGAATTGATGTCTCTGAAGAGCATTATTCAGGACATGAAGGGGGAGATTGGTAGCATGTCAAGGAAAGGGTTTGAGGTGAAGCTTGGATATGGATTGAAGTCGAGATCACATCGGGTGGTTCAGGATGCATTTGTACCGGTTGATGGTTTGAAGCAGAGCTGTTGGGCTAACATGCCGCCTGAGCTCCTGAGGGATGTTCTAATGAGGATAGAGGCGTCTGAGATTGTGTGGCCTCCACGTAAATATGTGGTTGCTTGTGCTGGAGTTTGCAGGAGTTGGAGAGAAATCACAAAGGAGATGGTGAAGACTCTTGAATTGTCGGGCAAGCTGACGTTTCCAATCTCTCTGAAGCAGGTTCGTGTACTTATGAATTCTGCAATTTTAGTTGCTCTTTTTAGTTTGTGTTGTGTTCATTTTTAGAATTTATTTATTTTCAATAATTCTCTTATTTCTCATAGTCATTTCAACCCATATATGTTTTGAGTTTCTCAGCGAGATTTGTCGGAATTGAATTTGATCTTCTAGTTTGAACTCTGGAAGAAAGTTCTATTTGAGAAACTTTTGTTAGCAAAGAAAGAATTGAAAACTACAATCTGTGAGCGCAACATAAATTAACTAACTTGTCTACTTGTGATTTGCTCCGTAGTGGATTTCAGGTATCTGAGTTCTGATTCATCGATTTTAAAAAGGAAACATTACTAAGAAGTCCATAGTTACAAAAATACGGACCATTAAGGCCCGTCAAGAGTTTTTTTTGGACTGTTTACATTGACTCTTTAAAAGATTGGACAAAGAAGTCCAATTTTACTCCTTTGTAGATCCCTACTGTTGATTGGTGGTCACAATTTGTGGTGTGATCCCCGAGGACCATGAGTGACCAGGATTTAGGAACAACGTAGTCTAGATATGCTTTAACATTGTGCAAGGAGAGGGAGGGAAGTATCGTGTAGTACACAAGTACTGCCTAGCGCACTGCATGAGAGGGAGTTTAACATGGTGAAGTGAAAATTTGACTTCTTCGACTTATCAAAAAATAAAATAAAATTGGACTTCTTTGTCCAATCTTTTAAGAAGTTAGTATAAATTGCCCAGAAAGCTCAAGGGGCCTTATTGGTCTGTATTTTTGTAAATATTGACTTTTTAGTAATTTCCCTAATATTTAACAAAACTTATAGGCAATTAACGATGAAGGGTCTTTGATTCTGATCATAAATACGAGTATTTTAGAGATTAAGGATTCTTACACACCCCTCCCATATCTGTCGGGTTATGTGTCGTTTGAATTCAAGGAAATGTGAAAGCAGTATTACCATGTATGCAGACCTAGTGCAAGGCATCTTTGTCTCTTTCCTTAAGTTATGAATAAAAAAACTATGTTCTTGATCATAACTGCACTCTACAGAATACATATACTGACCCTTCAGTTGAAATCAAGAGGAATAGTCAAGTGCAATAGTTCCAAGCAGATTAACAAGCTGCTACTAGTCATGCATGATGTCAACTAATGCATTTCCTATGTGCTGCTTGGAGACTCAGTTTACACAATATGCTACAAATTACATTACAGAAATTCAAAGTAAACTTACTTTATACGAAATGAAGTTTCGAACACGAGTGAATACTAAGTTCTGAAGTTTCCGGTAACTGAAGTTTCCGGTAACAAAGGGCAACTTCTAATATCTCTAACGAAGCCACTTACTCTGAAAAAGTTACATACCACATGCAATCCAATTCCAATCGAAACTTATTCAAATTAATTTATTAACAAAGTTACTAAAATATAAGTGTGCAAATAGGACATTTAACATCCCTGTATTCAAAGCACCTTCTTATTTATCCACTTTAAGTTCTGATGTAAAAATTGGATGACAACTTTTATTCTCTATCATTTGAAGCATTTTGGAGTAAATAGGATCAATAATAAATGTTAAGAGTGGCTGAAAGCATAGCAGTATTGCTGAAGTTCCCGAATAGTATAGGGGATTTAGGGGTTCCTCTTTATAGCAAGTAGGGCTTTCAATAAGTGGACCTGACATGAGCTTCAGACACCCAAAATCTAACATATATTGAATTTTGTTTTTTTTTTAGTAAAAGTGCAAGTCTTAGAAAACTAAACACTTTCATATAAATATGTATATTCAACACTTATTGCACTAATTTTTCTTTCAAACAAGCCATTTATTAAACTTTAGATTTTACTAATGATTTTAAAGTATTCCCTAAAGTGACTCAAAGAAAACTCCATACAATATTTCTGAAAAATCACTTTTTAACATATTGTTCACAATTCATTATTTTTCCTTCATAAAAACACCCTTTTCCCAAACCTAAAAGCCTTTTACTCTGTAGAAACTTTGTTGGATCAAGTCATACAAACGAATCTGTTTTCCAATAGTTTCTTAGGGCACTATATGTCTCACCACATGATATTTCACAGAAGATTCGATGTTTCCCATGCTTGGTAGGTCAAAGACCCCCTTAAACCCGAAGGCACAACACAACAATTCCATAAAAATAACTACTTTTTTGTCCCTTTACATTAAAGCGTAAGAGCAGATTTTCTATGACAAGATAGAAGTAATCGAAGAGGAAGAAGGTGAAGAAGATGAGATCAATACATTTGTCCCTTTCAGGTAAGATACAGAAGATGAAATAATCGAAGCTGTAAAAGCAGACTTTCAAAGGGCAGAATTTTGTTTCTGATATTTAAGCAGAACCCACGAGACAAATCTGAAGATAAAATCAACAACGGAGTGCAGGGTTCCTTCTGTACTATCTCTTCTTCTACATCTCCCAAACGAATCAAATGTTGGACTAAACAAAACTGAGAAAGGTCAGCGACTTCCATGAGGCGCTGAGACCACTGCACACGTCATTTCACTCAAGGGAAAAAACCAGGATTAAGAGAAAAAAATTCAAACAGCTCTTTAAACGGACGTGACTAAAGGTCATTTTCTACCAACGTTTTGTAAAGTAACTAGAGAACGTCCCAATTTTTAGTCTATGCCTTTTAGTGTCCAAATAACCATCTTCTACGGTTCAATCGGTAATTCTCTGATTTCTGGATGCTACAGATCATAAAGGTAGATTTCTGGATCTATTGCTCAATTAGTATTAGTAAAGGCATTCAGAGGTTATGATTACATGAGGCATTCAGAGGTTATGATTACATGACCAGCTTACTTGAACATGGTTGTCAGGCTTGAAAAGTCAGATGTACTGGAACTGAACTTTCTGTTAACCTGCATTTGATTATTTATATTAAGGAAGCAAATAATTATGTTAATTTTCTGTTGGTTTGTTGTTGGGGAAAATTTGTTGGGGATTATTCTCATTAAATTATTGCTGAATTATGAAATTTATAATCTCCCTTTTCACAAAAAATCCTTAAATGTCATTTGCAGCCTGGCCCAAGGGACTCGCTCCTCCAGTGTTTCATAAAACGGAACCGAAATGCCCAAACATATCATCTATACCTCGGTTTAACTCAAGGTGAGCATATGTAATTTTCGCATCATCATGTAATACTTTCGTCTTTGGTGAAGAGACCTAGTTTTGAGATATTTTCCATTGCTAAGGATTTTGTACATGTTTTAACTGGCGTTGTTTGACGGAATCAATTAGCTACCTTGGATTGGTAAAGAGTTAGATCCCCTTGTTTTAAATTTCACGGGTAGAACATTCTGAGGAAAGAGAGGTCATGTTTTACTGAATATTTAGTTCCTTTTCTCTTATCTGTTGTTCTTGACAGCACTTACTGATAATGGCAAGTTCCTTCTTGCTGCACGCAAGTCTCGACACACAACCTGCACAGACTACATCATCTCTCTAGATGTCGATGACATGTCAAAGGGGAGTGGGACCTACATTGGGAAGTTGAGGTGAGATCCAACTGGCATACAAAATAAATGGTCCATGATTATCATGTGGCCCGAGATTCACTCTCTTGGTTTTCTTGACAGATCAAACTTTTTGGGGACCAAGTTTACGATTTATGATGGTCAGCCTCCTTATGCTGGAGCCACGGTTACAAAAAGTCGCTCCACTAGGCTAGTGGGTTTGAAACAAGTCTCTCCCAGAGCCCCTGCTGGAAACTACCCAGTAGCGCACATTTCATATGAGTTGAATGTATTGGGTTCCAGGTAAGGATTACGTTTCTGTAAGTGGATGTTTCCGAGCAAGGGATTTCCTGAGGTCATGCTCTGAACATTTATTTTGTGCTAGTCCTTGGATGATCATTATCAGCTATTACTGTTAGTTTCCTGCATTCCATATACCTTCACCAACAACATCTAAATCAATCCTTGCATATTTATGGAACAACCAGGGGTCCAAGGAGAATGCAGTGTGTTATGGATGCAATCCCTGCCTCTGCAATCGAACCAGGAGGGTTGGCCCCCACACAGACTGAACTCCCGCTTACCAACCTGGATACCTTCCCGTCACTCCCATTTTTCCGATCAAAATCAACCCGTACGGAGAATTTTCAATCAGGACCTTTGGCTGGTCAAAAGGAAGGAATGTTGGTGTTAAAGAACAAGGCACCCAGGTGGCATGAGCAGCTCCAATGCTGGTGTCTGAACTTTCGAGGACGAGTGACAGTTGCTTCGGTTAAGAATTTTCAGCTGGTGGCTTCTCTAGAGAATGGGCAGGCTGGGCAGGAGCACGAGAAGGTCCTTCTCCAATTTGGAAAAGTGGGGAAGGATTTGTTCACCATGGATTACCGGTATCCCATCTCAGCCTTCCAAGCATTTGCTATCTGCCTCAGCAGCTTCGACACCAAGATTGCTTGTGAATGACAAACAGGTGCGAATCTACTTCTTTGAAAATAGAAACCCCCTGCAGCTGAACTTGACTAAAAGAATAAAAATGGAAATAACAGTTCCTAGTCTGCTTTTCGCATGGCATGGAACTTGAAATTTCTTCTTTAGTAAAGTTGATATTTCATGCTCTGACACGTCCCAAATACTATGGAAGTGTTGGACATGGTAAAGAGTTCAACTTCTACAATTGGTGAGGCAACTCATTGTAGGACCATACCACAGAAAACGCACTGAGCGAATGATCCTAACCATCTGATCCATTGCTACCTTCAGATGTTTAATGAAGGTACAAGTAATGTTCCAATGGAAGTGCACTTGTTAGATTGCTTAGATTATTTGCTAAGTTGTCTGGATTGATGGGCACATGCACATAATTGTTGAGCTGGGTGTGAAATGTGCTTAGCATGTTGCTGTAACCGTGCTATCACACCCTGGAGGGTGAATGCTGTCCTCGTTCCAGTCCTTCCAATCTGAAATGATCGACCCTCTTGGATGGGTGCAGCCCTAAACTAATGTAAATCAGATGATTCCAACCATCCTATCAATCTGCCGATCTTTTGGCTGGTCAACAACTATCTAAAGTGCATAATTTAATATCTTAAGATCGACATCACATTTTCAGTACCCATCCAAGGGTTGACGCATTGATTGGATGGTCCGTCAATGCAGATCAACTTGGGTGAACTTTACCCATGCTCGCACACCTAACTTGGCCCATGATGTACGAGGACTTACTGCATGCCTAACAATGCTGAATGTGTTAGGCATCATTCGTGATCCTACGTAAAATAATGGCCAGACTATGGGCCTTTCACAAAGTCCTATGTACATGTCTACACCCATCTAAATTTCATTTTCTCTAACCATACGTCATCATTTGGTCTTTTGAGCAGCCAATGTTTTGAACCATTTTTAAGGGGTGTCGCGAGGATGTAATAAAAATTGCTCGAGAAGGTGATGGTGTGCTGAGGCTGGTGCGCAACATGCATGGAAGCTGTTGGTTCGTCAAATCCATCTCCCATATTTGCATTGTATGTATATTGTTTGTGTACATAATAACTATGTGAAAGATAAGACTGTCGCTTTTCGGTTGTGCTCTTCCCAAGTACCCATTCACATCTGCAAAACTGAAACACGACACCTGATTTTCAATTTATAGTGTCCGAGGTTCGATCGGCCGCCAATATAGCAGTCTTTGCCTGATGGAGAGCTTGTTTTCTGGATGTTGCTCACTGTTTACCATACATAGCTAGTTGAATACTATATGTGTATGTCTGCGTCTGTATATCCTGCTACTTTGCATATAGGTATCCTCAAGTGCTTGGCCTGAACGGCCGATATTAAACCATCTCAAATCCACCAATATTTTGGGACAGTTGATTTGATTGAGTCCAATAACACAATTTTGAGCTTACCTACCAAAACAAGCTGGAACTCTAACAACCTGGCCCATCTACCAGTGCCTTGGGCCATGTACACCAGCCATGGTCCCTACTCTGTACCTCAAATGAAGCTAAGCAGAGTGCGCCAGTCCCAGCTCCGGTTCAAAAACAGGAGGCCGTAGGACAGTCGAGTGGCGAAGGATTCCTTCGAGGATTTGATCGAGCCATCAATGGATGAGACGGAAAAACACTTTGGGTGCTTATTTTCTTTCTTCCCTTTGTTGGCCATCTAATCAACCCAGTAGCTTATATAGATTGTGCAAATGCTCATGGATCACGATGGCCAATTCACTGCCCTACGAGGAGATTAAATAGCTGAAGGTGGATTTATTCAAATGATCCAAACATCTTCTCTTTTCGGTATTTGAGCGGTTTGGCTAAATGGGAAACAGTTTTTTTTTTTATTGCAAGTGAAATGCATTAAAGGAGCTGGAGATCTCAAAAGAGAGTGAAGGTACAAGAAAGAGAGAAGCAAAGATACAAGAGAACAACCAATAGGATAGGATAGCGACCAAATGGTGTCAAACCTAAATACCATATCGCTTATGAAATTTCCTCTCACTAAGCACAGCTCCAATAGTTTGTGGCATTGCCCATGAAAGCCCCACCTGTCCAAAAAAGTAAGAACACATTGGTGTGGTATAGTCACAATGTACCAGAAGATGATTTGTTGATTCGTCATCAGACTTGCACATTACACAAAAGTTAACAAGAAACCCGTTCTAACTATCAAGTTGTCAATTAGTGAGCAATTTCTGGTGACATGCAATCCAAGCAAAAAAAAAAACAAAACAAATTTTTAAAGGAATGAAAGGTTTTCCACACAACTGGCCAAACTGGGAAACAGTTTTTGAGTAATCAAGTGGCTTGAATTGTCTGGTTGGTGCTATTCATGGGCAATGGCCAATCTAAGAAGCGGCCATTGGTTGGTTTGATTGATGAACATGTGCATGTAGAATGTGCCGTCGTTCATCCGTCGAGTGAGCAGTGAGGCACGTCCTTGATGGTAATGTCTACTAAACTGTTTGAGAAAAGGTCAATGCATCAGTGCCTAGAATAACTCGAGTGCTTTTTCGAAGGAAAGGCCTACTCCAAGAAAAAACCTAGTCTTTAAGTTTGTGGTTGGAAATACGAAATTTGCTACCAAACGCACACTTAAGTTTCAGTGAAGGAGTAAATAAGGAGGCATGGCGTAAAAAAGGGTCGGGCTCAGGAGACTTGTCTTTTCTGACTCGTCTTTCAACTCATGTTCTCAGGTGTGGATTCCGAGAATTCATCTGGTGGTTGATAGCGCTGAGCTGACATTCACTTTTTTCACTTTTTGCCAAAGTAAAACAACCATTGGATTTGTGAAATCCACGGCTGTGGACACGAGTAAAAAGATGAGTCCTTGGAGCCCAGGCCCGTAAAAAATGACATGTAACTTGGAAAAAGTGGCACACCCAATAGTTTAGAGTTGCTCTGCACAATTGCAGATTGTAGGTAAGCTGAGTTTGGATCCACAACCTAAAGGGTTTTTGGCTACATGCTGTGTAATTGAGCTATTTTCAACGGTGGTAGAGGTTATGAATGTGGCAGATCAGGGAAATATCCATCTCATGTTGTCCGTTTCGGTGGCTGCGAAGAAGCGGAAAAAGAATGTTATGTAGTTTGATTCGAGATCAGTTTGTTGCTGGTGCTTAGGTGGTTCGGGCAGCGGCTTCTGGCTGAGGGGGGGTAAACGGTGGTGGAGCTGTAGGAGTAGGAGGAAGCTTCCCCTCTGGGTGCTTCAACTAAATTAAGTAGACTTTGAAAGTGGAGTGGGGGCAGCCCCCCGCCGTGCAGCAGATTCAATTAACCCGAATCTCGCGGTTTCTCGTATTCAAATGCAATCTGGATCGAACCTAACCTGAACAAGACGACTGATGGGGTCTGGTTTGTGGTTTCTTGCCTTCGTAATTGATTCAGTTTGGTTATTGGTTCCATGTCACAGTTTCTTTAATATGTAAGTTGTGCTCAAGATCTAATTTGACGCTGTTTTGTGTACTAAAATATATTCTTATTTTTATATATAATTCTCTCTATACATTAATGAGATACTTATTCTCACTAAGCTTCTTGCATCTGAAGATTCTTTCCCTGTGTAGATAAAGGGATCATGGCTTCCTCTTCCTCGTTACCGGGCATGTCGTCTGAACACATTTCAGGTTTGTTGAGGTTCCTCACGAACTCGGTAAAAGAGGGAAAGTGATCCGGCGAGAAGAAATATGCTCCCATCCTCTGATATGTGAATGAATCCACCGCAGTGTTGTCCCCTGAGAGACTCTGCTTAATCTGGTCGAAACTGCCCGGAGCTCCTGAAACTGATGAGTTCTCCACGACAATCTGTACCCTGTGCTTTCTGCTTGCTGTCTTGATCTGTGAAAGCAATGACTCAGGACTTGAGAGTGATCCCTGCGGTTGGTGTTCGTCGGAGAGGTCCACGCCTGGCAAGACCATCCTGCATGAATTCCTTGCGAAAATCTTGGCAATGGCGTCGTAACCGTCTCTGGTGTCCGTGTTGTAGAACCCAGCCGTCATTTCGGAAGGGTGGGATCGCGTCTTATACCATGAATGCACAAGTGGGACTTTGCCAGATATGTTAACAGGAGAGTTGCTGAATGTAGTGGAGGCAAGGGAGAGGAGGCGGTCACCATGGGATATGAGCTGGTTCGAATACCAGGAGAGGAAGAAGTCTCCGTACGGAGTCTCCCATGAGCCTCCATTCTCCTTGAAGAAGGTATTGGAGTTTGGCGACTGGTCATAAGTAGGAGCGTCATGGGGACCGGTAAGGCCCCAGTTGGCATTTCCAATTGCTTGGGCTTGCTGCATGAGATGGTTGAGCATATGTTTATCATAACACTGGAATCCTCCGATTCCCGAAACCTGATTGCTTCTGGCTGGCGAATAGGAAGGATATCGGAGCTCACCATCTGGTCCAAGACCTACTGAGATGTCCTGAAAAATTTACAATAACAGAAGCCATTCATAGAGTCAGTACCATAATAAACATACCATATGCGGTGTGTCTTACAACTTCATACATGCTTAATTACCGTGATTGTGGAGCCCAAGAAATCCGAGAACGAAGACTTGAAGCTCTCAAAAAATTCTTGGTAAACTTGCATTGGAGTCTTCCCATCAAGAACTGGAAGATCATCTGCAGCGAATGACAAACACTTTGTGTAACGCTTTCCAGACTGATTTGTGAAGAAGATATCAGGTTGAGATTTGCCAATCTGAGATACCCATTGTGGTAGTGGAATCGCAGGTTCGTTGGAGGCGTGGAAGCAGAGGGAGACACGAAGTTTGAGACCCGCATCCTGGACCATCTTTGCAAGAGCAATGTAACTTGACCACTCATACTTCCCCATGGCTTCCTTCTCAGCTATCCCCCACCAGACTGGGAACTCCACGCCTTCCAACCCCAAGAGCTTCAAGGCCTTTAAGCCGGCTGTGATTGCTCTTGCATGGTTCAGTGTATTGCATTCAGATACTGCGTCCAGAGGAAGCCCAACGAATAATCTCACACCATCATCCTGCACAAATGAAGGGAAGAAAAAAAATATTTTGCTCAGTATGACGCAAATTGTGCCAAATGAACCATAAACCATTGGTTTCAAGAAGTAAAATTTCGAAACTGGAACCATTAGAACCATGAAAACACCAATCAAACGTTATCTATGTAACCTAATTTGTAGTTTTAAACAAAAAATTGCAACAATATGAGCATTTTGCCAATTGGAAACCAAATATGTTAAACACAGTAATTGGAGTTGAGAGGGTGGTAAGTAAAATCTTACTTCTTAATTCATTTGTCACTGGTACTCTTAAGTCAAAAATCAATCTGATCATATGATCATTACCCTCCAATCCATTGGCCAACTTTGGGCTATTTGTGATACTATAGTCTGACAGATTGGACGGTCACGATCATTTAATCCATTTGACTTAGTAGTACCCATAAAGAACTCCTGGTTGGTACAAATCAAAGGGTGGGTCTTGATCCCCCTCTATGTAATTATATTATCTTAAAATATAATTTGGCCTATTGTACTTGTCCCCAAAGGCCATTTCTATTTGCTGGTTAAGGATAAGCATGTTCCCCACTTCCCCCTATCATTGTAAAGTTCTAATTAAAGAAAGCCCAATGATGTAATAGCACCAGTAGTATTTATTGTACTATATCCCCTCAATGTCAACCGTTGGATATGGGAATAACGAGATCATAACAAGGTGTAAGATGTCATTCTTCCAATCCAAAGGCAGACATTAATTACCACCATGGTTATGACATCAGTGTCCATAAAGCATATAAAGCTGATTACATATTATTTTGCACTTATCCGGATGAATCAGCTGGCAGTGCATCCAGTGTATTTCAACCATAGGTCCTACACTACATTGGTGCATGATTGGTGTTTGAAACCGACGTACGATAATAATGTGGTGCATCCACTAGCTTACCCTTTCCCCCTCTCTAGTCAACTCACGTCACGGCTGTTAGAGCATCTCCAACCGGCCCTTCAAAAAAAACATCTTCTTCAAATTTGAAGGGGAAGTCCTGTCTCCCCTTTAAATCATTATTCACCTTTTTAACACTATAAATATTTTAAAACTGTTGGTGGTTTGATTTAAAACATTTTTTTTTCATAGGTCCATAAAAAAAATTTAAAATTTGTTGGTAGGTTGATTTAAAAATGTCACCTTTATTATAAGGACATAAAAAAGAATTTAAAATAAGTTGGGGGTTGTTTTGAATATTTTAATAGACAAAAACGGTATTTAAAAAAAATTAAATAGAAGGCAAATGATAAAAATGAAAATTCAGAAAAAGTGAATAATAGCCCCTTTATGAATTCTCCACCCTTTATATTTGACATCAAGAATAAAGATATAGAGGCGGGATATAGAGGCGGCCTTCAAAATTTGAAGACCAGTTGTAGTTGGATTTTGCAAAAGTCCTTTTCAATTTGATTTTTTTTTACTTACCGCGCTCTTTAATTAGTCAAATTTGATGTCTCCTTAGTTTCAAAGAATTTAGCCTCCTTGACCATATCTAACTTGAAGTGACAAAACTGTCCCCTTGATTTATATGAGTAGGATTATTTTGATTCGCCTTATGTGGGGCCCACATGGAAATGAGAAGGGCTGATTTTTTTGTGAGATTTATCCGATTTATCCTCACCAAAAAAAAACCAGTCTATTTCAACATTTCTAGTCCTATAAAAATGGAAAATTAAGAATTTTAGAACGTCGAATTCGCACTTTTAAGTGCTCTTTTGATTGGGGGTTTAGAAGTTTCAGAATGATCTGATTTTTTGTGAGGACGATCTCCATGATGATCACCAAAAATCAGATCTTAACTCTCTCCATTTGGACCCCACAAAAGCATGTCAAATGGCGTGTCTAACTATTTCTTTTTCTTTCAAACACTTTACACGGGTAGTTTTGTCATTTCATATTAAAATTGGTTAAAATCGTTGGTCAAAGAAGGCTTCTATACATTCTGAATCTAGGGAGGCATATCGAATTGGCCTAATTAACAAGGGAGGTAAGTTAAAAACTAATAAAATTTTAAAAGAACGAAAAAAATTTGGATCTGACTAACGTGCGCAGGTGGAGTCGATTTTCCCCTTTCCGTGAAAGGATAACGTGCGCCAGAATGACAGTATTTCACTGGTAAATAAAAAAGAAAAAGAAAAAGAAAAAGAGGGATTCACAGAGAGGAAAACAGAGCACTTACTGGTTTGGATCGTCTTGACATGACTGTCTCGCCTGCAATTTTCTCCGATCGTGAGATTTCCGATTGAATCGCCTTCACAGAGACTTGAATCCCAGCGTTTCTCCATCTCCTCGTCAGATCAAAACAGATCCGGTTCTTCGTACCGAAGATCTGTTTATTCAAATTACAAAACCCTAGCTCCCTAAACGCTAAATCGGTTTTCCCGATCTTCGCCTGAGAACATCCCACCACTGAAACCTCCATCTCAACCCCAAAAAAGAGAAATTACAAATCTTTGTAAGAAGAAATCTAAGAAGATAAAAACCTAGACACCAGATCTAATCGACAAGGAGACCTGAAAATTCACCAAAATCCAAGAAAAAATATGCAGAAAAAAAGAAAATTTTCAAGGATAGAAGAAAAAAAAAGAAAATTTGAACGAACGAACAGAAAGAAGAGAGACAAAAACACGAAATTCAAATAAAAGGAAGCAGGGTAAAAGTGGAATTTAGAAGATTCAAAGAAGTAGAAACAACGCAGATGTTCGATTTTTCTGAGGCGGTAAGGTTGGGAACCCAATGTTATATAGGAGGAGAGAATACCGGCGACGCAAGTGGGCAAGAGGTAGGGTAGGGAATCCTAGGGGAAAAAGTGCATAAAGTAGCTGCCACGTGTCTCATTTATAGAGGTCAATGTTCTACCTCATTAAAGCGCTGGAATTAAACCGTTTTTCAGTTGAATTATTGAGGGGGTTTACAAAAATACCCTCCATTTGAGGATTTGGATGATATCTTTCTCTGGGACTTATAGTGAGACTACATGATCCAGTCATGTGGTGTTTGGTTGCAATAATAACTCTATTTTGCCAGGGTGTGGATTGCACCACATTTCAAAAGACAACTTTTATAGGGATAAGTTTATTCTTTTAAATTCGCATTGAATCGCACTAGCCTTTCGGAATTCTTTAAATCACTTTCTATTAAGAAACATTTGATTATAAAGAGTTAAGCATATGGTGCATGATGAGCTTAACGGAACGAAATTCAACCTAGTAGAGTGCCTTGCGTGATACAACTTTTTGGCCGTCTCTTGTAGGTTAGTTCAAATTAGGTTGGATCTGATCAGGGGGAGAATGGCCGATAAAGTAAATGGAGCGAGTGAGTCCCTTGTTTCCTTTGTTACGAGCTGAGTCCATCTTTTCTTATCTTGCGCCAACAAGCATCTTTTCACCCTCTTCATTTGAGGTGGCCAGACTTTCTTCAGGTATTCGGTGATCATACGTCTCCAAGTTACAACCATTGCAAAATCCTATAAATAAGTAGATACAAGAACATAATTTTTTTACATGAATATCAAGATAAAGAATGGCTGATAAAGTAAATGGAGCGAGTTTCAACATTTTGAGTCCATGTTATTGAGGTTTCTAAGTGGCAGAATGGGAGTCACACCCTAAAGAGCATCTCCAACCCTACCCTAAACACTTATAGTATGTAGAAAATACTTTTCCTTACCTAAAACTTTGAAAGTTCTCCAATGGTCTACCCTAAACTCTATCTATTCTTAAACATAAAAACCAATAAAAAAAATGAAAAATACAAAAATTATAAGAGGGAGACATATATGATATTAAATGAAAAGATAGAGATGACATTGAGTGGAATTAATAGAAAAAAATGAAAGATAATGAAAAATATTTTTTTAGAATCTCACCCTAAATCCTAACCTAACTTTAAGGATTTTAAGTTACCCTTATATAGAATAAATTTTAGAGAAAGATTAGAAATGAGTTTTTATAATTTTCACCTAGGTTGGAGCTGCTTTAATAGGAGGTTCCCAGTTCCAAGGTCACAATAACTTGATTAGTATAGAATTATACTCGTAACCAAACATCTCTAATTAGGGAAAGAGCGAGTAGGGGGCACAGAGGTACTTTTAGGTTTTGCAAGCAAGTTATACCTATTTTTTGTAACAATTTAGCGACCAAGAGGATAATTCGTGGATGTGAAGAGACGTGGCAAGTGGGTTAGCTTAGACAGTAAAAGGCAGAGGTCCGCCAGCCAAAGACACTTCGTGGAAAGTGTGACGCGTGGCGTCATAACAATGGCGGAGAGTTTTGCTGACTCAACTCCAGGTCAGACTGACGCGTAGAATTTCCTGGTTTTCTCCGACCAAAGAAAATTCGTGTGGGTAACTAACGACAGGGTATGGCATGATATCCAAAGGCGGTTGTGGATAACAATATCTTAATCACGTTTGGATAAGAATGAACGTGTGATTCACATCATTCATGTGTCACCTACCCCTTCTTTATGGGTCGTGATGTAACAAGGTATACCTGACGCTTTTTTGGCGTGAGGAAAAGAGTTTTTTGTTGCTCACTGCTGTCGTCTGGGCCCACTGACCACATGGATATTTACCCCACCACTTGGTAGATATTCATACAAAAAATGATCAACTTTTTTGATGATTTTAGAAGTTGGTTTTAGTACTTAAAAAAATGGTTGAATTCAACGGCTATAATCACGCCTTAAAAAGTATTAAAATCTAATGGCTAGACATTAGCAATCACAGTGATTGTTGGTGTGAATATCGAGGAATGATCGGACTAATTATCCATGCGGTCAGTGGGCCCATATGGCATCGGTGAGCAACAAAAATGGCGCTTCCTCACGTCAAAAAGCGTCAGGTATACCTCGTTATATTTTTCGTTTAAGAAATCTAAGCACTTTCAAGTCTAGGAATCAATGATTGCTGTGGGGTCCACGAAACAAAGAGAGTATTGCTCTGTGGAGTACATGAAAATGCGCCACCACTTTCGGGCCCACCGACTCATGTATGATTGGCCTACTACTGGATGGACCTACACACCAAAGTAGCCTGATTGCTAATCTCTCTTCGATCCGAGTATCAAAAACGAAAATTTTCAAATCCAACAGCCAGTATTCAATGTCGGTGTGTAGGTCCGTCAAGTGGTGGACCAACCATTCATTGTTCAGTGGGCCCAAAAGAGTGCGTCAGAGGCACTTTTTTCTGCGCTGCACGGGAAAAAAAGTGCTCCAAAGACAAAATTTTAGTGTTTTGCTTGCCCCTAACAATTTTCCTCTAAAAAAAGACATCATTTCCAAGTTTGCAAGTGGCCAGTTCTTCTCACCCACTGAATGTGCGCCATTTGTTTTTGTTGGCTGTGGTGCCGACGAACATTCATCATTTAAAATTTTGTTTGAGTAGTGGCGAGAGACAGGCCTACCCTGGTGGGCCCATAAATGGAATCTTTCTTAGGTGGTGGGACCCATTACGGCCGCAAAGGAGTGGCTGTAAAATATTGTTTGCTAATAGCAGAAATTCCAAATACATGCCGTGGGAGCCAATTTTCATGGATAGTCGAAAAATAGAATCTGTTTTCAACTAGTTGGATTATCCCAAATTATATACTAGAGGGATGCCACGTGAACTTTACGCGTGGCAGGCTGGCAGCATCTTATAGTACGTGGCACACTCTTTGATGATCACCGACTGCATGATGTTTGGCTCATCTCCTTAGGTCTACATACAAAATTCATCCTGATTAGCGTACTTCCTATCCATTGGATTAGAGTATTTTCATGGTTTGTTTTTAACCATGAATTTTGAGCATTATTGGGAAGAAGTGGCACAGTATTAAAGACCACTTATTGTATGGATGTGGGGCCATCCCTGGGTGGACCTACATGCAAAAAATCATCCTGAATACTAATTTCTATCTATATTGGATTAGAGTCTTTTTCATAGGATTTTGAGCATTATTTGGAAGATATGAGAAACTATTAGAGACCACTGACCATATGGATGTTTGGCCCATAGGTGAGACCTAGATGCAAAAATTCAGTTTGGTTGGTGCTTTCTAAGCATTTGGTTGGAGTCGTTTTCATGGTTGATTTTTAACTGAGAATTTGAGCATCACTATTTAGCACATAACTCGAGATAATTTTTGGATAATAACAAAAACAACGCCACCATGGACTTTGGACCATGTGATCATTACTCTTTTAATAATGGGGAATGCGAACTTTTAATCATTTTTTTTTTTTTTTTGTAAAAAATGAATTTTACACAAATAATTGGTGCCATGCATGTTGTGCCAGGTGGCACACTCTTGGAAACCACTAACTATATAAATATTTGGCACATCCCTAGGTGGACCTATATATATACTAAAATTCATCTTGATTAATAATTTTTATCTGTTGGATTAGTCATTTTCATGATTTATTTTTAACCATGGATTTTGAGCATTATGATCCAAAGGTTAGAAATCACTAATCAAGCTGATTTGGACCAAACATCAATATGGTCATTGGTCTCTAATAGCGTGCCATGTGGCTCACACTATGGTCCATTATCAAACGTTTTCTCGTTGAAAAAGTTCATGTAAATGCATTTAATGCGTTTCATTGAGTTGAAATGTAAAAGTTGTATGATTACCAAAAAACCCTTAAAAGTAAAAAAAAAAAATAATGAAAGAAGCAAAACAAGGGCATTTTGGGAACAAAATGGACAAAATGTCCAACATCATAAATGTGGCTCGTTGGTTATAAGTAGTATAGATAATTATATTATTATTATATAAATATAATAATTTATTATATATCCAATTTACTTATTAATCGAATTTGATATTATCAGATATCCGATAAGTTAATCACATTCAAATTCAAATATTAATTTTGAATATCTATCAGGATTCGAATCAAATTCGGATATCAGATTATTTTTTCTGATTCGAATATACTTATATATTTGATTCAAATAATATCCGTTGACAACCCTAATTTCTAATAACCGTTAACATCAGTTTTCGCCATATTTTGTTAAGTAGAGAGGCACATGCGATGCACATGTATGTATGTTAAATTGTTCGCGTGTCATGTTATTTTTACCATTCAACAAAAAAGAAGTTATTTTTATCTACAATATTCACGCCAAGATCATCAAAGATCAAGAAATTGAAAAGTCATATACTGCCTAATTCGGAACCAACATGCAGACAAATTGTTCTGCCTAATTTTTTTCTTCGCTATACTAATTGATTAAAAGAAAAAGATAGAAACTAATTGCGTAATCAAATTTGAAGGGAGAAAAAGGAAATAAATCCAAAATAGAAATACCCGATTATCATATGCACAACCATGGTTTTAAAAACAGCCGTTTAAACGGTTTTAACGGCCGTTTAAACGGTAACGCCCCAAGCCCGTTTTCGTTAGAACTGTTTAAACACGTTTTATTGGTTTTGAAAAAAAGGCCATTTTTTTGTTTTAACGGCCGTTAAAATCATTTAAACAGCCGTTTAATTTCGAAAAATTTTGTGAAAAAAACGGCCGTTAAAACCATTTAATTCCGTTAAAATCTATTTTTTTTTAATTTTTAAATTTCAAAATTTGAATTTCAGCGCCACTTTTAACGTTTTTTTCCGTTAAAATCGTTAAAATCCGTTTAATTCTATTTTTTCCCATTTTTGCCCCTGATCCGTTTAAACGGTTTAAACAGTAACGCCCCCAGTCCATTTAACCATTAAAACAACCTCCTTTAAACCTTGGAACTTTCCTACCCAACCACAATATGAGCCACGTGGTTCATACCATTTAGTAGAAATATCCACATCAATATGTTTTCTCTTGAATGTTTGTTCGTCTTTATCCCCATCCTTGTATATATTCCTTCTCTTTCTTCCTATGAGTTTGTTTTTCTTAAACATGTATGAAAATTAATTGGTTAGTAGCCAACATCTTGGTCTTTGAGTTCTAGTGGAACTTGATTACTCAAACCTTTCCATTTCTTTCCTACTCTCCTAAAAACACACACATCTTGGTCTTCGAGTTCTAGTGGAACTTGATTACTCAGACCTTTCCCTCTCTTTCCTACTCTTCTGAAATTTTGTTTCATCTTTTTTACTAAAATGTCCACTTTGATCTTGTTACCTTGAGTCCATCTAGAGCTACATCTAGTTCTTACACCCGATGGTAGGGCACACATGAAGATCATATTAACGTTGGACGATCCAACCGCATAGTGAGTTTTTCATACCATGGTTTAAAAAATGGCTATTATAACAGATTCAGACATCCCCTGTTACGTTATGTACTGTTGAAAAGCTCTGAAAATAAGGGTCGTTATTTTCGCTATAAAGGCCATCATTTTTCAGTTATAACTGGAAATTTTTGTGAAAAAAAAATTGGCGTTATTTCCGTTATTTTACATTTTCTCATTTTTGAAATTTTGGAATTCATATTTCAGCGCCAATTTTTTCGTTATTTCCATTTTTGCCCTTGAGTGTTACAAACGGAAAAAATGATAATGCACCCAGTCCGTTATACCCTTATAACGGCCCCTTTTAAACCTTGGTTCATACCATGGTTACCCTCCTCACACAAAATCGGGACATTTCGACATTCCTAACCTCATGAAAAATTGATTTTAATTTGAAAAATCTAGACCATCGAATTAAACCAAAATACTTTCACTAGAGTATGCAAATCAAGGCGATCTGACAGCTAGTCCGGATTCCCCACACCCACCTAGTCCAGTGATTGTGTGGATTCTGGTGATGATGAAGGGTTTCAGAGGTAGCGATGAAGAGCATTACGTGAGGAGTGAAACCCTCTCATTTGAGTAAAGACTGTAAGGCCTTGAAGAATGAATGAAGATGGAAGGTTTGGTAGTCACGATGAAGAAGAGGTTGCAATGATGGCGATTGAAAGGAGGGGCCAATCTGGCCAAATTTGGATGGTTACAACATGCATGTAAACGATTATTGTGTTATGTGTAAAGTTAGTGGTGAGAATACTAACCATCTTCTTGTTCATTGCAAGTTTGCCCGACAGAATTGGTTGTTTTTCCTATCTCACATAAGCTTTGAATGGGTATCCCCGAAACACGTCGGGGATGTTTTGGAATCTTGGCCATATATCCATACGTCGATGAGGGGGAAAATGTTATGGAAAATGGTGCCGTTGGCAGTAATTTGGGGGTTATGGTTAGTGACATGGTCTTTAGGTTTGACCAGATTTTGTTTTGATCTTGTGTTTGTTTTGCTACTCCCATCTGTTGTTTCTTGAGATCTTCTCAGTCTCCTTTCTACTAATATATTTATGGACTTATCAAAGAAAACAACATGCATGTAGACGTCGATGGGCATTTTGGTATACGTGTATACATTTTTTTAAGTGCATAGTTTTGAATAAATAGGGTATTAAACCCGAAACCCTGATCACTTATTGATCCTTTTGACCTTCTTATCTTTTTAACTCCGTCTTTTTGAACCCAAATCATTTTAAACTCGTATTTTTCAATGGCCAAAATTTTGCTGCTTCACAATTTGCTAACTATAAGCTAGACCTAGCCGGGGCAGAGCCAGGAGAGGGGATTTTTACTCCATGGCACAGCTGCACAAGGAGGAAACCTGCCTCTGTGGGATTGAACCCACGACCTCCCCCGTACACACTAACCATCTCACCTAGACGGCTAGGGTGGACCATACATTTAATGGGGTAAATTTTACATGGCTGTCTACACAACTTTCCTGTTATTGATCGAGTCAACCTACTCATCAACTCCAACAGTCAACTCAGTGAACGTTCTTGATTAATAAATGATGAGGTTCCCTCATCTGGAGTGCAACTATTGTCTACCAATTCAATAACCATATATCCTAAAATCGATTTAATTCATTACCAGAACCATCTGATTTGTTGATATTTTTTCTAGATCACTACAAAAGTAATTTTTGACCAAACGAATCAGACGCGTCCGATCATCATTGTAGGATAGTTGGTGAATCTAGACGATCTACTAGGTGAGGCCATGGTATGGTAGTCTCCAACAATAGTGCATGTGCACATGATGTTCTTTTAGAACATTGGCTTACCTTAGTTATGGTGTTCCGACCTCAATGAGATAAGATATTGTACATTAGGGCACACCAGGGAAAAAGAGAAGAAAACTCAACATGGAGCTTTTTGAAACAAATACACAGGCATTTGGGATGGAAATCACTCATCCCATGTGATTATTATACTGCACAGCTATCATATACATAATACATATGAGAGAATGGGATGATCAAAAGCGAGGTGGCCCACCAGGAGGGCCAGGAGGGCCCGGTGGTCCACCAGGAGGGCCAAAATGACCGGGTGGTCCACCAGGAGAGCCGAAAGGGCCAGGGGGCCCACCAGGCGGCCCACCAAAAAATGGTCCGCAGCAGTTTTGTAGAATGCAGCAACAACACAGGAAGTAAAAGCTGTCAAACACCCAAATACAATTCATTAGGGTTAGAGTTTACCTCAACAATCTAATCATGGATGAAGTCTCGGGATCGGGCCGTATCGATTCGTTCTATCCAACTCGGTCTCGGGTTGTCTCGCTTAAGATGATGTGCGCCTTTTATAGTAGGGGTGTCAATTTGTACCCATTCAACCGAAACCGAATGGAAACTGGAACCGAAAATACCGGACCCAGTTCCACATTTTTGAGAACCGACTAAAAAAGAACTGGAACCGAACCGATAATTCATAACAGTTCTGATTCTGAGTAGTTTGATATTGGAACCGAACTGAACCGAACCCGAATCGATATATAAATATAGTGTTATAATTGCCATATTATCAATATTGGAAATGATATACCCCCGATACCGGAACTGGCCAGAACCAAACAATCGATTCTAGTTCCGGGTCCATCATTTTGAGAACCGGAACTGATAAGAACAGACAATATTGGTTCCGGCTCAGTACCTTAAGAACCCAACAGGAACCGACCTGTTGGCACCCTTACCTTATAGTAAATACTAAATAGCTCATCTTTGGCGAAATAACCCCAAGATCATATGGATCGGGCCATCGAAGCCATGACCGATCCATTGAACCATGATCTAATGGATGAAGCCTCGGGATCGGATCGTATGATTTGCATCATTGATCATGTTAGA
This sequence comes from Euptelea pleiosperma, assembly GCA_035048495.1. Classification (NCBI taxonomy): domain Eukaryota; kingdom Viridiplantae; phylum Streptophyta; class Magnoliopsida; order Ranunculales; family Eupteleaceae; genus Euptelea; species Euptelea pleiosperma. The sequence continues at coordinate 33,050,649 of CM068546.1, forward strand.
TCAAGATCATTGGTTTTGAAAACCTTTTCGGGAAAATGAGCGCCTGATGATTAGCGTGGTCAAACGATCTGATGGTTATTACGCATCACGATAAGTAAACTTATACTTAGTATTAAACATTCTAGAGTTTTCTCTTCTCATTTGCTATCACAGATTCACAGAAACTACTAAGATCGAGAAATAGAAAAACTCACCAAGAAGATATGGTGCGGCACAAACCATCACAGAGGAAACCGAAACAACAACAACAAGGGCATGGAGGGCCTCCAGGTCCTGGGGGTGGTCCCCACCCCGGAGGCATCTCTCTCTCTCTCTCTCTCTCTTAATTTCAAACTTAAAACAACGAGAGTAAGATAACAACGACTGCTAGAAGTTCTAAGCTCGAAGATTATATATGTAGAGAGAGACTTTAGAGAGAGAGAGAGAGAGAGGGGTGACTTAGCAACGAAGTTTCTCCATTCTTGATGACCCATCTTCGATTCAGACCAGCAAGTAGAGAAAGACAAGTAGTTGTTGAATAAGATATTAACATTTCATCTACTTTTCTTTAACCTGCTCTTCAAATCCATGTCCATGCACAAATAGACACGCATGCTAATTAGTTATGTGGGCCTTAGTTAGATCTTTGTTAAATTGACCTCAGTTGGCCACCTAGGTAATCAAGATGAGATCTTATGAATCGACATGATTATAGTTGACAGCTCCTAGGTTTACAAGGGGCCATTATAACGGGGGCGCTATCGTTTTTTTCCATTATAACGGATTGTAACGACGCACAGGGGCAAAAATGGAAAAATAAAAAATAATGTGCGCGCATGTGTGTGTGGGTGGGTGGGATTCAGAATTCAAATTTTCAATAAAATTTATAACAGAAAATAAGGTACATTTTTTAACAATTTCTTTTTCAAAAAATAATGGTCGTTAACGGAAAATAACGGCCATTATAATGAAAATAACAGCTGTTATTTTTTGAACGTTAAAACGGTACAAACATAACGGGGGAGGTCTGAATCTGTTATAACGGCCGTTATTTTCGTTATAATATATGGCCATTTTTGAAACCATGATAGCTCGACTAATTTTGACATCTTGATGATCTAATCAAAATACGGCATTCAAGATGCTTGAGACAGTTGATTAGTACAACTCCGCATTGTTGGGTGTCTCATTCCATACATGTTAGGTGGACCTAGCTATATCTAAAGATCACTTTCTTCCTCTGTTGTCTTTGTAGTCTTTTGCAGGTCATCTCGTCCTCTTCAACTTGTTTTGTTCTTTTGTCCGTGTTTGTCCTTTAATAAATTCTATACTTGTCAAAAAAAAAAAAATATATATATATATATATATACACCGTCAGGTAGACCTTTCACTATATTATGAGGATGGGATGATCTGTCAATTAGATAGATAATATGATTCTCTCTTTTGACGAGGTGATGGATCCTGTAGGTCGCATACCTTGAATCCTGCACTTAGATAATTTGAGATGCATAGAACCACCATTGTGACGGGCCGTTGTATTATATTAATTTACATCCCCAATTGCATTATATTTTATTTTCAACCACCTTATTGTAAAGAAAAGTATTTGAACTCATTATTAAATATGGCTTAGGCTCGAGGACCTCCTTTTTCTGACCCCTTTGGCTCTCGGTGTTCGCGTGCTCGGCCGTGGATTTTATGAATCCAACAGTGGTTGTCAACTCCCCAAAAAGTGAAAAAAAAATTTATGCCAGCACAACCACCATTGGATTCTTGAAATCCACGGCCGAGAACACGAACACCAATAGGGTTTAGGAAAAAAAGGGGGTCATCTGAACCCGACCCATTAAATATTGTTTCTTCCATAGCACCAATGTTGTTATTTTTTTTTTCACTACTGTAGATGAAGCAAAATAGGGGTGAAAAACTTTGCCAATCTGAAAGAAGTAGATATTGTTTGAGAAAATGTATAGTTTTTGGCGAGGCTCCCCGAAAGAAAATAGGTTTAAGTAACCTCGGGCACCAGTTGCCGCCATGGCTCTATACTCTGCTTCTGCGCTCGATCTGGAAACTATTCTTTTGTTTTTTGCCATTTTATTGTTTCAGGTAACAGTTTTTAATCCACTGGCGTTCCATTCCGTTCAATTCATTAAGTTGCAAATCGATGATTTCTTAAGTTGAATTAAAATGGAAAATTGCCTTATTTGGCATTTCATTATAAAATTTGCAAAATCAAAAGTCAAATTAATCAGATGATCGTAGTAAGCGTCATATCTATAGAATTTTTTGTAAAATGTTCCCTTGTTTTACTCTCTAAAACAAATGCCATACGAAACTAGGGTCTGTTTGGATTTTGAGTCGGGATTTGAATTTATAATTATTTACATTGGAAATCTTAGAGCACATTCCCCGAAATGAGAGGTATTTTCTTTGATGACTTGTTTAGGTTAAACACTACTTTAAGGAAGAATTAGAGTATTTCAAAGTATTTTTGTTTCCCTTGTTTCTGGTCCTTCTGCTCTTTCCTTTTTATCTTTTTGTGATCTTCCCAGTCTCCTTTTTCATTATACTTCCAACGGACTTATCAAAAAAGAAATTAGAAATCTATACATTTGGGATGAACGCATGTCTTGGAATTGCATGTTCAAAAATTCTTGGTTTTCACGGAATTAGAAGTTCTGAGGGAGTAAGAAACTTCTAAATCCTTGAACCTCGTTTTTTATGAGGCTATCCAAATAGTTAAAATTAGAATTCATTGGGAATTTTAAGCAAATTCCATGGTGTAACCAAACATAAGAAATTTCAATCCGTGAAATTCAAATTTTCAGAAAATACGTGTCCGGGAATTCTACTTTCAATTCCAAATTCCCGGAAGTTATTTTAGATAACTTATGTGGTTCTAAGTACAACTCAAAAGAAAGGAAACTTTGATTATTACATGTATACGTACGCACGATCTGTAACGCAGAATCGTCGGGTCAGAAAGGAGGCGGCCCACCAGGTCCACCAGGTCCACCAGGACCCCCAGGACCACCAGGTCCACCAGGGAAGAATGGGGGCCCACCAAAGCAATCTTGTAGCATCCAGCAACAGCACAAGAAGTAGAAGCTGTCAAACACCAGATAAAATACATATAATTAGGATTGTGCTACTTGTACGAAGCTGCTCTAGTTGCTAAAAAGCCTAAAATGATTATTTTTTAACTAGTATTTAACGGTAACACCGAATTTCAGTGTTACCAAGGGCAATCCACCCTCTATTAGGGTCGGGCTGTCCTCATAACTGGGTCTGATGATATTCTTAGATTTTTATTTGTAATGATAGTACTGATTTAACCTAAACCATAAACCATGGTTAAAAAAACGGTCGTTATAATGGATTCGAACCTACCTTGTTACATTACGAACCAATCAGAAAATAACGGCCGTTTATTTTTAAAATAGTAGCCATTATAACGAAAATAATGCCCGTAATTTTCTGAAAAAAAATTGTGAAAAAAAGACCAATATTTGCATTATTTTCCATTATAAATTTGATTTAACACCATTTTTTTTTCGTTATTTCCATTTTTTCCCTATTTTCCCATGTGCGTTACAATTCGTTATAATGGAAAAAGGGTAATGCTCCCAGTCCGTTATACCATTATTACAGACCCTTTTAAACATTGCCATAAACTATTATACAAAATAAAATTTATTCAGTAATGAAAAAAAAACAATATTAATAACAGTAAATTTTACATACCAAGAAGAAAACATGTTGCACAAACCATTCCCTAAGGCACCGAAAAAGCCGCCGGGTCCTGGCCAAAATCCCGGAGGGCCTCCTGGTCCTGACCAAGGACCTGGCCCACCTGGACCCCATCCAGGCCCAGGACCCCAACCAGGCCCAGGCCCTCCTGGACCCCAACCAGGTCCAGGGCCACCACCTGGCCCTCCAGGACCCCAACCAGGTCCAGGGCCACCACCTGGTCCTCCAGGACCCCAACCAGGGCCACCACCAGGCCCACCACCAGGCCCTCCACCAGGCCCTCCTGGTCCTCCCGGACCCATCATAGCTCTTCCTCCACCACCACCACCGAGAGAAATGGCTGTTAGAGCGTTGAAGTGCAACCAAGAGAGGCAAAGGAAACCAACTGACTCTAAGAAAGCTGTATAAAGCTTGGATAATTAATATATAAAGGTTTTATTGAAGGTAGAGAATTTGAGTCTTCTGGAAAATTCCAACACCACATCTGCTCTTCTTAATTCAAACCTGCTCTTCTTCAACCTACCTTTCATAACTGCTCGTCTTTGTACACACATATAATCTCAGGATCGGTGGGCTCCGATCCCGATCCAGAACGGGATTGGCCCATCTCATTATCCAACTTCAAAAAAAAAAATTCGTTAGCAGATCCCATTTTCCATATTTATGGATGCAGCTGAGGTTGTTGAAAAAGGAAGATGGTTGTCGTTTTATTTAAGTGGGGAGTGGCAATTGGCGAAAGGCCAAAACCGTAAGATGCGACCGTGACTCATCAACCAATTAATCCTGACTGTTAGATCTGTGGGCCACTCCTTTAATGAACCCTTATCCGAACTTTATTCTCTACTTCTTACTAGGGGTGTCAACGGGTTGGTTCCAGTTCTGTTCCTAAGGTGCTCAGAACTGGAACCAATATTGTCGGTGATTCTGATATGTTCATGTTCTCATAATGATGGACCTGGAACCGGAACCGATTATTTGGTTCTGGTAAGTTCCGGTTCTGGGTTCATCGGTTCAAATCTTGATAATATGACAATTATAACATATTGTTTATATATTGGTTCCGGTTTGATTCCAATTTTTATCGGTTAATTCCAATATCAAACTACCCAGAACGAGAACTGTTATTATCGGTTATGTTCCGATTCTGGTTCTTATTTAGTTGGTTCCCAAAAAATCGGCATTTTTGGTTCCGGTTAAAAACACCTACAAATTGACATAACCGATAAGAACATAACTGATAAAAATTAGACATACCCCCCCCCCCCCCCCCCCCCCCCCCCCCCCAATGCTATCTTCAAAAATAGACATACCCCCACAATTTGACAAAAGCTGATACACCGCCTAATGACTTGGTCTACTTGAAAAGGACAAAAATGCCCCTTTATTCAACATTGGAAAAAATGTGGGTTTGGGAGAAAACCCCAACCCCAAATCAAACGGCGGTAGTGGACAGTTGCCCACGAAATTCCGGTGGATTAGATGCCCATCACTGGCAACCAACCTACCGGAGTCTCGTAACCGGCCGTCCACCACTCGACAAATAATGTTGGTTCTTATGGAATTCAGTATATACCGAGTAATCTTTGGCTGATTGAATCGATAGATCTTGAATTTACAAGGGTTTCATATTTCTATGTTTGTTGACGCATATCTCTAATTTGCATAGTTGGCAGAGTTGCACTGTTGGGCCTAAATGATTGAGATGTTGGCTTTTTGTAGGAACTAAAAGGCTAGTTCTATAGAAATCCAGGTGTTGGCAGGATTTGCATAGCATCTTGTCCAACTTTCGAATAATCTACTTTATTTTACCAATGTATTTCTTGCCTGAAGGCAATCCCACTTAGGTGGCGTTTGGTAAAACTTTTTTTCAGACCTTAAGTCTGATTCAGCTGAAATTAAGTGATTTTGGTGGTTAAGTTGTGTTTGGTAAATGACTTAATTTCAGCACTTATCACCAAACTCAAGGAAAAAAAGGCAAAAGTAAAAAGTGACCCAGCCTTCACTTTTTGCGGTAAGTGAATGAATCTTTAAAAAAGATTCTTTGATTCTTTTTTAATACCAACAATACTCTTTTTTTAAACCTTTCTCTTTTACAAACTTATGAAAGTATCCTAATAAATATTTCTAAATACCCACAATGCCCTTGACTTAATTTTAGGACTTAAGACCTTAGCCAAACAACCTAATTCAGACACAAGTCATTAAGCTACCAGATCTTAAGCACTTTAAGCTTTTAGATCTGATAACTTAATTTACCAAACGCCACCTTAGAGTGTTAACAATGGGATATGGTTTTTCTCTAAGATAAATGAGAGGATTACTTGCAAAGAAGCGACTCAAACTTGTGTCACAAGATGTTGTGACGGAAGCCGGTCACAGCATTCAATACGAGCCACGTGGCATACTATTTGAGTACGATGACCGTATGGATTTTTGGCCAGTCCCACAGTGTAATGGTACACAAAAATTCAGCTTGATTAGTGATTTCTAACTGATTCCATTGAAGTTATTTTCACGGGTTGATTTTAACGGTAGGAATTTGAGCATTATTGAGCCTTATTTGGGTGCACAAATCCAAAGGTTGTAATAACTAATCAGGCTGATTTTTGGTTCGTAGGTCCACCGAGGGACTGGCCAAACATCCATACGGTCAGCGCCCTCTGATCGTGTGCCACGTGGCTCGTATTGAGTGCTGTGACCAGCTTCCATCACATCATCTTGTGACCCAAGTTTTACTCCAAAGAAGCAGTCCACCCTGACTGCGTTGTACAGGTAGAATAGAGTAAAACTTCTATCACAAGAAATTGTAAATCACACAATCACAAGCCAATGAGTTCTCGGCACGTACAGAAGTGCTTTTTGCTGCTTTTAGGTGTACGTGCCGAGAACTCATTGGCTGTGATTTGCAATCCGATTGTGACAGAAGTTTTACTCGGTAGGATCCTTACAGCCAGAATTTACAGTGGGATAGGTACCGGTGAGGAAATCCAAAATCTACTAGGATAAGATTGACATGATATTGATCTGTTGACATTTCTTTATGCCATATGCTTTTCAACAAGGAAAAAGATGTAACAAGGTATGCCTGAAACTGTTCATTTGCGGAAGCGGCATTTTTCGTAGTCACCGCTGCCATCTGGGCCCACTGACCGCTTGGATGTTTATCCCATCCCTTGATGGATATACATACCAAAAATCACCTTGATTGCTAATTTATAACCATTAGATTTTAACACTTTTTAGCACCATTTAAGGCGTTCTTATAGCCGTTGAATACAACCATTTTTGAGTACTAAAACCAACGGTTAAAAATCATTAAACAAGCTGATTTTTTGTACGAATGTCTATTAAAGGGTGGGCTAAACATCCATGCGGTCAGTGGGACCAGATGGCAGTGGTGACTACCAAAAACTCCGCTTCCCCAATTGAAACGATCTCAGGTATACCTTGTTACTTCACGACCCTTTCAACTATCCTCAAAAAATATTGTAGATTTGATGGTTAGGATCATCTAATTGGGTTCCTTTTATGGTAGGAGGTTGGACCCATAAGTATTTGCCGGAGTAGTGGACGGCCGGCCACGAGACTCCGGTAAGTTGGTCGCCGGTGATGGGCTGCCAATCCACCGGAATGTCCTGGGCAACCGTCCACTACAGCCGTTTCATTTGGGGTAGGGGTCTCCCAAACCCACATTTTTTTCTACTGTCAAAGAAAGGTGCATTTTTGTCCTTTTCAAAAAGAAATTATTAGTCAATGACGATCATAGACAGTGGACCAGGTCATGGGGGTATGTCAGCTTTTTCAAATTATGGGGGTATGTCAAATTTTGAAGATAACATGAGGGGGTATGTCAAAAATTCCCTTTCTTTTAAAAGTAATTCTTAATTTGAGTTTTCCTAACACCTCCTGAAAGCACGGTTCCAACTCTAGATCCGGATCAACTCTTCGAGTTACCTACCTCCCCCTGCCTCCTGCTGGTCCGACGCGACTACTCATTCTTAGGCGGGCCAACCTAAGCTGTTGCCTTACCTTTGCTTCCGAAAAAGACCCGAAGGACTATGCGAATGTGTCTGTTTTAACATACTTTGGAGTGAAATGAAATTCCTTTGCTTTGGGGCATTGCATAAAAAATGGATCGTCTCGGCCGAGATCACTATTTCCTAAAGAAGTCTCACTTTGTTTTGAGCGATATGCGCTGATCCCATTGTGGATTGGACCGATCTGAATCGGGATTGGAGCCCACCGATCCAACCTCCGCCCAAGCCCAACCCAACCCAAGATCAGGCCTAGATTTTTCAGCCCAAGCCCAACCCTATCGGATTGGTCGGGTTGGTCAATTTCTTAATTTTTTTTATTGGTAGAAAATATTGTTAAATTTTTTCATATTAAAATTGTTTATTTGTTAATACAATGATCGTTGTGCTAACCATTAAATAATATCTTCATTTCCACATCCTGTAAATAAGACCACATTAACAAAATATATGTTCATTTATATTCATCATCTTTACAAGTGTATTCATACAAGAATTACAAATTCAAAATTCTCTATATAATCTTACTCCTACAAATCCAAATAATTTGCCTTCAGCTGCAGATAGTAAGACAATTGTGAATGGTAATACAAGTTTACAGTAGAATGAGAAATACACATTGGCGAAACTCGCAGCTTCAGCCAAGACTAAAAAGTACCTCCATTATCAGCAACATAACAATGAGCTTTTCAACTATTCACCTTCTCATACAGAATTGAAGTCAAAGTCATTAGTGTTGTGATGCACCTCTTGCAGTAAGTCGCCTCCGCCTCCGTGGATTTGTCTCAAGCATGTCATTGATGTGTGTCAAGGTCGGGTTGGGTTGGGTTGAAGCCTCAACCCTAGCCCAATACTATTTGATTGGGTTGTCCAAATCCAAGCCCAAGTTGCAGCCTATCAGATCTGCCACTCCTTGAATGACCCTTATCCAAAAGTTATTCTCGATTGGACAACAATTCTAACAGCTAGATTATGGTATTTTCTTTAAAAAGTTCTTATTAATTTTTGGGTTTTTTTAACACCCACCAAAATTTGAAAGTAATTGGTTATACCCTTATATTTTCAAAATTTAGGAATACCCCCTTGACCTAGTTTATCCTGCATTTGACACAATTTAAAACCTGACACGCATCATGCACCTGTTAATGCACTTATTAGAGGACCAAAATATTGCAAGTACAATGCTAACAGCGCATATCAAGCCCATTTTAACTTGCACGTCAGGCGTTGAACTAGATCAAGAGGAGTATTCCTAAGTTTGACTTGTCAAAAACAACAACAAAATCATTCGCAAAGAAGATAGAAAGCCGGATAAAATGCGGGTATTGGAGAAAACTGACATTGGCAAGTTGGAATGAAACAAGTAGACCCATCACCAACAAAAGGAAACTAGTTGGGAAACTGAAGATTCGAATACTAAACTCTCCATAATGCCATGTCCAATTCATAAGATGGACAGCATACCACCTGAATCCGAGTACACTTCGGGAATCTACTACTTCAAAACTAGCAAAGGTGACAGATGATAGAAGTGGAATTGACCCTGTTATGTCTCAGATTAGCAAATTGACACATTCTTCCTAGCCACCAAAAAGCTGAGTTTCAAACTAAGTCTGTAATAATGTCTCAGATTAGCATATTGGCACGTTCGTCCTAGCTACCCACAAGCCAAGTTTCAAACTACCTTGGTGCGCAGTTCTTGTGGAGGCTCATGCTCTAGTTTATCATCATTGACAACAGAGATGGGGAGAGTAAACAAAAGGAAGAAGAAAAGGAAACAACAGTAAAGAGAAGAAATAATTTGATATTAGAGTGGAATATAACTAAGTACAAAAATTCAAAAAATAAATGTACTTGCTAAAATCATTTCCTTTGACAAATTAGTTGTTAATCTTAGATGCAGCTTCTACACAAGGCATTTCTTAACACCTGTTCTGGAATGCAACTACACTACGAAGACAAATCAAAACTATACAGTGTGTATTACCTCTCAATCAATCAGAAAAGAAGATACAGAGCAGGCAGAACTTGGATAAAAATGACACAGGTGAGTTGGAAACCAGTAAACCTGTCACCTAAATGTACAGAAAATAATTAGAAATGACATGGGAAACTAAAATAATAAAACATCATGGACTCCCCATAATGCCATGTCCAAGTTATAACATGAACTGCATACCAACCGAAACCGAGCAGACTTGGCAGCCGCCCCAACTTGAAGCCAAGACTTGGCTTCTACTAGAGGAATGAACAACCATGGATCAGAGAGAAGAGCACCGGCATGAAAAGCCCCAAGAAAAAAAACTAAACGACCATCGGATCGAGTTGACTTTCTCAAAACTTGATCGACTTTTATAAACGAGTTCCTTGTCAAGTCAACAAGAAATTCAACAGAGCCGAGTCAACGTGAAATCTAACTGAGTCGAGTCAACTCGCCACTCAACGAGTTTTAGAACACTAATTAGATTATAGAGATTGTTGAAAAACTTAGTCTGCAATCTGCATTATTAACAAAATGCATGAATCAGCTTGTCTGCAATCTGCATTTTCCAGTAACCCGTCAAATTTTTTTGGCCATCCAAAATCAGTTCGTCTCCAGTACTAGCCTTCCAATAACCATTACCGGCTCTTCGCTCAGTTCGGAACCCATTTTCCGATTTCATTTTCATCCTAACGAAGAAGTAGAGGTGTTCTTGCATCTTTTCATCGTTATTAGCTCCTAAAGACAATAAAAAAAATGCTTATACAACACATAAATTAAATACATTGCATTACAAGTTACAAATTCCTATATACCTGGTAGACCCCATGGATCGGCACCATAAACATCGCACTCTTTTATACCATTACAAAAAAATACCATCCGAAGGGAATTCACGACGGAACGTCTTTTTATGAAGGTAACGCAGTAGCTCCTCATGGGTAGGCATAAATCTATATCCAAGGGGTATTTTCTCAGACATCAGGTTACTATTCTCTCCATAACACCACAAAATACAGTAAGAACTATGATGACCGATAATAGAAATAATAAGAATGGACATATATTTATAGCTATTCTATCCTTCTTCTAGTAAGAGAAAGACTTCTATCCTTCTTCTGGTAAGAGACTTTTAACCATTGAATTTTTCGTTATAACTAAAGCAACCATCACCAACTTCATACCTAGATCCAGACCATTGATGGTCCTTGGGATTCATGGATACACAAACGCCTCTTTTTCTTTTTTTTTTTTGGTCCTCAACCTACTAGTTTAAACTTTTGAAGCAAGCTTTATACCCAAACAAAAAGATACATTCAGCTCATTATTCATGACTCTACTAATTTCCACCCATCTGAAGTTAGCAATTTAAGTAGGGATAAAAAGCGTGTTATGGTAAGCACACAATCATACATTCACGTTACTATGTAAATTACCAAAACCCAGCATCCCCTGCCAGCAGGAGACTAAGAATTGTAACATTTTAAGTGAATTGATCTCATAAACTAACACAACAGTGAAAGGTCCATTGGAAGCAACAAGATCATATAGCGAGTCGTCTCCAAATTCAGTTGGCATCCGAATGAACACAATGAAGTACAATATATATACAACGGACTTCGAAGAATTGCGATGAGCAAAGTGCTAATTCATTTTTCAAATATATCCTACAGTAAACGTGGTTTAAATTGCCAAAATACCCTCCCTATAGAAGTTCTTCAGAGAATTTAAGTTGCAGATCACATAAGCAGCGATTAAGGAAAAAATCACCAATTTACTAACTCTTTCACAAAAACAGAAGTGAAACTGAGAGCTATAAATTTATAAACAGAAACCAGCTCAGTAAAAGCATAAGAGCATACAGGTAACGCCCGGCGTATACAAGAACATATGAACAAAATCGATGAACAAAAAGAGGGCAGATAGAGGCTGACCGACCTCCATTACAGCACCTCTTTTACAGCTCAAAGCTCGAAAGATTGAAGGTGAGGATCTGTTCTCTTATACGTAAACCCTCCTCGTTCTAGTTTTCCTTTCTAGGGTTTTTAGTTGGAGACTTCGAGTTCCTCAGTGAGTGGCTTTTATAGGACCGAGTCCTACATCGTTTGATAGGACCCCCCTTACTCTTCGGGCTCACTGACAAGAGAAAACTTCGCTCACACCAATGTGTGAGTTAAGCCGATCACACATCATAATATGAGCCACGGGGCACACTCTTATAGGACGATGACTGTATGGATTTTTGGCTAGTCCTTAGGTGGACTTGGAAACCAAAAATTAGCCTGATTAATGATTTCTAAGCGTTGGATTGGGGTCATTTACATGGGTTGATTTTAACCGTAGAATTTAGAGCATTATCGACCATTATTTGGCGTACTAGATCCAAAGGTCTGACATAACTAATCATGCTTATTTTTGGTTTGCAGGTCCAACAATAATGTTTGGCCACTTTCGAGTAAAACTTAGATCAGAGCGCGCAATGCGAGACACGTGGCACACTCTTAGATGACTCTAGCTTTGAACGTTTTTCCACTCCTTGGGTAGACCTGTAGACCAAAAATCAGCCTGATTAGTGATTTCTATGCGTTGGATTGGAATTATTTTCATGGGTTGATTTTTTTTTTTTTCGTCGTAGTTACCATCGTGGGAGGGCCCCACGGATGAAGTCAGGTGAAACCTGAACCCGGTCAAGCCGGTAAAGGGGATTTCTACTCCTGGCACACTGCTCAAAAGAGGAAATCTACCGGTGTAGGTTTGACCCCACGTCCTCCCCAAAGAGGTGGATACACACCAACCAATTGAGCTGCCATTGTTGGGTGTGTTCATGGGTTGATTTTAACCGTGGGAATTTGAGCATTATTGACCATTATTTGAGGTACAAAGATCCAAAGGTTTGAAATCACTAATCAAGCTGATTTTTAGTTTGTAGGTCCCCCTAGCGATTTGAAAAACGTCCATACAGTCAGAGTCCTCTAACAGTATGCCACGTGTGTGCTGTCATCAAAGGTTACTTCCCTTCGAGTACTTGCACACCAAAAAAAGACTGAACGATGATGTTAGCCGTTGGATTTCAGTGTTTTTTTTTAACCATGGGCTTCCTGAGCAGGCCTATAGATCCTTTCGAAAGCAATACGCGCTGTGGTGTGGTTCTCAATTTAGTTTTTTTTTTCATCGTGGGCTTCATGAGCAGGCCTATGGATGAGTTTCAAGCCCATAAAGTGCATGACAAAAAACACTCATAAAATCCAACAGCTAGAAAATAACCAATCAGGCTGATTTTTTGTGTGTAAATCAGTGGACCCAAAAGAGTTTGTCATGTGGCATTTTGGGTGGGGTCCTATCTAACTTTGTATAGGATCTGGTCCTATTCAAGCCAGACTCCTTAAAGAGTAAGATAGCAAGTGGACCGGCCCATGAGAGTTTTTGGGCTTGAATTTTGCTTACATCATGCTGGGCCTTTGATATTATCGGACCATTTTTCGTTAGTAGAGGTATACAAGAGGGCAAAAGTTTCTCAATCAAGTAGCATAGGATCATTTCCTTTGCAGTCGTCGTCGAAAGCTATACGTGTGGTGGTGTGGTTGTCAATTTAGTTTTTTCATCACGGGCTTCACGAGCAGGCCTATGGATGAGTTCCAACCCCATTAAGCGCATGACAAAAATACTCCTAAAATCCAACAGCTAGAAATGATCATTCACGCTGATTTTTTTTTTTTTTGTGTAAAAATCATCAATCAGTAGACCCAAAAGAATTTGTCATGTGGCATTTTGGGTGGGATCCTATCTAACTTTGTATAAGATCCGGTCATATTCAAGCCAGACTCCTTAAGAGCAAGATTGCAAACGGCCCGGCCTATGAGAGTTTTGGGGCTTGAATTTTGCTTACGTCATGCTGGGCCTACGATCCAATTCAAATAAAAGTTGAGCCCAGGCCCAAGAACTCAGTAAGTAAGAACTATTGGAGGGGCATGTAATTATCAAGCGAAGATGGAAAGTCTACAAGTTTAAGTAGTAAAAAATATGTAAGGGTATTTTTAGGAAAAAAAAAAAAAAAAGAATTGTCGCAATCGAACCGTTTTCGTTAGTAGAGAGGCATACAAGAGGGCAAAAGTTTCTCGACTGGGTAGCATATGATCCTTTCCTTTGTAGAGTCGTCGAGAGCTATACGCGAGGTGGTGTGGTTGTCAATTTAGATTTTTTCATCGTAGGTTTCATGAGCAGGCCTATAGATGAGTTCCAGCCCCATAAATCTCATGACAAAAAAATTCCTAAAATCCAACAGCTAGAAATGACCAATCAGTCTGACTTTTGGTGTGTAGAAATTATCAATCAGTGGGCCCAAAAGAGTTTCATGTGGTGGCATTTTGGGTGGGTTCCTATCAAACTTTGTATAGGATCCAGTCCTATACAAGCCGGACTCCTTCAGAGTAGAATTGCAAACGGGCCGGCCCATGAGAGTTTTGGTGCTTCAATTTGGATTACATCATGCTGGGCCTTCGATCCAATTCAAGAGTTAACAAAAGCTAAGCCAGGCCCAAAAACTCAGTAACTAAGAACTAGTGAAGGGGCATGTGATGATCAAGTGAAGATCGTGCTTTAAGTTAGCTTTTTTCGTCATAGGTTTCATGAGCAGGCCTATGGATGAGTTCCAACCCCATAAACCGCATGACAAAAAAAAATTCCTAAAATCCAACGGCTAGAAATGACCAATCAAGCTGATTTTTTGTGTGTAGAAATCATAAATCAGTGGACCCAAATTAAAAGAATATGTCATGTGGCATTTTGGGTGGGCTCCTATCCGGTCCTATACAAACCGGACTCCTTAATAGTAGAATTTCAAACAGGCAGGCCCATTAGAGTTTTGGGGCGGTAATTTTACACAAAATAAAAGCCGGAAAAATATGAATTGTCATAATCGAGTCGTTTTCATTAGTAGAAGCATACAAGAGTGCAAAAGTTTCTCGATCAGGTAGCATAGGATCCTTTCTTTTAGCAGAGTCGTCAAAAGCTCTACGCGCATTGGTGTAGCTGTCAATTTAGAAAAATTTGCATGCCGAAGCATCGATATTATTTTTTGTCGGCTTTAATTTTTATTAAATGGTTAAAAAAATGTTTTAGAAGGTGAAATTGCATGTTCTCGTGTACTTCGCCATTTGATTCTAAAAAAATCTATCTTTTTGACATTCCTAACTAGAGAAAATTTGCCTCACACAATGCTTGATGCAAGACGGTCCAATAATATAGGCCCTGTATGGTTGCCCTTAGAAAAGTTATCTAGAAATGATTCTTTCTTGCGAATATCCATAAAAGTTTTCTATTTATCAACGCATTTTGACTTATGAATCCCATCTTAGAAAACTTTTCTATGGTCACCATACAGGGCCTTATTCGAATTATTATCTTGTCAAATCATATATGCCCCACCTCCCAATGTATTGATTGACGGCTCTTGGTTCATGTGACAAACCCTTTTGTTCCGTAACGGATGAGTCGAAAATTTTCCTAACAAGCCGAACAATGAACTTTATGCAATATTGATTAGGACCATCGCCCAACTATTCTTCGACCGTCCAAAACAAGGCTTTTGCTCATTCGATTAGAATCATATCGAGTCATCAACCAAAGGAGTGATCTAATCTTTTGACGATCTAAGCCAAGCACAAGACCATGTGAATGCTCTATGCATGAATGTTATTTAACCATCGAATTTCGGGTTAGGTGATTCGAAGTCGCGTCCTCCATCTGGCAACACGAAAAATAGTCTAGATTGACAACCGCATTTCCATGTGGGTGGATTTGGATGAATCACTTAGAAAGCAACACCGATGTGATTGGTTTGAAATATTACTTCGAACGAAATCCAATGTTTTCCCTCTAGGGTTTCATTTGGCTCTGTATGATTGCCATGAATAAGTTTTCTAGAACTGATTTTTGCATATAAATGTCATAAAACTTTTTCTGTATTGTCATACAAAATTTTTTGTTGCCATCGAGAGCTAGGGTTTCTCTTAGTAACAATTCTTGTCATATGTGGCCATAAAAATTTTCTAGATCAACGCATTTAAACATACAAATCCTTTTCTATAAAAAAAAAAAAAAATTTTGTTTTGGTAACAACCCCCTTAAATTTGAAATTAATTAGGTAGTACCCCTTATACTTTCAAACTTTAGGATTACCCACCTTGACCTAGTTTAACAGTGGTTTACCCACCTTGACCTAGTTTAACAGTGGTTGACTTAGGTTAAACTAGACTTTTTTTTTTTTTTTGTAATCAACCGGTTATATTAAACAGACCACAAGGAAAGACAAAAGGAACCCACTTACACCTGGACTAATGCATGTGTCATGTTTTAACATTAGTCAAATGATAGTTAAACTAGGTCAAGGGGGGTATTCTTAAAGTTTGAAAGTATAAGGAGATATTACTAATTACTTTCAAATTCTAGGGGGCTGTTACTAAAATACCCCAAAAAAATTCGTCTGGTCTACAAAAGGGCCTTAGTGTAAAAGACAAGTTTTTATCATAAAAGACCATTGTACCCTTTTAGGGTTTACAGGAAATATGCTTCCCTCTGCAATAGATAACGGAGACGACATCAGCTTGTCATGGGAAGAGTTAAATGTGAAAATATCAGCAAATTGATTTTTACTAGAAATAAAGAGAACTCGCAACATTCCCCACACAGCCTGTTTAGGCACAAAATGATGAACAAGTTTCTTATTGTCTCTCTATGTGAAAAGGTTTCTTATTCAAGTTGCATATGATTCTCTTCCAATGTGAGTCGGCCAAAGTCGTACGCATCGCACTAGGACTGTTGATGTTGAATGTTCATATGTCAGGACATTACCCGCATACGCTATGTCCCCAAATTCGCACGCTTTGTAGCATCTCTAGTTGTTACCTGGTTAGACATTTTTTTTTATATAGTGAAATTACAGTTGTGTGGATCCCGCATGTAGGGATGCATAAATTGATCAAGGCTGGCCATCCAGATGTTAGTTAGTTTATTGAAAATTGAATATCATAGATCCAAAATGGATGTCGTAGGAATTGCCACATATACATATGGATGTATTGTAAGGGGCCGTTATAACGGCATAACGGACTGGGGGCGTTCCCATTTTTTCCATTGTAATGGCCCTTATAATGGAGTAAAACAGGCAAAAATGAAAAAAAAAAACAGAAAAAAATGGGAATAATGGAAAATAATGGCGCCCAATTCAAATTCAAATTTTCAATAAACTTTATAACGGAAAATAAACTTCTCAACAATTTTTTTTCGGAAAATAATGGTCTTTATTTTCATTATAACAGGAAAATAATGGGAAAGAGCGACCGTTATAACGAAAATAATAGTCGTCATTTTCTTAGCGTTAAAACAGTACATAATGTAACGGGGGAAGTCCAAATCCATTATGACGGCCGTTATTTCCGTTATAACGACCATTTTTTAAATCATGCTCAAGACATCTTGTTTTTTTCCGTAATAACGGCCGTTATGTGTCTTAATGAATGTTAGGCAGCATATCAGTTTCAAGCAACAGTGTGTGATGTAGATAACTCAAACTAAAGGCATATAATCAACAGTTTTCAATTACGGAAGGATTGTATCAATTATTCCACACTCATCATTATGCTTCAGGATTCACGTAATATCATCCATATATCCCAACTGATATCGACCATAGATTCGCATATGATCATAAGCTATCGAATTAAAGGGCCCCCACAAATGATATCGAAAGCTATCACTTCAATGGGACCCATCAACTGGATACTCTGTCTGGACCCACCTACACATGCACCACATGGATTGAGTGGTACGGTGACGAACTATGTTACCAGCCTAAAATTGTTGCAACAAAAGGAGAGAGCGAGAGAGACAGAAAGCTCGGTCCTTATCGAACAGTTCTCATGTTACTGCGTAGATATTTTTTTTCGATTTCCTATTAAATGTATTTGGTGGTTGTAGGACCAAGTTTTTAATGGTCGGTTATAAAGCGCTTAACGTTATAGTTATATCCGTTGTGTCACATCAGTCACACCTGACTCATAAAAAGTCAAAATCTTATTATTTTTTATTTTTAAAATCCAACGGTGGTTGACAGTGCTGAGCTGGTATTCACTCTTGCCAAAGCAAAACTACCGTTGGATTCTTGGAATCCACGCTTCAGTGACACAGGCTCAGGGGACACAAATTTTGTGGTCTCTATGGTGAGGAGATCACCCTCACAAAAATTAAAATCTTTCTGATATTCTTCGCTTGGTTTACAAGTTGAAGAATTATGGAGCTTCTATATTTTACCGTTAACTTGAAACCTGTGTTTGATGGGGTTACAAATTTTAGAATGGGTTGATTTTTGGTAAGCGCCAAAAATCAGCGGCGCCATTGATTTATCTTCCATGTGGGTACACCAAAATTGGTGTCAAAATTTGTGTCCCCTGATCTTGACCACTAACCATTATAACAGCTAAACTTGTTTTTTTTTTCAGTATTGGGTGCTATTTGCTAAATAAAGTAATGGGGTTGGAGCGTTACCCTTATAATAGCTCCTGCTGGGACTACTACAAAAGCCTCTCTTACTCATGGTTCAAAGTCTCGGCCGATCCAGATTGGGATTGGAGCCCACCGATCTTATCCAAACCAGGCTCTGTCTCGCCCCAAAATCACTGTTTTACAAAGGAGTCTCACTTTGTATTGGGCGAGATGGGCCAATCCTGTTTTCGATCAGACCGATCTGGATCGGGATCGAAGCCCATTGATCTGAGACTTTCATTCTTGCTCTTACTTAGGTCTATGATCTGCTTCCATTTTGGGGACAGGTTTTTTTTTTTTTTTTGGAACTGCACTCCACAATTGTTCTAAGGAGCTAAGTTATTAAATTCTCGAATTATTTGTAAATTATACATGGAATTATTTAAAAAATGAACCGAACAACGCCCTATCCAAAGGTTTGAAAAAATTCGCAAACTTCTTAACATGATTTGCGAACTTTTCCGGATTATTCTCAGATTATTTAGTTTTCAACATGAAAAATCATTTTATAAGACAAAAAATTGTAAAAAAGTTCCTTTTTATGTTTTATTTCATTTTAAACTTATTTTGCTAATTTTTTTAACACATTTTTAAATAACAAACCCAAATTCGAATATTTTCTGTACCGATTTTTGCCACACTCCGAATTGCTAACCACTTCATCAATTAAGAGGGTCGGCAATCAAATGGATTGTTTAATTGGCCATGTCAGCATCTACATCCTACACTGCAGAGAAGAATTATTGAATGTAGTTCCAGGAAAAAAAAAAAACTTTTTGCCCTTCTTTCTTTTTATCTTTTGTGGTAGGCCGGTTGGTAAAGCAAAGATTGGACCTGCCTTAGGTCTGCCTAACCTACTAGCTTTGCTTGCCTACCAAACAATAGAAAGCCTACCTCTCACGCTCACTTTTTCTTCCCTTCCTTGTGTTCTTTTTTTGGTCGGCAAAATAAAATATGACTAGATCTTTGTAAAGATAAATGATCCAATAGAAACAGTCTACAGCGAACAAAATATATTTGTAGCCCATTTCTTCTATGTATTTGTGGGCCACTGCGACAGTTATACCCAACTGTAGAACCTACCTCTCTAATCGTGATCGAAAATATGTCGTCTGATTGTTGATCCTATGGTGGTCAGATCATTCCTCCTCGGACACAAGTCCGAGTTTTATAGACCATAACTACAGTTTGTAAATGAGTGTCTGATGCTTATGACGCGTACCCACATTTAAGGGTATCAACCAATCAAGTACCATTGCCGACACCAATCAGCATATAAATGTAGTGTTAAAATTGTAATATTTTCAAGATTTATGCTAATATACCTGGAGCCGGCACCGGAATCAACTGGAACCAAATTATCGGTTCCGGTTCCGGATCCTTCATGTTG
This sequence comes from Euptelea pleiosperma, assembly GCA_035048495.1. Classification (NCBI taxonomy): domain Eukaryota; kingdom Viridiplantae; phylum Streptophyta; class Magnoliopsida; order Ranunculales; family Eupteleaceae; genus Euptelea; species Euptelea pleiosperma. The sequence continues at coordinate 33,070,324 of CM068546.1, forward strand.
AGAACTAGAACCGGAAATATTGGTTTTGGTTCTGGGTGCCTTAGGAACCAATCAGAACCAACCCGTTGACACCCCTATATACTAGGGTTTCAGACTTGACCCGTTTAATAGTCAATACGAAAGTTTAAAATGGGCAGTTATAACGGTATAATGGGCCGGGGACGTTACCATATTTCCTTTATAATGGATTGTAACGCACAGGGGGAAAAATGGAATAAAAAGAAAATAATGGACATTTTTTAAACAATCTTTTTCCAGAAAATAACGGTCGTTATTTTTGTTATAATAGAAAAATCACGGCTATTTTTTATAAAAAATAGAGGCCATTTTTTGAGCGTTAAAATAAAACATAATGTGACAGGAGAGGTCCGAATCCATTATAACGGCCGTTATTCTCATTATAATTGCTATTTTTTAAGCCATGGTCAATGCAAAAGATGGACTCAGACCATGGTTCAAAGTCTCGGCGGTCCCTTTCTGGATCAGGCGATCTAGATTGGGATCGGACCCCACCGATCTGATCCAAAAATGGTTTGTCTCAGCCCCAAATCATTGTTTCCCAAATGAGTCCCACTTCGTCTCGGGCGATCGTTCTCGGACTGATCCAGATTGGGATCGGAGCCCACCAATCTGGCTTCCTATCTCTTGATTTCGAACCATGACTCTGACGCAGTTGGGTAAGATCAGTTACAGATATACTAGGGTTTTCAGACCCGGCTTGGTTATTAATCGGGTAAAAAATGATGGACCTTTGATCCTTGATAATCGGGTTCAAGTCTTTGGGCAGTCTATAACTTCCCATGGATACCCCTACCCACCATTCGATCTAACCCTAACCATCACCATGGTCAATTACACGATCATAACTAATGGGCCAACGTATGGCAATGTCAGATCGGTCCAATTAAAACAAATCATGCGATGAGACGGTCATGATCAACAGATCAACTTGATTTTTGGGTGATGTTCTGAGTAGGGTCCATTGAATGGCATAAGTTGCAGTTATACATGTGTATATACTCAATCATAGATCATTCAAGATCATGAAGCAGGAGTTGTAGTTTTCACGTGGCAACTACGTACGTCCTAGTGATAATCAGATAATCAAAACTCATAGAATTCTCGGGTGCTTTCCTTGATTGATGGATACCTTCTCTTGCCAACAACTATACCTATCTTCTAAATAATTAGATCCGTACACGAAAGAGCCAATAATAAACGAGTAGAATTTTTCTGACCGTCGCAGGTCAGTAATGTTGCTGACTTCCCACAATTTGAACCTCGTGTCACTTTATAAGAGTATGATGACCGTATGGATGTTTGTCCAATCCTTAGGTGGGGACCACAGGCAAAAAATCAGTCTGATTAGTTATTTCAAACCTTTGGATCTTTGTAGCCCAAATAAGGGTTAATAATGTTCAAATTACACGGTTAACAATCAACCCATGAAAAAACTCCAATACAACGCTTAGATGTCACTAATCAGGCTAATGTTTGGTCTGTATGTCCATCTAGGGTTGGGCAAAACACCCGTACGGTCGGCAATCTCTAATAATATGACACGTGGTTTATGTTGTGGGTGGTAAGAAACTTTGCTAACCTGCGGCGGTTAGCAAAGTTCTGCTCTAAATAAACCAAAACAAAAAAATTATCGTCCCGTGTCGCAGTAAAAGGTTGACCAAAAACATTTGACTTATAAAAAAGCGATGACAGTCATAACACACGCACTCAATTTTTCCACGCCGCGTGCTTATCAAAAACAATAGTAATAATAATTAACATTTTCTACGCCGCGAGTTTGGAAACTCAACAAAGATTTCATCATTTCAAGACCTTTGAATCCCCACATTTAAAAGACGCTCAGTAGGAGTTGACAACCTAACCAGAATTAAAATGAAAAATTGGGCCCACATGATTGAATACAATCTAACCGTCCAAATCACGTACTGAAAACCATCATCATCATCCCGTTGGCATCTGTACCCATTTCATCTTGCTTCACCTTCACCTTCCTTTTTTGCATCTTCCTTGCATCCATGAACCAAAAGAAGTCATCTTAATGGACGGTTAAGATGATTTGATGTGTTTATCAGGTGGTTACATATTATCCCCATTTTCATTTGCGTAGTTTGTCACTATACATCATCAGTACATGTGCATGTCAATGTAGATCGCGCTAGAAACCATGGTCCGACGTCTCGGGCGATCCGGATCGGGATCGGTGGCCATCAAGATGATTTGAAAGGGATTGTCTCTCTCGATATGCACTGTTCTTCTTCAACCCTCACGTCATCTCGAGCGAGACAATCCGAGACGAGTGATCTACCCTCCGATCCCAAGATTTTCAACATGCTAGAAACTTGGCCAATAGAATGAACGTCTATAAGCAGGTGGGACCCATGTTTCGATTGCTCTAATCTAGAAGATCTTGTAGATGAAAAATAATAAACCCCAGCATGAGATGAATGAAGCCATTTTATGTGTAGAGTCAGATGATCTTAACCATTCAATTCAGTTGATGTATGTTCAACATATTGTAACTGCTAATATAAACCATTCGATAGTAAGGCCCTGCTTGGTATCTTGTTTGTAATTTGCAAAAATGTTCGTATAACAAACATTTGTTGAGAAAATATTCGTATGGTTGGGGAGGAGAAAGTTGTAGGGTAAACCAAGAGGGATGAGAGAGTCATTTGCCTATCATTTGCAACTAGGATGAAAGTCTTGGGATCGGAAGCTGGATCGGTGGGCTCCAACCCCGATCCAGATCGGCCCATCTCAGCTCGCCCAAGACAAAGTGAGACTCCTTTGTAAAACAGTGATCTTGGGGCGAGACAGAGCAATTGGTTTGGATTGGATCGGTGGGCTCCGATCCAGACCGTTTGACCCTGTTTTGCAACCATTAGAGCACTTTTTGGTGAAAAAACAAGATTGGGTCTTACGCAAAATTTTGTTGGATGTTGAGCGACTAAGCACACGCAAATGCTGCAAACATTTGTAGTGCTATCAAGCATGGCCTAAGTCCCAACGCCCTGGATTTTCGCCGCGCTACAACCGCGTTGTCTATAGACAGTATTTTATTGTCCTTGCTCCCCGACCAGCTTAAAAGTCAGAATTTAGGAGACCTGCTTGTGGTAGTCTTTTACGTAACGTCATGCAACTTTAATGACGTCATTATTCTCAGATCCACGGCCGGGGTTGAACATATATAACACGCTTTTCAAATGATAATATGGGCAAAACGGTAAAACCGGTGATTCCATCAGATTAAAAAAAAGTGATTTCTTGGTCTCAATCTGGACCATGAAATCTAAGGCCACCCATAAACGAACTACACAGGGTGTCGACAATCCTAACCGATCAAGGATCCTTTATACGGAAGATACCTCTCCACTTGTCAATATTGCATTGTTCAGATGATTACATGGGCCCAATATTCGGATGCTCCGCAATGATTAAAGACCATGTGTGCGACACGTGTTAGAGATCCCCACCAGTCGAATAACTTAATTCTTAGCTCACCCTTTGCTGGACATTCATACCAAAAATCATACTAAAAGAAATATTAAATCTAACGGCTAGAATCATACTTTAAAAAGTAATAAAATCTAACGGCTAGAGCTTACCAATCAGGCTGAGTTTCGATGTGTATATCCAACAACGGTGGGCTAAACATCCATGGGGTCAGTAGGCCCCGATGGCAGCGTTGAGTAACAAAAATCGCGCCACCTAACGCAAAAAAAACGTCAGGTATACCTTGTTACATCTTTTTCCGTATTTTTTTATTGGTGCATCTTTTTCCATACATCTAATCATATTTGGAGGAAAATCCTCCTTATGTAGGGACCCATCCAAATTTCATATTTCTGCCACGTGTTTGTGTAGATTTTCATTAACAAAATGAGAGAGGGGTAGGTAGGTTTGTATGGGACGCAACACATGGTCAACTTCTTCCGGTGCAAGGAGACCAAACAACAAATAAAAAAGCGACACGTATGTACGAGCAAGGTTGGACATAGTCAGTGATTGATCAGGTGCTACTTTTAGGTGGATTTTCCTCCCCCCCTCCTCTCCCCATTTTGGATACGAAGCTTAGAACAAGCTAAGGAAGCAACCCATTTTCTCTTTTCTCTTCCATCTTTGAAAGGGTAAAAGAAAAAGGTGTCACGTTGATAAGACACGGGGGCCGGCGTTTCCATGGAAACGCTACTTATCTACCTTTTAGGGTACCCTACAAAGTTTAGGGCATCAAGGACTTCACGTCAGAGACCACTTTGTAATCAATTGGGTTCCATGGGTACCACTTTGGATAAGTCCATTTATTGGAGTAGAACTTTTGTGGATAAGTCCATCTATGGGAGTAGAACTTTTTTGACTGACGTCCGATCAATAAAGTTGCCCACCAACTACAATATGAGCCACGTGGCACACTCATAGAGGACACTAACCGTATAGATGTTTGGATAGGAGAAAACATTCGTTGGCCCCGGGGGACTTCAAACTTTGAAGTCTCCCCCACCCAGAATGTCTGACAAGTACCCCAATCCCTTAACTCAACCCTGGTTAAGCCCTTGGTTAGTGGTAAAAAAGGGGTACTTGTCAGACATTTTGGGAGGGGGACATCAAAGTTTGAAGTACCCCGGGGCCACCCAAAATAGTCCCTAGACGGACCTGCACACCAAAAACCAGCCTGATTAGTGACTTCAATCCTTCGGATATTTGTACTCCAAAATAATAGTCGATGATGCTTAAATTCCACGGTTAAAAATCAACCCATGAAAACAACTTCAATCTTTGGTCTGTATGCCTATCTAAGATTAGGCCAAACATTCATACAGTCAGAAATCTTTGAAAATATGCCACGTGGCTCATATTGTGGTCGGGTAGGAAAGTTCTACTCCAAATATTGATGGTTAATATCGTCTGATCAATACATTCCTTACTGGGATCACTCTATTAAATGGTAGTCTTTTGTTAGTTGTGGAATCCCATCAATCAAAGCCGTCTAATCAAAAGTCTACCATTTTGATCAATGGCCCATAATCTACTCTACGCTATTATAAAGCCAAGACCTGGGTTGGCAATGACGCGGGCTTCACACGCTCACCTAAACAGCAAAACTTGATGAGGAAGATCCGTCGTCAACGTTAACGAGGGACGACAGTTTGAGCCACGTAGCAGATTATTAGAGACTACTGACCATATGGATGTTTGGCCCATCCCTACCCTACTTACCAGAAATCTTTGAGTAGTGATTTCCAACCTTTGGATCTGAGTACACCAAATAATGCTCGAAATGCACGGCTAAAAATAAATCATGAAAAAAACTCTAATCTATCATCAATGTTGATGAGGGATCAGTGTGAGCCACTTGGCACTCTTAGAGACTACTGACCGTATGGATGTTTGGCCCATCCCTAGGTAGACCTACATAGCAAAAATCATCTTGATTAGTGATTTCTAACCTTTGGATCTGAGTACCCAAATAATGCTTGACATCCACAATTAAAAATAAACCATGGAAAAGATTTTAATCCAACGGACGGAAGGTACTAATCTGGTTGAATTTTGGTATGTTAGTCGAGCTAGCAAAGGGCCAAGCATCTATAAGGTTAGTGGTCTTTAAGAGTGCCACGTGGCTAATACAATTGTATGTCATCAACGTTGATGAAGCCGTAATCACTCACGTGCAAGGCACGTGCCTCTCGGAGTCCAAATAATGAACCATTTCTTCAATTGGACAGCTAATATCCTACATTACCACTTTATTAATGATACAAGACTTCATTGGGAGACTAAAGAAATGCTAACAAGCGACAGAGTAGAACTTTGCTGACCGCCGCCGATCAGCAAAGTTATTTACCGTCACATTATGAGCCACGTGGCATATTTCTAAGAGATTTTGGACCTTATGGATGTTTGGCCCAACCCTAGATTGACATACAGACCAAAAATTAGTTTGATTAGTGATTTCTAAGCGTTGGATTGGAGTCATTTTCATGGGTTGATTTTTAACTGTGAAATATGAGTATTATTGACCATTATTTGGGGTATAAAGATCCAAAGGTTTGAAATTACTAATCAGTCTGATTTTGATATGTAGGTCAACCTAGGGACTGGCAAAACATCCATACGGTCAGCAGAAAAGTTCTACTCCAAGCAACAACGTGGGGTCGCATCTGTGCAACTCTATTGAGAGGTTGCTTGCTACCATTCCTGACACTGTTATCTTTTACCTAACCGCAATGAACAACAAAAGTGGAGAAGTGATTAAGGAGGGAGTTTGATTGAACTCTTCCTTAATAAACAAAGTGATTAAGATAATGGAATCGAGCTTTCCATCACGTGTAACGTCGTGTATGATAGGATTGTGAGTCAAAGTCTTATTTAGAGTTAATTAAGTGGTGTAGTTTAAAATTAGTATAGCGTACGATAGCATTAAAATATTTATTTTTTTACAATACGCCGTGGGTGGAATCGCTAGAATGTATACCACAAAGTACGAGTCCCCCCCAGGGGGTAGAGAGAATCCCGGAAAGCCGTGCGTGGGCGTATTAATTATTTTTATTATTTTATTAATCTCGATTTCTGGCCTATTTAATATCGTTTATGTGCTTGCCAACTCACTTAATTACTAATTTTAAATATTTAATAATTTTAATCCATGATTTTCTACGTGGGAATTGCCGAAAATTGAGAGTTAAAAATTAAAAATGTTTTATTTTTGGGGGAACGCGTTATATACACCGGGTATCATTATATCATATAGTACGGTTTATGTTATTCGCGTAAATAATCTTTTTATTGGTCTGGATCCTCAGATGGGGGAGCCCATGGGCCATACGGATTGGTTAGTCTGGACTGGTGAGAATGTGAGCCTTTGATACGTTTTAGACTTAAGTAATAATACTACTGGTACTATTGAATGTTTCTCTTTTTTAAATGGTTCAAAAGGAGACGTGTAAATCTCTTTGATGACGGATGTCCGTCATCAACGTTGACGACGGACCACAGTATGAACCACGTGGTACAGTCTTAGAAGCCACTGACCTGACGGATGTTTGGCCCATTCCTAATCCTAGATGGACGAGTAAAACTTGCACGACCGACGACGGTCATATAATCCCTGACTGCTCACATTATTAGCCTCGTGGCACATATTTAGAGGACGCTGACTGTATGGATGTTTGACTAATCCTTAGGTAGACCTACCAACCTAAAATCAGTCTGATTACTGATTTCAACCCTTTCGATCTTGTACCCCAAATAATGCTCAAATTCCCACCGTTAAAATCAACCCATGAAAATAACTCTAATCCAATGCTTAGAAATCACTAATTGGTTTGTAGGTCCACGCCAAACATCTATACGGTCAGTGCCCTCTAAAAATGTGCCTCATGGCTCATAACGTGACCGACGGTTGCTGACCGCCGGTCATGCATGTTTTACTCCTAGATGGACCTACACAGCAAAAATCAACTTGATTAATGATTTCTAACCTTTCATTGAAGTATTTTTTTTCATGGATTTATTTTTAACCGAGTCAAATTCGAGCGTTATGGGTTACTCAGATTCAAAGGTTAAAAATACTAATCAGACTGATTTTTTGTCTATCGTTCCACTCAGGGATGGGCCAAATATCTGTACCGTCAGTGATCTCTAAGAATGTTCCACGTGGCTCATCGGTGGTCCGTTATGAATGTTGATGACGGTGTGTCCGTCATCAAATATTTACTCAAAAGGAGACAAGCTCTGCAGCTGCTATCGATAAGGACGCCTACCAGAAGTAACGCAAAGCGCCTGTTAATGGTTCGGATCTTCTCTTTTTCATCTCTCAATCTCAAACGTTAGTTTTTAACTCTTCCTTTGGTCATATAAGGACATGAGCATACTGCAACCCATACTACCATGTTCTTAGTTTCAATGACTATAATACCCCTAAGATTCTCTTAAAACCAACAGAACCATTCGTTTTGGAGCATTTTAGCACTACGCCTAGAACATTGCTTAAATTATTAAAACCCCCTTATACTTTTATAAATTAAGGTCAGCCCCTTGACCGTCAATAATGAAACCTCATCAACCTATCTATACTGTTATAAAATGAAAACAACCTGGTACTACTATAAAGCCAAAACCTGGGTTGGCAATGACACGGGCTTCACAAGACATTCACCTTCACGTGTTGTTCAGCACACCGACGTCCAACCACAAAATGAGCCACATGGCACATTCTTAGAGACCACTGACTGTATGGATCTTTGGCTTAGGTTGGCGATGGCACGGGCTTCACAAGACATTCACCGTCACGGGTGTTCAGCTCACTGACATCCCTTGTCCCTTAAATAATGCTCAAAATCCACAGTTAAAAATAAACCATGAAAAAAACTCTAATGGAAGGGATAGAAATTACTAATCTTTTGGTATGTAAGTCTATCTAGGATGGGCCAAACATACATATGGTCAATGGTTTCTAAGAGTATTCCACGTGACTCATATTGTGGTATGTCATCAACGTTGATGAAGTCTCTATAATCACTCACATGCAATCCACGTGACGCCTCCTAGTTATAAAAAAATTTGAACTTACAAGCAATTTAAATAAAACATATATTATAATATTGATTGTAAAATTTCATTAAAATCAACTTTCTTGTCAACCACAATGGGGTTGATGGACGCCGAGTAGAACTTTGCCTAGGGACATCATCATCGTCATCAAACGTTGATGACAGACCATAATATGAACCACATGGCACTCTTAGAGATCTCTGACCATATGGATGTTTCGCCCAACCTTAGGTCGACTTACAGACCAAAAATTGACCTGATCAGTGATATCTAAGCATTGAATTGGAGTCATTTTCATGGGATAATTTTTAACCGTGGAATCCGCCCAAATATCCATAAGATCAGTAGTCTCTAAAAGTCTGCCACGTGGATCGTACTGTGGTCTGTCATCCGATAACAAAGCTATGCTCGATGGCCGTGTTACACTTAGGGTGTAGTAAGTACTGTTGACTGACGGTCAAGGAGGATGGTGACTCTAATTTGAAGTAATACAAGGGGGTTTAATGCAAAAATTCTCTTTGTTTTAATAATAGGGGTGTAAAAGTAATTCCATGAAAGAGGAATCAATAATTCGGTCAATCAGTTCAAGGGAGAGACAGAGAGAGTGAGCATCGTACGAATGTACTTAATAAGCGTAGTTATAACGTTATTTGGATTGGATACTGCTTTTTTACTATTTATAGAATCAAAAAGGCATTAATAGGATACCCAATATATCGTGATATAGCAACATCTCGTCTGATTTTTTTTTTTTGCTCTTTCATAGTTCCATTTATGGTCACTTAATTTAGTGACCCATTCCAATCACTCTTGCTCTACACTTGACACGAACCCCTGACAGCTATTGACAAACTATTTCCTACGGAAATTTAAATTTCAAAAAATTAAAACCTTGGGCATAGTTAGCAAACTGTTGAGTAAAACTTGTGTCACAAGATGTTGTGACGGAACCAGTGACAGCATTCAATACGAGCCACGTGGCATACTATTAGAGGACGATGATGTTTGGCCAGTCCCTCGGTGGACCGTTACACAAAAAATCAGCTTGATTAGTGATTTCTAACCGATTCGATTGAAGTTGTTTTCATGGGTTGATTTTAACGGTAGGAGTTTGAGCATTATTGAGTGTTATTTGGGTGCAAAACTCCAATGGTTGTAAATCACTAATCAGGCTGATTTTTGGTTTGTAGGTCCATCAATGGACTGGCCAACGTAACCCTCTGATAGTGTGCCACGTGGCTCTTATTGAGTGCTGTGACTGACTTCCGTCACAACATCTTGTGACACAAGTTTTACTCCAAACTGTTAAGTGGCAAAATGTCGTACGTCCACTGAAAAATGCAATTTTAAAAAAATTTAGGTTCAAAAATGCAGAGTAAAAATTTTGATAAAAAAGACGAGAACGTCAAAAGATTGATGAGTCAAGAGTTAGGACTAAAAGTTTAATATTTTTTTAATTCAAAATTACGCACTCAAAAAAATATGTACATATATGTCTATACACACGAGGTATTATAGACTGGGTAATAATATAAATATAATAGTACCAAAACTATGTGACGCTCCTTTTAAATCTCATAACGTAAGCAAAGTTTCCAAAATGGCGGGATTTTGGTAGCCTCTACACCTACTTAAAAAAATACAAATTTTGAAAAGACAATCAAGTTCCTAATCTTTTTTTCGTTACACCCACCATCTTAACTCAAAAAATCAAAAAACGATAAGAAAATCCCGCGTGGAGGAGAAACGAAACTACCAAGAGAGAAGAGAATCCCGTCGGAGGAGAAAATAGAGAAGAGAATCTTACCGCCACCGCACTCCCATCCCTACCATTGCCTCTCTCTCTCTCTCTCTCTCTCTCTCTCTCTCTCTCTCTCTCTCTCTATACTTCGGTTCTAAATTGTCAAGGCAGCCATGGCAACCTCAGCCAAAGAGAGAGAGAATGTTTTTGTTTATGCGTCTAAATAAAGAGAAGGGTCATCCTCTAATAGAGAGTGTGATGCCAACAGTTACTTTTACTCCTTTAAGAACGCATCAAATACAAAAAATGAATGACACATACATTTTTTACTGAACTCTAAAAAACGGTTAGTGAAATTAAAAGAGATTCGTCGGCACGGCAGCTCCCAAACTGAGGCAGTATTCATGCCCGTAGGTGCAAGCATACGAATTCGAACCCAAAAACAGCCTGTCGTGGTGTATGGCACCGTATCATCTCTACCACTTAAGCTTTTACAAAGTAAGGAGACAAGAATCACTTATATATCAAGTGACTTTTTTTCTCTTTTTCCCATGTGGGACTAAAGAGATTTACTTACGAAACTACAAGTCTCCAAAAGTGTAAAATAACCAAGTAGGGTACAATATGTACTTGATTTTCAATCAAATAAAACTCAAAAAAACATAACATCCTTATTGTGCATTCAGGGGCGGAGCTAGGGAGTATGGCCAGGGTAGGTAGCACACCCCCTACACAAAATCCTGACTCCGCTGTTGGGTGCATTTACATTAACTATGCAAAGAACATAGTGTTAATCACCTAGTTCAAATTCTCAGGTTCGGAGGCCGGATTGGTGGACTCCAATCCCGATCCAGAACGGGATCGACGCAACTTCTTTGGGAAACAGTGAACTTGGGGCGAAACGGTCTATTTTTGGATCAAATTGGTGGGCTCCGATACCGGCCGAGACTTTCTTTTTTTCTTTTTTTTTTAGTGTAATCGAAACTTTGAACTATGTTAATCACACATTCTATCATCTGTTAATGCATGGACCATATATATTTTGACATATGTCTATTATCTCCTCATTGTATCTCTGATCCGACACGAGTATTATGTTATTCATTGGATCTAAGTTATCGGGTTCTGACTAATCCGCCAAATGACAATGTGGGAAACCCTTGTCATATCATTCTATCGTTAGTCAAGATCTTATTTATCTTGGTCGAAATGTCTTTCTCGGTTTGTATGACTACTCCCACTTATAAATCACGACACCTTGCTAAGTATAGCTTACTCCAACTAAAAATAACTCGAGTTTGACAAAGAGACTCATGGTCTCCTAACTCGCTAATACTATCTTACCCATCGCGAATATTGTAAGATGGTTCGGTAGCTCCAGTTTTGAATATATATGTCGGTAATCTTGTTAAAGTGCTTTGCAGTCAACCCACAATATGAGCCACGTGGTACATTCTTAGAGGACTCTTGACTGTATTGATGTTTTGCCAATCCTTAAATGGTCCTACAGACCAAAAATCAACCTGATTAGTGATTTCTAGCCTTTGGATCTTTGTTCCTCAAATAATGGTCCATCTTGCTCAAATTCCCACGACTAAAATCAATCTATCAAATATAACTCAAATCCAACGCCTAGAAATCACTAATCATGTTGATTTTTGGTTATTGGCCAAACATCAATCAGTCAGTCCTCTAAAAATATGCCACGTGGCTCATACTGTGGGTTGTTAGCGGCTTTCGTTGACTGCGGCTGTCAGCAAAGTTTTATTCGTTAGGTAATAAAGTGTAACTTTTTTTGATGACATGGAACCCACGACAGCCACATAGTTCTCGGCAGGTACCCCCGAATGCTTTTTGCCACGTACAATGTGCTTTTCCTTTTGTAATAAAAATTTAAAAAACACACACACATATACGGGGACGTGACAAAAAGCACGCGGGTAGAGAATTCTGTGGCTTGGACTTCGATGACAACCCACTGTCATCAAAGTAAAATGTGCATAAAAGATATTAGAATTCATGGGGCCTACTGCACAAATCCTTGATGTGTGGTGATGATATTTTTGTTATACTAGTTCAGGTATGAGATATCACATGTGATCGTTCCTCATTAAAAGTTTTCGGACATTTTATTGTGGGCCCATCTTAAAATCGCCCATCACTATCCGGCTTATGTTGTATATGCATTTTGAGAGATATTAAACTAATTTCTCCCGAGAAATTGCCGACACGGTATTTTCAAGTTTTTACGTCTACGGTCTATTGGTCTACTTATACGTTTCCGTATACACACCGTTTTTTTGCGGCTCCGCTTCGACGCGAACGGATAAGGACGCGGACTTCATGACTACAACACTGTCAAATCAACGGCTCCCATCTAACTACAGACATCTGTTAAACTTTCAACTGTTGATCAACAAAACCACCACTTAACTCGAATAACTTAACCCCGGTTAATTTTAACCAACATCTGTCATAAAATAAAACCTTATCCCCTTGCCTTCTAACATCCCTTGCTCTACTCGATCTCTCTCGTCTCTGCAACTCTCTCTTTTCGATCTAAGTTCGTTAATGGCGTCTCAGATCTCTCTCTCTCTCGTCACGAAACCCTAAATCTGTCTTTTAAAATACAAAGCTGTAATTTTTATATCTGAATCTGTAACGCGAAGCTTGCTTTAATGGCGTATTCGTTTCCCGAAGAGGTTTTGGAACACGTTTTCTCATTCATTAAGTCGGATAAGGATCGAAACGCTGTTTCTCTGGTCTGCAAGTCTTGGTACGCGATCGAGAGGTGGTGCCGACGCAGGATCTTCGTGGGGAACTGTTACGCCGTGAGCCCTAGGATCGTGATCAGACGGTTCCCGGAGGTCCGATCCGTGTCGTTGAAGGGGAAGCCACATTTTGCTGATTTTAATCTCGTGCCGGAAGGTTGGGGAGGTTCTGTGTATCCATGGATCACGGCCATGGCGAAGGCGGAGGCGTATCCGTGGTTAGAGGAGCTGAGGCTGAAGCGGATGGTCGTTACGGACGAGAGCTTGGAACTGATCTCTAGGTCATTTAAGAATTTTAAGGTTTTGGTTCTCACGTCTTGCGAGGGTTTCACTACTGATGGATTAGCTGCCATTGCTGCAAATTGCAGGTTTGGTTTCTCAAATCTTTTCTTCATTTTGTTTGTTCTTCATTCTCTTTGAGATTGTTGTTTCTGATTTTGGGTTGGTTGAGCTGAAACCTGGTTTTGAGGGTAATTTGGTTGGAAAGATTTGATTTTGTTTTCTTGTCTAGTTCAGTTGCGTGTTTTTGGTTGTGAATTGCAGATTTTCTTTCTAAATCTTTTCTTAATTAGTCTTCATGTGGATTTTACTCATTTTGGGTAGATTGAGCTGAAACTCTAGTTAGATGGTAATTTGGATGGTTGCTTGTGGTTAATTTGTATAAAGATTTGATTTTGTTTTCTTTTGGGATGTTTTTGTTTCTTGTTTTTGGCGTGTAGAATGGGAATCCATGGTTCTGAACTCTGGGTCGTACTTATTATTCCTTTTTTCCCATAGTGGGGAGTTGGTGTTTGAAGGGTAATGTGGAATATCTAGTCAGGATCGTTTGGTTGCCATTTTGTATCTTTTTCTGTTTTCTTATGGCCTGTTATGATGTGGGGTTCTCTTCGGATTTTGGATGGTTGCTTCTTGGACAATGTGGGTTCTTTCGGACTCCCAGATTCGATTCCATTTTCCTTACTTTTTATTTTTATAAGATGTAGACTGGGTTTTGTTTACTTCACGCCTTTGAGGATTCTTTGATGTTGTACAGCTTTGGGATTGTTTTTATTTGATATCTAAGAACTCATTTGATGGGGTTAAAGGAAAAGTTCAAATCTTTACATCAAGGTTTTAATTACTTTTGTTCCTTTGATCTAGAATTTTGATTTTTAGATTGGTGAAATACTGTTTCTTCTTACCACAATGAGATAATGAAAAGCGCGACCAGAGAAAAAATAACTAGTTTAAACTTTTAAGTTATAACATTAAATTTCAGTAAACCATGGGTCGGGAAACTGGTAATTTCATTACACAATGTTGTTGCACTGTTCTAATTTTCTTCAATTTCTTGCCTGTTTGAATTTGCTGCTATTTTCTTTAACTGCTTTTCTTTCTCGGTTATGCTGTTTGCTAATGCAGGAATCTGAGAGAGTTGGACTTGCGGGAGTGTGAAGTAGATGATCGGCGTGGCCATTGGCTTAGCCGTTTCCCTGAGTCTTGCACATCACTGGTGTCCCTCAATCTTGCTTGCCTCGATGGGGAGGTGAACTTCTCTGCCTTGGAGCGCCTGGTGGGTAGGTGCACCAACCTGAGGAGCCTCCAGCTCAACCATGCCGTGCCCCTTGACAAGCTCCCCAACCTTCTCTACCGGGCCCCTCAGCTTGTTGATCTGGGTACAGGTGCATTCTCAGCGGACATGCGCCCCGAACTCTACTCGAAGCTTGCTGGTGCATTTGCAGGTTGCAAGGCGCTCAAGAGCTTGTCTGGGTTCTGGGAGGTGGTCTCTGGTTACCTTCCAGCTGTCTACTCAATCTGTGCTGGGCTCACATCTTTGAACTTGAGCTATGCTATTATCCAAAGCCCCGATCTCATCAAGCTCGTTAGCCAGTGTCGGAATCTGCAGCGGTTGTGGGTATGTACCATTTGATTCTGCCCCCGAAATGGTTTATTCTTTGTGTGGTTTTCTATTTATTGCCGGAAAAAAAAACTACTTTCTTCATGCAATATTTGTGTACATGTGTTTATTGCATTTCATTTTTCACCTAAAGAAAGACACCACTACAGGTACTGGATCATATTGAAGACAGTGGCCTTGAAGCCATTGCTGCATCTTGCAAGGATCTGCAGGAACTGCGAGTGTTCCCATCTGAACCATATGTGGAGCAGAATGTATCACTGACAGAACAGGGCCTTGTCTCTGTTTCTGAGGGTTGCCCCAAGCTCCAGTCAGTTCTCTACTTCTGCCGCCAGATGTCCAATGCTGCGCTATTCACTGTTGCTAGGAACCGTCCCAACATGACTCGATTCCGTCTCTGCATCATCGAGCCCCGGACCCCTGATTACCTAACTCTACAGCCACTTGACACAGGCTTTGGTGCCATTGTTGAGCACTGCAAGGACCTCCAGCGGCTTTCCCTTTCTGGCCTTCTCACAGACCGTGTGTTTGAGTACATTGGGGCTCATGCAAAGAGGCTCGAGATGCTATCAGTGGCCTTTGCCGGGGATAGTGATTTGGGACTCCATCATGTTCTGTCAGGGTGCAAAAGCCTCCGGAAGCTGGAGATCAGGGACTGCCCGTTTGGTGACAAAGCCCTCTTGGCCAATGCGGCAAAGCTGGAGACAATGCGATCCCTTTGGATGTCTTCATGTTTAGTGAGTTTTGGAGCATGTAAGCTGCTAGGTCAGAAGGTGCCAAGACTCAATGTTGAGGTTATTGATGAGAGAGGACCTCCAAATGCAAGGCCAGATGAATGCCATGTTGAGAGAGTTTACGTTTACAGAACAGTAGCAGGTCCCAGATTTGACATGCCTGACTTTGTTTGGACAATGGACAATGACTCCTCCTTCAGGCTTTCCTAGCAGATCTACAATTCAATCGAATCCATTAGTCCTCGTGAATCCTTGTCTTGAGGAGAGGTGGCAGGTACGGGTTCTATTTTCTTGTCCTCATTTTATATATTTATATTTGGAGGCTTAATATAGCTGCAGCGATGGTTGGACGGGGTTTTGAGACAGGAAGGGATTGTTAAGAGGGTATAAAGAGAGGCTAAGGAGCTCTGAAGCCATTTCTTTTATTACTTGACTGAGCATGGGGAGATGAAATGTGGTTAATAAAGAAATGAGATTCTGATTGATACAAAATTTGTAGCAAAGAGATTTAATTGTTTAGCATAATCACTTTCTTGTTGTACACTTGGAGCAGACTTTCGCCCTTTCATCGGAACAATTTAAATTTTGTTCTCTAAACCTGTGAAATTCCTGGTCTGAAGAAATAATGTCAGATTATGAAAAAACAATGCTCAACTTCAATGGAAATTATACATTAGTTTAGGGTATTAACTGTCATTTGAACTGAATTGAAATTAGGAATTGTGCATCACTTTCGCGTGAATCTTCTACCTTTCTTGAATTATTTGTATGGGGGTATTATCTGAATTCAGTATTATAGACAGGAAATGAACAAAAATATCAATAGAAGTATAGGGATCAAGAATCTCTGTTGGGTCCACCCAGCAGAACTCTTAGATCAGTCACCCGATATACTGCTCTGATCTCTCATGTTTGGATACAGTATCTACCGACATGCAATATTTTTGATTCATATCTACCCCTGTTATTTTCCCTTATCAAGCGTTTATGTGGATGCTGCTCAGTGGCATGAATGCTTCATCAATCCAATGGTCCTAATTAGTAGATTTCTCCTCTTACCATCCTGCATCATCATCATCATCATCATAATAATCATCATCAGCAGCATCACAAATCCAATCTGTCATTCCATTTTATCCAGGCACCCTAATGATTGTTATTGTGTAAGTCTTCAAATCATTTCTCACTACCTTTGATCCGTCTTTTTCGGATTTCTCTTTTTGAAGCCTTTTTTTTTTTGGGTTGGAATCTTTTTGAAGCTTGAAACCTGCACCATTTAGCTCTTTTTCCCTCTTGCTTGTTTTATAATTTTTTCTTTCCCCCCCCCCCATCATCATTCAACTGAACAGTTGGATAGTCAGGCTGTTAATTCTGATTCTTACTGCAGTAAAAGGTTGCTGTTCCCCTATGAATGTCACATACGTATTGCTTGGCCCATCTTTGGTGGCCCACACAAAAAATAGCCCGCTAGCTATGGATTTAAGCATTTTTTTAGGGATAATTTCTAGCTCTTTGATTTGAACATTTTTTAGGGAACTCAAATTTAATGGTTAGAAATCACTGAGTCATGCTGAAGGGTGAGGCGAACATCCACGGGATCAGTGGGCCCGACCCCATGGAGGTTTTGAAGTTCCAAGGAACAGCAAAGTTTTTCCTCTTTGTTGGATGATCTGGTCAACGAGTACTAGGTGATCTCGTACACACAACTTACGACCAGTACACGAGACAACTCAATCAGTGGTTTCTTTAGCTTCATCCGGTCGGTGTTTGCATTTCCTAACGGGGAGCCATAAACCATGTTCTGCAAGCTTTCTTATTTTTGGGGTTGGGGTTGGGGTTGGTGTAACTTTTGAGAGAGAGAGAGATGCTTGAGCCTCGACTGTTGTGCAGTGAGAGATATTCCCTGAGATTTCATGGCGACCACAACTTTTTACTTTTTTTTTTTTAGCCACCTGATGACTGGTGGAGTGTTGAATATCAAGTAGCCACAGAGAGAGAGAGAGAGAGAAAGCAGAAGAGACAGAGAAACAGACAGACAGTAACACAACGCAGACAACAACTTATCAAAGGTCCAGATAAAAGTTATCACAGAGAAACGTAACCACTACCTCAGTTTTTGAATTTCATTGATTGAAGCTCACATGTTTGTATCAATTTTTTTTTTTGGCTCAAGGATCCTCTCGTCGTGGCATCGTGGTCAAAACGAGTCACGTGACACTTATGGGCCCACTGATCCCTTGAATGTTGTGGTGTTGGTACTGGTTCGGGTCCAATTTAACTAAAACTTGGAACTTATTATGTAGGATGGCTCCCATCCCTATCGGTTCGGAACCGATAAATATCTGATATCGTGTATCTCTATTTTGCCATCTTTAGTACGTTCCGATTCCAATGTACTAAGAATCGGAACCTAGTACATACTTTTGTTTCAGTCCTTTCGGTTCTGAAATGGCGTCCCAGAATCGGAATATCGCTCTTCTCAGGTATTGGTTAACTGGATACCCATCGACGCCCCTTGGCCCCATCCTTGGTAATCTACACACCCCTTGGCCCAAGCCTTGGTAATCTACACACCAGAAAACCAGAGCGATTGGTGATTTCTAGACGTTGGATCTGAGAACCCAAATTTGGTAGAGATACTTCAAAACAAATTCTACTTGCATTATAGGATTTTTTTAAAAGATGAAACTATAATAAACTTCAAGAGTAAAGATGAACCACGGTATAGATTATAAGTAGGGAAGTGATATGGCACGGCCATGTAGATTAATGCGACATCAAAGAAAAAATGTAGATTAAATGCGTTACAGAGGCTTTAAATATTTCAGCCGGCAATATTAGGGGTGTCAATGTATAGTCAAAATTTTGAACCCGAATGACTAATGCTATTCTTACTAATATAATGACTAATGGATGTGGAGCCCACATGCAGAGAAGTTAAGGGCTGATCTTTTGGCAAGGATGAGCTCCTCACCAAAAATCAGCTTAGTCCAACATTTGTAACCTTACGAAAAGTGGATTGCAAGGAGAAAAATTTTGGACCATCCATTTTCACCATTAAATTTTGTTCCATATTTGGTAGGGTTAGAAATTTTAAATACTAATTTTTGGTGAGGATGATCTCCATGTGGCCCCCACATCCATTAGTAAGAATAGCATTAGTCGTTTTATCCCAGCCCTATGTATATATGGGACGAATCGCATATCCAGTAAGTAAATCGAATATTGATTCAAAATACCCTTCAGATTTGGATATCAGATATTTTTCGGATTCAGATTCAGATATGCTGACATTCGATTGGAATAATATCTGTTGGATAGGCAATATCACTAGCATCAACCTATAAATGCAGGTAGGCAAAATTGCGGTTGGATTGTCCGACATGATCTCCATATGGGCCCCACCATTGAGTGTAAGAACTGGATGTAGGAAATGGGTGAAGCTCTAGACTGATATAGTGTTTTTTTTATCATCTTGTCTAAATTGAAATCCAAAGAAACTCAGAACCCTGGTTTGATACTGACAAATTTTCTCCATTTGAGAAATATATATTAATTGGAAGAAATTAAATAAAGGTGCATATGTGGGAATGGGGCAATACTAAGTGCACCAAAAAAAATATTTGAAGCAGTGAAACAGTGGCCAACCACATCACGCCACAAACCCCTCTTCAAAAGCATGTCAAGGTTTGGTCAAAAGCATTTCTGGGTTTGTGGCGTGATGTGATTGGTCACTGCTTCACTGCTTCAAAATTCCACTGCTTCAAAAAATTTCTCATGACTCATTGTGGGGTTTTCCTGCCATGTGAAAAGCTGACGTGGCCAATCCAGAACGTCCATCTAATGGATGACCTCTGGATTTGACATGTGGATAGTGTTCATACCTATTCCTATCATGTATTGTACCTTTCCCTGCAAATTGCAGCAACTGAGCCCTGCTTGGTTCACTGCACTGGGATGCATTTTGCACTCCGGTGTGCAAATGCGGTGAGTTGCATTGCAATAACTTACCACAGTTTTTGGGCTGCACATGCTTGCATCAATTTTCTTTAGGAGTTTGAAAGGGCTTGGCAACCACTTGAACATCAGTGCATTTGCACGCCCCAACCAATCACTTGTAATCTCAAAACTGTGGCAAGTGAGTGCATTGCATCCGATTTGCATTGAACCAAGCAGGGCCTGAATTTTACACAAAAAAATCAAATACAAAGAAGGCAAAAGATACATGCCTCTTCGATCCTGCCACCTCAGCTGGTACGTGTAAAGAGAATCCTGCACTCATAAGAGTTCTAGGTTGTAGCTCCAGAAAGGACAAGGTGTTATATAATTTTTATTTGAGTAGAGAAGCTGTGGTTAGGAGAAACAAAAACCTCATTTCTAACTGATTATATAATTTGAAACAAAATGTTTTAGATTGCAAGAAGTGGGGGTTCTATGTGGTTCATCTGTTAAAGAAATACCAAGTGAAAAATGATAAAAGAAGATTAACACAAAAACAAACCTGATTTCTGTGGAAGGATGAGCAGAAAACAACTTTATGTCAAGGGATTATACACAATGTCTGACTATTGGGGCAGCCTCAGGACATGATATGATGTACTACATCTGTCGGCTTCTGGAGAAAGGAAAAAATGGCTTTTGCCCTCACCGTATTACTCAAGGAACCTTGTTCCTTCTCTAACTTAGACTCCACTGTACAAGAAACCCGCTGGTGCAAACATGAATAGTTGTCAATTTTTTATGTTAATCGCTGCCAATCCCACAACATCACCTTCTTCAGTGCTAGCCTCCACAGTCGAGGCTGAGTTGCGAGTTCTTGCTGAAATAACAGGAGAAACAGGCTTGTAAGCAAATTGCATGTACAGGGATTCCTAAAATTACACTCTAAAATCTCGAGCATATAGACAAAAGCAGCTCTTCAAATAAATCAGTACTAGACTCTTCAATCACGGCCAGACTGGGCCCTTAGCTGGACTTTGAAACGCCTAAACTATGGAAGCACTTGATCAACACAAAAGATTTTTTTCAAAATAAAGGACCATAGGTCCATATACAACCAGACTGATGAGGCTGAACAAACATTTCTAAACCCCTTTCAATGTTGTAACTGATTAAAGACTAGGGAGTCTTTTTTAGTCGGAGGAATACTTGCTTCAGGATGGAAATAAACTGTTCTCACTACCTATTCAGCTATTCCTTACACATGCAAAATAAGATAAGAGGAAAAATGAGTTTTTTCGAGAACAATTTGGGTTTCTCATTCAAAATTTATCCACAAATTTGGCAACCAAAAAAACAAAAACCCAAAAAAAAAAAAAAAAGATACTGACTTTTTGTCTCATGCAACGATTTTTTTGACCATATACGAATAATTCAGGACAAATTTGTGAATTATTTGGCCAAGTCCAAAATTTTGAGAATTAATCTGAATTTTTGAATTATTCGTAAATGCGAATAATTCGGCCGGAGCATATAGATCCGTAAATGTATTTGTATGTATAGCCGCTTCAGTCATGCTCATCATTTATCAAATAGAAAAAAAGTATTTTTTTTCTGGGAACATGGTCAACTAGAAATTATTATGTTCGCGATTTTTCATCCACCGATGCAGAAAATGCTCCTGTTTTCCATTCTCATATGAGGCCGGAAAGTTTATTGGCAACAGGTCGGCATGAAGTGATTCATCGTGCTCAAAAATGAGCTGGTCGTTCATTGGGGACGGTTTATAGATCATCAATTCGTTTCTCTCTTTCTCTCCAGTGTGCTCCACTTTCTCCACCAAAACCCAAACTTCTCCTACATGGTATCAGAGAAATTTTTATTGCCCTTTAAACCCCAACCTTCTTCTAATCTATTCTTCTTTCTGCCTTTCTCACCTGAACTTTTTTTTTCTGATCTCCAAATCCTAATCACCTTTTTTAGGGGCTGCTGCAGTCTTCTAGTTTGTGTGGTTTGTGGTGTGTTTTTGTGGCTGCCGAAAGTTTTCTTATGAACCCTATTTGATGCTGCCATCATGTTGAAGTTGCTGCCAGTGATTTCTACAGGTATTTTTACTGATGTTTTTCCCTTAAAAGTGGGTTATTTCCAAGTTTTAGTGCGGCCCCACCTCTCTAAGATATGTTTCAGTGCTGTGCACCCCCTGGTTATCTGTTTTAGTGCTGCTGCACTCCGTCATGAGTGGTTTAGTCATGTTGGTGTCCATTCTACCCCTTCACGTGCTGTGGTACTTTGTGCCGCAACCTTTCTAGTGTTATTTGGTGCTTGTCGTCAGATTTTTTAGCGACTATTTCTGCTTGCAAAGTGTTTTGATGTAGTGGCTGTGCGAAGTGCTCGCAAAGTGTTTGATTTAGTGGCTGTGTGAAAGTGTTACTACAGTGGACTGTTTTGATGTGACTGTACAAGGTGTTATTGAATTGTTGGTATATTTTTTATGCTAAAAAAAATCTAGATATAGATTTCTACTGATTTGAGTGTTTTGTATCCCTATTGGACTGGTGGTTGTGTTTTCTTGGTGTTGGAAAATCTGCAGTTGCATATATTGGTACCGTAGCTGATGCGGACATCAAAGCATCACATGGGTTCTTCCAGTGGAAGACAAGGAAAAAGATTTTGAAGACCTCACATGCATGTGCATCATGAAGACTCCACATTGGAAAGATGCATGTGGGCTACGTAGGGATTTTTGAAGAGTTTTTATTTGTTTTCTAGGCTTATTTTGATATTTTTTAGAGGTTTGGGTGTCTTTGCAACTAGTCCAAACTTAGGAGGCTCATTGTTATTTTGGTT
The DNA here is from genome assembly GCA_035048495.1 of Euptelea pleiosperma. Lineage (NCBI taxonomy): Eukaryota > Viridiplantae > Streptophyta > Magnoliopsida > Ranunculales > Eupteleaceae > Euptelea > Euptelea pleiosperma. Next base: position 33,092,824 of record CM068546.1, read on the forward strand.
AATTGTTTTAAGTTGTTTTTTTTTATAGCCATTAGATTAGATGGATGACTACGATTAGATTAGGATGTTTTGACTTATTATATAAACTCTTTTAGTTGTAATTTTTAATTGATGGTGAAATATATTGACTCTTGCTATTGAGAATTCTCTTATGGAGTGCTCTCTTCTTCCTTGGTGAGAATCCAAACTTCCTTGGTGTGAATCCAAGCTACTCGGTGTGAATCCGAAAGGTATTCTCTCTATCTCTATCTCTTCTCTCTTATTCTCTCTTCTTTTTCCATTTCTAAATCCTAACCATTGAAAAAACACTGTGAATAGTACCGCGTGAATAGTGACGTGAATAGTAACTTCCTTATACCAGTTCGTCCTACGGCACCCTAAACCCTCCCAAAACCCTTACCACAACCCCCAGATACTCCTAAATCCTTGCGGTAACCATAGGAACCCCTAACCTCATCGTAAACCCTAATTTTTCACAGTTCTCATTTTTCTTCCGAAACCCGACTAAAATCTTATACTTGTCAAAGAGCCCCGAAACTTGCCAGAAACCTTCCTGAACTTCAAAGAACTTATAATCTCTTAGAAAAGGAAGTCATTTCAGATTTGTTTCATCCCTTAACCGATCCCTAAGCTTGTTAAAAGTTCCATCTTCCATTGTATCCTCGTCGTTAAAGCAACGGGTTTAATATTGTGGGATTATGTGAAGGCCTTAAATTTTAATAAATTTATTTGCTTGAATCTGATTATTTCTGTGTGATTAACACGAGAATTTATTATTTCATTCTTCTTAATAATTTTCTGTTAATCTCAGCCAATAGTTGGAAGCTATCACATTCATCCTGCATCAGTAGCCTTCCTAGTACTATTGAGAGCTGTTTTTTTTTTGTTGGTGGTATTGCTGGTGATGGGAAAACCCCTGTTTGGGTCTGATGGCATCAGTGCCCAAATCACTTCGGTGAAATTCAACGGCACTAACTACTTGTAGTGGTCTCATTCAGTTAAAGTGTTTCTCTACGCAAGAAGTCCAAGTTTTGGTTGTGGATCTGCATAACGTGGATGATCAACTATATGAAGATTGGATGAGGGATAACTCGATGGTGATGACGTGGTTATGGATTAGTATAGAGCTCTCCATCTCTTCCAATGTTATTTTATTGGACACCGCAAGCAGATCTGGGATGCAATGAAGTAGATGTACTCCCAGGATAGGAATGTTTCTAGGATTTATGACTTATTTGAGACTATATTTATCACGAAGCAAGGCGATAGGTCTCTTAGTGTGAATTATAGTGCTCTCAGGGGTATGTGGAAGGAGCTTCAAATCTATCAAGCTCTCACAACTGATCTGGAACTTAAGCAATGCCAACGTGAAGATTTCCAGGTTGCTCTATTTCTCTTCAGTTTGAACCCAAAGTATAATTCTATCAAAGGCTAGATTCTGGCTAGAGAGTCCTTACCCAGTGTAGATAAGGCTTATTCCCACCTTCAACGGACCTCCTTGGGAAGTGCCTCTAATTCTAGTTCCAAGGAGTCATCAGCATTGGTTTCTAAGAGCACTCGTGGTCGTGGTAATTGTACTAGGGGACGTGGTGGCCATGGTAAGTTGAAGTGTACCTACTGTGGCTATAATGGACATACCAAGCGTTTTGGTTGGGATAAGTAGGGGAAGCTAGCTTGAGCCAATCATGCAACCGATGACTCGTCTTAGCCTCCCATCGATATTTCCTCTCAAGCTCTTGCTAATACATCATCCATCACTGTTTATCGCAAGGATTACACTACTTAGGTTGGCCAACTCCTTCAGAAATTGAATTCTCTTACTATTAGCTCCTCCTCCCAACCTGTGGCTACTTTGGCCGATACAGGTAATTCAACACGCATGGTTGCCAAGTCACCATCTTCTTGGGTTATTGATTCTGGTGTAAGTGCCCATATGTCTGGTATATCCTCTTATCTTCTCTAATTTTCAATCTTTTAGTAATAAAATTATTTTAGCAGATGGTTCTACTCGCAAGGTGATGGGGCAGGGTGATATTCATCCTACTTCATCTTTCTCTCTTTCATCTGCTTTGTATGTTCCAAATTTCCCTTTTAACCCCTTAACTGTTAGTCGAATAACTAAAGCCTTGCAATGATCAATGCCTTTTCTCCTTTCGTGTTTTCCATGACCTCAAGAAGAAGACAGTGATTGGTTTGGGACATGAAAAGAATAGGCTCATATTATTGGGATTCTTGTGGTTCTGTATCTATGCTCAGTGCGACTATGTCTCCTTTACAATGGCATTTTCGTTTCGGACATCCTTCGTTGTCCAAGTTGTGTCAGTTAATTCCTAATTTGAGTCCTGTGTCTATTTTTGAACGTGAGGCCTATCAATTAAGCAAGCATCACCGTAGTTCTTTTCCCAGTCATATAGAGAATCGTAAGTCTAGACCATTTGATGTCATCTATACGGGCAATTGGGGTCCTGCAAGAATAAAGAGTTTATTTGGTTTCCATTACTTTGTTGTATTTGTGGATGATTTCTCTCGCATGACATGGATTTTTTATTTAAAGATCGTTCTGAACTACCTCATGTTTTCACTCCGTTCTGCAAAGAAATCTTGGTTTAGTTTGGTACATTGATTGAGGTGATTCATTTCGATAATGCCTTAAAATATATGCAATCCTCTATTCAACTTCTTTGTTACGAACATGGTAGTATCCATCAGACTTCATGTGCTCACACCTCCCAACATAATGGGATGGAGCGCAAACATCGCCATATCTTGGATGTTGCTCATACTCTAACGTTTAACATGCATGTTCCAAAACCCTTCTGGCCAGATACTGTTCTCACGACTTGTTATCTCACTCATCGTATGCCATCATCTATCCTCCATGGTAGTTTTTCGTTCTCCTTATTATATCCTGATGGCAGTCCATTTAGTCTTCCTCCCCACGTGTTTGGTTGTGTCACCTTTGTTCATGTTCTTGGGCCTGGTCATGATAAGCTTTCACCACAAGCTCTCAAGTGTCTTTTGTAGGGTATTCTCGGACTCAAAAAGGCTATCGTTGTTATTGTTAGATTCTCGTTGATATTATGTTAGTTCTGGTGTAACTTTTTTTGAGTCTACTACCTTTTTTTGGTCCTCTAGTCGATAGTTTGACTATGATCTAATATCCTCGGGTCAAGAGGAGTTGTTAGCACCACTTGTATATGTTATCCTTATACCAGTTGCACCCACTATTGATCCACTGGTTTATACGAGTGCTCCCCTTCAGGTTTATCAGAGATCCAAGACTTGTCCTGTAATTTCTTTGTCTCTTGCCACATAAACAGGATTGGCTTCTCCTTAGGTCCCTCTTGTACCTTCCACTGCAACTTCTTCTGACCTCCATATTGCTTTACGAAAGGTCATGGTTGAAAAAGGCTTTTTGAGGCTACGCCTTGAGGCTCTAAGAAACAACCTTGAGGCTACAGCCTCAGTGGTCATTTCTGAGGCTATAGCCTTGAAGCTATAGCCCCGAGGCGCACATGAACCTATATCCTCACTTTTACACGTTAAAACTCGAAATTGTAACTTTATTTTTCATTTTTAAAATTTTTTACTCATTTTTCCAAAATACCCTCTCCAATAATTTTTTTTATGATAAAAATGACTTAAAAGGTATTAATTTTGTTCTCTAAAACCTTTTATTTTGTAAGAATACCTAAATCTGAGCTTTCATCCCTAATTTTCCCCCCTTGAGAGAAATTTCCATAAAGAGCTCAAATCTCATCGGATTTTGATTCTGCCACTTATGATTTTCTTGTAGGAAACCTCACCAAACTCGAGCAAGAAATTAAAGCATCACAACCCTGCTCTATTATTTTCCTAGCTCTATCTTGTTAGTTACTTTGTTAGTGGACTTACCTTATTTACTATTTAGATTTGATAATGTAGTTGTGATTTATGTTTTTTTAAGATTTGATATCAACATTAGGCTTTCAACCCGAGTGCCCAACACGCCTCGCCTTTTGGAGGCAAACCAGTACCCGAACTAGCCTTATTAAACCTTGCGGAAGGTTACTCATAAGTGTACTCAACATCCTATTGCTAATTTTGTTTCATTTGATCATGTTTCTCCTTTTCCATAGCCCTTGCTTTGTCTAATGTTTCTCTTCCCACTTCTTATACTTAGGCATTGTCTTCTTCTGGTTAGAAATTGATTATGGATGAGGAGATGTGTGCTCTTCGTTAGAATCAGACCTAGGATTTTACTCTCTTGCCTCCAGGGAAGCAGACTGTGGGTTGCAAATGGGTTTACACTGTCAAGTACCTGATGACTGTGGAGCACCTGGAGGCTCGATTAGTTGCCAAGGATTATACATAGACCTCTAGTGTGGATTATTTTGACTTTCTCTTGTAGCACAACTCAATTCTGTGAGTTCTATTTGTGGCAGTGTGTTGAGATTGGCCTTTATATCAACTTGATATAAAGAATGCTTTTCTCCATGGGAATCTACAAGAGGAAGTCTATATAGAGCACCCGCCAAGATATGTTGTACCTAATAAATCTGATTTGGTATGCGGACTACAGAAGGCTATCTCCAGCCTAGTTTGATAAGTTCAGTGTAGTTGTGATTCATTATGGTTTTCGACGCTCTTCTGATAACTCAATATTTATTCGTCGGACATCCTTGGGTGTTATTGTTCTGATTGTGGATGACATTATTATTAGTGAGAGTAATGCCAGTGATATTGTTAGTTTGAAAGCTCACTTACAGACACAATTTCATATGAAGGACTTGGGTCTTCTACGATACTTTCTTGGTGTTGAGGTTGCTTGTTCCAAGTCTGGTATTATTTTGTCTCAGCGGAAGTATGTGTTGGATCTCCTCTATGAGACTGGTATGTTGGGTTGCCGGCCAGTTGATACTCTCAGGGATCCTACTGTTAAGCTTGATGCTGAACAGGGGAAATGTTATGATGATCTGGGTCGTTATCGTCGTTTGGTTGGGAAGTTGATTTATCTCACTGTCATTAGGCTCGATATTACCTTTGCCATAGGAGTCGTTAGTTAGTTTATGCATGTTCCACGACAGACGTTGTTTGCCATATTTTACAATATCTGAAGGGGTCACTTGGTAAAGGCTTGATATATCGTCCCTCTAAACTTGTATCTGTTACTGGGTTTTCTGATGTTGATTGGACTGGTAACCGTATCAATCGTCGATCAACTTCCGGTTATTGTACTCTAGTTTGAGGTAATTTGGTGACTTGGCGCAGTAAGAAGTAAAGTATCATGACTCGTTCTAGTGCAGAGGCCGAGTATAAAGCCAAGGCTCATACTACTTGTGAGATGATTTGAGTTCAAGCATATGTATTGTGATAAAGCGGACAAAGCATACTGAGGTTGATTGCCATTTTATCAGAGATATGGTGATGCACAAGCATATCTCAACTCCCTATGTCAAGTCAGAGAATTAGTCGGGAGATATTTTTACTAAAGCTCTCTCCAAGAGTTCATTTTCTTCCTTGTGTACCAAGCTGAGCATGTATGACGTGTATGCTCCAACTTGAGGGGGAGTGTTAAGAGTTCTTATTTATGGTTTAGAGAGGTTTATTATGGTTTGTAAGAATGTAAGGGCATCTTTTTCCTTTTATACATTTAACATATATACATATATGGGGAGGGGGGATGGCTAAATCTCTCTCTCTCTCTCTCTCTCTCTCTCTCTCTCCTCCAAAACCCTAACTTCTCCTACAGTTATTCTTCAAAACGCAAACTATGAATACAATAAATTGCAACCACAAAAAACAGATTTTCAAGATTCTTCTGGTACAGTACAGTGAATGGTAGCAACCGAGGGACACCCAAGTTTACTCTGTGCATCTGATCAGTGTCTACTACTACAGTATACACCATTTAAGTTGAAAACCAAATATGTTGTTCGACATGTTTATGCAGATTCAACTTAGGAAACTGACAGTGAAAGATGTAACAATGTTGCAGTCATGCATGCAGTGAATAGACAATACATCAATATTGAGACACAATAGCATTAATGTACCTACTCCAATTATCGTCAATCAGGAAGGTGCAAGTGTAGTACAAATCCTTGTTTTTTCGCTTCAAGAACACCCAGCGAGAGCAGCTTAGTAGGACTTGACTTTAGTCTTATTTGACCCACGTATAAACAGAGCACGGTCTTTAATTCAGCTGACTTTAATATATTGATGGAGCATAAATTTGAGGTCACATCTTAGAAAAAAACAAAAAGAGTATAGCAAGAAGTACAAAATCAACGAATAATATATGAAGCAGCTACAGAGAATCTACGGTTGAGTTCGCAGAAGCACTAATCAGTTCAGCAACCTTCCTACTATCTTGCTAATGGTATTTAATCACCATGATGATGCAACATATGGACCAAGTATGAGTAGTTTAAACTATTAAAAATAAAACTTGTAACAGCTTATTATATTGGAGAGCAACGCCTTATTTTTCCTTTCATGACTCCTAATGCTCAATTTCTTGTTTAACAACAAAAATAACAAATCCATCAGTGAAAAAGGATTGTACATTAAATTAGTGATTTGGAACATTCAGTAAGCAAAATTGGCTTACCAGAAGTGGACAAATATCAAAGAAGTAAAAATCTTTCTCAAATAGCAGAAAAGGAAAGAATAGAATGAAGGTTTCACAGAATGCTTACTTGAAACATTTGTAATTAAATTCGTGCTTTTTTGAGCAGCAAGTGCTTTCAACTTGTTTCCTGTAGCTAATAAAAGCAAGCTTTTCATATTTTGCTTTTGTTCTTTAGGACTAGATGTCTTTGCCAAAGCTTCTTCAAAAGCAAGCAAATCTGGTTGTGAGATGCAAGGAAGAGAGAGCAGAACCTGCCATCCACAAAGAAATCGTATCCTACCATCAGAAACTTCAATTCAGGTAATAATCTGGGATGACCAATTGCATTTTGTGAAATGACCAATCGAATGCAAACACATGTAAACAGCGTGAGAGAGCTCATATCCCTTAAACATTCACCCCACTAAGACTTAAGAACTAAAATACGTCAGCAAACCTGTCTCGGAGCAGGATCCCTATCAGCAAGATATAGGAAGATTTCGCGACAGAGACCAATGAGATCTGCACTGATAATAGCATTTGACTCAAGGGCCAAACCTTGGATAATTGCATAAAACAAATCTTTGGCAACAAATTCTCTGAGTTCTACATTATTTGTGTAAACAGCAAGAAGAACCACAGATCCGCAGAATGAAGAAACTTTAGTTACAACCTCCCCATCTGTCCATGTAAAAGCTTCTATACTTATTTGCAGTGCCGGAACTGCTGGACCCTTATGCTTCAAGAGAAAGCTGCAAATGAACCACGATTTTAAGGCAACAATAAAGCTAATTGACAGCATTAACCTAAGAGTACCAGTAGAACTTCAGGGATGAAAATTCAGTGAAGTGATACTAGGCTTATGATAAATGAAGTGCTCTAGACATACCCAATTAGAGAGTTTGAAGAAAAGGCATCTAAATCTTTGAGGGAAGACATCTCCACACGGCTGGCATGTCCAGAATGTTCTAAAGAAGGAAGCCCATTATTTAACCCTGGGGAAGCTAAAACTGAGAGGAGAAAACAAATCTCACGAGTTAAATCTCGAAGTAACTTTTCCTCCAATACTTCCACCTTTAGGTCTGATCCAGAGAGATTGCCATGTATATCTGGAACCTTTGCTCTGCCTTCTCGTAGAAGACTGGACCATGAACAACTAAGAACCTGCTGACAGTGGATAAATAATGGACGCAAAAAAATTTCTAGCCACTCCTCCCATAAATCAAAAGGGCAGAATTTGACCAAAGGAATCAGAACCGAATGAACAAGCTGCCTTATATGTCTGAACTCCATCGATTGTAAGTTCTCCATAAGTGCTAAAGCAACGGCATGACTCTCCAAGCATTTGAAAAAGGAATCCCCTAAGGTGGTTGATAGGCCCAAAACATTATACCTACAGCCATTGAAGATGTGTTAGTACCAAATAAGTATTATTTTAATCAGCCTTGAGAAAATTATGGAACATGAAAGCTATCATTCCTCCTTCCCTTGGTTGAATCTTAATTTAAAACATTTAGATACAATGTTCACTGACATTAGCTCTGTTAGCACAGTTATGATTAGCCTTGTAGTAAAGAAATTGACCGAATGAATTTAATTCAACAAAGCCAATAACCGTATCTAGGGATATAATTATACTTAAGGAACGAAATATTAATTCAATAAACATATTAGTTTGAAACAAATAAGAAAAACCCTCAGCCAGAGTAGGAGTTTCACAATGTTTGTTTATGGAAATTCTCTGAAGACCTAGAAAGATGTTGTGTACTAGATTTATAAGATGGATTCAAATTTTTTAATAAAATGCATTAAGTTGAAAAGCGTAACATTAATAAAACCAGCAGGAACAGCAACATAATATATTTTGAGTCCACAAGATCCAAATTCTCAAAGGGTGAAATATCATGGTTATCAGAAACAGAAGTGTGAAATATCGTCTTGAAAAAACTCTTACTTACCCGCTGTCTCTGATACCTTTCAACCAATTTCGTATATCATTTTCATTCGGCTCCACATATCCTTCCTTATTCATGTCGATCTGAGACCCGTCTGTAAACGTTAAGGTGCTCTTTGACAATTTAGGATTCACTTCCCCAAGAAGACTAGATTGCTCAACATCACTCATCCTCATAGCTGCCTTCAGCTCTCCTGGTAGTGTTTGAGTTACCGATGGAGACCAAAGGGAATGTATAGCACGAAGCAGCTGCAGATTAGCAAATACAAACTGCAGCTCATTACATAAATCACACATAATTTATGTATGTAGTCACTGCATCAACAACGATATATACTTATCGACCTTCTTCAAGTAACACTCTTAAAGTGCATCATATATACTAAGATAAACAAGGAAATACAATGTTGTTCCTTCTGATGAATGACATACTTACCCTTAAGAGAGGAGGTACCATCCATGCCAAATGAGAAGCCATTGGATGCAAAAGCATGGAACTGTTACTTGCTAGTGAGCCATTTTGCAAATTCAAATTGCTTTTTCTAATTCCACTCCTTTTAAGAGCCTTTTCAAAGAAGGTTACAGTATGGAAAATTGACCACATAAATTGTGTATCGGAGCACAAGCGGACAAGACCTGTAGGGTCAGATAAATAAGCATTTTGCCATTCTATCTGTGTCCACTCTTTACTCAAAGGTTCAAGTAACCAGGCCAAAACTTCTTGCTGCTGTTGAATCCTGCATCAGAGTTTAGTAACTTGAGAAAACTTCAATCCCAATGAAATACCAGGATATGCAGACATTCAAGCACACCCAGCATGAGCACATATCTACAAAATCAGCCCTTGGTAAATAATTACCCAGCAGCAGATGCCATAACAAGAAATGCTTCACCTAGAAGATTATGTTCCCCACGAAGTAGATGACCTTCTCTTTTAAGATAAGCCATTGTGTCAGCAATTCCCTATAAAATCAACACAATAACAGAGTAAGCAAATCATATGCTACCTCCGCTGACTTAACATGGATAATTAAGTAGGAACACTTGTACATGTCCCTTTAACATATGTTGTTTGAAACTTTGAATCTGTATGGTATTTTCTCTTTAACATATGTCGTTTGAAACTTTGAATCTGTAAGGTATTTTGGTCATAGAACATGCATCAGCTGTCAAAGGGTATATCGAATATTAAGAGTTTTCACTGACTCCAAAGTCTATATGATGTCCCAACTTCTTCTAAATGGAAATTCACAAACATATGGGAGGATGTCAAGGATCTATTGTTCCATACAGAAACGTCTCACTCTGAGACAACATGTGATTAAAATATTAAAGTTTAAAATATTAAAGTTTAGCCATGAAAAACTAGCATTCTCAACAAGATCATGTTTCCGTTAGAATACTTTTCCCATTAGAAAATATATGGTGTTTTAAAATGCATTCGAGTTGTAACAAGAAGAATCATAAAACATTCACTGTATGTGTTTACCAAAAATAACACTATTCTTTTCTAGTGGGTCCCGTACATAAGCTATATGTCACCAATCAGAGAACTAAGAAGAATATATATCTAGGGTCAGGATTGGGGGACAACAATTTCATACAACATTTTTGACAACAAAAATTGGCACAGGCCAATGTATAAATTAGAAGTCTTGGAATGCGGTGATTTTTGGCGAGGATGGTCTCTATAGTGAGGAGATCATCTTCACAAAAATTCAAATCATTCTGATATTCGTAGATCGGTTTACAAGTTGAAGAATTATCGACCGTCTATTTTTATCTTTAACTTGAAAACCACATTTGATGGGATTAGAAATTTCAGAATGTGCTGAATTTTTGTAGGGGTGATCTATATGATGAGGATATCATCCTCACCAAAAATCAGCTATTGATTCATCTTCCATGTGGGTACGTCAAAATTGTTGTCAAAAATGTTGTATGAAATTGTTGTCCCCTGATCCTATAAAGTGTTGTCCCGTACATAAGCTATATGTTATATATTTATTTATTAGGAAGTTTGGTTTTCCAAAATTTCGTATAATTTGTTCTGTGTCCTTTAACAAAATTACATAGTTAGCATCCCATATGAGAAACAATAATTGACTGATATTTTAAACATTAGCTGGGTGCAAAACATTGTCTCAGGACACACGTGCTCAGATCCTATGAACTGTCGAAGCACATCAAACCATAAAGAACAACGCTAACTGGCCTGGATCATCCAACAGGGTCAGCCATGTGGTTCACACCAGCATGCCATGTGGTTCACACCACAGGTCTGCCACCTGCCAAACTGACCACATTGCATGGTACGGCAAACACTGGCTACAGAGGTTGCTTGCCCAAGCAACCTGTCTTACAGAGTGGTAAAACCAACGAAATAAATCTAGCGAAATTATAAAAATATTACCATTTTCTACGTTACCAACATGAAAGAATACATACATGGAAAAATATTACCATTTTCTACGCTGTGGTCATTCATGTCCACACTACATATGATCATATATTATGGTTTGATAGCTTATGAGTATTTTTGTAATGACCCTATTTCTAGCAATATTATAGTAGACTTTTTAAAATACTCTAGACATTATATGTATGCCATTTTAAAGGTCTTAACAATAGCTTTCTATCGATATCAAGTTTGTCCAAATCGGACGTGCGAATCAAAAGTTATTGTGTTTAGTTCTAGGCAAAAGTTTTTATATGCTATAGTTTGGTATAAAAATATAAAATTTGAAAAAAAAAAAAGACAATGTTCAAAATTATAGTCTCACATTGGAAATGAATGAAAAGTTCTAAATTTTCAACCTCTATAAATACAAGGCCATGATTTGAGAAAATTACATCAGTTTGGGTATTTGCATTCTAACCCCTGAGGTAAGAATATTTACAAAAAAACCCCTCAATTAGAAGAAATTCTAAAAAAATTCCTAGGAATTCCTGAAAATATTCAAGAGGTCATTTGAAAAGTTTTTTTTTGTCGGGCCCACTGTCTCGAGATACGCGCTACCTCGAGATTCGTCCCGTACGAGGTTCAAGGATTCGGGATTCTAACGCATTCACGAGTAAGTACATAGTTATTTATTTTACGCATTTATTTTATTTATTTAATTAATTTTTTATTTATTTATAAATATTATTTTATTTTAGAAATAATAGAAAATTCACAGAATATTGAAGAAAAATTCTAGAAAATTCTATTATTTTTGGGGAAAATGTCTGAAAATGTTATTCTTGTTATCTATTAAATTTTAGCAAGGAAAAAATTCCAATTCTTGTATTTTCCAATAAAAATGTGTAAATGCATTGATGATTTCTTATAATCTTAAAAGTATGAAATTATGATAGATGAGGACATGTGTAATCTATTTACTTCGATGAAGTCATGCTCAAATTCATTTAAAATGAGATATATGTGTTTTCATCAGTTTTATGTATTCGCTTTCTAGAATATTAATAAGGCTTAACTGTTCTTATTTTTAGTTTCAAAATGCAAAAATATGAATGTTATGCATGTAAAGATGTTTCTACAAACATTACTGTTTTATGCATATAAATACAATTAAGGACATGAATAAGAACGTGATTGGGAATGTGGAATATCAGATTAGTTGGAATCAGGCGTTGTCTCATTTCTTTGAGACCCCTTGGGGTTTTAGTCTCCTAAAGTATCAGGCGTTGTCTTATTTCTTTAAGACCCCTTGGGGTTCCAGTCCCCTAAAGGAGAGGCTTTGTCTCATTAATGAGACCCCTTGGGTATTTATACCTAAAAGGAAATTAAGGAATCCGGAGAGAGGATACCTAATGAAACAATTAGTGTGCACATTAGGAAGTCTACTTGTAGGCTAGAAGTGTTGACATCGTACATTAGAACCGATGGAATGTTGGTACTAAATACATTAGAATTGATAGTTTGACTGTATAGAAATGGTCACAGGTATTCTGATAATAGAAATGTTGATTGTTATGTGAAAGGTAATCATTGTATTCGAAGTTATACGTAAGTAATTGATGGAGAATTGAGTTTTATCGAATTACATGTGAAACTCATTTGCAAATCGTATTTGTTTTAAAATAAACAAAAGCCGGTTATTTATGTGATTTTATGCATGAGGAATGTACTTACTGGGCCCTAGCTCATCGTTTTAAAATGTTTTATTTTCAAGAAAGGATAAGGGGAAGTTGGTATGATGCTTCCAGCATTTCTGTTAATAGACTTGTGCTAGAGACGATGTTATATTTTGTTTAATTCTTCTATCTTGTAGAAGGATACACGAGTTATGTAGGTCTTTTGACCGTTTAGTATCATGTATTTGGGAGTACGATATATATACAATGTTTTCTTTTGGATGGACATATTACGATTTTGTTTGAAGTAAGAGATCCTTTAACATTATTAATGTGTCAATGAAGTGCGTTTCATCTTATAGATTGTTTAAACAAAATGATAAATTATCCGGTGTATTTCCGCTGCATCGTGATACCAGTTTTGTTTAACTGTGCGTTTGTATGATCAGATCGCGCCTCAAGATACGAGAAAGGTCGATATGACCAGATATCGGATTTGGGGGCGTAACAATTTTAATCCTTGTTTTATCATTTTCCAAAATTTTCACAATATTTCCATCATTTCCGCATTATTTCCATCAATTTCACGAAAATGTATTATTTCCACACTGGTCAAAGGCAGGTAAAAATAAACCACGAATCCGAAATTTATTTCCTTGGGTAAAACCAATTTGCTTCATAACATGCAGCACAACACATGCAGGCTCAAGGTCCAACCCTAAGTTTTCTTGGCTTCAAAATGTCTTGCCTGCTATGCGGGTCCATGCAATTAAAAGCATGGAATCCCTGGAATTGCAGATTGTTGCTTACTGACCAAGCCATGGCTCAACTCTCAAGGGAACAGGTAAAAGCATAGTGGTAACCCTCTGAGGCCGTGTCATCAAGCAAGGGGCTACTAAACCATCTATGTTGAGCCCCAAGACTTATATTCCACCAAACAAACCATAATGGGATGACACATGAATGGGTCAAGCCCCATGTTTTTTTAACCCAGCTAGGGTTAGTGTCGTTAGACTAGGTTTTAGGACTTTAGATCAATTGACCCTGTAATATCCTAAACTTTCATTCAGGGGTATTATTATAATTTAATTATATTAACAGGGCCCACATATATTAATTGGATGATTTCTAGGCTTTTTCTAAACCTTAGGGACCTATTATGGATAATTGAGATAACTGGAGGTTGACCTTGCAATTAAACTAAGTGTACAAATAAATTATTTATTAATTAGTTAAGTTCTAATTGATTTTTTTCTCAACTATTTTTTTGATAAGTGTAAACTTTATTAAAGGTCCAAAAGGCCAATTTAGAGACCTTTTGGGCTTAGAATGACCATATTTTAAGCCTAGTTGATACCTATGGCCTTAGGCCCATTTCTAGCTCATAAATAAATTTTTTAAAGGGTTGTAAAGTACACCACTTATAATGTGATGAAAATCACTTTTAAATTGAGGTAAAATAGGAAACCCATTAGGAATTTCATTCTAATAGGAAAACTTTCAAGTGATTTCTTATTTCATGAGAGATGGAGAATCTCTCAACCAAAACCTAAACTCTGTTATAAGCTAAACCCTAATTAAATTTCAACCCTCCACTAACCCCGGATCCAACAGCCAAGACTTGACCTCCTAAAACTCTAGCACACTTTCCATCTTTATGTAATAAAATTTTTGAGAGAAATGGGGGGGCACACATAGCAAATAAGTTGGAGGCTTGGAGACACCCCAAAAACCCTAGCTGTCTCCCATCTTTAGGAGAAGCAATTCCTCCATTGTTCTCTCTCTCTAAATTAGTTTTACTTCTACTTCTACTTCTTCAATAACTACAAGCTTGGTAAGTACACCTTGTGATAGATCTTATATTATTGCTTTTGATTCTGTATTGCATATCTTGTTCATAGAATTCTTGATGTTCATATGTATTGGCTATTTTAGTGGTGTTAAACATATTGATTATGATCCTATTGGCTTGGTTGCATTCATGGCTATTTAAAGTGTGGATTGGTTATTTTATAAGCAAGAAAGGCCTAGAGTCTTTGGGTGAAAAGTCCTAAACCCCTGCAGAAGAGCTCTCGGTTGAGCTGCTTCCGGTGTGGGAAGGAGGAAACCCATGGGGGTTGTTTGTACATGCATCTTTGAATTGGATCATCTATGGGAAATTCTTAGATTTTGAGCCTCTTGTGTTTATGTGATTCATGTTATGTCTAGAATTTAATCAATGGTAGAATTGTTATGATCATGGTGTTTGTGGTTTCTTACTGGGCTTTCTTAAGCTCACGGTTTCAACTGATAATCCTATTCAGATTCCTTTGAACCTCTTGAAGACTTCGAAGTAGAAGAGACAGTGCCAATTGAAACAGGAGACTTCGTAGAAGAGAATTAGTGCGAATATTTGATTTGGAATTGTAACAACTTAATTTCCCTTTGTTTGGGTCGTTTTGACACCTTAGGATTTAAAACTAATGCTTGGTTGCTTTTATTTTCATTTTTGAATGTTACTGAATTTCTGACGTACCTGAATTCAAAAATTGATATCTCCTTCTGATGTAAATTCTTTCAGCACTAGTTTCGTGATTTGTGACTTGTGGAAATTTTCGACATCAGAAGTTCAATTACTGTTTTGTGTCGTCAGCACATGTGACATGACTTTGGGACGATTTTGACTCCACTTAGGATCAGAATCCGACTTTGACGCGCACACGAGAAATGTTTGAAATTGAGTTAGCTTTCCAATGCCGAGTGCCATGTCACCTAATTCAATCGGGGTTGTTCTGTGAACCCGTTTAACTGACAATACGCCAGTTCTGTTTTTGTTCTAAATTTTCATTTTTTGAAAACCCAAAACGATTATACCTTTAAATTCCAATACAGAAACCACGTAATGTTTTTTGACAGAAAAATAGCTTGTTTTGAGTAGTTATTAATGCACACCTCGCTTGCTTGATTTGGTTTTAAATTGGCCCTGGAATCATGCGACGAAATCGCAAAATAAATAATCTATCGGGTTCTAACTGTTACCATTAGGTACTAGTGGATAGTGGAAAATTGACAAACAAGTAGAAGAAATGATTTCTGCCCAAAGTGCTTTTATGATTTTTAAAAATTTTGGAGAAATAAATATTTTTTATTAAAATTAATATTTTGGTCATTTTTTAGTTCTGTATCCTTAAATCGCGAAAAATAATTTGAAAAAGGATGGAAGATAAATGTTCCAGCCAAGGTGGCTTTACTTTTGTTTTGATTTATAAAGAATTATAGTAATTTTTGAAAATTATTTCAGAGTACGTTAATATTTAATTTTTATCACACCCTAAATCTTGGGTAAACGAATCGACCCACGGCTTTTGGGTCAAGTCAGGGCACCCAGATTCGAGGTGTGGCAAACCCTAACTCTTGCTTGAGTCCAAAGCAGTTATGAAAATACCTAGTCACTTCCACGACCAATCAAGTAACTCCATCAAATGATCTAGGGCTGCAACTTGGGCAGGCTCAACTTGACATTAGGCTCAGGATGGGTTGGCCTCTCAATACTCGGGCCAGGTTTTTCAGAACCCAATCAAAATCGAGTTGGGCTGAGCTGAGGCCTTGGCCAACCCGACCCAACACAAGCCCAATTTACACACATATTTATTAGAGACATTGTACTACATAATAGTGAATCCCTAATATATACACCCACCCCTCCTGCGATCTCATATGGTTAGGGTTTCTCTAACCAAGGGCAGCAGCCCCAATGTCTCTCCCATTCTATTCCCCCTCCTCCCCTCCACCACAAACCCCGCGCGATCTCATCTCTCTTTTTACATCTGTGGGTTAGGGTTTTCTGGCCCGACGCCGCAAGCAGCATGTCATAGGCGCCACACTCCCGCCACTGTATTTTCATCGGCAATCTACACGTTGTCGTCCTTCAACAGGCTGTTCTCCATGGTCGTCTTACTGGTCGACACGATCCTCAACTTCGCAAATAAGTTCTTCTCTATTTATCTTCTCCCTCTCTTCTCTTTTTTTTCTCTTTCAATCAAATTTTTTTAGTAATTTACCAAGCTGGTCAGGTTGGGCTCAAGTTGGGAAATTTAAGCCCGACCTCAGATTGGGGTTGGGCTCAGGCTCAGGCTCAAATCCTTGAAGCTCGGGTTGGGTTAGGGTTGACCCCCACCCCAACCCGCCCGAGTTGCAGCCCTAATGATCTACTGTCATTAAAATTTATAAACTTTACATTATTACTTCTTTGCAGGTAAACTGGTTGGAAATATGAAATAACCTTCATATGGGGAAGAAGGCTTTTGTCTGCAGCCTTAGCAATTCGGATAAATGAAGAACAAATCTGCAACCTTGCATGCCGAGCACTATTTGCCAAAGGGTCCTGCCAAACAATCAGGTGATTAAAAGTGATGAAGTACATGCCTGATATGATTGTACATGTATGAGATGGAACTTAACAAAAAGAAACAAAGAAAAGAAAGAATAGGAAAAAAAATCCCCAACACACCTTATAGGTAAAAGGAAGGGATGTTAAAAGTTCAAAGAGTTTATTGATGACACCACCAACTGCATCAGGGAAGTATTTCAGAAAGGGACCCGTTGCATCTAAATAGCGCCCTAGTACTTCTGCACGTGCTGGCTCAATCCATTTCAAAGAAAGAAGTTGCTGCAGTAAACCTTCAGTGAACAAATAGACAGGGTTTTTCAGTAAGCCATACGATGTTAGAATCTACGAGCTCTAATATTGTATGAATAACCCACTGGACAACCTTCAAATATTCTGCATAATGCGAGCTGAATTTCAGGATTACCACCCCCAAATTCAGTTGATCCATTGAAAATTGCACTAACAACAGTCTCCAGTGCCAGTTGCATGCTTTCCATTATAGATAAGTCCTGAAAATTTGGAAGAACAGATGTATAAGAACGAAGAAAGGGTTCAGAGCATGTCAACGTTTGCATGAGAATGAACCAAACATTGTCGTGGGAAACTAGAAACAAGAGAGATCCTCCAAGGCCAACTCCATAAGTATTCAGAACCAGACCTGAGCAGGCATTGGAGAATGTAAGAGGCTTTTAATGATTGTATCAATTCTCCCAGAAACCCTGGCTGCAGCTACAAATGGCTTATGCGAAGCAATGAATCGGATAAGTTCCAGCTGCATTAAGAACTTATGCATCAGTACAAGAATGGAAGAGCATTGAAACAACACGTTTGTCAATTTACACACACAATTTGAGACCACTTCAATTATTTGTGTCCTGACACACTAAATCTAAATAAACTTTACTTCATGGAGGAAGACCCCATTGAGAATCTGAGAACATGATGAGAAAGAAGTGTTCTGGTCCCAAAACATTTTTTTTTTTGATCGGTGGTCCCTTCAGGAAGCTGATTCTCATAAGCCTACTTGCAATACAAAATTATAGACACTGCATGAGCCTGTGGCTCAACTGGTTGACATACTGCATGCAACCATGAAAGAGATGGAGGGTTCAATCCCAGTATACACACACACCAAAAGAAGAACAAGAACAAGGAGAAAGAAAGAAAGACAGAATAGACATTGATCCCACAGACATGAGTTTGAAATGAAAGAAAAATCAATAAAGCAAAATTTTAGATATGGCATGCCATAAAAGTTTGTTTAGAGGATATATTGTGATGATACTCGAAATGTACATGAATAAAGCAATGCAGTAAAAAATGCCAGGTGAGTGACAGTGGTTCCCTAGGTGCCTCAACGCCTAGGAGCTGCCTAGGCATCGGCAGGAGTTTTTTTTTTTTTGTTAAATTCATTACAATTAAAGAAATACAACAAACACAAAAAATAATTATTTCCTTAATTCATGACTTATAGATAGCTTTCTCCAAATAACACGATTAAAAAAAGTGGAATCGAATGGCTGGATACAACAGTCAACCGCAGCCTTTGCTGCACACTTGCTCTAATGCACATTCACACAGAAACAAAGTGGCAACGAAGAAGCTGCTGCCATTGCAAGTAAGAAGAATAATGATGAGAACCCGAGTTATAAAAATCCTACAATTTATGATTTGGATCCTACGATCAAATCAAATCAAATCTTAACCCAAACTATTTGAATCAATTTACATAAAAATCCTACAATTTCTCTATGAATCCTACAATTTGAATATGATTCACAACTTGAATCTTACAATTCATTCATATCATACTATTTGAGTACAGACAAGAAGTACATTTTCATGTGAAAACGATGAATCCTAAATGTTAAGAGTTCTTGTTTCTTTATTTATTTATGTCTTTATTATGTTTAGTGTGTAGGCCCACAATTCACTTTAAGTCTTATTTATGTAAGTGGGCCTCACACTCACTTAGTGCACAATATTTGTAAATAAGAACAGAGGAGGCAGAACCATACAAGTTCGTTCCCGTCTCTTCTCCCAATCTCTCATCTCTTACATCTTCACATGTTATTAAAGCATCTCTGATCCTTCTCCTCTTCTTCTTTCTTCATCTTTTATTCTCTCCTTCCTCTTCTCTTGGGTGACAAGTTATATCTAAGGTTGTGAGAAAAGAAAAAAAAAACCTTGAATAGTTCTCGGTTGGATGTTTACACCTAGATGTGCATCTAGATTATTGTTTGGTGTTGTTGGAAGTGTGATAATGATATTTGTGTATGCGATGCCCTACGGTGTGCGGTGCAGGTTGCTAGATGGGTATCTATTTAGATAGAACTTTTTTTTTTTGGAAACCCTAAAGGCTTATTTGAATCTCTCTAGTGAAATCGCACAGGCTATACAGGTTTGTTGGGTTGTTTTCTGATTTTTCTGCAACAATTTTATTAGTTTTGAAATCGCACCCATAAAAGGGCCCTCTACATTGGGTTTTGAAACGCCCCCCCAACAAAAAAATAAATAAAGGCTTTTCTGAGGGTCTGGTTGAAATTGCCCACTGGTTCTATGCTCCTATATTAGTTTTATGCTGCATATTTACAGTTTCTTGACCCTTTTTGGCACGGTAAGGGTGTTATGGCTAGGTTCTAGTGTTGGAAAACCCTCTACGTGGGGTATGTCTAATGCATTTGGTGCACGAATCACGTCTATGAAGTTGAATGGCACTAACTATTTGCCTTCGTGTCATTCTGTTAGAATGTTCTTACGTGCCAATAAGAACGTGAAGTTTATCACTGATGATCCTCCCTCATATGATAAGATGTTTGAAGACTGGGAAAGTGATAACTTGTTGGTTATGACATGGTTGTGGAACAACATGGAGCCCTCATCTCCAAGAATGTTATGTTTTTAGACAAGGCTAAACATATATATGAAGCAGTTAAGGAGATGTATTCTCAAGACTGAAATGTCTCCTACATCTATCAGCTATTTGAGTCCATGTTTTCTATTAAGTAGGGAGATCAGCCTCTTAGTAATCACTATAGTTTGTTGCGGAATATGTGGGAGGAGCTTCAAATTTATCAACCACTTACCACTAACTTAGAGCTTCAGAAGTGCCAATGGAGTATCTTTACCCCAAATCTGAACTCTGGCATGCTCGTAGCTCTGATTCAAACCGACGAGGGATTCAAATATCCATTTGCATTCTACCATGCTCTATATCCTGACACATTAGTATTACAAACTAGGGTATAGTTCTGGAAGTCATCCAACTCCTCTCACTTACTCCATAGAGTAGCATGGTATGTCCCCAAGGACATCTCCCCCTAACAAAGATGGGATATTTCCTTCTGCAACTCGTACAATTTCACAAAATTTCCAACTTGGGCATAAGTCTGCACTACAGCATCCCATATCTCCTTTGCAGTCAAGAGAAACAACAAATCCTTACTAAGTCTTAATAGAATATGACAACCATGACATCGCCATGAGGTTTTTAGCCGCCCACTTATCATAAGTAGAATCAGTTAAGGCTGGTGCTACCATCTTGCCATTAATGTACCCCCACCTATCACATCCACCAATATACATACGGGCAGGCTATGACCACTCTAGGTAATTCGACCCATCCAACTTCACTGTTGTGACCTGCAACCTTAGGTGATGGTCAACCTGGGTACCCATGTGTGACATACCACTCATCACTCTAAATGTGGTAGATGAATCACCAAATGAACTATTAGTGGACATATTTCAACCTAAGGTTTGCATTAGAAGTCCCATAAAAGAACTTGCGATATGCCTTCTGAAATTGTGAACAATAACGGTGAACAATACAGCAAACAGTCTGTGAACAATAACTGTGAATAGTACCTGTGAATAGTAATGATAAACAGTACACCGTGAATAGTGCGATGAACAATACTCCGTAAATAATACGAAGGGGAAATAAACTCAACACCAAAAAAAACTTTGCAATTTGCCCTATGCGTAAAACCCATACATGTGGTTCTACCACCAATGGCAGCCCTAGCGTTTGAAACATCACACCCTAGGTACCTGCTCTGATACCATGTTCTAAACTTCACATTCCTAGAAATCGTGCTCCACAATACACAATTTACCACATTTATATTAATGAGGTGAAAGATAGAAATACCCCTAGCACCCCAAGTTACAATGAAACGGGAAAAAACAAAGACATAACCAACACATTCATCCTAAGAATGGCGTCGCTGAAAAGCAAACATCGACACTTATTAGTGTTGCACGCACCTTAATGATCAATATGAATGTTCCAAAACCATATTCGGCACATGTTGTCCTTACTGCTTGCCACCTTTTTTATATGTAAAAAGTACATTAAATGAAAAAAGGGGAGAGAACTCCACAGAATACAACCTAGAGAGAACTCCAGAGGAGGACCTCTACAAAGAACTATCTTCAAATCATGTGGGAGAAGAACCGCCAAGCTTCTCATCCCATCTAAACACAAAAGAATCCAAAAAAGCATCTCATAAACTCTAAAGAAGAGGAGGAGCAACGATACAGGAGGGCTTTAACACTCAACACCACACTAGGAATGTCTTCTTCTTTCCCTTTGAAGATGTGGGAATTTCTATCTTTCCAAACAGCCCACATGATAGTAAAGGGAAGGATACGCCATAGAAAATATCCTCTCACACTAAAGATCTCCAATGCACTTCCTTGGACAAAATTTATAACATGCCCCAGCAGCCATCGTATGTTCAAGAAGGTCAATCCCTTTTCTCTATTTTGTTTCCTAGTGTTGCTCCATTTGATCTGCCTCCCCGTGTGTTTGGTTATATGTCGTTTGTTCACATGTTTGGCCTTGGACATGATAAATTATAACCTCATGCTATAAAATGTGTTTTTTTTTGTTACTCTCAAAAAAAAAGGTTATAACTATTATTGTCCTTCTTCCCAGTGTTATGCCTATGCGAGAAAGATGAGAAATCGGTGTACAAAATTTTGAAATCACCAATTGCCCACTCATAGGTCTAACATCTTTGGAAATTGCCATGTAAGAAAATCCGCTCATTTGCTAGAGCCTATCAAACGGCATGGCCTAACACAGTACTTTCGTCCAAGTGAAACAGTTTGCTAATCCATTTCCAACCACGCTACGAAAATAGAAATTGTTTGGATCACCCACACCAGAAGCACCCTCGGTACGGAAGAAAGACGAGGGATACACGGCCCTAAAGAAACAAGATAACTATTTGCTACCAAAAGTCTTCCCCGCTTTGCGCCTCATTCCATACGCCGGAAGCGAACTGGTTCACTTCCTCTTTATCGCCATTCTTCTGTTTAAGAACTGTGCCCCACCCTATGTCGAAAGCATCTGATTCTATGATCTTGTACTTTTGATCGTTGGGGAGCACCAAGATAGGAAGCTTCTGGACCTTAGCCTTGATCCTCTGGACCACCCCTCTCAATGGTAATTTGTTTTCTTATACACAAGGGGAGGACGCCAGGTCTGCTCCACCCATCTTTGTTGTTCACCTACCTGCTACCTATTGTCATTGATGAGGTCTTTGTTGCTTCTCTACTAGTTGCTATTGATGAGGCGCCATGGCCGTTGCAGGTTTACCTCAAGAGAGCCAAGTCTACACCATTTGTTACTGTTGTGTCAGCCAATCAATCATCTTCTTTGGCTGAGGATCCATCTACTGCATACCAAATAGCTCACATGTATCAACAGCCTTTGAACTGTTTGATGTCAGCAACACACTTATTTATTTTGTTGATGCAGATACAGTTCAATACATGTGGATTGGATCTTCCTTAATGTAGGTTGTGATTAATCCAATTTACCCCCCTTCACATCGATACAACATTCAAAAGAACAAAAAAATTATGCGAACTGTTAGCAAAAAATGCCTAAGCATTTCTATATAATGCAAAAATTCACTAAAATCTTATAGACATTGCAATAAGTCCCCCATAGCTTCCAATATAAAATAATTAACCTGAAATACTACTTCAAAACTAGCTAAACTTAAAGATCATAGTACTTATAAAAAAAATTAAAGATCGTAGTAATCGAACTTATGAACTACAGCCCGAAATTTAGTGCAGACAACTAAAACTATACAAACTAAAAAGAGATGGTTCCATTGTAAATCATACCAGCCTAGAACGATACTGGCCGAATTCTCCCTTGCCATCAAACTCATCACTCCATAACTCCAATGCCCCTAGAGAATGAGCTGTTCCAAGTGGAATTTTTTCTCTCTTGAGCATGCGTTGGAAAGATACATCCAAAATAGCACCACATATATCGTCATTAATAAAAATCAAAATCCCTTTCTTTTCCTTATCAGCCTGTCCAGAACCAGAGCCCAAATTATCAACAGAAGAATTCTCTCCTGCTGCCTGTGGAGCGACCTTTGGCTTGGACAACAATTCTCGCATTAGTGCCTATCAGAACAAGAATACAGGAAAATTTTCAGAAGAAAAATCAGAACTGGCCTTAGTTATTGGGCACATCATCGTATAAGTATTCAATAAGAAATTTCCACTTACCAGCCAAAAAAGCAAAGATTGAAAATGGATTGCAAGCTTGAAATGTTGGAAATACCCAAGCATCTGAAACGACAGTAAGGTGTTAGAAGTTAGAACCATGCATGCCTTAGTTCAATTTCAAGCCAAATATAATGACGAACGGAGTAATTTACACAGGAATATGAACGTAGTTTTTGACACCCATATGAACGTAGTCAAGCTTTATATGTGAATTAGAATTCCACTAGTACCCTGGTTTGAAATTCTTCTACTGTTGTTAAGCCTCATAAGATAATGAATACAAAAAGAAATTGAACTTCATGAGTAATGGATTCTACTTCATGATTACCAACTTCTTTTGCAATAGGAAAAGCTATCTTACCGCTTACCTTCATTCATGCAGCTTACAGTGTAGTTAGGTGATGGCCAACAGTGCAGGGGAAAAGAGGGTGTCTAACCAATGGAGAGATCTCTACTTATAAAAATCTCTGCTAGACCTAATCCCCACATGTTAATGCATTGGTGCAAACTTCCAACAATGTTAATTTGATAGGTAATTTACCTGTTGGAGATAAAGAAGAAGTATAGTGCTATTCCCAGAAATGCACTGTAAGTTCGAAGAACCCAAAGACACCATACTCTCACATATAACTTCAGCAAACTCAAATTCACTCTCATCAATACCACCAACATTGGAGGTGGATCTGGATAAGAAGTCTCTAGTCACATTCATCAAGATCTGAAAGATACTACTCATTGCAGAATCAAAATCAGAAGCAGAGGAGTCAATAGGTCTCTTCCTGCAAATCACACATCAGAATGAACCGAAAAACATGAGAATGTGTTTCACCAGAAAAGTTAGCGATTGTTTACTTGCATATTAATCTATGTAACAATGGCAGTTGGTGTCTGGCACAGGGCCTTTGAGAAGCCCAAAACATAGACACAGCTCACAAATGTATTAGGATATAATATTTTAGTTATATTTAAGCAGAAGGTTTTTTTTAAATAAAACAAAGAAACAAATATTTTTAGAAGTAAAAGAAAACACTTTCAAACACCATAGAGCTAGCCAACCATTCAAATTAAAACCCAAATGATTTGGATCTTATGTTTGAATCCCATTGTATGAAATTCGCATGATTTCTATATGAATCTTACGATTTAACTAAAAACACGGGACACATTTTTACGCAAAACAATGACTGCTATGTTTGTACCTTTGATTTTTCCTAAACATTAAACACTCCAAGAAAAAAAATCAGTGGGTGGGTTTACAGATTAAAGAAATTGTTAACAAGTTTATGTCTTTCTGTACAAACATAAGATCATCGCAACTAGTAGTGTTTTCCGTATGAAACACCACCTAACAGGGATGACAAAAAATGCATGTCCATGGACACGATTTCAAAAATTGAGAATTGAGACTGTAGTTTAGAAAGAGAAACTTCTTTAATTTGACAATGAAATGATGATATATAGTTTTATTTTTCTTTTTATGAAAAGATATTTTGTTTGTATAAACATGAGTTTAGAATAGCGTCTCTATAACTTATCAAAAAAAATAGTGTGATGTTTTGTCATTATTTTGTAGGAGTTTGTACAAAACCTGTTATTATATGATGGGTTATGCAGTAGTTAGGCATATATATATTCTATTTTGATTTTTTGGATGTTATTTCATTTTTTTAACTCAAATAAAAATTTTAAAATGCAACGATTTGAGTCCTAACAATTTTACAACTCGATTCAATTTTAACAACATTGTCACCAGCCCTCTTTTAGATATCTTATTTTATGAAAACTAATAAAACAAATGGTGACACTGCCATAAGTGTCGGGATGTTTTGAGACATGTTCAAATATGCATCCGTGTCCACATGGCAAAAAACCCTAATAGTGCCATATCATTGTTACATAGATATTAATAGATCTTTGAATAAATATTCATATTGGATACCTTGGGGAGACTAGTTTGAAGAATTCACAAGCATGAGGCGGAAGTCAGGAGAAGAAAGTAAGACCCCACATCTGTTAGAAAAGCAAGGTAAACCTCTCCATTCCAAATGTTCTAAAATGGAACAGTGTTGAAGAAATGTCAAGGAGGAAATCATACCCATGAACCAGGCCATATTTTGCAAGATCAGGTAAAGGGGCCCACTCAGCATATGCATTAATAGCATTCAGAGTGGCCATTACTGTGGCGGCATGCTGTTTAGCGATGTCCAATTGTTGTCTGCCTGCTTCACTCAAAGCAGCTCCAAAGTGCCTTTCAAGTAGCTACACAACGAATTAGAGTTTTGCAGTAGCACTACAACATATTATGTGTACCAGCAGGTAAGAAAGAAGACTTACAGTGTATAATAAAGGCAAAATTTCGGGCAATGATTGAGTAAGCCCACGTAATAATAACCTACGGCGATCACCTGTATAATATATTAATTCAGAACCAGCATGACAGACCAGCATGACAGATGCAATATAGGTAAAGGGTTCCTCACTCGCAACTTTGGATACAATTTTGAATACTCCTTGTAGCGAGGAAACATCACCTATGGCTGTGGTGTTTTTGGCAAGTGTTTGAATCAAAATGGGTAACAACTGACAAAGATTCCTTTAAAAGCACATCTATAGGTGATGTGTCCTCACTACAGGGATGGTTCAATTTTATTTTATTTTGAATCTCGCAACTGAGAAAACCCTATGCACACATAAGTGTGTGTGTAACTTCTAAGTTTGCAGTTGAAAAATAAAGAGCAACATATTTTAATTGTAAAATATACTCCTTTAGGCCTGTTATAAACCTTCTAAATCTTCATTATGAACTGTAATATCTTCAGGAAGCCACCTCAGCATCATGGAAACCAACTCAGCCTAGAATAAGATGAAGATTCTTTAGTTAAAATCTTTATTATCAAAAAAGTCATCTTAACACCTCATGTAGATTTTTAAGTTCCAATGTGAAAGTAAATCAACAGGTACAAACGGAATAAGGGGAAGTATACTTGAATAGGACCATTATTAGATAGGGAAACTAGAGATGGAAGCAGTTCTTGCCATAGATTTAGCCCTTCTCTCCTAACTATCTGTCAAAGGAAAAAAGGAAGTGAGTGCTATAACATTGAAAATTTTGCACCAAGTTGAACAAAAACCCATGAGCAAAACAGTCAAAACCTCAGCAACAAGAGCAGCAGTTTGGCTCTTCAAAGCCCATTCTTCACAAGGGTTCGCTATCTCAGACATCAAATCAATAGCAACATTGGCAAAGTTTCTTCTTTCCATGGAACTCAATTCCTCCCATCGCAACCGGACCAAATGCTACGGACAGACACAAAGAGGACAAACAGTCAGGCTATAAAATATAATTGAAGTTTATGCAGTCCTAGCACATAAAGACAATTAAAGGAATGAGTTTTGACAAGAAGTGATTGTTCAGAAATTCTTATTAGAGTAACATTTTGATGGACTAGGAGAAAGGAAGAAATAGCAGGCTTGCCCTAAGTTGGAGTGTTGGATAGATGCCACAATTGGACTGGATATGGTCTTGCACAGTAACTTTTTTTTCGATAAGTGTCTTGCACAGCAACTTGGAATATTCCATGATCCATATAGAAATATTCAGCCAGTTACCATGCAGCAAGCAGGTCTATACAGGTTTTCTTGGAGATTCTTTTGGGAGGAAATGTGCATGCATGTAAGTTTTATCCATTTGCTTAAAAAAAACAGTGAAAATGCTTAATTTTGGGTCATTAGTACAAAAATGAAGTTCTGTCATTGGTAGACTGTAATTAAGTCCACCAGATGGATATGTTAGATTTCCATCAAATAGGAAGGAGCACTGGTACAAGGATATGAACCTGCAACATTTTGAACGCTTGCAACCGAATCTCAGAAGACCAATCTTTCCTGACTAAAACGAAGGACGTGTTTGCCAACATACGAATATCTCCTGCTTTTATCTGCAAAAGTTGAAGAAAAGTGGGTGAGTATCAGGAAACTAGAAAGCCAAACAGCAAGTTGGATTGTGTACTGATTATGGCTTTGGCAAACTAACATCTGTTAAATGCCAAATGATAGATGTGTCCAGAGGACAGTCACAAATCTCATCCTCGAAATATTTTTGGATACAGAAGGAAAAGTTTAAAATATATATATATATATATATTGAAGATTGGAAAAATTATATACACACACACATATTCCATAAAAATCTCAATATTTTCTCTTTTGCGAGATTTTCCAAGAAAATAAAAAGTTCAAATTCTAGACAAATAAAATTTCTCACGAGGAATTTTAGACCAGAAACTCTCCAAAGAGATTGTCTTGAGGTTCTCTTTCTCCAAATTTCAAAAAAATATTGTTTGATCTTTAAAAGAATAGGTGATATTTGTACAAGAAGTTCAAATCACTTTGTGGAATAAATTTTTGATCAAGGTGGTACAGCATTCAATGTAGTCAAAGCTTCACCTAGGCAAGTGCTTAAAACAAGGCCTAGGTGCTAAAGCGTTCGCCCAAGCCATACATATAAGATTGATGTTATATATGCTTTACATGTTAGAAATAGATCATACCTATAAGTCAATGTTATATGTACTTTACATATAAGACAAACCCAAAGGTATATATAAGTATAAACATAATAAATTACCATTTTCTAAACCCTAACAAGAAGAGAAAGTAGGCCTCCTGCTCTTCTTGTTTTTTTATGATTGATTGTTGGAATGTTAAGTAGTGCAACTTTGGGAATTTAGAGTCTACGACTTTGACTTTGTTTGAAGTTTGAACAGTTATGTGTTACTCTTTTAACCTTTTTTTTTTTGATAAATGTAAATTATATAAAAAGGCAACAGCAAAGTAGGTCAAGATGACCTACAATGAACTGAAAAGAGCTAAAGAGGGCAAGCAAAGGAGACAGCCCAAAGGCCAAGAAAGAAAAGACGCACAAAGCTAGAACACCCCATCCTAACAACCTTCTTTAGAGCATATAAAAGGTCCCAATGAAAACAAAATCTTAGAAGAACAACCCTCTGCATTCCAAGAAAAGTCTAGACAATTGTTACATCAATCCCTTGACGTTAAGAATAACCGAGGCAACCGCTTCTTCCTTCCCTTCGAAGGCTTTGAGGTTTCTCTCCTTCTAAACCCCCCAACAGATCACAAAAGGAAGCATCCGACACAACACACGCCCTCTAGAAGAGAAGGCATTAGTATGCCAAGAAGACACTAGGTCCAAAACCGAACTCGACATCACCCAGCTAATCAAAGTCCACCATAAACGAATTCCAAACTTCCCTGGCCATCTCACAATAAAAAAGAATGTGGTTCGTCGACTCTCCAAAATGCTTGCACATCCAACAATAATCATCATTCTTACTCTCATGTGATCTACCGTCAAAATCTTGTCCAGAAAAAAAAAAAAAAAAAGGCTATCTAGGAATGAATTTTAGATCCCCAAATAAACGGGGCCATACAGGGATTGTTGATCGACCTAACTAGAGCCTTATAAAAAGAACGCACATAAAATTTGCCTTCCCTAGTCCACAACCACACTCGCTTGTCTTGATCCAGGAAAAAAGATGGAAATCAATCTCCCAATCACTCAGATTCCTCCTAAACTCGAAGCTCCAAGACATATCATCCCCGACCCAAATTGAACAGTCCTGAATAGAGCAAATGCATATTCGAACCTCTTTACCATCCCACCCGAAGTCCATATATTCATATTACTAGCTATAGCCATCCTCCACAAACTAGATCACTCCACCCCAAACCTCCAAAGCCATTTACCCAAAAGCGTCTCATTCATAACCTTAATGCTCTTGATCCCCAAGCCTCTAAGAGACTTAGGCGGCGTTTGGCAACACAAAAATAAGTAACTTATTGACTTTTATAAGTCAAAAAGTTAAAAAGTTTGTTTGGATGTGTTTCATATTTTAACTTTTGAAAAGTTAAAAAATGACTTAAAACTGAAGCTAAAATTTTTAGCTTTTAACTTCTAAGAGAAGTTACTTCTCAAAAATTAGAACACCTCCTGACATTTTAATTTCTATGACTTTTTCAGAGGTAAAAAATCAACTTGTAACTTCTACTACAAGTAGAAGTTCTTTTACTTCTCGTTCCCAAACGCCCCCTTAGAATTGCACACTATTTTGCTATCATTCCACAAGAAATCCCTCGTGATCTTACCCAAGGTATTCACAATACTCATTGGAATAGAAAAAAGAGATAAAAAATAAATGGGAAGACTAGAGAGGGTGTGCTTAATCAACACCAGTTTCCCCCCTTTGGACAAATACTTCAACTTCCAAGAAGCTAGCCTGCTCCCAAAGCTTTCGATCACAGGGTCCCAAAGAGTCTTAGATCTGTAGCTAGCCCCTAAAGTAAGACCCAAGTACGTAGCAAGCAACTTATCAAAGCTGCACCCTAGAATACGCACCAAAACAGAAATATTATCCACTTCACCCATGCCATAAAGCTTGCTTCTACCCACATTGATACGTAAACCCGACACCGCTTTAAAACAACAAAAAAGACCTCTCAGAAACAAGCTGCGCAACAAAAGCTCCAAGAAATAATAGGGTATCATCCGTAAACTACAGATGAGAAATCACAGGAACCCCCTCACTCACCACAAACCCTTCCAACTCCGCTCTTTCCACTACTCTAGAGACCATTCTCCCCAAAGCCTCCACCACCACTATGAACAAAAAGGGAAACAGTGGGTCCACTTGTCTCAACCCCTGTGAACTCCTGAAATAGACAGCTAGCAACCCATTCACTAAAATGGAGAAAGATACCGATGAGATACATTTCCGAATCTAATCCCTCCACTTCTCCCCAAAACCCATCCTACCAAGCAAATAATCCATGAACCTCCAGTTCACATGATCATAAGCCTTTTCCACATCTATCTTGCAAACAATCTCGGGCACCCCCGATCTTAATCTATAGTCTATGCATTCATTAGCTAGAAGAACTCGTCCATGATTTTTTTTTGATAAGTGTCTATTTGCACATATTTTTTTGGCAAACTCCATCCATGATTTGTTTGCCCCTAAAATTAGTAATGAGAATTCGAAATTGTATAGTACTTAGTTGGATTTTGAAATTGCTCGAAGCCTCCAAGTCGAAATTAAATCTCCAATTTTTCAATTTTTTTCCGAAAGTAAAACATTAGCCTCTTTAGAAGTGCTTCTAGTTCCAACCCTATAGATTATGATGCTACATTCCTTCCATACAAGAATAGAACGCAAATGGGAAAATATCTCCAAAACATATTTTTCTTGGAAAAAAACATCAAAAGACTATCCTTCAAATAAATCTACAGTTTTTTTTAGAAAACTGAATTCGTCCCATAGAGATCGATGAAACAATCCAAATCTCCCTACAAACCCGATTACACATAAATCAGTGGTTCAAACCCGCTCTTCCTAGCATATGAAACACATATTAGAGATTTCACAACCCCTTCGGTTGAGATGATTTTTTTTTTGTAAGTATAGAGCTTTATTAAACAAGACAGAAACAAAAGAAACACAGGAGGACAAGATGACCTCCAAAAGGAAGAAAAGGAAAACAAACAAGGGAGGGAACTAATCCCCTCTATATAGCAGGGACGAAACACCCCTTGGATTGAGAATTATCCATTCATCAATATCTTGTCTCTTGCCATTCACCGAAATGTTTCACCTCGTGGTGGGAACTAGTCTAGCATTCCCTAGAACTTAGAACGAGGAGAGCTAGCATTTCAACCCACCAAGACTATTTTAAAATTTCGTTTCGGAGGAATGTCTCGGTCAAGTAAAAAAACGGAGACAAACTCCGAAACAAAATAAAACATTCACGAAACATTGAAAAAATGGTAAAACAACAAAATTTTGAAACATTACGAAACATTTCCGAAACCTTCCAAAACATTTCGAAATATTCCTAAAATCATGAACTCATATTTTTTATATGTTTTTTTTCTTGGATTGTATCGGATTGTCTCGGCAAAACAAACCAAAACATTACGAAACGAAACATACGTTTCGATTCTCTTACGAAATGAGACATACGAAACATTTCAAAATTTTAAACGCGAAGGACAGACATGGAAAATTACAAGGACTTTCCCCATTTATTTACCCACGGTTTGGAATAATTGCCCTTTAAGAAGGTTGTGTAGTCCAAGAGTAGATCAACTTCTGCCTCATCCTTAAGGTTTTCTCCTAACCCTTGGACCCCGTGCAACTCAAAAGTTAACCCTAGTATAGCATTTCTTACATCCATCGCTTTTTGGGAGACCAAACTTATACAACTAAGCTCCACCAGAACCAAGACTATCGCCTCTACCCACTCTAAACCAAATACTTCTACGAAAAAATAAGAGACCTTAAAGTATCACCTTCCACATATGTATCTAGACTACACAGAGTGACTTTTTATGGCATGTAGGCTATCAAAGAAGTACTATATGGTGAAGTGGAGACAGTTAGGGTCCTAAGAAGTTAGATGAGGTGGGTATTAGGAACTAATCA
Organism: Euptelea pleiosperma; assembly: GCA_035048495.1. Lineage (NCBI taxonomy): Eukaryota > Viridiplantae > Streptophyta > Magnoliopsida > Ranunculales > Eupteleaceae > Euptelea > Euptelea pleiosperma. Next base: position 33,124,857 of record CM068546.1, read on the forward strand.
AGCTCTTCTAGGATAGTTGCATTGAAATCTGGAAGTGAGCTAGGCACTTAATGACAAATGAGTAGAAACAATACGTTAGTGCATAAGGAAATTTGGTGATAAAGTAGGAGTTTTAACAATGACATATAGTAGTTGGGGTAGAATTGAGTGGGTCTTTAATGAGATGTGACCTCCAAAAGAGAGTTTTGTCTCTATGTAACAAGCCTCCTTCAAATATCTCAAAAATCAAATATTCTTTGACAAAAATCTCTTACCCAATGGGAGTTACAAGTTGAAAGCTACTCAATAAAGCAACAGACATGATTATCACGACAAGGCAGTTGGATCCTTCCATCCCAACAACAATCACCAAAATTTACAGAAGGTTGACACATAGATTAGAGACCCCTACAAAAGCTAAGGATATATTTTAGCTACCAACAAAGGGCTACATTATCACTGACAAACAACCAATAATCACTGGTCAATAGAAATCCCTTGAATCCTCCAATTATGCAAATTCCTTACCTACTTGACAAAATATGCTCAAAGTTGAGTGTGTTACTAGAAAGGTGAAAATTAAAGGTGTGCAGTTGATGGACCCTAGCTACCAACTTTGAATCCTTCAATTAGGCTTTCACTCTCCACTTTACTCAAGCATCTACTTACTACATCTACTACTATGGTAAACAAGATTAATAAGAGACTTATTTTAGGCACCAAAAACTTTAAAGAACCCTCGAGTCCCATTTACAAGAATACGGAAGTAGCTCATCAATATGCAAGTAAAAAAATCCATTTTCTCTATGGGTGCAACTGTGCAACTTGGATGAGCCCAACTGGAGCCCAACGGGCACAACCCGACCTTGGGTTGGCATTTTTAGAACTTGGATTGCGCTCAAGCCTAGATTTCTAAGCCGACCAAAAATCGGGTTGGGCTCAGGCAACCCGGCCCAAATCAAGCCCGAACTCCTCTTTACACTATGTCGTCCCATTTGTGGTAAAAAAAAAAAAAAAACTATGGCCCCTTTTCTCTCTCTATCTTCTTTTCTCATCCCTATTCTCTCCTCTCATCTCCCAGTTTCGCTCTCCTCTCCTCTCTTTCTCTCCTCTCATTTCCTCTCCTCTTTTTTTTCTCTCGGACTCGCCGCTCTCTCTCTCGCCTCTCCACCCTTCCTGCTTCTCTCTTTATTTCTCTCCCTTTCCTCTTCCCTCTTTCCTCTCCCCTCTCTTTTCTCTCTCTCCTCACAAATGCCAACCTGACGGACCCGAGTGGGTTGGGCTCGGGCTGAGTGTCTTAGGCCCCACGTCGGGTTGGGCTCGAGCTCGGGCTGACTATTTTGAAGGTAGGGTTGGGCTTGGGTTGAGCCTCAACCCAACCCAACTCGCTCAAGTTGCAACCCTAATTTTCTCCATTCGTTTCCAAAACCCATTGTTAAGAGCATATACACATTAGAACTTCCAATGAATAACTTGTAGTCCTTTTCCAATTATGATTTGTGTAATAAACTAGGTAGTCCTCACTCCGTCTTGAATCTAAGCACACTCGTTAGATCCCTAGTTAGCAATTTCTCTTCGACATATTATTCAAAGATACAGTAAAATTCGCGTATTTTATGAGGAACAGTATTATACCCGTATTAAACGTTAATAATTTATGAATTTTTGGACAAAATGATTTTTAACTGGAAAAATCCAAAAAAAAATTAGAAAATTTAAAATACTACTTTTTATTTTATTTTACTCTTAATTGAATTTTCATACGTATTTTCAAATAACAAATCCGAATTATACGTTTTGCACCATATTTTTGACGTATGCCGAATTGCTAACTAGGGTCAGATGTCCATCCAATATCTAATTGTTATGTGGAGCCTGATGGTGCTAGAGTATTCTTTGGGGGGGGGGGCAGCACGCCCCCTGTCTGAAGGGGGGTTCGGGGGCATAGCCCCGAAGAGGTCTTTTTCCCTTATGGGCGTTTTCACACTTTTACATGGAGATACGAAAACCCTAGTTTTGTCTTGGGGTTATATATACCTCGGTTGATCAGAGACGATCGTTCATTGTATTGTTTGTATTTCTTTTCTTGCCTCAAAGCATAATGGAATCGGTGTGTGAATCTGTGGACGTACCTCCATCTAGAGGGAACCACGTAAATCTGTGTTGTGGGCGACCGCATCTTTGTTCTTTAGATTGTTTATTGTTCTTTTTTCCCAACACTAATTCCCCTTCATTAGCCAATATTATGCTCCCATCACCTCATTTATTCTAGAAGATAATTTGTTGGAGCCTCCTTAGGAATAATACATGTCAATTTCGCATTTCAACTGATGTCAAAGCTAGCCCTACAATGAAACTCTATAAACACGTCAAGTTGACCTCCTTAACAATCTCTCAACATTCCTCAAAGAATAACAATGAGAACCCATCAGAGCGAGGAGATCTTTCACCACCGAACTCGCTAACCGCCTTCGTGATTCTTCTCCATACCCCCATTCCAACCATATGTGAAGGAATCCTTTCAAACTTGACCCATTGATCAAAGATTCAATGAACTCAACAATTGAGTATTAGGATTTATAGAAGTTTTAATTCATTTAAATTATGAAATTTTGCGTGTATTGTTTATTGCTCAAATGGGGATTAAGTTCACAGTCAACAAAAATCACTGAACAAATGGGAGTCTCAATATGAAAACGAGTCTAGAATAGAGTATTAGCATCCTTAAGAGGTGTTTGGATGGCTTTGTTGGGAAAATGGTTGTGGGGATTTGGGGAGGAGTCGACTAGTCTATGGAGAACGACGATTGCGGGTAAATATGGTGTTTCAGATTTTGGTCGAGAAGGGAGTGTTGTGACTTAAGTCTATGGGTGTAGTGTGTGGAGGGGAATTAAGATGTTGGGGAAATTTTCTAGGGGCATGAGGTTCAAGGCAAGGTTTGGTGACAGGGTCAGGTTCTGGGAAGACAGATGGTGTGGAGACGATACACTCATGGCATATTTTCTCGGTCTATACTCTCTATTGCTTCAAGAAGAATTGTGTTTTAGCTCCATGTGCAAGCACAACAAGGAGTCAATCAACCATCTTATTCTGCATTACGATGTGGCAAGCGAGGTTTGGACAGCATTCTAGCAGATTTTGGGATGGCATGGGTTCCTCCTTATTCCGTTTTGAATCTACTCTCCAGTTGGCACACCATGGCTTTTTCTTCTAGAGGGCGGGTTTTATAGCGTATGATCCCCTTCACGGTTTGTTGGGGCCTTTGGAAAGAAAGAAATCTCCGTGTGTTCGAAGGAAGGGTGGAAGTGATGGAGAATATTATCCTTAATATTAAGGTATTGATGTTCTTTTGGTCCAAATCCTTTTCAGAGTGTCATGGCCTCTTCTTCAAAGACTTTTTGTGCCATTAGGATCTCCTTTGTTCGAGAGATGTTGTCGAGGTCCCGGTGCCCTTGCTTTTGTTCTCTTTTGTTCGGCTTTCCCGCGGTGTTGTCGCTTTGAGGAGGTCATCTTGACCTCTCGGGCTTTCTTTGTTATTTTTTTGCCTTTTTGGCTTCAATAAAGTTTATACTTACCAAAAAAAAAGAGGTTGTTTGGATGAGCAAAATTCTTTTGTTGCGCTATTACATAAAATTGTGTAGGTTAAAATGCATTCATCTTTAGAATGCTGTTTGGCTGAAATTTGTCATGAAACATATCCTTTCCGATATTGAAAACTGGGTTTCAGTGGGTCTTTTCTTTTCTTGACGAGTTAATTGAGCTTTGGCCCTTAACCCAATATAGGCAAGACGTGCAACCAAACATCCCCAAACTTTAGCTGGGTGAAATCCAAGTAAACATTTTTCCTCTAGACCACCAAATTACCAAGATACCGATTCACAACAATCCTTCAACACATGCACCCTGACTTCAATAGTTAATAATTATTTGATCTAAAACTCTACCGAAATGCTTTAGAGTTCAAAAATCCATTCCGAACACCAAAAATCGTCTATGCAAGCAAAACCAAGCCACTTTCGAGATTCAGAGATTCAAAGAAAGAAACAGAAGGGATTGATCGAGGGAGAATTGAGGAGTAAGTAAAAACTCACAGATTCTAAGTAAGAAACAGCAGCTTTTCTTGCTTCAGGTGAGGAGCTCCAATCTAAGGCTGCAGCTATGGCTCGAGCAACATTGCTCGCTGAAGCGCTCTCCTCCATCTCCGTTGGATGATTTAAGAAGCGTTGATTGATGTATTACAGGGAAGAACTGAGAGATTGAAAGTTGCAGAGAGAGATAGTAAAGAGGTTTTCTTCTTTACTGGTTTTCCTTGTTCTTCAGTTGTGACTTGTGAGTCTTGTGGCCGCCCACAATCGGGAAAACGAGGAAAAGAGAGGAAAGTAAAGAGTTGGAACATCTAAAATATACGTCTTTAGGAAGATGGGAAAAGGTTTTCTGGACGGGCTCGTCCTAACCTCTTTTCTGGACGGGCTTCTTTTCTTGCTGTCTTGAGGCTGGCGTGGCCAATCCACACCGTCCACCTGTTAGAGGACACCTCTAGATTGGCCACGTGGGTACGCCTACCATGTATCCCACTTTACTCCTTCAATAACAGCCAACGAATATTTTAATCTATATAACAAAACAGGACGGTTGTCTCCCCCTCTTATCTGGCTTCATAAAGGATGGCCGAGATCTTATCACACCAAATGGACGGTGGATCTCAGCCTTTGACAAACGCTTTGTCAATGAGTGCCGTGGACACGGGTCACCTACTATTTACCTCCATATAAGGAATGAAATGGGTTGTATTTACATATAGCCCAAGGCTCAGGCTCAGGCTCAGGCTCAGGCTCAGGCTGAGGAGCCCCACTTTTTATGCCTTGAGAGGGGTGTTACCGTTAAAACAGATTGAAACGGCCGGGGGCAAAAATGAAAAAAAAATGAATTTTAATGATTTTACAGAAAAAAGTGGTGCTGAATTTCAAATTTTAAATTTTGAAATTTGAAAATTTAAAATTTAAAAAAAAAAATAGAATTTAACTGAAATTTAATGGTTTTCTTATACCCTTCTTATCTTATATGGCGTCAATAATGAGTGGCTGAGATCCACTATGCTTCGTATCGATGGCTGAGCTTAACTCCCACCCGATTTTGGCAAACACTATCGAAAAGTGCCGCGGGCACGGGCCACCCACATATATATCAAGACAACTCAGTTGTATATTCTCTTATCTTATCCATCCATCTAATGTGGACGGTTAGATAAAGAGTGGTTGAGGTCAAATCCATCAATCTAATGTGGATGGCTAGATTTCAGCCACTCAATCCGCCTCGTTTGACCTCAATTTATTCAAAATTTAAATTTCAACACTGTTATTTTTTGTTATTTCTGTTATTTTCCCATTTCTCCCTCTATGAGTTACAATCCGTTATAACAGCCATTATAATGGAAAAAATGGTAACGCCCCAATCCGTTATACCGTTTGAGTGCCGAAGGCACCCAATTTTTGCAAACGATTTTGTCGGAGAGTGCCGTGGGCATGGGCCATTTACTATTCTATATAACAAAAAACATTGGTTGTCTCCCTACTTATACCTCCTCTAATCCTCCCCCCAAATGGACGGTGGATCTCTGCCACTCACCTGATTTTGGCAAATTCTTTGTCGAGGAGTGCCGATGGCACAGGGCACCCACTAGTTCTTTAAATAGAGAAAAATGCATAATCAAATGCCACGTGCTAGAATGGTATTAGTTGAAACCAGGGGGTGTTAATGGGCCGGGCTTGGGTTGGTCTTCTGATAAATTTTTGCATAGGCCCAAACCAGGTTTCTAGCCCAATGCAATTTTTGGCCCAAAAACTCTATGGGACAGCCTGTTTGCACCCCTTAGGCCTGAAACTCGCCATGTGGAGAAAGCGTCATATGGCGTGACACATTGGACCCTTTCTATGATATAGAGTTCTGGTTAAGGTTTGATACATAAATCTCTCAACATGCCACGTGGTACACTCTTTCGGGCCAAGGAGACCATGAATGTTTGCCCACCCCTTTGTGGGCATACACCAAAAACAGCTTGATTGGTGATTTTTAGCAGTTTGATTCAAGCAGTTTTTCATATGGGCTTCGAGAACAGGCCTATGGATGGATTTCAAGCCTATAATGAAAAAGTGCTCTAATCACATGGGCTAGAAATCACCAACCAGGGTATTTTTGATGTGTAGCTCCATCAAGAGGTAGACAAAATATTCATGGAGTCAACTCGGGCGAGTAATGTCAGGTTAGGGGTCAACTTGAGCCCAACCCGAACTTCAGACACTCCAACCTGAGCTCGAGGTCACACTTCACTTGCTCAGCCTGAGCACAACCCAATCGAGTGGTTGGGTTCATCAGTGTTGTATGTAAGAGAAAGAGAGGAATGAGGAAGGGTAGAGAGAGAGGGATGGGTAGAAGAGAGACAGAAGAGAAAAAGATTGGGATAAGAGAGAGAGAGAGAGAGAGAGATTGTGAGGGGGGAGAGGACAAAGACATGAGATTTGGAGAGGAGAGAAGTGAGATACACTATAAGAAAAAGAGACGAAAGTGAGACAGGGAGAGAGAGATAAGGAGAGGATAGAGAGATTCGGGAGAGACAATAGAAAAAAGGGGGGAGAGAAAAAGGGGGTAGCTCAAAAAAGGAAGTAGAGAGAGGTGAGATCGGGCTTCGGTTGGGTCAGTTAGGCAAGGCCTCAACCCAAGTTTCAATCGGGTTCTAACCTTAGGCTCGAGCGAGAGTATTGCTGAAACCAAGCCAAGCCCGTCCCAAAATCAAATTGAACCCATCGGGCTCAATTTGGGCCTACCCAAGTTGCAGCCCTAGTATCTCACATGGTAGTAGAGAAGCTCAGCTTTGAGCTTACAAAGAAGATGGTGGTAGGTTGCAAGGGGGTGATAGTTTGCCCTAGACCCAAGGATGAACAAAAAGGGTTACATCAATGGCGGCATGCTGTGGTCAGAAAACTCCTTGTCGATAAATTTGTCCAACCGTCCAAAATTCAACATAGTGTTAACCGATTCTGTGGAGTTCTTCGTCGATTCAAATTTGTGGATTTAGGTGGCAACTTTTATGGGTTTCTCTTTTTCAACTTGTGGGACCATGATGGGGTTTTGGAGGAGGGGCCTTGGACTATCCACACTTGCCTCCTTTTACAAAAAAGAACCTCTCCAATCCATCCATCCATACATCCGAGCTTATCTTTTGGCCATGTTGACGCAGGACAACAGGTCGTTCTGCAATTTTTGTGGGAAAATGAGAGGGGGTGGTAGAGAGAGGGAGAGATGAGGATTAATGGTGGGAATCGCTCCCTTAGCCTCATGCCAAACCCGTAAAGGAAAAAATCGTGCACAAAAACATGTAAATGATAACTCAGTCCTAATTCATTCCATCGATGCCTAAAATTAAAGGATTACATTCTATTTATAAAACTCTCCGATTGGACTTTCCTAATTTTAGTCCAATTGAGTTTTTATAATTCTAATTAACTAAAATTAGAAACTCATAATACTGCAATTAATCATAGAAGCCTAATTGGAAACAAAATCTATCTTTAAATGAAAAAATCTTAAGTAAACTAAAATAAAGAAATCAAATCTTTATGGAGCCCACATATCTAAAAATAGTTCAATCCGAATTTACTATAAATAGTAATTTCAAGATTTACTATAAATAGTAAAAATGAGATTTATTATAAATAGTAATTTCAAGATTTACTATAAATAGTAAAAATAGGGTCTACTTGCTTGACCGGGCACTGATTCAGTGTAGCAACGCACATCGTAGTTGAATGATCCCGCATCAAACTTTCCTAGTTGAAAAGAATTCGACCTTGAATACAGATGTAGAAATTGATCTTCTGTAGGTCTTCTCCTCGATTGCCTTTTTCACACGCTCTATACTTGTTGGTCTAGCATCAACCATGTCATGCCCCGAATCCGGGCACACGGATCCGACCCAAACGCCTGAAATATGACCCGTTTACCCAAGATCCAGGGTGTGATAAAAATAAAAAAAATAAAATACTCTAAAATATATATTTTTTTAAAATGACCATACTTCATATTGTAAAGACGTTTTAGTTAAAACTTATATTTGATATGTTTTTTTAATTAACTTTTCAGAATTTAAGCGGGTAGGTGTTAAATTTTCTAAAAAATATAATTTCAATAAAAAATTATGTTATTGATTATTTATGATTAAAAACTCATTTAAGCATATTTTGTGAAGACACTTTGCCTAAAAACATCATTTACTATTTTATTTTAGCAATTTAACTAAAAAGTTTGCCAAAACGATAACGGTACCCAAATAATACGTAAAAATAATTGTAAGCACCGTACATCAATAAAAATTAATGCATTGGTTAAGAATTCATAATCATATATTTAAAGGGTTAAATTAAAGAGTCTAGGAAGTCAAATATTAATCATCCACATGATTTTAAAATTAAACAAAACTTTTAAATAATAGACAATGCGAGTCTTTAACAAATAATCTTATAAAATAATATGAATAAAAATTATCTAGAGTCCCGCGTTGATCTCACCAACATTCCCATATTGTCCTTCGATCTTTCCATGCTATTATCGCCATCATCAAGTGCATCAACTCTGAAATTTACACCGTCATCAATTAAGTCTGAAATATTTGATAAATACCATGAGCTAAAACCCAGTAAATAATCCACTGTACACCGCATATATATGACAGATAATATCGCATATTCTAATTCAAAAATTATGGCATATTCAATGCATAACAGATAATATAAACTAGTAACGTCAACCAAAAATAATAAATATTTTTCACAATTAGCCCAATATCATTATTTTCATATGATTATAACTACAACCCAATCTCGGGTCTCCTTCTCATTCCCACGCCGAGAGTAGCCAAAAGGCTATTCTGCAGGGGTTTGGGGTCTTTCACCTTAGGGTTCCAGGCCCTTCTTAATTTTATTTTCGCGAGTATTTATTAGGATCACACCTGAATTAACACTTCAATATTATCCAAAATTATTTTCTATAACATTTCTTTTTCTGGCACACTGGCCGATCCGATTAAATCCGAATCACAATAATATCCACAATACCATCAATTAAGCATATACATAAAACATGATTAATAAAGTAAAATAAAGGAGATTATCTATTAAATATGTAGGTGTACATACATTGTCCGTTGATCTTCATCCGTACTTGAATTAATGGTGAAAAAGTAGTCGCGAATGTCTTTATTGATTGTCGTTAGATGAAGTTGAAATTCAAGTATGTCGAATGTCTAGATAATATGAATATTTTTGTCCCAATGGATGATGTCAAATGGTGAGAAGTTATGATGTTTCTAGGATTTTGAAGGTTTTTCAAGTTCTTTAATAGAGGTGCTTCAATGGAGGAAGGTGGAGACAAAGATGAGATGAATATTAATTGTAGTGATAGTTTAGGGTTTGTAAAATTTTTTAAGCTCCAAATGCTTTATTAAATAGGTTTAGAAAGTATGGTTTCCAATTTTAAGTGATTTTCGTAACTTTAAAAGGGGTGAATTTTATAACTCACTAAAAGGCCTATTTTAATATGGATATGGGCTAAAATGGGCCTAAGGCATATGAGTATTAAGTAGGCTTCATTCTAGATTATTATTAAGTCTAAAATGCCTCTTAATTGGCCCTATAGGCCCACAAAACAAGTATAACTGAGTAATTAGTTATTACCACTATGTCATTTATAGACCACAATAGAAATATAGTTAACTATCATTCAAAATAAATTGAAAAAAAAAATTAATAAGTCAATTTCAACTTTTTAAAATTAATTTACTCAAAATCCATGAACAAAAGTTCGGGGTATTACAAACCAAATCCCCCATTTTTCATGCATTTTTCTTCTTCTTGACATTTTTTTTTGCTGGGCCCGGTAGCTAAAGATTCTCCCCATTCGACTCCTTCCTCTATCGAAGGGGAATAGTCAGATTTGCAAGATGTGACCAGTAACAATAGCAGTATCATCATAACCTGCTCGATCTCCATGAAGCTCCACCCACTTGTCAGTAATGTTTAACACGTGGTCAATAAAAGTTGGCATGTTAGGATGCCGATCAATATTCACATGTTGTATGGAAGGCAAATGTGCATATAGGTCTTTTAGAGTTGCGGTGTTCAGATTTTACCTCCACATTATCAATCGTAGTTGGTATGGTATTGTCGCTTTCAACAGAACCACTGACGGTTCTAGTTTCTGATTTCATGATTTTTCTTAACAAGAAACCTCGAAAAGACTTTTGGATCTTCAACACAGCTGCGGATCTGATCTCCATTATATCAAATGGTTCTTCATCCATCTGATCGATTTTATACAATACCTGGCATGTCTGAATATCTTCTCGAGAACCTCTTGTTTTGCCATATCTGAAGCTTCACTTCCCTTCACTTCAACTAGGGCTTCAAAAGCTACTGGTTTTGGAGCTCCATCAAAGGAAACCATGGCTGCAAAAACTTCATCGTGTTCGGTTTCTGCACTTTTTTTGTAATCAAAACCTCCAAATAACTCACCGAAAAGAGGTGAGAAAGTCGGTAGTGGTGGCGGCGACTTTTTGAATTGATGGCGAAAACGGATCGGAACTCCGGTGGAGATCCTTTTCTTTTTGAAGTCTTTGAAGTTCTTCTTATCCTCGCATCTAGTTTGCGATTCATATGTTTTACCTGGTCGACTAGTTTAGTTAACTCAGCAGCCAACGAACTAATCTGAGACATCTTTCCGATATACAATCATGAATTTCGAACTTGCTTTGATACCAAAATTGACGCAGGACAATGGGTCATTCTGCGATTTTTGTGAGAAAATGAGAGGGGGTGGTAGAGAGAGGGAGAGGGATGGAAAATGAGAGAGGGAAAGAGGAGGATTAATGGTGGGAATCGCTCTCTTGGCCTCATGCCAAACTTGTAAAGAGAAAAATCATGCACAAAAACATGTAAATGATAACTCGTTCATAATTCATTCCATCGATGTCTAAAATCAAAGGATTACATCCTATTTATAAAACTCTCCGATTGGACTTTCCTAATTTTAGTCCAATTGAGTTTTTCTAATTCTAATTAACTAAAATTAGAAACTCATAATATTGCAATCAATAATAAAAGCCTAATTGGAAATAAAATCTATCTTTAAATGGAAAAATCCTAATTAAACTAAAATAAAGAAAGCAAATCTTCATGGTGTCCACATATCTAAAAATAGTTCAATCCGAATTTACTATAAATAGTAATTTCAAGATTTATTATAAATAGTCAAAATGAGATTTACTATAAATAGTAATTTCGAGATTTACTATAAGGGTAATTCTATGTGCACTCCACAAATTCTATAAGCACCCAATTTGGGTGCTTTTTGGCTAAAAATGCCCTTACTAGCAAAAAAACCCAAGCACCCCATTCGTCCCTCCCTCTCCCTTTCTCTCTCACCTGGAAAAAAAAAAAAAGAAGAAGAAGAAGGGGGAGGAGGAAGAAGAGGATGCCGTCGCCGCGCCGTCGCCGCCACCACCACTACCACCACCACCACAGGTATATATAGCGAGAGAGAGAGAGAGATACCTCTGGTGGCGGCGGCGATGATGGCGACAGCATCCTCCTCCTCCTCCTTCTTCTTCTTCTTCTGATTTTTTTTAGGTGAGAGGGAAGGGTGCTTGGTTTTTTTTTTTTTACTCAAGGGCATTTTTGGCCAAATAGCACCCAAATGGGGTGCTTATGGAATTTGTGGAGTGCATATAGAATTTCCCTTTCTATACAGAGTAAAAATAAGGTCCACTTGCTCGGCCGGGCACTGATTCAGCGTATCGGTGCACATCGTAGTTGAATGCTCCGGCATCACATGTCCTTTTTGGGTTCAAGCCCACACGTTCTTGTTGAGTTGTTTAGTCCAAACATGGCGGAAGATTTAGCGGCCAAGGTAGGGCCTTTGATAAGGGTAGAACCTACAGATGATGACTCGGTCCAACACTGTAAGTTCTTAAGATTCAAAGTTGAGGTGGATCTACGGAACAGTCTCATCTCGGGAGTATGGATACCCTTTCAAGGGTACTGGAATTGGATAACATTCAAATATGATCGTCTACCCTATTTCTATTACAAATGCATCTAAGTGGCCACATTGAACTGTATTGAAGTGATCGAAGCAAAGCTAGCCCATCCTTCTATGGAAGAGGTGTGGCAAGATCCAGAAACAAAACAATATGGTGTGTGGATGAGAGTGGAGTCCAAACCTATGTTTTAAAACTAGTCGAGTCGACTCGATCGTATTTCGAGTCGACTCGGCATACAAACTCGGATTTGCATAGTCCAGCGAGTTGACTTGGACAATCGTCCGAGTTGACTCACAGTTCAGCCGAGTCACCCGTTTAAAGGCCGAGTCCAATCAAAATTAAAATTTTTTTTCTGATTTTCTAAATGTTTTTTTGTATTTGTTTCCTATTTTCAAAGTTTTTCTTAATAAATTTTATTTTTTATATATTTAAATAAATAATAATCAATTTAATGACTCGCCGAGTCGACTCCCGAGTCATCGAGGTGACTCGGCCCAATGGACTTCCGAGCCGAGTCCGAGTTCCGAGTTCCGAGTTTTAGAACATAGGTCCAAACTGGAATAAGAAAACCGATTGAGGGTAGATTTTGTTGGCATCCCATCATTCATACTACACCAGGCCCAAGCAACACGGGATCTACTCCAGGATTTTAAAACCATGGAACTCATGGCTTTAAGGAATACAAGCTATCCCATCACGGATGGTCAACCAGTTGGTCTTAAAAAGAAACTCAACACTACTGAAGAAGCGGCACAAACGAGTACATCAGGCTACTTCTAGCTCAACTCTTCTTGTATCGACTTCATCTAAATCTCCGATTGAGCCTAATGATCTCAATCAAGTTCTCGAGACTCTCTTAGCATGAGGACCACATGCTAGAGCCTAGTCAGTTGAAGAAGCTGATATTAGAGCCCTAAAATGGGACTCACTCAGCTTTCTCTTAATGCAGTTTCCCTAGTGATTGTGGAGTCGAATGCGCAAGTGGTTATAAATTGTCTAGTAGTAGGATCGGTGGAGTTGGGCAACTCTTATATAGCCTGTGCTTTTGATATTTTGAATTTTTCCAGATGTTTTTAGTCCATAAACTTTGTTTATATTCCTCTCTTAGCTTAATGGAATGGTCCTCCATGGACGGACCCAATATGCAGTAATATTACCTTTGACAGTCCCATCCACAGATAACACTAGTTTGTAAATTATTCCACTACGAATTAACTTAATTTTTAAACTACTCCACGAATTAACTTCAATTTGTAGATTGCTCCACCACGAAGTGTTCTCGTACAAGAACATAGCGCATTCTAGGTCCCACCAAAGGATGTAAATCTGGCATATAAGCCCGCAGCCTGGCCTGCTTGTTTATCGGCATAGTCTCGCTTGAACCTGTCTCCTCTAAGGATCGGGCTTGGGCTTGGCATATTGGAGCATGGCCTGCCAAGTCCACACAATCGAGTAGTGTTCATTCCTTTGTAAATTAAACAAGCATGCTACGACCGTGAAGTACTTTGCCAATAACGGATTAAAAATGTCCATTGTACAAAAATTTTAATAGTTTTAAATTTAATAAGGTTCTTAGATTTTTTTGACGTTTTTTTGAATTTTTTAAATTTAATATAAAAATTGAACTTAAGCGGACCCGACCTGTGGCCCAGCACACGTAAGAACCAAGGACCATTCCTAGGCTTGGGATCTTGGCTTGCAGCCTGACCCAACTCGTTCATAACCTTAGCTCCATCATCCACGATCTCTTCTTAGTGATTTTCTCTTTATTGGTGTGAAATTCCATCGAGCTATATTTCGACCACATTCAAGACTTATGCTTCAACTCTTCTATGAGGACCACCATCCATCTTATCTACTACTGTATTTTTCACGGGGATTTGCCCCCAATTTTCTGAGTTATATATCAAATAACAAGGAGCCATGGTTCACCCCATCTATTATCTATACTAAAGCTCGGCACTGCTGAGGTGGCGCTCTCTCCATCTTTTTTCTACTATTTTTTTCAAAAATACCCCTTTTACCTTATCTCAAAAATACCCTTGCACAAACGTTTCCTTTATATCGAGTCTTTCACCATTGCAATTGTTAATCACCATTCATCATTGCAATTGTTACTTCTGCTCCGCATCTCTTCCACTCCCAATGCGTCCCCCCCCCCCCCCCCCCCCCCCCCCTCATGGGTAGATGGACGGTGCATGTACCTCATCAGTGTTCTCTACGTCGAGTACCAAAGCCGAAAGGAGAAGGCGAACGTCAGCTTCAAGAACCATGTTATTCAGGTAAAGCTTCCACAAATGAACAAAAACAAAAAAATAAAAATCTAAACATGCGTGTAGAGAAGAAGAACCAGAGTCCTTTAAATCCCAAAATTGCTTTTGTTTGTAACTGTAGTGGTTTGGGGTTGCTGGGTCCTTATTGGAAAGCTGTTGGACTGGCCTTCAACCGTACTTTCCTCCTCTTTGGGTTCGTTATTCAACTTATAGCCTGTGTAAGATAAGTTTTTGTTTGACAAATAATCAAATTAAAAGGAACAAAACTGGGTTTTTATTTTATTTTAATCTTTACTGTGTTGGTGGTTGCAGTAATATATACAACATGAACAATTGATTTGACAAGAGGACAATGGAGGTATATCTTCCAGGCTTGCTGTGCAACGGCGGTGATCATACCTTATTTTCACAACTATTGGATTTCGTCTTTTCTAGGTCTTGGAATGACCACTTATACAGCTTCATATATGACAATCACAATTCGGGTTCACGGCCAGGTAAATCCTATATTTGGTTTTGGGTTTATGGGTAGCCATTGTAAGGTTATGCTTTGTTTGGTTTTGGTTTTGGTTATGGAGTCGGTAAAAGTGTGTCGCAGGTTGAAGGTGTAGCTCACAGGGGTACCATATTTACTCTCTCCCTCCCTCTCATGGCTCTTACTTTGCCAGAAGACAACCTTTTGGTTTTCTTTGACTTTCTTACAGCCATCGAAGGGAAAAAGCTTCAAATAACTTTGTTCGCGGAATTCTCAGAGTGAACTCCTTCAAGAGGATGACAATGCTCAGTCATTCTCAATAGATGGTTCTTTAACGGATGAGAACGAGTTCCGGGCACCAATGAATTTTGATTTCATCTATTTGTAGAGAGTTAAGGTGGTTTCGATGCTCGGCCTGGCTGTGGCACTTTGTAATGTGGATCGAGTTTTAATGTCGGTGGCGATTGTGCCATTGTCATTGGATTTTTGATGGGTTGTCTAAGACATAAGTGGGTTACCGTTTTGACGCTTTGAATTTAATGGCCGTTTTTTTTAACAGTCATATAAACTGTAACACCCCAAGCATGTTTCATTAAAAATAGTTAAAACCCGTTTTGACGCTTTGAATTTAACGGTCTTTTTTTTTTTGTTTTAACGGCCGTTAAAATTGTTTTAATAGGTGTTAAATTCTGGAAAATTTTCTAGAAAAAAATGGCCGTTTAACCTATTAAATTCCGTTAAAATCCATTATTTTTCTGCTAAATTCCATTTTTTTCGTTTTTGAAATTTGTTTTTGAATTCCAACGCCATATTTTATTTTTTATTTTTCGTCAAAATCCGTTAAATTCCATTTTTTTTTGCATTTTTGCCCCTGGCCATTACAATCTGTTTTCGTTAAAACGGCCTCCTTTAAACTTGCTTTGTTCTTTAGTATTTTTATTTTCTTCAAGTTTGTTTCACTTAAAGGCCAGTACTTATAGGCTAATACATAAAACATTTGTGAAGTTATCAAGAAGATGTGATGTATATGCTTACTCATTGCTGGCTTAATATCTATTGCAAGAGATGAACATAGGTAAAACTGGTAGTTCAATGAAAACTACAACAAATGAAGAAAGGAAGAAAAATGGATGAATTATTTCATTTTACAACACTTGATGATTATGCTAAGCTCAGTAGGGAAGATTGAGATGAAGAGGATTACGAGAAAGATGAAGACCAGATATGTAACTGAGAGATACGGGAAAGAATCAAAGAGCCATTAATTGGTATTTGGGTCGTCATTTGTCTTTGTACAAACTCCCGACGCATGTATTCCCAGTAAGTGCTTCTGAGCCTGTTTCCTTTTTTGGGCGGTGCTGTTGAGGTGTCGTGACGGAAAAGTTCGTTGTCTTTGTATATTGGTGGTAAATGTTTAAATCTGTAAAGGATCCAATTTGATAAATGGTGAAGATCCATGATATTTGATGTGTTATGAATAGGGACTCTTTAACACCAAAATTTGTCTGGATTTGATGGTGGTGACCATCTAAATTCTGTTAGGTGTTTTTTGTGTCATAGTTCAAAAGAAAGCAATAGATTAGAAGGATACAAACATCTGATTTATCATTACCTAGCATGATCTAGATTTCTCCGTAATTTAAAGTATTGATTGAATGTAACATAGTGGCGATTTGATTTGTGGGAAAATTATTATTTTCTTTTATGGTGAGTTAGGTTTCATTGTTGTGGTGCAGAATGTCAAACAATATTGTTATCATACGAGGAGTTGAAGAGTTAAGATCCAGCATCGAATGGGTTCCCATGGGTGTCTTTGGGAACTTGATTAGATGATTGGTATGATCATACCAGTTATTGGACACATAAATATAACACGGTGCATAGGCATAGCAGGCAATCGTTAACCATCTTTTCATTAATTCTCTTCTGGTTTGTTTGGCATAGCCTCATTGATCCTGGCAGCAATGGAAGTAATATGCCTAAAAGCTCATGGAGTGTTTGGAAGTAATGGAATAGCATGGACTTTACAAAGGGTAGCAAGTGTGAAAGACTGGATTAATATGGGGTAGCTAGCAAGAGTGAGAGACTCGATTAATATGGGTAGAACTGATTGTTTGACTGACCCGGATTCCTTACAAAGGGTAGCAAGTGTGAGAGACTGGATTAATGTGGGTTGAACTGATTGCTCGATTGACCCGGATTCCTCATAAAAATATGGACTACAGATTCCTTCTACTTGAAAAAGGGATATAACCCAACCTTCCCCATTGATGGTGCAATTTAAACATATCGCTCAAATTGTGGATCAAGAAAAAAACACAATCTATAAGTAGTTTTGATACAAATTTACATGGTTTTATTTTCATTTTACAATTTCTAAAATTATATAAACTGTACATTCAAATAAGATTTTTATTTTCTCATATTTATATTTATTTTACATTTCTAATAATGTTTTTTATTTTCTCATTTCTTCGCCCGTGCTTTAGCACGGGCAAATAACACTAGTTCTCTATTACGTTGTGCGCGAGCCCTATAACCTCATTAACTTTTCAACTTTTTTGCCATTTGATATTGTAATTAGTCCCATTGGGTTTATACAAGTAGTTCCATAGCTTCAATTTCCCATGTAGAGGAAGTTTCATATTGAAAGAACTTTTGGGATTGTTTACCCTTGTATCAATGATGTAGATTTTTTTTTTGCGGGGGCTAAATGACGAGGCGATTGCTGGGGCAAATACATGGGAGGGAATCTTTCGTAAAGGCGGTTGGGCCCAAATGATTTGAAAATGGAATATTTTTAAAAGACTCCCTCTCTAGTGCCTACTGCAACATTCGCCTCAACAAATTTTTTCCTTAAAAGGTGTTGCACAGATGCAACCCTGCAAAAGACAAGAAATATTTGTAGGATTGCACCTGTGCAACGCCATTAAGGCATTGCTTGCTAGCATTCCTCTCATGTTAAGTTGGTAATGCTTTCTCTTAAGTTCCCTTTATAACCCTAATCTCTAGATTATCATACAAACCCTAATATCTGATGTACCCTGCAAGGCAAATAGTGCTTCTCGAAATTCCACTGCATCAGAAATAATTAGGTGGTTTGATGGATGATATTTCTCTTTCGGAAAATGCTACCCTATGGAAAATGGGACAAAAATATGTCCAGCTAGTTGAGTCCTTTGACCAAGAGATCTATGGCCCACAAGGCAACACCTGCGAAGAGTAAACGGTGTTGCCTCGTGGACCGTGGATCTTTTAAATCCAATGGTCAAAGGCCTCAACCGCACATATTTTGTCCGGTTATCCATGAGGTAGCACGACTCTTCTCTTTTTAGTGGTCAATAACATTACGTGTTAATGCCTAGCAAAATAATACTAATAATGATGAAGATGAAATTAGCGCTAGCCAATATATATATTATAAGTTTTGGAATGATTTTTGGCGAGGATGGTCTCTATGGCATGGAGATCGTCTTCACAAAGCATCAAATCATTCTGATATTCATAGACTGGTTTAGAAGTTGAAGAATTATGAACCGTCTATTTTTACTGTCAACTTGAAAGCAACATTGGATGGGGTTAGAAACTTCAGAATGAGCTGATTTTTTGTAGGGGCGATCTATATGGTGCGGAGATCATCCTCACAAAAAAAATACAGCCATATTCATCCCTAGATCACCCCTACAAAAAATCAACCCCTTCAGAAATTTCTAACCCCCTCTAGGGCCTTGGGATGTTTCAAACATATGTACGATCAACAATCTCCAAGTGTGTTCCATGTAGCGTAATTAAAAGTCCCCACACATATG
Organism: Euptelea pleiosperma; assembly: GCA_035048495.1. Classification (NCBI taxonomy): domain Eukaryota; kingdom Viridiplantae; phylum Streptophyta; class Magnoliopsida; order Ranunculales; family Eupteleaceae; genus Euptelea; species Euptelea pleiosperma. The sequence goes on from CM068546.1 coordinate 33,143,481, forward strand.
CCATTATTAAAAGGGACATGCATGGTGGAGTCGTTTTGTCATTGGCCAAAAATGCATCTAGAGTGGCGTGCATAATGCTCAAATTCCAGTTAAAAATCAACCCATGAAAATGACTCCAATTAAATGCTTAGAAATCACTAATCAGGCTGATTTTTTTGCGTGTAGGTCCACCTAAGGATAGGCCAAACATCCATACGGTCAATGTCTCTACTAGTGTGCCACATGTAAGGTGCATATGCATCGCACGTGGCATCCCCTAGTCTTAAATTAAGAAAATTTGCAGGGTGAAAAATGATTTGTTGCATCTGTCAGAGCTATAAAATTCATCTGTTCTTATTAAAGCTCCAAAGAACTCCGGTCATAATCAGTAGCAGCCAATTGTGTGTGAATTGAAGCATGTCATTTCTTCTCATACTGTTAATTCTTTTAACTTGCTATGAAGAATTCACATCGTCATGGCCAATTCAGTGCTGAAACCAAGTTGGATTGGCTGATTTGGATAGTGATCAACCATACAGAGCGTAAATGTCAGAAAACTTTTTCTGTATCAACACTTTCTGACATACAAATCCTTTTTTTTCTTCCGATCACCATACATAGCCTAATCAGATAAAGGTAACCTATAAGAAGATGTAAGTTCAGCAAAAAGTCTACTGATCCGATGGTTATGGTCATCAGATCAGGGGAATTGACCTAAAATATCTATTTGGTTCAGGTGGTGGAAGATGCAGGGAGGACAGCTTCCCATTCTCCAGGCCTGACTCGAGTATTCCTCATATTTAATAATTGTCCATGGCAATAGTTAAAATCAATTGGAGCACCAATGGCAGCGGCACAATACAAATCCAGTAATAGGTTGGGCCTATCTGTCTACAGCTTGACGCAGCTATGGTGATTGAACGGTTCAGCATGATTGCAGCTCACAACTGTAAGTTCTTCCACTACAAACTCCCGTTTTCACAGTGAAGATAGACTTAGTGAACAACAAAGTGGTTGGCATCTGATGAACCAAATGTTTACCAGGAGCAAATAACGTGCTCTAATACCAAACTAACATGGAACGAAGTAATTCTATTCTACAACCGAAGAAGAAGGTGATGGAATTACTCCAACACAGGAAAAATCACTTCTTCAGGAATAAACTTTCTTCCAAGCAAGGCATCTAACCAAGCAATTTCTGGATCACCCAAAACAATGAAATTCTTCACTAATGAAAATTTTCCATATGAAAATTAGAATATTATATCTATACTTATAGAACTCTCTAAACCTAATTTCCCTAATTCTAATCAAACTAAGCAGAAAATTTCCTACTATAATATAACAACTCTCAGAACTAATCTCATACCATAATACAGAATCAGCAATAAATAAAATGAATTCCAAATGGAATTTTGTTATTCAAAGTGGACCTATGGTTCTTGAATTCCACTTCTTTGATTCCATGTGCTAGCGACTACGAAGTTCTTGCATCAATATGCCATTGGTAGACAATCCTCAGGAGCCTTATACAAATATATGGGACACCTATTCCAGCTGCCTTACATGTGTGAAACAGACCCATATTCACAAATTAATGACAAAACACCAGCATTTTGCGGGCTACAAATAAGATAAAATCAGAGATCTCATCCCCCGCTGCCAAAATAGATGTTCAAGGAAAATCTAATTTCAAACTTAAGATGCATGGAAGCCCAGAAATTCTATTTGCTGTAATGCCACAACAGTATTGAGATTTTATCAAAAAAAAATGATGCATTGAACTAAGTTTGTTTGGATGTACATATATTCAAATCAATATGCATATGTTTTTACGCATACATGCAGATGATGTAGAGTTGATGGAGCATCCACTCAGGATGAAGATCTTTAACAATGCTATCAAGCTTGCAGACACAAGGGTAGTGATGTTAGAGAAGGTGATGAAGACGATGATTGCTTTGAAGATGAGGATGATGATAAAGTTCCCTTGATATTGACACAAGAGAATCGGGGGGGGGGGGGGGGGGGGGGGTGAATAGGTCTATTAATTTTAACCTAAGTTGGTTACTAAATATGTTTGAACAGAATAATCAATCAAGGCAGTAATAGTAAATAGACAACAATCCACAACACAAGTATTTATAGTGGTTCGGCGAATTAACACCTACGTCTACTTTCCAAATGGCTCCACTGAGCCTAGCACCTTTTCAATTCAATATTTAAGAACATTACAATATTGAATAGGGTTAAGAACCTGGTCTCGGTTGCAATCGATATTTCGACGGAGTAAAGTTGCAACCTACCTCCTACTCGGTCAAGTATCTACTTGATTGGAGTAGCACAACAGTAAGTTTAATGATTTAATAATCAAGAGAACAAACAAGTTACCTCAACCACCCGAAGAGACCCCCAAACCTTTCTTCTGGTACAACATAAGCTCCCTCCTCTAGTAGCAACTCATTCTGGTATCCTCTTCTTTGAGACCTCCGGCAGGACAGAGGATGGGATTAGCTTAACGATCTCAAGGTGATGCGTTTCCCCTATACTCACTGCCTCTTTGGATGCCCTCCATTCCGACGCAACAAATGGATATACACGCAGGCGCAGTAGCTGAATCGGAAAAAAAAAACTCCAACTGGAATCAGTCCTAGTCTTGACCGGGTATGGACCAGCCCGAACCCGAATCGAGACTCACAACCTGCCACGATATCTGTGTCCCTAGGTATACCTTTGCCCGCCATAACTTAACCACATGCCCCTCCACATGTCGTGAAGAGGCTTTCTCTTGCCTAAATCTCCGAATCTTCTAGACTTACGAATTTTAGGACACGCACCACATTTGCCTCAAGGACAATTTGAATATGGAAGGAGGTTCCCATGTCCCTTACAACTATCGTTTTGCGAATGGATTCAACATTACCCACCCTACCAACAGTCTGGCTTGACTAAAATCTGAACCTAAAAGAGATGCTTGATCTGCCTCCAACAGCCCACCTGAAAGTCGACCTATGATTTCAAAGAAATAAGGGTTCCATAAGTGGAATGGCAGCCCACGCACCAAGATCCACACCGGAGTGGAGGTAGCCACCACCGGAACAATATTCACCTTAGGCCACCACCTACACACATATATGATTGCATTCCCCACTCGAATCGAAGCCATATCACAGAGAAACTTGAGGGAAACACTATTCTCAACAAAGAATACTCTCTTCCTTCCTCTGCAAGGAGATGGAATAGGGACGATGAACCAGAGATTGAAGAAAGAGCCACAACAATGTCCTCCCATTGAGAGCCGTCGTCCGAGGACTCACATATCAAAGCTTGACTCCACCGTCCGAAAGAGACATTATCTCAAGCGTATCTAAATATAATACTATAAGGGATGATCTCTCCAGACACCTGAGGGGCACCCTCAAACGACCTTAGCTTAGCGGGAACCATCGCCTCAACATTAGGGAGCTTGAGCTTCTCAAGTTTAGAAGATAAACCAGTAAAAACCGAATTCTAGCCACCTAGATCGTAACCTGCCGAGAAACATAAAGTTTTGTTACGCCCTGAGGGTTGAACTCAGAGAGTCTAAGAAACCTTCCGCCCTTGTTTTGTTTCTCTTCTACAATAAAACACTTCCCCTGAATCACAAATTTCCTCCATAATGGTCTCTAGGATTTAGCTTTGATGATGTCCCTGAAAACGCCAATCAACCAGAGCCCAACTTCTCCTGGAAATACTACCTCCTCCACCCATTTCCTATTCTCCTCTCTAACCCGAAGAAGGGAACTACCTCCTTTCCACTCCCTAGCGAAGAAGAACACCTCCTTTCCACAATTTTCAGATTCACCCCTCTAAACTAATCTTCCCAAACTACCATTTTGGCAAAAACTTTCCTATTTTGCCACTTCTTCCAAAAACACCACTGCAATCTTTCCGTGTGCCTTCCACTAGTTATAGCTAATACAAAAGCATCGGAAGGTGCCATATCCATCTGGGCTTCCAATTTAGTTACATCGAAGAGCCATTGAGGGTAATTACCTAACCAAGAACTAAACTGACCTTATTGGGCTGCTCTCTATGACAAAATACAAGCAGCTCAATTTTGAGCCCTACTAACAAAATTTATGTTGGATTAAATTCCATCCAACGAACACCCCAAAAAAAAGGATTGTGGAAAACATGTCCTTAAGTGTAACAAATTTAGAAGAGCTGAAGACATGAAAAACACAATCTCGTTGAGAAATATACTATTGTAGATCGAACCAACAAGAGGTAATAAAAGATCACCTGCTCCCAAAGTCACATTGCTAACACCAATCTAAAGAACCAACACGAAATAAAAATGGATAAAGATAACCAATTCAATATGCAGGAATCAGGATTAGGTTGTCTATTTGCAATTTTTTTTTTTTTTGATAAGTGTCTACTTGCACATATTTTTTTGGCAATCCAAGTTTAGTACTTATCAACAAAAGAGAGATTAGAAAAGAATCTCAATGCCACAGCTAGTACTTACGAACAAACTAGTAATTCCAACATGAGACATTCAATACAAGACACAAATCTCTCTCACCTTTTGTGTTCAATGATGAATCCCTTTAAAGTAAATCCCCAAACGATTCCATAGATACATGGGGGAATTCACGATTCATGGAGATATCAGGTGGAACATCATCCCTCTCACCTCCATATACAATTACCAATGGAACATCGAAAAGTTTGCCCTCCAAAAATCTCGTGAAAGAACTGAGCCGCAACACAACAAGCATACATAAGTACATTCAGCTTCCTCCCACCATTCTGAATCACAATCAATTGTATCCACTAAGAAAAAAAAGTCCGCCATCCCTAAGCCTTAGATCGTCTAAACTCGAACCAAATCTCATAGTGGTTGAAAAGCAAGCTATCATGGGTATGTTTTCCGAGATACTCAAGACCCAGACTTGAGAGCCGCTTCGTACACTCTTCTCCCCCCAACCGCGAACAGAACTTTATATTATGCGAAACAAATATCCGTCCATCGAAAGGTTTCAACCTAGTCGCTAACCTCTCTAATCCAATCCAAACAAGACTATCCGGAATATGTAAGAAAACAGCGCTCGCATAAATCAAATCGTACTGAATTCCCGATCCAAACCTACTAAAATCCATATCCTCGCCTTTCACAATTAAAGGGCGTTTGTGCAAGAGACCCTGAGACGGGAGCTCGTACCTGAATCCAGCAATTAAAGAGAGCTCGTCTCGTTCTAGGCAATGGAAGTGTTGGGAATTCAAGTAGCGGATGAAATGTAGGCCGACACGAAGCGTGCCACATCCGATCTCGAGAACAAGTGCGTCGGGAGTGAGTCGGACTGACTCGGCGAGGAACTCGAACACGTCGCGGCCTCCGGCCCATGGTTCTCCGTAGTTGCTGTGGTGTTCCTCGACGAGTAATTCGCCAGGGCAAGGGAGGGCTGTGTGGTTGGAAGCGTCCGCTCCTTCGTAGTGGGAAATGCCTTTGAATCTGAAAATTTAGGAAAAAATATTAAACCCTAGATCTCGAAAAACTACAAAATGGGAGAAAATCTGGGATCGTACTGAAGGAGATCTTGGAGCTGTTGAGCGCGAGTGCGAGGATTGATGCCCTTCCGGAGCTTATTACGAGCTTCCATGTAGTCTTGGAGTTGGTTCTGTTCAATCTGATCTTTCCACCAAGTGATGTCTTCTGGGGTTGGGGAGATTCGATCTTTCGACCTCTGGAAAGGTTGGTTGTTGTCGGCGGTGGTTGTCGTGGGGGTGGGGCAGTGGCAAGGGGAGGGGGAGGGGGAGGAGAGAAAAGGGATGAGGAAGAAGAGGAAGATGGCTGCTGATGCTACTGATGCTACAAGCACTGGGACTGTAACCACTACACCCTTTGATGGAGCCATTGTTTGTTGCTACTGATCGATCTTTTTCTTCTCTTTCTTGTGAGTTTTATTTGATTTCTTTAGTGGGTTCCGAAGTACACAATTTTATCTAGGGTAGCTCTACGGGCGCCCACCTCTTTCGGCTGGGCACCCACGCCTATTAGAGGGCCCCTGTTTGGGCACCCCATTTTGCTGAGCACCCACATTAAAATGCAAAAAAAAATTCTGACTTTGGGCTCCTGGCCGTGGTTGCCATGGTGACCACGGCTGGCTTGGCCGTGGCTGCCATGGTGGCCACGGTAGTTCCAGGCCGCGGCTGTCATGGTGGCCACAGTAGTTCCAAGCCGTGGAGGCACAAAAAAAAAATAAAATAATTTTGTGGGAGTATGGGATGCTCCAAAGCACCACCACCTCAGGCGAGAGAGAGAGAGGTACCTCCGGCAATGGCGTCCTCCTCCTCCTCTTCTTCTTCTTCTTCTTCTCTGTTTTTTTTTTCAGTGTAGGTGCCCAAACAAAACTGAAAAAGATGGGAGATGGCAATTTGATCCTCAAAAATTGATTTATTTTGTGGGTGCCTGGCTTAAAGAGGTGAGCGCCCCGTAGAGCTACCCTTTTATCTACAAGGGGTGGCAATTTTTACCATCTACGAGGGGTGGCAATTTTGCCAGGCTCAGGCTCAGGCTGCGGGCTCAAATCCCAAGCCTGGCCCAGAGGCTTAACAGACTAGTTATGGGCTGGGCCCAGGCCGAGCCACGGGCCAAATTACCACCCTCGATTCTACCTCTTTAAGCTGGGCACCCACAAGTCGAGATGTCCTGAGCTATATCGGCTGGCCAGCCAACATAGTATGTGTCGGTTCGGCTTGGCCCAGCCAACATGGTGTCTCACATGTCGACTTCGATGGGCTGACCATAAAAAAAATTAGCCTTATCGATCCATCAGAGCCGACATGGTGCCCAGCTTAAAAACGCAAGTGCCCGTAGAGCTACCCAAAAAAATTAGATGCAAGGGACTCTTGCGACCATACATAGCTCTTATTTTGGGCCCACTGACCACATGGATGTTGAGCCCACCCATTGGTAGCTATACAAACTAAAAATCAGCTTGATTGATGATTTCTAGCCGTTGGATTGTGGACTCAAAAACATGGTTGAATCTAGCTCTTTCTTTGGGCGCACTGACCACATGGATTTGAGCACACCCACATTGGTTGCTATACAAACTAAAAATCAGTTTGATTGATGATTTATAGCCGTTGGATTTTGTACCCAAAAAACATGTTTGAATCCAATGGCTAGAATCAATTCTTAGTGCTAAAATGTATGGCCAGAGATAACCAACCAGCCTGCTTTTTTAGTATGCATATACACCAAGGGGTGGGATAAACATCTATGCAGTTAGTGAGCCCCAAAAAATGCTTTATAGACGACTATCAAAAGTCGTTTGCATAAAAAAATTTCTTGTTCTAAGAGTGTTTGTTACAGACGAATATTTTGGTCTATAAACGGCAGCGGTCAAAAGTGGATTGGGAGACGTTTCTAATAATGATGATTTGATTAGACAAGAACTCTTCTTACATGCGATTAAATCTTGTAATTGTAATCATTTGATCGATTGGCTTTCCTTACTTTTGACCTTCTGATTTAACAAGGTATACCTGAAACTTTTTGGCGTGCCGAAGCACGATTTTTGTTATTCACCACTGCAATCTGGGCCCGCTGACCGCATGGATGTTTAGCCCACCACGTCGTGGTAAACACTCATTCCAAGAATCAGCGTGTTTGATGATTTTTAACCGTTGGTTTTAGTATACAAAAATAGCAGTTGAATCCAACAGCTAGAATCAAGCCTTAAAAAGTACTAAAATCTAATGGCTAGAGATTACCAATCAGGGTGTTTTTTGGTGTGTATATCTCTACAAAGGGGTGGGCTGAACATTCGTGCGGTCAGTGGGCTTTGATTGCAGAGCGTGCTTCCACATGCCAAAAATTTCAGGTATACCTTGTTACATCTTTTTCCTTGTTCAAATATAAAACTTGGATGACAAAGCTCTTAACAACCAATGAGTTCTTGGCACATACCCAAGTGCTTTTTGCCACGCTCACGTGTGATGGTCTTATAAGAATTTTTTATTTTTTTATTGCAAAAGCACACGGGTACGTGAAAAAAGCACTTGGGGTACGTGCGGGTAACTCATTGGTTGTCACTGGCTTGTAAAGATGACAGTGGCATGTCATCGAAGCTCATGACAGCCAATGAGTTCTAGTAATTTTCCTTACAAGGGTAATATTGATAGTGTCACTGTCTCTAGGTCTCTTGGTGGGTCCCACCACCCTTAGATTTATTATGTTCCTATGTGATCAAGTATGTTAAATGATGTCTAGTTCATGCCCCTACAATTATTCTCATGAGTCTAAGTACAAGAATGTCCCTAAGTATCAAGTGTCTGAAATAACCCCAAGTTTCAGAATTTCTAAGTTTTGTTTAAGTTCTCTGTATATATTTTAGGATTTATATTATTGTATACAATATCTATTTACAAATAACAAGCACACATAAGGTATTAAAATGACAAAATTACTCATACATCAACAAATTACCACAATACCCCTGAAACACAATTCAAGGTATTACAAGGTCAATAAGTTTGATTGGTAGTACTTACAAGATCTTAACGAAAGTGTTGTCCTCTAGACTTTGTGAGGTGTTATTTTCAGTCATCTCTCCAGCCCAAAGAGCTTTTGGGGACAAACAGATCCTTGATGGTGTCCTTAAATGAATATATCAATGCTAGAACTCAATTTGGACGACTGGACATTCTACGCATGATAGGTATGGAAAAGGCGCGTGATCATGTCTATTGGGGTTTTCTAAAGTACTTTTTAACGAGGATGGGGTTCAATTTAAAATGGATTACATAGATTATAAAATGTATTTCTACGGCTTCCTTTTTTATTCTAGTAAATAGATCTCCTATAGGCTATTTCAAGAGCTCGAGGGGTCTCAGGCAAGGGGACCCTCTCTTCCCTTTTCTCTTCATCATGGCAGCTTAGGTTTTGAGGAGAATGGTCTCCATGTCAATTGACAGTGGACTTAATGAGCTTCAAGGTATGGGACGATGGTTTGTCGATTTCTAATCTCCAATTTGCAAACAATACCCTAATCTTCTTAGAAGCTTTGAGCTTGTAGAAGAGATTCTTGAGAGGCCTTTTCTATTGTTTTGATGTCGGTTTTAGGTTGCATATCAACCAAGCCAAAAGCAATGTTTTTGGTGTAGGAAAATTGGTCAAACTTCAAGCACTAGCAGGGATTATTAGTTGTGGCATTGACAGCTTTTCTACCTCTTATCTTGGTTTACCATTGGGTAGCAGCTATAGATCCAAGTCGTTATGGGACAATGTGGTAGAAAGATTTGAGAAGAGGCTATCCTCCTAGAAAGTGGGTTATTTACCTAAAAGAGGCAAATGGATCCTTACTTATTTCCCCTCTCTCTTTACTATGCTTTCATGTGTAGTGAAAAGATTAGAGAAGCTTATTAGAGATTTCTTTTGGCCTGAGAGATCTGATGAATGCAAGTACCACTTGATGAACTAGGAGCAGGTTTGTGATCCTAAAAGCTTAGGAGGTCTAGGTATTAAAATCCTAAGAAGTGTGAATGTGGCTCTTTGGGGGAAATAGCTATGGCGGTTGGCATTAAGGTTTTAGCCTTTGGAGGCAAGACATTGCTTCCAAATTTGAGTGCAATAGTTTATGGTGAGATAACAAAGAAGTTAGATCGTCATATGAGTGTTCGGTGTGGAGGGGTATCCAGAACATATTGTTCGAGTTCTCTAAGGGCATCAGATACGACATGGGGAAGGGATCGATTTAGGATTTGGTTGGATTCTTGGTGTGGGGACATTCATCTAAAGGTGTCACACTCGGTGTTTTTCAGTATTTCTATAAAGAAAGAGGAAACTATTCAAGATTTCTTGATTGTGGATGACCCTAACAAGGACCTCAGATTTTGAAGGCACTTGAATGATTAGGAACTAGAAAGCATATCCACTTTGCTCGTTTGAATTAACTCCACCCCTATTGGCTTGGAGTGCAACAAGTCCCACATTTGGGCCCGTAATCCTAATGGTGTTGTCCCAATTGACTCTTTCTATTCAGCTTTGGTTACGCCCTCAAACCTTAAATTCTCCATCAATGATTTGGGGATCCAAGGTCCCTTCCAAAGTGGCCTTTTTTTGTTTGTTTCGGGTGCAGCCTTGGAGAAGATTTTAATGACAGACCAGCTAATCAAAAAGAGGAAAATCATTATAGGCTTTTGCTATAAGCGTAAGTAGAGTGGAGACACGGTGAATCACTTGCTTCTACATTGTCCTATTGCTTATGGAGTATAATGTGCTTCCTAGACTTTCTTTGGTATGTACCGGGTGTCATAGGGATGTATTCAAGAGGTGGAACTCTTTCACGAACATCCTTCATTTCACCATTGAACAAAAGTATAGCTTTTGAGGGCAAGGAAGAGAATATTGAATCTATTATTATTAGCATCAAGTTTCAGACGCTCATATGGTCCAAGCTCTTTGAGAAGTGTCGGGGTTTGTTCTTTGAAGACTTTGTATTATGTTGGGACACGATTATAGGGAGGGGCGATTAGCTTCTCAGATTTCGCTCGGTCTCTTTTCTTGTATTCTTCTTTTCTTAGCCTTGTATGTGGCTTTATGGAGGTCTTCTCGACCTCTTTGGCATCTCTTTTTTGCTTCCTTAGTAATTTATATTCATTGAAGAACAAAATTTATTAACTAACCAAGAGTAAACAATTGATCTAATGGTTAAGATTGCCCAATTTGACCGTGCAAAGGAATAGACATTGTTATACTGAGGTTTTAATTTTGATGAATGTTTTCCGCTCTTAGCTCTCCATTAAGTAAAAATGCCATCAACCTAGGCCATTTGATTGAAGGACCATTGCAAGGAAATCAAGCCAATGAAATAATTGTTGGGAAAAAATCCCCTAAATATGACCTTCTTTGTTTCATTTCCCTCGAACTATACCTTAGCTCTGATCTTCAAGAAATTAGAGAAATGGAGGTGGAGAGAAGAGAGAGAGAATGCAAAAAACCACTCTTAATCAATTAAAGAAATCACCTCCACGTTTTTGCTCACATGGGGCATGTTCTATACATATATTCCTCTTTATAAAGAAAAGGGAAATGTGTTTTCTCTCATTGGGAGAGTGGGAAATCCTATTACGATTCTAATTCCTTGCTCCATTGAACTCTAAAGTTTATTTCCAACTCAAACTCTATTGAACTTGTCCAATAATTATATAATAGCTCTTGTCCTTTCTATAACTATACTCGAAGAATATAGAATTTGCAAATAAGCCCTAACCACAAAATATTCAGAGAAGTCCCTTCACTAATCAATATTCATTAGATCTCCAAAAGGTTTGAGATAATTATTGTCACACCCCTGGGTCCTAATATCGTTACCTAAAGCGCCAATTCAATTCTTTTAACATCACAAAAAATTCCAGTGACCATATATTTCACCACTTCCTAACCCTTTAATAAACATTTCACTAAAGTATCGATCATATTTGGATGTCAAATTTGATTAAATTGCTCTAATGAATATTCTCATATAATTGAGAGTGGATTAGCTTATTGGCGATTTATATCTCCACGACGCCTAATCAGTTGCCCAATTCATCTAGGTATTAGTCTCATGTGAAGCCTCACTAGGGGTGTCAATTTTACTCATTTAATCGGAATTGAATCGGAATCAGAACCGAAAATACCAGTTCTAGTTCTACATTTTTGGGAACCGATTAAAAGAGAACCGGAATCGAACCAAACCGAAAATAGTGGTTCCAGTTCTGGGCAGTTTAATATGGAACCGAAACCGATATATAAATAGTGTTAAAATTCTCATATTATCAAGATTGGACCCAATATACCCGAAACTAGAACTGGAACCGAAACCAAAACCGATAGAAACTACATAATCGATTTCGATTCCGGATCCATCATTTTGAGAACCGGAACCGTTAGTTTCGGTTTTGGCCACCTTAGGAACCGAACCGGAACCGACCCCTAAGCCTCACTGCTTGATGTCTCAAAGCAACAAGATTAGGTAAACCTAGAAAGTACAAATCCCTCAAAGTTCAAGACTTTCTGAATTTTGTAGAATGAGAATATTGAACTAACTTTTGACAGTATTTTAAAGTGCATTCTCAATGATCCAAATTCAATGTATTCCATTAATATACACTAACACTTTGACTTAGAGTCAACCACCCCAATGGCAGAGTATTCACCATTCCATCTTATAGAATCACAAGTGTTACAGTCGTACAACGAGAAGTGTCCCTCTTCTACCATAACTGTGAACTTTTAAGTCTACATAGAACCAGATAATCAAATCTCTCGTATGTGGCCAACCTCCACTTACTAGATTATTCTATTACGTTGCTGTAAGGACCAAGAATAGAAATTAACCCGTATATGTGCATCATAATGTAAATAATTCAAGTGGACAAAAATAAAAAAGATTTTATTTATTAAATAGAAAAATGACTAAAAAGGGCATATAATCCCAACAATAATCTGTACTGAAATCAAACCAATGAAACAATCTGCTTTTTGTGGGAGTAGCTCATGATTTTACTGAACTTCCAAAAGCAGCATTTGATCAAACGGTTAGAAACATTCGAATGGCTGAGACTTTGGGTAAGATCCCACCTAAAAGGAGACACATGGATTAAACAGACAAGAACAATGGGTACAACATAGTTTATACAAATAACATGACTTGCAATTAGATTATCCAAAAGAAAGAACAAGTAAGTTCTCAATTATCTTCCAAATAATCTATAAACAATACAAAGTTATGGTCATAGTGGTTTCATATAGATCATGTAAACAAATAATTAACAGATCCCAACAAGCCTGAACAAACCACCCTTTACACAATGGGGGATGACAAGCACACACCACACTTGAACCCTTCTAAATCAAACATCAACAAAGAACACATTTTACAAAGATAAAAAAAAAAGCTTTTTTACTGGGAGTCCTTCCCTTAAATCAGATCAGACATCCTTCTTCTGTGGTGACACACTGTAACTTTCAAATTTGGATAAGAGCTAGTGACTCGCTTGTTTCGGGGAATGGAGGATGTCCTCAAATCCGAATTATTGCAAATGTGACCATCTGTAGTGAGAGTGTTTGGCTCCCCATACCTAGACCTTGCATTTGAACTTCGCAAGATTGCTTTGAAATGTGGATCTGAATAACTGAGGGATTGGGACCCAGAAAATTGGATCGAACTTCTAGTCCCTGATCTCAAAGTTCTTGCCCTTACATTAATTTCTCTATCTGCAACACCTTGCCTTTGACGACTGGCCATCGTGGACGTCATGAACCGAGGCAGAGAATTGGAACTACCTCTTCGAATTGCTTTCTCAGCTATTCGAGGGGTTCCAGTGACTTCCCTGTAGTCTTCTTGGGGGCTTCTTGGGGTTTCTTTTTGATCTTCGAGAAGCCGGTAGGTGGTTGAGTATAGCGTCTTGTTTTCATGTAACAGGAACTCAGCTTTCTGTATTTGGTTCCTGATTTTCTGGCATTCTTCTTCATTATCTCTCATCTCTTGATCCAGCTCAGTGATCCTCTTTTCACGATGCTTCTTCAACTCCTGAACAGAGGCATCCCCATTTAGAATCAATCCTAAACATCCATAATTAAGGAAATTATCAGTAGCAAAGCACCTAGAGAGTGGAATACCTCTGGAAGTTCTCGGTTGGACTCTACTGCTCTCACCCTCTTTGCAAAGTTCAAAGAACATGTTGTCTCCCCGACATCTTCTTCGTATGGGCTTACGTGCACAAGCATCAAGGTCTTCGAACCATCACCTAAATCAATCGGAAGTAAAAAACTTGAGAAGTTTTATTATTTAAACTGCCAAGAAGTATATTATGAGAGTGCAATACTCTACCAAGGGAATCTTTGAGAATTTGAGTGAGCTTGCTGTTTCTGTAGCAAAGAAACAAAAACCAAGTTAAACTAGATAATATTTTGATCAATAGAAAGAAACGGAGCTGAAGTCAGCCCTGCCTCAACCAGCAGGTTACAACTGTAAGGTCAAAAATTCACCCCCAGCTTTCACCCATCAGAGAAGAAAGAATCCAAGAAGAAAACCCACCCCAATTGAGAACTTGCCTGTAGGGAACATGACCACGCTTTCTTTTTAGGGCTGCAATAACGTCACCAAGAGCTGAGAGGGAGAGATTTATGGCTCTTCCCTCATCAAGGGTCTGTCCGGTGGCTCCTGTCTTCAGTAACCGCTCGCTTCCTCCAAGGTCTACCATCCACAATTTGCTACATTCTGCTTTACTTTCCTCCGTACCCCGGGATCGGCCAATGGTAATTCTAATTAAGCTAGATATATAGAACTAAACGGATAATATAATTACCAATCCAAATTAATCCATTAAGAACAATTTAAAATAAGAAGAGGCCTGAGAACCCACCAATGCGATCTGCTTGACGCCTCATTCACATTCGTCCACGATGTAGATCGGGCCCGCCTCCCCTTTGTGTACCACCGACTTGCTTGTGTGAAATCAGATACACCCACATCTGTGAGCCTCTCGATTTCCACTGACCCATTCGGATCTGTTTGAATGTTGAGATTGCTGTAGAACCAGCTAAACCATAGTAAGCAATCTAACAAATTTCCCATGAATTCGCAAAATCAATTCTTCTTTTGGGTTCTTTTGGTGTTAGGCCTGTTTTACTTACCATTTAGAGAGACTTTCATGTGGTTTGGCAGATGGCTTTTGAACCAATAGGTCCCTGAGACTACCCATATAAACCTCCAACATGCTCATTGAGAAAGTAAAAGAAACCAAGCTATCCTGAGAAGCTTGACGAAAGAGTTCTTCAAGAGCTCGAGGAACAATCCCCAGTTCGTCATTTGTCCCCTCCTGAAGAATTACCTCAACCCCATCAGTTATTAAGCAATGAATTAACGAAACTCAATAACACGAATGCGGAAGAACCTGATTGACATCTTAGGTACCAACCATAGTAAATGTCTTGCCCGTGCCCGTCTGGCCATATGCTAAAATGCACACATTGTGTCCATCAAGTGCAGATCTGAGGATTGGTTCAACTTCCACAAAAACATCCTCTACAAATTTTTCATGCGAAGTAGAGCCTATTACTTTGAGGGAAATCAAAAAACAAGCAAACTTCGGGAAAAAAAGAAAAAAAGAAGGGAAGTTGGGTACTCACCTTGGCCTGCTTCTTGAGGGAACACCTTATCAAAACCGAATTCTTTCCTAATTCCGGCCGACCTAACCACCACCTTCTCCGATCTAATGGAAACGGGTTCTCGAATTCTTATCCTATCACTAGATAGAAAAGGTCGAACTCGACAAAAAACTCTGATGCTGCCTGAAAACCAAAATCAATTATTTGAAAAACAGTTTTAACGAGACGTCGAGACCCATAATTAAACCTAGGATCCATTACCTTTGAGGTCTAATATCTTATTCAACGCTTCTCTCCGCTTCTCATCCATTGATCTCTCCTTCAACCTCAATCCCACAATTTCTCCTACAAAATCAAATCAAATTCAAAAACAAGATCAAAATCAACAACATGGATTTAACGAGTCTAAATATGAAAAACTTACCTTCAATATTCGATATTGTTTGCTCAAGTGCTTTCTTTTCATGCTCAGGAACCACATTAACATCGGTATAAATAGCCGGAATCGGGGGAGACTCGGGCAATTCGGAAACCATGGGAAGCCCATCAAAGGAATCTAGGTTCAACCCAAGTGGGGATTCCATGGACTCTCTTACCTTCTCTGAAGGCAATGAGATCTGTTCTTCTTCTGTCGAGACGACGAACATTTTCTTCCCAAACAATTAACTCTATCCTTAGGAAAAACTTGACAATTGTTGCTCAAATAAACAGCCAAGAAAAGCAAACTTGAAGTACTAGTTCATGTTTTTGATGTTTGTGATTTCAAGCAAAAATACAAGGAGCTGAGAAGTAGATAGTACTGAGTAGTGAGTACCACTACTACCATGACACCAACACTGTACCAAACAAACAGAACAGATCACAAAACCCTAAAATTCCAAAAACCCAGATAAAAAAACCAACTGGGTATCTTTTATTGTCCAAGATCGATCACTAGATTCTCTAGAAACCACCCTAATTTAGAGATTAGGGTTTCTGCAACTAACACTGTTAGGTAAGAACAACGAAGGAAGGGAATAAAATAAGAATCTCACATTGCTTCAGATCTAAAATGAACTGGAAAGGTAGTGTTCAGACAGGAGCGTGTAAGGAGGGAAGGGGCAAAAATGGAATTGAAGAAAAAGTAACTTTGACTGCAATGTTTTTTAGGGTAACGGAATTACACAGAAGTGACAGAACTACGGAAGACTTGGCGTTAACGGCAAACTTGTAATTATGGCGCCAAAGGATTGAATCAGAATTACTGGCCGTTGGAATTTAAAATTCAAATTCTCTAACATGGGTTGCTGCGAGCAGATCTCTGCTTGTTGGAAGCTTCCAAAGGCAACTGAGAATCTTTAGATTATTTTAATCCGAGAAATGCGCCATTTTTTCTGACTTCCCGCCACCGCAACAGCGTAAGAGTAGAATAGCAAAGGGCATTTTTGTAACACCTCTTAAAATTGAACCATTGTTAACTCAACACTATTGAACTAGGTGAACGGGGGGGTATTCTGAAAGTTTGAAAGTATATGGGGTGTTAATATATATACTTTCGATTTTCAGGGGGTTTACAAAAATACCAACAGTAATAAAATAAAATAAAAGGACAGGAAATGCTCGTTACACCTGATGTGTTAAAAGACTTAAATACCTCTAGATTCTTTAGAAAGGACATCCATTTATGACCCTGGCTGGAAAGTTGATAGTGATCTACAGGTGAGACAAGTAAATCTTCGCTCACATCATGCAGTGAGCGAAGCCGACCACAGCACACAATAGCAGCCACGTGGAAAATTATTAGTGGACTATGACTCGTATGGATGTTTGGCCAATCACTAGATTGACTTACAAACTAAACATAAACCTGATCAGTGATTTCTAAGCGTTGGATTGAAGTTATGTTCATGGGGTGATTTTAACCGTATGAATTTGAGCATTATTGAGCGTTATTTGGGTGCAAAGATCGAAAGGTTGTAAATCATTAATCATGCTGATTTTTGGTTTGCAGCTCCACCGAGGCACTGGCCAAACATCCATACGGTCAGCATCCTCTAAGAGTGTACCACGTGGCTCCTATTGTGTGCTGTGATCGGCTTCGATCACTGCATGTTGTGAGCAAAGGTTTACTCCGGGTGAGGCTGAGTAATTGGGGGATTGTTTTCCTTTCCAAGAGGAGTAGAACTTTGTTCCCCGACCATAATACGAGCCACATGGCACACTCTTAGAGGACGCTGACCGTATGGATGTTTGGCCAATCCCTAAGTGCCTACAACCAAAAATCAGCCTGATTAGTTTCATCAAACTTTTGGATCTTTGTACCTCAAATAATGGTCAATAATGCTCAAATTCTACGGTTAAAAATAAATCCATGAAAACGACTCCAATCCAACGCTTATAAATCACCAATCGTGCAAATTTTTTGTAAGAAATCTCTAACAATATGCCACGTGGCTCTGTGGTTGGTCAGCAGAGTTCTCTCCCTTACAAGAGGGCATCTAAGGTATGCTGTCCTAATACCAACTTTTTACTTGCACACGTGGTGGACGTGCAAGAAGTCAAACTTGTGGGGCCCTTAGTTGAGTAACATCAAAGGTACATAGGATATCATATCTGATAAGTGTTCTTTTCATTTATATTGGTGATTCAAAGTTCAACCATCGAGGCTGGTCCTGAACCGTCATTTCCTTCTTACCTCGAGATATACGCAAAATAGGATTAATTGTGGGGGGGGGGGGGGTGGAATCTAGTCAGCGTATGCAAACATCGCATCCACTGTTGAATGCTCCTTGAAAAACGCATTTTTAAATTAAAAAATTTTTTTTTTTTTGAAATCATTGAAATTACTCATTTTTCAATGGACATTCAAATTATAAAAATGTTTTAGATCGAAACAGTTAAAAGATCATCAAATGGGGAAAAACTAATGTAAGAATGGTTACATACTTTTTAAAGTATGCAAATGTGGCGCGAAGTTGACACGTAACAACCAAACCCCCTATTAATCCAATGTTTCTGCAACCTCTCTCCTTAATCAGGATTAAACAGGGTTTGGTTGTTACGTGTCGCTTTCTGGCAGTATTTACATCGCATACTAGCTTTTTCAATCCGAGGAGTTTCATTCTGCTGACACAGAAGTTCCCAAAGTGCCACGTGGTATAAACTTTCAGCTCACAAACACATGAAATGCCGTGTGTGGGAGTACACCCTACTTCCATGAGGACCATAGTATTAACCACGTAGCGCACTCTTAGAGACCACTGACCGTGTGGATGTTTGTCCCATCCCTATGTGGATCAATATACCAAATTTCAGGTTGATTAGTGATTTCAAACCTTTGGATCTGAGTACCCTAAATAATGCTTGAAATCTACGATCAACCAATGAAATTCACTCCAATCAAATCCTTAAACATCACTAGCCAGGCTGATTTTTTTGCGTCTAGGTCCACCTAGATCGATATGATCAGAGATCTCTAAGAGTGTGCCACGTATAGGTGCAGGTGCATCGCACTTGACGTTCCCCTAGTTAATAATAATGAGTGTGATTAATGATTTCTAGCCATTGATTTGAGCACTTTTTCATCATTAAGTTCATGAACAGGACTGAGGGTTTGGTGTCCAGGTACACCAAGGAGTAGGCCACAAACATTCATGAGGTCAATGGGCTCCACACAGTTTGCCACATGTCGTTTTGAGAGACTTCTGTATCATAGATTTTCTGTTAGTGAAGTAGGATATTGTGTATCATGCACAATATATGATAATGGGGTAGATAGTGAAAGTCCTTGCGACCTCCTCCAACCATTCTGTCAGTGGGGCCCTTTGCATGTGCCTCATGTGATGTGGACGGTGGATGAGTGCGGAGGCGCGGTGCGCACTATCAAGCATCTTGCTGACTTTCTCCGTCGCATATTTTTTGAAATTTCAAAGCCTACTTTTGACTTTTAAAAAAAAAAAAAGTAAGGATTTTGAACCTTTCAACTTTCCAGAGCTCCCCGCCAGTGCTGTCAACCGTCAACCATATATAGACCATTCACACCGTTTGATCTCAAATCCCTGCTTTTCACCCGTTGTACCCGTGTGGTGCACAAGATGTGGGCCCACATAAATGAATTTTACTTATTAGGGGGGGCAATATAAATGATGTCCCATTCAATTGGTCACAGCCAGCCTGATGATTATGAGTATAATAAAGGCAAACAACATAGAACGTTGATGGTCTTCGAGATTTGTGTACCATCAGTTGTCTGGACCAAGGACGACAATAGGGACGACGTCCACTAGGGATATTGGTAATACTAAATGGACCATTATAGATGTCTGGTTGTAAATATAAAAGGGTCGTGATGTAACAAGGTATACCTGAGATCTTTTCATTTGCGGAAGCGGCATTTTTGGTAGTCACCACTGCCATCGGGGCCCACTGACCGCATGGATGTTTAGCCCACCCTTTAATAGACATTCATACAAAAAATCAGCTTGGTTAATGATTTTTAGCCGTTGGTTTTAGTACTCAAAAAATGGTTGTATTCAACGGCTATAAGAACGCCTTAAATGGTGCTAAAAAGTGTTAAAATCTAATGGTTATAGATTACCAATCAAGGTGATTTTGGTATATATATCCACCAAGGGGTGGGATAAACATCCAAGCGGTCAGTGGGCCCAGATGGCAGCGGTGACTACCAAAGATGCCGCTTCCACAAATGAACAGTTTCAGGCATACCTTATTACATCTTTTTCCATATAAAAAGAGACTGGATTAACTTTTGAGGTTATTTGGTTGCAGGGAGGATTCTTTTATTAACTATAAAACCATAAATGCTATTTTGTTGTTTAGCGAAAAGTCGATTCTAGGGCTACATCATCTTCCAAACATCAAATTTGCGCATCGCGAGCGGATATCATCGTTATCATCTACGCAACATGATTCAGTTTTATATGCACTAGGGGAACGACACGTGCGATGCACATGCACACGTAGCACATTCTTAGAAATCATTGACCATATCGATGTTTGGCCCATCCCTAGGTGGACCTACATGCAAAAGATCAGCTTGATCAGTGCTTTTTAAGGATTTGATTGGAGTCATTTTCATTGGTTGATTTTTAACCATAGATTTCAAGCATCGTGTGGTGGCTAAAATGACAAGATTCTGTACATGACACAATATATGCCACGTGGCACACTCTTGGAGGACTCTAACCGTATGGATGTTTGACCAATCCCTATGTGGACCTACAAACCATAATTCAGCCTGATTAGTGATTTATAGACGTTGGATTGGACTTTTTTCATGGGTTGACCTCAACTGTGGGAATTCTAGCAGTATTTGAGGTACAAATATCCAACACCTAGAAATCACTAATCAGGCTGAATTTTGGTTTGTAGGTCCACCTAGGGATTGGCCAAACATCCATACGGTCAGAGTCCTCTAAGAGTGTGCCATGTGGTACATATTTGTGTATTGTACAGAATCCTGTCATTTTAGGGCGGTCAACGAAGCCCGACCATACTTGGGGTACATAGATCCAAAGGTTTGAAATCACTAATCAGCTTGATATTTGGTATATATATCCACCTAGGAATTGGACAAACATCCATATGGTCAATAGTCTCTATGAGTATGCCATGGCTTATACTACGGTCCCAAGACAACCTGAACTGTGAAGGCCACACTCCAACACAAGTTTTGTCTCTAGAATAAAGAGGCATTTAATAAGGGAAGGTTTTGCTTTAAAGTAGAGGGGCCTTTGATTTTCACACGCATAGGTGGCAACCCCGATTCTCGCTTTATAATATTATAGATAGATGTCAAAATTTGGCAAAATCAAATGCATTGTTTTATAGTTTTGATTTTCTCTTAAGAGACTTGTTTTTCTTTTGTATTTAAAATGATGTAATAGATTGGATTATTAGGAGTGCCTCTAATTTTCGAGCCTGTCCACATTTCGCTGCTAACACCTTGTTATGTAAATTTATGTTGAGTTTTTTTTTTTTATGTAGACCGTTTGGATGTTGTGTCTCAATCTATGGTACCCATGTAATCTTTTTTTTTTTTGGTAGTTAAGCCTGTTTTTAATGAGATCACTAACTCGGTGAATGCAGGTTTTGAACCCAGGTCTATGGTATCATCAAGCCGGCACCTTCAGATGCTATAATAGATTGGATTATTAGGAGTGTCTCATAATTTTCAAGTCTTTCCACATTTCACTACTAACACCTGGTTAGGTAAATTTTTGTTGAGATTTTTTTCTTGTAAACCATTTCGATATTAAGTCTCTATCCGTGGTACCGTGTCTTTGCAAGATGTCTTTGTTTTTTTCAATTTATTTTAATGAAATAGTTTTATTTTCTTGTTAAAGATAAGTGGCTTGCGAGAAGATCAAGGACAACTTTTCCTCTTCTTAACAACCCACATCTCTCCCTCTCCAACAACCCAAATCTCTCTCTCGATCCCCAACGACCCAAGTCTCTCTCTTCAACAACTAATTTTTTTCTTAATGATTTTTAGGAGCTTATAACTTTCAACTAGAAGTTAGTTTAGCATAAAAATGGAACCATTAGAAAGCTCCCCGAGCTGAGAGTTTTATAATAATATCCAATTCTAACTACTTGTATTCAATTATCAAGTTATTATTTATTTTATTTTAAAATAATATAATTCCTTTGAAAGCATATATGTGTGTGTGTGTCGTGGTTCGAAGTCTCGGCTGATCCCGCTCTAAATCGGAGCCCACCCATCCGTTCGAAAAATGGATTGTCTGGTCTCAAGATCACTGTTTGCCAAAGGAGTCTCACTTTGTCTTGGGTGAGATGGGCCAATCCTGTGTTTGGATCGGAATGATCGGGGCTCCGATCACAAGAGATTTCGAACCATGGTGTGTGTTGTTCAATCAACAATGTCAATAACAGCTGATGACATTTTTAATTATAAAAATTACTCTTTATGAAAATGGGTAGTTAAAGCACATGTCGATGGGAGTAAATCTGTGATGAGGGACCATCGTATGATGGGCCACGTGGCATACTCTTATAGACCACTGGCTGAATGGATGTTCGGCCATCCCTCGGTGGATCCACATACCGTGATTTCTAACATTTGAATTTGACTCTTTTTCATGGGAATATTTATAACCGTTGAGTTCAGACATAATTTGGGGGTACTTTGATCCAAAGGGTAGAGATCCACCTTGGTATGGACCAAGCATCCGTGTGGTCAGTGGTCTTTATCGACCGTTATCACCTATCGGCATCAAACCGTTCGCTGCCATCGACAGTCTAGCTACTTTCAATTTTCAACCCAACCCAAATGTTGGGTAAGTCCTCATATAGTCTCGCCGATGGTTTAAAAAACAGCCGTTATAACAGATTCAGACCTCCCCCTTTACGGTATGTATTGTTAAAATGCTCATAAGTTATTTTATGTTATTTTTTCATTATAACAAAAATAATGACCATTATTTTTTCAAAAAAAAAGATGTTTGTTATTTTCGTTATTTTTTGTTTTTGAAAATTTAAATTTCAACCCCATTTTTTCCTTCTTTTTTTTGTTGTTAATTTTCATTTTTACCCGAGTGTTACAGTTTGTTATAACGACCATTGTAACGGAAAAAAGTACCCCTTTTAACCTTTGAACTCGCTTATCTGTCCTTGGACACTTGTCAAAGAGAGTTCCAGGCTAGCTATGAATTTAACCCTTTTTTGAAAGAGTCGGCTCCAGTTACCGCCCTAAAATGACAGGCTCCCGTTACACACGACACAATTGGAGCCACGTGGCACACTCCTAGAGGACTCAGACCGTATGGATGTTTGGCCAATCCCTAGGTGGACCTACAAACCAAAAATCAGCCTGATTAGTGATTTATAGACGTTGGATTGGACTTATTTTCATGAGTTGACATCAACTGTGGGAATTCTAGCAGTATTTGAGGTACAAATATCCAACGCCTAGAAATCACTAATCAGGCTGAATTTTGGTTTGTAGGTCCACCTAGGGATTGGTCAAACATCCATACGGTCAGTGTCCTCTAAGAGTGTGCCATGTGGCACATATTTGTGTCCCATACAGAATCCTGTCATTTTAGGGCTATCAACCGAGCCCGACCCTATTTGGGGTACTTAGTTCCAAAGGTTTGAAATCACTAATCAGCTTGATATTTGGTATACAGGTCCACCTAGGAATTGGACAAACATCCATGTGGTCAATAGTCTCTACTAGTATGCCATGGCTTATACCAAGGTTTAAAGGATGCCATGGCTTATACCAAGGTTTAAAGGAGGCCGTTTTAAGGGTTAACACAGACCGGGGGCGTTTAAACTGTTTAGACGGATTGAAACGGCCAGGGGCAAAAATGAAAAAAAATAATGAATTTAACGGATTTTAACGTGAAAAAAATGAAAAAAAAAATGGTACTGAAATTCAAATTTTGATATTTGAAAATTTAAAAAAAATGGAATTTAGCGGTTTTTAACGGATTTAACGGCCGTTTTTTTTTTCACAAATATTTTTAGAATTTAACGGTTGTTTAAACGATTTTAACAACCGTTAAAAAAAAATGGCTGTTAAATTCAAAAACATTAAAACGTGTTTAAACGGCCTTTAAAACCGTTTAAATGGCCGTCTTTAAAACCATGGCTTATACTATGGTCCCAGGACAACCTGAACTGTGAACGCTAAAGTAGAGAAGCCTTTAATTTTTACGAGGTAGGTGGCGTGGAACCCCGATTCTCGCTTTATGGCAAAATCAAATGCATTGTTTTATAATTTTGATTTTCTCGTTGAGATACTTGTTTTTCTTTTCTATCCAAAATGATGTAATCGATTGGATTATTAGGAGTGCCTCGTACTTTTCGAGCCTGTCCACATTTAACCGCTAACACCTTGTTATGTAAATTTTTGTTGAGATTTTTTTGTAGAGACAGTTTGGATGTTAAGTCTCAATCTATAGTACCCAAGTAATTTTTTTTTATTTTTTTGTAGTTAAGCATTTTTTTAATGAGATCAGTAACCCGGTGAATGCAGGTTTTGAACCCAGGTCTATGGTATGATCATCTAAAATTTTTACCAACTGAGCAAGCTGGCACCTTCAAATGCTATGATAGATTGGATTATTAGGAGTGCCTCCTAATTTACGAGTCTGTCCACATTTAACTGCTAACACCTTGTTAGGTAAAATAGTTTTATTTTCTTGTTAAAGATAAGTGGCTTGCGAGAAGATCCGATGACAACTTTTCCTCTTCCTAACAACCCACGTCTCTCCCTCTCCAACGACCCAATTCTCTCTCTCGATCCCCAACGACCCACGTCTCTCTCTTCAACAACTAATTTTTTTCTTAATGATTTTTAGAAGCTTATAACTTTCAATTAAAAGTTAGTTTAGTATAAAAATGGAACCATTAGAAAGCTCCCCGAGTTGAGAGTCTTATAATAATATCCAATTCTAACTACATGTATTCAATTATCAAGTTATTATTTATTTTATTTTAAAATAATATAATTCCTTTGAAAGCATATATGTGTGTGTGTCATGGTTCGAAGTCTCTGCTGGATTAGGATTGGAGCCCACCAATCTGATCCAAAAATGGATCGTCTTGCCTCGAGATCACTGTTTGCCAAAGGAGTCTCACTTTGTCTTGGGTGAGATGGATTTGAACCATGGTGTTTGTTGTTTGATCAACAATGACAATAACAGCTGATGACATTTTTAATTATCAAAATTACTATTTATGAAAATGGGCAATTAAAGCACAGCAATGGGGGCCCATTTTTTTGAGTAAATCTGTGACGACGGACCATAGTATGGGCCACGTGGCACACTCTTATAGACCATTGACTGTATGGATGTATGGCCCATCCCTAGGTGGACCCATTTCTAACTATTGAATTTGACTCTTTTTCATGGGAATATTAATTTATATATAACAGTTGAGTTCAGACATAATTTGGGGTACTGTGACCCAAAGGGTAGAGAACACTAATGAGGTTCATTTTTGGTATACAGATCCACCTTGGGATGGGCCAAGCATCCGTGTGGTCAGTGGTCTTTAAGAGTGTTAAACGTGGCAAATACTTTGGTCCACCGAGGGATGGGCCAACATTGAAGTTGAGGGTGGGCAATGTAAGAGTGTTGCACTAGTTCAAACTGTAGACCAGCTAGGGATGTGCAAAAATTCAAAGTTTCGCCATGGCTCCGCCACTGTACGTACATTACAACCCATACGGTACACACAAGCCCGACACATCTCTTCATTCACATGCAACACACGTGTCCCTTCCAAGTGTGTCAAAGGAAACAATTGTTTTTTTCTGCAAATATAAGGTTGCCCGGAGAAAATATTTAGGGAATTGATATTTTCAAATGAGATTTTACCTCTTCCAGAGCTTATTTAACTTTTTTTTTTATTTTTTTCGCATGTTGTCGACTGTGGACCTACATGCAAAAAAAAATTAATCAACCTGATTAGTGATTTTTAGAGATTTGATTGGAGTACTCATTTTCATTGGTTGATTTTTAACCGTAGATTTCGAGCATTATTTGGAGTACTCGGATCCAAAGGTTCAAAATCATTGATCAGGCTGATATGTAGTATATAGTTCCACTTATGGGTGGGACAAACATCTATACGATCAGTCGTCTATAAGAGTGTGCCACATGGCTTTGATTCTGGAGCCCAATCCAAAGTCACTTCGAATCTCGACGGGCTAACTGCACTCGAGCCTGACTTTTATCTACATACAAATTATAAATATTATTATGTAAATAAAGTGTAAATTTCTTTTATAATCAAAAGAAAAAAGAAATTGAATAATGTGTTTTCAGATTGGGTGGATCCTGTCTCTATATCATCTTCCTTCTATTGGGTATCGACCGCTATCACCTATCGGCATCAAACTGTTTGCCGCCATTGACAGTCTAGCTACTTTCAATTTTCAACCCAACCCAAATGCATGTTAGGTAAGTCCTCGTATTGTCTTGCCGATGGTTTAAAAAACTGCCGTTATAATGGATTCAGACCTCCCCCTTTACGTTATGTATTGGTAAAACAACGCTTATAAGTTATTTTACGTTATTTTTTCATTATAACGAAAATAATGACCATTATTTTTTCAAAAAATAAAAATATGTTTGTTATTTTCTTTATTTTTTGTTTTTGAAAATTTGAATTTCAACCCCATTTTTTTCTCTTTTTTTTTTTGTTATTTTTCATTTTTACCCGAGTGTTACAGTTCGTTATAACGACCATTGTAAAGGAAAAAAACGTACCCCTTTTAACCTTTGGTCTCGCTTATCTTCCTTTTCTCTTTGGGTTGTCATAGGGTGGCTACCTGTCCTTAGACATTTGTCAAAGAGAGTTCCAGGCTAGCTAGGGAATTTATCCCTTTTTTGAAAGGGTCAGCTCCAGTTACCCCCTAAAATGACAGGCTCCGGTTACACAACACAATTTGAGCCACGTGGCATTCTCTTAGAGGACTCTGACTGTATGAATGTTTGGTCAATCCCTAGGTGGGCTTACAAACCAAAAATCAGTCCGATTAGTGATTTATAGACGTTGGATCTTTGTACCTCAAATATTGCTCAAATTCCCACAGTTAAGATCAACCCATGAAAATACAATTACTGCTCAAATTCCACAGCTGAGATCAACCCATGAATATAACATCAATCCAACGCCTATAAATCACTAATCAGACTGAGTTTTGGTTTTTAGGTCCACCTCTAAGAGTGTGGCACGTGGCTCATATTGTGTCATACCAGAGCCTGTCATTTTAGAGTGGTAACGGGAGCCTGTGCATTTTTTAAAAACAAAACATGCAAAAGAAAAGGGTAAACCAGTTGACAGTCAGTCGGGTTTCCTTACGTACACGTGTCACGACTTTATCAGTGTTCTCCTCTACTCTCCTTTTCTCTTTTCATCTAAAAAGAAGAGATTTGCTTGATTTGACGGTATGGATCGAGCCCACCCCATGATTTACTTTAGAATTATATAAGCACTCCGACCATAAACTAGATTTCGTTCTTATTGTTGCAAGCAAGTGGGGATATGCCAATCCAATTCTCCCTTTTTTCCCAAGCGAAAGGCCAATTGCATGATTTGGTCAGCAACTGCTCCATTTTGAACGTTTCAAAGTCAACCCTAAACTTGGTGGACATCAGCCGAAGCTTTATTGGCTCGGGCACGAGTTGAAATAACGTTCGTGAGTTACCCTTGATAGTGGAGAAAAAACAACTATAGTTAAGTGCCACCTCAATTAACCCTAGGACAGGTGGTACGTCCAGAACACACCGTGGATGAAAAAGTCTCAGAATAAAAAAATTCTCTTAAAGGTGGTGGGCCACTTGCTAGAAGTTCGTTGTGAATTGTTCGCCAATGATGATGTGATTAGGGCTGCAACTTGGGCGGGCTCAACCCGACATTGGGCTTGGGTTGGGTTGGCCCCTTCAGGACTCGAGTTGGGTTCAGGTATGAATTTTGACAACCCGATCAAAATAGGATTGGGTTAGAGCTGAGGCTTGGGTCAACTCGAATAACCCGAGCCCGACAATACACCACTGCAAATATAAATATAAATATATATTGTTAATATGTTATATATTTCCTAACCTATATTTAGTGTAGTTTATGTTTGTAAAGATAACATATTAGAAATTTTACCAACCTTTCCTAGTAATATATATATTAAAAAAAAAAAAAAACTAAGTAATTTACCAACCCAATCAGCCCGACCTCGAATTGGGTTGGGCTTGGGCTACAACCTTGAGGTTCGGGTTGGGCTCGAGTTGCATCCAAACCCGACCCAACCTGCCGGATTTTGCAGCCCTAGATGTGATATCAAGCCAATTCAGGCGTGCGCAAAGGACGAATATGGTCACAAACGGTGGAGATAACAAAGATAGAAGGGAGATTGGCAATATTTTCTAGTGGAGACTGCTCGACTAGATGAGATGGTTGTTGTCATTGTTTGAAATTATGGGGAGGGTAACATATGTGGGGGAGGTGGGGTGTGGAAAAAGGTGTAAGATTGCGAATCATATAATGTTGGGTCTGAATTTAGTGGGAGTGAACGAGGGTTGGATATACAAACCAAAAATCAACCTGATTGATTATCTGTAGCCATAGATTTTAGTACTTTTAAGGACATGATTCTAGTTGTTGGTTCAAGCATGTTTTTTGGGTAGTGAATCCAATGGCTAGAATCATCAATTAAGTTGATTTTTAGTGTGCTTATCCAGGCTGAGCATCCATGCAGCCGTTGAGCATATCGAGACGGCCCTGGGTGTGAGATTCTCAAGATCGTTGAGGGCATTCGAGGTGTAGTTTGTTGGGAATGTTACAGATGAAACAGAGTGAGAAGAAGGGAAATGAATGAAAAAATAAATAAAGGGTCGTGATGTAACAAACTGTAGCTTACGCCAAAAGCGTGAGCTAGCACTAGTTTTGTTACTCACCGCTGCCATTTGGGCCCACTGACAGCATAGATGTTTAGCCCACCCCTTGGTAGACATTCATACAAAAAAAAAACAGCTTGTTTGGTGATTTTTAGCCGTCGATTTTAGTACTCAAAATGGTATTCAATGCGAGAATCACGCCTTAAAAAGTACCAAAATCTAATGGCTAGAGATTACCAATACTGGCGATTTTTGGTGTGTATATCCACCAAGGGGTGGGCTAAACATCCCTGCGGTCGAGTATAATTCAGGGTCGTCATTCAAAAAAGTTGTGAACTTACTAACTATGGTCCCTAGACCATACGGTCCATCATCCCTTTGAGATATGTGCAAAAATAAATGCATACCAATACAAGGTCAGATATGGTTTTCAGATGGGAGAAATGAGCATCCGATGGTCCAAGGCTAGACCTCATGGTTCTCTCCCACGCAATTAGGTTAGGGTGTTGAAGGCACGAGTAACTATTTCCTGACTAAGATATTCACTGCTCCTTACGTACAAATGCTTGATCATGACTGCAAAAAAAGAGTTGTGTGGTTGAGCTGTGGACAGTCGGATTCATGATGCCTTCCATGGGACATATATATTTAGGGGCATTTGGCAGCACATAAAAAAGTAACTTATTGACTTTTATAAGCTAAAAAGTTAGTCTGGATGTGTTTCATATTTTAACTTTTGCAAAGTTAAAAACTAACTTCAGACTGAAGCTAAATTTTTTTGCTTTTAACTTGTAAGAGAAATTACATCTCAAAAATTAGAAATCCTCCCCAAACTTTTAATTTTTATGTCTTTTCCAGATGTGAAAATCAACTAGTAACTTCTACTATAAGTAGAAGTGCTTTTACATCTCGTTCCCAAACCCCCCCTTAGTCACTGTCATGAGAACCGGGGTTCTCTTGAATCCAATGGTCAATGGTTCAACTGCATGGCTCTTTTTTTTGCGGTTACGTGTGGGATAGCATTTTATTGACATCCAAATCACGCACAAATATCTACCCAATGACCCGTGTCATCAAATATCAAGTCATTAATTAAAGATTAGTGGATTGTTTAGATTGTAATTTTTTTTGCACGAAAGAACTTCCTCAAAAACATCTTTTTTTTTTGCGCAAAAATGGCGACACAAACAGGTCATAAGTTTATTTTAATATGAGCTCTGTAACCCCTTTGTAAGATTGAGGCCATTGAGTGAGCATCGAGCGTTTGGTCCTATACATGTTGAGCTTGTCATTGTCAGACATCATAAGCACTAATCTTCGAGAAAATTTTTGAAGCCTCGGAAATTTAGAAGCAGCGATCATGTGCTCAATCATATTGCACCAGGTACACCAGGGTTAACATGGCACAACATCATTGCCCCTACACTTAGGTGTACCTGGCGCAATATGATTGGTGCCTGATTGCTGCTTCTAAATTTCTGCCGCTGCAAAAATTCTCTCATAATAACCTCTCACCCACGTCCACAAATAACACAACTATCACAGGAGAATAAAAACTTATAATTTTGCTCACAAAAGTGTGTGGATTTGACTAAATTGTCATAAATAACGAAAATAATGACCGTTACAACTGTAACACCCCAACCCCATTACGTTGAAAAACAGGCTTAGCATATCATGACCGTTATTTTTATTTTTATTTTACCTTATCAAGCTTATCTGGATAAAAAATAAAAAAATATATATATAATGACCTTTTTTGACTTCAGACCTGACTGATGTGACCTGTAATAACGTCGAGTTGCAGTTATGACATTATAATAATCGATTTAGAACCTTGATTCAATCTTAAGCATAAACGCGCGGTACACATCAATCATGCATGATATGCAAAAATAGTTATGTTTGTGTTGTTATAAATCATAGCGAAGGGCCACCAACAAGATAAGCTCCTCTTATTCGATGGGAACGGAAAATTCTCATAATTTACATGTACACGAGAAGGCATAAGTCTTCCACAAAATGATAAATATTTTGAGAATGTGCTCTACTTTACTTTCACTTTTCATTTTCCTTAATTCTTGTCAAATCTATACTACTCCTAGGGTCTGTTTGGTTCGCTTGCAAATTAATGTGGCAAATTAAACATTGCTGTGCACAAATTATGTTTGTGTTGTTTTCGCAGACCACCAATTTGTCTATTGGTCGGGATCAAGGGACCCCCATTTCTGACTCCCTTTTCTGACCACCCCCATCTTGGTGTACAGATGAATCAATGGTTGATTTTTGGTGGGGATGATAACCTTGCCATATAGATCACCCCAACAAAAAATCAGCTCATTCTGAAATTTCTAACCCCATCGAATGTAATTTTAAAGTTACATGGTAAAAATAAACAGTCCATAATGCTTCAGCTTCTAAACCAGTCTATGAATATCAGAATGATTTGAATTTTTGGGAGGATGATCTCCTCACCATAGAGATCATCCTCACCAAAAATCAGCCATTGATTCATCTTCTATGTGGGTAAGCCAAGATGGGGGTCAAAAAAGGGGTCCCTTGAGCCCGAGAAAACCTTCACTCACACCTGTGTGTGAACAAAGCCGATCACACATCACAATTTGAGCCACGGGGCACACTCTTATAGGACGACGACTGTATCGATGTTTGGCTAGTCCCTCCGTGGACTTGTAAACCAAAAATTAGCGTGATTAGTGATTTATAAGCGTTGGATTGGAGTCATTTAAATAGGTTGATTTTAACCGTAGAATTTAGAGCATTATGGACCATTATTTGGGGTACTAGATCCAAAGGTCTGACGTAACTAATCTGGATGATTTTTGGTTTGCAGGTCCAACAAGGGGCTGGCCAAACATCCGTACGGTCATCGGAATCTAAGATTGTGCCACGTAGCTCATATTGTGGTGTGTGATCGGCTTTGCTCACACACAAGTGTGAGCGAAGGTTTGCCCGACCCTTTGTCTATCGATGCAAGAAAATAGATTTTGTGGCGTGACCTTTTGTCAACTGACTACCATCTATTGCAAACCCCTACATCCTCATTCCTTTGCCCTAAAACAGGGACTTGATCGAATATCTTGAATCTGCCCTCCTGAATGAAGAAATGCTTTGGCGGGATATGTCTTGAGATTGGCTAAGAGCCTAAGAGACGGAACACGTACTAGATTTTCTTCATCGTTCTACAATTATTCGAAGAAGGAAAGACCCTATCGACTGGATAAAAGGACTTGGAAGGCATCTTGGCAATCCTAAAGGAAAATGGTTGGAGAAGCTTTCACCACTTTCTTCTCCACTCTTTTCGCTTCTTTCCAATTGACCAATCCATCCCTTACATCAGCAGTCATTAAGCCCAAGGTCACTGATGAGATGAACCAGATGCTTATCAGGCCAGGCATTTGGTATAGGGGCACTTAAGGCACCAGACCTGATGGCTTCAACATCTACACAGTAATTTGTACAAGAATATGCGCCCATCTTGGTGCCCCTCACATACACCATAACAGTTCCTTATATTTTTTTTAATAAGTGCGTTACACTTTACACGTGCCACCCACTAACCCACTCAAGTAACTCGTTACCGAGCCGACTCGTTCCTTTTGACCATTTCAACTTCTTTAATTGGGTAAATTTATATTCACTCTCTCCAAACATCATGACTCATGAGTCGTGACCGTTTGATTAAGGGTCGTGATGTAACAAGGTATACCTGAGATCTTCTCATTTGCGGAAGCGGCATTTTTGGTAGTCACTGCTGCCACTAACCCCATGGATGTTTAGCCCACACCTTCGTAGAAATTTACACCAAAAATCAGCTTGTTTGATGATTTGTAGCCGTTGGTTTTAGTACTAAAACAAATGGTTGCATTCAACGGCTATAAAAACGCCTTAAAAAGTACTAAAAAGTGCTAAAATCTAATGGTTGTAAATTACCAATCAGGGTGATTTTTGGTGTGTATATCCAGCAAGGGGTGGGATAAACATCCATGCATGCGGTCAGTTGGCCCAGATGACAGCTGTGAGTAACAAAAATCATGCTTCCGCATTTCAAACAGTTTCAGGCTTTGCTTGTTACATCTTTTTCCTTGATTAAAGAGATCCACAATGCAAGCCACGCGTCAACAACTATAAATGCTAACGGTTACTATAAATGCGCCTCAAGATAAGGCATCGCAACAAAATGATCCGACGCGACGCAGCAACATGGTTCATAGATGAACCAATTCGTGTCACTGCTGCCAGGGAGTGAATTCCTGCTGCACATATCCATCGCCACACAAGCACAATGTGGGTCCTACCTCATCTTCCCGAGTAAAACAAAAAAGCCCAAATCAAAAGTTCTTCTCGAAGGAGAACATTAAAAGCTCCCGTCACCTTCATTGTCACAAATGCTAAAGTAAACGCCGGTGACCATAAGTAGGCGTACACTAGCTGCTGTCACTTTCATTGCCGCCAAATGCTTAATAAACGTTGATGACCGTAAGTGGAGCGTACGTTAGCAAAAGTGCACTTTTGCTCACGGTGGCGTCCTCGCGGACGGCTGTATGAGCCCCCTGGCAAACTCTCAAAGACCACTGACCATATGAATGTTTACAGACAAAAAATCAGCCTGATTTGGTGATTTCTAACCAACGGCTAGAAATGGCCATTCGAGCTGATTTTTGGTCTGTAATTTCATTTCATCTAGGGATGGGCCAAACATCCACGTGGTCGGTGGTCTCTAAGAATGCCACGTGGCTCATAAGCCTTGGAAAATTCCTCACCCACATCCGTGAGCAAAAGTGGACTCTTCATAGCAAGAAAATGGAAAAGTTTAGTCTGTAGAGCATTTTTGAATCGTGTAGCACAAAAAAGTGCCAGTTGGGGCCAACTGACCCACGAATAATCAGCTTGATTGGTAATCTCTAGCCATTTAATCTTGTATAAAAAAAAACTGTTCAAATCTATCATCTAGAAATCATTTTATGAAAAGGTTTGAATAGAACGGGAATCAAGTTGATTATTGGTGTGTAGGTCATCAAATGTGGGCCAACATTTATGGGTCAGTGGGCCAACATTTATTGGTGTGGCGCATTTTTATATGCTCCACGGGGAAAAATACTACACACAAAGACTAAATTTGGGTGGCGTTAATTGCACACACCTTTTTTGTAGTAACACCCACCCCCTTGGTGTGTGCAAATAAGTTACAAAAAAAAAATAAATAAATAAAAACCAAAAACAAAAACAAAAACAAAAAAACTCCATCACCGGGGTCCCAGCGGCCTCCCCTTCCTCATCTCCTTCTTCTACTTTGAGCGGCTTCCTCCTCTTCTTCTTCTCCAACTGGCCTCCTCTGAGAGAGAGAGAGAGAGAAAGAGAAGAAGAAGAATAAGAAAAAGAAGAAGAGGAGGAGAAGGAAGATGAGGGAGGGAGAGATCTCTTTCTCCTCCTCTCCATAAAAATAAAAATAAAAATCGCTTCGTATCGGTAATGCAGAGTGGACATGGCTTTAGCTATCTACCGATATGGCCAAAGTCATGTCAGCAACGGGCTACCGATATGGCCAAAGCCATGTTCGCAACGGGTTATCGATACGGAGCGATTTTTTTATTTTTATTTTTACGGAGAGAGAGATAGGGAAAGGGAGATGGAGGGAGGAAGGGAGAGAGAGACACACACACACAGAAGAAGGAGAATGAAGATGAGGGAGGGAGAGATCTTTTTCTCCCCCTCTCCATAAAAAAAAAAATTGCTCCGTATCGATAACGCGGGGTGGACATGGCTTTGGCCATATCGGTAGCGGGGCCAAAGCCATGTCAACAATGGGCTACTGATATGGGCAAAGTTATGTCCACCATGCGTTACCGATACGGAGCGAATTTCTTTTTTCCTTTTTACGGAGAGAGAGAGAGAGAGAGAGAGAGAGAGAGAGAGAGAGAGAGAGAGAGAGAGAGAGAGAGAGAGAGAGAGAGAGAGAGAGAGAGAGAGAGAGAGAGAGAGAGAGAGAGAGAGAGAGAGAGAGAGAGAGAGAGAGAGAGAGAGAGAGAGAGAGAGAGAGAGAGAGAGAGCTATTTGAAGAAGAATAAAAAGAGGAAGAGGAGGCTGCCCAGAGAAGAAGAGGAGGAGGCCTGTCGCCCACCACCGGGTAAGAGAGACA
Source organism: Euptelea pleiosperma (assembly GCA_035048495.1). Classification (NCBI taxonomy): domain Eukaryota; kingdom Viridiplantae; phylum Streptophyta; class Magnoliopsida; order Ranunculales; family Eupteleaceae; genus Euptelea; species Euptelea pleiosperma. The sequence continues at coordinate 33,178,138 of CM068546.1, forward strand.
GGGAGGGAGGGAGGGAGTGGTGGTGGCGGTGTAGTGATGGCGAAGAAGAAGAGGACGGTGGTGGAGAGTTTATTTTCGTTCGATATATTTTTTCACAACTTTTGGTATGTGCAGATAAGTTGTGGGTGTTACTACAAAAAATGTGTGTGCAATTAACGCCACCCCTAACTTTGTAGAAGATAAACCTTTCCACTACGATCCATGAGTCGACAACCTCGAGGTTAAGTGGAACACTTCCCTTCAATCCTTTTTTTTTTCCTTTTTTTTCTCTTCTTCTTTTTAAATAATATTTTGCTATAGAAAGACGAAAATGCCCCTCATCGATTACCCGAAAAACTGAGTCAAATTGTCTAAAATAAAATACCCACAAAACTACAAAGTCGAGGATGTCTTTGGTTCTGGTTTGGGACTTCTCCTCGTCCGGCAGTTCGTAACTCAACAGTAGAGAGAGCGAGCGGAAACCTGCAATTTCTTCATCAATTTGACGGTTAGAGTTTGAAATTGTTCGCTTCAAAACCCTAATTTCTTCTCTGCAGTTTGAGCTCATAAGATTCTATCGTGGCGGATTTTTTTTTTAATTTTTATAGTTGATGTTTTGATCTTAGTGGCTATCATTGAAACCCTAGCTTCTTGATCCGTTTGAATTTAACAGAAAAAGCCCCTTGTTTGGGATTTTGCTTTTCTGATTCTGACGAGGACTTACGAGGGTTTCCGTCTTCGAAACCCTCGCTGTTCTTAATTTGTTCGTGTAGTTTTGTTCATTTTCACATATTGTTCTGATTAAAGTTTTTGATATCTGGAAAACCCTAAACCTAATGAATCGATTGCTCTCTGAATGTTGAAGCAGGCCTGTTGTTGTTGACAATATTTGAATTCGAAAAATCTGGTCATAGATGCAATAATCTGTGAGTGACTCTCTTTTTCTGTTTTGCAGATTTTTCTCCTTTTAATGCTTCTCTGGCAGCGTTGGCAATCTCTCTGGGTTCAATCTCTTTAAGGTATACTATTTTTTTTATTGTGACGGTAAATGCGACAATGCTCAGTTTAAAATGTAATTTGACAAACAAGCTGCTCATGGCCTCCCCAAAAAAAATCGGATTTTGTAGATATAGCTATATGGTTATTTTCTTCTCTCTGAGTACAAAACACCTAATAAAAACTTTGAAGTTGATGAAATATTAATATTTATAAATTATACCTGGAATGTTAAACAACTGTGAACTGTCAGCTTCGAGAAAGTTGTTGAAGGGATAATAAGTTATTTCTGGAATGTTAAACAACTGCGAACTGTCAGCTTCGAGAAAGTTGTTGAGGGGTTAACCAAAACAACTGCACTTGAACTAGAAAATTAGAGATGCTGCTGTATACTGAACTCCTCTATGATGCCATTTGACTGCATGCTCGTTGAACTATAGGTGCTCCATGGCTCAGTACGGCTACAATATCATGTCCTACTTCCTATGGAAAATGCCTTCAAAACATGTTGAATTAAGTTTGCTACAGCTGCTTCGTTTGAAAAGATAACTGAAAGTTGGACTCCTACTCTACCCTTTTGAAACTCACTAGTGGAATGGAATCTCAATCTTGCTTTTTTGATTTTGTTACGTAAATCGATTTTAGTGAATATAGAAGGGGGACGAGCCCAAGAAGAGTTTTTTTTTATAAGTAATATGTATGATTTCAGAGAAGGGGAAAACAACGCAGAACTTACAACAGGGGCCAACCAAAAAGGCCAAAGCGTATATACAGTCAAAGAGGGTGGGAATCGTCTAAGAGATCCTCCCATCTAAACACAGAAGTATCAAAAAAACATCCTCTAAACTCTGCTAATGAGGATGATCAAAGATACAAAAAAACATTAATTCTCAGTACCACTCTGCTATGATCCCAACTTCTCTTACAAAAATACGAGAATTACTCCCTCTCCAAAACGCCTACAATGGAGCAAACAGAAGCATACGCCATATGATTTTCCCTCTACCTCGAAGGACTTCCATCGTGCAAGCTTGGAAAACACCAATCACATGTTTGGGGAGCACGAAATAAATACCAAACAAAAAGAAGAATGTCTGCCAAACTTCACATGTAAAGGGGCAATGGATTTTGTTTTTTGATAAGTATAATATCATTAAAGAGGTAAAAGCCTAACAAAATACACTGATCAGCTAAGGAGGTCGAGGTGACCTACAATAGACATATATAAGATAAAAACAAAAAGCATCCAACAAGTAAACTAGGAAAAAAACTCTAGCATCAAACATCCTTAGAACACAGAATGTACCAGCGAAATACTAAGTCCTCGAAGAAAATTCCTCTGCACTGGTCAAATACCTTGGACCAGAGGAAAAACATCTCTTTTATACTGATTATGATCGAGTCCAGGTCTCCACGTTTGTCTTCAAAAATTCTTTGATTTCTCTCCCTTCAGATACCCCATGCTATCGCAAAGGGAAGCATCCTCCATAGAATATGACCCCTAGTCGAGAATGCTTTAGTATGTCAACTAATAAGAAGTTTCATAATGAGACTGACATCACCCAATACATTCCAAACTGTATAAAAAAAGATGATCATACCTCCCTGGCTACTACGCAATGTAACATAAGATGATTAACAGTTTCCCCATTTCGTTTGCACATCGAACAATAATCAATGATTATAAAGCCTATAGTGATCCACTGTAAATATTTTCTCCATAGAAGTTAGCCAAACGAAGAAAGTGATCTTCAATGGAACTTTCGAACACCAAACCAACAAGACTGGATAGTTGATATCAGGAATTCTATCCATACCTTCATAGAACGAACGAATTGAGAACGAGCATTCCTTTGTCCATATCCATACCCACTTATCTTGAACCAAGGGAAATGAACATCGTTCAATCGAGAGAGCAATCAAGTTAGAGGCTCTATCTCCTAATCATTGAGATTCTGCCTAAAACCGAAATTCAACCTCATAACTCCCCCCTCTCTTTAGCGCAGTCTCGAACCGGCCAATTTTTTCTCTCAGATAGGGAAAAAAGTTCTGGAAAATCGGTGTTGAATGAAGTTTCTTTGCACCAAGCATCCTTCCAGAACCTAATTCCTTCCCCTGAACCAATTCCATATCGAATCCCTTTTAAGAAATCCACCGAAGTCTTCATGATTCCCCTCCACACATCCATATGCACTTCGAGCAGTACCATTTTTCCATCCATATAGCTTCTTTCCATATTTTCCCGCAGTTACCTTTCGCCATAAGCTTGAATTCTTTCTCTCAAACCTCCATAGCCATTTACCCAGGAGTGCCTTATTCATGATTTTGATATTTTTAATACCTTTCCCTCCTTTAGCCTTAGACTTGCAAACTGACCTTCATGCTACCAAATGTGCCTTATAAGAGTCCACCTTATCATGCCACAAGAAGTCCCTCATTAGTTTCTCCATAACACATGTCACACTACATGGGATCAAGAATAGAGACAGATAATAAATAGGTAAGCTGGAGAGGACTCTTTTGATAAGAACCACTTTTACCCCTTTAGAAAGGTATCTCGCCTTCCATATGGCTAATCGCTTCTCGAATCTCTCTATCACCGGATTCCATATAGACTTGGATCTATAAGATGCCTTGAGTGGAAGACCCAAATAAGTAGTTGGTAATTTCTCAATATTACACCCAATGATACTAGCCAAATCCGAAATGTTCTTCACCTCGCCTACCCCATACACTTTGCTTTTAGCCAAATTCACATGCAATCCAGAGTCAAGTGGTTAATTGATTCAACATTGGACCTACATGTACTTCTCGCCTAGAACCAGGCGTGCGCCTAGGGGATCCTTCATTTGATGGTTAGGATCATTCAACTTGATTCTCTTTTGACTGCACTGCTTCCACCTCCAAGTTGATTATTTGGGTATGATGGTGGTAAGGTTCAAAAGCAAAAATAGTATCTCTAGGAGGAGACTATCTTTTGATAGGAGGTAAACCACGCTAATAAAAACACTCTCTCTTGCTTCTTTATTTTCTGTTTATAATGCCAAAATTTGTGGGAAATAAACTTCAATGGGAATAATGTGGTTAAAAAATATCATTTGACTGATTGGAAGATGACACGTTGTTTGAAGTCGGGTAGGATAGAATTTAGGAGTTTTGGGGATATGACTAGGGCCTTGTTAGGGGAGTGAATTTGGAGCAACATTTTAAAAAGTGGAGGCATGAGCAAGGTTTAAAAAGGCTAGTTCAGGTGTTGAGGCGGTTTGCCTCTAAAAGGTGAGGCGTAGCCTCGAGGCGGTGTTGAGGCATAAGACTCATTTTCAAAAAAACTTTGCTTAAAAAATTCTAAAAAAATATGATCAATTCTAGAAAAATTAGAAACAACATTCCATGTGAAAAAATAAATAAGCGTAAAAGTTACTGAGGCTATAGCTTTTACCTTTGGAGTGACAGTCGGGCTGAAAGCCTGATGTTGATATCAAATCTTAAAAAACATAAATCAAATAACGAAATCACTAAGACACTAAATCTAAATAGTTAATAAGCCAAGTCTACTAACAAAGTAGCAAACAAAATAGAGCTAGAAAAATAGTCGCACAAATCTATAATGCTTTGATTTCTTGTTTGATTTGGTGAAGTTCTTCATAAGAAAACCGTTGGAAGTGACAATCAAAATTTGATGAGATTTGAGTTCTCTATGGGAATTTCTTTTAAGTGGAGAAAACTAGGGATAAAATCTTAGATTTAGTATTTTTCACAAAATAAAAGGTTTTAGCAAAATTAAGATCTTTTAGGATGTTTTTATTATAAAAGATGAAAAATAAAGTGTTGCGGTTTTGGGTTTTAACGTGTAAAAGTGAGGCTATAGCCTCGTGTGCGCCTCAAGGCTATAGCCTAAGTGGATTGGGGTTTAAGCCTCAGAAATGACCACTGAGGCTATAGCCTTGAGGTTGTTTCTTAGAGCCTAAGGCATAGCCTCAAAAAGCCTTTATAAACAGTGGGCATGAGACGAGGTTTCTTGATCTAGAGACGTACTCCTTACGCTCTATCCTTTAAAAAAAGTAATTTAAAATGAGAAAAATTTGCAAAAATAGAAAATTGTCTAAATTTAAGCAAAAATGCAAATGATATAATCTAATTTTAAATAAACTTAATTTTTTTTGATAAGTATAGAATTTATTAAAGGGCATAATGCCAAGCAAAGATACAAAACAACCCAAGAGGTCGAGGAGACCTCCAAAAGCTACAAAGGCAACAAAAGAAAAACAGAAACAAACACAATCAACTAGCGGCCTTCTCTCAAACATATAAGATCCCAACGAAACACAGTCTTCAAAGAAGAGCCCGCTACACAATTTGAAGACTTTGGACCAAAAGCACAATTTTAAATAAACTTATATAGAGACCTGGTTAACAACTACAGAGAATGTACTTTTTTTTTTGATAGGTACAGAGAATGTACTTCTAATTATCCAAAATTCCAAACTCCAAAGTTCCATTTCAAACAATAAAAGTTTAAACAATTCAATGAATTCGTGATTTAACCATGACATAGGAAAAACTAAGGAGAGGCAACAAAATGCCTCAAATAATGGAGGCAAGAAATACCTCCATTAAGGTTTACATATCTAAAACCAGAAGATGTTCGGTCATAAATTCAAATCGAAAGGTTATGTATGACATCATGAAGAAGACTCAAGGCTCATCACTCAATAATCAAGGCAAACAAAAGAGAGTCTAGAAGTCTTTCCAGGGAAAGTCATCTATTAAGCTGCGCGTATTTTGTTTATTAAGGTGCATGTATTTCCATCATCACTTGAGAGTTGTGACACTTGTTGCTTCATCTTCGGCAGCCCTTGCTTAATCCTTGACTCCGGTCTCATAAAGTTATAGGAAGATTATAAGAACAACAAACTAAAAAAAGAGGTCATGACACACCTATCTCCACAAGGGTTTATTTCATGCTTTTAATGCTACTATTTGATGTGTGTCATCGATAGAAATCATCCACACCTTGCAGATTTTTATTATGATGAATGGTTGTGAAGAAAGTCACAAAAACACTAAGTTGTAGGTTCATCATCAACTTCATCAAAGCCTTATCCCAACAATATTGGGTCGGCTGCATGAATCCTATTCCTCCATTCAATTCTATTTAGGGCCATTTTTTCTGTTAGGGCAAGTGGATGCCTTGGCCAACCCTTGCTCACTTCCCAAGTGCAACCGAGCATCGCATGCTGTAGCGTGTTGTCTCTAAGGAACGCTCTAACATGAGCTAAATATTAAATCTTGAATGTGATATAGAGGTTCAAACTGGTTTTGAACCCCCATTTTATGCTTAACATGCTAAATACATGTGTTAGTTTAAAAACAGTGCTATTTTTATTTATTTATTTAAGTTTCGATACCATGACAGAGTTATATCGTTTCCGGTTTGAGGTGCACGCCCCTGATATAAGATGTGTTTCAAGGCATATGGCATGCCTGTCATGTTCATTTCACACTTTGAGGAGTATGCCGCTCAGGTTGCACCTTTAGTGATGTGTCCCGAGGCTTCTTATGCCTCCCCTCGAACTCAATAAACTAATGGAAATTTGTGGTTCAGAAGTTACTCTTGTCCATGTTATAGTGATGCCACTTAATTAACTTATCTGTTTTGATATGTCTGTTATTCACGTAAGCTTTACTCTTTACTCATTCACTTTTAACTATAGGACCACGATCTCATCTTTCTTTTTAGTTGATTGTCCCTTCTTGCATTGTTATACAAATTTTAATATTAATAAGGATTAAAAGTCTAGGCTTCAATATTTATTATCATATCCAAATTATTATGTTCATAATCAATGAAATTAGCTCGAGAATGGAAAAAAGAAATCAATATTGATGCCATTTCTAATCTAGTATAGGAGAGAGAAAGATCACAACACGTTGAAATGGGAAAGCATTGAAATTAAAATGATAATAGCAACAAGCTCTAAAAGCTTATGGTACTTGTTTTGTATTTAGTTAAACAGTATAACCCATTTAGTCTAGTTAAAAATCGAAGTCTTGATTACTAAAGAAGGTTAATTAAAATTGAATAATGTAGTAATTTATTAACAGATTTTGTGTCCCCCATGGAAATGACCAGCTCCACTGCACTGAAATGAAACATCTTATGTACCAAATCAATGAACAAGAACATAATAGTTTAGCGTATCAAATGATTCAATACTGAATCAGCTAAGCTCACTGCAATGTGATATTGTCATTTCACTAGTAGCAGACTGCGGGCCTGTAACTGTACATAGTGGATCAGTGGACCAACTAACTAGCTATGATGTTGACAATTTGATGATTTGAACTTTTCTGTTTCAGGATTTTCTGCAATGCACCGTGTTGGGAGTGCGGGGAACACATCCAATTCATCTCGTCCTCGCAGGGAGAAGAGGTTAACGTATGTGCTTAATGATGCCGATGACACGAAGGTGAGGTGATCTTTTTGTGTTTTCACTTCTTTATTCTCGTTTTGAGGGCACTTTAGAAGTGGAGGGAGAGTGCTTGATGCAGAACAATAGGGAACACTAGCAAAATCAACATTTCTTTTTTCATTCTTTCTTCATTTCTTCTTTCATTCTTTCTTCCTTTCTTTTTAAAAGTAAAGTAGACAGAACTTTTAACTTATTGGTTGTTTGAAATCAACACCATACCCTAGTCACAAAAATTTTCGATTTTTCGAATTCACGAATCAATTGCCGATTAATCGGCAAAATCGGTAAAATCTCCGATTAATCAAAAAACTTGGCGATTAATCAGCGATTTTGCTGAATTTTGCCGATTAATCGACGAGACCCATTTTTTCCCTTTTGATTTCGACTTTGCCGATTATTGGAATTTTGAATGATACATCATGCTTATGAGTTATGACTTATTATTATGGAATTATAGTTGTGCTTTTCATCATATAAATGTGTTTTGTTGAAAACAACATTTCTAACTTGAAAAATGCCATGATATATTTTTTTTTTATTTTTTCTGATTTCTTCCGATTTTTACAGAATTTATCCGAATTTTCCCAACTTGACTCCTTGCCGATTTATTGCTGAATCCCGATTTCGTGACTATGCACCATACATAAGAAACTAAAGTCTCTCTAAAAAATTAAGGTGTAAACTTTTTCTTTCGGGGGTTCCTTCTGTGAGAGCGTAAACTTTACTATCCGAAAACCTAAATACACATACATGTCTTTAATGATATCAATATACTTGCTTAAAACTACCTTCTGCCCTCATCATCATCATCGTCGTAGTCGTTGTCATAAGCCTTATCCCAACTATACGGGGTCGGCTACACAAATCCTGTTCCTCCGTTCAAATGGATCAGGATTCATGATAGGATATAGCAAAATTTTACACTGACTGCCAACTTGACGTAACGCTCCTCCAACTGGGCTTGGGACTGGCAATGTAGTGTTAAAGCACTACATGAGCGTAGTTGGAACTCCTTTATTCCCTAATGATGTAAATGTTTATATATCTTGAGTTTATAAGAAATTATACAGTTGGAAAACTTTCTTTTATTTAGAGAACTTGTTGAGTTTCTTTCCCTGATAGATATTCAAAATAAGTGAAATATAAATACGTAGATTTCTTTATTCATTCAACTTTCCATTATATTTCTTTTATTTAAAGAAACATAAATACATAAAGTTTCTTCACCCGTTTTCTCTTTCTCTCTCTCTCTCTCTTGAGTGGGCTGACACTTTCCTACATCGCTTCCTCTCTTTTCCATAATCTATCTTAGGTGGGTCCCACTTGCACGTAAGCAACTACATACTAGATGTTTTTCTTAGGTGGGTTTCACTACATGTAGACAACCATATCTACGATGTTAGGGGTTAAGAGCTTACGTTTGTTAACCAACCTGTCTTGGGGAAATGGCTATGGTGTTTTGCTGTGGAGGAAAACAGTTGCTGGAGGAAGGTCATTGAGGTCAGACACAGGAGTGATCCTATGGGATGGTTCGGTAAGGAAGTTAGGATCCCGTATGGGTGCCCTTGTTTGGAAAGGGGTCTTGAAGTTGCCACCTCTATTCCTTACGGGCATCTGTTTCAAGGTGGGCACTGGGGATAGAGTCCGCTTCTGGTGTGACGTGTGGTGTAGTGACACGTCTCTCAAGGATGATTTCCCTATTCTTTATGCGATTTCAGATAAAAAATCTAGCTCTGTGCAAAGTTTTTTTGTGTGTTAAGGTAGTGAAGTTACTTGGGATTATGATTCGGACGAAACCTAAATGTTTGGGAAATACCTTCTTTGGCTACTCTTCTCCATATGTTGGAAGGAACCTTGGTGGATAGATTTAGGGAGGATGCCATTTGGTGGAATGGTAGATCTAATGGGCGCTTCTCTGTCTGCTCTCTTTATGTGATGTTGGATAAGACTTGGAGGTCTTCGTCCGCGCTATCTCACATCTCTTGGAGACGCTCTTTCCCTACGACCAAGATTTGGGGGTCGAAGGTTCCCTCTAAAGTCTCTTTCTTTGTGTGGTGTGCCTCATTGGGAAAGATTCTCGCTATGGATAACCTAATAAAAAAAACATGATGTTGGTAAATTGTTGCACGATGTGCAAGGAAGCGGGTGAATCGGTGAGCCACCTCCCGTTGCATTGCAAGGTCGCTTGGGAGGTTTGAAGCACTTTCTTCAGCTCCTTTGGGATTTGTTGGGTTCTATCTGGGTCCGTCCTTGACACTATGTGTAGTTGGACTCTTCCATGTTTCTCGTCGTGTGGTTGTAGACTTTGGAGTCTTTTGCCTTTTGTAGTATGGCGGGGAATTTGGAAGGAGAGAAATAGCAAGGTTTTTGAGGGCAAAAATGCTTCTAGCTTTGATATCTTCCTTTCTATCAAGGGTTTCATTTTCTTTTAGTCCAAGATTTTTGAGGAGTGCAAATCCCTATCCTTTTGAGGATTTGTTTTTTTGCTGGGATTCTATTATGCTGAAGAGTTCTTAGGTTCTTTTTCTTTCGTTGCCTGTGCTCTTGTGTAGAGGAGGTTTCCTTGACCTCCCGCTATTGCTTCTTTGTACTTTTCCTCTTTATATAATATAATTTAACCTTATCAAAAAAAAAATCTACGATGTTAAAAGTACCATTTTAAAGAAGTTTTTTTCCTTCACGTAGTGGAAGTCACGTGCATTGCACCTGAGTGATTTTGATTTTGGAAGAAGTGGCAAAATAGGAAAGTTTCAGCCCAAAGGGCAGTTTTGGAAGATTTGTTTGGGGTGGGGGGCGGGGGGATCTAGAAATTATGGCAACTCAAGGTATAGTGAGAGAACAAAATCCCGAAGTTGGAAAAATCGAAGCTGCCATGTCAGAGAGAGAGAGAGAGTTGCCCATGGTGCTTTGGCAAGGGAAAAGTTGAAGTTGCCCATGGGGCTGGGATTATGCGAGGGCAAAAGGTGGAAAAACGAAGCCTTACCCCATGCAGTGCAAATGGAGGATCGTTGGAAAGGGTGTCTACAACCCTACTTTGCATGATACGTCAAATCTCCCCCAACCAATGTTAAAAAGGATGCGGGATTAAGTTTAAGTGGGTTATGGCAGGTATAGGGGCGTGTAGTGCAAAGGGAGGGTCATAGGCATCCTTTCTAGACCCATCTGTAGTATTGTTGGACTTCCTTGATCTACATTCTTTTCGGCCTTATCTTGTTTCTTGTCCTCTAAGAACCTTCAGCATCTGAATGCATCTTCTCACTGGTGCTATTAGAATTTAGTGGTCTTCATTGCACATGTCCAAACCGCCCTAGTCGACTCTCCTCTATTTTTTTGTTTTTTTGATAAGTGCTCTCCTCTATATTAACACCCATTGGGGCTACTCCATGGTCTCCTAGAATGTGCTGATTTCTGTTTTTATCTTTCCTAGTCTTGCACCATGCATCTCAATATCCTCATCTCGGCAACACTCATTCTGTTTACATGACTCTTTATTGCCCAAGATTTAAATTCTATAAAGCATGGTTGTTCTTATTGTCATTTTATAAGATTTTCCTTTGACGTGTCAGTATATATCGGTCACATAACACTCCATAAGTAATCTTTGCTTCAGCTGTGCAACTCAAATTCTATAGGCGGCATCTTCCTCGCTTTCTCACTGTTTATGGATAATTGAACCAAGGTATTTGAAAATGCATTGGCCCAAGCCCAGCCCGGGACAGAGTTGGACATCCATGGCATGAGTCATGACCAATCAGGATGCGGCAAATTTAGGCCCATCTTGAGCGAGGCAATTATTAAAAAAAAATTGTTTAAATATATGTATTATAACCAGTATAAATTATTTGTATATGTAACGTATAAATTAAGCTGGGTCTTACATGCTGGGCAGGGCTAGGTCAGCCCATCAAATCTCCTGGCCATGCCTGTTGCCTGCATGCCCACAATCGTTTAGGCACAGAAGGCGACACCAACCAGGCTCAGGTCTGGCTTGTCTAGTAGCGTCCGAAGAGATCAAGCCCGCCAGTTCTAGCCCACGGACCTGTAGGTGTGGTCCATGCCCAAGCCAGAAGCCTTATGGGCCAGGCTGGCCCATTAACATTTTGTTCAGTAGTTCTTCAGAGAATTGAAGTGGCAAATCTTTCAAGAGAATAGTCCCAAAATGACGGGATAAATGAAAAATCACCTGATATCCACTCTTCTACCACTCTCGTCTTGCCATATCTTTTTTTGCCTATAGGGAACTCCCTTTCCTAAGATTTGTAGTTTTTATAAATTTTGTCAATTAACAGAAAAAATCTCATCCTCATTTCTGAAGATGGTATCATAATCATGATTTTATAGTATCAGATGAGTTCGATCTGCACATCAGCTATGTTACTTGCTTTGGAATGTTGTCTATTTGCAGCATTGTGCAGGCGTAAATTGCTTAGCTTTATTAAAACCATCAGTACCAGATAGCAGTGACTATCTATTCACTGGAAGCCGAGATGGGACTCTGAAGAGGTGGGCATTGGTTGAAGATGCTGCCACCTGCTCTGCCACATTTGAATCACATGTCGATTGGGTATTTTCTTTGTCCTTACTTCCATCTGTCTTGCATTATTTAGACTATCATATCCTCTGAATATTGTAGTTAACATTGTGATTTCATCTGTGGGGATGCAGCAAAATAAATTTCTATTGCTCTGGTACTGAATAGTGCAGAGAAAAGACATATGAATGTATTTCATTGTTTCTCTGTTAGACCATAATGGAAACGCAATTTTTGTCTGTTCTAGAAGAATGTGATATTGAGTTCGTCCTATTAATCTGCAATTCTTCTTTGATACAAGGAAATAATTTTGTTCTCGAGCCAATGATTTAGTTCTCAAACAAGCAATAGAAAGGATTCTGGAGCATCCGCAGGGTTAGGTATTGACATTGTTCCTCCAATTTGTGGTGAAAATCTCATGTAGGGTTCTGTAGAGTGACAGTAAGGGTGACTTACCTGTCAACTTTTCCACCATCAACCTCCCAAAAATCAAAAACTGCCTTAATAAAGTTGCCAGAGTACGATTAGCCTCTGGATTTGATGTGAAAGAACTTGGTGGAAAGTTTTAGTTGGCATAAAAGCAATCGAATAAGCAGCATCATACCTTGAATAAGTATAACATCTCACCAAACAAATTACACCCAACAATAGAGGAACCCCTCAATTAACTTTAAAACATCACCATTAACAAAATCTCCCAACAATATAAATACATAGGAGTGCATTGAAACATTATAAGTTCCTACACAATGTCATCTGCGTATATCTTTTAATTATAGCCTTCGAATTAACATATAAGGAAAAGACTATACAACCCTTATTTAAATCCAAACTGTGCTTAAAATTGAGGGCATCTTAGCCGCCTTCCCCCCCTGGAAAATTTATTGAATTAGTAGGACTCCCTGTACTTTTTTACATTAGGGTCACTTACCTTGACCTTCAATCAATATTGTTGACTAAAACCCAAAACCCAAATGTAACAAGCACATCAACCCCGTCAATGTTGTTGGCCAGTTGAGTTTTACAGAATTTCCGGCTTTTAATTGTGTTATTTAAGATCATTGCCTTTTTTTTTTCCACTTTTTGGTTTCTGATCTATCTAGTGTTTCTCATTTCATTCACTTCAAGTTCAGATTTTTATATTGAATCAATAACTATGGAGAGGTTGATATGTTTGTTATGTTTGGATGTTAGTCAACAATGTTGACTGACGGTCAAGGGGGGTGGCCCTAATTTAAAGAAGTACGGGGGATTTTCTAATTCAACCAATTTTCCAAGTGTGTAGTGCTAAAATGCCATAAAATTAACATTAGCCCTTAGACCTACGAAAATGTGTCGTTCCTTGTCAAGCTAACAAAATAAACAAATAATAAATGTGGGGCCCACATGCGGATGAGTTAAGGGCTAATTTTTGTTGATGATATTCCAAGTGTGTAGTGCTAAAATGGCATAAAATTAACATTAGCCCTTAGACCTACAAAAATGTGTCGTTCCTTGTCAAGCTAACAAAATAAACAAATAATAAATGTGGGGCCCACATGCGGATGAGTTAAGGGCTAATTTTTGTTGATGATATTCTTCTCAACGTGGATATCAAACTCACAAAAAATCAGCCCATTCCAACATTTGTAGCCTTATGAAAAGTGGATTGCAAGTTGCAAAATTTTGGACCTTCCATTTTCACTGTTAAATTTATGTCCATAATCGATAGGGTGAGATGTTTTAAAAATTACTGATTTTTGGTGAGGATGATCTCCATGGTGAGGAGATCATCCTAAAAAAAAGTCAGCTCTTAACTCATGCTATTCTTACTAATAAATGACTAATGGATGTGGGGCCCACATGCGGATGAGTTAAGAGCTGATTTTTTTTTTGAGGATGATCTCCTCACCATGGAAATCATCCTCACCAAAAATCAGCTCTTAACTCATCTGCATGTGGGCCCCACGTCCATTAGTCATTTATAGTAAGAATAGCATGAATCAATGTATCCCAGGCCCATATATATATATATATCATCATGAATCCTATTTCGCTTCGGATTTGTGTGTGCATGCGTGTAGATGGGGTGGGCAATTTGAAAAGCCTACATGGGACCCACTTGGATGTCACTTAAGGGTTAATTTTTGGCGAGGATGATCTCACCGTGGAGATCAACCTCACAAAAAATCAGAGATCATCCTCACAAAAAATCGGCCTTTTCTGAAATTTCTAACCATATCAAATGTGGATTAAATTCGATGGTGAAATTGATGGTCCAGATTTTCAACTTGTAACCCACTTTTCGTAGGATTATCTCAATTAGGCAAGACAATTTAACCTGAACAGTTAAGCTTGTCACATTTTTTTTAACTTGTACCCCACTTTTCAGATGTGCACCTTATTAATATCCTTTTCAGGCCTAAGTGGAGGTCCTAACTCCTACGTGTAGGATTTATGGGAAGCCTGAACAACTTGTATGTTAAGCAGTTTGATTGGCTAGCTATTTAACTTGAAAACTCTTTGTTAAGTGTTAGGACATTGTGGCCTATATCTGTGGCATAATGTTAACATCTTGAAAACATTAGTCATGTGAAATATAGGGTATGTTTGGGTCTCCAATTTGATCCAAAAAAGATATTTGTGGCTGAAAGAGCTCTTAATTATCTTTTTTTGATACAAAATGGCCATTCAAACAGGCATTCTATCTTATTGAATAACCCTGTGCAGAGTGAATTTGTAGGCGCTACTATTTATTCTTGTGTTTTGGATCAGTGAGGAAGTGAAGTGAAGGCTCTATTATATACGATCGTCTATCTAAAGTGAACTGATGGTGGATAGAAAATTCTTGATTTTGGGATGTGCTCTCTTTGTCTTGATCTTAATTTTCACTATTGCTTAATGTTATACGGAATTGAATATTTAATTCATAAAGCTCCATTTTTGGATGCACTGTATCCTTGTGCATTCACTGATTATAACATTGCGCTCTCTTCGGACCATAAGAACACCATCCCCTTGTAGATAGGCTTATTCTTTGAAGACTTTGTTTTTCGTTGGGACCGTCTTTGTTCTAGGGACGGTTGTTAGGAGGTTGCTTTCCCCTTTTTTTGCTTTTGCTGCTTTTTTGCCGGGCTCTTGTTAGGTCATCTCGACCTCTCTAGCTTTGGCTTCTGTTTGTTTTGGCGTTGGCTTTCAATAAAGTTTATACTTATAAAAAAAACGTTGCTCCCTTCGGTTGGGCAGGTTAATGATGCAGTCCTTGCAGGCGACAATACCCTCATTTCGTGCTCTTCAGACACCACCCTCAAGGTTCATTATTTTTTGTAAGTTACTGCTTTTGTAATCTTTGCTTTTATTGTTAACCGATTTATTTTGTTGATATATACCAGACATGGAATTGCTTGTCTGATGGGAATTGTACCAGAACTCTCCGTCAACACTCAGATTATGTTACTTGCCTTGCTGCAGCCGAAAAAAATGTAATTTCTTATTCAAAATTTTCGAGGACCATCTTAATGCATGGATGAAAGGTTCCTTTCATTACATAAATATCATTTATTATTTATGGTAAATTTTATAGCGCAGGAGAGGTCAACTTAGATATGCTTGGCGGCATTGTTTTTGGTTTCATTGCTATGAGTCTCTGATCCTTTTATAGTGTCATGCATTTTAGAGCAATGTTGTTGCCTCTGGTGGCCTTGGTGGAGAGGTTTTTATATGGGATCTTGAAGCTGCACTTGTTCCGGTCTCAAAATCAACTGATGTGATGGAAGATGATTGTTCAAATGGTATAATTGGTTCTGGCAACTCTGGTTTGCCCATTACAAGTCTACGTGCTATTAGTTCAAGCAGCAGCATTTCTCTGCACACTACCCAGTCACATGGATATAGTCCCACTGCTGCCAAAGGCCATAAAGAGTCAGTGTACACATTGGCTATGAATGATAGTGGAACCTTACTTGTTTCTGGTGGAACTGAGAAGGTACATTTGTGATGGTTACAATTTGTTTTTTTCAACACTTTTATACCTATGTATTACCATATGCACTATTGAACCGTAGTTGTGTTTCTACTCTTGTCATGTTTGCTCGACTATAGCATTTGAACGAGTTAAGGGTTTGGAAATTTCTGGCCACCATTTTCATTGCTAATGTAATGCTTCTCCGCAGGTTGTACGTGTTTGGGATCCAAGAACTGGTTCAAAGACCATGAAGCTAAGAGGGCATACTGATAACATTAGGGCTCTGCTTCTGGATTCTACTGGCAGGTTGCTTGAATGGAATATGCATTTTATTTGATTCACATGTTCCTTCAGCCAATTTAGCTAAACTTTATCTTCTACTTTACTGCCATTTCTATCTTTCGACCTAACAAGGAAACTTAGTTACTACTACATACCCATTCTGCTTTTGCATATTGGCTTCGCCTTGTGAAGAATAGCCAATTAGTGGAGCAATGTCTTGGTCTTCTCCACTACTGACTTTGGCATCCCTTATTTTTTTTGATCGGTAAAATAGATATATTAAAGAGGGGCTGAGAAGGGCCCCCAAAAAACTATACAGCGACTGCCTTGACAAAACAAGGCGCATCAACAAGGCAAACAACAGGCTTCCTAGAAACAACAAGCAAAAAGCAATTAGAGAATCAGACAACCCCACCGGCACACGAAGTCTTCAAATTTGAAATTTTGAAGTTTGGAAATGACTGATCCCCAGAAATAAGCAGCAGTTTGTCCATAACATTCTACTGTTCTTTCCATAAATTCCAACATAACAGTTTGTCCACTTTTGAGTTGCCCTTTTTGTGAATGTGCATGATTGCTGTTGAGATTGAGATATTTGATCTCAATTTTTTTTAACTTATG
The DNA here is from genome assembly GCA_035048495.1 of Euptelea pleiosperma. Lineage (NCBI taxonomy): Eukaryota > Viridiplantae > Streptophyta > Magnoliopsida > Ranunculales > Eupteleaceae > Euptelea > Euptelea pleiosperma. The sequence goes on from CM068546.1 coordinate 33,194,963, forward strand.
GATGACCATTGTGCAACCTACACCTCGTGCTCCTTAGAAAGCTTAAATAAATTACAAAAAAAAAGTGACATTTGTGATTCTTCAATGTGCGGGCCTTAATGCCTATAATATAATAAAAATTGAAAAGAAACTCTGGGCAGAGAAAAACCCTATTAATAGGAAAAGAATACAAAAACCTTAAAAAGGTTACAGGTTAAGACACATCCAATTAAGTGTTACACTACTCGGATACTGTGTAGACTACAAAGTTTTTCTTTCTACAAGTGCCCATACATGACATGAAGTTCTTAAAAAGGGATGCCTCATCTTATTATGTTGACGTCTAACATATCTTTGTGACTTTATTCTAAAATCTTGTTTGCACAAAAATCTTGGAGTGTTATGTCGGGGATAAGTGTCGTCAAAAGTATTGGCACGACGAAAAGTCAAGATTTTAACTGTTCAGTTAAAAGTTAAAACTGGTCTGAGATTGTGACGTACGCATAAGCAGTGACAACAATGATTTGGTTCTTTGAGAAGAGGAGGAGATCAAGCTGGATTACATGTCCAAAGAGTCCCCGCGGACAATCAAGGTCTATAGTAGAAAGAGAAAACGTGGGATGAACAAGGAACAGCTATGCTTGTGCTGTTTTTGTTAGAGGATGGGTTGATCTGGAGTTTTGGGGCAGATCAACTGTGGTGATGTTTCTAATAAGGTGGACCTACGTAGTTCCAGTTTTACAGATGGGTTGTTAGGATACTAAGTTATGATGGACCGTGTGGTCCATAAGAGTCTCTTTTATTTCAAGTCGATGTTGATCTAGATAGGGAATGAAGAGAGAATCTATGAGATGTACTTATATTGGTTGTCTTATATTGTTGAGGATTCTAATGTGATCAAGGAGATTTGGATATGCATAAAAGAAGAAACAGGATGATTGGCCAGAATTTTTCAGCACAATTCTTTTTTTTAAAGAAGAGAATTTTTCGCTTCCTAAAGTCTCTTTACAGTTTCTTGTCAAAACACTGGGTTTTTTTGATTGGGATCCCATATTTTGAGGTCATCTTCACCTTTGCTTGCAAGAACATTCACCACAAACTGATAGACCTCCTGTTTGGATTTTTCTTCTCTTTATGTTACATATGGAAGAGGGATTTCCAGAGTGCATTAGATCGGCTGTCACGAGAAGCTGCTAGAGCTTTTGTTTGGTAGTGTTCTTGACAGTAGCTGGCTAGACTATTTTCTGCAAAGTTGCAATACCACCATTTATTGTTGTTAGTGAAGGGAGCAAACCTAGTTTGTACTGGACAGCGTTAATTGTTGCCGTTAACATTGAGTTAGCTAATGGTGAAGCAGTGGCTTCCTAATGTCTCTTGGTTTATTGATGTTAGGGAATCATTTAGAGATATTCGTCCGATTCATTAATGGGCAGAGAAATTGCCTTTGAAGTATAGTTAAAGGGATGTTTCTGAAACCTTGAGAGTTGTTTTTCTAACTGACGTAGGACAGCCAGATATTTCTCTCCAAATCTCTAGCAATGAAGTTCAGGGAATAAGGAAATTTAAGTTAATAGTGCGAGGTATATACTGGGTTTCTAGTGGCCCCAAAGAAGAGTTTTAGGGTTGGTTTGAATGGTAACTATGAGTCGAGCTACCTTTGTATCTGATCCAACTCTTATATCATTATATTGTAGGAGGAAAAGGAAGCAGCTAAGAAAAAATATTTTGTCGTCTCCATGTTTTGACTGTAAGAATTTTTAAGGACTTCATCTTGATCTGCCTCTTGCAAATGAAAAATATCCACTTGATCAACCATGGTTTGTATGTGCGATGTTCTCTGGACCTATTTGATTTCTTGCTGGAATGTATGAAGTTCATCCGGTTGTGGTGCTGTTATTTAGGAATTAGATTCGGTAAAAAGAAAGGATAAAAAAAAGAACAAAAAAAGGAAAAAGGAAAAATAAAAAAAAAGGAATGAGTAAGAGGCTAGGGGCTGTTTTTATGTTGAATTTAGGGTTAGGGTTTGAATAACTAGAGGATTATGGAGATAGGGTTGGGATTAAATTATACTGGCTTGCAACGTAGTACTGTAGGATGGCGCTCTAGGGCTGGACATATGGAAGGGATTAGGATTTGAAGGTGTCTTAGGGGTGGGTTGCTTGGGTAGTAGGGTTGTGGATGTGGCTCAAGTCAATTCTAGTGTCGGGAGCCGACGAAAGCAACAAGAAGGGAGTGAGGAGACTGTGCAGACCTGTTTTGGGAAGCTAGGGGCTGTTGCAAGAGGTGGTTCTTGTTCGGGGAGGACTGTTTTTGCCTTCGGCCTTTTGGGGTCTGAGAGACTAGGACCTTGGCGGACCAGGTGGTCGACAAGGTAGAATCTCATGCGGTTGGGGATTTGGGGGGAGGAGTGCTAGTTTCGTGGGACAAGGAGGAACTTGGAGTAGCGAGGGGGTGACTGCCAATAAGATCCGATGCAACAATGCAACAATGCTGATGCATCTCAGGGAGGTAGACGCAATAGATTGGTTGTTGGGTAACATTATGGGGATTGGTGTCTTTAGGCTTATCTTTCGCTGGGCACAATAAAGAAGTTTTTCAGCTTCTTAAATTGATTGCAACACCCTTTTAAGGATCTGAAGAGTGGCAGGGGGACCACAGAATTAGTGGAGGTGGTTGATGGTGATGTGGAGCAGTATGATCATAAGGGGAGTTGCTCGGACATAGATGATAAATTCTTGTCTTGTGCTAGAAACAATCATTTGATTGTTGCGAAGGGTGAGGTCAGCTCGGTAGAGAGGGTGTGGAAGGAGACCTCGAGCCTTAGTCCTGCCTTAAGAGACAAGCTGACTAGATTGTTTTGAGAGCTCCAAACGTTGGTTTGTCAGTTTAACTTTGGCAATGTGTTGGATGTTGGTTGTCGTAGGAAAGGGAGGAAGACGAGTGTTACTTAAACGTGAGAGTATTGTGGAGTAAGGAGAGAATGGTGGTGGTGAAAAGTGTTATTAGAAGATGGGGAGTTAATGTAATGACCCATTGATCAGAGGACACTGGCGTATTTCTGATCATTCTTTTGTGAATCTACTTTAAATCACTATTTTACCTCTACTGTATCTAATTGCTGCTAATAAATGATGTAGAATAGTTTAATATAATTATCTGATAATTTTATGAATTTTCGATAATTTCGGGATCTTTGGTATTTTAACACTATTCACGGGGTACCGCACTTTACACTTATGGGACCAAAAAATTATTATGTTAAAATCTGAACCATAAACCCGAAAAATATATTCTGGCCCCTGCCGCGCGCGCAGTTAGTACTTATTAAGTAATTAGGAATTATTCTCACAAAATATCTAGGATGCATGTTATTAACTTGGGTACTAATGTACCATAATATAACTCATAGATATTTTATTAATATCAGGCCTGACTTGTATTGACTTAGGTGTTAATAAACACACCATAGCCATTATGAGTATACGCATTATAATAACCTAAATATCAGGCCTGACTTGTATTAACTTAGGTGTTAATAAACACACCATAGCCATTACGAGTATACGCACTATAATAACCTAAATATCAGGCCTGACTTGTATTGACTTAGGTGTTAAGAAACACATTATAGCCATTACGAGTATACGCACAATTAGAACCTTAATATCAGGCCTGACTTACACTGACTTGAGTGTAAATTTATACACTCTAGTCAAGGGCTTGAAACTCTATAAATAGGAGAGGAGAGCTTAACTCTTTTACTCCTTTAATACTTAGTATTGAAATACCTAGAGAGAGAAACTGATAATAGAGAGGGAAAGAGAAGGAATTGCAAGGAACTCCAGAAGAGGAAACTGCTCCTCTTGGGAAGGAGATTAACATACTAGAAGAAGAAGAGAATCAGAGAAAAACAGTAAGTACATATCTTTCCCTCTTTGTGAAATGCATCCTTAAAATGCATGTTTTATCTTGTTTTCCTCTTTTCAAAAGCATGAAGTTAATTTATAGTTGTGTTAACCTTAGAAATATAAAGAAGTGATATCTCTGTTTTGTTTTAAAGCAAGCATGTGTATTCTTTGTGAATTTCTTCATGAAAAACATGTATATTCATTTTCTTTTACATTCATAGAAGATGGTTGATTTTGGATGGTTACATCCATAAAAATGGGGTTGTTTTGGGTTATACATAACCCATAAAAGGACGTTGATTTTTGGGTTGTAACACTTATAAAAGAATATTGGTTTTAGGGGGGTTGTAACCCATACTTTAGACTGTGAGGCATTTTGAGAAAATGGACCCTAAGGACCCTAGTAATTGAACCTTAAGGATCCTAAAAGAGATTTACTTCGATATTGGAGTTCACAAGAGATGTGGATTTGCGCCAATAATCGAATGAAAAAGGTACATCCTACTTGTAGGATCCCTTGAGTAGTATACCTTAAAGATAATATTGAATTTTACTTAAAATGCAAAGATGATCAGAGTATAGGGTATGGGCGCCGTTACGTTTTCGTAATCCCCTGGGTTATTCATTCCCTAAAGATACGGGCGCTATTACATTTACGTAATCCCCAGGGTTATTCAGTCCCTAATGATATGGGCGCTATTGCATTTATGTAATCCCCAGGGTATTTATACCTAAAGGAGTTAGGGCATTCGGAGAGAGGATACCTAACGAAACAACCAGTTGTGCATGCACTTCTAGGGAGTCTATTTATAGGCTAAACGTGGGATAAGAGGTGTTGGTACCGTGCACTATAAATCGGTATCCGTGGTCTGACTGACCCAGTGATTCAGGGTCACATATACTATGATGCTCATGAGACTGACCATATTTCAATGGATTGATTTTACGGTGTTTTAATAAAAAGAAAAGGATGTTACATTTATGAGTTTATTGATATTAAATAACTGATTTTCATTAAACTATGGTTTCAAATGAGATAAACTGTGAATTATTTTCTACACTTGAAATTGTGCTTACAGGGCTTATTAGCTCACGGTACTTTCAATCTATTATATTGTAGGTCAAGGTAAGGCGAATGCTTGAGATTGATACTCTCAGTTCTAGATGCAACGAATGAGATAGGGGATATATGTTTTTGTAGACGTAGATTTCTCTTCTGCATGTATGGAGGTCTTTTTGTGTATTGGGTTACATAATGATATTCATGTTTATGTATGAATAGTGGAACCATGATATGTAATACTTTGTAGTTCGAGAAAAGAAGTTCTCTCTTGATATATGTGATGGATGTTTTGTAGTTTGTTACCTGTATTTTAATTATGATGAAATGAATCTTAATAAAAAACTTTCTCGAGGTCATTCCGAGAATGTGATACTCACAAGGGGAGGAATCCTATGACTTAACAAGTGTTTCAAAATAAATGAAAATGAAAAATTACTGGTGTATTTCCGCTGCACTAAGTAATATGTTTTGATTCACCGTGCGCGTATAGTATTTTACCCACACGTTGCGCCTCGAGATGCGTGAAAGATCGAGACGATCATATAACGGATTTGGGGGCGTGACAGTTAAGGTAGTTATTCTTTAGGAAACTAAACTAGAGAAGATGAAGGCTTGTGACATCAAGGAGTTTGAGCGGTTTTAGGGATTTTGGTTGGCATGATCTTCTGATGCATGATGATGAAAACTTGCCTATATGAGACGCAAATATCATAAATAAATTACTATGGATAATAAGGAAATATAAAACTACCCTAACAATTACCACAAGTACGTAGATATGCAACCAAATAATTCATTTAGTTGTTTTAAAGGCTGGATCTCACAATCAAGCAGTGAAAACCCTCAAGTATTGATGGAGCGGCTTCATGGAAGTAATGACTTCCACTAGCTAGGGTTCAACCAACACTTGTAGGTTCACTTGAGTCCTTTTCCAAGTTTTATGAGCTAGAAATAAGCCAGGTTTATTGAAAGTGATGTGGATACGGGGCTAGTGATAGTAGGGTTTAAGGTCTTTACCAAAAGGGAGAAAATTAGGGTTATGGGATCAATAGGTAGGGATTAGGGTTTGGTGGAGAAGTGGAGAGAACTATCTCCAGCAGGTGCCGCAGGCTCTTATGATGCTAGAGGATGAAACCGTAGGTCTATAGGGGGGGGGGGGTGGTGGTGTGGTGGTGGTGGTGGTGGTGGTGGTGTTATAGCAGGGTTGGATGGGGTTATAATGATATTTGAGGGTGGCAGGGACTGTAGGGTGTCTAGGGTTTATGGCAAGGCTAGAGGAGATTAGGGTTAGCATGGAGAATGAAGACGATTTACCCCCAACTGTTGTTGCAGGCTGTTACAAGCACTAATAGTGTGCTGTACAACACTATGGAGGGTTTGGAAGGGTGTGACAGATGTAGGGAAAGGTTGGGGAAGCTTAGAACAAGTAGAGAAATTGTAGGGTTAGGTTTGGAATGCACAGGTTAGGGTTTATGGCTGAAATCCAACATTAAACCAAAAAGAAAAAAAAGGTGAAGAAGAGATGAGAAGATGGAGAGAAAGAGAGATAGATAGAGACATACCTCGGATTTGGCATCGAGCAAGCTTGGATTCAGCACCACAAAAGAGTTCTCAAGGAGAGAGATATTCTTTTTAATTTCTTCATTCATAATGAAGAAGTTACATAACAAGAGATTATATACTAAATTAAAGAAATAAAGCAAAATTACAAAAAGAGTCCCTAAACTTTTAAGCAAATTACTAAGACACCCAAAAACATAAAAAGTAAAACTAAGCCTAGGAAAGCAATAAAAACAATCTAAAAGCTCCATGCCGCTGACATGCATCTTTCCAATGTGGAGTCTTCAAGGTGTACATGCTTGTGAGGTCTTCTGCTCCCAAAATATCAAGGAGAACTCAAACTAGGACCTACATAGTCATCAAAGTATAAAGAAAAGGGAATGGGCCTAGTTTTCCTTCTCCGTTGGTATGTCCTGATGACCTCATCAACTCTTCTCGTCTGAGAAGATTTTGCCACTAGCAAAATAAAATTGCGATATCTTTCCAATATGCCGGGGTTGAGCTGTTGAAACTCTGACTTTGTGATCCAAGTACTGTCTAACGTTGGCATGTTTTTCCATTTTACAAGATGTTTCTAAAAACCTCCTTGCTTGGTGGAAACCACTTGCTCATCCAAGATATCCTCAAATCTCTTCTCTTCTCTTAGGTATAGGCAATGGGGAAGGCAAAGGCTGAGGGGGCTGATGAGGGTAATATACTGGGTGAGGTGAGAGGTTGGCGGCTGAAGATGTTGGGTCTTGGGTAAGAACCAGATTCTCCACATTAAATGTTTAGCTGATGCCCATGTTCGATCGTAGATCCAACACATACGCATTGGAACCCGCTCGTTTCAATATCTTAAAGGGTCTTGCACTGCGAGCTTGTAATTTCTTCACGACCCTCGATGAGAATTGCTTGGGCCTCATCTGAACCATAACGTAATCACCTGCTAGAAATTCCTTATACCCGCGGTGTGAGTCAGCAGATATTTTGTATTTTTCATTAATCGCAGTAATTTGTTTCCTGATCTCTATATGCAAATCATGAATATGGCGTGCAAATGCATCGGCAGACTCAGATGGCCTATGTGTAACTGACATGGGAATGAGGTCTATAGGCTTCCTAGGTTAATAACCATTGGCGATTTCGAATGGACTCATGCTAGTTGTCTTATTGACTGAACTATTGTATGCAAACTCGGTTACAAACAATATGGAATCCCATGACTTGACATGATCAGCCACAAGATATCTCAACAGATTACCTAAGATCCGATAGGTCACCCAGTCTGACCTCCAAAAACAACTCACGAACTTAACATCTCGATTAGACACTAGCAGGTGGGCTACAATAATAGATGGATGGACCTCACATGACTGGTTTTGGTATCTTATTGTACCATCTTCAATAACATTAGTGAATTCTGTTGTTTGAGTCATAGTAGCAATGAGAAAGACCTGCAGTCCACTGCATTTATTATGATATAATAGGGAAAGGATGCTATAAAAGTGAGATTGAGGTGAGAAGAGATGTATTCCCTATCCAAGAAATAAACGAACGTTAGTACATCCATAAAAAAAAGTCCCCATTTATTTTTGGTAGTTAAGCCTGTTTTTAAAGAGATCAGTAACTTGGTGAAGGCGGGTTTTGAACCCAGGTCTATAGTATCATCACCCACAATCTTTACCAACTGAGCAAGCTGGCAAATTGAAGGAATGTTCTAGAAAAAGGGCATGGGACTCTTATATCTAACTCTTCAACAATGATAAAAAAAGTAACCTAATAACCTAAGACTTGTCAAAAAGGAAAAAAAAACCCAAGGCTCACAAAAACTCATTATTCAACTAAAGAAAATAAGTAGTAATCCCGTCTTGGATCTCCTCCCTGTCTATATTTTGGCTATAATTCACTCAATGTGTTCACATTACATAATAATCGTCTCGTTGGCAAGCTAATTAATTAAGCATCGCATGAAGGCATTCAAACCATTTTTGACTCAAAAGAATATGGAAACAAGTGACGAGAGTGGACTGCGTCAGTCTTCTCTTTTTCTTTTTTATGTCTTGCATAAACCTTTTCTCATGAAGTGTGTGTTCTGCTGCTCCTCGGGTGCGCTATAATATGGTGCTTCTTCCTGTTTTGTGGCTATATGTTTGACATTGTGGCCATGGTAGGGACATGATATTCTTACAGAGTTTTGAGTCAGACTGCATCCTCTTGGATCCAACTCGGTCATGATTTTGGTGATTCTGACTGTATGAGTCATGTTTGACTTGGTGATGTTTCTGAATGTCTATCTCCAAAGTTATTATTCCTGTGAGCTAATCACAATTTCTCATTCTTCTATTGCAGGTATTGCTTATCAGGATCCTCTGATTCTATGATCAGGTAATGTTTTCTATCACATATTATTTCTTATAGGGAATGTAAGGAAAACGTCGTATTATTCAGACTTGCAATTTTCGTGCGCCACATTGTTAGGTCCAAATGGTTTTGACCATAGTTAATTGGACAGTTGCTCTCTCATGCTTACCATGTTTTTGAAAGCAGGCCATATATTTAATAGTTATAACCATCTTGTTCCAGTTATATTAATGTGTGTGCAAGTAAAAATACAAGTTTATGAGCAAAAGAATTAAAATTTCTGTGGTTTGGAAGAATATGGAATACTTGGTCAAATTTTCAACTTTAATTGGATATTTGGTTGTTTTGCCTCTCTACTGGACTGGAAATTGGAGATGAACAGCAGCTAATGTGTTAGTATGCAGTGATTAGGTGCAACAAACCTATACACGCAAAACGAACAGAAAGAAGATGATTAGTGCTGGAGATGGCATTATGAGTCTTTGATGTTCCACAGAAGTTAAACTTCATTTTCTTGTATCACTAACATCCCAGATCAAGGGCTTGTAATGAAACACATGCTGGCTTTATCAACTGGACAGAAGCAACTGTTATTGCAAACCTGGGAATAATGAAATAAAAATTATCAATACAAGTTTGATATCCTGAAATAAATACAATACATTAGTTAAATGCCCAATCTGGACACAAGGCCATCTATTATTCGGGCGACTAATATTGATACTACAAACCAGGTTTAGGTTTCTTCTACTTTGATAGATTTTTTAATTAATGATTCATATCGGGCTTCCTTGTTTTGTTTTCTTTCCTCATTTGCTCTCAAGCAAGAATTCCCTACTCTAGAAAACAATTATTGGTTTGAAAGCCTATATTGAGTCTAGCAGAAGCCTGGATAAATACCAAAAAAGGGCATTTTACCTTTGTGGCGTACCTATTTGTCATTGGTAGTATGCATATATTGAATGTCATAGAGGAAACTTTTGTAGTGCTTCATGTAATGATTGAATTTGGTATCTCACTTTCTTAGATTATGGGATCTCGGTCAGCAACGATGTGTGCATTCCTATGCTGTGCATACAGACTCTGTTTGGGCACTTGCCAGCACACCCTCATTTAGTCATGTTTATAGTGGTGGACGGGACCTTTCTGTAAGTAATAAATTCGTAAAGAGCTCAACTAATGCGAATCTCTCATAACATGTTCTACTTCCCAACTTTCTGTTTTAACTTGCTGTAATACTGTTTTGGATGCTATCTCAGTTATACCTTACAGACTTGGCGACAAGAGAGAGCCTTTTGCTTTTCACAAAGGACCACCCTATTTTGCAACTTGCACTGCATGATGATAGCATATGGGTTGCAACAACAGATTCGTCTGTACATAGGTGGCAAGCTGAAGGACGTAACCCTCAGAAGGTTTTTCAAAGAGGTGGTTCATTCTTGGCTGGCAACTTATCCTTCACTAGAGCCAGGGCTTGCTTAGAAGGATCCACTCTTGTAAGTCATACATGTTACCTATTTATTCTATTGCAAATGCTGGTATACTTTTAATGTCTTTCTCTGTTGAAGGCAAAAGTTTAGGTATCACCATTTCTTGCTTTAAGAATGAAATCAAAATATCCTTCAGATTCCATTCTCGACTAATTGCCAGGTCCCCTTTTTGATATTTTGATCTCTGGACTCTGGCTACTTGAAATTCTATCATAATATGCTCTAATAATAAGCCAAGACTTTGGGATTTTTCTCTTTTCGTATACATGTGTAGCACTTGGGTCTTTTTATCTAGCTACTAATAAAACATGATTTCTTATGATCATTAGATGGTTCTACATAGAACCGTCGTTGGAACCTTTTATTTTTTTCCACAAGATTTCTTGAGATTGAACAATGCCTTTCCTCTTTTATGGTTGAGTGGATCGCATTTTTTCATGGGTGTTAGAAGAGTTGTTTGTGATGTGCTGGATGTGTAGGGGTATTACTGTCTTTTTGACAATTTTCAATTGAGATAATATATTGTGTGGAGTTGACTAGGACATTAAGCCAGTTCTACTTATCTTCCCTCAACTCTTCATTCTTTCTTTTAATGCTCTAACCCAACTTACATGGTATCAGAGTAGAGTTTTGATACCTTGAGGAAACCCTAATCCTGTCATCTTTTCCAAGTTCGTCTTCTCTTTCTTTTCTTGAGAATCAAGTTATCAAGTTTGGTGTTAATGGTGCTGCCGTGAACAGTACCCTGTGAATAGTCTTGTGAACAATATTTTTTGTTAAAGCTAGGCTCACTTTAGAGGTTGTCGCAAGGCTAGGGTTTTGCTCAAATAGGGTTTGATAAAAAAAGGTTGCCGCAATGTATGTAAAGGCTTCCGCCCCTGGAGGTGTTTTTGGTGCTGTCTACAGCTCCTACAATATTCTTTTGTGCTTGTTGTTGATGTTCAACCCTTGAAGAGTCCTTGAAGTGTTGTTAGTGATGCCCGATGTGTGTTGGTGCTATTTCGGCCTTTGAAGTGTAATTAGAGTGGTGTTTGTTGCTATGGGGGTTGCTAGGTGTTTGTTTTAGTAGTGGTGACGTGTGGTGCTGCTGTAGATGCTACCAAGTGTTCGTTTTAATAGCTGTCTGAAGTTGTAATCCTTTGGTGGTGCATTGTGATGAGAGCAAGGCTAGTATGACGATGCCATGTTTCTTTAATATTCGTATGACTTCCATTAAGTAGTATTTGTTCATTGGGTTAAATTTGTAGAGGTTTTTCTTAAAGCCAAAGGAAAACTGAAGTATTTGACTGAAAATAGATTAAAATTTGATGCCAGTAACTATTCGGAATGGATGCAGGAAAATGCTCAAATCATGACTTGGTTATAGAACAATATGGATCCCAAGATTAGTATTAATTTGATGTTCTTGAATTTTGTCAAGGAGATATGAGAATATATTAGAAAGATGTACTCTGTTGAGAATAACATTACCATGAAATATCGATTGGCTGAGGAATACTTTAATTTGTGGAAAGATGATAAGACACTTACCGACTACTATTCACCTTTGCAGAATATCCGGAATGAGTTGAATGTATACCAACCTCTTACCTCCAATTTAGAACATCAACGCAAGTAGTGCGAAGATTTTGATATTGCTCAATTTTTTTATGGACTTAAGCCAGAATATGAGCAGCTAGGGCTTAAATTTTAGGAACTACGGAGCTTCATAGTATGACCGAAGTATTTTCTTGTTTCGGTGGTGCTAGTCTTGGTGGTCGTGGATGTGGTGGTGGACGAGGTGGTAGATGAGGTCGAGATTCACGGGAAGGTCATTGACGAGGTCATGGTGGATCTCGTAAGTGTATTCATTGTGGTATGGAGGGTCATACTATGGATTATTGGACCTTTATGGAAAACCAACAAATTGGGCCAATCATGTTTCTTACAGTGATAGTGGAAATTCTACTATGATTTCAGTAGCGATTGCTACACCTCGGCAGCTAGCTACCTCAGCTAATATGATGACGATCTCGTGCGAAGAGTATTTCAAACTCAGTCAGCTACAACAGTCTGATGCTTTCTCTAATATTGCCACTTTTGCGTATTCGGTATTGCATGTCTTGCTTTCTAAGTGTTTGGGTCTTCTTCTCCGTGGGTTAGTGATTTTGGAGTTTCAAATCACATGACCGGGACTCTAGGTGTGCTCTCCTCCATCCAATATACTGCTTCTTATTTAAAGTGTGTAACATTAGCTGATGACACTACATCTATAGTGTTTGGTATAGGTTTTACTTCTCCTAATCCAACTCTAACTTTATCTTCCGTTTTGTATGGTCCTAAGTTTCCTTTGTCTCATGTCTGTTAGTCAACTCACAAAATCTCTGAATTGTTCTGTTACATTTTATCCTTCTTTTTTGTGTTTCAGGATCTCAAGATGAAGATTGGTGGAGAGCGTGAGTCTGGTGGTCTATACTATCTTAATTGTGGTGGAGAGACAACTGTGTTTTAAATGACATCCCTTACACCGCATCATTATCATTTTAGACTTGGCATCCCTCCTTATCTTCGTTGTAGTTGATGGCTCTGTCCTTGAGTAATGTGTCCAAATTATATTGTGAGTCGTGTCAGTTAGGTAAACACCATCATGTTTCATAATCATTAGGATTATCCTTCCTGTGTCGAATCCTTTTCTTTAGTTCATTTAGATGTTTGGGGTCCCATTTGGAATACCTCTCGAAATGGTTTCAAGTATTTTGTTACATTTGTTGATGATTATTCAAGAATGACGTGGTTATATTTGATGAAAGATCATTCTGAACTTTTTTCTATATTTCAATTGTTTCATGCTAAAATCAAAACTCATTTTTGGTTTGCCTTTTCACGTATTTAGATTTTATAATGCAAAAGAATATGATTGATTGTCATTTCGTTCTTATCTTGAATCTCATGGTATTTTGCATCAAATTTCATGTTCCCATATACCTTATCAAAACAAGGTAACCAAAAGGAAGAATAGACACGTGCTTGAAGTTACTAGTGTTCTTCTATTTGAGGTGAAAGTCCTTAAAATCTTTTGGAGCGATGTAGTTTTTACAACATGTTATCTCATCAATCATATTCCCATGTCATTTTTTCAAGGCCAGTCTTCGTATTATATTCTATTTCCGGACAATCCATTATTTTCCTCGTCTCTATGAGTTTATAGGTGTATGTTTTGTTCAACGCTTGTGTCCTGGATCTGATAAACTTGATCCTGTGCTATTAAATGCATCTTTTTGGGATATTCTCGTACTCAAAAAGGATGTTGACATTATGACCCTGTTTCTTATAAATACTTTGTTTGTCCAGATGTTACTTTTTTTTAACATGTTCCATTCTTTTCTGATAAATGTCCTTTGGTTGAGTTTGTGTCTCCACCTCTTCCACTTCCTGTTGGGGTTAGTGGTTTTTCTTCGTCGGATGTGCAGGTTTCAATTGCTCCACCACTTTGCATGTATTTATGCCGTAAGCATCTTGCCTCTAATCAAATGTTGGCTCTAGACTCTTGTCATTGACTTTTCCGTCGACAAATCCTCTATCCTCTACATCGTTTCTGGATCTCCCTATTGCTTTACGCAAAGGTACACGTTCTTCTACCCAAGACCCTCCTTCCAAGGTTGTGGCTTTTGCTCACTTGTCTCCATCCTATCGTGCATTTGTTGTATCTATTTCTTCTATATCTATTCTTAACAGTGTTCATGAAGCTCTTTCTTGTTTTGGTTGGCAGAATGCAATTATTGCTGGGATGAATTCTTTTTACTCCAATGATACATGAGAACTTGTCCTGTTACCTCTAGGGAAGTAGGTGGTTGGCTGTAGTTGGGTGTACACCATGAAGTTTCTCTTTGATGGGTCTGTTGAACGGTTAAAGACATGCCTTTTTGCCAAAGGCTACACTCAGGCTTATGGCATTGACTACTATGAGATTTTCTTAATGTTGCTCTCTCTGTAGTCAAGGCGCGTGCCTCAGGCGCAAGGCACACCTAAAGCGCCTTAGAAGGGTCAAGGCGAGATGCGTTTAGTATGGCGCGCGCCTTATGCTCCAGGCGCGCGCCTCAAACTAGGCTCCAGGCACATCAAGCGCGTGCCTCACTAAAATACATGTTTTTTTGTAAAAAAATTTGTTCTCTTGCCTTTTATATTAAACATTGTTATGATAGGCGAGATACAATTGAACCTATCTCATTGAAAGACATTGATGAAAGCAATGAATGACTACTTGGGGAGATGGAAACAGAATATGGAGTAGCTGAAGATGAATTGGTGTTTGAGGATGATAGCTTGACATGGAGTGTTGTTGCGAGAGTTGCTGGAGTTGGTGAATCAACATCAAATACTAGATCACAATCAAAGTCAAGAGTAAGAGCAAGGGCTTTAACAAGGGAGCCGGAAGAGGAAGAGGCCAATTCGAAGGAGATAGAAGAAGAAGAATATATTGAGGAGGCTAACACATCTGATGATGATGTGATGAAGCTAATGATTATATTTTAAATGATGACGATGTTAACTAGAACTGATTGTGGGCTATTTGAAATTTTGAATAGTTGCTATCTTTTATGTTTAATGGCTTTTTGATTACTTGTTTTGTATTTAGATAATGACAATGTTAACTAGAATTACTTTTGGGTTACTTGAGATTTTCGACATTTGCTATCTTTTATGTTTTATAGCCTAATGATACTTTTTTTGTTATTTTTTGATATTTTTCTTTATTATTTTATTATTTTATATTTCTTATATTTATTATAATTTTTAATATTGCACCTCGCTTCAATCAGGCGCGTGCCTCGCTTTGCGCCTTAAGTACGCCACCTCTAGCGCCTTGCGCCTTTAACTACCTTGGTTGCTATGATTGTTTCAGCTTGTGTTATGATCTCTTTAGCTGTTAATTTGGGTTTGGCCATTATTTCAGCTGGATGTGGAAAATTCCTTCTTGCATGGTCTCTTGCAAGAGGAGGTGTATATGGAGCAACCTTCGAGGTTTGTTGCTCAGAGGGAGTCTGGAAGTATTTGCTGCTTGGAAAAAAGCGAATTATGGGCTGAAGCAATCTCCACAAGCTTGGTTTGATTGCTTTAGTGAAGTTGTTATTTAGTTTGGATTGCAGTAGTGCCACTGAGATTACTCTGTGTTTACACGGAAGAGTGAAAGAGGAACCATAGTGTTGGTGGTATATGTGGATGATATAGTGGTGATAGGGGATGATAGTGAAGGATTTAGGATGAAAGCTTCCTAGGGATTGAAGTTGCGAGATTGAGCCGTGGGATCAGTTTATCTTAGAGGAAGTATATTTTGGACCTTCTAGTTGAAAACGGTTTATCGGGATCAAGACTACTTGACATACCTATGGATCCTAATACTAAGCTTGTGGTAGACCAGGAGGATTTGTTTGATGATCTAGGTAGATATCGGAGGTTAGTTGGTAAACTGAATTATTTGACTATCACTCGACCATATATTTCCTTTGTTGTTAGTGCAGTGAGCCAGTTTATGCAGTTACCACGAGTTCCATATTGGGATGGAAGTGAGATACTTGAAAGGAGCTCCTGGTTGTGGATTGTTTAATAGGTTTAATGGACATCTCTGTGTAGTGGTTATACAAATGCTGATTGAGCTGGTTTTCCATATGATAGAAGGTTATTACAGGTTATTGCACTTTCCTAGACGACAATCACTCTGATTTGGAAATCAAAAAGCAATCTGTGGTGCTCGTTCGAGTGTTGAAACTGAATATAGAGTAATAGTTGCGAGTTAACGTGGTTGAAACACCTCCTTCAGGAGTTGGGTGTTGATGTCGATTCTCCGATGAAGTTGCATTGTTATAATCAAGCATCTATCCATATAGCTTGTAACCTAGTATTTCATGAACGAACAAAACATGTTGAGGTGGATTGTACTTTATTAGAGAAAGGTTGTGTGGCGATATTTCTACCCCGTAAGTGAAGTCTGAAGATCAATTAGCGGATTTATTCACTAAGCTCTTTTTTAGAGTCTTATGGATTACATTTGTTCTAAGCTGGAGTTACAAGATGTTTACTCTCTAGCTTGAGTGGAAGTGTTAGAAGAGTTATTTGTAAGTGCTAGATGTTAGGGGTATTATTGTCTTTTTGACACATTTCAATAATATAATATATTGTGGGAGTGGACTAGGACATTAAGCCAGTTCGACTTCTCCTCTTCTCTCAACTCTTCTTTCTCTCTTCTCAAAGCTCTAATTTAACTTACAATGGGAAAGTTAGTAGCTAAGCCTACTAAGCAAAATCTTGAGTGGATTTTATTTCCATAACAAACCATCCATATACGATGCATGTATAATTTTTTGGGATAAGTCTCAATATACCTTATGGTGCCTTTTATTTTTAACTATTGGAAATGATGTAAATTCAAAAAGGAAAGAAAAATTTAAAAAAAGAAAATCTAGTGCTGACCATCAGTCTAACAATATATTGGTAGTTTTCTTTTCAAGGCATTCTTACTTTTCTTTTTTCCTTTTAAATTCTTTCTCAAGTACACAAATTCAAAAAAGTGTCAAGGCAGGGAAAATTGGTTATTGAAATCTTTGTTGAATTTTGGATATGTTTATACCTTTTTCTTATAGTTGGGGGAAGCCAAAGAGAGCTTCCATTTTTTCTTTTATTTTCTGTTTAATGATATCATTTCTATTTTTGATTTGCACTCTGGTTTTGATACTAGTAATGCTTTGATGTACATTCTAACAATCTGAATTTGCTCTGTTCTTTTGGTCAGTTAAGTCAACAGTAGTTCAGAAGTCCTTGCTGTCTTGTGGATGTTATGCAACTTTCTTTTATTTTGGCATGGTATTGACAGTTTAGCATTTTTCCAGGTTCCAGTTTACAAGGGACCCTCCTTTACTATACCTGGAACTCCGGGAATTGTGCAGCATGAAATCTTGAATAATAGAAGGCATGTACTGACTAAGGTATTATGATGCGTACAACTACATTTCCATGCCATAAAAATTACTTCTGTCAATACCAATTGATAGTCTTGATTTAAGGAGCTTGTCTTTTTTCTTTTCCCGTTTTTTAGAGAAGTGCTTGTCTTCGCGAGTATAATTTCTTCAACCTATTATCTTTGTACTTCTCTTTCATAGGATACTGCAGGTTCAGTGAAGCTATGGGAGATCACCAGGGGCATTGTGGTTGAGGACTATGGCGAGGTTTTATGAGTAAAATTGTTCCCTATGTTCCATTGTTGACTAGACTGAAATTATTGTTAACCCTGTGAATATGTCGGAGGGTAAAAAGTACCGAAACAATAATTTTGAAGTTTTCTGTTCTGGGATTTCTGCTATTAACATTCATGCCTATAATGGCAATCTTGCAGGTTTCGTTTGAAGAGAAGAAGGAAGAACTTTTTGAGATGGTATAGATACTAAGATATTTAAACTTAAATGTTGTATAAAACTTTTGTCTTGCAAAATTTAAGCGAACATTCCTTTCTGACTTCTCCAGGTCAGTATTCCTGCATGGTTCACTACGGATACTAGGCTTGGAAGCTTGTCTATCCATTTGGACACCCCACAGTGCTTTTCTGCAGAGATGTATTCTATTGATCTGAACACTGTGGGGGTAACTGAGGATCACAAGGTAAATCTATTTGGTGATATGGTTTTATGGTTTAGTTTATTATTATCTGTTGCTATTTACTGATACCGTACTAATCTGATCTTGATGAAAAATAATCATATGCAGTAGGCTGAATATAATATCCTCCATTATACAGTAAAATAATCCTATTTGTTACCTAACTAGCTCAGTTGGTTTGTTGAAGGGCTTTTCTTCATCATTTTCCCGTGTAAAGTGGGGTTTACCCTTTGTTTAATACAAACAGTTACACTTATGACAAAAATATGGTATCCTTCCTTGAGCATACATCTGGAATATCATCATCATCTAAGTCTCGTCCTAAATATTTTGGGTCAACATTCCTGAAGTATATATAAGAGATACTGAAATATGGAAAGGCCATAACATTTATATAATATTTGTAGGATATATATCCAGCAATTAACAAATTTATTTGTGAAAAATGTTCTAGACCTTGTATTGTAGAGAGACTAAAAGGCATCGCGAAGTTATCATTCGTCCTATTAATATATCACTAATTCCCTATCATGTCCTCGAACCCATAAACTATGAGTTGCCAACTGTCTGGGCTTCTTAATTGATTGGGTGATTCACAAATGTTTCACTATGTTTATCGTGTTAAACTGTCGGGGCCTCTGAATCCTCGTTGGCCACAATCTTATGTACAGTTGCTATATGCTAAAATGCAGTGGTTCCATATAGAGTTATTTTCCTTTTGGGAATTGAGGTTACTTTCTTTCATAACCAAGAAGCTTGGTGTAAGTGGATCTTACCGCAGCCTAATAGCTACTGCCTTAATACAGATGGCTCTATTAGAGCCATGGGTGCTGAATCCATTCCACTACCGATTCTTGAAATTTCAAGGGTATTGAAGTGGCTTGTGAACAAGGTATTCCAGAAATTCTAATAGCTACGGATTCTATAGAAGCTGCCAGTGTTAAAGGTATCTCAAAAGGGTCATGGAGAGCTATAGCCAGGCTTATAAATGTTCACGAATACTTCTTTTCTTGGGAAATTATTCATGTTTGGAGAGAGACTGACGGAGGAGCCAATTTGCTAAATTTTATAATTCTTTAAATATTGTAATTTTGTTTCCTCTTGATTTCCTTACACTTCTTCAAGTGATTCTTGAAGAAGATGCCAAGGGTTGTAAATGTTTGGAATTGCAATGTATATGCTTTTTTTATCTTCTGGCTGGGGTCTTGCAACCCCAGCTTATCTGTTTGTAGACAACCCACGCTTCAGAATTTAAGTATGGTGGCTGGGGACTTTTTCACCATCTCAGTCAACCAATTAACCAGCAAAACCATAAACCAAGCTCAAGTAAAAGCAACTATTTGGGATGCTTTTTAACATGTGCAGTGGAATAAGTGGGGACACATTTTATTAATCAATTAGTCAATATTTGTTCAATACTTAAGTTCAATCTTCTGATTACAAAATAATAGCAAAATCATAAACAAAGCTCAAGTAAACGCAAAAGGGCTTTTTTTGGGATAAATAAATGGAACAAAGGCATTTTGGAGTTGATAGAAAAGAAGTAAAGAACCCAAATGTGAAAATAGGGAATAAGTGGGGACACATTTTATTAATCAATTAGTCAATATTTGTTCAATACTTAAGTTCAATCTTCTGATTACAAAATAATAGCAAAATCATAAACAAAGCTCAAGTAAACGCAAAAGGGCTTTTTTTGGGATAAATAAATGGAACAAAGGCATTTTGGAGTTGATAGAAAAGAAGTAAAGAACCCAAATGTGAAAATAGGGGTTGAGAATTTCTCGTTGGATGTGTTTTCCCCCCTTAGCCTCTTCTTCTCCTTCGTGCCTTCTTCCAAATCTTTTTACCTAGTTTCATCTCTATCATGCCAAATTGCCAACTGAGATTCCACATCAAAGATTAATTTTATGATCACGGCCATGCATCTTGTTTAAATCATGGATTTGAGGGCTTCATAGTTATTCTTTCTTAGGTGGTGAAAGTAGGAACTTAGGGTTTGAAAGAGAGAAGAGAAAGAGAGAAGAAAGAGAGAGAAGAGTGAGAAAGGGGGAGCATGTATGTTTCCTACATGACTCCAAACTCATTTATGTAAAAAGGGACTACATGGACAAGTATGCCCTTACAACTCATCATAGTATTACAATACTACCCTGACAACACTCCCCCTCAAGATGGTGTGTAGATATCTATCACGCCCATCTTGTAGAGACACATGTATAGCTGATGACTAGGAACCCCCTTAGTGAACACATCTGCTTATTGTTTTTTCGTTGTCAGAAAAGGGGTACGAACTTCCCCAGTAACAATCTTCTCTCGTATGAAGTGTCGATCTACTTTAACGTGCTTTGTTCGATCACGCTGGACTGGATTATGAGCAATACTTATTGCTGCCTTATTATCACAATACAAGCTCACAGAGTCTATAATGGGGAACCCTAGTTTAGCCACTAAAATCTTCAACCACAACATTTCACACAAGCCATGAGCCATAGCTTGAAACGCAACCTCTGCATTGGATCATGCCACAACAGGTTGCTTCTTGCTTCTCCATGTCACAAGATTACCTCCAACAAATGTGCAGTACCTCGATGTGGATCTTCTGTCATCCTTGGCACCTACCCAATCTGAATCAGTGTATGACTCTACTCTCATGTGACTGAGTGCATATACTGACTTATCACACTGACCGCATATGCAATATCTGGTCGGTCAAAGAGATAAATCAATCTCGTAAAAAAAAAAAAACTCCCGACTAATCTTTGAAAGCTCTCAATGTCCTTCAGTAACTCACCACTTGTGGTTTTGTTCTATAGGTGTCCAAGGATCTGGCTCCTAATTTTCTAGTGTCCTTTAGCAAATCAGGGACATACTTCCTTTGAGAAATGAAGTCCTTCTTTTGATCTTGCAACCTCTATGCCCAGAAAATACTTTAGGAGCCCTAAATCCTTTATCTCAAATTCACCATATAAATACGTTTTTAGCTTTGCAACTTCTTTAACATGCCAATCACAATGATATGATCCGCATAGACAATGAGGGCAGTAGTGCTCTTTCCATGATGCTTAACAAACAAGGTATGATCAGCCTAGCTTTGGATATAACCTATATTCTTCATTGCTCGGGTAAACCTTTCAAACCATGCTCTGGGATACTGCTTGTCCATGCAAGGACTTCTTCAGTCTGCAAACTCTTACATCACCTCCTGCTGGTAAGAATCCTGGAGGAGGAAACATGTCCACTTCTTTTAGATCCCCATGAAGAAGTGCATTCTTCACATCAATCTGATATAAAAAAACAAATGATTTGCAGCAAGAGATATGAGCACCTTTATGGACTTCAGTTTTGCAACTGGGGCAAATGTCTCCACGTAATTAATGCCATATGTTTGCAAATATCCTTTGGCTGCCAATTTCGCCTTGTACCTTTCTACTGACCCATCTACCTTGTACTTCACAATGTACACCTATCTGCATCCTGCTGGTTTCTTTCCTCTAGATAAGTCAACCAGTTCCCAGGTATTGTTCTTTTCTAAGGCTCTCATTTCTTCAACTATTGCATCCTTCCACTTAGGATGCTTCAACCCTTCTACCACAGAGGAAGGAATAGAAATGGTAGACAACAAAGTAACAAATGACCTGTTGCCTGTAGTAGGGAGACAAGGCCTCATACGACACCGTTACTGAGGGGGTGTTGAGTACAATTCCTTGTACCCTTTCTAAGAGCAATATGAAGGTCAGAAGCACAGACATCAGTGACAGTTAATAACAAGAAAAACTTGCACAAAAGACTCAGAGGGTAAGGTATTACCTAGATCCAAGGATGGTACAACCGAGTAGGGAGCAGTTGTGGCCTTCTGCTAGACTTTAAGCTCCCCCTGAGCACCAGCAATACTGTCATACTTAGTAGTAGTTCGGTCAGTCATATCGACCAAGAAAGTGGGTGTTGGAAGAAAAGCAGGGAGTGACACACTTACAGAGGCATACCTCTCTTCACTACTTTTCTCCCCTTGAAGAGAGGCGGGGAGAAAGAAAGGGGTATGCTCCCGAAAATTGACATCCATGGAGACAAACTTATTGCCAGACAAGGGATGATAACACTTGTACCCTTTGTGGAAAGAAGAATATCCAAGGAAAATGCACTTGACAGCTTTGGGATCCAACTTAAAATGATGGAGACCCAGACCCAAAATATGGACAAAAAGGGCACAATCAAATACTCGAGGAGGAACTAAAAACAAAGAGCAATTTGGTTTAAGGATTTGATAAGGGGTTTTAAAGTGCAAGGAATGTGAAGGCATGCGATTAATGAGAAGGAAAATAAAAGTTTCTAGTACTGAAAAGAAACATGACCAGGTATGCATGCCAACACAAAATAGACTCTAGATTGAGTCGACTACTAATACGAAACTGTAGTGCCGTGGGATCAACATGATGTCCATTTAAGAGGTACAGACCATCAGCCTCACGTCCAGTACCAATTGTCTTCCTCGTATTCAGGCCCTGAAAGACACATGAAGAAGAAAAGAATATAATACTACAATTCAAGGGTTTGGTAAGGGAACTAACTGATAAGAGATTGGAAATAAACTTAGGAACATGTAGAATAAATGATAAGGAAAGATGGGAGAGAGATTGACAGTCCCTTTCCCAGACACATGAGAAGGTACCATCAGCAATTTGAACCTTATCATGACCTGAACAAATAGAATATGAATAAAATAATGAAGACATATCAGTCATGTGGTTGGAGGCACCTGAATCAATGATCCATGATGGACTGCATGGAGTAGACACATGATGAACAGTGCCTATGGTGCCTGACTGAGCAAACGAGGAAAAGGATGTGGCAGAAGGGCCTTCTAACTAAGCAAGAAACCGTTGAATGTTGTCAATCTCGACCTATTGAACTGGCACTGTAGAAGAGGGATCCTGTGTGTCCATAAGTAGAGAAGGTCAGGTGGGAGTGCCCTGGGGGGCACCTACTGGAGTGTCAGAACTAGCACTATGAGCAACAGGAAGAACCGGTCGGTTGGGCAGTGGCGGACGGCCATGCAAGTCCCAACACTTGTCATTCAGATGACTGCAATGACCATAATAGTCACACTTGGGCCTATCTCGATCAGAAAACCTCCTCGCAGAAGTCGGAGTTTTAGGATTTTGAGGCGAAGTCCGTCCCTTGACTCCCTTCTGAAAACCCTGGAGAGCGGAAATAGAGATGAGAGCAGACCTATCAGTAATGGGGACGGTGCCATGGCACTCCGCCGGCTCTCTTTGCTCTGCACATAGAAGTACACTTGAATGAGTGACGGTAGAGAATCACTGTTAAGAATTTGTATCTTGACTAACTCATACTCAGAGTTAAGCCCAACAAGGAATTCAAAGATCCAAGTCTCAACAAGCTTCTTGTACTTATTGTCATCTTTAGTGCACGAGGGCTGAAAATCATGATAGTAATCTAACTCTTACCGCATACTTCTAAGAGTAGCAAAATAGTCGGGGAGAGACTATTCCCCTTGATGGAGATGAGAGATACTTTGACGTAACTGGAAGGCCCTGGCTATATTCTCCTGCCGAGAGTATGTTTGAGATACAGTATCCCAAATCTCCTTGGCACTATGCAAGAACAGGAAACCCCGACTGATATGAGGCTGCATGGAGTTAAGGAGCCAAGACATGATGGTGAGATTGTCAATCTCCCACTTCTCAAACAATGGGTCATTAGACGTTACAGGCCCAACAACTCGCCTGGTGATGTACCCTAACTTCCCACAGCCATCAATATACGTCCGGGTTGCCTAAGACCACTCCAAACAATTCTTTCCATCTAACTTGGCGGAGGTAATTTGTAAGCCTGGGTTTTCGAACCCCACATGAGTCAACGTGGACCCTCCGACAACTCTAGAGGTCACATCCGAGCTAATAGTGGTGGACATGGTTACCCGTTATCCACTAACAAACAAAAAAGGAGGCCGTGTACACACGACGAGCCTTCAATCAGCAAGGAGAATCACCCTCAGGGTTTACAACCCAAAAATAGCCCTAGAAAGGCCAAAAATAGGGGCTGGTGGTAACAGTAGAGGGGAGTTTCATCTCCCAAATAACCAAATCTCAATGAAAACGCACGGGGATTGAACCTACGTATTTGGGATTATGAAAGGGACTAAAAACAAGAAACAAACACATGCAATAAACCCCCTTTAGATCAGCGCATCGAAGAAACAAGAAAAACAATATTTCACCTTATTTAGAGAAGATCGAGCAGAACTCCATCATAAACACCTAAAACAATTCCCAAAAAATCACCAAAAATCCTAGAAAATTGTTCTCCTTCAGGTAGTACCCTTCCCAAGCCCTCGGGATTTCTGTTTGTACGACTGCTGATGTTAGTCGTACGGCTTGATGACGTCAGCACTCCTGCGAGAGGTTTCTAGTAGGTCCACCTTTGTAACCAAGCTCTGATACCAAGTAGAAACTTAGGGTTTGAAAGAGATAAGAGAGAAGAGAGAGAGAAAGGGGGAGCATGTTCCTACATGGCGCCAAATCTTATTTACGTAAAAAAATACCACTTGGTACCAGTGAATAAATGATGGTGCTAGTGGAGGCGAAATCCTTCACCTTCTCCTTGATCGACAATAGGGGAAGAACGTTGATCTGCATTAGGGAAGAAGGAAGAAGGTGGGTGGAAGAGGCAGATGTTCTGGCTGAGCTCGGACTTTGGTTGGTGGCCCTGATCAAGGAGGCTATTAAGGCTAAACCATCACAGCCCATTTGGAGGAAGACGGTGTTGCAGAGTAGAACTTTTATAGCCGAAGTGAGGAGGAATGGGAATGACAAGTTTATCCAGTTGGCAGAGTTAACCGCTAGAGGTAGGAACTTGGTGTTTTGCTTTCCGGAAGGGTCGAATAGTGTAGGCTGGACCTCGGTGGTGGATTGCCTCTCTTCAACCCTTCATTATCCTGATTTATGGCTGGAGGCACAAAAGGCAGCTCTTCTAGATGGGAGGAGAGGGAGGAACCAATCGGCCCCTATGAAGAAGTTTCAGGAAACTTTACTTACAAACACCTTTATAGTTGGTAGTGAAAGGTGGAAGGAGGAGAGGATACGCGGTGATCTGCGAGTCTTCAGCCAGAGAATCAAATTGGGAGGACATCGCGGTAGCATTGACATGGATCTCAGGAGCTACGGACCTCTTTTACCTCATTCCCTGCAGAGAAAAGAGTAGACTCCTCTTTGTGGACAATCAGGAAACCTTAGTTTTCTTGTGTAACCTGACATCCATCAGGGTGGGTTACAACATCATCTATCTGAGCAAATGGTGGTCCTCGTTCAACTCCATCTCCACGAACTGGTTTTTTTTCTTCGGTTTGGATTTTGGTACAGGGGTTGCCCTTTCACTTGTGGAATAGACAAATGTTTGAACACATTGGAGGGAGGGTGGGAGGTCTGGTGGATGTTGACGTGGCTTCCTCATCAGGCACGGATTTCAGTGCTCTCCGGTTGAAGGTAGGAGGAAAGGCGAAGGATATTCCAAGGACTCTCGTAGTTCAGGACGGCGACACCCCTTACACAGTTAGCCTCGACATTCTCTTCGACAGGGCTACGTTTGTTGTTTGGCCACCGGCTAGAGGAAGGGATAGAGGTCTGGATCTTCAAGGCGAAAGTAACCCTAACAGTAGAGGGGAGGCTAGGGGTGGAGGAAGAGGGAGGGCGCTGTCGAGGGCGGAGGAGGTCCTCACCAGTGAGCCGTCGGAAGGTGCAGCCGTACATCCCAAGGTAGTTTCCGTAGGGGAGAAAGCTGCAGAACCAATAGAGGGGAGCCACAGACCTAAGCATGGCGGAGAGACGTCAGAAGGCACGGGAGATTCGGCGAATTTGAGTTTTAAAACTCAAGAGGATTCTCGCATACCCGTTAGGTCAGGCGGGAGCTATCCTCAGCCACACACGTGGAGGGACCACATGAAAGGTCATGATGATCGTTACAATAGGAGGGGGAACAGGGGATCCTATGGTTTTAGAATTTGAGCGGTGCAAGTGGGTGGGTCCGGGAGAAGAATCAGGAAGCGACATTATGGATCCAGGTTGTCGGGTCGGAAGTGATCCCAACTTTTTAAATACGATAAACCCACAACCTCCGACATTTCCTCCCATATCTCACTGCCAGAGGGACAACAAGCTTCGTCAATAACCCATCCCCCAGTGTACTCACCTGGAGATATAGGTGCGAAGATCACAAGGTCCTTGAAGAGCAACCAATCCAAAGGTAAGAAGTCGATCACTGATCCTCTTCTTCATCTCCCAACCTCCCCTGGGTTTTTTCCGTTTCCGCATGTTCAGTTTGGGGGCAGTTTGCGGTTTGGGTATTGGGAGAAAGGATCAAGCAGCGCTCTTAACTCCGAGAAGGGAGCGGGGAGGTCAGGATGCGGAAACCAAGAAGAGACAGTTATAGTTATTCCGAATCAGACCGTCATTGGGTGCCCCAGTAGAACCAAAAAGGGGGTTTCAGACACTGTTTCAGGGTTCCTAACCCAATCAGAGAAATCTCCAGGGATTCCAATGTCAGGAGGCTTAATAACATCAGCCACTTCCTATGTTGATCATGTTAGAGAGCAGGAGGGTTTGCGGTTATTGTTAAACACGATTGGCAACAATGTGATTACTAGACCTCTAGCTTCGACTAATCTGCTGGAATCCGACCTCAACACCTGGTTTAATTGCAACATTCTCAAACTGGGGTATCTCTGGGCCTATCATTCATAGGTCACGAAGAAGAGGTCAAAAGGTTACTTCTTTCCATCATGGGAGCAACCAAGGGGTCGGGCACACCCCCGAATCAACAAGGCTTAGGCCATAAGGGAAGGAGTCTGAGATGTTTAATGAACAAAGCGTTTCAGAAAGAAGAATTTCAAAATTCTGCCTCACTAGATGGGTCTGAAGTGGGGATTAGGGCTGGAGGAGGAGATACAGCAAGGGAGAAGTCAAGCTTAGAGGTCAGGAATGAATCTCGATCTTCGGTAAAGTCTTACAAAGTGCCTAGAGAGATTAAACGCTTGGACTGCCCCTTCAATTTCAGAGAATCCGTAGTGTACAGAAGTCGACGTAGTGGGCGGAAGCAGAAAGTTGATAAATGAAGCTCAACATTCTGTCGGGAATGTTAGGGGGCTGGGGAACAAAGAAAGAAGAATCGTAGCAAAGAGTCTGTTCAAAAGATGGGGAGCTAAGGTGATTATTCTCTAGGAATCGAAGTTGGACAACGTGGAGGCGAGTGATATTAAGGACATTTGTGGTATAGGGGACTTTGGGTGGCAGGTTCAGCCAGCTGTAGGGACTTCTGGAGGCATTATTGTAGTGTGGGACAGGAGTTGTCTTGAGGTGGAAGAGGCTCTTATCGGAGCTTTCTCAGTTTCCATCAGATGCAGATGTGTGGGAGAATAGTTATGGTGGATTCTTACGGGGGTTTATGGCCCCTTGGATAGCAAAGGCAGAGATCATTTTTGGGAGGAGTTGGAGGATATTGCCGGCCTCTGGGATGACCCGTGGTGTATAGGAGGTGACTTTAATGTCGTTCGTTACCTTCATGAGAAGAACGGAGGAGGAAGGTTTACTAAAAGCATGAGAGATTTTGGGGATTTTATTAATAGGCATGCTCTCATGGAGCTTCCTATGGGAGGAGCTAAATTCACGTGGACCAACAACCAAGTTTGCCCTACTCTTTGTAAATTGGATAGGTTCCTTGTGTCTCCCAATTGGGAAGATCATTTTCAAGATGTCTCTCTGGTTGCTATCCCGTGACCAGCGTCAGATCACACCCCTTTGTTGCTAGGTTGTGGGGGTTTCAGATCAAGACCTGCTCCTTTCTGGTTCGAAAATATGTGGTTGAGCAATCCCCAATTCAAAGCTAAGGTGGGGGAGTGGTGGACGTCCTTGTCCTTTGACGGGAAGGCGGGAGTGGCCTTCAGACGCAAGCTCAAGGCGCTTAAAGAGAGAATCAAGTCGTGGAACCGGGAGGTGTTCTTGATAAGATAGCTTTGATTGACAAGAAGGAAGAAGGCTCCAACCTGTCTTTAGAAGAGCAGGTGGAGAGAACTAATTTGAAGGGGGAGTACCAGCAGTTGGTTAAGATGGAAGAGATCAGTTGGAAACAGAAGTCAAGGGTTAGATGGCTCAAGGAGGGAGACCAAAATACGAAATTCTTTCACAAGGTGGCCAACGTTAACAGGAGGAATTGTATCTCCTGTCTTTGCATTAAGGGAGTTATAAAGGAGGACGAAGACAGTATTAGAAAGGGCGTGGTCGATTTCTACTCTGATATGTATACTGAGCGTCATCCTTCAGACCCCTTTTGGAGGGTCTCCAGTTCGATCAGATTAGCACGGAGGATAGAGAAAGGTTGGAGAGACCGATTTCGGAGGATGAGGTGGTTAATGTTTTCTCCATTCTGGCCCATGATAAGGCTCTAGGGCCAAATGGCTTTACTATAGCCTTTTATAAACACTGCTGGGAGATCATTGGTATCGATTTCATGAAGATGGTGGCGGAATTTCAGAATGAAGGTTTCTTGGACTTCCCTTCCAATAGTACTTTTATAGCCATGATCCCTAAGGTAACGGGAGCTGAGGACATCTCGGATTTTCGTCCCATTAGTCTGGTGGGCAGTGCCTACAAAATCCTAGCTAAGGTCCTTGCTTTGAGATTTAGAGATGTCCTATCCTCAGTAATATCGCCTAGTCAAGGTGCTTTTGTGAGAGGGCGGCAAATTCTTGATGGAGTTCTTATTGCTAATGAATGTATAGATTCGAGAATTAAGTCAGGCCATTCGGGGATCGTTTGCAAGATCGACATGGAGAAGGCATACGACCATGTCAATTGGGGTTTTCTAGATTACCTTCTCAGCAGAATGGGTTTTGGGTCTAGATGGAGAAAGTGGATATGGAAATGTATCTTGTCGGCTTCTTTCTCTATCCTGGTCAATGGTTCTCCAGCGGGGTATTTCAAGAGCTCAAGAGGGCTACGTCAAGGCGACCCTTTATCCCCTTTTTTGTTCATTGTGGTGGTAGAGGCTTTAGGCAGGATGATATCTAAAGTCGTGTCTTTGAGAGAGATGGATGGGTTTATTGTTGCCCCAGGGGTTCCTATCATATCTCATCTTCAGTTTGCCGATGACATTCTTATCTTCCTCGCTCCAGAGTTATCTTAGTTGAGATTCCTCAAAGGAACCTTGTTTTGTTTTGAGGCGGTTTCGGGTCTTAGGGTGAATCTCAACAAGAGCAAATTGTTTGGTGTCGGAGAGGTTGAGGATCTAGAGGGATTGGCCAACATCCTGGATTGTCGCATTGACAAATTCCCTACCACTTATCTAGGTCTCCCTTGGGGGCAGCTTATAGGTACAAAGAGCTTTGGAGGCCAGTTGTTGACAGCTTTGGGAGGAAACTAGCTTCTTGAAAGGCTAGATACTTATCTAAAGGGGGAAGATTGGTTCTGATTAATAGCTCGCTCTCGAGCCTACCCATCTACTACATGTCCATTTCTGATGCTAAGCAGTGTTCTTCTCACCTTGGACAAGATCATGAGAGACTTCTTGTGGGAAGGGAGTTCAGATAATCACAAGATTCATTTGGTAAGGTGGGATAGGGTGTGTAAGGCTAAAGACTGTGGCGGTTTGGGGATTAAGCAGCTCAAATCCATGAACGTGGCTCTCCTGGGCAAGTGGTTATGGAGATTTGGGGAGGAGGAGTCCAAGTTGTGGAGGATTGTCATGGCGGGCAAATACGGTGTTGCCCTTTATGGTTGGAAAAGTCTCGAAGTTAGAAGTCCCTATGGCTGCAGCGTGTGGAGAGGAATCCTGAAGGTGACTAAGGATTTCAATAAAGGGTGGTTCGAGGTTGGAGCCGGTGATAGGGTCAGTTTTTTTTTTGATAAGTGAAAATATATTGAAAGGCCGAAGCCAAAAGATACAATCAGCCAGAGAGAGGCAGGTTGAGATGACCTAAACAAAGCCCCGACAAGATAACAGCCAGATAGGATCAATTTTTGGGAAGACAGATGGTGTGGCGATAAGCCATTACGGGAGGATTATCCGGAGTTGTATTCCATTTCGGTGCGGAAAAGATATTCTATTTTTGCTTGCTACAGGAATGAAGGGGAGACAGGAGGGTGGAATCTAGGTTTTAGAAGAAACTTGAATGATTGGGAGATAGAACCGCTTTCTAGTCTTATATCAAGACTTCAGAACGTCAATTTGCGACCGACGGGGTAGGATAGAAGAGTGTGGTCCTGGACCAAAGGGGGATCTTTCACGGTGAAATCCTTGTATACGGAGTTACGAAGATCCGAAGGAGCTACCGTTCCTGTTTCCTCGGTTTGGAAATCCAAGACTCCCTCAAAAGTAGCGTTCTTTGCTTGGGAAGCTTCTTTGGATAATATCCTTACTACGGACCACTTGATGACTAGAGGTTTCACTTTGGTGCAATATTGCTGGATGTGCAAAACCAATGGGGAATCAGTGGACCATCTTCTGCTTCATTGTAAGACGGCTATAAAGATTTGGAATGCCTTCTTGTTAGAATTTGGGGTGAGTTGGGTCATGCCGGCTTATCTTACGACTCTCCTTTTCAGTTGGAAATCTAAAGCGTTCTCGTCTAGGGGGAATGCGTTATGGAGAATGACCCCGCTAGCGATCGTTTGGGGTATTTGGAAGGAGAGGAACCGAAGAGTCTTTGAAGGCAATGAATCGGACTTGTACTCTATAATCCTTAAAATCAAGGGGCTGATGTATATGTGGTCAAAGGCGGTCTTGGATTGTAGGGGTATTTTCTTTGGAGATTTTGTTTTTCGGTGGGAGCGCTTGTGTTCTACGGAAGGAAGTTGATGGGGGGGGGGGGGGGGGGGTGTATTTTCTGTTTTCTTGCTAGGGTGTTGTTGGGGGGCTGGTCTCTCTTTTGTTTTCTTGCCAAGGTGTTGTGTAGGTCACCTCGACCTGCCTCCCTATGGTTGGCTGTATCTTTAGGCTTCGGCCCTTTCAATATATTTTATACTTATCAAAAAAAAATAAATCTTATTTACGTAAAAAGGGACTCTTCATGGACAAGTATGCCTTAACAGCTCATCATGGTATTACAATGCTACCTTGACAACTGTGAATGGAAGGTTTAAAATCTTGGAAGCATCTCCTGCGACTAGCTGAGTCATCTCAGTTTTGAGGGGTGCTCATACAAGTCCTTTATGCAAATACTGGACCAATTCTTATCAAATTTCATATACATTTGATAGTGATTTGTCAAAGTTGTGTTGGTTTTGACGTTGCAGAGCTGCGTGCTGAAATTCTTTTTGATATGCTTCCAAGCTGAAATCTAGTCATTAATCCTTGGGAACCCCTTACAGTTTTGTCTTGATCATAGTTTCTGCATGTACTGATGTTCCTGGTTTGCAATTCTACTACCTGAATCTTGAGAAACTCAGGCAGCAGATTTTTCAGATATTTTATGCTAGTGTGATCAAGTGAGCATTTAACCTTCGCGTGAGTGGCTGAAATGGAGTAGTATTTTTTTTCTTGTTTGTTCAATGTGAAGCAGATGTCAATAGGAATGTTAACAGGAATCGAGATTGTTGGACAAAGAAAATAATCTTGATTCCTGTTTGTGCTAGGCTTCAAAGCTTTCTGTGTTGTCTGCATCAGCCTTCGTATACGAAGCTTTGCTGGAAGTTTAATTGCCATGCTTGTGAGTTGCAGTGATCAGCTTATACTCATTTGCTACTGTTACTTTTTCAATTTATTGCCCTGAAAGTAAAACACTAGCCATGTTCTCAAAGACAAGCTGCATTGTGTTAGTTCTTTACCTACGTTTCATTGACAGGGTGCTCTATTTATAGAAATATATTCGGACTCTTGAAACCATATGCAGGGATGAAATTGCAAATTTTTTGTTTAGGTTTAGTAGAATGAAATGCATTTCTTCACTAATTTACATGCAATTCTGCAGATCAATCTAGCTGAAGAGACCCTTAAGGGCTTGTTGGCACACTGGCTGGCCAAAAGAAGGCAAAAGTCTGGATCACAAGCTTCAGCAAATGGTGATGTTCCATCAGGGAAGGAGATATCTATTAGAAATCATTCCCACTCAAGAATTGACGTTGATGATAATTCCGAAAACCACAGCTCTATGTTCCATCATGCATTCGAGTTTTCAACAGTTTCCCCACCTTCCATTATTACTGAGGGTTCTCATGGGGGCCCATGGAGAAAGAAAATCACGGACTTAGATGGCACTGAAGATGAGAAGGAAATTCCTTGGTGGTGTCTGGATTGTGTTTTGAATAAAAGAATGCCAACCAAAGACAATACCAAGTAATATTCTGGCCTTACTGCATAAATGCTTATGTATTTAGTTCTTAGACTTGGAAAAAGACCATTACATGTAAAGAGTGTCGATAATTCATTCTGCTGCTATTGATAATTTGCTTGAAGAGATGTCCTGCTTGCCACTGAATGTGAAAAGAATACTGGGCGACTTTTTGGGGAGGACTCTCATATGATGGTCTGAGAAGTGAGTCATTGTTGGGAACACGTTTGGATCTCTCTCTCTCTCTCCAACAGTTGAGAAAAACAAAAGCATTTCATGCTTTTTCTCTCGTTATATATCACTAACTTAGCTCTTCACCGTGTTCTTATATTTTTATTTTGTTATTAGATATTGAACTGCATTATCCTTTTTTTTAGGGTTAAAAGAAATGGGGAAAAAAAACAATAAGGAAAAAAAATCCATTCTGTTTTTGACAGAACTTATGCTTTAAAGAAATGGGGAAAAAAAATAAGGAAAAAAAATCCATTCTGTTTTGACGAATCTTGTGTGCTTTTCACTTTGTACTGGTGTGATGGGCCTAACTGCCTAGGGGAGTGGTTTGATTATCTGTTTGCTGTAGTTGTCCGAGGTGAAACAGTTTCACATTGAGTTTCATGTTGGTTTCTGCAGGTGCAGCTTTTATTTACATCCATGTGAAGGTTCAACTGTTCAAGTCCTCACGCAAGGGAAGCTGAGTGCACCTCGGATATTGCGAATACACAAAGTAAGGATTTTTGTTGGGAAACATTGGTGGTTAATTCTGTACTAGAGATCATTCACTTCCTACAGGAGTCAAATGATGGAGATGGTTCCTCATAATTTCCTGCATTTTGGTTGCATTTGGTTCTCAAGAAGGTGGTTCTCCAGGAAGTGGGGTTTCCCAGAAGTGCCACTTCCCAGAAACCCACTTCTTGGAATCCTTTTTCTTGTTGTTTGGTTGAGTGGAGGAAAAAGGGCAAAAAGAACCCACCAAAGAAGCACTCTCTCTCTTGATCTCTTTGCTCATGCATCAATTTTGAGATGATTAGAACATCTCCAACTTTTTTATAACTGTTTCCCCTCCTCTTGCCTTATTACCATTGGATGGAATAGGGCACATGAAGAACAGCCCATGTTTTGAAGTTTTAAGATATTCATATCCAAGAAGCATCCCGCCATCCAAAATCCAGTCCTCTAGAATCAGAAGTCAAGATTATTTTCTTTGTCCAATAAAAGAGAGAAGATAGCGATTTCGTGAAGAGATTTAGAATGGAGACATACATGAGATCCCTGGTGATGAATCCTCCAACATTTTAATCTCCTACAAATCAATGACCACCAAGAGACCTTCAGAATCGGGAAAATTCGCATTCTTCAATGCCCCTCTAAAATCAGAAATCAAGATTATTTTCTTTCTCCAATAAAAGAGAAAAAGCAACAGAGAAGATAGATTTCGTGAAGAGAATTTGAATAGAGACATACACAAGACCCATGGTGATGAATCCTCCAACATTTTAATCTCCTACACACCAATGTACCACCAAAAGACCTTCAGAACTGAGAAATTCACCTAATTTTTCTTCAGCGGCCTCCGGGCTAGGGACCATCGTCAGATATTGAAGAAGCGATGGGAGGCCATTTTGAAAGGGTAGTTGTTTTCCCTTATTTTCCACTGGGCCACATTTCCAAACGAACGAAACATGGGGAAAATGTTTTTTTCCTGGAATTTATAATCGTTTCCTCCCTTTTACTCTGAATCAAATGCAACCTTTCTTTCTACTGAAATAGGATCCTATGGACTGATTTACCTGGACATGGTTTTTGGAAGTGGAGGATGCATATACACGCGACAGATAGATGATTGTTTACTAGGATCTTCAGATAGTTATATATGCTTGGCAACCGTTTCAAGTCAGTACATAACTGTACAGAAGGGAATATTTTATGGATACCTGTAGGAAGTTGTTTGACTGTATCTTATTGTCTTTGATTTGGTATTTTTTTTGGTATTTTATGGATACATGTGATGTGTATATTTTATAGTTTTCACAATTAATAATAGAAAATATTTTAGAATTTTTATATGATAAGCCATAGTGTATGCACATTATAGTAATGTTTTTAAATGCGAAGGCGTGGGGAGAGGTGCTTGAATTTCCTAAAGCGAGAGGCATAAGCCTCATGTGCGCGACTTTCTAAATGAATACTGAAGGTAAGAAAATAAATAAATAATAGGATTATTCAATAAAAAAGATAAATTTATGAAAAAATGACATTAATCTAATGGGAAAGAGATGTTTTTGTTGCTTTATTTAATTTAGAATAGCTTATTATTATTTAAATATAATTTAGGGGAAAAATAAAAATAAAGAGGAAATAAATTGAACTTTTTAAAGTATGGTTGCCACACACTGGCATGTGCATGTGAGGCACATGCCTCTGACACAAGGCGTTAAAAGAGTTGTAAAAAGTGTTAGGCGTAAGCTTTTTTTAAGCCTCAGTAGACGAAAGCCTCAAGTCGATTTGGGGAAGCCTCTCAAGGCGTAAACCTAACGCCTTTTAAAACAATGCACTATAGAGCCTCCTATCATATAAGGTCTATATTTTCTTCTTCAACATGTATGTTGATGGGGCGATAGAACTAGCTGCCTACATTCAAGATGAGTTTCCTTGGTCTATGTTGTTTGTAGATCGGATAGTTTTGGTCGAATCCGCCTTTGCAATGGTGTACCCGCAACAACACTATGTGACGGGGTTTACTTTGGCAGCACACATACTCCCAAAAATGCTCTAACTCAATTTAAAGTCAATTGAGGTTACTCTTTTTTTCTTCTTCTTTTATATATTTATATATATAAGGTTGGGGCTTTTTTTAAGGTATGTGTCCTACAAAGAAGGAACCCCGTCACATAGTTGTTGCTGCGGGTACACTGTAGGCTAGGAATTTTTGTTTTGGTTGATGAGACTAGAGAAGACGTAAACACAAAACTAGATCTATATGAAGGGATGTCTCTATATAAAGTTTAGCTTTGGTAAGGACATGCATAGAGTTAATTAAGATCGACGGCTGGGTGATGCCCAAGGAGACCAATTCTTTGATCTCGGTTCTATCATCCATAAGCAGAGAGAGATTGAGGAGGATGTTGCTCACAAAATTGGAGATGGGTGGCTGAAGTAAAGATCTGCTTCTGGGGTGCTATGTGATCGTCACATACTGATCAGTCTCAAGGGAAATTAAAAGTACAATGGTGAAACCGACTATTCTTTTATGGAGCAGAATGCTGTGCAATCAAGAAACGCTATGTACATAGAATGAGCATGTCTGAGATGGGGATATTGAGATTGATGAGTGGAAATACTAGGACACAATTCTAGGAAAGAATCAGAAACGAGCGTATATGAGGGAACCTATTCAGTAGGTGCAAAAATAAGGGAGACTGACTGAGATGGTTTGATCACGTGCAAGGACGGCGATTGGCAGCACTGGTGAGGAGTGCATTGGTGTAGGTCGATGGTTCGCTCCAAAAAGAGATAGGGAAGGCTGAAAAGAAAGTAGTTTGAAGTGAATGATTTGAAAACTTACACATGTTGGAGAATATTACCCTGGATAGGATGAAATGTTGAATTGATGATGATGATGAGGATATGTTGCATATTCATAACACAGTAAGTCACATATGATGCACATAATAAAGTATAAATGTCATATTATATGTTTCAAATAATAAAGGAGCACCTAATTAGCTTAAAGTTTTTATCAAATGTGATATACCGCTCTCATTGGAGCATCGATGTAACATTGCCCATGGATCTTTTAATTTTCGCTGCAACCATATCTGATATTTAAGACATTTTATATAACTTTGTGACAATTGTTGAGGAATGTTTAAAATCTCGGTCTCGTTTTGAGTCTCAGAAGCTGATGAAATGGAACGTCCCGACCGAGACAGAACAAGACATCAAGAGAAAAAAAAATGATACGTCTTGATATGCAAAGATTTGAATAGACATTATATTAACCTGAGGGCTGGGTGTAGATGGCCAGGACCCCACTCCAGAAAGCAGGAGGTCTTGAGTTCGACTCCCCCTTGGGTCACCCCCTGGGGATTTACCCTGGTTTTACCTGGTGCGTGTGGAAGGGGTACACATGTGCCCCGGGGGACTAATCGGGTGCTCTAAGAGGCCCGGCTACCCTCAGAAGTGAAAAAAAAAAATAGACATTATATTAAATTATATTAAATGATTTTTAATGTTTAATTAAGCTAAAAATTTGTTGCTTATACTTATCAAAAAATAAATAAAATTGTTGCTTATCTTTTATGTGTTATAAAAGACAAGTGTACTATAAAAACAAGGTTTAAATTATATAAATTAGGTTTCTGGTATGAGACAATACATACCCTAATGTATCGTCTTGATACCTTAACAGAACAAGATGTCTCAGCCAAGATGGAATGGGATGTAACAAGCATGGTTCAAAGTACGCAGTATCGTTCATGGGCGATACCGAAACGTATTGGAAGTATCGTTCGGTTTCGGACGAAATTTCGTCTAGCCAAGCGTGTCACGCCCTAGGGCGATACCGAAACGATATGGGGCAAAACATTTCGATATCGCCTGATACTTCGAACCATGGTAACAGGACTTCAAACTATTTTATCGGGTATGGATTTTCTTTTTGTGGAACAGTTATAAGGCGTTTTTATAAATGTTTTCACTTGTATGATCTTTTTAAAAGAATTTGTACGATGAAGCATGGCCTTTTATTGGTTAAGACAAATGTATTTTATTAATTTGGTTTCTGCAAGTTTTTTTTTTTTTGATGATATTTGGTTTCTGCAGGTTGTTAACTACGTCTTGGAAAAAATGGTTCTTGACAAACCATTGGATGGTGGGAATTCCGATGGAACATTTGCTCCAGGACTGACAGGAGAGCAATCGCAACTTACAACTATTGGAGGAGATGGCACTTTCCGGTCAAGCTTGAAGCCCTGGCCAAAGCTAAAGCCTTCTATAGAGATTTTGTGCAATAATCAGGCAAGTGGGTTACATCTGAAATAAGGAAGCATGCCTTATCAAAAAATTACTGCTTGTCAAAATTTGAAAAAAAAGGTCTTGAACTTGTTGTTACGTCCTATAGAAATCTCTTTCCAGTTCGTAACCATGCTTCCTGGACGAGGGATGGAACACTGACGTTGATGTATTTATAAAAAAAGCAGCACTGACATGGATGTACAGTGTCCTCTATCTATCACTTGGTGACAGGTCCCATGGTGTGGTAAACAACCAGAGCAAAGTGATAGGGCAGTTCAATGCTCGTAAAATATTTTACGAGAGAATAGCACATAACTGCTTGAATTGAAATTTTTTGTTCCATGTTTATGTTGGATGTCTTCTTTTAACTTGAAGAAGACAATGCGGATGTTTTTTGGGTGCTTTTCCAGGTCTTATCCTCAGAAATGAGCTTAGCCACTGTCCGAGCTTATATATGGAAGAAACCCGACGACTTGGTACTCAATTACAGAGTGGTGCAGGGCAGATAATTCTTTAGCTCAACCAGGAGGTGAGTGCTACCCTAATTGTTGGTACTTAATCCTTCCTGTCCTCCACTATCTCTTTCTAGTTATTTCAGGACCAATTTTATGTTCTACTCTTTTTTCCACCTTGGGTACACAATCATTTAATAACTCTAACTTGAAATTCTGGATTTCTGAGTTTTGTCTTAAACTTTTTTGGGAAAGACATAATCTATGGTAGGATGATTCCTGAGTTTGATTTGGTTGGGTCAATTAATTTCATGTTTTTTCTATAATCTATCTGTTGAGTCAATCATTGACTGGACAGAGATCCTATAAAATCAAACTTCAATTCCTGAACATTTAATCCTTCTAAAACTGAGTGCAAAATGATTATGTGAAAATTTTGGATTTGACATTCTATGGTATTCCCATGCTTTGTAGACGCTTGTGGGGTTGAGTTGCTGGGTTGCGGTGATGGATGGGGCTGTCTTTTGCTAGTGTAAATTACTCTGTGTAATTGATTCTTCAGGGTTGCTGGTCCTGATCGGAACTATTTATTGCTTCCTTGTAAATCTGGAAAGCTGATCAATCAATGAAGCTATAGGTGTTCTCCAAAAAAATTCAGGGAAATTTCCAGGGAACAATAAGTGCAAGTTTTAAGTTGGCGTGGCAGGCATGCAAAAAAGATGTTAATGGAGAGAATCGACGGATAATAGGCCAAGATTGTCAGCTCAAAGCAAAGGTTTAGGATTGTAAAAGAGAGAACTGATGGAGATTGACGAATAGGAAAAGCTCGAAATCTCCTGGCAGGACACATAGTTGGGATGTTGATGTCGAAAGCGGTGTAGATGTGAATCTGTTTGGTACCTAACAAAGAAACTCTCTTTTGGGAGGTAATTTATTGGCCTTTGGAAATAAAACGGTTCCCTTTGTGTTAAACAAGTTATTTAATATATATATATATATATATATATATTTCTCTTTTTTCTCTTGCTGCATCTTCACATTCTGTAACTATATATCTTATTGTTTTCCATCATTTGTCATCTCAAGGGTTGAAATATGCGAAAGATCAAGAGTTTCGGCATCACAGATTCTCAAGATTTGCTTCTCAGATCCATTTTGCATCAGTCCTCTAGTTTATTGAGATAAACAATATGGTGGAGAAGCAAATGATCATGGGATCTGGTTGATGGTTGGGACCTATTGAATAAATGGTCAGAGCTGTTTAGTGAAGTCACGGAGCTCATGGGATTTGGACTGATTAATGCGATCTGACACCGTCTGATGATGTTGAATCAACAGCCTTAAAGTGTCAACGTGGAACACCTGTAATGGTGACCATATCAAGCTTTTCCTCTTTAGAAAACGATAGCACACCATCTTAGAAATTCTCTGATAAGACAGCCCAGGAAACATAAATATCAGTGGTTGAGACTTGAGAATGAGATCTCTCTCTCTCACACGTATCTTGTGTAGCAAGAATCGCTTTGTGGTCACAAATTTTACGCGTACAAGGAAGACAAAAAGACAGTAAAAGGAACGTGGAGACATAATAATCTTAGCCAAGCAACACCTGTTAGTAGATAAGGTAGACTGTACACGATATTTGTACACTATAGTTTTTATGCGATCTATTGTTTGTTCCACACCGTTGGATGTTAGACCATGAACTCACTAAGCTTTGGGATGATCTGGACACACAAAATCAAGACACATGGCATACATGTAGGTGCTGATCCCAATTCGCCACACAATGGATCCTCTCTAGACCTCCTTGGTTAAATATCAAGGTAAATCTGTAGGATAGTTGTGTTCTTTTCCTGAATTACGAATATATTTTAAAAAATGGTCCTATTTAAAAGTTAACATGATGAAATTATTCTCGAATAATTCGCCAACTTTTTTGAATTATTTCTGGATTATTCAATTAGTGTGCAAGTGTCAACAAGATAGGGTCGCCAACTTTTTCGAATTATTTCTGGATTATTCAATTAGTGTGCAAGTGTCAACAAGATAGGGGTCGTTATCAGGCTTTGCACAGTTGCACTCCCACCAATGGAGAGCGAGTAAAACTTTGCTGACCCACCAAAGTATAAGCCACGTGGCATATTGTTAGAGATTTCTGACCGTATGGATGTTTGGCTCAATCCTAGATGGATATACAGAAAAAGTTAGTCCGATTAGTGATTTCTAAGCGTTGGATTGGAGTCGTTTACATGGGTTGATTTTTAACCATGGAATTTGAGCATTATTTGGGGTACGAATATAGTTGTAATTCTACTCCAGCCATCACGCACCTAACTTTTCCGAGAGTAAAACTTCTATCACAGCGTTCTGACAAATGCTTCTGTCACAATGCAAATCGCAGTCCACGTGGTACACTCTTAGTGTATTGTGACTGTATGGATGTTTGGTCAGTCCCTCGTTGGACCTATAAACCAAAAATCAGCCTGATTAGTGATTTACAATCTTTGGATCTTTGCACCCAAATAACGCTCAATAATGCTGGAATTCTTACCGTTAAAATCAACCCATGAAATAACTTCAATCGAATCGCTTAGAAATCGCTAATCAGGCTGATTTTTGGTCTACAGGTCCATCGAAGGACTGGCCGAACATCCATACGGTAAGCGACCATTAAGAGTGTGCCACGTGGCTTATGTTTGCATTGTGATAGAAGCATCTGTCAGAACGATGTGATGGAAGTTTTACTCCTTTCCCCGAAAGGGTGGATCGGGGGACTGACATTGAGACTGACTTTGACACCTAAACAAGGGAACCGTAGATCTCTCAGAAGAGAAGAGATTTATAGATTAAAAGACTTTGATGACAGGGCCCTGTCATCAAGGCCGATGACAGGGTGCAATAGGAGCCACGTGGCATACTCTTAGAGGATTCTGGCCGTATGGATGTTTTTCCAATACCTATATGAACTTACAAGCAAACAATAAGCTTGATTTTTGATTTAAAACCTTTGGATCTTTGAAGTTTGAATCTCAAATAATGGTCAATAATGCTCAAATTTCCCACGGTTATAATCAACCCATGAAAAAAATTCCAATCCAACGCCTAGAAATCAC
Source organism: Euptelea pleiosperma (assembly GCA_035048495.1). Lineage (NCBI taxonomy): Eukaryota > Viridiplantae > Streptophyta > Magnoliopsida > Ranunculales > Eupteleaceae > Euptelea > Euptelea pleiosperma. The sequence continues at coordinate 33,235,851 of CM068546.1, forward strand.
TAATCGGACTGATTTTTGGTTTGTAGGTCCACCTAATGATTACGGTCAGAGTCCTCTAAGAGTGTTCCACGTGGCTCATATTGTACCGTCATCGGCGTAGATGACAAGGCACTGTCATCAAAGTTTTATTCAGATTGTAGAGGCGAAGAGACGTGATGGGGTGATGGGATGGGACATGTTTACTTCTTGCTTTTCCAAGGACAGTGAATCGGCTTCAACGAGTAAAACTTGTGTCACAAGATGTTGTGACGGAAGCCGTCACAGCACTCAATACGAGCCAGGTGGCATACGATCAGAGTGCGCTGACCGTATGGATGTTTGGCCAATCCCTCGTTGGACCTACAAATCAAAAATCAGTCTGATTAGTAATATATAACCTTTGGATTTTTGCACCCAAATATTTCTCAAATACCTACCGTTAAAATCAACCCATGAAAATAACTTCAATTGAATCGGATAGAAATCACGAATCAGGCTGATTGTTTGGCTACCGGTTCACCGAGTTACTTTCCAAACATCCATACGGTCATCGTCCTCTAATAATATGCCACGTGGCTCGTCATTGAGTGCTGTGACAGGCTTCCGTCGCAACATCTTGTGACACAAGTTTTACTCGCTTCAAACGGCTTGGCTCGGCTACAATATTAAAAAAGACGAGAAGGAAGGCCGTCCGATTTCGAGAGATATACGGTTCCGTCGTTTCGGTGTAAAAGTCGGTTTCAATGTCTGTGCCCTGATCCCGACCCTTACCACCGAAATGTTGTTTCCAGCGAATTTTTGGTCGCTTTTTAATAGTGACACAAAGTGTCGCATCGCAGTTAAATGGGAGTTCGCACCTAGCGCATGATAGCTGGTCTAGGAGCTTGTCTTATTAGATTGATGGCTTACGTAACAACCGCGTCGTTGCATGGGATTTTGCAAATCCTACTGAAAAGTTCTTTTTTCTTCGCGACCCCAAAGTTCTTTCTTTTGACAACTTTACCCTTTTATTTAAAATAAAAAGGTCATTTAAGCTTTTTCGATGGAATAATAAAAGACTTCTATAAGGACATTTTTGTCTATTACAGATAATTTTGAAGTATGTGGGGGAAATGGAACTGGCCAATTTTAATTTTTGGATTAAAACTTATATGACCGCGCACAATAAGAACCACGTGGCATATTTTTAGAGGACGCTGACCGTATGGATGTTTGGCTAATCCCTACATGGGCCTACAAACCAAAAATCAGCCTGATTAGTGATTTACATCCTTTGGATCCTTGTACCGAAATAATGGACAATAATGCTCAAATTCACACGGTTAAAACAACCCATGAAAATGACTCAAATCCAACGCTTAGACTAATCAGGCTGATTTTGGTTTTGTAAGCCCATACAGGGATTATCCAAACATCCATACGGCCAGAGTCCTCTAATTGTGTGCCACGTGGCTCGTATTGTGGTCGGTCATTTAGGCGGAAAAATCTATGATTCCAACTCCTGTATCAAAATTTGATGAAGAAGTCCCTCAAAATGCCACGTAGTGGATTCTTTCGGGCCCACTGCTCACCTGAATGTTTGGCTCACATCTTGGTAGACCTACACAACAAAAATCAGTATGATTAGTGATTCCTAGCCATTGGATTTGAGAACTTTTCATCATGGGCTTGGAACCAACTCATAGGCCTGTTCATAAAGCCCATGATCAAAAAGTGCTCAAATCCAATGGCTAGAAATCACCAATCACACTGATTTTTGTTGTGTAGGTTTATGATAGTGTGGGCCAGACATTCAAGTGGCAAGTGGGCCCGAACGAGTCTAATACGTTTCAATTTGAGGGACTTCTGCATCAAAATTTTGATACAGAAGTCTGCACCAAAGAACAACACCATTTAGGCGGTCATATAAGTTTTACTCCAATTTTGGTCACTTGCTTTAGTGACCCATTTACTGTATTTTTACTGTGTTTTCTACCTACAGTGAAAACTGAAAAAGGCTACCAATCGAATCCTTCAAGACAGTTCTTCCGATAAATAAAGCCTCTCTCTCTCTCTCCAACTCAGGAAGAGTCGTCGTAGAATATAAAGGCCGTTTCTCCAGCAAGAAAACAGAGGAACAAAGAACGGAAATGGCTGGTTCTCCAAGATATCCACAACGTCGGAACGAAGAACACAGAGAAGAAACCGAAGAAGAAGGAGAAGAAGAAGAAGAAGAGAACATGAGATCCCAACAACAACGTCTCTGTGATTACTGCGGAGAATCAAAAGCTCTCCTGTACTGCCGAGCCGACTCAGCGAAGCTTTGTTTCAACTGCGACCGGGAAGTCCACTCGGCCAACCCGTTATTCACCAAGCACGCTCGGTCTCAGCTCTGCGACGCCTGTGATTCGAACCCAGCTTCAATTTGTTGTTCGACGGAAAATCTGGTTCTATGCCAGAATTGTGATTGGGATACACACGGTCGATCTTTGTCTTTGCTGCACGACAGAAGACCTCTTGAGGGGTTTTCTGGCTGTCCTTCGGCGATTGAGTTGTCTTCAATTGTTGGGTTTAAAGACATGGGGGACAAGTCTCTGTTGGACAGTGGTGGTGATGGTTGCTTGGTTGGGTCTGGGTTTTATGGGCCGAACGTGACCGTTGATGGGTTTTCGGATTTGTTGGTGTGGGAGACTCCGCATATTGTTAGACTTGATGATCTAATTGTTTCGACTGATTCGAGCCAGAATTTTCAAGCTATAGGGATTCCACCTCTGCCCAAGGTAAGGCCCAAATGGGTTCCTTTACAATTTCTTGCGTTTATTTTCTGGCTTGTAAGTACTGAATTTGTTTTGTGTTGGTTTAATTAGAAAAATACGAGTTGGGTGTTGTTTGATTTTGTTTTCTAGTTCATGTGTTACTGTTTGATTTACTTATAAAGTTAATCTTATTTTTTTTGGAAACGATGGTTTGATTGAAAAATGAGAAACTTGGGTTTGTTTCAATGATATTTGAATTGTGGATTGCTGTTCAATTTCTTCAGAAGTTGTCTATCCAAGAAAACGATGCTATGGTCGTAAATGATCTTTTTTTTTTAAGTTTTCCTTCTTGTTCTTGTGCTTCTTTTAAGTCTTAGATGGTTCTATGCTGATCAAATTAGAAGAGTTCAAATTGGGATTGTTTAATGTTGATTTCAATTTCTCTGTAAACAACCTTTCTGAAACTGTAGCTTGGTTTTTTAATTCGATTTCCCTTTATTGTGCAAGAGAATTTCTTGGATGTTCTTTTGTTTGGTTAGTTAATGAGCCTTTGGCTCTTTCTTGGACGAAACATTGTATCCAGACTACTGTAGTTTTTAACTAACTTGAGATCATGCTATTGCATCAGAACCGAAATGTAGCTTGTGGGAAATACAAGGAAGAGATACTTCGTCAGCTCCATGATATGGTGAAGTTGGAAACCAGCTTGAATAATGATCATGAAGATATCGAATCACTTCTTGGATTCCAACCTCTGGTAGCGGAACAAAATCTTCAGCCAGGAAATATGGGTATATGCTTTGAACATGATGCAGAGCCAGTCATTTTGCCTAGTTATGAGGTAAGGTCTCTTTTAACCCCTTGGTTTTCTTTGAAGTGGTACTCTTTCTTGCTTGTTTTGCATATATAAGCTTTCTGTGGGCGTGGCGGTTTTTTTTTTTTTATAGAAGTTTTACTTCTGACTTTAGGTTGGCTCTGTATTCTCTGGTTTGCTTGTTCTTTTTTAGTTTTTAGATGGATAACTATTGCAAGCACAAAATGTTGAAAAACTGTTAGGATTAAGCAACTTCTTAAGGTTGGTAGATAGAGACTCTGCAGAAGGTGGTAGGTAGGGGTGTCAACGGGTCGGTTCTGGTTCGGTTCCTAAGGTGACCAGAACCGGAACAATTGTTCCGGTTCTTATCGGTTCGGTTCCTTAACGGTTCCGGTTCTCAAAGTGATGGATCCGGAACTGGAACCGATTATGTATTTCTGTCGATTCCGGTTCCGGGTATAATGGGCCAAATCTTGAAAATATGAGAATTTTTACATTATATTTATATGTTGGTACCGGTTCGGTTCCGGTTCTTATTGGTTTCGGTTCCATATTAGACTACCCGGAACCGGAACCATTATTTTCGGTTCGGTTCCGGTTCCGGTTCCTTTTTAATCGGTTCCCAAAAATGTGGAACCGGAACCGGTGTTTTCGGTTCTGGTTCCGATTCGGTTCCGGTTAAACGGATAAAATTGACACCTACAGTGGTAGGAAGGCATTTGAAGAACACTTGAGAAATGATTATCTGTGTTTCTGGTGCCGCACCTCCAGCCCATGAAAAAGTGGAGGTCTCAAGGCACAGATGGCCCTCATGGGACCCACCTTAATAGCCTTTTTTCAAAAATTATTTTATACTTTATTTTGTTGCTTCTGAGAGAAGCTTCTGTTCCATACGGTTCGAAGGCTCTATACGAATTAGCAGTTTTTGATCCTATACACATTGATCTAGAGTGGACTGCATCAATTTTATGGTATCAGAGCAAGTCTCTAGGTATTTTTCTGATATTGTCTATGATTTTTCGCTCCCACTTGACTTCCGCATCCCATTTTTGAGCTTGATTTTATTCCACTTGGGTATAATAAAATCTTCTTTTAAAAGGGAAAATTTTGGTCATTTTCCGACAAGCATCTAACTGGCATTCCAACGGCCTACCGAGGTATACTGTAGTCCGTTTGGGAAACTAGAGTTTTGACCAAACCCCAGCCCTCTTTTAACGCACGAGAGGTTGAATGAGATCCTATATTTTTGGGCGTTCTTTGATATATTTAGGACCCAACTTCAAATCCAAGCTCACCAAGCCCACTCGTCCTAAGCCAACTTTCACTAGGCTCGCTCGCCACCAAGCCCACCCTTCAGTTGAGCCAAGCCGGACTGATCGAGCTTATCCTAGTTGTGCTGAGCCAACCCCAAAAATCCAAGAGCACTTGGCTCCTTAAACTTAGGCCCAATCACCCCTATACCCAGTCTGTAGTCCATGTACCTACCCTGGCCCCTCCACTTGAAAATAAAAGAGCAAAAGAAAGAAAGGGTTAGCGCAATAGATAGAGCTAATGCAATTATTTATGGTGGAAATGTGGCATAGAGGAATAGGAACTCCGCAACAGAGGATTCCTGATGCACTAGAAGTTGATGAGCAAGGTAGTGAAATTAATGAAGAGGAAGGAGAAATTAACCCTGAAGGGTTGATTGATCGAGTTGACCAAGTACCTCAAATTGGAAACATCGTGTAGAGAAATGGTCAACAACCTTATTGAATTTTCGTGCACCATTCAGGACTCAAGAGAGCACCGCCATTTCATGGAATATCAAATGGTACCCAAGCCCAAGGTAGGCAAAATCACCACCAATGACATGACTTAGATAAGCAGAAGCGATTGTCGACTATCTCATTTTACATTGTGATTTTCCTAGTGGGTTTTGGAGTTGTTACCTTGGATTTTTTTGGTGTGGACTTGGTGAAGCAAAGGTGGATTTTACTGACCTCGTGAATGTTTGGTATTTTTGCCTTGAATTTCCAGGTGTTGTGTTCTCTGGTAACTATGTCCTCTAACTCTCTTGTGGAGCCCTGAAAGAAATAACATAATTCTCCAGAGCTGTTACACACTCGCGTCAAAGATCAGAGGACTTTTCTTGTGGCTGCAGGTTGTGATGAATCTGTAGCATCAAAGTGTGCTATCAAATAAAAATTAGTTCTGAAAGAGAGTTTGGCCTTTCATATATAGACGAGGGATGAGGCCTCTTGGTTGTGTTCTCAAATAAAATTGTGATGGTAGATTGAGTGGTAACTGGTTTAAGGAAAGCCTGATTTTTCTGTTTCCTTTGTAGGATCTCAAATTCCATAAATATGTTCTATTACATGATAATAGCCATCCAGCCTATCCCATTATCTTTTTTGAACAGTCGTAAAGAACGTGAAATTGTCCTGGAAGCATCTACATGTTTGATTGTTACAAACATCTAAAACAGCCCAAGTTTGGTTTTGGAGATCTCCGTGACCCATCAAATGGTGAGCCCTGGCCCTGCACGAACAGCACATGTTTCACAATCCTGTTTAATCAACCTTATTTATGGTCTAATAAATTTGGATGCTTCATCATCTTATTAAGTGAACATGCAGATGGCTCGTCATTACAGTTTCTTTTGTTACTGTGCCCAACACCTCATGATGGCGCTTTATCTGTTCTGCAACTTCTCCCTTCATTAGCTTGTCGTATGATTAGAGCTGGTTTGAGTTTGCATGGTGGGTGCAAAACCTTGTGAATTCTCATGTTGCAATGTGTTGTAGAGTCTTAATGGGTTCTGAATAAAATTTTGGAAACCTTATTCTTAACTTCAATCTTTAAAAAAAAAAAACTTCAATCTTCTGTTCTGTTCTGTTCTTACTTGAACAGGATATATATGTGCTCTTAATCTTAAAGGGATAATATGCTGCAAGATCACGAAATTGTCTTGTCATGCAGGCAAGTGCAATTCAATGTCAAGGTGACCGTGGTGAGGCCGCAGATCAGATTCCCTTTCCTTCTACAATTTTAGCAAGCTACATTGAGGAAGGTTCGTTGGTTCTTGACAAACCCAATGATGCTGGTGGGAGTGGAATTCATACCCACGGTGGTCATGGAAAGCAATCACAACATCCCATTATTAGAGAAACCTTGCCGATCCTGCCAAAAGTTGTTACACATGAGTTAGCCGTTCATGACAGAGACTCGGTCATCTCACGGTACAAGGAGAAGAAGAAAACAAGGAGGTAACTAATACTACTATTCTGATCCCCTTCTCCAACATGAACTCTAAAATTTACAATTGGGACTAGATGAAACATATGGAGGTAACCGGCCTCATAGAGTTTAGTTATGTTAGGCATCACGACTCTATGCAGGCAGTAACTCAACAATCCAGACTCAGTCAGTTGGCTGCCTCTTGGATGGGCCTTGCTCGGAAAATCATGCCGATATGATGACCCACCAAGTTTTAGTTATTGGGTAGATGTTTCAGTTTGTCCAATCAGTTATGGTGCTATGGGCTATGGCCAATCACCTACTCGATTGGGAGGCATGGACACCAATCTCATTTGTTTCCTGAATCTCCATTTACATTTACACTTGAGCTGATTTATTGACTCAAAAAACAGATATGATAAGCACATCCGCTATGAATCCCGTAAAGCTCGGGCAGAGTGCAGGGCAAGGATAAAGGGTCGTTTTGCTAAGGTGGACGACCACTAAAATGCCGGTGTGCGGGAGACGGGGCTCAGATTAGTTGGATCCTTTAGTTTGCTTTATCCACGCTTTACTTGTTTTTTACCTTTTGTATTTATTTGGTCTAATAATAGCTCGTAAAGTTAAGCCATTGCAGCCAACATTGCATAGGAAAAATATGTAGTTTGTCTTTGCAAGTTAAATGAAATGTGAAAATTTCTGATATTTGCAGCAATGTGAAGCGACGATGACGATCCGATACCCCTTGTGTTTAAAGAAGGGTTTGATATGGCACAAGGTTCAGTACTAGGGCTGCGTTTGGTTCGCTGGAAGTGGCTTTCTAGGAAGTGGGTTTTCCAGGAAGTGCCATTTCCTAGAAACCCAATTCTTGGAATCTATTTTCGCGTTGTTTGGTTGAATCCTAGAAATTAGTATAATTTTTTTTAATCAATTTTCAAAGAACGGCTTTACAAACCTCCTATTGTGCACAATGGGACAACAACAATTCATTGGAAATCTTAACTGTTGGAAGAGCTTCAACGGTAGATTTCGATCGATGCCAACGGACTGCCGTACCGATTGGGATTGGGATCGTTCTCCACAAGTTGCTGGATCAATACTTGTGGATCAATTGGTTGAGTCCGGGGACGATGATGTAGTCTTTGTGATTCTCCACAAGTTGCTTGATCAATACTTGTGGATCAATTGGTTGAGTCCGGGGATGATGATGTAGTCTTTGTGATTCGCTGGGACACGAAAATCACCAAGGCCAACTTTTGACGAGAGAATGTGACTAAATTTTTCACATTTTGGGGTTTCTTAAAACCCTACCCACATGAAGCAATGGTTAAAGAATAGTAAAAGATCAATGGCGCTTAATGAGAAGAGAATGGAGAATCCGGCGACACCAAATAGATTATCTCGGAAGGCAAAGAAGGAATTGGGGCCAGGGCTAGGGTTTTCATACTCTTAGAAGGAAGAGAAGCCACCATTGTAGTTAGGGCACAACAGTTTTGATGAAGGAGACGGTGTTATAGAGACCGTACAGTTGCTCTCATAGCAGAAACGGTATAGTTGCTCTCATAGCAGAAACGGTGAAGAAGACGATGTTATACAGTTGCAATCATTGCTGGAAGGAAACGATGAAGGATACGGTGGCGCTGCTTGAAACAGTGTTAACGATTGTCAAAGAGATGATCGAATGCAAGGATTAGGAGAGAAACGAGGGAAGAGATGACTCTGTTTTGTGTGTGAGTAGCTTGACCAATAGCCAGAAAATCGACTTCCCTTCACAAGGAGCGGAAGTCATTTTCTTTCAAAATAAGGATTTCGGAAATCGTTTTCCGTGGGGCCCACTTTTCAGGCCTAAACCAAACACGCATAAATCACACTTTTCCTGGTTTTTGTTTTCTTTTCCCGGAAAAAGCGGTGAACCAAACACAGCCTAGATGTTACAGTTTGGGACTTGAAATTTGAGAGAGTTAATCCCCTCTGTTTAGCTCTTAAACCTGAAGAAATACATGAGATATCGATGGACCCATTTACCAATCGGGTCTAAAAGATAGACCTAAGGCCAACTGCTCAGGAGGTGGGAGCCACCCTTTATTGGGCCCCACCTAGTGGACTTCCTATTCCCCCCAAAAATTGTCTAAATCAGATCGTTGAGAGCGAAAGCTGAGAACAGATGTTCATGAACATCAGATGGAGTTGATATGATTTGTATGTGTTACAGCTACTACAGTGTTTGAATCCTAACTAAAATTTCAAAATTACCTAGGTGATAGTAGAGTGGAAAGCTAAACCCTTATACAGTTTGGATCATAACATTCCACCACGCTTTCAACGCCACATTCACTATGGCTCACTCTACATTTTTTTCCGGTAGCTCTGTTTTTTCTTTTTGAGCGAGCCATATGGAAGCCCTTTCCCACGACCCTTGCTGTTACTCCAAAAGTACCTAGGTAATAGTGGAGCGGAAAGCTAAGCCCTTGTTTAGTTTGTCCTAACAAGCCTTGCAATTGACAGCCCTGATAAGATCAATGAAGATCATTATCAACCTTTGATCCATCTACAAGATGTTGTGACCGAAACCGGTCACAACCCACAATACGGGCCATGTGCCACACTATTGTAGGGCGCCAACCGTATGGATGTTTGGCTAGTTCCTCGGTGGACCTGCAAACCAAAAATCAGCCTGATTAGTGATTTCTAAGCATTGGATTGAAGTTATTTTTATGGGTTGATTTTAACAGTAGAAATTTGAGCATTATTGAGCGTTATTTGGGTGCAAAGATCCAAAGGTTGTGAATCACTAATCAGGCTGATTTTTGGTTTACAGGTCCACTGAGGGACTGGCCAATAGTTTGCCACGTGGCTCGTATTTTAGGTTGTGACCGGCTTCGGTCACAACATCAGAAAAGCCGATTTTTTTCTTTTCCTCCCAATCTCCCAACACCTTTTTTCTGAAACTGTTTTCCTCTGTCCTTAAATTACCGAAAACATCCTTGAATTTCCCACATTAATGCCAGATCAACAATGCAAGATCTCCAAATCCAGACAGGGTACTTTTGTAATTTATCAGTCAATGGAAGAAGGAAAGAAAAAAAAAAAAGAGCCCACCAACTCTCTCCTATCTCTCGTTCTTTGTTCTTTGGAGTTCAAACTTCTTCTTCGTCTCCACTTTGATTATATAACTCACAAAGGAATTTCTTGTTCTATTTCTGTACCGATATTTACAGGTATGAAGTATGAACTAACCATCCAGATTACCAAACAGACCCTTACCCATGAAAAAAAAAAAACTTAAAACGGAAAACACCACTAAAACTAGCTCACACACAGTAACCAAATCAGGTCCCTCTTGATACTCTTGATACTCTCGATTTCGCCTCCTCCTCCTCCTCCGTTAACGATAGCCGTTACCGTTAATGTGATCTTTGAGTCATTAACGGCAATATTGGCTGCCAAGACCTCGGCCTTGTGGTTGTCGAACACGTGGAAAACACTAGGAACAAGACTCCGTCGGACCACCGAACGTATCCCAAAAAACGCTACATTGCCGGAAACCGTCACGTCGACAGTGGAATACTGGTGGGTGTACATGGAAATTGGCGGTTTAGTCACCATCTCCTTTCGTGCTTCCAAGCTTTTTAATTTTCCTTCAAGTTCTTTGATGTAAAAAATTGTTTCATCGACAATTTTCGTCCTTACTGCCTGTTTTTTTCGAGAAATTAATGAATTAATTTCACGACTAGTAAGACACCAACCCAGAAATTTAATTCAAAGTTTACCTTAGTGTTCTGGAGATTGGGGACCTTGGACTGAAGAACTGAGTAGAGGTCGCTCATCTTCGCTCTCCTTTCTCGCTCATTCTGTTTCTCCATTGTTGAACATTGGGAAGCTTCGATTCTGGGACTGGGTTTGGGTTTTTTCTTTGAAGTGGAAGCTTCACTTGAGAGATATTCATTTCGGGTTTGGGTTTTCTGTTGAATGGTTGTTTCGGGCTGTAAATCGGATAATGAAGGGATTACAGAGTCGCTGTAGCCCTCCATGAGACCTAGGAGTAATTTGGAGACGTCTTTATCTTCCTCTTCCATTGCTAAGAAGTTAACGAGAGAGAGATGAGGAGTTATATTATAGGAGTAATCTGGGTTTAGTGCCATTGGTGGTCTTCTAACGAATTATGGAGTTCGGTGGGTCTTGATTCCTATTAAGGAAACTGTTCGAATATTTGCTGCAGAGATATATTTGGTTCAGAGCTGGAAGAAGATGGAGGTTTCATGTAATAAGCTCTAGCTTGATTTAAAAAGCATAAGCTAGCACCCATTCATTTCTGTTACTCAGCGCAGCCATATGGGCTCACTAGCCGTATTAGATGTTTAACTCACCCCTGGATGGATATACAAACCAAAAATAACCAAGGTCAGTAATCGCTAGCCATTAGATTTTAGTACTTTCTAATACGTGATTATGGCCGTTGAATTAAATTGTTTTTTCAAGTACTAAAACCAACGGCTAAACAAGCTGATTTTTCGTATGAATTTCTAACAAGGGGTGGGCTAAACATCCATACCGTTAGTGGTCCCAGATTGCAGGGTGAGTAAAAAAAGGGATGGGTGCTAGCTTACGCTTGTTACATCGCAACCCCTCCGGAAAAGAGAATGTGCAGTAGTGCAGGTTGTACGACCTAACCAATTATAACGTTTTGATTCTCTGTTGTGTTTTTGTTACATCGAATACCAATTTTACCTCTATTTTCTAGATAATTACAAGTGTATCCTGAGTAAAACTTGTGTCACAAGATGTTGCGACGGAAGCCGGTCACAGCACTCAATACGAGCAACGTGGCACACGATCAGAGGGCGCTGACCGTATGGATGTTTGGCCAGTCCCTCGCTGGACCACAAACCAAAAATCAACCTGATTAGTGATTTACAACCTTTGGATTTTTGCACCCAAATAACGCTCATTAAATGTTCAAATTCCTACCGTTAAAATCAACCCATGAAAATAACTTCAATCGAATCTGTTAGAAATCACTAATCAAGCTGATTTTTTGTGTACCGATCCACCGAGGGACTGGCCAAAATCCGTACGGTCATCGTCCTCTAATAGTATGCCACGTAGCTCGTATTGAATGCTGTGACCGGCTTCCATCACAACATCTTGTGACACAAGTTTTACTCGTGTATTTTTTATTGTTACCTCTGAAAATTGATTCATTAAGACCAAGGTTTAAAGGAGGCCGTTTTAACGGTTAAATGGACTGGGGGCATTACCGTTTAAACGGCCGTTATAACGGATTGAAACGGTCAGGGGCAAAAATGGTAAAAAACCGAATTAAACGGATTTTAACGGAAAAAAACGGAAAAAGTGGCTCTGAAATTCAAATTTTGAAATTTGAAAATTAAAAAAAAAATGGAATTTAACAGATTTAAACGGATTTTAACGGAATTAAACAGTTTTAACGGCCGTTCTTTTCACAAATTTTTTTGAAATTAAATGGCCGTTTAAATGATTTTAACGGCCGTTAAAACAAAAAAAAATGGCCATTTATTTCAAAACCGATAAAATGGGTTTAAACGGTCTAAACGGAAACGGGCTTGGGGCGTTACCGTTTAAACGGCCGTTTTTAAAACCATGATTAAGACCGTCCAATGTGCTAGGCCAATTCGTATTGATAGTTGATCAACCATTCTTTTCGATGGTCGACAATTTTATGTGGTGGGCCCCACAAAACATGTATATTGATTTTATAGTTAGGATCAAGGTTTAAAAGAGGCCATTTTAACGGTATAACGGATATGAAAAGCTGACATACCCCCCTATGACTCGGTCCACTGTCATTTGATCAATGTTGACCTGAGTTGACTACCAAATTTTGTATTAAAGGATGAAAGTGCCCTTGTCTTCAACTTTAGAACAAGGGTTTCAAATATGAAAAGAGGAGATTAAAAATAAAAATTAAAACCCATGTTGGTAAACTTGAGATTTGTTTTTTGATTGTTTGATGAATTAAGCAAATATTGAAAAGAAAAAACTCCAAAAAAATAGATAAAACTCATGAAGGAATATTTTAAAATTGAGAGAACCTATCTTTCCAAAATCCACATCTCATCAGAAGCTTAAAATATAAATTGCTTTGTCTTATTTTTCTTTTATGTTAATGAAATTTTAAAATTAAAATATTATATTGTTCTATTTCTTTTTTTAAACCTTAGGTTTTAAAATCTTGCCGGAGTGGTGGCCGGCTGGCCAAGAGACTCCGGTGGGTTGGTCGCCAGTGATGGGCGGCCAACCCATGGGAATCCCTTGGCTGGCCGTCCACCACAGCCGTTTGATTTGGGGTTTGGGTTTTTGCCCAAACCCTTGTTCCAAAGTTGAGACAAGAGCATTTTTGTCATTTAATAAAAAAATTGGTAGTCAACTTGGGTTAACACTGGTCAAATGATAGTGGACCTAGTCATGGGGGTATGTCAAAAATTCCCTAAAGTTTAAATTTGAGCATGTAGTTTTAAAGAGTGCTAAGCGCATAACCTATAAGTAATAAATCAGATTTCAACGACTTTTGTTTAACTCGGCAAATAAAGCAAAAACCTGAAAAATTTGCTTTTCAATAAGCTATAAGCTGATTTTTTAACTTATTTTATGCTTATCCAAATGCAGCACAACAAGAAACTTGCAAATTTTGGAAGTTTTACACATATGGCATTGTATGAATATAATGGAATGCCAAACCTAATATTTAAGAAATGGATGGGGGGAGCATGGATTTCAAAACTTGGATTCTGCTGAGGAGGAAGAGGCACACAAAAAAAAAAATGAGAAAAATGCGAAAATTGGACATTTAGGACATGCTTGGTATCCTGTATGTAATTTGCAGGGAAATATTTGTAGGCAAATACTTGATAATCAAATGTTTGCAATGACAAACATTTGTTGGAAAAATATTCATATGGCTGGGACGGGGACTTGTTGGGGAGACTAATTTGCCTATTGTTTGCAGCCATTAGACCACTTTCTAGAAAAAAATAAAATTTGTTGGATGTTGTGCCACCAAGCACATGCAAATGCTGCAAACATTTGCACGCAAACATTTGTAGTGTTACCAACGTTTTAAAAGGCTTTTGAGGATTACGTCTTGAGGTTCGCCTTAAAAAAGGCCTACACATAATGCATGGTACACTTTTTTAAGTGGGAGCATCTTACCTTAAAAAAAATCAATTTTTTCCTTTTTCTTTTATAATAATAATAATAATAATAATAATAATAATAATAATAATAATAATAATAATAATAATAATAATAATAATAATAAAAAACCCCAAAATTTTTAAAAATATGGATTGTGTGCATATTTATACCTTAAATAATAATCATAATCATAATTAAGGTTCAAACGCTATCAATTATGGACTGTGCATGCATGGATGCGGACAATGATACGAGGTGTTGGACTTGACAAACCCCAAAAAGTAGGATTCGGACTCGGCTGAATATTTTAATTATTCAATTAGGTCAAACATATAATTAATAGATTTTTTCTTATTTATTGGAAGTGAGATAATTATTTATAGGAAATTAGAAAGAAATCTTATCTTTTTCTCTCTAGAATCCCTAAGATAAAGAAATTTTAATTTATACCTTAACTATAAGAAATTTTATTAATTATTTTACTTTTTATTTGAATATTTTAATTATTCAAATATCGAAGTGTCCGTGGCGTGTCGGTATTCAAATCCATGTTTAAACATATGGACACACGATTCGTCCACTGGTTGGAAGTGTCCATACAACACAGATTAGGGATCTGTTATCTATGGTGTTAGAACTTACAAGACTCGATCTTGGACCTCTTTTTATGTTATGCCAGAGCGAAGGCTCGGAACGTGAAAAATGGGATGGATGAGGGTTTTTCCTGGTTTACTTAGAAAACGACGAATTTGCAGCAATTAATCAAAGAAAGACCTAGTTGAACGGGAACGACATGGATCAAAGGTATGAACCAAGAAAGGCCCTGCTTGGTTCAATGCCAATTGGATGCAATGCACCCACTGGCCACGATCTTGAGATTACACATCAATGGTTGGGGTGTGCAAATGAGTTGCTGTGGAAATAGTTGCCAAGCCCTCGCAAACTCTTCAAGAAAATGAACACAAGCATGTGCAGGCCAAAAACCTTGGTAAGTGACTGCAATCAAACTCACCGCATTTGCATCAGAGGTTCGCTGCACTGGGATGCATTTTACACTCTGGTGCAAATGCGGTTCGCTGCACTGGGATGCATTTTGCACTCTGGTGCAAATGCGGTGAGTTGCATTGCAATCGCTTACCATGGTTTTTGGGCTGTACATGCTTGCATCCACTTTCTTAAAGAGTGCAAGGGATTGGCAACAACTTGCACGCCAGCTCATTTGCACGCCCCCAACCAATCACTTGTAATCCCAAAACCGTGGCAAGTTAGTGCATTGCATCTGATTTGCGAAGTTCAGCCATCTTCAAATCCTGCAAGCATAAAATGGACCAAATCCAAGACCACATATGGTCGAAGCCCAAGCCAATATTTATAAATTAAAGTATATATATTTCTTCAAGGCTATTTGTTAAGGAAATATACTGGAAAAAAGTTTCATCAGGTCCAGTTCTTTGGCATCATCATCATATTAGGGTCCATTGGACCAAACATATTAGGCCCATAACATTACCATTTAGATAATGGATCTTTAAACCAGGCCCAATGCTTCACCAGCTACCTAAAACTACAACGAAAGCCCACTGGACCATCTGGGCGACTTGACAGCCTTAGGCATGACAAACGGACAAACGACAACTTGAACAATTTATTAATGAAATGCTTACCAAACCGACCAGTGCCCGCACGTCAGGGATCCAAACCTAAGGGGCCCTTATAACCAGGCCTAGGTCTTTTAGAGAACACTTTTGATCACTGGCGCCACTTTTGATCACTAGCGCCAGTGATCAAATGTGATCAACACTAGCGTGCATGACATTACACGTGGCACACTCTTAGAGATCATTGACTGTATCGATGATTGGCTCATACCTAGGTGGACCTACATGCAAAAAATGAGCCCGGTTAGTGATTTTTAAGGATTTGATTAGAGTCGTTTTCATGGATTGATTTTTAACCATAGATTTCGAGCAATATTTTGGGTACTCAGATCTAAAGGTTTGAAATCCCTAATCAGGCTGATATTTGGTATATATGTCCACAACTCCACATGGGGATGGAACAAACATATATACAGTCGATCTTTAAGAATGCACCACGTGGCTTATTCTATGGTCCCTCATTGAGGAGGCACGTCGGGCCTACTCCAATCCATGTTGTGGCTTTAAAATAGAGAGGCATTTAATGAGGCAAGGGTTTGAAGACCGTGTGGGCGCACCAGTACCCAACCTATGTTTTGTCTTTAAAATAGAGGCATTTTTAATGAGGTAAGATTATTTCTTTTTTTTGGCCTTTAAAGTGGAGAGGCATTAGTTTAAGCCCCACGTGGATGTCAACCCTAGTTCTCGCTTCATCTCTACTATTATAAATCCAAAATATTCGAGCCACCTACTTTAAAGGTAAAACTTGGGATGGTGAAATCTCGATGTCCATGAGGGACCATAGTATAAGCCACGTGGCACACTCTTAGAAACCACTGACCGTATGTATGTTTGTTACATCCCTATGTGGACCTATGTACCAAATATAAGCTTCATCAAACCTTTGGATCTGAGTACCCTAAATAATGTTCGAAATCTACGGTTAAATATCAACCCATGAAAACCGCTCCAATCAAATCCTTAAATTTAGCATGGCATCCATTTTCACCGTTAAATTTAAGTCCATATTTGATACAGTTAGAGGTTTTAATTATTACTGATTTTTGGTGATGGAGATCATCATCACAAAAAATCAACTCTTAACTCATCTGCATGTGGGCCCCACGTCCATTAGTATTCTATTAGTAACAATAGCACGAGTCATTCTCTACCAGCTATATATACATACTAGGAATCAATAGCCCGTGCTGAGCACGGGCACATTAAAAAAAATATGAAAATAAATTTTTGCATGTACAATTATGTCTTGTTTTTATTCTTATATAATAAAACAAATAGTTTTAATTATGCGGTGAGAGGGAGATGTTTTTTTATAAAATTTTATTTATAAATCTCAGGACGCTCTTTGAACTAATCAAAAACTTTACTGAGATAGGTAAACCAAGGGGAATCCCCCTCTGAGAACCATATATAAGAATTCCATCTCGTACAGCTCCAGCAGAAACACCCAAATACTGGTTGGAAGGGATATGTAATAGAAAGTTTGAAACTTCCTTTTCCCCTGATTCAATCTTCTCTGAAGATACGAAGGACCAAAAACCCGGGAGAGATTTAGGGATGTAGAGGGAGGAGATGTTTTAGGTGGGTTGGTTCGTTAGATTGAGATTGTCGTGTTGCCTTATTTTGGGACGGTGGGTCGAATAAAAGTGTACCCTGTTTACCAAAAAGTGAAAAAAAAAAATAGTAAACATTCAGCTTATGATTGGTGAGTGGGCTTCATGAACCAGTCTACGGTTGGTTCCGAACCCATGATGAAAAAGGGCTCAATTGAATCACACACTAATACTTTGTGTAGATCTACCAAGTTGTGGGGCGAAATACATCGTGCTCGCATCCTTACAGATATGACCTCTAGAGCCCATAGAGCCTAACTGGTAGTACCTATAGAAATTGGTCTTTATTTATGAAATTTCACCTGAAGAAACTTAGTTCAATTCATATCTAGATTTTAATTCCAAAATAATATCAGGGCACTTGCACAAAATAACTCATATCGGAGGTTTCAGAAGTGATTCATGCTTTTGAATCTTTGGTGGTGGCATTCTTGGTCTGTTACTAAACCTTAGATTTCCTTTCTTGTAAGATGGCTCAAGGGTCTAAAAGGACTATGCAATGAGTTGTCTACGCTCATCATGGCACAAGCATTGTCAAACTTCCCATGATAATTCGATGCATAGAATATGGTCACCAGCTTTTCTGATGCTAGGAATTCGCACCTATCTACAACCTTATCAGAATCAGAACTGAAAGATTAAAACAGGGAGAAACATCAACTAACTCTTGACCCACTTCATTAGCATAATGATCACATGGGTTCCAAAGTCCATGAATCCCTCAAATACATGGTGTTTGAACCACATGTGTAAGCAACAAAAGACATAGAGAGCTAACATCAGTAATTACTCAAACATAACATATTGTGGGATCTACGATGCTGATCAACTTGCAAGATCACTTAATTTGGCAACTCGTAAGCTACCCAATCTGGCTTAACTTTGGTGTCCAGATATTAATCTCAAGTGTATGACACATTTATATCTCTAGATGTGTTTTTAAATGGTGGGTCCTAAGTTCTACATAATGCATCAAAGTACCAAATGCGAGAAATCTTCAGAGAATAATAAAAAAGCTGATAATGCAAAATTTTCATTAAAAAAATGGGTTCGGCTCTGCGCACCAGCAGAGTCACCAACAATTCCACGTCTGCGTTGCTACCGTAGATCTCGTCCAAATCTAACGGCTGGGGAATGGTTGGACTTACTTTTGAGGGCAACCGTCTTTAGCAGCGCTTAGCCAAATACGAAGCCGATTGTGGGGCTGAGCGTACCTTTCAAAAAGCATGGATGTTTAGCCCACCCCTTAGTGGATGTGTATACGAAAAATTAGTCTCATTGATTTTATCTAGCCATAGATTTTAGCACTTTTTTAGAATTGATTGTAATCGTTAGATTCAAGCATGTTTTTTGCATATTTTTTGGACAGTTAATCCAACGGCTAGAAATTATCAACCAAGCTGAATTTTAGTCTGCATATCCACCAAGGGGTGGGGTAGCGGTTAGTGGGCCCAAACATATGAGCCATGTAGGGCCACGAGACCCCTCTGCATCGACTGCATCAAAAGTCCTCTGCATCTAAATTTTTTCCCATAGCGGCATAGTGCTACATGTACGCATGCAATATGGTTGGATTCCCCTGTCCCATGACCATATTGAGAGTCCACTTTTGTTCACAGAATTCCGTGACCAAAAAAATATCTTGCACGACTGAATGAGACACATTGCAAACTCTTAAAGAACACTATGGAGATCACTGACAGTATGTATGTTTTGCCAGCTTCACTGATAGTGTAAATTCTCCTTGGCTGTTCGTGTTTGAGCACGGCTAGAAAAGGCAAGTTTAACTTGTAGTTTGATTATTAAACTGTGCGAACAAAACCATTAATTATAGTGAGTGTTCAGAAAAAATACAAATTTTTTAAAACCATAGGAGAAATAACATTTTCTCTTGGTTATTCAAGAACCATAGCTATAAACCGTTCTCTTTTTTGAGTTTTCCGCTGTTCTTGTAATCAAAAGAAGCCTGCAAAATTGATATGTAAGAGAGTGGTTTCATGAGGTTCTACTATGCCAGGTGATAAAAGGAACAGGTGGAGTTGGCTTCTGAGCAACATATGAAGGAGAAAGACCCAAAGAAAGCTTACCGGCTGAAGAAAGCAGCGACTAAAACTCGACTTTTGTTTCGGACATTTCAGAATGGTCGATTGATCTTGCACTCTTCTTGCTATTGAGATTCAAATAAAATTTGAACACTGAACTTCAATCGTCAGAAGAAATGAATAACTTTAACAAAAATCAAGTTCATCTCACCTCCACTTCGACCAACGCTTTAACGATCTCAACATGTTATTAATCCAGAAAAGGAAAAAATAAAACAACATGGAGATGAATTATGAAAAGAAGAATATAGAAACAATATTAAATCAAGATAGTATGCAGCGAATAATTTCGAAGAAGAAAATACATGAGGATCGGGTTCCGTTTCCACAGAGACGTTGCGAGAGTGGATGAGAGAAGACGTTAGGGTAATGGCAAGAATAATAACGGAATCAAAAGACTGTATAAATAGACGAAGAGGGATAAGATGGAGAGATTTTAGGAATACTAATTATGGAGAGTTTAATATGAATACTGTAAATTGAAATGGAAGAGAGGAGAGATAAAAACGTATGATATTGGATGGAGAGATTTTGGGAGACTAATTAGAAAGAGTTTAATGTTGTGAAGTTGATGGATGATGGGGAGACTAAACGTTTAGTGATTGATGATCTGAAACATAAATGAGTTGGGAGAGAGGGGAGACGATTAGAAATGGCTAAACTTTTGGGAAAGATGAAGAGGTTTAAGTGGAAAAATAGTGATGAGAGATGTTTTGTACAGGGGTATTTTCGAAAAAAACTTTGAAAAAAAGATGGAGAGAGCGCCACCTCAGCAGTGTCGAGCTTTAGTATAGATAATAGACTAGTAATCAACACCTGTGCTAAAGCACGGGCATAAATAACAATGCCTTATTTTGTAAAGCAAGGAAATACAAAAATAAAAAATAATATAAATTAAATCAATATAAGAAATTCTTGTGAGAATAGTTGTATTTGTTAGCTTTTTGTGATGTAGGCATCTAGAGCGAATCCTGTTTTATTCTAAATGTGAAATTACTTAAGACTCTCTTTTGATAACCAATCCCCTCTGTGAGTTATTTTAGGATTTGCAGTAGAATTATTGATGTATGAAGTGCATTTGATGAGTAGAGGTCTATGTTGGCGATGATAGAAACCAATGTTTGAGAACCATATCGAACTGGTCAGTTCAATTGATATGAGTGAACATTAACCATGAATTTTATTAAAAAGTTAACCACTCTCAATCATTAACCCCATTTGTACTGGCTAGTTAAACCAAAATCAACATTTAGCCTTTAAACCATTCAATTTGGTCACCTATCTACTTTTATTTAAATAAATTTACTATAACTGAAATATATACCTTAATAAAATATGAAGTTGTGTGAAAAAAAAGTTATACATGTTATATATTCAATAATCGTGATCTGATTACATGGCTCCTCGCTCTTGCTTTAGATCATGATAATTGCGACTTGTGAGACCCGCCACCTATGCCACTTATATCACGATATTATGCTTCTAAATGACCATTAATGGTCTATAATATGATAGAGCGTTAGGATATGATTAAAATATAGTTATATAATTGATACATGTAAAATTACAACTCTATATAATTTTGTATATAATGGTTTACAACATTAACTCATGAATGATTGGTCCACCCGTTGATCCCACAAATCAGCCTAATTGGTGATCTCGAGCTAGTTGTAGGATTCGAGCATTTTCATTTGGTAACATCTTTATATTGGATTTCTTCTTTTTGAGTTCTAGATTCGATGGATAGAGATCACAAATCAAGCTGATTTTTATGCTGGAACCCGAATAACGTCAACCAAAATTCTTATCGTAGGGACATGTGTAGTGGTGGCTAACATGCCATTTCTCTTACCAAGCATGCATCGACAGCTTCTTCATTTAACGATTGCTCGCTCTCCGAATAAATCGAGCAACTCCATGCAAACTCGACTTTCGACTGAATCAATGACTTCGATCATCTCTTCATTTCTATTTGAAGATGGGGTGATCTTCGTTCCTCAAAATAACTGTAGTACGCTCCCCTCTTCTAAAATAGATCTAGAATACTGTGTATGCATGTAGCCAAAGCTTTGCATCATCACATCCCCTATTCTTACAAACACTGTTTCAAACGGGTGAGAACTGAGATGTGTGCGAGCGAAGTGTTGAAAAAAAATATCTAGAAATATTTCAAAATAAATTAAAAAAAATATGTAAACTCATGACGGGCATGCCTCAAGCACCATTTTTATGCCTTTGGTCTGACCTCACTTCTCATTGGGAAAAAAATATGAATAAAGAAGAGGAAAAAGAAGAAGAAAAGTATGCATACCTGCTCCTTGGGGAGATCTCTAACACATTTTTTCATCAGGATTTCGAATGGCTATCATAATATTTGCCTTTTTGCAGTCGCGCTGAACAGCTGACAGGGGATAATTGCAAAGATTGGTTATTTTTGGTTTCAACAAATCAAATGTTTGTCTCAAGAGCTTGAATAAACCTGAAAAAATATAGTCATATCAGAATATATTTTTTTCCCTAAAAAATTATACATAATCAATATATTCAATTGGAAAAAAAAATCTATATATTTTTTAATGAAAGAGAGAGAAAAGATTGACGGGAAACCATTTGAGTTGCCTAAAAATGAAACTCATCAACCAAAAGAAAGATGGAGATATTTAAATATTTTAAGATAGAGGGAGAGGGAAAGGCACGGGAATTTTCATATGGAGGTTACCTTTCCATATGAAAATCTTAATTATATTTCTTAATGATGCGGTTATGGAAAGTAACCAAAATAGAATTCTAAAAATCAGAATACCTTTGCGTATGGAAACCTTTAGATTTTGTAATGCATCGGTTATGGAAACAAATCACATTGATTTTCTTAATGCATCGGTTACGAAGAAAGAACGGTCGAAATTAATGCATTGGTTTTGGAAACAAACCAAAATGTATTTCTTAATGCATCGGTTATGGAAACAAATCACATTGCTTTTCTTAATGCATTGTTTAGGAAGAGAGAACGATAATAATTAATGCATTGATTTTGAAACAAACCAAAATAGATTTCTTAATGCATCGGTTAGAAATTCAGGAATTAACGAATGAAATAAGGAGATGGAGAGTCGTAGGATTGAAAGAGAGAAGACGTTTCGAATTAATTGGAGATGAGAGAGAATTTGAGAATTAATAAAGAAATTAAAGAGAGGGGACGGGATTAGAAAGAGAGATATTTTGTGTAGGGGTATTTTTGGGATAAACTAAAAAGTTGGAGAAAGCGCCACCTCAGCAGGGTCGAGCTTTAGTATAGATAATAGATTATTTATACTTCTCCAGCCATTCAATTTCCGAGTGGTGAAAGAGACATTACTATCACGTACATATTTTAGGAACACCAAGCTACCGTTGACCACCCTATGAGCCATGTGGCACACTCTTAGTGGATGCTGAGCGTTGGATGTTTGGCCAATTCCTACATGGACATACAAAACAAAAAGCAGACTGATTAACGATTTCGAACTTTTGGATCCTTATACCCAAATAATGGTCAGTAATGCTCAAATTCCGATCCACCGTTAAAAATCAACCTATGAAAATGACTCCAATCCAAAGCTTAGAATTCACTAATCAGGTTTGGTCAAACATCCATAATGTTAGTGTCCTCTAACAATGTGATACGGGGCTCATATTTCGGGCAGTCAGTGCCTTCGCTGACTGTCGACAGTCAGCCAAGTTTTACTAAAATAAGAAAAAAAAAAACTTGGACATGAATAAAATATAATATCCACCATACATTTAGGAGTAAAACAAACTTCGATGACAGGGACCATAAGCATGGCCCAACAAGTCATCAATGTACACCTATAAAAGTTAATCTGCGCGGCTGACAGCACATGCACTTGTGTACATTGATGACTTGTTGGGCCATGACGACCTCGCGCGCGTCTTCCAACCTTTAATCGATTATATAGAAAAAAACAGATCAGATCTTGTGCTCCAGGTGTGCTGTAGTTAACTTGGAGTACAAGATATGGACTTTTTACCCCGGCCTCACCAAAAAATAAGAAAACATCTATGAAAACGACACCTCATGCTAATCTTACTAATATAATGAAAAGTGGATTGCAAGTTAAAAAAATTTGGACCGTCCAATTTCACTGTAGGTCCCACACTAGGGGTGAGTTATTTAAGAGATGATTTTTTGTGAGTATATGGATATGAACTGCACAAAAAACCAGTCAGTTCCCACAATTTTAGCTTTTAAAGGTTCTGAATCGTCCATTTTTACTGACCTTTGGCTTCACATTTGGTAGGGTTAGAAGTTTAAGAAAGTGCTGAATTATTTTAGGAACCCAAGGGTTGAGTGCGGGTGGCCATGACTCCACTCCAAAAAGTGGGAGGTTCTGAGTACAACTCTCCTTAGGGCCACCCCTTGGAAAGAGTAGGGTAATAAATGGCTCAGTCCACATTAACTCTCCAAGTACACGCCCTTATGTGTGGAGGGTGACTATTGAGCCCCGGGGGACTAGTCGGGTGCTCTAAGAGGCCTGGATACCCACGGTTTCAATAATAAAAAAAAAATGTTAAGATGATCTCAATGGTGCCAATATCATCATCACCAAAAATCAACCCGTAACTCATGTGTATGGACCCCACACGACAATTAGTCTACTGGTCACAAAAGCATTAGTCAACTTATCCAATCTCTATAAATATATGTATGGTCGTTTTGTGTTGCTTACTAGCAATCCTCAAACCTTTATATACGTGCAATTGTCATTATATTCGTGAATCCAACAGCCAAGAACACGACTCTCAATAGGGGTCAGAAAAAGGGGGTCCTCGGAGCTTGAGCCATATAATGTAAGGTCAATTTATTTATTTACCTAGCAGCAGACAAAGATAGAGAGGGAGGGTTAGTTAGAAGAGAGATTAATATTAGTCATAAATCATTTAGTGAGTCCCATTTTTTATCTTGCTCATTGGTTCATATCCCGTGTGTGCAAGAGAGAGAAACAAGTTTGCATCCCTTCTCAATGAGTAAAACTTGTGTCACAAGATGTTGTGACGGAAACCGGTCACAGCGCTCAATACAAGCCACGTGGCATACTATTAGAGGACAATGACCGGATGGATTTTTGCCCAGTCCCTCGGTGGACCGGTACACAAAAAATCAGCTTGATTAGTGATTTCTAACCGATTCGATTGAAGTTATTTTCATGGGTTGATTTTAATGGTAGGAATTTGAGCATTATTGAGCGTTATTTGGGTGCAAAAATCCGAAGGTTGTAAATCACTAATCAGGCTGATTTTAGCTTTGTAGGTGCACCAAGGGATTGGCCAAACATACATACGGTCAGCACCCTCTGTTCGTGTGCCACGTGGCTCGTATTGAGTGTTGTGACGGCTTCCGTCACATCTTGTGACACAAGTTGTACTCCTTTTCGAACTGGTTTCCCAAAAAACGAGAGTGAGTTTCTAGAGAAACGCCAGCTTAACTAGGAAATGAGTTTCTTAGTAACTATACTCAGTGTTCGACGTGACAGAAAATAAGTAAAAAATTTAATTTTTTTTTTTACTTATTTTCTAAGCTTTTGTTGTTCGAAATGTGTCAAAATAACCTTTTTTGTGGGTTAAAAAAATAAAAAATTATTGGCCTAACACGTTGAAATTTAAATTAAAATATTCATTATACCTGAAATACGCATCTATTTATTAAAGACAAATCATAAATGATTACTAAATTTATTATCTATTATCTATACTAAAGCTCGGCTTTTTTAACATTTTTTCCGAAAATACCCTCCATATTTTTTTCAACATTTTTTCCAAAAATATCCCTACACTCAACTTTATCTCTCCTCTATTTACTCATTCTCATAACTATACATCTCCTTAAATCCCTCATCAATTCTTAATTTTCCTACCAATAAAAACGTGTTTTCTTTCTTATTTTAATAAATCTTTCCTTAAATCCATCATCAATTCTTAATTTCCTTACCAATAAAAACATGTTCTCTTTCTTATTTTAATAAATCTATCCCTATTTACCATAAATAAAATTCTCCATCTTCTTTCAATTCTCAATATATCTTTCTCTTTCTTAAATAGAAAACCTCTTATATTATGTAATACCTCTCATACCATAAATAAAAAATCTCTTTTATATATATATATATATATATATATATTATCTATACTAAAGCTCGGCACTGTTGAGGTGGCGCTCTCTACATCTTTTTACATCGTTTTTTTCCAAAAATACCCATATTCATTCTCTCAACCAAAATTAATGTTACATTTTAAAAATTTTCCTTCTCCAAAACGTCTTTTTTTGGACTCTTCCTTTTCCAAACCGTTTCTTCTTCCAACCAAGATTGTCTCTTCTTCTCCTTAAACTCCTCTTCAGTCTTTACAACTTCTTCTTTCCCTAAAACTTTTCTTTACATATTCTATTTCCAAAACGTTGCATCATTCTCCAATTATTTCCTAAAATCTCACCATCAGCTTTTAAAACATCGCACAATTCCCCAATTATTTCCTAAAATCTCTCCATCAATTTTTAAAAACATCTCTATAAATATTATTTGATTTCCTTCCAAAACATTACGTCTCATTCTCACATGCCTACAAAATAAATCCTCTTTTATCTATTCCCTACTCTCCACCCAACACATCCACTAAGATTAGATTATCTGGTGAGGGAAGATTTGAAAATCGCTTTTAAATGCGGTACGAACGTTGATTTTGCATAGAGAATGATGATGAAATTTGGGATTGGGACTTTCAAAAAACCTACGTCCCATTCTCATCGTCGTCGAAAGAAATCCTTTTTATCTATTCCCTACTCTCCACCGACGAATCCACTAAGATTGGATTATCTGGTGCAGGATGCTCTGAAAATTGCCATTAAAATTGAGCGTTAATGCAGTAGAGGAGGATAAAGTTTAGGATTGGGATAACAATGTACAAAAATTGTTGGCGCTGCAAGCATCGTGTTTCCTCTACTAAGCAATAATTAGATGTATGGGTTTTCTTGGTTAGATTATGAATATTGTCATTTATGCTATTATTGGACATGTCAAAAAAATTATTTCAATATGTAAATTATTTTAACAGTGCCCGTGCTTTAGCACGGGCTATTGATTACTAGTAAAATTTTAAAATACAAAAAAATAACCATAAAAACTCGGTCCGAAGCCGAACCCAAAAAGTAATAAACTATGGATATTGCTTATCCATAGCTTACCGCAATAAACGATCAGTCTGGGTTACCGCAAATCCAAACACAGCCTAAGTAGGTATTTTCATACGTAATAAGACAATACGGTACGACTTTATACACTAGCAATTGTCTCACAAAATAACAAATAAACACTCAAAAAACTAAAATCAACGGCTGAAATTTAGTATAGCATGATCAGATCTACCTAGATGATCTCCTGTAGATCTTCAAAGTGGCGAGCACGATCAGCAAGATAAAGATGGCAGACCCGATTGCTGAAACGACCACGGAAGCTGTCAAGTGATGACAATACTTTCCGAAAACATCGCAGACCTTGTTCCATTGTACATGTGAGTTACCATTGTAGCCGATGACACCAACAGCAGCAGCAGCCCCAATGCCGGAGAAAAGCAATGCCACCATGATCAGATCCACGACGATGAGCGTCAATTCCACGCCCTTCGATCCCGCCCGGTTTGCCATCAATAAGATCAGAGACAACGCTGCATAAACACATGCTATGGCGTTCGACACCACGAAATATCTAACAGAGTAGGAATTAAAACACTGTTAGTTATTACAGTTATTTAAGGAGGTTGGTGATCTGGCAAATTAGTACTGTAGGATTCAATAAAATGTCCAAGACTTTTCAAAATATCAGCTTGTCAATGGATTGGGTTTGGTTTGGATCAGGGCCAATCCAAGTCCAGTCCAATATACGACCTACCCGATCGGGACCATAGTTAGCAATTCGGAGTGCGGCAAAGAATACAATAGGGGAAATGTTCGAGTTTTATCATTAAAAAGGGCATAAAAAATTCGGCAAAATAATTTAAAAAATAAAAAAAAACAAAATATTAACAACTTCTTGTCTTATAAAAAGATTTTTCATGTTCGAAACTGAATATTCCAAAATAATTCGGAAAGATTCGAGAATAATTCAATTATATTAAAAAAAATGCACAATTTTTTTCAAACCTTTGAATAGTGACGTTCATCGATTTTTTTAAATAATTCATATGAGTCGCAAATAATTCAAGAAGTCTCGGTAAAGTTTGAATGGATGAGATTCATATGGACGCAGTTAGCCAGGAGCACGCCTCTGGAAGCGGAGGTCCTGGGTTCGAATCCTCCCTTGGGGCCACCCCCTGGGATTTAACCTAATACACCTGCAGGTATGTGTGGAGGGGCGACATACGTGCCCCGTGGAACTAGTCGGGTACTGTTAGAAGCCCCGATACATATCAAAATAAAAAAATAAAAAATAAGAGAAAATGAAAAATCATTAACATATATTTTGTTGATGTAAATTATTTAATTAATAATATATTAAAATATTGGACTTAATTAATGTTGATCTGAATATCTTGATTTTCCAAATCCGGACCTGATCCAATGGACCCAATACGACCTCAATCCAAACCCGATGTTATTGGATCAGATCAGATAGCCCCAACCAACTTGTTTAGCTATTAAATATTAATAAACTCTCTTGACCCACTTGTATTTATTTTATTTTTTCAAAAATGAAAAAACGAGAGGGAGAGAATCAAGGGATGGGCGCGACAGTTCCGTTACAGATAATGGGCCAACCTGTCGGGGTACATTTGGGAAAAAAATAAAAATAAAAAGTGTACAGGATTTTAAAAACTTTTTTTTATCGTGGAATCAACGAACATTGCCAGCTATAAAACGATAAGAATGGCCCCACACATTGGCTGATCTTTATAAGGAAATTGATAGTATGATCCCTAAGTTTAGACCGTTGTATGGTCTCTTTGATAAGGTTTGTGTGATGTGAATATCCTGAGACGCATTTAGTGGTCTGGATCGAGGGACGGCGATAAGGATAACGCCATAACGGACACTAGGGATGATGCTAACACTGTCCTTCCTGTAATTCAATGTCAATAATTTCCCGTGATTCAGCTCTAATTATTAGCACCATGGGTGGTGACATGGAGATATCATGCAAGCTTATCAACAAAAAAAATATCATAACGGTGGGGCCGGGTGCTGTATGACTAAAAATGAAGGTTGTTATATTGAAAAAATAAAAATATATATAAATTAATGCAAAATGTTTGGATCACCATTTTTCAAAAAATATTTATTTTAAAAAAAATGACTTTTTTGAAAATGTGTTTTTCTTAAGAAGGTCGTTTGGATTATCATTAATGCAAAATGTATTTATCTTCTTTTAGTTGGCCCCACCAATATAATGCTTTATATTTTTTTGAACCCAAAACTGTTTCTTTGTTTATTATGTTCATTGAGCTAGCAAAATTTTAGAAAGTTTTTTTTACTTGAAAAACAGCTTTCGACTATTTTTCATAAAAAGACTTATTGGCTTAAAAAATATATTTTGAAAAAGTCGCTTTGAGGGAAAAAAAAAAAAAAAGACTTTTTCAAGTGTAAAATTGCGATCCAAACACCCACATAGTTTTATTTACAATAGAACGACCATTTTTAGTTTATATAACAACTGTCGTTAAAAATACTGTTATAATGGCTACTTGATATAATTATGAAAATAATTAACTTTTTTTTTTCAAAATAAAGACGGTCATATCGAAAAGTATGAAAATAATTAATTTTGTACTATATTGTTATATTATTGCCATTATTTTGAGAAGAAAAAAAAAACTGCCGTCGGAACACATAGATTTACAGTATATAAAACAAGGTTTAAAGGGGACCGTTATAACAGTATAACGGACTGGGGGCATTACTGTTTTTTCCGTTATAACGAAAAAAACGCTTAGGAGCAAAAACGGAAAAAATGGCGTGAAATTTTAAAATTTGAATTTTAAAAATGAAAAATAACGGAAAAAAACGAAAATATCGGCCGTTTTTTTCACAAAATTTTCCAGAAAATAACAGTCGTTATTTTCGTTATAACGGAAAATAACGGCTGTTATTTTCTGGGCGTTTTAACGGTCCATAGTGTAATGGGGTAGGTCCGAATCCGTTATAACGGCCGTTATTTTCGTTATAACGGCCATTTTTTAAACCTTGATATAAAGCATAAGAAATCTTTTGAAAGTTAATAACTAGAAGGGTCGGGCTCAAGGGACCCCATTTCTGACCCCCTTTTTTGACCCCCATCTTGGTGTACTCACATAGAAGATGAATCAATGGCTGATTTTTGGTGAGGATGATCTCTATGGTGAGGAGATCATCTTCACAAAAATTCAAATCATTCTGATATTCATAGATTGGTTTAGAAGCTGAAGCATTATGGACCGTCGATTTTTACCGTGTAACTTTAAAACCACATCTGATGGGGTTTGAAATTTCAGAATGGGCTGATTTTTTGTTGGGGTGATCTATATGGTGAGGTTATCATCCCCACCAAAAATCAGCCATTAATTCATCTTCTACGTGGGTACGCCAAGATGGGGGTCAAAGAAGGGGGTCAGAAATGGGGGTCCCTTGAGCCCGACCCTTAATGGGTAGAATTAATCCCATAAAAGTACTTATAAACAATTAAGAGACCCATTAAGACACCCCATGCCATTTGAATTCTATACACAAACAAAAATGAACATAGAAGTAAAGGAAAAAAATGCTACCCCTGACCTTTGGATTCAAGAGATCAAAGGATAAAATAGTTGTTGCGTTGTGGACCGTGGATCTCTTGAATCAAACAGTCAATGGCCTCAACAGCACAATCAAAATTAAGAGTATATAATTAGAATAAAACTGAGAGTGGAGGCCTTACACGAAAGCAGACATATATTGCCATTTAGCAGTTGCTTCAACAGTTACCGGCGGTAGGTTGGGAAATAAGGTAACTGGGATGAGCTTAGTCTCTTTACCGACTGATATGATGATTATAGGAATCAAGGTAGTAACAATGGCTAGAAAGCGAAGGAAGAAGTCGGAGGACCGAACGGTCCTGGGGTTCGCCACCTTAACGTCGCTACCACGGCTTTCGACTCCATCCATATTGGGCTTGTATTGGGTCTCCATTTTACAAAGAGAAGAGAAGAAAAGAGAAGAGAAGAGAAGAGACCTTGTATATATAAACTATAAAGTGAGCTCTATATAAGAGAATGGGGAGAATGTGAAAGAGGGAGAAGAAGGGGAAGAAATATGGATTTTGCGTCAAAAGGAGGAGGAGACATGTAGTTGTAATAAAGAAAGGGTCGGGCTCCGTTGACAGATCTAAAATGACAGGTCAAATGACAGGGACACAATATAAGCCACTTGGCACACTGTTACAGGACTCTGAACGTACGGATGTTTGTCCTATACCATGGTGGACCTACAAACCAAAAATCAGCCTGCTGACTGATTTATAAGTGTTGCATCTTTGTATCTCAAATACTTCTTAATTCCCACAGTTGAGATCAGCCTATAAAAACAAGTCCAATCCAAAGCCTATAAATTACTAATCAGGCTGATTTTTGGTTCGTAGCTCCACCATGGGATAGGACAAACATCCATACGGTCAGAATCCTGTAACAAATGCCACCTGGCTTATATTATGTCCCTGTCATTTACCTGTCATTTTAGATCTGTCAACGGAGCCCGACCCATAAAGAAAAAGGAGGTGTGGATAGGTGCGAAAGGTTAAATCGATTTTGGACTTGTTAGGAAGCTGGGCGTTGGAGTGCATTCAATACTTGGTGGTGAAGTCTTGGAGGGAAATAGCTATAATACACAAGTTTGTATCAAAGTTATGATACAGGGTCCACTGGCCCCTGAATTTGAGGCCCACATTTTGGTGGACCTACACATCTAAAATCAGTGTGATTGGATTTGAGCACTTTTTCATCATGGGTTTGGAACAAATTAATCTATAGGCTTGTTATCATGAAGGTGATGAAAATTATTTGTATATCTACGGTTAGAAATCACCGATCAGGTTGATTTTTGGTGTGTTGGTCCACCAAAGAGGCAAGTGGACCCCAAAGAGTATACTGCGTGACAATTGAAGGACTTCTGCGTCAAAATTTTGATATAGAATACTGCGTCATAGAACGGCTCGTCTTGAAGAGGGGACGTAGTAAACACACAAGAGTACTGTCTCATGTGCATGGGGAATAGCGGTATACTATATACTACTATATATGGCTGTTTGGACTGAAGTGAGTCGTGTCGCTCTTGGAGCCGATATTTTTATCAACGTTGAAGTTGGAATTTATACCAGATATTACCAAAATGCCCCTCTTGATGTCCTTGATGACGCCTTTGTGTTTCGAGTTCTTTGAGTTTGGAACTCTGAAATTTTCCTTTTCTGTCTTTTTACCACTATTTGAACTTTTGTGGAAAGGGTTGTGATGTAACAAGGTTTTGGCGTCAGGTATAGCCATTTTTGTTATTTACTGCTCCTTCTGGGCCCATTGACCGCATTGATGTTGATCCCAAACTTGGTAGATATTCATACCAAACATCAGCTTGTTTGGTGATTTTTAACCATTAGTTTTAGAACCCAAATAACGGTTGAATCCAATGTCTGAAATCACGTCTTAAAAACTTACTAAAATCTAATGGCTAGGGATTGCCAAATAGGGTGAGTTGTGGTGTGTATATCCCACAAAGGGGTGGGCTAAACATCTATAAGATTAGTGTACCCAGTGGGCAGTGGTAAGTATCAAAAGTCAATATACCTGACGTCTATGGCGTCTGCCTTGTCACATCATTCTCCTTCTTGAAAATGTTTGTGGATGGCACAATATTAATTACTTAGTAGAAGGCACGTAATGCAGAAAAGTTGGTTTGTAGTTAGCCGCCTAAAATTTAGATGGCGTTTGGTAAATTAAATTATCAGATCTAAAAGCTTAAAGTGCTTAAGATCTGGTAGCTTAATGACTTATGTTTGAATTAGGTTGTTTGGTGAAGGTTTAAGTCTTAAAATTAAGTCAAGGGCATTGTGGGTATTTTGAAATATTTACTAGGATACTTTAATAAGTTTTTAAAAGAGAAAGCTTTGAAAAAAGGGTATTCTTGGTATTAAAAACGAATCTAAGAATCTTTTTTAAAGATTCATTCACTTACCGCAATAAGTGAAGGCTGAGTCACTTTTTACTTTTCACTTTTTTTCTTTGAGTTTGGTGATAAGTGATGAAATTAATTCGTTTACCAAACACAACTTAATCACCAAAATCACTAATTTCACTTGAATTAGACTTAAAGTCTGAAAAAAAGTTTTACCAAATACCACCTTAGAATGACAACCTGCTGACCCACGTGGCTCATTCTTAAAAATCGCTGACCTTATAGATATTTGACCTAACCGTAGGTGGACTCGTATGCCAAAAATTAGTCTGATTAGATTTCTAATCGGTGGTTGTGGTGGAGCCACCAAGAGAGGATAAAGTCATTTTACATTATAGTTCAAATCCGCCTTTTTTATTAAAAAAAAACATCTTTTTAGAAAAATGGGGATTTAAATGGGCCCGGTAATCAAAATGGGCCCAAGTATTTATAGCTCCTTTTTCAGTTTCCGAATTTCTTTGTATATAATCAACACCACCTTGTTTACAAAAAAAAAAGAAAATAACACCACCTTGTACAGGTTGTCATGGTCTGTTAGCTTTTTGCTGAAGTTATGATCTCCGTAAATGTTGCCACCACCTGAAACGTGGGCCTAAGAACATGGGCCGAGACAGCGGCACATCCTAACCAACCTAATGGTTGGAGGGCTTAAGAGTTGGTCAAGTTATAAAAGCTACGTGCCCACCACTCAACCGCGAGCTAAATATCTATAAATATAAATATAGGTATTGCATGGCAACTACACTTACGATACATGCTACTACACCATTACTTTGCTCAACCGTTGACTTTTTGACGGTTGGAGATCCATCAAGAACAAATGCTACCTAAAAGAATTTGAAGTTTCCGATCCAGATTAACAGCACCAATTTTGACCTCACAACAACCCAATAGTGGACATTCAATTCTTAGTGTCCACGTGTGAAAATTTGAAATTCAAAATTTGAATTTTAGCGCTGTTTTTTTCATATTGCCCGTGCATTACTAGTCGTTATAACAGAAAAAGGTAACGCCCCCAGTCCGTTTTACCGTTATAATGGCCCCGCCCTTTTAAACCTTGGTGGACGACACTATCTTTTATTTATGCGTATTTTAGTTAATTAATTTTAAGTTTTAGTTAATTAGAGTACATTTGACCAATGAAAAAGTGACACTACCATGTACCATGACAACATCCATGGAGGCTACACCATGTGATCATTACTATTAAATAATGCAATACATCATTAAATTTGGTGTTGGTTTTGTGGCATGAGAGATTTCCTTGGTGGGACCAATTGAGAGTTATGACTCAACGGCTCTGCAGCACTCCAAGTGTATAAGAACATGGTGATACTTTAATGGAAACATCAACTTGGTAAAAAGAGTCAAATTCTTGTTGATTGATGCAATTATGAGATTCATGGTCCACGAGGCAACAACTGCAAATTATAAAAGGGTAGGGCTCAAGGGACCCCCTTTTTTGACCCCCATCTTGGGGTACCCACGTAGATGATGAATCAATGGCTGATTTTTGGTGGGATGATAACCTCACAATATAGATCACCCCAACAAAAAATCAGCCCATTCTGAAATTTCTAACCCCATCAAATGTGGTTTTAAAGTTACACAGCAAAAATCGACGGTCCATAATGCTTCAGAATGATTTGAATTTTTGTGAGGATGATCTCCTCACCATAGAGATCATCCTCACCAAAAATCAGTCATTGATTCATCTTCTACGTTGGTACGCCAAGATGGGGGTCAAAAAAGGGGGTCAGAAATGGGGTTCCCTTGAGCCCGATAGTCGATGCTTCGTGGACCACGGATCTCTTAAATACAAGTGTCAGGGTCATGGGACACAAAAATTTGGCTGGGGCCAATACATAAATTTGAAGTTTTGGAATGGGGTGATATTTGGTGAGGATGGTCTCTACAGTGAGATCACCATCACTAAAATTCAAATCATTCAAATTATGGACCGTGATATTAGGAGTTTGGTTTACAAGTTGAAGAATTATGGACCGTCTATTTTTTACCGTTAACTTGAAACCCATGGGGTTAGAAATTTTAGAATGGGCTGATTTTTCTTAGGGCTGATCTATATGGTGAGGATCGGAGATCATCCTCACCAAAAACCAGCCATTGATTTATCTTCCATGTGGGAAAAAAACATTTGAGTTGTAGAAGAACCAAGATGAGATCTAGAAATTTATGAAAACGTAATTTCATAAATTTATTAAGCCCCCCCACCCCCCAAAGAAATTCTCAAAACCCATATATGATTTAGGAAAATGCCATCGGACGGTTAACCGGACAAAAATACGTGCGGTTTGAGGTCATAGGTCATTGACCATTGGATTCAAGAGATCCACAGTGATCCGCGAGGCAACAATTGCACGGATCTCATGTAGTTATCACGTGATAGCATGACCCTAGCTATAATATATCCATCAATCAATTAATGAAGTCATATCCCAACTATCTCCTTGACTATATAGTGAAAGGTCGATTCAAGGCTTACTTTAAATCAACCTTTCACTAAAAGCTTTAAATGCTTAATTTAAGTGTTGAAAGCATAAGTGCTTGATTTTTATAAATTTAGATTGTTTGGTAAAAGTCCTTATGTCTGAAAATTAAGACAAGGGCATATATATTAAGATATTTTTGTAAGTTTTTTTATAGAGAAAGTTTTGATACAAGGGCATATTCGGTATTTTTGAGAAATTCTTAAAATCTTTTTAGAAAGGGTAATTTTAGTCGCACCCCACAAAATGAGAGGGCACCCTGCTTGTTGAGAGCAACCCACTAAGATTTCACATTTTGTGGGGGCACCCTCCCCCATCAAAGCACCCAACTATGATTCCAAAATCTGTGATCTGCCATTTCAGCACAAAACTGACGATCCAAACAGCCCACAATACGAGCCACGTGGCACATTATTAGAGGGCGCTGACCATATGGATGTTTGGCCAGTCCCTCGGTGGACCTGCAAACCAAAAATCAGTCTGATTAGTGATTTACAACCTTTGGATCTTTGCACCCAAATAACACTCAATAACGCTAAAATTCCTACGGTGAAATCAACCCATGAAAATGACTTCAATCCAATGCTTAGAATTCACTAATCAGGCTGAGTTTTGATTTGCAGGTCCACCGAGGGACTGGCCAAACATCCATACGGTCAGCATCCACTAAGAGTGTGCCACGTGGCTCTTATTGTGGGTTGTGCCAGCCACAACCCGTTGTGACAGAAGTTTTACTAACAGTTGGCTTCTCAAATAGTTGGTCTGCACACACACACACAGGGTAAAAAGTTTTTAAAAGGGTATTTACATAATAAAAAGTAAGTATTTCGGGTGCCCTCACATTTTGTGGGGTGCGACTAAAATTACGGAAAAATCTATGATACCGACTTTGGTATCAAAATTTTGATGCCGAAGTCCCTCAATTTGCCACATAGTAGACTTTTTAGGGCCCACTGACTCCATGAATATTTGCCCCACATCTTGGTGGACCCACACACCAAAAATCAGTATGATTAGTGATTCCTAGCCATTGGATTTGAGTACTTTTTCATCATGGGCTTGGAACCAACTCATAGGCCTGTTCATAGAGCCCATGATGAAAAGTGCTCAAATCCTATGGCTAGAAATCACCAATCACACTGATTTTTGGTGTGTGGGTCCACCAAGATGTAGGCCAAATATTCATGGAGTCAGTGGGCCCCGAAAGAATCTACTACGTGGCAAATTGAGGGACTTCGGCATCAAAAATTTGATACCGAAGTCGGTATCAAAGAACAACCCTAAAATTACCCTTTTGGAAATTCCATCACTTACCTCATTCAACCAAAATGTCTTACTGCATTAAAAATTTATTAAATGATTGATATTCCTGTCATTTAAAAAAAAAAAAAAAAATTTAAGTTTTAGGGGTCATTTAGAATTTGTACTGAAAAATATAGAAGGGCATTTTAGGTATTTAAAGAGTTTAGCTTAAGTTTCAACTTGTTCTTGTGCGTGTTTACAAGTGCTTCCTCCAAAAGCTATGAGCTATAAGCAATGAATCATATGTTAATGACTTCTGCTTCACCCACTAAAAACCTAGAAAAATTACTTTTTATAAGTTATAGCTGACTTTTAGATTATTTTGAGCTTATCCAGAGGCGGCCTAAATGGAGGGGGTTGACTTAAAAAAATCACTAAATTTAAGTGAAACTGAATTTTAGGTCTAAATTTTAAGTAGTTAGACATCTGAATATCAAAATTTCAAACTTAAGGTCTGAAATTAAGTTTTACCAAGTGCGCTCCAATCAATTGCTAAATTCTCAAAATTGTCCCTATATTTCCCATGTGACTGTTTTGGTTTAAACTTTGCTACTTTGCCACCTCTTCCAAAAACACCCCTACAATCAATGTGCCACCTACTTAGTCCCAATAATCAGGCTGACCGTATGGATGTTTAGAGTCCACTAAGAGTGTGCCATGTGGCCTGTGATTTTCATTGTGATAGAAGCACATATCAGAAGGCTGTGATAGAAGTTTTACTCGGGAAGTAGGAATAGGGTCTGTGACTTCCCAAGTCTCAGAAAATGAGCTCGACTTTAAAAATTGTTGGAACACACACATGACACAGCATGATTTTCGAAAAAGTTTTAAGTTTCAAAAAGTCAGGTGTATGCGTGGTAGGGAAGTGAATGTCCCCTTAAGGCTCAGCCTAGCCCAAGGCCCGGCCCGAGATTGGCCCGACCATCCTCATTTTTTTAATTGTTTTTCTATTTGTTTTTTAAAATCCCCGGGCTGAGGCCCAGCTCAAGACCCACCCCATGGGCGTTGGGCCTGGCATAGGCCTGGGAACTCAGCCCGGCCCAACTTAGCCTGGCCCGTGAATTGCCAGGCTGAGTTATAATACCTGCTGAGTTGACTTGATGGTGAGATGAGTCAGCTTGCATAGGCATGATTCCTGGTTGGATTTAAAAGGGGCTGCTACAACGGTTTAACGGACTGGGAGCGTTACCATTTTTTCAGTTATAACTACCGTTATTACGAATTGTAACGCACGGGCAAAAACAGTAAAAATAAAACAGAAAATTATGGGAAGAAAAAAAAACGGCGCTAAAATTCAAATTTTCAATAAAATTTAAAACAAAAATAACGGGGATTTTTTCCATAAAATAACGGCTGTTATTTTCTGAGCATTAAAACGGTTCACAACGTAACGGGGTAGGTCTGAATCCATTATAACGGTCATTAAAGGCCGTTTTTTAAACCATGCTATAACTCGCTCTCTATAATTTAGTTTTTGACCTAAAAAATCGACTAAATCATAATCCTCAGTCAAGCCTATTTTATAATTTTACTTTGTCAATTTTCTTGTATTTTTTATTTTTCTGAATTTCTCTCCTCTTTTTGGTTTAGAGTAGTTAATAACTTAATATAGTAGGACCGTTGCTGTTATAACGGCCGTAACAGAATTGGACAGTTGCTGTTATAACGGCTATACCTTAATAATTTTTTCAAACGGTGGAGCTACCAACTAGATAGGAAAGCAAATTGTCTCCAAGTCACTGTTTATATTCAAAGATTTGCGTGGCAATCTTTTGCAGCCTTATCCCTATTCATAATTATTCTTCTTGGAACGTAGGGGTCATAAGCGATGATCAAAGCGAGAGCGGGAGCCCAAGTGCGCCCAATTCGAAAAGTTCTTAATGTCGAGAGTGCGCGCGCATGTGTATGTTCAAATACTAAGTAAGATAAAATAGCAAAAAATTAAGTTTTTGTTTATATGGACATCATGATGAGGCAAGCCCCTAGGGTTAGGGTACACATTGGCGATTTCAATGGGACTTAACTATCATTCATCTTGGGAGGGTGGACTAAAATATTTGAGAGCGCGGACTAACTTATTGCGAAGCACAGATTAGGGGCGAATCTGGCCTCGAAGTGCGGGAGCGGTGGGGCCCTAGGACAATTTTGGTGACTAAGAACTACCCACGCAACCTCAACACTTCTCCCATCCTATTCTTCTACTTCAGTCACATGCATCTCATATGCCTCCGAATGCGATAGATGCTCTTGATAAAATCCGCATCCGTCACAATCTTTAAAAGGGTTTGGCCCACTAATTTTGTCTGTAATTCTCAGGGATGATCTCATTATTGGAAATCCTCAAATTGATGAACTTCATCAAATTAACCTCTTTAACAACCCTAACCCTAACCCTAATCTCTCCATCTAACAAAACTAAAACGTGGGGGTTAGCCATAGAAAGATTTGTTAGGTAGGATTTAGATTTCTTACTCTTTACAAGAAATGAATATTAATTATTCTAATTTTATTATATTCATCTTTATTTTAATCGAAAACCTTTAGGGGGTGTTTGGATGCAAGCATGCATTGTACAAATCGAGGATAGTGTCTAAAACCAATCTTTTGTTGTTTACATTGCTTAGTGAACAACGGGTGAGAAAAAGGGGCAACCAAGGAAAAAATAAGGACACCACTTTCCAAGATAGGGAAAGGCGTGCGGGAAATGCCTTCCCGAGAAAAATTTTGAAGTGGAGATCATCCGTCAATGATCGCGCCACATATACCCATGGTTACATGGGTATGCGTGCGAAGCACATCCACGCACGTACACACACATCCATGAGGCAGCTTCACTTGGTGGTAGGTATAACAGGTTCTAATGGAGATTATGGATAGAGATTAGGTAGCTTTCCATTCCTTCAAAAATCTATTGATTACATTGCAAGTTTCTTCTTTCATAAAGCAAACCAACCTGTATTCTAAATTAGTATTAGTCTGCTCTATCTTTTCCTTGTAGCTGTTTCTAATCCTATTTTAATCTCCACCTTTTAACTAGTTAATTACTTAAATACCCATGCATTTGTATCATCTAATGGGTACTTATGTAATTTACTTAAGATATATTAGGGGCGGCTTTTCTGTGTGTTGCACGTGAGTGATTATAGAGGCTTCGTCAACGTTGATGACGGATCATAATATGAGTTAGGTGGCACACTCTTATAGATCGACCACTGACCGTATCGAAGTTTGGCCCGGCTCATCGCTAACTGGACTTCCATAACAAATTCTACCTGATTAGTAACTTGTATTCGTTAGATTAGAGTCATTTCTATGGTTTATTTTTAACCGGGGATTTCAAGCATTATTTGGGGAACTCAAATCCAAAGGTTAGAAATCACTAATCATGATAATTTTCAGTATGCACGTAGGACTACTTAGGGATGGGCCAAATATCCATACAGTCAGTCGAGCGTGATGTGACTATGTTAAGCAAGGAGGCTGTATTGAAAATAAGAATGATGACATTTAAAAATAATTAAGTAGTAACAACAAGTTGAAAATGTAATAATGGCTTGAGAATCGGTAAGTATTGGTAAAAGAGAATTTATTGAACTTTTTTAATTCTTGACATAAAAAAACATTTAACGAGGTAGAAAAGAACAATATAGTGACTTGACTGAAACCCGTGTAGATGGCAACCCCAATTTTAGCTTTATAACAGTATAGATGTTATTAGATCAAATGAATGGATAAGCCGCCTTCTGCTTGACGTTTATGTATGTGAACATCTTTCTCTGATATTTTCTCTTGACGTTTATACGTTGTTAGATCAAATGAACGGATAAGCTAGCCCTCATTTGCTTGATGGGTATGTATGTGAACATCTTTCTCTAATAATTGTGGAAATTTATTTTTATCTCACACATTGCTTGCAATAAAGGGCATCACGCAAATTAAAGACTGTTGATCATTACACGTGGGGAATATATGATTTGATAGGAGATTTTTCCAAAAACTGTTATGGACCCACCTCCCATGATGCAAAAATTTTCCCATTTTCCACTATCGAGGCAACTGAACAACCCGTCATGTACATCTAACCCCAAGCACGTTACAATTAGGGGACCACCACGCATATGTTTGAAGGGTTTTCTGCCCCCTCGGGGGTAATGTTCTCGGCCGTGGATTTTGAGAATCCAAGTTGGTTGGTAGCGCTGTAAAAAGTGAAAAGGTGATGCCAACTCAGCGCTATCAAGCGCCGTACAGCTGAGAAGACTACCCGGGGGGTGTGGAAAAAGGAGGCGCTCTTGAGCCCGACCCGACCCATATTTTCAATAATATTCCATTAACTTATGAAACTTGTCCACGACTCCAAAGAGACCTTGTTCCATCTCAGCCTATATAGATCGGTCTCCTATCTCTGTTACTTAACCTTCAATTATCCACTCTAAGACATCCATGGCGTCCACTGATAAGCCGACACAAGAATCCGGCAAAACCATGCCGGAATCTGAAGAATCAGGCAAGGATGTGACAGATTCCCAAGTGTCGAGTGTTGCCTCTACTGTCAACTACTTCTTGCTGGTTGATTTTTCGCTTAGGCTCTTGTTGTTCGCATCGACACTTGCTGCTGTGGTTGTCATGGTTACTAGCAAGCAGACCAAAATCGTTCCCATACCGCCGTTGTTCACGTCCTTGGCCCCTCGAGTCGCCAAATTCAATCATTCGCCGGCCTTGATGTAAGCTAGCTTTACTTGGACCATATTTGGTAATATGAAAGGTACTGCATGTGTTAGTCTATAAGATGGCCTTGTGGGTTGCTAACAAGGTGGTTTACTGATGGGTCGTTGCAAAGGGTACCTACCCTCCCCTTCGTACAACACGTACCTCTAAACCTGCATCAACCCATGTTAATATCAGGTATAGGAATAGGTACGTGGTGCAAAGGGAAAGGTGGTAGGAAACACTTCGCAACGACCCAGATGGAGGCGAGAAATTTTGTGTGCAATCTATGGTGTTTGAGCTGTGTGAATACTATAGTTTTTGGTAGCTTACATCTACAAAGCTTAAAACACCATGAGCAGCGGCGCGCAGGGCCAGAATTTTGTTCAAGAGGGGCACAATCCTTGTAGTATATGGTGGGTGTTCTAGATTTTAAAAGATTAAAATCTTGAGGACGGGAGTAATTTTACTAATTTGAGAATCCTTGTAGTATACGGTGGGTGTCCTAGATTTTAGGGGAGTACTTTAAACCAAGGTTTAAAGGAGGCCGTTTTAACGGTTAAACAGACTACCGTTTAAACCGATTGAAACTGCCGGGGGCAAAAATGGAAGAGAACGGATTTTAACGGAAAAAAAATAGAATTTAACGGAATTAAACGGATTTAAAGACTATTTTTTCACAAAATTTTTCAGAATTAAACAGCTGTTTAAACGATTTTAACGGCCGTTAAAAATAAAAAACGACCGTTTTATTCAAAACCGATAAAACGTGTTTAAACGATTTTAACAGAAACGGGCTTGGAGTGTTACCGTTTAAATGGCCGTTAAAACCGTTTAAACGGCCGTTTTTAAAACCATGCTTTAAACAATTAAAATTTGAGGGGCACATTAAACTAAAATTTAAGGGGTGTTTTGGGAATCAAAATGTATTTTAAAAGGATTTTGAAAGTTAAGGGAGATAGCGCTGAGGTGGGATTTTGGGCCGGCTCTACCTTAAGGCCAATAATTAAGGCGATCGCCTAAGGCCTAGACCAGGCCCCACTACCTAAGGCCTAGACCAGGCCCCACTACCTGATTGATTATCTCTAGCCACAGATTTTAGTACTTTTTAGCATTGACTCTAGCCATTGGATTCAAGAATGTTTTTGCGTAGTAAATCCAATGGCTAGAAATCATCAATCAAACTGATTTTTAGTGTGTTTATCCACCAATAGGTGGGCAGAACATTCATGCAGTCATTGGGCCCAAAAATGACGTAGGACCACGAGAATCCTCTGCATGGACTGCAAGGGGAGTCCTCTGCATCTAAATTTTTCTGTAACTTTTTATTATCAAGAATAGTTGTTAAATAAAGATTTTCTATTATATAAAGTTAAAGTTTTTAATTAATACCATATATATTAATATATTAAATATAAAAAAAAGGCCTTATAAAGAATTTTTGCCTTAGGCCTCAACGTGTATCGAGACGACCCTACTTATTCTTCTAGCGCCTAAGAGAATGCCACGTGCCCATGTATAACAGTACTTTAAAGATATTTTTATAATTTTATACAAAGTGCAGGTGTTTTAAGTAAATATTTCAAGGCTATTTTTTCAAAAATAAGATATTCTGTACGGAACATGGGCCCGTGGCGCTCTCTCAGGCGTAAAATATCCAGGATAATGCACCAGATTATAGCTAGTAATTTGAAGACTGTATCGAGGGTTTTAAGGCTTAATTATTGACAATTTTGCATAATAAATTGGACCTGTTTTCCTCCTTCCTTTCATCAGTAATTGACATATTGTTTTATCCGAGAAGATCTAATTTTTGTTTAATAATACATGGTGTAGATATTTCGTGGCGGCACTTTCGGTCGCATGTTTATACGGCATTATTTCGACCCTCGCTTCGTTATATGTTATCTTGAAGCGATGTCCTTCAAATAGGCTCTTGTTCCATTTCATATTAATCGACGTCGTAAGTATTTTTTATTTTTTTTCTTAAATTCCAATAACCACTTAGTTTTATGAATTTATAAAAAAAAATAATAATATTAACAAACAATATAATTGCCGTGTTCGGTACAGCTGATGTTGGGGATTGTGGCTTCTGCGACTGGCACGGCGGGAGCTGTTGCCTATATCGGGTTAAAGGGAAATTCTCATGTGGGGTGGATGAAGGTGTGCTCTGTTTACGGCAAGTTTTGTCGACAGAATGGAAGTTCGATTGCACTCGCTTTGTTCGCCTCCGTTCTCCTTGTCTTGCTCGTAATGCTCTCGACTTACACCCTTTACCGCCGAAGCCGTTAGTCCCCGATCTCCGAATAAGGATTTCCAAATCCAGGCCACGCCCTTGCTTGTGTAACTGTTTCCATGTTCATATAGTCTTGTGTTTATTATTTGTGTGAATTAGTTTTTATTTTTATTTTTATTTTTTATGTACTATGTTTAGTTTTATATTGTGTTGTATTTAAATGTAATTTGTCATTTATCGGACATGTAACTCGTTATATGATCAATGCCGATCAATGTACTTCGAATATTTTGCGTTGGCCCCTAAAATTTACCTATTTGAATGATAATTGTTTGATATATTAAAATGAAATTAAAGAAAAAAGTTCTGATTTCTAAATTGATCAATTCAGTCTATCAAAAATTCGAATCCGTATTTGAATAATCAGATATTATCTGAAAATTTTTGGATATCGGATTCGGATATTAATACACCCACTCGGGGCGGTCTTAATACAAGTTGAGGACTTAGGCGAAAACTCTAAATGGGGCCTTTTTTTTTTTTTTTTTCAGAAATACCCCTAAACCTAAGTGAGAAGATGTCCTTGAAAATTGTGTTATTTCAATGTTTTCAAAAATTAATTATAAATTAAAAACACGTTTTTCAAAGAAAATTCTATGGTGGATACAATGTTTGCATACTTTTAAGTCTACAAACAATTGCAGACTATATTTGTTTGGCTGTAGCATAGTCTTGTGTGATTGGAGGGGCCTGACGCAAATGGGCAGGTGGGGCCTTTTAATAAAAAAATATTAAAAATTCTTGAAAATTTATGAACTTTTGGAGCCATACCTGTCGGGGGCCTTAGGCAACCGCCTCATCTGCCTAATGGTCAAGCTGGGCTTGCATCCACTTCGATAATATCCGATCCGATATATTATGAATATAATATTTGTATTTATTATATGCCTGCATCCACTTCGATAATATCCGATCTGATATATTATGAATATAATATTTGTATTTATTATATATATATAAAGTTGGACAAATCCAATATTATCGAATATTCAATAAGTGAACCAGATTCGAATTCGGATATGCTGATATATTCAATTCGAATAATATCCATTGACAGCCCTAATGATAAGGATAATGTTTCTGACTCGGTCAATACTGGTCAAAAGAAGTAAGGAGGCAAGACCAAAGGAATGAAAACTCCGAGGGGTTTCA
Organism: Euptelea pleiosperma; assembly: GCA_035048495.1. Lineage (NCBI taxonomy): Eukaryota > Viridiplantae > Streptophyta > Magnoliopsida > Ranunculales > Eupteleaceae > Euptelea > Euptelea pleiosperma. The sequence goes on from CM068546.1 coordinate 33,280,327, forward strand.
CTAATATAAAATATTTATTAGGGGGTGTTACAAAAGATCTGAAAATAAAACTTGAGTGTCAAGTGTTTGGAATTTAAAATGTTTGGTGCCCACTTGGTAGACCCCCCCGATGTATTTCATTGACCGTGTCATTAACACACCAAACATAGCGTGTCAAGCTGTTCATAGATCAAATGAATGGATAAGCCCTCTTTGACTTGACGTGTAGCTATGTGAACAAATCTTTATTTCTTTTTTAATTTTTTTCTGCAACTTGTTTCGTGTTTCTCTTGAAGATTCTGTGTGAATTCTACAATCATAAATATAGGTTTGTTCATCAACCAAATTAGTCGCCTTGTTTTCCAAAATTACAACCGTGTCCAACCATTAGGTATAGCCGTTGGTTGTGAAATGGGCCAGGCCTGGGTATGATTCAATTCAAATTCATGGTCCAGCCTGTTTACACCCTTAGTAGCCGTACACATCATGAGTCGCAATGCCCATCATTCGATTGATCCCACTTAAGTTCTCTTACACCAAAATATCAGCCCAAAGCTATGGTAGATGATTGAATAGTGATCAGCCCGTGTTTGATGGCCCCCCTCCAACACGCCACGTGGAGTAGTCTTTAGGGCCCACTTACCTTATGGATATTTTGTACACCTATTGATGAACCTACTGATCAAAAATCAGAATAATTATTCATTTATAACCATTGGATTTAGTATTTTAATATATAGCATGGTTTTTTATTGTTGACTTTGAGTCCTTTATTGGATGTTAAAATTTAACTGTTACAAATCACCGATTAAGCTGATCTTGCTATGTAGGTCCACCAAGAGGTGGTCCAAACCAAGGTTTAAAGGGGGCCGTTATAACGGATTGGGGCGTTACCATTTTTCCGTTATAACGAAAAAACGCTCGGGCAAGAACTGAAAAATAATGGAAAGCTGAAATTCAAATTTTGAATTTTGAAATTTGAATTTCAAAATTTTAATAACGGAAAATAATGAAAAAAGGCCATTTTTTTCACAATTCTTTTCTTTTCTGGGTGTTTTAACGGTACGCAACATAATGGGGGAGGTCCAAATCCATTATAACGGTCATTTTTTAAACCTTGATCCAAACATCCATAAGGTCAATAGCCCCAAACTAAGCTCCAAATGACATTTTTTGGGAAATTTCGAAGTCCCCCGGTCCAGCAAATATTTTCTCATCAAATAGTTATGATCAATATTGAGTCAATTTTTAAGGTAAATGTTTTGCTAGAAATGGTGGGTCCTAACCATAGTTAGCAATTGATGTACAGTATAAGGATGAGGCGAGTTTGAGTATAATTCGGCTTCTATATTCAAAAATACAAATAATAATTCGGCAAATAATACGGAGGCAAACATGTGGTATGGAAAACACACATCAGAGCCCTGCGTCATGATACGCATCACGAAGACTGATTGCGATTCTCAGGTCAGATAAGGAAATGGCAACTTTCAGATTAGTCTCCAAGGTGGAGGTAAATTAGGACAAACATGGCATCAGATTGGATTACTGCTCGACCCTTGGACGATCTGATCACGAGGAAATGTAAATTGCCCAATTGTCTCTAAGGTGTCGGACTTTAATTTTGACCGAAGTTCCTAATAGCATTCTTTTTGTAGCAAATTAAGCACCAACAAGGGAACAAACTCTGTGAGTAAAGTAAAAATTCTGTCACAACGGACTACAAATCACAAGCCAATGAGTTCTTGGCATGTACACCTCAAAGCAAAAGCACATGGGAACGTTGCAAAAAGCACTTGGGTACGTGCCGAGAACTCATTGGCTTGTGATTGTGTGATTTGCAATCCATTGTGACAGAAGTTTTACTTCTCCGTCGAGTATGTGCTTATTTTTTTAAATTAGTTGGCGTGTGCAAATGAGTTGCTGTGCAAGTGGTTGCCAAGTCTTTGCAAACTCTTTAAGAAAATGGATGCCAGCATGTGCAGCACCCAAAAATCATGGTAACTGACTACAATGCAACTCACTGCATTTGCTCTGGAGTGCAAAATGCATCCTAGTGCAGCGAACCAAGCAGGGCCTATATCTCTCAAGTGGTCATATATTAGAAGCTTTCTTTGATAACTAAGGCCCTGCTTGGTTCGTTGCACTGGGATGCATTTTGCACTCCGGTGCAAATGCAGTGAGTTGCATTGCAGTTACTTACCACAATTTTTGGGTTATACATGCTTACATCCATTTTCTTAAAGAGTTTGCAAGGGCTTGGCAACAACTTGTACACCAGCTCATTTGCACGCTCCCAACCAATCACTTGTAATCCCAAAACTGTGGCAAGTGAGTGCATTACATCTAATTTGCATTGAACCAAGGAGGGCCTATGTGATTGTTTTAAAGAATTGGAGAGCTTAAAGAAAAAAAAATGTGAGCATTTAGGCTTTTTATTTTTTAGGGAATTTTTGACATACCCCCCCCCCCCCCCTATGACTTGGTCCAAGGTCAGTTGACCAATGTTGACGTGAGGTGACCATCATATTTTACATCAAAACACAAAATTACCCTTTTCTTCAACGTTGGAAGAAGGGTTTGGACAAAAACCAAACCCCCAAATCAAATGGTTGTGCTGGACGGCAAGCCAAGAGATACCAATGGATTAGCTGTCCATCACCGGAGACTACCCACCGGAGTCTCATGCCAGTCATCCACCACTCCGGTGAAAATTAAAAAACCCATTGAGTCATTCAGCCATACTCAAGTTGTATTTCTCATCTAATCTCAGCTTGAAAGTAGATCTCCTAACTACTATTGTTCAAAAATATTCAATCAATATTTGGAATGGGTGAAACTCTAGCTACTATAATGGTATTTAATTTGATTTTCTCCGTAGTGGTGGATTACCAACATGGGACTCCTTTGGGTTGGTATCTCTTGGCTTGCGGTCCACCATAGCCATTTGATTTGGAGGTTTGGCTTTGGTGTAAACCCTAGTTCTAAGGTTGAAGATAAGGGTATTTTTGTCTTTTAATATAAAATGTGGTGGTCAACTCGGGTCAACATTGGTCGACTGACCTTGGACCAAGTCATAGGGGGGTATGTCAGCTTTTTAAATGTGTGGAGGGGTATGTCAAATTACTAAGATAACATGGGGGGTATGTCAAAAATTCCCTATTTTTTATTAATGGATAAAAATAGACAAAGATATTGAAGAGCTCACCCGTTTTTGTTATCGTTTCACTTACCGTTTCCACTGGTGTTTTCTTTAATACTTCCCACCCATTTCCCGTATCACATGAAATTTTTAGGGGGCGTTTCCCAGTTTCATTTCTCGTACCGTTTTCTCACACCCATTTCCCTTTCTGACAATTATGATAGGAAGAGAATAATTATTTAGAGAAGTCTGGAAGTGCCCCCCTTGAAGATGTAAGGAGGTCAGCCCCCTCAAAGAGACCATATCGATAATATTATATTAAATTTTTTACTTTTGTTATGTTTTTAAATTACAGAAACGTAGTCGGCAAGAGGGTGCCGAGTTAATATAACCCATTTCAGACTGTCCCACAAGTGAGAACGCTCGTAACGGTACGGTGTTATTGACAAAACAACGCTTTTTTTTATTGACCGTTCAGGGTACGTTTCATACAATGAGGCGGCCGTGGACCTTTTGCAAAGAGGTCTCAGCTGGCTATATTTGGCGTGTAAGTGTGAGTCAAATATTCGTGGAGTCGGTGGGCCCAAAAGAGTATGCCACGTGGCATTTACTTAGGTGGACATAATCTGGAATCAAAGAGTTTATCCGCCAACCTGTTCGGCTATATATTTCAACATTCAATTAGCTTAGGAAGCGTGCCCTCGACTCCAAGAAAAAAAATAAATAAATAAAGAAACTTCTTTATGTCGTTTGTTCCCACTCGGCCTATATAAATCGGTCTCCCCCTCTCGGTTATCACCGAATCCGTGTCATATAACACTCGAACAACAACGTTATCCCCCCTCTAAGAAATCCATGGAGTCCACCGATAAGCCGACACAAGAATCCGGAGGCAAGACCGTGTCGGAATCTCATGTGCCAAGTGACACGCCTACCGTCAAATATTTGGTGGTAGATTTTCCGCTTAGGTTCTTATTGTTCGCATTGACACTAACGGCCGTGGTTGTGATGGTTACTAGTAAGCAGATCGAACTCATTCCCACGCTCTTCTCAAAGCCGGTGCCTCTACCAGCCAAATTCAATCACTCGCCGGCCTTCATGTAAGTTAATTAGCTTTCCTTGGACGTGTCAAATTAGTAATTGGATTGTTGACACTTGACACGGTGGGGTTGTGCAATTTATGGTGTTTGAGCTGTGTTATGTCATTGACACAGCTTTAAACTCCGTGATTGGTATCCGCATGATCGACGGTGTTGGAACCTCCAGGACTGTTGTTTATATGCTTGCTTTGCAAATTATCACATATCACCGTGTCAACAATATATTTTGTTTAGCAAACAAAAATCACCGTGTCAAGAAATCGTTGACACCTGAATCCAATAGTTTCTTCTTTTTTTAGGGTCGTGATGTAACAAGGTAGACCTGACTCTTTTTGTCGTCAGGTAGCATTTTTGTTACCACTGCCATCCATGGATGTTTAGTCCACGCTTTTGTAGATATTCAGTTTGATGATCTGTAGCCATTGGTTTTAGAACTAAAAAAAAAATGATTGAATCCAATGGCTAGAATCACGCCTTAAAAAATACTAAAATCTACTGGCTATAGATTACCAATCGGTGTATTCGTTTTTGTCTGTATATCCAACAAGGGGTGGGCTAAACATCCATGCGGTCATTGAGCCCAGATCGCAGCGGTGAGTAACAAAAGTGGAGCTACCTGACGCCAAAAAGCGTCAGGTCTACCTTGTTAATTTTTTTTTTTTTTATAAGAACAGTTTTCAAGGGACATCCAACAGTACTGACAATGTTCGCATACTTTTAAGTATATAAATGGTTGCATACTAAATTTGTCCGTTAGCTTCACCCTAGTGGTCGTCACCCCTGGTTCTAGATCACTGATGGTCATTGGGATTCACACCACATGAATCTCAAAGACCACCATTAAAAATTTCAAACTTCGAAGGACATCTAAAGGTTTGAACTTTGAACATAAGGACGGCCGATATTATCACTTTCGTTTACATAAATGTGTTTACTTGACTTAGCTCGATCCTTCCTTTCTTTCTTTCTTTTTTCTTAGAATACCTCCTTTGTTATCTTGGAAAATTAAATATACGTCCCTTAGATTCAGAAATTCTTGACTTGCGTCCGTTGACCATGAAATTTGACCAAGTTTAAGACTAAATTACAAATTTACTCCTTTATATTTTATCTTTTATTTCTGGTTTAGTTATATTTTTACTTGAATTAATTAAAGTCAATGGTCAAGGGCAGGTAAGTATAATTTTTTAAAATCTAGGGAGGCATTTCTGATTTGCCTAATTATGAGGGAGGTAATTTTAGACAAAAAAAAATAAGAAACCTTTTTAAGGTGTGGTAATGTTTTCAGTTTGGGTACATGGGCTTTTTACATTAATTATTTAACAAACGGTCCGGTGCCGTGACCGGCCTTTTATGACAGGCTCACGGGACAGGCCTTGTCAGGCGTGGTTCTGAGAATCCAACGGTTGTGATAGCACTGAGCTAGCATTCACTTTTTGCAGAAGCAAAAAAACTACCGTTGGATTCTCTGAATCCACACCCAACAAGGCATGTCCTGTGAACCTGTCATAAAAGGCCGGTCACGGGAGCCTGTGCCTTAACAAAAAATAGGTATTATACCCATTAAACGGTCTTATTAATGTTATTTAAAAAAAATAAAAAATTACATATTAAACACGAATTTACTAACTAGGAATGTAACTATTAGCTTGAAGAGTGTATAAAGCGTTTTAAGGCCTAATTTTGATTAATTGGGCCTTGTGTGCCTTCTTTCATATAGAAATATTTGTTTTCTAGGATCTAATTTTGTTTACTAATGCATGGTGTAGATATTTCGTGGCGGCACTTTCGATCGCTTGTTTATACAGTATTATTACGACCCTCGCTTCCTTATACGTTATCAGGAAGCCATGTCCTTCAAATAAGCTCTTATTCCATTTCATATTAATCGACGTGGTAAGTATTTTTTTTCTTCTTAAATTAAAATAGTCTCTTCTTCGTCATATGCCTAGGACCCGTCTAGATCGTCATTTTCAAATAATATTTTATTTTAAAATTTATTTATCTGAAAAGATATTTTTGAAAATGTATTTTTCTTCAAAAGACTGTTTGGATTATCATTAAAGCAAAATGTCTTTATCTTCTCTTGGTGGGTATTACCATTATAAATGATGAGTCTGATAGATGGGGATGGGTGGGATTAGGGTTTCTTTATTTGTTATGTTCATTGAGCTAGCAAAATTTTATATATTGGCTTGGAAAAATGACTTTCGGGTATTTTTTTAACAATTTTTTGGCTTAGTTTTTTATCGAGTAAATATTTTTTGAAAAATGGTCATCCAAAAAATCTGTTATTTTGAATTAAAAAGACGTTTTCAAGTCCAAAAATGGCGATGCAAACAGGCCCTTAGTTTTTTGAATTTATAGAGAAATTTTTTTAACAAACAATTGTTTGTTTGGTGCAGCTGATGGTGGGGATTGTGGCTTCTGCGACTGGCACGGCCGGAGCTGTCGCCTATATTGGGTTAAAGGGAAATTCTCATGTGGGGTGGACGGAAGTGTGCTCTGTTTATGACAAGTTTTGTCGACACATTGGAAGTTCGGTTGCACTCGCTTTGTTTGCTTCCATAGTCCTCGTCTTGCTCGTAATGCTCTCTGCTTACACCCTATATCGTCGCAGCCGCTAGGCTCTAATCCAATCTCCAAATAAGGATTTCTTGCTTGTATGATTGCATTCATGTTCATGGAGTCTTGCGTTTACTACTGTGATCTAGTTTTTTACAGTGTTACATAGGTGTGATATGTTTTAGGTCAAATTGTGTTGTACTTAGATGTAATTTATCATTTATGCGACATGTAATTCACTACATGATTAATACCAATCAATGTGCCGAACATCGGAGATATTTCCCCCCCTAAAGTTGACCTTTCCGAATGATCCGAACCATTCGATATGTGAAATTTATTTCTTAATTAAAAATCCCAAATATATTAAAAAGAAAAGAAAACCCCTTCAATTACGATCAGTTTCTTCATCGTCTGATTAAAAAAAAAGTTTACGACATTTTAAGCTCCTGTGAAAAATTGGTTGAATTAGTAGGACCCTCTGTACTTATTTAAATTAGGATCCCCCCCCCTTTACCATGACGACATCAAACGTAGCGACTATGTCAACCGTGATTGCTTTCATATAAAAAAAAATTGAATGATATTGTTCAAGTATTTTTATTATTTTATTAGGATTGTTTTATTATAATTGTAACAAACAATTTAAAATTAATGAAAATGAAGAGCTTGACTTTAGTTTAGGAGGTTAATTGCCTTTCAAGTAGTTTAGGCGGCGGTCCCGATCCATCTCTTTTTCTTATTTATTTTATTTTATTTTTATTTATTTTGATTCAAGGCTTGTGCTAAGATATGAAGTAATTGAGCGAAAAACGTGGAAAGATCAGAAACCATTAACAAGTTCAGAAACCATTAATGGGCGAAGTGCTTTAAGAAATTTAGAAGGATCTTCTTCGAAGATTTTGTTTACAAGTGAGATGTAATCGCATAGCTCTAGTTAACTTGTCAGTCTACGCGTTGAAGCTTTTGGTTCTCCTTTGGGAAGCTGGTTAGGCTGTCCTTTGTCGGTCATCTCGACCTATTTGAACTGTTTTTTGGAGTAGAACTTCTGTCACAAGATGTTGTGACGGAAACCGGTCACAGCACTCAATACGAGTCACGTGGCACACGATCAAAGGGCACTGACCATATGGATGTTTGGCCAGTCCCTTGATGGACCTACAAACCAAAAATCGGCCTGATTAGTGTTTTACAACCTTTGGATTTTTGCACTCAAATAACTCTCAATAATGCTCAAATTCCTACCATTAAAATCAACCCATGAAAAGAACTTCAATTGAATCAGTTAGAAATCTGATTTTTTGTATACCGGTTCACCGAGGGACTGGCCAAACATCCATATGGTCGTCGTCCTCTAATAATATGCCACGTGGCTCATATTGAATGCTGTGACCGGCTTCCATCACATCTTGTGACACAAGTTTTACTCGGTTTTTTGCTTTGCTTCTTAATAAAATGCGTGTATTTATAAAAACCGTTAAAATAAAGAAAAAAATTACAAGAATATCAAATAACATGGTCTAAAACCATGAAATTTTGTGAAAATCTACTTTCCCAGCCAACAAAGATAGACTGGTGGTGAAGTAGGATGACCCAAATTTAGGAATTATAGAGGGTCTTATACTAATTCAACAAATTTTTCAGGGGGTAGTGCTATATAATGCTTTAAAATAAAATTATCATTCCCACCCTTTTCATGCATTGAATTGTTCATAAGAAAGAAAATCGAACCATCCTCGCCAAAAATCATTCCATTTTAAATCTAATTTATATATTGGCCCGCGCCATATTTTTTGTCCCCCGATCCAGACACTGACCATTTATATATTGTTGATGTGGTCTTGTTTAATAGGATTGAAAATGAAGCTATTATTTAATGGCTAGCTTATTGATCAATAAATAATTTTAATATGAAAAAATTTAGCAGCTTTTTCAACTAATAAAAAAAAAGTAATTGACTTACTCGATTGGATTGGGCTCAGTCCGAGAAATTAAAGCCCAACCTTGGGTTGGGTTGGGCTTGGCTTCAAAGCTTTGAAGGTTGGGTTGGGTTAGGGTTGACCCCCAACCCGACCCAGCCCGTCCAAGTTGCAGCCCTACTAATCATTTTGATTTTTGGTATATAAGTCCCACCAGGGGATGGGTCATACATCTATAGTGTGCCACATGGCCTATATGTGGTCCGTCAGCAAAGTTCTAGTCCGAGCAATTATATGTAAGTTTTGTAATTCGGAGAATAAAACTTGGCTGACAGCCTGCAGTCATCGATGAGAAAACCTTCGGTCACACCTGTGTGAGCAAAGTCGATCGCACATCACAATATGAGCCACGGGGCACATTCTTAGAGGAGATGACCGTATGGATGTTTGGCTAGTCCCTCGGTGGACTTGTAAACCAAAAATTAGCTTGATTAGTGATTTCTAAGCATTGGATGGGAGTCATTTGCATGGCTTGATGTTAACCGTAGAATTTAAAGTATTATTGACCATTATTTGGGATACTACTAGATCCAACGTGGCACATTCTGAGAGGACGCTGATCGTATGGATGTTTGGCCAATCCTTAGATGGACCTACAAACCAAAAATGCTCCAGGTGGCGTATATATATGCCCCCACAGCAAAACGGGCACCTCAGTTAGCGGCCCTTGTAAAAACTGAAAACAGTGTGGACGAGAGAGAATCAGAGATAGATGGAGATGGAGAGCGACATCAAAGCAAAGAAGCTCAATCGCGTCTCCCGCCAACACTACACAGACCACCCGTCCGTACAGGTAAGAAAGAACAAACCAACAAACATTTGTTTTTTCTTGGTAAAATCCATCTTTTTCCGACCATGTTTTGATCACCAAATTACCAGTTCAAATTCTTCTTTTCTGCTAAGTAAAACAGAATTAACAGTCCAGGTTTCAGTTTATCCAACTTTTTACTCAGGTCATTTTTTTTTTTAGTTCAATCAATCAACCGGAGCTTTTTCTGGAATCTGGAAGGTTCACACTTCTGGATTTCAGGTAAATTTGTTAATCTCTGTTTGTTTTAGCGAAATTTAGGCGTGAGAAGCGAAATTAGTTTCAGTTAGAGGGATTTCTGGTGCATTGATAACTGAATTTTTTTTCCCTTTAAAGCTTATTCGAGTGTGGTTTCAACTTCTCTGATCATAAACTTGAAACCTAGTGTTTTCAGTCCCTTACTTGCAGAATCTATGGAATCGACTGTAAAATACTTTTCTACTTCTCGTATTCGGATTTTGCCTTCTTTCCCTGTAATTTCTGACTCTAAATTTCGGGCTCAAGTTCGAGTTCGTACTTTAGCGAGTGGGAAGTCGAAGGGATCGTCTTCTGATTCAGTTGGAATAAATGAAGCTTCTTTTGTTAGAGAGAAGAAAATAATTGGGTCTGCAATTGAGGGAGGAAACGGTGTATTAGATTCTAAAGTTGAGAAGAAGAATACAGGGATGGATAAAGGTTCGGAAGGGTTGGAAGTGTTGTGGGAGGATGGGTATGGGACTAATAGTGTGAAGGATTACCTTGACATAGGGAGAGATATGATTAGGCCAGACGGTGGTCCCCCTCGGTGGTTTTGCCCCATTGAGTGTGGGCGTTCAATAAAAGACTCTCCTGTTCTTCTATTTTTGCCCGGTAATTTTTGCCGACAAATTATTGATTGGTTCTGATGTAAATCTCAAGTTGCTAATTTTTTCATTGAAAAGAGATAAATTTTAGGCGAATAGGTTTCGATCTGTTCAAGCATGAGCATACTTTCTAAATTTAACAGTTTTGGAAATTTGAATATTTTGTGCTGATTATTTTGTCAATTGAGTTTTGCAGGAATTGACGGTGTTGGGTTGGGACTCATTTTGCACCACAAAACTCTTGGAAAGTAAGTTGCAACATTCTTATCTTTATGTGAATCGACTAAACATGCACACACATACACTTTTTGTAGGGCTGAGTTGGAAATGCTTCTGTAGTTATGGTCAAAATAACCACTGTATTGTGGATTCAAATGTTGTCCAGTAAAGTGCCAATTTGGTTCTCAAGTAAGTTAGGTAACTGTGAAACCCACACTGGAACTTCTCCAAAGTTGATTGGTACCTAAGGGTGTGTTTGGCTTGCGCGTAAATGCAGCGCACAAACACTAATGCACACATAGATGGGTTTTAAGGGCATTTGGTTTGTCTGTAAATGCGCATTCGAGTTTGCATGCACGAATTAAATTGCACAAAATTTTTAGTAAATATTTACACATCTTGACTGATGCAAGAGCATTCTACTTGATAGTCCGCAGCTACACTGAATCAATTAATTTTACTTTAATTAGGATTGTTATTTTATTTACTATTAGAGTTGTAATCAGTTTCCAATACTTTTAGAAAGTTTTTGAGTTTGATTAGGATTAGGAAAGTTAGAATTTCATAAATAGGGTTGTAATATTTGATTTGAAAAAACAACGAGTGAAGAGATATTTTTCTATTTTGAAGTGGTTCCAAATTTTCTGGGTGAAATGCCTGGGAGGGAAGAGTGATTTTTCCTGAAGGAGCGATTCTTTCAAAACTCGATGGAGTGATTCCATCGAGTCTTCCAATCGTAGAACATGGTTCTCCTTGTCCTGCATCATTGACCCCTATGAAAACTATTTACGTACCTAGGCATGCAAATTGAGAAATTCAATGTAGCGCACATGCATGAGTATCAGTACACACTCACACTAAGAATGCACCAAATATATGGGCCCCACACGCACCAAGGTAGGCTCCACAACTCATGTGTGGGTCCCACACACATAAAGGTAAGCATCCCAACCTATGTGTGGTTATTTGCTTTCAGACCTAAGCTTTGTGACACCTACCTTGATGCGTGTTAGGCTCACCTTACCATTTGATGTGTTAGGACCCATAGATCTGGTGCGTTCTTGTGTGAGGGTATACTAATACAAGTGCATGTCCTATACACCTGAATTTCCCTGTGTTGCATGCCCAAATGTGCGACCAAATGCATAAAAACGTATGCATGCACATTCGTTTGCGTGCGTTATCATTTATGCGTGAACCAAACACACCCTAAGATTCACCCCACACAAAATGGTCTATTCATGAAATTCCTTCTTACTGTCTTGGACATTTTGCTGTTGTTTTGGTCTATGAATTGGCTTCTCTATTTCAAATCATATTGTGATTTTATATAATAAACTATTTCCATAAGTTTTATCTATGTTTCGATTATTGGCTGATTGTTTTCTTATAAACCATTGGATTCACCCCACACGTGGTATCTAACGTGGCTGGCCCAGAGGGGGCCCACTCATTTTGCCACCTCACCTCTCCCCGTATGCCAAGTTTCAGCCTAGTTGTACTCCACCACATGGCAAAAGAGGCGTGTTTCTTTTGCCTTTTAAATTCAGTGGCTGCAATTTGTAGAAAAAAAGTACAATATGTGGTGCCATGGGTTTAAGTCTCGCCCAAATCATAATAATTGCATTTGACTCATTGAGAAGTCTCATCAAACTCATAATAATTGCATTCAGGGAAATAGACCTCCCAAAAAAAAACATTTAAGTGGGAAATAGACCTCCCAATAAAAAATTCAGGCATAACCCCCCCCCCCCCCCCCCCTACACACACACACACACACAGAGTCGTCCCTTCATGTACACTACTTCTAGCACCATCAAGCTCCACATAACATAACAATCTCCCACTTGGAGACTGACCACGAACATCTCTGTTGAGCTTGCTGCATCTGGAATGTGACACCTCTATAGGGGACTCAGTGTGAATCTCCTCTTCAGCTTCTAATCAGGAAGACCAATAGAAACTGAGCATAAATTGAGGTCTAAACAATAGTTTGTGGACAGATGCTATACTTGTCAAACATCGAAGGTCCATGTGTAAAACACGTGTCGTTATACCCCACTTTTAGTCCCTACAAGTTACAACACCATGGGACTGTTATCATATATGTATTTCCATGTATGAGGGGTATATCTGTAAATACCTCCCTAGAGGGGTATACTTGTCTTTGTATTAGGGTTTTATATAAATAAGATTTATAGAGTCATAATGACGTAATCACATGACATCCATCCTCTCCTCTCTTCTCTCTTCTCTATCTTCTTTACTTTAAAACTCTAAACCTAACCCTAATTTCTCCATTGTTCTTCAATTCAACTTGGTATCAGAGCCAAATTACATGTATGAGGGGTATATCTATAAATACCTCCCTAGAGAGATATACTTGTCTTTGTATTTGGGTTTTATATAAATAAGATTTATGGAGTCATAGTGTCACGCCCCTAAATCCGATATTTGGTCATATCGACCTTTCTCGTATCTTGAGGCGCGATCTAATCATACAAACGCACAGTTAAACAAAACTGGTATCACAATGCAGCGGAAATACACTGGATAATTTTTTTTGTTTAAACAATTCATAAGATGAAACGCACTTCATTGACACATTAATAATGTTAGAAGATGTCTCACTTCAAACAAAACCGTAATATGCCCATCCAAAAGAAAACATTGTATATATATCGTACTCTCAAATACATGTTACTAAACGGTCAAAGGACCTACATAACTCATGTATCCTTCTACAAGATAGAAGAATTAAACAAAATATAACATCGTCAAAAGCACAAGTCTATCAACAGAAATGCTGGAAGCATCAGTCCAACTTCCCCTTATCCTTTCCTGAAAACAAAACATTTTAAAACGATGAGCTAGGGCCCAGTAAGTACATTCCTCATGCGTAAAACCACTTAAATCAGCGATTTTTGTTTATTTTAAAACAAATACGATTTGCAAATGTATTTCACATGTAATTCGATAAAACTCAACTCTCCATCAATTACTTACGTATAACTTCGAATACAGTGAAGTCTTTTCATATAATAGTCAACCTTTCTCTTATCGGAATACCCGTGACCATTTCTATAAAGTCAAACTATCAATTCTGATGTATTTCGTACCAACATTCCATCGGTCCTAGTGTACGATGTCAACACTTCTAGTCCACAAGTAAACTCCCTAATGTGCACACTAATTGTTTCATTAGGTATCCTCTCTCCGGATTCCCTAATTTTCTTTTAGGTATAAATACCCGAGGGGTCTCATGAATGAGACAACGCCTCTTCTTTAGGGGACTGGAACCCCAAGGGGTCTTAAGGAAATAAGACAACGCCTGATGCTTTAGGGGACTAAAACCCCAAGGGGTCTCAAAGAAATGAGACAACGCCTGATTCCAACTAATCTAATATTCCACATTCCCAATCACGTTCTTATTCGTGTCATCAATCGTATTTATATGCATAAAATAATAATGTTTGTAAAAACATCTTTACATGCATAGCATTCCTATTTTTGCATTTTGAAACTAAAAATAAGAACATTTAAGCCCTATTAATATCTTAGAAAACGAATACATAAAACGGATGAAAAACGCATATATCTCATTTTAAATGAATTTGAGCATGACTTCATCCAACTAAATAGATTACACATGTCCTCATTTATCATAATTTCATGTTTTTAAGATTACAAGAAATTATTAATGCATTTACACATTTTATGTAGAAAATACAAGAATTAGGATTTTTCTTTGCTAAAATTTAACAGATAACAAGAATAGCATTTTCAGACATTTTCCCCAAAAATAATAGAATTTTCTAGAATTTTTCTACAATATTCTGTGAATTTTCTACTATTTCAAAAAAAATAAAAAAATAAAAAAAATATTTATAAATAAATAAATAAATAAATAATGATTAATCAATTAAATAAATAAATAAATAATTAATTAATAATTAATTAATTAAATAAATAACTATGTACTTACAAGTGAATACGCTAGAATCCCAAAATCTTTGAACCTCGTACGATGCGAATCTCGAGGTAGCGCGTATCTCGAGGCAGTAGGCCCCACAAAAAAAACTTTTCAAAAGACCTCTTGAATATTTTCAGGAATTCTTGGGAATTTTCTAGAATTTCTTCTAGTCGAGGGACTTTTTTGCAAATATTCTTACCTCAGGGGTTAGAATGCAAATACCCAAATTGATGTAATTTTCTCAAGGCATGGCCTTGTATTTATAGAGGTTGAGAACTCAGAACTTTTCATTTCTATCCGATGTGGGACTATAATTTTGAAAATTTTCTTTTTTTTTTTTTTTGAATTTTAATAAAAACTTGAAATGTTGCCCAGAACTAAACACAATAACTTTTGACTCGCACGTCCGATTTGGACGAACTTGATACCGATAGAAAGCTATTATTGAGACCTTTAAAATGGCATACATATAATGTTCAAAGTATTATAAAAAGTCTACTATAATATTGCTAGAAATAGGGTCATTACACATAGTGACGTAATCACATGACATCCATCCTCTCCTCTCTCCTCTCTTCTCTCTTCTCTATCTTCTTATTTACTTCAAAACCCTAAACCTAACCCTAATTTCTCCATTGTTCTTCAATTCAACTTGGTATCAGAGCCAAACTACCAGGATTTAGAAGGGACTTCTTTCAGGCATCATCTAGGAGGACGATGACGACATCCAGGCTGTAAGGCTGACGTTAGCAGCCGTACGGACAGGTCTCCCATCTTCACCTGAAACTCCACCATTAGGTAGAACTTCTTTTTTTTTCTTCTGTTTTTTAGTTATTTTTGGCGAATTTTTTGGATCCATTTAGTGTGTTTTTTGGCCATTCTCCTTGAAAACTCGAAAAAATCAGTTTGTGAACCAGCTCGATTCTCGGAGCCTTAATGGAGTTTTTAGGGGGTTTGTTGCTTCGATCTAATCCCCCCCAATCTTACCTACAAGTAGACATCTCACTCAATCGATTTCATCGACTTTTAAGATTTGTGGGAAGATTTCTCTCCCACTTTATTACTGCTGGCGGCTTTTGAGCCTTATATGAGATGCGATTTGATCTCCAAGTGAGGTTGATTTACCGGATCACTTGGGAATTGATTCTACTTCAATGTTTCTGACCTTTGTCGTTATCATGGTACTAATGATGAGGATGGAGTTGAGAGTATTCCTGTTTGATGGGAGATTGAAGTTTGCAGACATCCTACGACAGAATATCTTATTCGCTAGAAGGGTAATGAAGAAGGTGATGGAACGTGGATTGATTCTAATGATTTGCGAATGATGGATCCTAAGTCCTTAGAGGTGTACGACGACTTAAACTCGAGGTCAAGTTCTTTCCAAGGAGGTGGGATTGATGCAAATACAATTACCAAGACTATTACTAAGCCTAAGAAACATAATAAGAAGAAACGGGGGTATTTGCTGATTTTTCCAGTTATGTGTAGTCACAGAAATTGGGGTCTGAACAGTATCATATATCTTGTCACCCAACCATGTCTGATTTTTGGTTATGAAATAGTTATATGGGTTTACTATTAGTGTTTAAAGTTTGAAGTCGATCAAAGAAGAGGAAGGGCTCCATCAATCAACTATTCAAATACTGTACATATGAGGGTTTCTGGTCAAAGTCAAAGTGTTGACTTTTATCTAGGGGATCCACATGGAGGAGTTGGCCAAACCTAGTGGACATTAGTATATAGTTTTTAT
Source organism: Euptelea pleiosperma (assembly GCA_035048495.1). Lineage (NCBI taxonomy): Eukaryota > Viridiplantae > Streptophyta > Magnoliopsida > Ranunculales > Eupteleaceae > Euptelea > Euptelea pleiosperma. The sequence continues at coordinate 33,296,687 of CM068546.1, forward strand.
TAATTTCATTTTTATGTTTAGTAAGTTTATTTTATGCATATAGTTTCTAATTTGAAGTCATAGTTGGATTATGATTACTTAAATTAGTGGTAAAGGTGTCTTTTCATCAATTTTTATTGTCAGGATCTATATATAGGGGTGGATGACCAACCTTAAGACAGTCCTATGTTATTTTTTCACAGAATTAATGAATAGAGAAAGTTTTCTCCCTTTGTGTATTTAGGCCAGCCCTAATTGGCTTTGCTTGGTGTTCTTAACCCATTTTTGCTTCTTGTTCTAGTTATAGTCCTCTCTATTGCTAAATGTTGCTTTTACAGCATGATACTGTTCACAAGTACTTTTCACAATTATTGTTCATCGGGGTGTGGTTGATCAACCTAGGGTTTTACTCTTGTTTTAATTGCTTTACATGGCTGCCTTTTATCTAGATAATTTTCATTAGCTAGTTCACTTGTTTTAAGGTGAATATTCTGGCACATGAAATGCATGTATACTTTGTAGTCTTTTTGTTAATTATAATGGCAATTTAATTCTTACAACATTTTTAATTTTTTTTTTATTGCAGGGTTTTTGAAGTTAGGTGCTTGCATATTCCTGTCTATGATCGCACACCATTTGAAGGTCTTGGTTTAATCCGCTTCTTATTCTTCCCAAAGTTTTCCTTTGCATATGAATCTGTTATTGTTTATCTATTTTTTCCGTGTTCTGATTTAATGTTAGAGGTTGAAGCATCAAAATGACATCCTAAGTTCTGAAACTGTTACCAAAATTTTCACCTAAATATAACATTAGAACTCATTGGTCAACTTAATGATTTAAATCCCTGCAGCAAGTCCCATCTTTGAGGTACTTTAGTGGAAATTGCAAAATCCTGCTGCTGTTTTAAAATAAGGCAGCCGCAGAAGTAACCTGAAGCAGTGAATTGGATTGATCTATATTTGAAGTCACTAATGTAGAAATCATATTTAGTCTTTCAGTTCAATTTCTTAGTGTCTACATAAAACTTAAAAGTGGCCAAACCATTCATTATGTACTCTCTACAGTATCTTTGGTATTTTATCTCTTGGTATTTTCTGAGGTTTTAAGAGAGGTGATGGAAAATTTCTTTTCATGGGAGAAGTTAGATAAACTTGCAAGCTATGTTGAATAGATTCTTCTAAAAAGGAAAAGTACCCGTCGGTAGGGCTGTCAATGGATCGGGTTTGAGTCGGATCTGTATTGATTTGGACCCGATCCGATAAGAGATCGGATCACATAGTCGTGATCTGGAACCGATCCGATAGATAGAATAAAGTTCGAAACCCAATCCGATCCTATCCGATCCAATTTACTAAATCAAAAAGAAATTTATAATTATATAATTATATATTTTATCCATTAAAAATTGAAGTATTATAACACAGTGTGTGTGTATATATATATCGCATCAGCATACATGGACTCGATACCGATCCGATAGGAATATAAGTGGTTCCAAACCCGAAATTATCGGAACGGATCAGATTTTTTGGTTGATCCGATCCGTTGACAGCCCTACCTGTTGGCTATGTTGCATTTGTACGGGTACGGGTGTTAGAGTTGGACATAGGTGCAAAGTGTCCGATTTGGCATCATCATCATAAGCCTTTTCCCAACAATATGGGGTCTGCTACACGAATAGTATTCCTCCATACATTCCTATTTAAAGCCATCTCTTTTGTTAAGGCAAGTTTCTTAAAAGCTCCTCGTAGAACCTTACTCCACGTCCATTTTGGCCTTCCCCTTTGTTATCATATACGTATTTTAGACGTAATTCCATGTAAAATGGAGTTTTGTAAATACTCCTTGGTATGAGGGGTATACTTGTCTTGTAATGTTCTCCTTCATATAAATAAGATTTATGGAGTCATGTGACCTAAGCACATGACATCCTTCTCCTCTCTCTTTTCTTTTCTCTCTCTTCTTTATCCTTGAAACCCTAACCCTAAATCTCCATTACAACTTGGTATTAGAGCCTCCTATCAAGATCTACAGCCGGAGGAGAACATCAGAGGAATGCGGGTGACTGCTAATGTCATTGTACCGTACGGATGACATCATCAGCCGTACGGACACGCATCTTGAGATTTGTCGAAACCTCATCTTCCTGGTAGATCTCGATTTTATAGGATTTATAGTGATATTTTGAGAATTTTTTGGAGCTTCTATATGGTGTTTTGGATGTTCTATCTTAATATTCAAAAAAACTGAGTTTTCTCTTAACGATTCTTCCAATCTATTGGGGGCTTCTTGCCTGCCTTTGTTACTTGTGTTTAGTTCCCTACATTTGTAGGAATCACTTGAATCCAACCATGCTCCATTCCATGGTGATTTGAGAACTCGGTGAAGAGTTCTCTCCTTTATTATTGCCGACTCCTCTTTTGGTGGGATAGGATCTAAGATAGGAGGATCGGGAACCATTTTTACCACAAAAAAACAACAAGCACAGCCAAAGAGAAGCTATCATGGAGAGCCATGGCAGCACCATAGATCCAAAAAAGAACCCAAAAAGAGACTCAATGAGAAATGGTGATCAATAGGCACCCATATGAACCCTAAAATTGGACATGGGAGTGGCCAGATGAAGGAGGGAAGCATAATGGTGATGTATGACAGCATCCTAGGGTCATCAAACAACTGTGGAAGAGGTTTAGAGTTGATTTGGGAGGATTTAGGACCAAACCGATGGTCATAGAGATCAAATAGCCACCGATAGTAACTACTTGGGAGAGAAATCTTCTCACACACCTCAAAACTCGATGGATCTGCTCGAGTAAGGTGTCTACATGTAGATGCGATTGGGGGGTACTAGATCGAAGCAACAAACCCTCCGAAAAAAGCTATTAAGGGTACAAAAATCAAGCTGGTATGCAAATTGAGTTTTTTTTTATATTTTTCAAGAAAAATGGCCAAAAAAACACTCCGAATGGATCCACAAAATTCTCAAAAAATCAAGAAAAGATATACTCTACCAGAAGATGGGGTTTCAAGTTGAAGGAATAGATTTGTCCGTACGGCTGCTGACGTCAGCCGTATGGCCTGGATGATGTCATTGTCCTCCTAGATGATGTCTGAAAAAAATCATCTTCAAGAACACTGTAGTTGGCTCTGATACCAAGTTGAATTGAAGAACAATGGAGAATTAGGGTTAGGTTTAGGGTTTCAAGTAAAGAGGAAGATAGAGAAGAGATAAGAAATGATGGATGTCATGTGATTAGGTCACTATGACTCCATAAATCTTATTTATATAAAACCCAAATACAAAAGACAAGTATACCCCTCTAAGGAGGTATTTACAGAACTACCTCTTATACATGGAAATACGTATATGATAACAAATATTAATTAGTATCTTGCAAGTAGGGAAAGAAAAAAATAGAATTTGGATGCGTCGCACAAGAATCTGTGTCGTGTCGGACTCCGAAGCAGGTACTTTGAAATTTCCTTGGTATTACTACAAATGTCCTAGAGGGGGGGTGAATAGGACAATATTGAATTCTTTAAATCTTATGCGGATCAAGGTTAAATACAAAATGCACGGTATCCAATCACATACACATTCAATCATAAAATGATAACCAAACTAGACAAAATAGAGAGAGGATAGAGACAATGAGAACACGCCACAACACAGAGTTATAGTGGTTCGATGTTTACACACCTACATCCACTGTCACACGCTCAATCGAGCTTAATCCACTATTCAATCAAGCAATACACTTTAACAATTGAATAAGCAACGGCAGACAATTTCACTAACCTAGACATGAGAGATCAAAATCTCTCATACACCTATTTACGCTATAGGCGATCAATCTACTGCCTAGTTACGCTCTAGGTCAAGCCAAGTCAAGAAGGGTCTCAACTCTCATGGGAACTTTCCCACCACGTTCCAAGTGAGTGAAGACTCACTAGAACTCAATAAAGGTTTAGATGATAAAGTACCTCCTTGAGGTTCAAATCAAAAGGACTTACCTCTCTAAATGTCGAGAAGAAAATCCACAGAGCTTAGAATCAAGTTCCTCTCAAAGTTGTGCAAATCCAAGTGATGATTGATTCCGTTAAGCACGTACGTTCATCAAGAATGTTGGAATCACAAGTAACCACACCCACCAAATCTCCTTCAACGAATCTTCTCAAGAGTGATGATACACGGAGATTTGATCTCAAACAGACGGCTTTGCTCAGTATAGCTCGAAAAATTCTCCCAAAATTCGTACCTCTATAAGAGGTCAAAACTGAGCTTAAATAGCGCCAAAAAACAAGTTCTCCAGCGGACAGAATTTTCCCAAAAGGGAAAGAGCGGGGGCGCACTTGCTTCTCTCAACTTGAGCGTTGAAAAGAGCGGGCGCTCGAGGTCACTTCAGTCGCCCCAAGAAGTGGGGACGCCCTAGCTCTCAAAAACCCTAAAATACCCCTATCTATGGTCTACACTAACCAGATCCAAACCAGGGGGTTTTCACACCCAAAAGACTATCAACACCTATAAAAGAAATCGTGAAGGCCACTGGCAGTTTGCCAGACGGTTTTTGAAGGAGTTCGAGTGTTGAAGTTTGTGGCAAATAGAACATTACATATACGTATTCTCTTGTGACATCTATAAATATATGATACAACTCATAAGATACACCAGTACATTATCAATTATTATCTTCAATATTATATAAAAAAAACAATTTACTTTGTTTTACAGTATTTAAAGTTTAATGTCGAGTCTACAAATCCTAATTTTCAGAGTTTGTCAAATCCGACACTCACGTCACTGCATATTCATGTTGGACTGGACACTCGTACCCATACCAATGCAACATAGCTTGCAAGAAGCTGCATAAACCTACATTTTGAGTGAAAATGAGGAGGGTGGTACGGAAGGATTGGATAACATTTGGAGGAAAAGGGTTACACGGTACTTGTTCCTTGAGAGGGAAACCAAAATGAGTTTGCCTGGATGAGGATTTAATCACTTTCGACAATGAAGTAAAATTATTAGTGGTACCCATTCTTTAGTCTTCAATAACGTTGAAAAATTTAAAGTTACTAAAAATGCTGATATCAGATGAGTTATTGGTGCTTGTCTGAGTTGAATGCATTGAGACTAGAAAAAAAGGGTTAAAATTCTAAGAATATGCAGTAAAAAAAAAAAGGAAAGTTATAATGGCTTGGATCTATACATATACTTGATTGCATTTGAAGTAAAATGTGTCTTAATCCTGAAAAGAGAAATAGTGGGTGAGATATAGGGACTAGGGTTTGGGATGAGAAGGTTGGGTTGGATAAATCTATAAGGACGATTGGTTGAAGAGAAGCTCATCTAACAACCATAGGCACTGGTTTTACTGCGATTTTACAATTAGATAGCTGGACAGAAATTTGTTCTTCATCTCATTTACATTTTCACATCTAATCTTTACATTTCTCAAGATTTGAAGAAACAGTATTCTGTAGCTGAACTCAAATAGTTGAGATAAGGCTATGATGATGCGGATGAATCTCTACTGATAATACCCCTCCCAAAGGCTCAAAACTACACCAACTGAAATTGATGTTGATGTTTTTGGCATTTAACAGATGCCATCGTAATCTTATTTCATAACTTTTTTTATTAGAGTCAATATTAATAATATTAATATTTTATATACTGTTAAATCTTTGATGATAAGTGGGATTTTGTTGTGTGAAGGACTGGTCAAATTTGTCGAAAATACTGTGAGGGTTGAGCATGCCTTATTTCCAAATAAACCTATTTATTTAGTTGGAAATTCCTTTGGAGGATGCCTGGCACTTGCTGTTGCTGCTCGTAACCCTACCATTGACCTGATATTGATATTAGCAAATCCAGGTCAGTCTGCAAATGTGCAGTGTAATTGTTTCATTCGATTTTAAGGATGTTTCTCTGTTATCACTAGCAATCATTATTCCAAGTTAGATGCTGATGTGCTTGCCTTTTCATTTAGCAACATCATTTGGCAAGTCACAGTTGCAGCCTTTGCTCCCTATCTTGGAGGCTTTGCCTGATGAACTTCATATCACTGTCCCTTATCTTCTTAGCTTTATTATGGGTACGTGATATGTCTCTTTGAATTCTGACAGTGGCATTTTTCATTTTGTGCAAAGTTAGAATTTTACTTGTCTTAAGAACTACTCTTGGAGAACTACTATTCTTTTTCTATCATTACTTTAGGTGACCCCATGAAGATGGCGATGGTCAATATTGAAAATGGGCTTCCTCCTGCAAAAGCACTTGAACAATTGTCAGGAAACCTTACCGCTTTATTACCACGTCTTTCAGTAAGGAAGTACTTCCATTGCATGGGATTTTTCTTGTATTTAAGTTTCTAGATAGTGCATGAGTATTGTTTTCATTTTTTTTTTCTCATATTGTCTTTATGTTTTGAATTATTAGTTTGCTAAACTTCCCAAGTTGCTGTAATAGTTGGCGATCTTTTACTTGGGGTGTGATGTAGGACAGAATATTTGTTGGATTCTATGTACGCCCACGTGGGGGTGTTCTTAGTGGGCTGTGTTCCACTACCCCATGTGGGGTTTATTCTCTATTGTTTATGGGTTAAGTGATGGACCCACCCACTTAACCCACAATCTCTTTATTTCATGTCAGTGGGTTAAGTGGTGGGCCCCATTTGACCCACACGATTTTTCCTTTACTTGTAAAAGAGGTTTCCCCTACTTATAAATATTACTTATGGGAGATTGAATATTCACTTCAATCTCCTCATTCTCTCTCAAACCCTAATCTCTTCTTCTCTCCCTAACCTCCATTCTCTCTCTCTCTCTCTCTCAATCTTTAGCATATTGGTGACAACCTCAAACAACAACATGGTATAAGAGCATGGTTACTCTAGGGCCTAAATCATTGTCCCCTAGAGTTTCCACGAAGATCTTATATGTGGGCATCCAAAGTCCAGGTAAGTTTCGAGCAAATCGCAGAGGGTCCTTCTGCGAAGTTCTTGGGTCTATTCTGAAGTAAAGATTCAATCATTACCAAAGATTCAATCAGCCATGGATTTGAGCATGGTTTGATTTAATGGGTTCCTGGGATTGTAGAGAGCCAAAACGAACCAAAAAACTAAGGCAAGAAACCCCCCAGTGATCGGATTTTTCGTCGGAGAGAAAACTTAATTTTTTCGGATTTCAGTGTGTCCAAGGGAAAACATCATGAAATAAGCTCCAAAAAATCACCAAAAAGGAGGAAAAAAACAAGATCTATCAGGAAAAAGGTTTCGATAGACTTCAAAATGCGTGTCAGTACCCCGATATACGTGTTTGTATGGCTAATGACGTCAACCGCATGACACGATGATGTCCACCAACATCAACACTACTTCGGTGATCTACTGATTGGTCTTCGACACTAATTAGGCTCTAATATCAAGTTGAATATGAGATTTTAGGGTTAGGGTTAGGGTTAGGGTTAGGTTTAGGAAGAAGAGAGAAGAGATAGAAGAGAAGGATGTCATGTGATTAGATCACATGACTCCACCAAAATATATTATATATGGAGAACATTACAAAAGACAAATATACCCCTCAAAGGGAGTATTTACAAGACTACCCCTAGTACATGGAAATACGTATATGATAACAACGAATCCTTAGTCATTACATTAATGTCTTAATATTAAAAAAGTCTAAATATTATGTATAATTTTAGAAAACCTATATATTATTAACTTTTAACATTTACTTAATTTTTTGAATATTTAAATATTTTTTGGAAACAATTAACCCAACAAACTTGTAGAACGGGCTAAGTTGTGCATGCAACATATAGTCAATTTATGCACAATCATGGATATTTAGGGTAAAAACCAATAAAACTGGGGTTTTCCCCAAATTTCAAATTTTCACCCTAAATGATCTTCAATTCATGCACAAATCTAGTGTAAATGCATCATAGATTTGATACATTTACACCTAATCCATCTATTTGTAGCAAGAAGTGATAGTAAGAAATTTTATACTTAGGTACATTTTGAATTTGAAAAAATTCCAAAACGGGATTTGATTTGTCCTCACTACCAATCTGCGAACCCAAAAATCTACAATGGATTGGTCTCTTTTATAAAAACAATATATGGAAAGGGGTTAAATGGATCAAATATGGGATTTGTGGTGGTTTTGAGCTCAAATGGGATGTTTCGTACCTTTAATCGAAATATTTCCATACATGCCGAAACATTTCGACCGAAATAATACATATTTACACTATCAATTGATTGAATTTTATTGTTCACACGAAATATTACGACATGAATTGAAATATTTCGTGAAATTTAACATTTTTTTCATGTCTGTATTTTTTCATGTCGAAACGTAGAAAATGGAAATATTTCACGAAATTTATTTCCTTGGTGACAACCAGCTACACCAGCTAGAGATTGTGTTGTCTGGTCTTAAGGGGGCTCTAATCGGAGAATGTGTTGTATAGAGGGCAATGAGTTTTCATGGAATTTAGGTATTAAAAGGTACATCAATGACTGGGAAGTGGACATTCTTGTTAGTCTCCTTGGTCGTCTTGAGAAGGAACATGTGCCCCCTTCCTTGGTCGATTAGAGAATCTGGAAATGGGATCACAAAGGTATCTTCTCTATTTGGTCGTTCTACTCTGTGCCATCTACTTCTGCGCCTGCTCCCTTTCTGGATAAGTTGGTGTGGGGTCGTCTGATTCTTCTAAGGTGTCATTTTGCATTTGGATAATGGCTCATAATAAGATTATCATGGTTGATCATCTCCTCAGTAGGGGTATGCCCATTCAGAATATGTGCTCGTTGTGCAAGTCCAGTGGAGAGGAAGTAGTTCCGCTTCTTATCCATCGTTGGTTCTCTGGAGGTGTTTGAAGTGTTTTTTTCCAGTTCTTTGGCATATATTGGACGGTCTTGAGCAGCGTTTTCCTTCTCCTAGGATGGTCTCGACCGGCTTTTCTACTCGGGTGGCATTTTGTAGAGATTGCTCCCTTTTGCAGTTTGTTGGGCTATTTGGAAGGAGAGAAATAGGCGCACCTTTAATAACAAAGAGAGTGATGTGGAAGTTGTTATTTTTTCTATTAAAGCACACCTCTTTCGTTGGTCGTCAACTCGTCGGTGTATCGGGATTGTAGAGGTCTCCATTTTGAGGATTTTGTATTTAGGTGGGATACGATCATGTCTTTGGGGGGATAACTCCCCGTTACATTTTTGAGATTTTGTGTTGGTGAGGGCTTTCCTCACTAGCTGCTTCCGGTGTGGGGGGTGGTCTTATATTACACTTTTTACTGATTAAAAAAAATTAGAGCCACTAGATGTCAGTTACTACAAGTACATGCTATTAAATTTTGACATATTTCCGTGAAATTAACCGAATTATTTCCATTTCCATTGAGACTGAAATGAAATATTACTGGAATAATTCCATTTCACAAAATAAATATTAATTTTCATATTTGAAAAATATATATAATAGTAATTAGCACTTATGAATAATGTATGGAGATTAACATTACATGTTATAGTTATTATTTGTATATGTTCAGAGAACAAGAATAATGGTTTGCCAAGATGAAAAAGGGATAGAAATATATAACAGAGGTTACAGTTAGAAAACAAACATTTTTTTAATCGTTTATCCCAAAAAAGAAAAAGAAAGGAAGAAAAGGCCTGTTGTGGAATCATAGAAGCTAAGGTATAGATTTTACAACAACAAGCAACACATCTGTTGGTTGGACATGGTCCAGATTTGAGTTTGCCTCTTCGTGCACATGAAAAAAATGTCAGTTATTGAGGATAATGGTCACTATTCAAGTGGGCTGTATACTTGAGGGAGGGAAAGGACTTCTTTGACCTACTCATTATATTTAATGATCCGTTTTAGACCAATACCAATTCCCCTTTTTCTGTGGCAAGTTGGGATGCAACCCTTTTATCTCAGAACTACAATTGCATACCTTACTTTATTCTCATCTGTATATATTACAATGTTGCATTCCAAGTATGGATATGGATGGAAAAAACTGACAAATACATTCTCATAACTTCACAATATGCAGGCAAAGACATGCGCATAGCATGTGTTTGCATTTGAACACATGCAAACTTATTTCATGTAGTATCAGTGTGTTCTTTGCAAACTTTACTTTTGACATTCTGTGTGTTGCACAAGAAAACATATTTCATATTTTCTTTTATATCCCCCTAAAAAGAATCTCTGTATTAGATTCGACTCCTATGGTGTTGCTATCTAAAGTTATCAACAATAGTCCACCAGAAAAAAAAAACAGGGAAAGCATTATCAATAGAAATTTCTTGTGTTTCTGAATTTTTTGGACTCCAATTTTTTGTTAAAATAAGTAATTTAGTGGTTCTTTCTTTATGGATAATTTGGACCATTTTCTGGCAGGGTTTGGCTGATATTATGCCCAAGGAGACTCTTCTGTGGAAACTAAAGCTGCTTAAATCAGCTGCTGCTTATGCTAATTCTCGTCTCCATGCCGTCAAAGCTGAAGTACTAGTGCTTGCCAGGTGTTTATACTCTTATAATTTTTAATATTTACCACTTTCTTATTTTGGGCCATGCCATGGTTTTGTTTGCATGCACCTTCCCTATTTGATTTTTGTGATGATTCTTTTTGTATATCCAATTATCCATAAAAGCTCTGTTGGGATTTAAGGTGTTACAACTACATTATTGTTGTTGGTGGATGTATTTTATCTTCAATTATACTGGTTTAGTTTTAGCATTTTACTTGTTTAATGTAAAAGGGCATTTTGAAATAATTTGTATTATAGCCATGCATGATGGGCCAGGGCTGGGTTCTGGTTGAGGTCTGGTCATACTTAGCAATTTGGCGTGTACGAAAAAAGTACCAAGTATAATTTGGTTAGGGTTTCTGTGTAGAGAAGAGAAAGAAGAATTTGGGGGAAAAGAAGAGAAGTCGAATGAGGCACAATGGCCTAGCCGAACTTCCCTTTTATAATATAATCACTTATCAAAACATAAAAGGACCAAAATACCCCCCATATGTCCTATTCATAGTAAACCCCATAATAAACATAATAGCTAACTGTAAGAACCAAAATTTTTTGTCATTCAATTGATAAAAATCTCGGGAACATTTTTTAGCTCCTTGTAGGTCCTGTAAATTATGGTTCATCAGGAAATACAGTTTATTATTTTACCTTTGTACGAACTTGTTCACTTTGTACTCTGTATTATTTCTATGGGTAATATTGCACTTACAATTTTCATGTACAAGTGCTTTTACTTTCCATATTGAATTTTCTTGCCTTGAGAAAGTTCTTAAGGTATTCTAGAAAATGTACATCTTCTGCTGACTCTACATATGTCTTTCTACTGGCCTTGCAGTTTTTTGTACAACCATCTATTTTTCCTCTAAAATTATTGAACAAGGGAGTCTTCAGATTTTTCTATTTTAGTTTTTTTCTCTTAATCATAGGAGATGTGGTGTATTGGTTACTATTAAATGTTTCTTGTTGGTTTCTAGGATTGATGGTGTACTTGTATTTTAGTGGCAAGGATAATATGCTTCCTAGTGGAGATGAAGCTCAACGGCTTTTGACCTCATTACGGAATTGCAAAGTGCGCTACTTCAAGGACAATGGTCATACCCTTTTATTGGTAGGTGAGGGGAATGTCTTGCTTTTAAGTAATAATCTTGTTCTTGAATTATTATTTTATATCTTGTTCTTGAAAATTTCAAATTGCTGTCTTTTTTAGATTATCAATATTATGCATAATTTACATATCCACTATTAATAGCATTTTCCTATTTTTGAAAAAATAAATAAATAAATTGAGCAATTTTTTTTAATCCGACCAAGTTGTAGATCGGGTTAAGTTATACAACATATAATTCAGTCACATAAAACTATGGGTGTTTAAGGTGAAAACCAAGGAAATTAGGCTTTTCCCCACGTTTTGAAAAAAAATTCACCCTAAAATTCTTAAATTTATGTGCAAATCCAGTGTAAATGCATCATAGATCAAGCATTTACATCTCTAAACTTTATTTCGAACAAGAAACAACAAGCAATTTGAGTTTAATGAATTTTTTTTTGGAAATTACCAAGAAAACACCCAAATTCTTCTTTGATACGATATACTAAACGATTCAAGTAGCTTTTCATCTCAGGGGACTTATCATTTTTGGTGCTAAATTGAATGGAGATGAAGTGATTGAAAGAAAAATTGATTTAATAGAGTTAATAAGAGCTCTCTATGTCAAAATATTTCAGTTGAAATTATGCTGTTATAGAGTGTTATATACACTATATGGCCCCAAAATCACTGTGGCTCCAAAATTTCAAAATATTTCATGAAATCTGCATTTTTTGTTAGTGGATGGTGTGTTCCCACGCATGTGTTGTGTTGGCCCAACGACCCGTTGGTATACATAGCTGTTTCACCTTTCCTCAATAGGTCAATCTTTTGGGGTAAATGGTTGTTTAGCATGGTATCAGAGCCTTAAGGCCTAGAAGGTCACAGGTTCAAGTCTCCAGCGGAGTGTATTCCCGCTGAGGGGGCGTGTTAGCGGATGGTGTGTTCCCGCGCACGTGTTGTGTTGGCCCGATGACCCGTTGGTATACATAGTTGTTTCACCTTTCCCCAACAGGTCGATCATTTGGGGAAAATGGTTGTTTAACATTTTTTGCCTGTAGTTTATGCTTCGTGTCGGTGGCCCTCAAAATTGAAATATTTCACGAAATATTCGAAATTTAATACCCTAATAGTCATAAAGGAAAAGGAAAAGCTAAGCCAGTCCCAATTTACTATAGTTTTATCAACATCTAATTTCAAGTGTGCAACCTCTTTAGTTGAGCTTAGAGTTGATTATGCAAGAGTTAAATTGAACCTTGGGGTGCCTTTTCTAACTGTACAAAACAAAAATATCTTTTAGAATATGCTCCAACCAACCACATTACACGCATGTGGTCTTGGATTTGTGAGCATCTCACCTTAGTCCTGGTCATGTGGTTTTGATGAATATGTCTTAGATTCATATATCCTTGTTAGCTCACTGAAAGTTTTATGCCAAAAACCTGTTCAACCTTACTTCATGCCTCCTTAAGTACCATAAACAAATAGTTGTCCATTTCAATGAACATGACCTTTAATTGTGATATTTCATTGTAAAGACATAATGGAACTTAATTGATTCAAATTATTATGAAAATGTTGCAGGAGGATGGTATTAATTTGTTGACTGTTATTAAAGGTACAACTATGTACCGTCGTTTTAGACAACACGATTACATCTCAGATTATATTCCACCTACCATGACAGAATTCAAAACATTTGAAGAAGATAATGGGTAAGTAACAGTTCCATTACATAGTACACATTTCTGTGTTAATTAGATGCATATTTTATAACACATTAATTGCAGATTATTTTGCCTAGCTACTAGTCCAGTGATGCTTTCAACTTTGGAAGATGGTAAGATAGTGAGGGGTCTCGATGGGGTTCCTAGTGAAGGTCCTATTCTACTAGTGGGTTATCACATGTTATTGGGACTCGAACTCTCTCCACTCATTGAAGAATTCTTGAGGGAGAAGAAAGTTTTGGTTCGTGGTATTGCTCACCCAATGTTGTTTTCTTCGAAGACCGAAAACTCATTGCAAGAATTCTCCCGGGATGATGTAATGAAAGCATTTGGTGCATTACCTGTATCAGCAAGCAACTTTTATAGGTTATTGTCAACTAAATCATTTGTTCTTCTTTATCCCGGTGGCGTACGCGAGGCTCTTCATCGCAAGGTGTGTTAAATGCTTTCATTTCAATTGTAATAAGTTTTTTTCTTTTCTTGTTGAAGACCAATTTATTCTAGTCTGTCATCAAAATGGTAATCCCTAGATGCTTTCCAAAGTCACTGGATGATGGTCAACTGCTGAAATGGTAAAAGATAGGCATAATGGACAAAGTACTCATGTTTTATTTTCCGTTGGTAGTTATTCGAAAGAATTCATAGAATCTTGTACAAAAGAGAGAGATTACAAAGAAAACGAGTGCAATAACATGCCTCGTGGAAGAGCATTGGAAGTCAATTTATGATTCCAATCCCCTTCAATGGCATTATTGTTTGGCTCTCCCTTGGTTGATGCTTGATGCAGTTTTTTTCCTTTTTCTACTTATGAGATGCTTGGTATTGGCCTCTTGATGATTGGGTTTGATAATGATCTTATGTTTATAATGATGTACAAGTAACCTGCATTTTGACGGAGCTGAAAGTACCATTAGTATACAAGAGGTTAAATTGATGTGTTTTATTTATTGTCTGTACATTATATTATGATTGTCATGTCTCTCTACACTCATAATCTTTTGACAAGCCTAGAAATTATGTCACTAAATGATGCAAATACAATTGCCAAGACTACTATTAAGCCTAAGAAATAGAATAAGAAGAAACGAGGGTTGCTGATTATTTCAGTTATGTGCCATCACAGGAATTGGGGTCTGAACAATAGCTTATATCTAGTCATTTGACCGTTGGATTGGCCTAATTTTTGGATACGAAGTAGTTCTATGGGTCTACTATTAGTGTCAGATTTAAGATCAATCAGAGAAGTGGAAGGGCTCCATCAATCAAAAGAAGAAGAAGATCTGATTCAGTCTCTTCCTCTTTGATGGTTGTGTGTGTGTTATTTGTTTTTTAAAAAAAAAAGGTCCATGGAAGACCCATACCTACGCAGGTGGGGACAAATTTCTAATGCACAGTTCAAAAGTTGGTCCAATATTGGATTTGGGGGTGCTGGTCTAAACTTCCAAAAAGTCACCCTAAGTAGTCCATGTTCTAAAGTGCAGGGCATTTTAGTCTGTAATTGTAAAATTACGGTCTTAGACTAATTTTCCCATCTCTATATAGGGGTGGGTGACAAACCCTAAGACAGTCTTATATTATTTTTTACACAATTTATTGAATATCGAGAGTTTTCTCCCTATAGTGTGGTTCGAGCAGCCCTAATTGGTTTTGCTTGGTGTTCTAACCCTAATTTTTTTCTTTTTCTAATTGTACTTCTCTATGGCTAAATATCGTTGTTATAGTCAGTTACTATTTACATATACTGTTCAGTAGGGTGTGGTTGAACAACCTATGGTTTTACTCTTGTTTTGATAAATTCAAGTGGTATCAAAGTTTAGTTTTCAGATTTGTGAGTTTGTGGATCGATGGCCGAGTGTGAGAACACTAGAGATCGGAATATAGAGAATCCAGGAGGGCAACTTGTGTTATCAGATACATATTTTAAACATATTTTCGGGTAAAGGGTAGTTTTGTAAATACCCCTTGGTGTGAGGGGTATACTTGTCTTTTGTAATGTTCTCTCCATATAAATAAGAATTATGGAGTCATGTGACCTAAGCACATGACATCCTTCTCTCTTCTTTCTTTGAATCCCTAAATCTAACCCTAACCCTAATCACCATTGCAACTTGGTATCAAAGCCAGAGAACACCGGATTTGTGTTGATGTTCATGGGCATCATCGTTCCAGATGGCTGACGTCATAGGCCATACGGACACGCATCTCAAGGTCTGTACATGCATCTCGAGGTCTGTTCGAAACTTCTCTTCCTATTAGATCTTGATTTTTTTGGATTTTTTGTGAAGTTTTGGGAATTTTTTGGGGACTTCTTGATGGTTTTAAGACCCTTCTCCTTCAAAAAATCGTTTTAATTCTTTTTTCACACTAGTATCAAATCTGATCTTTTGGGGGTTTTATGTTGGGGTTTGTTGGTTGTTTTTGATCCCCTATAAACCTAGGAACCTCCCGAATCCATCCATGATTCCATGGAGGATTGAGGAGTTGGTGATGTTATTTCCACCCTCAAGTTACCACCAGCCCCTATTTTGCCCTCTTTGGGCTTCTTTAAAGCTCCAAACTCGCTGGAATCTCCTTTTTTGGGTATTTCGACCCCCTACAATACATAATCTTCCATATTCGATGCAGCCCTCGCCTCTTTGATGTTGTTTGATCATGATATAGCCCCATTAGGGCTGTTTTTAGTCTTCTTGGTGCTTCGATTATGTATACAACACACTTGTGTGGTTCTACGTTTGGAGCACTTGTGTGGTTCTTTGTGTTTCTTCATTGCCTTTTAGCTATCTTGATTAGCTATGACTACCCTGGATATTTCCTTAGGGTCCAATATGAGCATGGAATCTACCTCCTGCAGTGTTGGAGGGCCTTTGGTGCATTAGTTGGTCTATGAGAAGCTCGGGTTGTAGATTACTTCCGTGAAGCTTGATGGGAAGAATTATCTGGAATGGGCTAGGGATACCCACTTGTTTATTGGTGGCCGTGGGAAGATGGGACATTGCCCAGGGCGTACCCTTTAACCTCCTGAAAATGATCCTACGTTTGAGAAATGGGAAACCGAGAACCTCACAGTCCAGTCTTGGCTTCTCAATTCTATGGCACCTCACATCAATTGGGGTTTTCTCTTCATGCGTACGGACCAAGATGTTTGAGAAACTACAAAGAAGACCTACTCCCATCAGTAGAATACTGGTAGAACTTACCAGTTGAAGCAAAGTATTTCTCGTCTCCGTCAGGGTGACAAGTCTCTTTCTGACTACTTTGCGATGATTAGGAGTATGTGGGAGGAGCTGGATTATTACTATTCCTATCATCCTCCTACGCCATAGGAAGTGGTCAAGGATCAGAAACATGTTGAAGAGGGTTGGATATTTGAGTTCCTCTCAAGACTCAATCCCTCCAATGAGTTAGCACGGATTCAGAACCTCAGCAGCCAGATGCCTCTGCTTTCCCTCAGTGAGGTCTATTCTTATATGCAGAGTGAGGAGAGTTGACGTCTATCTCTTTAGGATGAGTCTCCTGCTCCCGAGCGATCAGCGCTTGTCACATCTCTCCCAATCCTGATCGGTCTGCCTTTGCTTCCGCCTCTCAATCTCAGCAGTTTCAGAGGAGTAGGCCCCCTCAGTTCTCTGCCCCTTCAACTGGGCGACCATCCTCCTCCAAGGAGAGGCTCAAGTGTGATTTTTGTGGTCGTCTTGGCCATGTGAGGGAGATATGCTGGAAATTACATGGTACACCTCAGTCTTCTGCTCCTCATTGCAATCAATCGGGATTTTCTGATGCACATTCTGCTAGCATGGATTCTTCTACGCCTTCTTAGGGCCAGCCACTACAAAGTTCTTTTATGATGACTTCGCCTAGTCCTTTGACAGCTTCTGAGCTTGCAGCTATCCGACGTTTACTCTCACAGCTGGATGGTCCCTCTGCCACATCGACTTCCTCATTTGCTTAGTTAGGTATCATTAGACCTACCCATCATGTGTCCACTCCTTCATCTAGTCCCATTTGGATCATTGATTCAGGGGCTTCGGAGCACATGACGGGTATGTCCTCCTTATTCTCCACTTATTCAATTTGCTCTGGCCGTGATTAGGTTAAGACTGTTGATGGGGCCTTATCTTGTGTCTGGAAAAGGGGATGTACTCCCTTCACCTAAGCTTCCTTTCTCATCTGTCCTGGATGTCCCAACTTTTACATCTAACCTATTATCTGTGAGTGCCCTTACTAGAAAATTAAACCGCACTGTGACTTTCTTTCCTTCATACTGTGCCTTTCAAGACCTAGAGACGAGGAGGACGATTGATACTAGACGTGAGGCTGACGGCCTGTACCTTCTGGATGGATGGCTTCTGAGCCCACAGCACTACAGTCACATATTAGTAGTAGTAGTAGAATAGACTCCGTTTTATGTTGGCATGCCCGTTTGTGGCAAGTTAAAAGAATTCGTAGAGGAGGGAGGGACCTTAGTGAAAGTTGATGAATGCTGGGGGTGAAACCAAGGAACCACTGAACATGTCTTGGAGCGGTGATAAACCTGTACCGAAGCATCTGAAGGAGGCTATGGAACAACCTCTGGTATAACTGGCATGGAAACGACTAGAGGTGAAGGAAGGAGAAGCTCCCCCTGACCCAAGGAGACGAGATCAGAACCAATCTGTTGCCCAAAAGGTGAGAAATACGTAGTGGACGCAAAAAAGGAATAGTAGCACTAACATAGTATCAACAAGACAGAGGACAATAACACCGATACCCTTTCTGAGTTCGAGAGTAACCTAGAAAGATGTACTTGATGGCTTGAGGTGAAAGTTTGTCATGGCCAAGACCAAGGACATGGACAAAGGACACATCCAAACACACGAGGAGGAAGACTAAATGGATAGATATCTGGATAAAACAGTGAAAAAGATATATGACTACCGAGAACAAATGATGGCATACGGTTAATACGATAGAAACCAGTAAGAAAGACTTCAGCTCAATAAGGTTTTGGAACATTCATATTAACCATAAGTGTACGGGCTACAACACATGGCTATGTTTACGTTCCACAACGCCATTTTGTTGGGAGGTATGCACACAAGAGGTCTAATGGATAATGCCATGGTCCGAACAAAAGGTGTGGATAGAGGATTGTATATATTCAATGGCATTGTCAAAACGTATAACTTTAATGGACTTTCCAAATTAAACATATATTTCTTTATAAAATGTAGTGATTGCACGAGGTAATTCTAACAATCTTTTAAGAAAAATAGCCATTTCATTTTCGAAAAATCATCCACAAACACAATTAAGTAATGAAAACTAGACAAATTTTATTCTGGAAGGACCCCAAATGTCCGCATGGACTACATCAAAGGAATTAGATGAATGACTCTCAAGACGACGCTGAAAAGAACTGCGATGATACTTGCCTAATCGACAAGCCTCGCATTCTAAAGTATACACTGGACTCAACTTAAGAATAACTTGACATAACTTTGACAACGACGGATGTCCCAGAGGAAAATTCCACTAAAGAGGAGAAACGGTTGCACTCAGTGTAGACGCAGGATAACCACGATCCAGAGAATACTCTCAATCCTTCTCACGCCCCAAACCAAATCACCTTCTTCGTCTTGAGGTCCTAAAAAGCACGAGGATGGAGAAAAAGTCACTGAACATTGTAATTACTTTGTAAGTTAACGGACAGGCGGAAGATTAAACGGGAAATCAAAACATATAAAGCATAGTACAAATAAATAGACTAGGTAGGATGAATGTCATCACCCTTTCCCAGCACCTTACGGGTAGTGTAGAACCATCAGCCAAAACAATGTGAGATTTGGAGGACTAAAAAGTAGAAAAGATAGAATGTATACTAGATATACGAGCACTCGCACCTGAATCAATGATCTGGAAGGATGGAGACTTGGTGACCAAACTCGTAGAATTACATATGTTAGCCATCGTAGTTGTAGGTTGGGAGGAGCTTATTGTAATGGAATTCAACTTCTGGAGGAGTTGGCCCATCTAAGCAATATATTCTTCATGAGACAGTGGTAAGACCACTACCAGAGGAAGCCTGAGGGACAGCATCTGTAGTAGACTGAGAATTCTCATCACACATGATTAGCCCAAGCTGACTTGCCTCACTTAACCCAACAAAAATCTTCTATATGTTTAGTGACACCACAGTAAGAGATTACCTCGGCCACCACGACCACATGAAGTCTCAGAACGACTACTAGAAACCAATACTGAGAATTCCTTTAGAGTATAAAGGGACACATTCCCAAGAGAAGCACGCTAAAGATGTGAATAAACATTTGCCGCACTAGGGAGGGACTCACTAGCCAAAATTTGACATTTATTTGCATTGTACTCGGGATTCAAACTCGAGTGATAAAGAGCAACTTGAAATTCTTCCCGTTGGCGCTTTTGAAGCTCCAAATCAGTAGTAAGCGGGTGATAAATCTAAAGTTCCTCCCACATACCCCTCAAGAAACTATAATGCTCACTGTGAGACTCATTGCCATGTTTAGTAGTAAACATGGTCTCAAACAAATCATAAATTCAAGAGACATTCCTTTCCCTAGAGTACATTTCCTTAACTACTTCCCATATGTGCTTTTCTGTTTCGAGAAACATCACCTTCACGGAGATGGAAGGCTCCATGTTGTTCCACAGCCAGGTCATAACCATGGAATTATCACTTTGTCAATCTTCATAAATCTTATCATCTTGAGGTGGAGGATCCTCAGTAATAAACCTAGATTTCTTCTTGGCACACAAACACCTTGACGGAATTAGACCTAGGCAAATAATTTTTATCGTTCAACTTTATAGAGGTTATCTAAACACTTATACCATCTGTTGTACCCCAAACAAGGGATTTCCCATCACCTTAACTAGACATGAAAGCAAAACTGAGAGCTGAAAACCTTCTCGGGTCAACTGAGACAACTTTTAGGGCTGTAGGAGAGCCCAACACATAAATTACAAAAGCAACATCCTTTGAAGGGGGCAACAACATCAAAATGAGAATCCAGGAAGTCGATCTAACACCCAAAAAACCCAACAATCCACTCAAAGGAGACAAAAACTGGCAGTCACCAAAAAAACTGCATAAAAATATCTCACCAAAACTTCAAATTAACCTTGTTGAGTTATGTAGGAAGAATAACTCAGCCAACATCACTTCCAAGACGACAGCGAGCAACATACTCCTTGCATCAACATTAGTTAGGGTTCATAAGACCGGCAGCCACATTCTCCACCAACAGCACACACACAGATAGGGACTGCAACAACCTTTTCATATGACTGCAACAGTCTGCAATAAACAGTGCTGCGATGAATGTAGATGGAGATTTGGAGAAGCAGAGGTGATTTGATACCATGTGAGAAAATTAGGGTTTGTGGAGCAACGAAGGAAAAGGAGAAAGGAGAAAAATGATAGAGAAGAGGAGAAATCAAACTAGGTTAGATAACCCCTAGTCGACCTCCATTGTTTTTTATATTATAATGACAATGGAAAAGACAAAAATACCCCCATACGTCTAGCACCTAAAATAAGAACTCTAACAATGAAGAATCAGAAGGGAAGCACTGTTCAAAGGTCTCCACCTAGGAGATCTCTTAGATAAAATCTATGAACTCTTTCGTAGGTCATTAAACATATTCTTTTGACTATCTAATGAATGTGATAGATCAGATAGTTACAACTTATCTTGTTGTTACATGGGCGTATGCACCGGATTTATGGTGGTTGATAATTCCACTAGAATTATTATTAGTTTTCAGTTTTGATGAGTACAAACCACTAGAATTGTGACTGCCATATTTCATATTTAAGATAGAGAAGAGAACACTGAGGAGGATCCTTGTTATATATCCTATCATGAACTCATGGGTAACGCCTTTTCATTCTAAATCCTGTGGGCGGTATACCTAGAATTTGATGGTTGATCAAAATTATTCATTTCTCACACATTTGGTTCTCTAATAATTATGTCGCTTTAATGATTGCCAGGGTGAAGAATATAAGTTGTTTTGGCCAGATCAGCCTGAATTTGTGAGAATGGCAGCTCGATTTGGGGCCACAATTGTACCATTTGGAACCGTTGGAGAAGATGACATAGCAGAAGTAAGCTTGTATATATGTGCATCTCAATGGATTTTTATGGAACAAAGCTCTTCTGATCGTGGAAATTTGCATGTTTGATAATGTTGCATCTGTATGAGCCTTCTGTTTTCCAAATTTTTTTATCTAATAATTCAACACTTACCCCTTATGGATTTATCTTATAATGATGCTTTTATCCTTTTTGTAGTGATCTTAAAACATGATGCCTCCTGTCTAAATCATCATACTTCTATCTTTGAATTCTATAGTTTTCCATGCTGTTTGGGTTGTCTTTTTTAAATTTCTATGCCATCAATGGGGCACTGACCCACTTCCTCATAACATAAAACATTTGTCGTCAATCAATCAATTTGATTGATCAAAAGAAAAAATAATTCAAATAAGCAATTGATTGATTTGCCTTTAGTTAACTGTCCTCACGGCCTGCCTCGCGGGTATCTTAGATTTTCCTCTAGCTTATGAGCAAGATCTTAAATAACAAAAATAACAAGGGTAGGTATCTACCAAGATGGTCTCATAGATTTCCTCTAGCTTAAAAGCAAGGTTTTAAATAACACAATAATAGGGGTAACAGTGGTGGATCTTGACTGTTATTTGCGTTGAAACAGTGTATTATTTTTTCTGAATTCTTACAATTATTTAGTAGTTTATTGTTAAATATGACGCATTATCTTTTTTTTTTTTCGAGAATAATAAAAGATTATTCAAATTTCGTAAAGAGTAATGGTAGTCCTAGAATATCTAAATAACAGCCATCAAATTTATTGGTGATCCAATTTCTACATATTACTATGATATTACGATTTGCTTGGGTACCAGAAAATAAATGGATTCAGGATTTTTGATATGTTCTCTATAAATGAGAAAAAAAAAACAGAATAATCAGGAACAGTATAGAGTTTACTACTTTAGCTCTTAATATTGCCATATATCATAGCAGGTAAGAGTTGTAAGCCTGACCATTTGATCAGGGGTCATTACATCTCTTCATAAAAGCATCTAATTTTTTGGTTATTATTTTTCTTTCATTATAGCTTTGAAACTCTGCACTTGTCTTGTGTGGAAACTCATAGATAACAGAGTTCTTCTAGGATTTTTGTACCATGGATGCAGATGTAGCAACTGCTTTATATTTGTTTTGACATCCAGTACATTGAATATCTGAAATACTAGTAGATGACCCATATATTATGATTTCTAGGTTTCTGTATGAAGTAATCCTGACGTTCCTTGTTTCCTTTGCTTGATTGAGACTTAACGAATTCATATATTGTCGGACCATTTTTTGTCATTGATATGCTTTGTATCTTGTGGGTTGACATTGTTTTCACATTGGACATGGTGCAGTTGGTTCTTGATTATAATGATATGATGAACATACCTGTAATCAGCAACAAGATAAAAGAAACTAATCAAGATGTTACAAGGTTAAGGTAATCTCACTGCATTCGATAATATTTAATTGCTACTTCCAAATTCTTTCTTAATGATGAAAAGGCTCCCATTCACTGATATACTTTGGTTATAGGACTGATGCGAACGGGGAGGTTGCTAACCAGGACATGTTCTTTCCCGGGTTTTTACCCAAGATACCCGGTCGCTTTTATTATCTGTTTGGGAAACCAATTGAAACAAAAGGGAAGGAGGATATGCTGAAAGACAGAGAGAATGCAAGTGCATTGTACTTGCAGATAAAATCAGAAATTGAGAACATGATGTCCAATTTGATAAAGAAGCGAAAGGAGGACCCGTACAGGGGTATCATACAAAGGACTCTATATAGAGCTATTTCAGCTCCTGGACATCAAGTCCCAGCGTTTGAACTATGACAAATTGGTTTTTTAGATTCAGTGTTTTTTTACTTTTCAGTAAATAAAACTACCATTTTGGGGTATTGGTTCTGCCTCGATCATATGGTTACATCCAGGCTGATTAGTTCCTATCTGGTAGGCCCCATCAAGATCTTTTGGGGAAGAAGAAATCATTTTTCTTTCAGATGTAATTTCACAATACATTATATATGAAAAATGTAATTTCATGTTGCGCATAGAAGCGGAGCCACCTCTAAATAGCAAATATAATTATTGGCATGAAAACAGTAACTAGTGAATTAACTATTGTTCAGTGTGTGCAATGCAGCTTATCAACTTGTGAACGTCTATAGACCTCAATAAGGTAATGTTGGTGAATGATGAATGCTAGCAAGCAGTCCCTCAATGGAGTTGCACAGATGCAGACCTGCAAAGACGAGAAAAAAAATATGTTTTATATCAAAGGAGTTGTTTTTTAGGCAGTTTTTCTTTCTTGCCTTTTGTCAGGTTGCATCTATGCAACTCTACCAAGGGGCTAGCAGCCCTCTTTTAAGTTATATATAGTATATGAGAAACGTTAGCAAGCAATACCTTAATGGCACTGTGTACCCACATAGAAGATGAATCAATGGCTGATTTTTGGTGAGGATGATCTCGTCACCATATAGATCACTCCTAAAAAAAATCAGTCCATTCTGAAAGTTCTAACCCCATAAAATGTAGTTTTCAAGTTAACGTAAAAATAGACGGTCCATAATTATTCGACTTCTAAACCAGTCTACGAATATCAGAATGATTTGAAGTTTTGTTCTTATAATCTCCTAACCATAGAGACCATCCTCACCAAAAATCATCCCATTCCAAAACTTTTAAGTTATCTATTGGCCCGCACCAATTTTTTCTTGTGAAAATTATTGTCCATGGATCCTGACCCATATATATATATATAGGGCTTGGATAAAGTTGCTAATGTTTTTTCTTGTAAAATGATACACGGTTGTTGGGACCATATGAAGATGTTCAGTTAAATTGGTTACTATGGGAAATCAGGTGGCCCTCACTCAATTTATTTATCTATATTACAAAACATGGAAGTTGTCTCCCCACTTATACCCCAACTTATCTGTTTCAACAAAGAGGGCCGAGATCTTATCACCCATATGGACGGTGGATCTCAGCCACTCACACCTGATTTTGGCAAATGCTTTGACGGGGAGTGCCAAGGGCACGGGCCACCCACTATCAATATAATAAGTGACTGTGGTTTTCTTATACCCCCTCTTATTTTATATGGCTTCAATAGTGACTGGCTGAGATCCACTATGGTTCATATCGATGGTTGAGATTAACTCCCACCCAATTTTGACAAACACTGTCGAAAAGTGCCGCTGTCACGGGCCACCCACGCATATAACAAGACAACTCAGTTGTATTCTCTTATCTTCTCCATCCATCTAATGTGGACGGTTAGATAAAGAGTGGTTGAGATCAAATCCATCGATCTAATGTGGACGGTTAGATTTCAGCCACTCAATCCGCCTCATTTGACCTCAATTTATTCAAAATTTGAATTTCAACACCGTTATTTTTTGTTATTTCTGTTATTTTTCCATTCCTCCCTCTGTGTTACAATCTGTTATAACAGCCGTTATAATGAAAAAACTGGTAACGCCCCAATCCATTATACCATTTGAGTGCTGAAGACCCAATTTTCGCAAACTCTTTTGTTGGAGAGTGCCGTGGGCACGGGCCATTTACTAGTTTATGAAAAAGAAGAGTTTTACTAGGACTGTCCGGATATTATTCAAATCGATGTCTGAATATTATTCGAATCGAATATAAGCATGTCTGAATTCAAAAAAAAATAATCGATATCCGAATTCGATTCAAAATTGGATGGATATTCTGAATCAATATTTTGAATTTGAATCTGATTAACTTATCGGATATCGAATAACATTCGATCCGTTCTGATAAGTAAATTGGATTCGAATCATATCCTATAAGGGTAACTTTATGGGAGTATTCAATAAGGCGCCCCTTTGGCACTCAATTATTGGACTAGAGCTTAAAATATGTTATAAATATAATTATTATCTTTATATAATATATTTGATTGGATATTATCGAAGTGGATATATCAATTTATCTCAATCCGTATCTGAAAAGTATTTAAATATAATATATATTTGAGGATATATACTCTTCATGCCTCTACACGTGTAGAGGCGAATGTGGGTCACTATCACTAGAGACCAAAATTGAAATCTTCCATCAATGGTTAGGTCAAAAAGATACAACCCCCATGGAATAAATTCCCTAATGCGTAGTTGTAATCAAGGTTTAAATTAAAAACGGCTGTTATAACGGATTAGGACCCACCACGTTATGGTACGTACCCGTTAAAACGCCCAGAAAATAATGACCGTTATCTTCAGGAAAATTTTGAGATAAAATCTACATTATTTCTGTTTTTTCCGTTATTTTCAATTTTTTGAAAATCTGAAATTTAAATTTCAAAATTCAAACTTTGAATCCAGCGCCATTTTTTTCATTTTTGTCCAGGAGCGTTATTTTCGTTGTAACGGAAAAACAGTAACGCCCCCAGTCCGTTATACCGTTATAACGGTCCATTTTAAAACTTGGTTGTAATACCCTAAAATCTAACCTACTGGCTCCAGCCTCCACTACTATATTTATTACCTTACAGGTGTATTTATGGTTTCCTCTTCACATAAATCATGTCCAAACAGGAAGAAAATTAATCTCATAAAAAAGTAATGATGTTTGAAGTTAACTGCAGTTTCGATCTGTAAGGAGTAGTTCACAATAATCCAACCAAACATACGAACATTTTAATTACTTTGTGCCTGCTTCCATGGCCACCTTTTGCAAAGTGATCTTATGATGCAGATCAAATTGCCATGGCGTTTCTTGAGAAGTTCGATCGATCGAGGAGAAGTTAGATTGATCAGATGTTTAATTTATACATCAATCAGAGAACAAAATATATCCCTGCCCTATTTCTCTCGGAGAAAGTGATCAAACAATTTTGCCTGCGATCGATCGGACTCCGCGCAGAACGTTTTAAAAAGACGGTTTAGTTTCATTTTTTTCACACCAATGCCCATTGTTCTTAGTATGTTCTAGAAAATCAACTAGACATATATCAGTGGAAGGTTGTGTGTTCGATTAGCTGGATTCATCCGCCCAATTGCTCGCAGCTGCATCATCTTGTCACTTGCCATCACTTGCCTCGGCCCTCATAATCAAATTCCACCATTGTGCCGCATAATCTTCTTTCGGCATGGAATTGAAAAAAATTCTCCTACCTTTTTTCTTTATTCTATTGGGGAAGAAGCTAATGCAGATTCTCTTCAATCTTCAAATGGAACTGATTCACACCACTGAGTATCCGATAAGAAGAACATGGAATATTCAAGAGCAATAATGAAGACCACAGTTTGCAGAATATGGTCCTTCCCAAGTTCCCAACCCAAGCAATCTTCATCAGTGCCGCACTCAAAAAACGAATATAGAGATATATATGCAGAGAGAGTTCACGATCACATTCCATTATTTCTAAGCGGAATCTGATCCTCGTCCACCATTAGAGAACCTCGCCTCCATATAAGGAAACGCTTAGTCTCTTGTGTAAGTAAGAAAGTGTGAGTTCTAGAAGTAGTGCTTTGACAAAAAAAAAAAACAGAGTTCCAAGTCATGGCTGACTACGGGTACATGAGAAGAGGCTACGTGACCCAAGGTAAGCCAGCTGCTGGCACAAGGTTTGGGGAATGGAAAACCGGCTACAATGGGACGACTGATGAACCGTACTCTGATGGATGGAGCAAAACCAGTGAGGGATATCAGGATCACGTGTGCAGACCTGTGATTGTTGATGCCGAGGGTAGAAAAAGGCCACTTGTTACCTGCAATCCCAGTGATGCCTTTGTTACCTGCACTCCCAGTGATGCCTTTGTTACCACAACCGAAACCATTATTGAACGTGTTCGTGTACCTGTGGTGACTGGATACGGGAATAGCTCTCCTACAAATGTGGTGGGACCGGCGCAATACTATGGGTTTGCCCATAATCCATCTCATGACCGACCCGCAAAAGTTGATGAATTTTTCACCAAAGTCCAAACAGAAGCAAGTCGACCAAGTCTTGTGAGCAGCACGCATTGGCGTCCGATACCCAATTCCAACGGCTATGGTGGAACCAACGGCTATGGTGGGACCAACGGGTATGTTGAGTACGTTGACACTGGAACCAACGAATGGAACAAACCATCAAGTGGTACCGGTAATACCATGCACCAACCATATTATGACAGCTCCTATGGAAGGAACGAACCTAACAGGTATGTCCAGGAAAGGCCCAACAATGTAGGTTGGGGAAATCAGGCCCATGACAGCAAACTTAGCAAACCAACAAATAATATAGGCTCGGCCATTGATTACTTGAAGGAAGTAGGAACAAAGCCTGCCCCAATACAAGGTCGAATTACAGTACCACCGATACAATCGAAACCAAGAGCGGAGACGTACACCGTACCAGCTATTGACAGCAGAGAGGCTGCACGTAGATATGGTGGCGCCTATGTACCACCACAACCAGCAGATGGACCAACTATTGACAGCAGAGAGGCTGCACGTTTATATGGTGGCAAGATGGTGTGAAAAAAAACATGGAATTAATATCAAGTTTCTAAGTTTTAGCCGTCTTTTCTGTTTTTTAGGGAGAACTATCTCATATTTCTAAGTGTGTATGGCTTGTGTTTATGTTCAAATAATGGTAAAATAAGTTTCTAAGTGTGCATCTATGGTGGGATCAATGGGTACAACTTCTAAAAAAAACTATGGGAGGACGACCCATGTTGTTAGCCCTGAGTTTGGAATAACTTTTTATTGATTTGACCAGCAGTGTGGGACTCAAAGTATGCACAAACTTTATTCTAAAAGCATGAACCAAAATTTGGTTTTCCCTCCAAAAGATTCAACCCAAAAGTAATAGAGGTGTAGCAACTCTGCAAACCAACGCCTCGCTCACTCAGCAAGGATCTCAAGGTATTCTATGGTCTTCCACTACTGTTCAATGTTCAGGACACTGTGTCAAATCTATGGTCGTGGAGGACGTAGTGCTTTTGACTACTTCAATGGGTTTATCCACTGAAGAAAAGATTCGAATTTTTTGACAACTTTATTCGATTTCAAAAGATGGTTGAAAATCAACTCCCACACAAAATTAATTTTTTTAATGTCATGGAGCATCTGAATTTAATGAATCAAAATCATAGCACATCTTAGTGATCGATCATGGAATATATAAAAACATGTTTTTTTGTCCTCATACTCATCAAGCTCAAAATGGACGAGTTGAGTGCAAGCATCGACAAAAATAAAACTTTTTAATACATTTTTATTTTATTTTTATTCTTTATTGTCAAAATTTTAAATGTATTTTCGAATAAAAAAATCAAAATTATACTCAACTTTTCTCGTACTGTAGTTTTGCCGAATGCCAAATTGCTAACTAGGGTCTGGCCTACTTGGTGGATCTACACACTGAAAGTCAGTCTGATTAATTATTATTTTTTTCGGCTTGGATCCATTCATGGCATGTTCATGAAAACCCATGATAAACAAAAATAAATAAATAAAAAAACCGTAAATCCATTGGCTAGAAATCAGCAATCTGCAGGCTGATTTTTGCTGTGTAGGTCCACCAAGACATTCATATGGTCAGTGGGACGGAAAGAATGGGCCACAAGCTAGCATTCTTGGGGGGGGGTTTGGTATACTAGTCTGGACCTAGGGAAGATAATATTCTCTTCAAGATGACAGCGAACACTGCACTTTAATAAATGTTTAGGGCGTAAGTGACCTTATTTGAATTGTATCAGATGGGCTTCATACTTTGGGCCTATTGAAACAATTAAGATGCTAGGCCAGGCAGGCCCATTTACATACTTTTTGTCATATATTGCCAATTAGGTGCAGAATTATTGCTCCAATAGAGAAGTTTTCTACATGACCAAGGAAAGGGAATTTTGGATACCTCGTCATTTGTTCTTATCACCCCCCTTTCTCTTAATTCCCCTCACCAATTTATGAAAATCTCTAATTGCCCCGTTGGCTCATCGAAATCTCTTATCACCCCTCCCCCAAGTGAAACACGAAAGTAATTGTAGGGGTTTTACCCTTTTTCATTTGGTGAAGTGAAAACCTAACTTCCTTCATCGTCGAAGATAAGCGTGTCTGCGTGTGCGCCTCCTGCATCCCTGTTATCGCAATTAACGTTACGTAAGCCTCCTGCATCCCGGTGGAGAAAAGCTTTGACAAGCCGGAGAGTGGAGGCACCTCTCGTTCCGCAAGTATTCATAATTGGTCAGACCGATAAGTCCGAACAATGCTTTACTGTTCAGACTGTTAAGTTCGAACAGTGAATGATTGTCCGGACTTAACAATCCGAACAATCAATGCAAAGACCATGACCGAGACTGTACGAGAAAAAAAAAACCCAATGTATCGTTCCAACGAGATTACTAGAAATTCTTTTTAAAATGGTTTCGGAAATGCAATTAGAATGATTTTGTCGATTAAAAAAAATTAAATTCAAATACATACATCTATTGATTCCTCCATTGCTTGCTTTACTCAAAAGTTCCCAAATGAGAGTTATAGAACATGTAAAATACAACCTTAGAATAGTTTAGGTATTCTCCATTTACTTTTTCAATAGCCTCCCTTACTTTGAAATAGTATCCCTTGTTCTTTCCACTGCTCTAATGGTTTGAATTTTAGAGGGGATAAGTAGAAATAGAAAGGGGTTAATTAGAGAAACAAAGGCGGTAAAGTTGATATTTTATATATCTTGTGGGGGGGAGATAAGAGAAAACACATGGGATATAGAAGTCATTTTAATTATAGTTTAAGTGGGGGATAAAAAGAGAAATTGACGGGGAACATGCACTTTTTTGGGCCCACAAAACCCATGGATATATGGCCCACCCATGTGGCCTATTCAAGAGATTATCATAACAAAATTCAAAATATTGAAGTATTTATGAGTTAAGGCCCTTATAAAAGCTTCACTTGGAAACAAAAAATTGGGAGAAATTTTTTTGAAGCGGGGATGATGCTCCAATGAACGTGCGCCACATATACCCATGTTACTTTTTAAAAAGGTTTTTCTTTTAACCCAAATCCTAAGACCCAGGTATATGTGGTGTGTGATCATTGGGCGCATGATCGCAGTGGCGGCGTAAAAAAAATTCTCAAACTACTGAAACTAAATCAACAATTAATACAACAAGCGGGACATTTGATCGATTGAGACTCTCCTATCTTTCAATCTTCAATTGGAACAGATTCACGTAAAAGGCCACGGAGTGTCCGATAAGAAGAACATGGAATATTCAAGAGCAATAATGAAGGCCATGCACAGTTAGCAAAATATGGTCCATCCCAAGCAATCTTCAGTACCGCGCACTACGTAGAATCCGATCCTTGCCCACCATTTGATCATGAGTGGTAAGCATTATAAAGGAATCTTGCTACCTTCTATCAGTGAGAGAGAACCTCTAGCTTGTACCAGTGAGAGTTCTATATAAGGAGAAGCTTCAGGTTCCTTTGTGAGTGAGGAAGTGTTTGTTCTAGAAGTAGTGCTTTGATAAAAAAAGAGTAGTCATGGCTGAAGACGGGTACAAGAGATTAGGCTACGTGTGCAGACCTGTGATTGTGGATACTGAGGGTGGACAAAGGGCGACACTTGTCTGCACTCCGGTCGACACTCCAACGGAAACCATTGTTGAACACGTTCATGATGTGGTGCCAGAAATTAGGAAGGGGCCACAACCAAGGGAGGAACCTACCAAAAAGTTGGCCGCAGTCCAGGGTAAACCCAATGGCAGCGAACTTCCCAAACAAAAACCTCGATTTGCAGTACCAGCTAAAAAACCCGAACCAGTTATTAGCAGCACAGGGGCTGCAAAGAAGTATCATGGCATGATATTTTGAAACAAACATCAGATATCAAGTTATATTTAGATCTTCTTTTCCTTTTATTAGGGAGAACCATCTGATATTAGTGCGTATGGCGTGTGTTTATGTTCAAATAATGGTAAAATAAGTTTGTGAGTTTGCTTTTTTATTGATTTAAACAAATTTAGGGTTTGGACATAACTAATGTTCTTTAGTTCTATTAGAGAATAACATTGTACCAAGTTGTGTGAGATGCACCATATCATTATTGGTGTATCAATGGTGTATCGATCAATCATATGGTTGTCAAGACTAGGATAATATCTACTAATCTGGTTAGATTAGTTTCTATCTTTGCTCTTATTTATCTTTATATAAATCTTGGTTAATCAATGTAAATCATCTAGATCATTCATTCAGTAAATCAATTTTCTATCATGGTATCAGAGTAGATCATCCAACGACCTCTGCTTTATTGATCTTTACTTGATCCATCGTTCTTCCGACGGGGTGGCACCTTTGCTGCCTGTCGGGTCTCAAACATTGCTGTAAATCTATTTTCTATCATGATATCAGGGTAGATCATCCAACAATCTCTGCTTTATTGATCTTTACTTGGCCCATCGTTCTTCCAACGGGTGGCACCTTTGCTGCATGTTGGGTCTCAAACATTGCTTTAGTCTGTTTAGATTGTTAACCCCTTCTCATCGACACATCTTGGCCACTTTTATTGTAGAAACTTGATCAGCCACCGCCTCTCCTTTATCTCCACTGCCAACGAGGTTTCTCCATAGCCTGTCTACCAAGGCAGACATAGTCGTGCCTCGGTCATCCATCATTACTGATTCACATGGGGTTTCATCATAGTCGCGTGGCGCTCGCCATGCACCATTCAAGCACCTTCACTTCGTGTACCCACCACCACTAAGATGCATGCTGCCACCGTTCACCTCCGCAACAGACGCAACTCCAACCACAATCATCATCATCATCATTATTGTTTTGATCGTTGCTACTGCTATGTCACCACTCACCTAGAATTATAGACATCTCATCCTTGTGTGTGAACCAGTGTTGTGAGTCATCTCCGCAAATCTTCATTGCGTTGGTAAAGACCTCCATCAGTCCAAGCCTACTATCTATATATCCAAAACCAAAAAAAAAAAAAAAATCTACCTCAAAAAAATGCCATCAAACAAAGACGATGAGAACGTCTACAAAGGAGGAGAAGAAGAGGAAGAAGGAAGATGAAGAAGATTTAGCACCACACAACCAATACCAGACAATGAAGAGGAAGATCTCAACTCCAAATCTCCTTCCACCTTTTTTTATAACCCTAACAAGGACTCATCTATCCTCCCTGGAGAAACCCCACAAACTCTTGGTCCGAGCCAGATTCGTCCCGCGCCCTCAACCTCGCCAAGGACGTACGCCACCAACGAGGCTGACAAGACCCTCTCTCTCGAACCCGAAGACGCAGTGGCTCACATCCTCAAATCCCTGCTAGCCCTCGAATTCTAGGGCCACAAGACCTCCGCTCTTAAGTCCCTTGACGATGCACTCTCTCCGCCCGCCGTGAAGTCTCTATCGAGAGCGAGGCGAAGTCCCTTCAAGCGCGCTGAGTTGCAGACCGCCGTGAGTCACGCTGCATTAATCCTTGCTTGCTGCAAGCTGAAATCTCTTCCAATGGAATGTGTATAAACAACTAACCCAAACTTTTTAGCTCTCTAAAGTTAGATAAGTTGATAAGCATATCCATCTGTTTCCTATTTGAATTTGTAGCTAAAGTTAATGAATCATCATCTTGTACGTATCTCTTTACATGTTTCTCAAAAAAATTATTTTCCAATTTGAAGTTTTGAACTCAATAAGCAACAATTAAAACAAGCAATGGCGATTTTCGAGTACATATCATTTTCCTCTCTTTCAATCTTCAATTGGAACAGATTCACATAAAATGGCCACTTGATCGAGTTTCTGATAAGCAGAACATATATGGAGTATTCAAGACCAATTAGCAGAATATGGTCCTTCCCAAGCAATCTTCAGTGCCACACTCAAAACGAATATAGCTAGATATATATGCAAAGAGTTCATGATCACATTCCATTTCTAAGCAGAATCTGATCCTTGCCCACCATTTCTTGTGTGGTAGTCATTATATATAAAGGAACCTTCATACCTTCTATCACAGAGAAAAAAAAAACCCTCTTGTACCGGTGAGAGTTCTATATAAGACACTTGTGTGAGTGAGAAAGTGTGAGTTCTAGATGTGATGCTGTGATAAAAAGAATCCAAAGCCAAATCAAGTCATGGCTGACTACGGGAAGGCGATCGAGAAGCGGCTACGTGTGCAAAACTGTCATTGTTGATGCTGAGGATGGACAAAGGTCGACACTTGTCGCCTCCACTCCGCTCGACACACCGCTAGACGACTTTTTAACCAATACTAGATACGAATACGAGTATAGCTCTTCTACAATTGTGGAAATCCAAATACTGCACTTTAATGGTTAGGGCGTAACTCATAAGAGGTTTCGGCCTCAATTTGAATTGTATCAGACAGATCGAGGACTCAGGCCGAGGCCCAGGCCTGGCTCATTTCCATAGTTTTTGTCACATATTGGTAATGGGTTGGGACACTGGGGACCAACAAAAGTGAACCACCATGTTCACGATTCTTCTCGGTCGTGGATCCCGAGAATCCAACTGTGGTTTTGCTTTTGCAAATGCTCCTTGTGGACTTCGTGAAGGAAGTAGTCCATGTTTTGTCTACTGGCCAGTTTAGCATAAGCTAGTAAGGGTGTCAATTTTAACCGTGTAATAACCAAAACCGAAAACACCGGTTCGGTTCCATGTTTTCTGGGAACCAATTAAAAAAGAACCGGAACCGGAACCAAACTGAAATTAACGGTTCTCGTTCTGGGTAGTTTGATATAGACCTGAATTGATAAGAACCGGAACAGAACCAATATATAAGTATAGTGTTCCAATTTGTAATATTATCAAGATTGGAACCAATATACCCAGAACTGACCGGAACTAAATAATCAGTTCCGGCCGGTTCCATCATTTTGAGAACCGGAACCAGAACCAAATCGAACCGACCCGTTGACGCCCCTAGCTAAAAAATAGGAGGGAAAGATTAATTACTAGCTAAAAAAATAAAATATATTTATTTATTTATTTTCTTTTCATGAGGAAACTAGGAATAGGAGGGAAAGATTACTCTCATAGTCTCATGCTCATGCATCTAAGTCACATTTCTCCTTCACAAAGGAGAGTGCATATTCATTAGTATCATACACAAACCGATAATTAATTTGCTGGTACGCTCCAATGATCGATATCGGCATATCAAGGGGTAGAATCGCAAGGCAGAAAACATCCTCGAAAATGATAAATCCACCATCTGGACCCACCTCAAGATCAGCCATTTCAAAATGGAAAGTAATGGTCGGAAAATTATTGAACCCTCTCGGCCGTTTATAGCAGAGATCCATGTGAAACGGCTTTGGATCAATGGATACCAAGGTATAAGGTAAGTAGTACAGCGCCATGGCACCTCTTACCCGCTGAAAAGCCTCTCTAGTAATAGCAGACCATGGACTTCCCGAGTCCATCACCACCCCACCAGATCCGTCGGGTTTCAATTGGAAAATATCCCGATGGAAATCAAGTGCAACCCCTGCAATGCTGATATCATGTAAATCCAAATAGTAATATGTTTCAGTTTTTGATGGAATGAATGGAGTAGTAAGCACTGGTTCTCCTATTTTTATGTCGTCGCCGAATCGTAAATAGGTACTCATCCCCTGGATATGCAGCCATGGGAATAAGCAGTAAGAGAAACGACCATTAGCACGAGGACCTAATTGTGATAAAAAGGACCGAGAACCACCTCCCAAGCCGAGAATCCCAGCTATCTGGTTATTGTCTCCGGCTCCTAAATTCATATTTATTTGTTCAAGGCCGCAACCAAAGACTAAGTTTTCAAGTTTTTCTGTTGTATGCATGATATCTGAGTTGAACGTGAAGGTTTCACTAGAAAGAAGACCTGCTGCAGTGCAGGGGCCCGTCGTTGCGGACCCCAAATAAGCTTCCTTGTAAGAGCAAGCAACTCCCGCGCATCTTCCAGGAAAACAAAGTGGGTGTCTGTCGCAAGGGAGATACTGGTAAGTACTTGAACGATGGTAAGGGAATAGTGGTGCTGTTTGAGGGAAGCAAGGTATGCATCCTTCGCACTGTGTCCATATGAGATCGCTACCTGTGTCGATGACGAAGTTGTAAATATTGTAATTTGGTGGATCACCAATGGTACCTATGCCCACCATTGCAATATAGTGTGACCCCTCGAAATCGACCGGTGGACGTACCATGTCTGGGGTACTACCTGTATGATTTGAATCTGATCCGGTGGTTGATATCGTTGAAACTATACGACGAGCACGGGCTTTGGTTTGGTGGGCAAGTCTTTGAAATCTTTCTTCACGGGTGAGATTACCTGGGTAGAGAGGCGACTCTATGGAGTCTCGGTGAATGACCTTGAGGGTGAAGCCAGTGGGTCCTCCCACGACTAAGTGTAGTAACAAGAAGAAGCTTGAGAGCACAATCACTGTGCTAGCCATGGCGTCGGTCGATCTCCGTTGCTAAAGACTTGGGTGGTAGTACAATTTATAGAGGGATCACATAATGGTAAATTAAATGAACTAGTAATGGCTATTCAACCAAGTGTGGAAAACCTGGTTGGCTAGTTCATACTTCAATAAATTTCTAAATGAAAAAAAAGATGTAACAAGGTATACCTCACGATTTTTGGCCCGAGATCACTGACCGCAGGATGTTTACCCCACCCCTGAATACCCTGATTTGTAATCTGATCTAACCATTATATTTTAGTACTTTTTAAGTCGTGATTATAGCCGTTGGATTCAACCATTTTTTTTTTTTTGAGAACTAAAACCAACGGCTAAAAATCATTAAACAAGCTGATTTTTGGTATGAATGTCTACCAATAAGGGTGAAGCCATTGGGTCCTGCAACGACTGAGTGTTTTAACAACAGGCTTGAGAGAAGGGATATGGAGCAAGGTTTAAAAGGGGCCGTTGTAACGATATAACGGACTGGGAGCATTACCGTTTTTCCGTTGTAACGGATTGTAACATAAGTTGGTTCTTATCACAATCCCAAGTTAATAAATCTAATTAATTTCTACATATAAAACTAATTAATTTTTTCCTATCCATATACCCTATAATGATAAAGTAGTTAATTTTTCTAATCCTATATTTAGAAAATTTTATGATCACATGCACGTGCCGCCCACCGGTCTGTTATGGTAACGCGCACGTGAGATGCAAGTGACTGAAGAGGAGAGTTGTTGGATGCAAATCATGCTATCAAATCCGGCCTGAACCAGTGAGTTGATGAAGTGACCCCGGGTAGGTTAACATCGACTTGGATGGATCATAAAAAAAAAAAACCTGGCCTAAAAATGACAACCCACGCGCGACCCGCTTAATTGAACCTGTGCTATCAAACCCTCAGGTCTGTGGAAATATTTAAACTCACTTTCTTTTCAACAAAGTGTTATTTTCGACATTCTTATGATTTCAGATCTGATTTTGACTGCACAGTTCTCGGAAAATCAAGAAAAAAAATCAAAGGTTGATAATCAACGATCCAGATCAAGTTGATCAAGCGATAAGTTGGATGATCTATATAAGCATACAATTGTGTATGTAGAATTTTAAAATACACATTTTGTGCTTTCAGATCTAATTTTGACTTCACAGATCTCGAAAAATTAAGAAAATATATCAAATGTTAAAAAAAACAATATGGTCTAGATCAAGTTGATCAAACAACAATTCAGATGATCTAAAGACATACGATTGTGTACAAATTTTGAGAAATCAAGAAAACAATCAAAGGTAAAAAAAAAATTAACAGTTTGGATTGAAGCGACAAATTAAGTCGCATTTTAGGAAATCCAAAGGCATATGGTTGTGGGTAATGTAATTGAAATACACAATCTTATGGGTTTCATATCAGATTTTGATGACACGGATTTTAAGAAATCAACAAAAAATCCCAAAGTGAGAAATCAAGGACTCGGATTCAATCGATCAAGCATCAATTTAGAAAATTAAGCATACAAATGTGAAAAATTAAAAAATAGACAATAGTATTAGGTCAAATCAGATTTTTATATTGCATAAATCTTGAGGCATTAGCTTAAAATAGTATGCCATTGGATTACATTTTTATGGTGAAAATCTCGAGAAAATAGTAGAATACCTTGAAAACAGTATTTTGTCATGATAGACATTTTTGGAAAAGGATTTTGAGATCTAAGGCCATATGATTGTGTAAAATACATAATTACACAATCTTATATGTTTTGTTTAGATCATTTGGTTGCCAGATTTTGGGATCTATGAGCAAATTCTCATTTTAAGCTTGACTCTCAATATTTTGCACACATCTCAAGGAGTTAGAATTTTAAAAATTCAAAGCCATAAGATTGTGTATAATGTCAAAAAGTAAAAAAGTCAACAATTTTGGTCAAAGTCAAATATCTCAAGATTCCAAATGATTTAAGCAAATCCAAGACCATACGATTATGGATAAAAAAAATCTCCACAATTGTATGCCCTCATATTTTAAAACAAGGGCAATTTTCTGAGGAAGAGCAATTTAGATAATTTTGATAGTTTTGAGCAATTTACCGATAGAAGAAGATGATTTCAAGCAATCCAAAGCCATATGATTGTGTGAGAGGTCTATTATGTGTGAGCAATTTTGTGACGATTTATACATTTAGGGACAATAATTTTGTTTAATTAGCGATGATAAATCGCGTGGCTAAACATTTTATTTTAGCGACGATTATAATATTGCAGTTGAAAGTTTCACTTTTAGTGGCGATCGACTATAGAAAGTCGCAGCTAAAACTTTTAGCCACAGCACTTTCTACGGCAGCCTAGTGGTGATGAAAATGTTGTCACTAAAAGATTTAGTGGTGCCGTTTAGACATTTATCTGCGAAAATTTTTGCGGCTAAATGTCTCATTTCTTGTAGTGTGAAGTCAATTCAAATGAAGATAGAATCACAAAATCTCGCTTGATAGGTGGGTTAAGCCCATTGAGAGGAGAGTGAACCTTCAAATTACATGCGTCTTCAAAGACTCAAGGGGGAGGTGAACCTTCGAAGGTTCACTTCGCGCGTCTTCAAGGTTTGGTGTGTCTTCGCGTGCGCACCTTGGTGTGACCCAAACACTTGTCATCAATCAAGACACACACCTGGCTAACACATCCTTAATTTCTAACTCTGGGTCTGATCCCCTCTCACAATATGCAAAGATGAAGGAATTTTATTGATAAAGAAAGACTAGCTTGTAAAAGAAGTGCATGTCGTTTATTGATAAAAGCATGATCATCATAAACCTGCTTGACATTTCTCTACAGCAAAGGAGAGTTTCGAATAAAATATATCAAACAAGAACCGATGATAAACTTGCTGATGCGATCCGATGATCGTCAAGTCGAAATCAAGGGGTACAATTGCGAGGCAAAAATCATCATCGTCAATTAAGAATCCACCATCTGAATCCAATTCAAGATCAGCAGAATTGTCAAAGTGGAATGTCATGGTAGGAAAATTATTGAAACCTTTCGGCCGTTGATAGCAGAGATCATATCCATACTTAGGTCCAACAATGGGTGGCAAGTTAAAAGGTTTAAAGTACTGTTCCACCGCAGCTCTCACAAACTTATAAGCCTCGCTATACATATTAGTCACTGGAGCTCCCGAGTCGAACATACACCCGCCACTACCGTCGGGTTTCAACGCGAAAAATCCCGCCGGAATCCCAATTCGACGTCCTTCGACACTAATATCCAGTAAATTCACATAGTAAATTGTTGGAATTCGGCCTCGAATCAATGGAGTAGTATATACTACTTCTTGCCCTCCTCCTATTTTTGCGTCGTCGCCGAAATGTAGAAAAGTACTACCACCTCCAATATGGTCTTCTGAGAATAGGCAATAAGAGAAGCGACCTTGAGCACGAGGACCTAATTGTGATATGAAGGAGAGATGGCCAGATCCCATGCGAAGGATCCCAGCTATCTCATTGCTCTTGTCCCCACCACCAAAATTAAAATTTTGTTGATCAAAACCACAACCAAAGTATATGTTATCAATAGTTTCATATCCCCCGCTATCTGAATGGAATGTGAATGTTTCACTAGCAAGAACACCTTCGGTAATGGCGTGGTTCAAATAATCTTGCTTGTAAGAGCAGGCAGGACCCAAGCATGAACCAGGTTCACAGTATGGGTGATGGTCGCAAGGGAGAAAGTGATAAGTTCTTGAGGTATTGTAAGGGAAAAATGGTTTATTTTGAGGGAAGCAACGTGTGCATCCTTCACACTGAGTCCATATGAGATCGCTGCCAGTGTCGACCACTAACCAGTAAGCCTCGAATGGTAGTTCTGGTGGTTGACCAAATGTACCTATGCCCACAAGCGCGAGATAGAAGGTGCCCTCGAAGATCACTGGTGGACGTGCTATGTCCGGAGTCGTCTGATTAGCTATCATTGAAATCAGATAACGAGCGCGGCCCTTCGATTGGTTGACTTGTCTCTGTAATCTTTCTTCATGGGTGAGATTACCAGGGTAGAGAGGTGACTCTATGGAATCTTGGTGAATGAGCTTGAGGGTGAAGCCATTAATGGATCCTGCAAGGACTGAGTGTTGTAACAACAGGCTTGAGAGAAGGAATATGGAGAGCGCAATCACTGCACCAGCCATATCTTGATGGACGTGGAGACTGTAGAGTTGTGGTTGTGAGGAAGACTTATATAATACAGATTAAATAAAATGGTATTTTAGTAACACCCCTCTGAAATTTTAAAGTAATTAGTATTACCCCCCTTATACTTTAAAACTTTAGGAATACCCCCCTTGACCTTGTTTAATCATCATTTGACTAGGGGTGTCAATTTTACCAGAATTAACCAAAATCGAACAGGAACAGGAACCGAAAACACCGGTTCCGGTTTCACATTTTCAGGAACCGATTAAAAAGTACCCGAACCCAGTTCTGGGTGGTTAGCTTTGGACCCAAAACCGATAAGAACCGGAACCGAACCGATAAGGACCAGAATCAAATATAAATATAGTGTTAAAAAGTGTACTTTTATTAAGATTTGTACCAATATACCCAGAACCGAAACAAACAAGAACCGACAATATCGATTCCAATTCTGGGTACCTTAGGAAACGACCCGGAACCGACCCCTACATTTGACTAACGTTAAAATGTGACATGCATCATGCATCCGTTAACGCACCTATGAAAGGACCATAATATTGCAAGTACAAAGCTAACCGCGTGTGAATAAGTCCTTTTAACTTAAGTCAACCAGTTTTAAACTAGGTCAAGAGGGGTAATCCTAAAGCTTGAAAGTATAAAGGGGTATTACTAATTACTTTCAAATTTTAGGGGTGTTACTGAAATACCCTAAATAATGTAGATTAGAGAGGGGTCTCTCATTAATGGTAAGTAAAATAGTAAATTAAAGTTGAGCCAAGTGTCGAAAACCGGGTTCTCTCATTAATGGTTCTTATCCTACCCCGCATTAATAATATAATTAATTTCTTCATTTAAAACTAATTCATTTTTTTCTTATCTACCCTATAATGATAAGTAGTAGTTAAATTTTTCTAATCCTAAATTTAGAAAATTTTATGATCACGTGCAAATACACGTGCCACCTATGGGTTTATGATGGTAACTAGCAGGGGCACGTGAGATGCATATGTGACTGAAGATCGAGGAGAGGAGAGGGGTGGATGACAATTGTGCTATCAAATCTAGCCCGAACCAGTGAACCCTTAACCAGGCCAGGTTAACGTCGACTTGGATGGATCAATGTCATTGGATTATATGTGTGTATGCTTGCGTTAGACGAATGACCGCATTTGGACTCAACATCTAGCAAATTTAAGCTTCGACCAAGTGCATGAAATGTTTGGGCCCATAAAGGGCTGGGGTTGGGCTTGGGCTTGGGATTTGGACTAGCTAGATATATCCCAAGGTGGGCTAGGACAGAGCTTGGACAACTAACTTTCCTAAACACTAGACCTTAAAAATTTCTACCCTTTTGCTGCACTAGTTATAGAAGGCCCATAGGGTACATTGACTCGAGACATGCGCTGGTGTCCTCGGTCATTGTCCACGGTCATGGAGCTTGCTGGTGTTAGAGAGCCTTGGCCAGCTTCTTCTAGCTAGTCGTTGCTTTGGGGCCTCAAGCTTTGGGCTGGACTTATCTGAACAGGCCTGGATTTCGTCTATGGCTGGATGGGCTTGTGAGCTAAGTTTGATGGGCCCAAGTAAGGGGATTAGTATGCCTTTGTCCTAGACCCAAAATTTCGTATTCATGGGCCCTTGTAAACTTTTGATATCTAAATGGTTATTGGGCTGCAACTTGGTGAGGAGATCAATCATCTGCATGTGGGCCCCATGTCCATTAGTAATCTATTAGTAAGAATAGCATGAGTCATTCTATTACATTAGTGTTAGGGTTGCCCGACGAAGAGGATCTATGCTCTCCCCTCCCCTCCCTTCTACGAAAATCTCGCGTTCTGTTTGTAGAGATGACGATGCATAATTCTTATATGTATTTGTAAATTGAAAATTAATATAAAAATTTACCAACCTTTCCTAGCAATAAAAAAAATTGAGTAATTTACCAAACCGATAAAACCCAATCGGGTTGGGCTCGGGCTGAAAATTCTAGACCCGACTTCAGGTTGGGTTGGGCTTGGACTCACAACCTTGAAGATCGGGTTGACCCCAGACCCGACCCAACCTGCTCAAGTTGCAACCCTACTAAATGGTCTACCTAATTGAAACTCCACAATCTCCCTGGAGTGGTCACCCCCACTATGGTTTAAAAAACGGCCATTATAATCGGAAGCCTCAATCCCACACATGGTTTAAAAGCAGTGGTTTAAAAACCAGCCATTATAACGGCAAGCCCCAACCCCACCGGCCGTTATCCTATTTTTTTTCTCAAACGTGACTGATTATACCATTATGACGGTCCACTTAAAACCTTACCCCACCATCTCCCAAACAATTTTTAATCGATTGGCCAAAATCATCCAATCAAACTTAATATCTAACCCATGAGATCGATCTCCTACATGGAACCCGATCTATTGAATGGATGGGGTGAACCTAGACCGAATTTTGCAGTAACAACAGTCACACGTGCTTGAAAAAAGGACTCTGATTTGCGCGCAGGTGATTGCGTGCAGCTCACCCGAACAAAAATAAATGCTCGGGGATACCCTGCATTACTGAAAATAATATTATAAAGCGAGAACCGGTGGTGACATCGAGGCGGGCTTCAATTCAATGCCTATCTATGTCGAAGGCAAAACTTTGCCTCATTAAATGTCTCTCTTACCGAGTTGAGGTATCCCTTCACAACCACATCCCTCGTTAATGAGGATGAGAGACCATAGTATAAGCTACATGGCGCAATCTTAGAGACCACTGACTGTACGAATGTTTGTCCCATCTCTAGGTGAACCTATATATCAATTATAAGCCTGATTAGTGATTTCAAACCTTTGGATCAAAGTACCCCAAATAATGCTCAAAATCTACAGCTAAAAATAAACCCATGAAAACAACAATCATATCATTAAAAATCACTAATCAAGCTGATTTTTTTACATGTAGGTCCACCTAGGGATGGGCCAAACATCAATACCTGTAATGGCCAACATGACTTGGTGGGTACAAAGTGTGCACGGAAACTCTTATAAGTTGTAACAAAAATAAAAGCAAAATGTGAAAGGGAGATTGTGGATTATTGATAAACAGCTGTTGCAAACTCGCATAAGAGTTCGATCTTTCCAACCCAGCAAAAGAAGGGAAACAACCAAAGAACAAAATAAAGAAGGAAAACTGAAAAATAAAAAAAGGTAGAGAAGAGAGAGATCCTCCCAAAACTGAAGATATAAAGGAACCAAAACATGACAAAAAGAATAATAAATTGAAGCCAAGAAAACTCCAAAAAAAAACCAAACTAAATCTAGCAAAGTTGTAATTAAATAGGAAATTAACAATTAAAGTAGCCACTTATACGGTGGATGTCAGCACATCCAACATTCCGTCTAATTCACCACTTAATTATATTTCTGCAACTTATACTAACAGGTAAGTGTCTTAAGAGTTCTTTTGGAGCCATTTTAGTATTATCTCCCTATAAAATGGACTGAATTAGCAAGAGCCCCCTTATAGTTTAAAATTTTAGTGCGAGTCCCCTAGACCTTTTCTCGCACCACAATGTAGAGTGCATATCAACCATGGTTCGAAATCTCGAGATTGGTGGGCTCAGGATCGGTTCGATCCAGAATGGGATCGACCCATCTCGCCCAAGACAAAGTGGGACTCCTTTTTGAAACAATGATCTAGGGGTGAGACAGAGCCTGGTTTGGATCAAATCGAATCGGTGGCTCCGATCCTGATTCAGATCGCCCGAAACTTTGAACCATGATATCAACCCCATCAATTGACCACTGAATACACATTAAAAATCAGCATGATTAGTGGTTTATAACCTTTGGATCTGAGTACCCCAAATAATGTTCAAAATTTGCGGTTAAAAATAAACCGTGAAGAGGACTCTAATTCAACGGATAGAAATCACTAATTAGGCTTATTTTTGGTTTATAAGTCTATCTAGGGTTGGGTCAAACATCCATACAATCATAATATGGTCCATATCAACATGGCACTTATTGGTTGGGAATCTAAACAAAATACTCACATGTTAATTCATAATGCACCTCTATGTACTTTTTAGCAAAAGTAAAACTTTGATGATAGAAGTTCATCATCAACGTTAATGATGG
The DNA here is from genome assembly GCA_035048495.1 of Euptelea pleiosperma. Classification (NCBI taxonomy): domain Eukaryota; kingdom Viridiplantae; phylum Streptophyta; class Magnoliopsida; order Ranunculales; family Eupteleaceae; genus Euptelea; species Euptelea pleiosperma. Next base: position 33,340,897 of record CM068546.1, read on the forward strand.
ACAATAATGTGGGCCACGTGGCACACTCTTAGAGATTACGGACTGTATGGATGTTTGGCCCATCCTTAGTTAATTAAATACTTTTTTATAAATATTTAATTACATTACATGCCATTATTCTTATTTTCAATATAAATTTCTGATCACCATTTGATTACTACCCCTATCATTCCAAAAATCAGCATGATTAGTAATTTTAAACCCTTAGATCTTTGTACCCCAAAATAATGTTCAAATTCCACGGTTGACAAGTCTTGCTGCCTATTGCTTCTGCCATCACCATTATCGTCAATATATTAGTCCCTATTTCCTCTTCAATCGTTATGAAATTTTTACATTTATCGAAGTAGGATTTTCCGATTTCCAACGCATTGACCATAAGATAATATATCAAGAAGTATTGGGGGTCTTACTAATTAGCCCTATTTTCTAGGGTGGTAGTACTAACATGGCCTTTTTAAAACTCTCTTTTCTTGGTGGAACCCTTTTCTTAACAAAAATACATGATCCGATGTGCAGGTTACCACAAATTTCTAATTGCGTCAAAGCCCCATCACCGTCCAATATGGAGTGGTCATCATGTAATTTGGTTGCATGGTTGATGGAATAGATTGTAGCAGTACAATGAGTATGTAACTCATTAACACTGGATAGTTTCCCATAACGAATTGGAAATTTGAAATAATGATCCTTTCTCCGTACGCATCTCTATTGATCAAAATGCCCTTGGTTTATTTAAGAAGAAAGCTAATTTAAAGTGAAAGTCAGCCACGTAAGACACTGCTGGAAATTTGTACAAGTGGAGACCGTTTGAACGTAACGGCTAGTGGGGTCTCTCCTCTCACGTGCAAACTCCAACCCTCTTTTGCTAACGTAAACACACCCTTACCGTCAATTTTTGTCTTTATCATCAATCATTTTCTTCACGTCACCAAATGGCTCAGCGGCTTCAATGCTCTCACAGCTCATAGAAGTCATAACTCCATATCAATTAAGGCCCAGCCCACCTCTATTGAAACAAATACCCAACTGAAGTCAATGATGGGCTTTGAAAATTTGACCAAGCCCATCATACCAAAATGGTCGATAATCAAATACCGTATAATGATACCTTGCGGCACACTAATACTCTATGAGTTGTATATTGAGGATCATATGATTCAAATTTGTTTTCTGAGACAATAAATTTGTACATGGGACCGTGGGTTCATCGATCTGACGGCTTATTTCAACGAAAACAAGTACCACGTGAACGATAAAAGCACGATATCCTTATAAATACAATGATCCTATCATTCCGCTTGTTAATTACCACGACGAAAACGTTCCATTGATAACTCCAAATGTGTTATGCTGTCAGTCGCTTCAAGCGAATGAAGCAACGACGTCGAGAAAAAGAATCATTAGATTCAATCTCAGCTTACCTACCAAAAAAACAGTTACCTTTCCGACCTTTTTCTTAGGTCGACAATATCGAAACAAATAGCACTTTTAGCTTGTTTTACTCATTATCTCTTAATTATCACCTGCTTAATTAGCCATGCATACAAAGAGCACTTTTAATTTGTCGGTTTTCTACTTTCCCCGATACATAATCACCTTCTACCTTGGTCCGACGCCTTTTGTCTGGCTAAACTGGATAGTATACGCACTGTAATACTTGATAATAAATTGGTAATTAAACCCATACGTATTTGCGTACTAGACTTAATGATCTTTGCCTTAAAGGCCCATTATACATCATGATGAGCTCACAAGTGAGATACCAACATGGTATGGGCCTTATAAGCCCATCAAATTACCCAATTCATTTAAGGTTTATAAACCATAACTTCATGGGCTACAGCTTGAAGCTAGAAGTTCATAGCAAGCCAACACTAAAGAAAAAGCTTTAAATGCAAACTACCATGTCCAAGCGCATCATCTCAATTTTTGTGTTCTTATATAAATCTTGTCAGGATGGAGAGTTGCCACAAGCTCTTTATACTTTGTAGTGTTCAGAGAGCTTCACCACCCTACAATGGCAATCATAACTGGTCATCACCCCTTGGCCTTTGCCTTTGGCCTTCTAGGTATCAAATATCAATGGCCCTCCCTCTCTCTCTCTCCCATCTAATCTTGTTGATTTGATTTCAACTCTTCTCTCTGATATCTGATATCTTGATTTCACATTCTCTCTAGGTAATATTGTGTCATTCATGGTGTACCTGGCCCCACTGTAAGCTCTATTTTGTGCAATAAATTAAGGGATTTCTCAATTTATTATTGAAAATGTTTTTTTTTAATTAATTTTTTTTCTATATTTCAGGCCAACCTTTTATAGGGTTTATAAGAGGAAATCAACAGAAGGGTTTCAATCAATTCCTTATGTGGTAGCACTTTTTAGTGCCATGTTATGGATGTGTTATGCCTTCCTCAAGACTGATGGAGCTATGCTCATCACCATCAACAGTTTTGGATGCACCATAGAAGCTTCATACATCATAATGTACTTGATATATGCACCTAGAGGAGCCAAGGTGAGTCATCATCAATCTCTTTCTTTCATCGCATTGATGCATGATCATGTTTATGTTGAATGGGTCAGGACCCACCTTTCAATGGGCCCCATTTAGGGGATCTTCTAATCTAAAACTTGAATCTATGGTGTACAATCTATAAATTGGATGGTTATGAATCATGATCATTTATACTATCTTCTTTAATTTTGTGAGAGAATATATTATTTTAGTTATTGCCATTTTTGTATATATTCTCTGCAGATTTTCACTGTGAAGCTGTTGCTCCTGTTGAATATCGGCACGTTCGGACTGATCCTACTCTTTACGCTCCTATTCACACATGGGTCGACGCGAATTGCAGTTCTCGGGTGGATATGCGCTGTTTTCTCCGTCAGCGTATTCGCCGCTCCGCTCAGCATCATGGTAATTAAAGCTTATATTCGAAGAAAATCATCGGGTCTAGAACATTTACACCATGTTAATTTGATAATTGTGGCACAGAGGCTGGTAATAAGAACTAAGAGTGTCGAGTTCATGCCGTTCTCGCTATCCTTCTTCCTCACTCTGTGTGCAATCATGTGGTTCTTCTATGGTCTCCTCATGAAGGATTTCTACATAGCAGTAAGCAATTTTAGTCCTTGATTTAGTAAATTAACAGCTCAATTTTACTTCTCTTTTCGATATATATGATCGTGTGTACTTAATTTTCTACGATGTTATTGGTCAATTAGTTGCCGAACATTTTGGGATTCACATTTGGCATCGCTCAAATGATCTTATACATCATCTACAAGGACACGAAGAATGACGTCGTATCAGAATTAAAGCTACCCGAACTGGCTATGGGTGATCCGAAGACGCACATAAGTGAAAATCAACCGGAAGAGACCCGGATGGACCAGCGGATCAGCGACAAACCCATCGAGCCGAGTGAATGCAATGTGTGATGCATATTTATGAGGAACAGCTCCATGAATGAGCAAAGGAATAACATTATTAAGGGGAATATAGCATACAAATAGTTCCAATAATATTTCTTATTTTTTTTTACATTGTTCAGCTTCCTCTCCATCTTATGGGCCATGGTCCATGGGCCATATTCATGGGCTTTCCCAAGATAGGGGAATTGATGCTTCACTAAAGGAACTAAAATGTTAAAAAGTGATATATTATTGGAAGTTGAAATATTCATTGTTGGGAAGGTTATTTGTCTTTGGTAAGTCCACTTTTTCCTCAGAGACGAATATTAATCCTCAAAGACATCTCTTCACCATCAAATACACCTTGAAAATTGTGTTAACACGGTTTTCATAAAGTTTAAACTTTGAAAATTTAAGAACACATTTTCAAGGTATATCTGACGGTGAAGAGACGTCAAAAAATGGACTCATCTTTGGATGGGAAGATGGCCCTTCCTTGCACTTGAGGCGTGTCAAGCCATATGCACTGCACTTTCTCCGTGTCCCAACGCCTCGCTTCACACCTCTTTTGTGACTGTTGAAACGAATGTAGTACAAAAGATTGATGTTTGCAAATTGCGATCATTCAATTGGATCCATTTTTGGTATAACGGATCTCCTGAGGCTCTGAGCAGAACCAATGGGCTGGGTTTACGCTAGGCCCAGCTCTTTCCAATCCTATCCCACAACATAAGTAGCTAGGCCCAATCACTAATGGCTGAGACAATTAGGCCCGACACGGCCAATGAATAGGAACAGAGAGCCGGTCCATGAGATTTGGTCCGGGTCTAAGCTTCTTTCTAGGTTTTAGCCAAGCCCAATCCATTTTTCTAACAGGACTTAAATAAAGAATGGGCTGGGATAGATGGTTGTGATCATTCAATTGGGTCCATGCCTTTGATATACCAGAGGCTGGATTCTATATGCGTTCTCGAATAGTACCCATCCTCAAATTGCATGTGGCACACTCTTTCGGGCCAACTGACTTATGTATGTTTGACCGACTACATGGTGGACCCACACTCCAAAATAGCCTGATTGTAGATTTCTAGTCGTTTGGATTTGAGCTTTTACGTGGGCTTCATGTGCTTCGAAAACATTCATGGGCCTACACGCATGACCAAAAAAAAAGCTCAAATCCAATGGTTTGGAATCACTAGTGACTAGTGGGCCGCATGTATGTTGCACATGAGTGATTATAGGGACCTTTTTGGAAGAAGTGGCAAAATAAGAAAGTTTCTACTCAAAAGGTGTATATATATATATTGGCGTTGGCCAATGTATAACTTAGAAGTTTTGGAATGGGATGATTTTTGGTGAGGATGGTCTCTATAGTGAGGAGATCATCCTCACAAAAATTCAAATGATTTCAATATTTGTAGACTGGTTTAGAAGTTGAAGAATTATGGACCATTCATTTTTTACCGTTAACTTGAAAACTACATTTAATAGGGTTAGAAATTTCAGAATGGACTGATTTTTTGTAGGGGTGATCTATATGGTGAGGTGTCTTGTATTCTGCAAGAAGTATTACTCTACAAGGATTTTACTGTAATTAAGTCACATCTTTACATGGGTCCAACTAATGGCATTTTTGTCCATACAGTTTGTGTCAGAATACAACGTGTATGGGGGTACTTCAGAAATTTTAATTGTACCAAAGATTATATATATTCTCTGAAGGGGCGTTGAGGATTCACTTGTACATTGAGAGACCAAAAGGAAACTATTGTAACCCTAATTCTTTAAAAATAGTGAAAAAACTCTTCTCACCCGTGGACATAGGCATATTGCTGAACCACGTAAATTTTATATGCCCGTGTGATTGATCTATTCAATTCTCTCTATTTTTCGTTGGTTCATGGAAGGTCAATTTTCAAGAGAATGTCTATAATCTCAATGTCATGAAGCGGTCTTTAACTCTCTACCCCATTTATGCAATAAAGGAGGTGGAAGTACCAATTGGATCTCATCCTTTCAGGTACCGGGGGGGCATGATCAAATGTTTTCCCGCCACGGCGGACAAATTTGTGGGCCCGGCTAAATATTCGGCGTGGGCAAATGCATGCCAAACATGCCTGGGCGAATATTATAGCACGCAAATATTTTATTTTCCCACCGTGGTTGCCTACCAAACATGCCCTAAGAGAAGTTACTTTTCAAAAATTAGAACGCCTCCTAACGCTTTTAATTTCTCTAACTTTTTTGGGGGAAAGAAATCAACTAGTAACTTCTACTTCTACTTGTGTTACATGTCAATCCCTTTTTTAGTTTTTTTTTTTTTTTTTTTTAATCTTGATCAATGTGATGCCTCTGGATCCATAAAAAACAAAAGATGATCAAAGTACAAAATCTAAAAGTTCTAAAATTCTAATGTGACTTTTTTTTCCTTATTTATTTGTTCATGTATTATCTTACAATGACTTTATTCAATATTAATATATGTCGGTATTAATAGGTTAACTTGAGTGCAAATGTCTTATGTTTTTCAAATATGTAATTAGTTGAATGATGGAAAATTCTAATAATTTCTTCCAAAATACAATTATTTATATACAAGGTTTATAATGGACCGTTATAATGTTATGACGGACAGGTAATGTTACTGTTATGTCTGTTATAACAGGCCAAATCAAAATCAAAATCAAAATCAAAATTAAAATTCTAAATATTGTTATCTTAATAAATTATTTTCAAAATAATATAGATAAAAATAAAATAACGAATAAAGAACAAATTAACGGTCGTTCTTTTCAAAATAACACTTCTTATAATGTTAAGCATTTTTTTTAACGTTTTTAGCATATAACGTAATGCTATTGAAGCGTTAACAGAGTTTTTTAAAACTATGGTTAAATGTCTTAACCTGTAGAATGGAAATTTCCGTGTTAAAACACGGCCATCACCCCTAAAAAAGTGGCTCCGCTAGCTCATGCAACTAAGATTTCTTTCCACCCCTACAACTGGGCTGTTCTTTGATGCAAACTCTGTATCAAAATTCTGATGCAGAAATCCTTCAAATTCAACATAGTAGACTCGTTCGGGCCCACTTGCCCCTTGAATGTATTTGATTGGTGATTTTTAGCCGTAGGATTTGAGCACTTTTTCATCGTGGACTTTATGAACAGACCTATGAATTGATTCCTAGCCCATTGATAAAAAAAAAAGTGCTCAAATCCAATGGCTAGGAATCACTAATCACACTGATTTTTGGTGTGTGGGCCTGAAAGAGTACTACGTGAAAAATTGAAATTTTGATGCAGATGTCGGTGTCAGATTTTCCCCTACAACTCTTACAAACAGTGGCTCCAGCTTCTGTACCTGCCCTTTTTCTCCAGTAGAAGAAATAGAAGATATAAATGCAGCGCAATGTGGTATTCAAGGTTGCAGTCTCTACATTTGGGGTAGATGCTGGTGCAATCTTCAATCCTTTACATGAGCTTCCTCTCAGAAATCCCACCTTTTTAATACATAATAAACAACTGAGATATGGAATAATAAGATGATATATGAACCAAGGTTTAAAGGAGGCCATTTTAATGGTTAAACGGACTGGGGGCGTTACCGTTTAAACGGCCGTTAAAACGGATTGAAACGGTCAGGGGCAAAAATGAAAAAAAATGGGAAAAAATGGAATTAAACGGATTTTAACGATTTTAACAGAAAAAAACGGAAAAAGTGGCGCTGAAATTCAAATTTTGAAATTTGAAAATTAAAAAAAAAACCGGAATTTAACGGATTTTAACGGAATTAAACAGTTTTAACGGCCGTTTTTTTCACAAAATTTTTCATAATTAAACGGCTGTTTAAACGATTTTAACGGCCGTTTTTTTCAAAACCGATAAAACGGGTTTAAACGGTTTAAAACGGGCTTGGGGCGTTACCGTTTAAACGGCCGTTTTTAAAACCATGATATGAACTATTAACAAACATTAAATAGAATAAATTTTTTGAGGTATACACATTGCAACTAGGTTTTCTTTCCAACCCTACTACTTCTCTACAAACAATAGCTCAAGCTTCTGTACCTGCCCTTCTTCAGTTGAAGAAATCGAAGATATAAATGCAGCACAAATGGTGGTGTTCAAGGTTGCGGTTTCTACATCTGGGATCACCGCTGATGCGATCTTCAATCCTCTACAGGAACTGCCTCTTGGAAATCCCACCTTTTTTAATAAAAACTCTTTTTTTTCTTTATAAGCCAAAAAAAAACTCATAATAACAAGCTTTTTATAGATCAGCTACTCTTTGAAGTGGTTCAGCGGTGACTTGTCTCTGTAAATGAGCTGAGGCTTAACCCATTGGGTTCTGCACCAAAAAGGCAAAGGGCTTAGGCTTTCACCACAATTTGAACCATGTTGGGGTGGGATGTTGATGCTTGAAATTGCTAGGTAGGTTAATTACATATAGGTCTCATCACCTGGTTAATTTCACCGCCATAATTCTGATTCACTACCATTGCCCAGGATCATCTGATCAAGCTGTTCTTTCCGAATACGAAAATGTGTTCTCAAAGCCACAAGGTCCAGGAACCAACCAAAACACATCAGTAACAAAATTCCTAAAAGAATAAGGATTACAGAACCCCTTTTATGACACCATTAATTCTCATATCCAATCATTTTTACACAGTAACCAAACTAGGTCTGGACTGACATGGCTAGCCCCATTTCCAAACAGACCCTAATAGACAATCTTATCCTGTTTTGTTTTGAAGTTAAAGAAACATTAGTAAGAAAATAACTTTACTGTACTCAACAGAAACTACCTTTTTGATCCATAAACTTACACCCATTTAAAATAAGGGCTCTTCTTCAGTGCGCCTAAGAATCTCCATGCACCGTACGGAAAAGGTTACTAACATCAATGAAAATAGTTACCACCATGTGTACAAAGTTACTAACATAAAAATTTGTTAAACATAAAAAAGGCACAGAAACTGTCAATCGACTATAAAAGGAGTCGGTTGTCACAAATGAACTGTCGATCAACTATAAGAAGAGTCGATCACTACAAATATGTCGATTCCATAAAGATTCTTGTGCGCACAGAAGATTTGGCCTTAAAATAAATAAATAAATAAAGGTTATGTCTCAACCACACATATTTGACAATGAAATAAATAAATAATAAATCCAAATGAGAACAATGTAAAGCAAAAGGTGGGATAATGTGTAAAAGAATTTCTTTCTAATACAATGTGGCATTTTGACAATTATACTAGCTTACTCTTAGCAGTTGCAAACTTGCTAATTGAACAAACCCATAATAAGAACACAGAGAGCTCATCCATTGCCCAAAGAGGGAAAATATAGGCCTACTGGCTTGCAGACGGGGAGGACTCACCAGAAGGCTCAGTGCTGGTGTTTTGGTCGGAGCTTGTTTCTGATGTTCCATTGATTGTTTCTTCCGTAGTATCCATGTCATTGTTCTTATTATCTTGAACTTCCTCCGCCTCTGCCATCTCTTCATCCCCATCACCTAGCATAGCTTCAACCCCATTTTCGACTGGATGAGAGTGAGCTAGGGGCTCTGCACTTCCTTTATCAATTCCATCCGGTTTTTGTATCATCGTTGATGGGTATGGATCAGTAGAAATAGTCAGAGTAGATGTCACCAGCATATTCTACAAAAATAAAAATGATAAAATTGCAATGAGAACTTGCCAAGCAAATAAAGAATTACCAAAGGGAAGTTACAGTTTTTCTTGATAGATGAATTCTGCAAGGATACTACTCTATGATAATATATGCCTTCATCATTATCATCATCAATATTGTTGGTATTAAGATGTTCAGCTGGCATTTTTCCAGTTTGTATCGATGGGTGTGACAAATTGCTTGTGAGAAGGGATGGAACTGTGACGATTTTAAATCATTGTGAACCAAGATCTGAGATAAATTAAGGATGGGATTAGACTGTGTCCAGAAATCCTAAATACGGATCTTGAAGTGTGTGATGATATGTTTATTTCTTGGGGATCACAACTCACAAGAAGAAAGCTGTCATGTCTGAAAGGGCCAAGCGGACTGAAGAAGTTCGTCATAGCCTGAGGGAGCTGGAGCACAAAGAACTTATTCACTGACATTAACCCCAACAATGGGATGTACTTTAGTTTCATCAGCCTTAATGCAAAATTGAAAATAAGTAAATTAAGAAGAATGGAGATATCAGTGTACTTTAGTTTCTCAAGCGTGAGTATGCATCTGACACGTGAGAACAACGTGGGTATCTGACACAGCAAATTTTAAGAAGAATGGACTGTACTCGTTACATGGCCGATGGATGATGACCGTGCTAAACTTAACCATCAAAACTATTTCAGGTCAGTAATGGGACTGAGTCAACTGTTAGTTTTGGAGAAGAGAAAAGGACGGCTCATTACCTTGTTACATGGTCTCCAACTCAGAAGAATCAAGAGTAAGAGCAAAATTGCTGCTGAGGTAAATTTATTCACTGAAAAAACAGACGACGAAATTTGAAAAGTTGAAGATAACTCTAGGCAGAGTCCTTTCAAGTTCATAGATTTTTAACCAAAATGACCTTGTGTTAAAATTCTAAAATAATTACTTATTAAAAAAATTACTTATCAAAACAATTCTAAAATAATTACACCAGCAAAAACTTTTCAGCAAACCTTTTCTAATGCTAAAGCAAGCTTTGAGAGGTTGGGATATATGCTTCGTGGAGTCAATAGGATCTGTTCAATGCCAAGGAACAATCAGATACAGTACAAAGTAATCTTATGCACTTAACATAGAAATATGGGAAATAAAAAAGACAAAACGAACTATCAAAATAAATGACAACAATATCCCCCCAAAGTTACAAAAGAATAACAAGAAATCAGACCATTCCAAAACATAAGAGACCCTTTAAAGTTCATTTCTGGTTCCTTCTGAACATGGTTTTGAAGCTCAGGCTCAAGCATTGGATCATTTGGTGCCGATACCAAGTTGACTCAGACGCAAGCAAGTCAACCGGGCCGAGACAATGGGAAATCATAGTAGAAAATGGGCTCTCTCAGACAAAACAGCTAAGACAACCTGATTAGGTCCCTGCTGAGACCGAGTTAACTCAAGCAAGTCAATTCGGTCTGAGCCGAGACTTAAAACCATGCTTCCGAACTAGGTCCACAGTATGAAAAATCAAAGGTCAGCTTAGTCACTTCATGAAACTCAGGGATGTTATGGACATCCATTTTTTTTTTATAAGTACGAAGATTTTATTGGAACGTGGACATCCAAAAATAGTAACCCAGAATTAGTTTTTTAAGCATATAAGAAGACATATATTCAACATGAATGCTGAAATCACCTCACAAAGCCTCTGCAGGGTAAATGGAGGACCTTCTATGAAACTCAGAAGTGCTGCAAAGCACAATAATATATTTTGAATTATATCTTCCCAAAATAATAGCATGCAGACAGAGGAAAACGTATGTCAATATGTAACATGATTCGCAGATAGCAAATAGCGTTGGTCATCATAGAAATAAAGCTGGCTCAGTTGATGAAGTCCTAAATGTGTGGACCCAGCTCCATTTAAGACTCACAAGCCAACATGCAGGGTTAGGACTATATTCTTTTTTTGTGGGCTAACCACAAGACTGCAGTTAAACTTGCATGGAGACCTAATTAAACATTTCAAACATTTGCTTATTTGTAGATATGCATACACCCAAAAGCCAAAGATCCAATCACAAGCAAAAATGGCTCAGCCTACCCAGGCAGGCAGAACTCCAAGGTTATCCAATTTGGCTATACGCAATCAAGTTGAGCCATTGCTAGTATAAATGAACTAGGTTTATTTATCACCAAAAGGGAAACATAAATATCATTACAAACAGCAGGTACATGATACTCACATGCGCAATCTCCAAACAAAACCACAATTGTTAAATGGAATAAAACTGCATATACGACACACTTTACGTAGATTTGAAAGCTTACTTGAAAAATAACTGATCCTGAAAAGTGCCTGGGTAAGCTAAGGATAGAAAGAAGAAAGATAAAAACATAAAAGTATGAAGACAAGCACGCTATGATCCCCTTACAAGAATGGGATACCTGACAGATGATGTCAGTTTACATTCTTTACTGTTATATCCATAGCATTACATCCATCAAAATACTTGTAATGAATTCAAAAACATTACAAAAGAACAGATAAAAAGAACAAAAGCAGTTACAGAACAGCATCTGATATTTACCTTCGTCCAAGCTTTTTACTAATTCTGGGTATGTTTCTCCTAATGAAGAAGTTCGTTGATCGCTATCCATCTGTGCTTCAGGATACTCTGCCAGGACCTTCATGTAGTCCATTTGAAACTAAGAATTAGGATTATCCAATGGACCCAATGACTCAGAGATATACTTCAATGATAAAAACAATCACCGGTCATTATGAAGTAGCTGGAACTATAACATGCTGGCATACCTCACCATACCTGCTTCAGCTGAAAGGATAGCAAACCCTTCAAGGTGTCCCAATCATGCCTGAAGAACAACATAGGCAACATGAGTACTTTTAAGTTTTAACATCAAATTATATGACAAACTCTATTAGAAGAACAACTAACTTTGAATTTCACCATATAAATGCACCAAAACAATATAGTGAGAAGTAAGAGGTGCCCACATAATATATTATAGACATAAGACTATGCGGAAGTATATATCTGGTGTCAGATTCTTCAACCTTTTTTTAGATAAGTACTGTATCTAGTATCAGAATATGTTTTGATGGCTCTTTAAAGAATCAACAAAATTTGAACACACAAAACTGTTGCATCAGACAAATAGTAATAAAAAAGGTAACATAGTCCATCCAAGGAAATGATTTTTAAATTTCAAAATCTAATTAGAGATATGGAAAGAGAACACATGGGATAAATATGCAACTCTCAGAGGGGCTTCCAACTTATTTTCTTCCAAATAAACACAAATCCTGCAAATAATTAAAGACCCCTCCGATTCCAGCCTTTCTTGGATTCTAAAAAGAGCGACCGTTGAAGTTTTATTTAATTTTACCCGCTATGAGAACCCGCTAGCGTGGAACTGCCTTTTCTTTAAACCTCATCCCACTTGCAAAGACCTCCCTCCACCCATGATCAAACTCTAAGACAGATTTTCCACGAATTTCTTTGAGATCTACAACCCGCAAATGATATCAATGATCTGAGCTGCCGATTTCAATTAAACTCGGAAAATCCTTCTATTTCTCTCAAAGTTTAAAACAGTATTCAATCTCGTCGTCTCAATAAGCTGACGGAACGAGAGATGCCGAGATGGAACAAGAGAATGGAATATATATATATATATATATATAGAGAGAGAGAGAGAGAGAACGAGAGTCTCAGATCCAGTTACGTCAAGTTCCTCAGGCTCCACTTGACAACCGAAAAGAGAACTCCTCGAATCACAAACCTATGAACTGAACAATACCGCAACAGGCTAATTCCTGCAAATGCGAAGTGTTACTACTTGAAGATAATATATATATCCATAATGCTTAATTAGGCTAGAATTTTATTTTTTAGCATTTATATGTTTTGTAAAAGACCCATACCATGAAAACTGTTATCACATACCTAGGTTTCAATCAATAGAAAGAGAGAAAGAGTGTAGACTGGGAGAAGAGAAAGAGAGACAGAAGAGATGAAGAATTGGGGAACGGGAAATCCTATGTTGTATTGCACGGTTTTCCATGTTGAGGTATATATTAATAGATAAATGGGGAAAATACTAGGAATGCCCCTAGTAGCTCACAGTTATAATAAAATAGCGAAAATAAGACATTCAACCTAGGGTTTCTCTCTAAAACCGTCTTACAATAAAGAAGCACTGCGAAACAGATGAGGAAGCCTCGTCAAATAAGAAGATATTGAACTTTTTAAGTCCACTACCAACCCACTTGAGGGCGAAGGTGATAATTTTGATGGTTTTAAAATTCGACAAAATTCGGCGAAATTAGCCGAATTAATTCTGAATTTTGAATCACCGAATTGAAGTGTACATGTATTAAAAAATTTATAAAAATTCGCCAAATTAATTCGCTTAATTCGAATTAAACAGTGAAAATTAGGCTAATTTCTCGAAGTTTAGCCTTTTTTAGTACAAAAATTGCAAAAAATCGCCGAATTAATTAGCTGAATTAATTCATTTAATTTGAAGTAAACAGTAAACTTAGAGAAGTTTGGAGAATTTTTGCCAAAACGTTGCCGTAAAACACACTAATTTTTAAGGATATGATAAAACAAGAATGAGAAAACACTTATAACTCATTATATCATAAAAAAAAAAAACCACTTAGAGCAACCTAAGCAAGATTTATATTGTTTCACTCATTTTGGTAAAAATTCCCCAAACTTCTCTAAGTTAGCGAATATTTACAGAAATTATCTAAATCGAATTGAACTTCCCCGAATTAATTCCGAATTTTAACTGACCGAAGTTTAAGTGAAGTCGAAGTTTAGAACCTTGCATGTTAGATGGGAAATTAAAGTTATGCTTGCAATTTTCTCTTTATCAATAAATGACAAGGGTGGAGGGTTTACTTTCATTATTCTTAGCCTGTTACTTTATCATTACCATCAATAATTTAATTAACTTGGCACTCGGATCTCGAGTCATGGATCGAATCTCGAACCTTGTGATCGGGGATCACAGAATAGACCTGTCATTCCCAAGTAGATCGAAGCAAGACCAGATATTTACTCAAGCACCGACTCGGATATGATCAATAGGTCTTTTCATTTGGATGTGATTAAGAGAATAAAAAAATTCAAAAAATAATTAAAGTGGCATAGCAGTATTGTGACAATATCGTCTAAACACCAATAAAAGCACTGTTGTGTCACCTCTTATCTCAATTACTCTTATTTCGGATTGATAACCCTAATATATATTGAGGGTTATTGAAAGTTTATTTATCATAGAAGTAGTATATGGTCAGTATTAATGTTAGGGACTTTTAGTCCCATATCAGATAAGTGAGTAGAGATTGTCTAGGCCCCTGCTTATATAAAGGGCCCAACTCATGTAATAAAGTATCTCAAGTCAATCTCTCTCTCTCTCTCTCTCTCTCTCTCCTCTCTCTTTATTCTTGGTATCAAAGCCAAACCCTAGCAAACTAGGGTTTCGCACATCAACCTAGGGTTTCTCTCTAAAACCCTTTTGCATCTGCTACAAGTCCACAGAGTGCATTTCTAAGGCTCTTGTACCCCAATGGGGGCTCCTCCACATCTATCGCACCCCTTAGGGTGCCCCTACCATGTTGTACCCCGATAGGGTACCTTTTACTATTACCATTCCCTTTTGGGGGACCTCTCTACATCTGCTAGGGTTTCTTTTGTTGCTACAACATTGATCGGATATCCTTCGAGTGCTTCTAGACTATGGTTGGATGATTCAAGTTGTAGATTTGTTCGATTAATGGGTATATTCTATACTTACTTCTGAGTGGATGCTCTTTCCAGTCCTTTATTTATCTCCAGTTATCATTGTTGATTTATTTTTTAGATGGATTCAAAATCTAATAATCAATTAGATTTGTCCCAATCTGCTAGTTATCATGCTCAATGCATTACTAATGAAAGATTATATGGTACTAATTTTCCACCATGGTCTAGATATGTGAGATTGTATTTAGGAAGTTGTGGTAAGATTGGTCTTCTTCATGGTACGATTACTAAACTTGGTGATAAAGATGTTAAATATGCTCAAGGGAGGTGAATAACTACACAGCACTTGGTTGGCTGTTATAGGATTTTCATGTATCATGACTTTGTGGATAGTTTATGGGCTGTCTTATCTGAGATGTATGCACGTGCCAAGAATGATGCTTGCGTCTTTCAATTATACCGTGGGATCTTCCATGCATCTCAAGGAGACCGAACGGTCAGTGATTACTATGGTTATCTTCAGACTTGATGGGAGGAAATAAGTCAACATGCGTCCATTTCTGAACTTACAGGAGAGCGAGCAAAACTTGTTATTCGGCGGATTGAGCGGCAATAGACTTATGCAGTTCTTATAGGCCTTCATTCAAAATTTGACTCTCTACTCAGATTTTAGCGATTGATCGGCATCCACTGCGCACCGTTTATGCTACCATTTTTTTGTGATAAGTTCAAAATAAAAGTTCAAAAAGCCAATGTAAGCAGGGATATAGTAACAGGATGCTTATATTTAAGAACCCGTGCCACAAGACCTGTTTCTATTTCATTTCTGCCTTTATAACGAGATGCCCCCATTTATGCTACCATTGATAATGACAAGTGTTGTCAATCCATTCTTTCCTCTCCGCCACAACCTCTTTTGGAGCAGACAACATTGCCATTGATACAATTCCTTCTGATTCACGTAGTCGTGGAACTAGTGACTATGGTCGTGGTCGAGGCGTGGTCATAGCCATAGCAGTTTCAGTTGCACCCATTGTTGAAGAACAAGACATGATATGTCCAGATGCTTCAAGCTTATTGGATTTCCTCCACGCAATTACCCCAAACCTTTCACAGCTCACTCTGCTACTACTATTGACACCACAGAGATTCCAAATCAGACATCTACCATTGATTCCTTCGATATGCGACAGTTGCACAACCATATTGATGCCCTTACCAAGGTACGACTATCTTCTCATTCCTCTTTATCCAATGTTTCTGATCCTCTGTCAGGTACATCTGCTTTCATGCCACGACATCTCGATCAATGACTCCTTCATGGGTCATTGACTCTGGAGCCTCAGATCATATGACTGGAGAGTCACATCTTTTTACTTCTTTGGTCCCTCATTCTATTGATCGCCATGTTCGATTGGCTGACGGTTCTTCCACACCTGTCACTAGTACGGACAATGTTATTACATCAGTTCACTTATCCGATGTGGGATTAAAAGTCTCTAACATTAATACTTATCACATACTACCTCTATGATAAATAATTTGCAATAACTCTCAATAGTATATTCTTTTTTTAATAAGTAACCCTAGTATACTCTTTACCAAACTCCTCAAAAAGCTTCAACCTTGGCCTTATATTGGACTCCAGTAGATTCCACAAAGACTATGACTCCACACCACCTTGCCCCCACCAAACTAAAACAATCGTTGATTTCCCTGAACAACAAAGAGAACCTATTGATATTTCTGCACGCCAAGTGTCCACCCAAAATCCAACTCTATCCCAAACTCCCTCTATAAATCCAATCCCATTCCAAAACTCCAACCAAACCTTGGAAATGCCCTTCTTCCACACTCCCACCCATGCCCAGACCTAACCTCACCACTCACCAAACCCTTTTGTCATTCCCCATATTTTGACATTATTAGCCTTCTCCAAAGACTATTTGACTCTTCTCCAAACCTCCACAACCATTTTTCAAGAAGGTCAATGTTGAACTCCATAAGTCTTTTTTTTTTATAAGGTCTTGAAACCCCATGTACTTAGCAACTCCAGAAGTTTTCCAACCTCCAAACCCCTTTTTTCTTTAGGTGAGCCTACAACACATCAATCAACAAGGTAGTATTTCTTCAATTCAGCATTGCCCTTTCAAAGAAAGTCATATTGAGGCTTTATCCAATTGCGAAGCACAAATGTGGCATTTTGAAAAGAGGCGTATAAACCTAGTAATTGGAATTTACCAACAGCCTATAGAATTATTAACCACTTAGTCAACAAGGTCAACCATCATAAGGGCACATCCTTTGAACATTATAACCCCATTCCATCTTCTACGGCATTTAGACAAAGAACAAAACTGAACTTTTAGAGTTTGTCGTTCAAAGAAATTTATGGAAAATAATGGTCCTTCCAATGAATTAAGTCTTTGATCTCTTTAATAGGATTTGCCAATTTCTACAAACACTTATCAAAGGCTTGCATCCAACTTTCAGAAATATGGCAGATGCTCCAGCTAAAGAGTAAAAAGGGCGTCCATAGTATTTAGCATGTGATACTACAAAATTACTTGTTGTTTTCCCTTTATCCTTGCTCAATTGGCTTCCAATGGCTAGAACTCAATTGTATACTTATTTCTTCTAAAGTTATGCAAAAGATGACATGTTAAAACAGAAAATTCCATTTGGTTACAATTCTTTTAAAAAACAAACAAATAAATAAATGAGATATACAGATGATGAGAACTTTCAAATAAATGCCTGTAAATACATAGAATGGCATCCAAGAAAGGAACTCATGTATCCATTTGCCTGCAAATGGCACATTTGGGTTTTCTTTTCATGCTAAAAAAGAGAATGACCCAGTCATTTTTCCCTGCTAAGTGCTCCTAATATATTTACTCTATAGTTAAAAACAAGTTTTGAGGGATGGACTGTAATACCAGAACTTCCCAGTGGCTGCAATGACTTCAAGTATACCTCTAACTTCTTCCTCAGTGCTCTCATGCTTTGTTTCCACGTCTCTAGAATGCCCAGAAGAACACAACATTACTTTGAATGGTGGAGAAAACTAAGTACTTTGCTGAAAACACTTCCAAGAAAACAGTGAATAATTGGATTGGAAAACAACAACAACAATAATAATAAACATGGTTTAAAAAAACATTTATATCACAGTTACAACGATCATAATAATAGCAATTGATATTTAATGCTAAAAAAAATATGACTTATTATCCCCAGTCACATCTACAATAATAATTAAGATCTTAAAAGTCCAAAGCAAAGGCTTGATTAACACAACACTAAATGGGGGAAAAGTTATACATAGGCCAGAATCAGTTTCATTTATGTCATCGTTTCAACTCCCAATCAAATGAAACCAGAGGAACACAATGACTGACAAAAATATTCTTAATTGCAAAAGCCCAGATGAAAAAGGAAATGAAAGAGTCCAAGTAACTTCGTTTGTGTAGATATTTTATCCTTTAATAACGAAATCATCGGTGAATGAAATACCGGCAATCAAGAGATCTTTTGATCCTTAACGATGAAATCATCAGCGAATGCACTACAAGCAATCCTTCCATAGCCCTATGTCCTGTTATGGTCATCTCGACCTCACTAGCTAGGCTTTTGTATTTTTTTTTGGCTTTGTTTTTAATAAAATTTCACTTATCAAAAAAATAAAGATTTATGGGCATTGCATGGTTTACATTATAAGCAAGTACCTTGAGTCTTGACTATGCCTCCAAAACTGAAATACTATGACAGCACAATAAATCAATATCAAATCGTGCAAGATGACCAACAATCAAATGAGAAGTAGCCTGTACCCATGATTTAAGAGATGTGGATCCAGTATCTCTGGGTGATGGCCCACGTCATTGGAAGAAAATGTCGAGGGTTGTGAATTTGCTACTGGTGTCATCTCCATCACCAACCCTTCACCTGTATAAGCGTAAGAGTTATAAATAAATAAATAAAAATTGTTAACAATAACTTATATAATTTGAATAAAACCAAAACCAAGTACAACCTGATGGCTATGGTTTGGATAACTGACATTACTGCAATAATTTATTTCGAACATATGAGTCTTAGCATGACTATACCGAAATTATTTTCGTTTTGAAAAATATCTGTCTTAACAAAGAATTGCATTTGAAAGGGGTAAGTTAAGGTTTGTCAGAAAAACAAATCTCTCAGTTATTCGTCCTTTGTGGATCACAAGGAATTCTTAGGAGACACTAATCTAAGAAATTCTTGTGTAAAAATTGTAAGACATTTGTGCAGATCTATACTCAAATATAACTAGTGACAACTCATGTATAAGTCGAATATGGTCCAACAAGCAAACATCAACATAATTATGAAGATAAGGACAAACACCAATCTTAAAGTGTCGTACACTAACAAACCAATCCTTAAACAGTCTAACTGCCACCATGAACATGTGCGTATATAAGAACCAATAGGACCAAACACCAATTCTGAATCTTCTCCTTGTCCAACAACAGAAAATAACAATTTGGGGAAGAAGCCATTTGGTGTCTCCTGTTTGTATATTCAGCAATACCCCATCAAAAAGTCAAAATCCATATACTTCCATTCACTTTTTGCCCCGAAATCCTACAGTGAGTTCCTCATTTTCCCTACACTCTAAAACTAGAGATGTAAACAAAAAAGTGGAAAACAAAAGATCTTTACTATGAAACATTTGGAACAAATTATATGATTCAAATTTGTAATTGTTGAAATACATTAAAATCATATTAGAATGTCATTTTCCTAACAGAATGAAGTTAAACCTTGAAAAAAGTGGCTAACAGGATGGTTGATAGAGGCCAAGCAGTCTTTCTTAAAAATTACTACATTTATGGTTAGGGCAGAAAAATGCTATTAAAAGCATGGTGTAGCAATTGGGGCTTGTCATGGAATAGACAGCTAAAAAAGAAAAACTTACTATTGGAAGTCAATGAAGGAAGGACGCCTTAAGCAATACATGATTCTAGTTTTTAAGTGTTAAAAGACTAAAATAAAACTGTGCATACTTATCAAAAAAAACTGTGCAGGGTGCTAGAATCATCAGGGTAAGAAACACCTCAATTGTCAAACATGCATGGGACAGAAACACACAACCTACAACGCAAGCGATTGCTATCAAAGCTTCATTTAAATATATCGGAAAACAGTTTTAGCCTACTTGCTCAGGAAATGCTTATTGTCAAACATGACTTCTCAATTTCGCATCTGTAGGCACTAACTCTTTGAGTGGACTTTGGAACCCATTGAACCGAAAAAAAAATTGGTACATGGGGTGTGTGTGAGGAGGGGAGGGGGAGGGAGAGGAAGAACCCAACAATAAACCCTAGAGTGACCATAAAACTAACATCTGTCCTCAAACATACAGTCGCAAAGGTGTCCAATAGTGACACACTGTAACACTGCTTAATGAATTAATTGCAATAGTTTCCATGATTCTAATGTACCCAATCTAAAACTATTTCCAACATTGTTGAGATTAAAAGAGAATTGGTGAGAGCTAACCTGTTGAATAAGGAGAACGGATCATAAATATACAGTTCTACGCAAAATTATAACAATAGGTACAACTAATCACGAGAACTAATAAAAAAAAAATTAAAACGATTGAATTTCAATCTGTCGAATAAGCAAATAATATGCATTTCTCATTAAAAATTTAAATTTCTGCTCCGTACCGTCCTAAGCAGCTAAGCTACAGAAACCCTAGAAGTTCTGAAACCTTAACTTACATAGTAGTAGATTTAAATCTTGATTAACAGAAAGAGAAAAGAAATACAGAAGAGGAGATTGGAGATTAAAGAGATCAGATAATCACCAGAGAAGGAGAACCCCGCGAGCTTCTTCTTGAAATCTGAGATTTTATCTGCCACGCAAAAAACCTAGATCTTTACAGTGCGAAGTACTGAATCTCTTCCCCTTTAACTGCTTGTTCAGATGAGAAATGAAGCAGAAAGAAGGGGGAAGAGAGAGAGTACAGATCGCAGACGCTGGACACTGGACAGTGAGAGAAGGTGATTGAAGTAAGTTGGGGTGACTTCGTCCATGGCATTCTAAGCCCAACTTGGACTTAACCCTTGGGTTTTTGGGTTGGACTTAGGTTAAACTTGGCCCATCTCAAGGTTGGTCCATTGACAACCTTACTTAATAAATTGAAAGTTACATAGGATGTGTTTGTTAGTTAATATTGACGGGCAAGAATACTCCAAAGTGACTCTATTATTTGTTTTTAAGTTCAATTATCCACAAAGATAGAGAAATTGGTGAGGATGTGACCATAGAACTTGTATTAGATTTCTAAAGTAGAGACGCGCTTCGAAAACACTATGCGTAGTCACTGGCGGACCCAGTAAGGGCCAGGGGGGGGGCAGTTACTGTCCCCCCTCAACTTTAAAATTATTTATAAAAAATATTTTTTTTAACTTCCTCAAAGTATATGTTCCCTTGGTTTGCCCCCTGGTATTTCTTTTTTTGCGATTTACCCTCCCTTAAATAATTTTTTTGTGATTTTGCCCCCCTTGATCAAAATCCTGGGTCCGCCGCTGTGCGTAGTCAATGAGTGTCTACCAAACTAAAGGAAAATTTTTAGAGGACAATAGTAAGACCAATTATGATTCATGGACTTGAATGTTGGGCAATCAAGAGCCAACATTTACATAGACTGGGTATAGCAACTATGGAAATGTTGAGATAATTAGTTAAAAAAAACGTAGAAAGATAAAATAAAAAATGTGCATTCGAGAAAATATCAAAGTAGCTCAATTAAAAGATAAAATAAGGGAAACTCAATTAAGATGGTTTGAGAACTTATAGTGAAGATCAACAATGACGCCAATGAGAATGAGTATTTTTGGTACAAGTTAAAGGCCATAAAAAGGAGAGAGGGATGTTGAAAATGACATCCAAGGAGTGAGATAGTAAGAAAATATTTGAAGATATATGCCTTGAAAAAATTATAACTCTTACTGGAGTTGAACGGCAAAATAGGAATCACGTTGTCGACCTTAGATAGTTTGGATACGGTATAAAAGATGGCGAGACACAATGCTAACCGCACGAATGTGGGTCAGCTATCCCCTCGTCGTTGCTCTGACATATAAAAGATTTGAATTTGAATTTTTGATTTTTAAATTTTAAATTAACCAATCTCCTGAATTTTAACCATAACCCTTATTTATTCACCTATTAAATATATTTAAGACCGTTCTAAAGGTAGTCTAAAAAAATAAATGCGCCCTTCTATTCACTTCCTTTTTCTCGATTATTCTGTATACTCCTATACCTTTCTTCGTGTATATATATCCGCGTAGCCACATTATACATTCATCTATTACGACTTCAAAACGCCTAACAAGCTAGGAGAGAAAAGGTAATTTTGAGAAATTAAGGGTTTTCCACAAATTTATATTATTATTTTTCCCTACATGCTCATCTGCTTGTCTTGTTTATTTTGTTTATTGTAAATTTTCTTATTTAGATATTGATGATAATGTTATTTTTTGTTTCCACTCATTTGTTGTGATTTTCGTTAAAATGTCTAATGTACATAATCTATATGCGTTCGATATATAACGAATTTTCTTTCCTCTAATTAATCTATTATTTAATATTCTACCATATTTTTTTGTGTTTATTTTTTTTCCATTTGGCTCTACTAGAGAGGATTAAACCATTACGTCAAACTCAATCCGTGAATTGCTCATCAGAAAAATAAAAATAAAAATAAAATCTGTGAATTATTGCGTCCTCCAAATCTAACTCGACATTGCCTACGCCACGGTGAAAAGCCCATTGAACTATCCAAGCTCATTGATATTCTTGCAATTACTAGCGCTCTAGCCAAACAAGTCAAATGTGTAGTTAGTGTTGGGTAGGACTGTCAATGGATCGAATCAACCGGAAAATCTGATCTGTTTTGATCTGATCATTTCGGGTATAGAAAACTTATATTCCTATCGGATCGGTACCGGGTTCATGTATGTTGATCCGATTTCTTATCGAATCAGTAGTGGATTGGATATGTATCGATCCAGTATTAATCCGATATATACATATAAAAGTATATAAATCTATATAAATAATAATATTATATTGATAAAATGTGATAAAATACAATTTAAATTAAAAAGTTTCTTTTTGATTTAGTGGATTGAATCCAGTCCAGAACTCTATTCTTTCTGTCGGATCAATCCTGAATCACGATTATGTGATTCGATCTCTTATCGATCAGATTTCGATTGAGTCTAGATCAACACTAATCTGACTCAAACCCGATCCATTGACAACCCTAGTTTTGGGAGTTGCATGACAAGCTGGTATGCAAACCAAGGCAAGGCCTCATTTCAAGGCCCATTAAGTAAACAAGTCACCAAAACCTGATTTAACCTCAGGTTTTCACAGCGTTAATATTGGATAGGTATTAGTTACAAACTAGAAATTGTAACAGACTCAAGTCTGCAATTCAAGCCTTGAGATGAGCCGAGTTGTTTTAGCATATGTTTGACATGGGCCTGGTACCCATAAGTCATGAGCGACCCTCGTCGGGCCAAGCCCAGCCCACGTGAACCCCTCACTTTAAAGTTGTGCAAGATTTAAAATTCCCATCCTCTTTAGAATGTAAATTCACATCCCTTTCTCTGTGAATCCAAATTCTTGCCTATTTTTCTTCCTCACCCACCACCATCATGATCATCATTAGCCATTTCTCCCATCCACAACTTCTTCTTCTTTCGGGCATTGACGATTCCCAACTTGGTCAGGTTGTTAAATGATGTAGAGATCTCAACCGAGAATTATTTTCTCTTTGATTCGAGCAAACAAATTTGTGATTTGCCTTTTGAAGAACTAGTTGCCGTAGAAGTAGAAGTTGATGGAGGCCAAATTCGTGTGAATCCAAACTCACGTCCATAAATTGCTAGCAGTTTGGATTCCCGCGACTTCAAAGTCGTGCGAACAAATCTCACCCCAAAGGTAACTTTCATCACCGGGGCATCCTAATCGGATTGAATGGGATGCTGGTTTCTCATTCGATCTGTATCTGTAAAATCAGGATTTCTCATCAAATTCGATGTCATATATTACACTTCTTTGCATCGATGATATTCTTGCCATCAATTCTAGCTAGGACTTCTGCCTAACCCTATGCACCCACATAGTGCGCATATAAGTAGGTCCAAATAGGGATGTCAAAATGTTGACTACATTATATCCATAACCCGAACCCAATTTCAGTCAAGGCTGGAAGATGGACCCAGTCATCACCAAGTTGATCGAGCCCATCAAGAATAAATTCACTATCGCGCTGGGGACCAACCTGAATGTTGATCGGATCCAAAAGGATGGACCCAAATTGTAGTGTCTGTCGGGTAATCGGTACCCATCACACATCTAGGTCCAACTCCAAACCATCCACCTGGAATATTGCATGTTGGGGATTTAATAATAGTGAATTTATAGTTTCCCTTGTATGGACTAGTAAATGGCCCATGCCCGCGGCACTCTCCGACAAAAGCGTTTGCAAAAATCGGGTGTCTTCGGCACTCAAACAGTATAACGGACTGGGGTGATACCGTTTTTTCCATTATAACGGATTGTAACTCACAGAGGGAGAAATAGAAAAATAACAGAAATAACAAAAAATAACGGTGTTGAAATTCAAATTTTGAATAAATTGAGGTCAAATGAGGTGGATTGAGTGGCTGAAATCTAACCGTCCACATTAGATCGATGGATTTGATCTCAACTACTCTTTATCTAACCGTCCACATTAGATGGATGGATAAGATAAGAGAATACAACTGAATTGCTTGTTATATGCGTGGGTGGCCGTGCCCGCGGTACTTTCCGACAAAGTGTTTGTCAAAATGGGATGGGAATTAATCTCAGCCATCGATATGAAGCATAGTGGATCTCAGCCACTCATTATTGAAGCCATATAAGATAAGAGGGGTATAAGACAACCACTGTCACTTGTTATATAGACAGTGGGTGGCCAGTGCCCACAGCACTCTCCAACAAAACATTTGTCAAGATTGGGTGTGAATGGCTGAGATCCACCATCTATTTGGGGGATAAGATCTCAGCCCTTCTTTGTCTAAATAGATAAGAGGGGGTATAGGTGGGGAGACAACTTCCCTGTTTTGTTATATAGATAGATAAACTATTTGTTTCTTTTAATTTGTGGGTGTCTCTTCCTTTTTGTAGATTCCATTCCCTGTGAATGTTTGGTATCACATTCAGGCATGTATAAAAACAAGTTACAAGAATTAGCTCAGAGAAGCTGTTTCAACCTACCATCCTATTCCTGTATCCGCCAAGGACCGGATCACGCCCCTCGGTTCAAAGCCATTGTTAATTTCAATGGGGAGGTCTTCGAAAGCCCAGCCTTCTGCACCACCCTGAGACAAGCAGAGCATTCCGCAGCTGAGGTGGCACTTAGCACACTTGCGAATAGAGGCCCTTCTAGATCACTTGCTGCAAAAGTTTTGGTACGTATCTTACACTACACGCTACACACATGGTTTCTTTCCATTTCCTTCTGTCTTCTCATCCTTTTTTTTTTTTTTTTTTGAAGAGTTATACTTGCATACAGTGATTGCACTATACATTAATTTTTAGTGGGTGGAGATTAACCTTGTTCTAGGGCTAAACAATGTTCCTTGATTTTAGTCTCATACACATTAGGGGGTAGGGGGTTGGTAGCCTTATCCTTGGCCAACTACATAGCAATATACAAGTATAACGTCCCAGTGCAAGTGGTAGATGCACGGACAAAGCTTGAACACTGTAATATTGGCCAAGGAGAACACATTTCTAAAATTAATATTTTCACCTGAAAAAACAGAACCAACAATCAAAGAGTCCCTCTACCAATATAAAATCTTGTTTAATTTGATTAAAGCTGATAGAGATCATCCAATTTGTAAAGTTAAATAAGTTCTGCATGCCTCTGAAAGACTAGTGAATGGCACAAGATTTTCAAGTATCCGCGTGAAGTCCAACTACTTGTACTCGATTTGCTCATGGTTGTATTCTTAGCGACCATATTACGGGCATGAACATGGTTCACACTTAAATTTACGACACCATCCATCATAGAAACTTGCAAGTAAGTAAGAGGTCACAATTGATCTAAATCTTTTCAAGGTTCTTGAGGCCACTTCCAGGTCCTCTAGTAGTGTCCATCTTAGTGACAGACATGCAAAGCTTTAAATGATGTGAGGTGGGGTAGGACGATAAGTGTTTGGTGGGGCATAGTTACCAGAGTGAGTGGGCTGTCACCTTCTAAAGAACCTTCAAATGAGTGCTGGAAGATCCATTTCTTGAGTTGTGGTAGTACCTGTTTGCATGTAATGGACAAGGGAGCTGCCCCTATTCTAATGCTATTTAATTTCCTCTTTAGATTGGTCTATTTTCTCATAAAAAGGCTTATACCCAGAGGGCAGAGTGGAAAACCCTGGCAAGGTTGACCTTGATTGTGGATTTTACCTCATTCCAAAGCCAGGAATCATATCATGAATCCTTTCTTTCCTTCCTCATTGTTGGGCCCTGGAACTGGAACTGCACTTTTCATGTGTGAAACATTGTTCACAATTCATTCTTATGAGTCTAGATTCTATGCAGTTTGAGGTAACACATCGTAAAATACGTCACAGTAGGAAGCAACAAATTTTTTTTAATTTATTAGTGAAATCCTTTAAAAAATAAAATAAGATAAAATAGTAAATTTGTTCACCAATTCATGTACCCATCCATGGTTTTATCTTGTTACCATTCATTCTTTATCTTTCCTATACCTCTCAGCATCAAATCTAGAATTCCATATAGTAGGTAGGCCGTACATGATACACCTTATCATCATCATACACCTTATCCCAGCTACATGGGGTTGGCGACATGAATACTATTTTGCCATTCAACTCTATTAGAGCTACATCTTCTGTCAGGGCATATGTCTTCAAATCTTTTCGTTCTACTACACTCCATGTTATTTTAGGCTTTCTTCTCTCCCTTTTATGACAATCAACTTGTACGGTTACACCATCATATTTGCTAACTTCTCAGCAGTTTACGGAAGTAACTCAAATAGAAAAGTTTGTCTTGTTAAGGAAATTAGATGTATCTACGGGCTTTAAAGCTTCAAGAAGATGGTTCCGTAAGACTTACAAAATTGTTCACTAAGCTTCTTTATTTCATGCTCTATCTGCCATTAGGCATCATATATGCTTGACACTTAGGGAAGCTTCTCTATGCATAACAGGTTTACTGCCAAGTGACACACTTCTGGCCGACTGACTCAATGATTGCTTGGTCCAACCCTTGGTGAACCTAATTCCAAAAATCAGATTGGACAGTGATTCCTAACCTTTGAATTTGAATTTTTTTTCGCATATTGGACTTCATGGAGAGGCCCATAGAGCCTATGGATTAAAAGTTCAGGCCCACGGTGAAAACATTCTCTAATCAAATAGATAGGAATCACCATAAATCTGACCTTTAAGATGTAGGTTCACCAGCACAAAATTAGTCCATTCCAACATTCCTAACCTTATGACAAGTTGGCTTGAATCTGAACAAATTGGACTATCCAATTAAATTGTTACTTTAGGTCAATTTTTTATATGGTTACTAATGGATTGCTTTTTGGTTGTGATCCTCGTCACAACGAAGACAACTCAATATATGGTTGGATTTCCAACATGATCTCCATGTGGGCCATACTGTCGGGTGTAAGAATAGGATGTAGATTTATCCTAACTCACCAGAGTGGCAGGCCAAAAGTGTGTGTGTGTGTGTTATATGAGTAAAAGGGTGTACTCAGTTCACCAACTTAGCATCTCCTCATGTGTCAAGTTTTATCCCAATAGCACTCTTCTGCATAGCAAAAAGAGGGCATGTTTCTTTTGTTCTTTTTCTAATTAAAAAATATAAAAACCCAATGGCCCTCAATTAGTAGGGGAAACTGGAAAGTACAAGACATGGTAGGGTATATGCATGACATAGACAATGGCACAATCCGCATGACCTATCCATAGGGTCATCTATCAGATGGAAGGTTTAAATGTAAAAGTGTTTTGTGGTAAACCATCCTCTCCTTCTAATACTCTTCATGAGTTACCACTCAAGCTATTATATTTCCTTGGACCTCTCTGATAAGAAGTAGCTTTCTGTAAACATCACTGCCCCACATAATAGTTACATGTATATTTGCTCATTAAATCATAGGCCTTATGCCATATGAATATGGCAAGTTATTATTTGTCTCTTATGGTGCTTTTCTATCACACAGGATGAAATTGGAGTTTACAAGAATTTGCTTCAAGAGACGGCCCATAGAGCCGGTTTAAACCTTCCAGTTTATACCACTGTTCGATCTGGACCAGGCCACGTTCCTGTCTTCACATGCACTGTTGAACTTGCAGGGATGTGCTTTGCAGGAGAACCATCTAAGACCAAGAAGCAAGCTCAGAAGAACGCTGCCATGGCTGCTTGGTCTGCCCTAAAGCAGTGTATGCATCCTTGTTTTTTGCATAGTGTTCTAGTCCTGTTTTAGGGAGATATAAGATATGAATCCTATAGGCTAGCTTTAGGTAAGAAGTTTACCGCATTGTGACCATCCACATTTATTTTGAATGTTCAGAAAATATATGCCATACAATATCATAGACTTGACTTTTGGCATAGGAATCTTTTAGGCGGAATGCTGTAAATGGTTCTCCGGCGCCCTGCCTGCACTCCGATTTGTTTAAACCCCGTTTATTGCGAATAATTATATGTCCCATGATATTTGTAACCACAACAATTGCCATTGGAAGTGAAATACCTAGATATTCCTTATGTGCCAGTTTTAATTCTTTTCCTGGTGCTTCATGCAGTGTCGCATTTGGGCTCTTCTTCCTCTTCCTCATCCACTTGTCCTTCGTTGGAGTCTGGAGGTAATGAAGAACATGAACAAGTCATCGTAGCTCGTGATCTTGCCAGTTTGTGTCCCCCAAAGGCAAATAGGTCATCAGTACAAAACAATAGGCATCCTGGACGACATAGATCAGCTCCCTTTCGTAGGGACACAAACTCAGCTAGCAGTGGCATATCATTGTATCCCATGCAGTGCCCAAATTGGGCTTATTCGAATTTATCCCCTGACGTGGCCATGTACCAAACATGGCGGCAAGGGCAAGTAACCCAGCATCAGAGCCGTATGTTGACACTTCTGGTTGCACCAACTCCTCCACCTGGTCGTCAAATACTTCCATCTATACATTCCATATCTCGACCGAATCACACACAATATATTCTGCCAAGGGAGCAAGAGCCCATCAGTGTGGTACCAGGAATTACAATGCCTGCCTCAGGACCATCACTCTATTTCCCAAACCGTTCCATGCCCATTCAGATCATGAGTAGGTCCCAGGTAACCACACAAGAGATACAGGAGGAGAGAACCCAAATAGAAGAGTGGCTTCATGGTGATGCCGATCCTGATGGCCGGAAAGTCAATATCCAGTTAAATTCCTCTGGATTTTCTCCATTTGAAGTTCTAAACGCTCCTGTTTCTGTTAAGAGTCATGCTGAAACGTTAATCCAGAAGACACCCCAGGAGGGGGATCAACGAAAGATTGGTGGGTCAGAATCTTACATCGGACAATATGTTCAACTGGCAGGAGGGCAAAGTGAACCATTCAATAGGGTCTCCCAAGGTTTGACAGATACTGGATTCAAGCCTAGAGCTACAAGCCCAGGTCACGTAAAGTTCCAGTTAGGTAGCCAGCGTGGTTTTGACACTTCTCAATCTAATCTTAGTCCCCGTCTTCTCCCGAAAGCGAGATCTCCAGGTCTCAATAAATATTATAAACCAATTTCATCTGCAACTCATGTGACAATCAGGACTGTTGGGCCTGTATCCTCTGTGAGCCCCAGACAAGAAAATTTGAACACTCAAGTGCCTGCTCCGATGACAATGAGAACTTCACTTCCTACATGTTTAGCTAGACCCAGGCTGATGAATAGTGAAGAAATACCTTCGGTTAATTTCATGGCTCCGGTAGTCCAAATCAGGTCGGTTGTACCGGTCTGTTCTGCACCACTGGAGAGGAAAAAACCAGATTCCATTAAGGAGGGACTGTTTTCTAGTGGTGAGAGGAGAACTAAAGAGCCAGAAGATGTGTCGGCAGCAATTTCAGAACTTGGGAAGCTTCAAATATGAGTGGCAATTTAAGTTTTGGATTGTGTTTCGTGGATCCTTTCTGATTATCCCATATTTACAGAATGCATTTTTTACTTCCCTTTTAGGTGACAGTCATATGATTGAGGATTAGGTCAATCGACAAGGATCTGAAGCCTCAAAATTGATAATATGGTGGCATACAAAATAAATTAATAAAATAATAATAATAAAAGGATCCATTGCTTTGATATCTCTCGGAGAAAATGAAATTGTCATTCTTCCTGATCATGATTGAGTTCAGATTTTTGGCCCCGTCCTAGCCCGGAAAAACAAGTGCAATGTTGCAACAACCTTCAAAAACCCACTTGTGTTCCTATTTTTTAAGAACATAATTGGAAAAAAGTAGGCCCAAAAGTCACAGTTAAAAAAAACTTCTAGTCTTGTTTTCTTGAAAACCTGCACAAGTTGGTGTTCATGTGTTTTCAAACAGCTCCAAAGCTTGTGTTTAAATTTAAGTCAAGATGGAGCCATCCCATTGGTTGTGGTTCCAAATTCAGGCCAAGCCTAGTGCACTTCATCTGAAACCCGTCTGGAAGTGGGTAAGCTCAGATGGCTGTCCAAATCAGAACAAACTGTCTTCTAGTTTGTAAACATGAAATTGTCTCCCTTGAGATTCCTTCCTCCTAATGTGGATTGCAAGTTGTGCCTCGAAACGCCACGTATACATGCTGATATAAAACACATGTAGTGTGTAACATTTTGCCCCAATGGCATCATCCCGCAGGCCAAACAACTGATAGTTTTAATCCTAGATTTTCTTTAAATCAAATCCATTATTACTTGATAAGGATGATAAAAAATAAAAACTCTGGTTTGGCAGCAAGATAAGTGGTGACATTGCCAAGGATAAGATAAGAGAGTCTAAGGTGTTGTGGAAATGTTGCACTGGTGATTGTCGGGATGTTTTTGGAAGAGGTAGCAAAATAGCTAAGTATAAACCAGAAGGGCAGTTTTGGAAACACTGACAAAATAGGGATAGTTTTGAACATGGTTTTAAAAATGGCCGTTTAAACGGTAACGCCCCAAGCCCGTTTCCGTTTAAACCTGTTTTATCGGTTTTGAAAAAAACGGCCGTTAAAATCGTTTAAACAGCCGTTTAATTTCAAAAAAATTAGTAAAAAAAACGGCCGTTAAAACCGTTTAATTCCGTTAAAATCCGTTTAATTTCCATTAAAATCCGTTAAATTCTATTTTTTTTTTAATTTTCAAATTTCAAAATTTGAATTTCAGCGCCACTTTTTCCGTTAAAATCCGTTTAATTCCATTTTTTCCCGTTTTTTTCCATTTTTGCCCGACCGTTTCAATCCGTTTTAAAAGCCGTTTAAACGGTAACGCCCCCAGTCCGTTTAACCGTTAAAACGGCCTCCTTTAAACCTTGGTTTTGAAAAATAGCAACTGAAAGGACAACTTTGGAAGATTAACTTGGAGAGGCAAATCTAAGAACTGTGGCAAGTGGCAACTCAAGTGCGAGTTAAAAAAGCAAAGTTTTGAAGTTGGAAAGTCAAACTGCCCATTTACTTTAATGAAACGGTGTCCAAAATAGTTATTCCTAAATGTTTTAAAATAAGTCGAACCAAGAGAGAATATACGGAATTTTATTTTAGAAAAATGCATGCATAGATGATTTGCTGATTAAAATTGATAATCAAGAGATACCTAAAAGTGAACAAGCTCTTTACCTTGGTTTTATTATTCATAAGAAATAAGAGATTGAGGAGGATGTTGCCCATATACTTAGAGTGGGATAGCTAAAGTGGAGATGTTCTTTTGGAATACTATGTGATCGACGTGTGCCAATTAGATTAAAAGAAAAATTCTATAAGACGACAATAAGACTGGTGATACGTTATGGAGTATAATGTTGGGTAATTAAGAAACAACGTGTTCATAAAATGAATATACCCGAGATAAGGATGTTGAAATAGATATGTAGCAAAACGATGAAAGACACTATTAGAAATGAACGCATTCGTGAAAATACAATTACAGCCCTAATGAGTAATAGGATAATGGAATGTTGATTGAGATGATTTGAAGATGTACAATGACAGCATCAATGATGAGGAATGTGCAGGTTGAATGGCTTAAAACGGTGAGGGGAAGGCTAAAATATTGGACATGGAGTGAGATTCGGAGGAGAGATTTCAGGAAATTTGCTTTAATGGAAAAGTCGATTTTAGATACGATTGAATAGAGGAACAAAATTTGTGCAACTGGCTCAATATTGTTGGAAAACGGCTTAGGTCCCCTGACCATGATACCACGCCACATATACCCATGGTTTAGACTTTGGTGTTAGAAGACTTCTTTAAAAAGTAACCATGGGTATATGTGGGGCGTGATCGTTGATGCGAAAAATCCCTCCGCTTCAAAAATTTTCTCCCACTCCTGGTGGTATGACACAAAAAATCAGCCTAATTGGTGATCTGTAGCCATGTGGCAGGTTTTCAAGAGCTCGGCAAGACCACAAGGTTTGGCATGACTGATTTTTGTTGGGGTGGGGATGATCTCCTCACCATATTGATCACCCCAACAAAAATCCTCACCATAGAGATCATGCTCACCAAAAATCAGCCATTGATTCATCTTCTACGTGGGTACGCCAAAATGGGGGTCCCCAGCCCATTGTAGACGATACTTGTACCCAAGGAATGGTCTACCAACCTCATACTAGAACACATGCAAGGTGGGACCAGTGTGCTAATGCACGACAGATTTGATGGCTTGATCAGATAATCAGAATTCATAGTGGAACCACGTGTGCCAAGTATAGCAATAGGACGGTTGTGGTAGACAGTCCTCATGCTATATTTTTATGGTACTTTAGTGTTCCTCCTTCGCCTACAATCAAAACCCTAAAACCCTAAAACACTTCAAAGTTTAAACCCTCCTCCTCCCCCTCCTCCTCCTCCTCTCTCTCTCTCTTGTGGAGCGCACGAGCAACGGAAGAGGTAAGTTTTAGGGTTTGTCGATAAACTGTCCATTAGTCTGCTCGTCCGAAAACCCAAACTTCTGATCGAACTTAAACCCTTTTACTGTTTTCCATCTGCTTTTTTCGAAGAACGAAACAAACAAAGTGGTTTTAATCTTCAGAGACTCAACCGATAAACCCTAAATCAATTCCTTAAACCCTAAAGGTTTTTCTTCTCTTATACTCTGTAAATCATTGTTGGAACGATGGGTTTTAATGTCTCTTCAAATGGGTTATTAGAAATTTAGAATCATTGAAGAATTCTGGTATTTAATACTGTTTTGAGTAACAACAGGTGGGTTGTGTTGATCTGGTTTAGGTACCTCCTGATATTTAGAAAATGCTCGTGTTGTTCGAAACGCCGGCCGGGTTCGCCCTATTTAAAGTATTAAATGAAGGGAAGCTCTCTAGAGTAGAGGTAATTTACGCTGAGTTTTATTTCATCGGGTCTCGATAAGCTGCATTTGGTTTTCTCATTTCTCTAAATCTGTTGCAGGACTTGTGGAACGAGTTCACCACATCAGAATCGGCTCGAAAGGTATCACTTTTGGCATCTTTTCTCCTATCTCATTGTTTGTTATTGTTTCCTTCCTGTTATTTTTTGGTTGGTGTTACAATAGAGTAGAGAAAATATTTGCTGTGATATCAAATCGGTCTATTTTCGGCGTCATATACATAGTTAGCACATTCGTCATAGTTAGCAGCTCCATATCAAGGTCATCAAAATTTGAAGTCTCCTCCTCCCAAAAATGAAATGTGGAGCACCTTTTAGGGCCTTCTGACTTAGGGATGTTTGCTCAACCTCTTGGTGGACCTACATACTAAAAGTCAGATTGATAAATGATTTCTAACAATTAGATTTTAGCAACCCAAAAAGAGCTCAAAATCTAATGCCCATAAATCACCCCATTAAAATGCTCAAATCATATGGCTAAAAATAACCATTTAAAATGATTTTTGGTGTATATGTCCACCAAGAGGTGAATCAAAACATGCATGGATCTGTGGGCCTGAAAGAGTCTTCCACGTGGCATTTTTTGGAGGGGGACAGCAAACACAGGCTCGAAGAGAGTATACCCATTTATTATTTTGACGATGAATTGATTAAAAGACACTTATGTAGGGCCTGTCTGGATGCAATTTATTTGAGCAGTATATTATTCTAAAATTATGGCCTGTTTTGATGCTTTTTATCATAAAACATGCCCAAAATTATGCCCTGTTTGGATTGCTATTTTTGCGCCAGAAAAAAGATGTTCCTAGCGCAAAAATGGCAATCTAAACTGTACCTTAATTTTTGAAACCATACTATGTATTATCCGAACTCCTTTGTTCTAAATATGTACTTTGGACTTTATTTAGTAAATTGGGGAAGTGAGGGTTGTAGACAGAGAAATGGGTGGGTTTTAATTTGCAAACAGAGAGAGGGATAGGAATGGGTTTCATTGTCCACTTAATGGTGTAAAATTTACTCTCTAGGTATCTCTCTTGTTTTTTTTTACTCTGGGCATCTTCTTTCTTCACCGTCAGTCTTGTTTTGGAATGCCTTTTTTTTAAAGTTATGTTTAAACTTTTTCTTTGACCTATGAATCTAATGTGTATGGTCATCAGGTAGTAAAGCTGAAAGCCTTTACCAAGTTTGAGAACACATCGGAAGCTTTATCTGCAGCAACGTTACTGATCGATAGCAAGCCCAGCAAGGGGCTTCGCAAGTTCTTGCGCACTCACTGTGACGGCGAAACGTTAGCTGTGGCTGATTCAAAACTAGGAAATGTGATAAAGGAAAAATTGGTCTGTCTAATCCCCTGCTTAATATAATAATTTAGATGCCAATTTATTACTTACTGCCTTCCCATGCCACTGTGACCAATCTCTTGTTTTTTTTTTTTGGCAGCAAATAGATTGTGTGCATAACAATGCTGTGATGGAGCTGATGAGGGGAGTGAGAAGTCAGTTGACTGAACTCATATCTGGGCTAGGTGTTCAAGATTTGGCTCCGATGAGCTTGGGTTTATCTCACAGTCTGTCTAGATACAAGCTAAAATTCAGCCCCGATAAGGTAAATTTCCTTTATTTTAAATTAGTGTTTAAAAAGGTGGGTCTTGAGGTCCACATGCCTCTACCCACTCCACCATTTAAAACACTGTTTGGAATGTTCCCTAACCTTGGGAAGATTTCATTTGTATCATCTCCATCTGTGCTTACTGATTCTCATATGGTTAAGCTCTGGAAAGCATGCTTTTGGTAAGAAAAGAACTAAAAAAATGCTTGTCTCATGATATGGCCTTTTCTTTATGATAAATATATGTTAGGACGTGAGCAAGTCAAATCTTCATGCATGTCATGTACATTGAAAGAATGGATCAAGTTGAATCTTAGCTAGAATGTAGTTGATGACAGTCTTCAGAGGGGTGAACTCTCGATGAGGCTTTTCAGGCACTTGTTTTCTGTTTCCACGTCCATCACCCTCTTGTCTCCATCTGCGATCATCTCAGTCCTCCTTCCTCTATTCACAATGATTTTGTATGTTGCGGTTTGATGTGAGTTGAGATATTGTGGGTAATAGCACTTTCCACGTAGCGTTTGGATTGCCTATCTTCCTTCAGCTTTGAGTGCTTTTATGCTCATACGATCAATTCTTCCAATCGACCTGGTCGGTTCTTCACCTAAGACTAGTACAACTTTGAGTCCAGTAGGAATGTAGGAGCCCATTCATGCCTTTGATTTTGGAAGCAATGCCTCAAAACCTTTTTGTATAGTTTCGGATGGATTCCCCAATCCGCTGTTGCAATGAGAAGGCGGTGTCTAAATCATCCCGTTGCTTCCTGTTGCATGCATATTGAGCTAGAATTACCCTCATGATATCGTTGAAACTCAAGTTTGACCTTCTGGAAAGTTTGTGAAATCACACGAGGGCAGTCCATGTAGACTGCTTTGGAATAGCCTGCACATGGCCGCATCATATTTTTTCAAAGGGCCATCTACTGATGGTAGTGGAGGTGTTCCATGGGCGCACATGGCTGCATCATGATTTTTTTAAAGGGCCATCTACTAATGGTAGTGGAGGTGTTCCATGGGATTCGCTGTTTTATTGAACACGGTGAATTTCGGCATCTGATGCTTTTTAGGCATTTCTGTTCATGGTGCTTTGAACAAACATGCCCTGCTTGTACAGAAGTCTTCTGCTTTGATGCTGTAACTAGTGCTTCAAGCTTCTCCTTCCCCTTTCTCATCATTTTGTGCAACACGTCTTTTATCTATTCAGGGGTGCCTTGCAACTCCTGGTCCTCTTAATGCCCTGTAGTTCTTCGAGAGCAATGAGACCTAACCAGGTTTTTTGCAGCTCTTCTCAGGTCAAACTCTGTTACCTCTTCTTTTACCTCTTGTTGCTCTACTAAGTTGGGTTTCTCTTCGTCTCTTTTTCTCCTGCTTGTTACTGGTTGCATCTTGGATTGATTGGGGGGCATGTGTCGTTCTGATTCGCGATCTCCACCACTCTCGCTCCCAGTTGACCCTTCTGCTATTCTCTGATGCAACTTTTGATTTCCTTTTCGAGCAACTCATCTTTTGTGCATCCTTTGTCTATGCTTTCATAACCTTGTCCAATTTTTGCTATAGAGCAAGTAATTGGGTTGCTTCTGTTTGCTTAGCAGTAGCTGCTGCATCAATTGCAAGCTGTTGTGAGGATCTGGATCGAGTGCCTCGTACAACTCTTTCTATGGTAATTTCGAGTTTCGTGTGAGATTACAATGTTGTTTCCTACCAATGAATCTCCACCACACATTAGGATCTTATCGAATAAGTGATTTATTCGTATCTCTGCTTGATTGACTGTGCTTTTAGGGATTGGTGTCAGTCCTCAGACCTTGGAAGTTTCCTTTTTCTTTGTAGGAGTGTACTCCATTATTCTGTCCTTGCTGGAGTCTCCTTTCTTATGCTCAGGTTTCTTTGTTGAGTTGGACACAACTGACTTGGTTAAGGTACGTATATCTCCAGGCCTGTCTGTTTGGCTGAGGGTTTCCTTGCTGACTTGGTTCCCTCAGCATCACCTTTGGAAGTCGGAACGTAGGGGTCATGATGATCCAGTGGGAGGGATCTTCCTCCCAAAGCCAGATGTCATTTTGCTTGATCGAGATTATCAATCGATTCAGCATAACTTGGCCAGCTTGGCTAAATAGGCTTGGTCTTCAACTCGTTCGGGTTGGTTGAGTCTCTAGGTTGGTCTCCCTTGAGTTGTTTTTTTTTTTAAAACTTTGTCCTCACCTTTCCTTTACATGTAGATTGACACGCGGATGATGGATATTCACTTGCAAAAATATGCACTCACAGATGTATTTAATGTTATAATGGCCATTATCCATCATATTGAACAGTATTTACATTTAGTTGAAAAACAAACTTAAAAAATATTAAAATTAACATTATTTTGAATGTTCTTTGATCTGTTATGATGGCTGTTATAATGTTCATAATGGTAAGATTACCTACCCGTTATGATGTTGTAATGGTCTCTCTTAAACCTAGGTTTTAATCCATATTTCATATTTTTATTCATGTTTCCACAATAACTCCAGTTTTAAATTTTTTATAGTTTCACAAAATATTTATATTTTTGAGCTAACTGAAATATACACCAAAATCAAAATTTGAAGCCTTAGTCAGCAGATCAAACATGGTGAATAGTCATCATCATCATAATAAGCCTCATCCCATCTATATGGCGGTCGTAGCACGAATCTGGTTTATCCATTCAAATCTATCTAGAGTCTTGTCATTTGTCAATAATCATGGTGAATAGTCTAGGAAAAAAGTCTATGAATAAGTTGGTTATGATCACCTCGTCGAGTTTTGATCCTGAAAATCTCCTCGATCTAATTCCAATGGTGGAACCTGGGACCACTTACAAATAGAAGTGGTGTGGAATTCAGGACCCTTCGTGACCCCCGCCTTTTTTGTTTTGTTTCGTTTTGTATTTTTTTTTTCCCTTCAATTTTTTATGGGGGATTGGATTTTTTCCATTTCCTTATGCAACTAGGCCTCCTCTACACCTTTTTTTTATTACGTATGCCACAGTCCACAGCTTCATCTTTGTTGGAGTGGTTGCCTTTCATTTTGTAATAAGATCTCTACCTCCAATATTATCGCAGCTGTAGCCAACTGTAGATTTACATGAAATTATATACATTTTCTCAGTTATTGAGATCCATACCTTTTGTTGTGGAAATTGCCATTTCATTATCTTGCTAATTATAATGAAATGAACATTAATTGGTTTTTAGTGAATAGAATTTATTTTCCAATATTTTGTCATCTTCACTTAATTTTTCTAACTGAGAAATGAGCTGCTGTGTAATGTTGGAACTTAGATTCTTCTGTACTCTTGTAGGTGGATACAATGATCATTCAGGCCATTGGTTTGTTGGATGATCTTGACAAAGAGCTCAACACATACGCAATGAGGGTTAGGGAATGGTATGGCTGGCATTTTCCAGAGCTTGCAAAGATTGTACAAGACAACATCCTGTATGCCAAGGCCGTGAAGCTGATGGGTAACCGTGTAAATGCTGCAAATCTTGATTTTTCCGAGGTACTGCATTGGCTTCCTTGCTAGAGAAAAAAGAGGAATAGTGGCGTGCCATGTGCATGTCACATGTGCATGGCTGTTGGACCCACTGTTTGAAATTTCCATTAGTAACTCCTAGACCAAAATCCTGATCGCATGATCCTAACAATATTTCATCTCATTCTTTTGGATTGTCGGAAAAATATGGCAATTGTTCCATAGAAAAGTCTGTATCGCTGGCTAGGATTATCCATTTGTTCTATTCTTTGGGCTAGATGACCTCCTTTGTGTGACCCATCAAATAGTGGGTCATGGTCCTACTTCGTGTGGCCACATGTCACAACCTGGGAGTTCAGCTTATTCCCATCCTGACTTCTCACTACAAAAAAGTGATGCCTGCACATGTTTGTCACTGGTTATTTTCTGTTGCTTTTACAGGTATTACCTGAAGAGGTTGAGGCAGAATTGAAGGAGGCAGCAGTGATATCCATGGGAACTGAAGTCAGTGACCTTGATTTGGCCAATATCAAAGAGCTCTGTGATCAAGTGTTGGCTCTCTCGGAGTATAGAGCTCAACTATATGATTACTTGAAAAGCAGAATGAACACCGTCGCCCCAAATCTGACCGCTCTTGTTGGAGAGCTTGTTGGAGCTCGTCTCATTGCTCATGGCGGCAGTTTGATGAATCTCGCAAAGCAACCTGGGAGCACTGTTCAGATTATTGGTGCGGAGAAGGCCCTCTTCAGAGCTCTGAAAACAAAGCATGCTACCCCCAAATATGGGCTTATCTACCATGCATCTTTGATTGGTCAGGCTGCCCCAAAACTGAAGGGAAAAATTTCTAGATCTCTTGCTGCCAAGTGTGCATTGGCCATCCGATATGATGCTCTGGGAGACAATCAAGATAACTCTATGGGACTGGAGAATCGAGCCAAGGTAACATAGATATTCAATAATCTTTAACCAATTCTGCTCTCTTAGTTTCTTTCTTTCTGAAAGCCCTTTCTGATTGTGAAATTATTGAGTAGCTTGAAGCACGGTTGAGGAATCTTGAGGGCAGAGAATTGGGTCGTTCTGCTGGATTGACTAAAGGCAAGCCCAAGATAGAATTCTATGACAAGGACCGAAAGAAGGGAACAGGAGCCTTGATAACTTCTGCCAAGGTATGGGATTTCTTTGTCTGCTTTTTTTTTCTATTAAATAATGAGGGGATTATTGATACTTTGTGTTGGTATATGTAGACTTATAATCCTTCAGCTGATGTGGTACTTGGGCGCACACCAGAACCAGCAGCTACAAAACCGATTGACAAGCAGGAGGAAGAGATGGTCCCAAAGAAGAGGAAGCATGGAGAAACAGAACCATCCAAGACTCAGGTAACAGAAGATGCGGTACCTGTAAAAGGTGACAATGCAAAGAAGGAAAAAAAGAAGAAAAAGAAGGCGGCTGAGGTTGAGGATACTGACTTGAAAAACAATGGGGATCTAAGTGTCAAACCAGAAGGGGAATATAAAGAGACAAAAGAAAAGAAGAAAAAGAAGAAACCCGAAGCTGATAGTTTTGACATGCAAAATGGGGATCAGAATGCTGAACAAGAAGGGGAGGAAAAGAAGAAGAAAAAGAAGAGGAAGCATGCTGAAGCAGAGGTGGAAGAAGCTGAAATACGAAGCAAGAAGAAAGACAAAAAGAAGAAGGAAAAGAAGGGTGACTGAGTTAGCATCTTCACAGTTAGGAAACGAGAATGGCAAGCAAGCCGATTTTGAATATTCAGGTGATGAATTGATATGTTTATTGTAAAATTCCCCTATATTTATTTCCTTTCAGCCAGTGTGGATTTTGAAGTTAATTTAACTTTATTCCCCAATTTTTTTTGCTGTCGTAATAGCAATCAATTGGTTCATGACTGGAGTCGGGACATAAGAGTTGTTAAGATATATTTGATAATTGATAGTTTATTTTTATATTCGATGAAGCGGAATGTAGGGAAATAAATAAAGAAGCAATATGTTCATGACATGATTAGCAGAGTTGAAGATATTGAAATGGGTGAGTGGAAAGCTTAACAGATGATATTCATGGAGTTTCCTCCTGGTGAAGAAATCTACAATTCAATACTTTCTTCATGGGGTTCCCTTATCAATCATGACCGTCCTACCGACAGGGCCTCATTTCAGAGATCTCCATATTAAAGCCAAAAGTAACAGCTGAAAGTAACAATGCACCGAGTCTTTTTTCTTTCAAGCAAACAATGGAAGGATAATGAGAAGCTGTGATGATCCTAATGGTTAAGACCTAAGCTTTGTGCATCTATCGTCTAGGTGCTTTTCGCATACTGGTTTGGGTATTAGCATTTGGTATCAGAGGAGTCTCACTATGGTTTCGGCGAGAGAAATCAAGGAGCAAGTTTATCATCTTGAATCGCGATTTGATCAACTATCAGGGCTTTGCTTCAACTTTGACGAACTTTTAAAGCCTGATCGTCGTTGTAACCGCTCTCAAACTGTTGCGCCAGAAAAAGAACCCGTTGAAAATGTTGAAGATTCTACTGCCATCACTCGCACCAATTGGCTTGAAGATTCTACTGAACTTGCAATTTCCAATCATGCCATCACTGGCACCAATTGGCCCGAAACAATGCGCCTTACATCAGTAGCGGAGCTAGGATTTTTGGTGTATTGGTTTGGGTCTTGACATTTGGTATCAGAGCCAACCCTATGTCCCGGGGTTCGAGTCATAGAAGGGGCCATCTGTGTAAAAAAGAAACCAGTATGAAGGCCACCATGTGGAAAAGGCTGCCTGAACTATAGAGAAATATGGAAAAGAGGCCAGAATGAAAGCCGCTATATGGAAAGGGCTACTGAACCACAGAGTAGGTCGTCAAGGATGTCAGCTATGGAAACGTGATGGTATGTCAGGATCCTAGTGGTTAAGACCTAAACTTTACGCGCCTCTGTCGCCTAGGTGCTTTTAACTCGGATTCTGAAGTTGGAAACAAATTTTGACAAGAAGCCGTGTCTTAGGGCCTGTTTGGAAAGCTTTTGCTTTTAGAGCCTGGCCTGGAAGAACTGGTTTGATATAGCAACCTCTTTTGAAAAAGCCAACTCTATCCTGTTTTGACGACAAAGTCTGAAAAAGAACACTGGACCTGAGCTTACATCGGCTAGCTCTATTCTTGGGGTTTCCAACAGGCCCTTATGGTCGGGCAAATTTCTGTAAAAATTGTCAACTTGAACCATTGTTCTTTAGTCTAAAAGATTGAAAAGGAAGAGATTAAAGCAAAGAGTGATATCTTCTGCTACCATAGAACACCATTAGAGCACAATCCTTCAAGATCAGGTGGCATTGCAACAAGCTGATCAGGCAGATCCTGTACGAGCTGCAGTGATGACGATGATACATTGCACCACCAGATCACTAAACAAGTAG
This sequence comes from Euptelea pleiosperma, assembly GCA_035048495.1. Taxonomy (NCBI): domain Eukaryota; kingdom Viridiplantae; phylum Streptophyta; class Magnoliopsida; order Ranunculales; family Eupteleaceae; genus Euptelea; species Euptelea pleiosperma. The sequence continues at coordinate 33,382,986 of CM068546.1, forward strand.
ATATCTCTCGTTACAACACAAAAAAAAAAAAGGCTGCAATGTTGCTAACAAACTTTATTACTTGGCCCTTTTGGGACCAAAAATAGGGACTACAATTTCCGAAGAAAAATAAGCTAACCCGGTTATCTGCACCGGTATACAGTGCAGACAGACCGCCGTCGTGGTGGCTTGGTGCAGATAACCATGAGCACAAGTACGATAACGACCACCATGAGGAGCCCCATTAGGTTCAGACCGCCGCCTTCATCCGACTCCGTACAACAAACCTTCCCCATCAGCAACACTGGCAAGTGGCAACCCCAATTCTTTGTTTTTCCTTCCAAATTGTGGCAGAGGAAATGAATACAAGGGGGAATATTTATTAGTAAATGTTAATTAAAAAAAGGGTCGGGCTCGGGGGACCCTATTTTTGACCCCCATTTTGGCGTACCCACATAGAAGATGAATCAATGCTGATTTTTGGGAAGATGAATCAATGGCTGATTTTTGGTGAGGTTGACCTCCTCACCGTATAGATCACCCCAACAAAAAATCAGCCCATTCTGAAATTTCTAACCCCATCAAATGTGGTTTTCAAGTTCCACAGTAAAAATCGACGGTCCATAATTCCTCATCTTCTAAACCAGTCTACGAATATCTGAATGATTTGAATTTTTGCGAGGATATTGATTCATTTTCTGCGTGAGTACGCCAAAATGGGTGTTAAAAATGGGGGTCCCCCATGGTTTTTTAATAACAAAAAGTAGCATGATTTTTGGTATGACTAATCCATCAACGGGTGGGCCAAACATCCATGTGGTCAGTGGGCGATAAGTAACCATCGAAGTAGGTGGGATGTTGTGGGGGGAGGTGGTAAGTGACCATCAAAGTGGGGCAGATGGGCCCACTGACTGCATGGATGTTTAGCCCATCCTTTGTTTGACATTCATGCTAAAAATCAACTCGTATTATGATTTTTAGCTGTTGGATTTAGTACCCAATTTTTTGAATCCAACGGCATGAATCACACCTTAAAAAGTACTAAAATCTAATGGCTAGAGATTGCCCATCAGCGTGATTTTTGGTATGAATATCCATCAAGGGGTGAGCTAAACATCCATGTGGTCAGTGGGCCCAGAGAGCAGCAGTGAGTTGACGGGGGGCAACACGGTCTACCTCTGCCGAGCTTGAATTTGAAAGGCTATTGTTTCAAAGTAGATTTTTTTTCTTGTTACTGGTAAGTGGTTGTGAGATGTTGTTTTGGAGGCTGTGGGTTCGGTTTTTGGTCACCATTACGTGGGACTTGGCTAACTTAATTATGAAATTCTTTATGTACGGACACGGATTCACTTTGGTGGGTAACAACCCTCACATTGACACCATTGCGTATGATGGCGACCTTCATAGGTTGATGCTCTAGACCCACCATGGATCCTTGTTGCAAATGATGGCCACAAATTTTGTTCTTGATCAACCTGCGGTTCCGCTTGAAATTGCTCGTGTTCATGTTTGTTTTCTTGATGTGTTTCGGCGATCCTAAAGAATTTCCTCAATACACTCAGGACTATCGCATTCCATTGATTCTAAGTAGCTCTCCAACAAACGCCTTATCGTTATCCTTGTTTGCAAAAGGCCGAGATCGAGAAATTGGTCATGGAGATGCTGGATGCTGGCTTAATCTGATTGAGTGCCAGCCCCTATTCTTCTCCGGTCTTCTTAGTATGGAAGAAGGACGACTCTTGGAATATGTGTGTGGACTATCGCGCTCTCAATAACATTACGATCGCTATCCCATTCCTATTACTCCCTGATGAGTTGAATGGAGCTACAATTTTCCCCAAGTTGGACCTTCGTCCCGGATATCACCAAATTCGTTTTTATGAGCCAATATTCCAAAAACTGCCTTCTACACACACGATGACCACTATAAGTTTCTTGTCATGCCTTTTGGGCATTCTACTACATTTCAAAGCCTTATGAACTACTTTTTTTTTTTGTATGATAAATTGGTCTATTAAAATTCTCTTCATGATCATATATGTTGAGCATCTTGCGCTAGTGTTGCATTGTCTCCGTAATCATCATCTATTTGTCACGCAATCTAAATGTTCTTTTGCCGAGCCATTCATTGATTACCTAGGCCATGTTATTTTTGTTGAAGGGGTTAAGGTTGATCCCGGCCAATGGTTATGAATTAAGATTTACTCGCCCATATCGCCTAGGTGCTTTTAGCGTATTGGTTTGGGTCATAACATTTTGGTATATTAGAACCAACTCCACGCCCCTCGAGTTCAAGTTATAGAATGGGTGACTTGTGGAAAAAAGAGGCTAGAGTAAAAGCCACCATGTGGAAAGGGTTACCTGAGGTCCTGAACTACATAGAGACATGGAAAAGAGGCCAGAGTGAAAGTCACTATATGGAAAGGGCTATTTGGACTACAAAATAGGCCACTAATTAAGGGTGTTGGCTGTGGAATGTGTGGTATGTTAGAATCCTAATGGTTAAGACTTTACGTTCCTCTATCGATTAGGTGCTTTTGGTGTATTGGTTTAGGTATTAACATTTGGTATTAGAGCCAACCCCATGTCTCGGGTTCGACTCACAGAAGGGGCGATCCGTGAAAAAACGAAAAAAGTCAGAATGAAAGCCATCATGTGGAAAAGGATGCTTGAAATAAAGTCATGAAAAAGAGGTCAGAATGAAAGCCTCCATGTGGAAAGGGGCACTGGACCATATAGTAGGCTGTTGAGGACGTCAGCTGCAAAACACGATTGTATGTTAGGATCCTAGTGGTTAAGATCTAAGCTTTACGCGCTTCTGTCGCCTAGGCCCTTTTAACGTATTGGTTTGGAATTCACAATTGGATTGTGAAGTTGGAAACAAATTTTGACAAGAAGCAGTGTCTTAGGGCCTGTTTGGAAAGCTTTTGCTTTCAGAGCCTGGTCTGGAAGAACTGGTTTGATATAGCAACCTCTTTTGAAAAAGCCAACTCTATCCTGTTTTGAGGAAAAAATCTGAAAAAGCACACTGGACCTGAGCTGACATCGGCTAGCTCTATTCTTGGGGTTTCCAGACAGGCCCTTATGGTCGGGCAAATTTCTGTAAAACGAAATTAAGATTGAATTTCATGGAAAGCCAACGAATTTTGGTTATAGAATCCATCATCACCGGGAAATGTTCAAATCAGGCCTGTTCGATCGATTTAACGCTCTGTATTGGTACCATGAGGATGCTAGTTCTCAGCTTGTCAACCAGAAAGAATAAAAAAAAAAAAAAAAAATTTAAATGAGGGACAATTTTCATGAAAATTATCAACTTGATGGCATTGCAACGGGCAGCTGATCGGGCGGCTCATGTACGAGCTGCAGTAACGACGGTGGTACATTGCACCACCAGATCACTGACTGTCATCTTCAATACGTTCTTGTTTGCTCTTAAACATGTATCTCTTATTACAACACAGAAAAACAGGAAAAAAGAGGGTGCAAAATATGAAAAAAAAAAAAAACACACACACAAGGAAAAAGAATTGTGTCAAGAGTCATCCTGAGGGATATACATTTTCCTTAGGTCCATGGCATGGGATCTGTGGCACATATCCTGATGACCAAAGATCCAATAATGTGGATCTAAGGACAACGATATTCCTCAGGACGACACTTAAACAATTTCCGAAGAAAAATAAGCTAACCCCGGTTATCTGCACCGGTATACAGCGAAGACAGCCCGCCGGGGTGGCGGTGGGGTGCAGATAACCATGAGTACAAGTGCGATAACGACCACCATTAAGAGCCCCGTTAGATCCAGACCACCGTTGTCCGACTCCGAACAACAGAGCTTCCCCATCAGCAACACTGGCAACCCCAATTCTTTGTTTTTTCCTTGCAAATTGTAGTGGAGGAAATGGAATATAAGGGGGAGTATTTATTAGTAAATGTTAATTAAAAAAATTAAGAAAACGTTGACATGCTTTTTAAATAACACAAAGTCTAGCATGATTTTTATTTTTGTTGTTTGAAACATGAAGTTTCTATGAAATTTAAAAAAATAAAAATAAATAAAGAATATTTTTTACTACTACGTGTAAAATTGATTTAATTAGTAAGAGCCCTTGCAAAATTTGGTTGAATTAGTAAGACCCCCCTGTACTTCAAGTTAGGGTTAGCCTTGACTGTCAGTCAATATTGTTGACTAACATTCGATGCCATCAACAATGTTGGCTGGGAAAGTTAGTTCACAAAAATTCAGGCTCTTTGTTATTTGGGTTTCATCATCGTTTCCTCTCTACTTTTTGATTTTCAATCTTTTTAGGTTTTTGTTTCAGGGAACAGGTAGGAGGACTCGTAATTTCCTCATGTTCTTGGCGGTGGAAATCCAATTGTGGCTTTGCTTTGGTAAAGTGAATGCCAGCTCTGCACACAAAGCTACCGTTGGATTTCTCGGAATCCACAGACGATAACATGAGTGAAAATATGAGTCCGCAGATCCCGATCCTTGTTTCAATACTCTTAACTTACGTTCATTTTTTGGGTATTTTAGTAATGGGTCAGGATGGGGGGACAACCATTGTTTACAACAATTTTGGCCGATTATAAAATTTCTTGGGAAAATACACCTGATAAGGCTGTTTGAATGCATCCGAGAAAATATGCAAATTTCAATTATGTGAGAAAATAAGAGTGAAATTTCATGGAAACGAATTCTCACCTATGTGGAACGGAAATGTATTCCAGGCTTCCATGGGAAAATCTCATATTTTTTGGAAAAATTTACAAATTTAAAATTACTATCAAACAATGGAAAATTATATATTCCCAAGAGAATAGAAAAACTGGCAATCAAACATGCTCTAAGTCAATGGGGGTAATCAAAAAGTTTGACAGTATAAGGAGGTATTACTAATTACTTTTAAATTTCAGGAAGTGTTACTAAAATACTCTTTTTTTATTTATAAAATTTTGGAGTCCGTCTAGAGCTACACCCATTTCTGACATCCAGTTCCTACACCCGGGAGTGGGGCCCACATGGAGATCACGTTGGTCCTTCCAACCGCACAATGAATTTTTCAAGCTATGGTTACCCTCGTCACAAAAAATCAGGAAAATTCAACATTCCTAACCTCAAGAAAGATAGACTTAAATTTTAAAAATCCAGACCATCCAATTAAACCATTATTTTGGATCAATTTTTTATATGGTTGACAATGTCGAAATGAACTGATTTTTGGTAATGATGATCGTCATGCGAAGAACAGCTCAATGTATGGTTGGATTGTCTAACATGATCTCTATGTGGGCCCCACCTCTGGGTGTAAGAAATCGGTGTAGCTCCACAGGACTCAAAATTTTAACCAAGGATAGGTTAATATGGTCATTATGTTTAGGCGTTAGTTGTTGATTGATGGGTACAAGACGTCTGTCTCACTAATTCAACTAATTTTGCGGTGGTAGTATTAAATTGCTTTAAATGCGAGTAATTTTTTGATTGTACATAACCACAAGGAATTACCAAAAGACTGGTCCATTTTCATGGTTTGAATTTTGAATTCTTCTTAGGTTTGTCATTTTATAATTGGCGAAAATTATACCTCGAGTTACGTGCAAATCAGTTTTAAGGACTAGTTAACTAATTATTATAGTAAGTCCACGAGACTCGACCAATGAAATGACACCACCATGCACCATGATACCGTCCATGGACCCTGGACCATGTGATCATTATTCTCGTCTAATGCGCATATTATACACATGCTCATTGATCCTGACCGTTAATTAGAACTTCATTACAATCCAATCACAAATTGTTGACCAGATTGTTTACTATTATATTAAAAAAAAAAGATGATTATTATTATTATTTTTTGTAACCGAAACAATGAGTTTATTAATACTACATTGAATTCTAGATTGTTGCTTGTTGTTTCATGTTTTCCTTAAATTTTTATTTTTTTAACTTAATACACGTACATGTCTCTATCCACCTCAACTAATCCATTTGACTTTTTTCAGAATATAATCATCTTTAATTTTTTTAATAAATTGTAATTGTACTGGCGAACAACCCATCGATCCCGGTTGCGACCATAGTATGCCCGTTTAGAGCAGGTCTTTTTGGAGAAAAAAAAAATCTTGTTTTGTGAAAAATAAAAAGTTTAAAACCAGTGTTATCAAAACATTAAAAAAAAAAAAAAATACACGAAATATTCGACAATCTGAAATAATCCCGTAATTTTAGAATTTTCAAAAAATCTCATGAATAAAACTCACTCTTGTTTTAAAAATTTAAGGAATATTTTTTTATTTAATAATATCACTTATTTTGTGTTTATAAAATTATCCTTAGAAAAGATTAAAAGATTCCTATGCTTTTCGAGACCTTGATGAGAAATATATTTTGCAAACTATCTGTTGCTTATATTAATTAATAGACTTTACTTACAAATATATATATATATAGGGCCGGGATATAATGACTCATGCTATTCTTACTAATAGATTACTAATGGACGTGGGGCCCACATGCAAATGAATTAAGGGCTGATTTTTGGCAATTGAGATCATCCTCACTAAAAATCAGCAATTTCTAAAACTTCTAACCCTCTGAAATATGGACTTCAATTTAACGGTGAAATTGGAAGGTCCAATTTTTTTTAACTTGCCATCCACTTTTCATAATACTACAAATGTTGCAATGGGCTGATTTTTTGTAAGGTCGAAAATTAGCTCTTAACTCATCTGCATGTGGGCCCCACACTTTTAGTTTCAGTATTATTATGTTTATAGTAATTAATCTATATTACATCACGGGTGTGTGTATATATATATATATATCCGTTTTTTTTAGCGTGTAGTTTTGGATTAAAAAAGTATTAAACCAAAATTTATTCGGGGTACCTAAAGAGTAGGTTACATCTACCAAACCTGTTCTTTTTGTCATTTCTTTATTTTTAATGTTTACATCTGTCCTTGGACTTTCCTTTTATTCCCTGACAAAGTATACTTATCTTTTTTTTTAATCCATCTAAGCCAACAAATGTAGAACTTCACGAAGGATGTCCGCAATATGAGATGACATATGACTTGGGGTTCATATGGGCCGGGCCAGCCTGATGGCACCCGAACCCCAGTCTCTGTGGACCCACTTTCGGCTGTACCTTCCATTCCATTGGCCAGTCTGATACTTTGAGGCCCATTTTCTAAATTGGGCTGGGTCCAAGACTGCCTTCTTAGGTGCCCATGTATCATAGATCAAAAAACCCAAATGAATCCATTATCTGGTTTTTGAAACAAAGGTGTGTGTTTCGAACTCGAATACTTTTTGTTTCGCCAAAAGAATTGCTAAACCAATGTGTCAAGTTCTTTACTTATATGTGCATTTCAAGTTGAACTCGGTCCATCCCACAACTTGGAAGTTAAGACTTGGGCTATTCACATTCACAAGATTGGCTCAAGACGGGGCTGCACTCTCAGCCCATGGGTTGTGCCCTAGCTTACCCTGATCTGGCCCAGGTCCACCGCTAGATTTGACTCATCATCCAAATTTTTGAGGTTGGCAACATGAATCCTATTTCACCACTCAACTCTATTTATGAGAAAAAAAAAACGCATTCTTTACCAAGAGACTTAAAAGATGAAGAAGATGACCATCCCTGGGCGTCTATGCCATTATGGATCGCATCCATCGCTGGACCAATTGTTGAAGTATAACCAGGTTCGAGAACTCATTGTTATTAATCCCAAAAATCTGATCGACCATTTCAAAATCAATTCAGTATCGACGTAAGAGCTCCATAACCTTTCTCCATCAATTTATAACCATTTAGGAGCACCATATCTTCTTCACAGTTCTACAGCATAATGCACAAATTAAAAAGCATTGTACCTTGGTAACCACCAGCGGCATAGCCCAAACTGATGCTTTTTATCCTTCATTATTTATTTTTCTTCCAAATTGAAGCTTTGCAACTGCACTTGAATGGAGGAGGGCCGTGCTTGTATCAGAAAATCGATTTGAGTGGATAGCTCAAGGGAATTCTTTTAAATGGAAAGCTTGAGAAACCTTAAACCCACCCGTATGTACATGTATATGATACAAATTTGTAAAGCAACAGCAGGGGGTTACAATGAAATAGTTAACAGCACCAAAGGATCATTCCTAGGTGTACATTTTTGCATTAGCGATGCTGTCAAAATCCGGCCAATTCCGCCGTCAAAAGAGAAGCCACCCTACTCTTGTAGTCCAAGAAACTGTGCAAAGCTCGGGTACTTCGGCTCCCATCCAATTTCGGCTCGTGTTTTTGAGTTACTTAATTTCTTCCCTAAAGGATCATCAGCGCCTGCAGAACAATGTATATAATTGAAAAGCCTAAGCTTTCAGAATATTGGAGAGAGAAAGTGATAAATTGGTCATATTGGATGTCTTTATCTTAGAAAATAGTAACAAGCTTGCCTGTAAAACCCTGAAACTTTGTGCTAAATTTCCCACTTCTGTTGACCAAGTCCATTACTTCCTGCCTGCAAGGAGGTTACGTGGTAGCAGACAGACTCCCTCAGATAATGAACAAGGATTTAGATTGCTAGTATATTCCCTAATTTTATTGGAAACTGCGCGAATTCAATGCTAAGAGAGCAGTCAAAGAGTAGCCTACTAACAAACCTGGATAAAGGATGATTGTCACAACCCAAGAAAATCTGACCCCGAAGTTTCTTCTTCAAGATTGCAATAGCGAGGGATGCTGCATCCTGTTATGCAAGTATAAGTCAGAACAAACACTCATTTCAAGGTTTTCAGCATATAACATTCATATCCAAAATATAGTACAAAGGTTCATTACAGAGCATAAAAAATGAAAGGCAATAGTTCTGAAAGCACTGAAATATTATGCCTAATGAATTAAAGAATGATATGAAACTTGTAAAGAGAAGTGTTTCTGACTATCTATCTATAGCATTACTTGCCAGGTATAACGATGCTAATCCTAGGGTTTGGTCATGCAACATGGTGCGTACTAAGCGGCCTATCTTTTCAGGCAGAAGCAAGAGAATCACAATAAAGGAGAAAAAACAATGATTTAAACTACCAGCTGTGGTTAAACCAAGTAGCACAGCTGAGTTACCAGAAAGTGATTCACATCTCCATATGGCTGCAAGTCTTTTGAAATTGGAGGCATTGCTGTCCTGGTTTCTTTGACCCCGACTTAGCACAAGAACCAAAGAAAATGCAGAAATATAAAGAAATCCCAACCAACATTATAAGCTGCCCGTACAGAATGTAAAGAGGAACTTCAAGATATTAACATATAGAAAGTTCAGCACATAAAGCAGTATTACAACTTCCAATCATGGACTAGGGTAAAATAATGAACAAAGAGGAAAGTCATGACCTCGTAGTGAATAAGATTGAGGATATGATCTGGACGAACATCAGAAGTCCCTTTCCCCAACCAATAAACATGGGCACCTCTATCTGACTTGTATAAATCGTTAAGGGAACACTGAATAGTTGATCGTAAAATCAATTTTCACCATGCATTCCTGCAGTTTCTGAGTAGAAATACAAATGTAAACCTCAATTTCAGACTAGAGCACTAATGGTAAGGATATATAAAGCCCTGCCAATCGAACAACACAACCGCCAACTTCCAGCACTGTTTTTTCTGCCTTTAAAAGGACATCTGTTCGAGGACTTCTCCCAATTGGCACCACTGGAGAGTCCTGCATATTCCGAATATTAGTCAAAACTCCCTTATAAATATTGTTGTTCTAGATATGCTTGAACTATAAATAAATAGAAGATCCGATTCGGTACCTTTTTCGCTTTCAAAATTAACAACCAAAAGACCAATAGAGGTATTTTATTGATTAAAATTACCAATAAATATATTGATATATTAAAGTAAGCTTATGATGGACAAATAAAAACATAGCTGAAAATTTGAAGATTTAGCTATTTTTTCTGAGATCTAAAAAACAGATGAAAGTTTTAATTTCTTGTGAAAAATTACATGGAAAAATATTTTTCTGGGGTGTCATAACAGACTCTGTTTCCTGTTATGGCAAATCTGGACCATCGATCTAAAAGATGACCCTCTGGATCAGCCCCATCGACAGAGGCTTTGTCAAACTTCCCATCATATCCCTGTGTATTGCTCAATTTCTGCAATGACTAGCACTCTTCCAACATTCAGATTTTTTGACTTTGAGAAAAAGAAAAGCAACAAAGAAAATATAAATCATCTCTGTTTGCCATGTGGAAGGCAGTTGGCCTGAAACTTGTCACGTGGGAGGGGATCAAGCAAGGGGACCTCTTCAGTTCACACCTTAGTTCCCACATGTAAAACTCCTTGCCTAGCACTAGCAGTAAATGACTTCGTTGTGACAGACCAGAGTGCCCATAACCAAATTTGATATCATACAGTAGATTGAATATCTATTTGTTGGCAGAAACATCACAAAACCATGAGGTTTCATAGATGTTTTGTGGTTTGATGAATAAATTGATTGTGTTCTCTTTTAATCAATGAATCAACAAAGCCTTATCCTAACTATGGGGTTGGCTACATGAATCCTGTTCCGCCATTCTACCCTAGGGCCATTCTTCCTTTAAAACATGCTTCTTCAAATCTTTCATTACTATCTTGATCCAAGTCCTTTTCGATCTTCCTGTTGCCCTCATAGAACCTTCAACTTGCAACCCGAGCACATCCTCTCACCGATGCCGTCAATGGTCTTCGTTGTTGCATTGTTAAACTATCTCAGTTGACTCTATTTAATCATCTATTAGGCTACTCCTAGGTTCCCTTGGAAGCACTCATTTCTTTTTGAGTTTCTTTTCTTCCTAGATTTCCCTTTTTCAAATTCCCAAGAATTTCCCCTTAAAATCTCCCTAGAATTTCCCATGCCAAAAAGGTTCCCAAGATGACCTAACCACTAAATCCATTACTTTTCCAAAACACAAGATTTGCAAAGCTGCATGTACAAAGAAATTGTCACCTTCATGCCTGTGTGCCAGGGTAAAAGTGAAATAAAGGAAGTAGACTGGTTCACAGATCATTAAAACTGAATTTTTTGATGCAAAGACTTTCTCTAGTGCAATTTAATTCAGGAAATAGTTTAACCGCCAGTGATTCAAGTTTCTTACTTTTGGATCAAGATATGACTTGGGTTTGAGTAACTGAGTAAAGTAACATGGTGAGCAAAGCCGCTTTAAAAAATGAAAACCAAGACTGAACTACCATTAGAAGGACTACCATGATTGAAAATCCTTCCAAAGCTACATTACTTAGGAGCATCGCAGGATTATAGAGGTCAACAAATAGATGAATTTTGAAGTTAACCAGAGCAAAGTGGCCGTATGCCTTCAGTCGACACTTATAAAACCTATGTAACAAGGACATCGACACGGATACGAGGTGTCCGACACGACAACCTAAAAATATCTAATACGGAGACACGTCCATACATATATTTATTAAAATATATTAATATATATGAATGCTTAAAATTATTAATAATATAACAAAAATAGAAAATGAAACAGAAAATATTTATTAGTTTATTATTGTATGGAGGATGGAACACGCCAACCCGCTTTTAGAAATCAATTTTATATTCAAAATTACTAAAACAAGGGGTGACACTGTCGTAAGTGTCCAGATGTGTGTCGGGAAGTGTCGACACGCGTGTCTGGGTGTCGAGGTGTCCGACACAGCAAAAACCCCTAAAAGTGCAGTGTCCTTGTTACATAGCATAAAACAAAGTGAACAAGGAACAATGCCTTCATTTTATAATAAGAATAATGCAAAACAAATTTTGTCACCAGTGAAACAAAGTGCAATATTAGATAGAACACCACACCTCATCGCATGATCCATTGTCATTGCAATCATATGGAGCAGAGCTTGATGTAAATAAGAAAGAACCTTCACCATTCCAGTTTGATGCAGCCAGCCTGCACGTTGTTTTGCACATCAAATCAATACCTCACATCGAAAATACATTAGACTTCTATCATTAGATTCAGTAACAAGATGCACAATTTCAGTTCCACCAAAAAATATTTAAATAATTTCATATAGAAAAGCAAAAATGACTACATATAAGCATCAAATTTAAGAGATACTTATTAACAGGGTGGAGTACTGTTCACTAGCCTCATGGAGACACTCATCTATGATTGGTTTACAAGAAACATCTTCAAGCCTTATCTGAGATAAATTCTTTAAAATAACTTGTTCCAAATGTTACTCTACATGATAGAAAAAGATCACACCAAGATGATAGATACAACAAGTGCTCTTGGACTAGATATAACAAAGTTCCTACTAGGAGGGAATTGTTTATTATAATCAGAGATGTAATTGCTCATTGAGATCAGCATGGAACATGTATATGTAGAAGATATCGAGACTAATAATTAAAAACACCGAGAAAGAATATAGCTTTGCTAAGGTATTCTATATTAACATGTTTCTAGCATATTCAAGTGGTGTCACATGTCCCAAGCACAACCCATGAATGGAGATTCCCAGGCACACAGCGTTCTCTGAGAGCCCCGAAAACCCAAATGGTTTTTATAATTTAATTAACAATAACGCGCTCATAAATTCTTCAAAGATAATTTTTTTTTTTAGTTTCTTCTCCTAGTTCCAAATTGGAATCAACAGAAACGGGTGACGGGTACACTCAATTAATTCAAAAAATTACACAAGTATGCAATCAATCGTCTTAGAACCAGATCTTGTACAATTATACAACATAAAAGATCGTTAAGAAACAGCACTCATAGTCTCAATCCTGTGCATACCTTACATCACCAGGGTAGTCCGCAGTTCGGGATGGAGGAGCACAGAAAATAACATAGGGAAACTGATGAGTTGCTTTCGTTCCCCTTAAAGACGGATTGATCCCAATTTTGATCAATTCGTCATGGTGATCTGTGGTCATTGTCTGCCCAAAAATTTGGGAGCCTGGATGTTCCTGTAAACATGGATAATTCTTAGTTACCAAGCTGTCCTAACTCCTAACCGTTGATCAAGAGCCAATCCAAGACATTGTGGATGTGGATAGGACAGAAAATACCGAATCCAATAAACTAGATAAGACAGAATACCTTCCGCCATTGTTCTGCTACGATGCGCCCAAGTACACCTGGGCCTACAATCAAAAGATCATTCTGCCCAATCAAACCAGATGATGAAACCTCCAATCCTCCATTAGGTGCTCCTGCATCCATTGAATCATTTCGATTTTATTTAGAAAGAACTACAGAATTACAAATCGAGACAACTATTGGATTATGAAATCGTTAATCGATGAGACTTGAGAGATCAATCAAAGTTACTGACCAACAGTAGATGAAGCAGAGACTTGCAGAGGCGACGCCATTGATGAGCTTCGTTTCGTTCTACAATTAGGGTTCCTGAAGAACGAAACTTGGGATTTCGGTTGGATTAAGTGGAGAGATAGATGGCTAAGCTGCTTCGAGAAATGTCCAACGCGAGGTTTAGAAATACCAGCAATTATGGTTTCCATGAGAGAGATAGACTAGAGAGAGAGATATAGAGAGAGAAAAACTAGAGAGAGAGAAAGTTGGATGTTTTGCGAGGTGGGGTTTTTACTTGGATGTCGCGCTGGATGAGTGTTTTTTGGGATTGGTTGCGTTAGATTTCTGGATTTTTTTTCCACATTGTCGTAATAAAAAAAAGAAAAAAAAAAGGGCTTTTCGAATCCGAAGTGTCTGTCCAAACGTCTTCACCGCACAGGCGGACCTTTTATTGCCACGTGGAGTATCAATTCGGGAGTAAAACTTTGGTCACAGTACGTTGTGACTGAAGCTGGTCACAGCCCACAATACGAGACACGTGGCACATTATTATAGGGATATTACCGTATGGATGTTTGGCCAATCACTAGGTGGACCCACAAACAACAGTAAACCTGATCATTGATTTCTAAGCATTGGATTGAAGCTATTTTCTTAGATTGATTTTAGCCGTAGGAATTTGAGTATTATTGATCGTTATTTGGGTGCAAAGAACCAAAGGTTGTAAATCACTAATCAGGCTTATTTTTTTGTTCGTAGGTCCACCGAGGGACTGGTCAAACATCCATACGGTCAGCGTCCTCTAATAGTATACCACGTGGCTCGTATTGTGGGCTGTGACTGGCTTCGGTCAGACGCACTGCAACCGAAGTTTACCCTAAACCGAATAAAACTTTGATGACAGGGTGTAATATGAGCCACGTGGCACTCTTAGAGGATTCTTAACCGTATGGATGTTTGGTCAATCCCTAGGTGTAGCCACAAACAAAAAATCAGCCCGATTAGTGACTTTCGAGGCGTTGGATTGGAATTATTTTCATGGGTTGATTTTAACCGTTTGAATCTATGTATTATTGACCATTATTTAGATACAAATATCTAAAGGTTTTAAATAACTAATCAATATGATTTTTGGTTTGTAGGTCCACCTAGGGATTGGAAAAACATCCATACAGTCAGAGTCCTCAAGCGTGTGCCACGTGTCTCATATGTGCCCTGTCATCAAAATTTTACTCCGTGAACCCTAATTCTAAACTGTTCACTTTTCTCGAGATCCTGTGGAATAGGCAATTAACAGTACTCCTGTCCTGTTCACGTCCTGCCCTTGTGATTGCTCGTCCTTGAATTTTGAATTTTTTTAAGGGTTGTTATAAGGTCACCGGTGGTTTGATCCAAACAAACGCTGTGGGATCCACATGAGTAAGCACCTAGGGCTTATTTTGGGAGAATGCATTTTTTTTTTTTTTTGTAATCAAGAGCCATTCATTACTAAAGAAAATGCAAGAGAACAGAAGAAATATCTACATAAACCATCACCCATTTTCAAAGGACTGCTCCTTTGATACTATGGGGGACAGCCAGAGGGGGGGATCAGAGGTCCATATGACTGGATTTACAAAAGATAAGGCTTGCCTTGCTATAGTATGTGCTGCAACATTTGCAGACCGAGGCACAAAACCAAAAGATAAAGATGAGAAAAGAGCCGTCAACTCCAGAACGTCATGCCATAAGCAAAAGAAGAGCTATGGAAAAGAAGAGATTTGGTCCGCAGTAACCCCACGACCCTTTGAGCATCCATTTCTACAAGAACATCCTTTCTATAGAACTGTGCCAGCACTTGAAGACTCCATTTTAATGCTCGAATTTCTGCTTCTTCGACTGAGTGAGCTCTAGCTGTTGATCCACCTGCGAGAATACAATGGCCATAGGAATCACGTAAGATAAAACCGTAACCAGCTTTTCCAGACTTTGAAATCCACGCTGCATCCGTATTGAGTTTTAGACAGCTGTGGGGTGGAGCTTTCCCTGTAGGGTCTGCACGTCTAGGCTTCTCCTGAGAGGGAATAGGATTCATATAATCCTGAATATTTTTGAGGATATCCAAAGGATTCCAGTAATGGGAACCGTGAGTCTGATCATTACGAAGCAGCCATAGTCTCCAAAGTAGAATGCAAATATATTCTGTCCAGTGTGGGAAGCTATCATTTGGTTCCTTCGGAGTTTGTAAAATTTCCAGGACCCATTCCCTTACCTCTTGTTCTGACCAACGAGAAACACGAAGAGTCAAGGGGGAAGCAAACCAAATTTTCTGACTAGTTGGGCATTGAAATAGAGCATGTATGATCGTCTCTTTTGCTTCATGACATCTAGGACAAATATCAGAAATGGAAGAGATCCTTGAACGAAGAAAAGCCTTAGTCGGAAGGATCTGACGACAAACTTTCCACATGAAAAGTTGAGCCCTGAAGTGGATTTGGAGTTTCCAGATTATTTGTTCCAAAGAAAAGTGGGACATCTATTCGGAATCCTTAGCGCGTGTTCCCTGGTCAAAGCATGATAAGCAGATTTTGGAGTGAACTGACCTTTTGGATCAGGTTTCCAGTACCCTTGGTCTGGAAATTTTTCGTTGCTCAAAGGTATATCAAGGATGGCTGACACCACATTCATGGGAAGCAAGGACGTAAGAATCTCTTCATTCCATTTTCTCGTATGAGAGATAGCATCACTAACTTTCAGAATATTACAATCAGGGTGGCGAGGACAATTTACCTTGTGATCCTGAAGCTGAGGTATCCATGGGTCCCTCCAGAAGTTGATGTTAGTTCCATTTCCCACTAGGAACATAAAATGTTCATGACATGCCTCATTTGCTTTCATTATGCTGTTCCAACACCAAGATGCTGAAGGTTCTTTCTTCCCCCTTCCTATAGATTCATTGTGGCAATATTTTTTGAGAAGCTGAGAAGCAAGAAGAGATGATTGGTTTTTCTGGATATGCCACACATTTTTATAGAGCAAAGCTAAGTTCATTTCATGAAATTTTCGGAATCCTAACCCTCCATTAGATTTTGATAAACAAAGAGATGACCAAGAAGCCAATCGCATCACCTTTTTCTTTCTTCGAGGCACCCCACCAAAACTGATTTGTTAGTTTGTCCATCTCTTTGCAGATTTTTTGGGGGAATAAGAACGATTGCATCAAGTAGATGGGCGTTGCTGCCAAAACAGATTTGATCAAAGTTGTTTTCCCAGCTCGAGAAAGACTTTTGGCTTTCCATCCATCCGTTAGGCTTTTGATACGATCTACACAATGTTGAAGCGCTTTAGATTTAGATCGACCCACAAAAAGTGGGGTGCCTAGATATTTCTCAGAAATTTTCATATTCTTTATCCGGACAATGTATGACATGGCTTTCCGTTGTTTGTGGTGGAGATTTGGACTGAACAGGATTCCAGATTTGGCATGATTTATCTGCTGTCCGGATATTTGGCAAAACACTTGAAGCAAATCTCTTAAATTACGTGCTTCAACCAGGTCGGCTTTACAGAAGATCATACAATCGTCTGCAAAGAAAAGGTGAGAAATAGGAGGACACCCTCGACCAATACGGATACCATGCAAACGATTTCGCTGTTCTTCAAGAATATGCATGTGGGATAGGACATTCATGCAGAGAGAGGCCTACGGCAAGGAGACCCTCTTTCCCCCTTTCTATTTACCATCTGGGAGAATGCATTATCATCCTCAAAAAAATATAAGCCATTCTTAAATTTCTGACCCCACCAAATTTGCTCTTCAGATGATGAACGGCTCAAAATGAAGAGCACATTTTAGTGGGGTCAGAAAACTCAGGCTATCCTGATTTTTTTGGAAGATGATTTCAATGGTGATGAGAGCATCTTCACCCAAAATCAGCCCTAGGGGCTCACCATGTGGGCTACACAGCGTTCGTTTGAGTCAAACCCATCTGTATCCAACACTTCCAATACCGATTTCAAAAAGGTTTAGGGCTTGTTTCGATCATCATTTTTAGACCTGAAATTTTTTATAGATTGTTTTGATGACCATTTTAAAAAAATACTTATTTCATAAAATATATTTATTAAGCCATAGCTGAAAGTCATTTTTCAAGTTAAAAAAGATTTTTTTAAATTTTGCCAGCTCAATGAACATAATAAACAAAGAAGTCCTCCCACCCCTCTACTCTCATCAATTATAGAGGTGGAGCCCACTAAGAGAAGATAAAGACGTCGATCCAACCACCTTTACACATTTTCAAAGAGTCCGTCTAGAGCTACACCCATTTCTTACATCCACTTCTTACACCCAGTGGTGGGGCCCACATGGAGATCATGTTAGACGATCCAACCATACATTGAGTTGTCCTTGACATGATGATCATCGTTGCCAAAAATCACTTCACTTCAAAATTGCTAACCATATAAAAAATTGACCGAAAATAATAGTTTAATTAGATGGTCTTGATTTTTTAAAAATATATTTTCAAAGAGACCATTTTTCAAATAAAATGTTTTTGAAAATTGGCAATCCAAACGGGCCCTTAAATTTCAAAAAATGAAGACAAAATCAATTATGGATCGGGCTCAGGGGGACCCCCATTTTTGACACCCATTTTAGACACCCATTTTGGTGTACCCACATAGAAGATGAATCAATGGCTGATTTTTTGGTGGTGGCGGTGATCTCCTCACCATATAGATCACCCCAACAAAAAATCAGCTCATTCCGAAATTTCTAACCCCATCAAATGTGGTTTTCAAGTTACATTGTAAAATCGACGGTCCATAATTCTTCAACTTCTAGACCAGTCTATGAATATTAGAATGATTTGAATTTTTGTGAGGATGATCACCAAAGTCATCACCCTGACCGAAAATCAACCATTGATTCATCTTCTATGTGGGTACGCCAAAATGGGTGTCCCCCGAGCCCGACCCAACCATTATGGTGTTGGGTGCAGAAGCGTTATAGAGCAAGCATGCATAGACTTCATTAGGCTCCGCCTTAACTGCTACTTGTAAGAAATCCACGCTTCCATGACAAGGTTAGGAGCGACACTCCTTAGGGCAGACAGCTGTCCCAAGGTTTTGGTTAGACGACGGACATATATATTTTTTTAAATACATAATTTATAACAATGGTCTAAGGCAAGGTTTAGAAAGGGCCGTTATAACGTTATGTTTTTTCCTTTATAACGAATTGTAACAAGGGCAAAAAATGGGAAAAATGAAAAAAAAAAAAAAAAACGACGCTAAAATTCAAATTTTGAATACAATTTATAATGGAAAAAAAAAAGAGAATAACTGAAAATAATGATCATTTTTTCACAAAATAACGGTCGTTATTTTCATTATAATGGCTGTTATTTAAAAAAAAATGGCTATTATAACGAAAATAACGGCCATTACTTTCTGGGCATTAAAACGGTTTATAACATAAAGGGTAGGTCCGAATCTGTTATAATGGTCATTATTTTCATTATAACGGCCGTTTTTTTAATTTAAACCGTGGTCTAAGGATTTCCTTGGTAGAAAATCAACCTGATTAGATTTTTTATTTTTATTTTTTGTGGAGAAAGAACCCGATTAGATAATCACAACCAAGTATATAGATTTTTACTCTTCGATGGTTGCAACCCTAGTTAGCAATTCGTGTAAAAAATAGGGTATCGGAAAGTTCGAGTATAATTCAGATTTACCATTTAAATTCCGTAAAGAATAAAACAAAATAAAAAAAGTATTTAAAATGTTTTTGCAATTATTTTTTGTTTCAGAACAATTGTGTATCATAGGCGTTTGATACGGTTCCATACGTGAATTTTATCGAATTTTGAAAAATACGATACAATAATATGTTTTCTCAAAAATACATCTAAATATGCATATTAAACCGAAAAATGCCAACAATATGGTGCCAATCAAGTTGATTTTTGTTATTAGCTGTGTCGACCTATCAGTATGTGGTGTTGGCGGGAAACATTAGGGCCCTGTTTGGTTCGATGCAATGCACCCACTTGCTATGGTTTTGGGATTACGTATCCCTGATTAGTTGGGGACGTGCAAATGAGTTGTTGTGCAAGTAGTTGCCAAGCCCTAGCAAACTCTTTAAGAAAATATATGCAAGCATGTGCAGCCCAAAAACCGTGGTAAGTGACTGCAATGCAACTCACCGCATCTGCACTGAAATGCAAAATCCATCCGAATGGTTTGATGGGATAAGTTGATGGTTTGGTAAGTTAATGTAAGAGGGTCTTGTTTTCTTGATTTAGTCAAAATCGATAAGAAATATGAAATACTAAAAATTACTAGATTAGATCATTAAGAGTCTACAAATTGAACGGTTACAATCATTATGTTTTATTGACTTTGACCCAATTTCTTATGCCAACGGCCCAGATTGATAGTCATAAGAGCCTTTTGCATGACTGCCATATGTCCATATATAACCCAAAGATTAGCTACAGTAATTTGCACTAAAATTGAAAGTTGTCTTCTATATTGTGAAGTATTAAAACCTTAAATCAGTGTCATTTTACTCTTAGGTCCACCCATAGTTAGCAATTCGGTAGACGGCAAAGATTTGGAATGGGAAAAGTTTGAGTTTAATTCAGTTTCGGGATAAAAAAAATCCGGTCATTGTTTTTTTTTTTTTTTAAGCCTTAAAAAGCCTGAATTTTATCAATTTTTTTCATTTTAAGCGGCCATTTAACACGTTTTTATTTAAAAAAAAAAAGTAAAATTCATGTATTAAACGTGAATAATACATGTTTTATTCGTATAATCTTAAAATTCCATTGACTATAAAATAGTTTTCTAATAAAGGATTTGTATGCTAAACAGTATTGATATAGAAAATGGAAAACTTTCAAAAAAGCCTAAAATTTAATCAATTTTTAAATAAGAAAACTTAGGGGGTGTTTGGATCACCATTTTTCAAAAAATATTTATTTCAAAAAAATAACTTTTCTTAAAATATATGTTTCAAAATGTGTTTTTCTTAAAAAGGTCGTTTGGATCATCATTAATGCAAAATGTCTTTATCTTCTTTTAGTTGGGCCCACCAAATTAATGTCTTTATTTTTTTGGAAGGGGATTTCTACCAAAAATGGTTTAAAGTCTTTATTTTTTTTACTTTAAAAACATCTTTTAGCTATTTTTATAAAAAGACTTTTTGGCTTAAAAATATATCTATATGAAATAAATACTTAAAAAAATGATCATCCAAATAATCTCTTATTTTGAAAAAAAAAATCTTTTTTGTGGAAAAAAGACTTTTTCATCTCTAAAATGGCGATCCAAACACCCCAATAGTTTTCAAAATTGTCAAAACAAACCAGAGACGACATTTCAAATGATGTTCGAACAAGGGCAAAATGCGCTTTCCATCTGGACACCATTTGAAATGGCGTTCGCGAGTATGACTCCATGATGCTATTTCCTGACTCATTGATGCAATTTCATTCGGGCACTTTTTTTAAATCATGAAATATACTCTAATTCAACGGATATAAATTACTAATCAAGATGAATTTTAATATGTAGGTCTACCAAGGGATGGACCAAATATCCATATGGTCAACATTCTGTAAGAACGTGTCACGTGGTACATATTGGTCAAGTGTATTAGACTTTAATAACCAATTAACTAAAAATATAAGGTTATTTGCACCCAACTCGAGGTACAATTTTGGCTAATGATAAAACGACACACCATGCATCATGATAATGTCAATGGACCTTGGACCATGTACGTGTTCAGAAGATTTAATGAACTTATTTTTTTCTTTCAGCAAATATTGAATTTTGACATAATAATAGGTGTCACGTTGACGATAGACCATATTATGAGCCACATGTCACACTCTTAGAGACCGACTGTATGGATGTTTGTCCCATCCCTAGTAGACCTACATACCAAATTCATGTCGATTAGTAATTTCTATCCATTGGATTAGAGTATTTTTCATGGTTTATTTTTAACCATGCATCATTTTTTGGAATTATTTAAAAAAAAATGCCTGACCCCATTTCAAATGGTGTTAGTGGTTCGCAGGTGCCATAGACGACTGGCGTCTGAGAGCCTTCGACACCATTTCAAATGACGTTTAAAGAAGGGCATTTTGGGCATTAAAAATATGACGGGCAAACACCATTTCAAATGGCACCCCAGGTTTGTTTTACAATTTTTAAAAATAAGGTTTTTTTTTTTAAATTGATTAATTTTTGGGTTATTGTTTTAAAAAATTTCGTTTCAAAAGGGCGTTTGTAAGATTTTCAGCTTTTACCCTACTTTTGTTAGGAGAAACAGTCAATATTTTCACCTGTCAGGGAGAAACGCCCTTTGAAAGGGCGTTTAGTTACTTTTTTTGGAATTGTCAAAATTTTTTGTTTTGTTTTTGTAAATAGATTAAAGTTTTTTTTTCTTTTTAGAAAATTTCTGTAATTTTATTTTATTTCTTATTTTAATTTTATTTAAACTTAAATTTTTATATATTTTTTATTTTTACTTATAAAAAAGAAAATAGGAAAATAAAGAAGAGAAAATAATAAATTATAATAATAAAATAAAAATAAGATGAAAAATAAAAAGAAAATAAATTAAAAAAAGAACACCATTCAATCAATAATATAAATTAATGAATATTGTGGGACCCACTTTTAACATCTATTAATTATTGGCTTACCATGCTTGTTGTAACCCACATAAGTGGATTAATTGATGAATAATGTTGTTTGTATACATGTTTTTTGATAAAATAAACCATTGCATTCATTTGCGATGCACTATCAACCAATCATCTAAATTTCATTTGCATCTATTATAGGATGTGAACCAAGCAGTTGTAGATGACTTGCATTACAAGTGAAAACAATGCAATTTATTGCATTTGCACCAGAGTGCAAAATGCGAACCAAGCAGGGGCCTCAGTGGCGGAGTCAGGGGATTCCAGACCTGAGGGTTTGTTCAACTGACCACTCCAACTTTGAATTTTTGGCCCATCCTTAGGTAATAATTACAGTATGAGCCACATGCAACACTCTTAGGTTGCTCACCCTCAACTTTGAATGTTTGGCCAATCCCTAGGTGGACCACAATATGAGCCACGTGTACACTCTTAGAGACCCTGACCATATGGATATGTTTGGCCCATCCCTAAACAGTCTCGTTAGTGATTTTTAACCTTTGGATGTATGTACCCCAAATAATAGTCGAATCCAACTGTTAAAATATTTATATGAAATAGAGTCCAATTCAACAGTTAGAAATCATCAATCGGGCTATTTTTGGTCTGTAGGTCCACCTAGGGTCAAACATCTATACGGTTGGTAGCCTCTAAGACTGCCACGTGTCTCATAATGTGGTCCGTCATCAATGTTAACGACCGATGTCCGTCATCAAAGATTTACACAAAAAATTGGCTGAGAGTGCAAGATTATAATTTAAAAGTTGATGGGCTTTAATTAATTGCCGCCTTTCTTTGAAATCCTGCTCCCCGACTGCCTCCTCACTATATCAAAAGCGAGTAAAACTTCCATCACAAGAAATTGTAAATAACACAATCACAAGCCAATGATTCTCGGCACGTACAGAAGTGCTTTCGCAACGTACCCATGTGCTTTTGCTTTGAAGTGTATGTGCCGAGAACTCATTGGCTGTGATTGTGTGATTTGCAATCCGATTGTGACTGAAGTTTTACTCATCGAAAGCTATGTTAAGTGCCCTCGTTTCACATTTTTATTGGACGACATTGTATAAGTACACCTTCTGAAATGATCATGCAGCCAATGATCCCGTCGCTTCAAAAATTTTCTCTGAAAAAAAATTTCTCTGAAAAAATACATGAGGGCACCTACGGAAAATTTTCATACTGGACGCCTGAAGGGATCTCAGTTTGTTTTGTGTCCTATTAGATTAGGCCCAATTGGATCCGGGCTACCCAGCGATTGCCTGACTGTTAATTGGGTCTTGAAATTTAATTGTTTGAAGGCAAAATTATGATTTAGGTATATACAATTTGCATCTTTGACCAATACTATTTTTTGTCCATCAAATTATTTTTAATCTAAATATGCAATTATTTTTAGGAAATTTTTGACATACCCCCCATGTTATCTTTAAAATTTGACATACCCCCACAATTTGAAAAAGCTGACATACCCCCCTATGACTTGGTCCACTGTCATTTGACCAGTGTTGACCCGAGTTGACTACCTAATTTTGTATTAAAGGACGAAAGCGCCCCTGTCTTCAACATTAGATCAAGGGTTTGGGTTTAGGCCAAAACCCATACCCCAAATCAAGCATGAAAAGAGGAGATTAAAAATTAAAATTAAAATCCATGTTGGTAAACTTGAGAGGTTTTTTTTTTTTTTTGGTTTCTTGATGAATTAAACAAATATTGAGAAAAAAAAACCCAAAAAAAAAAATAAAACTCATGAATGAATGAGATTTTTTTTATGAATTTTATTGTAGAATAAAATTTTAAAATTGGGAGAACCCATCTTTCCAAAATCCACATCTCAAAAGCTTAAAATATAAATTACTTTGTCTTATTTTTCATTTTTGTTAATGAAAAATTTAAAACTAAAATTTTATGTTCTGTGTTTTTTTTTTTTTAACCTTGGGTTTTAAATTATTGCCGAAGTGGTGGCCAGCTGGCCATGAGACTCCGGTGGGTTGGTCGCTGGTGATGGGCGGCCAGCCGATTGGAATCTCTTGGCCGGCCGTCCACCATAGCTGTTTGATTTGGTTTGGGTTTTTGCCCAAACTCTTGTTCTAAGGTTGAAGACAAGGGCATTTTTGCCATTTAATACAAAACTTGTTAGTCAACTCGGGTCAACATTGGTCAAATGACAGTGGACCGAGTCATAGGGGGGTATGTCAGCTTTTTCAAATTGTGGGGGATATGTCAAATTTTAAAGATAACATGGGGGGGTATGTCAAAAATTCCCTTATTTTTATTACATAACAACGGCTATCCGAGACCTAATAAAAATAACAAATCCATCAGGCTGGTTTCGGGATTATCTTTCAAAACTCGAATCTAAGACCCCAAAAAAATGCGTACTGATTCTCGGCGTATTGATACACGGAACAGAATCGTTGACACACGTAGACACAACATGCCGAACCCTATCTGAAGAGTGTCATTTTGGTAGTCTAATCTTGACTATTAGGTAAGCCTACTTGCTAATTTTGTCCTGTGGTATCCATCTAATTTTGGTTGAGAAATTCATATTTTGTCAACGTTTTCTCACCTGCCTCCGAACCATATTTTTGTACTTTTCTATATATAAATATATTGAAACCGTGTGTATCGGGGCATCTTAGAGAACCCGACTAGTCGCCCGGAGCACGATAGTCACCCCTTCCACACGTGCCAGAGTGAATAGAACCAATTATATCGTTATCCTTATTTTCTGGTTCAAAAAAAAAAAATGGTTTACAACAATATCAAACATCTCACTTTACTTCTACCACAAACTTCTCAAGGTTCTATTTCTGAAACCCTAATAAGTTTAAGATACAATAGAACTGAGGCCATCAGATCGCAATCGAATGGTGCAAAAGACTCGCATTTATTGGGGTGGTGGAGCCTACCTCTTCACAGCCTACTAAGATTGATTGACATCTTGTCGCCACGTTTTCGGGGTCCTCGGTCACTCAAAAATAATTTTTATTCCAAAATCTGGCCGGCCTAGCCGACTAGCTCTCATCACGAAATTGAAAACTTGGCTATTTTTCTGCGAGTAGGTGTGGGCTACAATTTAACACGCGACTCAAGGATCATATCTTGGGTCCGATCATGGGAACAATTACTATGGGAAAAAGAATTGCTGTCGCCGGCTCCCCTAGTAAAATTGCACGTGGAAAATAATTTGGCCCCACCGATCTATTGATGTTTGACCCACCCTTTGGTAGACCACCACACCAAAATGAGCTTGATTGGTGATTTCTATCCGTTAGATTTCAGTACCCCAAAAAAATTTCAAATCCAACAGCTAGAAATCATCCCATTAAAAGCTCAAATCCAATGACTAGGAATCACCAATCAGCTGGTATTTAGTGTGAAATGTAGGTCTACCAAGAAGTGACCAAACATCCGTGGGTCAGTGGCCCGAAAGATTGTTCCACGTGGCATTTTGAGTGGGGCATCAAAATTTGAACCCCTAAGGAGTACATCAAGCGTGTGCTCGAACTCGAGAAAAATTTTAAAGCAGCCGGATTTTTTAAGCAGCGATCATGCGCCCAATGATCGTCCGCCACATATACTCATGGTTTAGGCTTTGGTTTTAGAGAACTTTTAAAAAGGTGAGGATGGGTATATATGGCGCATGATCATTGACGCATGACCGCGGCTTCAAAAATTTTCTCCTCAAACTCTTAGAGAGCTAAAATAGTTTGCTATTACTCTCCAAAAATACTACGCGCTATACATTCGGAAACCCTTGCTGGACCAACACGCCGATTATCAGACTGATCGGTTATTTCTAGCAATTGCACTCGACAGTTTTCATCGCGGGCGTTATGAACATGCCCATGGGTGAAAAACATCTGGTTCCATAATAAAAATATCTCAAATCATGGGATAAAAATCTATTACTATTTCAAAGACAAAATTTGGGTTGCCACAGGTTAGTTGCCTATTGAAAATATAAAAAAGCCTAGTCACCTTTAGTACATTAAATGCTCTTTCAAGAATTTTTTTTATAAGGATTGTGAATATTCATCCATTCTCATGCATTAATTATATTTTCAATAATATAGCCCTGATAAATATTTAAAGGAATAGATTCTGAGACCTAAATTTCTATTGAAGCTTTCGGGCGTGGAGAATCTAACGGTGGATTTGCTTTGGCAAAAGTGAATGCCAACTCAGCATTGTCAACCACTGTTTGATTTTCGGGATTTACATATGAGATTTTCGATCAAAATTTAGGTATGCAGATTCTGACCCATATTTAAATGGCTCGGGATTAGGGGATCGACCAACAAAAGTGAACCAACAAGTTAACGTTAGTTCTCGGCCGTGGTTCATGATAATCCCAACGGTCGTTAATAGTGCTGAGCTGGAATTCACTTTTGCAAAAGCAAAACCACCGTTGGATTCTCGGGATCCACGGCCGAGAACAAACGTGAACTTGTTGGTTCACTTTTGTTGGTCCTTTGATCTCGATCGTATTAAAATTACTTTCCATGTAGTCATTTTTATTTTCAATACAACCCCTCGATAACCATTTAATTAATTACCATGTCATTATTTTCAGATTTTCAAAATAGTTCATTAATAACAACTTAATTACTTTAAATGTCATTTCTTCCATATTTTCAAAATAATCTATTATATATGACAACTTCATAATTTTACCGCATTTTACATATTCATCGCTCCACACTAATCTTCCAAAATTTGTCATTTGGGTTAATCTTTTTTTTTTTTTTTTGCCACTTCTTCCAAAAGGACCCCTATACATCTACAATCACTCACATGCAAGCAGGTGTGGCCCAGTAGCTAACAATAAGGTTTATTTTTTTATAAAAATCCTTGATTACAACAAAAAAAAAAAGGTTTATTTTTTATGCGTGGGTGGGTCAAGAAGAGGTGGGACAAACATTCATTAGTCACTGAGCCCAAAAGAATTGCCACGTGGCATTTTGAGAGAGGTAAGAGAAACAGGAGTGCATCTAATTGTGCCACGTTAACATTTCATACTAGAGGTTGCATCATTCAATGGGTCCCTCCTAAAGAATCTTAAGTCAAGAAATGGATCGAGCTGGACGACTGCAACCACATGATCTCTGACATTCTTTTAGAATAAACTGAATATAACCATCTAACCTCGGCATTCTTTTTGCTTGCAATAGCAAATCTTCCGCGCTGGTTTCAAATCTTTTCTTAGCCTACAGCTTACTTGCAGCAACACTTTGCTGCGGGTATCTCCTTTATAGGACGCGTGCCTAAAAAACACCATCCCATGCTAAACAATGATGAGAAAAGTATCCTCAGTCAGAGTTTAAATTGAGTCAAGAGCAATTTTAGGAGTAAGTGGAGTAAACTTTTCGTGTGGCACATCCTTAAGAGGACACTAACCGTATGGATGTTTAACGAATCACTAAGTGGACCTACAAACCAAAAATAAACTTGATTAGTGATTTCTAAGCGTTGGATTGAAATTATTTTCATGGGTCGATTTTAACCATAGGAATTTGAGCATTACTTGGGTACAAAGATTTAAAGGTTTGAAATCACTAATCAGGCTGAATTTTGGTTTGCAGGACCACCTAGTGATTGGCCAAACATCCATATGGTTGGTGTCCTCCTAAGAATGTGCAACGTGGATTATATTGGCTGCAGTCAGTGGTGTCGCTGAGGACGGGTGTCATCGAAGATGATTTACTTGGAGTAAGTGTGTGTCCTGGAAAAGGGAAGCCCGTTGTAAAGTGTTGTTGCGGGTACATCATAGCAATTTCTTCCATTATCTCACACTTCCAAGCACACCTTAGAATTCCTCTAATACTATTTCTCACCATGGTTCAAAGTCTTGGTCGATCCTGGTTTGGATCGGGCTATCCGGATCGGGATCAAAGCCCACCGATCTGATCCAAACCAGGCTCTGTCTCGCTCCGAGATCATTGTTTTTACAAAAGAGTCTCACTTTGTCTCTGGCAAGATGGGCCGATCTTGTTCTGGATTGGGATCGAAGCCCTCCGATCCTGAGAATTTCATCCATGCTTGCAACCCTAATCAGCAATTCTTCACACCGCAAAATCTTGGATATGGGAAAAAGTTCAAAAATAATTAAGATTTGTCATTCAAATATTTGTTGAAAAATAATAAATAAAATAAATAGAAATATTAATAATTTTTTTTGCATTAAAATTAATTAATTATAATAATTTTGGTATAATATGCATTTAATGGAATTAATGCTATTCTTCATAAAATGTACAAATTTCACCAAATGCATTTATTATGCTATTCTTCATAAAATGTACAAATTTCACCGAATGCATTTATTAAACAAGAAATTGCTAACCAGCTCGCAACCACTCCAACTATGGCGGGAAAACATAGCGGGAAGCGAACTTCTCTTATTGGACACTCTTTTCGGCCTATTGATCATGAATGATTGGTCCACCACTTGATGGATATACACGCCGACAATGTGCCTGTTAGTGATCTCTAGCCATTCGATCCGAGTACCCAAAAATAACTTGAATCAACGGCTACAAATCACCCACGAAAAAAGCTCGAATCCAATGGCTATAGATCACCAATTTGGCTGATTGTTGGTGTTTGGATCCATCAAGGGGTGAACCAATCGTTCACGCGTCAGTGGGCCTGGAAGAGTGTGCCACATGGCAATTGTAACGCCTCCACAGTCCCACAGTGACGTACAAAAACAAAAATAGTGAGCAGTTTGAAACTGGAAGACTA
This sequence comes from Euptelea pleiosperma, assembly GCA_035048495.1. NCBI lineage: Eukaryota > Viridiplantae > Streptophyta > Magnoliopsida > Ranunculales > Eupteleaceae > Euptelea > Euptelea pleiosperma. Next base: position 33,411,750 of record CM068546.1, read on the forward strand.
TGATGTCCTCAGCGACCCGTGACTCAACCATACGTGCCAAAGGGTATTTCAGTCATTTAAAACTTGCGACAAACAGAATAACACAAACGCGCACACGTCATAAGAGCATTGGATTAAGTAGCGTTGCCTAGTAAGCAAGGCCACGTGGGACAGGTGCAAAATGGATCTGGAAGAGGAGAGAGAGAGTGAGTGTGTGTGTGTTGGTTTGACTTGCGGCGATCGAAAATTCAGGCCTCACTATAAATTGTGGTGTTTGGGTTGGCAAGCTTTGTGTCATTTCTTCTCTCTCCGACTGTCTGAGAGTCAAAAAGCGGGAGACCAGAAGAGAGAGAGAAAACTTGAAATTCTCTCACGACTACCCTACATCGAATCTCTTTTCAAGAACAGAGACTCAATCAAGTAAGTAAGATCGAAACTCTCTCTCTCTCTCTCTGCAACTTTAATGGCGGATCTTCGTCAATCACCAAAAAGCTAATTTTATCACTGTTTCGCTTTTCTTTTATAACTCATTGTGGAGGTTGACTGCCAAATCATTGCTTCTCGTGCTTGTCGGAGGAAAGCTAGGTTCCCGAATTAGGGTTTATTACTAAACGATCGGGGTGGATATCTAGGGTTTCGGTTTCGATGAGGAGGTAGTAGGATTTAGTAGGTTTCGATGATCCCTAGGGGTTTGATGAAGGGAAGGGGAGTAGAATGTGTTGAGAAATGAGGTTTTGGATTATGAGATGGGGTGTGTATTCGGGAGAGAAGCTTCGTCGCCCAGAGCGGATTCAGAGGGGAGAGAGAAGGAGAGGAATTTAGCTGTTTCTTCACAGGTTACGGTGACAAAGAAGATCGTGAGCTCTGAGGTTCAGAATGGGGAGAAGCAGAAAGAGGAGAAGCAGGATGGGAGGGCTGAGAGGAGAAGATCCAAGCCGAATCCAAGGCTGAGTAATCCCCCGAAGCATGTACATGGGGAACAAGTCGCTGCGGGGTGGCCGCCTTGGCTCTCTGCCGTTGCTGGCGAGGCCATCAATGGTTGGACTCCTCGGCGGGCTGACACTTTCGAGAAGATTGATAAGGTGCGTCTTTTCTTGTTTTCTTTTCTTTTGATCATGGTTCTAAAGTTAAATGAGTTCGTTTCCCCCTTTTTCAGATTGGGCAAGGAACTTACAGCAATGTGTACAAAGCTAGAGATTCATTGACGGGGAAAATTGTGGCGTTAAAGAAGGTTCGATTTGACAATTTGGAGCCTGAGAGTGTGAAGTTTATGGCTAGGGAGATTCTCATCTTGAGGCGGCTGGATCATCCCAATGTTGTGAAGTTGGAGGGTTTGGTGACTTCCAGGATGTCGTGTAGTTTATACCTTGTATTTGAATACATGGAACATGATTTGGCTGGTCTTGCTGCGAGCCCGGGAATCAAGTTTACAGAGCCACAGGTAATTTTAGATTTGTTTGCTTGTTAGTTCTTGAAGCGGTCAAATGGATTTACATGCCCTGATTGCCTTCCTCTGTGGTATAATCTTTAAGTACTTTTTTTTTCATCTCTGTATCTGGACGTGGCAGGTAAAATGTTATATGCATCAACTGGTGTCGGGGCTTGAACACTGTCACAACCGTGGGGTATTGCATCGTGACATCAAAGGGTCAAATCTCCTTCTTGACAATGGGGGAATACTTAAGATTGCTGATTTTGGATTGGCATCCTTCTTTGATCCTAACCACAAGCAGCCCATGACTAGTCGAGTGGTCACTCTATGGTATCGACCCCCAGAGCTTCTTTTGGGGGCTACTGATTATGGTGTAGGTGTAGACCTCTGGAGTGCGGGTTGCATTCTAGCTGAATTATTGGCTGGGAAGCCTATCATGCCTGGGCGTACAGAGGTAACTTCTATAAATGCTATTTTTTTTGTTGCAACTTTCGTTTGTTGCTCCTAAGTTTGTCTTCATTTCACTGCCCTGATTTTCCCCAGTACATTCCTTGTTTGATCATTTAGGGGATATCAGCTGTAGTTATCATAATGTTGTACCTGGACTTGTAAATATAGTTATTGTTCTTTTTGATAGTTTAGGATATATGTTTGCAGCATGTTATCTGTTCTTATCCTTTGTTGGCAGAGCATATACCGACTGACAGAATGCTTATTCATATTGCACTCTAGAGTAAAAGGTTGTATCATTTGCCTGGGATACCATTAGAGCTTTGAAAAGCTAAATCAAATCAACTTTTTGGACACAATATAATGGAAGTTTAATCTTTTGTGCAAAAGATGTCATGTTAGGTTATGCCAGAATAGATGAAAACCGATGAAAACTTGGGACTTGGTGCATTTTCTTCTGAGGATGGCTTGTTTGATGTATGCTCGTCCATATTTCCAAGTATTGCTTCCTTTTAAATTGCTCACTGTCTTTCTTGAGCTTGGTGTTTCGTGTCTTAACTAGTAGTTCTATTTTCAGTTCTTATAGCTCAAGCAGAGTTGCTCACCCGTATGTTGGTATCTGGACCTCTTTTGAACTTGGTGTATGATTGTTCTAATTGTATTGCATTGAATCATGTTAAGGTGATACAAGCGGAACTCATAAGCTGGTGTAAAGATTAGAAAACTTGTGTAAACCTGGGATGTTTTCTCATTTGCACTTGTTGTACTTGGAGACAGATAAAGTTTGTAGTATCGTATAACACTATTATCTAAATTAACCTAAAAACCTCAGTGTTTGCATAATACAGGAACAGAGCAAATTATTTTGGTTGAACGACACATTCTTCTGATTTTAGGGCCCGTTTGGAAAGCCGTTAACACGTCTAGCGAGGTCAGTTCAGAACTGACCTTATATTTTGGTGTTTGGTAACCAAGTGGACCCCACTTTTAAGGTAAGTTTTCTTCTCATTTTGCTCTTAAAACCAGTTCGATGTTGTCTTTTTCAAAACTTGTTATAACATCGAACTCGACAAGAAATGATCAAGAGTCCCCTTCTCTTCAACCCTCAAAAGAGGAAAAAAGAGACAGATTCCCTCTCTATCTCTTCCGACGACTCTTCTGGCGAGATGTGACCATTCTCCTCCTCTCCACTCCTCTTCCGGCGAGGTGTGACTCTTCCGGCGAGATGTGACCACTCTATCATTCTCCTTCTCCTTTTGCGGTGGTCTTTTTCTCCGGTGGCAGTCTTCTTCTCCTCCGGTAGTGGGGTTGCCTTCTTCTTATTCTTCTTAGGGTCTGCGGCCTGAAATTTCTTGGGGGTTTTGGGTTTGGAGCCTGGAGCCACCTCCGCTGCCGCTTCCCCTTCCTCCTCCTCCTCCTCTGCTTCTCGGTTTAGATCCTTGCTCTGTGTATTGAAAAGTTGGTTGGGTTGAATTTTTCTGCATTTTTTTTTTTGTGTTTTTAAAGGGCTGTGTTTTGAAAGAGCCAAAGTAAAGCAAACAACACAAAAACAAGAACTAGTTCAGGGTTGTGAACAACCTAGTTCAATCCCCGCTCTGGTTTAGAACTGAACTAGACCTGAAAAGACGAGGTTCCCAGACAGCCCCTGAGGACAAGGATTCGCCTTTATCAGATAGCTTACAGCTCACTTTCCTTGGAGACGAATTTATGATTAAAGGTGATATGGAAAAAATGTTGATTCTTAAAATTTTAAATAATTTTTTTTATCTAAACATGGATTTTACCTTGTTTGCATTTCTTATGGCATTTGAGATAAATCCTTTTTATTGGACCTCAACTTCTTTATGAATGAATTTAGGGACTTGTGTGCTTAGGTTGATTCTCTAAGCAGAAACCATTTTAAAGCATATTACTTTTTCTTGTTCTATAGTTTAGATTTTATTATGGTCCATACCAGTTTGGTTTACATTATGCCATTTTAGTATGGTCCATGCTAGCCTTTCTCACATAAATTAAGGTTCTCCTTTGCCATTTAGGTCATTAGGTGGCAGTTTTAAGCAGATATAGGTGGTAACTTTGTATATTTAGTATTCATAATGAAAATTAAATCTTAATTTCTACTAATTAAGATACTGTTTATTGATAATTATATATTTAAATAAAAAAGAGAATCATATAAAATAAAAATAAAATTCTATTACTTGTCAAAAAAATATTTTGTTTAAATTGAAAATTATATATCCTTTTATCGTTATATTAATTGTTATATAATATAATAATAATAATGATAGTAATAAAAATAATTATTACTATTCTTGATGATTCGTTGTTGGTTGCGAACTTGCAAATAATGTAAAGATGTATTAGGAAGTTCTTTAGAGGATGTAAAAGAATGATGGCTGTCAATCATTCCAATCCTAAAGTATAATGTGAGTAACTGATTAGGAAGCTCCTTATAGGGTGGGGTGATTTGTTATCTTATCAATATGACATAACTCAATATTAAATGGATCTTTCATTGGGTTTTGCTACTCGGATGATTGGGTGGATTGTTTGTTTTGGAAAATAATGTCCAGTCGATTAGGTAGCTCTTATAGGATGGAATAATTGATTGAATCTCCAAGATAATAGATTCACAGCACCTGATCTCTATTAGTATGCTACTATGCTCTAGGCTTCGTGTATTTTCTCTTCTTGTTTTGAGTGTCTCTTCTCTCAAGTCCAGATTATATAGTATGCAAAATACATCAACAACCACTGTTGTATTCAAATGTGCTTGAAATTAAGGGATACTTGTTGACTAGGCAAGAAACAGACAATTTTGCATCAGGAGTTTATTGTCATTCTATCTTATTCATTGCCTTTTAGTTGATTAATTTTTGAAAGATGTAACTAACTATTTCAACACTGGTAATGTATTTTTGTTGTTTCCCGCTCATTTAGGTGGAACAATTGCACAAGATTTTCAAGCTATGTGGCTCCCCTTCTGAGGAATATTGGAAAAAGTCAAAATTGCCACATGCAACAATATTTAAGCCCCAACAGCCATACAAACGGTGCATAGCAGAGACATTTAAAGATTTCGCACCATCATCACTGCCACTGATTGAAACTCTTCTTGCAATTGACCCAGCTGAACGTCAAACCGCCACTGCTGCTTTGAGGAGTGAAGTATGTTTTATAATATCATTCTGTTTTGTTTATTTTCTCTCTTCAATCAATTTTTTCTTCTTCTGTAATTTGGTAATCGGCATGGTTGGTTTCTATGTAATATTTCGCTTGATGTCTCATGAGATAGTCACAACATTACCTGATTTATCTTTCATTGTTGGAATGTCAAACGAGGAAAGTTTGTTGTTTGTTTTAAAAACCCGTATGCTGCATTCATTTTCACTTTTAACCACCTGTGTTGGAATGCATAAGATGCTTTGGTATGACATTTTTGGATCTTCCAACAGCCATGCAACATCTTGTGGTCTGATGACATGTATATGCGATTGTGTTCCATAAATAAGCTCCAATAATTGGGGTCTTTTCCTTTATTTTTCTTCCTGTTGCAGCTTTCAATAGTAAATTAGTATTTACCAGTGGCCAGTAGGTAGTATCATCATTGGGATTTTTTTTCCTCTAGTTATAGTTATGCCTTTCTCTTTTGAGGTTTGTGAGTTGCACACTGGCATGCTTGCCTTAAGCTTAGGACTTCAGACTTCTTAAAGTACTCATATTGATGTCATTATTTATTCAGTTTTTTAGGACTTTTTGAGTGATCAATGTGTTAATTAAAATAATACAAATAGTGTCTTCATTTATAATATTTAAGTGTTTATGTTTATGCTAGCATAAGGAGTCTGTTAACGATAGTTCTGGAACCCACAAATACCTTTTAATGCATGCCAACATTCATTGCTTGGACTCTTGATTCTCCCACTATGAATTTGAGCCACATGATACTCGCCTTATCTTGTGATTGGAGGGCTTTGAGCACCTATGATGTGACTGAACTCTGTTGATGGTGTGAACCTATAAAAAATTTCCTAGACACTAGAATGCGGGTGGAACGATGGCAATCAAGACTGAGAATTGGTGCATGGTGATAACTTCACGAGATGTCATTATGCAGATACTGATGGACGTCTCCATTTGGGTTGCAGTAAAATAGCACAGGAATTTAGGTGACCTCCAGAAAATGGTTTACCTTGCCTCCAGTTTTCTGTTTGGTGCGACTCAAAGTGAACCCAAAATCCTGAAAATGTCTTATCTAGAGAAGGGGCACACTGTACATTTGTGTCATTTTACCGCATACCAAATGCCGGAAATGGTTTCCAATTCCACTTTTCATATGCGTTCAACAGTAAAAAAAGCATCGGAAATGTAAACCATGTACCAGAAGTCACATTTCCATGCCATTTTTACCATGTGCAAAACTGAACCTTAAGTTGTAGAGATAGGAAGGGGAATGATCAGTTCTAAAGGACATAAACTGTGAAGAATTTTCCATTTTGCTGTATTTTGGGGCATTTGGAAGGAGGGAATAAAAAGTTCTTTGAGGATGATTGTTCGCAGGAAGTTAGAATTGTGAAGAAAAAGCAAAAAAGAAAATTGTCATCTTGTGGCATCTATCAAGAAAATGCTCTATGCAGCGGCATTGATTTGATGAGATATGAGGAGACAGCAACTTGTAGTTGGTAAATATTGAAAGGCTTTTAAGAAATTGGATCGATAGGCATTTTTTTTTTTTTTTGATAAGTGATCGATAGGCATTTTGGGGCCTGTGTTTTTGGAAGAGTTTTTTCCAATGATAAGGGAGGTTTTTAGTTTGATAAATAAAGTATGACTTAATGATAAGGGAGTTTTAAAATGTTGTTTTGATGCATGTTTGACTGAAAGGGGTTGGATATGCTACTTTATATAATGGTAACAACACGATAGCAATAGGGAGTTTCCAGAGCACATTTTGCTTCTTCCAGAGTACCCATGTTTTTTCACTGGAGTGGAAGAAACGAAATCTGCTCTGGAAATAATAATTAATATACCAAGTTGAGCCTGGATAAAACCAAACACCTCCAGCTCAGCTCAGGACGTCTATTTTGTTGGTCTAACTTGTGGCTCAGGCTAGGCTCGTGAAAGCTCCCAAGCTCGCTGGGACCACTGACATACCTAGCAGGGGTTTCTCTGTTTGTGTTCAAGATAAAAGCTTGTTCATTTGTTTGGCATATGGTGTCTACAAAGAGTTTTTGCATGTTTTTTTTCGGAAATCTGGGAGAGAGAAAAAAGGAGTGATTCCCCATGCATCCTCAACTATGAAAAACTGACTTATCCCTGCGACCAAACACACCCTTAGCCTCTGATAGATCCTAGGTATGCAATGATCTGAATCTCCAACATGGTATTGTAGAATAAACTGCTGTAGATTTGTACTTGACTGAGACAGGCACAATTTACGGATAGTTAACCTGGTGTATAACTGGCATTCAGTTTCTGCCCTACCCATTATGTAATTTATATATACATGCATGGATCAAATAAGGACATTGAGGTATCGGTTCTGTGTTGGCATTAGATTGTTCAAATTATATTATTCATTGTATTCTGTAGAAGATTGTTCCCATGATCTGCTTGCTTTCTGTTTTGCAGTTTTTCACAACAAAACCTTATGCATGCGATCCTTCGAGTCTCCCACAATATCCTCCAAGCAAGGAAATGGATGCCAAACTAAGGGATGAAGAAGCTAGAAGGTCTGTGAATGACTAATATATATTCCTTTAAAATCTGGTTGTGCTTGAGACTCTGATTTGGTGAATCTAATATTTGTTTCCAGATAATGCCAAACCTTCAAAATGCCTACTCCAATTCTTACGAAATAATGGAAATGGCAGACCATGTAAACTTGACAATGTGAAACTAATGATAAAACGGCAATTAGAAAAAAAAAAACTATTTGATGTAAAAAAATCCAGAAAGTGCATATAAAATTCAACAAGATATCTTTCAAACTTACTATTTCTGATTCAAAGTCAATTGTATAATTATGTGTAATGATCGCTTGAGCTTTCATTGGGAGTAATTCCCTGTGAAAGGGATTTCTGGTTCCGTTAATGGGATTTGTGCGTGTCATCACTTGTCATACTAATTTGGGACATTAGGTCCTCTCACTCATTTGATTTTGCTTGTCTTGAATTGGTGTTATGGTGGCAATGTCAGGTACCATGACCTAACCTACTTTCCTTTTACAAATGGTATTACTGTTCTTTTTCTTCTTTGTTTTCTTTGTTATATTTTCTATTGTCTGGACTCTAGTTGTCCAGATCTTGACAAGAAAAATCAATTCAAGATAAACGTTTCTTCATGTTACTGTTACTATTACAGATCTCACTAATGTTAATTTCTTTCCCAAATATTTAGTATATTGATCTTTAATTTTCCAGATCATGAATATTTCTTCATGTTGCTGCTACTGTTACAGTTCTCACTTATATATGTTTAATATTCTATTGTCTTGACTCTAATTGTCCAGATCTTGTCCCACAAAGTTGATAAATATAATGTTACTTAATGTTAATGTTACTATTTTGGTTCTTATGCTTGTTGGGCATACCTTCTGCACCCATGATTTTTGCGTGTGCAATGATCTCAAGAACTGTGTGTTTCCAGGTTTCTAAACATTTCATGAGTAGATCTGTATGTGGCTCGTATTATATTTCTATCTTATGCTGTGTAGGGTGCGAGCTGCTGGTGGCAAAGCCAATGGTGAAGGTGTGAAGAAACCTCGTGCACGTGATCGAGCTGTAAGGGCATTCCCTGCTCCAGAAGCCAATGCGGAGCTTCAAGTAAATCTTGATGTATGTCAGATAAGCTGCTTCTTTTAACTGTCATGGGTGGCCATGTTTGAGTTACATTAAAATAGTACACTAAATATGCTGAGTAGCCAACATCTTGTAGACAGGTTATGATATATTTTTCTTTCTAAAGGGGAAAAAAAGACAATGAATTAGTTACAGGAATAGGTGGCAGGCAATTTTGGTAACAGCTTTTTGGAGATCTTGATTAGATAATGATGTTGATAAAGATAAAGCATGTGGTAGATATGAAACTAGGACTGAAAGAGCATCATTAAAAGCAGTTCTATCAGAGTATACTATACATAGATGGTACTAATAAAGGATTGTTGAAAGATTATGAAATTCTGATGCTTATCTATTGATCGTCTGTATGATAGAACATATTGCCTTGTCCTTGATGCTCTCTCTGTTTTCCCTTAGCAGTTCTAATTGGAGTACTGGGGAAAGGAAAATTCTTATCCTTTTTGTTTGATGGTAAAAAATAAAAGTGACATGATAATGTTGTCAGTTTTGGTGAGAACAGTTCCCCTTTGGAGTTATGTTGGGATTCTTATCTGGGTTCTATTTTCTCTTTCTTCGTGAAGATACTTGATCTTTGTCCTTGTGCTGATTAATTAACATTTTTTTTTGTGAACTTTAACCTTTTTCTGTTTGTTTCCGTTTGTTGACATCTGTGATCTGTGAGCATTCTTACGATGACAATGTTTTCTGAGCACTTCATCCTCCCTTGAACATCATGGTTCTATATGTCAATTTCATGTATCATCTTTACCTTGCTTTTCACTTCAATTTTATAAATAATTTGGCTTATATCATTGGTATGTGTTCTCTTATTTTCATGCTTCATTTGCATTTTTCTCATCTATTTTATCCATGCATGAATTCAGCTGGTCTTGTTCTTCCCATCTATTTTTCAGCTCTCCCACTCTAATTTTTCATTTCATAAAATAAAGTTGCATTCATTTTAGTGCTTGTGCGAGGGGAGAGAAACCAGGAGAGGTAACTCCAATGTTTGTCATGTATGAGATTCACATCACCTTCACGGTAACAAAAACACATTTTATATTTAGCCGTCTCATCATCATCATTATCATTCACGTTATCCCAGCTATCTGGAGCGGTGTGTCACGGACTTTAGTCCAACATCGGCTGTGTACTAGGAGGTCTTGGATTATAAGTGTGGGGGGGTAGGCACCACCTAATAGGCTAGTCTTTTGGGTTTGGAAGCGCCCCCGTGACAAGTGGTATCAGAGCCTACCTAGGGACATCAGAGGTGGGGACGACCGTGGGTCCCATGCGGGGTTGCGTGAGTCCCCCTGACGAGGGCGTCAGGGTCTAGGCGGGGGAGCCTGTCACGGACTTTAGTCTCACATCGGCTGTGTATTAGGAGGTCTTGGACTATAAGTGTGGGGGGGTAGGCACCACCTAATAGGTTAGTCTTTTGGGTTTGGAAGCGCCCCCGTGACAGGTGGCATGAATTCTGTTTCTCCATTCGGCTCTATTATGAGTTATGTCTTCTGTCGGGGCATAAGTCTTCAAATCTTTAGTTACTGTCTCATTCCATGTTATTTTTGTCCTTCCCTGCTTCCTTTTATGACCTGCTACTGGTTCCAGAGCATTCCTCAGTGGTGCCGTTGTTGATCTTTGTTGTATGTCCAAACCATCTCAACATGAATCCTGTTGCCGTCTCTGAGAAATAAATCCCTTCTGCCTGCAAATAGTTTTTCTGTAATTGCTTTTGGTATGATTGTGTGATTATGGTAGTTTTAATATTCTATATTATCTCGCTACTCAAACAAATGCAGTTATGCTAAATGCTTAAATTTGTTTACTAATTTTGCTTTTTAAAGCAGAGACGGCGTCTAATTACACATGCAAACGCAAAAAGCAAGAGCGAGAAGTTTCCACCACCACATCAGGATGGAGCACTTGGCTTTCCCTTGGGTTCTTCACATTACATTGATCCTACCTTTGATCCTCCGGACGTCCCATTTAGTTCCACGACATTCACTTATCAAAAAGGGCCAGTACAAACTTGGTCCGGTCCACTGGTGGACCCTGCTGCCGTTGGTGCTCCAAAACGGAAGAAACAGACAGCGGGTGATGCACGTGTACGATCCAAACTGCCAACTAAGGAATCTCATTAAGATAAGGGTGGTGTTTGGGTCAAAGGGAAGAAAGGCATGCTGCAAACTTTCTTCCCATATGCATAATGTGTTGAGACTGGGATTCATGAGGGGTGCTTCTTTGACACGGTTAATGTGGGTGCTTATCGTCTTAAATCGGCAGGAAAGCCATTTGAAAGAGTATGGTGACGTAAAAGCACGATTTTATATTTGATTCTTTGATTCTATTTTTTACAATGGATGACCTTATTATAGGTCATCAGAGGAGCAGCTTTACCTCTTTGTATATTTTGATAATTTTATGTATTGTGTTGAAAACTGAGTGCTGTTAGGTTAGTGAAAATCTAATAAATATGATACCGGAGCCTATCTTGTGTTCAATTTTCTTTCCAATATTTAACATTCTCTTGTCATCGAACCATCAAAACTTTAAAATTGACACAAATACTAGTCACAGCTAAATAACCAAGTAATAACAGGTTCAATCCAAATCTTTTTGCAATGTGGTCGAGCAGCGTTAAGGGTGAAGTGCTGGGGGCTCGAGCCTGAACAGTGATAGATCCTATTCGCTATTTCTCTTTGTGACTGCTGAAAGGGATGTTGAGCCAAGAGACATTGGTTGATCACCCAAGCTTGTAATTTTCTTCCAAGTCATCTGCGAGCGATCAAGCCTGAAGATGCAGTTCATGAGACGGGTCCAGTCTCTCAAGTCTTCCATGATGACCTGTAATATCTCTCAATCAGAGTTGGCAATATAAGTTTCATTTAAATAGCTGTCTCTGTCTTTTAACGGGTCCAATTCGACATCAACTTGTCAGGGTAATAGAACCCCTTAGCTAGGAGGTCAGCAAAGAACATGATATGAGGTAGTCCCAGAAGGACCAACCACTTGGGGGATGGCCATGCAGATTGTAGAAAACCTTGTCAAACTCTAAGAAATCGCCCAAATGATCAATAATTTGATATACGAGACTTCTGAAGCTACCCTTTTCGAAGAAAGAACTTTCCTTTGATCACTTCATCGCATGGACTTCGGTGAAGATGTCTCTAGTCCAACCCTTTCTCAATCTATAGTTACACAACCACATCTAGTCGCTGTAATGATGGAACATGGAAGTGGGGGTGATGGTCATTTACGTCGACTGCATCCCACCAGAAAAGAGAAGCTAGTCCACCTTCGGAAGAAACTAGATGAAATGGATGCTTAGGTGGCTGGCCCATATGAGCTTAAAAAGGAAAAATTGGTAAACCAACTTCAGGCACTTAAAAATCAACCTGACTACATCACAATCTCAATAGACCGACTCCTACGTCGTTTCCACTAGAATTTTCTATACCACAAATCCCTCTGATATGGAATGGAATTCCAATTACAGACACTTTTATAGTTCTAACTCCACATATAAATATCAAGACCACATGTTGAGGTGGGGTCAGAGAGTCGTCATGTAACAAGGTAGACCTCACGCCAAAGGCATGAGCTTTAGTGATTTTTGTTACTCACTTTTGCCATCTGGGCCCACTAACTACATGTATGCTTAGCCCACCCCCCTGGATTCTATTCATACCAAAAATCAACTCGTCTAATGATTTCTAGTCATTGGATTTAGTACCCAAAAATAACTGAATCCAACTGTTAGAATCATGCCTTAAAAAGTGTTAAAATCTAATGGTTAGATATTATATCAATCAAGGTGACCGTTGATTTTCTGCCCGTTATTTTTATTTATTTCTTTTGCCGATTTGTAACTGTTTAAGCCTAAGTGTCTATGATTATGGCTAAAACGTTCACCTACATAAGCTCTATATAAAGGGGTACTCTCTCCCCTTTCAGACAGAGCATTCTCTGAGATACAAAAACTACAAATTTCTTCGGACTTTTTAGAGATAATTTTAAGAGAGTACTACTACCATCATTGAGTTTGTCAAGATTGAGGGTTTGGAGTGCTGCTTACCTCAATCAAGCTGTTGAATCCTAGAAGTAGATGTCCACAGAGCTTGAAAGTATCACAATTAGTGCAGGGGACGAATCTACAACTTTAGGAAAGCTTGTACAACTCATGCCTCAACTCTTCATCTTCTTATAAACCAATAAGTTCGCTTTCTGTTCTTATTTATAGATTATTTAGCTTCGGTACACTACTCTAGACAGTAGAATTATCTGGGTATAGATCGTTATCTCAGTAAAGTACTTTGTTACGTTATGATTCATTGTAATTCTCAGTTTAGTTGTCAGTTATCGTTACTGTAACATAGGTACTACAAATAACTATCCCGTCAATGTCGATCGGAACCAACAGAGTAGTTAAGAGAAAAACTTTGATGTCTATCCTTAAAAATGCCATGTAATCTTTCGGGCCCACTAACACCATGAATGTTTGACCTATCCCTTAGTAGACGTACACACCAAAAATCAGCTTGATTGGTGATTTATGGCCATGGGATTTGAGCATTTTTTATCGACGATTTCTAGCTGTTGTATTCAAGCATTTTTCAGGTACTCAAATCGAATGGATAGAAATCACCAACCATGCTGTTTTTGGTGTGTGGGTCCACTAAGGGGTGGGCCAAACATTCATGGGTTAGTGGGCCTCAAAAAGTGTTAAAAGTGGCATTTTTCGGGGGATGTCCAGAGGCGAAAGGAAGGTGGGTCTAAAGGTATTGGGCTTTGAGTGCGGACTTTGGTGTCGAGCTTGGGCCGTTTATAGTAGTATAAAGGGGTGAGGTTGAAGGATGGTCAGGTTTTGGGTAACTGGATTGTGAAATTGGGTTTGGCCTTTGGGTATAGAAATGTAGTTTTAAGTTTTAACAATGGTTGGTTTAGGTAGACATCAAATTTGTCTAACCATCCCTTCAACAAATTTCATGTAGCACATATTGGGACCCACTGACATGTGGATGTTTGCCTATCCCTTGGTGGACCTACACTCTGAAAATCCTCTTGATTGGTGATTTCTAGCCGTTGGATTCAAGTGCCCAAGAAAATGCTCAAATCCAACAAATCGAATTCACCCCATGAAAATGCTCAAATCCAAACTAGAAATCACTAATCAGGTTGATTTTTGGTATGTAGGCTGTGGGTCCGTTAAGGGGATGCTAGAACAATGCGCTGTCTATCTTACGCATAGAGGAAATCTTTGATGACGGATGACGGACAGACCACGGTAATACAATATGAGCCACGTGGCACGCTCTTAGAAACCCCTGACCATATAGATATTTGGCACATCCCTTGGTCAGGCTGGCATTTTGGCCCGCTGCTCGGATGGGTCGGGCCAGCCCAGCCCGCTGTGGAGTCTAGGGTCGGGCCTGGGTCCACCGGCTCTTGATGTCGGGCCCTAGCTCAGCCCTACAGGCCCGATTTGGTCACCAACACACCCTTACATTTTTTTGATTTAAAAAAATAAAAAAAACGCACTTGAGCCAATTTGGCCTGTCCGACCTGACAAGCCTGGCACCGGCCGACACTGTAGTTGCGGCCCGACTAGCCCCGGCCCAACGACCAATATGCCACCCTGAACCCTAGGTGGACCTACTCACCAAAAATCAGCCTAGTTAGTGATTTTTAATTATTGGTATGTAAGGTTTACGGTTTAAGTCGAGCATTGCTTGACGCCAATTGTCATGCGAAACAAGGTGTCAAGGACCTTCAATCAATACATGAGGATGTGATCTCGAAGACTTTTTAAAATAATCCGTGTCGGATCTTGTAGCCTCACCTCCCAATGTATTGATGGTTGTTCCTTGATTTGCATGACGCCCTTGGGTCAAGCAATGCGTGAGCTGCATAAGCAAGGCTGCGCATTCTTGGGAAAACGGTTTTTTTTTTCAAGATTGTCATTATAACGGATATCCCATTTTGGGCACAGGGTTGCGGAGTTACAGTTATTTTCTGGGCATTAAAACAGTACATAACGTAACGGGGGAGGTCCAGATCCGTTATAACGGCCGTTTTTTAAACCACGATCTAACACATGTTGAGTTGAGTGAAAACACTGGCTGCCGCAAAGTGACTTCAAGAGTGAGATCGCATTAATGAAGACCACATGTTGAGTTGGGGTCCACACAATCTCTCCTTTTAGAACATATGGACCCCATTTTAAACATGTGGTCTTGATTACAGCGACCACACTTGTAGACGCATGCGACTTCTAAAATTGTTCCATGTCTAGTGGGGTACGCATGTTTAAAAAGTACACCGTTCTCGGAAAGCTAGAATTCCTCACAAAAATAGAAAGTCTTTTGACTTCTTAAGAGTCTGGGACTCCGTTTTTTTCTATATAAGAGAGCTTCCTGATCATACCTTACCTTCCGTTGCTGAAGAGATGGCGATTGTGAAGAGAGCGAGAAAGAGGAAGAGAGAGAGACAACCGTGGTCAGATCTCCCGGGTGATCTCTTGGAATTGATCATGGCACGTCTCTTCCACGCTGATCAAGTTCGTTTCCGCGCAGTCTGTAAGACATGGCGTTCCATCGATCGAGTCCAACCAGTGAAACAACTACCATGGCTCATGGTTTTCAATGAGCATTCATGGAGTTCGTTCAAGCTCATCGACCCAGCTTACAAGAAAACTTACACTGTCAACATCGACATCAAGGACCAAGAGAAGAACCCATATGATATTCAAGTCCATGCATCCAAATGTGGTTGGTTGTTAATGTCTCAATTACATGATCAACATCCCAGTTTATTCTCATACAACCCCTTCACCAAGGAAAGGATTACGCTACCTGACTCGGCTTCCGGCTTCCATATCGCCACCTTCTCATCCACCCCAACTTCCCCAGACTGCGTATTTTTCACCTTAAACTCTATAAGTCCCACCATTGTTAGTATCAGCACTTGTCGTCACGGCGACGATACCTGGAGTACTCGTAATTTTGAGTGTGATTTTCCAGTCCATGGCATGAAGAACACAGTCTATTCTGAAGGAGTTTTCTATTGCTCAACTGGTCTTGGAACAGTAGGGACTTTCAGTGTTGATCAACAAGATTGGAATGTGCTTGCAAAGCCAGTATATAATCTTAGCTATATGTATGGAACTTATATGGCCAAATCTGGTGAAGAGATCTTACTGATTGTCATGAGAGAACAAGGCATCTGGAATCCTCTCTCGAGCCGTATTTTTAGGCTCGATCGCTCGAAGATGAATTGGAAAGAAGTTGAAAGCTTGGGTGATCGAGCATTGTTTCTTGGCTCTACATCATCTGTTTCAGTAGTTGCAGAAAGAGAAATAGCAAATAGGATCTATTACTGTTCGGGTTCTGAGGCCAAGTACTTCACACTCAATGCTGCTCGAAGCTATCCTTGTTCCAAATCTTACGGATCGTTAGCCCGAGTACATTGCAAAAAGATTTGGATTGAACCTCCTCAATAGGATCTCTTTAACTAGTTGTTGGACTCACTGTATTTTTTTCAATTTTATTCATTAATTTGCGATTCGCATGTATAAGGTCAAGATCCTCCCATCAATCTGGGATTTGGAGAGTTGGCCCATCTATTAAACAGCGCAGACTTATATTTGAAAGGATCCATTCGTGGTAATTAAAATTGAAACTTGGGTGGGCCCAACCTGTGCCCGGTTGCCTCAACCCAAGGTTCGGTTGGTTGGTCGCAGGTCGGCTCTGGACTGTCCATATTTGATGGGGCTAGAAATTTCAGAATGGGTTGATATTTTCTGAGATCATCACACGGTGGAGAATTTATCCTCGCCAAAAATCACCCTTGAATCGACTCCATGCGAGCCTCCTTACAGACCTGTGTCAAATCGTGTCACCAAAATATTGCAAGAATACCCCCCAACAATTGCACATTTCACACTCTTTCCGTAAATAACCAAAGTTTGATCCACCACAATAAAGATGCACATGGCCACTGTTTGGATCCAACCAACCCCATGATGTTTGGTCCACCCCTTGGTGAACACCTAAACACCAAAAGGCAGCCTGAATGGTGATTTCTAGTGGTTGCTGGTTGGATTCGAGCATTCGTTTAATCATGGCTAAGCATGATTCACTAGGTTAATCCATTAGATTGTGGGAAAATGCATTTAAGTTTTTTGGTTCGACAATTATGGTAAATGATCCCTTCAGTTGAATGAAGGCATCAGACCTTGTATTCTAGAAAGCTCGAGTCCACTGAAGAAACCATGCTCCTAACCTGACTTCCAATGGGGTTGATTCTGGTACTTTTCCCTATTCCCATGGGCCAGGTTGCAAAGGGAGAAGGTTGAAGCCTTGGTTGCACACAACTGCAGTCCCAAGTACAACATGCTAGCTATGATGTTAACAAGTAATAATAGCCTCTGCCGGTAAAAAGCTGGGCTTCACTGAGTATGAACTGGTTCACAACCAAAGCCAAAGCTCATTCCTTTGGGACCTGATCGAATCCCAAAATCATCTGTACCATTGAAACCCCACAAGAAACTAGTAAGCTCCAGGTCTGATGATTAATAAACTCTGCCGGACCTTCTTTTGATTGGTCGATATACAAGTATGGTAAATCGTCTACAAAAGTTCATTATCAGAAAAACATGATCATCCTCTATAGCATGTGTTCATCAGCAAAATAATCCATGATCTACTTAAAGAAAATTTAAAACTCAGAATAGTAGATGGAAACCAACCATGATCCACAACCATATCGCCAATCACAGTTACCATGCTTTAATAATAGCACTGACAAAAATACCATCACGAAAGTGATCCCCTCATGAATGCACATTCACACCAACATTGTCAAAATATAATCGTCACGCAACAATTTATAACATATAATTGTGTTATATATTTGTACATGAACCAATCAAAAACAGTTTGACTGGGTTTAAATCATATAATGGAGGATGAATATAACCTAAGCAAAGTTTTAGAGCCCATGTAAATCCAACACACTGTAGCTTGAATTATAAATGATGGACACTAGTCGAATACACAATCAGAACCCCTTTGTTATACACTTAGGGTATGGCATACAACAAAAAAGAGTACCTGTTAAAGTAAATTTCGGCTAGCAGATGAAGAACACATCATCACTGCAGGCTCAAACATTCACTGAGCCTAATTAATCGAATTTTCTGGGGAGTAGACAGCAATCATTGAGGAAGAACTGGTGGGGCAATTGAGCGGGTATTGTAAGATTTGCAGTGAGTACATTTCTGCCCAATTATGTGGAAGAAGACTTCAGTAGTGTCATTGCAGTCATTACACAGGATCCAGACCTGCAGCATACATTCTTTTTAAATCACAGACATGTTTATTGAAGAAAAATTGATTAAAGTTAATGCAGAGTTCGACAAAAGAAGACCACAAATGAGACAGGATGTTTTGATCTGTTCCAAGGTTCTACAAAAAGTATAGATACGGGTGACAGACCACTACAGATGGTGGGTATTCTATGCTCCAACTTAATGAACACTCTCATCAATCAATTCATTCAAACAAAGAGCCACCAGTTAAATGGGCTCTGGCCTAAGAACAGGGATCTGATGGTCATAATCATGTAAGTTTTTCTGTAAACCATCTCACATACTTTACTTGACACTCTGAAGCAGGTCATGATAGGACAGTTAATATTGTCCAGTTGCCAGTTGGTGCAACTTTTTGGGCTGCGGTCGATCCAATTGATGCTCTATTGAGTAATGGAATGGACCAATGAGCATATCCAATTACTTGCAAAGAGCAAGGACCCCATCATCCATAATTAGGAATTGCTCCATACCGTAATTCCTCAAGTATTAAGGGCATATTCCCATCTCAGTAGAGATGCTGTTGTCAAATGTTGAAGCCAGAACTTTACAATTAACAACCCTCCATTCAGCATCACAGAAAAATAGAAAATCTTAGGCCGTGTTTGATTGCACGGAAAATTTTCCCGAGAAAATACATCTGGGATATGCCTTAAATGGCTGATTGATTGCAACTGAGAACACATATTTCAGTCATGTGAGAAAATACAGGTGTATTTTCAGGTGGAAATGAATTCTCACCAATCTGGATGGGAAATGAATTCCGGGCTTAGTAGGAAAAATTATCCAGATTTGATTGGCTTGTTAAGGAAATTATACAGATTTATACTGGCTATCTAGCAATGGACAGTTGTGTTTTCCTAAGGAGAATACAATTTTCCCACTTGGTAATCAAACACGGCCTTATGCTTTCTGACTAATAATGGGTTTTTGGTCACTATGATGCATCTTTAAATCATGAAATTAAGGGTGATTTTGCAATGTTACCAGAAGTAAGGTGTCCTTAACTAGTACTTTATTAAGAGAAATAACAAGGATGAAGAAAGCACCTTCTTGTTCCGGTAATCCTCAGGCATGATGGTTGCTTCAATCTGACAAAGCAAAAAAATTGACTTCAGTGTAGAACTAAAAATTGTACAAGAGAGTCCAACCAAAAAATGTGATTTCAAAAGAGAAACCAGGACTACATTTAATACACAATTGAAAGAAAAGGTGCAGAAATAACAGGTTATCAGTAAACGTCTCTGTTGAATATGTAGTTAAACAGAACATGCTCCAAAGCCTGAATTCATAGATCACACGTACATACATACATTTGAAGGTTGATTGGGTAATGGATAACTCATGAGCAAAATTTTGAAGATAGTTTCCTAGTTCAAACACCTTTGGATGTGAGATGCACAGTTTACAGCTTAAACTCTTTCTGGGTAGTATACTTTCCCAGTAGAGTTGGTCTTTTACATGACTTGAGATTCTGTGAGGCCACAAAAGAAGCAAGCTTTGTTTGATGAAGAGGTATAATACAAATCCCCGGGGGAGTATAGTTAGTCAGGGCTAGAGAGAGAATTAAAGGAGTTACAAAACACCTTTTGCTTGCCCTAAGATCTAAAATAGAGGTGGTCTTGCTTATGATTCCCAGTCTATTCAGCTCGATGAACCTATTATTCTCTACTTAACTGTGTAGCAGAGTCATAATTGTTGTCACGGTCTTACTTATAATATGTTAGAGATACTACAGAGGGTATTTGAAATTATGCAGATTGTCAAATAATATAAATATTAGGTGAAATCGTGTAGGCCTTAATGCTCTACACAATTTCTCCTCTTTTCCCCCAATCTTCTCTTCTCTTTTCTCCTTTACCCTAATCTCTTTATTCTTCTTGTTCTGGTTACGATCTAAGTTACAACATGGTATCAGAGCATGGTTGTGTAACCATGACTTAATCCTAGAGGTCAGAGAAAATCCTAGGTATTGTGAAAAATGCAGAGGAAGGCTTTCTAAAGGAGGAGATCATCTCCCATGGTCAGCCACATGTAGAAAAAGCCTAAAGGACTGATCTCGGACATCTCTACACGTTCCAGATGGCCCAGAAACCCTAACCGCCACCTCCAAAAGGCTGATGAAGGGCCTCCAAGCCTAGCCCCCACTCTAGAAGCCTGGAGAAGAGCCACTAGGCCTAGCCGCCCCTTCTAGAAGGTCAGAGAAGACCCTCTGGACCTAGCCACCCCTTCTAGAAGATCAAAGAAGACCTTCTGGACCTAACCGCAGGTCTCAGAGGAGCCCAGAACCTCTCTCAGGTGCAACCATGCCTGCCAGAAGCAGGGAGAACTGCTCCCAGGTGTAGTTGCACCTATCCAGGAACCTTCTGGGTCTCCAGAACTGTTCACAGGTCTAACATGTGTGGGTTTTTCTCCAATAGAAAATCATTAAAGGAGTTGTTCCGAAAAGGTCTTAATCTTGCTTGTGTTGCTCGCAGAGACTTTAAAATAAAAAGGTGATTTGCACCTCTCCAGCTACAATTTGGGTGACTTCTGATCAGTCAAAGTTGCTTTATTCCTCAGAAAGGTCTTCTCTACTATCATGAGTACATCGAAGGAGTCATCCTCTGCCAAGTCAGAGATTATTGTTGCCCCTTCCCAGTCTGGGGAGTCATGGTGACCATAGTCCTGGCCTTCAGATCGCCACGGTGAAGCTCGATGGGACCAACTATATTGAGTGGTCTCAATCTTCCAGGATGTACATCACGGGTCGAGAAAAAGTTGGCTATATCACAGGACGAGTCACCGCACCTTCCGAATCCAAGGCCACATTTGACAAATGGGTAGCAGAGAATTCGATGGTCATGTCATGGCTACTCCATTCCATGCATCCGTCGACCAACAAGGGGTTCCTCTTTCTCCCGACAGCCAATGATATATGGGAGGCTGTCTCTCATACCTATTCCCAGGTTGGAACTTCGCTCGGATGTATGAGCTTCAGCAAGAGATAGCACGTCTAAAGCAAGGAGATCTCCCACTAAGATTATACTACGCTGCTTTACGAAGCAAGTGGGAAGAGGTAGATCACTACCAACCTACACCCCTGCTTGCACTACTGATGCTACAGAATTCCAGAAGATGATAGTGCGTACTCGCATATTTGAGTTTCTTGGTGGTTTGAACCAGAGCTATGAGCAGGCTCGGGTTGATATCCTCGGCAAAGACCCGCCACCTACATCCCTTGCACAGGTCTATTCCTACATCCAGAGAGAGGACAACAGGAGGAGAACCATGGGCTACAAGTCAGATACTGACAGTCCTTTGTCTGAGAAGTCTGCCTTGGCTACTCAGAAATGGAACAAACCGACACCCAAGAAGGATGGGGAATCTGATGGCCGAGAGAGACTTCGTTCTAACCACTGTGGTAAATGCAGCCACACTCGGGAGACGTGCTGGAGTCTACATGGTCGTCCTACACAATTCACTGGGGGTAAGCAAGGCTCATCTAAGAAGCATTGAAGACCTGTTTGATCAGGATGGTTGGGGAACTACGCCAAGTGGATTGTCTGCATTTGAATTCGAAGTTGAATTCTTTCAACCAAGAGGGTTTAATGCGGGAACATTCTATTTTGATGGTTTGCCGCTACACCGAATAAATGTCTGGTCAAGCAAGTGGACCACATTTTTACAATTTAAAGTAAATTTTGATTTTATTATTTTTAGATAAGTGGACGTCACAAAGATTTGTTTTAATTTAACTAGGATTTTCAATTGAAATTAAATTTTGTTTCCAATTATGATTTTATTATTGATTAAATTAGTAGTTGACTTGTATTAGGACTTTCTTATTTCAATTTGATTAGAATTAGGAAACTTCAAGTAGGGAGTTATAAAAGGTGATGTACCCTTTGATTTTGGGGATGACTTGATTAATGAAATTACATATTGATTTTCTATTTGAGGAACTCTCTCGTGGTGCGAAGTCACACTCTATCTTGGTGTGAAGCCAAGCAATTTTGCTGCAAAGCCGAAGGTCCTTTTTCAAATCGCGGAGTGGTTCTCCCGTCTTGCATCAGGTCAGCTTCATGAATCATGTCCACTCAACTCAATCTAAAGTGTTGTATTCCATTAAGGCAAGTGTCTTCAAATCTGTTCTCACTACCTCAATCTACATCCTTATCAACCTTTACTACAGCCTTTTAGAACCTTTAACCTACACATTCCTTCTATCTAAAGTCATGTCTTCTGTGAAGCCACAAAACTACAATAAGCAAAAGTAAAATTTCCCTCTCCAGTTCCTAATTGGTACCCCTTCTGCAGCCTCATTATCAACTAAAAATCCATCATAATTTAATTTCAGAGTCGCATGAAGTATTTTAGCTAGATGATGCAAAATATGCATCGAGGCTCAACCTTGCTTAAATTTGGCTTGCAAGATATGACTATCTCTTCCACTCCTATCTATTTTTCCTTCAATTTTGAAAAGTCAAACAACAATTTCCAAATTAGCTGAGGGAAGAGCTTCTTCATAACTGAGCCACATGAGGGAATAACCTATAGTTCAAATGCCTAACATGAAGCGAAGGTCATTTGAACAAAACTTAGCAACTTTACAATCATAGCGACTGTTGCAAAGTGCTCCTTTTCACCTATTGCTCTAGAAAAATACAAACTAGTTTTGACCAATTTTTCGCAAAATTTGCCAAATATTGAATACACCACAAACACTTTTAGTCAGAGATATCGTGTCTATGATCCAGTTCACCTTTGAGCCCATGCTTGCCTACTCTTGCATCACTTTTTTGGCACCTTGGGAGATAGTGGTATAAATAACAAAGAGAGATACAGTTTGGGGCATGTTTTACTTCTCTTGTTTTGCCCTCTGCTTCTGTGTTTGAACATGTTCAATGTTTTTCCACCTTCATCCAATCCAAATGATTCAACTTATTGAAACATAAAGCATCCACCATCATTAATGAGATCATTGCTTGCAGCAGCGTGGCATACCATGCCTTAAACATGCCATTTCCAATGCATTAGGTGGATCATGTGGAGACTTGTAAAGCTTATAAATACTGTATTGATGATAATTAAGTTTCTACACAAAACAACTCATCCATGTCCACTTTGTATTTAGTCTTATGCTCTTGTTTCATTTCGAAGTTAGGCTCGCTCCACATTAAGTAATGGCCATTTACATGAATTGAATCCCACTATATAGAAAGGAGTCAAAGGACCACTTATCTGCTACTTCTCATTGAATTGTGAGGGCGTATGGAATATATATCTTAGACATTGGTTGCCTACTATCTCTTGAGGGCAACCTATTTGATTGCCTCTCATTAACTCTTTGTTTAAGTCTCTCAATTCATTCCAAGTATGTGGTGGTTCCTTTGTTACTATATTCCCCACGATTTTTATCCACGCACGATCATCAATATGGAAATTTTCATTAAAGTAGCAAGAAAATCTACCTTATACAGAACGATAGGGGAGGGATAGCAAAGCCCCAAAACAAATTAAATGTGTTCATTATTTTATTGTTGCTACACATAAAGAAGAAAACATGAAATATAACAAAGCATTCTCAATTAATAATTATTATGCACACAGGCAATCAATGATTGGGTCATTGACCAATAGCAATGAAACGGTAAATTTAGAACCTAGCAGTTCCCCCATAAAACTTAACGTCATTCAAGTTTTGTTATACGAATGATATGTACAAAGGATCATTGCAGAACAATGTCTAATAAACAGTACCCACAAACAAACCTAAGAGAGAGAGATGCCCCATGTTTCACATGATAACGGAAGCATGTCTAAGTTTAACTGAAATTTAATTTGACAGACAAGGTTGCCATTTGAAAATCAAAATGGACATCTTATCCATACAGTTGAATGCCAAGTGGAAAGTTACAACATGCCGTTCTAGCTTGAGTGTATAAACCAAGGCTTCATAACTCCAATTTTACTGTCCTCCTGATATGGAACTTAAGACTGGTTTTAGATCTAAAATCACTTTCCCTTAATAAAAAAAACAATATGCACTTGCTGTCTTATAAAATGAAAAACATTCCCTATCAAATTTTCACAAGTTTTTTTGTAGAGACAGGAAAAGTCTTGAGAAATTAATCATGCCCTTATTTGGAATGTAAACCTCGTACCTCCTTGTCTATTTTATTCCACTCTTTAGACATGTCAATCACTGTTTTGGAGCATATGGGGCAACAATACCTGGGTGACATAACCCAAGGCAACTCAGAATCATAACAAAAGAAAAAAAATGAATTATATTTCAAGGTAGCGTGGAAGCTTACTGATCATGCTTCGCCATGTCATAAAGACAGTCCAAATGCATTGTGTGCCCACACTTCAGAACTGTAGTCTCTTTCAATGAGTCGAAAAGATACTGTGACATGGTAAAGAATTCTTAAGAAATCAATAAAATTAAATGTTGAAGGCATTTGAGGAAATTAAGAACACAAACCTCATAACATATGGCACAATGGTGCTGCATCGAGTTCTCCACACACAGGTGATTATCACGCAGATGATTTGAATAGCAAGATCCTGTGTGCTCTTACAAAACATTAATAGGGGGAAAGGAACTTCTACCTAAAAAGTACTTTGAAGCTTATAGACCACACAGCACGCACAATTTGTAGTGCATGAGCATGGGTATATGCATAAAAATAGGGCATACGCACTGAGCAAAGTAATATACATAATATGCATAATTTCATGAACTTATATATGAACCGTAATTGTGTGTGGTGGCTAGTAGATGGCATATAAAGTAGACAAAGAGCCTTTTTGGATGCCCAATTTGGATTCATCTAATTTGACATTATCCAATCTATCATCTCGCTTTTGGTGACAGGGCAGACCTGATTTGGAAAAAAAAAAGGTTTTTAATGGAGTTCTTTATGGGTGTTCTAACATTCAGAACATTATTTGCCAAAATAAATGTGATATTCAAAATCCCAACTAGTTTGCCAAAATGGAAGGCTCATATTTGAGTCGTCACAACATGAACTAAGATAAATAGGCATTTTCTATATGTACGATAAATAGGCATTTTTGTTGTCAGGGTAGTATTGTAATACTCTGTTAAGTACTCTGTTAAGCCATAAGGGCATACTTGTCCATGTAAAGTTTTTTGATATAAGTAAAATCTGGATGGAGTCATGTGACGGACGCATGCTCTCCCTTTCTCCTTTCTCTCTCTTCTTACTCTTTCTTCTCTCTTTCTTTATCTCCTTTAAACCCTAGAATCCTACTTGGTATCAAAGCCAACTTACGAAAGAGGTCTAACTGGAAAATTTCTGCAGGAGGTGTGCAAACGTCTTCATGCCATACGGCTGACGTCAGCAAGCGTACGGACGCAAGGATCCCGAGATCTCATGGTAAGTACTACTTGAAGGAGAATTCGCTTCTAAGAATTGTGGTGGTTTTTTTTAATTTTTTGAGGTTGTTATGATGGACTTCTGATCGATTTTCTCCAAATAGGGTAAGAAATTGATTTTCAAGTTTCTTAGATGTGTTGATTTGTCGGGGGCTTCTTACTTGCGTTTGTTGCTTGCTTTTACCCCCTTATATAATTCCTAACACGTAGGAACAATTCCCGTGTGTTTCGACTGATTTTGGAGATTTGGGGAGATGAAACTCCCCTCTCTAGTTATCGCCTACCTTGTTTTTGGGCCTTTCTAGGGCTACTCTCGGGTAGTAAACCCTGAGGGACCATCTTCTTGCTAATTGAAGGTCTGTTGTGTGTACATGACCTCTTATTTCTTTTGTTGGTGGATAACGAGTATCCATGTCCACCTGACCTCAGGGGGTGTCGGACGGTCCGCGGTGACTCATGTGGGTTTCGAAAACCCAGGTTTACAAATAACTTCCGTAAAGTTAGATGGAAAAAATTATTTAGAGTGGTCTCAGGCAGCCCGGATGTATATCAGCGGCCGAGGAAAGTTGGGGTACATCACCGGGCGAGTTGTCAAGACCCAAACTTCCAATGACCCATTGTTTGAGAAGTGGGAAACTAAGAATCTCACCGTCAAGTCTTGGCTTCTTAATTCCATGCAACCTCATATCAGTTCGGGGTTTCTTGTTCTTGCGTACTGCCAAGGAGGTTTGGGATATGGTGTCTTAGACGTATTCTCAATAGTAGAATAAAGCCAAGGCCTTCTAGTTACATCACAGTATCTCTCATCTTCATCAGGGGGAACGGTCTTTCTCTGACTATTTTGCTACTCTTTAGAGTATGTGGGAAGACTTGGACTATTATCATGCATTTCAACCTTCATGCACTGAGGATGGCAACAAGTACAAGAAGCTTGTGGAAGAGACTCGGATCTTTGAATGCTATGTTGAGCTTCACTCTAAGTATCAATTAGCCATGATACAAATGTTTAGCAGAGATTCTCTACCGTTGCTTAGTCAAGTGTACTCATATGTGCAGAGCGAAGAGAGCCAGTAGGGTGCCATGGCACCATCCCTAGTTCTTGATAGGTCTGCTCTCGTCTCTGTTTCCTCTCCCCAATGTTCTCAGAAGCGCCAGACTTCGCCTCAAACCCCGACTTCTGCTGGGAGGTCTTCTGATCAGGACAAGCTCAAGTGTGACTATTATGGCCGTCGTGGGCATCTGAAAGACAAGTGTTGGACTTGATTGGTCATCCTAGCATTCCCATTGCTCATAGTGCTATTTCAAAAGCTTCGGTAGGTGCCCCAGGGCACTCCCACTTGGCCTTCTCTTCCTATGGCAACTCAAGATCCCTCTACCTCTACGGTCCCAGTTCAGTAGGCCGAAATTGACAACATCTGCCAGTTTCTTCCTCAGTTAGAGGGCCCTTTCTGCCACATCAACCTCCTGATTTGCCCAATCAGGTACCATAAGCATTATTCATTATGTGTTTACTCCTTCATCCAGTCCCGCCTGGGTCATTGATTCAAGTTCCTCTGAGCACATGACTAGTATGGTTTCATTATTTTCTTCATATTCTATTTGTTCGGGTCATGATTAAGTTAAAATTGCTGATAGTACCTTCTCATTTGTATCTGGGAAAGGGAATGTCAATCTCTCTTTCCACCTTTCTTATCACTTGTTCTTCATGTTCCTAAGTTTACTTCCAATCTCTTATCTGTTAGTTCCCTTACCAAACTTTTGAATTGTAGTATTACATTATTTCCTTCTTCGTGTGTCTTTCAAGACCTAGATACGTGGAGGACGATTGGTACTGGACGCGAGGTTGATGGCTTATACATCTTGGATGGACATCCTGTTGAGCCCATAGCACTACAGTCTCATAGTAGTAGTAGTAGTAGTAAACTCGATCTAGAGTTTATTTTGTGTTGGCATGCACGCCTTGGTCATGTTTCTTTTCAGTACTTGAAACTTTTATTTCCTGCTTTGTTTAATTTTGTTTCTATGTTTGAACTTCATTATGAGACTTGTGAGTTTGCAAAACATTGTCGTTCATCTTATCTTTCAAGGAGTAATCAGAGTTTATTTCATTTTGATATTGTGCATTCTGATGTTTGGGGACCTGCTCTTGTTGCTTCTCCCATTGGATTTCACTATTTTGTTAGCTTTGTTGATGATCATATGAGATGTATGTGGATCTATCTTATGAAGACCAAAGATGAGTTATATTCCAGCTTTAAAAAATTTCATAAGATGGTTCAGACACAATTTATGTATGGAGGTCTACAACATTACTTAGTTAAACGTGGGATTGGCCATCAAAATTCCTATAGTTACACACCTCAACAGAATGGTGTCGTTGAAGAATAATCGTTATCTTCTTAAGGTAGCTCGTTCATTTCTCTTTAGTAGCAATGTTCCTAAATCCTATTGGTCTGATGTTGTTCTTACTGCTGCATATCTCATTAATCACATGCCTTCACGTTCCTTACACTTTAAGACCCCTTTATCAACTGCTTAAACCAAATTTCTCTTTGTTTTTAGTTCCTCCTCGTGTATTTGGTTGTGTATGTTTTGTCCATATTCTGGGTCCCAATCATACCAAATTGGATCCCAAAGCTCTCAAGTGCATCTTCCTTTGATATTCTTCCTCACACAAAGGGTACAAGTGTTATCACTCTAGAAAGAAGATTGTCTCTATTGATGTCCCTTTTCGCGAGGATACCCATTTCTTTCTCCCCGTCTCTCTTTAGGGGGGAGTAGTGAAGCAAGTGGACCCATTTTTATACTATTTATATTAAATTCTGATTTTACTATTTTTAGATAGAGTTCTAGTTGTTTAGAAATTAGTTCTTTGAGTTGTAATAGAACTAGGATTTTGAGAGATTTTATTTCTAATTAGGATTTATTATTGATTGCAATAGTTGACTTGTATCAGGAATTTCTAATTTCAATTAGATTAGAATTAGGAAAGTTCAAGTAGGGAGTCTTATAAAAGGTGATGCACCATTTGATTTTAATAATGAAATGATGTGCCATTTGAATGAAGAAATGGATAATTTCTTTGGAGATTAATAAAAAAAATCTCTTTAGAGAAATCTCCTATAAAGAGAAACTTGGTGTGAAGCCATCCTCTCTTGGTGTGAAGCCAAGGTAATTCGGTGCGAAGCCAAATGTATATTTCTATTCCTATCTCTTTTCTCTTATTCTCTTCTCTTTCTCCATCTATAATTTCTTTTTGGGTCAATTTCTTACTTAAAAAAACCTAAACAATACCCAATCCATCTCTAAACCCCAATCCGTGAATAGTGTCAGGTGAATAGTACCGCGTGAAGTGTCACGTAAAATAGCATGTGATCAATTTAAAAAAGTACATAAAGTAAATACAACTCATGACTTGAGTTAACTACAGACCCAACTATGCCCACAACTAAAAGGAATAGCAACAAGTAAGAAACCAAGTGTACAGCCCCCTGTTGCAAGATTTGTATGACATAACGATTTAGTGATTTTGCTGTGATGACAAAGGATAATGTAGCACAATGTTTCAGTCCAAATTTGTGTTGGGATTAAATAATGCCCCTCCCTAAGGGCGCAATACGGGTTCGTAGGTGCGAGGTCGATCGTCGTTAGAGTTAAAGGCTCACGGGATCGAATCGCAGAATGGGCCCGCGGGTACGAGGTTGATCGCCGTTGGGGGTCACGGGATTGAATCGTGGAACCCCGCAAGGTGTGACGTCGATCATGGTATAAATGCTAAAGTTTCCCCTCTCCACGACAAGATATCTTTTCGGGAGGAATGGCGGCTTGAGACCTCCCAGGTCAAGAGATCGAGTCACGGGAAGCGCATTATTGAGGGGGGATTGTTAGGGTTAAATAATGTCCCTCCCTAAGGGCGCGGTACGGGTCCGGAGGTGTGAGGTCGATTGCCGTCAGAGTTAAAGGCTCACGGGATCGAATCATGGAATGGGCCCGCGGGTGCAAGGTCGATCGCCATTGGGGGTCACGTAGGGGTGTCAACGGGTCGGTTCCGGTTCGGTTCCTAAGGTGACCAGAACCGGAACAAACGGTTCCGGTTCTTATCGGTTCGGGTACTTATCGGTTCCGGTTCTCAAAGTGATGGTACCAGAACCGGAACCGATTATGTAGTTTTTGTCGGTTCCGGTTCCGATTTCGGGTATAACGGGTCCAATCTTGGTAATATGAGAATTTTTACACTATATTTATATATTGGTTCCGGTTCTTATCGGTTCGGTTCTGGTTCTTATCGGTTTCGGTTCCATATTAGAGTACCGGAACCGTAACCATTAGTTTCCGGTTCGGTTCCGGTTCCGGTTCTTTTTAATCGGTTCCCAAAAATGTGGTACCGGAACCGGTGTTTTCGGTTCCGGTTCCTATTCGGTTCCGGTTATATCGGGTAAAATTGACACCCCTAGGGTCACGGGATCGAATCGTGGAGTCCCGCAAGGTAAGACGTCGATCATGGTATAAAGGCTAAAGTTTGCCCTCTCCTAACAAGATATCTTTCGGGAGGAATGGCGGCTTGAGGCCTAGTAATGATCCTAACAATTTGCACTCTCCTCAATGTACAAAAAAAATTCATTGGTTAGGTAATGTATCATAAGAGACCCAATTGGGAATTTAAGGTCTGACTGCTTTGTAACCAACATGAGAAACTTGAGAGTTGAGAGAGAACAATTGGAAAGATGTGTATGAACTACAAAGAAGAAAATGCCAGTACTGAAAAATGGTCGCCTTGTTTAGCTTTTAAGAGTATGCCTCAGAAAACCACAAAAATGGTTTGGTTTCCTAGGATCAAATGAGATGACAGAAAAAATAAGCTTATTTTTTAGTATAACAACAAAAACAGCTTGGAGTAAAGAGTGCATACCACACTTCTGGCAGTGAAAGAAGTTCTCACGGCCCCCAACCCTGATTGAGAATTAAAGGTTCAGATCAGATTACAAACTTACTCAAAATACATAAATCAAAACCTACAAAACTGAAAAACTGGCCATGGACTGCTTGCTAACCTGCAAATCCCACAGTCATTACAATGAAACTGTCCTTTCTCAGTCTGAAAGGAGAGCGAACAGCCGTAATTAGCATCAAATACAGGAAAACAAGGATTACTACTCGAAGTTTCAAATCCCAATCAAGCAAAAAGATAGACGAATGTAACAACAGAAAAAATTTAAAACAGCACTAATTATATTACATCATCGTCATAGAATTTGCACACGTCGCAGAAATATTCTCCCATATTAACACCACAATTTGAACAGACACAAGCAACCTGGAAAAACAAATTAGTAAGGAAATCGACTCGGGACATCAAAGAAAAACAGAGGAAGAACCACATCATCCAAATCCACAGATAACCACCTGCTGCTCGGTGTCACAAACTGAACAAACGACCTGAAAATATCAATTAAAGCCCCATATTTAATCAACCCAGCTCTCGTCAGAAGGAAAATAAATAAAAACAAATAAACAGTGAAAAAAAAACAGCAGATTTAACTCACTTGCTTAACATCCTGCCTAATGAGTTCATGCCGATCACGGGGGTTGCTCAGTATGTTCTAATCCCATCAAAAAAAAATAAATAAATAAAAACACCAGCTCACCCAGATCAATACCAAAAAAAGAAGTCAATAAATTCAAATTTATTTTCAAGAAAAACAAACAAGAAAAGTTAGTTTTTTTTTTTTCAAATACCGTGGCCTCGTTGTGACAGTGGCGACAGGGGAAGATCTCGTTGCAGCAGGGAGCTCGAATCTTGCATCTTCTTCTGTAATGCTTGCATCTAAAGCAAACCCACAAACCAGAAATTAAACAAAGAACCCAACAAAAACAAAGAAAGAAGAAAAAAATAAGAGAATTCTCGAGAATAAAGGAGATAAAAACATGCCCGTATCCCATCTTGCCGAAATCCAGCCGTTGATTTGCAGAGCCTTCCATTGAAGAGAAGCTGCTTTTGAAGGCAGAAGAGGCACCAATAATCTCGTTTCGGATAGATGGGTCCCTAAGAGGGAGGAGGTTGTGAATGGGAGGAGAACGGAGAGAAACCTTATACAAATTACCAAATTGGAACGAAAACCTATTTATTATTTCCAATTAATATCAAATAAAGTATGACTATAATTGGAAAGGTGCACACTGGAGAAAAGCAGACTAAAGTGAGGATTGGGTGACTTGTATTGCTTGTTATCTTTGGGAGAAAAAGAGGTTGGCGCCGTCTTCACGGCGAATAAGATCTCATCTGAAGATAGAAAAGCCCACTAGGAAGAGGAAACATGTTTTTGTTTGCTTGAAGCAATAGGAGTCCGTTGTGGAGACAGTTGAAATTTTTTTTTTATGGAAAGGCGTGAGACAGTTGAACTTGAAAGACGCAATACATCAAGAGCAGTGTTACTGTCATCCGGTGCTCGTTGTCCCCCAAGTCCAGGTCGATGGACACACCACGCTTATTCCGAAGAGTGTACAGCGGTCTGAACCCTAAGGAGGACGTCACCCTTGGGAAGACATGAACATTTGTCAATTTACCATACCATTCTCTTCGAGTAAAACTTCTGTCACAGCGTTCTGACATATGGTTCTGTCACAATGAAAATCACAGCCCACGTGGCACACTCTTAGTGGACGCTGACCGTATGGATGTTTCGCCACTCCCTCAGTGGACCCCTAACCAAAAATCAGCCTGATTAGTGATTTCTAAGGGATTCGATTGAAGTTATTTTCATGTGTTGGTTTTAACTGTAAGTATTCGAGCATTAATGAGTGTTATTTGGGTGCAAAGATCCAAAGGTTGTACATCATTAATCAGGCTGATTTTTGGTTAAAAGGTCCACTGAGGGACTGGCCAAACATCCATACGGTCAGTCCCTAAGAGTGTGCCATGTTGTGATAGAAGTTTTACTCCCATTCTTCTTGAGTTACGCACGCAACAAGTAACTTCACAAAATGTCTCTTATTTTCATTTTTTTTGGGTCGGGATCACATAAAGTCGTTTTGAGAATCCAACGGTGGTTGATAGTGCTGATCTGGCATTCACTTTATGTCCGCAAATTCGGGCCCTTCTTTTTTCTTAAAATTATTTTTATTAACGAGAAAACTTTTGAAGCAAGGGATTTTTGAAGCAGCAATCATGTGCCCAATGATCCGGCGCGCCACGTATGTCTATGGTTTAGACTTTGGGTTTAAAAAGAAACCAAGGGTATACGTGGCGTGCAATCGTTGAGCACGATTGCTGCTTCAATCCCCACCCCCCAACCACACACACAGTGTCTTCACGAAGTGTGTGGTTTACAATTTAAATGTTCCTCTCCCTTTCTTGGAACGACAGCCCCGTAAATGCGTGGGTTAAATGCTCCTCTCCCCATCTAGGAAGGACAGCCTTGAGGTGTAGTACTGCACGTGCTGCCCAAAATATGCTGATTATTTTTAGGGAGTACATATTGGCACACCCCCATTTCCTATTGGGGCAGACTCCTCGTCGGGGCACACAACAAAAAGAGAGATATCTCTCTATATAAAACTTGGCAGTTCCGCAACAGTCAGTGACCACCCACAATATGAGCCATGTGGCACATTTTTAGAGGAGACTGACCGTATAGATGTTTTTGCCAATCCGTAATAGACCTACAAACCAAAAATCAACTTGATTAGTGATTTCTAAGCATTCGATCGAAGCCATTTTCATGGGTTGATTTTAACAGTGGAATTTGAGCATTAATCGACCATTATTGGGTTACAAGATCAAAATGTTTGAAATCACTAATCAGGCTGATTTTTGGTTTGTACGTCAACTAGGGATTGACCAGTGACCGTCATCGGTAAGCCAAGTTTTAGAGAGAGATCTCTCTTTTAGGGGAGTGCCCCGATAGAAAATGGGGTGTGCAAACAAACATTTTTTTTTACGTAGGTCCACCTAGAGATGGGCCATGCATCCATACGGTCAGTGTCCTTTAAGATTTTGCCACATGGGTCATATTCGTCGTTTTTCCATTGTTTTAAAAACGGCCGTTTAAACGGTAACGCCGAAAGCCCGTTTCCGTTTAAATCTAACGGCCGTTAAAATCGTTTAAACGGCCGTTTAATTTCAAAAAAAATTGTGAAAAAAACGCCGTTAAAACCGTTTAATTCCGTTAAAATCCGTTTAAATCCATTAAATTCCATTTTTTTTTTTTAATTTTCAAATTTCAAAATTTGAATTTCAGCGCCACTTTTTCCGTTTAATTCCGTTTTTTCCTATTTTTTTCCATTTTTGCCCCTGACAGTTTCAATCCGTTTTAACGGCCATTTAAACGGTAACGCCCCCAGTCCGTTTAACCGTTAAAATAGCCTCCTTTAAACCTTAGTTTTTTCTTCTTGTCTTTTTCTTTTTCATTTTTTTTTTTTGAAAAGATGTGACAAGGAATCCCTCACGTGTTTTGGCGTGATTAAGGATGATTTTTGTTACTCACCGCTGCCATCTGGGCCCAATGACTGCATGGATGTTTAGCCCACCTCTTGGTTGATATGCTCACCTTAATTTGTAATCTCTCACCATTAGATTTAGTACTTTTAAGGTGTAATTATAACCGTTGGATTCAACAATTGTTTTTGGGTATTAAAACCAAAGGCTAAAAATCATCCAACAAGTTGATTTTTGGTATGAATGTCTACTAAGGGCTGGGCCAAACATCCATGCAATCAGTGAGGTATACCTTGTTACATCACAACTCTTTTTTTAACAAGTTGTAGCTTTGGCCAAAATCATTTTTTGCTAGTCACCACTGCCATCTGGGCCGCATGAATGTTTAGCCCACCCATTTGGTAGATATTATACCTAAAATCAGCTTGTTTAATAATTTTTAGTTTTAGTACTTCAAAAAAAAAATAGTTGAATTGGATGGTTAGAATCACGCCTTAAAAATTACTAAAATCTAATGATTGGTAATCTAGATTTTAGTAATTTTTAAGGCGTGATTCTAACCGTCAAATTCAACTATTTTTTTTTTTTCTGAGTACTAAAACTAAAATTTATTAAACAAGCTGATTTTAGGTATAATATCTAACAAGGGGTGTGCTAAATCCATGAGGTTGGTGGACATAGATGGCAGCGGTGAGAAACAAGATGGTGCTAGCGTACGCTTTGGGAAGCAGTGGCTTCTTACATTGCGACCCTTTTTTTTCACCCATAAAAAAGAGAGACGACGAATTGTACTTCCAAGTTCCAACTACCGGAACAAGATATCCCATCAGTGCATATAAGTTGATCAGAACCCACCTTTGATGGTCCACCAAAAAGTAGAGAAGTTAGGAGTAAAACTTCTGTCACAATGCACAATACAAGCCACGTGGCACACTCTTAGTGGATGCTGACCATATAGATGTTCGGGTAGTCCCTCGGCGGGCCTGTAACCAAAAATAAGCCTGATTAGTGATTTCTAAGTGATTCGATTGAAGTTATTTGCATGGGTTGATTTTAACTGTAGAAATTTGAGCATTATTTGAGTGCAAAGATCCAAAGGTTATAAATTACTAATTAGGTTGATATTTGGTTAGCAGGTCCACCGAGGGACTGGCCAAACATCCATATGGTCAGAGCCCACTAAGAGTGTGCCACGTGACTCATATTGTTCATTGTGATAGAAGTTTTACTCGAAGATTAGTGGTCCCCTGGTTAGATCGTCAGTCGGTGTTTATTTATTACGGTAGTGATGTAACAAGCTGCAGAGCTAGCACCATTTTTGCTACTCACCGCTGCCATCTAGGCCCACTGACCACATGGATTTTTAACCCACCCCTTGGTAACGTAACATTCATGCCAAAAATCAGCTTGTTTGACAATTTTTAGCCGTTGGTTTTAGTACTCGAAAAAATGGTTGAAATCGAGGGCTATAATCACACCTTAAAAATTACTAAAATCTAATGCCTAGAGACTACCAATCCTGGTTATTTTTTGGTGTGTATATTCACCGAGGGGTGGACTAAAGACACTAAACATCCATGCGGTAAGTGGCCCAGAAGGCAGCGGTGAATAACAAATATGATGCTACAGCTTGTTGCATCGCCACCCTATTTATTATATTTATTGAGCCAGCTAAGATACCTTGAATCTAGGCTAGCATGTCTTCTACTTCTCTCTCTCTCTCTCTCTCTCTCTCTCTCTCTCTCTCTCTCTCTCTCTCTTTTTATTTTTTTGGAGTCGTGCTACCCCACGGGTAACCGGACAAAAATATGTGCAGTTGAGGCCTTTGACCGTTGGATTCAAGTGAACAACGGTCCACAAGATCAGCTCGTATTTGCAATTGGATTTAGATGCGATTTGATATAGTTGATTTAGTGGTTTAGGATCCAGCAAAACCCAGAGCCGTTCTATGATGCAGAAGTCCATCAAACTGCCACGTAGTACTCTTTCGGCCTTACTTAGTGGACCTACACACCAAGTGATTTCTAACCATTGGATTCGAGCACTTTCAATTTTCAAATGGCTAAAAATCACCAATCACGCCAATGTGACTGTGAG
This sequence comes from Euptelea pleiosperma, assembly GCA_035048495.1. Lineage (NCBI taxonomy): Eukaryota > Viridiplantae > Streptophyta > Magnoliopsida > Ranunculales > Eupteleaceae > Euptelea > Euptelea pleiosperma. The sequence goes on from CM068546.1 coordinate 33,447,741, forward strand.
CCAAATATTCATGGTACCAGTGGGCCTGAAAAGTGTGCCACATTGCATTTTATAGGATTTCAGTATCAAACTTATGATACTCCTCTTCCGGCCCTGTCTGATATCAACCATTTGACCTTATCAATGGCTGAGATCTTCCATGTCATCCCACAAGTGAATTATTCATTTGGATTAAATTGGACCACGGATGCGACCAAGATTACTAAATCCCGACAAAACTTAGTCTGTGGAGCATATTTCCCTGTGCATCTGTGAAGCACATAAAACTGCACCCCGTACACTATTTTGGGCCCACTGATCCATGAACGATTGGCCCACCACTTGATGAACCTACACACCTAAAAGCAGACTGATTGATGATCTCTAGCCATTCAATCTGAGTATCCATAAAAATGTTCAAAACCACCCCCATGAAACGAGTTCAAATCCAACGGCTATAGATTACCTATCTGGCAGATTGTTGGTGTCGTCAAGGTCCATCGAGTGGTGGATCAATCATTCATCTCCTCTCAGTGGGCCCGAAAGAGTGTGGCAGGTGGTATATTTTCATGAACTCCACGGGGAAATTTTTTCCTAAATTCCCCACAAAACCATGTTTATTATCAATTTAGTAAACACTAATTCTATTTAAGACTCTAACAGAGCCTAAGAACCTCCAAATTGGCGGATGTCTAACCAAATTTGGAAATTTGGAGAGGTTTCCAAACTTTCTTCAATTGAAATGTGAAATCAACTCGTTCTACAAAAATGCAAATCTAGTTCTGGGCTCTCTGGAGAACTTAATCAGCTACTGAGCTTCTAAATCAATCCGAAATCAAGATCTAGGAACTATGAACAAAATTGCAAATAAACCAGTAAACAAGTAAACCTTCTCTAGTTTAAATTTAATCCTACTGTAAATCTAGCACGACTGAAGTTCGATCAACAACTTGGCTTCTAAATCGAATACAAATAAATTAATAAACAAGTAAAACGTGATTAATATCAGCCTAATCTCCAACAAATCTAGCAGGCCCGAAGCTCTTAATCATTAATTAGCTTCTGATTCGAGAAAATTGATCATAATTCAAGATCTGGGAATTACAGAACAAAAAATCGTAAATTTTGCTTAATTGAAGCTAATCCTCGAATAAAACTAGCAGGTTGGACTGATTAATCGGATACTTAGCTTATAAACCTATAAGAGAAATCAATTGGAGCTCAAGATCTGCAAAAACTGCAAATTGACAATAAAATAATATATATGTTTTTGTTTTTTTAAAGGATCGAGATCTGATCATCAAACCCTAGCACTGACTTCTAGAACTTGACTTTTGTATTTAATATGAAACTTTACCTGGAACTGCAAGAAAAAGTAGAAAACTTCCAGATCTGGTGATGTCACGCTCGAATCGACACGCCCGAACTCTCTGAAGATCTTTGAAAAATTAAATAGTAACAGTTAGGGAAAATGGCTGATCTGATCTATTCCGCTCGGATAGGAGAAGGAGAGGAGGAATCAAAGTGGCGTGAGAGACAAGAAAAATGGTGAACGAAGAGAAGATCGTCAGCTCTGGCGTGGAAACCAGACAAAGTGAGAGAAAGATGGACGGCTGTAAGTTGTAACTGATTACAGTTGAGAAAATTTTAGAGGGAATGAAATTCAAATGGGACTTTTTGAGGCTTTTCTGGAGTGTCAGTCCAAACCTCAACTCTGTACAAACCAGGAATTTTTGCCACATAGATGGCTGACTAGGCCAATTCAAATGGACTTTGTCGAGTAAAACTTTGCTGACCTCCTAATGAGCCACGTGGCATATTTTTAGAGGGCACTGACCATATGGGTGTTTGGCCAATCCCTAGGTGGACCTACAAACCAAAAATCAACCTGATTAGTGATTTCTAGGTATTGTATTGGAGTCATTTTCATGGTTTTATTTTAACAGAAGGAATTTGAGCATTATTTGGGGTACAAGGATCCAAAGGTTTGAAATTACTAATCAGGCTGATTTTTAGAGGTCCGGCCAAACATCTGTCCTCTAAGAGTATGCCACATGGCTCATAAAGTGCCCATAAATCCTTTATAGGTGCCCCTCAGATTTTAATCCAGCGCACCCACCATGTACCAATAGGATTGTGGCCCCCTTTGAAGAAAATCCTGGCTCTACCGCTGGTGGTAGGTGCATTATAATGACACCCCTTCTCCAAATGAGTTTGTCTAGAGCTATGTCCATTTCTTACATCAGATGGTGGAGCCCACATGGAGATTATGATGGACAATCCAACTGCTCAGTGTGGTGTTCATGTCATGTTGATGATCATCACCAAAAATCAATCAATTCTAGCATCACTAACCTTATGAAAAGTTGACCTAAATCAATGGTAAATTTGAATGGTCCAGATTTTATAAACTCGTCACCTTTTCATGAGATTAGGAATATCAAAATGGACTTTTTTCTTTGTATGGGCCACACCACCGGGTGTAAGAATTTGACTTCCGAGGAGGCAGGTTTATTCAACGTGGTCTGGGCCAGACCACGTAGGCCCGCGTGAAGCCCGCAGAAACACTTCTTCTCCCCCATCCCCTTAAATTTAAACTTTAAATTTTGAAATTTGAAAGTCCCTTCTCTCCCTTCCTCTCTGCCCCAGTGATCCGATATGTCTTATAGACCATAGCTACAATCTACAAGCGACAATTTTTACCCCGGACCACGTAGGCAACGGAGGCCCACGTGCAGCCTGCGGAAACACTTCCTCTCCCCAGTCCCCTTAAAATTTGAAAATTCCCTCGTTTTTGGCCCATCCCTCAAGAGGACCCACCACACCAAAAATAGCCTGATTGATGATTTCTAGCTGATGATTTGAGTTTTTTTCATCATGGGCTTGGTTCATCCAAAGGCCTGTTCATAAAGCCATATTGAAAACAAGCTAAAATCTGGAAGTCATCAATCAGGCTGATTTTTTGCCCAATTTCTATGAATGTTTGGCTCACCCCTTGGTGGACCTACACACAAAAAACCGGCCTGAATAGCACTTTCTACTCATTTGATTTGAGTCTTTCAGCATGGGCATCATGAACAGGCCCATGGATGGATACCAAGCCCATGACCGAAAAACGTTGTGCTCCAGTGGTTAGAAATCACCAATCAGGCTGATTTTTGCTGTTTAGGTTCACCAGAGGGCTAAACTATTCCAATAAGTCATAGGGTCAGTGGGCCCACAAGAGTGCCACGTGTCCTTTTTTCCATGCGTGCCGGATCCTTAGAATAGAAATTAAGAAGCTTTACACAATTACACTGACCATCTCAAATGAAGCCCAAAGTTATATATTAACACTAAAAGTGAAGATGTACATAATTAACAACAATATACAGACGCTCTTTCCCCAGACCCGTTGCGAGCATCTCTGGGAGCTCTCTTTTAAATGAAGAAATCCCTGTCTGAATTTTCCCAAATAAATTACAAGGCAAAGCTGCTGTCCGAACCCTTTTGGGTACTTTGTTTTAAGACTGAAGTAGCAGGATCCCTTGACAAGACGAAGTTTCCCCTGAGATCTGTTACACCATAGTTTGCAACATGCGTATCCATCACAATTCTGCATGAACCCCATGTCTCAGCCTGTAGGTCGATACCATAATACGATAAGTGGTCGGCAATGCTGTTCCCGGCCACAGATCTGCATAAAGCTGATGAAGTAAGAGCAAAGACCAGCTTTGCTAGTAAAGATTGAGTACATCAGGTGGAAGGCGGGAATACCTGCTACAAGATGGGTCTTCACCAGAATCGTCACAGACCTTCTCAACTGTGTACACTAGACTTCCCAATCCAAGGTTGTAAAGCCACACCTACAATTAGAGGAATGAAACATTGGCTCTTATTGATTGATAGGTAGCAGAACAAATGAGGAAAGGATTAAAGGGAGCTTGTATTCATGTTCATGAAGGTTCCAACAGATACATGCACCCCCTTGTTATATCTGATAGTTGTCTTAAAACAAATCCCTTCACTTTCAAAGGTTACAAACAAAGAGCTCGTGTAAAAGTAACCAGCCTATAGCTTGGCACCAAGGTTCTAAACTTTGACTTCGCCTTAAACTTCGGTCAGTTAAACTTTTTGGAATTAATTCGGGAAAGTTCAATTCAATTTAGAGAATTTCTGTAAAAATTCACTAACTTAGAGAAGTTTGGAGAATTTTTGCCAAAATGAGTGAAACGATATCAATCTTGCTTAGGTTGCTTTAAATGGTTGTTTTTATGATATAATGAGTTATAAGTGTTTTATCATATTCTTAAAAATCAGTGTGTTTTACCAACGTTTTGGCAAAAATTCTCCAACTTCTCCAAGTTTACTGTTTACTTCGAATTAAATTAATTCGGCAAATTTTGCACTAAAAATGTTAAACTTCGAGAAATTAGCTAAATTTTTACTGTTTACTTCGAATTAAACGAATTAATTCAATGAGTTTTAGACGAATTTTTGTAAATTCTTTATTACATGTACACTTTCATTCAAAATTTGGAATTAACTTGGCTACTTTCGCCGAATTTTGTCAAATTTTAAAACCATGATTGGCACTCTTAATAGTTGTGCTTGATGCTGGTCACAGTATTCTGTTTGGTGGTGGTTTTTCTTTTCTTCATCTCATAGTGTGTTCAAGTTTGTGAGCCTGTCTTCAAGAGCTCAGGACCCACTATTCAACGGGTCCTACCTAGGAACTCTTCTACAGAAGGATCAAGTTTTTCTACTGTACCATATCATTCATGTCAGCATTCATTAAGATTTCAATCTATAAAAGACAATTCATTGGCACAAAGGAAATAAACACCAACACAATAGAAATTTGGAAAGTATCAAGTAGGAAGCCAAATCCAATATTTGAAGGGGGAAGGGAGAGGAGTCAGTAATGCAACATTTGTACTAATAGACCTATATTGCTCATTATTTCTTTTTCTTTTTATCGAAACTTCCTCCGTCTTAGCTGCAGGCGGAAGGTTTTGTTATTGTAAGCATCATATTACCTCTCTTGGGAAGTGGTGGTATGTCTTCTGTGGGAAATATGAATAGTATGGAGGCAAATGAGGCACCATATCATGTTCATGCGTAACTCGAATTGTATTTGGCACGTGTTGGCTGAAGTAAGATGCAAAAACTGCATTACCGATACGGGGTTGTCCAAATGTCATAATCTGAACATTGCGGGCTCCGTGATTAACCTGGAAAGAAGTAAAACTTCCCTTTAGTACGATACAAGTGCAATTTAGTCAAAGAAAACAAAATTTTAGTCAAAGAATAGGTGCCCAACAGGAAATACAAGAACCAAGTAGGGCTTCCTTAGCCAAAAAGTATGTTCCATAACCTCCACCAGAAATATAACTCAGCTCGAAAAATTTTAAACCCAACATGCAACACAAAAGTTGCAAATTTGCAATAAGAGCATCTCCTGATTAAAAGGAAGGTGGTTGTCCTTCGCTTCCAAAATCTCCATTGATAACGAAATAGAAGAGGTTTAATTGTAAAGGAGGCGCTGTTAGGCTAATATTGTATATTAAGGAAGATCTCCGCTAATCTTTTCTCTTTTTCCCATAATAAATTTCCTTAACTATCAATAAATGGAAAAATATAAGTCATATTTGACAATGTCCAACACAACCCATGATTTGACTAACTGGGAATACGCAATGCCACTTCCTGATTAATTATTAATTTTACTGCCACAAAGCAGAAGTCCCACAGACATTAAGTAACGATAATTTGCTGAGACTTTAAATTTTCCATGTTTCAGAGAAGATACGTCAATTAAAAGTGAAATCAGAAACATCGTATATGGTAATACATAGTTCAACAGTAAAGTCCATTCAGCACTTGTAAAGTCTCATGAATATTTATGATTAAAAAGAGAAAACCTGGAAGTTGGTAAGCATATTTCAAGCAAAACAATAAAATATGGAAGCATATATCAAATATATCAAGAAAAGTTCAACGATATTTACTGTAAGATCAAGTGCACAAAAGGAAGCCATAGCCCCTCCCATTGAATGCCCAGTCACCATGATGCCAATGTCCCCATATAACTTCTTGGCTCTTTTAACAGCATGTAGAACCTCAGGACGTATGGTCGTGTTATGGTATGCATAATAAAATCCATGGTGCACCTAAAACCATGAAAAAGAGCGCAAAAATTAGAAATATTCGCTATGATGTGGATTCATTCTTTATATATAAAAACACTCTCTACATTACACACCATCGCATCAGACATGCCTGGGTAGTTTAGATCCAGCTGTTTCCAGAATAGGTCTTCGATCCAATTCTGTATGCTGTACACAAGCAGTTGGTCCATAAAAATTTCATCATCTTGAGAGAAGTTATACAAAAAAACGGCAATTGCAAAAACTTCATAACAAATTCAACTTAATGAAATGATTTTTCATTTTCTTACTAAATTTCACAGCCTGACATATAATTACAAAAGATGTCTCAAAATATACAAATGACAAATGAGATCAATAAAGTTAATTTGGTTTTTAGGGACTTGTAGTTAGTACAGGATAGGAATGAAGTTTGAATACCAAATGTTATAGCTTGGACAACATAATTTTCAAAAATTCGAAATAGCTTGTTCCCAAATGCAGGCCTGTTATTATTCTAAAAATGTTTCAACTAGGTTTGCACTCAAAGTTAAACAAGTATCTGATGGGCAAATAGACACAGACCAACTATGATGCAGTACATGAGCTGCAACTTGGGCGGGCTTAACCCGAGCCGATGGGCTCAATGCAACTTCGGGTGGGCTTGGGTTGGACACAATTGGGCTCGGGCCTAATTGTTTAAACCCAATCAAAACTCGGGTTGGGCTCAGGTTGAGGCTTTTGGCAACTAGACCCAACACGAGCCCGACCATAATAATATAAATACCATATGTTTCCCATATTTCTCCAAAGCAACAAACCCTAGCTGCTTCTCATATCTCTCGTCATTCTCTCATCAGTCATCTCTCTTGTACGGCATACCAAACCCTGGATGCCCCTTTTCTCTGTCTCTCTCTGATCTTGATCATCTCTTTCTTACTTTGCACCTCCCTTTCTCTCTACTTTTGAACTCTTTCTATTTCTCTGGCGACGGCGACGGCAACTCTTTATCGTTTGCCCTTCTCCAACCTATGCAGCTCTCTCCCTCTCTCTTGGACATCGACAATGACTATATAAGGATACGTTCAACGACAGCAACTCCTATTTCTCTCCTACAACAACCAAGACCAACGACGGCGATGAGAAAGAAAGGAGTTTGAGGAAGACGAACAGTGGGGGTTGATTTATTTTGTGTCAAACCTCCATCTTCTCTGATTTATATTTTCCTTTTTGAGTAGTATTCATAATACCACTAAAGAAACATAGTAAACCTTTTATCTGTGTAATAAAGAAACAATCCTAAAGAAATAAAGTAAATCTGTGAAACAGTACGAGAATATCGTTATTGTCTCTTACTTATAGTACCAACCTGACGAACCCGGGATCAACCCGACCCAACCCCCCCCCCCCCAAGTTGCAACCCTAGCAAAACATCTAACCAATACTCCCAAAAGTCACAACTGATAAGGGCTAAGATTAAATTCCTTTACCTCATAGCCCATATCTAGACCCTCGGTCGAACCCTCCTTCATGGGTCCCATTTCACACAAGTCATCCCACCCTGAGTGTGCCCCATTTACGCAGACTGCCCCACTCGAACCCAGCGTGAAAATTTTATTGCATTAATCACCCCCAGTAAGGAGTCTCGAACACGAGACCTCTGGGTCTGATACCACTTTGATGCATGACATCTAACCAATACTCCCAAAAGCCGCGACTGACGAGGGTATGAGATATAATTCATTTACCTCATAGCCTAGATCCAGACTCTCGGCCAAACCCTCCTTTGTGAGTCCCATTTCACACAAGCCATCCCACCTAGAGTGTGCCCCATTTACGCAGGCAGCCCCACTCAAGCTCGGTGTGAAAATGCCCCTGCATTGAGTTGTTCTCAATGTCATTGTAACATTGGTTCATTACTGAAATGGATCCCTTGATATAAATTGTTTTATGATTATACCTAGTTCACCAAATTGTTTCCTTGTTGCCAGCTTTCATCTTGATTAGTCTTCCACAGAACTATGCCCTTGGTGAAGATTTAAATGTACAATAAAAACAAAATAACTAATACTTGTGCTTGTAAGTGAGATTGTGTTTTGTTTCGTGGTATGTTTGGCTCACTAATGAGTCGTATGTATTTCACATCTTGTTCAAAGACAATGTAATCATGTATTCACTATCCAAAACCATCCCAAGTTACATTGCGTATCACACCTTCGTCCACTTTGAATGTAATTAGAATAATCCCTGATACTATTCACAATAGAAGATCCAAACAACTCTAACCAGGACATAAAAGAATTCTACTTCTAATTCATAGTAATCCAAAATCAATGCTAAACCTCATTTAATAAGGACCGAAGCTACAACCCCAGAATAACCAATCTTGACAATCTATATACTAAAATAAGTTACCCAGGAACATGTCTTTACAGTAATTAATCCTTCTAAATATATAGATCTCCTCAATTGTTCATGAGTTGAAAGATGAATATGTTAATGAAGTACTTAACAAATAATAAGAATAAGCAAATCACCAAAACAGTCATACCTGTGCTCCTGAGTGCCCCTAAATGCAATTACTATGGCATTAAGATCCTTTGCTACCCCAACAAATGCCTGCAAAAAAGGTATATAGTAATATTAGAGACTTGGAGAGTGGAGACAAACAAGTAAAAGAAACATTTAACAGAACAGCATTACGGCGGAAGCTTATTATGCATTGCAATGGGAACGGACCTGTAAGCAGTGCTGGACATCAACAATCAGTTCTAATATCTCAAACCCCTGTTTAAATATATAAACAGTTATCACTAGCCCAATCATTAAGGAAGAAATGCCATATTTTCTCTACACTCCATATCAAGTGCCCAAAAAATGAGCTCTTATAGCTACTCTTACTATTTGTTTAACGTAAAACATAAAAATATATTTAGGTACCTCTGTCATATCATCACACCTTGAGCACGTCCAAGTAAACAATTCTGTCAAATCCGACATGTAAACCTGCAAGATGCAGCAGCATGTCTCCAATCAACATCTACATGTTGATGAATTCTGATAAGAAACTGATATTTACCCGGCTATCTTAGCCGTTAGAAAGAGAAATAACTACATTTATGAAGCAAGCAACTGAGGTAATGAACTACGTCAAGCAGGAAGAACTGAAGACTTCATATAGAGGCTTACAGCAGAAGCATACTCCACTAGTATCGTTGCAAGAGTGTGATTGTAGACGGGGACATCGTCCGTAAGCTTTATTTTAAGTTCTGTAGCCATGGGGGAAATTTTAATTAGAAGATAAAGACTCCGGCACCAGAAATCAAGGTCCAAAAGTACAGCTGTACAAAATTATTTATGGGATACTCATCTCAATTATTACTTATCCAGGAATAATTTCCGATAAATTCCTCCAAAATTGGGAATTCTTGTACTAGTTTTTTTTTATATAATCTAGTTACATGAAGCAATTCCAAAGAGCAATGCAAAACGACGCAAACAGGTTATTTGAAAAAACAACTTTCCAGGTAAAATTGCTGGAAACTTGAATTACCAAGACGGTTCTTTACCTCTTGCTTCAGATAATGTAAAACAACAGATTAAAACTGCCACCTTTAACCACCGAAAACGTTCCATAACCTGCAAAACATCGAGTAATAAGGAGAGAACAAAGATTAGGGTCTGACTGAATCGCCATTTTTGCACCCAAAGATAAAGGATATTTTAAGGGCTCTTTTGAGCATGAAAAAAATACCCTTTTTTGCGCAAAATAGGTGATCCAAACAGACCCTTAGATTTTATAATTGAGAATGTAAAACAAAACAACAAAAATTTCTCTTTTAGGGTTCTTCCGTTCATTAGTTAATTCAGAACCCCAAACTAACAAACAAACAAAAAAAATTACTCAATTTCGATAAAAGGAAAAAAAAAGAACTACACGATTTCTCTGTAACAAATTTCTCCAGAACAAAGATTTGAACATTAAACTTATGTTATTGTTCCTACCAAATTAGGGAAAAAAAATTCGTAGGAGTGAAAGAAAAGTAAACGAAACTACCTAGTCAATCCGTCGGAATTTGAGCTGAGAATTCGAAGCTTAAGGCTGTGATATCAGATTCCGGCGTCTGGATTTCTCTTTTCCGGTGACCGTACAATTATATCGTATTGCACAGTCCTCCGTATACCCCTGTGCTGCTTGTTTGTTGTATTCCAGGAAGAAGACGGAGTTAAGAGGAGACCCGAGGTAAGAGATATAAGAGGGAGAAGGAGCGAATAAAAGCATACAACCAAATATTCTCTATACATTTCTGTAAATTACCGAAATCACCCTTTAGTTTGCCCAATATTTACTGGTAGTTTGTGAAATAGTTACCGTTCGGTCGTTGGACATTAAAGAGCAGGGCCGTTAGGTGAACCTACTCACTAACGAAGGAAGGGGTTACTCACGCTGTTAGTGCCGAAACCCCATAATCTCAAAATGTCCCCATTGTCCTTCGCTACTTTTTTTTTTAAATTACTTGCCTTTAATAATTGGAATACATTAAATAGGGGCTCTTTAGTCTTTCTCCATTTTTGCAAAATGCATTTAATGCTAACAATGTCTTTTTTTTTCTTTTTTGATAGGTAAGCCTGTATTTTTAAAGAGATCAGTAACTCGGTGAAGTCGGGTTTTGAACCCCGGTCTATGATATCATCACCCACAAACTTTACCAACTGAGCAAGCTGACGTCTTTTAAACAATGTAACGTGGAGTACTGGTGCATACCACTCGTTTAAAAATAATTTAAAGTCCGTGAAAGCTTAAAGTATTAAATTATGATTGATGTTCACATGGGTCGGGGTCCACGCGTCCATGACTCCATGGTGCATATTGTTGGCAACTTATCGGTTTGTGCAGTAGCTTTCTAATTTAATAACAATATTTTAACTATTTTTCAAATAAATCTAATAGATTATCTTGCAAAAAAAAAAATTCGTCTTGTTCCTTATTTTCTCCTCTCTCCCACCATTTGCTGATAAACAGATTACGTGTTTGCTTTGATATTGTTTATGGTATAAAGGGACTTGAGTAAAGAAATGGGAAATGTTCATGCCAATCTTCTCACGTACAAATCATTTTTCTGTAAGACATGGATGGTTCGACTCATCTTGGAGTCTCTGAATCCCCAAAAATCCATCATTGCATCCCCAAATCAATTTGTTAATAAAAACTAAAAAACCACTAATGTCAAGAGATACATAAATTTGTTAATAGAAAGCTTGGGATTCATTTAAGGGTGGATCATTAAGAACAATCAATGAATGTTCTAGTAGCCAACCAGCCGTTTTCATGCCAGCAACACCTTGTGGTATTATCAAATTGTGTGTATTTCGTGGAATCTACTTCGATCACATATTCAAACCAAACTAGGGTGAGGGGAGCGCCCATCAGAGAGAAGTTGTACTTTATCCAATCCGGATTAGGTCCTTCCATCGACATCATGAGCGAGCGTCTTCCACGGGAGAGACGTGCAAAGAAGAAAAAAGAAGAAGACGGGAAAGATGAGACATTGGAAGAGAGGAGAGAAGAAAGACGAAGACGAAGGTTTTTTTGTGGCAAGTTAAATCTTTTAGATTTGTTTGGAAAATAGTTAAAATATTGTATCTATTATCTATACTAAAGCTTGGCACTGCTGAGATGGTGCTCTCTACAATTTTTTCACCATTTTTTTTTCAAATATACCCTTAATTTAATTGACCCGTATCTCTCCTCGGTCACTTACCAAAACGTCGTCTTTTTATCTCCTCCCCTTGCCATGCGCCATTTCTATGTGCCACATCATATGCTCTACTCTCCAACGTTTACTCTCCCCACAAGTTTCACATTCCTTTTTCCACCTGGTTACCGATGTCTTCTTCGTTAATCTTTTGTCTTCCAACATCTCCCAACGTCAATGTCTCTCCATCTCCCTAAACGTCTTCCTCTTTCCCCTTCTTTTTCCCAAAAATCTCACATGTATTTATTCTCACTTCTCAGTTGCCATTTAGGGAGGTGACTCCATGTTGGAACTGCTCTGGCACCAGCTATATGCAATATTCTGCTGCTTTTTTAAGGTATTGGTTACAACTCCTTCGGAAAATTGCCTCCACTGGGTGTATGAAGAGTACTTACAGTTATTACCATCTGAAGTTGATCAACCTTACAAAAATCAAAGAGATATACAAAACCTAGGTTCTGGAGGTATGATTTTTTTTTTTCCCTCAAGTTTGTGGGCATTTGCATGTGTTGAAGTTGATCGACCTTACAAACATCAAAGGGATATACAAAACCCAGGTTCGGGAGGTATGTATTTTTTTCCACTCAAGTTTGTGATCATTTGTATGTGTTGAGATTGCATTGCTTAACAAAGTCTCTAGGCCGCGGTAGTGCTTTGCAAGTGAGTTTTTGGGGTATAAGTCTGACATGATGGTTTGATTAATTTTTTTTGCCTGGACTAAAACCAATGGGTATCTATCTTGAAATATAAGGGCTTTTTGTTGGGTTTTGATAGGTTATGCAGATTTATAGGCTTTCAACATTGTGCATATCAACATCTGAATTTGTAATCGAACTTTAATCCGAATTATAGGGCTTTTAATCTGGTTTGAGGATCGATGGGATGCTTTGTTAGAAGTTCAAGTAATTGGGTTTGAAGCTTCTATTGTTCATTTGAATGGGAACGGGAAGGATGTTCCCCCAGAGACTAAATTCATGCTTATAGAAAGCAACGACAGTAATGAAATAGAGATTTGCCTCGAGAGCGGCAAGTAATTAAACTCTTACCTACCAAATATTCACTCCCATCCATCCATTCACAGAAACAAAGACCAACCATTCGAAAATTGTTGGAGTTGTGTCGTTAATGCTATTGCAAACTACGTTTTTCTTCAAGTCCGTGGAAATCCATCAAATTTATGGAGTTTATACGATGAAAGGATGGGTTCAAAAATAACAAAAATGACTTTATTTGTGCTATTTAGACCGACAAAGGGATTCACGTGGTCTACATGCACTCTGGTACTTATCTCTGTCAAGTCATCCACCAGACTGTTTAGATCATCTATGTTTAATTTGCATGTAAGAATACTCTATGTATAATACTTAATTGATCATCCTTTGTCTTATATGCCTTCAAATTAAAACTTGGAGAACGTTATTTTTTGAACGCGATTTCGAAAATCAAATAGAAAACTATAAAAGGATATTTCTATCAAGATCAAGTAGGATCATATTTGCTTTTTTTGGCATTCAAACTTGTAATGATCTAACACAATTTGAATATGTTATTTCTAAATAATTCTAAATGATTCCTCATAAAATAAAACTTATAATGAGGCATTAAGATAATCATCAACTATAGGTGATTTCGACATTATTGTACAGTAATATTTAAATGATTCATCCTCTTATTTCTTCGCCCGTGCTTTAGTACGGCCATAATAACTAGTTTAAGTATTAAATTAGAAAGCTACTTCGCAACCCAAGGTGTGTTGGCAATTAATCAAAAGTTGCCAACAATAGGCACCATGGACGTGTCCATGGACCCCAGCCCATGTGATCATCACTCTTAAATTCTTACTAATTCAACTTTTTAATCAATGTTTTAAACGATATGTTATAAGTTTATAACTGAATAACAGTCCTTTAACGTTATCATTATGATGTTATAACATGATCACGTCGATCACATCTCAATAAAAATATCAAAATATTATTATTTTATTACTTTTTAAAAAAAACCTTGATAATGATAAAAAAAAAAATTTCAAAACAGTGACTATAGCAGTGTTTATAATGGAGAAAAACATAAGAGAGTTGGGGTGATACCATGAAAGTTATTTTCATTTTTTTTTTTTTGTAAATCACACATTCACTTCACACCAAAAAAAACCAACTGCATATATACCTAGAGCAAATGAGCCGATTATCATCATCAATGGCTTTCTAAAGCCAGGAGGGTGGTGATCGAGTCTGTCTCAAGGGTAATAAAAAAGTACGAGCCCGATGGGCAATAGTGTTAGCAAGTCAGTTACACGACCAGCAAATTGAAAAGATACTTGTTTGAAGAAAGAGATAAAATATAAGATTTCGACACAGAGGCCAAAAGAGAATCATCCTGTCTCAGATGATCCCCGAACTAAGGCACCCACCAACACCATTGCATATGTTTCAACCATAAGAGTATCCACTCTAATCCTCCTTGCCTCCCTGAGCCCCATTAAGATTGCCTCCGCCTCTCCGCTTCCATTGAGCCTGCCCATTGTGACTGTCCACCTGCTATAATCAAAGTCATTTGAGTTACATTGACCAATGTTTCCGTCCACACAATAGTCAGATATGGAGTGTAAAATTCATATTATGGTTTGATTCTTCTTCTCTGTGAACCTGAGAGTTTCTAGCAATCCACAACCGCCACATAATAGAGCACATTATAGCAATGACCAAGCGATTCCAGTCATCTCTAATGTCCTTAAAGATGAGATTTGAAAGCCAAGATAGAATGTCATCATTTGTCATGTATTCAGTACGAATTGAGAGCTGGGATGCAAATCATAATATGGCACTAAAGGGACAATGAAATAGAGCATGTATAACATCTTTTGGTTCGCCGGAGCATCGAGGACACAGTGGGAATGTTATTTTCATTCTAACTGCCACAAAGGCTGCATCAGAGCAAGGTTTTTTTTTCCTTTTCGTTTTTTTATAACAACATCAAGGTTTTAAATGGTCCATAATAACAAACTCTTTGTGTTACCGCCATTGGTTATAATGAGTCGCACCTCTAACATTTTTTCTAAAATAAATTGAATATTATGTTTTGAAAATTACATATCGAGTTGGGGTGTTATCATTATAGCGGCTCCAATCTTCAAAAGTATTAGGCGTTTTACAATCGAAACAAAGGGAGTGATATGGCCTGTGGTAGAGAAAATTCTGATCCTAACGTTTCATTATCAGGTGTCCAGCCCGCACCTAAAAATGCCGTGTGCAGTGGCACACTCTTAGAGATCAATGACCATGCCCTAAGTGGAACTGCATACCAAATATAAGCCTAATTTGTGTTTTCTATGTATTGGGTTTCGGTACCCCAAATTAATTCTCGAATCTAACTATTAAAAATCAACCCATAAAAAAGATCATAGCTAATGGTTAGAAACGGCAAATCAGCCTAATTTTTGGTTTGTAGGTCCACTTAGGGATGTTTCAAACATTCGTATGGTCATTGATCTCTAAGAGTGTACCATGTGGCATTTTGAAGTACGGCCCTTACAATTGTATAAAATGAATGCCAGGTGGACACTTTATTAGTGAAATTTTTTGATCTGTGGCATTCTGGCACTTATAGTTAAGTGCCACATGTCCTGGGGTTATGTTGCATTTAACTGTAGTTGTTTTTTCTCGAGTCCACCTTTGCTAACTGTGGAGTGTCAGCGAAGCCGCTGACATTCACAGAGTTCTCAGCACGTACCCTAGTGCATTTCGCCACTTACTCAGGTGTTTTTGTAATTAAAAAATTTAAAAAGAAATCTTAAAAACCACTAACCTGTACGTGGCAGAAAGCAGTCGGGTATGTGCCGAGAACTCTGTGATTGTCAACGGCTTTGCTACACTCAACAATCACTGTTAAAGGAGAAAATTTTTGAAGCAGTGGCCAATCACATGGCGCCACAATCGCTGTTCAAAAGGACTTTTAGGTTTGTTCAAAAGTGTGGAATTTTCTCCTCTTATAAAGGTAATTACAGTTAAGTGCCACCAACAGGTGGCACATTTCATCCAAACATCACTGGTAGTAGAAATAACGGCCTAGTCATATCATTTTTTTTCAGTTTTATAGATTCAATAATTTTGTAAGGATATTATGGTAAATTGGAATTACGTATTAGAAATTGCGAATACTTTTCTCCTGCTGACGCACGAGACCGTCTGGAAGCGGAGGCCCGTGCATGGTCATTAGGGAATGGGTCGTGATGTAAGAAGGTATTCTTTAAACTTTGATGACTCGGCACGAGTACATCGAATTTGGTTATTCACGGCTTCCATCTGGGCCCACTGACCGCATGGACATGTATCCCACCCAATTATACCAGAAATGATTAAAACTTTGATGACAGCCCACAATATGAGCCACATGGCATACTCTTAGAGGGATATCTTGCCAATCCCTAGCTGGACCTACACACCAAAAATCAGCTTGATTAGTGATTTCAAACCTTTGGATCTTTGTACCCCAAACAATGGTCAATAATGCTCAAATTCCATCGGTTAAAATCAACCCATAGAAATTACTCCAATCCAATGCCTAGAAATCACTAATCCAGTTGATTTTTTATTTGTGAATCCAGCTAGGAATTGGCCAAACATCCATGCAGTCAGCGTCCTCTAAGAGTATGTCATGTGGTTCTGTTAACGTCTACTGTCATCAAAGTTTTGCTCCCAAAAAAAAAATTTTGATGACTTTTAGCAGTTGGTCTTAGACTTTTATCAAAAAAATGGTTGAATCCAACGGCTAGAATCATGTCTTAAAAAGTACTAAAATCTAATGGCTATAGATTACTAATCGGGGTGATTGTTGGCGTGTACATCCACCAAGGGTGGGCTAAACATCCATGCAGTCAGTGGGTGCAGAGGGCAGCGGTCAGTAACAAAAATGGCTATACCTGACCTTGTTACATATTCCTTGGGAAATGTCCTAGAGAAATGATAAAAGGTGTGATTTGGTATCTCGAGACTCGAGAGTTACCAAATTAAATGGTCTTTGGAGAACAAAGACCTTTGGGCAGAAGAAAGATAGGTTGCGTTTGCATAGGCCAAAAACACGGCCAGCGGGTGTCAGTTCAGTTCCACAGTTCCAGACCCATTAGTAGTTGTTTGGTAACCATGTGGGTCCCACATTTTATGGCCACACTTTTGCTGATTTATGCCTAAGGGCCCGTTTGAAAACCTAAAAAATGGAGCTAGCCAATGTTGGGGAAAAAATCTAGATGCAGAGGACTTTGGATGCAGTCGATGAAGAGGACTCTCTTGGCCCAACAAGGCCCACTTTTTGGGCCCACTAATTGCATGGATTTTTAGCCCACCTCTTGTTGGAAATACAAACCAAAAATCAACCTGATTGGTTTTCTCTAGCCATAGAATTTAGCTCTTTTTAGGATTGATTCTAGCCGTTGGAATGAAGCAAATTTTTTGGGTTGTAAATCGAACAGCTTGAAATCATCCATCAAGCTGATTTTTAGTGTGTTTAACCAACAATGGGTGGGCTGAACATCCATGCCATCAGTGGGCCAATAAATGTGCTATGTAGGCCACGAGAGTCCTCTTCATCGACTGCATCTAACTTTTTTTCCCAATGTTGGTCTTGGTCCAATTTTACAGTCACAGACCATTTGTTTATAAATTTTTGATGTAGAAGTCTCCCCATGCAGTCAATGCAGAGGACTCTTGTGACCCTACATAGCTCATTTTCGGGCCTCCTGACCACATCAATGTTGAGCCCACTCATTGGTATGGTAAGCTGTACACACTAAAAAAAATCAGCTTGATTGATGATTTATAGCAGTTGGATTTTGTACCGAAATAACATGCTTGAATTCAATGGCTAGAATCAATCCTAAAAAAGTGCTAACATCTATGGTTAGAGATAACCAATCAGGCTGATTTTTGGTATGTATATCCACCATGGCGTGGGCTAAACATCCATGCGGCTATTGAACACAAAAATATACACTATGTAAGGCCACAATAGTCATCTGCGTCGACTGAATCCGAAGTCCTCTGCAACTAAAATATTTCCCATCTGTTAGGGATCCTCCTCCACCTGAACAATATATAGCAGCTGTAAAAAGTCATGTGAAGAAGAAAACACTAGATGTTGGATGTCAATGTTATATTGTTATACAATTTTTTTGTGACGTGGTAATCCTATGTCTAGGGTGTATAACGGGCCTGGCCGCTAGCCGGTTAGGCTCCTCGCGGGTTGATATTTAAACGGGCTGGGCCACAAGCCGAATCCCAAGTCCGACCCCGGCCCTTACGTGTGGCAGGCTGGGTCAACTTAAGGGAGAGTTGGAAAAGGAAAAATTTGAAGTTGGAAATATCGAAGTTGCCCATTTACTATTGTATTTATAAAATAATCATTTACATGTAACACATAGTATTCTGAGTTCCAACCATTGATTTTGTAATACTTCAAATTTTCTAAACCTAAATTGGTATGAACCATGGTTTTAAAAACGGCCGTTTAAACGGTTTAAACGGGCGTTTAAACGGTACCGCCACAAGCCCGTTTCCGTTTAAACCGTTTAAACCCATCTTATCGGTTTTGAAAAAAATGGCCGTTTTTTGGTTTTAACGGCCGTTAAAATCGTTTAAACAGCCGTTTAATTTTGAAAATTTTTGTGAAAAAAATGGCCGGTAAAACCATTTAATTCCGTTAAAATCCGTTTAATTTCTGTTAAATCCGTTAAATTCTATTTTTTTTTTAATTTTCAAATTTCAAAATTTGAATTTCAGCGCCACTTTTTCCGTTTTTTTTTCCTTTAAAATCCGTTTAATTCAGTTTTTTTTTCCATTTTTGCCCCTGACCTTTTCAATCCGTTTAAACGGTAACGCCCCCAGTCCGTTTAACCGTTAAAACGGCCTCCTTTAAACCTTGGTATGAACCTTAGTGTAGGCCTGTGCTTGTAATACTTAGTTTTTCCTTCTTTTTTTTTTTTTGTGTAATCAATCACCTATATAGAAAGAAAACAAACACATAGCAAAATGCCTCAGCATCTGCCACGGCTCCTGAGATCCAGGAAGGGGAAGACTCATACTATAACCGAGTAGAATCAAAAGTAGAAGCTCTACAGGCGTATGAGCAGTACCACTATTGAATTGGCCCACATAGGCAAAAGAAAGAGAAGCAAAAAAGTGAGGATAAAGCTAAAATTACTTAAAAAATCGGTGCTTCAAACCATCCTGCATCAGACACCCCACGGCTCAGATCCTCAATCAGGTGTTTGGCATCGGACTGAATGATGATATTGGTCTGATGATGAGCTGATAAAGACTGCAAACCCGTCAACAGAGCATGCGCCTCTACTTCCTTGATTGAGAGGGCTCTGCTTAGGGATCCATCTACTACAATCAACATCTGGGTTCAATTTGAGCCATCCCAAAGGAGAGGGAGACCATGAAGGGGCCATATAGGTTTGGTTTAAGGAACCTCGAGCTATTTCCCGACTATACCGAGTGATATATAGCTGATAAAATTTTTTCCATGGTAAGATAGGTTGATCATGGATCATTTGATTCTCCAAAAATCATAGTCGCCACAAAAAACCCACACGTAAAGCCAATCAGTGAGTTTTCTCTTCCTTTCCTTTCCAATCCTTTGAGAAGAAATTAGCCATGTAAGAAACAAGATGTTCGTTGTTCATCTGTTGTACCCGTACAATGAACATAGAGTCAAACTAGAGCCCGATACTAATGGGACACCAGAAAACGGCATGGAGGTTATCTTTTTTGGGGAGTAAAACTTCTATCACAGCCTTCTGTCACAATGAAAATCACAGCCCAAACATGCTGACCTAATGAATGTTTGGCCAGTCCCTCAGTGGACCTTTAAACCAAAAATCAGCGTGATTAGTGATTTCTAAGCAATTCGATTGAAGTTATTTTTGCTGGTTGATTTTAACGGTAAGAATTCGAGCAATTATTGAGCATTAATTATTTGGGTGCAAAGATTCAAAGGTTGTAAATCACTATTCAGGCTGATTTTTGGTTTAGAGGTCCACTGAGGGACTGGCCAAACATCTATTCGGCCAGCATCCACTAATAATGTGCCATGTGGGCTGTGATTTTCATTGTGACAGAAGCATCTGTCAGGACGCTGTGATAGAAGTTTTGCTCCCGAATCTAGGACGGCTAGGATCAATATTTGGGATCCGGAAAGGAGCTTCGCCAACTGTTATTAGCAATAGCTCGATCTAACTATTTTTGGACAGGGGTTAAACCTTGTTATTTATTTGACCATGTGTAATTGCACCCGGAGAATCCAAGATTCGAGAAGTCATCCGTTAACTATATAATTGTGGAGATTTTGGTTATTCACGTATGTATCTCTCTCTCTCTCTCTCTCTCTCTCTCTCTCTCTGTGTGTATATATATATATATACTATTATAAAGCCGAAACTTGAGTTGGCGATGACACGAGCTTCATACATTCACTTTCAAAAGTTGTTTAGCACGCCGACATCCCTCGTCAATAATGATGAGGGACCACAGCTATCAGACCACTGGCCGTATGGATGTTTGGCCCATCCGTAGGTGGACATACATGCCAAAATTCAACCTGATTAGTGATTTCAAACCTTTGGATTTCAGTACCCCAAATAAGACTCAAAATCCGCGATTAAAAATAAACCATGTAAATGACTCTAATCCAAAAGGATAGAAATTACCAGCAAGTTGAATTTTGGTATGTAAGTCCATCTAGGGATGGGGCCGATGGGCCAAACATCCATTTGGACGGTGGTCTCTAAGAGTGTGCCACGTGGCTCGTACTGTGGTCGGTTCCACGTTTGTGACAATTAAAGGCCTCTCTACTTGCAAAACCTTAATGCCTCTCTATTCTAAAGACAAAACTGGGGTTGGAGTACGCCCGTCACAATTCAGGTTGTCGAGCATGTCCACATCCCTCATAAATGATGACGATGGATAATATTATAAGCCACGTGGCACACTTTTAGAGACACTAAATGTATGGATGTTTGTCCCATCCCTAGGTGTACCTAAATACCAAATATCAACTTGATCAGTGATTTCAAACCTTTGGATCTGAGTACCCCAAATAATGCTTGAAATCTACGGTTAAAAATCAACCCATGAAAACGAGTCCAATCAAATTCATAGAAATCACTAATCAGGCTGATTTTTTGCATGTAAGTCCATCTAGGGATGGGCCAAGTGATCTCTAGCTATGAGTGTGCCACATGTAAGGTGCATGTACATTCTCCTTAAAAATCAATAATCAGGCTGATTTTTCGCATGTAAGTCCATCTTCGGATGGGCCAAGCGATCTCTACAAGTGTGCCACGTGTAAAGTGCATGTGCATTATCACGTGGCGTTCCCTGAGTAATGAGAATGCCGATGTTTTGGTAATTTTACTTTTTCGAGTATCCCCACACCCGACAGCACGCCATGTAAATTTTTTGATTCACCAAACACCCTTGTAACTCAAATAACAAGGCTACTAAACCAAAATCATTTGACCCTATAAGCTGGGCCCAGGTCCGGATCCATGACCGTAACCATGCAACCCTTTTAAACCACAACCGTCAAAGCCAGGCGACACTTGGACCACTATCCCTCGTAAGAGCGGGAAATTATCGACTTCACTGGCGGGAATTCGCTCCTAAAACATACCACAAACTCTCGCTATGTTCCATTTATTTAGTCTGTGAAATGCGTCAGGTCCAATGATTTTTGTTACTCGTCGCTCCCCAATGGGCCCACTGACCGTATGGATGTTTAGTCCACCCCCCTTGATGGATATAAAAACCCAAATGATCTTAGATTGGTATATCTAGCCATTATATTTTATTCTTTTTTAATAAATGATTTATAAACGTTGGATTCAATCATTTTTTGGGTACTAAAATTCAACGGCTGAAAATATCAAACAAGCTTACTTTTGCTCTGAATATGTCTATCAAGGGATGAGATAAACATCCATGTGTCTAGTGGACCCAGATGATAGCAGTGACTAACAAAATCTTTATACCTGACTCCTTTCGTGTCAGGTCTACCTTGTTACATCACGACTCTTGTATAAATACCACATTACCACTTACCAGCCATCACTTCGAGTCTTCGACAAATCGCATTATACAGCAAAGTGTTTTTTTCCTCAAACGTTTTACGTATATAAATACCACATAATCATCCATTGCTTCGAGTCTTGGACAAATTACATTATACAAGAAAGTGTTTTTTGTGCGAAAAGTGTTTTTTCGGTCTCTCTCTCTCCTCTCTCTCTCTCTCTCTCTCTATTCGACGCTTCGACCTGAGGAAACCCTCGATCTCAGAATCTATGGCGAAACCCTCCAATTCTGAGGTTTCATCCGAGGAATCTCCGTCGAACGGTTCGATTTCCTCAGAGGAAGAACAGAAGAATGAAGAAATCAACGAAGAAGAGGAAGAGGACGAGGAAGAACTCGAAGCCGTCGCGAGGACGACTGGTTCAAGTGATGATGAAGCGAGGGAGGAGGATTCTCAATCGACCGATCACGATGTCAGCGGCGATGCGAAGAGCGACGAGGATGATGATGAAGAGGTAAAAGTTGCGGATTTGAATGGTTTTCTTAGCCCATGCTGGTTTTTGTTGCTATACATTTCATGCGTGTTTGTATATTAGTTGGAGTTTGTTTGGACTTTGGAGTTCGTTATTTCAGAGTTTGGAGGGGCTGTTTGGTCGATAGGCCTAGGGTTTTGGCTGGTTTATGAACAAGAATTTGTAGATTTCACTGTAAATGCTCTGGAGTTTAGGCATCGTTGTGTTTTTTTCTGATGCCAATATAAGGGTTTCAGTCAGTCCTCTTCGCGTGCTTATTTGCTCCGTCCCTTTCCTTACATTCGTTCGAATTCTGATTCTCTGCTGTTCAATGATAGTGTCGACACCAGAATAGATTATTAGGCTCCATTATATTTTATCTGTAATTTTCATCTTGTTCGACATTGTTTAGAATTAACTTAATGTTTCAAGTGTTCTATAACTTAACCTGTAGGAGGGTCTCTGTTATTTGACATCATTTATAATATTAATGCAGGCTGGAAACTCTAACACTGAAGTTGGAAAGCGTGAAAGGGCCAGGCTGAGAGAAATGCAAAGGTTTAAGAAACAAAAGGTCCAGGAGATTTTGGATGCCCAGAATGCTTCCATCAATGCTGACATGGTTTGTGAATCACGTGGAAAAACTCAGGGATTTAACATATATTAATTTGATTTGATATTGATATTGATTGAGTGCAGTGACGAGAGCTATTAACGACTGTTTTTTGTCACCAGAACAACAAAGGCAAGGGGCGTTTGAAGTATCTTCTACAGCAGACAGAGATATTTGCTCATTTTGCAAAAGGCAATCAATCTGCGTCTCAGAAGAAACCAAGGGGAAGGTAATGTTGCATGCTTGTGTGAATAGTTTGATATTATAGATGAATACGTTTATACATCTCAAGGATAGTTTTTCCTTCATCCTATTACATCCATCCATTAGTATTTCCAAGAATTTGAATGTTTGTTTAAGTTATTTGATTTTTTCTGTTTTCCTTTATTTTGTTTGATGTTTTTTTTGGTAGGGTTGTTCCTAGTTCTATTGGTTGCCATGTTGTCCATGATTTTTATACGATTGTTTCAATTTGTTGGCTGAAGCTGGGGATTTGTTTTTTTGCTAGTCAAAGGTGATTCACGATTTGTCTTGAATTTCACTAACAGGAAATATTCACAATTTTGCACTTAATAAAAAAACACAATGGTGTTATGATACTGGAGAATACATCTGGGCTTCCTTATAGTACTCATACTATGCCACTCCCCTTTTAAGCTAGATGCTCTGCTGCTTAGCTCTCTTTATTGTGTTTAGATGGTCCAAAATATCATAAGTGGGTACCTTTTTATTTGTTGAGTCACAATTTTTTATGTTCTTTTAAAATGTACTGATTGAATTTTGTTCAATTGGAAAATCTCATACTGCATTGTGCCACTTTTGGCTACTGTTACATGGAGTAAAATAAAGCTATTGGACCAGCACTACTACACAAACAATTTGCTCCTCTTTTTTTTTTCGCTTTGGTTTTGGGTTTCCTTGTTAGTTTGGAATGTTCTGCCCATATATGGGGTTATCGGTAGCGTTTTCATTGGTGTTCTCCTGGTGTCTAGGAGTGGTTAGAATGCCAGTGCTTACTTTCTTTGGCCTTGTTCTGTGATGTAATTGCTTTTCCATCTAGTTCTCATCTGGATAGGTTATTGCTTGGCTATCTTGTTCTTAGCTAGGTCCCTTGCAGACTCTTGCAATTTAGAATAGAGGGACCCTAGGGTGTTCTGCGCTCATTTTTCTCATGGAAAAGGGAAAATGAGTTGAGACATTATAAGGCCACTCCTTCAAAACTCTAAAACACGGATCTCCAATGATTGGATCAAGGTTCTGTTGATTTTGGTTTGCCAACATGTCTAAAGAAAAAAATTGCCATTTTATACCACTTTTATATGTTTTTTTATTGTAAGATTGAAGTAAAGGTGTTAGATTTGACCTTATAAAGAAAAAAGGTGTTCTGTATTGATATGTTGTATGTGGCATGTTTTACAAATGTTACTGGATTCTTTTTGCAATCAGTCAATCACGTTATTTACGTATAAAAGAAACATGATTGAAGCAACAAGGCTTTGTGCAATGAATTGGTTATATCATCATTTAGTATTGTTGTTTGAATGGACATCATAGCAATTGCCTGTTTAATTATGATATATGGTTTTATGGATTGGTTATATCATCATTTAGTGTTACTGTTTGAATGGTCAGGGCATAACAATTGCCTGTTTAGTTATAATATATGGTGTTACGGATTTCAAATTCTACCAGAGTTGAACTATTGGTTTTTCTGCAGGGGTCGTCATGCATCCAAAGTAACTGAGGAGGAAGAGGACGAAGAATGCCTCAAGGAGGAAGAGGATGGTTATTCTGGTGCAGGAGGTACACGATTGGTGACACAGCCTTCTTGTAAGCCCTTGCCCCTGTGGATGTTTTGCTTGGTTTTTCTTGTATAAACCTTTCATAAGCAATAAAATGCACAATAACAAATACAGAAAAGGTGTAGTTTCCTCGATTGTTCTTAGGAAGGGTCTCTTCCCTTTCCGATATATGATATCTGCCAGCATTATTCTTAAAAAAACCAACTCACTTATTGTTCTTGACGGAAGTATTGGACATGGAAATTGTAATGTTTTGAAGCTCGCTATGTTTGTGTTGTGTACTTCTTATGATGTGAGACATGATAACGAAAATTTCTGCTATTCTCTTTAAGTTATCTTGTCCTGTTGGCTTTAAAAGTTTATATTAACAGGAATAATGTTATCTTAGTTTTCAATATCAGAAAAACATGTGACTGCCCTTCTAGAATGTGGTGCCCCATTTCCCTTACAATTTTACCTTCTGCAACAATCCATTTTTGTATTTTTGGATGTTTCTCATCTCATTTAGTTACCTATTTACCTGGAATTGAAAATCAAAGCTCAATGTCGGTGAATTCGGATATCCTTGCACTATGCAAGCTGATGAAATTGTTCGCAGTATTATGATTTGATCAATTTGTTTTGTCAAGTTTGTTAGTAGTATTCAAGTTGATTCTGGTTAAGCAAGCCCCACTTGTTCTGGTGCTGTTTGAAGGTGATTTACATCATCATAAACCACCATGTTTGTTGTTCTGGTGCTATTTGAAGGTGATTTTACATCATCATAAACCACCCTGTTCATATAGGCATGCCTCAGCTCATTTTAATAGTCTTTAGCATCTGACTGGGAGGAAAGATGCTTAGGAGTGTTATGCTTCTGTTGGTGGATCTCCCAAAAAATGAGGAATCACTAACAGCAAATTTTTTGATGTTGTTGATCGTTTGGCATAAGAACTTTTAGTGGTTATTGGTCGACTCCAAAGCATGAAATTATAAAAGAAGAAAAAGAAAGTAAAAGTTGATTCTTTCATGACATGGACAAAGTCACAACTTTGCATTTAATGGTTGAAAACATATGGCATGGTCAGGTCCATAAGTTGGACGATGAACCCTTGTGGTAAAGCATAGTCACAAAGTCGGGATTTGTCAATAATCGGCAAGGGGTCAAGTTGGGAAAATTCGGTAAAAATCGGCAAAATAATGACATTTTTCAAGTTAGAAATGTTGCTTTTAACAAAACACATTTATATGATGAAAAACACATCTATAATTCCATAATAATAAGTCATAACTCATAAACATGATATATCATTCATAATTCAAAAAATCGACAAAATCGAAATCAAAAGGGGAAAAAATGGGTCTCAGTCGATTAATCGACAAAATCGCTGATTAATCACTGAGTTTTCGATTAATCGGAGATTTTACCGATTAATTGGCGATTGATTCGTGAACTCGAAAAATCGGAGATTTTTGTGACTAGGTGGTAAAGTTGTCGATTTCTTCAGTTGAAGGGTAAAGTAGGCTGATCCACCTGAAGTGAGCTACTTAACTCATGGTTCTCCAATGGTCAACGTGGGTTATGTGGGCCTAGCTAGTGAATTACATATTCTGTTCTAATATATTGATCACTTCTTAAATTATGGTAGTTGTCATTATCAAATTAAAACAAAGCAGGTTTTGTTTTATAAAGTGATAAATTATCTAGGTACGGTGATGTCTTCTACCAAAGTGCTAGATCTTTTGAAATGAATTATTTATTGATTTGTTTTAATGTCCACAATGGTGCTTGTGCTTCCTGAGATTGAGTTGGGGCTCAAAGTTTAAATTTTTCTTTATGGTGATCTCTTTGCAGGTATTCAAGGGAAGATGAGGGATTACCAACTAGCTGGATTAAACTGGCTGATACGGCTCTATGAGAATGGCATCAATGGAATTCTTGCAGATGAGATGGTATATCTTCAAGCTCTGGTTCTATTTGTCTGTTTCTTTATTGTCTTCCCCATCTTTGTAGTGGAACCAGCTTTTATTATTTGTTTTATCTGATGTAGTCCCCACCAGGTTTTCTATGTTAGACTTGTTCCACTATTTTCTCTCCTTAAACAGTCTGTATTGATGATAACTTTATGTAATTGCTGTCCAGGGGCTTGGTAAGACACTGCAGACCATATCCCTATTGGGTTATTTGCACGAGTTCAGAGGAATTACTGGCCCTCATATGGTGGTTGCCCCAAAATCTACTCTTGGCAACTGGATGAAGGAGATTCGGCGCTTTTGCCCAATTTTGCGTGCTGTAAAATTCCTAGGAAATCCAGATGAAAGGGTAAGTCAGCCACGATGTTGTGAAATCCTCTCTTTTCAAATTATACTTTAAAACACCTAGGATATTAAATGTTTCTTTTACTTTCTACTTCTGCAGAAGCATATACGTGAGAAACTACTGGTGGCTGGGAAGTTTGACGTCTGTGTGACTAGTTTTGAAATGGCCATCAAAGAAAAATCTTCTTTACGCCGTTTTAGCTGGCGCTATGTTATTATTGACGAGGCTCATAGAATCAAGAATGAGAATTCACTTCTTTCAAAAACAATGAGACTCTACAGTACTAATTACCGACTTCTTATTACGGGGACACCTCTTCAGGTACATATACATGACTCTTGAGAATGGTTTCTCTTGCTGGGTTGCCTTCTACATTTGAAATGAGATACAGGGATGATCAGTTAATGTTTGTCGCATGTACATTTCTCTTTTCTATACTTAAAACTGTAAGATAGTTATTGTTGATGGTGCAAGGGTGCAACCGAGTCAGTGACCTTGATCATGATGAGTTAGTTATCATGCTGGCATTAATGCAAGACTGAAGACCTGGGTTGGCCACCTGTGGTTTCTATGATCAGTGTTTCTAACTTTTTACTTCTTGTTGAGCTCTCGTTCTAATGCTATATTTAGTGCCTTAATTTTTTTTTTTTTGATCGGTAAAAATAAATATATTAAAGGAGGGCTGAGGAAGCCCAAAAACTATACAGCCAAAAACACAAAAAGGAGGAAAGACCAACGGGGACAACAACCAAACCCCGGAGCCCGACCAAGAGAACACAACTAAGAAATCAAGCGATCCCATCAGAACACAAAATTATCAAATCTGAAATGCTCCAGCTCAGAAATTGCGGAACCCCAAAAATAAAGAGAGGCTTTAATATTCATCACAATCTCCTCTATCTTGGCCTCCTTATCTTCAAAGATCCTATGATTCCTCTCCTTCCAAATCTTCCAACAGATAGCAAAAGGGACTATCCTCCAGAGCATACAACCACCCGCAGAAAAAGCCTTGGAGCTCCATCCGACAAAGATATCAAACACCGACTGAGGGAATACCCATGATGTTGTGGTTTTTCTTGTTGCCTTAGTGCCTGTACATGTGTTGAGTATGATGGGGGGTTGAATACAGGGATGCTTGAAACTTTGTGAAAAAAGAGCTAAAATGGAGGATCAATGTCCTGTATGCATCGAGTACGGAGGATTGAGTACCATAATCTAGAAGTGTATGAATGATCGGTGCATCATGTGGTTTCAATCAAACATTACCTCCCAAAAGTAGAAAAATGGAGAAGGGTTAAACATATTTTTAGATGTTAGTATTAATTTCTCGTGGTTTGCATCTTCAAACAGAATTTTCATCGGGTGTGGGGGAGTTCAATATATTAAAAAGGATACAAAACTACAATTCAAAAATTGCATTTTGTGGATTTCATGTATTTTACATTCTCGAATGAATGTTCATTTTTTTAATTTGTCTTGCATCATCTTAAGCCTTAATAGTATCCTGTACGGGCTACACTCAAGCATTTCTTGTGAACCTTTTAATGGTTGATGTTCTTACAAAAGCTCATGTATATTAGATGTGATGTTATTGCAACCATTTTTATGCAGAACAATCTCCACGAGCTCTGGTCTCTTCTTAACTTTCTACTTCCAGAGATATTTAGTTCTGCTGAAACCTTTGATGAATGGTTCCAAATATCTGGTGAAAATGACCAGCAAGAGGTTGTTCAACAGCTTCACAAGGTAAAACGTCTGCTTGCATCATCTTTGAGTTTGAGTGAGTTCTTTGAATGCATTTGATGAAAAATACCTGTCTACTGCATCTTGAAGGTCCTCCGTCCGTTTCTCCTCCGAAGGTTGAAGTCCGATGTTGAGAAAGGTTTACCTCCAAAGAAAGAAACAATACTTAAAGTAGGGATGTCCCAATTGCAGAAGCAGTTTTATCGGGCTCTATTGCAGAAGGATCTAGAGGTTGTTAATGCTGGTGGAGAGCGTAAACGTCTTCTGAATATTGCAATGCAGCTGCGCAAATGTTGTAATCATCCATATCTTTTCCAAGGTGCTGAACCTGGCCCTCCTTTCACTACTGGAGAGCATCTTATTACCAATGCAGGTAGGCTCTACCTTCTGTAATCCCTATTGAATTCATTGGTGCTTATTGATTGATCAATTATAATCATCCTTCCCTTATTTTTGCAGGTAAAATGGTTCTTTTAGACAAGTTGCTCCCCAAGCTGAAGGAGCGAGATTCTAGGGTCCTAATATTCTCACAGGTCAATATCACTTCTGTAAATTGTATAGTGGTTCTAATGTATAAATAACCAGCCTTGTCAAGTCCTCATTCTGTTGGGGTAATGAATTTGTTTTCTTGTTTTTAATTTTGTGGTTGGGTTTATTTTATTTGGTAATTTAGATGACTAGACTGCTGGACATTCTGGAAGACTATTTAATGTTCCGTGGGTACCTGTATTGTCGGATTGATGGAAATACTGGTGGAGATGATCGTGATGCTTCCATTGAAGCCTTTAACCAGCCAGGAAGTGACAAGTTCATCTTCCTACTGTCAACTAGAGCAGGTGGCCTAGGTATCAATCTGGCCACTGCCGATGTTGTCATTATATACGACAGCGATTGGTAAGTCTTTTTTTTTTTTTACTTTTTTCATATAATGATGCTAGTCATTTATTAAACTGGCAGTTCTGAATCTGTTGTCTTATCTATCTGTTATATATCACTCAGGAACCCACAAGTGGATTTGCAAGCACAGGACCGTGCCCACAGGATTGGTCAAAAGAAAGAAGTTCAAGTGTTTCGTTTCTGCACAGAGGTTCAGCTTTTATGACGTCACGCTACATAAATTGCAAAACATATATTTTAAAATGTCATCTATTAAAGATTTCTAATTAATTCTTTTTTGTTCAATTTTTTTCCCGATTCCTTACAATTCAGTACACCATAGAGGAAAAAGTGATCGAGAGGGCTTATAAAAAACTTGCACTTGATGCTTTGGTGATTCAACAAGGTCGATTAGCAGAACAGAAAAGTAAGGAATATCTGTTTTAGAATCTCCCATTCTATTCTTCCTTTGGAATGCAAATTGATTGTAAATCTGAATCAATAATTTCAATTGATGCTTTTATGATGTCTTTTGGTACAGCTGTTAATAAAGACGAGCTGTTGCAAATGGTTAGGTTTGGTGCTGAAATGGTTTTCAGTTCCAAGGACAGCACTATCACAGATGAAGATATTGACAGAATTATAGCTAAGGGAGAAGAGGCAACAGCTGAGCTTGATGCCAAGATGAAGAAATTTACAGAAGATGCCATCAAATTCAAAATGGATGACAGTATGTGGAATTGTGGATACATACATAAGAGTTTTCACCTGATTACTCTTTTTTTGTCATCATCTTAAACATTGAATTTTACTAAATGTTTTATTTTGTTCTGCACAGCTGCTGAATTGTATGATTTCGATGATGACAAGGTAGAGGCTTTTCTTTATCTGCTACCTTTTACCTATGTTGCATGGATTCTTCTAAAGGGGCGAAGTAGGCATGTTGTAGTCCCAACGACACAGATTCTAGTGCGACACTTCCAAATTCTGTCTTGTTTTTTCTTTCTTTTCTTGCAAGATACTAACTGACATTTGGCATAGGTTATGAGCTCTACCTTTAGGATTGAAGTTTTCTATGCAACAAATGTAACATCGCACATATGTACTCTCTTGTCTATAATTATATGATACAAATCATAAGATATCCTATCACATTATCCACTATTATCATCCTTATTGTAATAAAAAAGCAATTACTTTGTTTCACATTATTAAAACTATATTGCCAAGTCTCCGAATTCTATTTTTCAAGATTCACTGAATTGGACACTCCGCACCGTGTCGGACTCCGACACCTGTTCCCATGTCAATGCAACACAGCCTTTTACTCTTAACTGCTATTGAGCTGCTTAGTTTAGTGTATGCAGCATAATATTTTGAGGCACATACCATATTGACCTTTTTTATTATTTATTTTTATCTTTTTCTAATGAAGGATGAGAACAAGTTTGACTTCAAGAAACTTGTTAGCGAAAACTGGATTGAGCCGCCAAAAAGGGAGCGGAAGCGCAAGTAAGTCAATTTTTCGACTGCAAACTCTGCAACTGATGTTCTTTATGGTATTTTGCATTCTCTTTTCAGACCTGAATTCTATCCACTCTTTTCGTAGCTATTCGGAATCTGAATACTTCAAGCAAGCAATGCGCCAAAGTGGTCCGGCAAAGCCAAGAGAACCACGAATTCCTCGCATGCCTCAGTTGTAAGTGTCTTGATTCTGGATACTTCTCTGCTCTTTAATTGCAGTTGGTGTTTCTCTGCAGTCTGATTGGTGTTCCCTTTTGTTTTCAGGCATGATTTCCAGTTCTTTAACACACAAAGACTAAGTGAGTTATATGAGAAAGAAGTACGCTATCTCATGGTGGGTCCAACTTAAAAAAAATTGTTTCCTTTTTGGTCTGATCTCTTCTTGCACCTCCATAGTTTCAGGGTTTAATTGCTCATCTGGTTACATGTTTTTAGCAAACTAATCAAAAGAATCAGATGAAGGACACAATTGTGGATGGGGACGAACCTGAAGGTAATTTAGTGATATATTTTTAATTCAAGTTTCCCTCTTTCAGTGGCTCCGAGTGATCAATGAACCTACTAATAACTAATCATTTGTTTATGTAGATATAGGGGATCCCTTGACTGCGGAAGAACAGGAAGAAAAAGAGCAGCTATTAGAAGAGGTGAGTGGATCATCGATGGTAAAAATGAGTCCAGTTAAAGGTCCTTCTTTCAAGACATAATTCTTGGCGCATTTTAGGGATTCTCAACATGGACTAGGAGAGATTTCAATACCTTCATCCGGGCTTGTGAGAAGTATGGTCGGAATGACATAAAAAGTATTGCCTTTGAAATGGAGGGTAAAACAGAAGAGGAAGTTGAACGATATGCCAAAATTTTCAAAGAAAGGTATAAGGAGTTAAATGGTAAGTGAAATCCACTTTTATGCTTTCTAAAGTAAATGATAAATTGAAGGTACCTTCTTTTGTGTATCCAAATAACGTAAATTCATTCGTCATGGATCCTTAAAATTACAAACAAGAGTTTATGGGTTACCCCACCATTCCTATTTGTTTATTCATTCATTTAATTGTTTATTTTATGGAAGTGTAAAATTTTCACATATCATTTTCTCTCCAGATTATGATAGGATAATCAAGAACATTGAGAGAGGGGAAGCAAGAATCTCTCGGAAAGATGAGATCATGAAAGCAATTGGGAAGAAGTTGGACCGTTACAAGAATCCATGGTTGGAACTGAAGATTCAGTATGGTCAGAATAAAGGGAAGCTGTACAATGAAGAGTGTGATCGTTTTATGGTACGATTCCTGGAAATTTCCTGAGGTCTCCTATACAGGCCCACTTTTCAGTTTCCGGGATTTAAAAAGCCGTGAGATTTAACATCACTAACCGATTTTATATTCGTTGTGCCTCCACAGTTATGCATGGTTCACAAGCTTGGGTATGGGAATTGGGACGAGCTCAAGGCAGCTTTCCGCACATCGCCTTTGTTTCGTTTTGATTGGTTTGTGAAGTCTCGTACCACTCAAGAACTCGCAAGGCGCTGTGATACCCTCATTCGGTTGGTGGAGAAAGAAAACCAAGAATTTGATGAGAGGGAGAGACAAGCTCGGAAAGATAAGAAGCTTGCCAAGGTTGCATATATTGTTTTGCTATTCTTTTTCTCATTGTTTTTAAAATCCCGCCATAAGGCGCGTGAGTCTTACACCTGGAGGCTTAGGCCTCGACTAGTTTATACAGGAGGCTTACGCCTCAAGGCTTGAGATACAATTTTTTTTTCCCTTTTCGTTCACCAAAATATCCCACCTATTCATCTTCCTTGTCAAAAACAACTCCCAAGGAAGATGATTTAAATCTTTTTCTTCCTCTTATATATACTGGTAAATATGACACACATGGTCTAGGTAGCTTCAGTTGGAAGTGTTTCCAAGTGATTACATTCGAGAAACCAAAAATGCTAGTGTCAATCTCTAAAAAACTTGACCTTTTATGTTAGAAGGATAAATATTCTTGAGATTGAAATCAATAGACCCTCAAATAAGGCATCATCCTCCATGATCATCAATGGCATTATGGTTGCTAAAATATGCTCTGTTTTCTTGTTGGGTTGACCAATTGAGGGATAATGCCACATGAGCAGCATACATTATTAAATTGAAGTTACGAAATATTATATAAGAACAACTAATAAAGACCTTCAAATGATAAAAGAAAAATCTTTTGCTTCATGGACATCTCATAATAATTAGCAATGTTTTAAAAGTCCCTCATAGGTGATCTTTAGGTAAATTATAAAAAAGAAGATTTCTTAACTTCTTATTTCTTTATTTTATTTCTGTATTAATTTTTTATGTTTATTATGGATATTTAATGCTTTTTCTTAAAAAAAATTTGAGGCTTACGCCTTGCCTCATGGAGCCAAATAGCCTCATATACGCCTCACGCTTTTTAAAACTTTTTTTTTTTCATGAATGCTTCCTGCCATCTTTTATTATTTGTGTTCTTTTTGTTTTTCTTTGGTTCTTTTCTTTTTTTGTTGCATCATGAAGATGTGTTCTTTCTAAGACATGGTTTCATAAATGCTAAAATAACAGCGTTGCAACGGTTTTCAGTACTGTTTGATATGTTATATAACACCAAATAATGACCTTAAACCCAAAGGCTGTTGTCAATTGCTATACCCATTATGATAATATTGAAATTTAATTTCAGGAATTTTTTAACTTTTTAAACGGTTTTTTATTATCTAATAATAAAATATGTGATACAATATATGTGATAATAAAATATTGAAAATTAAAAAATAGGAAAAACTCTTGTAATGACCGTAATAGCGGCTAGTAACAGTCTCAGTTTTATGGTCACTACCCCTGTTATTTTCACTATATAAAACCTTGGATGTAGATTGGATTATGGGTGTAAAGGTTCATAGCTGTGTTATATGCCTTATGACCTGTTTTATGAATGGTTTTCAGAATATGACACCATCAAAGCGAGCTATGACAAGACCCCCAGCTGAGAGCCCTGCTCCCACTTTAAAGAAGCGAAGGCAACTATTGATGGACGACTATCCAAGCTCGGTAAGTTCTTATTTATCGCTTCCTGCATATTAAAACACTTGTTTATCCATAGACCCGGGATCGAGTCTTTGGGGGGTAATTCCCAAAGACCTGGGTTTGGTCCCCTTCTTACCTTAAGGGGGGTTAGGGCGGAATAATAAATGTTTACCAATTTTTTTTTTCGAATCCTCTATTTTTAAACTCTTCGTTTGTAAAATCTCTTTGAACATTTGCATGGATCTGTTATTAATGGTGATGATGTAGTCAATGTTGATCCTGGTGTTGTTATTGTTGCAGGGGAGGAGGAGGAAGTGATTTTTAACAGGAACCTACCTCCATCCAGATTGTTAAAACCTCATTGTTATTCACCAGAAATTTCCTAACAAACCCCCCCCAAGCAAAGGAATTCGAGTTCACATATCAGAGACTCTTTGGTTTTTTTGGATTGCGATCCTGGATCTGCACTAGGCCATTCCCTGGTTCAAAAGGTAATATTTATTTTAGCAGGTTTCTTCCTATTGTACAAATGTTTGGTCCATTGTTTATATAAGGGAACCTATTTGATACACAAGAGTATACATTTCAGCCTAACCCAACTATTTTGTTCCATTGGGGGTGGACTTTTACGATCAATTAACAGACACTTTGCGTCTGACACAATGGTGTTTATATGCATTATGTAGCATGTTTAAAGAGGAAAGCGAGGGTGTGACTCACCCTGTCCCACTTACTAACTGATGATTGGCCAATCTCTTGGACCTCCAAATCAAAAATCAGCTTGATTGGTGTTTTTTGGCAATGGGCAGAAGTCAACACAGTAAAATGCTCAAATCCAAAAATGCCAATTGGCACATTTTCGGGCCCACTGAACCATGGATATTTGGTTCAGCTCTCGGGCTGGCGCTGCAGTTATCCATTAATTTAGAAGCAAGTATTTGTTTGGGCAAAGACAACCGTCCAATTAGAGTACTCTGGAGAAAAGACTGATGACTAAATATGATTATTGATTCGTTGAGTAAGCCTTTGATGACACCTGCAGTCAGTGACACTGTCGACTGCTGCCAATAGGGGCCATGTGGCACATTCCGAAGGGGACACTAGCTGTATGGATGTCTGGCCAATCACTAGGTGGACCTACAAACTAAAAATAAACACGGGCGGTGATTTCTAAATTTTGGATTGAAGTAATTTTCAAGCGGTGATTTTAACCGCAGGAATTTGAGAATTATTTTGGTGCAATTTTGTTCCAAGATCCAAAGGTTTTAAATCACAAATCAGGTGGTTTGTAGGTCCACCTAGTGATTGGCCAAACATCTCTACAGTCAGTGTCTTCTTAAGAATGTGCCACATGGCTCATATTGGCTGCATCAGTGGCATCGCTGACTGCAGTTGTCATCGAAGATTTACTCTGATTGGTTCTTAGTTGGCTACGACTGCACAGATGGGGAGGCACGAGTAAAACTTTGATGACAGGATGCAATATGAGCCACGTAGCACACTCTTGGAGGACTCTGACCGTATGGATGTTTTTCCAATCCCTAGGTGGACTTACAAACCAAAAATCAGCTTGATTAGTGATTTGCATTATATAAGGGAACCTATTTGGACTTACATGAAATTGGACCGTCATCTCTCAGCATGACTTCAAGAGATTGCAAATCCTATCCGACTATCCTTTGTAGGACAGACCCAAAGAAAGTCCTACAGACAAGGCTTTATGTGCCGATATGCCTACACCAACCAGTCCCCAATCAACCATCTCATCGTTAAGGTCTAATACGATAGAAAGCTCGAGTTCAATAAGCCCACTGGTAGCTTTCTCTTTCATAACACAGGTCAGATCCGAAAAAGATTATCCTGGAACCAGTCTATCCTAAACAGTGGAAATGAGACAAAATTGAAAGCCAGACGGTGTTTGATAGTTACCCCGACCAACCGTCCTAGGATACCTTCTCAGGAACCAACCCAAACACAGAGGCTTGAGAAATGAGATGCTCGTTGCTTCTAGGAATAAAGAATGGTCCAGCAAAATGATGTAGATTGGTAGAACTGATATGGGTAAATTCCTTAGAGGGGGGAAGTCCTCTGGGAGGATGGTTCCCTTCGCGATTATTTGGGGATTGTGGATGGAGAGAAATAAAAGAATTTTTAGAAGCAAGGAAAGCACCTTTCAGGATACACTGTTAATCATTAAGGCGAGGTATCCTTCCTGAAACTAGGGGCATTTTCTTTGCAGATACGGTTTTCCAGTTCGATATTATTATGGGGGGTGCATAGCTCGTTGTAGTTTTCCGGTGTTTATGCCGCTTGTTGTACTCTTTGAGATCTTCTCAATCTCTTTCTTTATATATATTAACATATTTCCTTTGGCTTATAAAAAAAAATTTCCATCTTCACGAAGGGGCGTGGATTTTATGCGCCAGGGTCGTTCTAACCAAATAGAACGGCCCCACGGAGCTTTCTCCACGTCACCTCAATTTCAAAAAGTAAAGAAAAAATTCTCACAAATTCCAACTCATAAACGTCTGATAAATGCAATATTGACCAATTGGTGTCCTCTTTTTCAGCATATCTAAGAGAAGGATACATAATTCATAACAGATGTTCAGCCAATCCGTTGATGGGCCTACAAACCAAAAATCAACTTGATTAGTGATTTCTAAGTATTGGAATGGACTTATTTCAGAAGTCCCTTGATGGGACTTATTTCTCAGTGTGCTCCTTTTACGATTCTTTATGCCTTTTTACCATCGGCCCACTATTATCCTTGTTCTATCATTTGGAAGTCCAAAGTCCCTTTGAAAGTCTGTTTCCTTGCTTGGGGTGCCCCATTGAACAAAATATTCACTGCTAAGAATTTGATTGCAAGAAGGTGGATATTGGTGAATTTTTGTAATGATGTGCAAGTCTGCTAGTGAGAATATTAATTTTGGGTTGTAAGTCTACATAGGGATTGGCCAAACATCCATACGGTCAGAGTCCTATATAATGCACCCTATCATCGGCCTTGATGACAGGACATATCATCAAAGTTTTAATCGGGAGAGTTAATGTGGACTGAGTCGCTTATCACCCTACTGGGAAGTTTAATATGGTTCTGGTTCTGGGTAGTTTAATATGGAACCAAAACTGTTGTTGGTACTAACAATGTTGTCCTCGGCATTCAACATGGATGCTGATGCAAGCTGCTCCAGCCAGTGGGCATTGATGTTTGCTGAAGAGCTCATATTGAATCCGAAACCAATCCAAGAGCACAATATCATGCTGCCCAATCTTTATTTAATGGATAATTAGCTGAAAGATTGCGCGATGGTGCCTAGCACTGACGAAGTCGCTACATGTACTTGCGACATCGACAAAATTAAGAATGACAGACCATCGGTGAACAAATTCTTCCATAATTTTCATTATAATTTTATTTCTTTTTTTATAAACGGATTTTCCATTTCTTTTCTTCCATGACTTTTAAATTATAGGGTAGCTCTTGTTTCGCAGCCTTTTCTGTCACACATTGGGTGAGGCAAAAAATTCCCTACAAGTGCTAAAATCCGGGTAGCACACTGGAGAGTCTTCTGAGAGGGGAGGAAGCAACAATGGTGGTGGAAGGTGGCAGGGCTGATGGGGTTGAGAGGGGAGTTTGCATCGGCTGGTGGTTACAGGAACTGGCTGTGGGCAGGGGGAGGAAGCAACAATCGTCTTGTACACACACACACACACACACACAAACACAATTCCTGGTCATGTAAACAAGTGTTACAACCTAACTTTCACATGGACTGTTATCGTTATATAACATTCAGCTCTGCCCACCATTAAGACATTATAAGTCCCTTAAAACCTTGCTATAAACTATCATGGGATGCCCAACACGTCTCCATAATCAATGACATCCACTAGTTACACAATCACAATATCTGACGGTCATACAAAACAAATAATTTTAGGTGATCTGTGTGAATGTAATACACAATCCAAATGCCATTGAGAAAAGAAGAAGACTCAGATGATCAAACCTTTTGTATATATGCCGAAAACACGACTGACTTTGAAATCCATACACATAAAGAGGTAACGGTACGAGACTTATAGGTAGAACAATAAAATGCCCAAACCAAACCCCCATACAGAGCTTTTATGGGGGCAAAATTAAGACATTCCCATCCAAGCTTCCTTTTTTTGTACCTTGACTTCAGAAAGCCTACATAAAAGTTGCACAATCAACATTGTCTGTGTTGGGTTACCTGCATTTGTCCGGAATTATAATTCTACCCCTCTGAATCCTTCTCTCTTTAACTATTCCTCCTTCAAACTGTGGGATCATGTTGAATAATGATTGGTGTAACCAGGAGTATCTGATCTGATCTTAACAATAGGAATGATATAGGAAGCAGCAACAGTCCAGCTGGATGAGTACCCAGATTTCACTGGGTGAAAATGGAAACCAAGATGTAATCGCTGATGATCTGAGTCCTTTTCTTCATTTTTTTTAGAATGACACATCAGTACCATACAGTGCAAGTCTCGGCTAAAGACCCAAAAGCAAGGCATGAGAATCACCTCATGGTTACTTATTTGTACCATCAAAGCTACCGATTGCATTTGCCCGCTTTCTCTCTCTCCAATTCTCACCCCATACTTTTGCCTCTGCAACTGCACGTTCTCTGTCAAGATCACGGTTGAAATTCCTGGTTGTCTCCCTTGCTTTCCCTGTATGAGCAGTGTTGTCCCTCTGAGAGTCCTGCATCTCTAATTCATCCAAGCACAACTTCCTCCCAGACCCACCACCTGTTTCTCTGCCAACTTCTGTACCAAAGCTCACTTCCCGAGCAGGATCTCTGTGTCTGAAATTAGGAGAATCCTGATGGGGGGATTGGGAACCATGTCGTCCACCACGTCCAACCTCATCTTGGCTGTCGGGCCCACTACCCATGCTTTTTCGGTCGTCCTTGTCCCTAGGAGTAGATGAACCAACTCTGTTATTTTGAGCAGCAGCTGCATTTGGGTCGAAAATTTGGGAAGCTAAATATGAAAGAGCAGTCACAACATCCCCTATAAGAGGCCGAGTCGCAGCTTGCTCTTGCAAACACATTGCTGCGACAGCAAGAGCTTGGTAAAGGCCCCTCATTGGATAACGGCCTTGCAACAGTGGGTCGGCCATTTTGGGGAACTTCCTACGGTCCCTAAATAGAGGCCGTGCCTGCAAACCCACAAAAGAAATCTTGCTTTTATGTTGATCCGCAATAAAATGTGAACAAATGGTCATGTCCTTAAGAATTATCATTTGCATCAAATGTATGAGAAAAGTTTTCCAAATTAAATCAGTACAAGAAAATTAATAAACACTTTACCCATGCAACCAGATTATGCTCTCCCGGAGCCCGGGTGTTGTCAATTGCCTTGCGCCCCGTGATCAGCTCAAGGAAGACCACACCAAAACTGTAGACATCAGACTTCAGAGTGAGTTGGCCAGTCATAGCGTACTCAGGAGCACAATAGCCATATGTTCCCATCACTCGTGTAGAGACATGAGTCTTATCACCAACTGGACCCAGTTTCGCAAGCCCGAAATCTGACAGCTTTGGATGATACCCTTCATCAAGAAGGATGTTGGATGATTTTAAATCCCTGAAAATTACAGGAGGGTTTGCTTTATCATGCAAATACTCCAAGCCCTTAGCTGCACCAGCTGCAATCTTCATCCTCGTATTCCAGTCCAGAGGTTCCTTGTCAGGAGGAAGATCTAAAAACAGATAACCAATTGAGTCATCCAGTAGATAGCAAAGCTACGCTCATCTGATTAGAAATGGAGTTTTTTTTATATGAAGAGTAAGGGGACTGAAAGGCATAATTTTCCAAGTCACCGAAGAATTATAGCTAATTTATAATGCTACTTCAAATATTGGAGTATATTTTAGAATCTTTATAAAGGAAGATAAAGCAGTGCTGCAAAAGCAATCAAAGCTGAAAAGATAAATAAAACTGTATTAAGAAAGATAAGTGTCAAAAGCCAGAATAGATTCAAAACAGATCTCTGAATTAATGATAAAAGATTGTTTGGATAATTATGGCTTGCTTACCTGTGAATTGTGATAAACCGTTAAAAATTACCAAGTGTTAAATCTAAAAAGTATTCAGAATATTATTAACAATTATGCATTAGATTGCATTTTATTTCTATAAAATTAGAAATTTTTAGAGATAGAAGTAGTTCAGTCATATTAATATTGCTCTTCCTCTATGTATTTGAAGAAGAGAATCGTGGGTTTTTAATGGTTCCGTTGTTTTTTGCATCCATTCTTTGTTCTAGGTCATCTCTTATGTGAGATCAAGTCCACCTCGCAGCCCTGCCACCTTTAAAGGTCGATAATAGGATGACAAAATGTGTGGCCACGGTGTCAGAGCTGTTTGATTTTGACATTCAACCCTGTCGAATCTCTCCAGGTCTCCTGATCTTATCTGTGCCCAAATATTCATTTAGTTGCTCAACCCTGTTACAGTATCCGTTGTTCTCAATTCTTTCTGTTTTTTTGATGGTATTGCCTTTTTTTTTTGCATCCATTCTTTTTTCTCCCCACGGTACCAGAGAAAGTTTCAAACTGAAAGTCACATCTGCTCAATTTCTAGATTTCCGCTCAGTGGAATCTCTCCAGGTCTCCCGATCTTAACTATGCGCGAATCTCCATTTACTGGCCCTACTCTGTTAGAGTAGGCTTCTGTCATGTCATCTTTGACCAGCAAGCCCTTTTCCTCAATAAGCAAACTCCTTTTCAAGCTTTCAAATAAGTCTAAAAGAAAAGAAAAGAAAAGAATAACAACTGCTTTTGAGCCTCTTTCAAGCCTTTATTTTACTCTTCCATATTTGAGCCTCTACGTTGTCAGAGAAAATTTTCTTTGTTCTCCTCCTACTATTTGTTCTTTCTTCAAATTTTTTCTTTCGCTGGGACCAAAAGAAAAAGTAAAAAAGGATGAATCATTTAGTATGCCTCCAAAGACCAGTAAACTTCTACTACTGATAAAAAAAGAAAGATTAGTAACCTTCTAGTTCTTGCGGGTGTCTTCAACATCAAAGGGTGGAGGGAAGAGAGTGTTGCACATTCTTTTCTATTCTGCAAGAATAAGACTACATCTAGGTTTAAATTCTCTGAAGTCCTTCTTTGTCCACACCTCACTCCAGCTCATCTCTTCTACCAAGAAAACCATCAACTAGCCATGGTTTCTAGAGGCAATGCTTTTTTAGATAAGTTAAAAACATTTTATTAAGATGAATACAAATTACGTAGAAGGGAAAACCATCCTCTAAATACAAAAGAAACAAAACAGCAAAGGAAGAAAAAACTAGCCAATGGGTAAACAATTTGCTAAGTCACCAAAGTAAGAGCTTCCCAAATTGAAACAAGTTCTTTCAAAATGGGTGGTCAATCTAATAAAACCCACCAATAGCCCTTGCACACCACCAGCAAAGAACTACTGCAATCTTTAAAAAAATCCGATTATTCCATTCTTTCCAAATGCCCCAGCATAGAGCGAAAGGAACAATCTTCCCTCTCACCAAATGGCCCACTTGCCAAGAGAAGAAGTATCCCTTATATCTCTTGGGAGAGCCCATGCGAAATCAAACAATGAAAGAATCTCCAAACCTCCCAAGCAAAAATTGCAATAGATAAACAAGTGATCAACTCCCTCCTCTTGGGATTTACACATATGCAACAGTTTGAAATCATCATTCTACAGTGATCAAGGTGATCCACAGTTGATATTTTGTCTAGAACCACCACCCATATGACATCCTCCACTCTAGGAGGAACTGGCTTACCCCAACTAGATTCCAATGGGGCCCTCTACCCCCCAAACCCAGCCAAAGCTTATAAAAGGATCACATGGAAAAACACCCTTTTGATCCCTACTCCAAACACAAATGTCCTCCCCATGAATAGCTTGCACCTTCTTCACTATTACGACAACTATATGGGACCTGATGTTGGACAGATGTGAAAGAATGATGGTGTTGTGGAAAGCAGGTTACCTTTCCAAGGGAGGTAAGATGGTCCTTATTTTCACTATCCAGCTTACCTATTTTTTTTTCTTTCGCTCTTCACTAACCCAATATGTGTGGTCAAGAGGTCGGAGAAGGTGATCAAGGTTTTTTCTGGAACAACAGAGGGAGAGCTCCATATATCCTCTTGTCAAGTGGGATGTGGTGTGTTCCCCAAAGAAGTGGGGAGGATTGGGGTGAAGAACTTGAAAACCATGAACAAAGCCCTATTGGGTAAGTACCTATGGCAGTTTGGGGTGAAAGTGTGTTATCAGATGCGTATTTTATACGTATTAGGTCTTTATGTAAATACCCCTTGGTGTGAGGGGTATACTTGTCTTTTGTTATTTTGTTATTCTCCTTTCATATAAATAAAACTTATGGAGTCATTGTGACCTAAGCACAATAGACATTCTTTCTCCTCTCTCTTCTCTTCCACAAACTTAACCCTAATCCTAATTCAACAATTCTTAAATTCAACTTGGTATCAGAGCCATCTGCCATCGAGGCTTGCCGGAGAATTTTTGGATACAAAACAGAGGCAACCTGACGCTCGCTGACGTCATCTGATCACAGGCTGACGTCATCAGCTCCATGGACACGAAAATCGAGGTTTGCTGAAACCTTCGCCATTTGATAGAGAATATTTTTTCTATTTTTTGGTTATTTTTGGGGAATTTTCTAGACCCATTTGAGGGTTCTTTTGGCCATTCTTCGAGTTTTTTTTCTAAAATTTCAGTTTGTAAACCAGCCTGTTTTTCGAACACTTAATGAACTTTTTGGGGGGGTTTGTTGCTTCGATCTAGTCCCCCCAATCCCAACAACATGTGGACACCTCATTTGAGAGGTTTCATCAAGGATTGAAGGCTGTGTGGTGTTTTCTCTACACCCTAGTTACCGCCGGCGACTTTAATAGCATTTTTGGGCTGTCGGCTTGACCTTAATCCTTCTCCTTTTGTTCTCAGATCTAGTTGCAATGCTTTCTAGTGGTTCTAGGATGTTCGTAACCATCCACATGTTATTTTTCTCTGCCATTAGCCCCTCTGGGATGCTTATTTGAGGTTCGTTTGGGTGTTTCTTGTTCACCAACCCTACTTCGGGGTCTTATTTCCCTTCGGTTCACTCTTATTTGAGAATTAGAGACCTATGGTAGGTATCCTTGGGTTCTATTTGTTTTTTGGGGCCTCATCAGACGTGTTTATGGCCTTCGGTGTGGTTGTTTGACCCTATTTTGGCCATCTATTTGATCTCCAACACCTCCTTGTGGTTTTAGTGTGCTGTGTTAGTGTTCCTTTGGCTGTAGTTCTTCATGGCAGAACCTCCACCTCCCGTGGTTACTCCGCCCTCCTCGGATTCTCCTTCTGCGTCAGACGTGAGCTGGAAATTCCCTCCACTGGTATTGGAGG
Source organism: Euptelea pleiosperma (assembly GCA_035048495.1). NCBI lineage: Eukaryota > Viridiplantae > Streptophyta > Magnoliopsida > Ranunculales > Eupteleaceae > Euptelea > Euptelea pleiosperma. The sequence continues at coordinate 33,491,519 of CM068546.1, forward strand.
CCCTATGGTGCATCACTTGGCGTATGAGAACCCTAGTTTACAAATCACCTCAGTAAAGTTAAATGGCAAGAATTACTCACGCTGGGCCCAGGCTGCACGGTTGTTCATTGGGGGCCGCGGGAAACTTGATCACACTACGGGGGATACAATTGAGCCTCCCAGGACTTATCCCTTGTATTGACAGTGGGAGACAGATGATCTTACTGTTATGTTATGGCTTCTTAACTCTATGGAGCCAGACATCAGCCAGAGTTTCTTATTCATGCGCACTGCTCGAGAGGTTTGGGAGATTACAGGGAAGACCCACTCAGAGCAACAGAATGCTGGAAGGGCTTTTCAGTTGAGGCAGAGTATCTCTCACTTTAGACAGGGGGAGTAGTCCCTTTCTCAGTACTATACTGCTCTTCGCACCATGTGGCAAGAGCTTGATCGTTACTATTCTTATCAGCATCTCCATCCAGGAGAGATAGCTCCTTACCAGCGGTATATGGAGAAGGGTCGAATTTTTTATTTCCTTGCTGGACTCAATCTATCTTATGAACTTGCTCGTGTTCAGATCTTGAGCAGCAGGATGGATCTTCCCTCTCTCAGTGAGGTGTATGCATATCTTCAGAGCGAGGAGAGCCGCTAGATTTCCCTACAGGATGAGCATCCAGTTTCCGAGCGATCAACGCTTGCCAGTTCCTCTGCTCCTACCTTTCAGTATTAGCAGTCTCAGAAGGGTTGCTCTTCTCAGCCTTCTTCTCCGGCTGTGTCTTATGTCTCTACTGGTACGACTTCAGGGAAGTCTTCTTCAAGGGACAAGCCCAAGTGTGATTATTGTGGTAAACTGGGACATGTGAGAGATAGGTGTTGGAAGCTTCATGGTCGCCCTAGCCAGCCAGCATCCACTGGAGCCCATACTGCTCGGTTGGATGTTCCTGTGCCTCTTCAGGATCCACAGCCTAGTCCTTTGGTAGCTCCTACTAGTATTTCTACTGCTAAGATTGCTGTTCTCTGACGGTTGCTGAGTCAGCTGGACGGTCCATCTGCCACTCCTTCGACCTCCTTTGCCCAGTCAGGTAACATTAGACCTGCCCATTATGTGTCCATATCTTCTCCTAGTTCCCCTTGGATCATTGATTCAGGGGCTTTAGAACACATGACGGGTATGTCTTCTCTTTTTTCCCCATACTCTATCTGTTCTGGTAGGGATAAGGTTAAAACTGCAGATGGTACCTTATCTTCTATCTCTGGGAAAGGGAATATCCTTCCTTCCCCTCATTTACCTTTATCCTCTGTTTTGCATGTTCCCACTTTTACTTCTAACCTGTTGTTTGTGAGTTCCCTTACCCGTCAGCTCAACTGTAATGTGACATTTTTTCCTTCCTCCTGTGTTTTTCAGGGTCTGGAAATGAGGAGGACGATTGGCCTCTATTTTCTGGATGGACGTATCTCTGATCCCACAGCACTACAGTCTCATAGTAGTTTTAGTAGTAGTTTATCTTCTGTTCTATGTTGGCATGGCCGTCTGGGGCATGTCTCTTTTCAGTACTTGAAACACTTATTTCCTACTTTGTTTCATTCTGTTTCTTTTTCTGAGTTACATTGTGAGACGTGTGAGCTCTCCAAACACTGTAGATCCACTTATCCATCTAGAGGTAATAAAAGCGCCAGTTCTTTTGATATTGTGCATTCTGATGTGTGGGGTCCTTCCCCTGTTACCTCTATTTTTGGCTTCCGCTACTTTGTTACTTTCGTTGATGACCATACCCGGTGTACCCGGGTGTATCTCATGAAAACCAAAGATGAAGTCCATTCCATTTTTAAGGGTTTTCATAAGATGATCCACACACAGTATGGTGCCTCCATCGAGGTCCTTCGATCTGACCAAGGTGGAGAGTACATGTTTGGAGGTCTCAAGCAATATTTTTTTTATCATAGGATTTGTCATCAGAATTCCTGCAGCTACACCCCTCAGCAGAATGGTGTGGCTGAACGCAAGATGCGTCATTTGACAGAGGTCGCTCGATCCCTTTTGATCGGTGCCCATGTCCCTAGCTCTTATTGGTCCGATGCTGTTTTGACCGTTGCTTACCTGACTAATCGGATGCCTTCACGTGCGATACAGTTCCAATCTCCGGTTCAGGTCCTTGCTTCTAGCTCGTCTTTATTCTCTATCACACCTCGCATATTTGGGTGTGTCTGCTTTGTTCACATTCTGGGTCTACATCGTAACAAGTTGAATCCTAAAGCTCTTCAAGTGTGTCTTCCTTGGTTACTCTTCGTCTCACAAGGGGTACAAGTGTTATCACCCCTCGACAAGCAAGAAGTATGTTTCCATGGATGTCACATTTCGCGAGGAGTCATTCTTTTTCTCCCCTACCTCTCTTCAGGGGGAGAGAAGTAGTGAAGAGAGGTCTAATATTTGTCCTCTTCTTTCTATATCTATGACTCCTCCTTTCCCGTTGGTCGTCGAGCAAGCTACGTTGCCTACTCAGCCTACTATGGTGTCTGATAGTGCTCCTGGAGCACAGGGGGAGCTTCAAGTCTATCGCAGAAGAAGGAAGGCCATTGCTGATCCAGTACCAGTGGTTCCATCCTCGGGTCCAGGTAACTTATCTCTCACCTCTGTTCCTGTCATTTCTTCTTCCACTGATGTGTGTGTTCTTGATCTTCCCATTGCCTTACGAAAAGGCACTCGTAGTTGTACTCAACATCCCTTAAGCAACTTTGTTTCCTACGATTCCTTGTCTCCTTCCTACAAGGCGTTCATTACTTCTATGGACACTATCCCTATTCCCACCTCTGTGGTAGAAGGATTGGCACATCCCAAATGGAAAACTACTATTGTCGAGGAGATGCGTGCCTTAGACAAAAATAAGACATGGGAGCTTGTTGATTTGCCAAGAGGCAAGAAGCCAATTGGGTGCAGATGAGTATTCACAGTAAAGTATCAGGCAGATGGGTCAGTTGAGAAGTACAAGGCTAGATTGGTAGCCAAGGGGTATACTTAGACCTACAGGATTGACTACGTGGAAACCTTTGCACCTGTGGCGAAGATGAACTCCATCAGGATGTTGTCTTTAGCAGCAAACCAAGCATGGCCTTTACATCAGCTGGATGTAAAGAATGCTTTCCTTCATGGTGATCTACATGAAGAAGTCTATATGGTACCTCCTCCAGGATTTAGCCCTCCAGGGGATGGCAGCAAGGTGTGTCAACTGAGAAAAGCCCTCTATGGGCTTAAGCAGTCTCCCAGAATGTGGTTCAAAAGGTTCACTCTAGCAGTAAAGAAGCTGGGGTATACTCAAAGCCAAGCCGATTACACTCTATTTATGAAACATCTGGGGAAGAGCACCACTACCCTCATCATTTATGTGGATGACATCATTGTGACATGGAATGATGCAGAAGAGGTGACCAAGCTAAAGAATCATCTAATAGGGGAATTCGAGACTAAGGATCTGGGGCCCCTCAAGTACTTTTTCGGCATAGAGGTTGCAAGATCTAGTCAAGGGATCTTCATCTCACAACGGAAGTACGTCCTAGACCTATTGCAGGACTCTGGCAAGCTGGGAGCTAAGCCAGTTGAGACTCCCATAGTGCAAAATCACCAGTTGGCTGACTCGACCAGTGAGCCTTTCCAGGATGTGGGAGGTTTTCAGCGACTGGTTGGGAGATTGATCTATCTCTCCCTGACTCGACCAAACATTGCTTATGCGGTTAGCGTCATCAGCCAGTACATGCATTCTCCTAGGGAGATCCATTTAAAGGCAGCACACAGGATTCTGAGATATCTCAAGTCTGCTCCTGGCAGAGGTCTTCTCTTCCAGAAGAATGACCACATGAGAGTTGAGTCATACACTGATGCAGATTGGGCAGGGGCCAAGGATGATAGGAGGTCTGCTTCAGGCTATTACACATTTGTTGGGGGCAATTTGGTTACTTGGAGGAGCAAGAAGCAACCTGTCATTGCCAGATCCAGCGCAAAGGCATAATTCAGGGCAATGGCTCATGGCCTATGCGAGATGCTCTGGTTGAAAATGTTGGTGGCCGAGCTTGATTTTCCAGTCTTGGGGTCTATGAGCTTGTATTGCGATAACAAGGCTGCTATTAATATTGCTCATAACCCTGTACAGCATGATCGGGCCAAGCATATTGAAGTGGATCGTCACTTCATAAGGGAGAAGATTATTTCTGAAGAAGTCTACACTCCATTTGTGAAAACTGATGAGCAAGTAGCGGATGTCTTCATCAAGGGAGTTCCCAATTGGCAGCTTCACAGATGTTTATGCAAGTTGGGCATGCGAGATATCTAGGCACCAACTTGAGGGGGAGTCTTATCAGATGCGTATTTTATACGTATTAGGTCTTTATGTAAATACCCCTTGGTGTGAGGGATATACTTGTCTTTTGTTATTTTGTTATTCCCCTTTTATATAAATAAAACTTATGGAGTCATTGTGACCTAATAAGCACAGTAGACATCCTTTCTCCTCTCTCTTCTCTATCTCTTCTCTTCCATTAACCTAACCCTAATCCTAATTCAACAATTCTTAAATTCAACTAAGTGGACCGTCTTTGGAGGAGAGCTGTCATTGGTAAATATGGGTGTAGGAGTATGGGTTGGGAGAGGATGGTTCATACACCTTACGGGTACAACATTTGGAGAGGGATTATGTACATCTCATTGGAATTTACCAAGGTGGTAAGTTTTAAGGCAGCCAAAGGGGATATGATCCTTTTTTGGAAAGATCATGATGCAGTAATGTTCCTCTTAAGGAGGAGTTTCCAGTGTTCTTTAATATCTCTAATAAGGATAATTACATAAAAAACTTCTTGTTAGGGGGAGGAGAGGAGATTTCGTGGGACTGGTTTTTGACGGAACAATAATGATTGAGAGATTGGAGTCGGTCACTATCTTGGTGGAACGGGTTAGTATTCTTTCTTTTAATCGAACAATTGAAGACTCTCGGGTGTGGTCCTGTAATACTAATGGCACCTTCTCAGTTTGCTCAATTTATGCGGCTTTGGATAGGGGAGATGGCCACCTTCCCTTCTTCCAAGGTGTGGGGCACTAAGGTTCCCTCTAAAGTGGCCTTTATTGCGTGGTGCACAGTCTTGGAAAAATTCCTAACCACGGACAAATTAATCAAGAGAGGGAGATTTATCATGGATTTGTGTAGTCTGTGCAAGGCGAGTGGGGAATCGGCTAACCATCTTCGCATTAATTGTGATGTTACTCGGGAGGTGTGGAGCGCTTTCTTTATTCTTTTTGGCATGCCTTGGGTAATGCCTAGGACGGTTAAAGAAGTGTTCAGTGGTTGATTGGCTCTTGCCTTTTCCTTTGTGTGGTAGGCGGTTTTGTCCATTCTCTTGTTTGCGGTCGTGTGGCATATTTAGAAGTAGCATAATGCCAGAATGTTAGAGGATAAACAGGGTTCCAGCCAAAACATTGTCTTCTCCATCAAGGCCCTAATGTTCCAATGGTCTAAGCTCTTCAAACTTCAAAGAATGTAGAGGAGTCTTCTTTGCCGATTTCGTCTTTGATAGGAGCCTTTATTGTATAGAGAATATTAATTTTTTGTTGTTTCGTTCTTTCTTGGCGGTTACCTCAACCTCTTTGTTTATTCCCTTGCCCGCCTTTTCCTAATAAAGTTATATACTTATAAAAAAAATAAAAAACTCCACACATTATGTGCTTGATCCAAGTAAAATAAAACTTAATTTGAGGGTTCTAGTTCTAGTAAACTGGGGAATCATTTGGAGGACACTCTTAAAGTGTTTTTGAGCCTGATTGGGGTCAAAGCTTTACTTGAGCCAAAATCTCTTGCTATCTTACAAGACTTGAATACCTTTTAAGAATTACTTTAGGGACAAATTATTGTGGAAGGTGACATGGCCAATGTGCTATCACTAATACTTTTCAAAAAAAAAAATGAGCTATCACTAATGGAGTGCAAGGTTGTGGGCCCTTGGTGGCTTCCCAATACCCTTGATCACATAATGAATATTGTTCATAGATCAGATATTTTGTATTGCAATATGCTAAAGCAGACCACCTTGCTAAAGATGGTGCTCTTAAGCCACTTATGTAGTTTGCAGATGATATCACCTATCCCCTTCTCTATAGCTTGTCACTGCTCGATAAAAAATCAAGCTCAATTGTAGAATAAAGGATGCACAAGAATTCCACGCAGTCCTCTAACATAAGTAATTATGTCATCAACATACCAAAGGTTATAGATAATTGATTCATCAACGTAATCAACCTCTAAGGCATTTAATATGTGGCAAGTAGTAGCTCCTTTGTTAATTAAGGGGATTGATCTGGAAGTAAGGGAGAACATGCCCCCTCTATGTGACTCCTAGAGACATTACAAAAACCATCTAGACCTCCCACTAATGAAAATATATAAACTTAGACTGGAAAGATGTGTCGGTGTTAGACATAGATGCAAAGTGTCCAACACACCAACCTCGACAAACCTGATACACTGATGTGGCCGTACAGTGTGTTCTATAAATCGTGAGATATATTATTTTCACAATAATACAATTCGTGTTAGTACACCACATAAAAAATGTATTTAGATAAGCCTCGTACATGAAAATCATATCATCAGTATACAAGTAATAGTTGAAAACACGATATAGATGATCAATTAAGATTTTCTTGCATAAAAGCGTCGCTGTCAGCATGTATCTCAAACGCAAGTACAAAATGGGTATCCAATACAGCAAACTTTCAAAAAATGAAGTGTCCTTGTCACATAGGTGTTGTTGTCCTACATCGGTTGGATGCGGTAGCATCCAGCCTACGATGTATTGAATTGAGTTTTATCGAATTACATGTGAAACTCATTTGCAAATCATATTTGTTTTAAAATAAACGAAAGCCGGTGATTTATGTAGTTTTATGCATGAGGAATGTACTTCATGGGCCCTAACTCAGTATTTTAAAATGTATAATTTTGTGTAATTCTTCTACCTTGTAGAAGGATACATGAGATATGTAGGTCTTTTGATCGTTTAGTAACATGTATTTGGGATTATGATATATACACTTTTTTTGTATAGACGTATTATAGTTTTGATGAGACTGATTTTGATTAAGACGAGAGATCCTTTGATATTATGTATATGTCAATGGAGTGTTTTTCATTTTAGGGATTATTTAAACAAAATGAAAAATTATCCGGTGTATTTCTGCTGCATCATGATACTATTTTTATTTAACCGCACGCTTGTATGATCAAATCGCGCCTCAAGATATGAGAAAGGTCAAGATGACCAGATATCGGATTTGGGGCGTGACATTTGTAGTCCAACAGGAGTGGTCTTCATTGCTTATAGATATAGGGCATGTGTAAAAACGAAAAATGGGGGAATATGATATTTGGTTAATAAAGTTAGAGAGAGCTTTCTCTTAGGTGAAGCCTTTACTTGGGTTTTAGCCTACCAACGTAGATTCGTTGAGACTTGATGTGGATTTGTCAAGTTTGAGTGGTGGATTCCATTCAAGAACCGGTGGACTCTAGTTTCCCCTACATTCGTGATTGACTTAACACATTCCACTATATTGGTGATTGACTTCACGTGTTCCGTTACGTCAGTTATAAGATCAGCCTTGTCATCCTACATCAATAACTGAGAATAAAAAATGTTTATTTCTAGAAGTTTTCTCGAGGAAGAAACACGAGCTAGAGGAATTCTCCTCAAGGAAAGAAAATTTTCAGAGATGCAAACAATCCATATAATTTTGGGATCGCAATTTTTTTTTATAATTAGTAAGATATTGCAATTCTGAAATGACTGTTTTTGACTATGTTTTAGCGTCAATGTTCACCTAAGATAAAGCCATCTCTCATGTTCAAAAATACGGAAGCCTGACACTGATGTTCACAAGAAATCTGTAGCAACTTAGCTTTCCGTGGGGTACGATGTCTCTCCTATTGTTGGCAGAATTAGCAAGGTCATTCAAAATTCCATCTGCTGTCTCCAACTTGCAACTCATGGGTGCATCAAAAATCCATTCTCAACTCTCTCCAATTGACCATACCTAGGAATGCAAAATCCACTTGCTCAAGTTCCAATAACCACTGCCAAACTGGTTTGAAATTTCTTTTAGTGGTCTTATCGAAATTCATATTGATGAATCAATAGAAGAGGTGACCTAAAAATTCTACTACCTTGCATAAAATTCATAAAGTGCAACATTTGGAAGAAACTTTAGAGGGGCCTGAGGAGTTGTTTCACGACAAGAAGCAGTAGACCGATTTCTCCTGATTTATATATGGTCTTGTTCACCTAAAACCTCGCAAAGAACCAAGATGTAGCACTTCTGCAAGAATTTTATTAACATTTGTTGACAAGACTGATGGGTCTAGGTCTTTTGTATCATAGGCAACCTCTTTCTTAGGAACTTTTAATAGGCCAAGTCCGCTAATGGAAATGATAGAACTTCTCTATCAGATTCCTAAGCATATTCCCGATTAACTCAAATATGTCGGTAGGCCATAGCCGTAGAGATGGTTCTTCCACTAAAAATGTTCTTCCTATGAGAATAAAAGGGTATAGTAATTTCAGTATATGTTGAAAGAGAAATCTCATCATGCTTATCAAGGCAACTTCACTCGGCCATTTACTTTGGTCAATTTATAGAAACCAGATTTCAACAACAAATAATAACTCATAAGAACAGCTGGAAAGCTAAAAAATATTTATCATTGAGATCAGAACAAAGTCCAGCATTCTAATAAGGGAACCTGGGTTTTACAGAAATACAAAATTGCTCTCTCAGTTGACGGTGATTTGAATCTCCTATGTATGTAAATAAACCCTTTGACAAATGAAGAAGATATGGCCATATATATTTAATATGATCATCGGAATTCTCAGAAATTTTTAACTCTGAAGTTGATACAACCTTTAAGTTCAGGTAGAGTGTAGTGATTTTCTGGACTTGATATGGATAGTTACTTCACTTGTTTAACCCCCTACCCTGAAATTACTAATTGCAGCCCATTTTATGGATAAAAGAACATATTGTAGCTATGATGCTTAAATGTTGCTATTAAGTAGAGATAGTTCTTGGAGATTTTGAAAGTTTAACAAGCAATATAGCATGTGAAAGATCTAAGTGCGTGAATATGGATCTTACTGGCACTTTTTCCCCATCAAGATCGTTCCATTCTTGTTTTGGGGTAAAACTCTTAAATTTTTTTTGATGCATTTACTGCAATATCTGGATGATGATTTTGTGGCTTCAACTAGGTTGGAATTGCATGGAAAATCCAACAATTGAACAATTAAGCAAATGAAACCTCTGATTCTAGATCACAATATTCTATATGTGAATGACAAGGAGACACCTAAAGACATTGTGATACAATGATCATATTCATACATGACAGCCCTGTTTTTGGCTTACCACAAAGATCCAACAACCTTATTGATTTGTTGCTTCTAGAAGCTGCTACAAGTGTGACCCAGATCTTCAAGATCTCCATATCAGATACTTCAATTGAAGGTTTAAATGCCATATCCACACTGTACCCCTGTACTTGCCGTATCTGGGTAACATAGGCTGCAAGAGGATAAGAAGGACTAGACATCTCTAATATTTATTTAAACTATTTGGATGGTAAGACGCATATTAAATTTTCTATTTTTTGATAAAAGAACTCCTCTAGTTGCAATTTTCATTAGTTATACAAGAATTCCCAATGGCTGCGTAATTCTTAATTTTGATGGAAGAAAGGAAATCTTAGGACAGTTTGAGGTGAGCCTGTCTTCTATGGGGAGTCTAGTTAGCTTGAAACTATGGGGAACCTCGGAGACCAACAGTATGGTCAAGAAAAATAAATCTCTAGTATCTAAAGTGTAGCAGCCAATTATTACTTGTCGAGAATATATTATCAACTGCTCGAAAGATTTGAAAATCTACTTTGGAGATAACCTCAGGAAAAAATTCCACTTTGGAGATTTTCCAATACTTTCATGAAATATATGATGTTCAGATGTCCCAATCAACTGCATCTCAAGAAGGCTTCACTAATGAATATAGATGCAAAACAAATACTAACACATTTAACGAATGTGGGGACTTGGAAAATCTCTACAAACCTTTCATGAGGCTAACCTTGTTGGAAAGCTTGATTATCTAATCATGCATTCTTTATCCATACATAATTATTTGCATACATACACAAACAAATATATGTATATACATTTGTATATTCCTGTATATATTTGTGCATTTATTCAAAGTCACACAGCTCACTTCATCAATATGTAGTGAATTGCACCCCTAAATGTATGCCTGACTATAGTAGAAAGCATGTGGATGATCCTATTCGATCAAATAATCCAGTTATTGCATGATTCTCCGAAGGAAGAAACTTACAATCCTAAGAATCCTCTAAAAAATTATAACAAATTTTAAGGCCCCATGAGCAAAAAAAATGATGCTAAAGAGAAATTACAGTCGAAAAAACTAGTCATCTCAAAAATGCAATACAATGGTCTATAAATGATAGCACCACTAAAATATTTTAGGCCAATGATACTATATCCCAAGTAGTACACATGATGGGAAACCAAGGCCCTGGCTTGGGGGCCATGAAAGTGGTCAGAGATGAATGATGCCATGGTCAACCAAGCACATTGCTTGGAGTGCCATCGTAAAGCACTTTTCATACCCACTGGGCTATAGTATCAGTGCCCTATACCATAATATGAATTAGATTAGCCATTTCCATATGGGTGGTACGAAATCTAACCATGTAAGTGGTCCTCCACTGATCCCAATGGCATGAACTCGTAAACAAGGAGGCGCTGGTCACCTTCGGCACAATAACCAATCAAATTGACAAGATTAGGATGGTGTAAGAGGCTGAGCATGAGAGCCTCCACCAAAAACTCTCTATTTCCTTGGAGACCATTCCTATCAAGCTGTTTCACGGCAACTACCTGCCAAGATGATTTTTTACATCAACGAAAAGCACAAGATGATACTCAATAACCAAAATTTCACAACCATCACAATTCACCATCAGAGGTTGGAATAAAAAAAATACAGCATCATTCTAATAGAGTGAGAAACTTTTTAGAAGGATTCTGAATTCTGTTAGATCTGAAACACATGCAATAGAGGAACAATTCAAGCATTAAGTCTCAGCTTGACCATCACTAACACGTTTTGCTATTAACTACTCAATCTGCAAATTAGACTAATCCTAGCTGACCTGTCCGGTTGTCTCCAAGCGACCTTTGTACACACGTCCAAATCCTCCTTCACCCAAAAGGCACTCTGCCCTAAAGTTCTGTGTGACGGCAGCAAGTTCTTGAAATGTAAAAGTCTGCGCAGCAATATGTGCAGTTGGTCCATCTTTGGGAACTGATGTTTCCTTCTTAGAATCAGAATCACTCCGAGATTTTGATTTCTCTGCACCACCAAACAGTCAGACATTCACATATATCAACTGAAAGCAAACTTTATGTAATACAGGACAAAAATACTAAAAGTGCAGCATAACCCATATTCCAAATGAGTACAACCCATGCCAAAATGAGTTAATAGGGTCTCCATGTTACTGCATTTCTCAACCACCCTAAAATTAAAACCCCGTACCATGAAATACGAAGATTTCTTTCTTTCTTTTTTTTTGTTCTTTACCAATTCAAAAACCACGTTTGGTAATACAAAATTCTCTCGATTTCCTATGCATAATTGTTTACAGTGGCTAGTACTTTGGGTGAATATGGGCATGATCTAACTGAATATCAGCATTTTATATAATTCTCTTGAAACTCACAGTTTAATGCTTCATCTGTATATTGTTTTCTTCCTGATCCATCAAAAAGTGAAAGCAAGCATATTATCCAATAATTTTTCAAGTAGAACCTACTCATCAACATCTTCTTAGTACCAAGTTTATCGAATAATCAAAGAATACCCAACATTACAAACTTAAAAACAAATGCAGATCTCCAAAAACAGTAGTACGAAAAAGCGAATTAGAAAACAAAAATTAAAACAACATAAACAAGAACAAAAAGCGAAAGCAATTCATCCATGAAGTATAACAGTAAAGAGTGGCAAAAACCTAATTCAGCAAACACCCCAAATCAAATAAAAATCCCAAAGATCAAATCAAAACAGTCATAAATTACAAAATCAACAACAACCCATCTCAATTTACCCAAAATTACAAAAATAAAAGATAATTCACCGAGAAAACGCGTCTCGACTAATTGAATCCTTCAAGAACAAAATCTAAATTAACACAAAACACAAAACAAGAAAAAAAAAATTACCTGAACTAACTCTGCTAACATGACGAGATTGCGCAACTGAACCCTCCTTGGCAAATTCCTTCTTCTCACCTTCCTTCACACCTTGATTTTTCTCCTTATTCGACGATTGAAAGCACGGAAGACACCCGCCCATCTCAAAGCAAACAAACCCAGAAAAAAAGAAAAAGAAAAAGGATGCTCGACCTTTAACCACAACTCTTCCTCTTCATCTTCTAACAACCCATCTCTGAGAATTCAAAGTTCACCCTCTATGTTTCCTTTTTCTGGGACGATCATCACCGAACCTGTTCGACCTTTAAAGCTCTAAAAGTTACCAAAATAGGAAAGAAAAAGATCATCAAAGCTGTGAGAGTAGATCAACAAATCGGAGACTGTGATACAGGAACAAAAAAAAAAAAAAACAAAGAGAAGAAGAGAAGGTAAAGAGAAGAAAAAATAAATTAATAAAAAAAATAAAAACAAAGAGAAAAAGGAAAAGAGAGGTTGGGTTAAAAGGGGAAGAAAAAGGGTAAATCTGTAATTAATTAAAGTATTAGTGATTGTACTTATCCTAATAATTGAGAATTTAAGAATTAAGGATTCTACGAAATCTCTAGGGATCTACAAAACAACGCCACTATTTTTGCATGTTGACGAATTTACCCTTACTTATTAGGAAAATGACGGCATGGTAAGTGGTGATAATCAATCATCCATGTCAGAGTAGGGGGCCACTAGAGTGCCCTTTCACACTGGTGTTAAGAGTAGAACTTTGCTCACCGTCATCAGTCAGCAAAATTTCTGACCAACCAAATATGTGCCACGTGGCATATTGTTAGGGTTGTTTGGGAACATCGTGTTTTCAGGATCTTGGCCAACTTTAGTGTAGTTCAGGCCAATCCTTAATTGGATAACTGTCAGTCTTGATTTTGTTCTGATTTTTATATTATTTGGTTAACACTATCACGTATTCTTCTGGATGTTTGGCTAATTCCCAAGTAGACTTAGGCAAAAAAATCAATCAAATTAGTGATTTCAAATACATATAAACGACTCCAATCCAACGGTTAAAAATCACTGATCATGCTAAAATTTTTTATCAAGATGTTCATATAGCGATGGGCCAAACATCCATGAGGTCAGAAATCTCTAAGAATATACCACCCTGCTCATATTGGAGTAAGTAACTTTGCTGACCAGCGGCTGGTGAATAAAGTGTTGGTAAACATATGTTTGAAATATGGCAAAAGTTATTCTAGAGCTACAATGCAGAACTTCATTTCTGTTGTGGTGGATTTTATTACATAGAGTGCTGATGTGGCAAACAAGATGTCCGTCCAGAAAAATTCGCTGGTCTTCAAACTTAAAAGGTCCCCTCCCAAAATGTTTGACACGTACCATTTGTTAACCACCCTTAACCAACTAACCAAGGGGTTAACGTGGGTTAGGTTTAGGCCTTGAAGTGCGTCTTAGACATTTTGGCAGGGGACCTTCAAAGTTTGAAGGACCCGGCCGGCGACCAGGGAATGTTTTCTCCCTTGCCCACTTTTTTAAAACCAAATCCTAAAACCCAGGTATATGTGGCATGCGATCATTAGGCACATGATGGCTGCTTCAAAAATCCCGCCGCTTCAAAAAATTTCTCGTAATCTATCTTGTTTTGTACTTCTTCCCTATTAATTTCAGCAACGGAATTTAAAATAAAAAATTAAATTAGAAAAAGACAAAAGAAACATGCCTCGCTTTGCCATAGGGCAATTTTTTATTGGGTTGTAATTTCTACGTAGAGATATGCTGAGTTGGCAATATGCATGGACCCGTTTGTGGCCCACCACCTCAGCTGCCACATTTAAAGGAATCCCCGACATTGTGGAGAAGAATTCTGAACGGATCCCTTAAAATATGAGTAAAACTTCTATCACACGAAATTGTAAATCACACAATCACAAGCCAATGCGTTCTCGGTGGCACGTACACAAGTGCTTTGCAACGTACCCATGTGCTTTTGCTTTTAAGGTGTACGTGCCGAGAACTCATTGGCTGTGTTTGTGTGATTTGCAATCCGATTGTGACAGAAGTTTTACTCTTAAAATATTAAAGGGTAATGATTTGTAGTGGTAGTATCATGTTAATTATTATTATTGGGATCCTAAACTGTTGGATTTGGGACCATGAAGACAGCAAAAAGTTTAATGATGTCATGGTGCTTGATCCAACGTTCTAGGATCGAGACTGTTGAATTTGATATCGAAATTTGACGGGGAATTATTAGGGAAGACGTCTTCCTTAGATGGCAGCAACATAGCCCGTTAGATTGTTTCTTTTAGGGTCTGGTTCCGATGACCAACAAAAGTTAACAAAAAAAGCGTTTTTTTCTCGACCGTGAATCTCGAGAATCCAACGGTGGTTAATAGTGCTGAGCTGGCATCACTTTTGCAAAAGTAAAACCACCGTTGGATTCCCGGTGGAGAAAAAATGTGAACTTTTTTGGTTCACTTTTGTTGGTAATCGAAACCTGTTGTTTTCTTTTTTAAGGGTGATCAAAGAGTTTTGAGTATTATGGACCAAAACTGACCATCTATTGAATGGGTTTAATGGTCAAAGGGGTCTCAAAGAATTTGATGGTAGTTCATTTGATGACATTGCACAATAAGAGCCACGTGGCACACTCTTAGAGGACTCTGACTGTCTGGATGTTTTTTCAATCCCTAGTGGACCTACAAACCAAAATTAAGGTTAGTAGTGATTTCAAACCTTTGGATCTTTGTATCTCATATAATGGTCAATAATGCTCAAATTCCCACGGTTAAAATCAATCCATGAAAATAATTCCAATCCAATGCCTAGAAATATCTAATCATGCTGATTTTGGTTTGTAGGTCCACTTAGGGATTGGCCAAACATCCATACGGTCAGAGTTCTCTAAGACTATGCCACGTGGTTCATATTGCGCGTGTCGTCTTTGGCTTCGAATCTAAAGCATATTCATTCCATGTACATTGGCTGAAATGCTGACAGAACCACAAACGCCTGCTCCCATGATTCAACATCTCAATTAAAGAAACGTAACATCCCAACAGTGGCAGAAAAAGGGGGTCCTCCAAGCTTGAGCTTATATGTAAATATCATTTCTAGAAAACTTATTAAAGCGTACGGAAAACACAATATAAAATGCAAAGAACCCAAGTTCAAAACTCTCTAAGCTCATAAAACCAAAACTTTATAAACATGTGAATAGCGATTAAATGCAAACACCCAAATTGGAGTCCAATTAAGTCTTTATTTACAACCACATGATCTTGAGCGAATAGCTATCATTAGACGAGGAGATCACCGAACAAAACACCCATATTGGAGTCCAATTGAGAATTTGTCATACGGCCACATGATCTCGAAGTAATGGCTTTCATCAGATGACTGGAGAAAACATTACAGAAGTTTTAAATGGTCTGTTATAACGTTATAATGTCACTTAACTTTACCGTTATGTCAACAAACTAGTAGGTGCCCTGTGCCATCGGCACTCCTTGACAAAGAATTTGCCAAAATCAAGTGAGTGGCGAAGATCCACCGTCCATCTGGGGGAGGATTAGATCTCGGCCCTTCTTTGTTGATGTTTATAAGAAGAGGTATAAGTAGGGAGACAACCAATGTGTTTTGTTATATAGAATAGTAAATGGCCCATGCCCACAGCACTCTCCGACAAAAGCGTTTGCAAAAATTGGGTGCCTTCGGCACTCAAACGGTATAATGGACTGGGGTGTTACCATTTTTTCTATTGTAACTGCTGTTATAATGGATTGTAACGCACAAAGGGAGAAATGGAAAAACAACAGAAATAACAAAAAATTAATGGTGTTGAAATTTAAATTTGAATAAATTGATGTCAAATCAGGGGGATTGAGTGGCTGAAATCTAACCGTACACTTTAGATTGATGGATTTGATCTCAACCACTCTTTATCTAACCGTCCACACTAGATGGATGGATAAGATAAGAGAATACAATTGAGTTGTCTTGATATATGCGTGGGTGGCCCGTGCCCACGGCACTTTCCAACAAAGTGTTTGTCAAAATCAGGTGGAAGTTAATCTCAGCCATCGATATGAAGCATAGTAGATTTCAGCCACTCATTATTGAAGCCATATAAGATAAGAGGGGTATAAGAAAATTATTAAATATCCGTTAATTTTTTTTTAATTTTTTTAATTTTAAAATTTTAAAATTTGAATTTCAGCATCACTTTTTTCCATTAAAATCATTAAAATCTATTTTTGCCCCTGGCCGTTTCAATCCGTTTTAACGGTAACACCCCTCTCGAGGCATAAAAAGTGTGGTTCCTGAGCCTAACTCTTGGGCTATATGTAAATCCAACCCATTTCATTCCTTTATATGTAGGTATATAGTAGGTGACCCGTGCCTACGGCACTCATCGACAAAGCGTTTGTCAAAATTGGGTGTGAGTGGCTGAGATCCACTGTCCATTTGGTGTGATAAGATCTCGGCCATCCACTATGAAGCCGGATAAGAGGGGGAGACAACCATCCTGTTTTATTATATAGATGGGTTACATCAGTCGCATGTGAAGTGAAAAAAGGTCAGAATATTATTATTATTTTTTCAAAATAACTTAAATAATATTAATGGTTGTTATTTTAATTATAAAGATAAGCCCGCTTTTTTTTTAACCGGATTTGGGTGTTATTTATGAAATAGTGTGACAGAGTTGAGGTGTTACCGTTGTAATGGCTGTTATTTTTGTTATAACGGTCATTTTTTAAACAAAAAACTTAACCAAGGTTTTGGTCCGTTGTATTTTAATAACGGCAGTTGGTCAAAATATCGGCATTAATAATGCTAAGCCTCTTTTAAACCTTGGTTATAACGACCATTATAACGGTGTTATAAAAGGGAGAACGTTACCGTTATAACAGCTAAACCATGCCATGAACCTAACAAGGTGTGGGCCACAAAACAACTAATAGACATGTCATCAATCATCTCCCGTGCGATTTGGACATCTTCGTAAATGCTTTACACCGTACGTATTCTGAGTTGTATAAACTATAAACAAGGACAATGTTACCATCATCCCCAGTGTCCGTCGTCCCGATCCTCATCTAACCCAAACTTTACAGCTAAAACAATTTATAATTTCCACATTGCCGACTGTTATATTATTAGGGACTAGGGTGACGGCACGTGCATTGCACGTGAGTGATTATAGGGGTCTCATCCGCGTTGATGATGAGACCCCTATGAGTCCCGTGGCACACTCTTAGAGACTACTGGCCGTATGGGAAGCAAAAGTGGCCGGATTAGTGATTTCTAAGCAATGGATTAGAGTCCTTTTCCTGGGTTGATTTTATCAGTAGAATTTGAGCATTATTTGGTGTACAAAAATCCAATGTTTCAAAATCATGGGCTGATATTTGTTAAGTAGGTCCACCCAGCGATGGGCTCAGCATCCATATGGCCAGTGGCCTGTGTGTGTGACACGCGGCTCTTATTGTGGTCACTCATCATCGTTACGTCAGTGTGCCGAGCAAACTTGTGAAGATTAGTGCCATGTGAGTGACATGTAAGGCGGCATGCCCCAACCCGGGTTTTGGCTTTAAATTAGTAATAGATATATCAATATTTAAATATGTCCTTTACAACGGTGTTGTAACTGGTCACATCACGGTTAAAAAATGGTCAAAAAAAAATATATTTTATTTTTCAAAATAACATTAATAAGCTAAAATAGCGAGTGACAGACAAAATAGCAGCCATCCATTATATGTCCGTTAAGTCTATTTTTGTTGCTTTTGGACGTTTTTTTTTTTTTTCAAATAACGTAACGGTCTTGGAGCGTTGCTGTTATAACTAAAAAATCAAAATAGATTGATTTTTTGTAAGGATGGTCTCCACTGCATGAACATTCAATGTAGGGTAGGATTGTCCAAGATGATCTCTAGCTATGTGGGCCCCACCGCCAAGTGTACAAATTAGATGTAAGAAATGGGAGTAGTTCTAGACGGATTCATATTAAAAAAAATAAAATATTAACATCAACGGTTGATATTAAAAGTAAGAGAGAATGGCAGGTTGATAAGTTGGTAAAGTCGTTGGGTGTTAACATCAACGGTTGCTTGCTATTGCTGTTGTTTTAAATGTCTTTTTCTCCTAAAAAGACTGGCGACGTTTGGTTGGACAACAAATGGATATTTCTTTTGGTGGTGGCTCTATTACATTGGTAACACAACAATCACCTTTTCTCAGTCTTGGGCTGCTTGCCACGTGGCCAAACAATCAACCAGACTTCGAGCTAAGAAGATATGACTCGAAGATGATTCCAAATTAATCATTTCCGTTCCGGCCATCAAGATCAAAATTTATAATTTTCAATTTTCAATAAAATTTATAACGGAAAATAACGGTCATTGTTTTGTCCGTTAAAACGGTACATAATGTAAAGGGTGGGATCCAAATCGGTTATAACGGTCGTTTTGTAAACCATGATTTACATGTCTTTTACCTACAATAAAAAAATAAAAAAAATTCTAAATTATAACATCATATCTATACCAAGGTTTGAAGGAGGCCGTTTTAACGGCTAAATGGACTGGGGGCGTTACCGTTTAAATGGATTGAAACGGCCAAGGGCAAAAATGAAAAAAAATAGAATTTAACGGATTTTAAGGAAAAAATGGCGTTGAAATTCAAATTTTGAAATTTGAAAAAAAAAAAAGGAATTTAATGGCCGTTTTTTCACAAAAAAAATCTGAATTAAATGGCTGTTTAAACGATTTTAACGGCCTTAAAAAAATGGCCGTTTTATTCAAAACCGATAAAAATTGTTTAAACGATTTTAAGGGAAACGGGTTTGGGGTGTTACCACCGTTTAAACGGCTGTTTTTAAAACCATCATATATACTACTTTAAAGCCAAAATTGGGGTTGGGGCACGCCGGTCACAAGGGCTTGGGGCGTTACCGTTTTAACGGTAGTTTAAATCGCGTTGGTACAACATTTTAGGGTCTGTTTGGGTGGCGTGCAAATCTGGCACGGAAAACACACATTGGACAGCCTGGATTTGGTGTTTAAAAATAAAAAAGAAACTTGGGTAAAGGTTAGCTTTGCTCTTTGGTTGCTTTCAAGGGTCGGTCTAGTATGCAACCATTTACATACTTAAAAGTATGTAAACATTGGTATCCACCATTCAATGCTCATTGAAAAACGTGTTTTTAATTTATAAAATATTTTGTTTTGAAAACATTGAAATAACATAGTTTTCAAGGGAAATCCAACAGTACTGAAAATGTTGCATACTAAATTTGTCCGCTTTCAAGCGTATCAACTTTGAGAAAGATGCCCCATAGTAAACCACACATTCCGCTACTTTTGTCAGATTTATTTTGGTCCCTTTTATTCCTTTTCGGGCCCCTGACCAGAATCTCTCCCCCAAAAATTAAAGAGTGGCTGTTTCGTAATTAGCAACCAAGAACCGGTGGCATTTTGTAATTCCACGCTAATCGATTTCTAACACATCCGAAAGGTGCTGAACCCTATCCTGTGCACCATAGACTCGTCTTGCAAAATATCAAGTCAGCCGGACCCGTTTAACTCGGTCCGTGAATTAAACGGGTCAGCCCTGGGTAACAAAATCTAGTCCGAGCCCAGCCCGCGGCCCGGCTCGGCCTGAAGTATGTTTCATGGGCTGGACTCGGGCTGAGCCTTAAAGCCCAACCTAGAGCCTGATCCGGGCCGGCCTTGAGCCCAGGCCTGACCTATATTACCATCACTAGTTTTGGTAAAAAAGAATGGAAAAAGATGTAACAAGGTAGACTTTTCCAAATGTGGACACATGATTTTTTTTTTACTCACTGTTGTCATCTAGGCCCACTGACCGTATGGATGTTTATCCCACCCCTCGGTGGATATACACACCAGAAATCACCCTGATTGCTAATTTCTAACCATTAGATTTTTGTACTTTTTAAGGATTTCTTATAGCCGTTGAATTCAACTATTTTATACTACTAAAACCAACGGCTAAAAGTAATCAAACAAGCTGATTTTTGGTATGAATGTCCACTAAGGGGTGAGCTAAACAACCACGTGGTCAGTGGGCCCATATGGCAGCGGTGAGTAAAAAAAACCTTGTCTCCAATTTTTTTTTTAAAAACTGTCAAGTTGGGAGGGGGAGTAATAAATCTTTGATGACGGACAACAGGTGGCATATTCTTAAAGACTTTGGCCCATGTGGACCTACAAACCAAAAAATCAGTGTTAGTGATTTCTAACCGTTGGATTAGAGTCTGTTTCATAAGTTTGTTTTTAACCGTGATTAAGCCTTATTTTGGGTGCTCTGATCCAAAGGTTAGAGATCAATGATCGGGCTAATTTTTTGTATGTTGGTCTACGTCAGGATGGGCCAACATCCATACGGCCAGTTCTCTATGTTCCATGTGGCTTTATATTGTGGTTATCAAATATTGACTTCTTGTGGGGGTGACACTCATGTGCAATTGACGTGGACAGTAGAATGAATCTTTGACGACGGACATATTACAAGCCCAAAATCCAACCCATTATAAGCCCACAGTCTAGACCAGGACCAAGCCCGTCGTCTGGGCCTGGGTTTTGTTTTAATGGTGAAGCCCGGCCTGCGGCCCGGCCTTAGTTGACCGCGGGCTTGGTCAGCCCGGACTGACTTAGGACCGGACCAGTGGGCCAAATTGCCACCCTTATCCATGGGTACCTGAACCTGATTAATCAATCAGCCGACACTATACGATCCATTTGAAGGCCAAGGCCAGCCCGCTCCCTGATCTTAGGTTGGGCCCTCAAACCGGGCCTCAGGCTGGACTTACGTGCCGGGCATATTTAAGAAAATGCAAACAGACTAAAAAAAAAACAATTTTTAAGGACTATGGGGGCAAATTTAAATTTTTTTAATTTTTGGGCGAGGGGCGATTGTAAAATTAAAAATTGAGGGGGGTGGTATTTTAAAATTTCAAAATTTAAATTTTAGATTTCGCGGGCCGGGATAGCCTAGCCCGCAAGATTCTCTTCACGGGCCGGGCTGGGATACGGGCTCAAATCCTAAGCCCAGAAGTTTTGGATGCTGGATCGGGCCGGGCCAAGTATTGGGCCGGAACAAGCCCAATAAAACGGTCTGCGCCGCAGGCTGCGGGCCAAATCGCCACCCCCACCCAACAGACACCTAGAAATTTTTTATCCTTGTTTTTGGTCGAGGAGTCCTGGCACAACTAGTTAAACGCCACCCTTAATTATATTTGCTTTTTAAAAAGGGTCGTGTATACCTCAAGCTTTTTTGGCGTGTAGGCACAATTTTTTTATGGCTGCCATCTGGGCCCACTGACCGCATGGATGTTTAGCCCACCCTTTGGTAGACATTCATATAAAAAATCAGATTGTTTCGTTGATTTTTAGCCGTTAGTTTTAATACTCAAAAATAATGGTTGAATCCAACGGTGATAATCACACCTTAAAAAGTACTACAATTTAATGGATAGATATTAACAATCAGGGTGAGTTTTGGTGTATATCCACCAAGGAGTGGGCTAAACATCCACGCGGTCAGTGGGCCCAGATGGCTACACTGCCGCACACCTAAAAACGGTTGGTATGCCTTGTTAGTTACATCATGACCCATTTTAAAAATCAAAGATATTTTTGGGGAGGATTTTTTCCTTTAATGGCATTTTCATACTTTCACATAGAGATATGAAAACCTTAATTTCATGTGTTTCTTTTCTTGCCCTAGAGCATAGTGGAATCGGTTGAGCATAGTGGAATTGGTTGTGTATCTGTGGACGTACATCAATCTAGAGGGAACCACATAAATCTGTGTCGTGGGTGATTGCATCTTTGTTCTTTAGATTTGTTTATTGTTCTTCTCAACAATTCCTTATTGGATCACTCCACTGCATTGATGTTCTGCTCACCTCTTGGTTGACCAAGACAACAAAAAGCAGCTTGATTGTTGATTTATTCTAGCAGTGACATTTCAGAACAAAAATTGTTGATTTATTCTAGCAGTGACATTTCAGAACAAAAAAAAAAAAAAAAATCTCAAATCAAACGGCTAGCAATAACCCTCTTAAAAATGTTCAAATCCAACAGCTAGAAATCACCAATCCAACTGATTTTTAGTGGGTTAGCTCCACCAAGAGGTGAGCCAAACATCCATGTGTCGGGACCCAAAAGAGTGCCACCTAGCATTTTGGGAGGGGGACTTCAAACTCCCTGAAAGACATCAAATTTGCAAACCCACACCCACACCCACACCGGGTACAAAGTCACCTGTGACACCTGAGAAAACCTTTTCCAGACTTTCATGGCCAAAAAAATTGTGATTTAGCAGTCACAAGGGGTACTATTGCACAGACGGTATGGGCTGGACTCTGGATTAATTGTTAGGTGAAACTCCTGCAATTACAAAGGGATGATCAAAGGCTAACCCTTAGAAGGATGTTGTGGTTTACTACAAGGTGATATGAAGGCAGAGACTCCGTTATAAACACAAGCCTGTAACTGGTACATGATTTTATAACAAGCCTGTAACTGGTACATGATTTGAGCTACTTTTAAGAGAATTATTAGAGCAAAGTGTAGAATAATGGATACATACAGTCGAGGATATCATAATCACACTTGCACCATAAAATCGTATGTGAAAAATTTTCCTCGTCCTGTCCTGTTTGTAATTGTGGCGCGAGGAAGGAGCCCCTTCCACTTTTAAAGGATTGTACAAGAACACAGGTTCTGCTTCGGCATCTTGTGCTGGTTCTTGTCTGTGTTAGCAACCAAAGCAAGAAAGACAACGTATCACACCCATTTGTATTAGTCATGCAATCATAACTTCCAAATTCAGAAAGAAAGAATCATAGCAATTTTGTCATGGAAAAATCTGTAGCTCATGAGCTGCCAAATTAAATTGTTTCCGTTTTTCAAATGCCTTTTTTAATAAGCAAATTCAGAGGTTTCAGATACTGTGGATCCTGCAATCTACTGGGTTTGAACTGTGTTCATGTAAGCAACCTAAATGTGTATTGCTTACACTCAACAGGCTTTAACAACAATGGATCACTGGATATATGGTGGAACTCATGAGACAATTTAACTTGGTACCAAGGTTTAAACTACTGTTTTAAGTGCATGAGCAAAGCTATTGTTTTCCATTGTAGTTCTCTTTGGGGTTTTAAACTATTGTTTTAAGTGCTTGAGATAACTCAACGCTTAAGAATTTTTCTTCTTCTTAGCCAGTTTTTCTAGACTTTTTTTTGTTTTCCTCCATATAAAGTTCTTGGATCACCTTTGACCAAACAAATGAAGCTTACTGATTAAATCAACTGTACATATATGGAAATTTAAAGCAGAAAAGACTGGAATTTCAGTTGTTCAAAGGGTCAAAAGAAACAGCAAGCAAGTGAAGTTGTCTAATGAGAAGGTACTCTTTCTTCTGATAAGTATTATCAAATTGCAAACTCGAGGGCCAAGGCCATGGGTTGTGGGTAGGAAATCGTTTCTGAGAGGGCATGGAACATCTCATCTGATCCAGAGATGGGTTTCTTCTCAATGATATTAAAATTAGCCGAACTTATAGTGAATTTTGTCGATTTTTACTTGTTGAAGCAAAGTTTACTTGTAATATTTCGGCGAATTTTACTACTTGTCTATTTTAAAGTAGATAAGAAGTATTTAAAACACATTAATCCTCATTTTTTTTACATTTCTTTGCCTTTGGGAGGTTCTTAGGTGAAAAATGATTACCCCATGAATTTTCGAGTAAAGAACTTGTATGGGTTGAAATCAAGATCAATGCTCGTTGGGTTGCGTATATTCGAGTTGTTTATCAGTTAGAATAAAAAAAAGATTGGGAGATGAACTCCTCCTGATAAACTTATCTAACCAAAATGGAATTGCTGCTATTCCAAACAACTTAGTTTGTTGATAGAAAAGGGAAACATACCTGTCTTCTTCCTAGCTAAGGGAGGCTGCACAACTACATGCATTGTAATAACCCCACCAGAAAGGTTGCCAGAAGGTATTCTGGACTCGGCAATTGTCTTGCTGTCCTCCAAGACTTTTCCAGCGTGTATGAGTTTCATATCATTTACTGACTTGGGTATGACTGTTTTGTCTGGCAATGGAAAGGTTTCATTAGAAATTCAGAGAATATACAGATGATGGTATATCGACAAGCAGAAACAGAACAACAAACAATTCACAAGCAAATTAACAAGTTCTGGTCAACCATCTTTCTCTATGTCAACTGTCAACTTTGTGAGATGCTGTAAACTCTCAATCTTTTTATCCCACAACAAGCGAAGAAAAATCTACACCACAGTGAAGGAAACAAAAAAAAAAGATTTCAAGACCTTCAATCCTTCCATGAGAGCTACAAACTACACTTCATTGGGGTTTTGGATCCCAACTCAACCATTGATACGATTCCTTTATTGTCTCCAAGCAACCAGCTATTCTGGCCACCTTAGTATTCTGCAAAGAGCTACTCCTAATGTTGAGTTTTAAGCTCAAAGACTTTGCACATGATATGCAACTCCAGAATTTGAGCAAATCGTCAGCATCCTTGATGCAGTTGATTTCATCCAAATTCCACAAACCCATGAAGAAGCCAATAGGATTTTTAAACGTGTCATTTAATCACAATATGGCATGATCTCCACTATTGGTCTCATCTCCCTTTTACAGCATACATTTTAAGTGCGTAGTTTATAGTTCCCACTTGTTTATTTGTCTATTTCACTTAATTACACCTCACGTGTTTATTTATCATGTTATTGTTCCATAACTAACATACTTCCCCACTTTCACCAAAAAACGTAAAATAAAAGAGATATAACAATAATGCAGACCAATAGACATGCAAGCTCCAACTAAATCTAGAATGTGTGAAAATTAGAGCCATTGACTCATCACATAAGAAGAATCCTACAGCTACCTCCTTACCAACTGAAATGGGTTGAGGTAAGAAACAGGTTCAACTATCATTAAATGGGAGTCTTTCCTGTCCATGACACACAACCAAGACTTCATTTCTGTCACAAAATAACAATCGGATCAATCTGATGCTGAGAGGATGTGGATCCAATGAAAGACTACTGATCGTAAGCGAGTTACTTGGGAAGGACGATTTCACACACCATCACAATCTAATCATGAATAAGATGGTAGAGTAACAAAAAATCTATGCACTTGTACTCAGTAAGCGAGACCAGTATAAACTTTGTCAATATGATCACTAAAACTTTACTCAGTCCACAGAATCTAAGCAGTGGAAACAAAACCTAATGATCATAGCAACAATATACAATTTAAAGAAAAACGAAGAATACAGAAGCACACAGATTTTAACCTTGAGGCCACTCGGCAACTAGCTTTTCTTTGAGTATTGCAACAGTAGTAGATGGAGCATAGTTACTATGACCGATATCCATTCCATCATAGATGCGGAATTTAAGCTCAACGTGGTCCTCTCCTTTTTCCATCACAGCTCTGTTTTTTGGTCGCCAAATTCACAGATCCAATGCAACATAAGAAGAGCTCTTTCAACCGAAGTATTCAGTTCCTCTCTTGTCGCCTACACAATCATCCACAATTTTCCAATTTAACATCTCGACAGTTCGATTATCAAAATTTATAGGCAAATAGTGAAATCTGAAAGGGAAAACCAGCACCTTCTTCCACATCTTAATATAAAAAAATCACTGTTATCGATCCTTTGTAACACTACCGCCTATAAATCTGCTCTAAGCTCCAACACATCCACGACATTGAAATGGGCGACTAAAGAATAAATCCGACCAAATAAGCAATTCATATGAGCTGATCGCTTCTCTCAATGACAACTGAAATAGATAATTCTACAACAGAAAGAAACTATAACATCAGATCATTGATTAAACAGAATCAAAATGGAACACGGAATTACAAAAATATCCACCGGATTCAAAACAACGACAACAGCAAAAGAGTAGTCCTAAATTAGCTTCATGAACAGCGGATCTGTGAAATTCTTTCCCGAATTGAGAAATCAGTAAAATCTTAGACGAGTCCAGACAAAGAAAAACCCTAGAAGACCAAATAAAATCGGTAAAAATGCCAGTAATCGAAACATAAGAAACGAAAGAAGCTACAAGATTCTACAAAATCCTATTAATTGCAGAAGCCAGAGCAACCAGTTCTCCTACCTGATCAAGACAGCATTAATGAAAGATTCGAGCTCGGGAGAACGATTCAATCTCGTTAGGTTTCTGGACAGAGTGTCGGTGTTACGAACACTAATGGGAGATCTGAAACGGATAAATGAGTATTCCAGATGAGTAAAACTTTGGTTTGGATATGAGTCTGGATCCTGTACGGCAGGGAGTTGGGTAGTTCGCCAACTTCTCACACCTCTTGGCTCGCCACGTGATCTCATTAACAGTCCAGTATTCATTTTTTATCTCTAAACATGGGTACGTGACAGGATCCTGTAGTACAATATCTGAATTTGGTATACAGCACCTCAAAATGCCACGTGGCGCATCTTGGGGGCCACTAAACTTTGAATTTTTGGCCGACACTAAATCTTTTATTGATGAGTGATGATAAGCCCTTTGGTGGATCTATATAAAGGGCCGGGCTCCGTTGACAGATCTAAAATGACGGAAAAAATGACAGAGACACAATATAAGCCACGTGGCACACTGTTACAGGACTCTGACCGTATGGATGCTTTTCCTATCCCATGGTGGACCTACGACCAAAAATCAGCCTGATTAGTGATTTATAGCTTTGGATTGGACTTATTTTCATGGACTGATCTCAACTGTGGGAATTTGAGTAGTATTTGAGGTACAAAGATGCAACACTTATTAATCACTAATCAGGCTGATTTTTGGTTTGCAGGTTGGAATAGGATAAACACCCGTACGGTCAGAGTCCTGTAACAGTGTGCCACCTGGCTTATATTGTCATTTTACCTGTAATTTTAGATCTGTCAACGGAGCCAAGTCTTTTTCATCATCGGCATGGCCCACACAGGGACCGTTCATAAAGTCGATGATGAAAAATATTTGAATCCAATGGCTAGAAATTACCAATCCGGGTCCACCAAGAGTTGGGCCGATGGTGTGTAACCAAGGTTGGAACCGTTAGATCTTTGATCAAAGCAGTACGGGGTTGAATAAAACGATATGCGCATTCGCAGAGATGTTTTTTGTATTTCGGAATCAGTTAGTTTTACACTTCTTAATTAGATTGCTGGCGTGTCAAACAGCTTCTATATGCCGCGGAGTATAACTTGCATGACCGGGGGTCAGTGACCGTCGCCCACATATGAGCCACATGGCACAATTTTAGAGGACGCTAACAGTATGGATGTTTGGCCAATCCCTAGGTGGATCTACAAACCAAAAATAAACCTTAGTAGTGATTTCTAACTTCAAAGCGTTGGATTGGAGTAATTTTCCTGGGGATTTGAGCATTACTTGGGGTACAAGATCAAAAGGTTTGAAATCACTAGTCATGCTATTTTTAGTTTATAGGTCCACTTAGGATCCATTCGGTCAGTGTCCTCGAGGGTGTACCACGTGGCTCATATTGTCATGCAAGTTTTACTGTATGACCACGTCCTAAACAAAGGGGCTTGATACCCTCCTAAAATGCTATCTGGGACACTTTTGGGGGCAAACTGATTCCACGAATGTTGCCCACCCCTTAGTAGACCTAAAAATATAAAAAAATCAGCGTGATTGATGATTTTTAGCCATTGGATTTGAACTTCTTTTCACCATGGGCTTCATGATGAACAGGCCTATGGATGAGTTCCAAGTCCATGAAATAAATACTTAAATCCAACGGGCTAAAAATTACCAATCTGACTGATTTTTGGTGTGTAGGTCTGGGTCAAATATTCATAGGTCAGTGGGCCCGAAAGAGTGTACCAGGTGGCATTTTGGGGAGGGTTTATCAAACTTTGTATAGGACTCGCAGAGTAGTGATTTCATGGTGCCGCACCATGAATTCAACCATGGTGTCGACTCGTGATGAGCTTGTCTTTTAAGCTTACACTTGGCCGTTTGGGATTGAGAAGTAAAAGCACTTCTACTTGTAGTAGAAGTTACTAATTGATGTTTTACTTCCAAAAAAAGTCATAAATATTGAAAGCGTCTGAAGCGTTCTAATTTTCGAGAAGTAATTTCTCTTAGAAGCTAAAAGCTAAAAAAATTAGCATCAGTTTTATGTTAATTTTAACTTTTCAAAAGTTTAAATATGAATTGAAACACATCCAAACTAACTTTTTGGCTTGTAAAAGTCAATAAGTTACTTATTTTTGTGTTGCCAAAGACACGCTGGTCACCCCTCGACACGTGCCAAGTGTCCTAGGAGAGTTTGAATTGGACTGAGCCACTTATTGTTAGTCTTCTTGGTGTGGCCCCAAGGAGAGTTGAACTTAAAA
This sequence comes from Euptelea pleiosperma, assembly GCA_035048495.1. Lineage (NCBI taxonomy): Eukaryota > Viridiplantae > Streptophyta > Magnoliopsida > Ranunculales > Eupteleaceae > Euptelea > Euptelea pleiosperma. Next base: position 33,520,277 of record CM068546.1, read on the forward strand.
CCTCTCGTTTTCTGGAGCGGAGTCCTGGCCATAAGGTTGGGGAGATACTATTTACTTATCATCTTCATCTCTTACTATGTCGAATTTCCATCCCCTTTTACATCATTGTCGTGCTCTACAGAACTTTTTTTAGCTCGACATGATTTTGCTATCCGACACGGCGTATCCGCACCAACACTATGCATATATGCTAGCTATAGCGCATAGGATTCCTCCTTTGCGGACACGTGCAACTCATGCTAAACCCACAATAAAAAAAGTAATTGAAATCAAGTTTAAATTGAGTAAGAGCATCTTTAAGAGTACGTATTTGCAAAATTAACACAATGTTATATAAAGAACAGGTTCCGACGACCTAAATTTTGACCGAAGCTCTCGGGCATAGATTCCGAGAACCCAACGTTGATTTTGCTTTGGCAAAACTGAATGTCCGGCTCATCAGCATCATCAACCACTGTTGGGATCTCAGGATCTACAAATGAGATTTTAGGTGAAAATTTATGTCAAAAAATTTAGGTACGCGGATACCCATGTTATTATTACATACGTGTGAATGAGCATGTTTGGGCATACGTAGATAATTTTTCCCGTATGGATAAAGCAGAATGAATACTTTTAATAGCATAAGTGTTAAGCAAAATCTCGCGCATAGAAATCAAGCGTAGAATTAAGAGGACAAAATTTAATATTTTCATTAATTTGAGAAATGTAGTACAAACTCGAGGATCCTTCACGTGAAACTTGTTCTCGTACCAACATTGTGTGATGCTGACACTTCGTATGTTTAAATTAAGAGTTTTATAAAGTTTAATCTCAAACCTTCAATCTTAAGAGTTCGTCACGCATTCTTCCTAGTTACAAAAGATTGAGAAAATATTGACATTTCGTAACAATACCATTATTATATCCGATGGAGGAAGCCCATGACATACCGATATTCTAGTTGTGTTCGAGGGCTGCCAAGTAAGCGTTAATCCCCATGCTAAACTACTATACAATGATCGTCGAATGTAATTTTGGAGAGTGCTCTGTTTTCTCTGTTTTTCGATTTTTGGCGGTTCATGTCCCTCCCTTGTGTTTGCTTTGAGATCTTCTGGATCTCCTTTCTAATATACTTGCTTGGATTTATCAAAAAATAAAAAACAGAGAGATGGTGGAACGAGGGACTATAACTCTGCCTGTTAATTACTTCTAAGCATACAATAAAAATTTTTATATTATTATAAAGCGAGAACCGGGGTTGCCACCCATGTGACAATTAAAGGCCTCAAACAGCAAAATCTTCCCACATTAAATGTATTTTTATTCTAAAAATAAAACCCGGGCTGGAGTACGCCATTCACAGCTTAGGTTGTCCAGCGCGCCAATGTCCCTCATAGACGTCGCACACTCTTAGAGGCCACTGATTGTATGGATGTTTATCTCATCCCTAGGTAGACCTATATACCAAATATCATGCTGATTAGTGATTTCAAATCTATGGATCCGAGTACCCCAAATGATGCTCGAAATCTATAGTTAAAAATCAACCCATAAAACCGACTCCAATCAAATCCTTAAAAATCACTAACTAGGCCGATTTTTTGTATGTAGGTCCACCTAGGGATGGGCCAAACATAGATACGGTCATTGATCTCTAAGAGTGTGCTACGTGTAAGGTGCTTCCACGTTTAAGGTGCACGTGCAAGGCACATGGCGTTCCCCTAGTATTTTTAAGGTGACAACCACAAAACCATTCTGCTTGATTTGGATATTTACATTATAACAATATACCGTTCATCTTGGCGTTGATTCATGGCCATTGAAATGAATCGAACGGAGCTCAAACGGCAAGCGAGATAGAACAACATTAGTAATTATAATTTTTAACTGTTACTGATCAAATTTACCAAATTTAAGAAAAAAGTTTAACTCTATTAATAAAACAAGAGGAGAATATACATTTTTGATAAGCTCATTTTATTAGTAACAACGAGTTATCCGAATTATTTAGGGTTGGCAACATGAATCCTGTTTCGCTATTCAGTTCAAAACGACGAATCAGAATTACGGGACACAAGTTTTACACCAGCTGCCAACCTGAAAGCAACCCCTCCTTCATCCAGACCTTATGAATGGCGGTGCGAGCCAAGAGCCGAACCTTATTACGTACTATACTACCAAAAGTAAAGTGCTTTTACATAATTAAGCTTATTTCTCTTATATAAGTAAGTGTGAAAATCAATTGGCTAGACCCAGATAGCTCCAGCCCGTTTGAGCATTGGGACCAGCGTGCCATTGAGGTGATGAGCCATGACCTCATTGGTGCCACCCACCATCACACCACCGATAAATATAGCCGGTACAGATGGGTTACACCCTTTGCTCACGAGTTCTATCTCCATGTCCCTTCCTTTTGGATGTTCATCGAGTTCGTAAACCGCCGCGTTGATGCCAAGCTCACTCATGAAGAGAGTCTTGATAGTATGACACATGCAGCAAGTGCTCCTACTGAAGATTACCACCGCTTTCTCCGACGCCAATCGGGTCACTTCCATCGCGACTAATTCTCCTTCTTAACAGGAAAGTGTGAGAAACATAATCCTAGAAAATTCTTGGAATGCAGGTTTAGCTTGGATAAATTATGTCAAAATGTGGTAATTCATCAAAATGGGATTGACAATGTAGGAAGGAAAATCAATCACGAGTTGCAAAATATTTTATTTAATAACGGATAAGTACGATAAATGGGTATTTAGTTTTTTTTTTTTCTAACAAGTTGCCTATTAGAAAAATGCCCAGGAAGGTCGTGTGGCAACCCCAAGTTTTGGCTTTAAAAATTAAATTAGTAATAGATAGTACGTCGAAACTTACCGAAAATGGAACACGAATGCCAAATTACAGAGAGCCGAGAATTCTTGAAATATGGACGGAAATGTGAGAGAAAAATGGGTAAGAGAGCAGCAAATTGAGCTATGAAGCTTGTGAGAAGAAGGCTTTGCTGTGATGGAGCTTGAGCTCCCATGGTGACTTATTTATACACGCAGGTCGCAGGTGAGGGTGGCGGATCGGATTGTTAAAGGAAGGAAAAATGAGAATGTTCTCTTGTTATTTGGTTGGATTCCAAGATTTCCCCTGATCATTTGCCTGAAAGCGACCCTTCTGTCTCACTAAATTGGAATAATTATTAACAACCAGCTAAAAGCTTCATATTCTAATTTCAAAACTCCACATAAAGTAAATATGAAGACCGTACTGATGTACCATAGGGAGGACATAGGGAGAAACATTTGATACTATTAGTGTATTATACTATCATGCATACAGATGATCCCACCATGTGATCGTGGCCCCATGTAGATCGAAGACTTCTAATTAGATATCTAAGTTTGATGATCTTAACCATGTGAGAATATTTTTTTTTATTTCATTTTAGGATTTCCAAGATAATTTCAAATGGGTTGATTTTTGGTCTAGGAAATCATAAACATGGGCTCCATCGATTGACGGTCGAGATCAACAAGAATGTGCATCACTTGTATAATATGGTATGCTTTGGAGTACCAAATTAAATTTTTCCTATTGAATGTATCTATCTGTGGAGCATCTCTGAGTTGGAGAAAGAATTTGGAATTTATCCATTAGAGATCATCTTTTAGTAGAAACAAGATTCCCCTTCAATTCAAGAAAAGCCTAAAGAAGAATAATAAAATTTGAAAAATAAAAAGAATTAGAGTAATTAAGGAAATAGGAAAGTTTTCAATACCCACTGGGAAAGTGTTCTAGATTAGGAAAGTGTTCTAGATTAGCAAAGTGTCCAACACCCATTAGGAAAGTGTTCTATACACATCGTGAAACGATCAGATTGTTTTAGTTAGGTTAATTTGCTTAGGGGTAGTCTTTTTTTTTTTTTTTATCAATTATTTTATTTTTATCTATTATATATCGTTGTAATTTTCTATGGAAACCGTCTTAGGATTAGTGTAGAGAACATATCAAATTATTCAATAAATCAGTTTGTTTTAATGGCATAAGAGTTTATGGTCTTCTGAGATAAAGTTTTGATTCCGCGTCAGTCATTGTCTGTCTGATTTAAAATCTCTCTATTCTTCTTTATACTATTTTTTTTTTATTTTGTTATGTTTTAATTTTTTTCTCTTTTTGTCTAACGTTGTTGTCAAAAACCATGTACATTTACCATTGTTTATATTAGACGTTATTATCTCAGGTTCTCGTTATGTTACAACAAGATTATGGTATTTTAAAGATATTTCTCCAACTCTACGTTAGATTTGATATTTACTGGAAAGCTAACAAAATTTCATATCCAACGATTATTATTTGATATAGTTTAGTAAAGTTTTTCATATTACTCTATATATTTTTACTAGCAATTGAAGCTAAGGGTGAAAGAAAATAAAGAAGAGAAGAAACGGTTTGTGCATTCATTTAAACCCAAGTCCATGAAGTAAAAAAAGAGACATAAGGGGAATAAAGAGGCACTAAAAATAGGCACAATTGCTTTCTCTCCATCCAAATGAAGCTTATTTTAATGTCCAAACCAAAATAGTCATTTCGATTTCTTCCATTTTTTGCGGCATGCACTTATCGGAATGCCACACGTATTTGACAGGCACATGTAATTCAATCAATTCTTCGTCAATCCCTACTTTGATGTCTACAAATTTTATCAAACTCATGGTGCTATATGATCCTCGTTTGTTTGAGAGGAGTAATAAAGAAAGTGCCCACCATTCATTGGGAAAGTGTTCTAGATCAAGAAATTTTATCAAATATTTTCCATCTTAATCTTTTGATACATAGCTAAGGTTTGGATAATGGTCGCTATAGAGGTATTTTCAAAATGGGTCGGGATCCACGGGCTCAAAATTTTCACTCATACTCTCAGCCTTGGATTTCTTGAAATTCGATGGTGGTTTTGCTTTGGAAAAGTGAATGCCAGCTTAGCGTTATCAACCACGGTTGAATTTCAAGAAATCCAGGGTTGAGAGTTTGGGTGAAAAACTTGAGTTGTAAATATGAGTCTAATCGCTTACAAAAGAAAAATAAAAAAAATTTGAGGCCGACCTAGATCCCGTGCCTTTTAAAGTACATGTATAACAATCGAACTGAGTTGTTCACACCATGAAGACTATACCGACAAAAAATCAGTCTATTTTGGTATTTGAAGAGTAAACTTGAATTTGGAAATTCCAGACTGTTACAACTATTTGCCCCAAAAGATCGACCTGTTAGGCAAAGGCGAAACAACTATGTATACCAACGGGTCGTTGGGCTAACACAACACGTGGGCGGGAACAAATCATCCCCTAACAGAGGCCATCTAATTAAACTATAATTTTAAATTAGTTCAACTTTTTCAATCTAAAAAGTACCCATGAAAGCACTATTTTCTAAAAAGTTTAAATTTCAAAAGAATTAAAGAAGAATATGTGTTGGTCGGAAATGAGAAAATCACAGGTTCAGGTATTAGTCTCCTCTCCCGGGACACACACCACACATCAAAGACAACCGTACCATAAAAAAAAGTGACAAAGCACCCATGAGGTCCACCACATTATCTTCTTCTATATGTTTTTTTCTTCCTTTTATTCTAAACTTTGCCAGACAACTTTTAAAAAAAAAAAAACCTAAAGAAATTGTTTTTTTTTTTTTTTATTTAAAAAGGATTTTTGAACTTCCTTTAACTACCATTTACTAAAAAAAACAAAGAGTATCTATCATATCATTAAGATTGTCCCTTCATTGGATGACTAAAAGCTCGACTTCATGGTTTATGATTTGGGGTTTAAGGGTACAGTTTAGCCAGACTTCATGGTTTACGGTTTGGGGTTTAGGGTTTACAGTTTAGCCAGAATTCATTTTAGGGTTTAGGGTTTAGCCAGACTACAACAGAATTGGACGGCTAGTAAATCAAAGATCAATCACAAAAGAAAAAATAATCACCAACACAAGAACACATAAATATAATCACCAACACAAGAACACAAATATAATCACCAACACAAGAACACATATTTATGTGGATCATCCATAAGGTCTATATCGAGCTTTCATTATGTAAGAATTGATGAAGAAATAAAATAAGTTCAAAACAGAGGTTTATATTGAGTCCCAAACCCTAGTCCCAAACCGACAGGAAACTCCAGAACCCCCATATGTCAAGAGGGAGGGTTCCTTAAGGTCCTGACGAACACAAATCAGCCCCCATTTAGGTTAGAACCTTATGGGGGCCCACATATAATAATGATAGAATTCAAGACACTCAATCCACATACAACATATATACTATATTATATGAAATTACCTAGAACACCTACTATAAACAATGTACACAAATGTATTAATTGTTAATAAAAATGTTTCAAACAAATCATCTTACGCTCAAATTCGAAACACAAATCTAACGAAAAGTTTAAGGAGTGTCGAATTAGTGTGGTATGATTTTTTGTGATCGGCCACGTGTAATATATGCGATTTGTTTTACTAATATCTAGAAAAATCTCATCGATTTACGTTTCTTTTGGCCTTTCTTCATCAAAAATCGAATCTTGGATACGAATGCATATCTTTAACTTTGATTGACGATAACATCAAAATTATACATTTTCACAAATTTACAATAAAATGAAATTTGAGAGCCACAAAGGGCACATGAAGCTTTAAAAAAAAAAAAAAAGGAAAAGAAGCTCGTGATAGCCCGTGGGCCAAGTAGTACACATGCTTGGTCATTGCATGCTTGTATGCCCTGTTTTTTTAGCACAGGTCATTCCTTCCGTGACTTGAACCCAGGACGTAGAGTTTTCTGGATACTAAATTTTAAGACCTAAACCAATAAGTTGAAGGTAGTAAGGTGATAAAGGTGCGTAAAGCTTAAGTCTTAACCATTAGAATCGTAACAAATGTCCTATGAAATAGACAGAATGCATGTTTCTATCTGCTTTGCTTGTGTGCGAGTGGGAGAGGGAATATGAAGCTTTAAATCTTAATAAGATAAAGAGGATTGCACCAGCGGCTCGTAGCATCACAGTTTGGGTTGGTGAGGGTACATGGATAGGTACTAATTGTTCTCTCTCCTTCTCCTTTCTTTCTCTCTCTCTCTCTCCAAATTCCCGATTAGGATAGAATGCGATTGATTTGCCAAGGATATAATCTTCTGTGTCCTGCGATTCGCTGGCACGTGCTAGGAGAATACGTTCGCTAATGTCGAACCCACACGTGGATGCTTATGATCGTGCATAATTACTTGATGTTGTCATTCTTGATGTTGTCGTATATTTTCCGGAATCTTTAAGCATTGAGTCTGTCTAGAGTTATATTGAGTGCAGGGCACTCCAAAAAGTAGGAGGTTCTTAGTTCAGCTCTCGGCCACCCCCTGGAAAGAGTAGGGTAATAAGTGGCTCATAAGTCCACAATTTAGGGGTGGCAATTTAGCCTGTCGAGCAGGGCCTGTATGGCAGCTGGGCCACGAGCCTGGCTGTTGGGCCGGGCCATGGGCTGTACTAGGGGAGTCGGGGCTGATTTAAAAAAAAAGTTGTAAAATAATACTTTGTTTACATGTTAAAATTAAGAGGGGGGAAAGGAAGGGAAACTTTAAAATTTAAATTTGGTTGTGTGTGTGTTTAAAAAAAAGGTTTTAAAAAAACAAGTTGTTTGGGGGAATTCAAATTTTGGAAAGGAGGTGGGCTAGTTTCACAGGCCGAGCCATGTGGCCCAAGCTGATGGCCACACGGCCCAACCACAGCCCAGCTCATTTTTTATGAGTGTTAAGAATCTTCCACACGTAAGATACTTAACACCCCAACACTTTTGGAAACGAAGTGGGCTAGTTTCACGGGCCGGGCCGTGTGGCCCAAGCAGATGGGCCATACGGCCCGACCACATCCCAGCTCATTTTTTGCCGGTGCCCCGACACTTTTTTCCCAATAATTTAATTTTAAATGCATGGTCAATGACGATCTTTGGTAAAGTCATTGACCAAGAAGGCATGGACAGGATGCATAAAACTCAAACACAAGGTTCCACATATGTTTGGTTTTAAAAAAAAAGATTTAAACAGCAAACTCAATCCTAGCCCTCGTTAGCAATCCTATGTTTAAGTTCAAACCAATAAACGCGTCGGCACAAAAAGCGACACACCGGATGCACATTTTACACCCTATCCATAAGTCACTCTACCATTTAGGTACATCTTAGGCGAGCACCCCTCCAGACTGCAATGAAGCTGCTAGGCCATGGATCTTGTTGATTATCCATTGACACTCCGTCCAAGTATGTTTTTCTCCTTCTCTTCTAGTCCTATTTGTATAACTTGAACTCTACCCTTAACTATCTTTTATTTCTCCGATGCGTGATTAAAGTAGAAAAAAATAAAAATTGCTTGAACCCACATGTCCTCATGTTTTATTTCGTGAAAGATAAAAAAAATGAAAAAAAGAAAAAAAAAACGTGCCCATTGGTTGGCTCAACGTAAGTAGTCCACGTGTATGGAGTAGAGCCCACCAAAAAATGACTAAAACAACTGACTAATCGCAAACTACTTGGATGGTCATAATAATCTAATCATGTTAAGTTTTTGACCTAGGAGATGTTGTATTTGGGATGAGATTTCTTGATGTGACACGCTGAATATTGATCATTTTCACGTTAAATGATCTTTAATCCGAACACAAATCTAGTGTAAATGCATCATAGATTCATAGATGTGACACATTTACACCTAATTTATCTTTTCGTTGCAAATAACGATTTTAAGAAATTTTATATTTACGTATATTTTAAATTTGAAAAAACTCAAAAACGGAATTCAGTTTGTCCAAACGATCAATCCGCATAACAAGAAATCCACAATAGATTGGCCTTCTTTTATTAAAAAATATTCGGATTTGAGTTAAATTTTATGGGATTTGCAGTGGTTTTGATAAGCTCAAATGTGATGTTTCTTACCTTCGATTGAAATATTTCATATATGTCGCGAAATATTTTGACCGAAATAATACGTATTTACACCACCAATTGATCGAAATTTACTCTCTTCATGTGATGTATTTTGACATGTATGAAAATAATTTGTGAAATTTATTTTCTTTATCAAATGATATAGCCCACGGTTTTAAAACAGCCGTTTAAACGGCCTTTTAAATGGTAACGCCCCAAGCCCATTTCTGTTAAAACCGTTTAAACACGTTTTATCAGTTTTGAAAAAAATGGCCTTTTTTTTGTTTTAACGGCCATTAAAATCATTTAAACAGCCGTTTAATTCTGAAAATTTTTGTGAAAAAAACGGCAGTTAAATCCGTTTAATTCCATTCTTTTTTAATTTTCAAATTTCAAAATTTGAATTTCAGCGCCATTTTTTTCCATTTTTTTTTCCGTTATAGGTCTAATACGGATTTCAGCTGTCAAATTTGTCTTGCAGTGCGACCTTTATAGGTTTCCTATAAAAATAAAAATAAAAAGAAAGAAAAAAAGAAATCAACAATAACAGATGATACCCATCTTGTGTAGAATTTATTTAAAATTTGAAATTTAAATTTTGAATTTTGGCACCGTTATTTTTTGCTTTTGCTCCTATGCATTACAATCTGTTATAACGCCTCCAGTAAAGACGTCTTGAAAAGACAGAATGTTTCTATCTTCTCAACTTTACTTACGAAAGAAAACAAAAAAGATGTGTTTGGATTTGAAATTTTGAAGTGTGCGAGCGAGTGGTAGAAGGAATGTGAACTTTAAACCTAAAAAAGATAAAGAGGAATGCAGCAGCGGCTCGTAGCATCACAGGACACAGATTGGGTTTGTAAGATAGAATGCGATTGATTTGCGAAGGAGATAAACTTCAGTTTCCTGTGATTCGATGTGTCACGACCCACCTATGTATGCTGTTGCTTTCTTCATCCAGTCAAGCACGTGGTATGGTAGGAGAATCTGATCACTAGTGTCTGATCGCACACGTGGACGCTTATGATCGTGCGTAATTACTTGATGTCGTGTTGCACATTCTCGAATTATTCATGAATTATAAGCGAACCCTACGTCCTATTCGAAGGTAATGAAAAATTCGCGCCTTTTTTTAGTTTTGAACATGAAAATTTATTTTTTAAGACAAAAAAGTTGCCAATATTTTATTTTATTTTTGCCAAATTTTTTAACACAGTTTTAAATGATAAACCCGAATTGTACTAACGCATTTCTGCCGCACTCGGAATTGCTAACTATGCCCACGAGTGTCAGCGGGTCAATTCTGATCCGAGTACCAAGAATCAGACCAAATTTTATTGATTGGCCGCCCTGGTTCCTATCAATTCAGGGTCTAGATTTAAGACAATTAGTTCCACAATCGGAATTAAAAACCACTCAGTTTCCCATTAGTCTAAGGCAGGGCCTACCTCTAGTTGCCAAGTTCGCGAATTGTTCGCGAATAATATTACATGCATATTGAATCAAATGGGCAAATTTTTCAATAATTCAGAATTATTCGTGAATAAATGAGATCCAACGAATAAAACGCGTTTTAGACGTATTCGTGTTTAATTCGACCCAAAGATTCGGCTAAAAAAAAAAAGACAAAACAAAACAAAAACCAAAACAACAACAACAACAAAACAAAACACTAAAAGGGGCAAAAACCCTAATCTTCGTCTCCACTCAATCCCCAACCCTACCCCATTCCTCAAACCCACCTAACGGTCCCCCACCTTTCAATTGAGTTATGACTATTAAGTTATAAAATTCATGACAATTTGATGATTTTAACCCTCAGATGTATTGACATTTTTTTAACAAACATTTGGTCAAATTTTTTATACTTATATCTTGCATTGTTGGGTATGTAAGATCATGTCTATATATAGTCATCTTATAGACCTTTATATTTTGTTCACGAATTTTTAACATTGAATTTTTGGATCATAGTCGAATAAAACACGAATGAATGTATTTGCGAACTTTTGCTGTTCCTCGAATTTTCGACCGAATTTTAACCAACGAATTTTTAGTCCATAACTGAATAATACTCGAACATTTCCCGGCTCGAACTTTTGCCGTATCCGAATTTGGCAACTAGGGGCCTACCTTAAGGCCATTAAGCCCATTGGTGAGAGAAGGCCCCCAGCCTAGGTCCCACGTGGATTTTGGCACACCCCTTAATTGGATATAAAACCAAAAATCAACCTGATTGATTGTCTTTAGCCATAGATTTTAGTACTTTTTATGACATGATTTTAGCGGTTGGATTCAAGCATGTTTCTTGGGTAGTAAATCCAATGGCTAGAAATCATCAGTCAAGCTGATTTTAGTGTGTATCCACCAACAGGTGGGCTGAACATTCACACAATCATTGATCTATGTAGGGCCATGAGAGTCCTCTGCATCAATTGCAATGGGAGTCCTTTGCATCTAATTTTTTCCGTAGTTTTTTATTATCAAGAATAGTTTTTAAGTAAAGATTTTCAATTATAAAGAGTTTAATTTTTTAATTAATACCATATATATTAATACATTAAATATGAAAAAAGGCCTTATATAGAGTTTCCACTTTAGGCCTTAACTTATATCGAGAGGCCTTGGAGGCTTGCACTTTATTTCCACAATAATAACTTAATTTGTTGCATACCAGGTAAAATCTTTAGGGTCGGGATCGGGGGACAACCATTTGACGGACCCACATAGAAGATGAATCAATGGCTGATTTTTGGTGAGGATGATCTCTATGGTGAGGAGATCATCCTCACAAAAATTCAAATCATTCCGATATTCGTAGACTGGTTTAGAAGTTGAAGACCACATTTGATGGGGTTAGAAATTTCAGAATGGGTCCGCCAAAATAATTGTCAAAAATGGTTGTCCCCCGATCCTGACCCAAATCTTTATTTCTCGGTCAATATATATAGATTATTTGTTCGAGTTATTTTCTTGATTTCTCTATTAACTGTTACTGTAACAAGAACTCCTGCTCTAACAATTTTAACATTTTAGCTGTGGCGCCAATAGCATGCAGAATGATGGAGAGAGAATGAGGTTGTCAATGCCGACACGAATGGAACCATCACCCGGTTAGTGATCCGACGCTGATGCGATACATGCGGCTCTATCAAATGGTAGTGCGAGGTAGTATCATAGTATTTATTAGTTCTTTTACCTTATAGCCCTTGTATGGTTTTTAATTAAAATTTGGGTAATTTTAGTCGCACCCCACAAAATGTGAGGGCACCCGAAACCCTTGGTTTTTTGCTATATTTTTTTATTACGAAAATACCCTTTTAAAAATTTGTACGCACCCTCTTGTCAAATGTTTTCTCTAGTCGTTTGGAGCAAAAACCTGTTGTGAGTCTTGTGACCGAATCCAGTCACAACCTACAATAGGAGTCACGTGGCACACTCTTAGTAGACTCTGACCGTATGGATGTTTGGTCAGTCCCTCGATGGACCTACAAACCAAAAATCAGTCTGAGTAGTAAATTCGAAGTGTTGGATTGAAGTCATTTTCATTGGTTGATTTTAACCATAGGAATCTGCGCATTATTGAGCGTTATTTGGGTGCAAAGATCCAAAGGTTGTAAATCACTAATAAGGCTAATTTTTGGTTTACAGGTCCACCGAGGGACTGGCCAAACATCCATACGGCTCAGTGTCCACTAAGAGTGTGCCACGCGGCTCCTATTGTGGGTTGTGACTGGCTTCAATCAAACCCGTTGCGACAAAAGATTTATTAGTTACTCTCTTGTGCTGAAATGGGGAAGGGTGCTCTCACAGAGTTTGAAATCTAAGTGGGGTGCTCTCAGCAGGTCTGGTGCCCTCACATATTGTGGGGTGCGACTATAATTACCCTTAAAATTTTAGATTCATGCAGTGTTTTAAAAACCAGACCGGACGGCCAGGTCTGACTGTATTTTCAAAACTATCCATCTAGTTCATGTTGAACCTGAAGTTCAAAGAGAGAACCCGTGGTTTTTTTCAAAACTAGTGGTTTGACCGTCAAACCGATTGAACCACTGGTTCTTATGAACTGTTTGAATCATGGTTTTAAAAATGGCCATTTAAACAGTTTTAACGGCCGTTTAGAAGGTAACGCCCCAAGCCCGTTTCCGTTAAAACCGTTTAAACACGTTTTATCGGTTTTGAAAAAAACGGCCGTTAAAATTGTTTTAACGACTGTTAAAATCGTTTAAACAGCCATTTAATTTTAAAAAAATTTGTAAAAAAAACGGCCGTTAAAACCGTTTAATTTTGTTAAAATCCATTTAATTTCCGTTTAAATCTGTTAAATTCTATTTTTTTTTAATTTTTAAATTTCAAAATTTGAATTTCAGCGCCACTTTTTCTATTTTTTTTCCATTAAAACCGTTAAAATCCGTTTAATTCCATTTTTTCTCATTTTTGCCCCTGACCGTTTCAATCCTTTTTAACGGCCGTTTAAACAGTAACGTCCCCAATCCGTTTAACCGTTAAAACGGCATCCTTTAAACCTTGGTTTGAATCATGAATCTCCATATATGCAATCCTAAAATTTGAGGATTTTGTCTATAGCCCAAGAGAATATTTTAGGGAAGTGAGTATTTTTCCCAAATTTTGGAGGATTTCTCCAAAATTCTAACTAATTCTTCAAGATTTTGTTATACTTCTATGCAAAAAATAAATTTACCAAAAAAACTCTTTACTCTTAAATCTTAGGGGGTGTTTGGATCATCATTTTTCAAAAAATAGTTTAAAAAAAAAATTTCTGAAAATGTGTTTTTCTTTAAAAGGTCGTTTGGATCATCATTAATGCAAAATGTCTGTATATTCTTTTAGTTTGCCCCACCAATATAATGTCTTTTTTTTAAGGGGACTTCTACCAAAAATTGTTTATTTGCTTATTATGTTCAACTGCTACCATTTATAAAATCCTATCCATACACCTTACCCAAACGTGCCTTTTATAGCTTTTTATTTCTAAAATGGCTTTTCTCTTACCTAAACATCTCATTCTCCCAAAAACGTTTCTTACCTTTTCGGTAACATCTCTCCCTTGCCCAAAGACATTTCAAGTTTCAATGCGTCTTTCAATCTCCCAAAACTAATAATGCGTATTATATAGAGTCATCCAGAGGCGAAAGGAGAAGCATGCAAAGAAGATAAAAGGCTCATGTATGGGCTATCGAAAGGCTTGAGAAATGTCATTAATAGCAGACTTGCACAACAAGTGAGTTGTCAGAGAGATTGGAGCTCTCTGTCAAATCTTTTTTCTGTCAAATGTTTTGTTGATCGCATACCAGAGCCGTAAAGAAAAATATTTTTTTCAAGTTTTTGAATCAGACCGATTTCGAAAGAGAGACATTGTGGAAGCGCAGTGTTGTCTCGTTGGTCTGTTGGTAAGTGCAATTTGTGTGAGTAAGATGGTTTAGCGAGGGGTGCATTGTGGATCTGCAATTCTTTTCAGATGATGGTAATATACATTGAGTAATTTTTGCTATATTTGATGTAGATGTGTTGTACATTATATTTACATACTAGCCTAACATGCATAGATACAGTTCCATGAATTCCAAACTCTTCTTTATGTCTTGGAACACAAACGTGATCAGCCATACTACGTCTATCTTGTTTATGTGCATTCTCATCTTTCTCAGAATTTGGTGGATTTGGTTTGAATATGCAATCCAGATTCCATGAAATATCACAGTTTGATCACAACAAAAGAAGTTGTCGGGAGCGGTTGGCTGGCCATAGTGAACGTCGGAGGAAGACCCATCTAGACCTACTGGCAGAGGATGTAGGACAGAGACCACTCTCAGACATGAAAGATAGGTTATTGAGGTCCATAGGTCACCGCGAAAGCACACAAATGACACTTAGAAGGAACCCCAGTTGTAGGCATTTTTAGATAAGGTGAATCAACATTGGCCGCCTATCATGTTACTTATACATAGATTCCTTGTATACCATCTGATCCGGGTTGATTTCTCTGACCCACATTGTATGGTTAAGCATACTGTCGAGGTTAGAATAGGTGTAAGATGCAAGAACATTTGATGATTTTTCTTGTTGATGATCAATTTAAAGAATCCAGTGCTGCCATATTAACAATTCTATTTGTCATTTGGTGTTCTCGAGTCTTGGGTTTTTTTTATATATATTTTATCATTTTCCTCTCTTAAGCTCCTCCTATAGAATCAAATCTATAATAGGATGCAAGGAAATCAACTCTTTGAGCCACGAAAGCCTTTCAAGATGAGCTTTCTTTAAGCATCTGCATCCCATTAAGATGATTATTCTATCAAAATAAGAAAAAAAAATATTTAGGCCATGAATGGCGACCACAGATGTGTTTTCTAGAAAAGGGTTTGCAAGCCAAAAAAATTTGATCCAGAAAACTTTAATGAACATTTATAGGCAAGAATCTTTTCTGGAAACTTGACTTAAGGCAATTATACTGGGCCTAAGATGACCAAATTCCAGTTGCTGATAGAAGGGTCCATCTTAAAATTCAGCTTCAAGGTAAGGCTACGAGTTTATTCATATTTAGGGGATGTTTGAAAAGTCTTTTTTTCCACAAAAAGACTATTTCCAAAATAATAATCGTTTAGATGACCATTTTTTAAAAAGCATTTATTCCATAAAATATATTTTTTAAGCAAAAAGTCTTTTTACAAAAAATAGCTGAAAGCTGATTTTCAAGAAGAAGAAAAAGACTCTAAAATTTTGCTAGCTCAATGAACATAATAAACAAATTAAGAAACTGTTTTTGGTAGAAGTCCCTTTCCAAAAAAATAAAGACATTATATTGGTGGGGCCAACTAAAAGAAGTTAAAAGACATTTTACATTAATGATGATCCAAACGACATTGTTAAGAAAAACACATTTTCAAAAATATATTTACAGAAAAGTCATTTTTTTAAAATAAATCTTTTTTGAAAAATAGCGATCCAAACACCCCCTTAGAGTTGGAAAAGTATTGGAACTATGCTACAATTGTATTGTCCCCGTGGCCAACCATTTTGATAGGCCATCGCCTCTTGTACAATGCCAACTCATCCAATGGATGAAGTTATCGAATCTGTAGCTGTAGAGCAGGACAAGTGTGATTAATGGTTATGCCCCCATCCATGATGGCATGCAACACACCTATCGATTATTTTCTTAGCTGTCCAATTTTATTGAGACTGATCAATGTGGTATCCAGTAGGCCCAATTGTATGGATATGGAAGTTAAGGGCTTCATGCGGGGGCTCTTTGTAATTTGACCTTGCAAATTTCAAACCTTCAAAATGGATGAGATGGACGGCTACCACACCACCTACAATATAGATGAGGGAGGTGAACCTCAAGATTACTACAGTAAGATGGAAGCATTACAATAGAATACATTCCGCTTACCTAAGGGTGGACAATTCAATAAACTTCATACAAGAATAGGAAAACAGCAAACTCAATTAAATTACCTTTTAAAGGCTTTTATTTCAGCCCTCCCCATGGCTCTTAATTTTAGGCGTACTCACCTCAAATTATTCTGAAAAATATCACGTTTTCTGATTTGGCTGCAATTGAAAAACCAATCCTAAGTACTTTGAGAAAAACCTAGGTACGAAAGTTAGAAAGGAGCAACATGTCAAGCCAAGTTAAAGAATAATAAGATGTGGTATTTCACAAATCCTCCTCATTTAAGACATTCCATAATTTTCCCACCCATTTTAAGAGCAAGAACTCCGAATTGGGTGTAGCCCCAAAGCCAGACTTCTGATACAAATTATTTGAAAAATCAAAATATTTTAATGATGGTTTTAAAAACGGCCCCTAAATAGGCTCCTTGCACCCATTATAAATTGAGACACAGGCTTGGGGCCTAAAATTGCTTTCTCTTAATTGTAATTGTACACGTTCAATCTTTGGTAATCATTACTAGCTTAATCTCAATTCTTTGATGTTCAAGGATATTAAGTGTTGATGTACTTTCCTTTGACTTACTCTCAGCCCTCTTATAAAATTCATTAATGTACATATCCTCAATCCAATTCTAACTATCCACATACAACGCACGTGTGCACCTACTAGTATTTTTAAATTTCTCTAAATAACATATTTTTTAAAAATGATATAATAAATACAAACCAGTTAGACCATATCGAACCATGGTCCGACCACGATTTTCATCAAAATTTCGGATCAATCACCGGTTCGGTTTTTAAAACATTCATTCATGTTCGACTTAATTTCCTTGATTTGAGGCCATCCATCTGAAAGAATCCTGGAAAGCTAAAAAGTATACAAGAGATGTAACAAGTAACAACACTATACTATAAATTTTTTAAAAAAAAGTGTAGCCTTTTATTAACAAAAGAAGAGATTACATGCTAAAGGTAAGCAACAGCTACTAGCTACGTACTTAAAACTACCAAGGACGACCCTACATGGTATCAGAGCTAGTTTAATGTTACTACAGCCAAATGGCTCCTGCATTTTTGAGCATCGGGATCAGAGAACCATTGAGATGAAGGGACATGATTGTACTGGTGGAGTTCACCATTTGATCACCCCCTATGAACACAGCTGGTACAGAAGGGTTACACCCCAATCTCTGGAGCGCCTTCTCCATTTCCCATCCGCATGAGTCCTCGTCGAGCTCATGAACTGCAGGGCTCACCCCAAGGTTGTAGAAGAGACTCTTGATAGCATGGCACATGCTACAAGAACTCTTACTGAAGATCACCACCGCCTTTTGCGACGCCAAATTCATCACCCTATCCATCGCGGCAGAAGAAGTAATTAATGCAGATGTCTAAGGAAATTCGATCGTCGGTATTTATGAAATTTGCCGGAAATACGAGAGAAAAAGTGAGCAAATGTGAGCTATGAACTTGAGAACCCACAGCCAGTTATTTATATACAGGCCGATGAGGGTGGTGGACTGCATTTTTTAAACAAGAAAAATTGAAAAAGAGAATGTTCTAGTAGATATTTCGGTGGATGCTCAATTAAAGATTTGCACCTTATCATTTGCTTGATAGCGATCCTTGTGTTTCACTAAAGAGAGAGAATCACAAGTTGTGCATTCTGGATATTTCGAAAATCTAAGGTACGGATACAAGACGACAGAACGGCTGACCTTATTTTTAGCCGAATGGGTATTTCTGTATCTGTGAGTCATGTGGCCATTTTTATAAATTCTGTGTTTCTGGTTTTGAGCTTAGGAGCATCTGGTGAGGTGGAGAAAAGGGGTTTGAGTTTATCCAGTACAGAGATCGCTTTCTTATTCAGTACAGTGACCCATGTCAAGATTCCTGTCACATTCAGCAAATTCCTATGGAATATAAACTTTAAATTCATGAAGGAAGTACTAAAATGAAAATCCATTTTTCATGCATTTGTTAGAGATAAGTTATGCATTGTAATGGCGTGCATGAGATACACCATATCACAATCGGTGTATCTGATCATCACATATCCTCCCAGTTGTCATGATCATCGATCAAGGTAGTAGGATTATTATCCGTTAAGATAAGTTATTAGATTTGATTGGGATTTATATATGATTCTGATAGATTAGAATTTAGTTTATTTTATTTTATTGGGCTCTTATAATGCTCTTAGGGGTGTGGATGTGGCCTGTGGCTTGGCCCGATTTTTAGGGCTTGGGTCAGCCGACCCGAAGAAGCCGGATCGAAGGTTTGGGCCTGAAGCTTGAGCCCGTGGCCCGCCCGATGAGCAAGGCCCGGATGTAGTCGTTAGGGTCCGTCCAACGGCCCAGTCCAAACCACCTACAATCATCTCCAAACCACCAACAATCATCTCTATCACAGTCGGCAACACCATCTGCCTTGTATCACTTTGGATTCCACCATCATCAGGTGCTCAAAGGGTTTATGCAACCCATCACAATCCGACTATGCACCATTGTGTTTCCTCTCTTTTCTTCTCAACAGCAGCCACCTTCAATGCTCATTTCCCCCAGACCTCCACAGACCATTGATGTCTTCGTTTCGTCGCTACCACAGATCCTATTTGTCCCCAACATCATCCACATTAAACCACCACCATGCATGCGCCATCGCCAATCGTTCAACTGCAACATTGGCTACCAACAACTATGAGGCTATGAGCACTACCATTTCCAACTGTCTCCCTACTGCTGCATCTTTTCTTTCCGGCCATCTATCCTCTAGTCATCATTGTCCATCACTGGACATTTTCTTTTCTTTTGATTATCATTGTCGTCGTTGGTGTGGCATCGCCGAAATCATCCTATTGCCATTGTTGCCCTCCATTTCTCCTCGACACGCATCCACCATATAGACCTTGTTGCCACTGTTCCTGCTGCTCTGCAACTCGTCATCGTCTATTGGAGTTCGTCCGCCACTATCTACCATTGTCGTTTGTGATCCGTCGCCATCACTGCCATGAGTTGCCATATTCTCATTTATTTCCTTACATATCTCTCTCTCTCTCGTTTTGGAAGAAGAGTAGAAAAATAACCACATTTTTTTTTTAGCTTTCCCTGTGGCCCAATAGAGGCTCAAGCCCATTAGGCAATAGGCCCAAATCGCCTCCCATCTTTCTTGGCCCAATAAAAGCCAATAACCACTTTTCATTGCCTCATTGCCTAAAGAGGCGTATATTCTTTCTGTCGGCCAAAATAGGCCCACCTTCTCTTTTCAGTCCAAAAGAGGCCAGGAGCAACCCACACACTTCATTCCTTAAGACGACTATTAAGCCCAACCCACATCAATCGAATTTTGTGGATCCCACAAGGTTAAGTGGACCTCACCAGAAATGACCCGGAGAAAAACCTTGAAAAATCAACTTTCTTGGAGTTTGACAAAACTTTACACGTGTTCTAAACATTAGCATACGATCAACATAGATGAAGAAAATGGGTAAAAATAAGTCCTACAAATTTAAAATAGACTAAAATACCTTTAAGGGTTTTTAGGGTTTTACACCTACCCAAGTTCCAAGCCTCGGACACAAAAAATCTAGGCTCTGGGCCTTGGACACGAGAGGCTTATCCAAGGTCTAAACAGCCCAAAATATGGTCCAAGCCTCAGATAAACCCTGAGGTTGAAACCTAGGATCGGCCCTAACTGAGGTCCAGATTTTCAAATAGAACCAATATGAGGCACCATCGTATTTATGGTCGCAATTTGAGAACTTGGCTCTTCTCAAGTCAACTCGTTTTGAGCTAACATATGAAGAAGAATCAGATATTATTTTGTAAAAAGTAGAAAAGCAAAGATTTTTACTAGGAATTCCGAATGCATCTGATCCCTTTATATGTTCCATGATAGCATCAAGAGTAGTGAACGGTGATAGCCTCACCAGCCTTGTACGAGGCTTCCTATCAATACCCACCTACCCTGTGACGCATGGCCGGATTGACATTTCTTATCTATAAATTTAGGGCACTATGTAAAAAAAAAATTTTGTAATCACCATCGTGGGAGGGCCCACGGATTAGCAGGTGAAACCTTTACGTACCCGGTCAAGGCGGTAAAGGGGATTTCTACTCCTAGCACACTGCTCAAAGGAGGAAATCTACCTGTGTGGGTTTGACCCCCCCATGACCTCTCGAAAGAGGAGGATACACACCAACCATTTGAGCTGCCATAATTTAAGAGTCTCATAAATTACCCTGTACTCCCACGAGCTAAAGAAAAAGCCGAGTGTCACAAAACCGGCCCAACCGATTGAAAATATTCCTATGAAAAAGACTCCAATCCAACTGTTAGAAATCACTAATCGGTCTGATTTTTGGTTTGTAGGTACACATTGGGATGGGCTAAACATCCATACAGTCAATGGTCTCATATTGTAGTCCATCATCAACGTTGACGACCGACGTCCATCGTCAAGGATTTACTCAAAAAAAATTGGCTCTCGAGTGCTGGAGAATAATTTAAAAAGTTGATGGGCTTTTAATTGCCCCTTTTTCAGGTAGGGATCATTCCTATCAATTAAAACTGTCACCAGCAGTTACTGATATTGTCGGTTAACTGTCGCTTGCCGCCTTACCCCCTTTCCTGGCTCCCCCACTAGTACAAAATTTTAGTATATATCTTATTCCATATGATATCGATTTCGATGTGCAGTGGGCATGAATTTTAGCATTGTGTGATTCTACTTGTTTGTACCGACCTAATTTCCTGTCACAGATCTCTTCGTTGAAATAGAGCATGCGATCGATGAGAGAATCCGATCACCACATGCATGTTCGCATGGACGAACAAGCATGTTTGCAAGACCAACGAGATAAATAACCCCAAGGGTAGAATGCTGATGGCATGACTCCGCTCTAGAAAGCGAGAGGTTCTGAGTTGAACTCTCCTTGGGGCCACCCCTTGGAAGAGTATCAATAAGTGGCTCAGTCCAAATCAAACTCTCCCAAAACACTTGACACGTGTGGAGGGGTGACTAACGTGTCCCGGGTGACTAGTCGGGTGTTCTAAGAGGCCCAGATACCCTCGGTTACAAAAAAATAAAAAAAAAGATAAATCAGATGGTCATGGTGATCTGATCATGTGCATGTTTGCAACTTGCCGTATGTTGCTGAAAGGATTCATGGCTGTCAATCTGTCCTCATGTAAGTAGCTGTTTTCCATGGATTTTGTGATTGAGAAGGACGTAAAAATATATTCGATTGAGAGAGGAATGTCTAAAACTTGTTCCTTTTTCTTGATAAAAGTAGAATCGTTGGGCTTGCAATGGGCATCACAATTTTGAAAAGCTGAGGATTCTACTTTACACCTTTTTAGATATGGAGGAATGTAACATTCCGGAAAAAGGTGAAGTCCATAGAGCTGAATTAATTTGATTGTGTGGTCATGATTAGACGCAAAAATCTTCTTATAGAAAATTTAATTTGGCCAATTTAAGCATGCTTTGGCATGGGATTAAACCAGCTTGCACTTACCATGCTAGTGGTAGGATGTATCGCGTGCAACATCGAAGTCACGTTCATATATAACACTAATCGGCTAAGGAAATAGTTGATCCCATCAAAACCGACTAGGTTAGATGATCTACCCAACGTTTAAAATCTTGTTTCGTTTCGTTGTTTCAGTAAGCTAGCCGAACGACACGTATCGATCGAATTGGAACGAGACAATGGAAGAAAAAAAAGTGATATGTCTCGATAAGGTTAAACCATTTTCTTGTTATTTTTTTTTTTTTTACATTAATTTATAAGTGTTCTAAAAGTATATATATATACACAATGAAAATAAAGTTCTAAATCAATTTGAATACTTAAATTAAGTTGTTGGCACGAGACGATACATTGTACCTTATCAGAACGAGACGTGTTGACCAAAATAGAACAATGCGAAACGAGATTTTCAACCATGCATCTCCCTTTTAGGTATTTCGATCTGTCTGAACAGACGGTACCAACCAAAAGATATCATTGAAAAAAAAAAAAATAAATAAAGGCAATAGAGCTTCGACTTTCTTGTTGCTTTCAATGACAACACATGTCAAAGTCAAATTTTTTTTTTTAAATCTATAATTATTAGTGAATGATGTGCTTTGTTTATTGTGTTGGTCCAATGTCTATCCAACCTAGCATTCGAACTGGTTGCTTTTATGAGGATTCATGGAGATTCTTGACCCCCATATTGGACAACAGTGTGATCTTGATTAAACAATGGTGATTCTTGGCCCCATGTGGACGATGTTGGACCATAGCTTTGCTCTCTCTTGCTAGAAATCTAATTAGCATTCCATCCACTTGCCACCAAGGTTTAAAATGTATTGAACACAAGGAGATATAAACTAAACAAACTTCACTACTGAAAGAAGGGGAGAGTACAGCCATATTCTAAAGGACTACATAAATATTGATTGCTAAACCAAGCTTATTCCCTTAACTTATTACATGATATCAGAGCTAGCTAATGTACTCAGGATAATTATGCCTGATATGGTATGAGCATTGGAATCAGAGAGCCGCCGAGGTGGAGCGACATGACCTCGTTGGTTGAACCTATCAGCTTAGCACCAATAAACACGGCTGGTACGGGAGTATTACACCCCATCCTTGCGAGCGCCCTCTCCATTTCCCTTCCTTGGGGGATTTGGTCAAGCTCGTGAACCGTAGGGTTCACCCCGAGTTCAAGAAATAGAATCTTCACTGCATAGCACATGCAACATGTACTATTACTGAAGATCACAACACCACTCTCCGAGGCCAATCTCGTAATCGCCTCCATTTTCGACGATTCAAACAAAAGAAGTCTTTCTCTTTAACGTGTATTACTTTGAGTATTGTGGTTTATCGGAGTCGGCGAAAAAAAAGAAGTATTAGGAAGAGCTCTAAAATGGAAAAAACTGGTGGGTCATCTTCAAGTTCAAATAAAATATCAAAACCGATCGGATCGAGTTCGATCGGATGGTTGTGAAGTTCTGAAATTGGACCAAAAATATGAGAAAAAAAGAAAGTGAGCAAGGGAGAGAACTGAGTTTGAAGGTTCTGGGGTGTGATGAACTTGAGTCTGGAGGAGAACTTATTTATAGAGACTGATGAGGGAAGGTTGCTTTGTTTTGAGCAAGAACAGTATAAGCACTGAATGTGCTTAAGATGGCTGTCAAGAATACTCCTACTTTTCCATGATTGGACTTTATGTTGCACTAGACTTGGAACAAGTTGCAGTTGCAGATATACCTTTTGACCGTCTAGACTTCCAAACTGACAAATCTTTGGGTCCCACGAATATCATGTTCATCGTCAATAATTGACCCGAACGAATGACCGTAACCATTCGATGTATAGACTATTTTCTTGATCAATCAGTCGATGGTCAAAAAGATGGCTATAGATTGGGAAATTACAGTCAGGGAATCGAATGCTATATGTCGACTTTTACAGGTCGATTTACATCCTCCCTACAGCCCAGACCGCTTGATAGTCTCCGTGAATCGTGTGGCCTGAGCTTGAGGAATATCCAATGGTCTGGACCTAGGGAGGATGTCCTCAGAATGACAGCAACACTGTTCTATTGCCTTTTTTTTTTTTTTTTTATTAATGGATACCCTCCTGGGGGAATACAACAAAGGCAGAGAATTCTACACTTTTGACTGTCCTCGTACCCTCCAAGCCATTTAAAATCTGGTAATTTTCCAATCCACATAGGCGAGAATTCATTCCACCTGAAAATATGCCTTTATTTCTATTTTCTTGGAAAATTTTTCCATGCAATCAAACACGCCATTAATAAGAGGGAGCGCATATTCACACACCCCATTTCCTGTCGGGGAGGACTCCTGGTCGGGGCACACCCCAGAAAGTTCGACTTCTCTCTAGAACACAGCTCTCTAAAACCCTTTGAAATTCTTCAAAATGCATCCCGGCCACTTTCTGAAACCCTCATAAATTCTTCTAAATGCATCTCAATCTTGGAAAAAAATCTCTATTTGGGGTGTGCCCTTACCAAGAGTCTACCTTGACAAGAAATGCGGTGTGCAAATGTGTCCCCTAATAAAATATTTTTCCACCATTTTAATCTAAAAGTACGAAAATTTTATTATTTTCTCATTGAAAAACTAAGAAATGCAAATCTAGAATTTTTTAGATGATATTTCTCCTCTTTCAAGTGTCCTTAGAAATGTTTTTGAGTCTACTATGAAACCCGATGCGCACAATATGTAGTAATGCTTCACGCTATATACAAGTCTTTTTTTTTTTACATGTATCTACTAAATACACACGTGTAAGAGTTTTTCTACCTGCTTTATAAACTCTACATTTTATTTTCTTTTTCAATGTGGGACTAAACTTTACACACTCACAAATCAAAAAGAGCATATCAAATTGAGTCCGTTTAGAGCTACATCCATTTCTTACATCCACTTCTTACACCTGAGGTTGGGCCCCACATAGAGATCATGTTGGACAATCCAACTATACATTGAACAGTCTCTGCCATGATGATAATCATTGCCAAAAATCAGTTCACTTCAAAATTGCTAACCATATAAAAAATTGACCGAAAATAATGGTTTAATTGGATGGTTTGGATTTTTTAAATTGAAGTCATATTTTTATGAAGTTAGGAATGTTGAAATATCCTGATTTTTTGTGAGGAGGGTAACCATAGTAAGAAAAATTTACTGTGCGGTTGGATTGTCCAACATGATCTCCATGTGAGCCCCAACCTTGGGTGTAAGATATGGGTGTAGCTCTAGACGGACTCAATCAAATTAGACAAAAACATTATTTTGAAAATATCTCTCACATACGAGTCCGTCCACTGAATACCAGAGTTCTCGGCGCATGTACCCCAAGTGTTGTTTGCCACGTACCCAAGTGAGTGTTTTTTAAGATTGTTTGGCTACGCTTGCCAAACTAATTAATCCAATTACAATATCCCTCCCTCTAATAACTAGGTGGTTCTTCACTATTAGATGGCCCTTATGATTCAAATCACACGGCTCTCGAGGACTATAGAACGAAATGGAACCTAGGGAGGAAGTCCTCTGGGTGACAGCATCATTGCATACGCAATAAAAGCAGAAAATTCGCAAAGGGTGATCAGTTTCTTTAAGGTTCTTACCATCTCCTCCGAATTCCCAATCAAGATAGGTTTCTATCTGCAAAAAGATAGCTTTGAGTGGGTGTCGTGATTCCGTTTCGCAGCCTTATGCGTGCCGTCGCTTACTTCTTCCCCACAAGCACGTGCGTTTTGTATTCATATATTCTAGTCTCTCTGTACACAAGTGTGGAAATCACGTGGCAGGGTAGGGGGCCGAGTGTGGAGATGTTCTCCTGCCGCCCCAAAAAGGAGTGGTGAATCTATGGTGTGGGGTCCATGTGTTGCCCAACTCCTGCCACATTTTGATTGGTGTTGCACACCTCAGGACTATTAAAATATAAATTTAATATAATATAATATTAGTACGTAGTTGGGCACCAATCGCACCATATAGACCTCGTACCATATGATCACCACTGCAACAAAAAAAATTTTGATGGATGACGACCTATGAAATCTCTCGAGTGGAAGGGACCCGTTGGATGGTGGTGGGTTCTCAACCTCGAGTAAAACTTTGACGGCAGGGTGCAATATGAGCCACATGGCACACTCTTAGAGGACACTGACCGTATGGATGTGTTTTCCAATCCTTAAGTGACCTACAAACCAAAAATCAGGTTGATTAGTGATTTCAAACCTTTGGATCTTTGTATACCTCAAAATAATGATCAATAATGCGCTCACGCAAATAATTCCAATCCAACGCCTAGTGGACGCACCCCCAAAAAGTGTGGTCACAGTAATCAAAGCCATATGTTGAAGTGGGACCCACATGTATTAAAGAGATATTCTGAAGTGATGTGGACCCCACCTCAATGTAATAAAGGCCCTGCTTGGTTCAATGCAAATGGGATGCATTAATGCACCACTTGTCACGGTTTTGGAATTACAAGTGATTGGTAGGGATGTGCAAATGAGCTGGCGTGCAAGTGGTTGCCAAGTCCCAAAACCGTGGTTAGTGACTGCAATTCAAGTCACCGCCCATTTGTTCCGTAGTGCAAAATGCATCCCAGTGCATAGTGTAATAACGATTTAAACCCATTAAACTAACCTGACTCAACTCAACTCTGACTCGAATGACTCAGCGAGTCAGTAAATTTATTGAAATATGAGAAATTTTAAAAAAATTTATAAACATATATAAAACTAATAAAATAAAGGGAGCTCATATTTGCACACCCCATTTCGACTCCTAGTCGGGGCACACCCAAAAAGAGGGAAAAAACTTAGATGTAGAGGACTTTGGATGCAGTCGATGCAGAGGGGTCTCGTAACCCTACATGTCTCATTTTTGTGGGCCCACTGACCGCATGGATGTTTACCCCACCCCTTGATGGATATGCATACCAAAAATAGTCTCATTGATTTTCGCTAGACATAGATTACAATACATTTTTAGGATTGAGTGATTCAAGCATGTTTTTTGCATATTTTTTGGGAACTTAATCCAACGGCTAGAAATTATCAAATGAGATTGATTTTTGGTTTGCATATCCACCAAGGGTTAGGTTAAACATCTATGCAGTCAGTGGGCCCAACAAAATGAGCTATATAGGGCTACGAGACCCCTCTGCATCGACTTCATCCAAAGTCCTCTGCATCTAAATTCTTTTCCAAAAAGAGAGATCTCTCTAAAACTTGGCCGACCGGTGACCATCACTGACTGCCCACAAAATGAGCCACGTGCATGGCATATTTTAAGAGGGACACTGACCGTATGGATGTTTGGCCAATATATCCTTAGGTGGACCTACAAACCAAATATCAGCCTGAACAGTGATTTCAAACCTTTCGATCTTGTATCCCAATAATGGTCGAAAATGCTCAATTTCCCAGGGTTAAGGCGACCCATGAAAATTGCTCCAATAATACAACGCTTGGAAATCACTAATCAGGTTGATTTTTGGTTTGTAGGTCCACCTAGAGATTGACCAAACATCTATACGCTCAGTGTCCTCTAAAAATGTGCTATGTGGCTCATTTTGTGGGTGGTCAGTGGCGGTCACCGGTCAGCCAAGTTTCAGAGAGAGAGATCTCTTTTTGGGGTGTGCCCCGACTAGGAGTCCACCGAGATAAGTAATGGGGTGTGCAAATATGGGCTCCGTAAAATAAATCACTATCCTATCCTAAAATTTAAAAAAATAACGGTTTTTTTTTTTTTGGAATTCATGAATTGAGTAGAGTCAAGTAGGTCAAGTTTTGAGTCAACTTGGCAAGTTGGTACTCTGGTCATTGTCAATGAGGAAAAATAATAGATTCGTCCATTTGACATCCATACAGCTGAAGTTAACACAGATTGCCACTTATCTCCTCATCTGTTCAACTTAGTCATGGAGTTGCACCTCATGGTCTTCCCAGGGTTGTCTCTACCTTAAGGCCATTAAGGTTCCCCCAGCCCAAGTCCCATTACAACACATAAATTTTTTTTGGGTCGGGCTCAGGGACCCCCCCACCCTTTTTTTTTTTTTTATTTTCTGATCCCTCTCAGTGTTCATGTGCTCGGCCATGGATTTAAAGAATCCAACGTTGGTTGTCACCGCCGAGCTGGCATCACTTTAGGTGACGCTGACAACCACCGTTGGATTCATGAAATCCATGGCTGAACGTGCGAACACCAAGAAAGGTTAGAAAAAGAGGGTCCTCGGAGCTTGAGCCAATTATTTTTTTTAGTAAAATTCTATTTGCACCCCACAAATTCCATAAGCAACCCATTTGGGTGTTTTTTGGATGAAAAATGACTTGGACAAAAAAAACAAGCCCAACACCCCTCTTTTCGTCCCTCTCTCTCTCTCTCTCTCTCTCTCTCTCTCTCTCTCTCTCTCTCTCTCTCTCTCTCTCTCATAGCCACAACTGGGCTGGCCGTGGGCTACACAGTCCCCACAGCACTGCACTACCGTGGGGCCTGTTAGCGAGAGAGAGAGAGAGAGAGGTAGGTGCTGGTTTTTCTTTTTTTTTAGGTCTAAGGGCATTTTTGGCCAAAAAGCACCAAATGGGGTTCTTATTCTCTTTTTTTTTTTTTTAAATATAAATAGTAACATTTGAAGAATAAAAATAAAAATTTCTTCCATTTCCCTTTCTAGAAGACCCCTAGCAAGCAGAGGTCTCACTACAAGATTTTATTTATAAACACCCTAGGTCCCTACTTTCTATCTTTTTGACTTTTTGACTTTTTCTTTCCCTTTCACTTTCAGCGACCGTTTCATTTTCCCTCTCTTAAATCTCATTGCGTTTCTTTTTTTCAAACCGTAGAATCAATTTTGTCTTGTCTTCTTCGCCTTCATCAAGTAAAAGAAAGATCAAGAGAAAATATTTTAAAAATGGTAGTGATGAAGTTGTATAGATCAATGACCTTACTCTTTTGTCGTCCGATCTCCCACCGAACATTCTGACTGATTTGGAGGAGTTATAATTAATAACTAGGCGTGCGTTTCTCAAGCCATTAATCGTCGTCTCCGTCTTGCCTGTAACATGTGTTACGAGTTTTAATGATTTATTTAAGGTTCTCTCCTATTGTTTTTATATTTTTTGTGGATTTGGGCTTCTGACTTCTTTTTAATGTTATATTACATATTATATACATTAATATATTAAATATAAAAAAAAGGCCTCATATAGAGTTTTTGCCTTAGGCCTCAACTCGTATTGAGACAGCCCTCTCTCTTCCTTCGCCTCTTCTTTGTATTGGGAGAACATTTGGGTTGTGATGTAACAAGGTATACCTGAGATCTTTCCAATGTGGAAGCGCATTTTTGTTACTCACCGCTGCCATCTGGGCCCACTGACCACATGGATGTTCAGCCCAACCCTTATTAGACGTTATTATAAAAAAAAAATCAGCTTGTTTGATGATTTTTAACCGTTGGTTTTAGCACTCAAAACAATGGTTGAATTCAACATCTATAAGAGCACCTTTAAAACTTAGATTGCTTTACGTACCCATATCTCTTTTTAGAGTTGTCAATGGATCGGGGTAGGTCCAGAGCCGATCCAATAACTTGTTATATCATAAACTCAGATCTAGACTCAATCTGAAAGCTATCGAAACTTATTGGATCGAATCGGGCCAACCCTAACATCAAGTCGATCTAATCAATAAAGGTATTAACTTTGATTTTTTTTAAAAATGAATAATATAAATTCTTCAGTCAAATACAAAATGGTAGAAGACTTTATCAACATGCATATATTCATTAATATAATACTAGGGGGATGTTACGTGCCATGCACGTGCACATTACACGTGGTCACTTACAACGTAACATATTCTTAGAGATCACTAACTGTATAGATGTTTGGCCCAAGTGGGCCTACATATCAAAATTCATCTTAATTAATCATTTCTATCCATTGGATTAGATTTGTCTTGGTTTAATTTTATCCGTGGATTTCGAGCAATGAAAATAAGGTTCTAAACCAATTTTAATACTTAAATTACCGGAACGAAACATGTTGGTTGAGACAGAACGATACGAAACGAGATTTTCAACCATGCATCTACCTTGTAATATTTTTCGATCTGTCTGAACCGATGTTGTGTGCTTTACTTATTGTGTTGGTCCAATGAGTATCCAACCTATAACAATATTCTAAGTGGTTGCTTTATGAGGATTCTTGCCACAAGGAGACATAAACTAAACAAACTTCATTAGTGAAAGAAGTGGAGAGTACAGACACAAATATTGATTGTTGAACCATGCAAGTTTATTCCCTTAACTTCTAACATGGTATCAGAGCTAAAAAGCCTGATATGGTTTGAGCATTGGAATCAGAGAGCCGCCGAGGTGGAGCGACATGACCTCATTGGTTGAACCTATCAGCTTAGCACCAATAAACACGGCCGGTACGCGAGTATTACACCCCATCCTTGCGAGCGCCCTCTCCATTTCCCTTCCCTGGGGGATTTGGTCAAGCTCGTGAACCGTAGGGTTCACCCCGAGTTCAAGAAATAGAATCTTGACTGCATAGCACATGCAACATGTACTATTACTGAAGATCACAACACCACTCTCCGAGGCCAATCTCGTAATCGCCTCCATTTCCACGACTCGAATGAAAGAAATTCTTCTCTTTAACGCGAAATACTTTGATTACTGATGTAACGAAAAGAAAAGAAGTAGAAGGAAGAGCTCTAAAATGGAAAAAACTGGTGGGATGATCAAGTTCAAATAAAATATCAAAACCGATCGATCGGATTGAGTTCGATCCGATGGTTGACGAGAAGTACTTCCAAGAAAGTGAGCAAGGGAGAGAACTGGGTTTGAAGCTTGTGGGTGTGATGAACTTGACGCTGAGGACAAGTTATTTATAGAGACAGGTGAGGGGGGGTTGCTTTGTTTGAGCAAGAACAGTATAAGCACTGAATGTGATGCATGGCTGTCAAGAATACTCCTACTTTTACATGATTGGACTTCATGTTTCACTGGACTTTGAACAAGTTGCAAATATGCTTTTTTGACGGTCAAGATGTCCAGACCGAGAATTCTTTGGGTCCCACGAATATGATGTTCATCGTCAATAATTGACCTGATCGAATGAATGTAACCATTCGATTTATAGACTATTTTCTTCATCAATGGGCATTTATCTCCTATGGTCAAAAAGATAGCAGGGATTACAGTCATAAGGAATCGGGTGGTGCGTCCAATTGGTCGACTTTTACAGGTCTATCACTGGATGGTCTTCGTGATTCGTGTGGCCTGATCTTGAGGATTATCCAATGGTCTGGACCTAGAGAGGATGTCCTCCTGAATAGAATGACAGCAACACTGTTCTATTGCCTTTTTTTATTATTAATGGATACCCTTCTAGGAATACAACAAGGGCAGAAAAATCTTTACTTTTGACTGTACTAGTACACTCACACGTAACTTACAAAAAAAAAAAAAAAAAGTACCCTCACACGTGGAGACTGACCATTGAATTAGATGTCCAATGGTATAATTGACCAAATGGAATGATCGTAACCATTGGATCCTGGATCCTAATTTATGGATACCTTCTATCCCTCCCTCGAATAACAAGTAGGTTCTTCACTATTGGATGGTCCTTGAGATTCAAATCGCACGACTCTCGAGGACCATACAACGATATGGAACCTAGGGAGGAAGTCCTCTGGGTGACAGCATCTCCTCCGAATTCCCAATCAAGATGGGTTTCAATCTGCAAAAAGATTGCTTCGGGTGGTGTCGTGATTCCGTTTCGCAGTCGTATGCGTGCCGTCGCTTACTTCTTCCCCACAAGCACGTGCGTTTTGTATTCATATATTGATTATATTCTAGTCTTTCCATACACAAGTGTGGAAATCAGGTAATAGCTAGGGTAGGCAGGTGCGGGGAAAATATTCACCGGCCCCGGGGACTTCAAACCAAGGTTTAAAAAACGGCCGTTATAACGAAAATAACGGCCGTTGTAACGGATTCGGACCTACCCCGTTACGTTATGGACCTTTAAAACGCCCAGAAAATAATGGCCGTTATAACGAAAATAACAGCCATTATTTTCCGTTATAACGAAAATAACGACCATTATTTCTAGAAAATTTTGTGAAAAAAAATGGCCGTTATTTTCGTTTTTTTCCCGTTATATTCCATTTTTTTTTGTTATTTTTCCGTTTTTGCCCCTGAGCGTTTTTTTTCGTTAGAACGGAAAAAACAGTAACGCCCCCAGTCCGTTATACCGTTATAACGGTCCCTTTTAAACCTTGCTTCAAACCATGTTTTAACTGGGGCCGTTATAACGGACTGGGGGTGTTACCGTTTTTTCTGTTATAACGAAGAAAAAGCTCAGGGTCAAAAATGAAAAATAACAGGAAAATAACGGAAAAATGGTGCTGAAATTCATCAAAATTTTAAAAATAGAAAATAATTGGAAAATGAAAAAAATGGCCATTTTTTCACAAAATTTTTCAGAAAATAATTGTCGTTATAACAGAAAAATAACAAAAAATAATGGCCGTTATTTTTTGGAGGTTTTAACGGTACATAATGTAACGGGGTAGGTCCGAATCCGTTATAACGGCCATTATTTTCGTTATAACGGCCATTTTTTAAACCTTGCTTCAAACCATGGTTTTAAAAAACAGCCGTTTAAATGGTTTTCAAACGGTAACGCCTGTTTCGTTAAAACCCGTTTTTAAGCTTTGAATTTAACAGCCGTTAAATTCTGTTTTTTTGTATTTCAACTCCTTTTTTCCGTTATTTTCGTTAAATTCCATTAAAATCGTTAAAGTCTATTTTTCACCTGGCCGTGATTTTTTCGTTTTAACGGTAACCCCCAATCCGTTATGCCGTTAAAACGGCCTTTTAAACCTTACTTCAAACTTTGAAGTCAGCCTCCCAAAATGTCTGATAACTACCCCTTGTTAACCACTAACCAAGGGCTTAACGCAGATTGGGTTCAGAGATTGGGGTACGTGTCAAATTCGCTGGCCCGGGGGACTCCCCCTCCCAAAATATCTGAAAGTACTCCTTGTTAACCGAGTAAAACTTGTGTCACAAGATGTTGTGACCTGCTTCGGTCACAGCACTCAATACGAGCCACGTGTCATACTATTAGAGAGCGAGACCGCATGGGACCAGGTACACAAAAAATCCTGATTCATGATTTCTAACCGATTCGATTGAAATTATTTTCATGGGTTGATTTTAACGGTAGAATTTGAGCATTATTTTGAGAGTTATTTGGGTGCAAAAATACAAAGGTTGTAAATCACTAATCAGGCTGATTTTTGGTTTGTAGGTCCACCGAGGGACTGAACAAGATGAGACATTCTTGACACTTTTTTTTTCCTTTTTCCTTTCTTTTTAATATCTGGAACTATAAGAGATTTCTAATACACCGTTCTGTACTCTATACTTTACTCCCTCATTGATCCTAAGCATCTGATTTATGCTCATCTTGTTCATCATCGGGGATCTCGCAGAATTTGAAGCAATCCAATGATCTTACGTTCTTATCCGTCTGAACTGTCCTATTTTCTTTTGCTTCTGTTAGACCCTTCAGAGGAATCATTAAAGATTTATAATTTGGAATTAGGATAACTATTTTCATAAGGATTTCTTCTCATTGGAACCAAAGAGGGGGTCCCTGGATTCAACGCTCATGATAATGAAATGGCCCACCAAAAAAATAAAACCATTTGTTTGTATGATATAAAAAGCGGAGTAGAATGCACTCTGCCGTATGTTAGACAGAAGGATAAGATGGTAGCTAGACCCTTCAGGGGAATCATTATATCTTCTCATTGAGGTTATAACCTTTCTATTATATTTATATTTCAAAATAAGGAAGAGATGTTTATTTGGGAAGATAATTTAAGATATAATAAATAAGGGATGTATAAAAATTATCTTAAAGGTATTAAAGTAAGGGGACACG
Source organism: Euptelea pleiosperma (assembly GCA_035048495.1). Taxonomy (NCBI): domain Eukaryota; kingdom Viridiplantae; phylum Streptophyta; class Magnoliopsida; order Ranunculales; family Eupteleaceae; genus Euptelea; species Euptelea pleiosperma. The sequence continues at coordinate 33,554,150 of CM068546.1, forward strand.
TTTTGTTTTTGTGGGGAATTTAAGAATTGACGAGGGATTTAAGGAAAGGTATAGAGGAGAGATAAAGTTGAGTGTAGAGAAATTATTTTTAGAATCAAACGGTGGGAAAAAGATGGGGAGTATTTTGAAAAAAAATTAAAAAAAAGATGGGGAGAGCGCCACCTCAGCAATGCCGAGCTTTAGTATAGATTAGAGATTATAGATAGATGGATGGCTGCACAAAATTAGATCTTCCCTATTGGGAACTCTAGCTCTCTCTCCTTGGCTTCTCTCTCAAACTATGTTTCATTCCAGTTGAACTTTACGAATTATTTGTTGTGGAGAAACCAATTCATCCCCCTCCTAAATAGTTAAGAGCTCATGGGATTTGTCAATGCAACTTCTATTCCACCTCCTCCGATGGTCACTCATGTTGATGAACTAAAAGAAACCAATCCAGAGTTCAAGCAAAAGAAGATTGATCAGCACGTCGTAAGTATGACCAACTCAACATGAACTAAGGAGATGAGTCAAATTGTTCGCTTTACTAGTGCATCCAAAGACTGAAGCACCCTTGCGAATATATGTACGCAATAATCTCAAGCAAGAGAGCAACAATTTCCTGTAGAGTTATTCGTGTGCAGGAGAGGTAACTCTTCAATTTCAGATTATATCGACAAATTGAAATCCGTTTTTGATCAACTTACAGCCATCCAAAGTTTGGTACAAGATGTAGATAAAGTTTTTGAACTCTTGAATGGCCTAGAGCCCGTTTATGAGACCTACATTACTACCATGTTGGCAAAATCGCCAATACCCACAGATAGGATTCTGGAGACCGGCAGTAGACAAGGAGATCTTTATGTCCATCAAAATAAGGAAGCCCCACTTACAGTTCACCAGTCTCTCAAAGCCTCGTCTGACCAATACCACCATCGCCTCAACCATGCTTCAAAATGAAACACCTAAGCTCAAAATGAAAGAATTAAGCATAGACACGTTATTGAGATGAGCCTCAGTCTATTTTTTTCATAGCCAGGTCCCCACCTATTTGTGGTTGAGGCCTTCTCAATTGTTGTCTTTATCATTTTAATTGTTTGCCAATGCCAGTGCTCAAGAACTCCTCACCCTTTTTAAGTTTTTTATGAGATAAAACCTGATTACTTACGGGGCGTTTGGGAACGAGAAGTAAAAGCACTTCTACTTGTAGTAGAAGTTACTAGTTGATTTTTTACCTCCAAAAAAGTCAGAGAAATTAAAGCGTCGGGATGCCTTCTAATTTTTTGAGAAGTAATTTCTCTTAGAAGTTAAAAGCTAACAAATTTAGCTTCAGTTTTAAGTTAGTTTTCAACTTTTCAAGAGTTAAAATATGAAACACATATAAACTAACTTTTTGGCTTATAAAAGTCAATAAGTTACTTATTTTTGTGTTGGCAAACGCCCCCTTAATGCTTTGTTCTTTTGGTTGCCTATGTTTTCCCTATCTTAGTGATTCCTTCAAAAAAAAAATCCCCAAAGAGTCATCCATGTGTGTTTCTTGGCTATAGCACAATTCATAAGTGTTTTCGATGTCTGAATTACTCTACTGGTCGTGTTTATATTTTTTGGCATGTTATCTTTAATGAGTGTATTTCCCTTTTCTACTATCAACTTTGCTTTTTGTTAGAAGACATGCAACACCACTTTTTTAGGATCTAGTTAATGAAGAAAGTCCCCCAAAATCTTTTATTGGTGTCTTGAGATGGGGCTCACCCAAATGCACCTATTCTCTGTTATGCTCTTGACATGACTGCCACAACTTCTGCCTCTCCAGAACAACCATCCAGCTGGAGTACATCCTTCTCTGAGGATTCTAGACTAAGATCTATCATCCTAGAGCCTATGAGAAAGCCGATCCTTGCCTTCTCCTGGTGCATCAGCAGCTCCTGTAGTGCCCCTACTACTAAATATCATAGTTTTGATGGACTGCCAAACTCCAGTGTTGCATGAGCTGAAGACCATCCACTGTTAAATTTCCTCACTAGAAGGCTAGCATGGATAAAGAAATCAAAGCTCTTCATTGAAACTCCACTTGGACTCTTTAACTTCGACATCCCAGTATAAATGTTGTTGCTCAGTGGGTGTATAAGACCAAGCTACTTTCTTATGGTTCTATTGATCGTTACAAGGCTCACTTGGTTGCCAAAGGTTTTAATCAGCTTCATGGGATTGCCTTTGATGAAACCTTTAGCCCCGTTATCAAGGTTTCTACTATTCGCTTAATCTTATCTTGGAACTTATGGATAGTTGGAAGCATTGACAACTTGATGTTAAGGACGCTTTTTTTTTTCGTGGTTATCTCAAAGAAGTATATATAGACCAACCTCCTAGATATGTCAATCCTGATTGTCCTGCTTATGTTTGTCACCTTCACTGAACTCTTTATTCTGTTGAAGTCAACTCCTTCATGCTTGTTTTGAGAGGTTTAGCTCGTTTTTTTTTTTCACTTTGGGTTTGCTTGCAGTCAAGCAGATACCTTTATATTTGTTATTGTAGTTCTCGTGGTCGCACGGTTCTTTAAATCTATGTCGATGGTATTGTTTTTGCGGGTGATAATGATGCTTTACTTGTTGACTTCACGATGCCATTGCGCATGAATTTGCTATGAAAGATCTTGGCTCTCTTCAGTATTTATTGGAGATTGAGGTTTCTTCTTCATAGCTGTCTCATTTCTTGATTATGTGAACACTATTTTTCAGTATATGCATGCTTCCACTAGTACATATTTTCAACTGTTAAGCCTATTTTACACTTTGGTCTTTTCTCTATAAGGATAGTACTTGTACTTTTGTTGCCTATTCAGATGCTGACTGGGCTAGTTGTCCTGACACTAGACTATCCACTTCTGGTCATGCTGTGTTTTTGAATAAAAATCTTGTTTCTTGGTGTGCCAGAAAGTAATCCACAATTTCTTGTCGAGTGCAGCTGAATATCTGTCCCTGGTTATAACGGTTGCTGAGTTGACTCCGTTATCTTTCTTACCACGTGATTCATTTTATATATCTATAGAACAAAATGAGTATTGCTTTCTATAGTGGTAAAAATATAATCATTTTCCACAAAATGGTAAACACACTACCTTTTTCACTATATGAGCCACGTGGCACAGTCTTAAAGACCACTGATCATACGGATGTTTGGCTCATCCCTAGGTGGATGCCAAAAATCAACTTGATTATAGACCCATAATAAAAAAAGTGTGTTTGTGATTGTTCTAGAAGAAATGAAACAAAAGATACGATAGAACTAAAATGTGACCTCTAACTGTGGGTTTTTTGTCGGGTTGATTTTTATTTGTGGGATTGAACCATTATTTGGGGTTAAATACAATGGCTAGAAATCACCAATTACGCTGATTTTTCGCCTGTAGGTCCACATCCATACGGCAACTGGTCTCTAAGTTATAGGGCTCATATGGACTATGGTCAATGGTAGAGACATGATTCTGTTCAAGGGGGGCATGGCCGCAACTGGCTTTCAAAGTAGGGCAAGGGTGAGAAAAACTTTGATATGACGTTTTTTTATGTAAGCATCCAGGCACCACCTAGAAACACCATGTGGCACACTCTTAGAGATTAATGACTGCACGAATGTTTGGCCCATCCCTAGGAGGACCTACATACCAAAATTCAGCAGGATTGGTAGTTTATAGCCATTAGATTCGAGTACACTTAAAATAATGCTTAAATCCCATGGATGAAAATCAACCCATTAAAAAATTAAAATATAACAGTTATAAACCACCAATCTGGATGATTTTTGATATGTATGTCCAATAAAGATGGGTCAAATATCCATGCAGTCATTGGTGTCTAAAAGTATGCCACATGCCATATTTATGTGCATGCCGGACGCCTGAAAACAAAAACGCCAGGATCAAAAAATTTCCTAGCAGGGTATGCATCTAAGACCTTAAGAGGGAAGGTTGTTGAGCCTTGTACAATTGAATTCTTCGAGTCCTACGGATGACATGCATGTGTTGATTAGTGTAACATTTTTTTGGACTCTAGATTCGCTCCCTTCACGAGGGCAGACTACTCATATCTCTAATTGTAATATATATTTTTGGGTATTTATAACACACCCATGAAATTTGAAAGTACTTAGTAATACCCCTTATACTTTGAAACTTTTGGATTACCCCCTTGATCTCGTTTAACCTTCCTTTGACAAGCACTAGAACAAGACATGGATCATGCGCTGTTAATGCACTTATGAAAGGACTATAATATTGCAAGTACAATACTTAAGTCATGTGATTCAAGACCGTTTTAATCGAAGTCAACCACTGTTAAACTAGGTCAAGGGGAGTTAAAGTTTGAAAGTAGAAGGGGTATTACAAATTACTTTCAAATTTCAGGGGGTTATTACTAAAAGACCCTATATTTTTTGGTATGCAACACGGTTGAAGCCAACCAAAAAATGCATCGCATCACAAGTAGAGGCAAAACCTTGGGATACGAGGAACTAAAGGTTTAAAAACACTAATCATGTTGATTTTTGGTTTATACGCAACTCGAGGTACACTTTTGGCATGACAACACGTTGATGATGGACACATTATGAGCCTCATGTCACATTCTTAGTTTTAGAGACCATTGACCATATGGATGTTTGTCTTATCCCTAAGTAAACCCCACCCACGAGTAAAACTTCTATCACAGCGTTCTGACAGATGCTTCTATCATAATGGAAAACACAGACCACGTGGCACACTCTTAGTGGACGCTGACCGAATGAATGTTTGGCCAGCCCCTCGGTGGACCTCTAAACCAAAAATCAGCCTGATTAGTGATTTTTAAGGGGATTCGATTGAAGTTATTTTCATGGGTTGATTTTAACAGTAAGAATTCGAGCATTATTGAGCGTTATTTGGGTGCAAAGATCCAAAGGTTGTAAATCACTAACCAGGCTGATTTTTGGTTTATAGGTCCATTGAGGGACGGGCCAAACATCCATACGGTCAGCATCCACTAAGAGTGTGCTACGTGGCCTGTGTTATTCATCGTGATAGAAGCATCTGTGAGAAGGCTGTGATAGAAGTTTTACCCACATACCTATCGGGCTGATTTTCGGTTTGCATCTCCACCTACTAGTGATCGGCTAAACATCCATACGGTTAGTTCCGTCTAAGAGTGTGCCATGTTCATAATGTGGGCTGGGATCGGGCTTCGCTCACAATGGGGTGTGACGTGTGAGTGAAGATTTACTCGGCGTAGATTTCACGCCACTGCTTTTTTTTTTTAAATTCATTTCGGTCGAGCATTGCACGAGGCAGTCTGCTTCACCCCTTAGGGAAACCCATTTCTAGAGTCTAGAGCTTAAACCCAAAAAATGTCAATCTCAGTAAAACCCTCTCTCCCAAAAAAATGATGAAGAAAGGCCAAATCTAATCGATTCCCACACAAAATCTCAGTTCTTGCGATCTGTTGTGGAGCTATTCGACAATGACGAGAATCACTAGCCTCCATATCCCCAATTTTACAACTAAAAGGGTTCTATAAATAAGAGGACAAAAAAAGGTGTAATAGATGGTGGCAAAAGTGCTACTGTGTCGGGTTCACTTCAGATTGAAGTTTTAAAGTCGGCGATGCAGAAGATGTAGAGATCATGGAATCACCTGTGAAGTTAGTAGTTTGAAGAAGCTTTTAGGCATTCTTTTGGGAGACGGGGGCAGGACCCATTTCTTTTCTCTTTTTTTAGAAGTCTTGGAGAGATAGAGGGGGATGAGAACCAGATTGAATTAGAGAGAGATGGTGGTGGCGGTGGTGGTTGGTGGGGGTACTGGTGATGGCAACAGCCTATGGTGATGTTGCTGTACAGTGTGAGTCAAAGATGGTCCGATTTGGCCAAGGAGGGTGTTGCAGCAGTTTGAAAGCTCGGGGGTAGTAAATTACCCTATAAATAGCCTTCTTTTTAGGGCCTTAAAAGGGTAGGTCAGGGCCCAGCCCTTACGGCCGGATTGACTCCCCTAGCCTGAGTAAAACTTACTTGACGGGAAGAAGATGACAGGGCAGCAGATGATGGCACCGTGGATTTTGTACTGGCAGACCACCTCGGCCTCACCTCTTATGTACACAGGTGAGTGTTTTGGCAAAAAACACTCGAGTACTCACTTGGGTACTTGTGTGGTGAGGCCGAGGTGGTCAGTCCGTACAAATCCACGTGCCGAGATCTGCTGCCCAATCATCTCCTTCGATGACAGGCCCGGTCATCAAAGTTTTATCCCCCTAGCCTTGTGTCACACTTGCAGAGACCATTGACCATGTGGATGTTTGTCTTATCACGAGGTACCTGTCATCGAAGGTTTATCCCCCTAGCCTCGTGTCACACTTGCAGAGACCATTGACCATGTGGATGTTTGTCTTATCACGAGGTAGACCACGTACCAATCAGCCTGATTTTGTGATTAGCTAAATATCCATGAGCAAGACTTGCCTGACTGCCCACATATAAGCCACGTGGCAATTTATTAGAGGACACTGACCGTATAGATGTTTGACCAATCTGTAAGTAGACCTACAAACCAAAAATCAGCCTGATTAGTGATTTCAAACCGTTGGATCTTTATACGGAAGTAATGCTCAAATTGCTACGGTTAAAACCAGCCAACAAAAATGACTTCAACTAACGCTTAGAAATCACTAATCAGGTTGATTTTGGGTTTGTAGGTCCACCTAGGGATTGGCCAAACATCTATACGGTCACTGTCCTCTAATAAAGTTCCACGTGTCTTATATTGTGTGTGGTCAGGCAAGTCTTGCTCAACATGCATACGGTCAGCTCCGTCTAAAAGTGTGGCACGTGGTTCATAATGTGATCGGCTTCGCTCACACCCGGGTGTGACGTGTGAGTGAAAGTTTACTCGGCGTAGATTTCACGCCATTATTTATTTATTTTTAAATTCATTTAATTTCGGTGGAGCATTGCGCGAGGCAGTCTGTTTCACCCCCTTAAACCCATTTTTAGAGTCTGGAGCTAAAACCCAAGAAATGTAAAACCCTCTCTCCACCCTTTCCTTCTCCTCCTCTTCCTCTATCAATTCCCTCCCCCACATCCGCAATGTTGGTCCTCAGATCCATAACGTCAAAGACTCAGACCCAATAGACCAAAGCGATTTCTTCGAATGGCCGAACCCATGTCCGATTTCGTCGAATCAAAGACTAAGCTCACCGTTGGGCCGATCCAACGCCCTCCGGTTGTCTCCAATACGCAATTAGGGTTTCTGGTGCGGCGTTGTTGGTGTCGGCTCCGTTCCTGGTGAAGAGGATTCTTGCCGGGGATACGTTGCTTAATGATTCCAAATTGTGGTTCGCGTTCGCTGTGTTTGTTTATTTCTTCAGTGTTTCTGGTGCGATGCACAATATAATTAGGAAGATGCCAATGTTTTTGGTGGTCCGGAACGGCCGATCGAAGATCGTGTTCTTTTATCAGGGTCGGGGATGCTTCTTGGAGCAGAGGGTTTCGCGATTGGGTTCCCGTACACGATTGTGGGTTGTTGTTGGCATTTGTCACACATTTACTTGTTCTGGTGAGGAATTCGACGGTGCAGGCTCTGCAGAGGGGGTATGTGGTTTTCGCTCTGCTGGTCTGGTTTTGGGTTGTGAAGAAGGTCGTTTATTTGGATAATTGGAATACGGGATACAGTATTCATGGATTTTGGCCTTCGAGTTGGAAATGAGGCTGGGTAGGATTGCTGCACTGCGATCATTTTTAAGGTAAGGATTTTTCTGATCTTGCAATGTATAACTTTGCTAGAATGAACTATGTTAAGAACTTTAGTTTGCTTTTCGTATGAGGTAGATTTATGAGTTTTGCTTGAAATATGTATGATGGTAAAATTTAAAATGATGAATACACGCTTTGATTTATGAATTTTGAATCTTATCTTCTGTTTGATATTGTCGTAGCTATTGGATGTATAAGTGGTGTTTTGGGTTAAAAAAATGCTTGTTTATTGTTTGGTTTCTCTCTGGGTTTGTTAAGCTGGAGATGCTATTTTTGAATCCTCTCTAACCATAACTAACTGAATGGAGGTAGTAAATCCAAAATTGACAAAAATGCAACAAGAGTTACAGAGCGGAATAAGTAACTCCAACAGATACAACCCTTTTTTATTTGTGCATTGGCATTGTTCTTATGACCAAGACCAAAGGAGAGCAGAAAAAAAGAAACAGAGTGGAGTAATGGAACAGAACAAATGAACTACAGTTAATACTTCTAAATTGGACATGAGCATGATAGACCAGTGAGAAGCATCACTTTGGTGCAGGTTGAAGTCTCTAAAAGGGTGAGAGGAAGTACCAAAAGTTTGTGGATGGAGTTTTGGGTTGTGTAGCTAGCCCAAGGGGAAGCTTACAGGTTCAATGGTCTGGATGACGATGACCAAGTGTGCCATTTGTTCATCCATGTCATGCATAGGGAAGGCTCTTTATGCTAATGCATACCATTGATGTTTAGTGGTTTGTTTATGTAAATATTGTGTGTGCTCCACATCCACAATGTCTGTTCGCAAATGGATTAACACTAGATTAAGAGATATCTAACTTAGAAATGGGTTGCACAGTAGATCTACCTCTCCATATGATGTATTTAAACATCAATGTAGACATAGTTCGCTAATAGCTTTGCCATCATACTTCAATGTAGATACCCTCTATGGCATCAAGTTTTAGACCTTTTTGGATTTTAGCCTTGTGTGACTATAACTATGGGATGAATAAATTGCCTTCACATGCCATGTTTATTTTCTTAAGATCATTATGAAATTATGAATAATCAGAAAACAAGAACATCAGCAGAAGTAAACTTTAGAACTGTCTTTTAAAATTTAATAAACATAGTTTTTCCCCTTTCCTTTAAGCAATAACCAGATCACTAATGCCTTTCCTTTCTTATTTGAATGATATGCGTTTTGTGAGAATCAAATGCCGCTGCTAATTTTCTTGCTAGTCTTTGTGATGTAGTAGTGTCAAGATTTTGTACCCACGTTATTTCTCTAGCCATCTCTACAGTATTGTAGATGAGGACGCTAGAGGAGATATGGATATCTCTAGTAAGGTTTTAAATGGTCCCTTATAACGGACACTTAACGTTACTGTTATGTCCACTATAACAGCCGTTATAATGGGTCACATCCGAGTAAGTTAAAAAAGCCCAAAAATATAATTCTATTGTCTTATTTTTTTTTTTAAAATAATGTTGATAACGTTGAAAGTAATGGATAACTGACAAAATAATGCCATTACAATGTTTTTTTAAACCATGATCTCTAGTGCTCAAGGAGGATGTAAATATCAAGGGATACTTCTTATAATTCAACTTTCGTCCAATTCCAATTCATGAGGTCAGGCCATCTCTAAAATCAGTTGGACAAATTATCCTAACTGTGGATACCACGTCCTACCGCTTAATTTGGACCAAACAAGCGTCCCCACTAACACTTGCTATGCACATATAGAAGAGCACATGATCCATGGGCCCCACTTTAATAAATATAGCCACAGTTAATATAATATTTTTATTTTTATTTCAACAAGATCCTCTACTGGCCATGTTTTAGCCAATAAGGTGGGAATCTTGCCGAGTAAGCTAAGAATCCTTCCTAAGCAATAAGAACTTGTTAACAAGCAAACCGCATCATCGAGGGACTTGGAGCTCCTCCACAGCTGGAGGATTCCCACCAGGCCTCATACCTAAATAGGATACTTTTTTAGCTAATCACAAAAAATAGAAACTCCCCAATCCTGCTTAGACTCAGAAGTAGTGACCCTCTCGGATGATTTAGCAGAAATAGAGACTTTCCTGGACTTAGAGTCTAGGGATTGAAAGTCCCGGCTGGAGTGTGTATTTCTAAATCTAGACTTCCTTTAGGATACTTTCTCTAGACATAGACCCCTTGAAAGGAATCGAAGAGCTCAAGCTAGAGCTAGCCGATCAGAAAAAGCATGTGGAGGAGATTCAGAAAGAGAACGAATCTCTCTGACATAGCCTGGATTAGAAGATCTCCGAGGACATCCAATTGACGTTCCCGATGGGGATGATGCTACTGATTCAGCACATGAGATCCCCAAGCCAAGCGTTTCGCAGGCGTTGCACCCTCAAAACTCTCGTGTCGATAAAGGTAATGTACTTCCCCCAGCTCACTCCGAACATACAATGGCTGACTCAGTTGCTAACTACTATGGGCTAACTCATAAAGAGATAGTCGACATAATGCAGTAGCATAAAAAAGAGATGGCTGAGTTTGTTGCCACCTGTATGTAGAAGACCATCGATAAGATGACTCTTTATGCCACTGGAGCTTTGAGTGATTCCCCTATTGTCGATAGCATCTAGATTGCAGAGGCTCTCAAGAAGTTCACAGTACTACGGTTCTCATCCTACAACAGAACCAACAACCCGATAGAGCATGAACTCCACTATTGGAAGGTTATGTCTCTTTGGGAGTATGATGATTCGCTCATGTGCAAGTTGTTCCCCTCCAACCTCTAGGGAAAGGCACTTATTTGGTTTCACCAACTTCCTCTGAGGTCGATCGATATTTTCTCTGACCTCGGCAAGCTTTTTATAGAGCATTATTCCTGTAACAAGAAGCAAAAGAAAGACGTCAATGCTCCCTTCAACTTAAGGAAAGCAGAGGGACAATTCATCTGTGATTTTCTCAAAATTAAAGTAGAGATGTTATTGATTGAGAGCTGTGATGATAGATCAACAGTCATTGTTTTCATGAAAGCTCTTTCGCCAAGCTCCAAATTATGTGTCACTAACTAAGTCTAGACCTGAGAATGTTTTGTCTTACCGCCAAGGCAGAGAAATACGCCAAACTGGAAGATGACATCATGGATTCATAAGCAATGGCATCAAAGCCTCAACAAATCTTGTAAGGCAATGGGAAACCACCACTAGATAAGTCTAAAAAGAGAGACTTTACGAGGAAGCAACAAAGGTCTGATACGGATGCAGAACGACCTCCCAAGAGGCAGAGGGACCTTACCCCTTTGGATACTAGTTTAGAGTGAGTCCTCAACTATATAAAAGGGGAACCCTACTTCTAATGCTCGTTTCCTATGCCGGCCGAGACTGAGCAATTTCATGATAAGAGCAAATTATGTGCTTACCACAATGACCGCAGCCATCTCACTTCAGACTGCAGGAGCATGAAGTTTCATGTACAAGATCTCGTGGAGAATGTACATCTCCGACGGTTATTTGTAGACCAAAGGAATCGGCTCCCGCAAATAATCATAGGCCGGTTCAACTAGTTGAGACTCTGGCATAGAATGAAGATAGGCCACCTGAGGTTCACGTTAACACCATCATATACTATAGACCCCTAGAGATATCAAAGAAAGAGGTGAAGTGTTAACTTCGAAGTAAGATTTAGAAGGTGAGAGTGGGATACCTGCAAAGAGTTTATCAAGTGTCCCCTTGGCCTACGAAGATGCTTTTCTTGCATTTGATGAGGAAGCTTCCGACACCATCTCATTCTCTGAAAAAGATTTGGAACGCGTCTAGATCCCCCACGAAGATGCTTTGGTTATTGCACTCAAGAGTTGAAACCTGGGACGTCTAGCGTATCTTGATTGACTCAGGGAGTTTGGTTCTACAGAAAATGGACTTCGGAGAAGATACCCTCGTTTGTACACAATCATTGCTGATTGGCTTCAACGGTAAGCCAACACCAATTTTAAGTGAGATCACCTTCTTAGTGCAGCAGGACCAGTAACCAGGCTTACTCAGTTTATGTTGGTTAACGCCCCATCTCAATATAACATTAGTTTTGGCAGATCGTGGGTATATTCGATGAAAGCCATGAGATCCTTATACCACCAACTCCTCTGATTCCCTTTCGTCCAAGGAGTAATTCAAATCAAGGGGATTAGATATCCCCAAAAAGGTGTAACACATCTGCCATACGCGATGCACCTATAGGTTCATCATCCAATTAGATAGACACTTCAGAGACTCTTTCACCACTCTAGAAGAACATGGTCATTGACGAATAGTAATTATAGGGGGAGCCTCGCCCTTTGGAAGGAGGATCGGTTAAGCGAGAACACTCCCCTTTAGTGGAAGATATTTTTTTCGGTTGATATCGGAATTGACGACACCCCATGTATCCATGTATAGCTTACATGGTATTAGATTTGCATGAAGAAGAAAAAACAGAGCTTGTCGCCTTCTTACATCAAATCCTCGACACCTTCGCATTGTCCTTTAAAGATATGCTTGACATATATCCTCAGTTGGCCTGTCTTGAGTTGAAGGCCGACCCTCGTTACCTACCAATACGACAGAAACCAAGACAAATAGCACCGGAGAAGAAACATGATGCTAGAGACGAGGTACAAAAGTTGCTTGACGTGGGGTTTATTAAAGAAACCAAATACCTCGAGTGGGAACCAATATTGTCGTTGTTCCGAAGAAGAATGACAAGATCAAAGTTCGCATCAACTTTACAAATCTAAACAAAGCCTGCCCATTGATAGCTTTCTAATGCCAAGGATTGATCAGCTAGTAGAAAACACTATCGGGTACGAGTTGATGCCATTTATGGATGCATGCTCTGGGTATAACCAAATCCCTCTCTTCGAAGATAACTAAGAGAAACAACCTTCATTACTAATAGAAGGCTATATTATTGCAAGGTCATGCCGTTTGGATTGTAAAATGTCTGAGTGACTTACCAACGACTTGTCAACAAGATATTTGAAGACCTCATTGAGAAAACTGTGGAGGCATATATCGATTACATGTTGGTAAAAATCGAGCACATGGCAGACCATTTGTAGCATATGGAGCAAGCGTTGGACAGACTTAGACGCTACTAGATGAGGCTTAACTCGGCCAAGTGCGTTTTTGGGGTTACTCCTGGGAAATTCCTCGGATATGTAGTGACTCGGCGGGGTATTGAGGCTAATCCTAATCAGATCAGCCGTAGAAGAAATGCCTTCACCCAAGGATAAGTAGGTTCAAAATTAACAAGAAGAGTAGCGGCTTTGAACTGCTTTATAATGAGATCCTCTGACAGGTGCCGACCCTTGTTCTAGCTCCCACTAGGCATGGGACGAGGAGAGAGATCCGTGCGCTTAGGTTCGGACCACACATCCCCTTTGCGTGCTCGCGGATCAACCCCGAGGGCGAGCTACGAAGACCATGTGCCACTAATAGGAGTGACTTATGGGAATGGCCGGAGAGCGCCTTTTGGTACCCACTTTGATTCCAAGGCTGACTTGGATATCCTTTTTGGCTATGTTTAGGGTATGCCAATCAATTCTGAAGTTAGATTCCACGGTGATCTTTTTAGTTCGAGACGGATCAGCGTATTGTGACTCAAACCATTCAACATTGACCAAGTCTTTAGCTGGACCCTTGTGCTTAATTATATCACCTGCATCTTCTGTTACTAAGGTATAACTCTTAGGTGCTAAGAAGATGCCTTTCTTTACAAAGTGCTCCATCTTTAACTTACCCAATTCAATGGAAGAGATTTCATCTTCTGGAAGATGACTTCCTAGAATTGCTGAGTCAGTATCAGTGTAGTAACAGTCAGGTCTGGAAAAAACGCCCCTCGGGGTGGAACGAGGACTACGAGCATGCATTCCAAGCGTTGAAAGAATACCTCGGTCAACCCTCGTTATTGTCAAGACCTATCCCCCATGAAGAGCTGAGGCTTTACTTATCAATCACAGACAGTTCGATTAGTTCAGTAGTCTTCTGAATTGATAATGACATCGAGGAATCAGTATACTTCACCAGCAAAACTCTATTCGATGCACAAACTAGATATTCTCAAATTGAAAAGGTTTCCCTATATGTTCTTCCTAGAAGCTCAAACCATACTTCCAGTGTCAACCGATTAAAGTTGTCATTGAGTACCCGTTGAAAGACATTTTGGGGAAAGTCGATCTATCTGATAGGATGGCTAAGTGGGCACTCCAGCTAGGGACTTATGATATCAAATACGAGCCTTGGACAACTGAGAAAGGAACTCGTCAGCTTTCTTGCTGACTTTCCAGTCGATCCCTATTCGTTGGCCAACACAAATGTCGAGAATCTGATATAACGTTTGGAGTAGCAGAGAGTGTCCAGGAAGGCAAGTATGCAAATCTTAACGAAATCGAAGTGTGGATTGCATACCAGCAACTCTTCGAATTAGATAGGGAGTGGAGTCGAAATAGTTTTAGTCACCCCGGGCGGCACTAAGATGGAGAAATCAGTCAAGTTGGGTTTCCTTACTTCTAGCAGTGAACCTAAATATGAAAAAAAAAATAGTGAAGCTGAGTATGAAGTTGTCTTTGAGGGCCTCTTGATGGCAGTCTTGTTGGGAGTTCAACACATCGTTGTCTTATGTGATTCTCAGCTAGTAGTTAACCAAGTCAAAGGCCCATTACAAGCGAAGGAAGATCAAATGGCTGCCTATCTTCAAGACTTATGTCTTATTTTGATCTTTTCCTTTCATATGTAATTAACCTGCTCATTGGTTTGACAACAGACACGTTGACGGCTTAGCATACTTTGCGTCTGTGATTGATAGGACTAAACCAAGGGCCATTCAAATTGAATACAAGTCACTACCAAGTACTGAGAAAGAATTGTCACACCTATAGACTAGTAGGGAAGCCCGTCATAGATGAATCCCTTGATAGAATATCTACATGACGTCAAACTCCCAACGAATGCAAGAGAAGCCAGGAAGATTAAGTACCAAGCTGGGCGATATATCCTTTTAGATGGAGTCCGCTATGGAGGTCGTTCAATGGACCCCACCTGTAATGTCTCCATCCAGAGGAAGCGGCCTCAGTCCTCTAGGAAATACACTCCGGAGAATGTGGGAATCAATCCAACGGACATTCCTTGGCCCACAAAGGCTATTAACTCAATGGTACTTCTGGCTATACATGTAAACACAAGCCAAAGAGCTAGTCAAGAAATGCGAGAAGTGTCAGAAGTTCTGCTTACACATTCATCTACCAACCAAGGAATTCCACCCATTAAGTTATCCCTGGTAGTTCTCTCAATGGGGACAAGACATTGTGGGCCCTCTTCCCAAGACACCTGGAGGATTTGAATATTTCCTCGTGGCCACAGACTATTTCACAAAGTGAGTTGAGGCAGTACCTCTTGTTAGAATCCAGGACCCAGATGTCCGTAAGTTTATTTGGGAGCATATCGCCTGTAGATTCGGAATCCATCATACAACTATAACTGACAATGACAATCAATTTGATAGCCGGGTGATAAGAAAATTCTACAAAAGTCATGGCATTCAACATCTTTTCTTAATGCCTAAATATCCTCAAGGTAACGACTAGGTAGAGGCTACAAACAAGGCTATACGCGAAAATATGAAGAAAAGGCTTCATAAGGCAAAAGAATGATGGATACAAGTCTTACATGAGTGCTATGGGCTTATCGCAACACTAACTTGTCCTCAGTCGGGGTTATCATGGAGACTTCCGGCAAATCGACACCTTCTTCGATTTTTAGCCGAACTCGGGTCCCTGGTGGTGTGATGAGTTGAGAGGGGTCGAAAATTCTCCCTTTAGGACTGATCTCATTGATGGAAGGTCCGACGTTGTTGTCGGGCCTTTCACTTTCTTGCTCAAATTTTCACAATCCTTGGTCAATTAAATCTTGGATCTTGTGCCTCAGATTGTAACATTTGTCTGTTGCATGACCTGCCCCTCCCGATTCCGAAGCTCATCTTGTTACCCCACTAGCGCGCGCTATGGCTTGAAAAAAGCCTACGTTTGCTGGAAAACGGAAGCTTGCACAACGGCTTTGAAGCAAACGTTGCTTGCAGGTTTCCTCTCCAAGCCAATCGATCGATTGCTCACTCAATTTCTCACTCTACGGAAAATAGGAATCAACGCTTGAGTTAGTTGGCCGACCTCTCATACCTAGAAGGACTTTCTCACCACTCCTCGACGGCCTACCGGAAAATCCCCCTTTGTAATGACTTATGGCTTGGAAGCCATCAACAACTCAACTACATACGCTATATCTCGATCTCCTAGCAGCCGACATACATGTCTTGTTCTCATCCACATAATTGATATCTCGGCAGGCAAGATCATATCTTTTCATCCACTCAACTACATACTACATATCTCGGCCCCCTAGTAGCCGACCTACATGCCTTGTTTTCATCCACATAACGGGTATCTTGGCAGGCCAAATCATATCTTGGCCACATACACCTTATCTTGGCTTCCTAGCAGTCGACTTACATGCCTTGTTCTCGTTCATATAACGGGTATCTTGGTAGGCCAAATCATATCTCTGTCACATATGCCATATCGCACCCCCGAGCAGCCGACTTACAGGCCTTGTCACTATCTATTATGCAAATCTCAGCCAGCCCAAGTATAGCTCGGCAGTGTACGCCGCTACCTCAGCCCCTAGTAAGCCAACCTAGTGGCTTTATCAATCTATCGAAGACTTGGGTATGGTTATTTTCAATGGCTCAATAGCGTATGCAGCTACCTTGGCCCCTAGTCAGCTGACCAAGTCGCTTTATCTATCTATGGCTATGTATCTTACGCCGCTACCTCGGCCTTTAGTTAACTGACCAAGTGGTAGTAGGACTTACTAATATGCTCGAGTCAAAAGAAAAATAAGGAGCGGAGGGATTCGAGCTGATCTGCACCATGAACTCAGCCCCTCCAAGTGTGGTGCATATCTAAAAATGGATGGCACACCAGAACCTCCAAGAGGTGAAGAACACCCCAAGCTGACTTCATCATCAATTGTGCCCCTAGTTGACTTCATTATCTAGACTACTATCCTAGATCACTCATAATGGGTTGAATAACAACTACAGATGCCTCAATTCTTTACGTCCCCACAAAACATAGCTGCTATTTATAAGCATATAGCCATTATGACTACAATGTTCTTGAATTTTTTGTCGTTTGGCTACATTCATAGCACATTCATTAGATCCGTTTCTTGTACCAACGTTGACGGCACAATCCCAAGTGCCGCTACTACTAGCCGTAAGCCAATTAGTAGTGTACGCAAAAATTGACATAAGCAGAAATCTTGAAGGAGATTTCCCCAGTAACGAGGTATATACAAAAATGGTTTTCGCCATTAAAGAGGACAATTTTTACAAAAAACAAGATGGATACATTACAAAATTGAACGACTACAAAATGTTCACTCTTCACCTGACTCCACCAAAGTCGTTTTCAACCTACGCAGAGTCATTATCATAGGCCTCTTTCTCTTGTTCCTCCAATTGAGCTGGGAAGAAAGCCTGAACCTGTTCCAAGGACTCCTCCATGTTTGCCTCCATCACAGCTATCTTCTGATAATGGCTAGACTCGAACTCTACCATCTCCTTTGAATGGGTCTCCCCTATTGTTGCTATCTCGGCTGCATGTAGTTGCCCAATTTCCACTTCCGCAATGTGTCTGTCACGATCACAAACAACCTCTCGAGCTACCTAGACCTACACAATTTGGTGGCTAGGATTTCGAGGGACGACCTGATACTTGGCCTAAAACTCAGTCTAAGAGTACACATACCAAGGTTGTCGTGGATCAAAAATTACAACCTTTCAGCCACCAAGAGCTCTACAATCAGGAGGCCTTGATGTGAAGGGAGTTCCTGATCCTCGGGTCTAAACCTAGTCTAAGAATACTGGTACTTATGTTGTCATGGAACAAAATCCGCAACCTCTGGAGCCCCCCATAGCTCCACAATCTGGAGGCTAGGATGTCATGGGACTTCCTGATAACTAGTGTAAAACCAAGATCGAACACTGGTACCCCTAGATGTCATGGAGTTTCCTCATTCTCATTCCATCCCTGACCCACACATGGCCCTCAACAACTCAGCTACATACGTTGTATCTCGATCTCCTAGCAGGTATCTTGGCAGACAAATCTTATCACTGCAACATACTCCCTATCTCGGCAGGCCAAATCATATCCTAGCTACATACACCTTATCTTGGCCTCCTGGCAGACGGCCTACAGGGCTTGTTCTTGTCCACATTACTGGTATCTTGGCAGGCCGAATAATATCTTGGCCACATACGTCATATCTCACCCCTTGCAGTCGATTTACAGGCCTTATCAATCTATCGAACACGTGGGCATGGTTATCTCCTATAGCTCGATAGCGTATGCCTGCTATCTCTGCCCTTAGTCAACTGACCAAGTGGCCTTATCTATCTATATAAGATGTGGCATGGTTATCTCCCTTGGCTCGGTAGCCTACCCCTCTACCTCGGCCCCTTGTCAGCAGACAAAGTAGACTTATCTATCTGTCAAAAATCAGGATATGGCTCTACAGTAGTTATATACAATTTCTATTTACCGTTGCCATTATATTATTGGACTTTGGCTTGAAGTCTTGAGTTCCCTAGAAGTTCGGTTTAGAATACACATGTTATGGACTATCCAAATTCGGTATAGCAGATAACTCGTGGTAACAGATACAGATACAGAATACAAATTCGAAATACAAGTGTTTTCTTATTATCATAACATTAGGGGCGTCAATCCCATTCCAAACACTTACAACACTTGGGGTGTCAATCCCATTACAAACGCTTATAGAACACTGGGGGCATCAATCCCATTACAAACGCTTATAGAGTACTGTAGGAGTCAATCCCATTATTGACAGTTATCAGTCATCCACTTATAAAGAAGACGGATAGAGATGGAGATCAGAAATCATCGAGGAAGCGGACATACATCCGCAACCTAGTTCAAAACCTTGCACTTTGTAAGATGCACAGTTCCTTCTGCCAATCCAAGAAGTCGCAAGCTGATTCGTATTTTTCCACGGGGAGAGACAACATAAAACATTTGCTCCTCAATACAGAGGATGCAGAATCCTTGGACCAAGAAACGCATCCTAGGTCTCTGACATAAGTTTCGCCTTGCATACGCCTTGTAGCAAGACTTACAAATATGCCTAAGTCCCAAGAAAATAAGGAGAAAGAGAATGGACTTGAGTTGACCTACACTACAAACGCACCCCCTCCAAGAGTGGTGCGACTCCAAAAATGAAAGGCACACCATACCCTCCAAGAGGTGAAGAACACCCAAAGTTGACTTCATCATCGATCATGCCACCTCTCTCACCCAGTAATATGTCATTCAAAGGATATAATACTTCCTAACTCGTCTTGCAAGGATCTTTGGCCGGAGTAGGAAGACCTCCAGTCCATAACTCCTCCGGAGAACCATATCTAGAATACTGCCATGAATCGCCTATAATGGGTTGAATCTCAACTACAGAAGCTTTGTCAACAATGCAACAAACCTCTTCCGGCGCTTCAACCTTGCATCTTATGCGCTTTGTTCATCTCCTTCTCAGGCGTGGCAGCAACCTGATTATTCTTCCCCTTGTTGGCCGTCTGCAACCGTTTTGTTCCGCATGCTCAATCAGCTATTTTTTTTAGCATCGGCCGACTAACCCTTCAACTTGTGCATCCATCGAATGTCAACCTATTTGGCAATCAAGCAGCGTGTGTGAGCTCATGATCGTTTTAGCGAGTGCTTTGTAGGACCCCAACCGGTCTTCGTCCAATCGCACGAATGCTCCGTTTCTTCCTCCATCGATGGCACATAGATGTCTTCGATCCAACAGTCCACGTGGGACATGATTTGGCAAACCATGCGACTTCGACCAGATCGGTTTCGCATGAAACTATCATCGCCATCTTGATCCAAATTTCAACGAACTCCGCCGGCCGTGCGTCCTCAGCTCACGACGAACTAGCAGCCAACTGATTCCATTAGTCGACAGTTCACTTCTAGGCCAACGACCATGCCGCAAACTCCACCTTGGTAATTCACGTCAATGTCCACCTTCAACTAGCAAGTCATCATTCGGTAGCTCACCATCTTGACTAGTCGGCAGGTCACCTCACGGCTAGCAACTTCACCAACCGGCCAACCATTACAATGCAAAACTGGTGGATGCATCGCACCAACCGCACCTTTCATCCTGCCATGCATGCACGCCAGCCAGCCTCCACACCTTGCGTCAAGTTTCAACTATCAAAATTCTGCCATCCTTCACAAGAACCAAAGTGATGCATGATACGTTAACCGATGCAGTTCCATTTCGTCCACCAACAACTGTGGTTCAAAGTACACAATATTGTTTCTATATCGTTCATAGGCGATACTGAAATGTATCAAATGTTAGAGCAAATTTACACAGGATGAATTATCATTCGGTTTAGACGAAACCAATTGAAATGTATCTAATTTTCTCTAAAAGCGAAACATTAACGAAACGGATGAAAAGTTTCAGTTTCGGCTCAAACTTTAAACCACGCCAGCAACATCTGACCGACAGACCCAGTTCGTGTTTGCACCTCTATCGTGGTGTTCGTCAGATCTAGCTACCAACTCAACATGCATTGCCTCCATGATTTTAATGCACCTAGATTTGCATCCACGATGCTTTGCATTTGCTCCTCTTGCATGCAATGTTCGTGAGGTAACTCGGCATGTTCAAGTTCAAAATAGTGCAACTTCACAATCATCTAGCTGTCAGCTCACCAATCGGCAGTATGATCTCACAACATAGCACCAGCCAGAAGCTCCATCAACAATGTCACCGCATGGTCAGCATGACACGAACTGGTAGCCCACTTTAAAGCTAATATACTATCAATCGGAAGCTTCAACTATAAGCGACATATCGTTAGTTGGCAAGTCCATTGCACATCCGATTATCAGCCAGCTACCTCCATCTACTCACTTGCACCACCTCTCGCCAGCAAGTCATCAGCTGGTTTGCACAACATTTCAACCAGATCATCAGCCATCTCTAGCTGGCAGCTCATTTCAAGGCCAATTTCAGCCAAAAAGTTCCACCGGTGGCTACTCACTTCAAGGCCAATTTCAACTGGCAAGTTCTACCAGCTGCCAACCCACCTCAAGGCCAACTTTCAGCTACATGCCAACATCTCAGGTAGATTTAACCTAGGACAGAAGCTCTTAGGACCATCTCTCAATTCAGCTAGCACCATAACAGATCAAATAGCTGGCACGATAACTTCCGGGCCAGCTCATTACTCACAAGCTAACTTCTCTACCGAGTAAAGCTCCTGAGCAGCCAGCAAAGCTCTCGGACGGGTCAGTTAACCTCTCAGCAGCCTGTCAAATATCACAATTCTCAAATTGGGGGCTTCATTTACAATCTCTCCAACACTAGCGAGACCGGGGCTTCGCGTGCAATCACCTCCAAGCATCAAAAAGACCCCACGAGGGCTGAAGACTTTCTACGAGAGGCTAAAAGTATAAGTCATCATAGAAGGGCAGCGTGTCCGCGAGCTAACGACTAATGGCCTTAGTACAAAGAGCCTTGTTTCCGCACAGAGCACAAGTCCTCTCAATGGGCTGGGGCACCTGCGAGTTCACGAGAGACCTTGACAATTAAGTCCTCACAGTAGGCCAACGTATCGCGAGCTAACAACTGAAATGGCCTTAGTTCAAAGAGCTTTGTTTCAGCACAAAACATGAGCTCTATAATGAGCCCTTGCGACCTAAGGAGTGACCTTGACAACTAAGTCCCTCAACTGGGCTAGCGTGTCCGCGTGGTCTTGGCTGAATGGCCTTAGCTCCAAGGACCTTGACATGACCTTATTCAAAAGGCAAGAGACCTTCCACATGAGGAGAAATACCTCTTATGCAAGATACGAGGCCCTATTATCATCATCATCATATCATCATCGTCATCATATCATCATCATCATCATCATCATCATCATCATCATCATATCATCATCATCATCATTCATCGTCATCATTCATCATCATCATCATACCACCATCATTCATCATCATTATCATCATACCACCATCATCATAATCATCATCACCAGAAAACCCAAGCTCAGATCGACATGCTCCCAAGAGCTCAGACAAACATGCTCAAAAGAGCCCGATTAACGTATTTCCGAAGGCCAATATGCTTGTTTTCTGACAATCCGCGAGGTGACAGTCAAAGAGTTGACAACTCAACTTCTAGAGGTGCCAACAACAAGCTCCCTAGCAATCTTCCTGAGATAGCAGTTGGGCACGTACTTGGAGGCTTTGCCATCCTTCATAATCGGCCCCTAACACCGTAGTTGGACTATGGTTACACCACAATTGCGAAACATTGAACCATTAGATTACGTTTCTCGAATGAGGACGATCTCCCATCGTTGAGCTCCACCTCTGAGAGGGGTTATGTATGTACCATAATTTATAGAAATTACACATATCCCGAGGACTGATGTGAGATGGGATGACGGGAGAGAAATGTATTTTTCCTATAAATTGACTCTTTCCACTATTGGAAAAGGGGGCTCAGAAGATTGTGGCACAGATGAAAAAATTTTAATTGGAGAAAGAATAATGGATTGATGTAGTCGACCGGTATTCTACCAGGCGATGAAGCTCAAAATCTTGAGTACTAGATCTATCATCTTCTCTTTGGGAGGTGGGTGTGAATCTTGAGGATCATCGACGGCTACATCTCATATCTTAGATTTTGCACCCACAACGACTACAAACAACCTCTGGAGCCCCCTAAAGCTCCACAATTTTGAGGCCAGGATGTCAATAGACTTACTGATCCTCGACTCAAAACTTAGTTTTAGAATACTAGTACTCAGGTTGTCATTGATCAAAATCCACCACCTCTCGATCCTACCAGAGCTCTCTACAATCTAGAGCCCATGATGTCAAGGGACTTCATGTACCTCGGCCTCCTAGCAACCGACCTACAGGCCTTGTTTTCATCCACATCACAGGTATCTCGGTAGGCCAAATCATATTTCAGCTACATACGCCTTATCTTGGCCTCCTAGTAGCTTAACTACATGCCTTATTTCATCCAGATAACGAGTATCTCGGAAGGCCAGATACGCCATATTTTGGCCCCTAGTAGCCGACTTACATGCCTTGTCACTATCTGTTATGTGTCTATCTCGAGAGAACCAAGTATCACTCGACAGTGTACGCCGCTACCTCGACCCCTAGTTAGCCAACCAAGTGGCCTTATATATCGTAAACGTGGCCATTGTTATCTCAAATAGCTGACCAAGTGGCCTTGTCAGATATCTAAGACGTGGGCATGGTTATCTCTTATAGCTCGATCGCGTACGCCGCTACCTCATCCACAAGTCAGCCGACCAACATGCCTTATCTATCTTTTTAAGACGTGGGGATGGTTATCTCCAATAGTTCGGCACCTACTCCACTACCTCCGCCCCTATTCAATCGACCGAATGACTTTATTTATCTATCGAGAATCAGGATTTACTAATATGCCTGAGTGCAATGAAAAATAAGTAGAGGTGGGACTTGAGCTGACGTACACCACAAACTCAGCTCCACCAAGAGTGATGCAACTCCAAAAATAGAGGGCACACCTTGAAGAACACCCTAAGCTGAATTCATCATCAATCGTGTCCCCTCTCTCACTGCCTATAATGGGTTGAATCAAATGTACAGACGCCATTCTTTATGTTCCTACTAAACATAGTTGCTATTTATAGGCTATAACCATTATGACTATAGTGCTCTTGCATTTATTGTCTTTTGCTACATTCATAGCACATGTTTATTAGCTTGTTTCTTGTACCATCGGTTGTCTGTGCAAGCCCAAGAGTCACAATCGTAAGCCTATTGATAGTGGGTGTTAAGCATTTCCTCCGTACCAAGGTATACAAATGGTTTTTTTTCCATTAAAGAGGAGTTTTTCCAAAAATGAGATGCATACATTACAAAATTTAACGACTACAAAATAGTCACTCTTCTCCAGACTCTTCACCCAACTCCATTTGTGCATGTGTTTATAACGATGACAATCTCTCAAGCCCCCAAGTGCTCCACAATCTGGAGGCAAGGATGTCATGGCACTTCCTGATCGTCGGCTAAAAACTCAGTCCAAGAATACTGGTTCCAAGTTTGTCGTGTGTCAAAATCTACAACCTTTCGGGCCACCTAGAGCTCTACAGTCTGGAGGCCATGATGTTAAGGGAGTTTCAGATCCTTGGCTCAAAACCCAGTCTAAGGATACTGGTACTCATGTTGTCATGGATGAATATCCACAACCTCTTTTGCCCCCCATAGCCTCCACAATTTGGAGGCCCTGATGTCAAGGGACTTTTTGATCCCTAGCTTAAAACCCAATTCAAACACTGGTATCTCGGCAGACCAAATCATATTTCGGCTACATACGCCTTATCTTGGCCTCCTAGTAGCTGAACTACAAGCCTTGTTTTAGCCAGATAACGAGTATCTCTGCAGGCCGATTCATATCGCGGCCACATACGCCATATTTTGGCCCCCTAGTAGCCGACTTACATGCCTTGTCACTATCTATTATGTGTCTATCTCGAGAGAACCAAGTATCGCTCGACTGTGTACGCCGCTACCTCGGTGCCTAGTTAGCCAACCAAGTGGCCTTATATATTGAAAACGTGGTCATGGTTATCTCAAATAGCTTGGTAGCGTACGCTGCTACCTCGGACTGTAGTCAACTGACCAAGTGGCCTTATCTATCTATCGAAGATGTGGGCATGGTTTTCTCTTATAGCTCGGCCACGTATGCCGCTACCTCATCCAGTAGTCAGCCGACCAACATGCCTTATCTATGTATTTAAGACGTGGGGATGGTTATCTCCAATAGTTAGGCACCTGCGCTACTACCTCCGCCCCTATTCAATCTACTGAATACCCTTATTTTTCTATCAAAATCAGGATATGTTTCTCTAGTAGCTCGGTAGAATTTCTCATGACCATCGTCGATGTACTCTGGGAATTTCACACAAAGTCTTGACTTTCCTAAAGGTTTATTTGAGAATACACATGCTACAGACTATCCAAATTCGATATATGCCAGTGCCAGATAACACGCCATAATAGTTGCACAACAGAAATTCGAAATACAAGTGATTCGAAATACAAGCAAGCGCATCCCAGGTCTTTGACACAAGTGCTTCCTAGGACACCCCTGGTAGCAGGATTTACTAATATGCTTGAGTGCAATGGAAAATAAGGAGAAGAGGGACTTGAGCTGACTTGCACCAGAAACTCAGCTCCACCAAGAGTGATGCGACTTCGAAAATGGAAGGCACACCTTGAAGAACACCCTAAGCTGACTTCATCATCAATCGCATCCTCCTTGCGTCTGTAATGGGTTGAATCACAGGTATCTCGGCAGGCCAAATCGTATTTCGGTTACATACGCGTTATCTTGGCCTCCTAGTACCTAACTACAGGCCTTGTTTCAGCCAGATAACGAGTATCTCGGCAGGCCAATTCATATCGCGGCCACATACGCCATATTTTGGCCCCCTAGTAGCCGACTTACATGCCTTGTTCCTATCTATTATGCGTCTATCTCGAGAGAACCAAGTATCGCTCGACAGTGTACGCCGCTACCTTGTCCCCTTAGTTAGCGAACCAAGTGGCCTTATATATAGAAAACGTGGCCATTGTTATGTCAAATAGCTTGGTACCGTACGCTGCTACCTCGGACTGTTGTCAACTGACCAAGTGGCCTTATCTATCTATCGAAGATGTGGGCATGGTATTCTGCTCGGTCACATATGCCGCTACCTCATCTAGTAGTCAGCCGACCAACATGCCTTATCTATATATTTAAGACGTGGGGATGGTTATCTCCGATAGTTCGGCAC
This sequence comes from Euptelea pleiosperma, assembly GCA_035048495.1. Classification (NCBI taxonomy): domain Eukaryota; kingdom Viridiplantae; phylum Streptophyta; class Magnoliopsida; order Ranunculales; family Eupteleaceae; genus Euptelea; species Euptelea pleiosperma. The sequence goes on from CM068546.1 coordinate 33,579,846, forward strand.
CCTGTGCCACAACCTCCCCTATTCAATCTACCGAATGACCTTATTTATCTATCAAAATCAGGATGTCTCTCTAGTAGCTCAGTAGAATTTCTCATGACCATCGCGATGTACTATGGGAATTTCACACAAGGAAGCACTTGACTTTCTTAAAGGTTTATTTGAGAATACACATGCTACAGACTATCGAAATTCGATATATGGCAGTGCCAGATAACACGCCATAACTGTTGCATAACCGAAATTCGAAATACAACTGATTTCTTATTATCAGAACACTGGGGGCGACAATTCCATTACCAATGCTTGCAGAACACTGAGTGCGTCAATCCCTTTACAAAGGCTATACGGAATTGGGGGGGAGCAATCCCATTACCGATGCTTACGAGTGTATCAACATATAACGAAGAGGGAGAGAGAGATGGATATTAGAAATCATTTAGGAAGTGAACGTAGACCCGCATCCTAGTCCAAAACCTTGAACCTCGTCAGATGCATAGGTCCTGTTGTCAATCCTTGGAGGCACAAAAAGAATGGATTTTTCCATGGGGAGCGAACAAAAGACGTATGCTCCTCAACACTTAGATACATCAACCTGGGACCAAGATGCAAGCAAGTGCATCCCAAGTCTTTGACACAAGTGCTTCCTTGCCCACCCCTGGTAGCAGGATTTACTAATATGCTTGAGTGCAATAGAAAATAAGGAGAGGAGGGACTTGAGTTGACCTGCACCATAAACTCTGCTCCACCAAGAGGGATGCGATGCCAAAAATGGAAGGCACACCTTGAACAACACTCTAAGCGGACTTCATCATCAATCGCATCCTCCTCACCGACTGTAATGGGTTGAATCACAGGTATCTCGGCAAGCCAAATCATATTTCGGCTACATATGCCTTATCTATATATTAAAGACGTGGGGATGGTTATCTCCGATAGTTCGGCACCCTGTGCCACAAACTTCCCTATTCATTCTACCGAATGACCTTATTTATCTATCAAAATCAGGATGTCTCTCTAGTAGCTCGGTAGAATTTCTCATGACCATCGCGATGTACTCTGGGAATTTCACACAAGGAAGCACTTGACTTTCTTAAAGGTTTATTTGAGAATACACATGCTACAGACTATTGAAATTCGATATATGCCAGTGCCAGATAAGACGCCATAACAGTTGCACAACAGAAATTCGAAATACAAGTGATTTCTTATTATCATAACACTGGGGGTGTCAATTCCATTACAAATGCTTGCAGAACACTGAGTGCGTCAATCCCTTTACAAACGCTATACGGAATTGTGGGGGAGCAATCTCATTACCGACGCCTACGAGTGTATGAACATATAACAAAGAGGGAGAGAGAAATGGAGATCAGAAATAATTTAGGAAGCGGAAGTAGACCCGCATCCTAGTCCAAAACCTTAAACCTCGAAAGATTCATAGGTCCTGTTGTCAATCCTAGGAGGCACAAAAAGAATGGATTTTTCCCTGGGGAGAGAACAAAAAACGTATGCTCCTCAACACATAGGATACATCAACCTGGTACCAAGATGCAAGCAAGCGCATACCAGGTGTTTGACACAAGTTCCTCCTTGCACACCCCTGTTTGCAGGATTTACTAATATGCTCGAGTGCAATGGAAGATAAGGAGAGGAGGGACTTGAGCTGACCTTCACCACAAACTCAGCTCCACCAAGTGTGATGCGACTCCAAAAATGGAAGGCACGCCTTGAAGAACACCTTAAGCTGACTTCATCATCAATCGCGTCCTCCTCAGCGTTTGTAATGGGTTGAATCACAGGAATGTCGACAGGCCAAATCATATCTCGGCTACATACGCCTTATCTTGGCCTCCTAGTACCTGAAGTACAGTCCTTGTTTCAGCCAGATAACGAGTATCTTGGCTGGCCAATTCAAATCGCGGCCACATATGCCATCTTTTGGCCCCCTACTAGCCGACTTACATGCCTTGTTACTATCTATTATTCGTCTATCTTGAGAGAACCAAGTATCGCTCGACAGTGTACGACGCTACCTCGGCCCCTAGTTATCCGACCAAGTGGCCTTATATAACAAAAACGTGGCCATGGTTATCTCAAATAGCTTTGTTGCGTACGCTGCTACCTCGGACTGTAGTCAACTGACCAAGTGGCCTTGTCTATCTATCGAAGATGTGGGCATGGTTTTTTCCTATAGCTCGGTCACGTATGCCTCTACCTCATCTGTAGTCATTCGAACAAGATGCCTTATCTATCTATTTAAAACGTGTGGATGGTTATCTCCAATAGTTCGGCACCCTGCGCCACTACCTCCGCCCCAATTCAATCTACTGAATGACATTATTTCTCTATCAAAATCATGATAGGTCTCTCTAGTAGCTCAGTGGAATTTCTCATGTCCATCGTCGATGTACTCTGGGAATTTCACACAAAGTCTTGAGTTTCCTAAAGGTTTATTTGAGAATACACATGCTACAGACTATGAAAATTCGATATTTGCCAGTGCCAGATAACACGCCATAATAGTTGCACTACAGAAATTTCGAAACTAAAGTGATTTCTTATTATCATAACACTGGGCGCGTCAATTACATTACAAATGCTTGTAGAACACTGAGTGCTTCAATCCCTTTTCAAACGCTATAGGGAATTGTGGGGGAGCAATCCCAATGCCGACACTTAAGAGCGTATAACCATATAACGAAAGGGGAGAGAGATGGATATCAGAAATCATTTAGGAAGCGGACGTAGACCCGCATCCTAGTCCAAAACCTCGAACCTCGTAAGATGCATAGGTCTCGTTGTCAATCCTAAGAGGCACGAAAAGAATGGATTTTTCCATGGGGAGAGCACAAAAAACGTATGCTCCTCAACACATCGGATCCATCAACCTAGTACCAAGATGCATGCAAGCGCATCCCAGGTCTTTGACACAAGTACTTCCTTGCCCACCCCTGGTAGCAGGATTTACTAATATGCTTGAGTGCAATGGAAAGTAAGGAGAGGAGGGACTTGAGCTTACTTGCACCACAAACTTAGCTCCACCTAGACTGACGCGACTCCAAAAGTGGAAGGCACACATTGAAGTATACCCTAAGCCGACTTCATCATCAATCGCGTCCTCCTCAGCGTCTGTAATGGGTTGCATCACAGGTATATCGACAGGCCAAATCATATTTCGGCTACATACGCATTATCTTCGCCTCCTAGTACCTGAACTATAGGCCTTGTATGTTGGCTGCCCAATTCATATCGCGGCCACATACGCCATATTTTGGCCACCTAGTAGCCGACTTACATGGCATGTCACTATCTATTATGCGTCTATCTCAAGAGAACCAAGTATCCCTCGACAGTGTACGCCGCTACCTCGGCCCCTAGTTAGCCAACCAAGTAGCCTTATATATCGAAAATGTGGCCATGGTTATCTAAAATAGCTTTGTAGCGTACGCTGCTAGCTCGGACTGTTGTCAACTGACCCAATGGCCTTATCTATCTATCGAAGAAGTGGGCATGGTTTTCTCCTATAGCTCGGTGACGTATGCCGCTACGTCATCCAGTAGTCAGCCGACCAACATGCCTTATCTATCTATTTAAAACGTGGGGATGGTTATCTCCAATAGTTTGGCACCCTGCGCCACTACCTCCGCCCCTATTCAATCTACTGAATGACCTTATTTATCTATCAAAATCAGGATGTCTCTCTAGTAGCTCTGTAGAATTTCTCATGACCATCGTCGTTGTACCATGGGGAATGAACAAAAGACGTATGCTCCTCAACACTTAGGATACATCAACCTGGTACCAAGATGCAAGCAAGCGCATCCCAAGTCTTTGACACAAGTGCTTCCTTGCCGACCCCTGGTAGCAGGATTTACTATTATGCTTGAGTGCAATGGAAAATAAGGAGAGGCGGGACTTGAGTGGACCTACACCACAAACTCTGCCCCCACCAAGAGGGATGCGTCGCCAAAAATGGAAGGCACACCTTGAAGAACACCCTTAGCTGACTTCATCATCAATCACGTCCTCCTCACCGACTGTAATGGGTTGAATCACAGATATCTCGGCAGGCCAAATCATATTTCGGCTACATACGCCTTATCTTTGCCTCCTAGTACCTGAACTACAGGCCTTGTTTCAGCCAGATAACGAATATCTCGGCACTCCAATTCATATTGCGGCCACATACGCCATATTTTGGCCTCCTACTAGCCGACCTACATGCCTTGTCATTATATATTATGTTACTATCTCGAGAGAACCAAGTATCGCTCGACAGTGTACGCCACTACCTCGGCCGCTAGTTAGCCAATCAAGTGGCCTTATATATCGAAAACGTGGCCATGGTTATCTCATTTAGCTTGGTAGCGTACGCTGCTACCTCGGACTGTATCAACTGACCAAGTGGCCTTATCTCTCTATCGAAGTTGTGGGCATGGTTTTCTCCTATAGCTCGGTCACGTATGCCGCTACCTCATCCAGTAGTTAGCCGACCAACATCCCTTATCTATCTATTTAAGACGTGGGGATTGTTATCTCCAATAGTTCGGCACCCTGCGCCACTACCTCCGCCCCTATTCAATCTATTGAATGACCTTATTTATCTATCAAAATTAGGATATGTCTCTCTAGTAGCTCGGTAAAATTTCTCATGACCATCGTCGATGTACTCTGGGAATCTCACATAAAGTCTTGAGTTTCCTATCGGTTTATTTGAGAATACACATGCTACAGACTATCCAAATTCGATATATGCCAGTGCAATATAACACGCTATAACTGTTGCATAACAGAAATTCGAAATACTACTGATTTCTTATTATCAGAACACTGGGGGCGACAATTCCATTACCAATGCTTGCAGAACACTGAGTGCGTCAATCCCTTTACAAGGGCTATACAGAATTGAGGGGGAGCAATCCCATTACTGACGCTTACGTGTGTATAAACATATAACGAAGAGGGAGAGAGATGGATATCAGAAATCATTTAGGAAACGGACGTAGACCCGTATCCTAGTCCAAACCTTGTACCTCGTCAGATGCATTGGTCCTCTTGTCAATCCTTGGAGGCACAAAAGAATGGATTTTTCCATGGGGAGCGAACAAAAGACGTGTGCTCCTCAACACTTAGGATACATCAACTTGGTACCAAGATGCAAGCAAGGGCATCCCAAGTCTTTGACACAAGTGCTTCCTTGCCCGCTCCTGGTAGCAGGATTTACTAATATACTTGAGTGCAATGGAAAATAAGGAGAGGAGGGACTTGAGTTGACCTGCACCACAAACTCTGCTCTGCCAAGAGCGATGCGACGCGAAAAATGGAAGGCACACCTTGAAGAACACCCTAAGCTGCCTTCATCATCAATCGCGTCCTCCTCACCGACTGTAATGGGTTGAATCACAGGTATCTCGGCAAGCCAAATCATATTTCGGCTACATACAGCTTATCTTAGCCTCCTAGTACCTGAACTACAGGCCTTGTTTCAGCCAGATAACGAGTATCTCGGCACTCCAATTCATATAGCAGCCACATACGCCATATTTTGGCCTCCTACTAGCCGACTTACATGCCTTGTCATTATATATTATGCTACTATCTCGAGAGGACCAAGTATCGCTCGACAGTGTACGCCGCTACCTCGGCCGCTAGTTAGCCAACCAAGTGGCCTTATATATCGAAAACGTGGCCATGGTTATCTCAATTAGCTTGGTAGCGTACGCTGCTAGCTCGGACTGTAGTCAACTGACCAAGTGGCCATATCTGTCTATCGAAGATGTGGGCATGGTTTTCTCCTATAGCTCGGTCACGTATGCCGCTACCTCATCCAGTAGTTAGCCGACCAACATGCCTTATCTATCTATTTAAGACGTGGGGATTGTTATCTCCAATAGTTCGGCACCCTGCGCCACTACCTTTGCCCCTATTCAATCTACTGAATGACCTTATTTATCTATCAAAATTAGGATATGTCTCTCTAGTAGCTCGGTAGAATTTCTCATGACTATTGTCGATGTAGTCTGGGAATCACACATAAAGTCTTGAGTTTCCTCAAGGTTTATTTGAGAATACACATGCTACAGACTATCCAATTCGATATATGCCAGTGCCAGATAACACGCCATATCAGTTGCACAATAGAAATTCGAAATACATGTGATTTCTTATTATCATAACACTGAGGGCGTCAATTCCATTACAAATGCTTGCAGAACACTGGCTGCGTCAATCCCTTCTCAAACGCTATACGGATGGTGGGGAGCAATCCCATTACTGACGCTTATGAGTGTATTAATGTATAACGAAGAGGGAGATAGAGATGGAGATCAGAAATCATTTAAGAAGCGAACGTAGACCCGCATCCTAGTCCAAAACCTTGAACCTCATAAGATGCATAGGTCTTGTTGTCATTCCTAGGAGGCACAAAAAGAATGAATTTTTCCATGGGGAGCGAACAATAAACGTATGCTCCTCAACACGTAGGATACATCAACCTGGTACCAAGATGCAAGCAAGCGCATCCCAGGTCTTTGACACAAGTGCTTCCTCGCACACCCCTAGTAGCAGGATTTACAAATATGCTCGAGTGCAATGGAAAATAAGGAGAGGAGGGACCTGAGCTGACCTCCACCACACACTCAGCTCCACCAAGGGTGCTGCGACTCCAAAAATGGAAGGCACAGCTTGAAGAACACCCTAAGCAGACTTCATTATCAATCGCGTCCTCCTCAGCGTCTGTAATGGGTTGAATCATAGGTATATCCGCTGGCCAAATCATATTTCGGCTACATACGCCTTACCTTGGCCACCTAGTACCTGAACTACCGGCCTTGTTTCAGCCAGATAACGAGTATCTCGGCAAGCCAATTCATATCGCGGCCACATACGCCATATTGTCGCCCCCTAGTAGCCGACTTGCATGCCTTGTCATTATATATTATGCGACTATCTTGAGAGAACCAAGCATCGCTCGACAGTGTACGCCGCTACCTTGCCCCTGGTTAGACAACCAAGTGGCCTATATATTGAAAACGCGGCCATGGTTATCTCAAATAACTTTTTAGCGTACGCTGCTACCTCGAACTGTAGTCAACTGACCAAGTGGCCTTATCTATCTATCGAAGATGTGGGCATGGTTTTCTCCTATAGCTCGGTCACGTATGCCGCTACCTCATCTTGTTGTCAGTTGACCAAAATGCCTTTTCTATCTATTTAAGACGTGGGGATGGTTATCTCCAATGGTTCGGCACCCTGCGTTGCTACCTACGCCCCTATTCAATCTTCTATAGAATGTCCCTATTTATCTATCAACATCAAGATATGTCTCTCTAGTAGCTCGGTAGAATTTCTCATGACCTTCGTTGATGTACTCTGGGAATTTCACACAAAGTCTTGACTTTCCTAAAGGTTTATTTGAGAATACACATGCTGCAGACTATCCAAATTCGATATATGCCAGTGCCAGATAAGACGCCATAACAGTTGCACAACAGAAATTCGAAATACAAGTGATTTCTTATTATCATAAGACTGGGGGTGTCAATTCCATTACAAATGCTTGCAGAACACTGAGTGCGTCGATCCCTTCACAAACGCTATACGGAATTGTGGGGGAGCAATCCCATTAGCGACGCCTACGAGTGTATGAACATATAACGAAGAGGGAGAGAGAAATGGAGATCAGAAATCATTTAGGAAGCAGACGTAGACCCGCATCCTAGTCCAAAACCTTGAACCTCGTAAGATGCATAGGTCCTGTTGTCAATCCTAGGAGGCACAAAAAGAATGGATTTTTCCCTGGGGAGAGAACAAAAAACATATGCTCCTCAACACATAGGATACATCAACCTGGTGCCAAGATGCAAGCAAGTGCATCCTAGGTCTTTGACACAAGTTCCTCCTTGCACACCCCTGTTAACAGGATTTACTAATATGCTCGAGTGCAATGGAAAATAAGGAGAGAGGGACTTGAGCTGACCTGCACCACAAACTCAGCTCCACTAAGAGTGATGCGACTCCAAAAATGGAAGGCACGCCTTGAAGAACACCTTAAGCTGACTTCATCATCAATCGCGTCCTCCTCAGTGTTTGTAATGGGTTGAATCACAGGAATGTCAACAGGCCAAATCATATCTCGGCTACATACACCTTAACCTGGCCTCCTATTACCTGAACTACAGTCCTTGTTTCAGCCAGATAACAAGTATCTCGGTTGGCCAATTCAAATCGCGGCCACATACGCCATCTTTTGGCGCCCTACTAGCCGACTTACATGCCTTGTTACTATCTATTATTCGTCTATCTCGAGAGAACCAAGTATCGCTCGACAGTGTATGCCGCTACCTCGGCCCCTAGTTATCCAACCAAGTGGCCTTATATATCTAAAACGTGGCCATGGTTATCTCAAATAGCTTTGTTGCGTACTCTGCTACCTCGGACTGTAGTCAACTGACCAAGTGGCCTTATCTATCTATCGAAGATGTGGGCATGGTTTTCTCGTATAGCTCAGTCACGTATGCCTCTACCTCATCCAGTAGTCATTCGAACAAGATGCCTTATCTATCTATTTAAAACGTGTGGATGGTTATCTCCAATAGTTCGGCACCCTGCGCCACTACCTCCGCCCCTATTCAATCTACTGAATGACCTTATTTCTCTATGAAAATCAAGATAGGTCTCTCTAGTAGCTCGGTAGAATTTCTCATGTCCATCGTCGATGTACTCTGGGAATTTCACACAAAGTCTTGACTTTCCAAAAGGTTTATTTGAGAATACACATGCTACAGACTATGAAAACTCGATATTTGCCAGTGCCAGATAACACGCCATAATAGTTGCATTACGGAAATTCGAAACTAAAGTGATTTCTTATTATCATAACACTGGGCGCATGAATTACATTACAAATGCTTGTAGAACACTGAGTGCATCAATCCCTTTTCAAACGCTATAGGGAATTGTGGGGGAGCAATCCCAATGCCGACACTTACGAGTGTATAACCATATAACGAAAGGGGAGAGAGATGGATATTAAAAATCATTTAGGAAGCGGACGTAGACCCGCATCCTAGTCCAAAACCTCGAACCTCGTAATATGGATAGGTCCCGTTGTCAATCCTAGGAGGCCCAAAAAGAATGGATTCTTCCATGGGGAGAGAACAAAAAACGTATGCTCCTCAACACATCGGATCCATCAACCTGGTACCAAGATGCATGCAAGCGCATCCCAGGTCTTTGACACAAGTACTTCCTTGCCCACCCCTGGAAGCAGGATTTACAAATATGCTTGAGTGCAATGGAAACTAAGGAGAGGAGGGACTTGAGCTTACCCGCACCACAAACTTAGCTCCACGTAGACTGACGCGACTCCAAAAGTGGAAGGCACACATTGAAGAATACCCTAAGCTGACTTCATCATCAATCGCGTCCTCCTCAGCGTCCGTAATGGGTTGAATCACAGGTATCTCGAGAAGCCAAATCATATTTCGGCTACATACGCCTTATCTTCGCCTCCTAGTACCTGAACTATAGGCCATGTTTTCGCCCGATAACGAGTATGTTGGCTGCCAATTCATATCGCAGCCACATGCGCCATATTTTGGCCACCTAGTAGCCGACTTACATGCCTTGTTACTATCTATTATGCGTCTATCTCGAGAGAACCAAGTATCGCTCGACAGTGTACGCCGCTACCTCGGCCCCTAGTTAGCCAACCAAGTAGCCTTATATATCGAAAATGTGTCCATGGTTATCTAAAATGGCTTTGTAGCGTACGCTGCTACCTCGGACTGTAGTCAACTGACCCAATGGCCTTATCTATCTATCGAAGAAGTGGGCATGGTTTTCTCCTATAGCTCGGTGACGTATGCCGCTACGTCATCCAGTAGTCAGCCGACCAACATGCCTTATCTATCTATTTAAAACGAGGGGATGGTTATCTCCAATAGTTTGGCACCCTGCGCCACTACCTCCGCCCCTATTCAATCTACTGAATGACCTTATTTATCTATCAAAATCAGGATGTCTCTCTAGTAGCTCAGTAGAATTTCTCATGACCATCGTCATTGTACTCTGGGAATTTCGTACAAAGTCTTGACTTTCCTGAAGGCTTATTTGAGAATACACATGCTACAGACTCTCCAAATTCGATATATGTCAGTGCCAGGTAACAAACCATAACAGTTGCACAACAGAAATTCGAAATACAATCGATTTCTTATTATCATAACACTGGGGGCGTCAATTCGATTACAAATGCTTGCAGAACACTGAGTGCGTCAATCTCTTTTCAAACGCTATAGGGAATTGTGGGGGTGTAATCCCATTACTGACGCTTACGAGTGTATAACCATATAACGAAAAGGGAGACAGAGATGGAGACCAGAAATCATTTTGGAAGCGGACGTAGACCTGTATCCTAGTCCAAATCCTTGAACCTCCTAAGATGCATAGGTCTTGTTGTCAATCCTCAGAGGCACAAAAAGAATGGATTTTTCCATGGGAGAGAACAAAAAACATATGCTCCTCAACACATCGGATACATCAACTTGGTACCAAGATACATGAAAGCGCATCCCAGGTCTTTGACACAAGTGCTTCCTTGCCCTCCCCTAGTAGCAGGATTTACTAATATGCTCGAGTGCAATGGAAAATAAGGAGAGGAGGGACTTGAACTGACCTGCACCACAAACTTAGCTCCACCAAGAGTGATGCGACTCCAAAAATGGAAGGCACACCTTGAAGAAAACCCTAAGCTGACTTCATCATCAATCGCATCCTCCTCAGCGTCTGTAATGGGTTGAATCACAGTTATCTCGACATGCCAAATCATATTTCGGCTACATACGCCTTATCTTGGCCTCCTAGTACCTGAACTATAAGCCTTGTTTCGGCCAGATAACGAGTATCTCGGCAAGCCAATTCTTATCACGGCCACGTACACCATATTTTGGCCCCCTAGTAGCCGACTTACATGCCTTGTCACTATCTATTATGCGTCTATCTCGACAGAACCAAGTATTGCTCGACAGTGCACGCCGCTACCTCGGTCCCTAGTTAGCAAACCAAGTGGCCTTATATATCGAAAATGTTGCCCTGGTTATCTAAAATAGCTTTGTAGCGTATGCTGCTACCTCAGACTGTAGTCAACTGACGAATGGTCCTTATCTATCTATCGAAGATGTGGGCATGGTTTTCTCTATAGCTCGATCACGTATGCCGCTACCTCATCCAGTAATCAGCCGACCAACATGTCTTATCTATGTATTCAAGACGTGGGGATGGTTATCTCTAATAGTTCGGCACCCATTACCGACGCCTACGAGTGTATTAACATATAACGAAGAGGGAGATAGAGATGGATATCAGAAATTATTTAGGAAGTGGACGTAGACCCGCATCCCAGTCCAAAACCTTGAACCTTGTAAGATGCATAGGTCCTGTTGTCAATCCTACGAGGCACAAAAAGAATGGATTTTTCCATGGGGAGAGAACAAAAAACGTATGCTCCTCAACACATAGGATACATCAACCTAGTACAAGATGCAAGCAAGCGCATCCTAGGTCTTTGACACCAATGCTTCCTTGCACACCCCTGGTAGCAGGATTTACTAATATGCTTGAGTGCAAATTTAAAATAAGGAGAGGAGGGACTTGAGTTGAAATGCACCACAAACTCAGCTGCACCAAGAGTGATGCGACTCCAAAAATGGAAGGCACACCCTGAAGAACACCCTAAGCTGACTTCATCATCAATCGCGTCCTCCTCACTATCTGTAATGGGTTGAATCACAGGCATCTCGGCCGGCCAAATCAAATTTCGGCTACATACACCTTATCTTGGCCTCGAGTACCTGAACTATAGGCTTTGTTTCAGCTAGATAACGTGTATCTCGGCAGGCCAATTTATATTGCGGCCACATACGCCTTATTTTTGCCCCCTAGTAGCCGACTTACATGCCTTGTCACTATCTATTATGCGTCTATCTCAAGAGAACCAAGTATCGCTCGACGGTGTACGCTGCTACCTAGTCCCTTCGTTAGCCAACCAAGTGGCCTTATATATCAAAAACGTGGCCATGGTTATTTCAAATAGCTTGGCTGCGTACCTTGCTACCTCGGACAGTAGTCAACGGACCAAGTGGCTTTATCTATCTATCGAAGATGTGGGCATGGTATTCTGCTATAGCTCGGTCACATATGCCACTACCTCATCCAATAGTCAGCCGACCAACATCCCTTATCTATCTATTTAAGACGTGGCGATGGTAATTTCCAATAGTTCGGCACTCTGCGCCACTACCTCCGCCCCTATTCAATCTACTAAATGACCTTATTTATCTGTCAAAGTCAGGATATGTCTCTCTAGTAGCTCGGTAGAATTTCTCATGACCATCGTCAATGTACTCTGGGAATTTCACACAAAGTCTTGACTTTCCTAAAGGTTTATTTGAGAATACACATGCTACAGACTATCCAAATTCGATATATGCCAGTGCCAGATAACACGACATAACAGTTGCACAACAGAAATTCGAAATACAAGTGATTTTTATTATCATAACACTGGGGCGTCAATTCCATTACAAATGCTTGCACAACCCTGAGTGCGTCAACCCTTTACAAACGCTATACAGAATTGTGGGGGAGCAATCCCATTACCGACGCTTACGAGTGTATAACCATATAACGATGAGGGAGAGAGAGATGGAGATCAGAAATCATTTAGGAACCGAACGTACTCCCGCATCCTACTCCAAAACCTTGAACCTCGTAAGATGCATAGGTCCTTTTTTCAATAATTGGAGGCACAAAAAGAATGGATTTTTCCATGGGGAGAGAACAAAAAGTGTATGCTCCTTAACACTTAGGATACATCAACCTGGTACCAAGATGCAAGCAAGTGCATCCCAGGTCTTTGACACAAGTGCTTCCTTGCACACCCCTGGTAGCAAGATTTACTAATATGCTTGAGTGCAATGGAAAATAAGGGGAGGAGGGACTTGAGCTGACCTGCACCACAAACTCAACTCCACCAAGAGTGATGCGACTCCAAAAATGGAAGGCACACCTTGAAGAACACCCTTAGCTGACTTCATCATCAATCGCGTCCTCCTCACTGTCTATAATGGGTTGAATCACAGGTATCTCGGCAGGCCAAATCATATTTCGGCAACGTACGCCTTATCTTGGCCTCCGAGTACCTGAACTACAGTCTTTGTTTCAGCCAGATAACGAGTATCTCGGCAGGCCAATTTATATTGCAGCCACATACACCTTATTTTGGCCCCCCTAGTAGCTGACTTACATGCCTTGTCACTATCTATTATGCGTCTATCTCGAGAGGACCGAGTATCACTCGATAGTGTACGCCGCTACCTCGGCCCCTAGTTAGCCAACCAAGTGGCCTTATATATCGAAAACTTGGCCATGGTTATCTTAAATAGCTTGGTAGCGTACGTTGCTACCTCGGACTATAGTCAACTGGCCAAGTGGCCTTATCTATCTATCAAAGATGTAGGCATTGTTTTCTCCATAGCTCGGTCACGTATGCCGCTACCTCATCCAGTAGTTTGCCGACCAACATGGCTTATCTATCTATTTTAGACATGGGGATGATTATCTCCAATAGTTCAGCACTTGCGCCACTACCTCCGCCCCTATTCAATCTACTTAACGACCTTATTTATCTATCAAAATCAGGATATGTCTCGCTAGTAGCTCGGTAGAATTTCTCATGACCATCGTCGATGTACTCTGTCAATTTCACACGAAGTCTTGACTTTCCTAAAGGTTTATTTGAGAATACACATGCTATAGACTATCCAAATTCGATATATGCAGTGCCAGATAACACGCCAAAGCAGTTGCACAACAGAAATTCGAAATACGAGTGATTTCTTATTATCATAACACTGGGTGCGTCAATTCCATTACAATTGCTTGCAGAACACTGAGTGCGTCAATCCCTTTACAAATGCTATATGGAATAGTGGGGGAGCAATCCCATTACCGACGCTTACAAGTGTATAACCGTATAACGATGAGGGAGAGGGAGATGGAGATCAGAAATCATTAAGAAAGCGGACATAAACCCTCATCCTAGTGCAAAACCTTGGACCATGTAAGATGCATAGGTCCTGTTGTCAATCCTCGGAGGCACAAAAGATTGGATTTTTCCATGGGGAGAGAACAAAAAACGTATGCTCCTCAACTCATAGGATACATGTACCTGGTACCAAGATGCAAGCGAGCGCATCCCAGGTCTTTGACACAAGTGCTTCCTTGCACACCCATGGTAGCAGGATTTACTAATATGCTTCGGTGCAATGTAAAATAAGGAGAGTGGGTCTTGAGCTTACCTGCACCACAAACTCAGCTCCACCAAGAGTGATGCGCCTCCAAAAATGGAAGGCACACCTTGAAGAACACCCTAAGCTGACTTCATCATCAATCACATCCTCACTATCTGTAATGGGTTGAATCACAGGTATCTCGGCCGGCCAAATCATATTTCGGCTACATACACCTGATCATGGCCTCCGAGTACCTGAACTACAGGCTTTGTTTCAGCCAGATAACGAGTATCTCAGCAGGCCAATTCATATCGCAGCCACATACGCCTTATTTTTGGCCCCCTTGTAGCCGACTTACATGCCTTGTCACTATCTATTATGCGTCTATATATCGAAAACGTAACCATGCTTTTCTCAAATAGCTTGGTAGCGTACGCTGCTACCTCAGACTATAGTCAACTGACCAAGTGGCTTTATCTATCTATCGAAGATGTGGGCATAGTATTCTCCTATAGCTCGGTCACGTATGCGACTACCTCATCTAGTAGTCAGCCGACCAACATGCCCTATTTATCTATTTAAGACGTGGGGATGGTAATCTCCATTTGTTCGGCACCTTCGGCCACTATCTCCTCCCCTATTCAATCTATGGAATGACCTTATTTATCTATCAAAGTCAGGATACGTCTCTTTTGTAGCTCGGTAGAATTTCTCATGACCATTGTCGATGTACTCTTGGAATTTCACACAAAGTCTTGACTTTCCTAAAGGTTTATTTGAGAATACGCATGCTACAGACTATCCAAATTCGATATATGCCAGTGCCAGATAACACGACATAACAGTTGCATGACAGAAATTCTGAATATAAGTGATTTCTTATTATCATAACACTGGGGGCGTCAATTCCATTACCAATGCTTGCAGAACACTGAGTGCGTCAATCCCTTTACAAACACTATATGGAATTGTGGGGGAGCAATCCCATTACCGACGCTTACGAGTGTATAAACTTATAACGAAGTGGGAGAGAGAGATGGAGATCAGAAATCATTTAGGAAGCGGTCGTAGACCCGCATCCTAGTTCAAAAGCTTGAAAGTCGTTAGATGCATACATCCCGTTGTCAATCCTTGGAGGCACAAAAAGAATGGATTTTTCCATGGGGAGAGAACAAAAAACGTATGCTCCTCAACACTCAGGATACATCAACCTTGTACCAAGATGCAAGCAAGCGCATCCCAGATCTTTGACACAAGTGCTTCCTTGCCGACCCGTGGTTGTAGGATTTACTAATATGCTTGAGTGCAATGGAAAATAAGGAGAGGGGGGACTTGAGCTGACCTGCACCACAAACTCAGCTCTACCAAGAGTGATGCAACTCCAAAAATGGAAGGCACACCTTGAAGAAAACCCTAAGCTAACTTTATAATCAATCGCGTCCTCCTCAACGTCTATAATGGGTTGAATCAAAGGTATCTCGGCAGGCCAAATCATATTTCGGCTACAGACGCCTTATCATGGCCTTCTAGTACCTGAACTACAGGCCTTATTTCAGCAAGATAACGAGTATCTCGGCAGGCCAATTCATATCGCGGCCACATACTCCATATTTTGGCCCCCTAGTAGCCGACTTACATGCCTTGTGACTATCAATTATGCGTCTCTATCGAGAGAACCAAGTATCGCTCGACTGTGTACACCGCTACCTCGGCCCCTAGTTAGCCAACCAAGTGGCCTTATATTTTGAAAACGTAGGCATGGTTATCTGAAATAGCTTGACTTTCCTAAAGGTTTATTTGAGAATACACATGCTACAGACTATCCAAATGCGATATATGCAGTGCCAGATAACACGCCATAGCAGTTGCACAACAGAAATTCGAAATACAAGTGATTACTTATTATCATAACACTGGGTGCGTCAATTCCATTTCAAATACTTGCAGAACACTGAGTGCGTCAATCCATTTACAAACGCTATACGGAATTGTGGGGGAGCAATCCCATTACCGACGCTTACGATTGTATAAGCATATAACGAAGAGGGAGAGAGAGATGGAGGTCAGAAATCATTTAGGAAGCAGACGTAGACCGGCATCCTTGTCCAAAACCTTGGACCTCGTAAGATGCATAGGTCCTATTGTCAATCCTAGGAGGCACAAAAAGAATGGATATTTCCTTGGGGAGAGCACAAAAAACGTATGCTCCTCAACACATGGGATACATCTACCTGGTACCAAGATGCAAGCAAGCGCATCCCAGGTCTTTGACACAAGTGCTTCCTTGCACACCCACCCCTCGTAGTAGGATTTACTAACATGCTTGAGTGCAATGGAAAATAAGGAGAGGAGGGACTTGAGCTGACCTGCACCGCAAACTCATCTCCAGCAAGAGTGATGCGACTCCATAAATGGTAGGCACACCTTGCAGAACACCCTAAGTTGACTTCATCATCAATCTCGTCCTCCTCACCGTCTGTAATGGATTGAATCACAGGTACCTACGTAGGCCAAATCATATTTCGGCTACATACGCCTTATCTTGGCCTTCTAGTACCTGAACTATAGGCCTTGTTGCCGCCAGATAACGAGTATCTCGGCAGGTCAATTCATATCGCAGCCACATATGCCATATTTTGGCCCCCTAGTAGCCGACTTACATGCCTTATTACTATCTATTATGCGTCTATCTCGAGAGAACCAAATATCGCTCGACAGTGTACGCCTCTACTTCGGCCAATAGTTAGCCAACCAAGTGGCGTTATATATCGAATTTGTGGCCATGGTTATCTCAAATAGCTTGGTAGCATACGCTGCTTCCACGGACTGCAGTCAACTGACCAAGTGGCTTTATCTATCTATCGAAGATGTGGGCATGGTTTTCTCCTATAGCTCAATCACATATGCCGCTACCTCATCCGGTAGTCAGCCGACCAACAAGCCTATCTATCTATTTAAGACATGGGGATGTTTATCGCCAATAGTTTGGCACCATGCGCCACTACCTCCGCCCCTATTCAATCAACTGAATGACCTCACTTTGCTATCAAAATCAGGATGTCTCTCTAGTACCTCGGTAGAATTTCTCATGACCACCGTCGATGTACTCTGGGAATTTCACACAAAGTCTTGACTTTCCCAAAGGTTTATTTGAGAATACACATGCTACAGACTATCCAAATTCGATATATGCCAATGCCAGATAACACGCCATAACAGTCGCACAACAGAAATTCGAAATGCAAGTAATTTCTTATTATCATAACACTAGGGGCGTCAATTCCATTACAAATGCTTGCAAAACACTGAGTGCGTCAATCCCTTTACAAACGTTATACTGAATTGTGGGGGGAGCAATCCCATTACCGACGCTTACGAGTGTATTAACATTTAACGAAGAGGGAGGGAGAAATGGAGATCAGAAATCATTTAGGAAGCGGACGTAGACCCGCATCCTTGTCCAAAACCTTGAACCTCGTAAGATGCATAGGTCCTGTTGTCAATCTTAGGAGGCAAAAAAAGAATGGATTTTTCCGTGGCGAGAGAACAAAAAACGTATGCTCCTCAACACATAGGGTACATCAACCTGGTTCCAAGATGCAAACAAGCGCATCCCAGGTCTTTGACACAAGTGCTTCCTTGCACACCCCTGGTAGCAGGATTTACTAATATGCTTGAGTGCAATGGAAAATAATGGGAGGAGGGACTTGAGCTGACCTGCACCAGAAACTCAGCTCCACCAAAAGTGATGCGACTCCAAAAATGGAAGGCACACCTTGAAGAACACCCTAAGCTGACTTCAGCATCAATCGCGTCCTCCTCACCGTCTGTAATGGGTTGAATCACAGGTATGTCGGCAGGCCAAATCATATTTCGGCTACATACGCCTTATCTTGGCCTTCTAGTACCTGAACTACAGGCCTTGTTTCATCTAGATAACGAGTATCTCGGTAGGCCAATTTATATTGCGGCCACATACGCCATATTTTGGCCCCTTAGTAGCCGACTTACATGCCTTGTTACTATCTATTATGCGTCTATTTTGAGAGAACCAAGTATCGCTCGACAGTGTACGCCGCTACCTCGGCCCCTAGTTAGCCAACCAAGTGGCCTTTTATATCGAAAACGTGGGCATGGTTTTCTCAAATAGCTTTGTAGTGTACGCTGCTACCTCGGACTGTAGTCAACTGACCAAGTGGCGTTATCTATCTATCGAAGATGTGGGCATGGTTTTCTCCTATAGCTCAGTCCCGTATTCGACCAAGATGCCTTATCTATCTATTTAAAACGTGGGGATAGTTCGGCACCCTACGCCACTACCTACGCCCCTATTCAATCTACCGTATGACCTTATTTATCTATCTAAATTAGGATACGTCTCTCTAGTAGCTCGGTAGAATTTCTGATGACCATCTTTGATGTACTCTGGGAATTTCACACAAAGTCTTGACTTTCCTAAAGGTTTATTTTAGAATACACATGCTATAGACTATCCAAATTCGATATATGCAGTGCCAGATAACACGCCATAACAGTTGCACAACAGAAATTCGAAATACAAGTGATTTCTTATTATCATAACATCGGGGGCGTCAATTCCATTACAAATGCTTGCAGAACACTTGAGTGCGTCGATCCCATTACAAACGCTATACAGAATTGTGGGGGAGCATTCCCATTACCGACGCTTACGAGTGTATAAACATATAACTAAGAGGGTGATAGAGATGGAGATCATAAATCATTTAGGAAGCAGATGTAGACCCGCATCCTAGTCCAAAACGTTGAACCTCATAAGATACCTAGGTCCTGTTGTCAATCTTAGGAGGCATAAAAAGAATGTATTTTTTCATGGGGAGAGAACAAAAAACGTATGCCCCTCAACACGTAGGATACATCAACCTGGTACCAAGATGCAAGCAAGCGCATCCCAAGTCTTTGACACAAGAGCTTCCTTGCACACCCCTGGTAGCAAGATTTACTAATACGCTTGAGTGCAATGGAAAATAAGGAGATGAGGGACTTGAGCTGACCTGCACCACAAACTCAGCTCCACCAAGAGTGATGCGACTCCATAAATGGAAGGCACACCTTGTAGAACAACCCTAAGTTGACTTCATCATCAATCGTGTCCTCACCGTTTGTAATGGGTGGAATCACATGTATCTCGGCAGGCCAAATCATATTACGGCTACATACGCCTTATCTTGGCCTCCTAGGACCTGAACTACAGGCCTTGTTTCAGCCAGATAACGAGTATCTCGGTAGGCCAATTCATATCGCGGCCACATACGCCATATTCATGCCCCCTAGTAGCCAACTTACATGCCTTGTCACTATCTATTATGTGTCTATCTCGAGAGAACCAAGTATTGCTCGACAGTGTACGCCGCTACCTCGGTCCCTAGTTAGCCAACCAAGTGGCCTTATATATCGAAAACGTGGCCATGCTTATCTCAAATAGCTTGGTAGCGTACGCTGCTACCTCGGACTGTAGTCTACTAACCAGGTGGCTATATCTATCTTTCGAAAATGTGGGCATGGTTTTCTCCTATAGCTCGATCACGTATGGCGCAACCTCATCCAGTAGTCAGCCGACCAACATGCCTTATCTATCTATTCCAGACGTGGGGATGGTTATCACCAATAGTTCGGCACCCTACGCCACTACCTCCGCCCCTATTCAAACTACTGAATGACCTTTTTTATCTTTCAAAATCAGGATGTCTCTCTAGTAGCTCGGTAGAATTTCTCATGACCATCTTCGATGTACTCTGGGAATTTCACACAAAGTCTTGATTTTCGTAAAGGTTTATTTGAGAATACACATGCTACAGACTATCCAAATTCGATATATGCCAGTGCCAGATAACACGCCATAACAGTTGCACAACAGAAATTCAAAATACAAGTGGTCTCTTATTATCATAACACTGGGGGCATCAATTCCATTACAAATGCTTGTAGAACACTGAGTGAGTCAATCCCTTTACATTTAGGAAGCTGACGTAGACCTGCATCTTAGTCTTAAACCTTGAACCTCGTAAGATTCGTAGGTCCTGTCGTAAATCCTAGGAGGCACAAAAAGAACTGATTTTTCCATTGGGAGAGAACAAAAAACGTATGCTCCTCAACACTTAGGATACATCAACCTGGTACCAAGATGCAGCGCATCCCAGGTCTTTCACACAAGTGCTTCCTAGCCCACCCCTGGTAGCAGGATTTACTAATATGCTTGAGTGCAATGGAAAATAAGGAGAGGATGGACTTGAGCTGACTTGCACCACAAACTCAGCTCCACCAAGAGTGATGCGACTCCAAAAATGGAAGGCACACCTTGAAGAGCACCTTAAGCTGACTTCATCATCAATCGCGTTCTCCTCACCATCTGTAATGGGTTGAATCACAGGTATCTCGGCAAGCCAAATCATATTTCGGATACATACACCTTATCTTGGCCACCTAGTACCTTAACTACAGGCCTTGTTTCAGCCAGATAACGAGTATCTCGGCAGGCCAATTCATATTGCGGCCACATACGCCATATTTTGGCCCCCTAGTAGCCGACGACTTACATGTCTTGTCACTATCTATTATGCGTCTATCTCGAAATAACCAAGTATCGCTCGACAGTGTACGCCGCTACCTCGGCCCCTAGTTAGCCAACCAAGTGGCCTTATATATCTAAAACGTGGCCATGCCTTGTTCTCATCCACATAACGGGTATCTCGACAGACCAAATCGCGTCTCGGCTACATACGCCATATTTCGGTTTTCATCCTCATAACAAGTATCTCGCGAAGCCAAATCATATCTCGACTACATACGCCATATCATGCCCTCCTAGCGTCAGACCTACATGCCTTGTTCTTTTCCTGGGTCTCTGACATCAGTTCTGCTCTGCGCAGCCTTGGTAGCAGGACTTACTATTATGAACGAGTTGGAAGAAAAATTAGGAAAGGAGGAATCGGGTTGACCTGTGCTGAAAACTTAACCCTTCCAAGTGATGCAACTGCAAATATGGAGGGCACAACAGAACCTTGAGGAGGTGAACAATCTAAGCTGACTTCATCATCGGTCGTGCCCCCTTTCTCATTGAATAATATGTCCTTCAAAGAATATAATAGTTCCCAACTCGTCGTGCAAGGATTTTCGACTAGAGCAATAAAACCTATTGGCCTGCAAGGATCTACGGGCTCCACCTCTATAATCTTTCTCTCTCGATCACAAACAACCCCTCAAGTCCGTAGAGCCCTACAATCTTAAGGCTAGGATGACATGGTATGTCCTAATCCTCGACCCCAAACTCTTTCCAAGAATATTAGTACTCAGGTTGGCATGGACCAAAATCCACAACCTCTCGAGCCCCCCAGAACTCTACAATCTGGGGGGGCAAGAGATCAAGGAACTTCCTAATCCCTGGCTCAAAACCCAATCCGAGAACACTGGTACAATGGTTGTCATGGATCGAAATCCACTACCTCTCGATCCCCCAAAGCTCCACAAGCTAGAGGCCAAAATGTGATGGGACTTCCAAGTCCCTAGCTTAAAATCCAGTTCAAACACTAGATCCCCTTGATGTCATGGAATTTTGTCATCCTCCTTGCAGCCCTGACAACATGGATGTCAACAACTCAACTACTTACGCCATAAATCAATCTCCTAGCAAATGACTTGCAGGCTTCGTTCTCATCGACAGAATGGGTATCTCGGTAGGTCAAATAGTTTCTCTCCTATATACGACATATCGCAGCCTCAATGTAACCGACTTACATGCCTCGTTTTCATCAAAATAACGGATATCTCGGTTGGCCAAATCATATCTCGGCTACATATGCCATATCTTAGCCTCCTAGCAGAAGACCTACGGTCCTTGTTCTCGTCCACATAACGGGTTTCTCGGTATGAGAAATCATATTTCGGCCAGATACGTTATATCTCTGCCCCCTTCAATAGCTTTCCTATCAGCATTGTCACTATCTATTTTGCGACTCTTACGGCAAGCCCAACTATATATTGGGTGCGTATGTTGCTACCTTGGTCCTAGTTAGCCGACCAAGCGACCTTATCTGTCTATCAAAGATATTGGCATGGTTGTCTCCAATAGCTCGGATGTGTACGTTGCTAACTCGGCCCTAGTCAGCCGAACAAGTGGCCTCATGTATCTATCGAAGAAGTGGGCATGGTTTTCTGCAATAGCTCGATTGCATAAGTCACTACCACGACAACTAGTCAACCGACCAAGTTGTCTTATCTATCTTTCGAATACGTGGGCAAGGTTATCTCCAATAGCTTGGCAGCCTATGTCGCTACCTTGGCCTCTAGTCAACTGATTGAATAGGCTTATCTATCAAAAATCAGGATTTGGCTCTCTAGTCTGGTGATCGTCCCCAACATACTAATGGACTTTGACACCGAGACTTAACTTCCCTAAAAGTTTGGTTGAGAATACACATGCTACAGACTATCCAAATTCAATATATGGCAGATAACACCCCATATCGATTACACTATAGAAATCCGAAATACACGTGTTATATTATTATCATATCACTGGGGGGATCAATCCCGCCACAAATGCTTACAAGAGCAATAGAGGGGTTAATCCCATTACAGACGCTTACCAGTTCGACACTTACAAAGAAGATGAGAGATGGAGATCAGAAATCATCTTGGAAGCGGTCATACACCCTCAACCTAGTTTGAATCATTACACCTCATAAGATGCGTAGGTCCTACTACCAATCCAAGGAGGCACAAGCTGAACTATTTTTCCATGGAGATTGTCAACAGAAGACATCTACTCCTCAAATACAAGTCTTAGACAACAAAGTGGGCACTCCAGCTAGGGACTTATGATATCAAAAACGTGTCTCGGACATCCGAGACAGGTCTGACACTTGTTAGCTTTCTTGCTGACTTTCCAGTCGATCCCCATTCGGCCAACACAAATGGCCGAGTCACCCCGGGCGGCACTAAGATGGAGAAATCGGTCAAGTTGGGTTTCCTAGCTTCTAACTATGAAGTTGAATATAAACAAAATAGTGAAGCTGAGTGTGAAGTTGTATTTGAGGGCCTCTTAATGTTAGTCTATTGGGCTTTCAACACATTGTCGTCTAGTTGGGCGTTAACCAACTCGCATGTAGATTCAGGGTTCATCATACAACTATGACTGACAACGGCTGTCAATTTGATTGATGGGTGATTAGAAACTTCTGCAAAAGTCATGGTATTCGACATCTTTTCTCAATGCCAAGATATTCTCAAGGTAACCGCCAACCAGAGGCTACTAACAAGGGTATATGCGAACGGCCAACCATAGATCTTATGGTGTATATTGCCATTTGCGATTTGCTGGGGCTCTATGGAAAGATAGAAATCACAGGGTATTTGACGAATAGGGGGAGAGTGTGGAGGACATTATCCTTAATATCAAAGGTTTAATGTTCTTTTAGTCCAAGGTGTACATGGAATGACGGGGATTATTTTTCGAGAATGTTGTGTTCTGATGGACTTGTATATGTACTAGAGACAGCAACTAGGGTTTTTGATTTCTTGCTTTTGATGGTTTTGTTGGTTGCCTTTAGTTAGTTTCCTCGACTGCTTTGGCTCTCTTTGTAACTGTTTTTGCTTGCAATTTAATTTTGAACTTATCAAAAAGCAAAAAACCACAACTACAATCTGGAGGCCAGGATGTCAAGGCACTTCGTGATCCTTGGCTCAAAACCTAGGCTAAGAATATTGGTATCACAAATCCACACCCTCTCAAGCCCCCCCCAAACCTCCACAATCTCGACACCTAGATGTCAAGGGACTTCCTGATCCTTCTCTTAAAACCTGGTTCAAACACTGGTACGACCAGATGGCATGGAGTTTCCTCATGCTCGTTCCATCCCTCACATACACATGGGCCTCAACAACTCAACTACATACACCATATCTCGATGTCCTAGCAGCCGACATACATGCCATGTTCTCATCCACATAATTGTTATCTCGGCATGCCAAATCATATCTTATCTACATACTCCATATCTCGGCCTCCTAGTAGCCAACCTACAAGCCTTGCATAGGTCCTGCTTCCAATCATAGGAGGCACAAATGGAATCGAGCCTCCTAGAGCTCTACAATCTGGAGGGCAAGATGTCAAGGGACTTCTTAATCCGTAGCTCAAAACCCAGTCCAAGAATACTGGTACAATGGTTGTCTTGGATCAAAATCCAAAACCTTTTGAGCCACCCAAAGCTCCACAAGCCGGGGGCCAAGACGTCAAGGGACTTCCAGGTCCCTAGCTTAAAACCTAGTTCAAACACTAGAACCCCCAGATGTCATGGAATTTTCTCATCCTCCTTGCAGCCCTAACACACATGGATGTCAACAACTCAGCTACATACTCCATAAATCAGTCTCCTAACAAATGACCTGCAGGCTTTGTTCTCAACCACATAATGGGTATCTCGGTAGGTCAAATCGTTTCTCGCCTACCTTCACTATATCGTGGCCTCATTGTAACTGACTTAAATGCTTCTTTTTCATCCACATAACGGATATCTTGGCAGGCCAAATCATATCTTGTTACATACACCATATCTTGGCCTCCTAAAAGAAGAGCTACGATCCTTGTTCTCCAAGTCGAAATACAAGTGTTCTATTATTATCATAACACTGGAGGGATCATTCCCATTACAAATGCTTACGGGAGCAATAGAGGGGTTAATCCCATTAGAGACGGTTACAAGTCCAAAACTTATAAAGAAGATGATGAGAATGGAGATCAGAAATCATCTCGGAAGCGGGCATACAGCCGCAACCTAGTTCGAATCATTGCACCTCGTAAGATGCGTAGGTCTTATTGCCAATCCAAGGAGGCACAAGCTGAACTATTTTTCCATGGGGATTGTCAACAGAAAACATCTGTTCCTCAAATACGAGTCTCGGACAACTAAGTGGGCACTCCAGCTAGGAACATGATATAAAGACCTTGTAGAAGAAAGAAGTTGTCGTTTGGAAAACCTCTCTACACAAGATCCTGATGGTGGACTACTTGAATTGTGGGGGATTGATGCTTCATATAGGCTCAGGTGTCAACGCTACTTCACTTGCTATGTCACCCTGCAAAATGGCACCTTCGAGCACCGTTTGGTCCACTTAAACGGTAGCCAGACATCCATGCATTCCAACGAATGCTTCGTTTCTTCCTCCATCGATGGCACATAGATGTCTTCGATCCAACGGTATCCAGTAAACTATACGACTTCGACCAAATCGGTTTTGCATGCAACTATCATCCCCATCAAGATCCAAATGTCATTGAACTCCACTTTCCAGGCATCATCAGCTCATGGCGAACTAGCAGCCAACTGATTCCATCAATCGGCAGTTCACTTCTAGGTCAACTACCATGCATCAATGTCCACCTTCAACTAGCAAGTCATCATCCGGCATCTCACCATCTCGACTAGTTAGCAGGTGACCTCGCGGCTAGCAACTTCACCAGCCGGCCAACCATTACAATGCCAAATTGGTGAATGCACCGCACCAAGTGCACGCCAGCCAGCCTCCACACCTCGCGGCAAGTTTCGACTAACAAACTTCAACTTGCCATCCTCTACAAGAACCAAAGTGATGCATGATTCATGATTTTAATGCACCTAGATTTGCATCCATGATGCTTTGCATCTGATCCTCTTGCATGCAATGTCTATGGGGTAACTCAGCATGTTCACATTCAAAATAGTTCAACTTCACGATCATCTAGCTGTCAGCTCACCAGTCGGCAGCATTATCTCACGACATACCACCAGCCAGAGGCTCTGTCAACAATGCCACCACATGGTCAGCATAACACCAACAGGTAGCCCAATTCAAAGCCAATATACTATCAATCGGAAGCTTCAACTATAAGTCGACATACCGTCAGTCGGCAAGTCTATTGCACATCCGATTATCGGCCAGCTACCTCCATCAGCTCACTTGCACCACCTCTCGGCCAGCAAGTCGTCAGCCGGTTTGCACAACATTTCAACCATCAGCTATCTCTAGCTGGTAGCTCATTTCAAGGCCAATTTCAGCCAACAAATTCCACCAGTGGCTACTCACTTCAAGGTCAATTTCAGCTGAAGAGTTCTACCAGCTAGTTGCTCACCTCAAGGCAACTTTCAGCCAACATCTCAGGTAGATCTACCCCTAGGACAGAAGCTCTTAGGACCATCTCTCAATTCAGCTAGCACCCTAACAGATCAAGCAACTAGCACGATAACTTCTGGGCCAAATCATTACTCACAAGCCAACTTCTCTACCAAGTAAAGCTCCTGAGCAGCCAGCAAAGCTCTTGGACGGGTCAGTTAACCTCTCACCAGCCTGACAAATATCACAATTCTCAGATTGGGGCTTCATTTACAATTACTCTCCAACACTAGCGAGACTCGGGGCTTCGCGTGCAATCACCTCCAAGCATCAAAAAAACCCACGAGGGCGCAAGACCTTCTACGAAAGGCTAAACAGCAAACGTCGTCACAGAAGGGCAGCATGTCAGCGAGCCAATGACTAATGGCCTTAGTACAAAGAGCCTTGTTTTCGCACAAAGCATAAGTCCTCTCAATGGGCCAGGTCACCCGCGAGCTCATGGGTGACCTTGACAACTAAGTCCTCACAGCAGGCCATCATATCCGTGAGCTAACAACTGTAATGGCCTTAGTTGAAAGAGCTCTTTTTCAGCACAAAGCATGAGCCCTATCATTGGGTCAAGGAACCTTGACAACTAAGTCCCTCAACTGGGCTAGCGTGTCCGCATGCTCTCGGCTGAATGGCCTTAGCTCCAAGGACCTTGACATGACCTTATTCAAAAGGCAAGAGACGTTCCACAAGAGGCGAAAGACCTCTTACTCAAGGTACAAGGCCCTATCATCATCATCATATCATTATCATCATCATCGTCATCATGTCATTCATCATCATCATCATCATTATCATTCATCATAATCATGATCATACCACCATCATCATAATCATCATCATACCACCATCATCATAATCATCATCACCAGAAAACCCAAGCTCAGATCGACATGCTCCCAAGAGCTCAGACAAACATGCTCAAAAGGGCCCGATTAACGTGTTTCCGAGGGCCAACATGCATGTTTTCTGACAATCCGCGAGGTGACAGTTGAAGAGTTGATTGTTCAACTTCTAAAGGTGCCAAAAGGAAGCTTCCTAGCAATGTTCCTGAGGTAGTAGTTAGGCGCGTACCTCGAGGCTCTACCATCCTTCATTATCGACCCCTAGCATCTTAATTGGACTATGGTTACACCACAACTACGATGCATTGAATCATTTTTTAATTACTATAGAGTACATTTCTTGAATATGGATGATCTCCCACCGTCGAGCTTCACCTCCGAGAGGGGGCTATGTATGTACCAAAGTTTACATAAATTACTCAGATCCCGAGGACCGACGTGAGATGGGATGACGAGAGAGGAATTGTATTTTTCCTATGAATTTACCCTTTCCACTATTGGAAAAGGAGGCTGAGAAGATTGTGGCAGAGAAGAAAAAATTGTAACTGGAGAAAGAATAATGGATTGCCTCCGCCATTAAGGCCGAGGATGTAGTCGACTGGTATTCTACCATGCGATGAAGCTCATAAAAAAGCTGGTGTCTTTTGTCTCTTCTCTCTTTTTCGGATTCTTAAATGCCAAATCTATCATCTTCTCTTTGGGAGGTGGGTGTGAATCTTGAGGATCATCGACGGCCACATCTCATATCTCAGATTTTGCACCCACAACGACCACAGACAACCTCCGGAGCCCCCTAGAGCTCCACAATTTTGAGGCTAGGATGTCAATGGACTTACTGATCCTTGGCTCAAAATTCAGTTCTAAAATACTAATACTCAGGTTGTCATTGATCAAAATCCACAACCTCTCGATCCTGCCGGAGCTCTCTACAATCTAGATCCAAGGATGTCTAGGGACTTCCTGATCCTCAGCATGTTGGCAGCCGACCTACAGGCCCTGTTTTCATCCACATAATGGGTATCTCAGTAGGCCAAGTGATATTTCAGCCTCATACGCCTTATCTTGACCTCCTAGTAGCTTAACTACATGCCTTGTTTCATCCAGATAACGAGTATCTCGGCAGGCCAAATCATATCTCGGCCACATACGCCATATTTTGGCCCCGTAGTAGCCGATTTACAGGCCTTATCACTATCTATTATGCTTCTATCTCGAGAGGACCAAGTATAGATCGACAATGTACACCGCTACCTCGGCCCCTAGTTAACCGACCAAGTGGCCTTATATCATAACACTGAAGCATCAATTCCATTACAAATGCTTGCATAACACTGAGGGCGTCAATCCCTTTACAAAATCTACACGGAATAGTGGGGGTGTCAATCCCATTACAGACGCTTGCGAGTCTAAAAACATATAACGAAGAGGGAGAGAGGTGGAGATCAGAAATCATCTAGGAAGCGGACGTAGACCCGCATCCTACTCCAAAACCTTGAACCTCTTAAGATGCCATAGGTCATGTTGCCAATCCTAGGAGGCACAAATAGAAATGGATTTTTCCATGGGGAGAGAACAGAAAACGTATGCTCCTCAACATAGGAAACAGAAACCTGGTACCAAGATGCAAGCAGGCGCATCCCAGGTCTTTGACACAAGTCCTTTGCACACCCCTGGTATCAGGATTTACTAATATGCTGTGTGCAATGAAAAATAAGGAGAGGAGGGACTTGAGCTGACCTCCACCACAAACTCAGCTCCACCAAGAGTGATGCGACTCCAAAAATGGAGGGCACACCTTGAAGAACAGCCTAAGCTGACATCATCATCAATCGTGTCTCCTCTCTCAATGCCTATAATGGGTTGAATGAAAAGTATGGACGCCATTCTTTATGTCCCTAGTCCCTACAAAACATAGCTGCTATTTATAGGCATATAACCATTATGACTATAGTGCTCTTGCATTTATTGTCTTTCGCTACATTCATAGCACATGTTTATTAGCTCGTTTCTCGTAGCATCGGTTGTCTTTGCAAGCCCAAGAGTCGCAATCGTTAGCCTATAGATAGTGGGCGTTAAGCATTTCCTCTGTACCAATGTATACACATGTTTTTTTCCATTAAAGAGGAGTTTTTCCGAAAATGAGATGCATACATTACAAAATGAAATGACTACAAAATAGTCACTCTTCTCCAGACTCTTCACCCAACTCCTGCGTCTGCGCATGTGTTTGTCATGATGACAATCTCTCAAGCCCCCAAGAACTCCACAATCTGGAGGCAAGGATGTCATAGGACTTCCTGATCGTCGGGTCAAAACACAGTCCAAGAATACTAGTTCCAAGGTTGTCGTGTATCAAAATCCACAACCTGTCAAGCCACCTAGAGCTCTACAATCTGGAGGCCATGACGTCAAGGAAGTTTCAGATCCTTGGCTCAAAACCCAGTCAAAGGATACTGGTACTCAGGTTGTCATGGATCAATATCCACAACCTCTCTTGCCCCCATAGCTGCAAAATCTAGAGATCCGAATGTCAAGTAAAACCCAATTCAAACATTGGTACCTCTGGATAAAATGGAATTTCCTCATCCTCATTCTAGCCCTAACCCACACACAGGCCCCATCAACTAAGCTACATACTCCATATCGTGGTCTCCTTGCAACCGGCCTACATGCCTTGTTCTCATCCACAAAACGGGTATCTCGGCAGACCAAATCACATCTCGACTACATACGCCATATTTCGGTTTTCATCCACATAACTGGTATCTTGCGAAGCCAAATCATATCTCTGCTACCTACACCATATCACGACCTCCTAGTAGCGAACCTACATGCCATGTTCTCTTCCTGGGTCTTTGACATAAGTTCTGTCCTGCACACCTTTGGTAGCAGGATTTACTATTCTACACGAGTAGGAAAAAAAATAAGGAGAGGGACTCGAGCTGACTTGCGCCACAAACTCAACCCCTCCAAGTGTGGTGCAACTTCAAAAATGGAGGGCACAACAGAACCTCGAAGAGGTGAACACCTTAAGCTGTCTTTATCATCGGTCAGGCCCCCTTTCTATAGGTCAACATAGGAATGGTGAACGTCCTGTAATAATGTGCCACATGCCATGTTCTCTTCCTGGGTCTCTGACATAAGTTCTGCCCTGCACACCTTTGGTAATAGGACTTACTATTATGTGCGAGTAGGAAGAAAAATAAGGAAAGGAGGGACTCGAGCTGACTTGCGCCACAAACTCAACGATCTTCGGGATTTTCGCCCTGTTTGAGTTCGTAGAGCTCTAAATTCTTAAGGCTAGGATGTCATGGTATTTCCTGATCCTCGGCCCAAAACCCTGTCCAAGAAAATTAGTACTCATGTTGTCATGCACCAAAATCCACAACCTCTCAAACCCCCGCCCCCCAGAGCTCTACAATCTGGAGGCAAGATATCAAGGGACTTCCTAATCCTTGGCTCAAGATATCATGGAATTTTGTCATCCTCATTGTAGCCCTGACACACATGGATGTCGACAACTCAGCTACTTACGCCATAATTCAATCTCCTAACAAATGATTTGTAGGCTTTGTTCTTATCCACAGAATGGGTATCGCTATAGGTCAAATCGTTTCTCGCCTACATACGCCATACGCGTCCTCATTGTACCCAACTTACTTGCCTCGTTTTCATCTACATAACGGATATCTCGGCTACATATGCCATATATTGGCATCCTAGCAGAAGACCTACGGTCCTTGTTCTCGTCCACATAACGGGTTTCTCAGCAGGAGAAATCATATATCGGCCACATACATTATATCTCTGCCCTCCTCAATAGCTCGGTAGCCTACGTCACTACCAGGGCACCTAGTCAGCCGACCAAGTTGTCTTATCTATCTTTTGAATACATGAGAAAGGTAATCTCCAATAGCTCAGCAGCCAACGTCGCTACTTTGGCCCCTAGTCAGCCAATTGAATAGGCTTATCTATCTATCAAAAATTAGGATATGGCTCTCTAGCTTGGTGATCATCCCCAACATACTAATGAACTTTGACACGGAGACTTAACTTCCCTAACTGTTCGGTTGGTAATACACATGCTATGGACTATCCAAATTCGAAATATGGCAGATAACACGCCATATTAGTTACACAATAGAAATCCGAAATACAGGTGTTTTATTATTATCATAACACCGGAGGGATCGATCCCATCACAATTGCTTACAGGAGCAATAGAGGGGTTAATCCCATTACAGACGCTTACCAGTCCAACACTTATAAAGAAGATGATGAGAGATGGAGATCATTAATCATCTCGGAAGCGGGCAGACACCCGCAACCCAGTTTGAATCATTGCACCTTGTAAGATGCATAAGTCCTACCGCCATTCCAAGGAGGCACTAGGTGAACTATTTTTCCATGGGGATTGTCAACAAAAGACATCTGCTCCTCAAATACGAGTCTCGGACAACTAAGTGGGCACCCCAGCTAGGGACTTATGATATCAAAAACGTGGCTCGAAGGTCAAACCCTTGTTATCTTTCTTGCTGACTTTCCAGTCGATCCCTATTCGTTGGCCAACACAAATGACCGAATCACCCCGGGCGGCACTAAGATGGAGAAATCTGTCAAGTTGGGTTTCCTTGCTTCTAATGGTGCAGTTGAATATAAAAAAAAAGTGTCAGGCTCTGTTGATAGCCCTAAAATGACAGGATTTTGTACAGGACACAAATATGTGCCATATGGCACTCTCTTAAGAGGACTCCGACTGTATGGATGTTTGTCCAATCCCTAGGTGGACCTACAAACCAAAATTCAGCCTAATTAGTAATTTCTAGGTGTTGGATCTTTGTACCTCAAATACGGCTATAATTCCCACAGTTGAGATCAACCCATGAAAATAAGTCCAATCCAACGTCTAGAAATCAGTAATCATGCTAAATTTTGGTTTGTAGGTCCACCTAGGTATTGGACACTACGAGTGGGCCATGTGGCATATATTGTATCTTGTACAGAATCCTGTAATTTTAGGGCTGTCAACGGAGCCTGACCCTAAAAAAAAATAGGGAAGCCGAGTATGAAGTTGTCTTTGAGGGCCTCTTAATGGCAGTCTTGTTGGGCGTTTACCAACTCGCATGTAGATTCGAAGTCCATCATACAACTATAACTGACAACGACTGTCAATTTGATTGCTAGATGATTTGGAACTTTTGCAAAAGTCATGGTATTCGACATCTTTTCTCAATGCCAAGATATTCTCAAGGTAACGGCCAACCAGAGGCTACTAACAAGGGTATACGCGAAAATATGAAGAAAAGTTTTGATATGGCAAAATGATGTTGGGTGCAAGTCTTACATGAATGCTATGGGCTTACCGCACGACTCCTCGATGCCCTATTGGAGAATCCTCCTTTGTAATGGCTTATGGAATGGAAGCCATCGTACCTACCGAAGAGCTCCTGCCTACAAGCAGTAGGGTAGTCGACACACCGGAGAATAAATAGTTGATTGGCAAAGACCTAGACCTTGCAAAAGAAAAAAGCTGTCGTTTGGACAGCTTCTCTAGACAAGATCCTGATGGTGGACCACCTGAATTGTGGGGGAATGATGCTTCCAAACAGGTGCTCCTTGTGCAAAGCTAGCGGCAAGACAGTTAATCATTTGATGATTCACGGTCCGTTCTGTTTTTTTTACTTGGCAAGCATTCTTTTCCCTCATCGGCACAGTTTACATGGTGCCGAAGCACATGACCACCTTACTCCAAGGAACTTCTCCAGAAGTGTTTAGAGGAAGATGCAGATATGTTTGGCGTATGCTTCTGTTCGCCGTGATGTGGGCCATTTGGAAGGGGGTTCCTAATCCTCGGTTCAAAACCCAGTCCAAGAGTACTGGTATCATGTCATGGGTCAAATCTAACTTCTATAGCCCCCCCTGAGCGTTATAATCATAAGGCCATGATGTAAAGGGATTTCCTGATTCTTGGCACACAACCCAGTCCAAGAATAGTAGTATACTCAGCTTGTTAGATCAAAATCCACAACCTCTCTACCCACCCCCGAGCTCCACAATATTTAGGCCAGGGATGTCAATGTACTTTCTGATCCTTGGCTCAAAACCCAATTCAAGAATATTGGTACTCAAGTTGTCATGCATCAAATCCACAACCACTCAACCTCCCCAGAGCTCCACAATCTGGAGGCTAGGATGTGAAGGGGCTTCGTGATCCTTGGCTCAAAACTTTGTCCAAGAGTACTTGTACTCATGTTGCCATTGATCTTATGGCATATGTTGCCATTTGCGATTTGCTGGGGTCTATGGAAAGATAGAAATCACAGGGAACATTATCCTTAATATTAGGGGTGTCAATTTTACCCGTTTATCCGGAACCGAATCGGAACTGGAACCGAAAACACCGGTTCCGGTTCCACTTTTTTGAGAACCGATTAAAAAGTAACCGGAACCGGAACCGGAACCGAACCGACAATAACGGTTCCGGTTCTGGGTAGCCTAATATGGAACCGAAACCGATAAGAACCGGAACCGAACCGATAAGAACCGGTACCAATAAATAAATATAGTGTAAATATTCTAATATTCTCAAGATTTGGCCCAATATACCCGGAACCGGAACCGAAACCGACATAAATACATAATCGGTTCCGGTTCCGGATCCATCACTTTGAGAACCGGAACCGTTAAGGAACCGAACCGATAAGAACCGGAACCGATTGTTTCGGTTCTGGTCACCATAGGAACCGAACCGGAACCGACCCGTTGACACCCCTACTTAATATCAAAGGTTTGATGTTCTTTTCGTCCAAGGTGTGCATGGAATGTCGAGGATTATTTTTCGAGGATGTTGTGTTCTGATGGACTCGTATATGTACTTGAGACGGCAACTAGGGTTTTCGATTTCTTGCTTTTCATGGTTTTATTGGTTGCCTTTAGTTAGTTTCCCCAACTGCTTTGGCTTTCTTTGTAACCATTTTTGCTTACAATATAATTCTGAACTTATCAAAAAGGAGAAAACCACAACCTCTCAAACCCCTCAAAGCGCTACAATCTGGTGTCCAGGATGTCAAGGCACTTCGTGATCCTCAGCTCAAAACCTAGGCTAAGAATATTGGTACTCAGGTTGTCATGGATCACAAATCCACAACCTCTCGAGCCCCCCAAACCTCCACAATCTAAAGGCCTAGATTTCAAGGGACTTCTTGGTCCTTAGCTTAAAACCTGGCTCAAACACTAGTACGACTAGATGTCATGGAGTTTCCTCATCCTCGTTCCATCCCTGACCCACACATGGGCCTCAACAACTCAGCTACATATGCCATATCTCGTTCTCCTATCATCCGACATACATGCCTTATTCTCATCCACATAATTAGTATCTCGGCTGGCCAAATCATATCTTGGCTACATACTCCATATCTCAGCCTCCTAGTAGAAGACCTACAGGCCTTAATTTCATCCACATAACGGGTATCTCGGCAAGCCAAATCATATCTTGGCTACATACACCTTATCTTGGCTTCCTGGCCGTTGACCTTCATGCCTTGTTCTCGTTCATATAACATGTATCTTGGTAGGCCAAATCATATCTCTGTCACAGATGCCATATCTCACCCCCGAGCAGCCGACTTACAGGCCTTGTCACTATCTATTATGCAACTATCTCAGTCGGCCCAATTATAGTTCGGTAGTGTACGCCGCTACCTCTGTCCTTAGTAAGCCAACCTAGTGGCCCTATCAATCTATGGAAGACTTGGGCATGGTTATCTCCAATGGTTCGATAGCTTTTGCCCCTCCCTTGGCCCCTAGTCAGCTAACCAAGTGGCCTTATCTATCTATGGTTCTGTATCCTATGCCGCTACCTCGA
The DNA here is from genome assembly GCA_035048495.1 of Euptelea pleiosperma. Lineage (NCBI taxonomy): Eukaryota > Viridiplantae > Streptophyta > Magnoliopsida > Ranunculales > Eupteleaceae > Euptelea > Euptelea pleiosperma. The sequence goes on from CM068546.1 coordinate 33,615,026, forward strand.
CCTTTAGTTAGCTGACCAAGTGGTAGCAGGACTTAGTATTATGCTTGAGTCAAAAGAAAAATAAGAAGATGAGGGATTCGAGCTGATATGCACCATGAACTCAGCCCTCCAACAGTGGTGCATCTCCAAAAATGGATGGCACACCAGAACCTCCAAGAGGTGAAGAACACCCCAAGCTGACTTCATCATCAATTGTGCCCCTTCTCTCACTGAATAATGTCCTTCAAAGCATAAAATACTTCCCAACTCATGCTGCAAAGATCTCCGGGCAAAGTAGTAAGACCTCCTGTCCACAATTCGTTTTGGGAGCCATATCTAGACTACTATCGTAGATCGCTCATAATGGGTTGAATAACAACTACGGACGCCTCAATTCTTTACGTCCCCACAACACAGCTGCTACGCTTCTAATAGTAAGTTTTTTCATTCGGGCTTGCACTTACCGCAAATTTTCTTGGATTCTGGGGGTGTGGGGGGGGGGGGGGGGGGGGGGGGGGGGTTTATAAGCATATAGCCATCATGACTACAATGTTCTTGAATTTTTTGTCGATTGACTGCAGTTATAGCATTGTTTATTGGATTCGTTTCTTGTACCAACGTTGACTGCACAATCCCAAGTGCCTGCAACTGCTAGTCATAAGCCAATTAGTAGTGTACGCAAAAATTGACATAAGCATAAATCTTGAAGGAGATTTCCCCAGTAACAAGGTATACACAAAAATGGTTTTCGCAATTAAAGGGGACAATTTTTACAAAAACAAGATGTATACATTACAAAATTGAACGACTACAAAATGTTCACTCTTCACCTGACTCTTCACCCAAGTCGTTTTCAACCTGCACAGAGTCATTATCATAGACCTCTTTCTCCTGTTCCTCCAATTAAGCTGGGACGAAAGCCTGAACCTGTTCCATGGGCTCCATATTTGCCTCCATCACGGCTATCTTCTGATAATGGATAGACTCGAACTCTACCACCTCATTTGAATGGGCCTCCCCTTTTGTCTCTATCTCGACTGCATGTAGTTGGTGGCTAGGATTTCCACCTCCACAATGTGTCTATCACGATCACAAACAACCTATTGAGCCCCCCTAGAGCTACACAATTTGGTGGCTAGGATTTCGAAGGACAACCTGATCCTTGGCTTAAAACTCAGTCCAAGAGTACTCATACCAAGGTTGTTGTGGATCAAAATCCATAACCTTTCAACCACCAAGAGCTCTACAATTTGGAGGTCATGATGTCAAGGGAGTTCTTGATCCTCGACTCTAAACCTAGTCTAAGAATACTGGTACTCATGTTGTCATTGATCAAAATCCACAACCTCTTGAGCCCACCATAGCTCCACAATCTGGAGGCCAGGATGTCGTGGGACTTCTTGATAACTAGTGTAAAACCAAGATTGAACACTGGTAACCCCAGATGTCATGGAGTTTCCTCATTCTCATTCCATCCCTGACCCACACATGGCCCTCAACAACTCAGCTACATGCGATGTATCTCGATCTCCTAGTAGGTATCTTGGCAGGCCAAATTTTATCTCGGCTACATACTATATCTCGGCAAGCCAAATCATATCCTAGTTACATACACCTTATCTCGGCCTCCTGGTAGACGGCCTACAGGGCTTGTTCTCGTCGTCCACATAACTAATATCTTGGGCAGGCCAAATCATATCTTGGCCACATACGCCATATCTCACCCCCTTGCAGCCGACTTACAAGCCTTATCAATCTATCGAAGACGTGGGCATGGTTATCTCCAATAGCTCGATAGTGTATGCCGCTATCTCGGCCCTTAGTCAGTTGGCCAAGTGGCCTTATCTATCTATAAAAGTTGTGGGCATGGTTATCTCCCATGGCTCGGTAGCCTACCCCTCTACCTCGCCCCCTTGTCAGCAGACAAAGTTGACTTATCTATCTGTAAAAAATCAGGATATGGCTCTGCGGTAGTTATATACAATTTCTATTTACCATCGACATTATATTATTTGACTTTTACATAAAGTCTTGAGTTCCCTAGAAGTTCAGTTGAGAATACACATGTTATGGACTATGCAAATTCGGTATATGGCAGATAACTCGCAGTAACAGATACACATTATAAGTTCGAAATACAAGTGTTTTCTTATTATCATTACATTAGGGGCGTCACTCCCACTCCAAACGCTTACAGAATACTTGGGGTGTCAATCCCATTACAGTTGCTTATAGAACACTAGGGGTGTCAATCCCATTACAAACGCGCATACATCACTGGATTCTATCCCATTGTTGACAATTAGCAGTCATCCACTTATAATGAAGACGGATAGAGATGGGAGATTAGAAATCATCTAGGAAGCGGACGTAGACCTGCATCCTAGTTCGAAACCTTGAACTTCGTAAGATACATAGGTCATGTTGCCAATCCTAGGAGGCACAAATAGAATGGATTTTCCCATGGGAAGAGAACAAAAAACGTATGCTCCTACTGATCAAAAAAAAAAAACGTATGCTCCTCAACACATAGGATACAGAAACTTGGTACCAATATGCAAGCAAGCGCATCCCAGGTCTTTGACACAAGTCCTTCCTTGCACACCCCTAGTAGCAGGATTTACTAATATGCTCGAGTGCAATGATAAATAAGGAGAGGAGGGACTTGAGTTGACCTGCACCACAAACTCAGCTCCACCAAGAGTGATGCGACTCCAAAAATGGAAGGCACACTTTGAAGAACACCTTAAGCTGACTTCATCATCAATCGTGTCCCCTCTCTCACCGCTTGTAATGGGTTGAATCAAAAGTACGGACGCAATTCTTTACGTCCCTTCTAAACATTGTTGTTATTTATAGGCATATAACCATTATGACTATAGTGCTCTTGCATTTATTGTCTTTTGCTACATTCATAGCACATGTTTACTAGCTCTTTTCTTGTACCATCGGTTGTCTGTGTAAGTCCAAGAGTCGCATTCGTAAGCCTATTGATAGTGGGCGTTAAATTTGATAGAAATACGAATAATTGAGGAGATTTCCTCCGTACCAAGGTATACACAAATGGTTTTTCCAAAAAACTAGATGCATACATTGCAAATTGAACGACTACAAAATTTGTCACTTCTCCAGACACTTCACCTAACTCCTCCGTATGCGCATGTGTTTGTCACGATGACAAACTCTCAAGTCCCCAAGAGCTCCAAAATATGGAGGCAAGGATGTCATGGGACTTCTTGATCGTCGACTCAAAACTCGGTGGAAGAAATCTGGTTCCAAGGTTGTCGTGTATCAAAATCCACAACCTTTCAGGCCACCTAGAGCTCTACAATCTAGAGGCCATGATGTCAAGGGAGTTTCAGATCCTTGGCTCAAAACCCAGTCCGAGGATACTGGTACTCGAGTTGTCATGGATCAATATCCACAACCTCTCTTGCCCCCCATAGTTCCACAATCTGGAGGCCCTGATGTCCAGGGATTTTTTGATCCCTAGCTTAAAACCCAATTCGAACACTGGTACCTCCCGATAAAATGGAATTTCCTCATCCTCGTTCTAGCCCTAACCCACACACGGGCCTCATCAACTCAGCTACTTACGCCATATCGTGGTCTCCTTCCAGCAGACCTACATGCCTTGTTCTCATCCACATAACGGGTATCTCAGCAAACCAAACCACATCTCGGTTACATACGCCATATTTCGGTTTTCATCCACATAACAAGTATCTCACGAAGCCAAAATCATATCTCGGCTACGTACGCCATATCATGGCCTCCTAGCAGCGGACCTACATGCCATGTTCTCTTCCTGGGTCTCTAACATAAGTTCTGCCCTGCACACCCTTGGTAGCTGGACTTACTATTATGAAGTAGGAAGAAAAATAAGGAAAGGAGGGACTCGAGTTGACATCCGCCACAAACTCAACCCCTCCAAGTGTGTTACAACTTCCAGAATGGAGGGCACAACAGAACCTCGAAGAGGTGAACACTCTAAGCTGACTTCATCATCAGTCTTGCCCCCTTTCTCACTGAATAGTATGTCCTTCAAAGAATAAAATAGTTCCCAGCTCGTCGTGCAAGGATTTTCAGCCAGAGTAGTAAAACCTATTGTCCTTTCTCACTTTCACGAACAACCACTCGAGTCCCTAAAGCTCTACAATCTTAAGGCTAGGATGTCATGGTATTTCCTGATCCTCGGCCCAAAACTCTGTCCAAGAATATTCGTAGTTGGGTTGTCATTGACCAAAATCCACAACCTCTTGAGCCCACCCAGAGCTCTATAATCTGGAGTGCAAGATATCAAGGGACTTCCTAATCCCTGGCTCAAAACCCAATCCAAGAATACTGGTACTATAGTTGTCATGGATCGAAATCCTTAACCTCTCGAGCCCCCCAAAGTTCCACAAGCTGGAGGCCAAGTTGTCAAGTGACTTCCAAGTCCCAAGCTTAAAACCCAGTTCAAACACTAGAACCCCCACATGTCATGGAATTACAAAATCAGGATATGGTTCTCTAGTCTTGTGATTGTCCCCAACATACTAATGGACTTTGAGACAGAGACTTAACTTCCCTAAAAGTTCGGTTGAGAATACACATGCTAAAGACTATCCAAATTCGATATATGGTAGATAACACGCCATATCAGTTACACAATAGAAATCCGAAAAACAAGTGTATTATTATCATATCACTGGGGGGGATCAATCCAGTTACAAATGCTTACATGAGCAATAAAGGGGTTAATCCCATTACAAACACTTACCAGTCCAACAGTTTAGAAGATGATGAGAGATGGAGATCAGAAATCATCCGGAAGCAGGCATACACCCGCAACCTAGTTTGAAACATTGCACCTCGTAAGATGCATAGGTCCTACTGCCAATCCAAGGAGACACAAGATGAACTATTTTTCCATGGGGATTGTCAACAGAAAACATCTGCTCCTCAAATACAAGTCTCGGACAACTAAGTGGGCACTCCACCTAGGGACTTACGATATCATAAACGTGTCTCGGACAGTCGAGAAAGGCCAACCAGAGGCTACAAACAAGGTTATACACGTAAATATGAAGAAATGGCTTGATAAGGCAAAATGATGTTGGGTACAAGTCTTACATGAGTACTATGGGCTTACCGCACCACTCCTCGACAGCCTATCAGAGAATCGCCCTTTGCAATGGCTTATGGCATGGAAGCCGTCATAAGGCCAGGATGTCAAGGGACTTCCTGATTCTTGGCACACACAGTCCAAGAATACTGGTATACTCAGGTTGTCATGGATCAAAATCAACAGCCTCCCTACCCACCCCCCGAGCTCCACAATATTGAGGTAAGGGATGTCTATGGACTTTCTGATTCTTGGCTCAAAACCCAATTCAAGAATATTGGTACTCAAGTTGTCATGGATCAAATCCACAACCACTCAACCCCCCCCCCCCTAAAGCTCTACAATCTGGAGGCTAGGATGTCAAGGGACTTCATGATCCTTGGCTCAAAACTTTTTCCAAGAATATTGGTATTCAGGTTGCCATGGATCTTATTGCATATGTTGCCATTTCCGATTTGTTGGGGTCTTTGGAAAGATAGAAATCACAGGGTATTTGACAAAAAGGGGGTGAACGTGGAGAACATTATCCTTAATATCAAAAGTTTGATGTTCTTTTGGTCCAAGGTGTACATGAATAGCTAGGGATTATTTTTCAAGGATGTTGTGTCCTGATGGGCTCGTATATGTACTAGAGATAGCAACTAGGGTTTTTGATTTCTTGCTTTTGATGGTTTTGTTGGTTGCCTTTAGTTAGTTTCCTCGATTGCTTTGGCTCTCTTTGTAACCGTTTTTACTTGCAATATAATTCTGAACTTATCAAAAAGAAAAAAACCACCTCTCAAACCCCCCATAGCACTACAGTCTGGAGGCCAGGATGTCAAGGCAGTTCATGATCCTCTACTCAAAACCTAGGCTAAGAATATTGGTACTCATGCTGTCATGGATCACAAATCCACAACCTCTCGAGCCCCCCCAAACCTCCACAATCTGGAGGCCTAGATTTCAAGGGACTTCTTGGTCCTTAGCTTAAAACCTGGTTCAAACACTGGTACGACCAGATGTCGTGGAGTTTCCACCTCCCATCCCTGACCCACACATGGGCCTCAACAACTCTACTACATACGCCATATCTCGATCTCCTAGCAGCCAACATACATGATACATGCCTTATTCTCATCCACATAATTGGTATCTCGACAGGCCAAATCATATCTTGGATACATACTCCATATCTCAGCCTCCTAGTAGCCAACCTACAGTCCTTGCATAGGTCCTGTTACCAATCCTAGGAGGCACAAACAAAATGGATTTTTTCCATGGGACGAGAAAAGAAAGAAAGCGTATGCTCCTCAACACATAGGATACAGAGACATGGTACCAATATGCAAGCAAGCGCATCCCAAGTCTTTGACATAAGTCCTTGCACACCCCTGGTAGCAGGATTTACTAATATGCCTGAGCGCAATGAAAAATAAGGAGAGGAGGGACTTTAGCTGACCTGCACCACAAACTCAGCTCCACCAAGAGTGATGCGACTCCAAAAAAGGAGGGCAGACCTTGAAGAACACCCTAAGCTGACTTCATCATCAATCGTGTTCCCTCTCTCACCGCCTATAATGGGTTGAATCAAAAGTACGGACGCAATTCTTTATTTCCATACTAAACATAGCTGTTATTTATAGGCATATAACCATTATGACTATAGTGCTCTTGCATTTATTGTCTTTTGCTACATTCATAGCACATGTTTATTGGCACGTTTCTTGTACCATCGGTTGTCTGTGCAAGCCCAACAGTCGCAATCCTAAGCCTATTGATAGTGGGCGTTAAAATTGATTGAAACATGAATCACGAAGGAGATTTCCTCCATACCAAGGTATACACAAATGGTTTTTCCATTGAAAAGGAGTTTTTTCCAAAAACGAGATGCTTACATCATAAAATTGAACAACTGCAAAATAGTCACTCTTCTCCAGAAAATGCACCCAACTCCTCCGTCTGCGCATGTGTTTGTAACTATGACAAACTCTCAAGCTCCCAAGAGCTCCACTATCTGGAGGCAAGGATGTTATGGGACTTCCTGATCATCAGCTCAAAACTCAGACCAAGAATACTGGTTCCAAGGTTGTGTATCAAAATCCACAACCTTTCGGGCCACCTAGAGCTCTACAATCTGGAGGCCATGATGTCAAGGGAGTTTCAGATCCTTGGCTCAAAAACAAGTCCAAGGATACTGGTACTCAGGTTGTCATGGTTCAAAATCTACAACCTCTCTTGCCCCCCATAGGTCCCCAATCTGGGGGCCTTGATATCAAGGGACTTTCTGATCCCTAGCTTAAAACCCAATTCAAACACAAGTACCTCCGAAGAAAATGGAATTTCCTCATCCTCCTTCTAGCCCTAACCCGAACACGGGAATCATCAACTAAGCTACATACGCCATATCGTGGTCTCCTTGCACCCGACCTTCATGCCTTTTTCTCATCCACATAACGGGTATCTCGGCTACATACACCATATTTCGGTTTTCATCCACATAACAGGTATCTCGCAAAGCCAAATCATATCTCTACTACCTACGCCATACTACGGCCTCCTAGCAGTGAACGTACATGCCTTGTTCTCTTCCTAGCTCTCTGACATCAATTCTGCCCTGCACACCCTTGGTAGCTGGGCTTACTATTATGCACGAGTAGGATGAAAAATAAGGAAAGGAGGGACTCGAGCTGACCTGCGCCAGAAACTCAACCGCTCCAAGTGTAGTGCAACTTCAAAAATTGAGGGCACAACAGAACCTCGAAGAGGTGAACACCCTAAGCTGACTTCATCATTATTGGTCGTGCCCCTTTTCTCACTGAATAGGATGTCCTATTGTAATTTAGGTTGTGATCAGAACAGAAAAGATTAGAGAAAAGAGAAATATTAATGGAGGTGGAAGAAGGTGAAGGTAGAGAAGAAGAAAAGGTTGTGGGAAGAGTAGAGAATGAATAGTTAATTCATTCTCTCTCACACACTTTATATATATGATGGGTTTAGACCATACAAAAGAGTAGCACTATTCATGTGAATAGTAAAAACCCAAAAAGACCACACCACGTGGGAAGTGGGACGCAACCCACTTGAGACACCCACGTGGGTGTAGTACATAAACCCTAACACTCCCCCTCAAGCTGGTGCGAAGATAGATATCTACGCAGAGGGTTGTGATCTCCATGAGAGCCATGAGCCCACTCGGCAACCTTTTCCTGTGTTCTCACATATGGAGTACAAATCAATCCTTGTTGAAGTTTCTCTTTGATGAAGTGACGATCAACTTTAATATGTTTGGTCCTATCATGTTGGACTGGGTTGTGAGCAATGCTGATGGCAACCTTGTTGTCACAGTAAAGGCTCATTGGCTTTGTCACCTGGAGTCCCAGTTCCTCAAGCATGGTCCTCAACCAAAAGGAGTTCACACACACCAAGTGCCATAGAGCAAAACTTTGCCTCTGCACTGGATCGAGCTACAACCGGCTGCTTCTTGCTTCGCCAAGAGACAAGTTTCCTCCAACAAGGGTACAGTATCCTGACGTAGATCGACGATCAGTAACTGAACATGCCCAATTTGCATCAATATATGCTTTCACTCTAAAGTGTCCTTGTCGCCCAAATAGTATCACACGACCTGGAAAGCCCTTGAGGTACCGAAGTAGTCAGTGAGCTGCCTCAAGATGTGATGACCTGTTAAGACCCAAACCAGTACTCCAAAAGCACCTTGGTGATAATGGAGCTAAAAGCTAAGGTCTTAACCTAGGATCGTAACATTCCACCCCCCTTCAAAGCCGCCGTCCATGGCGGCCCACTCTAAGGTGGCTTTCACTCCGGTACCCCTATTTTCTCACTTTTTTTGTGAGTAGGCCCATGGCATTTTTTCCGGTACCCCTATTTTCTCATTCTTTGAGCGAGCCCCCCAGGTAGCCCTTTCCCTAGGTCGCCCCTTCCGAGACTGATCACTGTAGGCCACTATGGTGGGCCCTCCATATCCCATACTATAGTGAGCTCATTTTTTTTATTTAACCTCCATAGCCCATCTTATGGCGGGCCCTTCGTATCCCATACTACGACAAGTGCATGGTGTAATTTTTTTTTTTACCATAGTTGCCTCTCCTGTGACTCGAACCCTGGAGGTGGGGTTAGCTTTGATACCAAATGTTAAGACCCAAACCAACTCCAAAAGCACCTTGGTGATAATGGAGCGGAAAGCTAAGGTCTTAACCTAGGATCGTAACATGACCGTGGTGCATGCATAAACTAACTGATAAAACTAACAGCGTAACTAATATCCGGAGGGGTATGTGCCAAGTATATCAGCCTGCCAACCAATAGTTGAAACATAGCGACATCCTCAAGGTGTCACCCTCCTCAGAATTCAGCCGATGGTTCTGATCAATTGAAGTCTCTACTGGTCGAGCTCCCAAATACCCTGTCTCATCCAGAAGTTCTAATACATACTTCTGTTGAAAGATGAAGATGCCCTTCTGAGACTGGGCAACTTCAATTCCCAAGAAGTATTTCATTGGCCCCAAATCCTTTGTCTTAAACTCCGAGGACAAGGTCTTCAGCTGCTTTATCTCCTTAGGATGATTCCCAGTGATGACAATGTCATCAACATAGACGATCAATGCCGTGGTACTAGTCTGTTGGTTTTTCACGAACGTGTGATCGATCTAACTCTGCTAGTAACCCACTCGTCTGATCGCACTGTTAAACCACTCGAACCATGCCCTTGGCCATCGAGGTCGGCCATCATGCGGCGAAGTCACTCAAGATCTGCAGGAGAGAACGAGTCTCTGTCCCCAGAGGAGGTGGACGCTGGTGGTGCGGAGTCCTGAGTGCACTGAGTGAGGTCCCTGTTTTGCTGATTGACGCTGACGAGAAGTCGAGGCCTATCCTGGGGGAAGTCCATGGAGCTTCCAGCAAGTGGCCTAGATATGACCCATGCGACCCAGTGATCACATTTGGGTCTGAGTCGGTCCCCAGACTCCTTCGGGCTGGATGTCTGGCCCTTCTAATTGGTAGCAACCAAGGCAGAGTGGTCCTGAGTATCACTCCTACTGCGGAGTTGCATAGCAGAGCGGCGGCTGTGCTCCCCCTGAATGTAACTCCTTCGGGTTGGATGTCTGGCCCTTCTGATTGGTAGCAACCAAGGCAGAGCGGTCCTGAGTATCACTCCTACTGCGGAGTTGCATAGCAAAGCGGCGGTTGTGCTCCCCCTGAATGTAACCATAGACCTCTGCTAGAGAGGTGTGAGCAGGATCCCTGACAAGGATCTGAACACGAGCTCCCTCAAACCTCGAATGAAGGCTGGAGAGAAACTAGAAGATCCGGGAACGTTTAATCATCTGCCTTGAAGGACTTGACATCATCTGCACACTTGGGGGAGTAACTCTGGTAGTGATCGATCTCCTCCTATTTGCTTCGAAGGAAGCATAATATGTACCAAGCTGCATCTCCCCCTGACGAAGACAAGATATCTCTTGCTCTAGTTCATAGAGCTTGGCGAAATTGCCCACCTGGGAGTATGTCTGAGATATGGCATCCCAAACATCTTTGGCCGTTGGTAGGAACATAAACCCTTTGCTGATCTGGGTTTGCATCGAGTGTAAAAGCCAGGACATGACAGTGGGGTTCTCCATAACCCAAATCTGGTTCTTTATTAGCACCGGTCAGATACTCACTATAGCCACGGCCCCCAATGTACATGAGTGCAGAAGTCTTTCATTCCAGGAAGTTGGTGCCATCGAGCTTCACAGTGGTGATGCAGAGCTGAGGGTTCTGGGTTTGCATCAAGTGTAGAAGCCAGGACATGGCAGTGGGGTTCTCCATAACCCAAATCTGGTTCTTTATTAGTACCGGTCAGATACTCACTATAGCCACGGCCCTCAATGTACATGAGTGCAGAAGTCTTTCATTCCAGGAAGTTGGTGCCATCGAGCTTCACAGTGGTGATGCAAAGCTGAGGGTTGTGATCTCCATTAGAGCCATGAGTTACAGGATGATCTTCAGAGGATGAGCTAGAAATCCCAAATGTGGCCTCGGGGGCACTTATCGGATCAGAACCACCAAAAATAGCAGGTAGTGTACCGGAGGCTCCCAAAAAACCGAAGCAAGGTCTAAAGGATCTTTAAAGGCCCAATGAGTGGTGCGCCTAGGACGGAGGGCTCAAAGAGGTTTATTTTTGGAAGAAAATCAAAACCCAAAAAATAACCGAGGTATTCGGGTTTTTTTAGGGTTCCGACGGTCAAAATTCGTCGAACCAAGTTTCGAATTGTTCCACGAGCAGTACTGAAGTGGGCGGCAAGGTCAGAGGGGCCTGCCGTTGCACGAATCTCACAAAAATCCAAAAATCTTCTTTGAAACTGATGATCCGACGATCAGAAAAATGTGATGTGACTTTCTGACAGTCCTTGGGTGAATACCGGAGAGGACGGCTGGGGTAGAAAACCCTACCGTGGTGCGGATCTTAAGAAAATAAAAAATCCAAATATCCTCGAAAAATGTGTTGGCCGGAAAAACGCTAAAGAAGCTTGAGAAGAAGACAAACTGGATCTCTGATGCTGCTGAGGGAAAAAACTAATCGAGAAATAAGAGCCTCTGGTGTTTTGCCTTAAGATTAATCCCTAGATAGCGCAGGAATGATCTTTTCGATTTTCTCAAAAGTTCTCCTCGGCTCCGGATGCTCATATAACCGTCTTAGATCAGAATAGTCTCTAGGGGACAAAGACATGTGCCCTAGAGCTACCATGCTCTGATCATGTTGTAATTTAGGTTGTGATCAGTATAGAAAAGATTAGAGAGAAGAGAACTATTAATGGAGGTGGAAGAAGTGAAGGTAAAGAAAAAGAGGTTGTGGAAAAAGTAGAGAATGAATAGTTAATTCATTCTCTCTCTCACACACACACACGCTATATATATATACTATATATAGGTTGTCGGTTTTCACTATTCACGTGATTAGTGAAAACCCAAAAAGAACACACCACGTGGGAAGTGGGACGCAGCTCACTTAAGACACCCCCGTGGGTGTATTACATAAACTCCAACATGTCCTTCAAAGAATAAAATATTTCCCAACTCGTCGTGCAAGGATATTCGGCCAGAGTAGTAAGACATATCGTCCTGCAAGGATCTTCGGGCTCCACCTCTACAATGTTTCTCTCACGATCACAAACAACCACTCTAGTCCCTAGAGCTCTACAATCTTAAGGCTAGGATGCCATGGTATGTCCTGATCCTCAGCTCAAAACTTTGTCCAAGAATACTAGTATTCAGGTTGTCTTGGACCAAAATCCACAACCTCTCGAGCCCCCTAGAGCTCTATAATGTGGAGGGCAAGATGTCAAGGGACATCCTAATCCTTGGCTCAAAACCTAGTCCAAGAATACTGGTACTATGGTTGTCTTGGATCAAAATCCACAACCTCTTGAGCCCCCTAAAGCTCCACAAGCTGGAGGCCAAGATGTCAAGGGACTTCTAGGTCCCTAGCTTAAAACCCAGTACAAACACTTGAACCCCCAGATGTCATGGAATTTTGTCATCCTCGTTGCAGCCCTGACACACATGGATGTCAACAACTCAGCTACTTACGCCATAAATCAGTCTCATAACAAATGATTTGCAGGCTTTGTTCTCATCCACATAATGGGCATCTCGGTAGGTCAAATCGTTTCTCGCCTACATACGCCATATCGCGGTTTCATTGTACCCAACTTGCCTCTTTTTCATCCACATAACGGATATCTCGGCAGGCCAAATCATATCTCGGCTACATACGCCATAGATTGGCCTCCTTGTAGAAGACCAATGGTCCTTGTTCTCGTCCACATAACGGGTTTCTCAGCAGGAGAAATCATATATCGGCCACATACGTTATATCTTTGCCCCCCTCAATAGCTCGGTAGCCTACGTCACTACCAGGGCACCTAGTCAGCCGACCAAGTTGTCTTATCTATCTTTTGAATACGTGGGCAAGATAATCTCCAATAGCTCGGCAGCCTACGTCGCTACCTTAGCCCCTAGTCAGCCGATTGAATAGGCTTATCTATCTATCAAAAATCAGGATATGGCTCTCTAGTTTGGTGATCATCCCCAACATACTAATGGACTTTGACACGAGACAACCTCCCTAAAAGTTCAGTTGAGAATACACATGCTATGGACTATCCAAATTCGATATATGACAGAGTACACGCCATATCAGTTACACAATAGAAAATCCGAAATACAAGTGTTTTATTATTATCATAACACTTGGGGGATCAATCCCATCACAATTGCTTACAGGAGCAATAGAGGGGTTAATCCCATTACAAACGCTTACCAGTCCAACACTTATAAAAAAGATGATGAGAGATGGAGATCATAAATCATCTCAGAAGCAGGCATACACCCGCAACCTAGTTCAAATCATTGCACCTCGTAAGATGCGTAGGCTCTATTGCCAATCCAAGGAGGCACAAGGTGAACTATTTTTCCATGAGGATTGTCAACAGAAGACATCTGCTCCTCAAATACGAGTCTCGGACAACTAAGTGGGCACTCTAGCTTTATGATATCAAAAACGTGGCTCCAAGGTCAGACACTCATTATCTTTCTTGCTGACTTTCCAGTCGATCCCTATTCATTGGCCAGCACAAACGGCCGAGTCACCCCAGGCAGAACTAAGATGTCTTGCCCCCCCAATAGCTTTCTTACCGGCCTTGTCACTATCTATTTCGCGACTCTCACGACAGCCCCAACTATATATTGGGGGCATACGCTACTACCTTGGTCCTAGTCAGCTGACCAAGCGACCTTATCTATCGAAGATATGAGCATGGTTGTCTCCAATATCTCAGATGCATACGTTGCTACCTCGGCCCCTAGTCAGCTGAACAAGTGGCCTCATGTATCTATCGAAGACGTGGGCATGGTTATCTACAATAGCTCAGTAGCCTACGTCACTACTACGGCACATAGTCACCCGACCAAGTTGTCTTATCTATCTTTTGAATACGTGGGCAAGGTTATCTCCAATAGCTCGGTAGCCTACGTCACTATATTGGCCCCTAGTTAGCCGATTGAATAGGCTTATCTATCTATCAAAAATCAGGATATGGCTCTCTAGCTTGGTGACCGTCGCCAACAGACTAATGGACTTTGACACGGAGACAACTTCCCTTAAAGTTTGGTTGAGAATACACATGCTACGGACTATCCAAATTCAATATATGGCAGATAACACGCCATATCAGTTACACAATAGAAATCCGAAATACAAGTGTTCTATTATTATCATATCACTGGGGGGATCAATCCCGTTACAAATGCTTACATGAGCAATAGTGGGGTTAATCCCATTACAAACACTTACCAGTCCAACAGTTTAGAAGATGATGAGAGATGGAGATCAGAAATCATCCGGAAGCAGGCATACACCCGCAACCTAGTTTGAAACATTGCACCTCGTAAGATGCATAGGTCCTACTGCCAATCCAAGGAGACACAAGATGAACTATTTTTCAGTGGGGATTGTCAACAGAAAACATCTTCTCCTTAAATACAAGTCTCGGACAACTAAGTGGGCACTCCACCTAGGGACTTACGATATCATAAACGTGTCTCGGACAGTCGAGAAAGGCCAACCAGAGGCTACAAACAAGGTTATACACGTAAATATGAAGAAATGGCTTGATAAGGCAAAATGATGTTGGGTACAAGTCTTACATGAGTACTATGGGCTTACCGCACCACTCCTCGACAGCCTATCGGAGAATCGCCCTTTGCAATGGCTTATGGCATGGAAGCCGTCATAAGGCCAGGATGTCAAGGGACTTCCTGATTCTTGGCACACACAGTCCAAGAATATTGGTATACTCAGGTTATCATGGATCAAAATCAACAGCCTCTCTACCTAGCCCCCGAGCTCCACAATATTGAGGTAAGGAATGTCTATGGACTTTCTGATTCTTGGCTCAAAACCCAATTCAAGAATATTGGTACTCAAGTTGTCATTACAAATGGGGGGGGGATCAATCCCATTACAAATGCTTACGGGAGCAATAGAGGGGTTAATCCCATTACAGACGCTTACCAATCCAAAACTTATACAGAAGATGATGAGAGATGGAGATCAAAAACCATCTCGGAAGCAGGCATACACCCGCAACCTAGTTCGAATCATTGGACCTCGTAAGATGCATAGGTCCTATTGCCAATCCAAGGAAGCACAAGCTGAACTATTTTTCCATGGGGATTGTCAACAGAAAACATTTGCTCCTCAAATACAAGTCTCGAACAACTAAGTAGGCACTCTAGCTAGGGACTTATGAATTTTGATATCAAAAACGTGTCTCGGACAGTCAAGAAAGGTCAGACACTCGTTAGCTTTCTTGCTGACTTTCCAGTCAATCCCAATTCGTTGGCCAGCACAAATGGCTGAGTCACCCCGGGCGGCACTAAGATGGAGAAATCAGTCAAGTTGGGTTCCTTGTTTCTAACAGTGAAGTTGAATATCAAAAAAAAAAATAGTGAAGTTGTCTTTGAGGGCCTCTTAATGGCAGTCTTGTTGGGCTTTCAGCACATTGTCGTCTTGTTAAGTGTTAACCAACTCGCTTGTAGATTCAGAGTCCACCATACAACTATAACTGACAACGGCTGTCAATTTGATTGCCGGATGATTAGAAACTTCTGCAAAAGTCATGTCATTCGACATCTTTTCTCAATGCCAAGATATCCTCAAGGTAACGGCCAACCAGATGCTACAAACACAGCTATATGCGAAAATATGAAGAAAATGCTTGATAAGGCAAAATGATGTTGGGTACAAGTCTTATATGAGTGCTATGGGCTTACCACACTAGTCCTTGACGGCCTATCGGAGAATCCCCCTTTGAAATGGCTTATGGCATGGAAGTCGTCATACCTACCGAAGAGATCCTGTCTACAACAAGGAGCAAGGTAGTCGGCACACCAGAGAATGAAGCATTGATTAGCCAAGACATAGACCTTGCAGAAGAAAGAAATTGTCATTTGGACAGCCAAACTAGACAAGATCCTGATGGTGGACTACCTGAATTGTGGGGGAATGATGCTACCAAACAGGTGCTCCTTGTGCAAAGCTTGTGCCAAGACGGTTAATCATTTGATGATTCACGGTCCGTTCTGTTTTTTTATTTGGCAAGCATTCTTTTCCCTCTTCGACACAGTCTACATGGTGCCGAAGCACGTGACCACCTTAGTCCAAGGAACTTCTCCAAAAGCGTTTAGAGGAAGATGCATCTATCTTTAGCGTATTCTTTTGTTCGCCGCGATGTGAACCTTTCGGAAGGAGAGGAATTATCATATCTTAAAAGGAAAATAAAATGATATCCCTAGTTGTACTGAGGGTTAAAGCACACTTGTATCTCTGGTCCTCCATATCCCAAGAGTTTAGAGGATGTTTATTTTATGCTTGTCTTCAAATAGGAGGAATCATAGATGGTTCCTCTTCCTTTTGATTTGTACATAGCTGTGTGGTTTTGGGATCTTTTCTTGAGATTCCCTAGAGCTCTACAATTTGGAGACTAGGATGTCTAGGGAGTTCTTGATCCTCGGCTCAAAACCCAGTCCAAGAGTACTGGTACTCATGTCATGGTTCAAATCTACAACCTCTCTAACCCCCTAGAGCTTTACAATCATAAGGCCAGGATATCAAGGGACTTCCTGATTCTTGGCACACAACCCAGTCCAAGAATACTGGTATAATCAGGTTGTCATGGTTCAAAATCCACCACCTCTCAACCCAACTCCGAGCTCCACAATATTGAGGTCAGGGATGTCAATGGACTTTCTGATCCTTGACTCAAAACCCAATTCAAGAATATTGATACTCAAGTTGTCATGGATCAAATCCACAACCACTCAACCTCCACAATCTGGAGGCTAGGATGTCAAGGGACTTCGTGATCCTTGGCTCGAAACTTTGTCCAAGAATATTGTACTCAGGTTGCCATGGAACTTATGGCGTATGTTGCCATTTGCGATTTGCTGGGTTCTATGGAAAGATAGAAATCACAGGGTATTTGACGGAAAGGGGGAGAACATGGAGAACATTATCCTTAATATCAAAGGTTTGATGTTCTTTTGGTCCAAGGTGTACATGGAATGTCGGGGATTATTATTTGAGGATATTGTGTTCCGATAGGCTCGTATAAGTACTAGAAACAACAACTAGGTTTTTGATTTCTTGCTTTTGATGGTTTTGTTGGTTGCCTTTTGTTAGTTTCCTCGACTGCTTTGGCTCTCTTTGTAACCGTTTTTGCTTGCAATATAATTCTGAACTTATCAAAAAGAAAAAAAAAACCACCTCTCAAACCCCCCCCCCAAAGCACTACAATCTGGAGGCCAGGATGTCAAGGCACTTCGTGATCCTCGGCTCAAAACCTATGCTAAGAATATTGATACTCAGGTTGTCATGGATCACAAATCCAAAACCTCAAAGAGTTGACGAACACCCCAAGCTGACTTCATCATTAATTGTGCCCCTTCTCTCACTAAATAATGTTGTTCAAAGAATAAAATGCTTCCCAACTCATCTGCAAAGATCTCCGGGGAAAGTAGTAAGACTACTATCCTAGATTGCTCATAATGGGTTGAATAACAACTACTGATGCCTCAATTCTTTACGTCCCCACAAAACATAGCTGCTATTTATAGGCATATGGCCATTATGACTACAATGTTCTTGAATTTTTTGTTGTTTGACTGCATTCATAGCACATGTTTATTAGATCTGTTTCTTGTACCAACATTGACTGCACAATCCCAAGTGCCGCAACTGCTAGCCGCAAACCAATTAGTAGTGTACGCAAAAATTGGCAAAAGCATAAATCTTGAAGGAGATTTCCCCAGTAACAAGGTATACACAAAAATGGTTTTCGCCATTAAAGAGGACAGTTTTTACAAAAACAAGATGTATACATTACAAAATTTAAAGACTACAAAATGTTCACTCTTCACCCAAGTCATTTTCAACCTGTGCAGAGTCATCATCATTGTCCTCTTTCTCCTGTTCCTCCAATTGAACTGGGAAGAAAGCCTGAACCTGTTCCAAGGACTCCTCCATGTTTGCCTCCATCACGGCTATCTTCTAAGAATGGATAGACTCGAACTCTACCACCTCCTTTGAATGGGCCTCCCCTATTGCCGCTATCTCGGCTGCATGTAGTTACCGAATTTCCACCTACGCAATGTGTCTATCACGATCACAAACAACCTCTCGAGCCCCCTAGAGCTATACAATTTGGTGGCTAGGATTTCGAGGGACAACCTGATCCTTGGCTTAAAACTCAATCCAAGAGTACTCATACCAAGGTTGTCGGGGATCAAAATCCACAAAGCTGAGAGGTTAAGATGTTTGCCAACCTATGGAGCCAACCGAATTTGAGGCTAATAAGAAAGCAGGTCATTCAACTTGATTTGAAAGCAGATTTTTTCTTTCACAGAAATAGACTGTTGTTTTGAATCATGTTTGGGCATTTATCTGGTGATGGAATATAGTTTATGATCTGTGCAGGTTCTTGAATTCGGTCCCAAAAAATTGTTGTTTAGATTTAACTTTGAATAAAAATATTGGTCTCGAATTGCAAGGTCCTTTTATTAGTTTTTTTTTAATATTCTTGAATTGGGTTTCCCTATTGAGTTTTGAGATTTAGAGTTTATGTTTTGGGTAAAATTGGGATGTGTTGGTAGATTTTAGATTCTTTTGTGGGGGTTTTATTGACTCTAGGTGAGTTCTAGGAAATGGGTGATTTTGTTTCCATTCTTTATTATTGAGTTTTGAGTTTGGGTATACTATCTTGGGTTTGTGTTGCTATATTTGAGGTCTGAATTTTTCTTTGATCCGTAAATAGAGAATTTATTAAAAAGAAGAGAAAAGATGGAAGCTAGCAATCACTTCCAAGGTGCAAAGGTTAACCTATAAACACCATCCTTTCCCAATGAGTTAATATAATCGATGGCACTTCTAAGTGTTTGTATGCACAGAATGTTAAGGCCTAACCAACTACCTCGTATCTTTTCAACAATATTTGCAGGTCTCCAAGGGCCGACCAAAATCCCCAAAGCTCGTAGAATAGCATTGGATGAATCAAATTTAACCTCTTATGGATCAACAAAGCAATTTGAAGGTGACAGCAATTTTTGAATATCATGGGCCATTCGAAGAGGATAATCCACAATGCCAATAGGACTGGAAAAGTGCTTCACCATTTTTCCTTTGTCATATCTAAATATTTTGTGTATCCCAGCCAGACTAGGATTTCCAAGGGGCATCCATCAAAGTTCAATTTCAACCTCCCTTGCCCTGGCTTCAACCATCTTGAATTTGAGAATTAAGAGGATGTGTTTTGGGTTTTGATCTTGGTATCTAATAGCACTTTTTTTTTTAGGTTTCTGAATTAATATTATCATCATAATTATTATTATTTTATTTAAGACTTGATTGTCTGGTTTTGGGTGGAGAGTTGGAAATTTTGGTTAATATAGGGTGAGTTGCAATTTTTTTTTTATCGGTAGGGTGAGTTGCAAATGCATGGTCGAACATGTAAAGTAATTGCAAAGCTTTTTATGCTCTGTTTTTCATTATGGGATGAAGCAAATTGTTAATCGTTTTTCTCTTAAGCTCACACTTATTTGGTTGAAAGAAGATTTGGGACTTAAAAGTAGTTACTATTTTTATTCTATATTACAGAGTTTCTATTGTTATGGTGTTTTTGTTTGGGGTAGTATCTGAAAAATTACATATTTAAACAGCCTGGTGTTGCAATTCCCATCTTGCCTATCCAAATTATACCATATTCCCTATCAAAATTACATTTTTTCATTGGGTAAAGGTCTGCAGTTTTTGACAATGGGGATTTGGCTGTTTCTTTATAGTGTTCTCTACATTACCAAATAACTCAAAGTGTAACCCCTTTCATGTGTATACTTTTCATTTTCAATTGTTTTATCATATTATCTGTCTGCATGCCACTTTTCATTTTCTTCTTTTGTTCCTTGTGAATCTGATTGGTTTTTTCCCAGTTTATGATTATCTCATTGGAAGGCTGCTTTTCTCCACTTTGATTTCACGCAAGCCCAAATGGAGCACGCCCAAGAAGTAGAGGACAGCCTGTCGGAAGAAATTCTAGAAAACATACCTGAAAAGAAATAGGAAACTCTTGGGGAGGTGCGTTCTAGGCACAGGTAATGTACCTTTTTTTTATGCTGCATGATTTTGTCTGTGTTAGTTCTTGATTTTCCTTTTTCATTTTCATGATGAGCTTTGTTTGGATTTTATAAGATTAGAAAAATACTTGAGAGAACATGTGTTTTGGCAAAATAAATCTGTTCTCCATGGTGGGTTTTCAAACCTTTGTGAGGTTATTGTTTGAGGGCCTAGTTTTGGTAGTGACATTGTGGCAGGCTATTTGATCATAATATCATGAACGGTTCCTTATTCTTTTGAAGTAGCAGTTGGAGAGGTCACAGTAGTCATTTAATGGAGGTTCAGTTCAGTTCAGGCTGTGAGATGCACGAGTCTTTGTTATATTAGGTACTTAGTTCAGTTCGGTTCAGGATCATGGCCTCATTGGGTTCCTCGAGTTTCAAATTTTCAACCTTGTCTAGTATTTTTCATATTATTTGATCTGCGTGTGTAAAAGACTCATAGCATGGATTTACACCTACCCAAAAAAAAAGCATGGATTTATACCACTATCTTTTCTAGCATACGCTAAAGTCAAACCACTAATGTTGTTTGCAGGAAAGAGACTGCCCAGCTGCAGAACAAAGAAATGGCTATGAAAAAAGCAGCTGCAAAAGGCAGTAAGGCTGAACAGAAGGTGAAGAAGAAGCAGGTGGAGGATGAGATATCTAGACTTTCCTCTAAACTCAAAGAAAAGCATGCAGAGGAACTTGCTTCATTAGGCTGTAGCAATAGCATTGGCAAGGATAAGAGCGACCTCTATAATTTGGTGAAGGCCATAGCTGGTGTTTCTGTTAACAGTCAAGGTGACCCTTCAAAGCCCAGCAAGAGTGTAAAGAGGCATTAGAAAAGAGCTCAGCACGAAGCAGCGAGAGAGCAAAAAATACAGGAAGAACAGAGCGACATGGTCAGTGACCGCATGATCGAAAATGAGAAGTTGGAGAGAAAGCTGGAGCCCATTGGCGTGAGAAAAGAGCTCAGCAAGAAGCAGCAAGAGTGCAAAAAATACAGGAAGAACAGAGCGACATGGTCGGTGACCGCATGATCGAAAATGAGAAGTTGGAGAGAAAGCTGGAGCCCCTTGGATTGATGGTTAGTGAAATAAAGCCAGACGGACACTGCCTTTACCACGCTGTTGAGGATCAACTGGCCATTTTTTCAGGAGGTTCTTCTCCTTACAGTTATCAAGAGCTTCGAGAAACAGTAGCTGCTTATATGAGGGAACATGCATCTGATTTTCTCCCATTTTACCGATCAGATCATAAGATAGAAGTGGATTCTGATAATTCCCTTTCGGGGAGATTTGAGAAGTACTGTAGAGAAGTGGAGTTGACGGCAGCGTGGGGTGGGCAACTAGAACTGGGTGCTCTAACTCATTACCTTAGAAAGCATATTTTGATATTTTCAGGATCCTTCCCTGATGTGGAGATGGGAAAGGAGTACAAGTCAGATGGTGCAAACGGCTTCTCTAGTCCGAGTATCATGTTATCGTACCATAAGCATGCATTTGGGCTTGGCGAACATTACATTTTCCATCATCCCCAGTGTGATCAGGTAAGTATCATAAAGTCTCCTATGAAAGGATATATTTTTTGTGCACCATCTCCATCTTTCTTGTAACTTGTCATTGTGGGCATAGACCCATGTGAATTTTAAGTTAAAACCTCGAACATTACAGTTTTGCTTTTCTATTTCTTGTTATTCATGGTTTCCCTAAAATACGGTAGAAGTATATTGAAATGCCTTAGCCAATAAATAGAAATCCTTATCAAATAAATAAATAGAAATCTTTCTGATAAGATGAATGTTGATAGGAATTGTTTCTCTTCTGAGGAAAGGATGGATGTTAATCAAAAAACACCATAAGGTTGTGGGTTGGAATTGAAATTGTTCTTCGGTAGGATAAACAAGTATTATCTATTCATTTGCTTTTGGTATATTGTGCGATCTATTTCTGTTCATAAGCTAGTACGGCTATTATCTAATTTCCTTTGGGTGGTCTTGAAGGAAGGCAAGCATCACTTGCTTGATCACCCAGTCCATCCAGCCTTGTACTTGATTGATTATGTATTCTGCCTTTTGTTCTCACCTTCTCACGTCGAGACAGATCAAGCACCTTTGATTGCAGAATGTAAGTTGTGGGACTCCACAGAACAAGATGTCTTTGTTGAGCAAAAAAATATACAACTAGAAGGTATCAGAGCCTGGCTCTTTTAGTTCTACCAAGTTCACATCATTTCAAGTAAAAAAGGTACTTTCTTCTTCAAGCTTGGGTATTTTCTTTCAACTTCATCCCACAACCTACCTCGAGTTCTTAAAACTCCTTGAAAGTGATGATTTTCTCCCTAAGGGCCCGTTTGGCAACACCGAAATAAGTTACTTTTTTGCTTCCGAAAGCAAAAAAGTTGAAAAGTTTGTTTGGGTATCCATTTTGGAATTGCTTCTCAAGTCATAAACTTGCTTTTTGTGGAAGCAAAAGTCAAAAAAAAAAAAAAATTGCGGAACCGACGCTTCTAATTTTTAGTGAATCTTACCAAATGCCAATTTTACCATTGTAAACTTCACATGATAGAAAATATCTTATGAAGGAGAAAAAAACATGGATGGTTTGCTGGGGAGTAGGTCAGTAGACCATCTATTTTTTTCTAAATAATTACCCATGAAATGACTCATTTGGTGCGTAATTTATTACTGGCCATTTATAATTAAAAAAATTTGAAAAAATAACAAATGTGATATTGGTTTATGATCTTTATTAATGGTTTATTAGAATATAATATGTATATAAAATTATAAGAAAATGAGTTTTGACTTAATTCATGCCAAACTAACTTTTACTTTTTACTTTTTTACTTTTTTACTTTTTTACTTATAAGCCAGTGTTTCACCAAACAAACTTTTGCTTCCAAATGACAACTTTTAAATTCAGCAACTTAATTTAGAAGTTACTTTTTGCTTCCACTGGTTTGCCAAACGGGCCCTAAATTATTCTTGGGATTGCTTGAAAGTGATGGTTAAATTGTTTGAATCCCAATGTCGGCCAATGACTCAATCAGGCATGAAACACATCTTGATCTAAGGTTGAAGAAAGGCGTTTTTGTCAAAAATTGAGTCAATTTAAGTCAATGTTGGTCATAGGCAGTGGACCAAGTCGGGGGTATGTTGGCTTTTTCAAAATGTGGGGGTATGTCAAATTTCGAAGATAACATTGGGGTATGTCAAAAATTCCCTAAAGATAAAGGCAAACATGTGGGAGTGGGACCCACGTGTTGTCCTCGTGGCCATCATAGTCGTGCTCCTGCTAAAGATTAGCACGAAGATCTCAAAGAAATTGGCAATTTTCTCTTGTATAGGAAGTGTCCTACGAGGAAAAATTGTCTTGTATAGGGAAGTGCCCCTCCAATACCAATGAATTGATCCATAAAGGTTTAAATTTACCGACAAATCCAACGCATGACCCTAACGGGCTTCATACAAGAGTTCAATATGGCCTTACACCAATGTCAGTATTAATCCGGCGGATCTAAGAAAAGTCAGGGTGTTACAAGGGCAGACTCCATATCTTCTCGTTTCCTTGTCAACGGTGGGGGGATATGGATCTAGTGTGGGGGTGGCCGTTTCTTGATTTTAAAGGGCTTTTAAAACCCACCTTGGACCCGCAATTCCTTACCTACTGTTCATATTGTGCAAGACACAAAAAGCTGGTGTCCGCCTTTCCACCCCAAGGGTCATATCAATGTTAGGCTGCCCCGATCCGGTCCGACAAGCTCTGATAGCTCACTAAATCCTATTTGGATCAGGGGAATCATAATCCGAGGTTGAAGCCCGATCCATCGACGACCCTACACATTGGTGCATATACTATGGGAGTTCAGTATTCAATGGGTCCCAGCTAGTAGATATCTTAGACAGGAAATTAATCCGATGAAAATGATAATAACCATCTGATCTATTTGGACTGGTAGACTCATTTTACTCTGATCTTTTGTTTTGGAGATTTCTTAGACAGGACCTATCAAAGGGTTGAGTCTCAGCCTTACATGCATGGCACATCGTTAAAGATGCACGTACAGTACACATCTTCCTATGATTATGCAAAATTTAAAACTAAAGAAATACTGGTAATGTGGCAGAAAAAAAAAATTATTAAAGGAGTGTTTGATTGCCAATTTTTCCATGGGAAAATTGGATTTTCCTAATTTTCCCTTGTTTGATAGTTATTTTAAAATGGGAATTTTTTTTTTTGAGAAAATGAGATTTTCCCATCCAAGCCAGGAATTCATTTCCGTTCCATATAGGTGAGAATTGATTTTCACAAAAATTCACCCTTATTTTCACACATAATTGGAAATTGTATATTTTCTCGGGTGCAATCAAACAGCCATATCAAATGTATTTTCCCAAAAACTTTTCCATGGGAAAAGAAAATTTTTTTGTGCAATCAAACAAGCCCTAAATAGAAAAATGGAGATCCTCTTTCATTAAGGTCCACAAGATTAAGCAAATGTGCACATAGATGCTCATCCCTGTGCACACGAGCTCACATCATTCACAGGGACAAGCATAAAAGGAATCGTGAACCACGTGATCGATTGAAAAAGAAAGCAACAGGCACGTAGGTGGATGTCAACATGGAGAATCCGGAATCGGAATCGGGTGACACCGAAATTGATCTCGTTTTGCAAATCGCAATCGATATCTTAATCAAGAATTAGGATGGTGGGATAAAGGGTATATGAGTTTTTTTTTTAACGTGGAGAAATATTTTGTTCGATATTTGAGAGGACTGAGGTTGGAGAATTTTTGAACTTTAATTAACGGATTGCGAGGTATTATTCTACGTTCGTATTCATAAAAGCAACAAAGTTGGTCGTCAGCCTTCTTTCGGTTGAGAGTGTCTGTGTCCTATGTATGCACGCGCGCGCGTGTGTACTCACAACCAGAATCTGTGATGCCAGGATCCGTCCTCGCATTCCTCTTATATATCTAAAGTTGACATTCCTCACCCACTCGCACCTCCCACACTATTTTTGGGTATTTTAGTAACACCCCACTGAAATTTGAAAGTAATTAGTAATACCTCCTTATACTTTCAAATTTTAGGATTACCCCCCTTGACCTAGTTTAACCATTATTTGGCTCACGATAAAACGTGACATGCATCATGCAAATGTTAATGCACCTAGGAAAGGACCAAAAATCTGCAAGTAAAATGCTAACGACCTGTGATTCAAGTCATTTTTAACTTAAGTCAACCACTATTAGACTCGGTCAAGGGAGGTGATCCTAAAGTTTGAAAGTACAAGGGGGTATTATTAATTACTTTCAAATTTCAGGGAGGTGTTGCTAAAATACTAGTGAATGTCAGCTCAGAGCTATCACAACCGTTGGATTCTCGGAATCCACACCCGACAAGGCCTATCCCGTGAGCCTATCATAAAAGGCCGGTCACAGGAGCCCGACCCTTTTTTTTATGATCCCCGCGCCTCTCATCTCGTGTTTGGATGTCATCCATTGATGAGAAAGGGATTCTGGTAGATATATGTGATCGCATCTACACGTAACAAGATGATCTTGCATCTGATTACCCAACAAATAAAAATAAAAAATGATTTTGCATCTGCTAGCTATATACCATAAGCATATCTTCACATAGAGGATGCCAACTTGGTAAGTTGGAAATATCATTAGGTGTTGATACCATGACTTGGGTTCAAAATCCGTTGGTCACGCACTTACCCACTAGCCTAATTACACGCTGACCAAAAAATAAAATAAAAATGTCACTTGCTAATTATGCATGCAAAAGCATCCATATAAGCTGCAAATGTTGGAATGGGCTGATAATTTTGTGTGGTTGATATCCAGGTTGAGAAGAATATCATCACCAAAAATTAGCCGTGAACTCATTTGCATGTAGGCCCCACGTCCATTAGTAAGAATAGCACGAGTCATTTATTTATCAAAAAAAAAAAAAAAAATAGCACGAGTCCTTCTATCATAATGGATGTGGGGCCCACATGTAGACGAGTTAATGGCTAGTTTTTTGCGATGATATTCTTCTCAACATGGATATCAACCATACAAAAAAATCAGCCTATTCCAACATTTGCAGCTTTGTGAAACATGGATTGTAAATTGAAAAATTTTGGACCATCTATTTTTTCCGTTTAATTTAGGTTCGTATTTGATAGGGTTAGGAGTTCTAAAAATTACTGATTTTTGTTGAGGATTTTTTGATAGGCTTTTTCTTGCTTGGGGATATATGAGGATCTTTCGAGGCCTTAGGCTACATATTATTGAACCCTCTTTTTTTTTGGTCCACGTACTTTAAGATCACCAGCCTTTTCTCATTGGAGGTACGTGGCAATTTTGGGGCCCATAGATTCCATATTATAATACCATAGATGTGAAGATCAGTACAGTTTTGACGTTATCATAACAGAAAGACAAAAAAAAAAAGAGATTCATTCACAGCAAGATTCAAACTAGTGACGAATGTTCGAAAAGTCAATTAATGAGATTTTTCTAGAGTTGAGATGATCTCGAATTCATTCTCGAGTATTTTGATTAAAAAAAAAATGAAACTTTTCCTTCGTTTTTTTAAACCTTAGTTGGGTAATCATTCAAAAATTGTTGAAACAAAATGATAAGAGTGGCTCAGGTTCTGATCTTGGCCATACTTGACCCCCCCCCCCCCCATCTGGACTTGGGGCTGTGGATTCTGAGAATCCAACGGTGGTTGATAACATTGAGCTGGCATTCACTTAATGAAAAATGATTCGTTAATACCTTGATTTATAACTCTTTTATATTTAGTAATTATATAATAGTTATCTAATTAAATAATACCTTGACTGCCTATCAGATTCGTACCTACCTCAACATATTATAGACCACTATAATTATTCATTTCCATAATACATATGGTTGTATACAGTGGTGGAGCCAGGATTTTGTTCCCGGGGGGGGGGGGGGGGGGGGGGGGGGGGGGGGGTGTGTGCATTTGCCCCATCCTGACTGTTTTATGAGTGTTTTTATACTTATTTTATCATTTCTCAAACTTTTTTCTATTATTTTTGCATTATTTTTATCATTTTTATGAAAAATGTATTATTTCCACATTAATCGAAATTTTTTCACGACATATTTCCATTTCTGGACTGGTCGAAATAAATCTAGAAATCGAAATTTATTTCCTTAGATTTGAGAAAAGGTAGATAAAAAGGAAAGAAAAGATAACTTATGAGATTGCAAAAAAAAAAAGGAATATAAACACATCAGTTCGAATCAGATTCTTAACGGATCAGATCATGGTGGGTCCAGAAGCGATTTGATATCTTATCGGATCACAACCAATAGGTCTAGACCCAATCCGATCACACACATATGCTAGGTCCAAACTCGATATTATCGGATCGGGTTATCGGATGTATCCGATCCATTGACAGCCCTAACCACAAGGAGTACTTGGAAAATAACCGAGTTGCATTTTCTTTTCCCTTTCATGCAAAGTTAAGGTGAAGATAATGTGGTGTGACCTCATAGTATTTTTCTCCTGTTTATGTACGGCCATCTCTGACGTGTGCCACGTGGCTAAGCTAAAAAAAACTTGTTAAAATTTGAGAAATTTATTTTGGTTACTGACCCTTTATGGTGATCAGAGATAAGTTTTCCAGAAAAAAGGATTCTTATGCCAAAAAGTGTTGATCAAAAAAAAATTTTGGACGGTTATGGGCAAGAATCGTATCTAGAAAACTTTTCTAAAAGGATGCAGGGCCTAAAAGAAAGCTATTTAAGGGAAACTTTAGCCTTCATAAGCATCTATTTATGTATTTAAAGGTGATAAAACGGATTCCTTATACATAGGGTCACTTAGGTCTATCATCTATAATAGACCCTACCTTAATCAGTGGATGTGCCAGCTTTAGATAGGCCCAAGTGGCGTTATACCTATCGTCATTTCCCGGTGGTTGATCGAATGGATAGAATCCATCTATCAATCAGAATGTAGGACCCATTGATTTTGGAAAAAAAAAAAAAGGGGGGGGGGGGGGGGGGGGCACCCAATTTGGATAAACTCAGCTTCTTTCCCTAACTCAACAGATGCTCCCAAGATGGATATGGCAGAGAAAATCCTGAAAAGAAGAAAGAAAATACTAAAATTACAATAATACCCTCACTTCATAAGCTGTTAATAGTTTAACATTTGATTATATTATAAGGTAAAGTAGGGGTTTTTTTGTCATAAAGGAATGTACAGCTCATACATGTGTATTGAAACACAATGGTCACTGTTCTATCAAGGGGAACATTCTCTTTTTAAATTTTTTTTTTTTTCAATTTTCTGTTAAAAAATGCAGTCCACCACCCTCACCAAGCCTCTGTATATAAATACTACCATGGGAGGTCAAGTTCATCACACAGCAAAACCTTAGAACATTCAAAAGCTTCTTGAGTCAGTTTTTCGTCGGCTTAAATCGACACATTTTCGAATCTCCACCGATCACAATTCGGCATATATCGGTCCAATTTTGATAAGGCGAGTCGGATTCTTAGTCACTGCAATGGCAAGGAACAATGGTTTTATTCCTCCTTCTGATTTCGGTGTGGCGAGGTTGGCGTCACAGAGTGCAGTGGTGATTTTCAGTAGGACAACATGTTTCATGTGTCATTCTATCAAGACTCTCTTCAGAGAGCTTGGTGTGAACCCTACAGTTTATGAGCTTGATCAGGACTCAAAAGGAAAGGAGATGGAGAGAGTGCTTATGAGGTTAGGATGTAACCCAGCCGTACCGGCCGTGTTCATCGGCGGTGAGTTGGTGGGTGGAACTAGTGAGGTCATGGCTCGTCACCTCAACGGCTCTTTGGTTAGTTCACTCAAGCGAGTCGGAGCTGCCTGGGTGTAGTGAACTGAAACTAATGTTGAGCTCTGATACCATGTTAGGAAAATAAGGTTAGCTTAGCTATATAACGGTCGCCGCTTTGTTTGGACACTAAAGTTTGTACACGAAGGCGCGTTTTCACCAGCGATAGTGCCCAATGCCCTCTTAGTAGGGTGGTTAGCGGCACACCCCCTATATGGGGAGGTCATGGGTTCCAACTTATGAGAGTTTTGTCAAGTAAAAAAAATGGGAGCTTCTACTTAGGTTGGGGATGTATGATGTATACTCTCTTTGTTAATAAAGTAGAAATGGAATAAGTTTAACAGTAGCATTGTAGTATCTTGCATGCCCCTTTTTAGCCTTTTTATATATTTGATAAGCAAGAATGCTCCTTTTTAGCATTGTGGGATTCTTTTGGCCATGGATGCCCATCTTGCGATCTTAATCGCGCGATTAAGGACACGAAGAACATGCATGATTTTATAATTTTTATGCCGAAATCAAATATCAGAAAAGCCAAGTATGGTGATCTAGTGGTGTCACATTAAGAATATTGTTGATTGTTTTGTAAGTACTGAGGCACTTGAAACCAGTATTGAAGAGCACAACCTGCATTCGTTGTACGGTTGTCGTTCAATAATTTTTTTTATAGGCGACATGGTTGAGGCTGGACCGCAAGACTAGGGATGTATCCAGGCTAAACCTAAGCGGGAAAGGACATTTCGACTCCATGGCCAAACACTCAATAGAGGAAACCTGGCTTGTTTGGGCAGGGCCGTCTCTGCCATAAGGCCATTAAGGCGGTTTTCCTTAGGCCCCAGGTGAGAGAAGGCTCCCAGCCCACTAACCAAATGGATGTTTAGCCCTCCCCTTGTTGGATATACCAACCAAAAATCAACTTGATTGGTTATATCTAACCATAGATTTTAGTACTTATTAGGATTGATTCTAGCCACTAGATTCAAGCATGTTTTTTGGGTACTAAATCCAATCGCTAGAAATCATCAATCGAGTTGAATTTTAGTGTGTTTATCCATCAATAGGTGGGCTGAATATCTATGTAGTCATTAGGCTCAAAAAATGATCTATGTAGGGCCGCGAGAGTCCTCTGCATGGACTGCAATGGGAATACATGAGACCTCTGCATCTACGTTTTTCCGTAGCTTTGATTATCGTGAATAGTTAATTAAATAAGATTTTCTACTATACATAGAGCTAATTTTTTTTAATTAATATCATATATACTAATATATTAAATATAAAAAAAGGCCCTATATGAAGTTTTCACGTTAGGCCTCAACTTGCATCGAGACCGCCCCGTGTGTGGGATTGAACCCACGAGGGTACACACTAACCAACTAAGCTAAGCGGCTAGGTAATACTCGCGTTCAATCATGATCATATGTGCTTCAACCAATATAGATACATTCTCTTTTACTTTACATATATTATATGACGTACAATTTTGATAAAGATGCGCGAAAAAGGATGACACACTAGGTAAGATTCGAGAACAAGAATTACTCTAACATAGTCATTTTCATTATCTAAGTTTGATTATCCATAAAGAATAAGAGACAGAAAGAGGAATTTGCCCTCAGAATTAAAGTTAGGTGATTAATTCGCCAAAAAAAAGGGTAGGTGGCTAAAGTGATGACGCACTTCTAGAGTGTCATGTGATCGACATGCATTTACCTCTTCTAGTCAATATTTTCACATTTGACAGAAATGCCCCTTTAAACGGAGATAAGAACGGTTTTGTTAGAGGGGTATTTTCAACAAATGTAAAAAATATTGACTAGAAGAGTTAAGCTCACTAGAAAAATCAATTCCCTTCTCTTTTACACTTGTAACTCAGCTACCAACCACCGTTGGATTCTCAAAATCCATGCCTGAGAAGACGAGTGAATTTTCGAGTGCAAAAAAGATGAGTCCCCAGATCCAGACCCATTCAAATATTTTAGAGAATCTAATAGTACTCCCAATATATGGGATAAAATGCGTACAGAAAATTAAATTAAAATGGAACGGATATGTATAATGAAGATCAATGATGGCGTCTGCGAGGTGCACTTCGGCGTAGATTGAAGGTTTTCAAAGATAAAAGAGGAAAGTGAAAAAAAAAAATGACGTAGATTGAGGAAGTAAGAAAAGATCTAGAAGACCTATGTCTCAACAAAAGATATGGCTTTTAACAGAATTGAATGACAAAGTATAATTTATAGGGTCGTGATGTAACAAGGTATACTTGACGCTTTTTGGCATGAGGAAGCACGATTTTTGTTACTCATCGCTACCAACTGGGCCCACAGACGACATACATGTTTAGCCCACCTCTTGATAGACATTCATTCCAAAAATCAGCTTGTTTGATGATTTTTAGGCATTAGTTTTAGTACTCAAAAAAATGGTTGAATCCAATGGCTAAAATCACGCCTTAAAAAGTACTAAAATCTAATGGCTTAAAAAGGTTATTTTTGGTGTGTATATCCACAAAGGTGTGGGCTGAACATTTCCTTGCGGTCAGTGGGCCCAAATGGCAGCGGTGAGTAACAATCGTGCTTCCACGTGCCAAAAAGCGTGGTATACCTTGTTACATCTTTTTTCCGAATTTATATTGTAGCTAGCTAGGGTTGTCGACGGGTCGGTTCTGGTTCGGTTCTTAAGGTGGCCAGAACCGGAACAATCGGTTCCAGTTCTTATCGGTTCGGTTCCTTAACGGTTCCGGCTCTCAAAGTGATGGATCCAGAACCGGAACCGATTTTGTATTTCTGTCGGTTCCGGGTATAATGGGTCAAATCATGAGAATATGAGAATTTTTACACTAGATTTATACATTAGTACCGGTTCCTAACAGTTCGGTTTCGGTTCCATATTAGACTACCCAGAACCGGAACCATTATTTTCAGCTCGGTTCCAGTTCCGGTTCCTTTTTAATCGGTTCCCAAAAATGTGGAACCGGAACGGTGTTTTCGGTTCCGGTTCGGATTCGGTTCCGGTTAAACAGGTAAAATTGACACCCCTAATCGTAGCCCCATATACAACATTAAGAATGATGATAGATGATTATGAATCATAAAGTTTACACTAGATCAATAACGGATTCGGACCTCCCCCATTGCACTATGTACCGTTAAAACGCCCAGAAAATAATGACCGTTATTTTCATTATAACGACCTTTATCTTCCGTTATAACGACTGTTATTTTCTGAAAAGTTTTGTTGAAAATAAACGTCCATTATTTTCTGTTTTTGAGAGCCATTTTTTTCCGTTTTTGCTCCCGAGCATTACAATTCGTTATAACAGAAAAAACGGTAACACCCCCGTCCATTGTACTGTTATAACGGTCCCTTTTAAACCTTGGTCTTTGTACCATCACACTAAAATTTCATTAGAAGGAGCACAGAAAAAGGACACAAAAGATGACAAAAAAGAACAATACACTATTTCTTACCCATGTAAACCATTATGAGAAAGCAGTGATCGATTAAGTCGTGCTCCACGTCCCAATTTAATAATAAGTACTTATTCCATTTCAAAACAATAAATACGATGGTATAGGGGTGTTAATGAATAGGATGGTATGATCGTGGGGACCACATGTAGAGGAGTTAGAAGTTAAGGGCTGATTTTCGGTGATGATGATATTCTCAGCATGGAGATCATCCTCACCAAAAATCAGCAATTTCTAAAACTTCTAGCTTTATCAAATATGGACTTAAATTTAACAGTGAAAATGGATGGTCCAAAAAATTTCAACTTGCAATCTACTTTTCATAAGGATACAAATGTTGGAATAGACTGATTTTTTTGTGAAGTTGATATCATGGTGAGAAGAATATATCATAACAAAAAATCAGCCTTTAACTCATTTGTATGTGGGTCCCATGTCTATTAGTCACAAAACCATGAGTTTTGTTTACATGGCCATTTACTAGTATAATATAGGGCTAGGATATGTTTTTTTTTTTTTTTTTTGTTTACAAAAAAAAACATATCCTAGCCCTATATTATACTAGTAAATGGCCCATGCCCCATGGCACTCTCCGACAAAAGCATTTGCAAGCACCCAAATGGTATAACAGACTGGGGCGTTACCGTGTTTTCCGTTATAATGGCTGTTATATAGCAGATTGTAACGCACGGGAGCTAAAAAGGAAAAATGAGAAAATAACGGAAATAACATAAAATAATTGAAAATAATGACACTAAAATTTAATTCAAATTTTCAATATGTTGCGCACGGGGTCAGATGAGTGGGACTGAATGAATAAATGAGGGGGATTGAGTGTGGCTGAAATCTAACTATCCACATTAGATGGATATATGGTTTTGATCTGAACCACTCAGTCTTATGAAGTAGGATAAGATAAGAGATAAGACAACTTCCATGTTTTGTTATATAGATATATTCAATATCCAATGGGTACTCGACTAGTAACTAGTTCCTAGCATTTCTGGTTCCACCTATTTGAGAATCAGAATGATCGTCTAGTACCTAACATAGAACTGAACCATTGACACCCCTAAGTTCACAAGGACTATGGACGTCGACAAGTATATCATGAGTGGACATCACATTTCCCCTCATATCCTTTGTTTTTGTATTCTTCCCCTCTAGAATAGTTCTTTAACTTTTACTTTGGCTCTCTCTTGATGGACATGCGCACCAAAAATAACTTCATTGGAAATTAAAATATGTTGGATTTGGAGAAAAAAAATTACCTTAGGCTTTATGTGGAAGCAAAATTTGGTTCCCACGATCCTCGAGAACTCGAATAGATGCAAGTGATCTTCTCTATTTGGAATAATGTTTGCTACTAGTTGCTTCTTCTCCTCCTTATGCTGCGTCGGGGTATTCCTACAAAAGGCACTCCGACGGCTAAGTCAATTTTTTAGCTGGCTTATGTAAGATTAGGGTTTTTTGACCTCCTCTCCCTTGGAGGGTAGCTTACCTTTTTTTTTCCATTTCTTTGGCTACGTAGGACTGGGGATCTCCTTCAGTTATCCCCTTTCCAATAACAGTGCCCTTTCCTTGGTGGGACAACCTCATTGGTGGGAGTAGATTATGTTTGTTAGATATTCTTTTGACTTCCTCTACATTCGGGAACGATTGTGTGTTATCCTATCGTGATAGTTGCCGTCTTTTTAGAGGCCCCCCTCCAGTCAGGCAGATATTCTCGGATCTTTTATCGCTGACATATCTCCTACTACCAAAAAAAGTCATTTCCCGGCAATTTTAAACAACCGCAATGTACGTTGGCGTAGTTGTTGTCGACGTAGATAAAAGACTAACACCGGTGGACTTCAATTCGTGTTTGATGTCCCCAGGGAACTTCAAGTTTGATGCCCCCTCCAAAACGCCACGTAGGGTATTCTTCAGGGTCCACTTACCTTATGGATATCTGTTCCACCTCTTGGTGAATCTACAGATAAAAAAGGGATGGAAAATTGGCACCCACGATTTCACTCAGTAAACCCACCTAAAATTGACAGCTTACTTTTCACACCCATGTGATTGTACACACCAAAAAGATAAAGAGAAGAATAGGAGGAGGAGGTTGCTGCCGCTCACTCTCCTATCTCTCTCCCACTCTCTCTGCCTCTCTACATTCTCTCTCTCTCAGTTCTACCTCAACAGCCCCCGAGGTTGAGTGTGGCATGCCTCTCTCCCTCTCCATCTTGGTTCTAGGCTGCCGATGCATAACCGAGTGGGAGTGGGAGAGGGGTACCTGTTGCATGAGGAGGCAGTGGCGGTGGCCTCCTCTTCTTCTTCTTTTTACTATTTTTTTAGAGTATTTTTTTGGTGGGTGGCGTGAGTGAAAAACAAGGGACATTTTTGTAAGTTTTTTTTTGCTAAGTTGGTTTCCTAAGCAAAATTGTGGGTGCCAATATCCCGTCCCATAAAAAATCAATATAATTAGTGATTTATAGTCTTTCGATTTAGTATTTTAATAACATAGTTTTTGACCATTCTATTTGAGCCATTGGTTTATGCTAAAATATAACTGTTATAAATCACTGAACAAGATGATCTTAATTTGGTACGTAGGTCCACCAAAAGGTGAGAAAAAATTTGGACCTCCACCAGTACCGTTAAAACGTTTTAAAAGTAACGGCTGCTATTTTTGTTACAACGGACGTTATTAACGGCCGTTATTTTTATTTTTTGAATTTCAACACCATTATTTCTGTTTTTTCCGTTATTTTTCATTTTTGCCCCGAGCGTTACAGTTCGTTATAACGGAAAAACAGTTACGCCCTCAGTCCATTATACCATTACAGACTCCAAGCATCCTTAAGTTCACTTCGCCCTAAACTAAGCTCCATATGGCATTTTTGAGAGGGGGAGACTTCAAATTTTGAAGTCCTCGGGGCCAAATATTTTGTCCCTCCGATCCCAACTCTCTCCGGACAAATCTAGTCTGCAACCATTTACAGACTTAAAAGTATGCATACGTTGTCAGTACTGTTGGATGTCCCTTGAAAAATGTGTTATTTCATGTTTACAAAAAAAAAATGTTTTATAAATTAAACACGTTTTTCAATGAGCATTCAATGGTGGATGCGATGTTTGCATAATTTTAAGCACGTAAAGTTGCAGACTAGATTTGTCCCCCTCTCTTCTCTCTTCTCTCTTCTCCCATGTCCTGTTTGATTCCACGTGGCAGGTACAATTCCCATCAAATGGAAACACTCGTCATTTTGTAAAAGTTCCTTTCACACGTAAAGGCACCAAAGATATCACGCTTTCGTATCTGCGGCCCACAACGAGTCCGTCCAGTCAGACTGACAAACGTCAGATCAGGTTGTGTCTCGATTTTTGCTCACAACGCCCACTAGCGTTCACTTAGCCGGACAAATTTAGTATGCAACCATTTACATACTTAAAAGTATGCAAACATTGTCAGTACTGTTGGATGTCCCTTGAAAAATGTGTTATTTCGATAACCCCACTTAGCCATGTGGCATACTCTTAGAGACCACTGACCGGACGGTATGGATGTTTAGTCTTCCCAGTGGACCTGATTGGTCACTTATAACCGTTGGATTTTAGTCTTTTTCATGAGTTGATTTTCGGCCGTTTGATTCGACCATTATTTTGGGATACTCCGATCAACCGGGCTGAGTTTTGCTCTGTAGGTCCACCTAGAGTAAAACTTTGATGACAGTGACAGCACTCAATGAGTAAAACTTGGGTCACAGCCCACAATACGAGACACGTGGAACACTCTTAGTGGACGCTGACAGTATGGATGTTTGGCTTTGGCCAATCACTAGGTGGACCTACAAACCAAAAATGAACCTGATCAGTGCTTTCTAAGCGTTGGATTGAAGTTATTTTCATGGGTTGATTTTAACCGTAGGAATTTGAGCATTATTGAACGTTATTTGGGTGCAGAGATCCAAAGGTTGTAAAACACTAATCAGGCTAATTTTTGGTTTGCAGGTCCACCGAGGGACTGGCCAAATATCCATACGGTCAACGCCCTCTTAATAGTGTACCACGTGGCTCGTATTGTGGGCTGTGACGGGCTGGGGAGTAAACCTTCGCTCACTGGATGATATGAACGAAGCCGATCACAGCACACAATACGAGCCACGTGGCACACTCTTATAGAGCTCTGACCGTATAGATGTTTGACCAGTCCCTCAGTGGAACTGAAAACCAAAAATCAGCCTGATTAGTGTTTTACAACCTTTGGATCTTTACTCCCAAAGAACGATCAATAATGCTCAAATGCCTACGGTTAAACTCAACCGATGAAAATAACTCCAATACAACGTTTAGAAATCACTGATCAGGTTCATTTTCGGTTTGTAGGTCCACCTAGTGATTTGCCAAACATCCATACAGTTAGCGCTCTCTAAGAGTGTGCCACGTGGCTCATATTGTGTGCTGTGATCGGCTTCACTCGCATCATGCAGTGAGCGAAGATTTACTCGGCTAGGGATGGCCAAACATCCAGAATAAAACTTGTGTCACAAGATATTGTGACAGAAGCCGGTCACAGCACTCAATGCGAGCCACGTGGCACACGATCAGAGGGCGATGACCGTATGGATGTTTGGCCAGTCCCTCGGTGGACCTACAAACCAAAAATCAGCCTGATTAGTGATTTAAAACCTTTGGATTTTTGCACCCAAATAACGCTCAATAATGCTCATATTCCTACCGTTAAAATCAACCCATGAAAATAACTTCAATCGAATCGGTTAGAAATCACTAATCAAGCTCATTTTAGTGTACCGGTCCACCGAGGGACTGATAAAAAATCCATACGGTCATCGTCCTCTAATAGTATGCCACGTGGCTCGTATTGAGTGATGTAAGTGGCTTCCGTCACAACATCTTGTGACAGAAGTTTTACTCAAACATCCATACGGTCAGTGGTCCCTTATAGTGTACCACGTGGCTATGAGGACGTTGGTGAGCGTCCGCGAGCAAAACCGGACTCCCTTAAAAACACGCAATAATTACTTCTCAGTCTCGGCCTCGTACAGGTAAACACCTTTTTATGTGCTCAGAATTCAGATCTCAATTAACGTATTTATTGGGATTGGATGCGCTCTCAATCTCCGGTGTAAGTTAGAATCATTTTGAAAGAGAGATGTTAATGTTATTGACTTTTACTGTTAATCGTCATCCTTGAGATAACCTGCGCACCCCTGCGTACTATAACTACTCGAAACTGATACAGTTGCCATCAACTACAGCTCAGATTAAGTAAGAGCTCTCGAGCTAGCAGACAAAACTCATTTAATGATCCTTTCGACAAACCAATGTTCCTTCGCATTCCCGAAAAATCAAAATCTGATAGACTTGATTGCTTCGTTTTCACTCTGAAAATTGTGATTTTTCACTGGTTTCTGTAATCTAATCAGTCATGAGTTCTTCTCGATCAGATGGAGTTTCAAAGTTGAAACCCTAACTGTCTTCTTCCGGATTTTCTTTAGATTGTAAGCTAATAAAATCTGTTTGAGTTGATTAAATTTGTTTGTTTGATGATCTTCATTGTCTATATCTAAGCTCTTTTTTTCTGGATTTTTCTAGGGTTTTGGGATAATGTAGCTTCTGTTGTTATCTTCAAGGTTTAAATGTTAGGGTATTTTTTTCCGTTGGTTGTTGATGCATTGATATTTTGTGATTTTGGAGTCATTTTTTAGCTCTGATCGTAGAAAATGTTCGGGTTTTCTCGGAGAAGGATAAAGCTTGGAAGGTGAGATTTTTCTTATATTTCCTTTTTCTTTCTTGAATTTCATGATGTAGATGTTTCTAGGAAATTTGAAGTATTGAGAATGGTTATATAACCCTGAATAATTTGGAATTAAATGTTTTGAAAGGTTGAAAGTTCAGCTTTCGGATTCTACTCAGGGGACTAGAAGTCCTATAAGACATCCTAAACGCCCCAGCCGCTCCAATGTAAGACTTGTAAGAATCTAATTGCATATAGTTTTGTATTATTAGGTATGTGCATTAAGCTCTTAAGGTTTGTACAGGGAGAAGGCATTGCACCGACAAGTAGTAATTCTGATGAACTCAATTGCGAATGTTCATCCGCCGAGGCCGAACTTAACAACTGCACATCTGGGAACTCTGAAAGTTGGATGGTGTTGTCAACTTCAGGGGATAAGCCTACACCTCGCTTCAATGTGATCAATATTCTCCACTCTTATCCTTAAGTTTGATATACACCATTTGTTATTTTATTTAAGCAAGATCATACTGGTGTATTCTACCAAAAGCCAATATTCGACTTGTTTTTCCGTATAGCATGCAGCGACTGTAATTGGGGACAAAATGGTGGTGGTTGGCGGTGAATCTGGTCATGGATTGTTAGAAGATGTACAGGTAATAGGATGCTAGTTCTCTCTTTAAATTTCAAGTCTAGGGGTACTGGTGGGTATTTAGTCATGTAAGACCTAAAATCAGCAACTGCAGTTTCAGTTCAATTTTTATCTCATTAGTCATTACTTGCTCCACTATGGATATGTGGCATCACAATTATTGCTTTCTTCAACATGCTTTGTTCTTGTTCTTGTTCCCTATTCAGGTGCTTAATTTTGAGAATTTTACCTGGACTACGGCTTCTTCAAAGCTTTACTTGTCACCAACTGGTCTGCCATCGAAGATACCTGCATGTAAAGGTCATTGCTTGGTATAAATCTTTTATCTTCTCATCCCAGCAATTATATCTTGTTCTCTTGTTTGATATCGATCCCCATTTCTATGCACATTACACTATGATTGTATTGTAGAACAAGAATGTTCATATTTTGTCTGAAATTTGTTTGATGTGAATCATATCTTGTCTCACTTAATCAATCATGGCTTTCTTAAAGTTGAATGGTAACCGGCTATCATGTGGCAAATGGGATAGAGTGCTTTTGGAAGGACATATATGCTGAATACCATGTTGTTTTTGTTTGCTCGACTAGATTTCTTGGGGGGAAAAAACACTCCTGATTGGAGGAAAAACTGACCCAGGAAGTGACAGAGTTTCAGGTAGGAATGCTTTATATTTGTCACACTTTGTAGCTGTTCCACACTTTATTTCTTGATTTGATGCTCACTAATCTGTGTTCTCTTTCTGGTTTTCCCAGTATGGGCATTTGAGACAGAAACAGAATGCTGGACACTTATTGATGCGAAAGGGGACATCCCGGTACTCTCTCAAACTTAAAACTACAAGAACTTCAAAGCAACTATGAGTTCATCCTGAAATAACCTAGGCCGTGATATAGATTGGTCGTGTGGATTATTATAATTTAGGGGGTTAGTCACTTTTGTTTCTGAAGGGTCTTCAAGCATTTCATATCTGAGGGTTTCTGTTATAACTTAATAAGACAATTCAAGTTAGTTGGCAGGTCTCTTTTGAAGAT
The DNA here is from genome assembly GCA_035048495.1 of Euptelea pleiosperma. Taxonomy (NCBI): domain Eukaryota; kingdom Viridiplantae; phylum Streptophyta; class Magnoliopsida; order Ranunculales; family Eupteleaceae; genus Euptelea; species Euptelea pleiosperma. Next base: position 33,655,066 of record CM068546.1, read on the forward strand.
TTAATTCATATTCATGCTTTACAATCACATCTGGCTGTTAAATGAAAGAAAATGCTTTGTTTCCTTCAGTATTGCCCAAATATCATAGTACAAAATTTATTGTATGTCAAGCATCAATACAATGAAAGGGCAATACAAAAAAACTGTGATTTGATGTATGTATTCTTACACACTTCCTTTTAATCTAAAGGAAAAATTGTCTTCGTAACGTTCCATAACAATGTATATGACCCTTTATACACGTGCCAAAAGTTTATTTCTAGTTCAGTATTTTTATAATTGTTTTTCATATTTTAGTAGTTTTCAAGCAAGACAATCTTATCGCAACATTGAGGAATACATTCCTTGATATGTATTGGTTTTCAAGCTAGGCAATACGTCAATATCTGATACAAATATGTTAATCCTTAGGTTTGTCTTAAAAGTTATTTTCTCTGAATTTGCTGGGGTGATAATGTATATCTGAAGTCATTGGATATCAGAATAATGGATCTGTGTTATATGGTAGTAAAACTCATCATCATCATTATCATCTGCACCTTGTTCCAAGTGTTTGGGGTCGGCAACATGAATCCTGTTTTTCCATTTGACTCTATTTACAATATAAAATTAAATTGCATTGCAGGTTGCCCGCAGTGGCCACACTGTGGTCAAAGCAGGTTCTGTTTTGATCCTCTTTGGTGGTGAAGATGCTAAAAGGAGGAAATTAAATGATCTTCATATGTTTGATTTGAAGTCTCTGATGTGGCTTCCTCTTCATTGCACGTGAGTAGGTCTCAGCGTATAGAAACCTATGTTGCATGGATTCTTCTGAAAGGGTGAAGTACCCATGTTGGACACGTGTCGGAGTTCAACACAACACAGATTCTAGTGCGATACTTCCAAATTTTATTTTGTTTTTTCTTTTCGTACTCGCAAGTACTAATTACCATTTGCTATAAGTTAGAAGTTCTTCCTTTTACAATTCCAGATTTCTGTGCCACAAATGTAGCATTACATGCATCATCTATGTGTTCTCTTATCTATAAGTATATGATGTAATCATAAGATATTCTATCACATTATCCATTATTATCCTCATTATTATTGAGAAACAATTACTTTGTTATACATTATTTAAAATATATTGCCGAGTACACAAATCCTGTTTTTCAAGGTTTGCCATATTGGACACTCTGCACTCATGTTGGACTTTGACACCCATACCCATACCAATGCAACATATATAGAAACAAATATATTTTTACTAGTATTCTACGGACGGGGTTGCCGAAACGATTTATTTTCACTGGTAGACAGTTTTTGAGTCATATCTTTGTGAATGTCATTGTGGTTATTTTTTATTGCAAGTCCTTAGATAGTTCAAGGGTTTTTAACATAATTCTACTCATGAAGTTCTATAACTGTGGAACTATTGAATGTATCTCCAGTGGAACTGGACCATCTCCAAGAGCCAACCATGTATCTGCTCTCTATGATAAAGTTCTTTTCATTTTCGGAGGGACATCGAAGTCCAAGACTCTAAACGATTTATATTCTCTTGACTTTGAAACGGTATGTAAAGTTAGACATTTGTTATGTTAATATTTTATCAACTTGTACTCATAATTTCATTTCTTGACAGATGCAAATTTGTGTCTTTTCTAGCTATAAGATTCTGATGTATCAATTTATTTTGTCAGATGATATGGTCAAGAATTAAGATTCGAGGGTTCCATCCATCACCAAGATCAGGTTGCTGTGGAGTTTTATGTGGACATAAATGGTATATTGCAGGGGGTGGAAGCAAGAAAAAACGTATGCATCGAACTTTGCAAAGCATATGCTCTGCAAGATACCTTGGAAGTTTTTATACTATGATTTGAATTTTTGGAGATCCTCTTTATTATTTTATTGCTACCAATGTCAAAATTGCGTTGGATCGTAAAATCATGAATAGGTTTCAAATCGAATTGGGATTCAAATTATTTTATTGTAAGACTCATTAATATTTTTCTTTATAAGTTGAGAAAATATGAAATTGTATCCAAAAAAATTAAAAAGAATATATAATTAGGCCTAAGTACTCCATAACCCATCATATAATGACAAGGGTTTGTACAAACACTGACAAATAATGAAAGAACATTTTACTTGACAATCTGATATGCGTTATAGATGAACTGTTCACAACTCATAGTTATAAAAACAAAAGATCCTTGACAAAAAGAAAAATCAGAACCATGTCTTGTCAATTCATCGTCAAATGAAACAAGTTTTCATCTCTGATCAGCAATCTCAATTTTCAATCTTTCAAAATTGTTTGCTTGGACATGCATTTTCGTCATCCACGTTAGGTGATATTTCATGTGGAATTGCAACCATAAATTTTTTTATTTTAATAATTATTGTTGCAAAATATTAAGTTTATGCTTTTTATTTGAAGGTATAATCAACTTTATACATTGAAAACGAGCAAAGATAGATTACTTAGACTACATATGATCCCTTTAGATATAAAATACTTCTACAAAAAATCTCGTTTGTTGTTTTGTCCCAAGCCCTAACCACATAAGAGTTCTTTGTCAAGGGATTGGTTAACTTCTTTTTTAAATTTTACTGGCCCTTTTAACTATATTATTAAATAGGAACAGTAAAAGTCACAAAACTTGAAAACGACCCATAGTTGATGGTGGAATTATGTTAAATTGATCTTATGTTTTTTGTGGAAAAACATAGCAAAAAACATTTTATAAATTTCTTTAATTGGTAAAAACACCCAATAGTTTTCTTTTTTGTAGTGTTTAAGATTTAAAAAAAAACTATAAACATAGCTGTCGTTTTCACCTGACAATGTGCCCCATGTTTTTATTCAAATCATAAGATTGGAAATAATTGTAAGATTCAAGTTGTTAATTGTCACGCCCCGGTACCCGGATCCGACCCGAATGTCTGAAAAATGACATGTTTACCCAAGATCCAGGGTGATAAAAATTAAAAAAATAAAATGCTCCAAAATAATTTTTAAAAATGATCATAATTCATAATATATCAAAATAAAGATATTTTGTAAAGACGTTTTGGCTAAAACTTCTGTTTGATATGCTTTTTGAATTAGCTTTCAGAATTTAAGCAGACGTGCGTAAAATTCTTCAAAATACAATCTTAATAAAAATTTATTTTATTAATTCTTTATTATTAAAAAATTATTTTAATCATCTTTTGTGAAGGCACTTTGCCCAAAAATATCATTTATTATTTTATTTTAAGAAATTTTCACTCTCAACTGGCCTTATCGAGTTTTGTTGAAAAAGAACAAAATTTGATTTATGGAAGAAATTCTACATGTGGGTCAGATTATATCTTTTATTGAATCGCAAATAATAAAATAAAAGTACTAAATCAATCAATTCGGATTCAAAATAGACCAATAAAGTCAAGATTCAATTTATTACATCGTGAAAATAAATAAATGAAACTAGGTGTCTTCAATGAACGCTTCAATATTCTTTGGTACACCGTCTTTTAGTCCACCGTTCCTTCCATTCCCAAATAATCTGAAAAATATTATTGGTTGAACCGTGAGCTTATGAAAACCCATTAAGATTTAGTCACTACATCATATCTATGGCAGTTCTATCAATCAAAAGTTCATACGCAGAGTATATGTATGGAACAAGAATAACAAGTATTTCAAAATAAATTACGATCGAAATTAATATATACATGCAACCAATAACCCACCATGGGTCTCCTTCTCCTTCCCATACCGGTAGCAGTTCAACTAAGAACTCTTCTGCAAGGGGTTTAGGGCTTTGCACCCAAAGCGCTAGGTCTTTGTTGCTTAAAATTTTTCAACCATTGGGATCAATCTCACACTTCAAAAGTGTATGCAATTCAATATCCAACCATTCAATCGATCTCCAAAATTCCAATAATACAGTAATTATAGTAAAATCAAGATAATCATGTCAAAATGCAAAGTTTATAAAAAATAAAAGATTTAAATGCAATACATATACAAAGAGTATTACTCAAATTAATTAATCGAAAAACTATAGAAGAGTGTACTACTTGTTTTTTTGTAGATTGATTCTTAAATTGAAGCTATTAAAAAGTAGAAACTAGGGATACCTCAAACGATCTTACTGGTATAGACCAAAGTGGTGATGTTTCACTATTAAATCTCTTAAAACTCTTTGATGGCTCTACAATTTTTTTGTTAATCGAAAAAGCCTTTTCTCCCAAAAATTTAATGATTATAAGTATTTATTAATTGATAATAATATAAATCTCTACTAGATTTTATTTAATATAGTAACTAAGGTTAATGTATTAATGGTAGGTCTCGTATTGTGTTTTGAATTTTTTATTAGTTACTATATATGAGGATTATATCCTTATTAATGAGGATTATATCCTTATTAATGTATTAATGGTAGGTCTCCTATTGTCTTTAGATATCTTTATTTAGTAGCTTGTCTCTACGGATTCCCTTAATAGTAACACGTTGAAACTAAATAGAGAATAATCTTCATCGTTTCCAAAGTTTATTATTTATTAATCTTTTACATTCTAATTAAATTTAATATTTTTGAATGATTTAAGAATGTTAACTATTAGAGTCACATGTCTAGCTATGTGGCACAAGTCCACCACAAAAATAACTTTTATTATTTAATTATAAAAATATATGATTTGTGAATTACTATAATAATATTATTAATATGTATTATGTAAGACTATGTACATTAATTGGGGTATATAAACGGGCGTACCCCATAATAATTACTTCTTAGGAAGGGGAATGGCTACGTGGAAAGCCAGATATCTATCGAAAGGGGATAGACTGGTGTTGATAAAGAGTTCCCTCTCGAGCTTGCCAATATACTATATGTCCTTGTTCTTGATTCCGAAAAGTATTCTTTCCATCCTTGATAAGATTATGCGGGATTTCTTGTGGAATGGGAAATCGGAGAATCACAAGATCCATTTGGTGAGGTGGGAGAAGGTATGCCAAGCCAAAGACATTGGCGGACTAGGCATTAAAAACCTAAGATCCATGAACTTTGCTCTTCTGGGCAAGTGGTTATGGAGATTTGGGGAGGAGACGTCGAGCCTCTGGAGGACTGTTACGGCTGGAAAATATGGCGTCGACGCTCTCGGCTGGAAAAGTTTAGAGGTGAGAATGCCGTACGGTTGTAGTGTGGAGAGGGATCATGAAGGCCTCGAAGGAGTTTGACAAAGGCGTTCGTTTTGAGGTTGGGGTCGGGGAAAGAATAAGTTTTTGGGAGGATATCTGGTGTGGGGATAAACCCCTTCGGGAAGACTATCCGGAGTTGTTTTCTATCTCGGACAGGAAAAGGGGGTCTATTCACGATTGCTTCCAGTTAGGTGAGGGAGGAGGGTGGAATTTGGGTTTCAGAAGAAACTTAAACGATTGGGAGATTGAACCTCTCACTAGATTGATAGTCAGACTACAAGATATTCACTTAAGACCGCAGGAGAGGGATAAAAGAGTTTGGATTTGGACTAAAGGGGGAGCTTTCACGGTAGGATCCTTTTATACGGAGATGAGAAGAACAGAAGGTGTTCCTTTTCCAGTCTCCACGGTATGGAGAACTAAGATACCTTCTAAAGTTGCGTTCTTTGCTTGGGAAGCGTCTTTGGACAAGATCCTCACCATCGACCACTTGATGGCTAGAGGTTTTACTATGGTGCAATACTATTGGATGTGCAGAGCAAATGGGGAATCAGTGGACCATCTTCTCTTACATTGTGAGGTAGCTTCTAAGATTTGGAATGCTTTCTTTCTAGAATTCGGGGTAAGGTGGGCCATGCCGGAGTCGATCAAGGGTCTTCTCCTTAGTTGGAACTCCAATGCTTTTTCCGGAAGAGGGAAAGTGCTTTGCAGAATGAGCCCTTTGGCTATTTTATGGGGCATCTGGAAGGAAAGAAACCAGCGGGTCTTTGAAGGTAGACAAGTGGATTTGATGTCGATCATTCTAAACATCAAGGGGCTTATCTTCATGTGGTCGAAAGGGGCAGCAGAGTGCAGGAGCTTGTTTTTCGAAGACTTCGTTTTCCGTTGGGAGCAATTATGTACTAAGGAAGGAAGTGGTTAGTGTCTTGTTTCCTTTTTGTTTTTTGGGCCGTTGTAGAGGTCATCTCGACCTTCCTCCCTTGGCTGCTTGTATCCTTGGCTTCGGCCCCTTTAATATAATTTTTACTTACAAAAAAAAAAAAAAAAAAGGCATTATTATAAAAATTTACAAATTAATGATTTATGAAAATTGATGAATTTATATAATTAACCTCATCAAAATTAAAATTGGCACTAAATAAAAATTCAGGGTATTACATTAATTGTACTTAAATTGTAAGATTTACATAGAAATCATAGAATTTTTATCTAAAGGGTGCAGAAATAAGAGTCAAATCGTCAGTTAAGATTTGATTTGAATTGTAGGATTCAAATCGTAAATCCTTGGATTTTAATAACAATGATCGCTACTTTGAAGGGTCAAGCTTGTAGTTACACAAACCTTCTAATGGTTCGCTACTTCACTTTGGACTCTAACTTATCAGGCCATATAGTTGCATATTTCAACATTTTCCTTCTGCTTCTTGCGACTTTTGGCAACTATAATTAGGCTGTAGACATAGCGTGGAGATGAATCTTTTAGGTTTGTTGGTGAGTTTAAGTCATTGTTGCTTAGCATCATATGCTTTTGGGGTTTTTGAAACTACAATTGTTAGGTAAATGGTGGAGTATGCTTGGGAAGAACTTCTTTAGTTTGAACACTTTTCTTCATTAGAGATAATGATAGATTAATATTTTATGTCTCTTTTGTTCTGTTGCTATCGTTTGGAGGCTTTAGGAAGAAAGTGTTGATGAAACCGGGCAAGCTTCTGAGATGTAATAAAGCATCTGCATTGTCGTGTTTGATGTGGTGATAATTGCATTTCTTGTTTGCCGTTTCATAGGGTCTTCTCTTCTTGGTTAGCTTTGGGCTTCTCATGGATCTCTTGAGAGTTCTGTCCCACCAATTTTCCATCGTATACGTTATCTCCCGCTTCCAGTTCTCTGAAGCTTTATTTTAACAGTAGAAATATTGGTCATTATGGGATTGCAAGATGTTGGTTTCGCTGGAGTAAAGCTATAGTGACCATTTCGTTCATAATAACCAAGCGCTTGAGATCTTTTAAGGGCTTGTTGGGTTCACTACAATGGAAGTTGAGGGCCATTGACTACACTGCTTTCCAGAGCCTTTGGGTTGATCCTCATCATCATCATCTACACCTTTTCATAACTATTTGGGGTTGGCAACATGAATCCTATTTCTCCACTTGAGTCTATTTAAAAATGGTTAATGTTTCTAATTATCATAAAAATGTTATAAGATTCCTAATCCATGGACATTGCCATTCCATGTTGGAGATATTTGATATCTTTAGCTTTAGACCAATATGTTTATATAGGGGGGAATTTGATCGCCAGTAGGTAATAAGGAATTTCTAAGCTGAAACATGGTATGTAATTCATGTCTGATCTTGATGTGTAGTGTATTTCCTTCCTAGTTGATGAAAGATTACTAAGATGTAACTCATTTGAGTATGACTTATGTAGTTCCTGTGAGAGCTACCAAATGATTGAATCACACTTTATCTAGTCACTGGAATATGCATTAAATGTGTTTTAGCTTTTAAACGCTGAGCCTTATTTTTTCAGGACATGCAGAAACCTTGGTCTTTGATATTCTAAAAGTCGAGTGGTCTACAGCTGTAGCATCATCTCCATCTTCCATCACTGCCAACAAAGTGAGCCTCGTTGATTTTACTTTTGATTTCCTTTGTCAAGATATTGAAAGTACTTTAAATGGCATTCACAGTATTCACACATGATGATGTAACCACTGACCTCTCGTAAGATTTATTCCTACGATAGGATTATTTGTATTTTTATTACTTTGAAGAGATTCAATTGAAAATATAATAAGTTTTACTTTTTCAAGATTGTCTTCTTTCTCATTCCCCTTAAGTTTTGCATGCATTTAGGAATATCACTACTATAAAACGTGGTAGTATCTTCAGAGAGGACTTCTCACTTGAAGTTTGGATAGTTTTATGTTGTGTCGAAGTGTTCTGATCCAATCACATTTGACTTTCCATGGCTCCTATAGCAATCAAGCAGAATATGTGCATAGAGGGCACGTGCATTCATCAAAATTTCACAAGAAGGTCCCTTGATATTGATGCACATTGTACTTAGCGTCCCATAACATGACTGATTCATGAAAATATAAAATGCAAAAGCATGATTCCACACTCCATCCAGTGTTTCCCAATGTACCAGCTCTCAGTTTGGTTGAGGGATATTATTATACCGGTTATGTAATAGATCAACAAGATAATCAGTAAATTTTGTTAGACCTTTACTATATGGCACGAGTTCCATTCAGTTTTAAATTGGTGGCATTTTTCTCTGTAACAAAAATGCAGCAAATTCCTATTTTTCTTGGCATAATTTTCTAGGAGTGTTCTACAGGGGTTTAGCTTAGTGCTTGTGCAGCACAAAGAGAAGGTCTTCCTTGTTGCGTTTGGGGGATGCAAAAAGGAGCCATCAAATCAGGTTGTAGATAGAAAATATGTTTAGTCTTTACCTGTGAACAGAAGTTGCTACCATGATTACTGTGAATATAGTTTTTACGTAAATATATTTTTTTCAGGTTGAAGTATTGATTATGGAAAGGAATGAACAATCAATAGGCCGTCGACCTACACCCGACAAAGGTTCAGGTCCGTCGCTGTTTGAGAATCGTTCAAGTACCACAGGGTTGATTGCTCAACTTAGTAATGCTGCTCCCCCATGTCCCGTTGATTCTATTGCGAGACATAATCTAGCATCTGTGCTGGAGCACCATGGCTCCTGTAGGAAATCTATTTCAGATTCCTCTCTTGTCAACCCCAATCCTGTCCCTGGCAATGTCTCACTACGCAAGCAGTTTCACAGTGAGGAAGAATACAATACGGCTCTTAAATCACTGAAGAATCTTGAAGATGAAATGTATCAGGAGCCTGATGATTGCTCAATACCAAAGAATTCTTCCTCACAGGTAAACCATGGGCACCTCTGTTTTTTGTTTTATCATGGCAACTAATTTTGGGTGTCCACATCATGTATCTGAATGCTGGGATACTATTCAAATTCTAATCCATATAGTTTTATGTAGATTACTAACGACAGCGTCCTGCTGTCCCAAAAATCTGCATGTATGGGTGCTGCCTAGGAGATTGTCTAGAACAAAAATCAACTTAAATGAATGATTGTCTAGGACAAAATCAACTCAATTGGATGCTGTAATCATCCAGCAAGAGGATTTTTTTTTCCTAGAAAATTGCCGTACTTTCATACTTTGGATGATTAGGATCATCGAATCTTACTAATCTTGCCTAGAAGATCCAGATGGGCCTTATCTTATGGTGCGTTCCCGTCCCCTGCATGAGTGGGGCATGTATGGCAGACAGGGGAGCATGGTTTCTTCCCATCCTGCTGTCTTGCCTTCCTGATGCTTAATCCTGATGCAAGCATTCATCAGCAAAGAAAGCTGGCATTCCCACTAACACATAGAAAGCTTACTTATATGTAGACTGAGTGTTTCTGTACTGTCATGCTTTTTAGTAGTCTGGTTTCCATAAGTTGGCCAAGTGATTGGTTTGAAAATTAAGAAACATTGAGCGTCATGTGAAAAACCATTACGTGCATTGCAGCATCACTTTAGTTTTAATCACTATATCATGTCATGGTTTGTATTCTGTCTCTGCTACCATAGCAAAATTTGATATTTCAGGTAATGGAGCAGAGAACAAAACCACCAGATGCAGGCGTTCTGACTGATATTGCTGGAGGTACAGCCGCCAATACAGAGGAGATGTCTTTCATTTTTGGCTCCGAAAACTCAAAAACCCATCAGAAACAAATAATTGGAAACCTTCTGTTTGGTAAGGACGACATAGTACTCCCGGAAAGTGATGGAAAGTCAGTGGGCTTATATCAATTGTATGAAACCAAAATAGCCACCTTGACAAAAAGGAATGGGATTCTTGAAGGACAGTTGACAACTGCATTAACGGGCAGAGAAGCTGCAGAGAAGAATTTATCTTCTGTTGTTAAGAGTAAACAGGACATGGAGAAAAAGTTGGCCGACACGGTGAAGGAAATGGATCTGCTGAAGGAGAAGCTGGCGAGCGTTGAACTTGCACAAGAAGAGGCCAACAGCCTGTCAAATATTGTTCACTCTGACAATGTACGGCTTGAGCATGATGTGGCTTTCCTCAAGGCAGTTTTGGACGATACTCAGAAGGTACAATGCAGATTTCATTCATGTGCCCACTTGTAACTGGGATTAATTTAATAGCTCATATTGTTTGAATTTTAATACCTATTGAACCACTTCTAGTAATTATCTTATCACATATGTAATGTAGGAGCTGCATTCAACCAGGGGAGTTCTTGCGGGAGAAAGGGCAAGAGCCTTCCAACTACAGGTATAGCTGCTGATATGTTTATTTATTTCTTTTGATTGGTACTGTTAGTCTGATTTATTATCTTAAGTCTGTTTGTCTAGAGGGATGATTATGAATTCTCGTCTAACCTGACACGTACTGGAGAAGTTCTACAGTCAGGTGTTGGAAGGGTAGCAACGCACCCACCATTAGGTGGGTCCTACCAATGAGATCTCCAAAGTCAAAAACCAAAATGATCAGATAGTATTGACCATTCTATCTGTGGACTTCTATTGGTTCTTGGCTTATTTTTAACTTAGAATCGAAATGCCGTGCATGGGCACAAGTGTCTTTTGGACTTGAACATTTATGTTGTTCACTGAACTAAGGTCTTGAACTGACCAACTTTGGCATAAACCGAGTCAATAGACTAATCCAGATGAAGCAATTATTATGCTACTCCCTAATGATAAAAATCACAAAATTATTTGATTTAAAATATTTTTTTTAAAACAATTGCCATCATCAAATCCACATGAATTTGCAGGTAGAAGTCTTTCATCTCAAACAGAGATTGCAGTCCGTGGAGAACCGGGCACCAACACCCAGGAAACCTTTCAATATGTAGTTTGAAGAAGAAAGCATGACAGCTAGAAAACCTTGCCAGATAACCAGTTCAGCCTTTTCTTTTGTGGGTTGCATCTACATAATAGCTGTGGTGGACACAATTTGTATTTGTTAAGAAGTGTTCTTTTCCTCTTTTTACTACTGATATCCTGTATATATGCTGAATGCACTGTAAGCTGTTCATTCAGATGTAATACATCTTAGGAAAATGGTGTTTGGTTCTCCATGTGTTCCTGCCATCCATGATTCTTTTTGATTGGTTGGATCTTGTAAATTTCAAACTTGTCAGGAAATGCAACATTTGTGTGGCTTTTTTTTTCTCTTTCGTTTCAGTTCAGGCCACCAAATGGTTTGCAATCTGGATTCAAAATTGGTGGGAAACTAGTTACCAGTGTGCTTACGGTACGTTTGTCAACTCGCTTACATGTGATGGTTATGAAAATGGAAAATGAAATAATTGTAAGTTATTTTGAAATTACAATATTCACAGGAAGTGTAGTTTCTCGACTGTGTGCTGAATGGATTGTTGTTTTGTGCTTGTGAGGAAGAAATGATGAAGCTTTGGATTAAGAAGTTGAGATTCTAATTAATAAAAAAGGAGACAATTTTTTTGGCCAGGAGAATGCTTGCAAGCAATGCATACGATGAGTTGCACCACGGCTGCTCCATAAAATACAACACAGCCCACCTGAAGTTAAAGAACTGAACTAAACTCTGTCGAAGCTGACTGACGTACGCTATTATGCGTGATGTATGGTACTGTGCGTTAGTCAAACTTCAAATCAAACTGATGCTATCAAATTCAAACGACAATAGCTAAAGGGGTAGTACGGATATTTCAGAGAAAATTGGATGATAACCTTAAAAAGGAACTTAATAGGTAATCGGTTAAATTAAAGTGTCCATAATTTTTTGGAGGGGACTTAATGGTCTGTATTTTTGTAAATGGCTGAGGCTCAAAGGAGCCCAAGGACCCCTCTTGGTGTTCGCTCCTTTGGCCGTGGATTTCACCAATCCAACTGTGTCAGCGCCCCCAAACAGTGAAAGTGTCCGAGGACCCCTTTTTCTAACCCCTCTCGGTGTTCGCGCGTTTGGCCGTGGATTTCAAGAATCCAACAGTGTCAGCGCCCCAAACAGTGAAAGTGATGCCAGCTCGGCGCTGACAACCACCGTTGGATGCACGAGAGGGTCAGAAAAAGGAGTCCCCTGGGCCCGACCCTTTGTAAATATGGACTTAAAATAATTTTACCGAAAAGATATACCACATGGCTCGTATTGGTCACGGGCCTCACGGCTTAACTGACCGTCGCCGGTCAGCAAGATTTCACTCATCGCAGATTTTACTCGGCTTAGCAAGTTCGTCACCCTCGAAGTGCTACAGGAGAACGCTAATGGCTAGAACGTCTTCTTCATCAGTTCCATCTCAATCTAGGGATCGTTCTTGTGCAAATCAGGAGAGCTCCGTTTCGATGAGAATTGCGTTGGCGGTTCGAGAGAAATCATGTCCGATCTGCCTCAGACGCATCCATGGTGATCGCAGAGCAGCAGTTCTTACAGTCTGTATGCACGCTTATTGCATCGATTGCATTCGAAAGTGGAGCCAATTGAAGCGGAACTGCCCTCTTTGCAACGCAGAATTCGATTCTTGGTTCTTTAAAATTAGGGTTTCGAATGGCAAATTCGAAGAAGAGCGATTACCAGATCTCAATGAGAAGAAGAAGAAGATTGATATTGAAGACTACAGAAGTGAAAGAGGTCTTTTGCCATATCAAAGGTGAGCTTAGCTTTCTAGGGTTTCTTTTCGTTCTTCTTCAGTGGTTCAAACCATCCATGAAATTTGCTCGAGTTTCCGAATGTTAATTCTTTTTTTTTTTTTTTACTTCGGTAAGTATTCTAAGCAGATCAAGGGATGAACTGCATAGTGTGATCCGGCGGTCCAGGCCATTGCCATGGCGTCGATCATTTGGAAGGTTAAGATTTGGGCCATATGATGAGAGGCAGAGACATCAAGCCGAGGTCGTCGCAGAAAGAGTTCTCCAGTGGCGTGCTAGGTAGTGCATTTGTTGGTCATCTAATTCAAGCTTAGGATATGTAGTTATGTACTCTGTACTTTAATCTTCATCTTTAGTACTACTTCATATTTGAATTAATCGAGATTGAAGGAAGACAATTCAATCTGTAACAATGTTGGTCTGATAGCTTGGTTGGTTTCGTTCCGCAGCATATATCACCAACGCTTGCAAGCTCTTCCTCTTCCTTCCAGAAATTGCCGGGAGCAGGTATACTGAATTTGCCCATTTTAATGCACTTCGCTACATAAAGAATCTGTAATGTATGAGACATAATTGCTCCCGAGGGTTTAATTTCAATTTCGAAACCCCCCCCCCCTGCTCGGGGATTTGGTCACATAAAGTTTACTCTGGTTGCTACATGTTTGGGTCCTCTGAAATTTCATCATTACTAATTAATATCTTTGTAGAGCGCTGTTCCATTGCGTGAATTGGCAAAGATGAAATTCGGAGCGTGACAGACTCCACAACATGGACCTTTTCTTTTAGGGTCTTGACCTTAACGTGAATCGAAGAAGATAGAGGGAGAGAAAGAGAGAGAGGAGAAAAGAGTTGAGATAAAATTTTCCTTGCTTTCTTCGTAAGATATATGACAATAAATAGAAGGAAATCTAGCCGACTTAAGGATGGCTAATCCTAACAGCTTATTGCTGACAGCCATGAGAGGATCTCATGGGTCTTTATGTAAAACAGAAACATTGTTATCTGAAATAAGAAACATGACTATCCTAAGATCTTACATGGTGGGTATGCTGTAGAGTTGCCACCTGGATTCGCATGCATGGAATCGCAACATACTTACACCCTTGAGTGGTGGCTTGTCCGCAAACCGAAAAGTTGGGAAAGCGGGCACAAAGATTGTGGTAGTCCTCTCATGTAGCGTCGTCTGCCGGGCGTCCTTGCCACTGAACTAGGACACGTGTGACGGCATGGTTGTTCCGTTTGATCATTGTGCAATCAAGGATGGCTGTGGGGCGTCCAAACAATTTGCCCTTATTGATAGGGGGAAGAGAAAGAGTGGCCGAAATACCATTCCCAACTTTCGTTTGAGATAAGAAACATGAAATACCGGGTGGATTCGACACCCATGTGGAAGGTCCAAACAGTTAGCTACCTGGCCGATGCGTGCAGCTATATGAAAGGGCCCATAGAAACGAGGGTTGAGTTTGTGAGAAAGTCGGGAGGCTATTGTAGATTGGCAATATGGCTGAAGGCGCAAATAAACCAGGTCCCCAACTTGAAACTCGCATTCTATTCGATTCTTGTCCGCCATTTGTTCCATGCGAGCTTGGGCAACTTGCAAATTCTCTTTCAGTTGTTGGAGTATTTTATCGCGATCACGAAGCGATTGATCAACCGCATGCACCAAGGCAGTTCCTAGAATATATTGCTCAATAATGGGTGGAGGACAACCATAAACCGCCTGAAAGGGAGTCGTTTTAATTGAACTATAATAGGTGGTATTATACCACCACTCGGCCCAAAGAAGCCAATGGGTCCATTGCGAAGGTTTGTCACCCGCAAAACAACGAAGATAAGTTTCAATAGACTGATTAGTGACCTCGGTTTGCCATCTGTTTGGGGATGATAAGCCGAAGCTTATCCACAACTCCATACCTTACAAACGAAAGAAAGCATCCCAAAAGTTGCTAGTGAAAACGGGATCCCGATCGCTCACAATTGATCTTGGCATACTGTGGAGGCGAGCAACATCTCTAACAAAATTTTGACGACAATGCAAGCAGTGAATGGATGAGAAATAGCACTAAAGTGTGCCGCCTTAGAGAGCCGATCGACTACTACCATGATGGTATTTTTGTGAGATGAGGAAGGTAGACCTTCAATAAAGTCCCTGGATCTTGCCAAATGTCATTGAGTATGCAAAGAGGTTGAAACGGACCTGGTGGAGCGATAGATTCAGATTTATTGCGTTGGCAGGTGTTGCATTCAGCGACAAACGTCTTGATATCCTGTTTTATACCTGGCCAAAAAAATCCATGTAATAATCGCTTGTAGGTATGCAAGAAGCCAGAATGTTCAGCTGATGGAGAAGCATGATACTTATTCAATTGGTGCAGTTTCCATGACGATGTGGGTGACACGACTAAGCACCCTTTGCTACGTAAAACGCCACTCAGATTAGAATAATAGTCATCAGAGTTGGGGTCCTTAAGACAGTTAATGATAAGAACTAAGACGGGGTCTGTGGCACATTCTGCCACAATATCTTGGCTGCCCTGAAAAGTCGACGAGGAGATAGCTGCTAACGATGAGTCTTCATGTTGTTGAGATAGAGCATCAACGACTGAATTTTTAGTTCATTATCTGTAGATAATTTCATAATCATAAATGAGGAGCTTTGAGACCCAACGAGGTTGTTCCAAGGAAGAAAGCCGTTGATCAAGGATGTAGCGTAGGGCACGGTGATCGGTCAAGATCTTGAAGTGATGCCCCAACAAGTATGGACGTCATTTAGTGACGTTAAATATAATGACCAACATCTCCTTGTCGTAGATGGATAATGACAGATTGTGCCCCAATAATGATTTACTCGCATAAGCGATGGGTCTTCCATTCTGCATAAGAACTACCCCGAGTCCCGAACCTGAAGCGTCGCACTCGACGATAAATTCTTGTGAGAAGTTGGGTAATGCCAAGACCGGTGTTGTTGTCATGACGACTTTAACCTGCTCAAAAGCCAAAGTGGCCTCTTCCAACCATTGAAAAGCATCCATGCAAAGGAGGTTTGTTAATGGGCCGACAATCTTGCCATTGTCCTTAACAAACTTACTATAATAACCGGTGAGACCAAGGAAACTGCAAAGGGCCTTGATTGTGGACGGTTGTGGCCAAGTGGTCAGACATCTGATTTTCTCAGGGTTGATTGCAACACCTACAACAGTATGCCCCAAGTATTCAACTTGGGAAAGAGCAAATGCACACCTCGATTGCTTGACAATAAGTGTATAATTACACAATAAACCAAAGATAGTGGATAAATGTTGAACATGGTCAGGTAATGAGCGACTGTTAACTGAAAATATCGTAAAAAAAGACTAGCACAAACCTTCGTAAATAGGGTCGGAACATGTCATTCATTAAACTCTGGAAAGTGGATGGGGTGTTAGTTAGCCCAAATGGCATCACGGGGAATTCATAATGCCCATCATGTGTATGAAATATAGTTTTGGGAACATCTTGATGATATCCGGAGCGAAGATCCAATTTGGTGAAGACACTAGCGCCCCACAACCCATCTTCTTTTGACAAGTAAAACAAGTGATGAGAAGGGACTGGTGCTCAGTTCTATGATGCCGGTATCTAACATCTCCTTGACGAGGCATTCAATCTCGGTCTTTTGAAAGTGAGGGTGCCGATAAGGCCTAACATTAACTGGGGCCGTTTCAGGCAAGAGGGGAATATGGTGATCTTGCGATCTTGGTGGTGGTAATCCACGAGGTTCCAAAAAAAGTTCTGAAAATTGATGTATTAGTTGAGTAATGACTGGAGGAATAGCAAGATCAGTATGTTATGTTGGGCCTCTGTTGTAAACAACTGAGCGACATTCCTGGTCCTTGATTCGTGGAGTAGTTTTTGGAGAAGAAAACATTCGATTAAGACCATTGATGCCAATCATTCACCAACCAATTGATTCGGAACATCAGAAAGATTGAAGGCCATAGTGAGTTTGGAGAAGCCCTATGTGATCAGGCCCAAGGACTAGAGCCATTGGGCGTTTAGAACGTCACACCCCCCGGGTAAGAGGAGAAAATCCACAATGAAGTGGTAACATTGTAGTTGAAGCTTAATGTTTTGGATATATCCTCCGTCGGCCACCATCACCCAGAATGGATCGTTGGTAGAAATGGGGCACCCGCATCGCTTTGCAAGTTTGGGATTCAAGAAGTTTGGGATTCAAGAAGTTATGCATAGAGCCGGACAGATATACGTTGTTGCTTAAGAAGTATGAAAACTCACATTGTTTCAGGTTTGAGTGAACCGATGAGAGCATGAGAGAAATAGTGAGCTCAGGTGTGTCATTGACAGGAGTGTCAAGAACTTCAATTGTTCTTGTCTTCTTCGTCAGGCCAGTTGCCTTTTAGGAGTAGTTGTGTTCGCTTGCATTTATGTCCGAGCTTAAATTGCTCATCGCAATTAAGGCAAAGACCCTTATCCTTTCGTGCTTGCATCTCAAGAGGGGTGAGGCATCTAATTGGAGGGAGGACGAATGGGTTAGAAGAAGTAAGAAATCTGGCGGGGACCAATGGTGAGGATTTGAAGGGTACTCCGCAATTGCCAGCTCTTCGGAGTGCAAATTTTTCCTCATAAAGGCGCGCCAATTCGATTCCATATGAGAGAATTTGTGGCCTATGCGCTAGAACCTCAGTTTGCAAGTCATCACGAAGGTCGCTAATAAAACAATTGAGGAGCAAGCTGGACGGCCATCCCTATGATTGGCAAGAAAGATATTCAAATTTGGTTTGATATTCTTTGAAGGAAGATGTTGGGAGAAGCTTTGTCAAAGTGCCATCAATGTTCTCGTAAGCAGTCGGGCCAAATCGCGACAATATAGTTCCGACAAACTCGGACCAGGTAGAGAGCGGTTTGTTCTTTACTGTCCATTCAAACCAACTTGAAGCTTCCTTTCCAAGATGAAAGGATGCGATTGTAATTTTTTGATCTTCCTCCGTTGGATAATAGTGAAAAAAAGGTCCGCTCGGGCAATCCAATCGAGTGCATCTTCACCGTAGAATTTAGGAAAATCCAAGCGAACCGTTCGTCTTTGAATCGGTGGACCACTTGGCTGAGGGAGGTCGCGATAGACTATGGTTCTCAAACGGGCAGTGAATCGCCCTTGCAATAATCATCACGTTGCTGGAGGAGGGCCCGAAGGGACGCTTGAATGCCATTCATTTGAAGATGGAGAGTACGGTTCTGTTCTTCAATATTTGTGTATTGATCCTCAACACGTGATTCTAACGCCATCATTCGTTCCTCCATTTGTTCCTTGAGCAGCTCGTCGACTTCGAAAGGACTGGAATCATGGGTGGAAGTATTTCTTGGCCCCATTGGAATCGCTTTAACGTGAATCTAAGAAGAGAGAGAGAGAGATCCTGCATGGTGGGTATGCTGTAGAGTTGCCACGTGGATTCACATGCATGGAGTCGCAACATCTTCTTTGTAATTTTTCAGTATCAATTCTATTCCCTTTGTTCTATGGGTATGTGTGTTGATTAAGGAAACTTTGCACTGTTTCTTTCTGGAGAAATTGTACTCAAAAATATTGTTTCTCGGCTTTTGTGGAGCTATGCTTAGATGCTTTTGCTCCAATCTTACTGAATTGTCTAATTTTTTACTCTCCATTCCTAAACATTGTATCCTCATCAAAGATATCTGACTTTCTTCTATTTTCAGAATATATTAGGAAATACTGGTGTGAAGGAAAAAATGCAACGGCGAATAGAACCATGGATTCAAAGGGAGTTGAAGGCTATCCTTGCGGACTCAGATCCATCAATTATTGTTCATCTAGCCACATCACTCTATATCTTAAGCCTTGAAGAGAAGCTTAAGGCCCCCACAATGCATCTTGCTGCTGAAGATAAATATGTTGAACCATTGAGACCTTTCCTGCACAACCAGACCAATATGTTTTGGCATGAACTCAGGTAGACTACAGTACTTGTATTTATTCATCATATCCATGAAAACTTTTTGTCAATTTTACTCCTAGTGTCAATTATGATTGATTTTCTACGTGCATAAATGAACTGTGTTATGATCACTACATGCCGTCCTGAACTTGAGTATGTCTACTCTGGTTGCGGTATTCATCTTTGCACAGCTCATCCCAACTTGTATTTCTGGAATAAGATTTTTCTCTCTTCTGGAATGGATGATACAAACACTTCACCCTTGAGTTGGGTGTTCTTTTTTCTTTTAGTTTTTGGTTATGTAAGCATTGGTGGAGACGTGAATCTCACTCTTTTTAATTTAGTAGTTGTTAGGATGCTTGTGATTGAAAAAAAAACACTTTTTTTTTCAGATGCTTTGCAGAGAGCTCATTTACAATGGAAATATATGATTCTGTGGTTGAATATAAAAGGCTAGATTAAGTGCAGAAGAGAGAATTCAAGTCAAAATTCTGTCCGTTTCTCCATTGAACCCAGTGTGCAGCATGGCTGGTGGTGTTTGGCAGGCAGCTTCAGATATCCAGATCTTCCAGAGCGTATATATAAGAAGGAATGTGTTCATTTCTTGTGTATACATTTTGCTAAACAAATGAACTCGGTCTCCTTGAGGCTTTTGCAGGAGCCACTTAAATGCCAGCATCGGGAATCTCATGATTGAGCTCATTTTATACTGTCACATGTTGCCGTTTGTAAGGTATACATCTTTCTACTGGTAAGTAAATGTCTTAGATAGTTCTGAGATTACCACTGTTCCAGTGTCAATACATCATCTAGTTACATGGTTTGCTTTCATCCAAATGAGAACATGTTCCATTCTTGATCAGTTATCACTGTGCATTAAATCATGTCAAACAGCATTTTCTTGGTTTACATCTTAAAAATCTAGTACCATTTCTGTTTTCTGTTACCAGTTATTCTACACTCGACAGCTTAACGCTGGGTGGAAGTCATTTTCACAAAAGATTTCGTTTTGCAGAAGGATGACGCACAAAAAAATAAAAAAAATGCTGGACAGTTCTAATTTGGGACGTGCTAGAACCCTAGAAGTAGCGTATTCCACACTCAGCGGCTGTAAATGCTTTCCTTCTGCAGAAGGATGACACACCTAATAATAATAATAATAATAAATTCATGATGTAGGGATTGTTTGGATCACCACTTTTGCGCCAATTTCTTTTGTCTTTTTTTGCTGAAAAGAACTCCTAAATTTATTTATTTTTGGGTGCAAAAAGGAGATCCAAACAGGTCATTAATGTTATTGGATTCACAATCTTTTTATAAGCCTTTTTGGAATTATAATCAAGTATTCAAAAGCTCATGTCTTGTACCATGTACATATGCATATAACATGGTCCTTATTGTAAGAATCACTTCTCTTTTCAGATTCAAGTTGTCCTACCAGTCAAGCTGCATTACAGATCCTGTTGCACTGGTCTTAGGTGGTATAGAAACTGACATTTTCAAGATCTAACCAAATGGGTGGATGTTCCAAAAGACACACAAGGGGCTGGTGCTGAATCAGAAATTTGGTGAGAATTGGTGACAACCAGTCTATTGTTGAATAAATTCTGAAAATCTTATTCTGTGGGAGTTGGGAACAATGACTTTCTTCTTTCCATAACTGAAGATGTAAGGAAACTCGAAAATCAGCAAGGAAAATCCTAGTTGATCGGCGTGCTAGCGACCTTCCGAACAGAGCCACAGCGATAGAATACTTGGGATGTATTAGATTTATGTCTATTCTATTTTCAAGATTTATTGGTATGTGGGGCCATGGTTCAACATGATGGGTTCACAGCCCTTCAGATGTGTGCTTTTCGACGGTCATGATAGTCTATGATAGTAGAGACAACCATCCCATTTGGCTAATCTCTGTTGGAGAAATATGATATGATGCCAATGCAATTCGAAAAATTCTAGTCAAAGCTCTAGAAAAAGTCTGTAGATCAGATGGTTAAAATGGTCTAGGAGATCTTTCAAATGGGCTAGTTCACTGGTGGGTCCTGACTCTCACCCACTGTACATAATACAAGTTTCGAGACATGTGCTAAAGGACGGACATTTTCTGTTTGAATACTCGCACTGAAGACGTAAACCTGTGAGCTGTGAGCGAAGCGGATCACAGCCCACGAGCCACGTCGCACACTCTTAGTGGACGCTGACCTTGTGGATGTGTGGCCAATCACTAGGTGGACCTACAAACCGAAAATAAACCTGATCAGTGATTTCTAAGCATTGGATTGAAGTTACTTTCATGGGTTGATTTTAACCGTAGGAATTTGAGCGATATTTGGGAGCAAAGATCCAAAGGTTGTAAATCACTAATCAGGCTGATTTTTGTTTGCAAGTCCACTGAGGGACTGGCCAAACAACCATATGGCCAACGCTCTCTAAGAGTGCCAGGTGGGTCGTTTAGTGGGCTGCGATCGACTTCGCTCACAGCATGGTGTGAGCGAAGGTTTTTACCTGAAGACACTCTCCCCTCGGTTGTAAACTGGTTCATTCAGGAACCAGTTTGCAATTTTAGATGCTAAATGTTTGTTTTTTTGATAAGTCGAGCAAGAAATCTATATAACAAAACAGGGAAGTTGTCTCCCCACTTATACCCCCTCTTATCTGTTTCAACAAAGAAGGGCCGAGAACTTATCCCCCAAATGGACGGTGGATCTCAACCACTCACACCTGATTTTGGCAAATGCTTTGACGGGGAGTGCTGAGGACACGGGCCACCCACTATCAATATAACAAGTGACTGATTTTATCTTATATGACTTCAATAATAAGTGGCTGAGATCCACTACGCTTCATATCGATGGCTGAGATTAACTCCCACCCGATTTTGACAAACACTTTGTCGGAAAGTGCCACGGGCACGGGTCACTCACGCATATAACAAGACAACTCGGTTATATTCTTTTATCTTATCCATCCATCTAATGTGGACGGTTAGATAAAGAGTGGTTGAGATCAAATCCATCGATCTAATGTGGACGGTTAGATTTCAGCCACTCAATCCGCCTCATTTGACCTCAATTTATTCAAAATTTTAATTTCGACACTGTTATTTTTTGTTATTTCTATCATTTTCCCGTTTCTCCCTGCGTTACAATCAGTTATAACAGCAGTTATAATGGAAAAAACGATAACGCCCCAATCTGTTATACCGTTTGAGTGCCAAAGGCACCCAATTTTTGCAAACGCTTTTGTCGGAGAGTGCCGTGGGCACAGGGCCATTTACTAGTATATTAAAAGAAGGAGATCGAGGAGATCTCAAAGTAGAAAAACGGACTATAAAATAAAAATAAAAGAGCAAAACCCAGCTAACTATCTAACAAGGATTCAAAACTAAACATCATATCCGAAAGAAACATCCCCTCATCGCATTTTCGGTACCACCCCAACTATATAAGAGAGCCTTTACGCAAATAACAGTTTCCTGAGGTATTTTTTCTACTCCCTGAATATCTTTCATGCCGCAGGCCCCATATAACTGCATACGGAATCATCCTCCATAAAACCTTTCCTCTATCTGAGAGCTTAATCCTTGGCCATCCACCACACAGTGTCCAGATCTTCTCCGGCATAGCCCAAGAGAGGCCTACCTGTGCCAAGAAGTATGCCTATATCTGTGATGCATAAATACAATGCAAAAGAAGGTGATCCGTGCTTTCCCCATTGGATTTGCACATAGAACAGAAGTTAACCATGATCCACTTTCGTGCAATCAGATGCTAAATGTTAACTACTTAAGTACACATTCCCCACACCTACGGATAGATCTAGACCATACGATCAATCACACTGCTCTTGGATGGGTTGATACCGTAGATCATACCATTTACATCATCCTAGTCATCACCTAGTGCATCGATTTTCATAGATCACGGGTTCACATTTTTTCAACTATCCAAGCTTTTTTCGGTTGAACGAATGGCTAGAGATCGATCAATTTGTTTTCTCGCCGGGGGTCCAAGATGTGGGCACATTGAAGAATAATGGAGGACGTCCCGCCTAGTTCTACACCACTGGATAGTAATCGACATGAATCCCGATGACAATCCAATGGTCCGGACCCTAGGGAGGACGTCTCCTGAGGATGACAGTATTATTTTAACAAACTCTTATATGCTCCGCAAAAAATCCCCCAATACCAAAAGAAGATTTGTTAAAAAACTGAGGTTTAGTCCCACATCGTTAGAGGGATAAAAATATAATCTGTTTAAAAAGCCCATGCTTTGATCAACATATCGCCGAGCTCAGCAGCGTGAGCTTGTAACCCAAGTGGGGGCATTAAGATGGTTGGACACTGACAGTCGGCTCTGCCCGGTGGGGGTGGGGTTTGTTAGTTTAGATACTCAAGAGTTGAGTCATGTGGTTCGAATGAAGGCTTGTGAAGCGTGTCGA
Organism: Euptelea pleiosperma; assembly: GCA_035048495.1. Taxonomy (NCBI): domain Eukaryota; kingdom Viridiplantae; phylum Streptophyta; class Magnoliopsida; order Ranunculales; family Eupteleaceae; genus Euptelea; species Euptelea pleiosperma. The sequence continues at coordinate 33,678,344 of CM068546.1, forward strand.
GTGGAGGGCACAGCGTAGGCTGGTGTTTCACAGAGCAGCGATACCACGATAACGAGTAGGTGCAGCACCTACTTACAACAAATGCCCTAAGAGCTGCTGTCAGTTTGAACATCCACCTTTTGTTTTTAGGTTCAAGTTCTCCATTTAAAACAAATTTTTTTTCCTGTACTATGGGCCTTCTCAGATTGATCTAAGACAAATTCTTAACAATCAAATCCTCTGATCATGAAGTTTTTTGTCATTGCAAATGATAACTACCGCTGATGATCCTTTGTATCAATAAGATGTACTTGTTAAAGCCCTCTTGTAATGAGCTGGGTGAAGAGAGCATGGAAGGGTGTCAATCCGGCCCTCTTGTAAGGGGGGCCTGTCCTGTCCTATCCTACCTTTTTAAAGCCCTTCTAAATGAGGGTCGAGCCAAAGTCTCACTCAAGGGGTGAGCCCTTAGCAAATCATCTCTATTATATTTAATTTTTTAAATTATATTATATAAAACAACGCACATAGTGCATCTTTTTTTTTTTTTTTTATAAAATGACATTAAACTGCATGGTATATTCAAAACTAAATTATGCCCCTCCACCACAAATTACCTTTGGTCCTGCTACACCCACACACACAATTTGAAAAAACTGACATGCTATGACCCAGTCCCCATCTAAGACCGTCATTGACTAACAATTTCTTTTAAAAGGACAAAAATGTCCCTTTTTTCAACCTTGGAAAAAATGTTTATGGCATCAGGATAAAGTTAAAATCTCAAACTCCTTTTTTGAAATCATCAATCTAAATTTGTAAAGCTCAAAGAGGGACCCATTAAAGTTTAGAAAAAAGCCTTAATGAATTAGAATAAATCTCCAAATCATTTTAGATTTCCCAATCGCTCAAAAGACCTTAAATGAAATTTTATTATTTTGTAAGAGTTTTTTTATGCAAATAAAACTATTTTCGCAAATGAAAAAAAGAAAAAAAAAATTTGGGCTGTTTGGATCAATATTTTGTGCTAGAAAAAGAAATTTCGCATGAAAAGTTTTCAAAATCTTTTTTTCATGGCAATCCAAACTTGCCAGACTACCCAAGGAAAAAAAAGCCGACATTGAATTCATTCCAAACAACTATATATAAAGAAATCAAATTTTCAAAAGCTTTTCATTTTTGCAGCAATAATCTGTATCATCTAGACCCGAGAAAACAAAAATGACCAGAATATAGAAAACAAAAAGATCAACAAATGAGAAACTACTACTGAACTTAGAGATGTGATAAAAGATACAGTTTCATCCTAAATGGATACACATGTCACGACGTTAGTGGTGTTGGACACTACAATTATCCTAAAATGATACAATTTTGCGTAATTTCCAAACAATTGAGCTATTCCAAAATTATGAATGGCCCAAAATAGTTTCTATTTTGAAAATTTTAATAATGTTTCAAAGCAATGCAAAATGACTAGTGTAAATTTATAATATACTATTTATTTTATTGAGGTTTTCAAAGAGACAAAGGTTTCATTTTCAAACCTTAACAGTTCATCCATGTAACAAAAAAAATTATAATCATTCATTGAAAAATCTACATAATAGATTATACCAAGGAAACATGTTACTAAGCCAAATGCATTATTCAAGCATCCACTTTTCTCATTTAAAAATTTTATATTTTTTAATACTCTTCTCAATTTCGTCTCTTTTTGTGTGTGGGTGGGTATGATTAACACATTTCGGAGGAAGCGGCTTCTATACGCCAGGGCTGCATAGACCAAACAAAATGGCCCCACAGAGCTTGTGCCACATCAGCAAAAAGGCAAAAGCTCAGTGCAACTGCAACCTAGGTTAATCATTTTTTTTTCACTTTTTCAAACTGAGGTGATGTGGGGACTACTCCGCAGGCCCATTTTGTTTGGTATGTACGGCCTTGGCGCACAGAAGCCGCGCCCCATTTTGGGGATATTTTGGTATGGAAAAAGATGTCACAAGGTATGCCTGAAACATTTTCAAATGCGGAAGCACAATTTTTGTTATTCACCACTGTCATCTGAGCCCACTGACCGCATGGATGTTTATCTCACCCCTTGGTGGATATAGACACCAAAAATCATCCTGATTGGTAATCTATAACTATTAGATTTTAACACTTTTTAAGGCATTCTTATAGCCGTTGAATGCAAACCATTTTTTTAGTACTAAAACCAACGGCTAAAATCATCAAACAAGCTGATTTTTGGTATGAATGTCTACTAAGGGGTTGGCTAAACATCCATGGAGTCAATGGGCCCAGATGGCAGTGGTCACTACCAAAAATACCGCTTCCGCATTTGAAAAAATCTCAGGTATACCTTGTTACACCACGACCCTTTTGGTATTTCGAAAGAGTTGACTTCGAGTGAGTGGGGATGAAGACAAAAAGTGGGTTCAAATATCCCCACATTCATTGTAACTGAAATTTTTTTTTCTTCAACGAAAAAATATTTTAATGTATTTACAAAAATAAAAAAAACTTCTAACATTTACAAAAAAGTAACTAAATGCCCTTTGAAAAGGCGTCTCCCTGAGAAAATTAAGATTGAAAAAGGCCGACAAACGCCCTTTTAAAGGACGTAAAGTCTTAGTGGACGCTGACTATGTAGATGTTTGGCCATACACACAAAAAATAAACATCATCAGTGGTTTATAAGCATTTGATTGAAGTTATTTTCATGGGTTGACTTTAACCGTAGGAATTTGAGAATTATTTGAGTGCAAAGATCCAAAGGTTGTAAATTATTAATTAGGCTGATTTTTGGTTTGCAGGTCCACCGAGGGACTGTCCAAACATCCATTCGGTCAACTTCCACTAATAGTGTGCCACGTTGCTTGTATTGTGACAGAAGTTTTACTCCTCTATGGGCAAACGCCATTTGTCAAGAAGGCACGCCCTTTCAAAGGGCGTTAAGTTACTTTTTTTTTTTTGTAAATTTCAGAAAGTTTTTTTATTTTATTTTTATTTTGTAAATACATTTAATTAATTTTTTTTTCTAAGAAATTTTCCGAAAAAAAAACGGAGAGAAAAAGGGCGGTTGTTTTCGTAGATTCGGTGAAGATGAAGGCCATATAAGAAAACTCAAGAGTACCAGAGAAGCTTTTGACTTTGCCACGCGCAGGCTTTTCGTGCCCACTATATAAACCCCCTTATTCCCCCCTACAGGCTACAACGGCGCCAACCGCCAACTGAACTCACAAAACCTCTACGACGAAATTTCTTTTCCTCCTCCTCTGTTATTTGTATTTTTCTTCGTTATCTTCTTGATTTCTCCAAGTAAAAATGGCGAACTCGCAGTCAGATTCAAACATGTTCAGCGTTCGAATTGTTTCGATCGACTATTACATGGCGCCTCCCGTCAAAGATCTCGATATCTGTTACAGTAGTTTTCAAGGTACCAAACAAAACTCATCAAAAGACTGATACTGACTTTCTCGTTACAGTAATGGAGTTTGAAGAGTTCATTTAAAGGTTTTAGTTCATTCAGTCTTGCCTTACAATCTCTACTCTCTATATCTCTCTCTATTGGGGGATTTTGAAGGTGGGATGGTGAACGAGGTGCCGGTCATAAGGATTTACGGTTCTACTCCTGCTGGTCAGAAGACTTGCTTGCATGTTCATCGGGTGCGTTTTCTCCTCGTTTTGTTTTTCAATTTACTATTAAAACTGCATCGAAGCGTTTTGAGGTTTTTGGGAGTGAATTGGAGAATCGAACACAACACACACACACAAACACGGAGACACATAGGGCTTTTTTGGTAACGAATTTTAAACTGGTTTCGCTGAATTTATAACTAATCTGTGAAATGCAACTCCTGGGTTTGATGCAGGAGCATACCACGATATTGCCAAGTTACATGTGATTAAGGCCCATGCACTCTGTAGTGGAACCCACAAAATTTAAATTACGATTAACTTTATTTGTTTATGGGGAATTTTCAATACCCCGTCAATTTCTCCTCTCCCCATTTCTCTTATTTCCCCTCCACAATTTCTGAAAGGGAAATTTTCGATACCCGTCAATTTCTCTTCTCTCCCCCCTTTCTCTTATTTCCCTTCCACAATTTCTGAAATTTTCTAATTGGCCCGTGGGCCCATCGAAATCTCTTATCGCCCCCACCCCCACAAATGATAAACACGAAAGGGTAATTTAGAAGGGTTTTGTGATTTCGGCGAATTCGCCTTTCGTCGCTCTTCCTCTCCCCATCCACCCTCACCACACCGCCAACCCCATTTTCTCTCAAGCGTTGCCGGTCGCCCTCTTTCTCCGTCGTTGTTGGTTGCCGGAGAGTGGAGGCACCTCTCGTTCTGCGGGTACTCGTTGTTGTTTGGACTGCTAAGTCCGAACAATGCTTCACTGTTCAGACTGTTAAGTCCGAACATTGAATGATTATCCGGACTTAGCAGTCCGAACAATAAATTCAAAGACCATGACCGAGAATTCACGAGAAAAAAAACCCCAATGTATCGTTCCAGCGAGATTACTAGAAATTCTTGTTAGAATGGTTTCGAAAATGAAGTTAGAATGATTTTGTCGATTAAAAAAATTTGAATTCAAATACATACATCCATTAATTCTTCCATTGATTGTTTTACTCAAAAGTTCCTAATGAGAGTTGTAGAAGATGTAGAATACAACCCTAGAATCTTTTAGGTATTCTCCTGTTGCTTTTTCAATAGTCTCCCTTGCTTTCTCTCGTGCTCTAACGGTTTTGAATTTTAGAGGGGATGAGTAGAAATAGAAAGGGTTTAATTAGAGAAACAAAGGGGGTAAAGTTGGTATTTTATATATCTTGTTGGGGGAAGATAAGAGAAAACACAGGGGATATAGAAGTCATTTTAATTATAGTTTAAGTGGGGGATAAGAAGAGAAATTGACGGGGTATCCAAAATTCTCCTTTGTTTATCTGTTTCTTATTTTGATTGGATGTTAGTATATTACTGCTTATTGTGATAGAGATAAGTTTAGAAAGTAGTTGTAGTGGGATAGTTTCTATTTGAGTAGGATTGAAATTAGCATGTGGAATCTTAGAGTTATTAGGAAACTTTTTTATTTGGTAGGAAGTAATTAGAGGTTGGCTAGTTCTAGGAAACCTTCTTCTTACTAAAGTAGGGTTTTAGAGTAGTCTATATAAAGCATATTTGTGATGTAAGTAGAGATATTATTTTGAGAAGAAATTAAAGGTGTGGTTTTCTTTGATTGGGTGTGAAGCTCAATTTACTCATTTTCAGCTCCTTTCTGTAAAAGGTGTGGGTTGATTTAGGTTTTTTTTTTGTTTGGTCTGATTTCAGCCTTGCTGTACAAATTGTTGATCAATGCTATCCGACATCAATTTGGTATCAGAGTGCAAAAATCCTGGTAGAAAGAAATGGTAGAGGAGAAGGAATTTGAAAAACTCATAAATATAGTTTTGTCTCTAGAAGACAAGAGTTAAGAAGTCCTAATTGTAGTACAAAATCTTACTGGGCAAAGCCAACATGGCTATACTTTCTGGGAGGATAGATGTAAGATTAGGTTTATCCTACTTCGATTGTTGTCTCAACTCTCCACTGGAAAAGACACCGGAGAAGTTGAGTCTGTTTAAGCCACACGTGATGAAAATCTTTCGCAAGATACACATGATGTGCTGACAAAACTTGAAGATGGTAGATGTTGCGTTACCATCATAAGATCCGCCGTTAGAAGACATGGACAATCATTACGTTGATGACTCCTTCATATACCTTAATAAGATTTTATTGGAGTTGAAAATATCTTCAATTTGTGTTGATAGTATGATTGATCATGTGATTCACTTGAAGATTGATCGGTTCAGAGCAAAAGTTTCAACTTCTTCTTGTTGATATTAAGGAAGAGAAAATTAAAGAAGAACAAATACTCAAAGTATCTCTTCCGTTGGAAAGACCTATTGAAATATTTAAGGCGAAATGTAAAGTTTATAGTATTAGGACAATGTAGAACACAGTAGAGTTTTGGATTTTAAAAAGGAAGTGGAGATTTATGAAGAATTTTGCAATTAGGAGGTTGAAGTGGGATTGTGCAGTGACGTGTGAGTGTTGAGGCATTGCACATTTCTCCTAGGTGACCATTATTTTATTTTTTTATTTTTAAACAATGATGGTTAGTTAATGTGGTCATTCTATTGTTATATTGCAATTGCGGGATATTAGAGGTTTAGGTTAGTCTTAATGTCCAAAAATAGGTAATGTTTTGGGTTTATTTGCTGACAGATGAGGTTGGTGGACATTATGGACGGCATAGGTGGATATTTTGAGGAGTTAAGCTGGTAGTGGGTTTTGATAGCTTGTATTTAAGAGCAATTCTTTGAGTTTCGATTTAGGATTTGTTTGGGTTGGTGAGAGCCGTAGGGAAACAAGAGCAAATGATTGCTTTGATGGAGAGGGAGGGCTGATGTTTCACCAAATTTGCTGATTAGACACACACACACACTCACAAATATATATGTATGTGTCTCCTTTAGTTTGATGACTATCAAATGAATCAGAAAATGTTATAAAATTTACATTAACCACACATAGAACCTTAATTAAAGGATTCTCACTTTGGGTATGCAATTTCATTTCATTCCAATCTATCCACAGCTAGCATTGTGGTTTGGAATCGATTCTTTGTCAATGGCCCACCCTTTCATTGAACCTTGTCTATGATCCGAATATATCTTCAATCGATGATGGTGCATGCTTCGTTGGTCCGCGAAACTTTGGCGTGGATCTTGTCAATCAATCAATTGGTTAGAGTTGACCCAAGCCCTTATTCCATGAATCGAGGCCATGGTTCAAAGTTCTAGCCGAAACCAAAACGTTACGTTCGTTTCGTTTCGGTTTCGCTATAGGATGAAACTACATACGGTTTGGTTGGTTTCGTTCGAAACCAAACTATACTTAATCTTATGTGTAAATTTGCACTAATATTTTGTTTTGGTTTCATTAAGTTTCTTCCAAAACCGAACGATACTTTTGATACATTTCGGTATCACCCATGAACGATACCGAAATGATACTGTGTACTTTGAGCCATAATCGAGGCCCTGCCTCGAGACATCTTGCCTCATCATCCCATCCCTTTGGAATAAAAATCAGTTGGAAAAGGAAATCCAATTGGACAGGAAAAGCTTGATTCAAATTATGGAAATGTAGATATACACAAATTTTTTTTGATCGCTAATATACACAATTTTTTTGATTGTTGAAGTACTGACACTACATAATAACAAGTGGAGTATCAGTAAAATGATTAGTCTCGTCTATAACTAGTAAAAGATTGAAAATTTAATTTGACAATTAAAGTTCTCTTCTCTCATGTAGGGACAAATTTGGTCCACATAATCCTCGAGGCTTTCGAGATCTCTGAGGTAGATTCTAACGGTCAAACTGTGGCCGAGAACTTCAAGAAGCTTGAATAATGGAAGAATGAATTATCTTCGAGAGTGAACTCTTTTCTCTCCACTAGGGGTTGGTACCTACATAGGACACTTCAATGCTCAAGTCAGGGTTTGAGTGAAGCATGGAGTTGTAAGGATTCGAGTTCCCCTCCTTGGTGGGGGTCCTACCTTTTATAGATGATTTCCTTGACCATGAGGATTGACATCCAGCTCATTGATTTCTATCTCGGACTCATTGTCTGAGATTGATAACAATTAGCCAATTTCTCGTTTCCTAATAGGTAATGGTCTTTCGAAAGATCATTTTGTTGCCCAATTGGCAACAAATATCTGAATTAGGAAAATCTCCAATCCTATGGAGTTGCTATTTTTGGTTCACTTTCTTATTTGGATTGAATCTTTGTAAACTCTACATGTTATTTGCACTAGCTACACAAATTAGTAACGCTCTTGGCATTGCAAGTTGTGTGCTTCTTGAATTTGTGATGTAGCTAGTTCCAGGCATATTGTCCACATGCGACGTCAGAAAAAGTTGTCAGGTCAATATCTCGAGATCTCTATTTATCGTGGATTCATGCTCCGATAGCTCATAAGGGTATGTATCCCCCATCTAGACAATTACATTAGTTATCGGGAGGATGTCCTGAGAACTTAGATAAGGGTCTAGGTTTGGTCTAGAGTGTTATGATCTCCTCCAAGGATCTAGATTCGGTAAATTTTCCTTGGTCTTGGATCTTCTCGAGAACTTTTGATCTTGGGACACGCATCTTGAGGATACCACGTAGCATAGTCTATAGCGTTGAATATTTTGGTACCCACATCTTATATATTATCGCAGGCGGAGTTTTACTCATTGCACTAGTTAGGTTTTCTCCCTTTCTTTTATTATATACAAAATTACTTATGAAAAAGCTAACTTGAGGGCTAAGGCACTAATCTGAACCATTGATCTAGAATAACTTAAATATCATTTTTTAATGACTGAAATACCCTTCAATCATGTCACTCTCATTTCATTTAAATTTTTAATACAATTTAGAAGCTCACAATGTCAGAATCTCAACAAAAGTTGTAACTGTTAAAGATATTGAAAAGAGCTTTTGAATGCATCTAACGACTCAATCGGATATGCGTATAAAATGTTAAGCCCCCCTGAAAGCTAAATGCATCATTTTCCTCCGGTTGGATAATACTCACCTCTAGTTTGTTTTGTCGTATGTCCATCTTCTTTGTTTGGCCTCCTATTGGTGGTAATTGATAATGATGATACAAACCCACAACGAACTAGGGTTTATTTTCTTTGGGTCTTTGTTTTGTCAAGATCAGTTCGATGCCATATTTTCGATTGTTGGATTATATGTGTGAATGATGATGTGCTGGATGATCTCCATGGAAAGGATCCTTATATGCATTTTGTGAATCAGATAATTGAACACGTCATCTTCACATGAATGATCTTTATCATCATGTATGGATCCTCAATTGATATTAGTTATTTCAACACCTAAACCTTCATTTTGGCATTTTTTTACAAACGCTTGGAAGGCATCGAGTTAACACCTTCTTGTCATCAACTAAAACCTCCTCACCATTACAATCCCTTTCACATTCGTCAAACTTAGGAAGATCTATGATTTCACCTTCATTACAGATGGCATCATCATCAAAGAAAGGTTTACAATCGTCTTCTCCAATAATCTCCTCATCATAGATAGGCTGTCCATTAAAGATGGATTCACTATCGTTTTCCAATTATTTCATCTTCAAAGATTGGTGGTGGACTCATAATCTATTATAGCGGTGGATTCATCTTCCTTTGGATACTCGCCTTGATCATGCCTTCGATCATGATTCCATATCGACGTTCATTAACACAATGGAATAGAGGGATCCTGGGTGGCCCACCATGCTGACGAGTCGTCTTCACCGTTTCTCTATGGATTTTGTTGTTCCATTGATCTTCCAAGTGCCTCTCCAAAAGTTGCAGAAGTTGCGACAACGCATTCCTATAACTCGTTCTAATGATCTATTGTTCCATCCGATAAGTGAGATCGTAGTTGTTTCCTCTTTATAGTGGATGACTTATGTTGATCAAACCTTAAGTTCCAGGGACTGAAACTTGCTTCGATACTACATAATGCAGGTGGAGTTCAACTTACTGCTCTGTTAAGGTTTTCTTAGAACATAAACCCCTAAAAAGGCTCTTGCAGGGTGCTAATCCAAGCAATCCCATGAGTACACAAAGGAACTAAAAGCCTAAAGGTAAATTTCATTCTAGAACCAAGAGTTTCATAAAATAATTTCTCAACAATTATTTATCCGAAAATAAAATGCTACAAGTTAATTTAAGGCTTGAGTAACAAATCTAAACTATTCATCTAAAGCAATAATAAGATAAATTTAATAATGACTAAACTTATCTTAATAAAATAATTTCTCAACAATTATTTATCCGAAAATAAAATGCTACAAGTTAATTTAAGGCTTGAGTAACAATTCTAAACTATTCATCTAAAGCAATAATAAGATAAATTTAATAATGACTAAACTTATCTTAATCATGGTTGATAATCTCGTTTCGTCTCATTCCATCTCGGCCGAGACGTCTCGTTCCGGTAAGGTATCGAGACTATACATCATGGAATGTATCGCCTCGTGTCAAATACTTAATATAAGTAGTAAAATTAGTTTAGAACCTTATGTATACGGTATATGTACTTTTATAACACATAAATGCTATAAAACATATTTGTATTCTAGTTAAGCATTAAAAATTGGTTTCACCTTATCGAGACATAGTGTTTTTTTATTGTCTCGTTCTATGTAGTCAAGGCACGCGCCTCAGGCTCCAGGCACACCTAATTCTAAAGCGCCTTAGAAGGGTCAAGGCGAGGCGCGTTTAGTAAGGCACACTCCTTATGCTCAAGGCGCGCACCTCAAACCAGGCTCCAGGCGCATCAGGCGTGCACCTCACTAAAATACATGTTTTTTTGTTCTTTGGCCTATTATATTAAACATCGGTATGATATGAGAGATACAATTGAACCTATCTCATTGATGAAAGCAATGAATGACTACTTGGGGAGAAGGAAACAGAAAGTGGAGTAGCAGAAGATGAATTGGTGTTTGAGGATGATAGCTTGACATGGAGTGTTGTTGCGAGAGCTGCTGGAGTTGGTGAATCAACATCAAATACTAGATCACAATTAAGGTCAAGAGTAAGAGCAAATGATTTAATAAGGGAGCCAGAAGAGGAAGAGGCCAATTCGGAGGAGATAGAAGAAGAAGAATATATTGAGGCTAACACATCTGATGATGATGGGATGAAGCTAATGATTATATTTTAAATGATTGCGATGTTAATTAGAATTAATTGTGGGCTATTTGAAATTTTGAACATTTGCTATCTTTTATGTTTTATGGCTTTTTGATTACTTATTTTGTATTTAGATTATGACAATGTTAACTAGAACTGCTTTTGGGTTACTTGAGATTTTCGACATTTGCTATTTTTTTTGTTTTATGACCTAATGATTATTTATTTTATTTTTTTATGATGTTATTTTTCTTTATTTTTTTATATTTCTTATATTTTATTATAATTTTTAATATTGCGCCTCGCTTCAATCAGGCGCGTGCTTCGCCTTGCACCTTGCGCCTCAGGCGCTAGAGGTCCTAACGCCTTAAGTGCGCCTTGTGCCTTTAACTACCTTGGTCTCGTTCTGTCTCCTTACGTAAGCTTACCGAGACAATGAGACGGAACGATATTTTAAACCTTGGCCTTAATTAACATCATTAACTCTATAGTCAAACATCAAACACTATTTTTTCGCCCCAAAACATTATAATCTTGATAAAAGTTGTGAGGTAGCTATTGAAGATATCAAAAAGAACCTTCAAATGCATCTAATGACTTCTCAATCCAATATATGAATAAAAAGTATCTTCGTGGATGAAAGACCCCTAGTTAGAAATAAAATTAGTGGAAGAGATCCCCTTGAATTCTTTAAGGATTGAGCACCGCAAAACTATATTCGCTTCGTCCTTTTGGATGACGCACTCTTTTTCATATATATCTTCAATAATCCTCTTGTTCCTTTCTTTCCATATGCTTTAACAGATGGCAAAAGGAAGGATTCTCCAAATGATTCAGCTCCATTCTTTAGCCAATAATATTAGCTGGCCTACACCATATTGATTTTCCCATAACCTGTGTCATGGCATTCAATAGTAACAATTGTGGATATCCTATGATTTCAATTTTTCTCTCTCGGTGGTTTCATTTCTATTATTTACATTATACAAGTTGGTGTAGACTACATAAATTGAGAAGACATCGTCAACCCCTTTTAAGATTTTTGCTCTAACTTTTCCGTATTGGGTCTTGTAGGCTTTACCATATCTATATGTGCCATGTTCCGATATCTCACTGCAAACACCCGAACAAGGTAATCAACTTGTTTAGTAGCTTTTTTCTTTAATTGTTTATATAGAACCATCTATAACATAAACGGTTGATTTCATTTCATTTTGGATAGTAAGTTACCCATTGTTGCATAATGCAATTGCTTTTCTCAATTTTGATTTGGTACGCTTCTAGTTACTCATTCTCAAGGCAAGGGAACAATCTTATATAATTTTATATCTTTTCTGGTTTTCCTCTGTATCTATGTACTGAATGGTAAGCTTTTTTGTCATTTTCACAATATAGGTGATGCGTACACACGTGTTGTATCTCGTGCGATAGAGAAGAGTTTGAAGGTATGCTTGGCTTTGTCGGATTAAGTTCTGGTTATGCAATCATTTGTTATTCTTTTTGTGCTTGGGGTTATTTGTCTGATATGTTTTGCTAATGGCTGTTATGACATGGACATATTTCCTTTTACTCTTACAGCTTAAAGGTTGTGGTGGATCAAAAAGACAACACGTGCATGGTTGCAGCCTTGTGCGAGCGAGAAAGTTTTATGGTTACCATACGTCGGAGGAGCTATTTGTAAAAATATACTTGTATCCAAATTCTCAGGGGTTTTTAGGTTTAACTAAGGCCATTTACTCCAATGATATTTGTTAAAGTGTGTTTTATAATTAGAGGTATTGTGGTCTTTACATTATTTTACGCCTTTAAGTGATATTTTTATACACGAGGAGGCTGAACCAACCAAGTTCGACTCTTAGAGGATTTTTCGGGTTTAGTGTCACATGAACAGTGTTACGTGAAAGTGGAGAGAATGAACTTAGTTTTCTACTTCTTCCCTATTTTTCTTTTTCTTTTCTTTCTTAGAAGATCAAGTTTGGGCTTTATACAGGCTAGGGTTTGATCCAAGAAGCGAGCCGCAAGCTAAGGTTTGTGATCTAAGGTTGCCATAACCTATGTAAAGGCTGACACAAGCCTTGATGGTACTCTATCATCTGTCTGGGAAAGGGACTGTCAATCCCTCTTCCCAACTTTCTTTATCTTCTGTTTTATATGTCCCGAAGTTTACTTCGAATCTCCTATCTGTTAGTGCCCTTACCAAAAGATTGAATTGCAGTGTCACATTCTTTCCTTCTCCATGTGTCTTTTAGGACCTGGATACGAGGAGGATGATTGGTACTAATGCATGTAAATGTAACTCTGAGACTTAACCAAAAACAATGAGATATATTTTTGAAAACCACACCAAAAATGATATAGCTACAGTGTGTTGGCTCTAATGCATGTAAATGTAACTCTGTGAGACATAACCTCCTTGTAGTGCCAATTGCCAATTGAAAACAAAACAATCTATCACCTCAATCATAGCAAAAACCGCATTCTTTTTTTAATATTAATCTAGATGCCTCAACAAAAATCGAAGATATTGGCGACTTGTAGTAATTAAGTAAAAGTGCTTACTGGATGCAGATGCATCCTTAACTGGTTTACATATTCCACTAGTTATAAACAGGTTTAGCTTTAATGCTCATATTTCAACTATTTTTAGTTTTGTACGTTAGCTCTGGAGATTGTTTTATATCCTTCTTCTCGTTTTTTTCCATGTTAATTGCAATATTATATCAGGGAACACCTTAACATAAATCAAAGATATTATCCTCATGAAGTTGCTCGTGTTGCTACTCTCCTTCTGGTATGTGGTCAATTGTTTTTGGGTATTTCTGGGTGCGGTTATTGTTAGGCTGCATCCTACTTTACTCTCCCTTTTTGCATAACAGACCTTTTTTTTTCGTTCAGTTGATCTATCTTGGCATTCTTTCCAAATACATCATCTAGGTTCTCATATATCATGTGCATTTTAATCTGCAAATCTGTTACAGATAAAATTTCAAACCAGTTATAGTAATTTCCTCTATTGCTATATGCCATCTTTTTGGTTCAGTTACTGTAAGCTGTTTGTATCTGACCAAGTGTCTTTTTTGTGCTCACCTTAGCGAGCCCTAGTGAACTGTTATGGCATCTGTACCACAATGCATGGAGACATAATATGAAGTTTTCAATCAGTAGAAGCATGGTAACAATGATCAAACAAATTAATTTGAAGATCCCTTGAGCTATGAAGCAATCGAGTGGCCGATCTATTTATTTTTAGTGTTCAAGGGAGCAGATTTATTCGTCCTGTGGATTGACTTATTCTGTTAAAAAACTTAGCACTATGTCGTGCATTCATGCCTTCTCTCCCCTCTAGTATTTATTCTCTGTCATGTTTTAATGCATTTGGCAAGGGTTCCTAGACAATGGGTATTCTGTTGCAGTATATGATTGACATATCAATGGTTGAAAGTTGGATATCTTTCGGATATGGAGGGTTGGATCTGATTGACATATTAGTGTTTCAGTTTCTTGCAAGATTTTTTTGGCATTGAGCAGTAGTCTGACAAGTTGGTTATATAAGGGAGTATTTGCTAAAGCGTGCCATGTATTTACTATTCATGTTGAGAAACCAATACATACCCTGATAACATGATTGATAATCTTGATTTCCAGTCTTAAGAGAGTGTAATACTAGACGTTCTTTGTATTGGACATAGGGGCTTTGTGACTGTATTTGTGCCACATAATATGCATGTTTATGGGAAATACTCTATATAGAAACTAAAGTGATTCACGATGTAGGTGGTGGTTGGCAGAAAGTGGCTGGGGGGTTTCACAACTATCATGAATGATATTGAATGTTTGCTAGTGATGTTAAATTTTAAAGGCTGACTTATTTTTTCGGTCGACCTTTTTATTTATAGATCTCTCATCGTTTGGTTTTTTATCTGAATTTGACTAGTTTGAGATTTTTCCATTGGTTGACTGTTGCTTATGGGATTTGTAGGTTTGGTTGAGATATGGGTTTGGTCATCGAAATACTGTACTGCCAACAATTTGTAGGGGGCTTACTGCTTGAAATACTTGGTTTGATAATTTGAGGTTTTCACATGAGTGATCCATTGTCACGAGTCAATCCCCTTATGATGGGTGAGAATGTAAGAGATGAGGGATTGGAGAGAAGAAAGAGAGAAGAGAGAGGAACAAACTTGTATGGTTTCGCCTCCTCTGTTCTTATTTACATATATTGTGCACTAAGTGAGTGTTATAAATAAGACTTTAGTGAATTGTGGGCCCACACACTAAACATAATAAAGACATAAATAAATAAAGAAAACAAGAACTCTAACACTCCCCCTCAAGCTGGAGCATACAGATCATATATGCCCAGCTCGATACATAGAGATGAAAAAGAACTCTTAGACAATGCCATAGTAAAGATGTCGCCCAACTGATTCTCAGACTTGATGTAGGGGGTAACGGTACGCTTGATCAACATCGTATCACGAATAAAATTGCAGTTAGCCTCAATATGTTTTGTCTGTTCATGAAACATAGGATTATTAGCAATAAAGTCGTTGCTTGATATTCACAATACATAGGCGTATGAGTAGAAACATCGACACCTATCTTTTGAAGAAGAGACTGAACCCAAAACATCTCAGATGTAGTATGAGCTAAGGTTGTATATTCGGCCTTCACACTCGAATGAGCCACAACATTTTACTTTTTGCTACGCTAGGTCACTAAGTTACCACCAACGAAGGTACAATAACTAGATGTGGACCTATGATCACTAATGGCTACCAACCCATTCAACATAAGAAACCCAATAAGATAACTTTTTCGGCGGTTGATACAACAGTTCCTTACCCGAGGAACTCTTTAGATACCGGAGAACATGAGAAACTGTATCCCAATGTGGCTAGCATGGGGCATGCATAAAT
Organism: Euptelea pleiosperma; assembly: GCA_035048495.1. Classification (NCBI taxonomy): domain Eukaryota; kingdom Viridiplantae; phylum Streptophyta; class Magnoliopsida; order Ranunculales; family Eupteleaceae; genus Euptelea; species Euptelea pleiosperma. Next base: position 33,694,003 of record CM068546.1, read on the forward strand.
TGATTGACTAACTGAACAACAAAGGTAATATTTGGACGAGTAACAATAAGGTAAATCAACTTCCCAACCAACTGACAATAATGATCTTGATCGGCACCTCTCCTTGTTTAGCATCTAGCTTGACAATAGTCCATGGGAGTATCGAGGGGCTTGGAGCCCAACATACCAATATCAGACGAGATCCAACACATACTTTCATTGAGACAGGGTAATACTTTCCTTGGATTGAGCAACCTCAATGCCAAGAAAGTAACAAAGAAAACCCAAATCCTTAGTATGAAAGTGTTGTTATAGGTAGGCCTTCAATGCAACAGAGCCATGGTTGTCACTCCCGATGATGATAACATCATCCATGTACACAATAAGAATAATCACACCCAAAGCAGTCTGACGAATAAACACATAATGATCAAAGGTAGAGCGTTGAAAACCATACTGAATCACAACGGTACTGAACTTGTTAGACCAGGCACGTGGCGACTGTTTGAAGCCATAGATAGGTTTCCGCAATCGACAAACCATATCAAACTTACCAAGGACAATATACACAGATGGCTGCTACATATAAACTTCTTCTTGCAAGTCCCCATGCAGGAAGGCATCCTTTATATCCAACTGATATAAAGCCCAATCACAACACACTGCTATAGATAATAATACGCGAACAGAATTAAGCCGTGTCACTGGGGAAAAGGTTTCAAAATAATTTACACCAAAGGGTTGGGTATAACCTTTGGCAACCAAATGTGCCTTCAGACAATCAATAGAACCATCTGGATGATACTTGATGGTGTACACCTATCTACAACTCAGTTTGCTTTCTTGGTTGAATTGTGGTAAGATCCCAAGTCTGATTTTGACGAAGAGCACACATCTCATCCATCGCCAATTTCCAACTAGAAGAAGATAAGGCTTGTTTGTACGATGTTAGAATAGAAACAATAGAAAGTGAAAGTGCAAAGGTACGAAACAATGGAAAACAAAATGAAATGAGACAAAGTTAGTAATGAGATGCTTAGTGCAAGATCGAGTACCTTTCTGTAAAGCAATAGGCATATGGGGAGAGGAACCCTCAGTCGAAGCCAGTGGTTGATGTGGGGTCATACGAGGAACTGCTGTACGTAGCTTGGAACGACAATGATAAATTTGCAAAGGAGCATTTGTAACTACAGTGGAAGAACATTTGTGACAACTGGCAGTGGAAGAGCAAGAGTAGAGGACAAAGCTAGCTCTCCTCGACTAGCAAACACGACGTCAGAATCTAACGGTTGCCCCAATAGATGAAAAAAATGAGGTAGTTTCAAGGAAAGTGACATAAGTACTGTCAAAATAGCGACAAAAAACTGGATAGTAACAATGATATCCTTTCTGAGTTCGGGAATAACTTAGAAAGATACACTTGACTGCATGGAGTGAAAGTTTGTTGTGGCCAGGACCAAACACATGGACAAAGGAGACATCCAAAAACCTTAGGTTGTAGATTAGAGGGAGACACATGAGGATATAACAACGAGATCAGAGTTTGACCTTCAAGAACTATGATGGCATGCAATTGATAAGGTAGCAAGCCGTGAGGACGACATTAGCCCAATAAAGTTTGGGAACATTCATATGGAACATGAGTGTGCGAGCAACATCCAACACATGTCGATGTTTGCGTTCAACAATGTCATTTTGTTGCTAGGTGTGCACACAAGAGGTTTGATGAATACTACCATGTTCTGAAGTCTGAACAAAAACTTGGATTTCAGCTTGCATATATTCAAGAGCATTGTTAGAACACAAAACACGAATACGCTTGCCAAACTGAACATATTTTTTTCATTTATAAAAAGTGGTGAATATTCGAAGTAATTCCGAACGATCTTTTAATAAAAATAACCATGTCACTCTAAAAGTTAACAAATATAACAAAGTAATGAAAACCCAAAAAACTTTTTATTTTTATAGGACTGCAAATGTCCGTGTGGACAACATCAAATGGATTTGACTTACAACTCTCAAGACGATGTGAAAAGAACCATGATGATGCTTGCCCTATTGGTAGGCTTCGCATTTTAAAATAGACACTGGGCTCAACTTAGGGATAACTGGACACAAATTCGAAAGAGATGGATGTTCCAACTGAAGATGCCATTGAAGAGGAGAAACACTTGCATTCAACTTAGATGCTGAAGCTGGTTCACCCTAGATCCAGATAATAGAGACTGTTCTTTTCATGACCCGAACCAATCACCTTCTTCGTTGTCAAGTCCTGAAACACACACGAAGATGGAGAAAAGGTTACAAAACACTTCCAACTAACAGACAGTATATTAAAAGGAAAATCTAGAGCATACAACGCAAAGGATAAAGGAGCAGACTGAGTAGGATGAATATCACCTTTCTCAAGTAAAGTACGAGTAGAGCCATCAGGTAACACAATATGAGATTTAAATGATTAAAAATTAGAAAAGATAGATTGGCTACCCGACATATGAGCATTGACTCCCTAATCAATGATCCAAGATGATGGAGATTTGGAAACCACACTTAAAATTACTTGTATTGGCCAAAGTGGCCGTAGACTGAGAGAGTAGTTGTAAGAGAGTTCAATTTTTGGAGGAGCTGGCCAAGTTGAGAAGTATACTCCAAGGTTTAAAGGATGTCGTTTTAACGGTTTAACAGACTGGGGGCGTTACCGTTAAAACAGATTGAAACGGCCAGCCAGGGAAAAATGGAAAAAATGGAAAAAGTGGCGTTGAAATTCAAAATTTCAAAAAAAAAAAGGAATTTAACGGCTGTTTTATTTTCACAAATCTTTTAGAATTAAACGGCTGTTAAAACGATTTTAACGGCCGTTAAAACGATTTTAACAGCTGTTAAAACAAAAAAACGACCGTTAAATTCAAAGCGTCAAAACGTATTTAAACGGTTTTAACGGAAACGGGCCTGGGGTGTTACCGTTTAAACAGCCGTTAAAACCGTTTAAATGGCCGTTTTTAAAACCATGGTGTACTCCTCGTGAGACACATGATTAGAAGGTACACCACCAGAGAGGGGCTGGGAAGAAGCCTCTGTCGTAAGTTACTCATCGAATGCATGATTCGCCAAGCGGGCTTACTCCACTTGTCACAACAATAATCCTTTGTATGGCCAGTCAGACCACAATAAGTACACTTCAAGTCACCTTGCCCCCTATGGCTGCCACGACCACCATGAGCTCTATTTCCACCACGACCACCATTGCGGCCACCACGACCGCGAGAATTCTCAGAATGACCATTACAAACCAGTGTTGAATTGTCCTTGGAAGTAGATGACACATTCCCAATGGATGCACGCTGAAGACATGAATTAGCATTAGCTGTACTAGAGTTAACCTGATATGATTTACTCTTTGTTTATGATTTAGGTTTTATTTTTTATTTTCCAGGTTGCTTACATGTTCTGCATTTCTTAGCGTTGTAACTAGAGGATGAACTACTGTTTTGCAGGGTGGTGCAGTCTTAGATAAAAGTTTCCAGCCTCATGAGTCGCACATTCCTTATCTTCTCCAGTTTTTGGTATGGATCATTTCTCATTTGATTGAGATTTTATATATGATATGAGAATAAAGTAGGGTAATTTTTGCATACAAAGAGAACATTTACTGTTATCTTCTTAATCCTTCATGCTTTGCTAGATGATTGTGCTAACATATACTCATCATTCTTTTTCCAAATATTGTTACTTGCCAACTTTTTAGTTTATACTGGTCATGGTTGATTGATGATATTCATAACTAATTAACTCTTGGTTAATTTATGCTGATTTGTCAAGTATTTTCCCCTTTTATTTCTTTGCTAGTTTAGAGACCAAGATGTGGGCACATGATGGTAAGCTTTCTGGTTAGAAGGACTGGATGGGATCCTTTTTTTATATGTTACCGAACATTCTTTTGTTTTTTTATTTGTTATTGTCTTATGATTTCTTCGTGAGATGGCAAAAACCATTTGTAGAAGAAGAGATTTTGGGAGCTATAAGGGCTCTTAGTGGAGACCGAAGCCTGATCTAGATGGCTACCACTAGCTTTCTTCAAGCATTGCTGGGACATTGTAGAAGGGGATTTCATGCATGTTGTTAAGGAGTTTGAGTTTGAGGAGGAAGCTTTTCTTGATCGTAGTTTTAACAGTACGTTTATTACTCTCATTCCTAAGAAGGAAGGGGCAGAATTATTGAGAGATTTTCGTCCTATCAGCTTAGTTGGAAGTATATATAGGATCATTTATATAGTTTTTTCTTCCAAGATGAAAGAGGTGTCGGGCTTTGATTATTTCCCCGTTCCAAGGAGCTTTCGTGAAGGGGAGACAAATTTATAGACGGAGTCTTGATAGCCAACGAATGCATCAATTCTAGAGTAATGTAGGGCAAGGAAGGCATCGTGTACAAGATTGATATGGAGAAAGCGTATAACCATATGTGCTGGGATTTCTTGGATTTTATGTTGTGTAGGTTGGGTTTTTGAACTAGGTGGAGGGAGTGGATGAAGGTGTGCTTTTTTCTTCAATATTGGTGAATGGCTCTCCTGTTGGTTACTTCAAAAGCACGAGGGGCTTGAGACAAGGAGACCCACTATCCTCGTTTCTGTTTGTTATTGTAGTTGAAGCTTTGGGGAGAATGACTAGTAAAACAATAGGAGTGGTAGAAGGTTTTCGAGCTAGTAGCAATGGCCTCATGATATCCCATCTTTAGTTCGCAGATGATATGATCTTCTTTTCTCAGGCTTCCCATAGACAACTGGGATATCTTAGATGCATTTTGAGGTGTTTCGAGGCAGTCTCGGGTTTGAAGATTAACCTGCCAAAAGTGAGGTGTATGAGATGGGTGAGGTGCCTAATTTGAGGGGATTGGCATCGAGCTTGGGGTGTAAGGTTGGTATACTGCCAACCTCATACCTTGGGCTTCCTTTGGGAGCCAGTACAAGGATAAATCTATTTTGGATCCAGGGTTTGAAAGGTTTGGGAAAAGATTAGCGGCGTGGAAGAAGAGTTATCTATCGACAAGAAGAAGAGTCGCCCTAATCAAAAGCACTCTTCTTAGTCTACCAATCCACTTTCTATCTCTGTTTTCGATTCCATCTAGGGTGGCTTTAAACCTAGAGAAATTGATGAGAGATTTTTTGTGGGAAGGGAATCAAGACACTCATAAATTTCACTTGGTGGAATCGGACAAAATCTGTAAACCTAAGGAGGCAGGTCATGTGGGCTTGGCTTTCATCATTTCAAGGATATGAATGCGGCGCTTCTAGGGAAATGGTTGTGGAGGTTCAGGGAGGAAGAAGACAGTTTGTGGCGGATAATAATCGATGGCAAATATGGGGATTGGCAGGATGGACGGGTTGGCAATTCTGTCCATTCTTCCTATGGGATCAATGTGTGGAAGGGCATCTCGAGGATTCGAGAGAATTTCAGGTTGGGTATTCATTATAAAGTAGGGAGAGGAGATAGGGTGCGCTTTTGGGAAGAACCACTGCGGCTTGCCTTCCCTACTCTATATCACATTTCATATTTCCAAGGGGCCAAGATTCAAGAGTGTGTTGTAGCATAGAGGGTGTTTTTTCGTGGAAATTTGGTTTTAGAAGAAATTTGGTTTCAGCGTCCCTTGTTTTGGGGGATCCTATCCCGTCCAAAGTCATTTTCTTTGTTTGGACTGCTATTCTAGACACGATTTTGACTGTGGATAATTTGATAGTAAGGGGATGATGCTGCCGAATAGATGCTCTCTGTGCAAATCAAGCGCAGAGTCAGTAGATTACATGCTTATCCATTGCCCTTACACTTATGCTATATGGCAGGTCTTCATTTCTCTATTTGGCATTTATTATGTGCTTCCGGAACATGTGATCAATTTATTCAAGGAATTTCGCAAAATGTTTTTTCTAGGGAAAGGGCGATACTTTTGCGTATTCTTCCATTTGCCATCATGTGGGCCGTTTGGAAAGAGGGGAAGTCCCGAATTTTTAAGGCAAAGAAAAAGACATCCCTAGGGCGGTCTTCTTCCTCACCAGAGTTTAGTGGATGTTTTATTGATTCCTTTGTGTTTAGATGGAAGGAACTGATAGGAGCTTCTATTCCTTCTTGAGATGTAGATAGCTCTAGCTCTTGTTTTTGTGGATCTGTTCTTGAAGTCTTTCTTGGATGTAATTTGTGGGGTTTCCCCTTTTCTTAATCACAGTTCATAAAAAACCGACATGCAGTAAATGCCTTGTGGTAACTAGTAATTTCATTCTACCCTGGAGATAGGGAGTACTATGCATCATCTTTCTTAAACTGTCTTGCTTGTGCTGTGTGTGTTGGGTATATATATCCACATGTGGTTTATTTTTAGATGCTGTTTCTTTTTCATTTAGTAATGGTTTCTTCCTCTGAACCTAGTTGCTTCTGCCTCTCTTCACATTGAAAAATGTTAGGTTGACTATAACTTGTGTGGAATGGGCCATCTGCATCTATCAAAGGTGAAGTTCCGCCATCCATTACCTGACAATTTCATCCCAAGAGCAGCTCATTACAGTGGCCAATGTAGTCATGCCACTGTGAAGTTCAGTTGCATTTCTGCCAATGTTCAGGTTACTTTTCTGAATGAAGAAGTTATGTGATTTTGACATCTGTGTGTTTGATGCTTAAAAATTATATTTATTTGTTTATAAGAAAAATAATTCAACTGTTTGATTTGATGTTGTGGGAACTTTTTCTTAGGCAGATTCAAGTACTGATGCATATCTAGGTTCACCAATTTGGATATCTAGCACGATCCCTAGGGGTTGGATGTGGCCATTTCCTATTCAGCACGATGGTTCACTAGATCAGGACCTTCACCTCATTAAACGTCAAAGTACTTGTGAGCTTGAGGGAGATGCTACTGTGGATGGTGTGTTTGACATCATGAATTTGCGCAGCACGGATTCCTGTATCCATCCTCCAGCTGACATGGTTTATCATTGTTTTATCTTGCAGAGATTCTAAACCAGCATTTTAAAATTTACACATCTCTTTCTCAGACTCGATCTGAGGTGAAAATGGTTCAGTCACTAGTACCAATTTGGGAGGTCTGTTGTCGGTTCACTTGTGTATTTTTTTGATGTTGTATGCGAGGCTACTTTTTCTCCTGTCATCTCATTAGGTTTGCCTTTCTTGATTTAGGAGGAGTATGAAAGAACGGGGATGCATGACTCAGTGATATCTCCTGACCCTAGCAAACCACACCCTGAAAATGTTCTGAAAACTCTCTCATGTGGACATGAATTTGAGAATGCGCTCTTGGAATTGTGCAGGGAAGCAGAAGAGTCATCATCTTCTCAAGTTACTCCTTTGGAGGAGGCTGAAAAGTTTATGCAGTCCATAAGATCTTTAACCGATGTGGGCAACTTGGTTGAATTCAGGGAACATGTGAACTGCAAGTGTCCTAATGAAGAATTTTCGAAGTGTTCTGAAGAAGGAAATAGAAATGGATCTGTGTCATCACGAGGATCATTATCCAAACAGGATGATGGTGCAATACCTTCTGAATGGAGGCATGGATTTCCAGAACTAGTACCAGTTGATGAGGAAATGCTAACATCTGAAATGACTGAAACCATAGATCCTAAGGTAACCCGTCATGCTTTTGTATGTTGATATCCTTTCCGTAAATGTTTATCTTTTTTGAGCATGCTCCTAACATAGTATTAGACCTCGTTAGCTTTGGATTCTGTTTTGGTTTGGCTTTTGCCTTCAATATAGTTTATACTTGTAAAAAAACGTAGGATTAGAATTAGCCAAAAATTTTGTGAATTTTTCTGAATATTGTCGATTGATGTTTCAATGAAGTTTACCTGTAATATTTTGATGAATTTTATTGTTCAGGGCTGAAACTTCAAAACTAATTCGAAGTGTTTTAGCTCTATGTTTTCCACATTTGCTTGCTTATGGGGGTTCTCAGATAAAAAAGATCATTCCATTATGGGTTTTCGAGTAAAAGAAGAACTAGTAGGGTTTGAAATCGAGATCAAATGCTTCCCCAGTTGCCTTATAATCATTCTCTCTTTAATTTGATGTTTCTTTTATACATTTAAGCTACAGTAGTATTGCAGATGTGTAAGCATCATTTTGCCAGATCAAGTATGAATTTGATTCCAAAGGGCATATATTGAGTATGAATTTGACTTGAACTCGATTCAAATATATCTACACATGGTCCTTATAAAAAAATATATATATATATCTAACATGGAGCCTTATCCGACCAGTTTTTATTCGTATCTAACCTCAATGGTCTAATCCTGCTACTAGTTGGTTTGAATCAGCTTGGATCTTATATCCGACCCATCCCATTTGATGCCGTATGTGTGGCCCACCTGGCATGTGTGGCCTTGATATGTGGGTCATGAGAAATGTGGGACCCTAATATATAGGGTCCACATGCCAGGCAATGATGACAGTGGTAAGGTTTTGGTCGAAGAAGGACAAGGTGTGAAGAATGGAAATAAGTTTTTTTTGGAAAAATAACGTATCATTCTAAAAACGGTGTGTTATTTTTCCACACTATATGCCCTTTGGAATCAACATTTTATTTCAAAATAGATTTTTCTACAAAACAAATATGTGGAATATCCAAAATTTGGAAAAAAATGATTCCGGAACAAGAATTTTCCGTGAAACAAACGGTGCCTAATTTCATCAAAGGTTTAATATTTTTCTGTGGAGAAGAATGTGATGTACCCAGATCCATCATTGTCAATGCCTCTAATTCCCTTATAGGGAAGTGTTTCACCAATTGATGATATGGACTGTTGAATCTATGGGCCACCTCCTGGATGGTGCATAGTCCACAATCAGACTAATTGGACACTTTTGACTGTCCTCTGTATGAACTGTTATCCTGATCTTTAAATTTATCTTTTTTAGCTTCCAAGTTTAACTGTAGATTGCAAGGTGTCATTCTAGTATGGGTGCAATAATGCTATGCTTGGAATATTTCCACATTTCAAGGTTAATGGGAAGCTCTTCAATGTTGTTCTCTTTTCTTATATTCTCTGGCATTGTTCATTCTGTTTTGAATTGGTAGTTCTATTTCTTAGAAAGCTTTTGATTGAACTTTTCTTATGCCTTCTTTATTTCTTACATCTTTTTATGGTTTTCAGGTTATAGATATGGAGGCTCTGGGGCTTCTGAGGTGGCTTGCCTCTTCTCAATCTGCAGAGGATTTAAACACTGATGATGAACTTGTTCATGCATCGATTCTGAGTCCTTTGTTGCCTACGACTGCAATTGATGAAGTCTTGGAGAAAGCTAATTTTGATTATGAGAATGAATCCCAACAAGAATGTCAAGACATTCTTGATTCAGTTGAGGATATAACTAATTTTGAGGTTTTAAAGGAACAAACTGATTTACCCCAAAGATCATCACATAATATGATTCCTCAAGTGGATGGTTTGTGTGACGATCAATTCAGTACTCCTGTTGGTAATTCATCCGAAGTAGAGATGGACTGTGAATTGGAGAGGTCTGTTTCACACCAGGTACTGCAAGACACTGGCATAGACCTCAGCAGTGAGCAGAAAAGGAACCAAAGGTTATGGGGATCTTTACCCGTTTCCACGCAACAAAAGATGAATGAAGATTTAGAGTCTGCCAGTTTCAACTTTGATGATATATGCAATGAGATGAAAAGTAGCATTCATTCCAGTGATTCTGGAAACAAAGTGGACAAATATTGCGATGCTTCAACGACTGATGCAGACTCAAATACCCGCGGTTTAAAAGGAGGAAATAAATTGACTGGATGTTCCATGAGGGACTTGATGAGGAGAAAGCGATGCTACCGGGTTGAGCCATCTGAACGTGGGACTTCTAGAGTTAAGAAGATTCTTTTGGGGAAGGAACAGAAAGAGGAAACATCTCTCAGTCCAAAGCAGCTAGAGTTTCATATCTTGCAGGATGGTAGGAACGCAGCAATGCCCAGTGAAACTCCTGTGAAGCCATCGGTTACTGGCCCTCGAGCAATGGTTCATGAGATAAGCTCACGTACGGCAGCTTGTACATCGGAGGTATGTTCTGAGGCTAATGGAGTAAGACCTGCATACAGGAGACTACCTTTTTTGTCCTGCAACGATAGCTCATTGCAAGCCAGCACATTAAGAAAAGATCATTTCAGTTTGCATGAAAGATCAGATGATATTGAACACATCAGAGCTGCTGCTAATTCTGAAAGCTGCACGATGACACGTCTTTCGCTGTTACATACTGAAACAAGGGAAGTACCAGAATATCTTAACTCAGAGAAGCAAGACACTGCAGTGTCTACAGGCTTTTGTGAATGTTGTAAAGTTATAGGAGAGTCTGATTTCTGTTCAAGTTGCTCGAAGCTTGCAACTTCCGATGCCTACAGTCACAAACCTGATTTATTCGTCACTGATCAGTTGATATTTGATACAGATGATAACCCGTGTGTTAATAAGGGACTGGAGCAAAAGCCAAATTTTGATTCAAAATGTTTGATATCTTCTTTTGACAAAAAAGGTCAGGAGGGTAGTAGTAGCACTTCCATGGAAAGGTTACCTGGAATGTGTTCTGGTCATGGAAATACAAATGCTGAAACTGATGTGAATGTATTGCAAATTGACAAGTGTGTCTGTGCAGAACAGGACATGCAAACCTGTTTGCTCAGGCCTGATGGTTCATTATCCACAGTGGTCCACTCTGAAAGGAGGCCTGTGGACTATGTTGAGATGACCTTTAGTAAGAAACCCCCCACTATAGACTGGATGAAGAGGATATCTGATGATGCTTCATTTGCAGATGCTTCGTTTGCAACTGGTTTGCATAATTGCACTTTTACCTTGGACATGGACAATCATGAAGGAACATCGTGTTGCAACTCCAATTTACTAGATCGTATGTGGTAGCTTTTAAACTTACTTTACATGTGACCTGCTTTATTTATGCCTTACATATATGGGCTGACCATAGTTAGCAATTCGGCGTATAATTCTTGAATTTTCCTAATTATTGAAAAATGAATAAATAGGTCATTTCATTCAAAAGTGTGAGATAATTTGCAAATTTGGATTAGGTTGAATAAGTTATGAGTAGTAAGTGAATCCATTTTATACACCCCAAATTTTTGTTGTTGTAGAAGGACAAAAAAAATGAACCCTAATTACATTCGTCCCTACTCCCTTCCCCTTGTTGCCATCCACTTCTCTCTCTCTCTCTCTCTCTCTCTACTTACCTAGGAGTGGTCCGTCGGGGGATGGGCATGGAAGGAAGGCAATTCTGACTGTTGGAACCCATTCGAAGCTCCCCATCTCTCATAATCTTCTTTTCCAACAACTCACTTCCCAGGCTCATTTGTACTATGTTCCATTCAAGTTTATTTCAGGTTACACTTTATGTGTTATTTAAGTTCAGTTTGAGTTCCATTATATTGTAACAACTCTCATTTTTGTTAGAAAAATGATTTAACTTATGCTGTACATAGCTATCTTATAAGTGTGTGTGTGTGTGCAAATTTTTTATACCATCTTTTTGAAATTGAAACTGAGCTATACAGCCTATACTTGAATTTTTTCTGTTCTCCATTTTTCTCCCAAATGTTTTGCTGTATCTTTAAATGCTGAGACTGAATTTTTCTCGAACTTTTTCCGTACCTTTTGCAGTATTATAAAATGGCTAACTATGGGGCTGAAACAGTAGTCTCTCTCTCTACACACACACAGACACACTATTCTTGCACCACATAGACATAATTTCTCAATGTCCACTATGTAAAATCATGTCTGATGGAACATCTTCGTGCTTGATTATATCTTGACACAATATGTGGGTAGAGATCAGAAAAGTAGTTTCCATGTGAGAGCTGGAAGCCATACACTTTGGTTTTAGAGAAGATACTGGTCTTAATCATGTTATGCACTTGATTACTTATTTGCATTAGTAAAAATGTGTGTTCTCTTGTTTTTTCTTAAGCACTCAGAAACAACAGTTGTCCCTGGGTAGCACGCATGCATCACAGACTCATTTCAGCTTTTGCTGATATAGACAGGTAGTGTAACAGATTCCACGACAAAAGGCTATGTAACAGTGATGCGGACACTTGTGCTGGTGTCCAACACAGATACAAGATGTCTGACACGTCACACGACATCTTTGAGAAGCTCGAAATGCAAACACGTCCGAACACATGTATTATAATTCAATATTTTAATTTATTTAAACAAGTTTTTTTAAAATAAAAATAATGAAAGAAATACATGAAATGTAAATGAAAAACATCTCCATACGCTTCAAGTGAAACTGGATTCATTGTCGGAGAGCTCTTGAAGAATGCTTTAAGCAGCCTAGGTTTGTACTCTTGGAATGTTGTTTGCCATGTTTAAGATTAGCACAGCGTCCTTGGTTCAACAAATGGTGACTTAATGTTGTAATTTATGCATGAATTTCCTGCATTTTTTGGGAATCGAGTCTCATACCCATTGGGGTTGCCATTTTAGAGGAATATACACGAAATTGCGTGAAGAGTCACCTGTAGAAGTGTTCGTGCTGCTTCGTTAGGGATCTAATATCCTAGCTGCAACAAAGCAGTTGCCTTCCTTTGGAAACATTGTTTTGCAGAGTCACCGATGTCCTTCCATACTTTGGCCTTCCTTTGGAAACACTGTTTTACAGAGTCACTGATGTCCTTGCACTGATCGGCAACAGTTCTCCTGCTGCTGTGAGGTAGATTGTTGAGACTTGCGAGAGCTGTACATGAACCTTTGCCCATCGTTTGTTCTTTGCCAGTTTATAATTACATTCGAGAATTCTTATAAGCTCAACTTAAAGAAGTGAACTGTATGGTAGATTTATAGGCATTACTTTAGCCAAAGTTGTTTCTAATTGTCATGGATACGCAACTTAATGGTGATTGTCCTGACTCCTAATGATATGCTTTCCTGGGTGTTTCTACTTTCTAATTGTTATTAGATTGGTTTGTTCCTGAAAATGGATTGTACATGTGGTCATCCCTTGTACTTATCTTTTAACACTTATTTTGTTGAAATATGTTTGTGCGAGTTTAATGTGCCTTTGGAAGCTTCTTTATCTTAATATAAAGAAGAAGGTTTGATGGTGCCCTTTAGCTGTTCTATTCTATTTTCATGTTTTATTATCTTGGATTTGCTTGCAGCTTTTGGACTTCTCCTTGTACTCCCACATAAAGAAACAGGAAAGAAGACGGAAGAGAGAAGATGAGAGAAAAGAGAACAAAGAGAGTGTGTTATAGATGTTCTCTATCCCACACACCTATTTTATTAATAGATATTTTGTGTATTTATAGCCAGGTCCCTGAACTATCAGAGAAATTACAAAGAGACCCCCTAATCTCATATGAAATTATGAACAAAAAAAAGACATTCTAACTCTCCCCCACAAGCTGGATCATAAAGGTCATTTAAGCCCAGCTTGGAACAAATACAATCAGAACCTGGTTTTGCCAATGCTTCGGTGAATATATCAGCAAGTTGATGTTGAGATGACACATATAGAGTGGAGATCTCACTATTGATTATTTTCTCTCGAATGAAGTGACAATCGATCTCATTGTGTTTTGTCCGCTCATGAAAAACTCGATTAGTAGCAATGTGAATAACGGCTTTGATTGTCACAACAGAGTTTGACTAGCTCTGTAAAAGGAACGCCAAATTCAAGCAACGTATTGGACACCCAAATGAGCTCACATGTGGTATGTGCTATAGGCTATAGCACAATAGCCTCTGCTCTAGACTTGGTCACAATTGTCTACTTCTTACTCTTCCAAGTGACTAAATTGCTACTAACAAAGGTACAATATCCTGTAGTGGATCATCTATATGAATTTGCCCAATTTGCATCGGTATACCGTTCAATATACAAGTGACCATTTGCTTGGTACAAGATACCGCGATTGGGTGCACCTTTCAAGTACTTTAGAATTCAGACCACTGCATCCATATGGGGAACCTCTAAGAGAATACATGAACTGATTAACCACACTAACCACATACGATATGTTTGGACGAATGACGGTCAAATAGATAAGTATCCCAATGCGTCTTTTATATGCTTCTTGATCCGCAAGAGGGTCACTTTGATCAAACGTTAACTTGTGATTATGATCCATAGGGGAACTGTTTGGCTCCTAAATTACATATCCCAGTTAGGAGATCCAATACATACTTTGCGATAAATTGATATCTTTTTCGAGCGGGCTACTTCAATCCCAAGAAAGTACTTGAGAGGACCCAAGTCTTTAGTGCAAAAGGGTTTGCACAGGTGATGTTTTTGTCTCTGAATACCCTTATATCACTCCTAGTTACTACAATGTCATCGACATATACAACCGAAATGATGATGCCGCTTTCGATTTTCTTAAAGAAAATTGAGTGATTAGCATGGCTTTTACACATCTCATGTGAAACAATTACGCGACTAAAGTTGTCGAACCAGGCTTGAGGAGATTTGAGGCTATAGATTGACTTATTCAATCGACATACTGTCTTTGGCTCCTTAAGAGCAACAAACCCTGGAGGTTGCTCCATTAAACTTCTTCAACCAATTCCTCATTTAGAAAGACATTCTTCACATCAAGCTAATGCAATTTTCATGATAAATTGGCAGCAAGAGAGTTAATAATATGGACAAAATTCAACTTGGCAACTGGTTACAAGTCTCAGAATAGTTTATACCATAAGTTTGCGCTAACACTTTTACCACTAATCAAGCTTTCAATCTATGAACTGACCCATCTGGATTTTGCTTGACTGTATAAACTCAACGGCATCCAACAACTTTCTCCCCAGTCGATAACACAGTTAACTCCAAAGTGTGGTTGGGTTTTAGGGCAACTATCTCATCTTCCATACCGATCTTTCAACTAGGATGGGATAAATCTTCTTTGTAGGAAATAGGAAGCAGAAACAAAGACAAGGACAGAGCAAATTGCTGGAAACCAAGAGAAAAACGATCATATGAAACAAAATTAGAAATTGGGTGTTGTGTACAAGTGCGTTTACCCTTTCGGAGAGCAACAGGAAGATCACACTCAGGTTCCAAGTGAATTGTAGAATCTTCAGGCATCGAGTCGACTGGTATTGAGTTCTAAGAGGGTGCAATAGATGGAGGTTCAGTTGTAGTCTTGTTCTGTTGAGTATACACTGAATATTATCAACTAGAGAAGAAATAACAGGCTCCATAGTAGGAGTTAGAACAATAACAAACTTAAGGAATGTGTCCTTAAATTGACGACCCCAACAGTGTAATAGTGAGTAACCTCAAAGATAACACACGCAATTTGTTTATTTAAAATAGGACTATAACAACATTAGTTATTCTGGGTTCTAGAATATCCCATAAACAAACACTTAATAACATGAGCATTAAGTTTATCAGTTCCACCCCCAAGTTAATGGACAAAGCAAAATATCCAAATACTCTAGGAGGTAAAGAAAACATTTAGAATTTGGAAACATAGCATTAAAACATGATTCCTCATTAAGAACTGAGGAAGACAATATGTTAATTAAATAACAAGCAATAGAAACATCACTCCAAAATTTATGAGTACATTCATCTGACTCGAGCTACCTCTAAAAGTGGATGTTTTTGTTGTCAGGGGCTTGTTTGTAATGTTTCATATTCTACAGGGGTGTCTCTATAATTATGACAAGAGTTCCAATATTATAAATATTGGTGAAATCGTGTAGAGCATAAACACTGCCACAATTTCACCCTTTCTCCCAACTCTCATCTCTTCTCTCGTATCTTTCTAACCCTAAATCTTGTCTTCTCCCTCTTCTAATCTTGGTTACAATCTTAATTACAACAATTTTATTCCTTTCAGCTACCCCATTCTGTTGAGGTGTATAAGTACACGAAGTTTGGTGCAAAATGCCATGACTATCAAGGAACGACTGAAAAAGATGTGAGGTATATTCAGCAACATTGTCAATATGAAGGATTGGAACATGAGCATTATATTAGTTAATAATTTCAGCATGAAAGGATTTAAATACACAAATAATTCAGAATGATCTTTTATTATAACCAAGTCATGTTGGAAAAATCATCTACAAACGTAACAAAATAGCATGCACCAACTAAATTGGAGACTCTAGATGGGCCTAAACATCATAATGTATTGCCTCGAAAGGATGCAAACGACGACTCGATATGAGGCTAAATAGTAGCACGATGATGCTTTCTAAGCTCACATAACTCACACCATAGAAGAAACAAAAGAAGGCAATTTAGGAACTAAACTGTGCAATTTTTCAAAGGAGGGTGACCAAAATGATAGTGCCCCGGAAGAGGGGAGACATTAGCATATAAGGCTGATTTTCTAGATGAAGGTGCAGACTCGAAGTGATAGAGTAGAGACCACTCTTCTAATATCCTCCACCAATCTTCCTCTTTGTCTTTAGATCCTAAAAAACACAATGGGAGGAAGAAAAGGTTTCATGATAGTTTAGAGTACTATGGTTAATAGATATGAGATTAAAAGGATACTGAGGTACATAGAGGACAGAAGACAAAGATAATGAAGAACAAGGATCTACGGTACTTGATCCATTGATTTTGGATTTGGTACCATTATCAAGTGTAACAAATGAATTATGAACACTTTTTTTGTGGTTAACGAATAGATTAGGATTACCTATCATATGAGTAGAGGCTCCAAAGTCAATTACACATTGAGTGGATGAATTAGTGTAAAGATAAAGGCTACCTGAATTGGTCAATGTGGCTGTAGAAGAGGAATCTTCATCGATTGCATCTTCTTCACTATTTTTTCCGACTCATCTTGAATTTGGGCAACTTGATCACTGTATCCTTTGTCTTTAGAAGTAGTAACTAATTAACCCGGGCTGGTTTTTATGAACACTTTTTTTGCGGTTAACGAATAGATTAGGATTACCTATCATATGATTAGAGGCTCCAAAGATAAAGGTTACCTGAATTGGCCAATGTGGCTGTAGAAGAGGAATCTTCATCGATCGCATCTTCTTCACTATTTTTTCCAACTCATCTTGAATTTGGGCAACTTGGTCACTGTATCCTTTGTCTTTAGAAGTAGTAACTAATTAGCCCGGGCTGGTTTTCCATGCAAATCCCAGCATAACTCAATATGTGATTGGTCAGGCCACAATGAGTACAATTCCGGCTACCATGTCCTCTACCTCGACCTCTCCCTGAATCTTTGCCGCCACGAGAAGATCTACCACCTTGACCCCCATAGCCACCACCACAACCACCATCACGGTTACTATCTCCTTGGCTAGTTGGGACAACTAAAGCAGATTTGTACCATTGGTCAGTAGTGAGGGTAGCAAGTGCAACTCTCCGCAATTGTGAATATACTTCATTCAAAGAAGGAAGTTCACAACTTCCTAAAATCTGAGGTCGAACAGGTTCATGCTCGGGCTTCAAACCATATAGGAATTTGGCGATCCTAAATTCGTCATGTTGTCTTCTCATAGTCTTGAGATCTGTAGTCAGGGGTTGATAAACATTTAATTCCTCCCACATATCACGCAACTCTAAGTAATATTCTCCCAATGATTTGTCTCCTTGTTGAAGGGAGAAAATCTGTTGGAACATAGTTCATAAGTACGAGATACGTTTTTTTCAGCAAAGTACATGTCCAGTAGATTATCTTTAATTTCTTTCGCTGTGTCGAGAAAAAATGGTATTCTTGCTAACATTGGGTTCCATGCTATTTCACAACCAAGTTTGGATCTGAGCATTCTCTTGAATCCATTCATCATACTCTTTTGACCTCTATTGGGGTTTTACTGATGTCATACTTTCGTTTTCCTTTTGTCATTAGGAAGACTTCCACAGATTTGGCCCATTGAAGGTTATTAGTACCATTGAATTTAACAGAGGTCATAGGCACTCCATAAAAATTTGGAGGAAATAAATTACTCTTTTCTTCCTTTTTTTTTTTGTTTTAAAACAAACAAAAATAAAGTGAGCACAATAGCCAAGTAGAAAAATGCCTCACAAAGAGCTTGGGATTTCACACTTGACTCCACCAGGCAAATCAATAAGCTTCACAAAACAACACCATACAACATTTCTATGGCCTGCAGTTTGACCAAACAACAACTCTTATTAGATCTAAGGCACCAAATGATCGGCTCCAACACTTCTAGAAAACTCCCAACACCATACGATCTGTCCTAGATCGTTTTTCCAGCCCATATACAATCAACAACTATGAGAAGCATTCTTTCAACAACTTTATTTGATTTCCAGCAACTACATCATTGAACTTCAAGAGAGACACGTCATACCCTCTTTGTTTCTTGACATAAAGAGGGGTGTTACATCACTATGCCACGAAGAATACAATGTGGGATCAAAATCTCATAAAACAAAAAGGCACACACACCCCAGATCATATTACGGTTTGAGAGAATAGTACATGTGAATAGTAACACGGGAATAATAATACTGAAATAGTACTCTTGAAAGAAGATGAAATGAAACCTTAGGAATTTTTGCTCTGATACATGTGAGTTTTAAGGGTTTCGATGAAAGAAGAAAACAAGAAAAGAGAAAGTAGAGGGAAGAGAAAAGAAAAGAGAACTAAGAGAGAGTGGGATAGATGTTCTCTAGTCCACGCTAATAGGTATTTTGGGTATTTACAACCAAGTCCCTAAACTATCACAGAAATTACAAAGACACCCTTAACCTCATATGAACAGACATATTCTAACAGCTTTGTTCCTAAAAATGTCTTGTACATGAGGTCATCCCTTGGTACTTTTCTTTTAACACTTTTATTTGTTGAAATATCGTTGTGGGGTTTAATGTGCTTTTGAAGGCTTCTTTATGTTAATATAAGTCAGAAGGTTTGATGGTGTTCTTTAGCAGTTCTATATTTTTTCGTGTCTTCTTCTCTTGGATTTGCCAGCAGCTTTTGGACTTCTCCTTGTACTCCTAAAATCCATTGGTTTACTTAAAAAAAATTCTAGGTAAAATAAGCTGAGAATTCTATTGATTACAAGTTCTCCACTTCTTCTCACTCACTTTTTTTCTTTCTTTTTTATTTTCTTTATGGTAAAAGATCGACTTTTCTCTTTTTGTTATCTCGTTGAGGTTGTCCCCTGACTATCTTGTATTTCTTTCCCCCTTTGTAGTTGAAGGGAGAGATGCAGATGAAATTCTCCCCTTTTTTGCAGACAAATGTCAAGAAGAGAAAGAAGTTCACTACAAGTCTTACAAAAATAAAGAAGTTCATAATTTTCATAAAGAAACGGTTTTAGGTGTCCCTACTCACTATCAGAATGATGGTTCCTTTTTATACTTACTGACAACTGCATATTCACCACCATCTGTGGCTTGTGTTCATAAATGGCTATTGCATCTGGCACCTCGAAATACTACAGATGCCTCAGGTATCAAATACGAAAAGTGTATGAGAAAGTCATGCCATTTGCAAGGGATTTATGTTTGTTATCTGATTTTTAGCTCATGGAATTCTAGGTACCTCAAGAGACAACTTTCGTTCAGCATTGCTGGAGCCTTCTTCTCTGAAACATAACAGTAGTGTAGGTTTTGTAAATGAGGAGAATAATTCTTGGAATAAAGGGAAGACATCACCTGAGCCCCCAAAACTGAACGCGGCTTCATGTAGGAATATGATTAATTCTCAAGGGTCTCCATCCGATGCTTGTCATGGGACTTTACCTGAATCTGGTTCTGTACCTCATGCGAAGCCTTGTCTGGATCAATTGAGTCTAAAAAATCATGAAAACCTCAAGACACAAATTAATCTTTGCCATACTGAGGTGACAACGGAACCCCACAGTGGAGGAACTAATGTGAAAGAAAAAGAACGCACTGAAAGCTGGCAAGATGTCTCTCAGATTTCAGGCCCAGATGCGAGATCAAAGCTTACCCCTCTTAGTCAAATTGGATTTCGTGATCCTGCTAGTGTTGGTGCTGGCCAACAGCTAACATTGCTGAGTATAGAGGTATTGTGTATGTAGTCTTCTCTAGGTTCATTTCTCTAATGGCTTCACGCAAAATTAAACTGATACCTACCTACCTACATGCACGCATGCATGCATATGTATATATATATATATTGCGTATAATTGCTAGTATTATTCACTGGAGTATTTGATTCAATATTATTCTTTTTTAATATACAATACACTTTCTACATACCTATCCGGAAAAAAAAAAGTTTCATGTTTTTTAACTCATGCAGCTTTGTATAACAGGTTCAAGCAGAATCAAGAGGAGATCTTCGACCTGATCCCCGATTTGATGCAATCAATGTTATAGCTCTTGCTATTCAAGAGGATAATGATCACACTCTTGAAGTCTGTGTGCTTTTGCGTAGTAGTGATGGGGAATCATGTCAGAGGTCTGATGGTTTCTTTAAATTTCATGCTGAGTTCTAATGGTTCCTTGTGTTATTTTTGATTTGTTGTTCTATGTTGACTTTGATTTTTACCAAGTCTAAACTGCTTGCTGGTTACATTACTATCAGAGGTTGTGGTTGCTTCTATTTACCTGGCCAATGCTAATAGCTTGATACACCTTTCTTTTAGAACCATGGTTGTCTAATGAAGGGTTGATGTTATGCTTGCTATTTTACACGAGGTTTATACTGGAAGCATGTATGGACATGTAGTAACTGATTAACATTGCATTATATCTTCTTATAACCCGCTGTAGTCACTTGGTCTGATCTTTCTTTCCTTTTTTTCCTCGTCTTTCTAAACTTATATCATGTGAAAGTAAGTGCAAAGAATTTCTATCAGAGCAGAGGGAAGAAACCCATTTTAAGTTTATTTTGAATTTAATGATGAATAAGAAATGAGGAATGCTAGCAAGCAATGCCTTAATGGCGTTGCGCAGATGCAACCCCGCAAAATACAAGAAAACTGCCTTGAAAACCACACCTCGAATTAAATATATATATTTTCTTGTCTTTTGTGGGGTTGCATCTATGCAACACTTTTAAGCCTTGCTTGCTAGCATTCCTAATAAGAAATAGAATGTGTATGCTTCTTTTTATTTGTTATGGAGGAAATAGCTGTCTTGTTTGGTTCTCAGAATCATTTTTTTCTGTTCTGCAGAAATTTTGATGGGATTTCTGGTTGCAATGTGATAGTTTCCTCTGAGGAGAAGCACTTAATTAACCATTTTGTCAAGATTATTCGCTCGTTTGATCCAGATATTTTGATGGGTTGGGAAGTTCAGGGTGGTTCCCTTGGTTTTTTAGCTGAAAGGGCTGCACATCTTGGTATAGTTTTATTAAATAACATATCTCGGACACCTACATCTGAAACCAAAATTCCAGCTAGAAATTCAGCAACTCCTGAAAAAGGAATGCCAGATGATCTGAAACCTGAAGCCTTAATTGCTGATTCTGTTGTTCTTGAGGATGCAACAATTGAGGATGAATGGGGTCGCACTCATGCCAGTGGCATCCATGTTGGTGGAAGAATTGTGCTCAATATTTGGCGACTGATGCGTGGTGAGATTAAGCTTAATATGTACACAATTGAAGCTGTAGCTGAAGCAGTTCTGAGGCGAAAAATTCCATCAATTCCATCCAGAATATTGACACGATGGTTTTCAAGTGGTCCTGGACAAGCAAGATTCCGATGTATCGAATATTTCTTAGAGAGGGCAAAGCTGAACTTTGAGATAATGAATCAACTTGATATGGTATGTTAACAGGTCCTTTCCTTTTGTAATTTGCATTTAGGGTATCTTGTTTGGCTTCTGCATCTTGCCTTGTTTTACTTCTCATGAATCATAATGTTATTTTGAAGCTGCCAGCTCAAATTATAATTCAATTTATGCACCCAATGTTGTGCGTGGTATATGACGAGTTTGATATGTGGACTGATAACTCTCAGATTTGCAAGGAGAGTCCAAGTACCACTAGCTTAAGGGGGGACTTCTCCTGCCCACCTAGGGTGGGGATGGGCATGGTTTCTTTTGGCAGTCTGATTTTCCTTTTTTTGTGTTTCCCTTTTTCGTTTTGGTATTTTGAGCTAGCATACTTTGTAAATTTATCAATTTAGTAGAATTTGTTTCCAGTTAAATAAAATTCTAATGTAATGATATTCTGATTGGGATAGTTTTTAGTTCAATTTCAAATAACAATGTCTAAACCGTTCATCTCTTCCCTTTTCTGCTTTTGCAGATAAACCGAACGTCGGAGCTTGCTCGTGTTTTCGGTATCGATTTTTTTTCAGTTCTCTCTCGAGGTTCACAGTATCGTGTCGAATCTATGTTTCTGAGATTGGCACATACACAAAACTACCTCGCCATCTCTCCTGGGAACCAGCAGGTTTTCTGCTTTTCTATTTTTTCCTGTTTAATGCCTATTATTGTACCACAGTAATTTTATTGCAGGATGGCACCGTGTTTTATTGCTTTTCCTCTGCTTTACTAACATTTGGTTGTACAATTTTATGTTGACATTAGGATGTCTTTCGTGACCTCTAGTTTTCAGATCTTTGGAAAATGTTCTGAAGTGTAATCTTATACAAGTTTAGAATTTTCACTTGCCTTTTTTATTTCATGTAACTTGATTGTTGAGTGTCAGAATGTATTTGGGAAACAGTGTAGCCAAGACAAGTTGATGTAGAGCTGAAGAGGAAACTAGGGTTTGAATGAACTTGGTGTTCAATCAAACAGAGTTTGGGATTGAATTTCAGATTGGGAAAATAAGAGTTAGGGTTTGAAATTTGGGAATTATGACTAGGGTTTGATTTAAAAATAAAACTAAGGGTGAACAGTAACTATGAACAGTACTTCGTGAACAGTAACAGTAGATACCATATCTGGAGACTTGTATCCCGAGGTCTTATTGTTTCCTATTGAGCACCCGGTTACACTGTATTATTACCCACGATGCACTAGATCATCTCTCACCATTTATGTTGGCACACTTTCAATTCTCGTAGGATTCTAATTCTTGCACAACTCTATCACTATTAGTAACTTTCTATTTGCTAGCTTTCCATTCCTAGTAGGATTAGTAGTATTTTTCCTATTTATAGACCCGTCTACCGATTGGAGAGGGAGGTGAAGCATTGTAACACTGAGAAAGAACAGTGGCTTGCCTCCACCGATGCGGTTATAGTCATTTCATATAATTCTTAATAATTAGTGAAATAAACCTAATGGGTTAATTGCCTTTTTATGCTAATAATTTCATAATTGTCAAAATATAACTATTTTAGACACGACATAATTAGGAACAACATATGCATTCTTCAATGATAGTGAAAGTGAAATTTAAAATTTTAATAACCTATCCATGATTTTATTTTTGTAACTCAAAAAATTAATTTAATATATAGAAATATTCTAAATAGCACTAAAAATAATTAGGAGACCTTTTTAAAGTATAATATTTCCTAGACATAAAAATTACATTATTTTTTTGTGATGTAAATTATTAATAGAAATTATTTTATTTTAAATTATGTAGATGGTAGACATAAAATACATATAACACTAGAGGACACTAAATTTATCGTATGTTGGTTATGCACAACAATTGATGAACTTCCATTTTATATCTCATTATTACTTTGGTTAGCTTATGGGGGAATGGTGTTGAGGAAGGAGACAAAAGATGATAAACGTTGTTGGCTGTGTGCATGGTTTAAAATTTCGTATTGCTCATATGAAACATTTTGAAATTTAAGAGTTTTGCATGTTTCGTTTTGTAATGTTTTGGTTTGTTTCACCGAGACAAACCGAGACATTACGATATAATCAGGAAAAAAAAGTGATTTCATGATTGTGGGAATGTCTCATAATGTTTCGTCTGTTTTGTCATTTTTTCAATATCTCGGAAATGTTTCGTAGTTTGTCTCAGTTTTTCACTTGACCGAGACATTCCTCCGAAACGAGATTTTAAACCATGGCTGTGTGGCCGTCACTTCGCCTTTGTTGGACCCATGACCCTTTGATATACATTGTTATGCCTCACCCTCCAGCTTAAGCTTTTAAAGTAAAGTGGTTGTCAACAAAGATTGTGGAGATTAAGATACTTTATCCTTGGATATCATAGTGTTGGTAACTGGGGACATGAGATGT
This sequence comes from Euptelea pleiosperma, assembly GCA_035048495.1. Taxonomy (NCBI): domain Eukaryota; kingdom Viridiplantae; phylum Streptophyta; class Magnoliopsida; order Ranunculales; family Eupteleaceae; genus Euptelea; species Euptelea pleiosperma. The sequence continues at coordinate 33,718,107 of CM068546.1, forward strand.
GTAATTGATAGTGGAAACAGGAAAGGCCCAAAGCCAATCCCAGGGAATAATAAAACTTCATAGAGTTTTTCTGTCTAGGTGCAGGTAGTCCGTATCTTCACTGACATGTCTATTTCACCAAGCCTCTCTCCAAGACAGTGCCCAAAAATTGAATTGTATATTGTTTCAAATATAAACAAGAAAAAAATGTCTCAACTCTCAAGTATTTCATTTATGATTCAGAAACTTTTTGTAATACCCTGAACTTTCGTTCTAGGGTATTATGGTAAATTCACTTAATAATGCAAACTTGAAACTTTTTCAAACTCTTATTATTATTTTTATTGTTAAATATCATGTATGAATATGTGTATTTAATTTGATTTCATTTTAACAACTTTAAAAAACTTGTTATTTTTGAAACTCGCTCGTTAGGGCTAAATTCTTGCTAAAAATAATGAACCATAATTTGCAGGGGACTTTTTCTTTCCCCAGCTAACATTCCAAAACTTTTATAAAAAAATTATTTTGTGGGCCCGAGACACCAAAAATATTCCTATTTTATCCTTACCAACTTACCTGTGAAATTTGAAACCTTTCTTGAGACATGAAAACCCTAGCGGGAGATTTCAGGAGATTTTGACAAAAATAGTATTTTCGTAATTTTTAAACTTTCCTACTATTATTATATTTTTAAAAATAATATTTAATTATATTCTATTTATTTAATAGGAGTGTGGGACCCGCGAATCACTTTCAGGTCATTCTAATATCATTTGACACTTTTCTAGGGTTTTGAACGTTTTTGTGATTTATGTGTGTGACATGTGTCAATACCTTATTGTATGAACTTTTAAATTATATAATATAGTTGATTGAATTAATTAATAATTATTTGTGTTATGATTGTTGGGTGGGCCCTTATGGCCAATCTAGAGGTCTTTTGGGCTTAATAATATTTTTAAATGAAGCCTATTTATGTCTATGGGCCTTTGGCCCATTCCTAACCCGTTAATAGTGTAAAATATAAGTTTTTGAGGGTTGAAAAAGTCATCCCTTTACTAGTTACGAATTTCAACAAAATAGAAACCCTAATCCTTCCCTAAACCTATTTATGAAAACCCTAAAGCTTTAGAAGCTTTCACAACCCAACTCCATTGAAGAATAGAGCAAGCTCCATTAAACCTTCATTCGGGGACCGATCGCACTCGAGCAAGAAGGGAGAATTGACGGGGACTCCGATTCGAAGAACATACTCCGAGGAGAGGACGATCCGACGACTTTCAAATTTGAAGAAACTTTTGATTTTCATTAAAGTTCAAGAAACCTTGAGGTAAGTGCGCTTGATCCATCCTATACTTGTTTTTCTTCAAGATTTTGTTTCTCTTTCATTAGATAATGGTTGATACTCATTATAAATTAATTTCAACAATATTTATTTTATTCTTATTGGGTTGATCTTTATTTTAGGCTACCATGATAGGTTTGGCCATGGTCTATTTTGTACCTATAACGGATGACTATATTCTTATCATTTTTGTTGTACTTTTATGATTTAAATATTTTTATATTATTTTTTTCTAAATACCTTTTTAAATCTATTTTTGAAAACCGTTTAGTTTGTATTTTTCTGATTTTTATTGATTAAGTTATGATTTTTCTAAGTTATATGACTTTACCAAAAAACCTAGAATTTCAGATTTTACACCGTCCGATTCACTTGGGATTTCAATCTATATTTTTAACCTAAATATTTTTCTAATTATTTTTCATAGATACCTCTATCAATCTAGTTTCTAGAACCTTTGAGTTTATATTTTTCTAATTTATATTGATTAAGTTATGATTTTTCAAACATGCTGGACTTTTCTGTAAAACCGAGAATTCCAGATTTTACACGGTCCACTTCACTTGAGATTTCGATCTATATTTTTAACCTAAATAATTTTTTAATTATTTTTCACAGATACCTCTATCAATCTAGTTTCTAGAACCTTTGAGTTTATAATTTTCTGATCTGTATTGATTAAGTTATGATTTTTCAAACGTGCTGGACTTTTCTGTAAAACCCAGAATTTTAGATTTTACACGGTCCACTTCACTTGAGATTTCAATCTATATTTTTAACCTAAATATTTTTTTAATTATTTTTCATAGATACCTCTATCAATTTAGTTTCTATAACCCTTGAGTTTGTATTTTTCTGATATGTATTGATTAAGTTATGAGTTTTTAAATGTGCGGGACTTTTCTGTATCCCAGATTCTGTCCGGCCCAATTAATTAAGATTTTTGACCTATATTTTGAATCCGAATATTTTTCTATTTATTTTTTCTAAAATCTCTGTAAATCTAGTTTTTAAATCCATTGAGTTTATATTTTTCTAATTCATATTTATTTAGTTATGATTTTTATAATGCAGTACATTTTTTGTAAAAAACCTATTAATTGTTCGTGGTTCGGTCATGATTATTAACTATTAAGGTTTTAACCTTGTTGTTTGACTAAACCCTAGATGGTTTGACCTATACCTGTATGCATGGGGATCCCACCCATGTGTCTTGGATCTCTCATAGGGTTCGGCCAAGTGTTTTGGATCCCTCTTTAGGGTTCGACATTGTGTCATGGATCCCTCATAGAGTTCGGCCATAGCGTGTTGGATTCTCTTGCGATTTTTACTTATATTATTCATCGATGTTGATTGTGATATTTGGTCATGTCTTATTGACTATTATACCTAGATGGTTCGACCTATACTTGTATGCATGGGGATCCCACCCATGTGTCTTGGATCCCTCATAGGGTTCGGCCAAGTGTCTTGGATCCCTCTTTAGGGTTCGACCTTGTGTCATGGATCCCTCATAGGGTTCGGCAATGGTGTGTTGGATTGTCTCGTGATTTCTACTTATATTTTTCATCCGTGTTGATCGCGACATTCGGTGATTGTTACATGGTATTCATGGTTAACCATAATTCGTTCTTATATTACCACTTTTGATGATCATGTTTCATTTTGTATTCTTATTTAAATGTTAAATACATGTGTACTTATATCATGTAACCCTAGTACATCTTGTTGTCATACCATGATCATCACGTCATTTCATATAAGGGGTGCATAAGGGAACGGGGTTGAAGTATATTATATACGTTATATTGGTTTTATCAATTAATCAGGGTTCGGTACCCTAGGGTGAAAGGCCCCAGACGTTATTATATCCTGCAGATGGGTCAATGAGACCGCTCCCAGTGCGGGAAGGAGATGGAGACCCTATGTGGTTATGGGTACTAGTTGCATTGGCATCCCTTACTCATCTGCATTCATCCTCATATTCATGGCATCCTTATTATACGATTGAGATGCATACCTTGATTAAAAAAACTTGTATAGTATGATATCATACCATGCACACTGTTGTATTACTGGGCCTCGGCTCACGGTGCTACACCGATACCATTTTCAGATTTTGAGGAGTCGAGTACGTGAGATGATTTTGAGACGAAAGACTCCGGTACATTCGAAGAGATCGGCGAGGATTTGGGAGTCGATCCCACACTTTAGAAAGTTGTATTTGATTATTTTATAACATTATTTATTTATTTTCACGGGCATGTAAGCCTTTTTTTGAGAGCATGTTCTCACTTCCATCTCTCCACATTTAGTTGATTGATTGAATTGTTTGAGTTATGAATTATTTTAATTATGTGTTTTCTACATCTAAACTTTTTTTACTTAGTGGGTTTTCGAATGAACCTTAGTAGTCTAATTAACCTAATTGGACCACTAGGGGACATTCATGGATCACCTCTGGGTTCGGGTACGGGTCGATCCATGGATTTTCGGGTCGTATCTGGGTATCCGGATTCGGGGCGTGACACTTTTAGCGTGAAGATGATGATTAGCTATCTTCTACTCAGTTCTTAATTAATCATTTTTCGTTTGATATTGCCTGCTTCAACCAATTCTTAACGGCCCATATCTGAGTTGGATTTATATTTGAATTTCAAGTCAAAGGTTGCAGTTCTTTTTTCGCGAATATTTTGTTGTGTTATCCTGTCCAACAAAGGGGCTAATTAATACTATGGAAGAGCTACATACTCTTTGATACATGTCATGACAATATGTATACTATTCCTTTTCAAATCCTAGGTATTCACCTCTCTCTCTCTGATCCATGTAATAGGTAGGTCTACAATGCAGTTAAGGCTACCTGTCTTTTTCCAACCATCTAATATGTATGAATAGCTTATACTAGTCACTGATCTAGTTGGTCACCAGATTCTGCATGCTGGCGACTTATTGTTTTATATTTCTGTCTCGGTTTTAGTAAGTCACAAAATGGTGCATTGCGGTAAGGCTTTTGATGTATGTGCTCTCGATGTAATGTCTCACTTTTTTTCACTATTGTTGATCTGCATCTACACATTCCTGTCATTATAAGTCATCTTGAGAAGTAACCGGATATTGAGTCAAATTTTTTCCTAACCAGGTAGCTTCACAACCTGCAATGGAGTGCCTACCCCTTGTAATGGAGCCTGAATCTGGATTTTATGCAGATCCGGTTATTGTTTTGGATTTTCAATCTCTCTATCCATCAATGATAATTGCATACAACCTGTGCTTTTGTACGTGCCTCAGTAAGGTCTTGCCTTCAAAAGCAAATACACTTGGTGTCAGTTCGTTTTCACCAGATCCACAACTTCTGATGGATCTAAAACATCAAATATTGCTTACTCCAAATGGAGTTATGTATGTGCCCTCAAAGGTATTTTTTCTTCAAAGGTTCTTTCATTTCCTCTTTCCTGTAGATATTATTTCCACTTCTTTTTTAGCAAGTTTTTGGCGGGAAGGTGTTGTAGACGTTGTAGTGTTACGTGGTAATGTTGCTGATGAAACTTAATGGAAACATGTTGCTATTGTACTTATTCTCTTCCTTTATGATCTATTTGCAATTATCATGTCACTAATCCTGATAACGTATAAAAATTGCAAGAAAAATGACTATCGGTTTTGAGATGTTATCAAGTTAACCATGCATACCGAAAGTGTTGATTTTATAATGCTTTTCTCATGGGTTAAGGCACATTGATAGTGACTAGTTCATCCCTGCTGTGATTAAAAGGAGTCTGCCTCAATCATTCTTATGGCCTTTAGGACTCCTTCGTATTTGTGATACTTAGTGAAATAAGAAGGGCCTGACAGAAGTTCCAAGAGTGCAAAAGTTGTTTTTTATTTGCAATCTTCCTCTTCATTTTTTCTTTATGATTATTTACTGTCCGACATAGATACGAAATTTCTGACACCACGTATTCGAGAAGCCGAAATGTAGACATGCCCATAGTCCATACATACGTATTACCTGGTGTGTTATCCTGTCCAATAAGAGGTACTAGGAATAAACGAAATAGAGAAAAAATGTCTTCCGTTCAAATTTGGATTTACACATTTGAAGGGATTTGTTCCTATACTTACAGGAGAAAAATAAAGGAAATGGTTGCCACATATCAAGTGGTATATATATATATATGTGTGTGTGTTATTCCATTTAAGGGATAAAGAGTACATAAGAGAGACAGAGAAAAAGAAGCTATCCTAGTCTCTTACCTGTTTAAAGTCATTGACTTGGTCTTGAGATGTGTTCTTCTCTCTTCTTGTGATGACACTTGTCCGAAGTGTTCTCTTTTCTTCTTATGTAATTGTAGAGATGTACTTCTCTTGTAAAAGTGTCTCTAAAGGATTTGCGTATGCTCATCTCATCCCTCTTTTTATATAAAAAAAGGGGAGATTTAGCGGTACAGGTACTTGATGTATAGATGAGAGGTTAAGTACGAGGGTTAATTCAGAGCTCTCTTCGTAGTCGAGAGACTTCTCTCTTTTTAGAAAGATGCCATTTGTCTTTTTTGATAATTTTGGCAACAGGCTCTTTAGCTGTCCACATGAAATGCTTACCACTAACCTCTGTTGTTTGAGAGAAACCCTCTTTTAATGTGTCATTTTCTCTTATCCAAGTTAATCCCTGTCATTTCTGATAATCTTGCCGTGTGACAGCCATTTATTGGCTTTGCCAAGGGTTCAGACTTGAATCCTCTGATAATCTTGCCATATGTCAATTTTTTTTATAATATACATCCCTTTGTGTACAGGTTCGAAAAGGTGTGCTACCCCGTTTGCTGGAGGAAATACTATCAACTAGAATCATGGTGAAACAAGCAATGAAAAAGTTGACGGCTTCACAACAAGTTTTACACAGGGTGAATATAATTTTGGATTTAAGATATTCTTGCAAGATGCACCTAGAAGTTTGCTATGATGAATATGTTCTCTTTCTTTCATGCATTTCTCGCACCTAACAATCTAACATGGATATGGATGCTTATGTAAGGTGCATGTGGGCCGGTCTGTCCAACAGGGCTTGGGGCCTGAATTTGAGGATGTTCTTTTTTTGAAAAATAAACTTAGGCGTCTTCCTAATCCAACTGGTTGATAATATGAATACTTAATCCTGGGCTGGGCTTGATTGTGGCCCATATGGGCTGCTCTGGGCTTGGGCTTAGCTCCTCAGTCCTTAAGTTTTTGTCCATGCTCAGGCTGAATGTGGCCTGGCCCATGTGCACCCCTGCTATTGTTTTCTGCTTGGCTAAGATGATCTAATTTACCAGTCCCAGGAATTGGGATCTTGGAATTTTGCAAATTCATCAGCTGTTTCGTATGTACTTTATATTATATCAAGTAAAAAGGGAAATTTTGGAAGAGCAATTTAAAATGTGTCAAGTGTTTTAAGCTGTTTCATATGTACTTTTCGCCTCAAATCTACCTGCATATAACCCCAATTTCGGTTGGTTAACTTTCAGTATTCTATAATGAACTGAGCTTTGAAGTATGGGACTCATCCTGTAATTTGCTCCTTGAGTGAAATCTGTACAACTATCTCCTTTTCAAATTTTCAGATTCTGTCATGCAATCCAGCTACGTAAACAAAATTTTGATTGGTGCATTTTTTTTTCCTTTTTTCCCCAGATATTTAATGCAAGACAGCTTGCTCTGAAGCTGATAGCTAATGTAACTTATGGATATACAGCTGCGGGCTATAGTGGCCGCATGCCTTGTGCAGAACTCGCAGACAGTATTGTCCAATGTGGTCGTAGAACTCTGGAACAGGCTATTTCATTTGTAAATGCACATGATAAGTGGAATGCCAGAGTTATTTATGGTGATACCGATAGGTAAAACAATCTTTGTTCACCCATGGGGAAGATCGAAGGTTGCAGGACTGTAAAAATTAGGTCCGTAGACTGCATAGCATTCCACGCGGCTTACATGGAAAGGGTCGATACCCACCTTTCGATGGGTCACACCTAAGAGATCTTGTACAGTCAGAAGGATTAGATGATTTTAGCCGTCTGAACTATTAGCATTCTTTTGGACAGTCGACAATGCTGTGGTTAATTGTTCAAAAAGGTCAACAGGTTGGGCTTATTTTCGTCATTGGGTATCTTAAAGGCGAGGCCCATTGAATGGTGGGGCTGCGCTTCTATACATGTGGAAAATTGCTATGATATATGGTCTTAATACTTGAACTGTAGATCATCCCCCATCACCTTTTTCCTGTTTTTCCTTTTATACATAAATTTGAAACTCTCCTTGGTTAAATGGTTTCATTTTGCGCAGCATGTTTGTCCTCCTTAAAGGACGCACAGTGAAAGAATCTTTCAGAATTGGACAGGAAATTGCATCAGCGATAACTTCGATGAATCCAAACCCAGTTGCATTGAAAATGGAGAAGGTCTATCACCCGTGTTTCCTCCTTACAAAGAAGCGTTATGTTGGTTACAGCTATGAGAGCCCTGAACAAGCTGAACCTTCATTTGATGCTAAAGGGATTGAGACAGTACGGAGAGATTCATGTGGGGCAGTCACAAAAACGTTGGAGCAATCATTAAGACTCTTCTTTGAACACCAGGACATCTCTAAGGTAAGAGTGCCTGCATTTTGCTTGTTCTGTATGCATTTCTTTCAATGTTCAAGAACTCAAGCTTGAGTCAGAAACTTGTTTTTCCATATTTGAGTTTGACTAGGCGAATTCCACTAAAAACCTGTTAATTTTAAAAGCAATAGGCCGAGCTAGTCATCATTTGGCTCGTTCTTCCCATGATCAGGATTTAGACTCGATATATGGAATTACGAGCTGTAGGGTTTTGAGATGGGAAGTGGAAGGAGAAGATTAGAGAGAAAGAAGAGGAAGTCAAACTAGTGTCTCGAACTTATACTAGTCGACCCTCACAATTATTATATATATTAATGCTATAATAAAGGTAAAAGTATAGAAAAACTCTTGTGCTATATTAACACTCCCTCTCAAGCTGGAGCATATATATCATATATACCGAGCTTGGAACATATGAAATCACTCCTCGTGCGACTCATTTCCTTGGTAAAGACATTAGCTTTTTGATGTTCTAACTTCACGTACAGAGTACAAATGTCACTATTTTCAACTTTCTCTTTGATGAAGTGGCAATCGACTTCAATGTGTTTGGTCCTCATGAAAAACACGATTAGAAGAAATATGGACAGTCGGTTGATAATTACAAGCAGAGGAATAGGGAGGTCAACTGCAAATCCTATCTCCTAGAGAAGATTCCTTAACCATGTCAACTCACAAGTAGTTTGAGCCATAGCCCGATACTCAACTTCTGTGCTAGACCAAGCCACTACACTTTGCTTCTTGCTCCGCCACGACACAAGGTTCCCACCAAGGAAGATGTAATATCCTATGGTAGATTTCCTATCAGATGATGAGCTAGTCCAATCAACATCTACATAGTCCTCAGCACATATATGACCATGCATCTAGTATAACAAATCACTACCAGGAGCTCCTATAAATATCTCAAGATACAAATTACAACCTCCTAATTTGGATTCGAGGCTCTTGCAAACGTGGCAGGCAATGAAGGGGTTGTATAGTCTAAAGAATTGGCCTCAACACTTACAACAGAAGCCCGATTGGTCCATGCCAGTTTCCCATGAAGATTCCATCACGTATCGTAGGTGTGACCATCATGATCATAATGAGTAGACTTACGAGTGCCACGTCTTCTACTACGGCCTCCCCCCTAAGTCTTTACCAGCTCCCCGACCTCTACCACCTATCCGACCATCATGACTGGTAAATGTGTTTCTCCATGGGAAAATTACCCGAAGCTGCAAGGGTAGAATTGTCAATTGCTTTGGCTCTAGTGACAGAGAGGGAGACTTGCTAAAGGCGAGAGAACCTTCTGTCAATGATAGGAGCTCTTTGCTATTAAAGATTTAAGCTTGCACAGTGTCACGGACCTAGTCTTTGACCCTTACTAAAGACCGTGCGGCACTTGAGTTAGTCGCTCCTTTGCTAGCTCAAGTCAGCCTTCCCCCAAAGTGACTTAGGACTTGGCCTTGCCTAAGCACTACTCTCACTCAAGAAGCACACAAAGCACACAAGAACAAGAAAGCTTAGAGAATGAGGAAGCTTGTATTGCTACTCAATTCTGGATGGATACAAATGAGGGGGCTTGCCCCTTTATATAGGCTTCAAGCCTTGTTCTAGAATCTTCTATACAATTCTACCAAGGTGTCTCTAGATGTTTCTCCTAGGAACTATCTAGAATATTTACATATGATACATGTGTGGCTCTCCCCTAGAATTCTCATGAGTGTTCTAGATCCTTCCATCTTCTAGGGTTCTCCACTACACTCTAGAGTCCTCTAGAAGCTTCCAGGGCACTCTAGACTCCTTGAGCCATAACCTGGACTTGGATATGGGCTTCGAACGGGCTTCGTTGGTGGGCTTGGAACGGGCTTCGTTGGCGGGCTTGGATCGGGCCCAACTAGTGACCCCGTGACACTCTCCCCCACCTGATTGCGCGACGTCCTCGGCGCGTCATCTCCATAGTATTTTGTGATTTTGTCTTTAAACTGCCATAGAGTATCTGCGTGCTCCCAAGTAGCCTCGTCCTTGGGTAATCCCTTCCATTTCACCAGATACTCGATGTATAATTGGACTCCACGCCTATTCACCCGACGATCAGCGAGTATGTAGTTCACTTCCTTGCACTCTACCGGTCGTCTCCTCGTGTCTGTCCATTTCTTCTTTTTTGGTTGGCTCATGATAGCCTTCCCAGGTGGTGTCGATGCAGGCGACTTGACACCAAGCTTCATCTCGCCTGGATGACCCACCTCTTTCCTAGGTGATAGCGCCTTTGTCTGTTTAGGCGACATCACGTCCTTAAACTCCTTAAGGACTTTCTCCACTTCCATGGGTAGTTCCCCATCTACCCCATTCTCACGCTCTTCGACCATTGAAGCTATATAAGTAGCTTCACCCTTCTTGAATCCTTTAGAGAGCTGCAGGGCCGAGAGCATCTTCGTCACTGACTTGGTTCCTTGGACAGCAGGAACCATGCAAGGAGCTCCCTCCTCCATGATGCAAACCGAGTTCACAAACGGCAGAGGAATGGCTTTAACCTTCCGTAGGAACTCCATGCCTAGTACAACTTGGAAGTCATCCATAGGAACTACGGACAAATCGGTTGTTCCCTTCCATGCTCCGATGCGCAACTCTACCCCACGAGCTGTGCCATGGATGGGTTTGGCTTGTGAGTTCACAGCCTTGAGCCAACCTTCCTCCTTGGATGCCTTCAACCCCAGTCTCTTTGCCTCTTCTACCGAGACAAAGTTATGGGTTGCCCCAGTGTCTACCATGACTCGAGTGGGCTTCCCATTGATGTGGGCTTCTATATACATGAGACCCTTGCTGGCTGCCTTGGATGACTCGGGCTGTTTCTTTACGGCATTGAGAAGTCGTAGCGATCCCATCCTCGGCTCCTTGTCGCTATCCTCTTCCCGATCATCTATCTTGGCTGCCAAGGCATTCAATGCCTTCCTCTGTGGGCAATCCCTTGCCCAATGATCTCCATCACAAAGAAAACAGTTAGTTCTCTTTGGTTTAGAGTGATCCTTACCTTCCTTGCCACCCTTCCCAGTCTTGTTATACTTGGAGTTGAATGGCTTGGATGACCCCTCCTTGTGACTTGATGGCCTATCTCCCCCACCTTTGGCATGGCTACCCTTGGAAGATTTTGCCTTGGAAGAGTCTCCCTTCTTGAACTCGACTAGTTGCTCGGCCGCGGCCATAGCACTAGCGAGGTCTTGCACCCCTCGACGACGTAACTCTTGTTCTGCCCATGGTTGGAGACCATCCATGAAATTGAAGAACAACTCCTTGTCTGGCATGTCAGGGATCTCCAACATAAGGGTTGAGAACTCTTTCACATAGTCTCGGATAGAGCCAGTGTGCCTCAATCGTTTGAGACTCTTCCTTGCTTGATGCTCCGCATCCTCAGGGTAGAACTGCCTTTTGATCTCCTTCTTGAAGTCCTCCCATGTATCGATCGTGCATGTGCCTCGTTCCATATCTGCGTGACGTCTACGCCACCATAGGGTAGCGGTGTCGGTGAGGTACATGGTGACCGTCCGAATCTTGGTCTTCTCATCGCGTAGGGAGATGGCCTCAAAGTACTGCTCCATGCTCCACAAGAAGTTATCTAACTCCTTGGCATCCCTTGACCCACCGTAGGTCTTGGGCTCTGGGGTCCTGATCTTGGGTGTCCCATGTGTGACCATGCCTTCATTGGCCATGGCCTTCTTCCATAGGACCCAGTCACCTCGCATTTCTTCAACTTGATCCTTTAGAGTTTCCACCATCCCAATTACTTGGGCTTGGAAGGCATCCCTCTCTTGCTGCTGATCATGCACTAGCTCATTGACGGTGGCCAGCATACCCCCCTTGAGTTCCTCAAATCCCGTCTTGAGGTCCTCCATGCCCGTGCCTAACTCGTCGAACCTGTCACGTGCATCTGCCATGGCAAGCTCCACCTTAGCAAGCCTGGCTTCCCAAGCAGCAAAGATATCTTGGGACTTATCCCTTTTCCTTCCTCCCCTAGAGGTAGGGATGGCGGGATTTTGCTCATCACTTCCCCGTGCCTCTTCAGTGACCATTGACATGGTGTCTTCTTGAAGTTAGCTCTGATACCACTTGTCACGGACCTAGTCTTTGACCCTTACTAAAGACCGTGCGGCACTTGAGTTAGTCGCTCCTTTGCTAGCTCAAGTCAGCCTTCCCCCAAAGTGACTTAGGACTTGGCCTTGCCTAAGCACTACTCTCACTCAAGAAGCACACAAAGCACACAAGAACAAGAAAGCTTAGAGAATGAGGAAGCTTGTATTGCTACTCAATTCTGGATGGATACAAATGAGGGGGCTTGCCCCTTTATATAGGCTTCAAGCCTTGTTCTAGAATCTTCTATACAATTCTACCAAGGTGTCTCTAGATGTTTCTCCTAGGAACTATCTAGAATATTTACATATGATACATGTGTGGCTCTCCCCTAGAATTCTCATGAGTGTTCTAGATCCTTCCATCTTCTAGGGTTCTCCACTACACTCTAGAGTCCTCTAGAAGCTTCCAGGGCACTCTAGACTCCTTGAGCCATAACCTGGACTTGGATATGGGCTTCGAACGGGCTTCGTTGGTGGGCTTGGAACGGGCTTCGTTGGCGGGCTTGGATCGGGCCCAACTAGTGACCCCGTGACAACAGGCTCAAATTCAACCTTTAGGCTAGAAAGAAACTCCGTAACTCAATACTCCTTTCGTTGTCTTCATTAAGATCTGTAAATCAGTATTAAGAGGTTGATATACGTTAAACAAATCAATTATTCTCTGCATGCAAGCATAATATTCACTAAGACTTTTATCACCAGATCTTAATACAGTTGATACACTCGTATAAAATTCTTCTCACTAGAATACATATCCCGCATTTCTCCTATATTTCTTTTGTTGTGTCCAAAATATTACATGTACACTTATTTGTGGATCCATACTATTCCACAATCAGGTCATGATTTGAGCATTTTCTTGAGTCCACTCTTCATAATTTTGACCTTTCTCAGAGGTTGTTCTATAGTTTAATATATTTGAGTTTCCCTTTAGCTGTAAGGAAAACTTGTACATATTTAGACGAAGGTACATAATTATTCCCATCAAATTTAATGGAAATCATCTAAGACATGTATCTCAGAAGAAGACAACAGATTAGGTTTAGATTCCATCACTAGCCACCAGGTCACAAACACCTTTGCTCAATATAAAAAGCCTATGATTCTCCCTAGATACCTACGAAATCCTCTGGAAAGCAGGGATAGAAATCTGAACACCTGCAATTTTCTCTGGAGATCCTTGGAGAGAAATTTGAGCACTTACAATTTGTTCTGGAATGCCTGGTAGGGAAACTGATACTTGCGATTTTACTCACGGTGACCTCGGGAAACGTTTCATTTTAGTCTCAGGAAACATGTTACGATGATGTCGAAAAATGTGTTACAACAGACCTCAGGAAATGTCTCAACAAACTGCAGGAATATGTGATTTGCCTTGGAGACAATACACCATGTTGCAGCAACTTCTCATTTGCAGCATGCGCATGCACACATAGAGGCCAATGTTGTCCCTTCAAATCTACATGAATGACCTCTTTCACATCCACACATTGTATATGTGGTAGAACCACCACAAAAGGAAAGAAAAAAAAGAGATGGGAAAATGTAGAGTTTCACAGCCAGACCTTAGGTTAATATTTCTCACTACAGAGAAGGAAAGAAAAATAGAAGAGAAGGAAAGAACAAGAAGAAAAGAAGAAACCCTAGTTAATGGATCATATATTTTGATACCTTGTAAAGTAAATTAGGATTTTGAGATGGGAAAAAGTAAGAGAAAAATAGAGAGAGAGAGAGAGAAAAGGAAGTCGAACTAGTACTTTGAACTTATACTAATTGACCCTCACAATTATTATACATACTAATGCTGTAATCAAGTTAACAAGTATATAAAGACCTCTGTTTACATTAACGTGAGCTAACTAATGCTGTAATCAAGTTAACAATTATATAAATACCTCTGTTTGCATTAACGTGAGCTAGATGGCAGATTTCTAAGCCAATTGATAGAGTTTTTAACACTGAGTTTTATCACTCGATCCTTTTTTTTTCCTTTCTTTTTTCAGTGGGTTACACATAAGACAATCTTTATGCCTGAGTCCATCTATTTCAAGATTTTCCTAAAAATGTTAACTTGTTTGTTTCTTGCGAGAATTGCAAGAAATTGTTTTATAATTTCTGCAGCAATGTCATGAGATTCAGGATATTTATTAATGTTTATGGTATGATTTGCTGAAAATAATTAAGTTATGCTAATTTTTAAAATATTTTTCCTTTATTTTTTTCTTTTCCTGTTTTTTGAAAATTTTTAGATTAAAATCCCAAAAAAAGCCAAAGTATTTAAAATCTCCCTAGAGATTCTCTGCTGAAGAATTCTTGAGAACAAGTTTTGTGTCTAGCTGACGCATATAACAGTAATCAGGTACTATAAACATTACAGCAATAAATGTGCACATGTTCGGGATGAGATCCACTATTGAATGGTTCTACCTAACAGCAAAGTCAACCCAATTGGATGATGATAACAATCCGATCTGTTGCATCATTGGATGGTAAAGAAAAATTTTGGCATGTGCTCGAGGAAAGTCCAAAGACCAGATGGTTAAAATCATTCAGTAGGGTTTATTTTTTACCTAGATCTCCTACAACCAACCCTCCCATTTGGTCCGTGTATTGTAGACTTTGTAATAGTAATAATAGAATTTCATACATGCGTCAGTGATTGTGATTTGAATTTAAGTCCCGTATCAGTGCAATTTTCAGTATACTAACATGTGCTGGTTTTTTCCATTTCACATGCGAAGGTTAAAGTATATTTGCAGCGTCAGTGGACACGAATTATAAGTGACAGGGTTTCTGTTCAGGATTTTGTATTTGCAAAGGAGGTCCGCTTGGGTACGTACAGTTCTAGGGCTTCTTCACTTCCACCAGCAGCAATTGTGGCCACTAAAGCAATGAAAGCTGATCCTAGAGCAGAGCCACGTTATGCAGAGCGGATACCCTACGTCGTAATCCATGGGGAACCTGGGGCCCGCCTTATCGACATGGTTGTAGATCCATTGGATCTTTTGGCGCTTGATTCCCCTTTTAGATTAAACGATCTATATTACATTAACAAGCAGATAATCCCAGCACTGCAACGGGTGTTTGGCCTTGTTGGGGCCGACTTGAGCCAGTGGTTCTTGTTGATGCCCCGTCCTGTTAGGCTTGCTGTGACTAAAAGCCACACTTATGCACCAAATGCACGCAAAACCAGAATAGATTATTACTATCTCTCCAAACACTGTATCCTGTGTGGGGAGTTGGTCCAAGCATCAACCCATTTGTGTGACAAGTGCTCTAAAAAGGGTCCAGCCGTTGCAACTGCCGTGATTGGCAGAACCTCAAAATTAGAGAGGGACATCCAACACCTTGCCACCGTAAGTATTGTGATTGCTTCCATATCTGGTCATGGATTCTATGATTATAATAGTATTTGTACTTCATTATTAATAATATCTGGCGGGGTCTGCCTAATCCCATCTTACTCACCAAAAAAAATTCATAGTTACACGATAAAGACAACAGTGGACCATCAGAAATTTCAATCAGATGGCTTCTAAACCTTGTAATTCCAAAGAGACTTTTAAGAGCCGTTAAGGCTACATGGACTAAAAATGCTGTTTTTGTAAATTACATATCCTCAGATGGATTTTGTTTTGCCTTCAGATATGCCGGCATTGTGGAGGTGGGGATTGGATTTTGGAAAGTGGGGTGAAGTGCACCTCACTTGCATGTACAGTGTTCTACGAGAGGCGGAAAGTCCAGAAAGAATTTCAGGCTCTCTCTGCTGTTGCAACGGAGGCCGGATTCTATCCGAGGTGCATGGTGGAGTGGTTCTGACATGAAAATGCAGGAATTGCTGCTTGTACCACTATTTGTGTTTTGTCCAGGCTGATGAAATTGTTCATTAGTCTTATGTATACATAGGTAAGTGTCACTGTGCTCTGTAGCTCTGTGCTTTTCTGTATATAAACCATGTATAATCTGTTTGTGTAAATTCGGTTGATGGTAAGATTTGTTAAGAGATAACATCTCTTTTACCGGGTTAAGGTCTCACCTCCTGATCCTCTTAATGTTGCAAGTCTTAATGGTGTCATCAGTGTTTAATCTGGACTGAATCTTGACTGTATGATTGACTAGCATCGTTCTCACCAAACAATCCTAACTACCAGGTGTAATTTATGGGTTACGCCTGGCCGAGAGGTGGGCCAGGTCACCATGTTTAAGTGGTAATGATTGATAGTGTGAAAGGTCGTGCTCTCGGGGCCTGGCCCAGTCCTAGCCTGGAAGAACTTGTTCGATGTTGGGACCTCTTCTCCAAAAGCCAGTTCTGGTCATGTTTTAAGTTCAAAAATCTGAAAGTGGGGCATAATTAAGTGGGCCCCACATGGTTAACGAACACAGGCCAGGACTGGAAATGACCTTGGTTTGCCCTCCTCTTTGGGTTACCAAACAGGCCCAAATGGTGTGTTTTTTTGCTCCGATTACATCTGTTAAAGTGCAGTGGTCTATGCCCTAGTTAGTAAATTCGCGTATTATATGCGAATTTTTTTTTTCTAAGAAACATTTAATACAGCCGTATAAAATAAAAAATCAGAAAAAATCGTGAATTTTAACTATAGGAATAAAACATGTATTATTTGCGTTTAATACACGAATTTTGTGTTTTTTTAAATAAAAATGTATTAAATGTCCGCATAAAATAAAAAAATTGGTAAAATTCAGGCTTTTTAAGGCTAAACAAATGTAACATTTCAATAATAACTGAATTTTTTTATCCAGAAACCGAATTAAACTCGAACGTTTCCCGTTTCGAATCTTTACCGTATACCGAAATGCTAACTATGATCTAGACTAGTGTTCATACACAATCTCAACGTTTGCTATTTGAGCTTCTAATAACCATCTGATCCTTGTTGATCCAGATTGATTTACAATCCTGTCGATACATGTGGACCCACTCGATCAACCCTATTGTAATTCTGAGACCTTGGCGCCTTTGGCAGGATTTAGGGCAAGATAAGAGCCTTTCCATGTTGTAGCTAACCTTTTTATTTATTTTTTATTGTAATCCATGTTGTGGCTAACCTTAATGTATGCTATTTGGGTACAAGTGGCTTGTCTTATCGCACAAACAAAATTATTAATTCAAAAGCTTTGAAGGCTTTGTATAAAGATGACAATGTTGTCACCCCTTTGAAATCCTTTTCTTCAGTTGCACGAGTGAGTGCCCCAAGGGTCCCACCATATGAGATTCCAGTTCCAGATTATTAGAACTAGGATCCACTGCACAGTAAAACAAAAAATTTAAAAAAATTAATCATTATTTTTTATTTTTTTCTTTTTGGTTGATTAAGATGACAAGCTTGTAAAAGGTTGAATAAAGTCAAAGTTAAAGAACAAAGATACCTTAATTTTTATTTTTATTTTGGATACCCTGAATCGTCCTCTCAAGTATGGCTGTCGATGAATCGAATCGGATGTTGATTTGACACAATAGCAGATCGAATAACGATTCTAGATCCTTGGTGGATAGGATTGCAGTGACCTGTTATTGAGTCGATCTGATCACTAAACCCGTTAAATTTGATTTAAAAAAAAATAAAAGTGAATTCTTGAGTCAAATACCAAATGGTAAAAGTTTTATCATCATTCATTTCTTTGATATATTTTATTTTCATGACATTCAATATATGTAATTATCAGATCAGATCAGATCAAGGTCAATCCGAAGCCTGTCAGATAGCTTATTGGATCATGATTCCTAGATCTAGACACGATGTTATGGATTGGATCAGATCAGATTATTGGGGAGATCTAATCGATCGATAATGCTACTCCCAATGGTCGATTAGTAACGTCCAAAAGCATCGTACACCATCCAATGATGTTTGTGCGCATCGATCTCGAGGTGTTGTGACAGTGAAAATGAATATTTTATGATGTCAGGGGTACTTATCATTGTAAGATATTTTAGGGTTTGCTAGTGCTTGGTGAATATGGTTTCAGTTCTGACTTTTGGAAAATATAACCAAGAACCTTTGTTTGATTCCAGAGTTTTCACTATCATGTTATGGGAAGTGGTAACTTGGTTAGTATTGCTGGTGCTCTCCTATAAATGGGGGAAACAGTAAAAAAAAAAATTACCCATAATCCAATGTGAAAACATACATGGAGCTATGGTGTATGATATTTTTTCACAACCATCGGACCGTCAATTGAACCGTAGTGATAGGTCAGTTGATCATCCAAAAGTAGGCTATGACATGTGGGTCTTAATTGCTTCTACAGCATTGATCAATTAACCTGTGTGCAGTAGAAATTGCCAAAAGCATATATCTTGGTAAACTCATTGGTTGGACGGTTCCGATCGGACGAACAACCTACCCCTATACACAGTTGTGTTGTTTCTAATTCTCACACAGAAATTCATCCCAAGAAAATAATGAAAATGAGAAAGCTGAAGGAAAAAAATACATTACTAGAAAATAATATTAATAATTGGGAGAGACAAGCATCCCCACTTTCTGCCACAGCCTCAGACAACACATCCAAACAAACTCCTGTTTGATAAACCCACATTTTCCAACAAACCTTGTTTTTCTCTCTCCCCTCTTCTGTTGCAGAGCTTGCTGACATGGCCTTTTCCATCCAGTTCTCAGACCTGCACAACATGACAACCTCCCTCCCACCAATCCCTTTTTGCTTTCCAGCCCAGCCCAAAACACAGCAGCCTCAGAAAAACAAACAAGATAATAAATGAGAGAGAGAGAACAAAAAAAACAGCTCAAGAACCATCCTCCTCCCTTCCTCAACAAACAATTAACCAATTATATACAAGGTTAGATATAAAAACACACAAAGCAAGCAAGGATAGGAGGAACCAACATATACCATTTTGCAAAAACAGATAAATTGCTATAACTCAAAGAAAAGCAAGAACATTTAACAATGGAAGCTGGGTTTCTGTTGGAATTGTGGTGGGTGGTGGCCTGTAGGCTGTCATGACCCCATGAGGAGAGAATCCCATCTCTCTATTGAAAGAAATTGGAATTGACTCTTTCTTTCCAGATCAGATGACAAAAAAAGGCAAAAGGGAAGATCATGTGGATAGGGGGAAGATACTTGAATTGAAAGACTGATTACAACCTTTTTTTTTGATCCCCTCCAATAATGATGTCTCTCAGTACCTGTGCAATTAAAGTCACTTTCCTCCCTGTCCTCATCCACGTGGTAAAATCACCCCTATTTACAGTTGGTAACAACAAACAACCCACATGGGTTTTGGTTTTTTGGTTTGAAAAAAGAGACTACAGGCTCTAGAGAGTGGTTATAATGGGGTTGACCTATGTCCATGTACATGTATGTTGTGTATCTATGCTCATCTCTTTCACTAGGTAGAAAGCTCTTACTGGGTATCAAAATACTCATCTTAAATTCTTCTTGACCTGCTCTTCCTTCTGCTTTGAGCACTAGAATTTGAAAGTGCAGTCATGGATGGGGGGGGTGGTTAACCTATCAAAGGAATCACCCGATCAATGGTGAGTGTTGACAATGCAGGATAGGGTGGTTACTACTACTTGAGAATTTCTACTGTTTTTTGAGAATTCCATGGACTTCATATCCTAATTGTCACTTCCTGCTTGTTTTTTGAGAAGGATGAGTTTTTTTTTTTTCCTATTTTATTCTTTTAAATAAGGGGCTTCTCTGGCATCACATTGGATGAGATGTTGAACACTGGAAAGCAGAGTGGGGTACCTGGAAAAAGGCCAGTGTGTTGTCTTCTGAGCTCTTGTTTAGATTTTAGTGGCATTGGGTCGTACGACACAATATCTGTTCTCTGGGTGGATGTTTGAGATCGGCCAGTTTGGTTTTCTGAGCACTTGTCGACGTAAACCCCACTTGAGGTGGTAGGACTGTACATGATGCCATTTTATACAAGTGGGTGTTCAATTGAGAGCGACACTTGATTCAGGGTCATTGTTACTGGTATCGACAATCACAATTCTCTTTTTTCGAAGTGTGGTATCTAATTGCTTAAATCTACTGTTGGCTCTGTATGTATGGCTGATTT
Organism: Euptelea pleiosperma; assembly: GCA_035048495.1. Classification (NCBI taxonomy): domain Eukaryota; kingdom Viridiplantae; phylum Streptophyta; class Magnoliopsida; order Ranunculales; family Eupteleaceae; genus Euptelea; species Euptelea pleiosperma. The sequence goes on from CM068546.1 coordinate 33,738,236, forward strand.
GGAGGATGATTTAGTTCAGATGCTACTAACCATTGCTTCTTCAGAGCTTTCGCGTTACAGGTTCAATGTTTAGGTTTGTGGAAGGAAACATTGAGCTCCTACCAGATGGCGAGGTCATTTTCAGCCATAGCTGGAGGTGCTGCAGGAGGGATTGCACTGGTGGTGATAGTCATCGGGTTCATACTGTTTTGCATGTCACAGTGTAAGAAATTCTCAAACAAGAATTCCGAAACGGGTTCTTCAGACCCATCTGCACTAGGTATGACCTCCTTCGGATAAGCCATGGATAATTTCAGCTGAACTATGCATGTACAGGTAATATTTGCTTCTTTTTTGGTTACTGAAATCTACAGTGGAGTGGAATAGGGGAGGTGCATCCACTTCGGCAGGAGGTCCCCCCCAATCTGGACCACTGGGAGCAAGGCAATTCACACTGGAAGAGCTGGAGCAAGCAACCAATCAATTCAGTGAAAGCAAACTTATTGGACATGGTAGTTTTGGTTTGGTGTATAAAGGTTTGCTTCGTGATGGTACTGTTGTAGTTAAAAGGCGTCCTGGAGCACCTCGACGGGAATTTGTTGAAGAGGTATACTATTTTCTGACATACAGGTCAATGAATAGTCAAACATAACATCTGTGTTTTCATTGTTCAAACTCGCATATTTGCTATTTCTGTTTTGAGATCCATTACAAAACTACAAATTAAATATATTCTGGGCATGTACAACTATATATTTCACAAATTTCTTCCCTTGGGCAACAAGAACCAAGGTTGTTCGGGTGCGCAGCTGCTGCTAAATTGTGGATACTTTGTTCTGATGGGGGAACTTGGGATTACTCTATCAAAGGGGAAAGGGAAGGGACACTGTTTTTACATAAAGAGAGGATCATTTAGAGTCGACCCCTCTGTAAAAAAATCTTGCAAGTATTTCATTTTTAGTAAAGCTTTTCAATATTTAATTGAAAAATAGAACTGTTGTCAGTAAATTGGTCATTGAGATATTTCTTATGAGCCCCAAACTCACAGATTTTGCATAGAATGTGACACCTGTACATGGCCACACAGGTGTGTTACCTGTCGGAGATTCAGCACCGTAACCTTGTTACCCTTCTTGGTTACTGCCAGGAAGATGGTTCTCAAATGTTGGTTTTCGAATATCTACCCAATGGCAGTGTCTGCAGTCATCTATATGGTAAGTCTCGATAATGTTGGACTGGATTTGACTGTTAATGTCACAGATTAAATGTTTTTACAGTGTTTTCTTGTTTGACAGATACTGGACAAGATTCAGCAACACTACTAGAGTTCAACAAAAAAAGACTTTCTATAGCTCTAGGGGCAGCTAAAGGTAGATCCCAGTAGAACCCAGACAGGTTTCTTTTGATATTACCACGGAAAGAGATGAATCAAGGAAAATCATAAGTTTCTTATAAATCTAAAATGTGCAGGTTTATGCCATTTGCATTCTTTGATACCTCCTTTAGTACATAAGAACTTCAAAACAGCTAATGTCCTGGTCGATGAGAGCTTCATTGCTAAAGTTGCAGATGCAGGGGTTTTTAAACTACTCGAGAGAATTGAGGATGCCGGCCCTTCATCTCGAACGATTGGTAGCGATGTTTTCCGAGATCCAGAGTATCTTCACTCCCTCTCTTTTCTTTTTGCTGCCAATAAAGAATCAGATTGGGTCATCTTTCATCCTTGTTTGATCAACCTGTGAGTATTTGTTTAGGGTTGCAGAATCAGGAACTCTCTCTGAATCGAGTGATGTGTACAGCTTCGGAGTATTTCTTTTAGAGCTTGTAAGTGGACAGGAGGCTTCGCGGATTAACTTCTTGGGATCTGGTGAAAGCTTGATACAATGGGTAAATGAGCATGCTTTATATAGTTTTTCTTTAAACCAAGTTTCTTCTGTGTTTTGATGCTTGATGCCTAAAATATATTTTGCAAGTAGAGATGTAGGGAAGCGAATGATCCCCGAGGAATAAGAATTATCTTTTAAACTGGCGGCAATCTACCCCTTGTATTATTTCTCATGGTCCTCAGCCTCTCAATGTCTTCCCCTTAGTGCCCAGAAGCTGTTAGGGTTGACGCTCCCCTGGAACCTCGATTCAGCGGTTTTGGATCTTATCCTCTCTGAAACTCACTCCTTAAATGTTAGAACCTCTCCCTGCCAACCTCACTCAAATGTTTGTGCTTATTGAAAATATGAGGCAGTAATGGAATGGTGGAAAAACTGAAAATGCTGTTTTACTTACAGATTTTCATAGCAACTGAAATATTTATGTACAAGGATTTTTCATTTGTCGAAAACACCTTAAGGAGTAATCATATCGATCAAGGATTATTGGTGGTGGCTTGTTTGAGGTTGTCAGACTGGTAGACGGCAACACTAATGATGCTAGCAAAGCTATAGCACAACCACATGGGTGGGACGGGTGGGAGAAGAAAGAAGAGAAAACATTTAGAATTAAAAATTACCAGAATTGCACAAAATATTTAAAATACCTAAAACGAACAGGGCTAATTTGTTCCAAGCAAAGTTGCAATATACACCTCTCTCTCCCACCTTTCCCTGTGTACATGCTTGAAGACACTCCCAATCCCAAGTTATTATTTGAATTTGGTGCTCCTTTGCTCAAGCTTCCATTCTTGCTCCCCCTCCAGGGCACTTATGTCTTCCCAAGCAACTAGTTGCTTGGAGTGGTAATTGTTGGCGACGTTCTGAGGTTCTAGCTCATGTTTCTTTTTCTATCTTTTTTTAAGAAGTTTATTCAATTTTTTTTTTGTTAAGTTGTTCAGTTCTACACTTGAGAGAGTAGGTAGTTCTTTTCATGGCAAGTTGAGAGCTTTCCATCACTGTTTTTAAGTAGTAGTCAAAGGAAAGTGTACAATTTTGGGTATTGCCTATTGCTCAAGCTACCCAGTGCAAATTGCACTCTGTTTTGGTTAGCTTTCCCTCCAAGCACTCTTGAGCTTCATCTGTACCAGTAACATATATTCAGGTGATCTATTTTAGCTTTCATCATCACCTTAATCTCCAACTTTGTGAAGGTAAAGTTGCGTGTGGGTTCCAACAATCTAGTGGACCATCGGGTCGCTGGCAGCTTCACTTCAGAGGGAATGAGGGCTTTGGTCAGGCTGACATTGCAGTGCTTGAGTAAAACTGGAAAAGGGCGACCAAAGATGGACATGGTTGTGTCTGAGCTAGACCGAATTCTCGAAAAGGAGATGACATTGACAACAGGCACGGGTGAAGGTACTACTACAATTACTCCTGGGAGCTACTTATTTGCTTCAGGGTGACAAACAAAAAAGGATGCGAAGAAGTATGATTTAAGAAGATGCGACTCCAGTCCCTAGAAAGACTGGAATGGCAGAACAGGATTTGTGTGGTCAACCCCCAGTTGTGGGATATGACTCTGTCGATGATGATGACAGTGATGGTGAAGAGTCAAAAAGAGTATTGCTGAGTGTTGGTTTTGTTTGGGCCAAGCTTGTTCGTGCCAACATCAAGAAGTTAGCTCTGGCATATTTTTCTTGTGAGTGTGTCAAGACCAGCTCCCATTACTTTTAATTGTGGTTGGGATGTAGATTACAATTTGATTTTTTATAAATGATGTGTAAAAACAACTTTGTAATCCAGCAAAGTTAGCTTATGCAACTTAAGCATTATCAGCCATGAATTACTGCACCCGTTTTTTATTATGAAAACTTAGTTACATTTATCAAAGGAAAATATTATGTAAACTACGTTAGAATCCTAGCATTGAAGCCAATGCCCAAGTATTTTCACGTATCCACAAAAGCAACCTCTAAGAATTTCTTGTAGGGGACATTTCCATACATTCAATTTAATGCAATCACATAATATGGAAAATGAAATAGAAATAAAAAACTGAACCTGTAGGAAAATCAATTTAACTCTGACCTGTTTCTTTTTCTTAAGAATAGTTTTAGTTCAAATTAGTAAAAAAAACAGCATAAGATCTGAAGTTTTAATTAATCAACTACAATCAGCAATGGGGCTGCAAAATAATCAACTACAATCAGCCATCAGTTCTTCACATCCATTGTTCACTAGAAATCTTTGTCAGCATGAACATCAAGTGTTTTACATCCACTGCTCCCTAGAAAAACATCAAAAAGTCCCATCCAATAAAACGTAAATAAGATGAACACGAGATTTTACTAATAAAAAAAACACAAGATTTTCAATTCTATCGATATTAGGCCTTGGTGCAAATAAAATGAGTTATAAATATACAACTAAAATACGCCTTAGGAAAAGAAAAACCCCATTAACGAGGAATCTAAAAGAAAACTTATTGGCCTAAGAAACACTTACAGAAGCTTTAGAGGGACTTCTTGTGGTCTGGGAGAGGTGCTAAAAAGAGATTTCATCTCGTTAAGTGGAAGTTGATTTGTCGGCCTAAGAAATTTGGGGGTATTCACTTATAAGACGGATGGGGTTGATGAATAGGAGCCCTTCGGGTAAATGGCTGTGGAGGTTCAGCAAGAAGGATCAAGTGTCATGGAAGCAGGTTATTGTACAAATATATGGGGTTCGAGACTGGAATTGGGATAGCAATGAAGTGAATTCTTCTTATGGGGTTGGGGTTTGGAAAGGAATCATGAAGGCTCATCCTGACTATATTGAAGGAGTATCTTTTGAAGTGGGGAATATTGAGAGGGTGAGACTTTGGGAAGATAAATGATGTAGGATAGGTAAATTATGTAAGGCGTGCGCCTTTACAGACTGGTTCCGGTCAAAGATTTCTCAGTGAATCATTATTTTGTTAGGAGGGATGTTGAAATCATCTGCTGCCCAGTGTTCAAGAGGAACTTCTTCAAGAAGGAAATAGAAGAATGTGTTGTTATTGAAATGGCTCCAACAAACTCAACTTGCATTGGAATCAAATGATAATGGATTTTGGAAGAAAGACCCCAAAGGCATTTTCTCACTGTGATCTTTTTATAATGCTTGCTGGTCTTTCAGGTGAGAGACACCCGGTTGCGACAAAATGGGGTAATCCAATCCCTCCTAGAGTAGAGGCTTTACTTTGGACGGTTGTCATGTATAAGGTCTTGACTGCTGACCATCTCATTCACCGGAATATGGTGATGCCTAACAGATTTGTTATGTGCAAGGAGAGCGAGGGGAATGTGACCACCTATTCATTCATTGCAAGGTTGCTCAGGGGGTGTGGAGCTTCTTCTTATCCACATTTGGAGTTGACACAATTTTTTCCGAGACCATTTCGGACGTTTTCATTCTTGGCCTACTGGGGTGTTTATTCCTAGGGGTAACATACTATGGAGAATCCTCCCTTATGCCATTTGCTGGGAATTTTGAAAGGAACATAATAGACGTATTTTTGAAGATCTTAGCCCGGATGTGCCACAGATTTGTTCAGATAATAGCATGGCCTTCCATCTTAAAGGAGACTAACGGTATAGTGCATGAGGACTTTGTAGGGAATTGGGACTTTGTTATGCACGGCGTGTAAATCAATGGGTTCTTGTTGATAGGCTGTGCCTAGCTATTTTGTCCATTTTCTATGTTACTAATAAAAAGAAGGTGTACATTACAGATAGACATGCATACATGTCTAAGAGTGTTGTTGTGTCTGGAAGTGCCCAAGTGTCCTCGAGTGCCTGTACAATCAAGAAACAACATGATCATAGAAAGGGTATAGCAGAGATGAAGACGTTAATGATTGGGTAGAAACTTCCAGTGAGGGAGCAATTGATAGCACCATATTTTTTTTTTTTTTTTTGGGGGGTGGTGGTGCGTTGAAAAATGCAGAGATTATCACGGGTGTGCAAGATGACCATAAGGTGAATGGAATCTCTCAGGTCTTCTCTCTGAAAAAGCAAGTTGTTTTCTTTTCTGAAAATCCCTTACATAGTTAAAGGAATCTCTTTTTTTCCCCTTGTTATCTTTTTTTTTTCTTGAATGTATTGACAAACAAAGACAAATCGATACACCAATACAACCGAAATTTAATAAAACAGTCATCTTTTAGGATTACCATTTTATTAGATCATCATAGATTCAATTGAGTCTCTAAGTACATTCTAAGGAATTTAGCAACAGCCTCAGTATAAATAAAACAAAAGAAATCCAATTGAGATGGTTTGCGAAACAAAGACCAATTACAAGATGGTAAATTTTATTGCCACCCCAAAGTTTACCAAGGGCACCCAATTTATAAGGGCGCCCAACCCATTTTAAACACAATCAATGGACACCACCATTGCTTAAAGGCACCCCACTCATCCACAACAAAGCTTTGGGTTTCTTCCTCCAAACTGTTCTCCTTCGTCGACATCGGCAACGTTGTCCGGCGACATTACAGTGTCCGGCGAAACCATCAAACGATACTACGCCGACAACACCGTCCTGCCGCCATTCCGGTGAGTTTTACTTATTTTATTTTATTTTTTTAGTTTGATTTCCAACCATTCCCCATTTTCTTCCTTCTTTTTTGAGTTTTATCATCTAGAAAGTCAAAACTCAACCAGTTTTTAGATTTTTTTTTCAACCATTCTCTTATTCCAGTGGTTTTCCATTTTTTCCAACCATTTTCACTTCCCTTCTCCCGCATGGATTCTAAGAATCCAACGGTGGTGATAGCGCTGAGGTGGCATTCACTTTTAGCCAAAGCAAAATCATCGTTGGATTCTCTGAATCCATGCCGAAGAAGGGAAGTGAAAATGACAAGTCAAAAAATGAAGTCCTAGTGTTTGATAAAATGCCTCAAAGGATTCGGTTGGATCCAACCGACATTACTAGAATAGGTTGGTTGGATCAACCGACATTAAGAAAAACTCAGACTTCCCTAGTATTGGTTGGATCCAACCGACATTAATAAAATTTGATTTAATTCTTTTTCTATTTCTAACACGACAATGGTTTCTCCTTATTAGGTTACAATAATGGGAAGATATCCTACCGAGCCACTCGCTCCTGATGAACCAAAAAACCGAAACACTCCCACAACGTCCCATAGAAAGTGTCTTAGGGAAGCCCAAGAGAAGTCGTCAACAAGAGAGACAAATCTATGACATCTTACGGTCCAAAACTCAACCTGCAGCTCACCCAGCAGATCCAAGGAAAATGAGAGGGAAAGAAAGAAAATAAAAAAAATTAGAATTGTGTATAATTGTAAGCCTTTTTTGAGTCATAAGTGTCATAAACGTCTCGAGGCCGGTGAGTCTTTTTTGAGGCATAAGTGTCATAAACTCTGTTATTTTTTTAGGCACATGTGCCATAAACTTATTGAGGCCTGTGAACCTTTTTTATTGTTCAACTTATTGGATCATAATCTTTTTTGTTAAATGTTCCATGTATATTGATCAATCGGGTAAGAGATTCCAAACAAAAAAATAAATTCATTAAGTTTTTCTTAGTATTGGTAAGATATAACTGAAATTTACAAACTCATGTCAGTTGAATCCAACCGATGATGTACCAGCAATTTCGGTTGGATATCAGCGTCAGAGAGTGTCGGTTGTATGTAATTGACACAGTTTCTTTGTCCCCTTCTACAACTTGAGTTTTTCTTAGTGTCGGTTTAACCCAACCGAAGTTGTTACCAATAATTTCGGTTGGATATTACCGTCAGAGAGTGTCGGTTGTATATAATTGCCACAATTTCTCTGTCCCGCTTCTAAAGCTTGAGTTTTTCTTAATGTTAGTTGGATCCAACTGACAAATGGGAAGAAACTTCGGTTGGATCCAACTGAAATGGATGAAGCAATGTCAGTGTCGAGCAACCGAAACGACGAGTTACAGGAGCTTATGTGTAAAAAAATTAAGGAAGAGAAGCTAGTGATAGCGAAATTAGCTGTCTTACCAGTTACCAATGAAAAAGATGTTTATGGAATGTTCTCTTCCACTTGAGTTAATTTTTCCAATGTTTTTCGTCGATTTAGGTGAACTTTCTACTTCTTTTTTTAGGTTTTTTACCCTTTTAATCATTGTGTCCAAGTTAGCTATCAAATACAATTCTCCGGCAATCTCCAATGATTCTCCAACGATTCTGAGATCGATGGTGACGTTACCGGCTTCAAGTGTAAGGATAGAGTGCAAGAGGAGATGAGCAGTGGTGGGATGAGCAAGATAGGTGGGTGCTCTCATAACAAGTATTAGTAAAGGGGCTAGTAAAGGCTCCACATATTCAAGGGGAAAATGTGGGTGCCCTTGAAAATTATTGGGGTGTCAATAAAACTTACCTTACAAGATTAGTGAGAGGAGCGCTTTTGGTGCAAGTTGAAGGCTCTTAAAGGGCAAGATGAAAGCTGAGAATGATATGGATTGAGGTAGAAGGAAAAGATCTAAAGACACATGCCTTAAAGAAAGATATAGTTCTAGATAGAATTGAATAGCAAATAGGATTCATTTTGCCAACCCCAAATAGTTGGAATACAGCATTGTAGATGATGATGATGACTGGTCATTCACATTTGATAGACTGTACTATTGAGAAAAATAAATTAAATAAACAAGTTATTTCTCTCATCCTTATAGAACAGATAAAATGTCGAAGCAACCCATGTAAAACCTCTCAAGAAAACATAGTATTTTAGGGAAAAAAAATTAATAGGTAACATTGCACAATTATGTTAACCCAGCATAAAAGAAGAGCTTACATATTTTCAGGAACTGGATTTTATCCAATAATTCCTGAAAAGGAAAGTAACAAGTAATCCATCATATATCAATATGATCTTTCAAGATGTGGCCTCCCTTATCAAAAGCTGCATTCCTCCTCCAATTCTCAACTGCATTATCAACTGTGGCCTTTGCCTCACATACCTCTTCGGCAGAGAACTTGTGCTCTATGATGCCCAAAGGTCCAGGCTGCAGTACCTTTATTACTGTCTCCATCTCTTTCTCAAGTTGTCTGTGAAAGAAGCAACAGCAGGTTAGTGGTGTGAGCATAAAACTTGTGAGGTAACTAAACCATGAGAGATGGTAAAATTGCAGGAAATACGAAACACTAGAAGATTTAAGTAGTGGCATCAATCCTCATCTGATAAATACTCTTGAGTTGGGAATCAACATATTGACTTGAAAGAACAAGGACCAATTAAAGTCACATAGATTTAACTTGACATCACAGATTTGATCCTACCATACATACCCGAAAAGGAGGAGAAAAGGGAAATTATGCTAAATCAAATTGCTTGTGATTGTGTCATAATTTTTTGCAGAAACAAAAGGTCCTGAGGATTGCCTGAGACATACATACATACATACAATTAGCAACATTAGAAGTAGAATTGCGAGAAGTCCAAAAAATGAGCTTGTCTAAATGTCGCTTTAGGTCCTCTCGCTAATCCTGTTGATTCTATCAAGATCCATTATGGCACATCCTATGTATTTATTTTCCTCTAATCTCTTAAGTAAGCATAGATAAGGTGGTTATTTCTTGCCTTCCTTTTTCTTAGGTGGTTCTTTTCTCTACACTAAAGCTAGAAATACCTTGAAATCAAAACTACCCCATGAATTCATAGACATCTGCCCCACACATGTTCAAAGTACTGATGCAACAACACATCCCTTACAAGTCGTTACGACTAGTCCCCTAAGTAATTATTAACAGAGTTGGTACCTTTTTTTTCCTTGGAATCTCTTGAAATTAAAACTATCTTATGCCTTCTAACACATCTACCCCATCATGTTCAGAGAGGCCAATGCATCAAATCAATATAATAAAGAAGATGACACGAATGGACCTGCTTATTTCATAATCTGTTGGCGAGGCAAGTAAGCTTTTTTCCATTTAAAGATATTATGAGGCTGAGGTCCCTCCCCTATTTCACGGTTTGCAGCACTAGTACCCAAATTACTCAAATCCATCTGGGCTACTCGTATTGACATGAAACAACATGGGTATGGTATTGATTCACATTGTACATGGCTTAGCAGCACCCAAATATTTTGTATAAAAATAATTAAAAATTACAAAAGTATTCAAAAAATAAATTTAAGTAAAAATAAAGAGTTTAAGCAAACATTAAGATATTAACTATATATCTATGTCCTGCACCCAAAGCATTGCTCCCACTTTGGAACTTCATTATCTCCTAGGCTCCTAGCACCAGCTATGACTCTGTCTAATCTCCTTTAATGTCCCGGCTCTTGCATTATCTACATTTTTTTAAATCATTATGGATTCTGATTATTGTAACAAAAAAATCTCTGTTTGAATTAACATAATTAATAAAAAAGTTACTTTGGATACCATATGTGACATTTTCATTTAATTTAATTATAGCATAATATAAGCACTTCTTTTGGCTCCTCTGCTCCTTTCTGCAACTAAGATCCAAAAAAGATCCGAGGCAGCAGACCCACAAAGATTTCATGCTGCTCAAACTTAAAGGCAGTACCTTCTTTCAGTCATTCCATGAGATGGTACCTCGAAAACTTCACGCATTTACAGCACATAAAATGTGCTTAGAGTAATCAATATATTTTCTACTTCCACGAAAATCACGAACAATACAAACTATATATATATATATATATATATATATATATATTTAATTCCAGAAAAATTATATTCAAAAAATATTTGCTGCATCCACAACAAATTAAGATTTTAACCACCACTACGAGCGATCCAAGGTCTGGAAAAATTTAGCAAATCAAGGACTGCCCAACAATACATGGACAGGAGAATATTCCAAAAACTGCTATGAGCCATTGTTGTAAGACTAGACCGGACCAGCCGGCGAACTGGTCCACAGATGGTCTGGGTCAGCATTGACCGGATGGGTCGTTTTGTCTGACCAACCGGTTCACCGGCCAGTCCGCCGGTTCAATGGCCGTTCTAGGTGTTAAAAACATTGCTGTGGTGCACTTGATTTGCGTGACCCATTTGGGTCAAGCATTGCGTGAGGCAAAAAAAATTCGGACCCTAGGAATAATTTGGAGCTCGAAACTTAATAACTGGCATTGCACACTTTCCTAATTATTTTCAGTGAACCCTAAACCCTAATAATCTATAACAGATAATAAACAGAATTTAAATGTGAATTTTGAAAGTAAGTTTTAAAATTGATGTTAATCAGAGACAAAAGTGGGCAGATATGATCGAGATTTTTGATATATTTATCAGTTTATATGATTAATGTACGCCGGAATACACAGTAGCAGTGGGAGGAGGGATGGAAGGGATCATGGAACAGTGGGTTGTGAACATTTTCAGGAAAAAATCACAAAACTGCCATTGTAGAAGAAATTATTGAAAATTTTCCAGAAAAGGGTAGTACCTGAAGAGCCCGGAAAAAGGCATGGAGTTGCCGAGCCGTGCGAAAGATATGGGCATTCTGGGAAAATGGGTTTTGGGGAAGGAGATTGATTTTGATTCCAAGTACAAAAAGAGAGAGATGTGTGTGTCTGTGAAGTTTGAAGATCTTATAATAAAAAGGGTTCTTTCTTGTCATTGTAGTTGGTAAGTAGGGAATGGCAAACATGGTTTATCCTTGTTTACCAGACGCTAAGGATAGTCTACAACCGTAGTTTCAATTTGGACAATTTACAGGGCGCCCATTCTTTCGGCTGGACACCCACAATAGACCAAAATACCCCCCAATCCCTTCTCCTTCTTTTAGCCACCCACACCACCCAACCTCTCTCTCTAGCTTTTAGCCACCCACACCACCCAACCTCTCTCTCTAGCTTTTAGCCTCCACGGTGTTGCTTTACCGTGGGAGCTAAAAGCCCAGAGAGAGCGAGTAGGGAGAGGAGAGGAGAGGAGAGAGGGAGATACAATAGAGAGATAAAGGGAGAGAGAGAGAGAAACGGAGAGTGAGATAGTGAGGGAGAGGAGAGAGAGAAGGAGATACAGTAGAGAGAGAAAATGAAGGAGAAGGGGTTGGGAGGTATTTTGGACTATTGTGGGTGCCCAGCAGAACAACGTGGGCACCCATAGACCGACCATTTACAATAAATTAACAGTTGTAGACCGTCTATAAGCATAATATGAGAGCATATACTTTATAAGAGACATTTAATGTTATTGTTTAGTCACAACCCATTGTTACATTTAATGGACAGAGAGTTAGACGCCCTTTTCAAAGGCGTTTGTACTTGACAGCATCAGTCAGACTGGAAACGCCCTTTTAAAGGGCGCTTTGTTACTTTTTTTACAAATTTTGAAAATTTTATCTTTTTTTATAAATATATTAAGTTATTTTTGTTTAAAAAATTGGCCATTCTAATTATTCTGCCTACTGGGAGCCAATTTTTTTTTTTTGTCTGTGAGTCATCCACATTACTGACAGATGGGCCACATGGCACTCTTAGAGACCATTGACCATATGGATGGTTGGCCCATGGTTTAAAAAACGGCCGTTATAACAAAAATAACAGCCATTATAACAGATATGGACCTCCCCTTTACATTATGTACCGTTAAAATGCCAAAAAAATAACTGTTATTATTTTTGTTATAACGACCGTTATTTTTTGGAAAATTTTATGAAAAAAAAACAGCCGTTATAACTGAAAACCGTAACGCCCCCAGTCCGTTGTACTGTTATAACAGCCCCTTTTAAAACCTTGGTTTGGCCCATCCCTAGGTGGACCCACAGACAAAAAAACCAGCCTGATTAGTGATTCCCAACCATTGAAATTGACTCTTTTCATGGGAATGTTTATAACCATTGGATTAAACATAATTTGGGGTACTTAGATCCAAAGGCTAGAAAACGGCCCATCTTTTGTATATAGGTCCACCTAGGGATGGGCCAAACGTCCATGCGGTCAGTGGTCTCGACGAGGGTGGGCAACCGGCTCAAACTGTACTCCACCTAGGGATGTGCAAAAATTTAAAGCTGAGGGTGGGCAACTCTCCCTGGCTCCGCCACTGACCCACAACATGCCATGTGGACCCCTCCTGCCAAATTTATGATGTGTAGGGAAGGTACTAAAATCAACCATATAAAGCGAGAAAACCTTCGCTCACACCTGTGTGAGCAAAGCCGATCACACATCAAAATATAAGCCACGGGGCACACTCTTATAGGACGATGACCGTATGGATGTTTGGCTAGTCCCTCGATGGATTTGTAAACCAAAAATTAGCCTGACTAGTGATTTCTAAGCATTGGATTGGAGTCATTTACATGGGTTGATTTTAACCGTAGAATTTAGAGCATTATTGACCATTATTTGGGGTACTAGATTCAAAGGTCTAACATAACTAATTAGGCTGATTTTTGGTTTACAGGTCCAACAAGGGACTGGCCAAACATCCATACGGTCACCGTAATCTAAGAGTGTGCCACGTGGCTATACTGTAATGTGTGATCGGCTTTGCTCACAAACGTGTGAGCGAAGGTTTACTTATATAAAGCTTGTACGTGGTGACTTTTGGGAATGATGTTTTTCTTGGGCATAATTTGTTTTCCAAGAAGCTTCCTTTTTACAGTAAGGGCATGTTTGGTAGGCCACCCGGGCGGGAAAATAAAATATTTGTGCGGAGAAATTGGACTTTCCTCGAATTTAATTCACCATTTTCTCGTCAAAATTTTTAGCCGGGCCCACAAATTTGCCCGCGAAGGCGTCCAAACATTTTATCACTTCCCTGGTCAAATAATTTCACACTCTGGAGGTGGAGTGAGAACTTTGATGACTGACTCCCTCATCAACGATGATGAGAGAGAACATAATATGAGCCACGTGGCACACGTAAAGAGATTAATGATCGTATGGATCGAACAGCTATCACGGATGAGAAATGAACGTTGAGATACAACGTGTGTCTTGGAGGGCTGCTTTTAGTTTGTCTTATAGCCCCTTGCAAGTACAATTAAATTATGATGGGGGGCTCCACGACGGTCCACATGGATTAAAGAGAGGACCTTCCTATTCTTTAAAGGTTGGCTTTTAGTTTAAGCCATGGTTTAAAAAACGGCTGTTATAATGAAAATAACGGCCGTTATAATTGACTATCATTATAGATTAGTAAAAGTGGCAGTGGAGCCATGATCACTTTTGTTTCTCTTTCCGTTTCTTTGTGGGACAAAGATGGTGATACCTCAAAGTTTACAAACGCCAATATATTACCATTACGTCCGTTATAACATGTCACATCATGGTCAAAAAATATTATCTTAATTTTTTTTTTCGAAATAACATCGATAATCATAATACTCCGTTATAACGTTATTTTACAATTATGTCCGTTGTAACGTGAAATCCATTTTTTTTTTTTGGTCTTTTCTTTGCAAATAACATAACAGTCTCCGAGCACGATTGTTGCCCTTATAACTTTTTTATAAACCACTAGGGGGGTGCCACGTGCAATGCACATGCACCTTACATGTGGAATACTCTTAGAGATCACTGACCGTATAGATGTTTTCGCCCATCCCTAGGTGGACCTACGTACAAAAATTCATTTATTTCTATCAGTTGGATTAGAGGCTTTTTCATGGTTTGTTTTTAACGGTGGATTTTGAGTATTATTTGGACAATGACAAAGTGACACCATTATGCAACATGATAACCCCCGTGGCTCTTGGACCATGTGATCATTACACTTTTAATAATTGTGTCCGTACGGAAAACTTAATTTTTTTTTTTTTTCGAAAATCAACTTTGATGATGTACTATATTATGAGTCACGTGACACACTCTTAGAGACCATTGACGGTATGGATGTTTGACCCATCCCTAGGTGGACCTATGTACAAAAATTCATCTGAATTATTAATTTTTATCCGTTGGATTATAATCTTTTTCATAGTTTATTTGTAACCATGGATTTCAAGCAATATGATCAAAAGGTTAGGAATCACTAATCAGATCGATTTTTGTTACGTAAGTCCATCTAGGGATGTGCCAAACATTTATACAGTTAGTAGCCTCTAATAGTGTTCCAAGCATGGTTCGAAGTCTCGGCCGATCCCGTTCTGGAGCCCAGCAATCCGATCCAAAAAATGGATTGTCTCGCCTTGAGATCACTGTTTCCCCAAGGAGGCTCACTTTGTCTTGGGCGAGATGGGCTGATCCCGTTTTGAGATCACTGTTTCCCAAAGGAGGCTCACTTTGTTTTGGCTGAGTTTTATTTGTACCAAAAGCTCCTAGGCAGTTTGTATAGAGAATTGTCCTTCACTGGAAAATTCATGGAGCAGTCACCAATGGCAATCTTGGGTGGTGTTCAATAATCTATATAACAAAACACAGCACTTGTCTCCCCCTCTTATAGGCTTCATATATCCAAAGGCCCATATCAACCCTTACATAAAATAAAATTTAGACGGTTGGATTAATTTAACAAGGAAAATTGTCTCCCCACTTATACCCCTCTTATCGGCTTCACAAAGGATGGCTGAGAAGGTGCCAGCTTGCTCAGTTGGTAAAGATTGTGGGTGATGATACCATAGACCTGGGTTCAAAACCCGCCTTCACCGAGTTACTACTCTCTTTAAAAACAGGCTTAACTACCAAAAAAATACCTTAGTTCCTCCAACCTTATTACCTATGATAATCGTCCTAATCTTTACCATCTTAAGAGAAAACTTGGTTGTTACAATTGATTTCAGTTGACACCCTTTATCCAATACATCTTTAGAATTGTAATTTGAGAACCTACTTACAGTTCATAATAAAATGAGGATGGCCTAACCAATCCAATCTGGTAGATAGCTCATTCTACCTTGGATGAGCAAAATAGCAGAATGCCCTTCACAGCTCCTGTCTCTGTAAAACCATAATTCACTCATTCACTTGACATGATCAAATCTCCTTCATGAAACTAGTTTTGAACCCCTCTCAATTTGTATATTTGGTATTGAAAGGGAGGAGATTTTAGGGACTTAATTACCTCATTTGTTTAGTGTACTGATCTGTTAACAATATAGGGTTTTACTTGGAACATAGTGTTCTACCTTTCATAAGAAAGAATCAAGGGCAAAAATCTGTCTTGTTCTATTACATAAACATGTTTGATCCCTCATCACTAAAACTAAGTCCTAGAAATTAAAATCTTCATAATTCTTGATGTTTTATATTAAACTTTTATTAGATTGGAAGGAAGAAAGAAGTAACATTCATCGATAGATGATCACAAATGATTCTAAACACAGCTTGATCAGCTAACACAATCAAGAACAAAGCTTTTGACAACTATTCATCAAAGAATTGCAACGAAACACGCGAAAATCACATTGCGCCGAAACTGACTGCAACAGTAGCCGTGCCGTGCCTTCTTTTCCCACCACTTCTTCCGTCTCAACCAACAACCCCACCACAATCTTATCATACGGAACGCCTCCACCGTCCGTCACATACACCACCTGTACCAGAATTACATCGACATCGATTTAAGATCATCATTGAAAATCAATCCGAGATTGGACAGAAAATCATATCATATTGATTGTCTCCTCCGTCTTCCGTCGTCAAGATCAAGATCTGGCAATTGGAGGTTTCCACCGAGGATGATAAAAACCGTCGTACCCTAACCTGGTGGAGTTTCTGAAAAAGCGCGCTTTGAAGATGAAGACAACTAGTTGCTGAAAAACTAAACACTTGAAGATGAAGACGGCGAAGAAAGAAGAGAAGCTGAAAGGCAACTTTATGTTTCTGTTTTGAGTACCTTCTGAAAAAAATATGTTTAAGTTTTGAGTTTTGACGAAAAAATTGGTAATATTAAGTAATTGATTTTCGTAATTTTTTAAAACTAAACTAAGGTTAAGCTCACCTTAACCTGACGACAGGTGACGATTAACGTTTGGTCCAAGGACACCATGGATCAAACGTCTTTGGAGCAAAAATTCTCTGCATTAAAAGATAAAAGCACCCCTACTAACTGAATATTCTAAAGAATACAAAGAAGAAAAATAAGTGCATCCTCGGCAAAACAGGGGTATTTTCAAGATTTCATCCATTTTTAACGCAAGAACTGGCTTCTCTCTTTAATAGGTAGAATAAACATTATTAGTCAGATTTCACCAGACTAGTTAAAAAAATTAGCTTTTCAACAAAGAAACGCAGCTGACAAGAAACACGGTAACTGCATGTCATGATCGGAGAGAGGTAGAGACTTGGTGTTCCCCCTTGATTAGCCATTAAAGGTAATATTAATCCAACAATGCTGGTGTTAGAGATGCAACTTTTCGTGTAGGTGTTTGAAAGGGGGAAATTTTGCCTCACGTATTGCTGGATCCAAAAGTGTTACACAAATCAACGGCCGTCCATCAATACATGGGGGTGTACGGCTAATGATTTGACAGGAGAATATTCCAAAAAAGTGCTATAGGCCACCTCTGTATTGATGGACGGCCCTTGATTTGCTCGAGTCTCTTGTGTCAAGCATTGCGTGAGGCTAAGTTTTTCCATTTGAAAAGAGCAATGTGGAAGCATCTCACACACAATGGGGAAGGAAATTCAAACCGCAAATTTAGGAATCAAATATTAAGTGTGGTGTGCAAGTCAAATAGCCAACCAACGTACTAACAATGGCATCAACAAACTCAATAGATTGGGCTTGCAAGGTTGTGTTGTAATCTTGGATCGTAACCAGGATAAGAGATTAGGGTTAGAGATGGAAGAGAGGAGAGGTGAAGAGAATAGGGGAAAGAGGAGAAATCGTGTAGAGCTTAGAATAGCCTACACGATTTCACCCAATATATATATTAAGTGAAGTTTTACAATATTACAAGGGCCCCCTGTAGAATATAAGATATTACAAGTAGGTCCCTGACAACACTCCCCCTCAAGCTGGTGCGAAGATATCTATCATGCCCAGCTTGGATAACAGGTGCTCTAAGATCCCTTTAGTAACACCTTTAGTTAACACATCTGCAACTTGATCAGCAGTATGGACATACGGTGTGCAAATAAGTCCCTGACCAAGCTTTTCTTTGATGAAGTGACGGTCTACCTCAATGTGCTTTGTCCTGTCGTGTTGAACTGGATTATGAGCAATGCTGATGGCTGCTTTATTGTCACAATACAGCTGCATAGACCCTTTGACAGGATATCCGAGCTCACTGAGCATAGTCTTCAACCATAGAAGCTCACATACACCATGAGCCATAGAACGGTACTCTGCTTCGGCACTGGAGCGAGCGACAACTGGTTGCTTTTTGCTGCGCCAAGACACTAGATTACCCCCCACATACGTACAGTACCCTGATGTGGAACGTCTGTCAGTGACTGAACCTGCCCAGTCAACGTCTGTATAAGCTTCAACTCGCAGGTGTCCATTCTTACTAAACAGGATACCCTTCCCTGGAGCCCCCTTAAGATAGCGTAACACTCGGTGTGCTGCTTCAAGATGTGGAGAGCGAGGGGCATGCATGAACTGACTGATGACACTGACCGCATATGCAATATCTGGTCGTGTCAGCGAAAGGTAGATGAGACGCCCAACAAGTCTCTGGAACTGGCCTGTATCAGCAATGGGATCCCCATCAACAAGATTCAACCGATGTTGCTGCTCTATAGGCGTATCGGCTGGTTTAACTCCCAAGTTTCCTGACTCTCGAAGGAGATCAAGTACATACTTTCTTTGTGAGATGAACACACCCTGCTTTGACCTAGCAACCTCAATGCCTAGAAAGTATCTCAAGGTTCCCAGATCCTTGATTTCGAACTCTGTGCCGAGGTATTTTTTCAATTTACAAACCTCATCTGGGTCATCTCCTGTGACCACGATATCATCCACATACACAATAAGAGCAGTAAGACGACCTTGACTTCTCTTAATGAAAAGAGTGTGGTCCGCCTGACTCTGCGAGTAGCCAATCTTCTTGACTGCGGAACTGAACCTCTCGAACCAAGCCCTTGGTGACTGTTTAAGCCCATACAAGGCTTTCTTCAGTCTGCACACAAGTTCCTTACTCCCAGTCGGACTGAACCCCGGAGGACCTGTCATGTAGACCTCTTCCTCTAGATCACCATGGAGGAAGGCATTCTTGACATCCAACTGGTGGAGGGGCCAAGAAAAATTTGCCGCTAGAGATAACAGAACTCGAACTGAGTTCATCTTGGCCACAGGAGCAAACGTCTCTTGGTAGTCAATCCCATAAGTCTGTGTATACCCTTTTGCAACGAGACGGGCCTTGTACCTGTCGATGCTTCCATCTGCTTTGTATTTCACTGTATATACCCACTTGCACCCCACGGGTTTCTTTCCTCTAGGCAATGGAACCAAATCCCAAGTACCATTCTTTTCTAGAGCTGCCATCTCCTCTAGCATGGCTGCTTTCCACTGAGGCTGGCTAAGGGCATCTGAGACACCGGATGGCAGAGCGACACTGGATAGGGAAGTAGCAAATGCCCTGTAGGATGGTGAGAGCTGCTGATAAGAAACAAAGTGAGAGATAGGGTGCTTGGTAACACAGTTCCGAACACCCTTCCGATGAGCAATAGGTACATCAATGTCTATGGGAAGGATAGTAGAAGGAGCAACAGACATATCATCATGAGGATCACTGAGGACACGATTACCTGGATCGAGTTGGATTTCCTGGCAATGAGCTTGGATGGTGGACTGTTTCTCTTTTTGACGTCGTCTGGCATATGTCTTCAGCTGCGGATCCTGTGGCACAGTGTCAGTAGGAGATAAGGACAAGGGTACAGGAGACTCATCAGGCAAATCAAGGGGTACTGGTTGAGGAATCTCCCCCTGTGGAGGTATCGGACTCTCGTCAATACTCCCAAGCTCCCCCTGAAGAGAAGTCCGATCAACTGAGAAGAAGGGAAGACTCTCAAAAAAGGTAACATCTAGAGAAACAAACCGACGACGGGTAGAGGGATGGAAACATCGATATCCCTTCTGAGTGGACGAATAGCCAAGGAACACACATCGAACGGCTTTCGGATCTAACTTGTCCTTCCTGTGATGGGCGTGAACATAACAAACACAACCAAAGACCTTAGGTGGAATGGAGAACACAGGACAGGAAGGAAACAGGAGTGAAAGGGGAGACTTCGACCCCAAGACACGAGAAGGCATCCGATTTATCAAATAGGATGCCGTCAACACAGCGTCAGCCCAATAACCCTTGGGTACCCGAGTACCAAGAAGAAGTGCCCTAGCAACCTCCAGGACATGGCGATGCTTTCGCTCAGCGGTCCCATTCTGTTGAGGTGTATCGGCACATGAAGTCTGATGAAGAATTCCATGCTCTTCAAAGTAGGAGGCAAGGCCACTGTACATGTATTCCCCCCCATTGTCAGTGCGTAGGACTTTTAGGGTGGTGCTCAATTGATTGCACACCATTTTATGGAAGGTCTGAAAGATAGTATGCACCTCATTTTTTGATTTCATAAGGTAGATCCAAGTGTAACGACTATAGTCATCCACAAAAACCACAAAGTAGCGAAAACCAAAGATAGAAGTGGTGGGATTGGGTCCCCAAACATCAGAGTGCACAAGCTGTAAAGGAAACGTACTTTTTTTATTACTGGTCGGAAAAGACACCCGACATTGTTTTGCAAGTACACAAGTTTCACAGTTGAACTCAAAAAATGGAATAGACGCAAACTGAGGTAACAGACTCTTCATGACTGAAAGCGGTAAATGACCTAGCCTGTTATGCCATCGCATTAACAGGTCTTTATTAACGCTAGAACTACTGACATTGGCACTAGACTGATGTGCAACAGAATATGAAGTCGGCTGGCTATCGAGCAGGTACAATCCACCATCCTCACGACCACTGCCAATCATCCGCCTCGTCTCCAAGTCCTGAAAAACACAGTGAGTAGGAAAAAAGATAACACTGCAGTTTAGGCTCTTAGTAAGATGGCTAACAGAAAGCAGGTTAGTGGTGAATTTAGGAACATGAAGTACAGAGGATAAAGACAAAGTAGGTGTGGCAGAGATAGTGCCCTTCCCTGAGATAGAGGAGAAGGTGCCATCGGCCACGCGGACCTTGTCCTTACCTGAGCAGATATTATAGGTGGAGAAAAGGGATGGCATACCAGTCATATGATCGGAGGCACCAGAGTCAATGATCCAGGAAGGACCAATGGGTGCCGTAGACACATGGTGGGCTGAATGGGATGTACCTGTCTGAGCAAAGGATGATGTAGGTGGAGAAGGGCCATCAAGCTGAGTAAGTAATTGTCGAAGCCTGTCAATGTCCATGCTAGAGAAGGTGTTGGACTGCCCAGAGGAAGGGGTCACATCAGAGGAATCTTGGCTGGTGGCATGAGCGGCTGAGGTTCCATGTTTGCTACCAGAAGGCTTCTTTGAGGAGCCTTGCTTCCCCCCAGAGAACTGTGCAGGACGACCATGAAGACTCCAGCAGGTCTCCCGAGTGTGGCGACGCTTGCCACAGTGATCACATCTGAGTCGATCACGATCATCAAGATCCCCATCCTTCTTGGATGTGGGTTTGCTCAATTTCTGAGTGGCCAAGGCAGACTTCACAGATAAAGGAACATCGGCATCTGTCTTAGAGCTCATGGCTCTCCTCCTGCTGTCCTCGCTCTGGATGTAGTAGTAGACCTGTGCAATGGTCGACGGCGGTGGATCTCTGCCCAAGATATTGGCTCGAACCTGCTCATAGCTCTGGTTCAAGCAGCCAAGAAACTCGAATATGCGTCCGCGTACAATCATCTTTCGGAACTCCGTAGCATCCTTGGCACATGCAGGGGTGTAGGTCTGGTAGTGATCTACCTCTTCCCACTTGCTGCGTAACGCAGCGTAGTATGATCCCAAAGGAAGATCGCCTTGCTTCAGATGTGCTATCTCCTGCTGAAGTTCATACATCCTAGCAAAATTTCCATCTTGGGAGTAGGTCTGAGATGCGGTGTCCCATATATCCTTGGCAGTCGGGAGAAAGAGGAAGCCTGTGCTGATCGATGGATGCATGGAATGAAGCAGCCATGACATGACCATCGAGTTTTCCGCTTCCCACTTCTCAAACGTGGCATCGGAGGAATCAGGTGCAGTGATGCGTCCAGTGATATAGCCGGCTTTGCCTCGTCCGGTGATGTACATCTTGGCAGATTGAGACCATGCGAGGTAGTTGGTCCCGACGAGTTTCACCGTAGTGATCTGTAGGCCCGGGCTGTGATCACCATGACTTCCCAGACTGGGTGGGGCAACAATGATCTCTGACTTGGCAGAAGACGACTCCTCAGATGTACTCATGGTAGTAGATAAGACTTTTCTGATAAGAAATCACCCAAACTGCTGCTGTGGAGGTGCAAATCACCTTATTTTTATTTTTAAAGCCTCCTGCGAGCAACGCGAACAGGATTCAGACCTTTTCGGAACAACTCCTTTATAGATTTTCTATTGGAGAAAAAACCACTCGCAGGAAACTTGTGAATGGTTCCGATGACCTAAAAAGGTTCCTGGATAGGTGCGGTAGCACTAGGGAGAGGTTCCGGGCTCCTCTGAGACCTGCGGCTATGTCCAGAGGGTCTTCTCTGACCTTTTGGAAGGGGCGGTTAGACTTGGTGGCTCTTTTCCAGCCTTCTGGAGTGGGCGGCTATGCCTGATAGCTCTTCTCCAGGCTTCTGGAGTGGGCGGCTAGGCCTGGGAGAACTACTCCAACCTTTTGGAGTGGGCGGCTAGGGTTTCAGACTCTTCTAAAGCCTGCGGCTATCCATGGGAGATGATCTCCTTCTTTGGAAAGCCCTTCGCATCGAATTTCGCAATCCCTAGGGTTCTTCAGACCTATAGGATTGAGCCATGGTTACATAACCATGCTCTGATACCATGTTGTAATCTTGGATCGTAACCAGGATAAGAGATTAGGGTTAGAGATGGAAGAGAGGAGAGGTGAAGAGAATAGGGGAAAGAGGAGAAATCGTGTAGAGCTTAGAATAGCCTACACGATTTCACCCAATATATATATTAAGTGAAGTTTTACAATATTACAAGGGCGGCCCCCTGTAGAATATAAGATATTACAAGTAGGTCCCTGACAACAGGTTGGTCAAGTAAAACTTTGATGACAGTGGGCTATCATCGAAGTCCGTTACAGCCAATGAGTTATCGGCACATACCCCGAGTGTGTTTTACCACGTACCCATGTGAGAGTTTTTTAAGATTTTTTATTGCAAAAGCAAAAAAGCGCAAGGGCACGTGGAAAAAGCACTCGGGGTTCGTGCTGTCACGGACTTCGATGACAGGCCACTGTCATCAAAGTTTTACTCAGGTTGGTCACTATACGTGCTATGGTGTTCAAAGAACCATGTAAGATTTGCTAACAGAAACTGTGTAATAAGCATTCCCTGTAGAAGCTTCGTGGCTTAAAAATGAAAAAAAAAATCCCCTGTGAAGCATTCAACAATGAGGCAACGCCTAGACAAGGTGTGATAGAAAGTGCAGAGAAAGAGCAAGTACCTTCTTTGTTAGCCTGCAGAAATTACAATCACTGGTAAAAGGCTGAAAGGTGGCGAGAAGATGATAAAACTTGGGGTGTCTACCGACGCCTCAGATCCCGCTGAAAAAAAAAACACAGAATTATCAAGAAAAAAGAAACTTACTGGTCAAGGGACACAGCTCTCCTTTTTCCACCCAATATAACTCAGGTGCCGAAACATGTAGTTCCCAATGGCACATGAAATACTACAACAACAGCCAGTAATAATAGCAATCACAACAATGATGGGCATTTTGTGGATAAATCCCACCAGTATATCATATCCCACCAAAACTGTTATGACTCAACCGAGTCTCAAAACCGTGATAAACCCCCTTAACTTATTGACCTTACATACACAGTACAAACGTTTCCCATTACGATTGTCTAACATCACTCCAATTAAAGTATTGCATCTGATCCAAACTCCATGGCATCCCTTTCACTCCATCTTGTTGAGATTCAGCATTTAATTGACTTACAAATTGACAATTGAGAGGAGAAAATGGAAAACTCATGAGCTTGCCTTTAAAATTTTATTGGTAATACTAATTACTCAACTACCTTCCTCTTCAATGTACATTTTGTTTTGCTTACTCTGGTAAACAACAAGAAAATAAGAAAATAAAAAAGCTTACTCTAGCTCCGTGATTAGCTACTTGTGGCAGTCTATTAGCCGTTCTGTCAGGTTGTTGTATCATCTGTGGACTGTCATGCTGACAGAAAGCCGGGCTCTCACAAAGAATGGGCGCACTATATTCACCTCCATTGCAGATAGATTTTTCAGCTGCAATGTACAAAATTACAGAACGTAAAGGCATAGAAATGAGAAAGAATCCTTAATACCTGTTATTGGGAATGCATACATACATACATAAACATATTTATATTGTTGGAAATGTTTCATATTAGGAAGGTTTTGAAAATTTATAAACATATTAAATTTAATGGTTTTATATTTATAACACAAACAAGTGAGTTGGCACAAAGGTTGGATTGTTTCTCACTCGAGGAGATTTTGGGAAAGGTCTAGGGATCAAACCTCCCGAAGCACAATGCATGAGTGCACGTGGTGGTGCAAGGGACACACTTTGCATTTCGCAAGTATACATCGTCGCTATTGGGGTTGCTTGATCTCTTATCCTGGTGTGAGCACATGATGCTGGAGAGCTAGCTCTCTGAGTACAAAAATAGAAAAGGCAAATTGGCTGTCCAGAAAACACAGTGTGAGGTGCGTCTAGAGAGCAATTCTGAGGCTGGGTTGGACCAGAGTTTTGCCAAAATTCTGGATGTTTTTACCTTCTTCTCTCCTATCTTTCCTTGTTCTGCATAGAGCCTTAGACCATTTATGGTCTGAATTCTTGAGCTTAAAGGTCCTATACAAACTTAGTTATATCTCGTATGAGATTTGACATTTTGTCAGTATTTTGATTAGCAATACAATCTTCAACTGATTTCTTGCTGGAGATCTGACTAGTTTTTAACAAAACTTTGGGGCAATCAGACAGAAATTTGTAGAGTCTTTGTATAGAAGTGTAACTCTAAGAGACTCAGATTGAGTCTGGGCTTCTTGTATCCCGGAAATAGTGTTGCAAGTTTTTCCATGCTGCACATGAGGGAGGCTCCAACTATCTTCAAGATACGAGTTTATGAAAAATGGCGCACTCTATCCTTAATGGGTCCAGAATCCGAAGGGGAGTACATGTCAACAAAGGGGAGTGTGTTTGGTTAAAAGTTAAAACCGACTGTCTACTACAT
This sequence comes from Euptelea pleiosperma, assembly GCA_035048495.1. Classification (NCBI taxonomy): domain Eukaryota; kingdom Viridiplantae; phylum Streptophyta; class Magnoliopsida; order Ranunculales; family Eupteleaceae; genus Euptelea; species Euptelea pleiosperma. The sequence continues at coordinate 33,763,356 of CM068546.1, forward strand.
CTCGTCAAACCACGTGATTGGGTATGGGCGTACGCATAGTAATGGTGGTCAGTACGGTAGAACCAAGACGGTTGGGTTCTTTCGTAATTTTAAAACAAAGGGTATTTGGTCTTTGGGAGAAAAAGTAAACAGACCGTTTAGGGTCAAGATGAAATGCAACAATCAAAGGGAAAAAAACGCAATAAAATGAAACTACCGGGAGGTCATGCAAATATCGCCAATTTTATAGGGGGGACTGCAAATTTGCCCAAAAGCCTCCCAGGTACCTTCTAGGACATATAACAGAGATTTTGATGCATTGAAAGGAAACCTGGGGTATTACTAAGAAGAACGAAATTTCAGTCTTCCCAGCCCTATGCTGTACAAGAGGCACACATCACACATGCAGCCATTCAGGGGAGGCAAGCTCCCCAATTCAATGAGCCCCAGCTAGGAGATCTCTTAGGTGAAAATCATTCATACAAATGATTGTAACCGTCCTATCTGGTGACTTATTTTTTTACCTCTTACCATTTTCCCTGACCAAAAGAATGCAACAGATTGGAGGATTAGAATTTGATCAGACGAGATTTTGTTTTGACCTAAGAGAGCTCTTAGATAGTAGCACTGAATGGTTTCTCCATTCCCTCTGGCAAGTTCCCAACATTTTTACACAAGTCAGTAAGATGGAAATTCCCATCTTCACACAGATAACCCAGATTACTCTTAACAAAGCAAGATGTGTGAACATAGTCACAAAAATGTCCGATTTTTTCAAAAAATTGCCAAAAATCTCCAATTTTTTAAATTCACCAATCAATCGCAAATCAATTGGCTAAGACCCATTTTTATTCCCCTTTTGATTTCAATTTTGCCGATTTTTGAACTTCGATTCTGAATGATGAATCATGCTTATGAGTTATGACTTATTACTATGGAATTATAGATGTGCTTTCATCATATAAATGTGTTTTGTTAAAAACAGCATTTTTAACTTGAAATATGCCATGATATATTTTTTATAATTTTGTCGATTTTTATCCAAATTTTCCCGACTTGACCCCTTGTTGATTTATTGCCAAATCCCGACTTTGTGACGATGCGTGTCAACAGTTTTTGCATACTGAAATATGAAATAAGTCTTCATTTTCCATAATTAATTGATGAATCAACATAATCTCCAAATGCTTAGTGCCAAATGCCAAAAAAGTGCACTTCTTAATCATCAAGAAAAAGGAATCCACGGAGGGAGGAAACAAGGATACCTTGACCGCATGTGTGCGGGCAGATATTGTCCCTAAGCCAGTCTCAACCTTATGAAACCTTACATCCCTAATGTCATTAATCAGAGATCTGACCTGTAAAAAGACTATATATCCAACACAATCTTTGAAGAAATCCAAATGCATAAAGTAAACAGCCAAAACAATTGGTTAACTCACCATATATATGTCTTGGATGTCATCACAAGCACTGTTGTCAACAAAATTATAGTTGGCATCATAGTAATAGTGTCAAAAAGGCGAAAAGACTTTCACCACAAACTAGTCAAAAAGAAGCCTTGAAATTTCCACATAATGGAAAGGTAGTGGCTGAAATTCTCTAGGCGAGTCACGCTCTGCTTCCAAGACCTGTGTCAACTTTTCTGTCCCATGAGGCAGAAAACAATAAATGACTGATGCAATCTTGAGTTCCATTGTTTATTTGGTTGATTGAGTTATTGAGTCTAATGAAATTCTTATGAAATATGTATATATCAAGTGCCTTCTCGCATACATAGACATGCACAAGACAAATGAATCACAAAAGTATTATATTCAAGTCAAATTCCATATAGAGAGGTCATAAATGTCACATTGTCCTAGCAAACTGAAGATAATTTCAACTTCAAACCAAAATTTTTGATGCAGCACACCATGAATTTGCACAATCAGGTAGGAAATCCAGCAACATAAAAAATAAACTCTTTTAACTCTTATGAACCAAAGTTCAACCACACAAAACTACCTTCAAAATCAATCAATCTACCCTCTCTTTTACACCTCGTCCTATTTATAGACTTCTCTAACATAATTTCCTAACTGTAATCAAACTCTTCTGAAATAAATAAAATACTACTACAAACAAGCTAACAACTCCTAATCAAACTAAAAGTCCTACTTTGATATATAAATAACATATAGAAAACAAATAACACAAGTCCTATCTAATTGATTAGGTTGGAAACAAAATTTCCTTCTTCTTGGGAAAGTTGTTAATTGAACTTTCCTTTTGAACTAAAACAAGGTCTCTTTTGAGGAGGCACATAGGGGCTGGAACTAGTGGATGAAGTAGGAGATGCTCCTGTATTAATCCCCTGAGACTTTGAAGAATTCTACCTTGAATTTGGAAAGTGCCACCCGGCTGGCTTCTCGATAGTTGCTTCAACAGTTGCTGACTTATGCTTCTTCGACTGGGGCATAACACGAAGAGTGTGCAGACACAAAGTGACCTCTTTTTCATTCTTCCATAGCCGATGTGTATTTCTTCAAGCGAAGTTCACAGCATCAACATCATTGTGCCAAGGCCTTCCTAGAACCACATCACAAACATCCATCTTGCATGAAATCAATGTTTCCCAAGCTAGTAAGTCGGCTCCCTCTTTCTCTTATTTTTTCTCTCCTCCCAGATCTGGTCCCCCCTCCCAAATCTCTCTACTCCCCTCTCTCATAGATTATATGAGTGCCACGTGTCAAGAGGTGATGGGATGTGGTTGAGTATGATTCAAGAGTGGGGGTTGAGCTTTGCGGTGAGTGTTTTTGTGGTCGGTGTACCACTGCGTTCAATGTTCTTCTTGGCCAATGTTGTGGCAGCTTGGCCTACCCCCTGCACGTCAACCTCCACTTCGGCATCACCCTCATAGCCAAACAAACAACTCGACTCCGAGTTCCTTCTCTGTCGGTCGCACCAGTCGAAAATGCCCTCTAGCTCGACAGCGCACACCTAAAACACAGCTTGGCCTTGCCTCTCCCTGACCCAAAACACAACTAGCAACATTGCCAGAAAACCTGCATATACATTTCTGGCGCTGTCTGTGGGAACGACAAGTTAACTTGCATTATTATTGAGTGATGGTGAGAAGGACGAGATGTCAGACCGCACACAACCTGCCCGCCTTGGCCCAGTATTCGAGGCAAGACCTCACAGAAGCAGGAGGTGTTGAAATTCAAATAGTTGAGATGCTTTGGTTGAATCACGAGCAGGCAAAGAGAATGGAAGAGATAGCAAATGAGAACAAGAACTTAAAACAGAAAATCTCTCTCACCAATCAGCTCCCAACCTAGGATCTTGGCACAACATAGTTTGTTCAAGGGAACATCTTGCCGAGCTTTGAGGTTCAGACTGCCGACGTGTGAGGTCAAATACTTTTGGAGACATTGCTTCTTCAACAGTTCGACACAGCGCAGCTACTGAACGCCCCTGAACCAACTCATCACACAGGAACAATCCTTTGATCAAAACTATTGGCACAGAATTAGCTCCCCAATCAACCAGTTTGCATATAGGACAATCCACCGATCGAGCACCTCACCAAGTCCAAATTCTATGATCATCTACTTTACAGTCTCATCTTCATTTGACCATGTATCAAACGGCCCGATCACTTCATGCACCGACTTGTCTTCTTGGAAACGAACCGTCAACCTCAACCGAGCTCCACTTCTGAGAGGGGTTGAATGTGTGTGCATAAAATGGCACGCCAACCACACCATGCAACATAACACACCTATCAAACCCACAAAAATAGTTCTCCCAAAACACTCCACTGGAAAGCTCACACACCACTCTTGACTTTTCACACACTCAACCACCTACCCAAAACCGTATCTTTTTTAGGATAATTGTAGTGTCCAACACTAACAACGTCGTGACACGTGTACCTAAGGAAACCGGGAGACCATGCCAACTGGTTTTCTCTCTTTCGTTTTATGTTTTGTTTTTCAAATAAGGGTTAGATTCCCTAGGTAGCCTAGAACTCTCATTAACAGTTGGACCCTTTAAGTGTCCAACGACAGGTGACCTTAAAACAACTCATTTTTTTTCAAAAATGGCAACTTAATTTAGTTTTGAATATACCACGCACCTAGTGTGTCGTTTTCTGGGAAAAAAAAAGAAAGATGCACTAAGTGCGTCGTTTTAAGGAATATAACTTAAAAAAATAAATAAAATAGAGATGATTTGCTAAGGACTGGGCCCCTTGAGTGTGACCTGGCCCAGCCCTTATTTAAAAGGTCCTTACTTATTAGGGCTCGGTCCGACCCCCTAAGGGCTTGAAATTTATAAAAAAAAAGCCCTCTTTTTATGGCTTTCAAAGGGTTGGGCCGTGTCGGGCCCCTTACAAGAGGGCCAGATTGACACCCCTACACTCATCACTTGACACTCATAAAATCTATTAGAGAGGGGAGTAAAGAGATTTGGAAAGGGGGCCGAATATGTGAGAGAGAGGAAGCCTACCTACGAGCTCTGTTCAAGGAAGATGCATACATCAAAATAGTTATTACTATTTGTCTAGTGGATTCTGGCCATTCGACCGGCCCTCTTGTGGACGTAATCCCCAACATCGATCCAACGGTGAACCACGTATATCGGTGTTCTTTGACTCCTTTTCCTATTTCTATTTATTTTATGTTGTTATTTGTTTTATTTATCCAATTATTAATCTCGGTTTCAATTTCAATGCATAATACACCGTTAGATGGGTGTGGTGCCGCAATTCGACAACCTAGCAACATTACCCGAAAACCCGTGTCCCCAATTTAACAATGGATTGGACTGGGTTTCGAGTTAACTTTAAGTTGGCTAATGGGCTAAACCTTATCAATGGGTTGGGTGTTACTATCGGACTTTATATATGGCTATGGGCTCAACAACTTAAGTCTTTAAAGTAGCTCAATAAATTATGGTTATACAACCCAAAAGATTCCTTTTCTTCCTCAACGATCAACAAGGTTGGGTTTTTGAAAGCCTTACTTCAAAGGGGTGGAATACCACGGCAAGGGTGGAAAGGACAAACCAAAAAGGCTTACCAGAAGTGGAGGAAGGTCCGACGACGGCAATCACAACAATGTGAATTAATACAAGTATATAACTATGATTGACTCCAAGAGTGGCTGAAATAGCAGCAACAGTAGTTTGGCAGAGTGGACGCTAGCATGCACATACGGCTATAGCAGTCAATGTTTTCATACCTAAACTAGTCATCGATCCGGTCAAGGGACTGATTCACCGGGTCAACTGCCGAGTCGACTAGTTCAACCTATGACGTCATAATTAATATAATTAAAAATTGTAATAAATTAGAAAAATATAAAAGCTTGATGAAACTCCTTAGTTTACTCATCCATGTCCCTGCTGCAGACATACAATGAAAAACAACAAAACATATAAAATAATTGATGAATCAATTAAAGAGCAATACTAAAATACCTCTAGTTCCTTGCTTCAAATCATTAGACTTTTGTAAAAGTAAAATTCAATCTCATATCAAACTTATGTTCTGTATTCTCAAACAAGTCTAAAAAAATTATAGTTAATACATCACCATCAAACACCATTAAGTATCAAACGAGAGTTTTAACAAAACTATAAACTATCCAATAGTTATCCTTTATCAACAAAAACAATCAAACACTATCATGAAACTATTGAGCTTCACATGTTGAGCCAATATCATCATTCCGCATCACAACTTGTTGATCGAATTCGCTCCAATCCATATGAAGATCTTCATCATTTTGGATAGCATTTGTATGTGGGGAACTGTGTTAGTGAAAGAGTAACATATATTAGATATTTAGATTATAGTTCTATTGTTGTAATTCATTTAATTACCTTCTTGTATGTTACAATAATATTAACTTTGGGTTTCAAATATTGGCACTGATGCTTCTCTAGCTAGATTCTGAAATCTCATCGATATCAAGTAGTAGAGGCTAATCCTCTACTAACCAATCTTCAGTCATCAAAGTCAATAGGATCAGAACATCGTTGTTTTGTCCTATTACTACAAGTAGAAAAGCAAATACTCAATCTACCTAAAAGTGCTAACTCATAATCCAAATTCTACCTAAAAATTAATTTGCAGACTCAAATTGACAATGTTCATATTTAAAGGTCTAACTCGTCTTTAAACGAAGTTTGTTATAAACAAATACTAGGTCATTGAGCCTTTAATGCTTTAACCTATTTCTTTTCTTGGAATGTGTACGCTCAAACATGCTCACAATTAGAAGAACTACAGGTTTGGGTAAGAATACGAATAGCCAAATTTTGAAGATTTGGAGCACTATTTCCAAATTGCTTCCACCATTGATCTACAAGAAACACAAAATATATAAAGAAAAAGTGTTAGCCCATGTTAAGTCAAAATAAATTGAAGTAATGCAGATATATATATATTTGTAAGTCTCACTTGGAGTCATAATTTTACGTTGCTTGATTGCTACGAGACGTCCAAAATCACTTGTTGCCTCTTGAAAAATCTTTATCTCTTACTCTGCAAGTATTGATTACTCCATGCAGTTTTTTTCAATAATATCTAAGACACTTAAATGGATTCTTGGGTCCTTAAAAAATAATTCTTTGTCGTATTGGATAGTTGGATTTAACCAATAACCCATTGTATAAATGGTCCGCCTTAGTTGATTATTCCAAAGTTTATCAATTATACAAATATAAGGACTATAATCCATTTTCCCTTTGTTGAAAAATTTCCAAATTCATTTTAGCCTTAAGTATACCCTCGTATAGATACCCTATTGCAAGTCTCTCATCAAAATCTACAATCCTCAATACACGGACAAAGGGTTCAGTGACTTTGACAACAATGCAACATAACTACCAAAATTCAACATCCAAAATAATTCGAGAAAATCCATTTCCCTTAGGATCTCTAGAGTCAGTAAAATATGTACTTGTCACTAGACCCTGCAAGTGATGCTTGTGGGAGAGAAGACTTTGTAATGCAAGGAAGTTTGTTGCAAATCGAGTAGGTGTTGGGCGAATTATCTCAGCCAAACCTAGCCTCTTTCTCAATAAAGACAAGATGAATATGTGATTGTAAATGAATTTTTTTGTAACCTTTGATGCATCAGGTACGGCCTTTGTACAATATCCATCTCCCAAATATCCTTCAACATCGAGTTTATATGGTGACCAATACATGGTAAGATATTCACTTTGGAGCATCTTTCCTGCAAGCACGTAATTGGATGCATTGTCGGTTACCAACTGAACTGTATTCTTTTCACCAACTCACTCCACTACTCCTTGAACATAAGAAAAAGACTCCGTCGTTTTCTTGATTTCAGATGCATCAACCGAATTTATAAAGGCAGTTCCTCTTGGATACTATACTAAAAAGTTTATTAGCATATGATCGCTTATGTCAAACCAACCATCAACCATAATAGTACATCTATTTTCTGTCCGTAGGCTACAAAAAGTATCCACAAACATTTGAACTTCCTTGACACTCACTCATAACAAATTTGTACGAATGCATTGATAAGATGGAGCTATATATCTTGGACCAATTGCATTCACTGCATACAACATAACTTGTAAATGGACAGAATTAACAACGTTGAATGAAATGCACGCATTGTACATCTAATTTGCCACTACAACATCAGCTTCATGCTTTGCTTTCACTATAGCCAAGGCACTCTTGATGGATGGTTATGATCCATTAGTAGTTCGTGGCACAAAATATTCACCTATTTCCCTTGATTTCTTTTCAATCCCTGTCTGCATCATTGTTAACGCAACTTTCAATTTCATTCGAGCTAATCTTGCATTTCCAGTTGAAATCCCCTTACCTTTTAAAATTGGTGGATGCACCCCCATCACCTCCACATCTGCATCATTATCTTGTTCCACATTTGTTCCTTCGTCACCTTCAAATTGTTGCATTGAAGGCCCAAAGGGATTAAGCTCTTAATGAAGAATATCAGTTTGTTGCTTTCTCATAATACCTCATTTCAAAGATTCTTTCATCCTATACTGGACATCATGATCTACTTTTTTACATTGCGCAACATTCCCTTTTCGTCTGGCAAAATGTTGATTGACTTCATTAATACCCCCACCACCTATTACTTTTCCACAAAGAATGCATATAAATCTTCTATTTCCAATCAGTAGATCCTTTTCAACTCTACAATAATCCCATGCAATATCTGTTTATCCTCGGATATTGACTGGACTCGAAATCTAATAATCAATGATCTCGCCCTCCTTGAGATTTCTTTCAACTTATTATGATCGGATATAAAGGATTAGTAATGTTAGTATGTGCATTGATTATTGTTAGTTTGTTATTAATTTTATTTTGTTATTTTTATAAATGTTGCTTGTAACTTGCAGGCTTAAGTTAAGTTGAAATCATATTGTTCTTGGGTTTTAAAATGCCATCCTCCGAATCCGCATCACAATGTATGCCAGAGTCGAGCTCAATCAATGTCCAAGGAACAACAGATATTGCATGGGATTATTGTAGATATGAAAAGGACCCAATGACCGGATGCCTTCTTTTGGAAAAGTAAGAGGTGGTAGAAGTATTAACATAGTCAAACATCTCGCCAGACGAAATGGAGATGTTGCGCCATGTAAAAAGGTAGATCATGATGTCCGGTATATGATGGAAGAATCTTTGGTATTATGAAAAAGCAACAAAATGAAATTATTCATGAAGAGCTTAATCCCTTTGGGCCTTCAATGCGACAATTTGAAGGTCATGAAGGAACAAATGTGGAACAAGATAATGATACAGATGTGGAGGTGACGCAGGTGCATCCACCTATTTCAAAAGGTAAAGGGATTTCAACTAGAAATGCAAGTAAGATTAGCTTGAATGAAACTGGAAGTTGTGTTAATAAGAAGGCAAGGATGTAGACAGGGATTGGAAAGAAATCAAAGAGAATAGGTGAATATTTTGCGCCACAGGACTACTCACGGATCCCAACCATTCATCAAGAGTGTCGTGGCTACAAAGGAGGCAAAGCATAAAGCTGATGTTGTAATGGGAAATTGGATGTACAATGCGTGCATTTTATTCAACATTGTTAATTCTCTCCATTTACAAGTTATGTTGCATGCAGTGAATGCAATTGGTCAAGGATATATAGCTCCTTCTTACCATGACATTCGTACAAATTTGTTACGAGTGAGTGTCAAGGAAGTTCAAATGTTTGTGGATACTTTTTGTAGCTTATGGGCAGAAACTGGATGTACTATTATGGTTTATGGTTGGTTTGACATAAGCAATCATATGCTAATAAACTTTTTAGTATAGTATCCAAGAGGAACTGTCTTTATAAATTCGGTTGATGCATTTGAAATCAAGAAAACGACGGAGTCTTTTCATTATGTTCAAGGAGGTAGTGGAGTGAGTTTGTGAAAAGCATATAGTTTAGTTGGTAACCGACAATGCATCCAATTACGTGCTTGCAGGAAAGATGCTCCAAGATGAATATCCAACCATGTATTGGTCACCATGTGTTGCCCACTGTATAAACTTGATGTTGAAGGATATTGGAGAGATGAATATTGTACAAAGGTCGTACTTGATGCATTAAAGGTTACAAAAAAATTCATTTACAATCACATATTCATCTTGTATTTATTGAGAAAGATGCTAGGTTTTGCTGAGATAATTCACCCAACACATCCTCGATCTGCAACAAACTTCCTTGCCTTATAAAGTCTTCTCCCACAAGCATCACTTGCGGGTCTAGTGACAAGTACATATTTTACCGACTCTAGTTACTATAGAGATCCTAAGGGAAAGGGATTTTCTCGAATTATTTTGGATGTTGAATTTTGGTGGTTATGTTGCATTGTTGTCAGTCACTGAACCCTTTGTCCATGTATTGAGGATTGTAGATTCTGATGAGAGACCTACAATAGGATATCTATATGAGGTTATACTTAAGGCTAAAATGCAATTTGAAAATTTTTCAACAAAGAGAAAAAGGATTATAGTCTTTATATAGGTATAATTGATATACGTTGGAATAATCAACTACAGCAGACCATTTGTCATGGGTTATTGGTTAAATCCAACTATCCAATACGACAAAGAATTATTTTTTAAGGACCCAAGAATCCATTCAAGTGTTTTAGATGTTATTGAAAGAAACGGCATAGAGTAATCAATATTTGCAGAGCAAGTTGATGCAAGAGATAAAGATTTTTCAAGAGGTAACAAGTGATTTTGGGCATCTCATAGCAGTCGAGCAACGTAAAATTAGGATCCCAAGTGAGACTTACAAATAAATATCTGATTACTTCAATTTACTTTGTTTATTTTGAGTTAACATGGTCTAACACTTTTTCTTTATATATTTTGTGTTTCTTGTAGATCAATGGTGGAAGCAATTTGGAAATAGTGCTCCAAATCTTCAAAATTTGGTTATTTGTATTCTTACCCAAACCTGCAGTTCTTCTAATTGTGAGCATAACTAGAACATGTTTGAACATACACATTCCAAGAAAAGAAATAGGTTAGAGCATCAAAGGCTAAATAACCTAGTATTTGTTCATAACAACTTTTGTTTAAAGATGAGGAAAACCTTTAAATATGAACATTGTCCATTTGAGTTAGCAAATTAATTTTTAGGTAGGATTTAGATTATGAGTTTGTACATTTAAGTAGATTAGGTATTTGCTAATTACCCTTGTATGCTTTTCTACTTGTTACTTGTAAAAATAGGACAAAACAACAATGTTTCGATCCTATTGACTTCCATGCCATTGATATGACTGAAGATTGGATAATAGAGGATGAGCCTCGACTACTTGTTATCGATGAGATAGAGAATCAAACTAGAGAAGCATTAGTGACAATATTTGAAACCCAAAGCCAACCTTATCTTAACATACAAAAAGGTAATTAAATGAATTACAACAATAAAACTATAATCTAAATATCTAATATATGTTAGACTCTTTCACTAACACATAGTTCCCAACACATATAGATGCTATCCAAAATGATGAGATCTTCATATGGATTGGAGCGAATTCGAGCAACAAGTTGGGATGCAGAATGATTTTGGAAATGATAATAATTGGCTCAACATGTGAAGCTCAATAGTTTCATGACAGTGTTTGATTGTTTTTATTGATAAAGAATAACATTTGATAGTTAATAGTTTGGGTTGAAACTCTTGTTTGATACTTTAATGGTGTTTGATGGTGATGTATTAACTATAATCTTTTTAGACTTTTCTGAGAATGCAGAACATAAGTTTGATATGGGATTGAATTTTACTTTTACAAAAGTCTAGTGATTTAAAGGAAGCAAGGAACTAGCGGTATTCTAATATTGTTCTTTAATTTATTCAAAATCAGTTATTCCATATTTTTGTTGTTGTTTTTTATTGTATACGTGCAGCAGGGACATGGATGACTAAACTAAGGAGTTTCATCAGATTTTTACATTTTTCTGATTTATTACACTTTATATTTTAAATTTTTTATTATATTAATTATGACATCATCTGAACAATTTGAACCAGTCGACCTAGCGATTGAACTGGTGACCTAGTCCCTCGACCAGATCGATGACCGGTCCAAGTATGAAAACATTGGTTAAAACCCGTCTAGGTCACCGGTTCAACCAGCCAGATCAAGAAGGTGACAAGAATTTGAACAGGTTTTTTGAAGATTGTTGGGTCGGGATCAACCCAACCCGGTTTTGTGATTGGTTCACCGGGTCACCGGTTCAACCAGATGGGAAATCACAAACAACGGTTTAGGGACGACGAACGAAGCTAGAGTTCGAGTTGAAGACTCGAATGGGATATCAGGATTTGCTCTGATACCAAAATTGATGCAGCACGCCACAAATTTACACGATCAAGTAGGAAATCGAGCATTATAAAAAAAACTCTTTTAACTCTTATGAACCAAAGTTCAAGCATACAAAACATTCTTCAAAATCAATCAATCTACCCTATCTCTTTTACACCTCGTCATATTTATAGACTTCTCTAACCTAATCTCCAAATTGTAATCTAACTCTTATGAAATAAAAAAAAATCTTACGACAAATAAGATGACTCCCAATCAAACTAAAAGTCCTACTTTGATAAATAAATAACCCAGACTCTTAATCATATAACAAAAGTCCTAATCTAACTAAGAAGGTTGGAAACAAAATTTTCTACTTCTTGGGAAAGTTGTTGATTGAACTCTTCATGGACTGAAACAAGGCCTCTTTTAAGGAGGCACATAGGAGTTGGAACTAGCGGATGAAGTAGGAGATTCTCCTGCATTAATTTTCAAGCACGACACACCAAAAAATGACAAATAACAAAGAGAATATTCCATTCTATCAGTTGAGATAATTATCACCATCTAAAAGAAAATACCGTCATTGACAGGATTTGGGGAAAAGTTTAAAATGAGCAATAGATTGCCAATGAGGCTTTGGGAAAAAGTTTCACTAAACAAAAATTTGTTAACATACCCCCAGGGCCCCAAGAACATGTACAACTTGAATAAATAATTCCCTCATTTGGCAACATCTAGGAATGTGCAGGTTGAAGCTTCTAAAATGACAAACGGAAGGCCAAAAAGGACGAGGGTTGAGGTACTGAGAACTTATTTGAAGATAGTGTTATCAAAATCCAACGATTTACAATTTGAATCTTATGTTTGAATCCCTTCATATACAAATCCTACAATTTTATGTTTACCCTATAATTCGAGAACGATTATCGATTTGAATAAAAACATGGGGCACAGTTTTGAGTGAAAACAATGGCTCCTATTTTTGTTATTTTCGTTTCTTTTTTTAACGTTAAACATTATAAGAAAGAAAATCAATGGGTTTTTTACTAATTGAACAAATCTATAACATGTTTCTTTCAATGTCTTCCCACTAGGGGTGTCAACGGGTTGGTTCCGATTCAGTTCCTAAGGTACCCAGAATCAGAACCAATATTGTCAGTTTTTATCAGTCTGGCTCTCAAAATGATGGATCTGGAACCAGAACCGAGGTTCCCGTCGATTCCGGTTCTGGGTACATGGGTTCCAATCTTGATAACATGAAAATTATGACACTATATTTATATATACATATATCGGTTCAAGTTCCTATCATTTCAACTCCAATATCAAACTACCCACAACCAGAAATGTTATTCTCAATTCGTTTCCAGTTCGATTTGGTCGGCTCCCAAAAAATGTGGAACCAGAACCGAGGTTTTCAGTTCTGGTTAAACAGGTACAAATTAACATCCTTACTTTCCACGCAGACATAATATCATTTTAACATAGTTCCACCATCAACGGTTACTTTAAGTTTTTTGACTTTTATTATTCCTCTTTAATATTTCAATTTAGAAAGGACATTATTAAGTCCTTAAAAAAGAACTCTAAAATGGATAAGGTTAGGGACAAGAAAACGAATAAGATTTTTTGTGCAAGCATTCTACAGATAAGGGGAACACTTGTCTTCTATTTTCTCTATTTTTGCTCCGTATCAAGGTATTAAGTTGATTATAAATTTAATATTCTATAGTAAGCACTTGTTACAGTACAATTATTGTAGAAAATAGTTTTATGGCAGCGTTTTCCACATGAAACACTACCTAACACTGATGACAAAAAGTGCATGTCCATGCACGCAATTTAAAAGATTGAGAATTTAGATTGTTGATGAGAGAGGAAAACTTGTTTAAAATAATATAAAAAAAACTTAATTAATTTGACGATGAATTAAAAACACATAGTTTTGTTTTTTTTGTGAAAAGATCTTTTGTTTGTATAACTACGAGTTTAGAATAGTGTTTCTGTAATGCATTTTTTTATAAGTTTCTATAGTGCATACTGGAGTTGCTAAGTAAAACATTTTGTTATTATTGTAAGTGTTTGTACAAACCCTTGTCATCATATGATGGCTTTGTGGAATAGTTAGGCATATTATATGTCCTATTAATTTCTCAGATATTCTTTCAAAAAAAATTTAACTCAAAGAGAAAATCTTTATGAATCTTACAACCAAGGAATTGAATCCCAATTTGTTTTGAGTCCTAGCCCTTAGATATTACAATTCGATTCGATTTTGACATTGTTTGAAGACATTTGCCTTATGGGAAGAAATGGCTGTATATGAATGGGAGAACAAGATTCGTAAGGCAAATGATGACGACATTTTGGCAACATGTTGAGGATGATGGAGTTCACTAAGGGCTTGTTTGGTAACGCACGGCGGCGGGAAAATAAAATATTTGAGCGCGCTAATATTCGCCCGGGTGCGTTTGGCAGCCACTTGCCCTCGGCGAATATTTAGCCGAGCCCACATATTTGCCCTCCGCGGCGGGAAAACATTTGATCACCTCCCCCCTTGTGTAAATATTTTCACACCAATTATGCCTTGGTGAGAAAATTTTATTTTCTCGCCGAAAAATCACTATTTTCAATAAAAATTAATTTTTTAATATATAAAAAAGATAAAAATGAGTTTTTTTTACCCTTTGACATAATATGTGGTTCCCGCACTCGCCCAACCTATTTTTGACTTACTTTGATATGTGGGACCCACTCAAATTGAAAGAAAATGAAGTAAGCTGAAGTGAGCTAGCCCATACACGTACCAAACATTGTTAAATATTGATATGAGCAAATATTTAGCCAAGATAATATTCGCCATCGGAACTCTTTTTCTCACGTACCAAACAGACCATAAAGGTTTTTCCTAGTCGAAAACAACATTATTGTGCAGCAAAGTGGCATTACTCTCTTCAGACAAGCCTTTCCTTGAGAGGTAAGTGATAATAATGTACATCATCTCTAGTTCCACTGGCATACCTAATAGTCAGGAGAGCCCATTCTTTATTGGTTATAACATATGGGAATTCTAACTTTCCTACACATGATAAGACCTCGAATCCAGACTACATACCATTGGCTTGGGCACAACGTTGCAATGTTGTCGAATGAAGAAATACTTCTAGGATTGTCGAGGTTTCACAATCACCTAGAAATGGATATTATTATGAGCTGCTCTATATCCAACTTCAAGCTTTATGACCTACCAACATATGAACCTCCCTAAATAGCCCTTATCCTTGTGAAATTACTACCTCTGATGTAGTTAACTTCTAGGAGGCATAACTTTTTATCTATATAACTAATTGAGAAGCAGTTAGTTGCTTTAGAAAGCTCTTTTTGATACCTTCAATAGCTATCTCACGATTTTATTGAGATTATGATGTTCTGAGCTTCAAAATTGTGTTGGAAATTTAAATGTAATTAAGGGCATGATTTAGGGGTATTTTAGTCATTTTAGAAGTTAGATTTAGTTATTGGGAAAAATTAGTCACACCCCAAAAACTTGAGTCCCATCCCACCTATTCTTAACACCCCACAACCAAAACCCTTGTTACCAAAATTTCTTTTCTCCCCTCCTCCACGACCTCCAACGAAACCCTTCTTCGCTTTCTCCCCTTTCTCTTCATCTCCATCTTCTTATTGCAGTCGTTCAGCATTCCTCCATTGTTGCCGAACAATAAGCTTTCCCCTTCTCTGCAACTTATGTTTATTTTTTTGGTTCAAACCTTGCTAGTTTCAACTTGGGATATATATTTCTTTTATTTTCTTTTCTAAAGACATAAAAAAGAAAAAAGGGAAGCATAAGTATGGATATATTTAATTCCATTAATTTTGGACAAGCTTCAGTTGATACAAATATGCTCCATATATAAATAAGACTAGGTGGACCTACAAACCAAAAACCAACCTGATTAGGTGGACCTACAATCCATGTATGATTTTCACTGTTGTTCGGTCTAGTAAGACCAAACCAAACCAGTTTGTTCGGTCAGATCTGACAGAATAGTGCGACTTGGTTCGGTCCTAGTAGACCGAACAATGTTATATCTAAAAAAATATTGACATTTTGCATGTTCGGTCTGCTAAACCGAACCATATTGAACTATTCGGCCGGAGCTAACCGAACATTGTATATTTGTTCGGTCCTAACAGACCGAACACCACTTTTTGCCAAAAAACATATTTTCAACTTTTGATCATCCTTCCGTTCCTCTCTTAAAAGCTTGTCTATTCGGTCTGTTCGTGGGCGTGAAGTGGAATGACAAAGTCCTCCTTTTGTCTAGTCATCCTTTCATTCCTCTTAAAAGCCTTGTAGAGAATATTCCGAATGGGAGGGGGTTCTGTCAAGGTATCACAGTCGTCGCCAGTGTCGAGGGGAGGGCTACCGCGTTTGCTCTTGGGATGGTATCGTGGTTGCTCCACACGATTGCTCTCGAGGTGGAATCGGTTTCTCCTGTGCTTGAAGTGGGGTGAAATCAAAAAAAAGGGAAGAAAATGCCTATTTTTGTAAATAAAAAAATAAGGAAAAAATAGGAAACGAGGGGTGGGACTCAAGTTTCTGGGGTGTGACTAAGATTTCCCTTAGTTATTTTAGATCAATGATTCATATTAATTTCTTAATCCTTAAGTGAGCTTTAGGGTTTTATTTTCTTATAAATAACCATTAAAAGAGCATCTAAGAGAGACTTTAATTATGGAATAAAATTTACCTTTAGGTTTTTAAGTTCCTTTATGAACTCTTAGGATTACTTGGATTAGTACCCTACAGGAGCCTTGTAAGGGTTTTTGCTCTAAGAAAATCTTAACAGTGCATCGAATCTTTCAACTTCTTTCTTTTCGATAACCCCCGGTCAAGAATGTAATAGGTTGTCTCCCGATTGTCTCAAAACTCTACTTGCATCAAATGGTATCCAAGCAAGTTCCATTTCTTGGAACTTGGGCTTTAATCAAAAGTCATGATGCTAAGAAGAGGAAACAACTGCAATCTCACTAATCGGATGAAACAATTAGAAGAACAAATAGGGACAATCAACAAATCATTGGAACCAGTTACAAGCGTGCTACCACAAATTTTGCAGGTTTTGGAGTGGCACCCAAAGGATCATTGGGACACCGGAAATCGATCAAACAATGGTGAAAACAACTCATCCAACATAGACATCCCACTTGGGACCCCTCTAGTCCATTGTGACAATGAATGTTGATGTCGGAATCGTGATCGGAAACGTAATCGGGGTGAGTATCCGAAAGAAGAGGATTCCATTGCTATAATAGATTAGGAGTCACCATCGATCTTTAATTATGAGATAATTAGAGAATATGATAGTGACTCTATCTTTAATAGAACCTATTTACGATGAGGATATTGTTGAAGAAGATGGTTGTGGACCTATCTTTGATGGAGCCATCTACAATGAAGGTGGTGGAAAGAAATATAATAGTGAGGAAGCTTTAGTGGACAACTTTCTTATGCGAGTGTTTCTTCGTTTCTTCTTTTTAGCTTACATATCTACATTGAACTTAGTAACATCTTTTATCCATGATTTTTATCAAAAGCAAGGATTAAAGGGACCACTTGAATGGCATAACGGTTAGTTGGCATTAACATTAAGACCGTTATAATGGGTCAAATAACAATCAAAAGTTAATTTTTTTTTTCGATTCATTTTCAGCCAAACGGTAAATAATGGTTAAAAACAATTAAGTCGTTATAACAGGTTAAATACCATATACTTTAACAACGTTGGGGTGTTACCATTGTAACAAATTATAACATTTTTTAAACCATGAGCAAAAGTAACACAAAAGGAAGAAAAAAAATACTCACCAAACGACATCCATTGGGGTGGTCGAATTCGTGCATTTCCCCCTCTTCTTCAAAGCCGTTGCGAGCCACAGTGGTACTTCGGTGGCTATTTGTGGGCGTAAAGGACCAAAATCACCCTGTAAATGAATCAATCCAAACATTTAGTCCTCTTCAAGATTCCATCTTTCCTTGAGGATATATTCAAGAAAATAATTAAAGCAAAGTAAATAATTACGCAGATCAAATTCAGAGGGTCCAAGTTCATATTTGGGACAATCTCCACTGTTTCATCTTCTGCAAGAAACTCCACCTAAAAATTCGAGTTCCATCCAAACTGTCATCCTTAGATCTAACATAAAATTCCAAAACAAGAACACAAATATATTGCGACCCAAACTAAAGCTGGGGGGGGGGGGATGGTGGTGGTGATTTGGGGATCCGAAGAAAAAATCAAAGGCCTCCGCTGCAGAGAATATTGATAGATGAGGATCAGATTGTCCGGCCATTTCTTCAAATTGACGATTCCAGGGTGATGAGCCCAGCTTCGATTCTACCACAATTGCACGAAACTGAAACAAATACAGATGAAATAAAATAAAAAAAGTATGGAAAAAATTTCGGATGATTGCAGAGAAGATTAGGCAAGTGACAATTAGAAAAGAAAATCAAATTGCAAGAAAGACAAAGCGAAGCTTGCACTGAAATTGTGAAGTATAAACCCTAGTTTCCAGTGGCGGGAAATTGTATTGTATTTTAAAAGGATCGGGATATTGGCACCCGCCCTTTCACTCGGAATCCCCGTACGTCCACTTAAAATAAAGTTACAAATGTGTCCCTTGTTTTTAACTCAAAGCACCCACCAAAAAAAATAAAAAAACACACACCTAGAGGAGCAGGAGAATAAGACGAAGAGGACGAGGAGGACGAGGAGGCCAACGGACGCCACCGCTTCTCTCTCTCTCTCAGCCTCTCGGAACCGAGGGAGAGGGAGAGAGAGAGAGTGGTGGTGGGGTGGATAACCCGTTATCAGACGATTAAGGATAACCCGTCAATGTTATTTTCACAAAATGAACCACCAAATTGTTGGATCAACAATAAGACAATCTTGGCGGTAGTGGTGTGCTAGCAATTGGACAACACATATATAAGGCACATCATGTTTGGCCAATCTAACGACGATATATGTAACAAGCTATAGCTTAATAAAACATAGCTAACACCATTTTAGTTACTCACCATTGCCATTTGGGACCCACCGACCGTATGTATGTTTAGCCCACCCCTTGGTAGACGTTAATACAAAAAATCAGCTTGTTTGATAATTTTTGTCATTTGGTTTTAGTACTTACAAAAAACGGTTGAATTCAATGGCTAGAATCACGTCTTAAAAAGTACTAAAATTTAAGAAAAATTACTTGAGGGGCTGTAAGTTTGGGAGTACGGCCTGATTCAACTAGACGGGGGTTTATTCGACTTAAAGGGGTTGCCTTTTTTCAACTTTGGCATGGTACCCCTATTTTACTGTACAAGGTAAGTTTTTGGTTCTTTCTACCTTCTTTACCCTTTGAACACGTACGCTAGGTTCAGTAGCTTTAGGCGTCATTCACTCCTCATCGATTGGAGTGCTTCAGTGTCGATCAGAGTTCAGCTACAATTTTACAGGAAATAAAAAATAAAAACAAAACAAAACAAGAAATGGAAGGTGATCATCAGCGGGTAAACAATGCAATGGTAATCGTTCTAGTTTTTCTCCATAATCCGGTACTTTTTATACCATTTATATTCTTATACATTGGTAAAAAAAGTACCATTTCCTATGCAGTAGTAAAAAAAGCACAAATTTAAACAGCCAACGTCTGTGTTCATGATTTTGCTCAATCAAAAACACACTATCACACCCTCTCTCTTTCAAAATATATAAATATAGGGAGAGATACGTAGATCCCTCAAAAATTAGACATAACATATTTCACTTGAGAAAAGTAGCCTCTAGCATATACAATCTACCCTAGATGGTTCCTTAAGATGAACTACAGGTGGGTATGGTGAGATGATAAGAGACCACAATTGATATGTGTGCATGGCTTATGCAGCCAATCTCAAGTCTAAATTCAGTGTCTTACAACGATATTATTTAACTCGGCGTTCATAGTGATTTTTTTACTCTGCATTTCTGATCTCAAGTTGGATAAAGAAGGAGACCACATCAGGTTGATGGTTGGTGAAAAGATTATGTTGTGTTAGCAAAGCATCCTTTTGAAGATACACTTATCCCCTAAATCATAAAAAATGCTCTTGTTGGAAGAGGATTCATGAATCATATCCCCACATACCTCTTCAAACCAAACAACCAAATAGTTCTCATGATCTTGTGGCTCAAACCCTTCCTCCTGCTTATTTTTTTTTTATTAGTACAAATAAATCAATGGAGTTCAAAGAACGATATAATTCCTTAGCGAAAAAAATTGATACAATCTACCTAAGACTCTATATGGTTTCCTTTAATACGTTTTCTAGAATGATTTTTGTATATAAATGTCAACTTTCTAACATATAAACAAATCTTTTATTTGTAAAACGTATCGCAAGATGGAGACGGTTGTGCCTGGAGTCGATTGTGTTGGAAAAAAGTGGAAGAGACGGTACACTGGAGAAGGAGAGAGGAGACTAGAGAGAACAACTCTGTTTCTTCATTCGTTTTGATTTTTTACCCCTGTTTTCTCGACTCCATTATAGACCTAGAGAAGGTGATTGACGTACGAAGTTATGCCTGAAAAGCTATGCCTATTACTAACTTTTGATTGAACCTAGCATATAGGCTAAAAGGGTAAAATGGGAAGAATAAGATGAAAACTTATCATCAACAGTGTAATTGGGGATGCCAGGCCAAAGTTCCAAAAAGGCACCACCTTTCAGACAAACAAACTCCCATCTAGTTAAATCGGCCGTAATCCTAAACTTACGGCCCCTCAAGTAATTTCCCTAAAATTTAATGGCTAGAGATTACTGATCTTGGTGATTTTCGTTTGTATATCCACTAAGGGGTGGGCTAAACATCCATGTAGTCAGCGGGCCCAGATGGCAGTGGTGAGTAATAGAAATAGTGACAGCTTACATTTTTAGGCTTGTTACGTACATCGCGAGCCTTAATTTCAAGTAATCAAAATTTTGAATTACAAATAACGTACATCATTTAATCATTTCTAATGGTAAAAGCCATGGACAAAGGGTCTAAAGTAAGGATTATCAAATCAAAGAGTAAGAACCCAGATCTGAGTTGAAAAATAATCATTTCCTTCAAAGATCTTGGG
The DNA here is from genome assembly GCA_035048495.1 of Euptelea pleiosperma. NCBI lineage: Eukaryota > Viridiplantae > Streptophyta > Magnoliopsida > Ranunculales > Eupteleaceae > Euptelea > Euptelea pleiosperma. Next base: position 33,784,335 of record CM068546.1, read on the forward strand.
CAGATAGAGGCATCTATATAAACCCGTTCCGGGTTCGATGATGACATGAAGGTGAAACACCAGTTTGGAAATGGAGGAACATGTTTATTAAAGAGAGACAGAGAGAACATTGTAGAGAAAAAAGAGAAAAAGGTAAGTAATAAAAGAGAGAGAAAGATGATAGGGCGGTTGAAACCATGGTTTTAAAAACGGCCGTATAAACGGTAACGCCCCAAGCCCATTTCCGTTTAAACCGTTTAAACCCGTTTTATTGGTTTTGAAAAAAATGGCCGTTAAAATCGTTTAAACAGCCATTTAATTTCAAAAAAATTTGTAAAAAAAAAACGGCCGTTAAAACCGTTTAATTCCGTTAAAATCCGTTTAAATCTGTTAAATTCTGTTTTTTTTTTTTCAAATTTCAAAATTTGAATTTCAGCACCACTTTTTCTGTTTTTTTCCGTTAAAATCCGTTTAATTTCATTTTTTTCCATTTTTGCCCCTGACCGTTTCAATCCGTTTTAACGGCCGTTTAAACGGTAACGCCCCCAGTCCGTTTAACCGTTAAAACGGCCTCCTTTAAACCTTGGTTGAAACTACTGGGCCTTCAATTAAGCTCACTATCTAATTAATTATGGTTGGTTACTAATGTAAAAAAAAGTCTCTTGAGTTAGATTTTTCTTAAAAGTCTTGATTGATTTTCTTTTTACGCAGAAAAATAAAAAATATAATAAAATAGAATAAAAAAGTCTGTAACAAGTGGAAAGGTATGGACATTTGTGAACGATGTCTAATAATAACAAAGATTTTAATGGAAAAAGTACACACATATATATATATACTAGGGGAATACCACGTGCGATGCACGTGCACTTTACACGTAGCACCCTCGTAGAGATCACTCACCATATCAATATTTAGCCTATACCTAGATGAATCTACATGCAAAAAATCAGCCTGTTAATGATTTTTAAGGATTTGATTGGAGTCGTTTTCACGGGTAGATTTTTAACCGTAGATTTTGAGCATTATATTTAGAGCAATTTTTTTTTTTTTACACAAAAAAAAAAGGATGGTTGCCAAGTGGCTTATACTATTGTCCCTCATGATGTGGGGGTGTTGGACATCCTGAACTATGCAGGCGTACTCCAACCCAGGTTTTGTTTTTAGAATAGAGGCATTTAATATTTGAGGGAAGGTATTGCCTTTGACAGTAGAGAGGCCTTTAATTGTGTCACATGGGTGGCAACCCCGGTTGTTGCTTTATAATAGTTACACAAATATTGAATCACACTTACGCATGCAGATTCACATTCTTTCTAGCAACAACCTTCGTATCCCCTCCTCTGCCTTCTTCCATCGTCTTCCCAATTACCGAATGTACACTCACGCATGCAGGTTAGCATTCTTTCTAGCTGATTTCTTTTGGGGGGTGGGGATATTTCCACCAAAAGTTGTTCCCCAGAAATAAAAAGTACGAACCCTACGGACAATAGTATGAGCAGTCGAATTAGTTACACGATGGCCTTATTTATAAACAAGAGTTATATCGAACACCATATATGGAACAAGTTGGTACAGGGGACTGGTATCTGCTAGATAAATGGAAGACAACCCATTCTCAACCTGTGACCTCCCACAATGAGTCGGAGCGTATGCATCAACTCATTCTCAACGAGATTTAGAACCATCCAAAACCGTAATTAAGGAAGAAAAGTGAGGAGAAAGAAATGACATGGGTGTAGAGGTCTATCTTTATTATCAATCGCGTGCGAAAAAAAAGGGCATAGTAAGCCACTTTAGCCCTTATTACACAAACACGAGCGCGCACGCACACACACATAGACAGATAGATATAGAGGCCGGGAAGAGAGAGATCACCCATCACCCAAGTCAGGCCATAGAAGGCTACTGGGTACATGGGATGCACTTGGATATGATGCATGTAGCTCCACTGAGGTAACAACCGGAGTTGCAAACCACGAAAGTAGTTTGCACGGTCCCTGATGAGCAGCCAGATGCACAAGAAACTTCAGATGCTTGGCTTGCGTTGATGCACGGTATCGTACTTTCTACTTGGGCATGACTGCTTGATGCCAACATAACAAAGACAACCAGAAATACAGCAATGCACTTGACTGTCATGGGAGCCATCGCTTCTCTGAGAGATAGAGAGTAGCAGTAGTAGAAGAAGGAGTAGCTGTGTGAGACAGAGGGATGGAGGATGGGGTGTTTATATAGACGAGAAAAGAGAAGTGGGTACGTGCTGGCTCCCGCACGTACAGCATGGGATTATTACCTAATATGGCAAAGATCAGAATCAATCACAGCTTAAACAAAGATCAAATGACCTGATTCGTCCATTCAAATGATTAATTACAATATCATCTGATGGAGCCTTCTAATTATTTTTCCATGTGAGAGATTGGTGTCCTTTATTATAAGAGTGATGATCACATGGGCCCGGGTCCATCGACGCGTCCATGGTGCCTATTGTTGACAACGTTTGATTAGTTGCTAACGTACCTCGGGCTGCGCACTAACTTTCTAATTTAATGCTGAAATACTATTTTTTAACTATTTACAAATAAATCTAAATAACTAGTTATTTTCCAAATAATAAATATTTCCCCTCGCGCGATTCATGTACCTCATCTTCTACCTCTTTTTCTCTGTTTTTTTTTTTTCATTTATTTCAATTCTTATTAGGGTTGTTTAGACTTTGGATGCCATTTTTTGAGCTAAAAAAAAAAAAAATTTTGCTAAAAAATGCTCTTATGAAGATATTTTCCATTTTATGTTTATGGACAAATTTAATATGCAAACATTGTCAGTACTGTTGGATGTCTCTTGAAAAATGTGTTATTTCAATATTTAAAAAATATATATTTTATAAATTAAAAACACATTTTTCAATGATCATTCAATGATGGATACAGTGTTTGCATACTTTTAAGTATGCAAATGGTTGCATCTAGAAGTATGCAAATGGTTGCATACTAGTCCGACCCCAAAATGACAATGCATTTATAGGTTTTGGTGTTCTTTTGGGGATTTTTGTTGGTGTTTTTGGTCGGTTTTTTAATTCTAATGTTTGGTAGCTCTTGGATTTCTAGTTAGGATTTTGTACGGAAAAAAATCAGCCGTTAAAACGGGGTTCCATGGAAAATATTTTTCTTTCCTTAATATAGGTCTATTCTTTGCTTATCTCATGAGGAAATCCTTTGCCAAGATGCAGTCGTCTGCCATGATGATGGGGCATCTCCAGTTCCCTTCCTTTGCTGATCGATTTGAGACCGTCGTAAATGGGGTGGATCTGAGAGAGCAGGTACCGGTGGAGTCAGTACTACTCAAGAGGTTGTTGCTGCATGCTATATATCATAGATGTTCTTGATTGATCAAGAAAATAATCTCCCAATCCTTGCTCTTGCTAGATGTCAAACTGCAATCCATTCGTCAAGAACATCCTGCATCTGACATCTAATTAGTAATAATTCACAAAAAAAAAAAACCTCTCAACCTCCCGAAAAAAAAAAAAAATAGTCCAAAGAGAGCAAGAAGATGAGGTAGAGGTGCCAACGTGAACCGGGACGAGAGGAGCGCCCATCGAAGAGAACTTACACTTCATTCAATCCGGATCTGATCCGTCCATTAACGGCGTGAGCCGAGCATCTCCCACGGAAGAAGTGCAGAGAAGCAAGAAAAAGGCGTTGGAAGAGAGGAAAGGCGAATTACGAGGATTTTTTTTTTCCCCATTAATCTTTTTAGATTTATCTGGAAAATAGTCCCAAAATTGTATTTCAACATTAAATTAGAAAGCTATTGTGCAACCCGAGGTGCGTCGAAAACTAATCAAAAGTTGCCAACAATAGGCAGCATGGATGCGTCCATATATGGACCCCGGCTCATGTGAGTTGCCAACAATAGGCACCATGAATGCTACATTCAGGTAATCTAATGCACACTGTGTAGATGTTATTGTGGTTTACTGCATTTTTTACTTGTGCCAGGCTACTAATGGGAGATTCAAGGAGGAGGATGAAGCAAGAAAGTATTTTCAGTGGATTACCTCCATATATAGCAAACCTCATACAAACATAGGCTGGGCTTGAGTTTCACTTTTGCTGACTAGCGCCTCTTCACTTCACAAGTACCCTTGATTTTTTTTGTTTTTTTGTTTTTTTTATTTTTTTGGTAAGCTATTTTGTTTTCAATTTTTGAAATATAAACTTTCTTTTGGAAACGGTGTTATTTATCAAGTGGATAGGGGCCTAGCGCTAGTTATCAAAGCTGTTCTTGATGGGCTTCACTTGTAAGCCCAAAGCCCATTTGCAATCCTGCTAGAAAGGCCCACAACAGTTGAAGGGTTTAAGCTTCTCAATCCTCCTCCGATAATTCTAATTTCATCTCGGGTAATTCCATTTGCACTACATAAATTCCATAAGCACCCCATTTAGGTGCTTTTTGGAAGAAAGTGCCCTTCAACCCCTATCCCCCCTTGTTATCTTTAAAATTTGACATACCCCTCCACAATTTGAAAAAGTTGACATACCCCCCTATGACTCGGTCCACTTTCATTTGACCAGTGTTGACCCGAGTTGACTACCAGATTTTGTATTAAATGGCAAAAATGCCCTTGTCTTCAACCTTAGAACAAGGGTTTGGGCCAAACCCCAAATCAAACGGCTGTGGTGGACAGTCGGCCAAGAGATTTCAATGGGTTGGCCGCCCATCACCGGCGACCAACCCACTGGAGTCTCATGGCCGGCTGGCCACCACTTCGGCAATAATTTAAAACCCAAGGTTAAAAAAAAAAAAAAAAAAACATAAAACATACAATTTTAGTTTTAAATTTTTCATTAACAAAAATGAAAAGTAAGACAAAGCAATTTATATTTTAAGCTTTTTAGATGTGGATTTTGGAAAGATAGGTTCTCCCAATTTTAAAATTTTATTCTACAATAAAATCCATAAAAAAAATCCCATTCATTCATAAGTTTTATTTTATTTTTTTTCTTCTCAATATTTATTTAATTCATCAAAAACCCAAAAAAAAATCTCAAGTTTACCATCATGGGTTTTAATTTTTATTTTTAATCTCCTCTTTTCATGCTTGATTTGAGGTATGGGTTTTGACCTAAACCCAAACCCTTGATCTAATGTTGAAGACAAGGGCACTTTCGTCCTTTAATACAAAATTAGGTAGTCAACTCGGGTCAACATTGGTCAAATGACAGTGGACCAAGTCATAGGGGTACGTCAGCTTTTTCAAATTGTGGGGGGTATGTCAAATTTTAAATATAAATTTTAAATATGACATGGGGGGTATGTCTAAAATTCTCAAAAAAAAAAACCAGCACCCCTCTCTTCGTCCCTCCCTCTCCACCTCTCTCTCTCTACCTCTCCACATCTCTCTCCCTCTAATATGCCCTACGGCTGGGCTGGCCGTAGGGACTGTAGTAGCCACGGCTGGGTTGGCTGTGGGCTACACAGTCCCCACGGCCAGCCCAGCCGTGGGGCCTATTTGAGATCGAGATCTAGAGAGAGAGTGGTGGTGGAAGTGGCGGTGACGATGATCCTCCTCCTTCTTCTTTACTGTTTTTTCAGGGTGAGAGAGGGAGGGACGAAGGGGTGCTGTTTTTTTTTGGGGGTCGTAAGGGCATCTATGGTCAAAAAGTACCCCAAATGGGGTGCTTATGGAATTTGTGGGGGTGCAAATAGAATTTCCCTTTCATCTCTGATCGAAGGAATTCGAACATTCTGCTATTCCGGTTCTCTAATGGCGGCAGTAGTTAACCCTTCTCAACCCCTCAATTCTCTCTCCTATAATCTAAAACAAGCCTTTCAGCTCGTGTGAGCTTTGTCTTCTATCAAATCAATGCGATCTAGAAAGCGAGAACCAACAAAGACGAGGCCTTGCAGAGGATTCGTGCTTGGAGGGAGACGAAGAAGAAGAATGAGGGGGAGAGTTCAAATTTTTGATTTTTGGACTCTGTTGAATCGAATTTGAGTTCGGAGACAGAGGTGTGTGTGACGAAGAAAGAGAATTTATACTTATCAAAAAACAAGAAAAAAAAAAAAAGAAAAAAGAAAGAGAATTTGTTTACGAAGGAGATTGGAAGTGGTTCATCCTTGGCTGTAATTGATCGAATTGATGGAACGATATGTTCAACAGAATTAATTTGATCATCAGAGGAAGGAAGAGGATAAGATGGTGCAGCATCTGCCTATTTCATATCTCGGGATTTGCAGAGGAAGGGTTCGATTATTACCAAGGATTGGACCACATTTCGCACTGCTTGTCTCAATTCCAATCGAGACTGCTTTGTTATCTTGCGGTTTGTTTTTCTCCCAACTTATTTCATTTCCTAGTGAGTGATTTTTTCTTTAGTGGTTGATTTGTGTTCTTTGCATGAGAATTATTTAATTTTCTAAATGTGATTACTTTAAGTGTAAATGAGGCTGAAATTAGACACATAGGGGTGTTTGTTTGCAATGTCGACACCAACACGCCGTAAATTAAGCCAGTGCAAATTAAGTGTGTCATGGAGTACATTTTCATTGCAGAATGTTATTCTGAACAACCTAAAGAGTACCTTTGGGCTTTGGGAGGATGACACGTTACCCGTACCCCTAAAACGTGCCCGTAATGATGCACCTCATGCTTTCTTGATTTACAGTTTCATACCTTGTGCTCAAACCAGCTCATTGGGTTCATCACATTGTTTCAATTAATGTCATTTTGTTTGGTACATGTGCTGAGCTGGCAATAGATTTCAGGTTGTTGATTGCCGAGTCACGATATTCAAATTTTAGCTGGTCATGGTCCTCATGGATGCCCTACTGTGGACACAAAAGTAGTTTTATCTGCAAAGCTTTTGAAGAAGCATGTCCACCTTGATGAAGGAGATTTACATATAACATCCTTTGCTTCTGAGTATGGCAATTGTTTTTATTCATTGGTCTGGGAAAAGGGTGATAATGTTGTAGGAATTATTAGAGTTGTTTCATGTAAAGTTATTTGTTTATTTAATTGTCTTTAAATTGCTTAGTGCTTTGTAATGTATCTCATATTATCATGTGAACAAATGAAATACGATTTCTATATTTTTTTCCCCCTCTTGCTAAAAGTTCATGCTATGATCAAATCCAGGATTTTTGCATTGCAAAGTACATGCTGGTTCTTGAGAGGTTTGCAGCCTTGGCTACTTCTGTTTGATCCTTCAACAATAGTATTCAAATATTTTCTCATATTAATTGGTTTGCTAATGCTCTAAAGAGATAAGTGGTCTAAATCTATTTGTTCCTCATAGCAGACTAGTTGCTCTTTGTTTTCCTCCTTCCATTTGGTCTCCTTTCATCAACCTTCATATCCCCTCCTCTGCCTTCCTTCATCGTCTTCCTAACTACCGAATCACCCTCACACATGCAGATTAACATTCTTTCTAGCTGATTTTTGTGTGTGTGTGTGGGGGGGGGGGAGGGGGTGGATATTTCCACCAAAAGTTGTTACCCCAGAAATACATAATCAAAGATGGGAAGTATCTTTAGATGGTTGTCAGCTAATATCTGCAGATGTGAAGGTTGGTAGGCGAAACAGGGATATAACTCTTCATTTGCTGCAATCTAAGACATGGTTACTGATACGGGTATCCTGTCGAGTATGTCGATGTCACATTTTACTTTGTTTTTAAATTATCATTTTTTTTAGTATTTAACTCATGGCAAATGTCATGGAACTTGTAATTTTGTGAAAATTTTAATAATCAAATTTTTTTTTTCTGTTTCGGGCCTTAAAAAGTGATCTAAAATTTGGTGATGAGATTTCTGACGTGATTAGGGGTTGATATGTCATTATAAGGATATATTTAACTTATTTTATATGGACATATGAGACTAGCTTTTTAGTACTTAATTAGCATCCAAGGTTTTATTTTCTTATAAATGGTAGGAGAGTATTGTAAAGACGACTTGTGAATTACTGAATGAAGATTTTCCTTTTGACTTTTTAGTTCCTTTTTGAGAATTTTTGTTTGCTTAGATTAGCACATTGCAGGAGATTTTTTTTTCCGGATTTATTAGATCATATTTCTTTCTAAGAAATCCTGGCTTCAACAGTGATCGGAGTTTTTCCTCTTTACCATACCATTCATCTAGCTGTATAGTAGGGATAGACTTCCGTTGCATAGATATAGTTCAGATTTAAACAAGATATGTGTAAATACATCAGATCTATAGATGTATAGTGCATCTACACACAATTTCAAGGTAAATTTTCAGTGGATTATATGTGCACATATATATAAAACTCTGCTAACCTATTTTCCTACAAATACTAAATTTCTAACAAATAATCCTAATTTAATCTAATCCCCAAATTAAACTAACATCTAAATACAATGAATTTAATCAAATTCCATCTTACTGATTACAAAATAATTAAATAAATCCTAATCTAAAATTGTTGGAGTCTCTTTCCAGCACTCTTCTTCTTTCTTCTCTTATAGATCCATCTCTTTTGTTGATAGGGGTGTGGCACAGATACATTTAAGTAAGGATGCTGCTGCATCAGTTATGACCATCCATGTGGTAGAGTTTTGGCCGAGTTTCCTGAGTGGGACCTGTTGAATGGTAGGTCTCACCCCTTGCATGGCAACCACTTATACTGTTTTTGTAGTCCATCTTTATCATTTGCAAGAGAGATACCTTAAATTTTTTGTAAACTAGTTCCATGTTCAGGCAATGCATAATTTTGGAACTTGGGATTTCCTTGCAATTTGCTAATGATGATGAGTATTGGTTTCAGGTGTGACTTTATGAATTTCGGAAAGAACACTATGTGCTTGCAATATGATGCAAGTGCCGGATTGGGAGATCGATGATTTGGCCTCTCTTCTTTCTAAGATCGAAGGGGAGAACGTTTCTGCGTAGAGGCCGATAATCTAAGATTGAAGGGGAGAACGTTTCTGCGTAGAGGCCGATAAGAGAGTTTACCCGAGGGCGTTTTCTTAGTTTGGTCTTTCCTCAGCACGATCTCCCCTTCGGATTTCTCACCCTCTCTCATCCTTTGGAGATTACTTTCTTTTGCTTTTTGTTGGTAATCTGAAAGGAAAGAAATAGGCACGTTTTTAGGGAAAGGAGAACGATATTGAGGCTGTGGTTACGAAGATTAAAGCTTCTCTATATCATTGGTCATCCGGTTTTGCCAGAGTTTAAAGTCGTTCACTTCGAGAGCTTTGTGTTTTGTTGGGGGTGATATTGTATATGGCCTTGATTGTTTTATTTTTGTTTTTCTTTTTTGCTCCATGTGAGGATATGTCTCATTGGCCTTTCCCTCATTGTATCCTCTTGTATACAGGGTTCTCTATCGCCCCTTTATATATAATATATATGCAATTTTTACTGAAAGAATTGAAGAATTCGTAAATATGCTCTTTATCTGGGAAAAGTGAGGCCTCATTGGCTGTTCTATCTCTATTTCAAAGTCCTACAACTGGATTCTCACATACTTCACACACACCCCTAGGATACAAGTTTGACTGATTGCCAACTTGCAAGTCTTCATCAGGTCAAGGGATAATCTCATTGAACACAGAATTGGGTCTGAAAACTATCAACCTGAGATTAGACACAAATGCAATATTTATACTATACACTCTTATGCACACTTGTATATGGTCAAGAAAGGGAGTGGCGCCTTCTCTTCTGAAATAGAATTCGAGCTTCTGAATTAGACTTGGCACCAAAGGGCTTGACATTGATTATCCGAAATAGGGCATTGAGCTTGCTTAGTTTTTTTGTGAAAGATTTGAGTATCTTGTTAGCAGGATTTGGCCGAACAAGCTCCTGTTTCATAGAGACATGATCTTTCTCCAAGTCAGTTAACCTCATCCTCATTCTTGCAACTTCGAGCTTCAGCTCTCGGTTCTCTCTTCTCACAGATGCATAGTTATCTCGGGGGGAAATGGCCCCACTACCTGCACCGCTGCTTGAACGTTGAGGGAATTGGCCATTGATTGAACCAAAGAAGAGCTGATTGTTTCCCCCATTCATCGCATTCCGAAGCCTGATCTGCTCAAAATACAGCACTTGGACTGCCATCTGCACTGGTAACCTTTCATTTTGAGCCGCATGACTGCAGGCTTCTTGAGATAGTTTCTGACAGTCAATGGTTTTGCACAGTCGGTAGCGTTCAGAGTCCTTGATATTGGGATGAACCTATACGTATGAAGATTAAATGGGGTTAAAACTATTTAAATGTTTATAGATAAATAAACAGAAAATAGTATTGTTTGCAGTGAGAACTTGATCTTACCTTGAGGAAGATATCAACAGCTCTGTACAACCCATCATTCACAATACGAGCATGGTCTGGAAGTAGTTCTGCGAGAGCAATGAACTTCGATGGCATCAAGTTTGAATCTAGTGCAATTTCTGCCAGGTAATTGTCTAGTAGCTTTGATACCTTAAGAATTGAGCTCTGTTTAGGAGATCCAGGGCTGTCGAAATCATAACCCAATTCGTTCTCATCCCTCAAGTGGTTCTCCTCATCGTCATCCTCTTCCACATTTAGGAAGATGGAGAAGATCCTAAATACTGTATCTGTGTCATACAATGGGTGGTGGTTGTTGCCATGTGAGTTTGCAGGGATGAGGATGTCTTCAAGAATTGCCTGGTCCAGTTGCAGGCCAACCCTCCTCTCTAAATCAGCTCTGCAAGCGGCGGATGCCAAACTCATTATTGCAGTTTTCAACAGACTTGAAAGAAATGCCATTGGTACCGTACTCTTTCTCGATTGGGTTGGTAGTAGATTAATAATCGCTTCGACAGTCACCCTTTGTTTCTTCTGTAATTCAACATCCAAGAAGCTTTCTTTAACCAATTGAGGGTCTCGGACAACAAGACCTTGAAGAGAGTTATGTGCGTAGTTTATCAAGATCCTGCTGATCAAGTCCTGTTTCAGACCCTTCGATTTTACTGCAGATAGAACCCGTTGGAAGAAATCCAGGTTAAGCACTGTTAGCGCCTTTCCCCACCAGTCTGATGGGGTTTCTGTTTCTGTGCTAGTGACATGTTTGACATGGAAGTTCTGCTCAAGTTTGGATAAGCCAGAGGTCAGCTGCTCTTGACTGGCATTAGATGCAATTCCGTTGATAATCCTGCTAACCAAATTGATCTCCTCTGCTATGGGTAGGAGGGTTTCGCAGTGGTGAAGAACAGATATCGAGTTTGAGATGTTTGGGAGCACTATATCCTTTATATATATCTCAGTTCGGATTTCCAAATTCTTCTCGGAAAACTCGTCTGTCATTTCTAGGTAATGAGCTGCACAGCGTAGCATGGCAACATTAGATAGTGTGATCTCAATGTTCACTCCATAACAAAACTTTGCAGCTAGCTCAAACGCCTCTGATCCACCAGGAACAGCTGAGAGATTTATCCGTGAAACTTTTGAATCCTTTGCTTCCAACAACAGTTTTCGAATCTTTCCACTCCGAGAAACCAGAGGGAACTGCACAAGAACCATGACCATATGAATTAGGTTTCAATGAAATTCTTTTTTCCTTTTTGTTTATGAACTAGAAACCATAGAGCAGAGTTTCAAAACTATCAGGTTTTCAGAGATTCCCAAGATTGTTACAGGACATAAAACTATATTTTTGAACAGAAAATGCACTGAAATGGAAATGGATATACTATAAACATAGTTACTTCCACATCCACGAAGGTAAACCTTAGAAAAGAGAACATGGCAACTAAGAACTGGAAGAACACAAAGAAACACAGATGCCCAACCATATTCTTCGTACCTTGTGAAGCGAAAAGCTTATTGCTCCTACTTCAACAGTGAGATCACTAGAAACATCAGATATTGGCCTGCAAGAAGGAATAATATTTAAACCAGAAATTGCAGAAGAGCAAAAGAATCCAGAAATTGCAGAAATATTACAGAAGTGAATCAATGTCCTACATGTTTCTTCTCGCAGGAAATCTATGTTAGCAACTGCACCACCATGTTTGAACCCAGAACCTCTAAAATAACTCAGTTCAGTGACAGGGTGCTATTCATTTACAGTAAGCAAAGCAAAACCATGCACAACTTGAACCATCTGAATCATGTGATTCGACATGGATGGCCCAGATAGAGAAGTCTAGTAATAATAATAGCATTACGAGCGGGCCTTCACAAGGGATAAAGTGTGCAATGGATAAGGATATGAATTATTAATGGTGGAAAATTGAACTGAAGATCGCGGAAAATGGAATTACTTGGCTAGAATGCCCATAATGGAGCCAATTTCACATGGACTAGCAGGGAATGAGACATATATGTCATATGGATTCCTTTGGTTTCATTAGAATGCATATTGTTTGTTCTCTGTTCTGTGTATATCATAAAGCTTGTCATATTCAAGCAACTATTGTACAACTTTCCGTACCGTTTCGAGGCCTCCAGAGACACACATTATTGATACTTGATAGGCAAAAGATAATTTCAGTTACTTATGTTACACTGTAGCTTGAGATCAGGATTGTTGGGTTCTAACCTTTTGCAGTTGTGGTTAGAACGTAAGGATCACGAGGTCAAGCTCACGGGTTCAATCGGTCAGTCCCACCAAGAAAAGAAAGAAAGGTATATCACCAGAATTGTAAGGTAAACCATTGACTGAATGTTTTCTTTTACTGATCCAGATGGTTCAAGGATTACATTATACCATTTTTTTTCTTGGATCAAATTTTCACATCCCTGTTTAAGCATTGATTCAATTCTAATATCAGGTTAACCTCAAATTGAACCATTTATTCTTATAATGCTACTGCTATGTAAGATTTCAATTACGAATCCTATAAATATTGATACCAACTATTAACGCATCGTCCTCACCCTCTAGAAATGATTTTTTGCATTATGGTTGTCCTGAATAATTATTCTTGAAATGGGTTTTGCACATAAATGTCATAGAACTTTTTCTGGATCAACACTTTCTGACATACAAATCCTTTTTCTGTAAAACATTTTGTTGATTACCATACAAAGCCTAAATGTCATAAAACTTTTCCTGTAACAACACTTCCTGACATACAATTTCATTTTCTGTAAAACTTTTTGTTGATCACCATACAAAGCCTTGTATATATTTCCGGGATAATATTTTCAGCTCAAACCTCATAAAAGTAAAAGCAGCTGAAATTTTGCCATCTACACTACTGCGACAAGTCCCAAAACATCGACGACCACCGACAAGATAAATAGGATAACAATGTGTAGTTTTAACAAGCAAAAGTACTTGCATTGCAGTATAGTAGTACTGCAGCGCCTCTTATCACCGTAAATTGATCCGGGATGCAGCTTTAGCTGCAGGTTCAAACCAATCAAACGATGATAAAGGTTCTGCAGTAGTACTGCAGCACAGAAATGTATGCTTGTGCTAACTTGTATTGATTAGTTCAGAAGAGAACCCAAAACTGAAAATTGTAAAAATGATCAAAACTCACACTTCGAACGAATTCAGCGTAAAGAAGAAGAAGAAGAAAAATACCATTCAGTGGTTTGCCTCGTACTCGAACTCGGACGAAATGACCTCTTCCCGGAAATACTCGGCTTCAATTCACCAACAGTAGCAACACCCATCTCTCCAAGAACCAACCAATTCAAATTCCAGAATTCTCACTTGAATCACCCACCCTTAACCTGCCAAAAAACACAACTCCCTCAAGAATCTAAGTCGTATCTCGACTACCCATGTTGACGAGAAAATGTGATTAGTTGCAGAGCAAACAAGACTGTCTTTTTTGGGTTTTTTTTTTTTTTTTTTCGGTGGTGAAGATGATTAAGGGGGTCAGTTTCTATCTCCCTCTCAGGAAAATAAAAGGCTGGAGTGAGATGAAAGTTACATGAACCATGCAGGATTAAGGAAGTGGGAGATGGGTTTAATTTTCTTAATCTAAAGTCAAGAAAATGTAGCTGTTCTTGCACTTTTCGGTGAAAGTTGGAGGTGGTGTTTCAAATTTGATCATTTTAGGCTTTACAGGATTCCTGAGGGGCTGCATTGCTTTTGGGGTCTGTAATCATGGCTAGTGAAAGCTACACAAATAAAGATTGCTTAAAACAATTCTGTGTTATGTGTGAAGTCCACTAAAGTGGCAATTAAGAGGATGATGACCTGATAACATAATTTAATGGGAGGCCAAAAAAAGTTCAGTAAAGTCTTGACACGCCACGTGTTATAAGGAACATTTTTGCATAGACAAGTCCATTGATTGGATGGTTAGGATTCTCTGATCTGTATGACTGCACATCTGCCACTCATTGGGGTAGAGGCAATTTAAAGGTTATGTAGAGTAGAACTTTGGGTATGAGCCATGTGGCATATTCTTAGAGGATGTCAACCGTATGGATGTTTTCTCATCCCTAGGTGGACCTACATACCAAAAATCAGCCTGATTAGTGATTTCAAACCTTTGGATCGTTGTACCCCAAATAATAGTCAATAATGTTCAAATATCACGGTTAAAAAATTAACCCATGAAAACGACTCCAATCCAATGCTTAAAAATCATTAATCAGGCTAATTTTTGGTCTGAAGGTTCACCTAGGATTGGGCCAAACATCCATACGGTCGGAAATCACTAAGAATATGACACGTGGCTCATATTGTGGTCGGTTTGCTGGGGTTATGAATGGATGGGAGGAAATGGAAAATTATATGACCAAAATGGTCTTACATCTTTAATGCACTCTTTAAAGACAAAATTTGGTGTATAATCCTAGACAAAGGATGAGATATTTCTACGGTGTGTGTCCATGTGGTCGTCGATATGGACCGTTCAAAGATCAGACCGCACCTTTGATGGGAAATATCACAAACATTTTGCTGATCTGATGATCATAACTGGCTGATCAAGACTAAAACTTGGATGGGTCAAAAGAAAGTATGTGAAACGTTGTGATGTTGGATGGTTACGATTATCTGATCAATGGGTACCTGACTACCTGATATCCCGGACTGGATTAGTCGGTTTTGGGTCCATCCGTTTAGACCCAAATAATCATCGGGTCAGTCCGGGTATACCGGTACCTAGTGGAGTAAAATTTTCACGTGGATCCTTTTTCTCTGTGGAGCCATCTCAAGGGAAAAAAAAAATTAGATGCAGAGAACTCCTAACTCATTTTTCTGGGCCCACTGACCACATAGTTGTTGAGCCCACCCATTGGTGGATATACAAACTAAAAATCAGCTTGATTGATGATTTCTAGCTGATGAAAAACATGCGGAAACCAACGGCTAGAATCAATCCTAAATAAGTGCTAAAATCTATACTTATAAATGATCAAAACTGATTTTTAGTGTGTATATCCACCAATGGGTGGGCTAAGCTAAACATCCATGCGGTTAGTGGGTCCAGAAAAATGAGTCCACTAACCGGTCCGGGTATACCGGTACCCAATGCAGTAAATTTTTCATGTGAACCTATGTGCCATCTCAGAATAAAACTTTGATGACAGCGCACAATATGAGCTACCTGGCACACTTTAGAAGACTTTGACCGTATAGATGTTTTTCCTATCCTTAGGTGGACCTACAAACCAAAAATCAGCCTGATTACAAACCTCTGGATCTTTGTACCTCAAATAATGATCAATAATGCTAAATTTCCCACGGTTAAAATCAACCCTCGAAAATTACTCCAATCCAACACCTAGCTAGAAACCACTAATCAGGCTGATTTTAGGTTTGTAGGTCCATCTAAGGATTGGCCAAACATCCATACGGTCATAGTCCTCTAAAATTGTGCCACGTGGCTTATCTTGCACGCTGTCATCGATGTGCTGTCATCAAAGTTTTACTCGCCATCACAAGTGCCGCCATACATGGCATTGTAGAATATTCTCCTGTCAAATCACATGGGTCCCACTGTCATACATAGATGGCATCACCTGAGCTGGCTCCACAGCTCAACACAAAGGGTCCACATGAAAAACTTCCTCCACAGAGTGGTAGGGACTAGGGAGTAATTTCTTAAGTAGGGAGGTGTCATTAGTCATTTCACATGGAGGGAGAGAGTGTCAAATATTTTTGGGGTCATTGAATATAGAAGTTGGGGATCTTGATTGATTAAAAATGGGAGGGACAAAGCGACAGCAATAGGGCAAAGGATTTTGAATCATTAGAATCATTAGGGCAGGTGAGGAAAGCTGGTGACCACCATTATGGTCTACAGAAAACATGTGACCCCAGTCACCCCACGACTCTCAAAAACTTATAAGACACATGATAGTGTAGTCTGCATTACATCGTACAGCATCCACCGCTGTATGATGATGATCCAGCAAATGGGTTGGGCCTACCATGGATATAATTCCTCCTGATCGTCCTTTTATAGCGTTAATTGCAGGGACCCACTTTATATTGTATTCTACATATTTTTTTAAGCATAAGCGTACTCCATATTTTATTTTTGGACAAATAGACAAAAATGTGGCAAATGGTTCGGATGAGTATGATTTTGACTCCTAGGGATCTCCATGGTGGGATCAATTGGATGTGGGACTCAACATCCTTGTATTTGTGACACGTGTAAGGTACAACCAACGAGGAGAAGTTCTTTTGGTGGGTAGAAATCTCTATACGTAGTTTAAGGTCGGGTTGAGCCAGAGCCCTGAAGGTCGGGTAGGACTCGGGTTGACTCCTAACCCAACTCAAACCGCCCGAGTTGTAACCATAATATGGGTCAAGTCAAGTTTACATCACTACTGGGCAGTAAATAGAGGTGGATGCAAAAAACTTAGTGGACACTTTCCAATTGGGCACTTCGTTGGCGTTTTGTGCAAAGATTTTGGTGTTGAAAAACTCTTTTTCTTTTCTTCTTTTAATTTTTCGTAAAGACGTATCAGATCGGTTCCAAAACTAAATTTGATTGATCCGATCGGCCCCGAATCGACTAGATTCTTATCAGATCTGTACTAAATCTGTACCAATTTGACTCGAACCCGGATCCATTGCCAGCCCTAGGTCCAACCCTTAGCAGTGGGTCGAGGGGATGCATGGAGCTTACTTTTAATTCATTATCATTATAATTTGTCTTAATAGGTAAGTGGCATATGTTTAGTGGTAATACATCATTTACTGAATGATCAATTGACATTCGATGTATCGTAAATATGGTCTATAAAATGAATCTTCGTATATCTTGTGACAGATCGATGAGCCCTCCCATGTACGAGATCTACAATGCGAAACTTTGAATAATGAAAAAATATCAAGCCGATCGGATGATCATAGCCTTTAAGTCTATTACATTCTATAGGATGATTATAAAGTTTATAGATGGTTAATTAGGATTGTTAATGCATGATATGTTCCCGTGCATGTGTTGTGTTGGCCCAACGACCTGTTGGTATACATAGTTGTTTCACATTTCCTTAACAAGTCGATGTTTTGAGGTAAATAGTTGTTTAACATGGTATCAGAGCCTTATGGTCTGGGAGGTCACAGGTTCAAGTTTCTAGCGGAGTGTATTTTTGATGAGGGACAATGTTAGTAGATGATGTGTTACCGCGCACGTGTTGTGTTTTTATCCCGATAACTCGTTGATATATTTCGTCTTTCCTTAACAGGTCAATCTTCTGGGATAAATGGTTGTTCAACAAGGATCACCACTTTTTACATGTAGGTCCCATGGCTTAAAAAACAGCCGTTGAAGTCCCACAAGAATCAGTGGGGTTTTTTTTTTTTTTTTTTGATTGAGGTTTGCTTGATTGTTCAAAATGGGAACAGTAGAGTATGATGATTCAACTTTTTCACTTTTTCAAAATTAAAATGATGACAACTTATTGCACAACTTTTTAATCGATTCTTAAACATAGGATTGCGCGTGCATTCCGAATTCTATTTATGCTTTTTTATCTTCAACTACTTAACTTCTAGGAATCATTAAAGAAAACGAATAGACCGGCTTCTTATTGAATGATTCAGACAAATTCGAGAACTATTGATTGTGGGCCCTTGAGATTCGTACAGCAAGGGCATTTCTGTCTTAATGGCTGTCCGATCCGAGCCCAAGTCTTCTTAGAGCTAGGACATCTTCGTTGACCTAATCGACTCGACTCAGGTTGATTTGGCGGAGAGGAGAGCCGACTAGTGGAGGTGACTCGGCTCGGGCGAAGGAGTCTATTCACCCTGCTAGTTGGAATCATTCTAATGAGTGGTCTCTACTTAGCCCTTAGTCGATGGGATGTCTCTTGTACCTACTCAGACGAGTTACTCCATACTTGCGGGTTGGTACTTGAGATTAACCTAAATAGAATGATGAGAGAATGGGTTGTGTGATGCTTCTTGCACATGTCAGAGGGTATACCTACCCTCGCAGCTGACCATGCCCCGATTATTTTGGGTAGTTGGAAATGAAACGTCTCACTTAACCCTTTTCCTTATAAATAAGGACCCTCATCCATTAAGAGGGGGATCGCATATTGAATAATAACGAAAGCTCTGTCGAGATTCTCTCACCAAGCCCCCTAACCCGACTTGAGTTGACCCAAGAGCGTTTATACTTTTACATGGTAAACGCTAGTTTCGTTTTGGGTTATATATACCCCAGTTAATCATAGATGATTATTCATAGTATTTTGAGTGTTTTCTTTTACCTCAGAGCATAGTGGAATCTATGTGAGTCGGTAAAAATATCTCGCTCTTGAGGGGACCACATAAATCTGTGTTGTATGTTTGCATCTCTGTGTTTCTTCTGATAAATAATTAAAGTAGCGCCCAGTCCATTATACCGTTATAACATATTAAAAAACGGTAACGCCAGGGACACATGGCAGACGCATATTAAAAGGAATATTCTTATATGATCGAGGTGACTGAGACCAGTTACACATAGGGGTGTCAATTTTACCCGATTTAACCGGAACCGGAATCGAAAACACCGGTTCCGGTACCACATTTTTGGGAACCGATTAAAAAGAACCGGAACTGGAACTGAACCGGAAACTAATGGTTATGGTTCCGGTACTCTAATATGGAACCGAAACCGATAAGAATCGGAACCGAACCGATAAGAATCGGAACCGAACCGATAAGAACCGGAACCAATATATAAATATAGTATAAAAATTCTCATATTACCAAGATTGGACCCGTTATACCAAAACCGGAACCGGAACTGACAAAAACTACATAATCGGTTCCGGTTCTGGTACCATCACTTTGAGAACCAGAACTGATAAGTACCCGAACCAATAAGAACCGGAACCGTTTGTTCCGGTTCTAGTCACCTTAGGAACCGAACCGGAACCGACCCGTTGACACTTCTAGTTACACACGAGTCATGTAGGCGAAGATGGGACAAATCTAGTCTGCAAATGGTTGTAGACTTGAAAGGTATGTAAACATTGTATCCACCATTGAATGCTCATTGAAAAACGTGTTTTTAATTTATAAAATATATATTTGTTTAAAACATTAAAAAAACACATTTTTCAAGGGACATCCAACAGTACTGACGATGTTTTCATACTTTTTAAGTTAGTAAATGGTTGCAGACTAGATTTGTGGGCGAACATGCGATTGTCTGGGCGTTGATAAGTTACTATCAGTGGACTAAATTACATTAACGTCCCAATCAAGACTTTATTAGACGGATAGCTCAAATGGAGACAAACACCCAAATCACTACAATCACTCCAACCTCAGCGTCCAACAAATTAACTTATTCCGTTGAATATAGCTTTAATATGTCTGTACGAAATCTAGCAACTAAATTCATGTTTCTACTTCCTTCCACATGGGTTGCCACTTGTCAGCTTGTCCAACTATCGGTCCTAACAACCCCATACGTGAGGACCCCTCAATGTTTTTTCCCTACCTACCAATGTTTTAAAACTCGAAAACTCAACTCGACTCGACTCGAAAGTCTACTGAGTTGAGTTAACTCGAAGACTCAAACTCGACCCGAAGTAATTCGACTCAAGTAATATATTAATATCTATATAACAAAACAGGGAAGTTGTCTCCCCACTTATACCCCCTCTTAAATGTTTCAACAAAGAAGGGCCAAGATCTTATCCCCAAAATGACGGTGGATCTCAACCACTCAAACCCAATTTGACAAATGCTTTGTTGGAGAGTGCCGTGGGCACGGGCCACCCACTATCTATATAACAAGTGACAGTGGTTGTCTTATACCCCCTCTTATCTTATATGGCTTCAATAATGAGTGGCTGAGATCCACTATACTTCATATCAATGGTTGAGATTAACTCCCACCCGATTTTGACAAACACTTTGTCGGAGAGTGCTGCAGGCACGAGCCACCCACACATATAACAAATAACTCAGTTGCATTCTCTTATCTTATCCTGCTTCATAAAATAAAGAGTGGTTGAGATCAAATCTATCCATCCAATGTGGATGGTTAGATTTCAGCCACCCAATCCCCCTCATCTATTCATTTACTCCCACTCATTTGACCTCAATTCATTAAAAATTTGAAATTCAAAATTTGAATTTTAACACCGTTATTTTTTGTTATTTTCTCATTTTTTCTATTTTTCCCTCTCTCTGTTACAATCCGTTATAACACACGCTATAATGGAAAAACGATAACGCCCCTAGTCCATTATATTTTTGCAAACGCTTTTGTCGGAAAGTGCCGTGGGCACGGGCCATTTACTAGTATATAATAAAACAGGAGATGTCTTATCTCTTATCTTATCTTATCCGATTTCAACAAAGAGTAGCTGAGATCTTATTCCTCAAATGGAAGGTGGATCTCAGCCACTCACACCGTACGGGTGCCAATAAAGCTATGGTCGCAAATGTTGTGGCTTAATTAACAGTAATTACTGCAAAACAGTACTTCCTGTAAAATACAAGACACCTAATCCAAAATCTATCTCAGCCACACATCCAACCTTGCATTTAGGGATGTACATTTGGCCTGATACTCGAACCCAGCCTGAACTTGAGCACTGGGCCACCTGAGCTTGGCCCCAAAAATTTCAGACTGGGCTTATGTTCCACTTCCTGAGCCCATCTCGAACTAAGGCCTGAGCTCCAAACCCGTCCCGAACCCGGTTTTTATTTAAATAAAAAACCCTCTCTTCTATTTATTTAATGGGCCCAAAACCACCGAGGCTCAAATCCCAACTCGAGCCCAGCCCAAATATTTGGGCTACATGTGGGATCTCCGAGTTTCAGCCCAGCCCGAATAATTTTGGGCCGGGCTTGAAACCCGAAATATTGGGCAGGGTAGCCCGAATATACACCCCTACTTGTAGTCATATTTTGAAATTCGGCCATACCAATAAAGGGGAAATAAAAAAACTTTGATACATCTGGCCACTTCAAAGTTTGATACACCCCCCTTACCTAAATGCCACGTAGCAGTCTTTTTTCGGACCCAATGACTGAATAGTTTGGAAGAGCTGGCTGCATTGTTGCAGTAAGGCACAATGTTTGGTCTACCCGTGGTGGTCGTATGCACCAAGGCCCTGCTTGGTTCAATAGAAATCGGATGCAATGCACTTACTTGCCACGGTTTTGGGATTACAAGTGATTGGTGGGGGCATGTAAATGAGATGGCATGACCACGTGGTCGTCAAGCCTTTGCAAACTCTTTAAGAAAATGGATGCAACCAGGTGCAGCCCAAAAACTGTGGTAAGTGACCGCATTTGCACGGGAGTGCAAAATGCTTCCCAGTGCAGCGAACCTAGCAGGGCGTAAGAATGAGCCTGATTGGGTATTTTGAGCTCTCCCAAGTGCATTTTCATCATGGACTTTATGAACAGGCCCATGGAAATGTCCCAAGCTCATAATGAAAATGATCAAAACCAACTGCTAGGTAACCAATCAGACTGATTTTTGGTGTGTAAGCCGGTTGGGTGGACCAATCATTCATGGGGTCAGTTGCCCAGAGTGTGCCACGTGGCACTTGTGTGCAGCGACCGGATATATCAATGCAGAGCTCCCACTGCATGTGATTAGTGAGTAAAATCTGCAACGTTTGCTACCTCCATTCAATCTCAGCCAATGAAATCTTGACACGTCAATAGGTTTGTAGCCCTGATATTGATACGTTTCATCATCTGAGGGTTGGGTCAATAACACTGATGGCAACGATCTTTAATGATGCATGGAGGCTCTTATGGCCCACCATATTATATTATGTGGCAACAGTCCAACGCGTTTCATGATAGTCGAAGTGATGTGGCAATGTTTCATTTGTTGGATCTAAAGCCCGGCTGTTTGGGAACGAAAGCAGAAGTTAAAAACCATTTTTTCAGTTATTGTTTATAGTCACTTTTTAACTACTGAAAATTATAAAATAAATATAATCCAAATTATGTATTAAACTTTCTAAAGTAAAGAAGGTACATTTTTGTGTGTTCCCAAACGCCCCCTTAAAGCAAAAGAGGCAGATAATTAAAAAAGAAAACAAAGTGAATTTCTATATATGGTGATCAACAAAAAGTTTTACAGAAAATGGATTTTTATATTAGAAAGTGTTCATATAGAAAAAGTTTTATGAAATTTAGGTTCCGTATGGTAATCAACAAAAAGTTTTAAAGAAAAGTGATTTGTACATTAGAAAGTGTTTATACAGAAAAAAGTTTTACTACGTTTACATCAAAAATCATTTCTAGAAAACTTAATCAAGGTAACCATACGGAGCCTTATATACAAAATCCATTTTTAGAAAACTTATTCGGGCAACTATCCAGTCAAATCAGTCTGGGATCACGAATTATGTAATCCACTCTCTTATTTGATGACAGTGGGATGTCATTGAGGCTTATGACAGCCACAATATGAGCCACGTGGCATACTTTCATAGGACTCTGACCTTATGGATGTTTGGCCAATCCTTAGATGGACCTACAAACCAAAAAATCAGCCTGATTGGTGATTTTAAACCTTTGGATCTTTGTACCCCAAATAATGGTCAACAATGCTAAAATTAACACGGTTACAATTAAATTAACCCATGAAGATAACTCCAATTCGACGCTTAGAAATCACTAATCATGTTAACTTTGGGTCGGGCTCCTTTGACGGATCTAAAATGACAGGGAGACAATATAAGCCACGTGGTACACTGTTACATGACTCTGATCGTACGGATGTTTGTCCTATCCAATGGTGGACCTACAAGCAAAAAATCAGCCTGATTAATGATTTATAATTGTTGCATCTTTGTACCTCAGATACTGCTCAAATTCCAACAGTTGAGATCAGCCCATGAAAATAAGTCCAACCCAAAGCCTATAAATCACTAATAAGGCTGATTTTTGGTTTGTAGGTCCACCATGGGATAGGACAAACATCCATACGGTCAGAGTTCTGTAACAGTGTGCCACGTGGCTTATATTGTGTCCTTGTCATTTTATCTGTCAACGGAGCCCCACCTGTTAACTTTTGCTTTGCAGGTCCACCTAGGGATTGGCCCCACATCCATACGGTCTGCGTCCTTTAATGGGTACAGCTGGCTGATCAATTTGATTGGATGATGACAAACACTGATTCATGTCATTCTCTTACTAGTCCATAAAAATTATGCCACATATGATTGATGAGATCAACGGATCACAGTGATTTTTTTGTCTATGGTGGGTCCATTCCTTGCATGTTGGTTACTTATTTGGCGTCTATGTAAAGAGAATCGTAATGAGATCACTGCGGGATAAACGTTGTTTTGTGTTGTCCTGCTACACTGAATCATTCCAAGGACAAGCATATCTTGTCGCTTAGGTGTGAGACAGAGATAAATCTCGTCCGCTGTGCCCGGAAACAAGGACAAAAGGCGGGTCTCTCTCAGCCGTCCAATCTAAACCAGACGTCTGTATCTTTGACCATCTTTATCGTAGATTCGGAATCACTGTTACTAACGTTGCTCTCACTACCGTATGTCCCCATCGAGTAAAACTTCTATCACAGCGTTCTGACAGATGCTTCTGTCACAATGCAAATCACAGGCCACGTGCCACACTCTTAGTGGATGATGGCCGTATGGATGTTTGGCCAGTCCCTCAATGGACCTCTAAGCCAAAAATCAGCCTGACTAGTGATTTCTAAGCGATTCGATTGAAGTTATTTTCTTGGGTTGATTTTAACGGTAGGAATTCGAGCATTATTGAGCGTTATTTGGGTGCAAAGATCCAAAGGTTGTAAATCACTACTCAGGCGGATTTTTGGTTTAGGTCCACCGAGGGACTGTCCAAACATCCATACAGTCAGAGTCCACTAAGCGTATGCCACGTGGCCTGTGATTTGCATTGTGACAGAAGCACATGTAAGAACGCTGTGACAGAAGTTTTACTCGTCCCCATCTATCCTCACCGTACATCTAACCTCGTATCCGTATTTCGTCTCCCCGCAATTTAGGTCTAGCTATCGACACGTAGCTGTACAGAGAGGAGCATCACGGAATTCGATTCCTCATACGCGTTACCTCTCACAGCCAATGAGATCTTAACACGTATCTAAGAAATATTTAGATTGACACGTGAGGATCCGTGGGGGCGTGTAAGAAGTACTTCGTTGGAAAAGATCATGGACCCACAGTATTTCCGGAAGGACGAGAGACCCGGCGGGAGACACGTTTAAAGGCTGTGGGTCCCGTTTGATGTGCGGTTCATTACGTTTCAACAGTTTTACGTCTCGCGTGCCTCATAACAGTCGTACTGTTAGATGGTCATTATAGGTTACGTGGCAGTATTTTATCGGCTTGATCTCGGTCCTATGAAATAATGGTGAGCGTGGGGTACGTTCACAGTTCACGTTGCTGAAGACATGTGGATTAGACAAGAAGATCTTTTTGGGCACTTTTTCCACTTCTTTTTTCTTTATTTTATATAATTTAAAAATAATAATTCAAATAAAATTACGATATTAACCTGTAGGAGGTGTTTGGTTACAAATTTTGTTTTGCAGCCCCGATTTAAACAAGGCCATTTAAGATTGGTTGATTGATGGATAACTTAAAATTTGTAACCAAACAACACCTCAAGGGATACGAGTAAAGAGGAAAGTTTTTCTAGAAAAAAAATTTGTATGTTAAGGCTCTGTATGGTTACCCTAAATAAGTTATCTAGAAATGATTTCTGTATCAAAACTTCTTGACATACAAATCATTTTTCTATAAAACTTTTGTTGATCACCATACAGAACCTAAATTTGTTGAGCGGGGAAAAGTTTTCTAGAAGACATTTCTACGACAAAAAGTTTTGATCTCGATACAATGTTCCCAATCAATCAACCATAATAAGATCGAGTGGACCAACTATAATATAAATTCGATAAGGAAAAGATAAGGCAGCTTTGGGTTGGACTTGTAACTCTTCACAGATGTTCGAATCGAGCAAATGGTGCAACCGTTGGCTAGGGTATACTCTAGAAATGACGCACTACAATGGTACCCGATTGCAATGAAAAGTAGGCAAGGGTTCTTGCACCATACCAGATAAGTGTAGGTAAAGAAGTTAGTCCAGCAAAGTATGATTGTATACAAAAGACAAAGCGGGAATGGGCAAAACCCCAAACGCTCAAAAAATAGATAGTTACAAATTTTGGTACACATGAGAAAATTAAAACATAAATAGGATAAAAATAAATATAGATAAAGATAAAAAAAAAAGATAAAGTTGTAAGAGTAAAGAGAATAAGCAATATGTTACGGTCAAAATAGTGATAGGTAAAAAGAGTATTATCATAATTTTTGGGCTCTGTTGACAGCCCTAAAATGACAAGATTCTGTACAGGACCACTCTTAGAGGACTCTGACCGTATGGATGTTTGGCCAATCCCTAGGTAGACCTACAAACCAAAAATCATCTTGATTAGTGATTTTTAGGTTTTGGAACTTTGTACCTCAAATACTACTAGAATTCCCACAGTTGAGATCAACCCATGAAAATAAGTCCAATCCAACGTCTAGAAATCACTAATCAGGCTGAATTTTGGTTTGTTGGTCCACCTAGCGATTTGCCAAACATCCATATGGTCAGAGTCCTCTAAGAGTGGTCACATGGCACATATTTGTGTCTTGTATAGAATCATGTCCTTTTACGGCTGTAAACGGAGCCTGACCCGTATCATATTTAGTTCTTATGTACCTCAATAGTCAGATTAAGAGAAAGTATTAAGAAACAATTTTGGAAAGACATGATATGGATGGATTGAATCAAAGACTTCTTGATAGAGAAGAAAGTAGAAATGAAATAGAAAGTGTGATTCTTGAATTTGCGATAGCATGTTCAAATAGACTTTTTTCAGTTGGAACAAATGAAATATCAATGTGTAAAGATTATTCTAAAAGAGAGCATAATTAACCATACAACATAGGCTAATGGTTTTAGATGTTCGCATTACGAAATGACAGAGAGGGTATGAAAAAAAAAAACAGTATTAAAAGCAGTATCTTTCATAGATAAATTAGTAATTAAAAAGTACAAAACGTAGAAATAGATATTATGGCGATGAGGAATGTAAGACTAAAAGTATTAAAAGAGTACGTAGCAAAAGAGGTCTTTAAAAAATCTAAAGGAAAAAGTTATACACAAAAGGAAACTTGATAGTGGAATGATGATATTCAAAAGGTCAGTAGGAAAAAGAGGATTTATTATAAAACCTAGCAATTGGCTTGAAACAATGAAATATAGATCATGTTAGATGCATTAATGGCAACGACTAGAAAGTCTTAATAAAAGATAAAGAAATTAAAGAAAGATGAAAGAATTATTTTCATAAATTATTATAAACTAGTGGGTGACCCGTGCCCACGGCACTCCTCGACAAATCGTTTGTCGAAATTAGGTGTAAGTGGCCAAGATCCACTGTTCTGTTGGGTGATAAGATCTCAGCCCTTCTTTATGAAAACCTATAAGAGGGGGAGACAACTTTCCTGTTTTGTTATATAGATGATGATAACATAATAAACATAGGAGTAGAGAAAAATATTACGTAATATATATACATATAACATACATACTTTCGTAAAATTACAGTATCAGAGGTGAAAGTGACTTTACCTAAGATTAAGACAATAAGTAGGGTCTTAAGACCAGATGGCATCCTAATAGAGATATAGAAAATGCGTACTATCATGCATATATACAAGAACATAGGAGATGTACAAAGCTACATAAACTACTATGGCATCAAACTTATGAACCAGTAATTCTTTAGTGACCCCATTTTATACTTTTTGTGCTAATCAAACCAAAAGAAAATTTCTACAAGGCAACAATAAGACTAATAATGCTTTATGGAGTAAAATGTTAGAAAATCAAGAAACAAATGTTGAGTATAGCTAAGATGGCGATGTTTCGATAAATGTGTAGTAAGAGTAGTAAGACAAAGAAAGACAAAATTAAAAAGAACGCATTTATGAAAAATATAAGAGTAGCCCAATAAGTGACAAAATGAGAGAAAGTCGATTGAGATGGTTTGTCATGTACAACGAAGACAAATAACAACATCGATTAGTATGAGGAATGTGCAAGTCAAATGACCTAAAAGGATGAGGTGAAGGCCAAAACGAACGTGGAATGAAGTTCTGAGATGAGATTTTAAGAAATTTATCTTAATAGAATAGATGGTTTTAGAAAGACTAAATGGAGTAAACTGGTTCGTGCAGCCGATCTCATACCGTTGGAAAAAGGCTTATGATGATGATGATGATGAAGCAAAACATAAAAAAAAATAAAATTAAACCTTAGTCAATTTTCAACTAAACCGTTTTGTGGGACACTGTGAATGTCATGGCTCATGGCTTCTACCAGCTGATCCAAACCGAGTTTTTAAAACACTACATTGGATTGATGGGGTTGGCCTTAGAATGACTTCCTTCGTTGGTGATTGCAACCATACAAGTAAAGATTTGTCGTTCTATGATTCAGAATTCTATATCAAAATTTTGATACAAGAATCTCCCAAATACCAAATGTTACTCTTTCCTGCCCACTAACCCATGAATGACTTTTTCATCATGGGCTTCATGAAGAGGCCCATGATGAGTTCCAAGACAATGAGAGGTGGACCCAAAACAATGTACCACGTAGCATTTTGAAAGATTTTTTTTATGAAACTTTAGATAAAGAATTTTGTATCATAGATTCCTTCAGGAAACTTGGACGACTCGTCCCTGGTCAAGGAGACCTTGGA
This sequence comes from Euptelea pleiosperma, assembly GCA_035048495.1. Taxonomy (NCBI): domain Eukaryota; kingdom Viridiplantae; phylum Streptophyta; class Magnoliopsida; order Ranunculales; family Eupteleaceae; genus Euptelea; species Euptelea pleiosperma. The sequence goes on from CM068546.1 coordinate 33,812,481, forward strand.
CCAGGACTTAATAATTTTACAAGTTTTATTGCCCTTTTTCATTTTATAATCTTATGAGGAAAAAAGGTTGGTATACACTAAACCATGTTTTAAGGTTCTTGATGTTTTGGTGCCTCTCTCCTCTCTCTCTCTCTCTCTCTCTCTCTCTCGTCAAAGTCCAAGTCCTAAGAAAAACATGATCATCCCCCAAATTCCGGGCGACCTTTATCTCTGGACAAAAGCATGTGTGAGTTTTGGAGAATGTGCTAAATTCCCAACTGACCCCCCAAAAAAAAAAATTAAAAAACTAGAAAAATAAACTTCCATGTCAGGACTCAAGAAGGCTTGAAAAGGGTTGGGAGAGGCCCCACCTCTTCTTTTCCCATTTTTGTAACTTAGTCTTATACCACACCATGTCCCTTTCAAGGAACTCCTCAGGTAGGTCACAATGTGTGTCTGTATTTCAATCTTGCAACATAGCATACTCTTCAAGCCCAATGACTCAGGAATGTTTGGTCCACCTCTTGGTGAACCCACACAAGAATCAACCTGACAGGTGATTCTTAGCCATCAGATTTGAACATTTTTCATCATGGGCTTAGATATGGGCCAGTTGATGAAGTTTATAAAAAAAAAAAGTACTTAAATCCAGTGGCTAGGAATCACCTATCAGGCTGTTGGTGGGCCAAACGTTACACCAGGTGGCAAAATTTAGCTTTAGAAACATTTTGGATGCATTTGTGAGAAACACCTTAGGTTTTCTCTTTATGTTATAAAGTGTCCACGTGGACCAACTTGCTCACATCTTTTGAGGTGGACTTACTATCCTATGGGATGCTTCAAATGGTAAATCAGTCACTTAAAGTGTACAGACTAGTGCATTTTAGCAGCTCCAAAGAAGGGAAGAAAATCTGAACCTCATGACAGTAACCTTTTTTTTTGGGGGGAGGTGAACTTACTACAAAGTACTAACAGAAAAGTAACTTTCTTATTGTTCTTTCTACAAAGCATCTTTAATTACAGTATTTAGGAAAAATCTATGATACAGAACTCTTCATCAAAATTTTGATGCAGAAGTCTCTCAAATTGACATGTGGCACACTCTTTTGGGCCCACTAACCTCATGAAGGTTTGGTCAACATCTTGATAAACCTACACACCAAAAATCAGCATGATTGGTGATTTCTAATCATTGGATTTGAGTACTTTTTCATCATGGGCTTGGAAACAAAGCATAGTTCTGTTCATGAAACCCATAATGAAGAAGTGCTCAAATTGAGTGGCTTGAAATCACTAATCATCACTTGATTTTTGTTGTGTAGGCCACCCATTCAAGCAACAGGTCCAAAAAGAGTGACACGTGGCAATATGGAGACTTCTGCATCAAAATTTTGATACAGAGTTCTGCATCATAGAATTCTATGAGGAAATTGAGATGGGGTTAATGATATCTATATTTATTTGCTTCTGAAACTCCTGAGTGGAGGAGTCAAGAGTCATAGATTCTAAGTACCAATGTTTTATATAAATTATTATAAATCCTAGTGATCCTCTCCTCCCCCTTTTTAAAAAAAAAAATTTCTACCATTTTTTTTTTTTTTTTTTTAAATATTTATACTATTTTTGTTGGGTACACTTTTGTAATTAGAATAAGATAATGTGAGTGACAAGTGGTAGAGCATTGTAGACTTGAAAATGCCACCAAAAAAAAAAAAAAACAAGAAAAGAGGTTGACCCATTTGATTTGGTTAGTTTATGTTGTTCCCAAGGCCATATAAGAGTGTGGAAGTTTGAAGATTTTTCCTGTTGGATCTACTAATCAAATAGATTAATGTCCCACTAATTGTTGTTGTCTATGTAGTTTGATCCATCCATTATGCTTTAAAAATCTTGTTTTAAAAACTTTTGATTGTCCTTTTTGACCCCCCTCATCCTCACAGCCTTTTCTACTTCCTTTTAAACATCATAGACCAGTCTTCTCTTCTTTAATTTTGATCAATTCTACCTGAAATATACCTTGAATATGATCAAACAACTAGAGAAAAAAAAAAAAAAAAAGGGAATTTTTTGAAGCGGCGATCATGCGCTTATGATCGTGCACCACTTATACATACCCATGTTACTTTTTATTTAAAAGCCTGATGGATATTACTACGGTACTAACTCGCCTACATTAAAACCATGTGCCCAATGGATTATGGGGAGATCATCACATACTTGATGATTCAGAGCTATAAAGAAGACAAATAGAGCATGGTTCCCTTTTTGACTTATGGGGGGTCTTATTAGAGAAAACCTCTTGTAGTAGGATTCTGATGTGGGGTTGTTTCCTTATTACAAGACATAGTTATTTAAAAGAATTTCTTGGTTTAATTAGATTTTTTCTTGTATTAAGTTAAAAGACCAACCTAACTGCTCCCTTTGAAAATCTTAAAGCAGACAAGAACTAATAAGGGATTTGTTTGAATTATTTCACATAAAATGCGGAAACACGTGCTAATCTAAGGTGTGAGATAAGGACCTTCTTCCGTCTATTCGAATTCAAACTCTTGAGAGTCGCGATTGGCGTGTTTGCTTCTTAAAGTCTTAATCCTCCTACACAATGACTTGATCCTACCAAACATTCAATCATTTTACTGTAATTTCAACATTTTTTTCTTATAATTAACCATCATTTTTATTTGGAGTACTATGAAAGTGGTGGGTTTTCTTCCTTTTTTGTAATCGAAATTGGTTTCGAACATATATTTTGGACTAATCTTCATGGGAATTGGATGTAATTATCATAAAATATTAAAGACTCAAAAGGTTTTTTTTTTTTGTTTTAAGGACTCAAAAGTGTAGTTATTAGTGGGAGCATCTTCAGTTTTACCCATCTCATAATTATTTGAATTCAAGGACAAGAGGTAAACAATTCAGAAAAAGAATATTAGATAAAGGAAAAAAGGGCAAAACAAAAATTTTTTTAAAAAAGGAAAGAAAGATAGTCCTTCCATAGAACATCATCCACTATGTCCTTCAATCTGAGTCTTTAAAAGTCCCCCCAACTCATCCAAACATCCACTCAAACCAAAAACCTCATTTCTTCACCTTCCAAACTCTCTTTCTGTCTCTCTACCTTCCCTATAACTTCTCTAAAATGTCCAAAACCTTGGATAAACCCTGCAAATCTGACCAAACAGCCTATCCTCAAATGGGTTTTAATCTTATCCAATCTAGCACTACATCTCCATCTGAATCAAGTGAGAAAAGAGGTCGTAGAAAGCAAGCAGAGCCTGGGAGGTTTCTTGGTGTTAGGAGACGACCTTGGGGTCGATATGCTGCTGAGATCAGAGACCCTACAACCAAAGAAAGACACTGGCTTGGGACCTTTGACACTGCTCAAGAGGCAGCCCTTGCTTATGACAGGGCTGCCCTCTCTATGAAGGGTACCCAAGCAAAAACCAACTTTATCTACTCTGAAAACACTACCTGCTTTAACTCCTTCCTTACACCTTTTGATGCTCAAACCTTCTTACCACCATTAGAACTCCTCAGTTGTCCTCAGACCAATCAGATCAACCCATGTCAGCCTGACCCATATCGAGTTCCTGTCCAATTCAATCAGGACACGTGTACTCAAACTTCCACTAATAACAACTTCATTTTCTCTACTGATTCTGGGTCTGGTTACTTAGGAAGCATAATTCCTGATAATTACTTGAAACCTTCTTCAAACCCGACCAATTTAAACTCTGAAAATAACCCGATTTTCTCTCCTTCTGAAGTTCAACCTCATTGCACCAACATTAATGGAGTTCCTGATAATTTTCCTTACTCGGTGAGCTTGATCATGGATTTTGGGCTAATGAGCAGCAGCCATGGCAGCTGACTTCTTGTGAACTTTCTGCTGCAATCAACAACCCTTTAATGGTGGAAGATGGTTGCATGGGAGCTTCGTATCCGTTCATCGACAATCCTGGTTACGAGTTCATGACTCATCAGCAGGCTACTACTTCATCAAGCACTTACTCTCCTTCTCCATCAATTCCTCCTCTAAGTCATGACGTTATAGATTTGGGTTACTCACTCTTTTGAGTAGTACTGTTTAAGCTGATCTTCTTGTTTTGAGTTCTTCTTTCAGGTCCAAAAATGGTTTTTTTTTTTTTTTGAAAGAAGGCTCCATTTGGCATCTACTTTGATCTCATTTTTGGGTTTTCTAACAACTATATATATATAAATGTAAGTTTACATAAAATCTATGATTTTGTGGATTTAATTGCTACAATTTCTCTGGTTTCTAAGGGTGTAAGTGTATGTGGGACTGATGGAGGTGTCTCTATCTCATGGAGTTACTGTTCTAAGATTCTAAAATTGACCCAATTGGATTATTGTTTCAAAATTTGACCTCTTAGAACTGTTTATCATACTTTTTGATCTATCTAAAGAATGTGATGGATCAGATGGTTACAATCATCTAATCATATTCAAATTTTCTGATCGATTATCGTCGATCAATGGACAACTAAAAGCCGTCAACCTATCGAAAGGCTATTAGGGTCATCCGATCATCGGGATTTCTTGTACTTGAAAAGATCAATAGGGTTGTCAATGGATTGGGTTCAGATCGCATCGGAGTTGATCCAGACCCAATCCAATATCTTATTGGATCATGTTCGCAGATCGATCCAGACCTAATCCGATAAGTTGTCGGAACTTATTGGATTGGATTGGGGCGCCAAACATCAAGTCGATATGATCAATAATAAAGTTGTTAAATTCGATTTCTAAAATAAATAATAATTACAAATGCTTAAGTCAAAAAAGAAATGGTAGATGATTCTATCAAGATACATTATATTCATTAATGTGATATATTTTATTAAAAATATATATAATATTATTGATTATATCTTACCGGGTCATTATCAGATCGCATCCATGTTTAATACCCGGATGTAAAAATCATGAATTTTAATATTAAAGCATGTATTATCCGTGCTTAATACCCGAATTTTCCTTTTTTTTTTTTAAATAAAACATATTAAACACCCGTATAAAATGAAAAAATCGGTAAAACTCGGGCTTTTAAGGCTAAACGAATATAACACTTCAACAATATATGACTGAATTTTTATATTCTAAACCTGAATTAAACTCGAATTTTTCTTGTTCCGAATCTTTGCCGGATGCCGAATTGCTAACTATGGTCTGCCTAACCCCCCAACGTTTTCTTCTCCAAAAAAAATAAAAGTATGACATGATAGCGCCATAACTATCACATTGTTACTCATTGGTTTTATTTTTTTGTCACTCTTTTCTAAAGTTCATGGCCTTTTTGAGTGCTTTCAAGAGTCCAAGGGCCTGCTGCTTATCAGGAAGAAAGAAAGAAAAAAGTCTTGGTAGAACCTAAACTTTCTTTAGGATATTGATTACCAGCAAGGAGATGACCATAATGCCCTCGCTCTTCACTTTGTGAAGTACCATTGTCCTGAAATGTAACCAGGGTTTTCTAGTCATATGCAACATGGTTTAAAAAACGCCCGTTGTAACGGATTCGGACCTCCCCAGTTACGTTATGTACCGTTAAAACGCCCAGAAAATAACGGCCGTTATTTTCGTTCTAACGTCCATTATTTTCCGTTATAAATAAAAATAATGACCGTTATTTTCTGGAAAAAATTGAGGGGAAAAAGGCCGTTATTTCCATTTTTTGAAAATCTTTCAAAATTCAAAATTTGAATTCCGACGCCATTTTTTCTGTTATTCCGTTTTTGCCCCTGAGAGTTATTTTCGTTATGACGGAAAAAATGGTTACGCCCCCTGTCCGTTATATCGTTATAACGGCCCCTTTTAAACCTTGATATGCAACATGATTTCAGTAGTTTGAAGAGAACCATTCGTTACCTAAGAATTTTCATAAACCAAACATCAGCTTGATCACGTGATCCTAACCATCGGATTGGTCTAATTCTTTGATATATTGATTGGCAAATCCAATCAAATCCAATGGTCAGAATCATCAGATCAAGACTCAAGTTTATTTATAGGAAACCTTAGATCGATGTTTGACATATTCAAGACCGCTGAAAGTTTGGATGTTTGGCCCATCTCTAGGTGGATATACACACCAAAAATATTTTGATTGGTGATTTCTAACCGTACAATTTGAGATTTTTCCACGGTTTGATTTTTACGTGTGGGATTCGAGCATTATTTGGGATACTCAAATCCAACGGCTAGAAATTAGCAATTGCGCTGAACTTTGGTCTGTAGACTGTAGGTCCACCAAAAGGTGGACCAAACACCATCTGGTCAGTAGTCCCAAGAGTGTGCCACGTGGCACCTTTTATTTGCCACTTAAAAATTATCTTAAAGAGTACCACAGCATTACTCTTAACGAGAGTAAACTTTCGCTCACAGCCCACAACACGAGCCACGTGGCACTCTTAGAGGTCTATGATCGTATGAATGTTTGGCCAGTCCGTGGACCTGCAAACCAAAAAACAGCATTATTAGCGATTTACAACCTTTGGATCTTTGCACCCAAAAATTGGCCAAACATCCATACGTTCAGTGCCCTCTAAGAGTGTGACATGTGGCTCGTATTGCGGTATTGCGGGCTGTGAGCGAAGGTTTACTAATAATTTTGAAAGTACCCTTTAGTCCACCTTGGAAAAGTATCCTTTTGCCCCCTCACCCTTCACCTTCACCCTTGAACAAAATCCTGGCTCCGCCACTGCTTAGAGGGTTTCACAATGCAACATCAAAGTGACATGTCGTAGCATTCTGGGATTGCCACCAATGGTTCTACATGATTTGACAAAAGAATGTTCCAAAAAGCAACCTCCCATGTGTAGCTGGGGATTCCACACACAGTAATCCATGTTGTAAAAGTAACCTAACTGAGTATATTTAGGGATATGCCGCCATTTGTTTGTCGTTTTTGCAAAAGCTAAGGACGTGTTTGATTACCAAGTGGGAAAATTGCATTTTTCTTAGGAAAACACAACTGTCCATTGTTATAAATCTGTATAATTTTCAAATGATAATATTGATATTATTAAAGACATGTATGTGGGAGAATTAACTAAAGTTCCAATCCGAACCCGATCCATTGACAGCCCTACTCTCTTAGGAACAAAAGCAACTGCTAAAATCCAATCATTATCAAAAAAATATTTGCTAAAATCCAACTGCTATGAGTCACCAATCGGGCTAATTTTCGGCCCGTAGGTCCAGAAAAAGTAGGGCCTTAAAGAGTGCCATGCAGGATTTTGGGGGCAGGATGTACCAAAACTTCTGAAACAACCTTCCGTATCAAAGATTTCTTCAAGAGAGGCATGGTTCCATCTTTGCTAAAGGTCACACTGCAGTAGTCCACAAGAAATTAAATTGAGGAAGCAAAAAAGTTGACCTAGATTCTTCAGCATTCAGGCATATAAAAAAGCAAGGCTTCTCAACCATGGTTGAACAAGTTCAAATCTCATGAATTAATGAAGAACAGTGAGGAGAAATAATTACTACAAGATTAAATGGGCGTCTTCTTTTTCCTTTTTTTTTGTATTTAAATAATTGTATTGAGACCCTTATGGAGCAATTTAAGTATCATAACAACATAGCCATGTCCCTTATCTCGGATGGGGGCACCAGTAAGATGTCCCTTTAGAGTCTAAACTTACTTCTTCATAATAAACCCCCGGACAAAAGGGGGGGAACAAGAACACCTTCCAATCCCTTTCTAAGTTGAGTACATAAGCTTAGAGTAACAAAATTGGAAGCCTGTTCCCAAATTTAAGGGGGGAAAATAGGCATGATCACACTGTTAACAAAAGGAAAAACTAAGTGTAACTAGCTGATCCTTTTCGTTCCGAAAAGATCAGAGCATAAATAGACACAAGAGACTGCCAAGATGGATGGTGCAGTTTTACCTGATGGAAGGGGCTTTCTATCAAGGTTATTAGGAAAGAGAGGTGGAAGACTATGTGGGGTTGCTATAACTTTCACGGACGGCTATAGCTTATTCAAGAAGAAAGAGTTGGCCATATAAAGACAATATGAACACGGAGATGATCCGACCTAATGTGGGATAGACCTGGATCGGATGATGGAACCTTGATGGCTGAGAAATGGGGTTCTTATCTGAGAAGGAAGTACATGAATATATCAAGGTTGACGAAAATTCGACCCAGGTGAGGAATAGTGAGGATTGACTCTTAGGCTTTGCTCAGCTAGAAATATGAACTTCACCGCCATGACCTATGCTACTGCTACCACTTGAAGGGGCAGAACTCTGACTGGAGAGTGGAACACTCGAATTAGGAACAGACCTACTCCTTGAGAAAATTGAACCAACCAAACCACTGGACGTGCTCTCAGAAGATGGCATCCTGGTTGAGAAAGAATCCCTGTTGGAGCCTGCGATGAATCCAGGCCGCAACTCCGAAGAAGAGGATGATGGAGCCAAGGTAGCCAGTGAAGAGCCAACAGGGTAGGGAGCAACTGGCATATCAGCAAGAGATGATGCAGATGGACTATTACTCATTGTCACCATTGGATGATCGAATTTGCATGTCGGCCCATACTTGCATACTCCATGATGCACATAGAAAGTGCAAGTTGGGGCACCCTGTTAATCAAATAAGAAGATCAGATGCAATATAGGTACAAGGAAAGCATTCACATTGCAAATACATAACATCTCAGAATATAAAAAAATGCAACGAGAAAAATTTTAAAAACCAAAGTTTGACAGCCAACATGGATGACATAACAAGTAGCACAGGAAGAGGAGCATATTTTTTAGCTGAAAAGCTACTATTGTGATCAATTATGTGTGCAGAGATTGAAGGTCGAGATAAGAGTAAAATGAAAAGAAGTTACAAAAAGGAAAGCCGTATAAAAATAATAGTTTACAAGAAAAGGAATGACATTTGAAAAGAAAGAGTGCAAAAACAATTTAAGCTCAAACAAGTACAGTCCTCCAAATAGTCTCAAGTAGAAAATTCAGCATGTTTGAGCTATATAACAGGAAAGATCATGAATGAAGTTTGTTAAAACAGAAGATAAAACATGAAATATGTGAAACAAAATCTTGCACCTGAATCATCTATTGAACACATACACACACACACGATGGACGGGCTACTGCAAATACCTCCGTAAATTAAAATAAATGGTGTAACTTCACTCTGCGTACACATTTAACGTAGAAAACATAAAGGCATGTTACTTCTCTAAAGCTACTACTAAAGCTGAGATGCATAACATGTTCATTGCAAGCTTGTTAGGGAGAGAGTCGTGTATTCACACAAACACAATGGGCATTCTGTGAGAATGTCAACAGGTTCATTGGAAGAACACAGTAGTTTTATATGACCTCTTAACTTTTCCATCTATAAAACAATGATGTCATCTCAATATGGTTAGATCACCCGCTACCAGACTTGAAGTGAGTTACATTGGCACTTCAATGATGAATCTAGAATTCTAGATGCTTGTCTAAGTGAACGGCAGTATAACATCTTCTAAATTATGTCCAAGCTAAACAATTTTAGCTACTGAATCTCAGACTCTGGCATGCTCCATGCTCAGCTTTTCTAGTTGATTTAGAACAAACTCTGGTTCACATCACCCATGACACAGTTTCTTCACAGAATATGAAGTGATAAACTATCCTGAAATTAAATTTCATTTATATTCTGTCATCATTCAATTCAGTAGCCAAAATGGATTCACTATTCTCCAGGCAACATTTAATGAGATCAAATGCATACTTAAATATTTGTAAAACAGCAATTCCCGCTTTCCTAATCACCAATTCTGAGTAAGAAAGTGAAGCTCATTCATTTTACATTTGATCCTCTTCTGTCTTTAATGCCTTGTTTAGCTTTCTACGATGACAACGTAGGCTGCATATACAATGTGATGATCATCCCGACTGACTGCTTTCCTTTTACTCGTAGTGATTTTATTGATGAGATAAATATACCATCAACATTCCCAAAATCCTTAAGCTTGCATGACTAAATTACTACAACCTTCATAAGAAGGAAGACAGGCTACTTCTGTAAAGTACCGCAGGAGATTATGTTAATTGTTTTAGTTCCTAAAATTCAATGATCTATGGTTAGTAGTTCAAAATACATGGGCTAGCATCCAATATAGATAACATCCCTAACAATAATGCCTGGGCAGAAACAAAGCCCTACAAATAATTAAACAAAAGTATGACCACACTATCCGCACTTCTTATTTAAGGCCACATTTGTTTACTCCAAAGTCGCACAACTTTGAACACGAGTTTGGCACAACCAAGTGGCATGACAAGACAAGCTGTGTTGGCCCTAAAAGTTGCGCCAAGGCGCAAAAACCGACTCTACACACACAACCTGATACTCGTAAAGTTGCACGACAGTGCAACATTGAGTTGCACTGATGCTGACACATGGCATGCGTAGGGTTCACCTTATAGTTGATTACATGACACATGGGGCCCACGTGGCATATGAAACCCACTTGATATTTGGTTGATATGAGAGTGTTTTAAGAGGCACTTGAGGCTGACACCTTGATGCTCGCCTCTGGGCAAGGCTTCCCCAAAACGCCCTCAGGCGTTTAATTAAAAAAGCTTAGAGCTTGTGAGGCATACGCCTCATCCACTAAGGCTTGAAAGACTTACGCCACATGCTTCTTACACCTTTTTTGAATGCCTTGTGTCAGAGGCATCTGCCTCACGTCCCTATGTTGATGGCGCAATTGTACCTGAAAAATTCAATTTATTTCTTCTTTTTCTTTTGTTTTTTCCCATAAATCATAGTTAAATAATAGTTATAGGTTAAATAAAAGCATCAAAAACATCACTTTCTCCATGTGAAATAGATAAATATTATTTTTCCATAAATTTATCTTTTTTTGAATTGTAGTCAGTTACGTAAGTCAAGTCAGTAAGTTAGTCATACGAGCTAGTTGCTTGCGGAAGAGGGTGACTTCCTATTATTTATTTATTTTCTTATATTTAATTTTAATTTAAAAAGGCACGCTCGTGAGGCTTACGCTCCACGCCTTCAAGAAGCTTTGCCCCACATCTATGTTTAAGAACTTAACTTTGATATGATACATGGGGCACACATAGGTATGTACAACCCACATATTATGAGGCATTGATTCTGTGGAGCCCACCTAACACATGAGACCTACTTAATACACATGTAGGACCCACACGAGTAAGCCACGTGTCTATTTTTAGAGTATTATGCATCAAGCTCAATACATGCGCAATTATGTAATAATTTCTCAAAGCCAAGTCATGCCACGTGTCAAGTACTATTCAGTGTACATCCAAATGCCCCATTACCACTATTGCGCAACTTCATATAGCAGTAAATGACTTGCGCACCTTATCATATTCACACAGATCAAATTCTCAATAAACAAACACAGCCAAGTGACTACATGGCCCATTTTAAACTCATCCTATTCTAAAAACCTTGGAGAAAACATGTCTCAGGTGGTCGATATATCTAAATGGTGAAACTCAAAATTTAGGGGGTGTTAATAGCAGCACAACCCTTACTCAATAGACAAAATCCAAGGACAACATAAAGAAGATACAAAAGCAAAACCCATTTAAAGATAGGGACTGTGGCCACTATAACTCAAAGCAAGTATCACAAATCTTCTTTTTGGAAGAGAACATGTACGGAAACTGTCTGACAAACAAAAATGAATGCTGAATAAAATCCTCAAATCTTTACTTGTCAAAAAAAAAAAATCCTCATGTCTTCACTGCAGCAAGAGCATATGAGATGCCCAATTAATGGCATTGACAAGATTGTCTTCAATAATATGGGGACCAAATAGCAAGAGTTGGAAAATTAAGGTCATTCAATATGAACTTCAACATCCACTTAATGAAATCATTAAAAGCAAGGAACCATCCGAGGTGCTCAACTGCCCAGATTGCCAGATCGTCTTCACCAACATATCCCATTGAAATATAAATAAATAGCTACCAGAAGTCAAGAACTCCTCATAGGGGCACACCCATATAACAAAGGATCTCAGTTCTTCTCTTCCATATAAAAAATGTGCTAATATATAATTATGGGTCGGCCTCAGGGGACCCCCTTTTTCTAACCCCTCTCGGGAGTCGTGTGCTCGGCCGTGGATTCTGAGAATCCAACAGTGGTTGATAGCGCTGAGCTGGCATTCACTTTTTGCCAACGCTCAACCACCATTGGATTCGTGAAATCCACGGCCGAGCACACGACTTCCGAAAGGGGTCAGAAAACGGGGTCCTCGGAGCCTGAGACTATAATTATATTATATGAATCATCATCCTCGAAGTCATGTTGCATCCACACCATGGATAACCATATTTCTAGTTTCTAACTTAAATTGAAGCACCATTCCTTTAAATATGCTATAATTACATCCTTCCAAATACCTCATAAGATAACCATTGGGCGAACCACTCAAATAGCCTATCATGGCTAATTTGATGCCAAGGCGACAATTCTAAAAGATAGATTGTCTACATTAAAAAGACCAAGTATACATGAGCATCCTCGTTTCATTGCACCCGAGCAACACCAAATCAGACCCCTCAACAAAAGAGGTGGGCCTACAAGAGAAATAAGAATAAGACTAGCCATGGGACTCCAGCAAGCCTTAGTTTCTTAGTCTCAGATAAATTCTTATTTAATTATGGGTTTTGTTAGGATCAAAATTGAAGTAGTTAAATTGTAGTAGGATTTTAATTATTTGAATTTCATTAGGATTAGGAAATTTAGGATTAGTAAACTATAAAATCAGATGTAAGCTTATAATTTTTATACAAAATGGAGATTGATTAATGAATTTTAATAGATTTTTTTAAATAAGTTGTTTTAATACAGAGTTTTCTCTTTGGTGAAGCCTTTGCTTGGGTTTTAGCCGGCCGACGTAGATTCGTCCTGATTTAAGTGTTAAATTCCATTCAAGAATTAGTCGATTCCAGTTCCCCTACACTCATGTAGGATCGGCATATAGTCCTACATCAAAGTATAACCTAAGAGATCCAAGAAGATAACTCATATTCCCCAGGTGATGACGCAATAAAAAAGATTTGATGATAATATCCATAAGGAAATGATCACACATTCTCGATGACCTTAAAACCAGAGGGTTGATAAAGAAGCCAATCATGTCGGTATCAAGAGGTATAAACCATAGTTGCAACTTGCAGGAAACTCCTATATAAAGTAAAACTCCTGCTCTGGAACCACGCCTTCGCACATCCAATTTGAGAGTTCTTCAGACTCACAACTTTAAGTTGACAAAAACCCTTTGAGAGACTCTTGATTTGCTAAGCAAGAATTTCGGAAACAAAGCTCAATGATTCCCTTATATTCTGAAGAACTTAAGAAGTTATAAGATAATGTAATCTACTTATCAAACAAAATGTAATCTACCACAAAAATATCATTATCATCATCAACATCATAAGCCTTTTCCCAATGGTATGGGGTCGACTGCACAAATCATATTCCTCCATCCAATCGTGTCTAAAACCATCTCTTCCATTAAGGCAAGTTTATTAAAATCTCCTCTCAAAACCTCACTCCAAATCTGTTTTGGACTTCCCCTCGGCCTTTTTGACCTTTCGACTTGCACGTTCCCCCTCACTGGTGCTACCATTGGTCTTTGTTGTACATGACCAAACCATCTCAATCGAATTTCCCTCATTTAGTCACATATTGTGACTATTATATTTTGAAGAATGTATTCATTTCTAATTTTGTCTTTCTTTGTCTAACCCCACATCCATCTACATCACCATCTCGGGTATACTCAAGTTATGAACATGTTCCTTAATTGCCCAACATTCTGCTCCATAAAGCATCACCAAACATAGAATTTTCCTTTTAATTTGATTGGCACAAATCGATCACATAGCACTTTGGAAGAACATCTCCACTAAAGCGACCCCGCTCTAATTCTATGGGCAACATCCTCCTCAATCTCTCCTTTCTTATATATAATAGAACCAAGGTAATAAAATTGGGCACTTCGAGGTATCTCCTTGTTGTCATATTTTAATTCTGTCAACGATGGGAACTCTTTGCTACTAAAGATTTGAGCTTGCACAAGCTCAAATTCAGCCTTTAGGCTAGAAAGAATCTTAATAACTCGGTACTCCTCTCGTTGTCTTCGTTGGATCTCTGGATTAGTATTAATAGGCTGAAATACGTTCAACTCATCAATTATTCACCACATGTAAGCATAATATTCACCAAAACTTTTATCACCTTGTTACACATTAAACAATTCCTAAAACAGTTGACACACTCGTGTAAAATTCTTCTCATCAGAATACATACCCAGAGTTGTCTCCCATATTTATTTTGTTGTATCCAAAAACATCACATTTACACTTATTTGTGGATCCATATTGTTCCACAACCAGGTCATAATGAACATTTTCTTGAGTCCACTCTTCATAATTACTGGCCTCCCCCAAAGGCTTTTCTATAATCAAATAACCGAATTTCCCTATAGCTGTAAAGAAAACTTGTACAAATTTAGACCAAGGTACATAATTAGTCCCATTGAGTTTGATGGAAATTATCTGAGACATAAATATTTTAGAAGCATACAACAGTATGTGTTTAGATTCCATCACCAACCACCAGGTCACAAACACTAAACTCAATCTAGAAAGCCTACGATTCTCCCTAGATACTTCCAATATACTCTAGAGAGTCCGAGTCCGAGTCCGGGATAAAAATATGAATTGCGATTTTCTCTAGAAAGCCCAGGAAAGAAATCTAAACACATGCGATTTGATATTGCCTTTGAAAGCCTGAAAGAGAAACTGATACCTAAGATTTACTCACGGTGACCTCAGGAAATAGTCATATTAGCCATCGCGATCCAAAGATAGAAGTTGCTGGAAATGGAGATTTGGTGCATCCGAATCACTAGAGAAGTGATTCGGTGCTGCTGCACTATGATACGTTAACACGAGGAACGTGTCACAACAGACCTCGAGAAACGTTATGACAAATTACATAAACCTGTGATTTTCCTTGGAGACAATACACCATGCTGCAGCAACTTCTCATCTACAACATGCACATGCACACGTAGAGGACAAGTTTATCCCTTTAAATTTGCATGAATGACCTCTTGCACATCCACACACAATACAGGGAGTAGGAAGTAAGAACTACCACAAAAGGGAAAGAAAAAAAAAAGATGGAAAAACTAAGGTTTCATGACCAATCCCTAGGTTATTATTTCTTACCACAAAGAAGGAAAGAAAAATTTTAAAAAAAAAAAAAACAAGAAGAAAAGAGGAAACCCTAGTTAATGAATCATATTCTCAGATATAATGTAAAGTAAATTAGGGTTTTGCGATAACAAGAGGAAGAAGAAGAATGGTGAGAGAAGAGGAAGTCGAACTAGTGTCATAAAAGTGTCTTGCAGGGTCACAAAAATCATATCTCTGATATATTCACATATTAATAGTAAAGCAAATTTCTAGGGCAACAGCTTGCAAACTCCAAATTCTGTGGCATTTCCCTAATGGTTCAGACTTTAAGATTTGTGCCCAAGTGCAAGGTCCTTGGTAAGCGGCCACCAAGAAACTTGCTATTCTCACTTGATTAAAACTTAGAAGAAGCAATTAGAGTGACATCTGCTTGTTCATAAACCCAATAGTAAGATGGAATAAACAAATTCAGTTACATTATCAACTTATTTAAAAGAAAGCACTCCATATATAACATAAAGGTTCAAGTTATAGATATCCTCAGTGACCAAGCATTTAATGCACAGACTGTACGCCTTTGTATGTAAAATAACAAAATACACTAGAGACTACTCATAATGTTTTAGATCCTCCAAAGGTGATTTATAGGAAAGACTAACTTTACAACAATAATAGTAAATATACATAATCACTAAAATAAAAATGTTCCAACTCAGAAATATGTCCGAACAAAATATGTATATGATTCTTTCACTAATAAACTCATGATTAAAGACAAATATAATCCCCTTGCTAGTTTAAAACTTAACTTTAGATTTCTTGATAAATAAATAAATAAACATATACCTTTTTTAGTCCCATAAATCAAAAGATAATGAGGAAACCTGAAAAAAATGCTCAAAATTCTGTCTATAGTTTTATCAATTATCACTACCAACTTCCCTTCACCCATATATACATTTTCAAACAAATATAATTTCTTCAATATTTTGTTCTTGGCTATTATTTATAAATTGTTTCTATGATTTTTATTTATATCAACTTGTAAACATGTGTGTATCTCAAATATATGGAATGATGATCAAGAAAAATAAAAAGCTCTCAATTTATGGAAAAAACCTACACGGACATGTCAACATTTTGGGTTTGTGGGACTTAAGTGTGTCTAACACCAACAAACATGTTTGTATATTCATGTGTTACATAGCATCTAGCCAAAGTCCTAGGCTTGTACAAGTATATTTAGCTCACAAGCACTAGTAAAATACACCTAGGGCACATATAAAAAGTGCAATCTCCCACTTGCCAAGCCACCTCTGAACATGCAAGTGGCATGTACAACATGAAATCTATCTAAGACTTATAGTAACTGATTCGGCTATACCTTTAGCTTATGAAGCCACCTTGTTCGCATGATTGATATCATGAGAAGATGACCAGCATAAAATCTACAATCAAGTGGTCATGGAGATGGAAACCCATGAAGCTCCCTACTATTCTTTTCATTTACATCTTTAATCGTATAAATGCTAATAAAAGAAAAAATACATATACTTCCATTCCTAATGCACTGCATAATAATCTAATCTGAATCAGCCAATCAGGTATCCATACCTGATTATCTAGTAGATATCTTGAATGATAAGAACCTTACTCTAGGGTTCTACAGCAGCATGTAGCCATTCTCCTATGGTTGTGTAAGAGATGCAAGTGCTTGTAAATCCAAATAGCAATTCTAGTATTTGGGGTGTTCCATGTATTTTTTTGAAATTTCTTAAGAAAGAATATATTAGTACATAAATATTTAAACATGTACATTCATTGCCGATCAAAAAAAAACATGTGCATTCATAAGAAAAGTTTACTACTACCATTACCACACCCAAATATTTCAAACATGAACCGTCCACATAGATGTAGCTAAGGCATGCCTGACTTTCAAAACAACCAAAGTCTCTCTCGAGTGATTTTCTTTTATTGGCAATGAAGAAGTTTTATTAAAGAAATCCTCAAACTAGAAAATTTTCTTCCCTAGTTTTCTCTATCTATCTATCTATCTATTACTACTTAAAGCCAAAACTTGGGTTGCCACACGACGTTCACCTAGGCACCAATTAGTTCTTTTGTTTTTTTGGTAGCTAACCTATTAATTTGTTCAATGTCCTGAGATCTTTTCTACCAAATAAATAATATTTCATTAAATGTCCCTTCCGTACTCACCATTATCAAAGCAAATATTTTGCTTTCAAAAAGGTTATCGGTCATTGAAAAACAGTCCTATTAAACTACTAAATTACTTCCCATGCCATTAATTATATTTTCAATACAGCCCCTTCATTATTACTTACCATGCCATTTTATTCGTATTTTCAAAACAAATCATTTTAACCAACTTAATTTCTTCCTATTCTCTCATATTTCCAAAATAAACTTTCTTATTTTGCCACTTCTTCCAAAGGCCCCTACAATCACTCACGTGCAACACAAATGCGGCCAACTAGTTTTCTATGATAGAACTTCTTCACCTCTAGTTTTTTTTTTTTTATCTCACTATCGCACAAAATTTTTATTAAGGCAGAAAACTTTCTCAAATGTTCTTCTACCAATAGTCCCATGCGTCAAAAGTTCTCTTACGAACGCAAGCTATAGAGAAACGAAGAGTCAAGGAACAACTAGAATTTTGTAGAATACAGTCCAAATGCACATTCAAGCAAAACTATATTGTAGACATCTGCAAAGCCATGGTCAGAAGAAATATTACACCTAAGAAATAGAACATGATGGTAAGTTATAAATTCTCAATTTTTATTGTCTAGGATGACAAAATTGCTATAGAAGCCTATCTGACTAATTACCCTACAATTCAATACCAATGTTGAACTCTACAAAATTTATTCACAATGTCTCCCACTCAACGTTCAACCTTTCATTAAGAAAAAACCATCATCTGTTGGCAGCCAAAATCAGGCCATCAAAAACTTTAGGGTACATTAACCACAATGCACACATAAAAAGAGCCCAACTAAGCTTTGAGGACACATGCGGCTGCATTAAATGCAGTATGACGAACCAGTGGGTAGCCAACATGTGGCAGCCTGCTGTATAAGCATAGCACAGGAAGGCCTCATCGCTTGTTGAAGTCAGCCCACGGTGAATGCCTCATCAACGGCCTGGTCAAGCCAAATGCAGGTTGACTAGTGCCAACCTGCAATATGGGTTGGGGCGGGGTCCAGCCAACCATGGTCAGCCCGTGGTTGGTCCATTCACGGAGACCGACCATGGACCAACCCATACCATGGGTTGAGACGTGTCAACCCACAGTTGTCTCAATCATGCCATCAGTGAGCCATTCATCGTTGGCTGACATCAGCTGGCAATGAAACCCTCCCACAGAATGCTTACACAATTACACCTTGGGCTGCCATATGTTAGCTGCTCATTGGTTCTTCAGACTACATTTAACGCAAACACATGCAAGGGTCAAATCTTAATTGGGCTCCTTTTATTCTTATTATTGGTTGAATTGTGGCCAACGCATCCTAAAGGTTTTGACAGCCATATTTTGCTGCCAATATCATTGTCGTTGTCGTCATCACCATCCAAGTTTACTATTTGGTCCCTAGTATACAAAACCTATTCCACCATTTCATTCTATAGTCTATACAGGCTTGTATCCTCCATTGTGCAATATGCCTTCAAATCAATTCTCACTACCTCGATCCACGACCATTTTTGGCCTTCCCCTCCTCATCTTAAAGCTTTCAACTGCCACTAGTGCACTCCTTCTGACCAGTGCCCTCCTCTTTCATTTAGAGCAAATAGCTGCTCCATAAATGTCTCATCTATTGCTAAAGGAATAATCTTTCTTCCACTTGCTAACACTATCTTCAAGTCCCCTCTAGATCTTCACTTCCATAAAATCAAATCAGTACTTGCTCCACAAGAACTCCTAGTTACTTGTTTCAGTTGCAACCCAACTAAAATCCTCCACTGGGAGTTGCATTAAGTCTATACCTAGGAAATGATTTAACCAAAAATCCATTGCCCGAAAGGTGTTTTAATTTAAAATAGTATCCACTGTATCCACCGCCAAGCTTTAGATTTGAAATAAAAAAAAAAAAGCACAAAACGGATAAAAACATATACAGCAAAAACAAAGATTATTAGTAGAGACCAGACGGAGTCAAACAGCCTCAGTCTGGAATAGCACAAACATTCAAACAGAAAGTAACAATGGAAAAGACAAAATTAACTTTGGTTCTAATAGCCGGTGCATTGTGTTGGTATGGTTGGCAACCAAGAACACAAATCAGTAAGGTAAGAACCAAAACTTTTCAAAAACCCAGTCCCAAGTAACTTTCATAACATTATAAGGCATTGGCATTTATTTGAAATAGAAAACATTGAACATAATGAGTCTACTTTATAGGGACTTTCTTTCAATTCCAAGAAAAGTCAACAATTCCAATACTAATTTACGGCATGGATGAAACGATAGAATAAGAAGCGAGATGCATACCGGACGCAGAGGGAGACCCATGGGGCTGAGGACACAAATTGTTTCCGGCGTGATCCATTCCGGGGGATGATGGAATCTACAAGTGGATCCAAATTTACAATCCCCCGTTCTCATGTAGTACCGGCATTCGGGCTGGCCGGGTCTTTCTGGAAACATGTGTTCCTTCTGACTACTGCTTGAAGGGCCAGCAGAGGAAGGAAGGGGCGAATAAGGTCCTGCATATGCTGACGCTGAAGGAGATAGCTGTGTTACTCCATAAACTGGGCCTGCTCCAACAGTGGGTTGAGTACCAGGAGAAGCCACTGGGCTTACAGGTGCCTGCATCAGGTGGATTAAAAGCCAATAAGAACTGCAAACGATTTTTGAAAAACTCCACCAAAGTACGAGAAGGAAGCATTTATACATGTACCGGGTAAGGGCTCCAACCAGAAATGGGAACCATCCCTGAGGGAAGCAGCACATGACTATAAGCACCTTGCACATATGACCCAGGTAACAGCGAAGGCCTTGCTACTTGCCAGCTAGCACCCACTCCATATTGTTGAGGGGAAGGAACCGAAGGAGACTGCACCGTTGGATAAAATGTAGGTGCAGGAGCCGGTGATGCACCGGCTGGTTGTGGATGATGGAATTTACAGGTAACACCGAACTTGCACTGCCCAGTTTTCACGTAGTAGGAGCATTCTTTCTCGCCCTGTACAATAACACTACCATCATTTAATCTCATTGTAAACTAATTGAATACCACACCTCTCAAGATTCCATTTTTATACTATGAATAATAACAAAAGAATTAATCAAGGAAAGGAGGAACTCAAACCGGTCGAAGTGGGTATCCAAGATAATTTAATGACACTGGGCTCATCGATCCACCTCCGTATTTTGGATGGTGAAACTTGCAGGAAGCACCAAATTTGCAAGTCCCAGTCTTCAAAAAATACTGCAAATAAAGAGAAGATGGCATAATTAATAGCAAAAGGAACTGTCCCTGTTGTAGAATAGAGAAACAAACTAAACAAAAGAGGTTTAACAGAAACCCACAAATGCACATTGTCCCGGTCTGTGTTCTACACTTCCCATTAATCAACAAGACTACAAAACAAAGTACCTGGCATACAGGTTGGTCCTCCCGCTCTGGATACTCCCCTCCTCCTTGCCTTACAGCTCCCGCAGCCTAAATAGTGTTGATAACCCATTCAGATTGAACCGATACACAGCCAATTTACAGTTAAGGATTTCAATCACACAGATCTTGTTACACAGTAAAACCAAATATGCAATAAAATGGGTTTGCGGCAACTTTGCCAACAATCAAACAACATCAGAAAAGCTCAAATTGTGCGAAACCAACATAAAATCTAAATCAGAAAAGATCTTGTTACAAAGGAAAACCAAATATGCAATAAAATAGGTTTGCTGCAACTCGCCAACAATCAAACAGCATCAGAAAAACTCAAATTGTGCAAAACCACCATCAAATCTAAATTAAGAACTGGTCGAAAGACTCGAAACAGTGCACATTGCAAGATCAAAATGAATTGGACATACTAAATAGACCAATCACATTCAGAGAAGATCAAAACCCCTCTAATTAAGCCCTAAATTGTACGAATTTGGATAGTAAGCAAGGGTAATCAAGGGGGTTTCGAGACGTTACCATACTGCGATCAGGAGGGTGATTGAAGCGACACCTGGAACCGTAGCCGCAGGACCCAGTGCGCATATAATAGGGACAGTTGGGCTCGCCAGGCCGCTCCGGGTACGAATCCCTACTGCCCAATCCCAACTGCCACAACGGTTCTACATTTGCAAAATCAAGATCAAACCCAAACATCAGCCCAATTCAAATACTCCTCCACATTCAATAAAAACCCTAAATTCAGATTGAGAATATGACGAAATTCGACTTAAATGAAATTGAAATGCCAAATAAAAGACTGACCTTCGAGTCCGGTTTCGATCACCGGTGAGTTCCATCCAACCGCCGGATCCGATTGAGACCCTTCCATTGCGGGACTCCTACCGTACAAATCCATGGTAGCAGACTTGGTTTCGTATAAACCTTACAGAATGTACAGAGAGGGAGAGGAGGGGGGGGCGAAGAAGGTTGAGGAGGTCTAGATGGTTCTGGATGGGTCTAGAGGGTTCTGGAAGGTCCGATCGAGTGGGAGGTGTTGGAGAGAGAGGAATTTGGGTAATGAGACGTTTGCTTGCTGCTCTCTCTTCTCTCTCTCTCCTCTGCGTTGCTTTGGTCTGGTTTTATGCTCTCAGTCTGTTTTCAAAGCCTTCGATCTTTCTTCCTTTTTCTTCTATTTTGGGCTCTTTTTGCCTGTTTGTTCATACCCGCCAAACAAAGAAAAAGGAATCATTTAATAAGCACCCGGGATAATTATTTCGTGAGAAACTTAAAAAGGGTTTGGCATTCTAATAATTAATCGACACCATTTTTGTATAAAATAACCAAATTGCCCTTGCATTTTCCAACTTGTGAATATAGAAAAATATGCCTAAATTGTCCATTTGTGTTCACAAAAAATAAATAAATAAATCAAATAAAATCAACATTTGACTTTCGATCGTAACCGTAACCGTAACCGTTCGATTGTTAGACCCGACAACCAAATTTCAATTTTGATGAAAGTATTTGGAAATAACTCTGCGGCATCAAAATCTCGTCGTCGAGCATCATCATGAAGATCTTCATCGTATGTCTTACGAATTCTTCGATTCTATTTAAAACAATATCTTGTTGTTAAAGTATATATGTCTTCAAATCTTTTCTTACTATAGCTCAATTTATACTTTTCTTCTTTTTGATTTTTTTCTCGCCCTTTTTGAAAATCTTAAACATACATGTCCATTCCCTAATGGGTCAGCGATCCCTTTTTTTTAGTCTCAATCAATGAGTGTAAACATTACAAAAGTGGCCGCTAAGTTATTCCCACGTGAAGCTATGGAACCATCTCAGGTGTTGCCATCTTGAACATGACGAAATGGGACCCACGTGATTTAACACAAGAATATTCTAAAAAAATGTTGGAATATTCCATTTTATCGTGTACAGATGTCAGCACTTGATATGGCTCCATAAGGTCCACACAAAAAAATTACTCATTTTTGTTAATGGAAGTTTACTTGCCATGTAAGGAAAGCCTTACATGAGATTAGGGTTTGATCTGTTATTCAGTGAAGTTATAGAGGTTATTTTGGTAATTTCGTCTTTAATTAAATAAACTAATAAAGAGAAAACCCACATAAGTAGCCGCAAATGAATTGAACACAGCACGCGCGTGACACTTCGTGATGACCCAACCAGGAGATGAAACGTGCACATCCAAACCCCATGAAACCCGCTGTGGGCCCGGCTGCGCTACCTCTAAGTAAGGAGGACGTTAACGTAAAACTGCGGAATCTAGAAAAAAAAATAAAAAAATGAGTTGGAGATAATGGACGGCTCAAGATCTGATTCATGAGAACCAAGGAACAAGATCTTGCGCATGTCATTGTCTCTCAGAGTAAAACTTTGATGACAGAGTTCTGTCATCAAGGCCGACGACAGGGCTCAATAGAGCCGCGTGGCACACTCTTAGAGGACTCTTACCGTATGGATGTTTTTCCAATCCCTAAGTGGACCTACAAACCAAAAATCAGCTCGAATAGTGATTTCAAACCTTTCGATCTTTGTACAAATTCCCACGGTTAAAACCAACCCATGAAAATAATTCCAATCGACCAGTTAGAAATCACTAATCGGGCTGATTTTTGGTTTGTAGGTCCCAGATTAGCCAAATATCCAAACGGTCAGAGGTCTCTAAGAGTATGCCACGTGGCTCATATTGCGCCCTGTCATCGGCCTCGATTAACCTGGTGTCGGGTAGTAGGTAAGAAATCTATAATTTCGCTGTTCAGTCGGTAAAATTTTGGACAGGCAATTACCAGTCGTAGACTCGTACGTTTGTGGTGGAGAGAGTACAGCGGTCTTGGAAAGGCACGGGCAACTATCCGTCAACAAGTCAAAAGTGGTTTTGACTTGGACAAGCTTGGCCACGAGTGGCGCTTTTAAAGATTTTGCTGGTCGCTCAGTCGCTTCTCTCTTTTGGTCTGTAGTGAGAAGTTTGATAAGAGCAAGACTTGCCTGACCACCCGTGGTCAGGTAGCTACCTGACCACTCACAATATAAGCCACGTGGAAATTTATTAGAAGACACTGACCGTATAGATGTTTGGCCAATCCCTAGGTGGACCTACAAACCCAAAATTAACCTGATCAGTGATTTCTAAGCGTTAGTTGAAGTCATTTTCGTTGGTTGATATTAGCCGTAGGAATTTGACCATTATTTACCAATATTTCAGTATAAAGATCCAACGGTTTTGAAATCACTAATCAGGCTGATTTTTGATTCGTAGGTCCAATTACAGATTGGTCAAACATCTATACGATCAGTGTCCTCTAATAAATTTCCACGTGGCTTATATTGTAGGTAGTCAGGTAGCTACCTGACTCCCTGACCACGGTGGTTGGGCAAGTCTTGCTCCTTTGATAACACGAAAAGAATCTCATCGACGATTTCTCAGTTGATTATCGTGATAAATTAGATTATCGACTAATTGATCTTGACCATCCAATTGATCAGATAAAAATTCCTAAAATTACCTGTGATAGAATGATCCTGAACGTCCACTTAATCATGCTTGTAAATTGTACAATTAGCCCAACATAACTGATGTTCTAAAAACAAAGTGTTGTCATCCAATCAATTGATCAACAAAATCTTATTCTAATTATTTGGGGTCCGCTGCACAAATCTTGTTTAATCATTTACCCTATCTAGAGCGTTATCTCCCTCAAAAGTATGATTCTTAGAATCTTCCCTCGCTCCGAGGGATGATCCAATAGGAGGGCTTATATCGAATCAAGCCATACAAGCCCCTCGTGTCTCATTTTCATTCGATAAAATAGGACATGTGCTCTTTGCAAGCCAATTCAAGGAGTTTGAAGTACATTGTATCGAAGGAAGATAACACATGAGGGGCTTGTATGGCTTGATGTTTAAAAGCATAAAAGTGTAGACTTAATTAACATTTTACTTTTAACCAGAGCGCACTGGAATAAGAGGCGATGGATGGTGGGTTGTAAACATCCCGCGTATCTTGCGCGTACTAACTAGACAAGGACTTTCGGAAAAAGCATAGAGATTCTATCCATTGTATAAAAAGGACCGATGTAACATCTTAAGAGCCTATTCGGAAACGTTATGATTTAAGGGTCTAGTCCAATCTTATCTTAGATTCGGACTAGTTTTTAACCAGATAGCTGTCAACCTTGAATTAGTTTAGTTTTCATGTTGTTTGACAAACACTATCATGTATTTTGATTCTAGTTTGCATGTTGTTTGGTTAGCAACTATCCAGTTATCACGTAACCTAGCGAGCAAATAATAATAATAATAATCAGTAATAATAATAATAGTAATTACTATTATTATTATTATTTGATTATTATTATTATTATTATTATTATTATTATTATTATTATTATTATAAAAATTACAACAATAATGATAATAGTTCGTTGTGGAAAACTATATTCATTTGGGGGGAGGGGGGAATTCCCATCCCAAATGAATGTCCATGGAATGTAATTATTTTTACAAAAACAATGACGATTTGGGATAGTTGCCAAGCTGCACCTGAGCAGACCATCACTATATTTTCTCCATTCATAAGATGTCAATTTGTAAGGGAGATTGAATTCTGAATGTCTGAAGTTGATTTAATTGGAAGACCTTCTAATGCTTTTGCAATTATTTATAACATAATACATTGCAAACTCACACTAAGCAAAATCAAACACGTGGAAGAACCAATGTCTCCAACAGGGATTAAAGAAACACACTTGAAATTTCATGTTCAATCCTTATATTACCAACCAATGTTGCAAAAGAATATCAAATTACAGCTTATAAATTAAAAGCACTCGCCTCATCCGTTTGACCAGAATCTTCATATCCCTCCTCCGGGTGATAGTTGAGAACTCTCAGAGTTGCAATTGTAGCATTATTTTTCTTATTTTCAAGTAAAAAATAAAATTTCTACCATACTTCAAATTAAAGCTCTGCAAAATGTTAAGAGATCTCAATATGCAACGTCCTATGAGGCAAAAGATTCAGGAAAGCCAAATACTCAACTATCAACTGTCCAAGCTTCCAAAATGAATTGAAAATACTATACAACGGATCATTGGATAATCAAGGTAGAATGTTGCAAAAAATAGTTTCCTTTCACATCAATGTCAACGTCATAGACTATACGTATCATATGATACAACCAAAATTAACAGGAATTCCACACTGGAAATAGAAAGTTTGTCAGGTTCCCTACAATCCACAATCTACGGATACGAGTAGCCACCTTAATCAAATAACACTCCTTTTTTTTTGCCAATTAAATCAAATGACAATCTCAAAAAGTACATGTGCTTAGTTATCTCTTGAAGATCAATACTTTATGTTGTACAATGTAGAATCAAGTAAATGCATGCATGCTTGTGTCCTTATGATGTACGGTGTGGATTCAAGAACCATAAATCAAGAAAAATCAAGGTATCAACCTCCATATCCAACGCCTAAGTTGAGAAAAAGTACCAACTATTACAAAAGCCTCACAAAGAAATTTAACACTACACATCAACTCTAAAGCAGTAGAGTGCATTCCACTACCATACCAAAAACTATAAATCTCTCATATCAAGAAAAATTGAAACTCAAAACCCTAACCAAGATACATGAAATTCGTATCAATTGAAAAGAATAACACAAATTAATGGTGAAATCTAGAAAAAAAGGCTTTCGTAATTTGATAAAGTACTCATAGAGAAATATTTCAAAAGTGTGTGGGTTGAATTCCAAAACCCTAGCCAAAAAACACATAATATATCAAATAAGATTGTTCAAAGATTAGAAATTGATAGATCCATTAACCAGAA
This sequence comes from Euptelea pleiosperma, assembly GCA_035048495.1. Taxonomy (NCBI): domain Eukaryota; kingdom Viridiplantae; phylum Streptophyta; class Magnoliopsida; order Ranunculales; family Eupteleaceae; genus Euptelea; species Euptelea pleiosperma. The sequence goes on from CM068546.1 coordinate 33,839,198, forward strand.
CTATAACGCTCACAAGTATAACATCTTTTTTGGAATGTGAAAAAGAATGAAAGGATAATCTTCCAAGCACATCACTGAAGAATCCAATAATCGCTTGTGTGACACTCTTGAAAAAAATGACAGATTAATCTTCTACCTACCTCTATAACTGTGCATTTCATCAAAATATCTTCTAGTAATCATGCTTAGTATGTTGTACATGTTTCACAGAAGAAACCAACACCCCACACTAGGGCTGTCTCGATGCAAGTTGAGGCCTAAAGCGAAAATTCCATATGAGGCCTTTTAATATTTAATATATTAATATAGGATCGGGATGAGAGACAGCCATTTTTTGACAACTATTTGGCGGACCCACTTGGAAGATGAATCAACGGCTGATTTTTGGTGAGGGTGATCTCTATGGTGAGGAGATCACGCTCACAAAAATTCAAATCATTCCAATATTCGTAGACTGGTTTAGAAGTTGAAGAATTATGGACCATTTATTTTTACCGTGTAACTTGAAAACCACATTTGATGGGGTTAGAAATTTCAGAATGGGCTGATTTTTTGTGGGGCGATCAATATGGTGAGGAGATCATCCTCACCAAAAATCAGCCATTGATTCATCTTCTATGTGGGTCCGCCAAAATGGTTATAAAAAATGGTTGTCCACCTATCCTGACCCATTAATATATGGTATTAATTAAAATTTTTAACTCTTTATATTGTAGAAAATCTTATTTAACAACTATTCACGATAATCAAAAGCTATTGAAAAAAATTAGATGAATTGGACTTCCGTTGCAGTCCATGCAGAGGACTCTCGCGGCCCTACATAGATCATTTTTTTGTGCCTAATGACTGTGTGGATGTTCAACCCACATATTGGTGGATAAACACACTAAAAATCAGCTTGATTGATGATTTCTAACCATTGAATTTACTACTCAAAAAGGATGCTTGAATCCAATGGTTATAATCAAATCCTAAAAGGTACTAAAATCTATAGCTAGAGATGACCAATCAGGTTAATTTTTGGTTTGTATGTCCAACAATGGGTGGGCTAAACATCCATGTGGTTAGTGGACTGGGGCCTTCTCTCGCTTGGGCTGGGGACCTTCTCTCATATGGGGCCTAAGGAGACCGCCTTACTTGCCTTATGGTTGAGCCGGCCCTGCCCCACACCTAGATCAAAATTCCCCTTATTGTCGCACTCAAATATACTGCCTTCTAACTGTGCATGTCATGAGTAGTATATATCAAGGTTTAAAGGGGACCGTTATAACGGACTGGGGGGGGGAATGCTCAGGGGAAAAAACAGAAAAAAAAAAAAAATAACGGAAAAAAATGGCACTAAAATTCAAATTTTGAATTTTAAAATTTGAATTTCAATTTTTCAAAAATGGAAAATAACGGAAAAAAACACTAAATATAGTGGAAAATAACGGGAAAAAACAAAAATAACGGCCTTTTTTTTCACAAAATTTTCCAGAAAATAACGGTCGTCATTTCGTTATAACGAAAAAATAACGGCCATTATTTTCTGGGCATTTTAACGATCCATAATGTAACGGGGTAGGTCCGAATCCATTATAATGGTAGTTATTTTCGTTATAACGGCCGTTTTTAAACCTTGGTATATATATGCTTTTAGTAATCAAGGTTTAGATGTACATGTTTCACTCAAAAAGCTTGGATTACTTTAGTTTGTTTTTAACTAAATACACGAATAATCTCATTCTAAGTATTTCAAATATTATTTAAATTAGGATACCCTAATCTACTATAAAAAAAAAGTCAATAAAACGAACAGGGAGAACAAGATATTAAACTCTATATCCAAGGCCTAACTCGAGAAAATGTACCCAACAACTACATAAGCCTCACAAAGAAATTTAATGCTAAAAAATCAATCAACTCCGGAATAATAGAGTAACTGTGCATGTCATGAGTAGTATATTCTCTAGTAATCAAGGTTTAGAGGTTCGCTGGAAAAGCTTGGATTACTTTAGTTTGTTTTTAACTAAATATGTGAATAATCATCATTCTAAGCAGCGTCTTCAAGTTGGGCACCCTCAGGGACAAAATGCCCCACTTTAAACTGGGCACCCACCCCCTCTCTCTCTCTCTCTCTCTCTCTCTCTCTCTCTCTCTCTCTCTCTCTCTGATCTCTACTGTAACTCTATCCCTAGCTCTCTCTTTCCTCCCTCTCTATGTGTCTCTCTCTCTCATTTTCTCTTCCAATTTGTGTCTCCCCCATATCTCTCACTCTCTTTCTCCTTCTCCCACGATCTCGCTCGACCAACCTAGAGAGAGTGAGAGACGGATAGAGAGAGAGAGAGAGAGAGAGACATTGAGGGAGAGAAGACGAAGGAGAAGAGTGGGTGCCAAAATTGGATGGGGGGCTTTTTTGTCCCAAAAAATATTTTGTCTAAAATGTAGGTGCCCAGCTTAAAGACATTGGTGCCCGTAGAGGTTCCTTTCTAAGAATTCCAAATATTATTTAACTTAGGATACCCTAATTTACTATAAAAAGTCAAGGAAATGAACAAGATATTAAACTCTAGGGTCAGGCTCCCGAGACATGCCTTTTTTGACAAGCTCCTCAAGATAGGCCTTTTGGGGCGTGGATTCTGAGAATCCAATGGTGGTGATGGCTCTAAGCTGGCATCAAGCAAAACCACGGTTGGATTATCAGAAACCACACTTGAGAAGACAAGTTCCGAGAGCCTATCAAAAAAGCCTATCCCAAGAGCATGTTCCTAAACTCTATATCCAGGGGCTACCTCGAGAAAATGCACCAAACGATTACAGAAGCCTCACAGATAAATTTAACGTTAGAAAATTAACTCTAGAGTAATAGAGTCCAATCGACAAGCATATCAAAAATTATATATTCGTCATGTCCCATGACCTAAGTCTAGCACATTTGGTGCCAACATAGATCCCGATGCATGATTCGAGAACAAATCCTCAAAACACGGCATACGAATGTAGTGCCGATTGATATAATTACAAAAGTGTTCTAAAGTATTAAATAAAAACTAAATATTCAAATAAGTCAAAGTATTCAAATAAAGCCAACCAATAGTTGCAATATATGTAATTACAACCCAAGCCTCATTACTCTCAAATAATACTACTCTGAAGTAGCCCAAGTGCAACTAAATCAATCCTGCGTGCAATCTTATTGTTCACGCTTGAAGTTTTGCAGTTCTAATATCCCACGTTCCCTTGTTGAGTGTCGCAAGCCTGTTTAGATGGCTAGAGGCTTCTGCAGCATTATTGGTAGATGACCTTTGGTTTTTTTTTTTCTGGCAGGACCAAGTGGTTTTAAATGTTGGCCTAGCCAGTTCCTGGATGGGCTACACCCAAAGGACAATGGGATATATATATCTATACCAAGGGACACTGCGCATAGCCAGACATCTGCTTTGGCAAGGGACTAAACCTACAACGTTCTTAGAGAACCACCCTGCCAATGAAGGGTGTTGTGTTTGATGATTTGATGAACAATTTGAATTCCAACACAAATCCAGCCATAGAGCTATGGAGAATCCCTCTTGCTCCCACGTGCCAAGTTACCTAAAGCCGTTAACCCGACGAGTAGCAAGCAGAGATCCAACGCCATAGCCATATGGATATTGAATATGCCACTGAGTTTCAAAAAGCAGGATCCAACCTTTCTTTGATGTTTGCCAAGCCATGATGATGGTTTGTCCAAGTGAAAAGGTGTAACTTGAAATCAAAGGTCGATAACATGCAGTTGTATCCACCTTTTGGGTGCTTGCATTGTTGTGCTTCAGTTTTTCAATTGGAAAATGCTATCTCACAGAAAATCAGACAAAAAAGTATAAGGTTGAGGCCAATTCCCCTCTTGGACCATAGATATCTTGAATCCAACATATTTTTGTCATATAACACGACTCGCTCCAATATTCACTTGTATAACCATGCCGCTACAACCTTTTAACCTTATTATGTTAACCGGTGAAGGTTTAATTCCTAATCTTTTGAGGAGATAACTTGAATTGGATTTTACTTAGAAAAAAGGTGCTCGAGACGCATATGGGATATATATGGACATGTAATCAACACATGATCTGCACTCCCTATCCCTAATGTAATGGCAAACCCAAAACACAATTTAACACGGCACTCACATAAATAAGTGCCACACAAACTTAAACTCTGTAACCAAACACCCCTTAGGGAGAGACATTTTGATTGGAATCACGTGACGTAACTTAATTTTTTACCAAGTACAAAAAAAAAAAAAAAACCTCATTTTTTTAGGTACATGAATTAAAGCATGAAAGTTTTTTGTGAAAAATAAAAAATGAAGAGATAGTGGGGATGCTGCGAGAAAATGAGAAAAAATTAGCTGGCCCCAAGGGACTTCAAACTTTGATGTCCCCCTCCCAAAATGTCTGACATGTACCCCTTGATAACCACTAACCAGGGACTTAACTCGGGTTGAGCTAAGGGACTGAAGTACGTGTCTGACATTTTGGGTGGGGTGACTTCAAAGTTCGATGTCCCCGGATGTCCCCCGGGGACATCGAGAATGTTCTCCGAGAAAATGCTTGTTACATGCGTTAGCTTTAACATAGATACATAGATAGGTTTGATATTTCCAACAAAAAGAAGGTAGGATTTATGTGTTATCCGGCGTATGTCAGTCATTGTCAGGAGAATTTTTTTTGAAGGGGGCCGAATTTTTAAGCAGCGATCATGCACCCAATGATCGTGCTCCACATATACCATGGTTTAGAACTTAGATTACTTTTGTTTCTAATATTTTTTTAAAAAATAACTATGGGAATATGTGGCGCACGATCATTGGCACATGATCGTTGCTTCAAAAATCCCGCCGCATCTCTCCCTTGTTCGTAGCTTATCCTGAGTAAAACTTTAATGACGCTGCCTGTCATCAAGGCCAATGACAGAGTCACAATATGAGCCACGTGGCATACTCTTAGAAGACTCCGCACAAACCAAAAATCAGTCCGACTAGTGATATCTAAGCGTTGGATTGGAGTTATTTTCATGGATTGCTTTTAACCGTGCGAATTTGAACGTTATTGACCATTATTTGAGGTGCAAAGATCCAAAGGTTTGAAATCATTAATCAAGCTGATTTCGGTTTGCAGGTCCACATAGGGATTTGAAAAACATCCATACGGTCAGGGTCCACTAAGAACGTGCCACGTGGCCCATATGCGCCATGTCATCAAGTTTTTACTCGCTTATCCTTCACACACGTGCGCATCGTGCGTGCAAGTCTCTCCCAACCAACGTTGTACACACAACATGGGAGGCGAGGTGACTCATCTTCACGCTCGCTCTTCCCTTCTCCCAAATGGCATTTTTTCTCAAACCTTCTTTCTCACCAAAAATAACGCGCTCTCGGAGTAAACCTTCGCTCGTTTTTCCTTCACACCTCTCAACTGCAACAAAACTACTCTCTTCCCCTTCTTCGCTCAAGAGACTGCTCTCTACTTCTCTCCACCGCTCTCTTTCGCAGAAGAAACTAGGAAACAAGCCTTCAATATCAATCTCACTTCCTTCACATTTCTCACTCGTCTCTCGTCGATCCATCCACCATCTCAAGGTTCTGGCCATGGCGGACGAAACCCTAACGTCAACGCAAGCTCACAAACACACCAACCGTCTCGCAATGGAGCACAGTCCCTACCTTCTCCAACACGCTCATAACCCGGTGAGAAGGTTTAAAATTTTGATTTCGCATACTATTTCGGTGAGGGCTGAATTCAAAATTTCTTGTGAAACTATGAAATTTATTCAAATCAAGATTATTGATTTTTTTTTTGTTGGAAAAAAACCGAAATTTCACGTGAAATTTAAAAAAAAAAAAAATCGTGGATACTGGCTACTGCATCTGCACAATCGGCGAGATTCGTATGATATTTTCAATTTCTCTGAAACTCGTTTTTTTTTTAAAATTTAATAAATTTCAATTCAGACCGAAAAATTGGAATTTCTGTAATTTTTTATACGGAATTTAATTTCAGCAACCCTATGATCTCTCCGTTTTTTTTTTTTTTTGGCATTTTGATGGAATTCTAATCTGCGCCCTTTTGGTTAATCTCTTAACGTGGACCATTTCTGATTTAAAGGTTGACTGGTATCCGTGGGGGGAGGAAGCGTTCGACAAAGCTAGGAAGAGAGATATCCCAATCTTCTTATCCAGTAAAATTTTTTTTTTTAAATTTCTATGGTGAATTTGTGGAATAGTCTTTGGTGGGTTCTAATTAAGTACATGTTTTTGGGTCTGGATTTATCGGTTGATTCTCGTGAAAAGTTGGGTACAGCACCTGTCATTGGTGAGTGACTTTCTGAACTCGTTTGATTTCTTTGAGAAACCATGAATTGACGAACTAATTGGGTTGGAAATTGGGAATTGTTGCTAAGGTGTCATGTCATGGAGGTGGAGTCATTCGAGGATGAAGGAGCCGCGAAATTACTAAACGAATGGTTTGTTAGTATCAAGGTGGGTTCAAATTTAATAATTAAAGAATTTTTTGATTTTTTGGCAATTTATCTGTGCAGTAGAATTATTGAATTCTATGGTTGTTTCTTATAGTTGCTTGTAACAGGTGGATCGTGAGGAACGGCCCGATGTAGATAAGGTAAGGAACTAATAATATCAAATTCTTGACTTTCTTCCTATTATTGTGTAGTTAACTAGTTAAGAGGGGATTTTATGTTCATTTACGATCCTTCAAGTGTTCTAACATTGCGTCGATGCCATATTTATTTTTCAATATACCTTTTAAGTATGATGATGTCATATCTATATGTACTCGAAGTATCCCAATGGTGTAATGCCGTCAACTTACTGGGAAAAAAGAGGAAAATCTATGCTGTACCACATCAATGCCAACTGTTGGATAGGACAATAATGACAACATTCACATATTTATGACGTCACTATTCCCAAATGCAACGGCTCATATTACCATAAGAGAAATGCTAGCAACACACATGCTTTGCCAAATAAAAGAGCCCTTGCACCTCTTTGATACTTGTCCGATGAAAGGGTGTTTGGCAATTTGTGTCGCCTTTATTGACCTGTGTAAGCAGCATTGCATGAAGCAGGTATCAAATAAAGAGGTGCATGGAACTTTGTTTGCATTTGCGCATGACCTTATTTTATGTTAAAATATACAATATAGAAAGAGCATATTTAGATAAGTTGATATACTAATAATACATAAATTAGTAACTGAAAATAATAGATTTATGTTAATTTTATTTAGTATAAGTGTTGCCAACACGTACGTACAGTGAAAATTTTCAGGAAATGTACTGTCCTTGTTACATGGCTTCTACTTGTTAAAGTAACACTTATTACAACATGACTCTAACAAAGTTTAGAACATTCAGTTCTAAGTTGGTGGGATTGGTCCTATGCCCCAATCCCAAGAGACATTTGCGATTTTTTTGGAATATTATTTTGACCCAGTTGAAAACCAACAAGAAGAGGACATAAAATTGGATGTTTTGAATAGAGCACCATTAAACTGATTAATTGATGATATATTTTTATTGAACTTAATGGAGATTTATGGTAAACTGCTTTTAGATATTTCCAAAGATTGTAAATACAAGGTTGAGAACCTCTTCGCGTGCATGAAGATTCTTAGACGCACTGAAGAAGACCCCTTTTATTTAATATCTTCTTTTTTTGGTTGAGTAACTTTAGTATATTGTATTAATGAATGAAAGACTATAAAAGAAAGGGGAAAAGCATTTCCGAATTTCATAGATGTGCTATAGGACAGTTAAGACTTCCTAGTTGTTGGCATGATTGTTCCCCTTGAGATTCAGGAATTCTTCTTCTCCAAACTAGTTTATTTGGCCAGTGCTCAGCACGGGTACCCTCTACAATAAATATAGAAGAAGAAATGCATAAACATTGAAACTTTGTAGATTATTGAAATTTGATATATAGGTCTTGTAGTGATATTCTTGGTAAGTCTCACAATACATATCATCATTGTCTATATATCTTTATGAGATTTTGGTGATATTTAGCAATGAATTCTGAAAAAAAGATCAGGATCAATGGTTGTAACGGGCGAAACAACCTGTTATTTAATATTTAGTTGCCTTAGGCATCGCCCTAGATGATTTGGTGGTTTGGGTTTTGGTCGAATGGGCTTAAATCTCCCCCAGATGCATTTTTGTGGTCCCAGATTGGGTTGGTCTATACACAAATATACATGGGACACAACTTAAAAGCAAACTAACCCTATTCATTTTATGACTTACATGTCTTCCCGCCCACCAGCCTTCCTAATTTTGCTCCCCAATCAATTTTGTTCACATTACAGAACCATGGTTTCAAGTTTTGGCCGAAACCAAAACGTTTCTCGATTTCGCTACAAGATGAAACTAGACACGGTTCGGTGGGTTGAAAGATGGAGAAAAGAAATTAAAAAGATTAGGTAACATTGGCGTAGAGAGATTTTGGGGGAGATAAGAGAGATGTGAGAAAGAGAACATTAGGTTGAGGGTGGGACCGTGGGAGAGAGGTGAGAGAATGAGAATTTAATTACTTAATGAAAATGAGACATTTAGGGAAAGTAATAGAGATGTAAAATATGTGAGAATGAGAAGTTAATTACTAAAATAAAATGGAGAGATTTTATATGAGAAAATATAATAGAGATGCAAGATATGAGAGAATTGTTAAACAACCATTTACCCCAAAAGATCGACCTGTTGGGGAAAGGCGAAACAACTATGTATACCAACGGGTCGTCGGGCCAACACAGCACGTGTGTGGGAACACACCCTCCACTAACAAGAGCGAGACATTTAAGTGAGTTTTAAGGGGAGATTTAAGGCGAGGCGTTTAATGGAGAGAGTTTAAAGGGGTTATACAAATTTTAGGAGTGATGGAGAGAGAGTTGGAGAGTTGTGGAAGAGAAATTACTAAATTAGGGATTTGTAACCGTTTGGTTTTGAGAGAAGAGATTGTTGCTTATTGATGTGGCATTCTGATTTTAGAGAGTGTCGCATCATCATTACATGGAGGAGAGAGAAAGTAGGTTTAGAGGTCTCTACTTTAATATTGATATATAGATAATGTTGCAAACCTCCATAATTGATTGGTTACAATCGTCAACGATTCTTCTGTTTTTTTCTTTCACATAATGCATATATTTAGAGTTGACAAATTACAGTTGTTGAGGTGATCGATTGTTAGCATTTTGTCTAGAACAACCGGCCAAACAACTGCCTCTACTCAAGGGGGTACGGGACTTATATTGAAGGTCTCTCTAGAGAAACCCACGAAAATATCATAGAACGTCATCACAGAAAGTTATCCTTTGGAATCCGCTTTCCAAAAGATGAGTCCTCCCTATCATATGGGTGTAACCCTCTTCAAGACACTAAAGAAAGGAGACACACTCCTATATCTCCATATTCACACGCTTGGGTAGGTACTAATGCTCATGGTGATTTTAACAAAAAATAGTCTAATATAATAATAAACATTTGTTAGACAGTCCATGTTTGGGTATAACTTTAAATAGGGATTTGTAACTACCAAAACACCCTTTATATGCCTTTTTGTCTACTTGTTGCTCAAATACACCCTAGTGCTCCTCTTTTAGTAAAAATTCCATTTCCAATTTAATAATATAGTCTCGTTCGAGACATTCATCATTAGTTTTTTCTTTTCGTATTATATTAATTTTGTATTTTTTCTCTCTCCAGGTATACATGACCTACGTGCAAGCACTATACGGTGGTGGTGGTTGGCCATTGAGTGTCTTCCTATCTCCTGATCTGAAACCTTTAATGGGTGGAACATACTTCCCTCCAGATGACAAGTATGGACGACCGAGTTTCAAAACTATACTCCGGTGAGGATATAGTGTTCCTTAATTGTTTATTTACTTTTCGTGGCGGTGGTGGATAAAATGGTGTCCCAAATGAGCAACCTCATGGGTGCAACACCAAGCACCGTATAGTCTACGGGCTCATCACCCGATGTTACTTTAGTTATAATTATGAGGATTTTGTTACTGCTCTGTGCTCCTCTTGGCAATTCTCTTCCCATTTGGTTCAGGAAAGTGAAGGATGCTTGGGAAACTAAACGGGAGATGCTTCTCAAGAGTGGATCCTTTGCAATAGAACAACTGTCAGAAGCATTATCCGCAAGTGCCAGCTCCAATAAGTTATCAGATGGTGTCCCCCAAAATGCATTGCGTTTATGTGCAGAACAGGTGAGATTTGGTAAATTGAAGTCCTTTGGTCCTTGTTTCTTTTTCATCATGGTGTATAGACAAGTATATGAATTGAAAAGTCCTATCAACTTGATACGGTCAAGACCAGTTGGGTTCTCCATACAATTGGATTTTGTCTCGAATTGATTAGCCCAAACAGTAGGCTAAATCTTGAAGATGTGAAAGGCTCGAAGAGCTGAAAAGTCTGATACTTTTCTTGAAGGCATTCTGGAAACTAGAAAATCCCAGGCGTGTGATTCGGCTCAGAACTTGTTGAAGTCTCAGTGTCGTTCAATTTCAGGTTTCTGAATCTTGATTTACATTTGCAGTCTGTTGTGGAAAATCAGTTTTCTCAACTGTATGCCTCTTTGCTCCAAATATTTCCATTTGCAGGCTTTGTTTCACTTGTATCTTCCAGATTCTAGTGATATTTACTTATCTTGAGTCTTGACTCTTTCACCTCGTTTACCCTGACATGGATGACTTCTTACCTGTGTCCTTTGGGAGTGAAGGTTGAACTCCATAATCTTTAATCCAAGTGTAAACTCGTTTTCTTGCTGCCTAGGTTAAAGCCTCCCCTGATATGATCTATGTATACTCTCATACAACAGAACATTTTTATTCTCGCAATAGGCCATTTCCCTACTTAGACTATTTTTGTTGGTTTATATTCTTCTAAATTGTACTCTTTATTATTCTCTTTAGCTAGGTGGAAATTATGATCCGGAGTCTGGTGGGTTTGGGTCTGCTCCAAAGTTTCCTAGGCCCGTCGAAATTCAGCTCATGCTTTATCAGTCAAAGAAGCTGGAGGAAGATGGGAAGTCAAGTGAAGCAAAGAAATATTCGAAAATGGTGTTTTTTAGCTTGCAATGTATGGCAAGAGGTGGCATTCATGATCACATCGGAGGTGGTTTTCATAGATATAGTGTGGATGAGTACTGGCATGGTGAGTTTCTGCTTGGGTGCTAACTATCATTTTTGAGGTAGTAATCTATATTTGTTAAGAGTTATCATTTTTCTTGCACATATATGGGCTTCTCTTTCTTCCAATGTCAAAAATTGCATTTTCGTGCAGCCATTTTCTTCATTAGGTAGTAGTTGTTGTTTTTGTGAATTTAAAATTTCCTTTTATTTGGTTCCTAGTCTTGGCATATGTGCTGGTTGGGTTGTTATTTAGTTTTCCTTCTTATTATCGTTTTTGAAGTGGTTGTCTTGTATTGCAGTTCCACACTTCGAAAAAATGTTGTACGATCAGGGGCAGCTTTCTAATGTTTATTTAGATGCATTTTCTATCACGAAGGATACTTTTTATTCAAATGTGGCTCGGGATACTCTTGACTATTTGATGAGAGACATGATAGGAGAAGAAGGTGAAATTTATTCAGCTGAAGATGCGGATAGTGCTGAATTTGAGGGTGCCATGAGAAAAATAGAAGGAGCATTCTACGTTTGGACAAGTAGAGAGGTTTCTTAACTTTTTTCCTGAGCCTTTTGGCTTTTATTTGTTCGTTCTTGATCTTACCGTTTTCTTATTGTCTTGATTAATCCATATGATGACTATACAAACTACATTGATAATCTATATTGAACACACAAGTTAGGAAATAGCAGAAAATCATATAAGCTCTAAACTGGCTTAAGTGCACAGTCTGGGATACATACTGTACATTGTGTTTATTAATAAAATTATATTTCTTGTATCCTTTACTTATTTTTTTCCCTGATTTGTTCAGAGTTGTAAGTTGAGAGACCACACACAGGAAAAAAGAAAACAGAAAAGGAAAAGAAAAGATAAGTGGGGAGATAGTATCCAACCATACACATGGCAAAAATTTCATACACATGATTTGGGCTGGGTGGAATAACTACTCCTGCAAGATACATGTATACTTCTAGATACGGAAAATTTCTAAAAAGAAAACAAACTTTAATCTATTTACAAAAACAAAACTAAATTTCTGACATTTCCAAAAAAAGTAACTAAACGCCCTTTGAAAGGGCGTTTCTCCCTGACAGATATAGAAGGTGAAAAGACTGACTATTTCTCTGGACAAGAGCTTAAAAGGCTGACAAACGCCCTTTAAAAGGGCGTTTGCCCATAGAGGAGTAAAACTTTTCTCCCGATACGAGCCACATGGCACACTTTTATCGGACGATGACCGTATGGATGTTTGGCAAATCACTAGGTGGACCTACACACCAAAAAAGAAACATGATTAGTGGTTTATAAGCATTGGATTGAAGTTATTTTCTTGGGTTGATTTTAATCGTAAGAATTTGAGCATTATTTGAGTGCAAAGATCCAAAGGTTGTGAATTACTAATCAGGCTGATTTTTGGACTACAGGTCCATCAAGGGACTGATCAAACATCCATACGGTCAGCGTTCACTAAGAGTGCCACGTGGCTCATATTGGGACAAAAGTTTTACTCCTCTATGGGAAACGCCCTTTTAAAGGGTGTCTGTCAGGTACAGACGCCCTTTAAAAGGGCGTTTGTCATCCTTTTCAGCTTTTTTCTACTTTTGTCAGGAGAAACAGTCAATCTTTTCACCTTTTATTTCTGTCAGGGAGAAACGCCCTTTCAAAGGGCGTTTAGTTATTTTTTTTGGAATTGTCAGAATTTTATTTTTGTTTTTGTAAATAGATTAAAGTTTTTTTCTTTTTAGAAATTTTCCGTTCTAGATATCATGGAGTGGATATGAACAACTTCTGAAATAAAATGGCCTGGTTGATCTTTTTTTGGTAAACTGGCCTGCCCAATGTAGTCAAATTGCATGAGAGCATGGTTTTAAATTTCACTGAAATTTGGGTTTTAGGACAGACCTAACTGGAAACCTAAGGAATCCCTAAATTTTGGCTCTATCAAAATTGAGGGATAAGAAGTGTTAATTGTTGGGACTTTCTTGCCCTAAACTAAATTAATATTTTTTCTTTTCTTTTTTGGTGTTTTGGGAGATTATATATAGGGAGACAAGATTTTCTTGTCACTAATAGAAGCTATTAATCAAGACGTTCATTTGAAATTCATTGACCACAGTCAAAACCCATGTCGAAATTGAAATTTAGATCCTTGCACGGGACCCCCTGGTGCCTGAGTTTTCATGTTTTCCTAATTGGATCAGATCTACTCTACTTTCATCACTAAAGGTTCCATGATTGAGAGCCTCCACTTCGACAATTCTAGCTTTGAATATAGCATAACAGACGATCAATATTCCCCAAGGTTCCAAGGTTGTCTCTAGCACAGCCATGTTCAAAATAACACGTTTAGCCTAGGAGGCACGTATATATTCACATGCATGCACGTAGATGTGTATTATGAATGTTAGCATGCACAACTTTACACATTCAAGCTCCAAAGGGCATTGTAATTGAAGCGAGTGATTTTATCTATCACAAGTATCAGCTATTTGAAACTGATTATGATATTTGGTTTATGGCTTCTTACGTTCCAGAGATGGTACGGGTCTTCATTATTTCTGGTAGCCACTGCTGATTTCTTGGTTTGTTTCTTTGAAAGGTTGAAGACATTGTTGGAGAACATGCAAATCTTTTCAGGGATCATTATTATGTAAAACCGTCGGGGAACTGTGACCTTTCTAGAATGAGTGATCCTCACAACGAATTTAAGGGAAAAAATGTGCTGATAGAGAGAAATGATGCTTCTATGATGGCATCAAAGCTGGGCATGTCCAAGGATGAGTATTTTGATGTCTTAGGAACATACCGAAGAAAGCTTTTTGAAGTGAGGTCAAAGCGACCACGGCCACATTTGGATGATAAAGTACCATTTTCTCTACTCGTATTTGCAAGAGTGGTAATCTTTTATTTTATTATGCACTTCTTAACAGACCGGGTGCTTTCCTAGGTAATTGTTTCATGGAATGGACTTGCAATTTCGTCTTTTGCAAGAGCTTCTAAAATTCTCAAGGGGGAAGCTGAGGAGACCAATTTCAACTTTCCTGTTGTTGGCTGCAATGTAAGGTTCCATCGTTCATTTCTTGCATGTTCGATCTCTGCAGTCTGAATATGGTATTCTTAAGATGTATTATTCAATTGCTGAATATGTTATTCTCAACATGTATTATTCTCATTATGGTGTACTTGGGTGGTTTTATTGCTAGTTTGCTTATTTTGGATCTGCAGTTGGGGGGAGATGAGTACGTTTGTTATTGTCGTTCATGAAGTTTTGGGTATATTGAGTTCTGACCGGTGACTTCAGTGATTCGGGCTCCTTCTTCTCACGTTTATATGCTTTCCCTTATAATGCACAGAAGTTTATTTTTACTTGTTGAATATATTATGGAGTAATCAATATTTTTCCCATGAGTTCGGAATGCATGGATTCATGGGAAGCAATCACAGTTTTGGTAATCTCTCATCATTGCTAGGATCTGGCCTAAGAATTCTCTTTGGTATCAGAGAGTTTAGAATTCAATGGCTAATTTTTCAACTAAGAAGATCTCCTTGGTGGACGCATGTAATGGTTGTCCCAACCGTTCTCTGTACGGCACAGGCAAGACAACTTCTCGTCCACCAGTCCAGACGAGATATTCCTGACCATATTTCTCCAATATAACATTGTTTGCATAGTAATAAAATATAGGAATGCTATTCATGATGCAGTTTACGGGAGTATAGTCTCATATGGGTGGTGAACACACTATATACTAAATTAATTAATACATTTATTATACATGCCAACCCCAAACATTTGGATAAGGCGTAGACGATGATGAGTATTATACATCCATTATAATCATTTCATCAGGAATCGGAATTAGAGTGAAATATTTGAAAATTTTCCAATTGCAACTCAAGCTCAGAGGAGATGTGCTCTGCCGAGAAACAAAGTCAACAAGCGCTGGCTGTGATTACAGGAACGCAAACTCATTGCTGGAAGCCTTGAACAAAAAGGCTATTGACCTATAATAATGTGACTAAACTTAATCCTCTGTATCGACCAGCCACCCTCCATTGTATGGGGCTTATTAATCTGTCAGCATCTACTGGGCTCTCCCGGGTTTTTGGACATTGTGGGAGTCATCATGCCTCTTTCCAGAAGAGAGTTCTATCTATATAGTGGGAAAGCTGAAATTGAACTTTACTTGAATATAGGGAATGGGGCTCAACCCAAAGTCACCAACCTGAATGAGTCTCATATTATGCAATTTATATATGGTGCAGCCCAAAGAGTACCTGGAAGTCGCAGAAAAAGCAGCATCTTTTATCAAGAGGCGGCTTTATGATGAACAAACACAAAGGCTACACCACAGCTTCCGGAATGGTCCATCAAAAGCACCCGGATTTTTAGATGACTATGCCTTCCTAATTTCAGGGTTGCTGGATGTCTATGAATGTGGTGGTGGGACCGATTGGCTATCCTGGGCAATTAAACTGCAAGATACTCAGGCAAGTGGTTCCAGTCTTGTTCCCTTTTCTGTAATAACGCTACCATCAATTTTTCATTGTGATTCTGACATTTTCATGTAAATTACTTTTCCAGGATGAGTTGTTTCTTGATAGAGAGGGGGGAGGATATTTTAACACCCCGGGTGAAGACCCTTCTGTTCTCCTCCGTGTGAAAGAAGATCATGACGGAGCAGAGCCTTCTGGAAACTCGGTATCAGCTGTCAATCTTGTGAGATTGGCTTCTATGGTTGCCGAAAGCAGGTCTAACCATTACCGGCAGAATGCAGAGCATCTTCTGGTTTGTTCTTCATTAAGTCCTTAACCTCAAAACTAATTCTCCTTGACAAAAGACAAATATGGTTTTGAATTGTCCTTATGGTTTCTGTGGTTCTTATGATCTGGTTCTACAGGCAGTTTTTGAATCAAAGTTGAAAGATATGGCCATGGCTGTCCCGTTGATGTGCTGTGCAGCAGACATGCTCTCTGTTCCCTCCAGGAAACAAGTCGTATTAGTTGGCCCTAAACCTACTGTTGATTTTGACGACATGATTGCTGCTGCTCATGCATCATACAATCCTAACAGAACTGTGAGTCGGATGCATCCACCTCTATTGTTTGTAGTCATACTAACATGATCTTTTGATCTAGGACATCACCTAAGTGGGACCATCCAATGGATAGTCCTAACTTCCTCGAATTTGTGCAGTTGTAAGGGCACAGTTAGAGAGGATGGTAGTATATTGCGTGCTTGATTTCTTCAGCCCAGTTTCTGAGATACACAGTCTACATGCATGAATCTTCAAGATGCTTCAATGTTGCATTTTGGAAACTATAGGCAAAACTGTCCCACGTTATGTCTCCTATCCTACATTCCCACGGAGATCTATACATGCTACTTTTATTTTCCATTACTGCTTTATGTAAGTTCAATTCATTGGCAGGTAATTCATGTAGACCCCAGCAACCAAGAAGAGATGGAATTCTGGGAAATGAATAATGAAAGCATTGCCGCCATGGCAAACGGTAGCCCAGCAGCAAACAAAGTGGTGGCTTTTGTTTGCCAAAACTTCACATGCAGTGCACCTGTCACTGATCCCAAGTCTCTCGAGGCCTTGCTCGACAAAAAACCAACTCTTGTGTAGGTAGCTATTGGAGGAGGAGATACTTAGATGCAGTGGTGAGTGATATAAACTACCCCTGCAGGCAAGTTTCTTGTTGATATAAAGAGTATAAAATCTAACTTCAGCGGCCTTTATGTAGATGTTGGTCCCTGGTCCCGGACGGATCAAAATTAGGAAATAAGGGGTACCTCAGCTGTATTGTCAATGTTTGGAATGAATGTTGGAGCAGCAGTTCGGCAATCTGCAGATAGGTGTGGTGTTTGGAGTTAAAATAATGAGTATTTGGTAAAATCATTAGTGGAATAATGGTTAAAAACATTTATTTTTATCGCATTGGGCCTTAATATTTAAGGAACGTCTGTTTGCACACGATTAACATGCAAATCATCGAGATTTATGGGATGAATGAATTTCGTTTTTTATTTTTTGATAAATTTGATTTAGGTAGTATAAGGGGTTATAAATTTAAGTCAGTTAAAAAGAGTTGATTTATTTTTACTAGGGGACGCCACGTGCGATGCACCTGCACATTAGACGTGGCTTCACCTTACACGTAGCACACTCTTAGAGATCACTGACCATATCGATGTTTGGCCCATCCTTAGGTGGACCTATTTGCAAAAAAATCAGCATGATTAGTGATTTTTAAGGATTTGATTGGAGTCGGTTTCATGAATTGATTTTTAACCATAGATTTCGAGAATCATTTGGGGTACTCAGATCCATAGATTTTTTAAATCACTAATCAGCATGATATTTGGTATATAGGTCTACTTAGGGATGGGATCAACATCCGTACAATCAGTGGCTCTAAGAGTGTGCCAGGTGGCTTATATTATTGTCCTGGGACATTGGTGTGCAACCTAAACTGTGAAGGACATACTCCAACTCAAGTTTTGTTTTTAGAATAATGATGCATTTAATGTCGGAAGGTTTTGCCTTTCGAGGCCTTTAATTGTCACGTGGGTGGCAACCCCGGTTGTTGCTTTATAAAAGTATATATATATATATATATATATATATATTTTGTAATCAACTCAAAGGAGTTAGTTTTGAAAATATGGGTAAAATGTGATTATGAAGGGGTTGTATTGTAAATACATTTAATGGTATGGGATGTAATGGAGTTGTATGACTGTTTTTTCAATGACGGATAAGGTTTTTTTTTAAGTCTTTTTTCCTTTTTCCGTTTTTCCGATAAAGGCGTTTAATGAACTTGTGGGTTGCCTATAAAAAATGAATTAGTAGGTTATATTTTGGCTTTAAAATAATAATAGATAATAGATGAATTATGAATATTGTATAATATTAGTGGGTGGCCGTGCCCACAGCATTCTCTAACAAAGCATTTGCCAAAATCGCGTGCGAGTGGTTGAGATCCACCGTCCAGTTGGGGATAAGATCTCGGCCTTTCTTTATTGAAGCATACAAGAGGGGGAGACGACTGAGCTCTCTTATTATATAGATATAATGGCTTTAAACACCATTACGCCCAATCACCTGTTGTGAATGTTGTAATGGTAAGTAGCGGTTATAACGTTAATGCCTCAATTCGTATGCCCATAACAGATATTTGGGCTTAGCGTTTTAACTCTCGGAAATAACAACCGTTTATTTTTTAAAAAGATGTTCTTTTACAGTTATTAAGGGGCGGGTACGTACATTACACGTGAGTGATTGTAGGGGCTTAGTTGACGAATCAAAGTTTGAGCTAGGTACACTGACCACTGACCGTATGGATGTTTCGCATATCCCTCGATGGACTTACGTAATTCCTACCCGTTGAATTTGAGTCTTTTTCATGGTTTATTTTTAACTGTGGATTTCAAGCATTAGTTGGGGTACTCGGATCCAAATGTTAGAAATCACTAATCAGGCATATTTTTAGGTCTGCCTAGAGATGGGCCAAACATCCATACGTTAGTACTCTCTAAGAGTGTGTCATGTGGCCCACAGTCGTCTGTTGTCAATGTTCCATTATCAAAGTTCTCCTCTGGTCGAGAGAAGCTCGTGTGGATGACAACCCCAGTTTTGGCTTTATAATATTATAGATTATAGATGATAGATGAGGTATTTTTGAGAGAAAATAAATTCTAACCATTTTTTAAGTTAAATCCTCGGAGTACCTGTTAGACATTTTTGGGAGAGGACCTGGGGCCAGCGAATATTTTCTTGGAGTATCTGTATCGTTGCCTGAAATCCATGCCTGATTAATTGGGCCTTATTTAATCAGGTCTTCCCATCTTGGTTCGATTAATGAACGGGTTAGAGCATCTCCAACAGCCATCCATAGCTATTTTCATGTTTGGCTAACAAACCACTTATCTCCAACGGCTTTTGTAAAGTGGCTAAGGTATATGTCAAGGTTTAAAGGGGACCGTTATAACGGTATAATGGGCTGGGGGCGTTACCTGTTTTTTCCATTATAACGAAAAGAACGCTGGGGCGAAAACGGGAAAAAATAGGAAAATAATCTGAGAAAAAAAAAAAAAAAAACAGAAAAAATGGCGCTTAAATTCAAATTTTGAGTTTCAATAATGAAAAATAACGGAAAAATGGAATATAACGGAAAATAACGAAAAACGAAAATAACAGCTGCTTTTTCACAAAATTTTCTAGAAAATAACGGTCGTTATAACGGAAAAATAACAGAAAATAATGGCCGTTATTTCATGGGTGTTTTAGCGGTCCATAACGTAACGGGGTAGGTCCGAATCCGTTATAACGGCCTGTTTTTTAAACCTTGGTATATGTACTATTTAATTTAAGAGTCCGTCTATAGCTACACCCATTTCTTACATCCAGTTCTCACACCCGACGGTGGGGTCCACATGAAAATCATGTTGGACAATCCAACCATACATTGGGTTTTCCTGTCATGATGATCATCATCACCAAAAATCAGTTCATTTCGACATTGTTAACCATATAAAAAATTGACCTAAAATAATGGTTTTATTGGATGGTGTGGATTTTTCAAATTAAAGTCATTTTCATGAGGTTTGGAACATCGAAATGTCCTGATTTTTTTGGGAGGGTAACCAAAGTATGAAAAACTCATTGTGCGGTTGGATTGTCCAACATGATCTCCATATGGGCCCTACCATCGTGTGTAAGAATTGGATGTAAGAAATGGGTATAGCTGTAGAAGGACTCTTAAAGTACTATTTTGTCTTTCTTCGAAGGCTCAAGCTCCAATTCCCGCCCTAAAATGACAGGCTCCCATTACAGGACACAATATGAGCCACGTGGCGCACTCTTAGAGGTCTCTGACCGTATGAATGTTTAGCATCCCCAAGTGGACCTACAAACCAAATTCAGCCTGATTAGTGATTTATAGGCGTTGGATTGGATTTATTTTCAAGGGTTGATCTCAACTCTGGGAATTTGAGCAGTATTTGAGGTACAAAGATCCAACGCCTAGAAATCACTAATCAGGCTGATTTTTGGTTTGTAGGTCTACATAAGGATTGGCCAAACATCCATACGGTCAGAGTCCTCTAAGAATGTGCCATGTGGCTCATATTGTGTTCTGTAACGGGACCCTGTCATTTTAGGGCTGTAATTAGAGCCCAACCCTTGTTCAAAATATAAAATTACGATTTATATAAGTTACATAGAGTACTTTTGAAGGGTAAAAATGGTAAAAGTCTTATAGCTAAGGAGATAGAGATAAGGAAATAAATCTCCATATTTGGAGACAAGTGAGGAGTATTTTTAGCTAATCTCTAAATATGACTAAACAGTGGGGAACATGCTGGAGAGCCTTTTTCATGGTTTTTCACTTCGTTTTGAAATGACTAACCTATATGGATAGCTGCTGGAGATGCTTTTATACAATCTCATTCTTGAATATTGTACATGGCAAATGAAGGTAAAAAAAAGCAAAAAAAAAAAACGGCCTGTTGGTAATTTTGAGCCGTTTGATCTGAGCATTCTGTGGTACTCAAGAATTCTAGAAATCACCAGCCATGCTAACTTTTGGTACGTAGATCCACCAAAGGTACATGGCACAGGAGTAACACTTCTCTGACCGTTGATGGACCATCGACCGCCAGCGATATGAGCCATGTGGCACATTCTTAGAGGATGTTGATGGTACGGATGTTTGGCCAATCCCAATGTGGACCTACAAATAAAATATCAGCGTGATTTCAAACCTTTGGATCCTTGTACCCCAAATAATGGTCGATAATGCTCAAATTCCCACGGTCCCATGAAAATGACTCCTATCCAACTCTTAGAAACATGGTTGGGAATATCGGGATCGGAGGCTAGATTGGTGGGCTCCAATCCCGATCCAGATTGGTCCAATCCAGAATGGTATCGGTGCATCTCGCTGGAGACAAAGTGAGACTTTTATGGAAAAGAGTGATCTCGGGCAAGACGATCCAGTTTTGGATTGGATCGGTGGGCTCTAATCCCGATCCGGATCGATCGCTCGAGACTTGGAACCACACCGAATGGATCCGCTGAGACTTCGAACCATGCTTAGAAATCATTAATCAGGTTGATTTTTGGTTGTAGGTCCACCTAGGGATTGGCGAAACATCCATATGGTCTGTCATCTAAAAATGTGCCATGTGGCTCATATTGTGGATGGTCAGCAGCTAAGTTTGCCATGTGGGCACCAAAGAGTACTACGTGGCATTTTGAGAGGGAAAAACATCTCCACCTCGAGCAATTTTGAGGAGTCCATTTTTGCTCATGGACGTCTTTGATGACGAACATGCATCTGTATGAGCCACGTGGCATAATCTTAGAGGCCCTGCCAGACTTGCAGACCAAAAATCAGCCTGATTGGTGATTTTTAGCCATTTGATCCGAGTACTAACTAATACTCGAACCCCACGGTTAGAATCAACCCATTAAAAAGACCCGAATCCAACGTTTAGAAATCACCGATCAGTTGATTTTTGGTTTGTGGGTCTACCTATGGATTGGCCAAACATCAGTACGGTCAGTATTACCTAAGAGTGTCCACGTGGCTCATACGGACGTCCAATGGACTTAATTTTGAACGTCAAAAGTTTTTCCGTAAATAATATAGTCCACAGACTCCATACATCGAAGCGTTAAGATTTTAGTGCATCGTTACTCAGGAAGTAGGCTCAACGTTTTGAACGGTGTAGATCGAGAGTACGTATGCCACGTGTATTGCGTGGGACCCGAACCATGAGTGCGGTGTCTTTGACTGCCCAGATCTTTCTTATATAAAAAAGGTAACCCAATAGGAACCCCCTTTAGCCTCATATTCAATTTTCTCAATTTTCGCGGTAATGCCCCCAAATTCGTTCCCCGGCACTCTCTTCATCTAGAGAGTCTCGTCTCTCCCATCATTCGAGCGTGAAGAACACTTCAATCGGTAAGAGCATCGCCGTGGATCTTTCTCTGATCTACCAACTAGGGTTTGATACTTCTCCCATTGCAACCGATTTCAATAGTATTTTTTAGATTCGCCAGATCTCTGTAACGACTTTACTCTCTAAAGCCCTTTCAATTCTCTCGTTTAATGGAATTTTGGTTTTAAATTCTGCAAATTTGATCAAATTCTGCAGTTTTCATTATGTTCGTAGTGCCGATTTTTGCAAGATTGATTTTTTGTTTTAGTTTTTTGGTTCAGATTTTAGGAAAAAATGAGCCAGGGTTTCGATTAAGTTTGATTGAACTTCTTTGAAGCACGCTAAGAACTGATAAAACTTAACATATTCAGATTCTTCTTGTGTTCGAATGTTGTGATCGATTGGGATATATCGGTGTTTAACTATGTTATGCGGTGTCACGAACCTTTGATTCGTTAGATTACAGTACTTCTTTATGATTCAAGTCCTTCAATATTTGTGGAAATTGAATCAGATTGTAGATGATGTGGGAGGACTGAATTGAGTTGAATATTTTCGTATCTGATGATAATGAGACCATTTACCTCAAAATACATGTGTATATGGATCTGTATGAAAGTTAGGCTCTGTATGGTTGCCCTGAATAAGTTATCTAGAAATGATTTTTTGCATACCAATGTCATAAAACTTTTTTCTTTATCAACACTTCCGGACAGACAAATCCTTTTTCTGTAAAACATTTTCTTGGTCACCATACAGAGCCTAATAGAAACTTGCAGAAAGTTTTGCTAGGGTTTGGAGAGATATTTGCACTTATACTTTCAATTCTATTACCATTTAATTACATATATTTAATTAATTCAAATTTTTTTCAAAAAATTAAAGGGTATTTTTAATGGGAAAATGATCCTGGAGTGACACCAGAACTCTTTACTGGAGTGTCAAGGTTTTTCTTGTCATCGGGACGGCTGATGTAGCCAATCCAGACTGATGATCTGGACTGGTCGTGTGGGTAGTGCCCTTGTCTACTCATGCCTATAACCTAACTAACATGTATGCGCTTTTGCCTCACGAAATGCAGCCACTGATTTTTTTTTTTTAAGTAGAAAAAGTGCCTCCTCGAGCCACATGACAGTGCTTTTGGGCTGAAACTTGCTACGTAGGGAAATACTGAGCTGATGAAAAGCGTGGATCCCTTTTCAGCCTGCCCCCTCAGCTTCCACGCGTGGGAAAATCATGTCGCTGCAGTGAAGAGTTCTGAAGTGTCACTCCAGAAAACACGTCCCCTTTCTCAAACTAAAGCTCTGCAGTGAAATGTACTTTGCAAATAAAGGGCGTTTTCTTTGACTGGTGAGAGAAATAAGGATACTGAAAGCGGGTGTAGAGAAGCAAGCAAAAACACATCATTGGGTCTTTGTGTTATTTCTTCTGCGGCCTAGCATTTGATTTTTGTGTGGTTTCCATTCACTCGAATAAAAATTGGTTTGTTGACTTTGTGTTTACTTTTGGACCCTTGCTCATTCCAGATAGTTAAGAAAGTTCTTCATGGCATCCACCAGAAAATCTAGAAGTGTGAATAAGAGATTTTCTAAGGTTAACGAGGAGTCTCCTGATAAGGATGGAGGCAATGGGAGCAAAAGTAGGCAACGGGTGAGTTTTTTTTTGCATTCTTGAAATGTGTACATGCCAAGATTATTTGTCGTTAGTAAAGTTATCCTTATTTTCCTTTTTGACCCCAAGCTTCGTTATAATTCATGAGCACTCAATTTTCAAAGTTCTTATTTTTTTGGTTATTGTTAACAGTTTAATTTTATCATTGAAGGGCTTAATTTCTAGGTTTAGTTTTATATGTTAAATATATGGTTTAGTATACCGCACGTGATTTGTCGCAAGCATCTGTATGTCTACAATATATATCATGCAAGTAAGTGGTATTGACCCAATGCTTGTTTTAAAAGTGAGGCTTGATGGTTATTAGTTCTCGATGTTCTTCTTGGAAAGATCGAAGAACGAAAGTAAAAAAGAAGCTGTCATGTTCGTCTGGTTATGAATAGTCAGTGCTGTTTAGGGATTTAATATTTGATAATGAGTTCACATTTCCGACTTCAGGAGTCTGGTCTTAAGTGTCAACTAGACATACTTCTAGCAAGCCCAAATTGCAATCAAAAGCATGCTATAAATGTGTAAGTAAGGTGAGTAGGACTCATGCAAACCCTAACACTACGAGTATCATTGAGACTGAAACCCAATTCATGTATCTCTAGAGGAAAGAGTTTGTACTGATTATGTTATCTAGGAAAAGATACAATTACAGGGAGTTATACACATATGAATCAGGATTCTTTTGAAACAACCTATAAATTAGAAGCCTGGTGGTGTTCTTTGGGACTTTAAGGGTTGTACCTTGAAGTCCTGGTCTAGGCCAAGATACAACCAGGATTCCTGATCTGAACTTGATGGTGTTCTTAGAGACTTTAAGGTTCTACCATGGAGTTATTTTTGGTCCTATTGGATTGCTTGAGGGATTGAATATCTCTAGGGCTTTGTTTTTGAGGCCTATTGAAGTAGAGTGAGACTCCTCTAATATCCTTGCTTGGGCTTCAAAAGAAGATGAAGGAGCTAGGGTGATTGGCTACCAGTGTTGACTATATTTTAGAGATTAGAGTAGATCTCGATATTGTGTATAAGCAATCTACCAAATTTACTAATAGTGTGAACTGTAATATAACTGTATGTATGTATTCGTCTTGTTCAGGGCTGTTAACTGTACTATTTCTACACAACTTCAAAACATTTGTACTTGTGCAGAATCATGTTTCTTTAATTTATATTGTTCTGTAAAATAATATCTGTGATTCTGTATTAGCATATAATATTCTTGTGTTTCAATGTCAGTCTGCTGTCATGGTAACATGGACTTGTGCTGTCAGTCCGCATCTAAGTTGTGCTGGTTTGTTATGTTATGTTTCATACTTTAAAAGGAAACATCATTAAGTCTCTGAAATCTGGATATATTGTAGAATGTCACAGACCGAATGACAACAAAATGACTGACTTGTTTAATAGTCTAGTTTTATGAACATATTTAAAGTATTGACCAACATACTCATCTGTGCAGAAGAGGAAGTTGTCTGACATGTTAGGATCTCAATGGAGCAAGGACGAACTTGAGCGTTTCTATGAAGCCTACCGGAAGTATGGGAAAGACTGGAAGAAGGTTTGCCCATTTGTGGTCATCTTCGTTTGATATGCTCTTTATAGATCAGGCTGTTGGGCCCAAATTTGTGTTTTATTTTGATATTAGCTTTCACCATATAGGTTTTGTGATTGATTTCTCTAGAGAACAAATAATGGGTATATTTAGAACATTTTATAAGAATGTGCTTGTGATTTTGTGATTAGTGCGCTCTCTAGAATTTCATTGTAAAGGTATATTGAGTTTGCTGTTGTTATGAATTGATTATTTATGCCCTTGGCATCTTCAGCTGATTACTGGTTGATATGGATTTCTAGGTGGCTGGTGTTGTACGCAACAGATCCATAGAAATGGTGGAGGCCCTTTACAATATGAACAGGGTAAGCATGTTCTTGATGTTTAGCTTAAACAATAAACTAGAATTCCCCAAAAGATTTGTCATGATATCTATAATTTGTGGTATTTTTAAATTTCTATGTAGGATCGGTGTTTTAAAAACCCTACCTTGAGGTGTGTGAGGCAGGTTTACATTTTGAGGCAAGGCATAGGGTCCTGGCCTCAAGGCTTAAGCCACCAATGGTTTATAAGAGGCTTATGCCTCACCCTGTTGAGGCTCGAGGCATGAGGCTAAGTCGACGCTTGAGCCTTGACTATGTAGACACATAAATATGAAAAAGTAGGATTTTAATTTATTTATAAATTTTCCCTTTCTTTCAGCAAAAGAGCCCACTCATTCATCTTCTATGTGAAAAAGAACCCTAATGAAGATGATTTAAATCATTTTCTTTTTCTTATTTATACTTGTAAATATGACATACATGGTCTAGGTAGCTTCAGCTGGAAGTTTTTCCAAGTGACTACATTTATTTAGTAGAGAAACAAAATATGCTAGTGTCAAACTCTTAAAAACTTGACCTTTATGTGACAAGGATAAAGATTCCTGAGATTGAAATCCATCAACCCTCAAATAAGTCACCAACGCATCATGATTGTCAACGTCATTATGTTTGCTAAAACTATACTATGTATACTTGTTGGGTTGACCAAATAAGGGACAACATCACATGAACAGTATACATTACTGAATTGAAGTTAATACAAATATAGAAGTGTCCAACGGCTGAGTTGGTCAGGCTGTGGGGGGTTGTACTCACGGACCTGGGATCAAGTCTTTGGGGTTAATTCCCAAAGACCTGGGTTTGGTCATGTTCGTACCTTAGGGGGGTTGGGGGGGAGTAATAAATGTTTACCTATAAAAAAAAAGTTAATACAAATACGATACATGAATAAGTAATAAATCTTTTCAAATGATAAAAGGAAAATATTTGCTTCATTGAACATATAATAATTAGCTAATGTTTTAAAAATCTCAGCTTGAGGTGATCTTTTAAGGTGAATCATAAAAAAGAAGAGCTCTTAACTCTTTTTCTTATTTCCTTCTTTATTTTTGTAGTTGATTCTTTTATTTATTTATTTTAATTTTATGGATCTTTAAAATTTTTTCTTTTAAAGATTCAATGTTTACGCCTTTTACCATGGTACCACCTCATCTCACAAAGGCAAAAAGCATACGCCTCATGCTTTTTAAAATATTGCCATGTACCATGATTAACATATGGGATATCTATATATAATCTCTTAAAAATATGTGCAGTTGACTATTTCACGGTAATCTTGCAAGTTGCAGCACATTTTTTTCTTTTTTTCATTCTCGTAGTGGCTGTATTTGCTTTGAAATTTATACATACAAAATGACATTGTTGTCCTTTAGCTTTTACCTTTGCTGCTAAGAATAAATTTGATATAGTTGATAATGAAAAGAATTGGGAAATACCGCAATTTTGGCCCTTCGGGTACAAATTCTACCTCCCTCTTATAATGTAATTTATTCTTGTCTCTACACACCAACAATTTTTTTTACTATTGTGCCTTTTAATATTCCTTTTTAATGTATTGAAAAATATCCTTCTCCACACATTGAAGATCTTCTATGTTTTTATGGTGGGGTATTACATTATTGAGAAGTTTTCTTATATCGCATGCCTTCAGTTCATGAGGTATAATAATTTAATGCTCTACCTATTAATGTTCTTGACTTTCAGGCCTATTTATCCCTTCCAGAGGGGACGGCTTCCGTGGTTGGACTAATAGCAATGATGACTGATCACTATAACATTCTGGTGAGATAGGAATTCAGTTTTCAACCAAGGTTTCAGATGCTATTGTATGAATCTTAGTTTTTGGGATGGTTGTGGTTAGTACTCTGAAATCTATTGCCTACTTAATATTTATTCATAATAAATTTTTTGTTCCTTTAATAAAAACAGCCACATTTAAAGCAGTACAATATTTATGATCAATGAAAAAGCAAAAGCATAGTTAATTGAAAAAGGATCTTCAACACTAGTTTAGCTTATAATCAATAAGCACCTGTACTTTTTCTGTTTGTAAAATATCAATGCAAATGAGCTGAATATTTTGAAAATAACAACTCATATTCTAAACATTACTCTGGCAATTGTGATAAAGGCGAAAGAGAGGGGGCAGTAGGGATAAGGAGTGGCAAAGTAGGATGGTAGACATTAGAAAGTTGATGAAAGGGTGGGAAAACTATGGTTATCCTGCACACTTGTCAACTTGTCAGTTGTCACCTGGAGTATATATTAATAAGAAGATAACTCAGTTTTATACTTAACATCCTCATATTAAGAATCCAGTTGTGCAGATAGAAGATGATAACCAAACTTATGCTTGCTAAATATCATTTTCTTCATTTCTTGTCCAATAAAAGCAAAAAAGAGAGAAAAAAAGAAGAAGAAATAGAACTTTTTAATGGAAGTAGAGGAACAATATTCTTTACTGCATTGATACAAGTATATATGCATCGAGGTACTATAAAGGGTGTGTTTTCTACTAAAAGATAGTAATGGGCCCATTGAGCCGTACTACTAAGGCTCAGGCCCTATCGAGTGGGCTCACAAACCTTGGTTCGGGTCTGATCTATGGGCCATGGAATGAATCCCGGCCCAGGGCCAACATAGGCTATAGTTTTTTTTTGGATAAGTATAAATTCTATAAGAGGTAGAAAAGCCAAAAGATTACAGGAGCAACTTTAGAGGTCGAGATGACCTGCTAAAAATACAAAATGAGGGCGGGAAACAAAGTAACAAAGAACCAAAAACATGAAAAAGAAACTAAACCCCTTTTGTAGAACAAAAAAGGTCCCAACAGAAGACAAAGTCCTCAAAAACCAAGCCACGACACTCAACGAAAATTTTGGACCAAAGGAACAACAATCCCTTGACATTGAGAATGATGGTGGGCACTACTTCCTCCTTTCCTTTAAAGACTGAGATTTCTCTCTCTCCATATTCCCCAACAAATAGGAAAAGGGAGTAAACGCCGTAACACCCGTCCTCTGGAAGAAAATGCCGAGGTACGCCAACTAGAGAGAAGATCGAGCATCGAATGGGGCAACACCCAAAACATCCCTAAGTTCGATAGGAAAGTCGACCAAACTGCGATAGGAAAGTGTAACAAGCTATGATTAACCGACTCCCCACTATGATTACACAACGAACAATAGTCGACAGTGATAACCCTCCCGGTGATCAAGTGGTCAACCGTCAGAATCAATCTCTAGGGAAGCTGTCCAAATAAAAAAAAAAGCGACCTTGGACGGCACTTCTTGAAACATACATTTGTGTTGATGTTCTTGCCTCTGTGCTATATGCATCAAACATGCTCCTCGACAATCAATTAGTCGTATGAATCAGCCTGAGGTTTCTGGCTCCAAGGCCTTACAAGTTACAAGTCTAATGTTAACTAAAGACAGCTTATCAATCATATTGTTAATTATTTTATATTCGTATTTTCATTTTTTACTTAATTACTCAAACTTCATGCCTTAGTTATGTTGTAAAATAACACTGAGCCAAGTTATGCAAGTTTATGCATCACATTGGCTGACAATGAAGCAGTTAACCTGGAGCACGTTTGAAACTAAAAACTAGAAAGTAATGCATTTGGTAGTTGGTATTCGGTTTTTGCTTAATGCTTATATGGGTGTATCATCCTAAAGCTTGACTAGAAATTTTGGGATGTGTAGTATATTCTGATTTGATTGTAGTTGACGGTGTTTAGTAATTACTGATTAATGAGATTAGCTTAATCAATGGATGCTGATGATATAAAATAATTGATATTAGTATTTTAGAGTCTGGCTTGTTCCAAGGTTTTCTAGTTTTATAGGTTAGAAAATTAGAAGGAACTGGCGCTGCATGATGGTTCCATTACGTTTTAAGTAGTCTTTGAACATCCTGAATGAGATAAGCTTGGCGGCTGCCACAAAGTGATAAAATAATGAATATTTTAAGATATGCATTAAAATAAATGGTAGAATGTGGTTAAGCTGTATTGTCATTGTTTTTGTAGTTGAAATAGATGGTATTATTCTTATTTTTTTTGGATTATGATAGGAGGTTTTTTATTTGAAGTATGAAAATGTGTTTGGGTTGAAACTACAGAATTTAAGCACAACACGCATTATGAATATAACTTCTAATTCCCTTTAAAAATTGTTGAATTGCGGAGAGTAACATAGTACTTAATACTCCTTAAATTATCTCTATGTGTAACAATGACACAGATGCGGTCTAACACAGCACCTTTAAGAAGCCTGAAACTTGGAAACGTCCGTACACAGGTATAATAATAGAATATTTATCATATTTTAAACTTCTATCCTTTTAAATAAAAATAAGGAAAAGAATATATGAAAAGTAGGAGAACATTTCCATTTGCCAGATAGCTCTCCGATAACTTATGTAATCTAAGGTTTTTAATTCAACCCCAAACTACAATAAAGTAAGAAAGATTCAAATAATAAGAAGAATAACGCAAGTAAACAATAAGAGGTCTCAATCCTTGGGCTAAAAGAAGCTATGCTAGAAGAGAGCCATGGAGCTCTCTGATAACTATGCAATCGGAGGTATTGAAATTAATCCAAAACTATAATAAACAAAGAAAGATTCGAATAATAAGAAGAATAACGCAAGTAAACAATAAGAAATCTAAATCCTAGGGCTTAGAGAAGCTACGCTAGAAGAGAAAAATTAGAGAGGAACATTTTCTTCACTTTTAGACCTCAAATCCAATAAAAAGTATTATTCACGTCACTATTCACAGCTCCTTTTAATTCAGTTCTTTATTTCCTAGTTATCCTCTTTTTCTTTTTCGAAGCCCTTAAAGGGTTTTGTTCCTCCATTTATGAACTTGCAATAGCTGAAGCTTCAGCTCCATCGAACTACTCTTCACTGAGATATAGCTCTTCAAAACAGCTGGTTTTGTTGGACTGTTTTTCTGTACTGTAGCTACATCAATAACATAATACATATACAAAAGTGAAAACTCTCAAACAACTATAACTGTGTTTAACAGCTTAAGAAGGTATTTTATGGAAGATGGAACACACCAACCCCTTTTTTAGAAATCATTTTTGTAATACAAATTAGTAAAATTGAAGGGTGACATGGCCGTACGTGTCTGGATGTATTGACACATGTATCTGTGTGTTGACGTGTCTGACACAACAAAAATTGCCTTGTCCTTGTTACATTGTGCTGATCTTCAATGCCATTTTCTTTTCTATATTTTGGAAGTTTTCTCAATTTATGTAAGAATTAGTGTTTTAAGTTGAAAGTATAGAACCATTATCACTTTTTCATGCACACACATTACCAGTAGAGAAGAGCTTATACGGTCATGCTAGCAACCTATATTATGAGAAGAGCGTTTATCTTATTTATCTTGGTCATGTTTTGCAATATCTAGTGATGTTCGTCTCCAATTTGCGTATGCCAATTATATACTTTTTAATCTATGAGGTAATAATTTGGAGTTTATGCTCACACATTCAATTACATGATATGAGCTTGTACGCCTCTTGATTACGATGCTCTGCTTATTTGTTGAAATGGCTTACCACATAAAGTCAATGGATTGTGTACTGGCAGGAAGGGACTGATAGTGATCGGGAAAGCAATGATGGGTCAGGAATATCTCGAAAGCCTCAAAAGCGTGGTCGGGGAAAGTTTCGACTTAACATCTCAAAAGGTTCGGATGAGCATGTTCCAGATTTGTTGCAGTCCCAGTCAGCTGCATCAAATTATGGGTTCCTACCATTATTGAAGAAGAGGCGCTCTGGTGGTAAAGTCTCCTCTTCAAAATATAGAATTTTCTTTTGATAAGTATAAAGTTCATTTAAAGGCAAAATGCAAAAGAGAACAATAGAACCAGCTAAGGAGGTCGAGATGACCTACTATAGACTGGATATAATAGAAATCTAAAAGAAACAAGGAAAAATGAAGCATTCCGATTAAACATCCCTAGAACATAAAAGATCCCAACGAAAGACGAAATCTTCGAAGAATAGACCTCGACACTCTCCATAAGCTTCGGACCACAAGAACATCAACCCCTTAATATTTAAGATGATTGATTCTATATTGTTGCTTTTTCCATCCAATACTCTCTGATTTCTTTCTCTCCATATGCCCCAAGCAATTGCAAAAGGGAGCATTCTCCATAGGATTCTTCCTCCAGCTAAGAATGCTATTGAATACCAGTTGCTGACGAGGAACAAGAACGAGGCCGACATCACCCACGTTATCCCAAAATATAGAATTCGATGGACGCTCTTGTTAGCATTTTCCCCCCAGTTATATTAATTTTTATGTTTTTGGTACTTCCAACTCCTTGCAAATTGATTATTTTTAGGAGCATCGAGTCATGTACGTATAAAGCAAAAGTGTATAATAGTGTTTTAAAAGTCTGAAAAACTCGACGCCATTCTACTTCGATGTCTTTTGGAATTGAGTGTACCCATGACTTGGTGAGTCAACTTGCGACTCAATAAATAATATTACAATTCCATGTATAAACAAAAATTAAGAATAATTGTAAAATATTAACAAAATCACAAAAATTGGGAAATACAGAAAAAATATTTTAATTTTGAAGCAATTGACTTGAGGAGTCAGGTTCTGTTTCTGAGTTGTTGCGTCGAAATGAGGTAGTTATAAAAATGAGTTTATATGCCGAGTCTGCCTGATATTCTATTGAGTTGACTCAAATGTGCCCAGTTCCAGGTTGACCTGGCTAGTTTTAAAAACCCCATTGTAAATCTTTTTTCTTCTTCTTGTTGGTATCAAGTTCTCATTCTTCCCTTTTAGAAGAGAACAAATTATTGTTCTTTCTTGTTAACATGTTTAAGTTAATAGTTATTAGATAGCAAGCTTCAAGGCTTAAGTTCCATGCATGATGCCTTAAGATCTTTTGTAGGTAGCCGACCTCGTGCTGTTGGAAAAAGGACACCACGTTACCCTGTTTCATATCCAAATGGTAAATATGACAGGGAAAAGTTTGTTTCACCAAATAAACAAGGTTTGAAATCAGAGGTAGATGCTAATGATGATGAAGTTGCCCATGGGGCAGTTTTAGCATTGGCAGAGGCTTTACAAAGAGGAGGC
The DNA here is from genome assembly GCA_035048495.1 of Euptelea pleiosperma. Classification (NCBI taxonomy): domain Eukaryota; kingdom Viridiplantae; phylum Streptophyta; class Magnoliopsida; order Ranunculales; family Eupteleaceae; genus Euptelea; species Euptelea pleiosperma. The sequence goes on from CM068546.1 coordinate 33,872,049, forward strand.
TCTCCCCAAGTTTCTCAAACACCAAACAGAAGAATGGAGCACATGAGACCCTCACCTGTTCTGAATGGTGAACGAGTGGTAATGTTTTACATCTTCTATTTTGTTTTGCTCTCTCCAATCATTTACTAAAAGATAAATCAATTTCTCTATTTTCTGTAAAATTTAGCGTGCCGAATCAGAGATGGCTAGTGCTAAGCTTGTTGGTAATTCAATGGATGAGGACTATTTGGAAGGTAGTTTAGGAAGCAGGGAAGCTGAAAATGGAGATTTTGCCAGAGATACGAGTTATATGATGGATACAGAAGGTGTTGGTACGGTAGAAGTTCAACGGAAGGGGAAGAAGTTTCATGCAAAGAAGCCAAAAGTCCAAGACAATGAAAATGATCATTTTGATGATGTCAAGGAAGCATGTAGTGGCACTGAAGAAGGACTTAACTTGAGTTCTGTCAAAGAAAAAGTTGACACTGAGGTTACAGATACAAAAATTGAGTGGTCCTCTCCCCAAGGTCCTAGGAAGAGAAGCAGGCAACTTTTTTTTGAAGGTACATAAGTTATTTTCCCTATAAGGTGTTTAACTTTCTTGTTGCATGTAAGATTATTATTGCACATTTTCATTTCTTTGACGGATTATTAGATTAGCTTCCTTTTGATTGTTTATGAAAATTTACTTCTTTTTTCTCCTCTAACAGATCTTCATCAATAGGCATTACATGTGCTTATTGGGTGGACCTACTAGGGAGTCTTAGCCATCGTGTTCCATTGGCTAGTCCCTCTCTTTTGCCTTTTGTTCCTTTTTGACTTTTCACGTATTTTGGGAATCTTTTCCCTTTCTTTAACCGTTTCTTATTTTTAATTTACCATATTTATCTTTATCCTCCACAAAATCTCGTCCTTGTTCTTTCTATAATACTTACATGATGAGAAAGGATGACTTATGTTTCTGCCCTAATGATTGTAATCTTTTTTATGAATGGCCTCTCTTAACAAAGTTTTGTCAGTAGATGATCAGTAGAGGATGCCTAACATGTGCTTTTTATGCCAAAAAGAACTCCGAATATGTTAACTGTATTCTTATAATAGTCCATTCGCTACATGGGTTTGTCATTTTTATTTTAACAACTTTGACATCTACTGGGTTATGCCTTACAATTTGATTGAGCTTCTGCAAGAATGGGGTTGTTCTCAGTTTCGAGGTTGGGGCTGCATTTTGTGAAGACTTCCTCTCTTTGGCCATCTGTTGTAGCGTTTGGAAGGAGAGAAACTGAAGGATCTTTGAGGACACACATGAAACTGAAACTTGTGTGACAGAAAAGGTCAAGACAATGCTGTTTCACTGGTGCTTGATTCTGTTGGAGTGTGAAATGCTGCATTTTTCTTTTGGCTGGGGTTTTTCATCGGTAGTGCTGCTCATTAGTGCTATTTTGTATCCCTTTGGCATGTGTTCACATTTTGGGAACCCATTTTTCCCCTTTGCTTCCTTTTCCTTTGTAATTCTTCACTGCTTGCTCTTTTGCCTCTAATATAAATTCCATTTACCTATTCAAGAAAAAAAGAAGAAAGGATAACTTCTTTTGATAGAAAAATTCTTAAATAGAGCAGTAAAACTGTAAACCATTGGAGAGGCCAAACTGAGTAAATGAGGAAATAATAAGTAGAGAATGAACAAGTTCTGAAGTGTATCTACAGATTAAGATAACAATACGGAGGGATAAGATTGAGGGGAGGAGAACCTTTGCAGACATCAAGATTGGCATAACAATCATTGTGTTCTCCTGGATTTTAAAAGACAGTTGACTTTGTTGCTCTGCAGTTTCCAATGCCTTAACTCAGTTAGGCTGCCAGAATATTGTCTTTTATTGCTTATGGACCAAAAGTAAATATATGAGGAACAATAAACATTTCTTTCTGTAGTTGGAGGGGCTATATGACATGGTCCTTTTTTACCATGCAAACACTAGCCTGCATGAAATATGCATTTTGGAGATGAAAACACTTGCTGTTAATTCATGGTTGGCTAATGACAAGGGTGATCTCTTAGCTAAAGAGGGATGCTTTTATTTTGTTTTGGAGATGCTGGTGTAATTTTTTTTCCTTTTCCTCTTGTATTCCCGTTTCTTCTTTAAAAAAAGAAAGAAACTTCAATTCTTTATCTCAAAGTTAACTAGTATAATTTCATGATGAGATGTTTGGTCTGTTAGCATCAACATTAATCTCATTCATGTTCTTTATTTCTTTGAAGCTTGTGGATTGCTTCTAAGTGTGAGACATTCTTATTACTCTTTATCATTTTCTGTTTGTAGATGAAAGCTCTGCGTTGGATGCCCTGTACACTTTGGCAGATGTATCTATGAAGCTGGCACCAGCATCTACAGTTGAATCTGGTAAGAATTTCATGCTTCTACTGTATTATTGCTTAAGAATATAAAGAGAGCTTTAGGAATCACTATCAAGAGGTGGATACTTGGTCATGTTCAACTTTTTGCTCTTTTTTTGTTTTTTTATTTTTTTAATTTTTTTTAACATGGATAGACTATCTTGATCTGTTTCCTGTAATGTTATGCTTCCTGATTTTTCCCCTCACACCTTAAGAGATGCCAGTGAAATAGTGGATTCTTTGGCTAAGAATGGTGTATATTATAAGGAAAGTGCTTGATTTTTTATTTGTTGCAAGTTTTCAATTTTATGACTGATATTAGGCTGATGTTACTTGGAACTTGGACATGAGAGTCTATATCGGATGCATGTTGGGGAGTGAGACTCATTGGGCCATAAAAGTTTTGGTCTCAGGGACTTATCCACGGGTGTGTGCGCGGGCGTGCGTAATATACAACACACAGCATAAGCATCATCATTCAAAGTGCCTTTTTCCAAGTATTTAGAGCTATGCCTTCTATCAAGGCATGTGTCTCCAGATCTTTCTTAACAGAGAGTTATAAAGGAACATGGAGTTTGAAGGTAGGAGGAATGCATTTGTACAAGTGGGATTTCATGCCATGGTTTCTTCACATGTAGATTATAGGCTTCCAATTCCTTCACTCGTCGGAGTTGATCAAGAGCAGGAATAGATTTCTCAATAGAGGAAGAACCCTCAGCTGTATTTACTGCTGTCAAAGAGAATCAAATGTTGAACCTGTCTACCACTTCAGACAACTTCAAAGAGCATATGGATAGGGTGAAGGAAGGAGTTTTGGAATTTCGAAGGTTAGAGCAAGACTAATTTCTTGATGGATATTATCACAATGGATGAGAAGGTTGAAGAGCAGGAAATTACATATAATCAAATAGATCTCATGCTGATCAATACAGATTTTCATCAGTATGTTAGGCTCTTCCCTAATTTCTACCATTTCTTACAACAAAATATAGTAATATATTTCCCATTGATAATTTTCCTCCAGAACAGAGAGTACAATTCATGCTTCATTTCTTCTCCCCTGCTTCTACAAATAAGCATGTACATATGCAATGTCTGCTCATCTTCAGAAGTATAATTTCAATGTAGCTGTTCCCAGACTTCTCTAGTTCTCATCTTGTATAGAAGATACAGAGAAGAATCTATGACAGCTTCAATAAGTCTGGTTAATATAGAAGGAGAAGACATGATTTATGGCCGAGTTAGATAACCTTAGAGGCAAAAAATGTTATGAATATAAGTCGCCCTTCAAGAAATTCCATGCTTTCCAAGCTTGATGAGCAAGAGAATATTTTGCAACAAAAGATTTATGAGAAAGCGAAGCAGATAAAATTCTGAAGAAATAACTAAGAAAAGTTCGAACTGAATTAGATGAGGTTCAAGGCAAGGTTTAAAAGGGCCCGTCCTTTGTGGGAGGTCATGGGTTCGATCACATGCAGGCAGGTTTCCTCCTTTTGAGCAGTGCGCTATGGAGTAGAAATCCCTCACCCGGAATAGCCCAGCCCGGGTATATCCTGGTTGCTTCCCCAGTGTATTCCAGCCGCTGCTGTCACAGGCTTTGCGGTCCGGCCTCAACTGTGTTGCCTACCAAAAAAAAAATATTAATAATAAATTATTTAGCATCTTGACTAATTAAAGTCAAAGCTTTCTGGAAAAACTATAATCCATCTCATCATCAACTCAAACTCTCAATTCTGTAGTATACCACCTATGGTCCTCCGTTTAACAGCCAAAAAAACATTGTTAAGCAGGAGAAGAAATGTGTTTGCAATTTTATATCTAAGAATCAAGTGAATAAAATAAAATTTACATTCAGTCCCCATGCCACTTAGGATTCCTTTCAATACCTTGATGCCTCCTCCAAACAACACTTGTCCAAGTTTTATCACGACTAATTTCTTTTCTATCTGGATCTTTCTGCAGTAATCTAATTTTCGATCTGAACTGTGCTAAATCATTCTTCTCTCTGCAGAACTGCAGAAAGTATCTACCAGATTTGGATGAATTAGTTTCTCCTTTCCGCTTGTGGGAATATGTTTTATTTTATCAAGAACTTCAGATTCTGCACTACTCTCCAATATTGAGCTTAGATCTTGCTAGCTACAGAGACCAGTTCTTGTAATTAAGATTTAATATGTTATTGTTGTTTGTGTAGAGTCATCTGTGCAGTTTAAGGAAGAAAAGAGAACTTTTGATATTGTTGACAAGTCCAGCATACCCGAAGCCATGTCTGGAAACCATCAAAGAGACAAACTTAAAATATCAGGTATTAAAGAGAAGGGGCACCGCTCTAGAGCTGTAGTCGAGGTCACTGCCCTTAAAAATGCTAAATCAGGAAGGGACTCAGCTTTTGATGGTAATGCTTTTTCTGAAGCAAAGCAGCGACCTAGCCAGTCTACCACAAAAATGCGAAAAAGAAAACGCAAGTCATTAGCATCAAAAGTAAGAAATTATTGCTAACTTCTTTTTGATAACCTCCTCAAATGATTTATTTCCTCCTTGGGCGATTATTGATATTCTTGAGTGTGTCCGGTGTGTCGGATGAGTCGATGATCGTATCCAATTTGTTTACTAGTTGCAGATTCCAAAAACTGAAGCACATAGTGACTCTCGTCTGAGTGAACCTCAGAAGAATGAGGTATGCAAATATTTTTCTCTTTAACTTCTTACAGGTACTTTTGCCATGTTTCTATGGTAGCATAAATTGTTCCGCTTTGATTATATAAAGGCATTATATGTTTTTAGCTTGCTCGATGAAACTATAAATTGATAGTTGTACAACCTTTATTTGAAACTATATAGTGATAGTACTTTCGTTTAATGATTTTAGTCTTCTTATTCCGGTGGTTCGTATTGCCATTAGGAGGTTCTTGATAGAATGGTCATGCTTTCTTAAAGATTTTGTGATATCAAGGCTGATGAGTTCACAATTAATTGGCAGTTGATTATTTATGGTGGCAATATAGATGATCGCTTTGTGGGCTGATTATTGCATGTATAGTCTCCTTGTACTTTGGCAATGCTTTTCCCTGTTTTTGTGTATCTTCATATACATTAATATGTCATCTTTGTTACTTATAAAAAAAGCTTTTTTATTTATTAAATTGTGTCATTTCTTGCTGACATAATCATTAATCTTTACATGAACATGACCCCTCTTTAAAACAAATGGAATCGATTATTATACTTGACAATGATTTCTCGCTCTGTAATCTTCGAAATGAATTTTATGGCAGTATGACAATCACCACAAACACGAAGATTCTTCACGACTCGTATCTCATTTCCTGGTGCAGTACTAATAAGACCGAACGCGATAGCCAACTTCTCACTATGACAACAAAGGGAATGCTCGTTCTCTTCCTCTTCTATATCAAACAGTACAAACTCTACCGTGGGCACATTACCCACACCTTCAATTGCTTAGCCAACTCGTCAAGATTTATATATAAATCCTCTCAGACAACGGGTGGGACTTGTCTCCCACATGGAACTCATGAACAATCCCATCCACCTCGATCCAACTACACCCTGGTGTCTTTTGCATCCCTTTCTTGTTCATGATCTCCCCGAGGTTTGCCGCGTCATCCCATCTGCTATTGGTGGTAAAGATGCTTGATAAGAGAACATAATTTCTTGAGTTCCAAGGTTTTAACTCAATGAGCTGCTTTGATACATGCTCGGTCAACTAGTCTAGCATGAGTGCATCCACAAAGAAGACCAATGAAAGTGTTCCCATCAGCTCGGATCCCCAACTTCTCCATCTGAGCAAAAAGCCCAAATGTAGCTTTGACACGACCATTCATGGCAAGCCCTGTGATCACAGCATTCCACACAACAACATCCTTTCCTTCATTCTTCAAAGACTCCCCATGCCCGAGCTAGGCTCCCACATTTGGCATACATGTCAATCAATGCAGTACCCAATACGGGATTCAGCAAAAGTTGTTTTTATTAATCAAACATTCGCCCAATCTCCTAATTCTAGAGCTCCTAATCTCGTGCAAGCGGAAAGAACTCCAACCATGGTGAAACAATCAGGTTTCACTCTCTCTCTCTCTCTTTGCATTTGGAAGAAGAGCTCCCATTGCCTCTTTTGGGAGCCCATTTGATGCATACCCTCCAATCATCGCGCTCCAAGAAACCACATCCTTCTCGGGCATTCCATCAAAGACACTACGGGCCTTCTCCATGCTTCCACACTTGGTGTATGTATCCACCAAAGTAGCAACAAAGACGTTCCTTCTCATATCCATCTCCCCTATATATCTATGTATCCATTCGCCATTCTTTAGATCTCCTAATTGAGAACGAACAGGCAGACAGAACGCAAACAAGAGTAAAACTATCCGGCTTCAAATCCATCTCCAATCGCCTCTTAAACATATCAACTGCCTCACTAAATCGCCCAAACCCAATACAATCTCTTCTTACCCTCATTTCAAAATGTGAAGAATTGTGTTGCTTGATGGAGCTAATTGGTGAGGTAAAACACTTTTGTGAGGTATGTGGGCATGGGATAAATGTTGACATGGTTGTTTGTTTGTCCAAAACTAGGTAATGCACATTTATGTGATTGATACACATCTTTGTTACTTATAAGAAAAAGGTTTTACAATCTCTACTTACTCCAAATGATTGTTTATTGTAGTATGATGGCTTGTGAGCGTGGTTTCATGCTTTTTTCATAATTTCTAGAAATTTCAATGAATATTTACATAATTTTGATATTTCCACATATTTCACACTAGTTGAAATATTTCCAAGGCTGACTGAAATATAACTCAAAATCGAAAATTTTAGAACCTTGTTAAGCTTTTGGTGATATATGACATCTTCAAGCTGTTGCAGTGAATTTACATGTTGAGATATTTATGACTATGCGACTTTATTGTGATTAGCTTATCTAGGGTTCTCCAATTATTCTGGATTCCATGACATTCAATTCCACAAATTCAATACCTTATTGATCTAATGACTTCTGTAATAGCCCACTTTTGGAGGAATGACAAAAATTTTCAACTGTCAAAAAACCTTTCCACTGGAGTATTATCTGTGAAACTACAAGAACAAGTTGTAGAGGTAGACGGCAACAACCAGACCCTTAAAAAATGACCAGGATCATGAAGTTTGCTTTGTGTGAGATAATTGTTGTTGTGTTTGGAGTGTTCGAATGGACCAAGCACATTAATTTTTGCTGGAAAATAACCCGCAAAGACATATCAAAATGTTTTGAGTCTGTAATCTTCATACACTATCTCTCATCTGGATGATGCTAGCAAGTTGGGTAAACATCTCCATATTCCTTCTAGAAATTTGATTAACATCATCCTCTTATGCTGAACAAGCTCCTGGTCTGTACTGTCAGCACACAAAAAAGAAAAATCTTCTTGTTCCTAGGGTTCCATATTGCTGATCTCCTTCAAAACTGAGGTGGAATTGTATGTATTGAAGAGAAAGGGAGAACTGTGCTTCTCTGTTTTAAAATTGAGGAAGACCAGGTTCACATCGTTTTCTTTTATAATTTGCTTGCTGTTTCTCTTTTTGATCCCGAATTTTCAATTAATTGCGGGTCCACATGTAATCCACTGAGAACTGATGTTGTTTTCGGAAGCTTTGAATTTTGATTCAGGGTATGTGCTGAGATTAAATACTTCATCTTTCACCCTTAAAATGTTTTATATTTGTTCTTACATTATCCAATGTTGAAATCACATCAATCTATTCTTTATTACTGATAAAAGAAAATGTTTTCTATTACATATGCATTTTAAATAAGTTCTTTGAAGATTGATTATCATTTCACGTGGCCATTGTTTCTAACTATATATTTTGGGATATTCTTCAGTGGGCCTAATAATTTTCAAGTTCCATGCGTAAAAGGTTACTAACGTCAATGAAAATAGTTACCACCATGTGTAAAAAGTTACTGACATAAAAATTATAAAAAGTTACTATAACTCTTCTTCGTCATAAAAGTAGTAACTAATAACACCCACAGGAACTGTTGATCGACTATAAAAGGAGTCGATCGACACAAATGAACTGTCAATCAACCATAAGGAGTTGATTGCCACAAATATGTCGAATCTGTGCACAGTGCATAAAGGCTCTTGTGCTCACCAAAGATTTTGCCATATATTTTTGGGAATTTTTGACATACCCCCCCATGTTATCTTTGAAATTTGACATACCCCCCCACACTTTAAAAAAGCTGACAGACCCCCCTATGACTTGGTCCATGGTCAGTTGACCAATGTTGACCCGAGTTGACCACAATATTTCACATTGAAAGACAGAAATACCCTTGTCTTCAGCCATGGAACAAGGGTTTGGATCAAAACCAAACCCCCAAATCAAATGGATGTGGTGGACGGCAAGCCAAGAGATACCAATGGGTTAGTTGTCCATCATCGGAGACCAACCCACCGGAGTCTCATGCCGGTCATCCACCACTACGGCGAAACTTTAAAAACCCATTGATATCCGGAGTTTCACTTTTTTTTTTTCTTTTTTGAAACACCAACTTAAAAAAAAAAACTTCTAGGGCTGAAGTGGCATTGTAGTACAAATATTAAGCTCTGAATCTTTTTTTGGTATCTCAACTAGCATTGGGGATTCCCACTCCATATATTGATTGGATATTTTTAAACAATAATATTTAGGAGATCATCCATTTTCAAGCTAAAATTAGTTGGGAAATACAAGCTTGAGTCTGGTGTCGGACAACCCAATGGTCTTTTTAATTTTTGTCGGAGTGGTGGATGACCGGCATGAGACTCCGGTCATTTGATTTGGCTTGCCATACACCACAGCCATTTGATTTGGGGGTTTGGTTTTGGTCAAAACCCTTGTTCCAAGGTTGAAGACAAGGGTATTTCTGTCTTTTAATATAAAATAAGTTGGTCAACTCGGGTCAACATTGGTCAACTGACCTTGGACCAAGTCATAGGGGGCTATGTCAGCTTTTTCAAAGTGTGGGGGGGTATGTCAAAAATTCCCTATATTTTTTCGATGATTTAAGATATACTAGCTTATCTAAATTCCTTGTTTTGTATATTGTGCATTTAACCCTAATGAAAGTTAAGTGTCTCTCTCGACATATGGAATAAACTGTATGGACATGATGTATCGGGTTTTTGGGGTTCAATGTCTTTGACACTTTCCTATCAGTATCCGACACCAACAATAGTGTCCGTGTCTTTGTTGCATGAGTTTCCATTGATGGAGTATTTGCCACGATGTGTTTTATTTTGCGCATTACCTAGTTTGTCAATTTGCCCTTGTCCTTGCATTGTTTTGTAGGTTGCTGCTGAAGAAGGGAAGAAATCCATGAGTAAACCTAAACGTGTTGGTCAAATTGCTCCACCTCCAAAGCAGGGTAAATCACTCAGACCTCCAGAACGGTCTTCTTCAAGTATTGATCCTCTAAGGGCAGTGACAGAGTCAGCTGTATCAACTGGACAAGTTCCCACTATAAACCAGGTTAACTTACCAACCAAACTCAGGAGTAGGCGTAAGACGGATCTACAGAAAACATTGGTCCCAAAGGAATTGAAGTCTCCTGAGAATATTGGAAATGACCAACCTAATAAATACACTCCTTCACTCCATGACAGGACTCTTGATCTTAAGGTTAGATATGCCCAATCCACATTTGCAGAAACTTAATATCATGAAGCTTTAATTCTATCGGTATAATTTTAATTGCAGGAAAAGCTTTCTCGTTGTCTATCATCTCAAATGCTACGTAGATGGTGTGCTTTTGAATGGTTCTACAGTGCTATTGATTACCCATGGTTTGCTAAAAGGGAGTTTGTGGAGTACTTAAATCATGTAGGATTGGGCCATGTTCCAAGGTTAACTCGTGTTGAATGGGGTGTCATAAGGAGGTATTTTTCATTTGAGCTGCTTCTTTTATCTGCAGTTTTGACAGGCTTTCACTTTTTTTCAGCCCTTTATCTTGGTTAAGTGTTGGGAACATTTATACTTCATTTTACACTTGCGTGTTGATGCAGTTCACTTGGCAAACCTCGGAGGTTATCCCAGCAGTTTCTACGGGAAGAAAAGGAGAAACTTGAACAATACCGCGAATCCGTTAGAACACATTATACTGAACTACGCGCTGGTATTAGGGAAGGACTTCCAACAGATCTAGCACGGCCTTTATCAGTTGGACAACGTGTTATTGCCTGTCATCCCAAGACGAGAGAAATTCATGATGGCAGTGTACTAACAGTTGATCGTAGCAGGTGCAGGATTCAGTTTGACCGGCCTGAATTAGGGGTTGAATTTGTCTTGGTAATGCGTTCTTTAACTTGCTACCATATCATTTCCTGTATCTTATGTTCATATAATTTTTTTTTGGATAAGTATGTTCATATCATTTAAGTGAGATATGTTTTGGATTGTATGGCCTCTTTGACTTTGTAAATATGCACCTTTTCAGCACAAAGCAAATCAGTTCTGATGAGTTTTTTCTTCAGAACATATTTCTTATACTTTTGTATTTCCACTAGGAACAAGATTCTCCTACAAATGAAGGTGACAATTTCTTATATATTTGCAAGTTGGATGTTTAAGCTCACAATTTTAACGATTTATTCTGATCTATAGTTGGTGAGTTGTTGAAATTGCACCATCATTTGGCAAAATTGTAACCACTTGCTTGATGGATTCAGCCTTTTGACTTGCAAATATAGCATTGATGAACTTCCTTCCGTCCATGTTATATACCTGAGAAATGACGAAATAAATTTTATCAGTGTTCCAGTCCCTGCAGAACTTCTTTAGCAGCTTAAATTCATCCAAGAACGTACTCACTTCAGCCCTAGTAACACTGGTATGGAGGGCCTCCCTTGCAAATTTGATAATGATACCTAGTTGACTAAGTCATAATAAAAACTGATTGGCCTTAGACTGCTCTAGCTAATGCCTTTGAAATTGAACTCAAACCATCCGTTAGTTAAACCCCTCTATTACATCATACCTAGTGGGGGTACCAACCTATGTTGCCCATGTGTGAATACTAGTGTGGATACGACACATTAGTTCTTGAATTTCATGTTATGGATGTGGATATTGGTGTTCTGTCCAACAATGAAGAAAATATTTTGAAGTTCAAAAAAAGAATTACAGTATTAGTAGGAAATGAAAAACTTTAACCTAGGAACACCATGTAGTATCAAGTGCCAGTATCATATCATGTTGACATGGATATGCTAGGTAAGTGGAAATGTCCGAGTATCATAGGTAATAACTCCTAGTGGCAACTAACCTAGTGGAAGCCCAAAGAGTGTTTGATTTTCGGCTTCTTTAAGATGTTTGAGGTGTTCATCGTCATAGCTTTATACCAACTATTTTGGGGGTAGGGCACTGGAATCCAGTCACCACCCCACTCTATCTAGGGCTATATCATCCATTGTTGCATGTTTCTCCTAATATTTTTTCACTATCCCGATCCACCTTTTTTACCTTCCCCTTGTCCTGTTAGAGCCTCCAGCTTCCATTTGTGCTGTCAGTGGTATTCATCATAGCACATGGACAGACCATATCAAGTGACTCTTCTATATATTATCTCCAATTGGATTCAATCCTAGGTTTTAAATGTGCTTAATACAGATTTTATTGTCTTTCTAAGTCTTATGACCCGTTCGTCTTAGCATTCTCATCTTGGCTTAAGCTATTTCTATGTACTTGTTGATTCTCGATAGCTCAAACATTTGCTCGATAAGGCATTACCAGAATTATTTATATCTAAATTTTTTCTTTAGTCTAATGGGAATGCATCAGTCACATTACATTTTGGAGGCATATCTCACACTAACCACCCAATTGTAATTCTATGGAAAATATCCTATTCAGTCTCTCTCTCTTTTTTGTTTTCTGAATAATTGGATCAAGATAAGGAAAATGGTTGCTTTGGGGTGTCTCTTGTACATCGATCTTAGAGGTTGCCTCATCTCTATTCATTTCCATGCCAAAGTTACACTCCCTATCATACACTAGTCTCTTCGAAACCTTTGGATTCGAAGGCATCCCCCATGTTCTTTTGCATTTATCACCCTTAGTCTCATCAATACATCATCCCAAGGGACTTCCTCTTAATAATGAGTAATTAGTTCATTCATAACCAATGCTAAAAGTGTAGCTTAGGACTGACTCCTAGTGTATTCTCATTGCAACTGGAAGTTCGTTTGTCCTTCCACTAGCTATGCTAGTTACCACTCCTTCATTGATGTCAATATAAATGGTCAATACTCCTTTTTCCCCCAAACCCACGAGATTCTCTCTTTAGGAGGTTTTCTCTAGATCTATATAACAAGGACACCACACTTCTACGAATTTTTGCCTTGTTGGACATGTCGATACACGAACACGTGTGTCGTTACATCCCAACATACATCCGGACATGGACGACAGTGTCCCCTTTATTTTAATGATTTTTTTATTAAATAAATAATTTCTAAAAGAGGGTTGGCGTGTTCCAGCCTCCACACAGTTATTTGTTACTTTGTAAAAAATATCTAAAGTTGTTTAATAGTTATATCTGTGGCCGTCTTTTTGCCATAATATTATCGGGTTCGGACAATCTGATTACATGCAGTCTTTCTAATTGTTGTGGCTACCGTTTCACTTTTAGCAATCCTTTATATGCTGAACTTATTAAGCAATTGATTGCTGTCTATCTTTCACCCATTTGGACGAAGATTTTTTTTTCTTCGCTTTCCACTTCTTGAGCCTGTATCTAGTGAAAGCACATGCTCATAATAAAACTCTAGCTGAAACTCTACGTACAGTACCCACTAGTTAATCAACATATCTCATGTCACTTTTACAGCTTTTACTTCACATATCCAGTTCGATGCTTTCTTAAATCTTCAGATTGTAAATGAAGTAGTACCCTATTTATCAAAAAAAAAATATGTAGTACCTGATCTTTTAAGCAGAGGTATGAAAATCTCATCAGCATCAACGGTAAGTTGGTGGGAAGACTCAAGTGACCTTCCTTTGCTTTCTCATGTGCTGTAATGGTATTTTGTTGATTGCTAAAACTTCTATCCCACCTGCCTGATGGTTTATCACAAGTCACAACTACCATACAGCTTATAAGCCTTAAAAACATTTTCTGCAAATTATACCTAGATGCTGGATACTGATTATGAATGACACACTATGCTATTACTCTGTGTAGAGTGAGTAGCGTGAGTAGAGATTCAGATGGTATCAATTTTATCGAGTCCGGAAATTGTTATTATTTATTAGGTTGATAGTTGATACATTCTTTATGTGGTTCTTATATAACTGCGCATATCCATATTCTTAAGATTGACGTTTTAAAACCCGGAGTTTAAAGGATGCCTTTTCGAATCTTTTGTTTTTAGATGGGATGACATTTTAGGGGATTCCTCTCTTACTGTTTAAAGAGCGGGATCTGCCTCTTTTTTGTGTTCTCCTGGAATGATGTGAAATAATCTTTTTTTCCTCACAGGATATCGACTGCATGCCTTCTAATCCGTTGGAAAATATGCCTGAAGCTCTTAGAAGGCAGAATATTGCTCATGATGGATACCTTGAGAACTTTAATGAGCCCAAACTGAACAGCCGATCTAAAGATTGGAAAAATGGAGGGTACATGAAAGTTGCTCCGAGTGACAATCTGGAGAATGCAGATGGTGCATCCCATATTTCTTCGCCAACTTATCCCATGACCACTTTGTTGAAGCAGGCAAAGGTCAGTAGTGCCTAGCATTTCCAGTTCACTTTTGTCTTCCATTAAAATGGGATAACCTCAATGCTTATGAAACCGTTAAGGTGACAATGATCCATTTTTTAAACCCCCTGTAGTCTAAATAAAGAATGGGTGTATTATATATATTTTGAATAAATATGCAGTACAATTCGTTTGTAAACGATTCTTTTATTTTTACTTTTGTCCCAATTTGTAAATGGGCGTCTTTTTCACCTGACAAATCTAATGGACAAAAGCATGCCACCAGATATGCAATCACCTGTAGTGTATGAGTGTCTCCATCTTATGATCAAGGTATAAAATTTTGGTTTTGAAGTTTATTTCGACCAGTATGAAAATGGAAATGTTTCTACCAATGTGGAAATAATACATTTTTCTTGAAAGTGATGGAACTATTGAAGAAATTCTTCATGGAAAGTTTAGGAAATGATAAAACAAGCAGAAAAAAACACTTATAAACCATCAAACTATTATATACAACCAGATGGAGTGTGGAAATGAATGACAACATTGTTCTATAACATGCTGATGTACAGTTCTGAGAGCCTAATAATTTAGAAGCAGCTATAATTACACATGAAAATGATTATGACCGTAAAATCATATCACATATAGTACATTACATCAAAATAAAACTTTACATTACATATAGGAAGGGTAAAAATAGAACTTTATTTATTTTAATATATAAAATATTAATATAATAAACTAATTATAAATAACAGTCAAAAAGTGCATCGTATATGCATGCCTTAAATGCAATAGAATTTTCATTTTCTAGGAAAAAATTAATCCAACCAAGGAAACGAGCCAAGTTATACAACATATAATTCATTCATGGATGTTTATGGTAAAGAAAGGAAATTGGCCACAAATTTCTGATTTTTTCATCTAAAGTATCCTTAAAAATGTGTGCACAAATGCGGTGTAAATGCATCATAGGTCCATAGATATGATGCATTTACACTTTTAAATTCTAGATCTAACAAGAAACTAGAATAAAATTGAGTTTGGTCAAAAGAATTTGTTGTTACCTTGAAATTTTAAAATTTTTCCCAAATAACACTTTAATCCACTCCATCGATTGATATAAAGATTTTTTGAACAAATATCAAAGAGGAACAGTCGTTTTTGGTCTTAAGATGGATTGAAGATTGAAAGTTTGTAAAAAAGAACTTTTAAGTTTAGAAGGGTTTACTTTGTTCAGATAGAAATATTTCGTTAATAATGCAGTTTTATACTGTGGTTGGGTCAAAATCTACTATTCATCGACATTTACTGTTCATTTCATGAAATAATGCAGATTTCGATTGTATGCTATCTTTCTTGTCGACCCATATGGAAATAGAAATATTTCGCAAAATAAAAGAAATTTAATACCTTGCCTATGATAAATAAATGACTTAACTTTTTGTAATCGAAATATGCTTTCTTCTATGTATGGCCATTATAGAAGTAAAGTACATACGTCTTATTTTGACCGTGAAGGAAAACAATGTCTTCTGGAGGTTTTAGATCTTAACATGATAATACTTTGTGCTCTTGATTCTTGGGTTTTTTCTGGCAGCAAACAAATGTTTATAAGTTAGAATGGTTGTACTTGTAAAATTATTTTAACTGAGACATGTTTGACCAGGGGGACACAATTAATGCCATTTCACAAGCTAAAGCTGCAGCTAGTGAAATTGTTAATGCACAAAAAGCGGCATATACTCAGCCATGTACTCTGGCACAGATACAAGCAAGGGAAGCTGATATACGAGCTCTTTCTGATCTGACTCGTGCTCTGGATAAAAAGGTTATACCACTTAATTCTTATATATGCATCAACTTAGTTGTTTCTACTACTAAATTTTCTCCCCCTAAAGGAGTTATATGGATATTCAATCCTCAGCTAAATCTATAGCATTCTTCATCTGTTTAAGTCGCAAAATTTCCCCTTTCGATGCTGTTATATCTAGTTCCCTAGCTATTTGATGCATTACAACACTAATTATGTACAAAGTTCATATGGTTTTTACATTTTGGTACATTCACAATGCTTTGTGGGATTTTTCCTTGACGTGGGAATCTGAAAGAACTGTGTTTTGTTAGCATATTTAGAAAATGGATCGCATACATGCATTGGTATCCAATTTATATGTGCTATCAATCTCGTCTTACCCTCTTAGACATCTTTTTAAGGTTTCTATAACCATCTAGAGATGTTACCAGAACCAGAAGCTGCTGGAATGTCTAACCTATCCAATTTGCAAACCATGCTAGAAGATATGTTTCTTGTAGTTTATGTCCTTTCCAATATTCGCATTATTTATTCAAGAGAAGTGAAATATAGTGCATGCCTTCTTAAATAAGGGGACAGGCTGCTAGCTGTTGCAATACCATTGATGGCATGGCTAGATTGAGACCTTCTTACAACTTCAGTTTTAGCCTTTCTAATGGATTGTCAACTGCATCCAAAATCATTTTAGGAGTGCAAACATGCTCAGTAATTTATGCTATGTATCATCTCCAGTTAGGTATGATGTTTGAACTTTGTCCAATCCCTTGCCCTTGCTCACGTGTGCAAGACATAGTTTCACTTTCAAAATGATTTCCTGATATATCTAGATGTATGAAATGATATCATAGCCACGGTGTTAAGTTAATACTATACCACCCCAATGCAAGCTCTTGGATTTGTGAATAATGAGATCATAGAAAGGTGTATGGCATTATTACTCTCAGAACCAATGATTTGCCTTAAGTTGGTTTATGTATATGTGCGTATATATGCATCTATGTATCATAAAGTACATATTCTTGCAAAGCTGGATGCATTGTTAGATGGTTAATATTTCTTCATTCTTTTATTAAGTAATATCTCTATTCATCAAACAAAAAAAAGGAAGGAAATCTAATCATGACAGTATCTCTACAATCCTCAAAATAAAATAATTATAATAATAAAAATTATAGCACTAAAACAATTAATAGAAACAACCAAACTTTCAAAGCTACCTGCAATTGTGTAACCCTACTTCCAGAGTAATTGCAATGCCAATCAAACACTTAGTCATTATTAGAGGAACGGGTACACGAGAGGATTGAGGAAACAAGAACGAGAAATGCCTCATTTTGTTACATTTGTAACTGTAGCATGATGCGAGAGGCACATGAATTTTTGTAGGGTATGCCTTAATCTAAAAGAGCATGAGAAGATTGGGAGTAGCTTGATTAATTAATGGTAATTAAAGAACATATGAAGAGAACACATAAGCCAGGGGGGAAACATTAGACTCGTTAATGGTTGATCAAGCTTGATGGATTCACCCTCTGAAACATCAACCACTTGGTGTCCGTTCGATGCATCCTTTATGGAAGTTTTACACTCAGCAGTAGTCAAAGTAGACATGTGACAAAGTGCCAAGAATAAAAGGAATATAAGTCCAGATGGGAGGAGAAAGGCCATCCTCCTGGTAGATCTCTTGGTTAAAAGATAATTCTGACCAGCCACAAAATGACGGTCTCAACATTTTGGTGTGCATCATGTCTATACTGCACAAGTGGGGAAAACAGCCTCCTCTTGTCCTACTTCTTGATTTGAGTATTGCTTGAACAATAAAGCTAACTGAAGATAACAAGTCTCTTGATTCTAAGTTGATGCTATCCATTAGGAAGTAAACCTTGGGTTAACAAAACTAAGTTAACAATACATAGGATTAGCATTTCTTTCTTCCTTTTTTCTGGTTAAGTAAACCTTGGTGTGAACCAAAAGCAATTCAAGTGCATATGATATTCAGAACTTTGGATAAAATACAAATTTTCCAAGAATGCTCAAGTAATAATCCTCGTTTTAAATATGAAAACTTAAAGAACTCCTTTTTAGGTGGTTACCTTCAACATGCATAAAACATATGCATATATTGTAACTTGTAAGTTAGATTCATTATTCTTTCCTATATTTGAGGATTCTTAAGGGAAGCCATGAAGGTGTAAGCTGAATATGACCTCTTTTAAATAACCCAATCCTTCAAATAAAATGAAAAAGGCTAGATTCAGTCTCCTCTTTAAACAACCCGGTGTGTTCCAATTTTTCCGTAAGTTTTTTGCTTTTGATTGATGATGGAATCCGGCTGTTTGAGCTATAATATATCCCAGTATTTCTTTTTGGCCTTGAGCTGGTTTCATGCCAATGTTTTATTCTTCTATTTTGTTTTTTTTATTACTAATTTTAGTTGTGTTTTGCAACTTGATCTATTGACTTTACCATTAGCTTATCTCACCTTTCTCCCGTCTAATTTGTTGTGCTTTTAAATTTCTTAGTGAGAAAGTTTCATGGCATCTATTTGTTTGAATGGAGGGCTGTAAGGCGCATTTTGTAATATTTGGGCTCTGGATATGATCACGATGTATGTGACAAACCAGGATTTTCTTGTTCCGTCTGTTGGCGCTTCTTTATCAGAGTTTAGATCTAAAATCATGCTTAAGGCTATTAATCAAGATTGATGGTCTGCGAATAAACTTGTCTTTTTTTGTTATAATTTGTAGGAAGCGTTGGTGTTGGAGCTGAGGCACATGAATGATGAAGTATTCCAAAAAGATGGAGACAACTCTCTTAAGGATTTTGAGCCTTTCAAGAAGCAATATGCCACGGTACTCATACAGCTACAGGAAGCCAATGACCAGGCATGTGGCTTCCCTGCACTCGTTTTACCTTTGTTCTTTTGTTCTTGGTGCCTTTTCCCTCTGACCTTCCTGTAGTTAATTGTCCCCACTTGCAGGTTACTTCAGCACTTGTGTATTTGAGGCAACGCAACACCTACCAAGGAAATTCCCCACCCCCATGGCTGAAGCCCATGGTCAGTTCAGGTGGCCCCATTGGGCCACTAGGCTCTTTTGATCAATCTGCGTTTCTCCCTCAGGAATCGGGGTCTCATGTGGCTGAAATTCTTGAAAGCTCAAAATTGAAAGCACAGACAATGGTAGATGCAGCTGTGCAGGTATAGAAAGGCTTCTGAATTGTGGCACTGCTCTTTGATCTTGTTCCTCTCTTCAGTTCTTGGCCAATTACCTACTTCCTTTAATGACCTGATGATCAACACTGTTCTATTTCTGTGTCCCTTGTTTCAAATGCTAAACTTCAATCATTTTAATAATGTATTCTAGATTTTGAACTTCAGCTTTGTACGTTTGGTGTTCTCTCTATTTGTTGATTCCAGCTGAGGAAATATAGAACTAGGCAGCATCCCCGCCGTGAATAGTGGGGCCCACCTCCTTGAACTCCTATTGGTCCATTTGCTTGTAGATTGGCTCATCCACTTGATGGATATTACGTTTTGCTTGGTCATAACCTTAAACTTACAATGATCAATCGTAACTATATGATCAACAATTCTTTTGTAACTGGCAGATTTTTTTGATTGTCTAAATGGAACCGACTGATTCTGTTGTTAAAATTGTCTAATCGGCGCTATTTTTGGGCTGACCTCACCCTAGTTGGTAATCTTTTGTCTAAATAGTCTACATCGATGGATTCATCCAGCAGTTGTAGGCATCATGAGGCCAGATGATCCAATGTGGTGCCACCGGAATTATATTCTTCATTTCCTATATACCTAGACTAATTGTACATTGTCTTGATAACAATTTCAGGCGATGTCCTCTTTGAAGGAAGGAGAAGATGCTTATGTGAGGATTGGGGAGGCGGTAGATTCTGCAAATAATCGGCATTATAGATCTTTTAGTTCTCCAGATCCAGGCCATGGCAGTTTGGCTTTACAGGATCCCACAATTTCCTGCACGTCAGAGCCAATGATGACAGTTAATGCAACTGGTCCAAAGCTGAACATTGCTTCTGACAGGAATGACGTGCAAATTCCTTCAGAGCTTATATCATCCTGTGTTGCTACTTTGCTCATGATTCAGGTAAAGTTTGGAATCAATTCCCAAAATACACTTGGTTTGATGGAAGATTAAACAAATGGTTACCTCATTCATACATCTCAAGTATCTAAACCAGACAGTCAGATCTGTCAGGTTTGCACAGTTATTTGGCTGAAGCTCATTGAAGCGTGCTCCATGCTCAGTGAAATGACATGATATGATTAAAAGTTATGATATAGTAACTGTGGATGTACCCTAAATTTTCAGTGGCGAGGGTTTTTATTGGCCATACATAGAAGAAATCTGGATGGACAGGATTTCTTGTTTGTGGAGCTGAAGTGGGGGACCCAAAGGGCTCCACTTGTTATGCCATCTTGTCCTCTTATCATGTGGCCAGTTTCAGCCCAGTAGCCCTCCTTGACATACCAAAAAGATTCAAGGTTCTATTTACCTTTTTTCTATTTAAAACATAGAAGGATTTCAAGGGCTGTCATTCATAGCGAAAGAGTGCAATACATGGTATGGTATGGGTGTGACATGCACAAAGCACTTGCCACGTGGTCAATCCAAAAGATCGTCTATCAGATGGATGCTTGTATTTCGCATGTCAGCCCTCCATGTGGGAATTAATTGTGTGCCTGTCCATAGAAGAGGTTTGGACAGAGGCCGTCCAGAAGACGCGTTTCCATTTTCAACGTCCCACAAATTTTACGTTTCCGCCTAAATTAGCTCAAATCTGCATGGACCTGCTGATGGAATATGTCCACTTCTTTTATTAGTAGAACCCCCTATTTATGATAGCTGCTTTTATATATATATATATAATCTGGAACTTTGCAAATCATTCCCTGACATTGAGTATTGTTTTTATGAAACATGCAGACGTGTACAGAGAGACAGTATCCCCCAGCCGAGGTGGCCCAGATTCTAGACTCTGCTGTTACAAGCTTGCAGCCGTACTGTTCTCAGAACCTTCCAATTTACAGAGAGATACAAATGTGCATGGGACTTGTCAAGAACCAGATATTGGCTCTCATACCAACTTAGTTTCTTACCCATCCAACAGTCATTTCTGCTGTGTATATGTGCAAAACTAGTAAGCGAATCCTATTTTCACCTCATAGGTTTTATTGCTGCTCCTGTATCTTTGTCTTTGTCATATGCCCCTCTAACAGGGATTGACACGTCATTAATGATAATTAAGTCTCTGTTTTGTGGAAAAAGGTCCAAACCAGTATTTAGTGAGTTTGGATCATTAAGATAGAATATGCGGATAAAAACGAGTCTGATAAGGATCCATGTTGAATTGATTTGAATCAAGCTCAGGTTGAATTTGAATATGGTATTACGTGGTTTGGAATGTAGATCCTCTTATTTAAAAGCTTGTCGGATCTGAAATTCTCCACATAAATCATGATTTGGGATTTGTGTCATGTATCCAAGTTGAATCATGCTATTCAAATTTCTCCACATATCCAATATGCACCTCTTGAACCCTGTTTTGACGAGGAATTCAAATTTTGAAAACTAAAAGCAAGGTTTTCAGGGGTTACATGATGGAGAGCCGCTTAGCTTCGACCATAAAACTAAGCAGTTGGCAGCTTATATGAACTGTGGGAAAAATAAAATTAGTGAAAGTGGTTACCGAGCATGGTTCTTGCCACAATAACTGATCACGCCCCTTTTGCTGCAAGAATCAGCGTTCAAGCAGCTCATTAATGTGATTTCTGTTCATTCTAATGTTCAACAGGGTAAAGGCATTTAGTACAACGAAGGCATGCAGGCCAAGCCCCCAAAGGATATAGGGTCAGGCTCCCGGGACTCATCTTTTTTGACGGGCTCCTGGGACTTGATTCTCCGGCGTGGGTGGATTTCGAGAATCCAACGTTTGTGATAGCACTGAGCTGGCATTCACTTTCTGGATTCTCGGAATCCACGCCCGAGAATAAAGTTTTCTCAGTCCGACACATAAATAAACTCTTCAAAAGGTTAGATAGGGAGAAAATATTTAGTATAGTCAGTCTTGGGTATGTGAATGGGCCAAATTTGGGCTGGTCGGAGGCAATTTCAATCCCGACGTATATGCTTGACCCTTGGCCAAGCCCCACACGGACTTAACGAGTCGTCCTGCTCTTCCTCCCATCGTTTCAATTCGATACATGTGAGAGATCCCCTACCCAATTCTATAATTTTGTGCTGTGGATCATTTTGCCATTTTTTAAATCACCGTTAAAATTATCCAATCTGATCAGTTTTTTTGTCACATCAGATATTGGTGGGACCTTCCCCTTGAAGATGCACCACTTTCTCCTGTATTAGACTGGTAAAATCCTTAGATCAGGTTGACATTGTATTCCACCGAGTCTATTAACACCCTCCCTAAAACTGAACACGTTCAAATGCAGGGATAGGGATGTTAATTGGCTGGGTTTGTGCCTGGCCAAGCCCGTCCCGAGATAGGTATGTAGGCAAAGCCCTGCCTTGCCCAATATTAAATGGGCTTGGGCATTATGTTTGGACCGGGCTTGAAGTAAAAATTTTGTTAATGGAAGCCAATACCGGGCCATTTATCTAGCGGGCCTCACACTGAAACCCAGGTCCAGCCTGTCACCCTATAAATGCAGCCCAAGGCCCACCCATCGGGCCCAGCAGCCTAGCTTGAAAGGGGAAACAACGAAAAATAAATGCTATTGGCACAAATTGAGAAATAGCACCAACTGCTCTTTCATGCTGCGTTCAAACATGTCAAGTCATCACAGAAATGGATGGCTTACAAATCCGTTAACCATCAGAAGCAATGGAATATCTCATCATCCTGAGGGCTACCAGAAAGATTACAGATTTGCAAACGAATCAATTGATTGATAAGTTTTGTAAAAAACAAACAAACTGCGAGAAAATTTTTGACCCGGGGATCATGCGCCAATGATATTGAGCCTGGTACACCTTAAGGCGCTTTAAAAAGTAACCATGGGTTAACGCATGTGTATACCAGACTCGATATCATTGTAAGCATGATCCCTGCTTCAAAATTTCTCCCATCTTCAGGCTCTCCTTGGTATCCTGTCAGTAGTTTGCAGGGAAATGTTTGTAAGTAAATATTTGATAATCAAATGTTTGCAATGATAAACATTTGTTGGGAAAATATTCGTATGGTTGGAAGAACTGTTGGGGAGGACCAAGGGGGATGAGAGAGTCATTTTGACTTTTGTTTGCAGCCACTTTTTGGCAAAAAATGATTGGGTCTAATGCAAATATTTGTAGGATGTTGCACCACTAAGGAAGGCCTCAAATGGCAAATGAGAGAGAGAAAAGCCAAGATCCCAACATATTAAGTTAAAAAAATGGTGACGATTTTCAATTTGTGATATTACCTTCACATATATCAGTAATCAGAACACTAAAAAAAAGCTGTTACAAAACCTAAGCATTAGATAATGGGGGAACTCACTCGAATTAAATTATGAACAGTTCAGGAATCTTCTTGCAGGTTCCCTGGCAGCAAGTAGAGCTAGAAAACTGCAGGATGCACATCAAACTCAGTAAAGCAATGGCTAGCTAAAATTCCCTGTTGGCCGAACCCTATTAAGACTTGCAAAATTCTTATGCCTTCCACTTTCTTGTGATTCCCCCTTGTTCCATATGTTCTTCTTGGTGTTTAGGACAGAAATGATTTGAATTCGAGTTCTATGTCAGTCTTAAGGAAAATCTTCACACTCAAATCATAATTTGAACTTCTTTTTGCGCTTTCCTGGCTTGGTAGTTTCAGGGCTTTCCACAATCTGCAGTGCAAATAAAATGAGAACAAGACAAAGTAGAGATATATAAAGAAAAGAAATGTCGACTTGATAACTTGCTAACGCATGTGAGTGTCGATACAATGGAGTGTTCAAAACCTGTCTTCACCCACTAACCAGCTTGCCTACCCAAAATGAAAATAAATAAATAAATAAAACCAAGCTCAAGCACAGAATGATACCTTCTGCCTTTTGCTTTTCTTTTTTTTCTTATGTTTCTTGGGCTTGACTACTTCTGTTTTATCTTGATTTTCTTCTTTCTCTTTGTCTCCTGAATCCTGCTACTTTTACAACCATAAGGAAAAAAGAAAAAAAAAATGGAAACATCTTGATGATTTTGCAGGAACTGATTAGATGAAATGTTGAATCAAAGCACCTCAGAGTCACAGAAGGAAGCAACATGACGAACTACTCTTCCCGAATTTGAAGACCCACCTATAATAAAAGATAATCAGACACTAAATCTTCCATGTGATGGATTCTCCATTCAATGCAATAACTATATTTCACTGAAAAGAGAATGTGCTCCCAAATCTTCTAAGTAAACATGATGCATAATAGAGACAAGCAGATCAACCAAGATGAGCAAAGATCTAGTGATGCTCGAGTAAGGACCTTAGAAATAACAGAATAACCCACCACATCAGATTACACCCTGTGAGAACAATTCTTTAACAAGCCCAAACAAATGAATCTCAAGGCTCCGTGTTTGTGCCAACCAAAATCAATATGCATTGAGAAAGAAAATGGAAAAACCAAACAAGAAAGACTTGACCTTCCAAAACAGATATTCTAGCCTGTAAAGATTGCTAATGCCAAAAAACGGATGAGGATAAATTAAATAGTGAAGAATCATTCGGGTATGAGGTAGACGGATTCTGAACTCCAAGAAACAGAATCAAAACCCAGAAACCAGACCAAATCTGAAAGCATTCTCCATTCTCTGCACATGTTCCTTAAGCAATAATTTACCAAACTAGCTGAGCTCCGAGATCTTCTTCCAAAGCAATAATCCTGTTTTTAGTCCATATATACATATTGCTATCCTCTTTGATACAAGCTAATCACCATCTCAATCATTTATGAGATGAACATATTTATGATCTGATGTCAATGCCTCAGGCACATCCAACCAGAGTCGAGTTTAAGGGTTTCACCACGATTCCTCTCTATAATGTCTTCCCAAAAGGCTATATAATCATTTTGCTCACGTAGGGCTGAAATAAGTGGTTTAGCAGCCCAAAAAAATTTTTGATGGGGTTTAAATGTGTTCAACAACCCATCTCTCTCTCTCTACAAAAAGCTCCTGACTCAACTTAATCTCTATATTTCTTACCCATATTTCGAAGATTCTGACTTCAGTAAGTTATTATTCTCTATATCTTCTTATATTTTCCTTCGTTCCTTTCTTAATTACAGACCTTTTTTCTATGTTTTCTAGCTAGTACCATCTTTTCTTTAAAATGTCTTCAACAAATATTAGTTGGATGATAAGTAGATTGATGAACCCTGAATGGCAAGTGCGATTTGAAATGGAAGAGAAACTTAAATATAAACGTACACAACTGCATGTAGGTTAGCAGATATTAAGTGGATAAATTAGAGGAATAGATCATAATAATAACAATACGGTCATGAGTCATACCGTCCACTAGAATAAGTCGCATAATAAATAGGCCAGTAAACATGATAGAGAAACAGACTTGCATGCCTCCATAAATTGAAGGGTAAAACTTATAAAAAAAATTAAATAAAGTGTAGGGTAACCTAATATAAAGCGATTCTAGCATGAATTCTTCTTACAAGAGTCAAGACAAATGAAATCTAAATAAAAGGGAGAGCAGAAAAAGCAACAAGTGATTACTAGCTTTTACTGTATCTTTTGCATTTTTGACAGCCCGCTCAAGCAGAGCTGGATTTATAGAAGCCAATCCACCAGGCTCCTGGAGTTTTCTTTCAAGAAACTTTGCTAAAGCGGCAGCTTTGTTTGTTGCTACAGGTCCACCTGGGTGTGCAAGCCTAGACCACAAAGCATAATAAAGTGGCCAAAAGTGAGAATCAAAGGGAAAAAAAAACTAATGGTAATTTATTTTCATTAGTTTCAGACTGGTTAACTTTGATGTTAAGTACTTGAATGCATAATGTTGTCAACAATTTTTAGCTCAAATTTTTAACAATGTAAATTAAGAGGTTTGGTGTGCTTTCATTATGATTAGGTTTAAAATAAAGAATTTTAGGATTTTGGGAATTATAGCTTGGCTATAAGATTTTCAATAAGACCGAGATTGGATAATTGCGTGAAGCTTTCAACTTTGGATGGAGAGGGATTGATAATACAGACTTTTTAGTTTGATCCAGTCTTTAGAATGATAAAATTATTAGCATGACAGAAGAACTATACAAATCCTAATTCTTAACCTCACTTCATGTTGTTAGTTCCACGTCTGAACTTTTAGTATATTAGATTTGTTATAATTTCCTATCTACGAAGTTTTATTAGAATGTAGATGGATTTTTGCAACTGTTATAACTTATAAGATCACTAGAGTACTCTTATCGGGAGGATAGCCAGAGAATGATCTATCATGGGTGCCAGAGAGGGTTATCTCTTCTCATCATGCGCAATCAGTATGTTTTGGGAAGCATTCAAAGTTGGCGGAGGCGATGGAAGCGAAAGCACCCTGACCAAGGCAATCTATGAGCAAGGCGATGGGGTCTATGAACTTCAGGTTCGATGAATAATCCGAGAAGAAGGTCTAAATTGAAAGTATTAGTACAAGATAATCATCATCTGGGTACCCAATCACTCAAAAAAAAAAAAAACATCTGGGTATGTCAAAATTTGATTTACAACTTCCCCAACCCCCGTGAAGATAAGTTATTCGCAATAATCATCAGCTGGGTATGGATAAATTACAACTTCCCCAAATTATTGAGAGGAGAAGCAATAGCTGATTTAGACCTTTCTATGATGCATATTATTTTTAAACAGAAACCCTAACAAAGAAAAGACCATTAGAATTTGAACTGAAATACAAAAACCCTAGAAAACGGTGTTGGACGACCAACCTAGGTTGCATGCGCGAGGGAGGCGGCGGTGCTGGCGGCAGAGGAGCAAATTTGCTTCCCCTCAACGCTCGTCGATCCTCCTCCGTCAAGCCCTCCGTCTCTCTCACCATCATCTCTCTCTCTCTCTCTAAACCTGTTAAAAAAAAAAAAAGACGAACGGCATGTGTTTGTCAAAACGCGTTAATAGATGACCAAGGTCATCATCATACACACAAAAAGGTGATCGTTCGATCGAGATCGGCTCTTCGGGCGTTAGTGGGCCTGAGAAGCACCAGCTCGTTATCCTTCCACCGACGAGAGCGGGAGGTTGTCGCTGCTCTGTGAAACCAGCCTGACGCTGTGCCCTCCGCTCTAAGAACCACGCGACTCGAGCCTTCGCCCAAGCCACATGATCCAACTCCCGTCTTGGAATGGGCGAGCCAGCATGTTAGCCTATGCAGACCCTGCCTTGCGGAGCCAAACCGAAGTCCGATCACATTATTGCCCCAGCTTAGGTTACAAGCTCGCGCTACTGAGCTCGGCGATATGTAGACGCTTGAAGGTGTTATATAAAGTAATATGCTCTTCTTTCTCTCTCCGATGTGGGACTAAAACTAGAAGCCTCCCTTGGGTCTTTTGGGCTTGGGCTTTGAACTTTCAAAAGAAAGGTTAGATGTTAAATATAGTTTTAGAAATGAAGAACAAAAATATAAAGACACGTGACACGTAATTAGGGAATTGGGACCCAGCATCCAACGGGGTTCCTTCTCAGATAGATAGAGAGAGAGGGAGAGAGAGATCATCTGGGTCACGATTTGTTAAAGAGTTGTGGGGTGTCAACTATATGCCCTTCGACTGATATGAGTACAGAAAATCGAAGGTTGTGAACATTTGGTGGGACCGATCAAATGGTGGTGCTGATCATTTGTATGTGTGCCACGTGTCATGATACTGTGCATATGGTGTAGCATAATAAACAGAGTGAGGAAATCACACGGCCTACATGTTGGATTCATGCATGGATGTGGGACACACAATTCGACAGGTCCCCACCAGTTGATCTGTTATATGCCGTCAATTAACCCTATCTGATGATCGTAACCATGTCGTGGGACCATGAGAGAATGAGTGCACTTTGTCATATCATTTTCGTATGTTGACAGCAAGACAATTCTAAGCATCAAATCACCATGATTTGTGGCCATGAGATCTTCAAAATTAGGCTAATCAAATCAATGATTTGATTAACAACTCACTGAGGTGTATGGTACATTGGTACCGAATCCATTTTTGCTTAGTGCAGCACCTCTCCCCACTTGACACGTACACGTTGACGGCCTTGTTTTTAATTTTTGTTATTTATTATTATCAAAATTGTTTGAAAACAAGGTTGCCAGGAGTACATGTCAAGTAGGGAGGCGCTGATCAGCATCAGCCCTAAGCAAAAATGAACCCATTGGTACCTGTCCCAAATATGTAATGTTGTCAATGGATCAGATCACCCTGATGATCCGATCGGATAACATCAAGTCTGAATTTGTGCATCAATATCCGATAAGATATCAGATTGGTTCCAGATCGACCTTGATTCGATCCAGAGTTAACATAAATCTAGCCATTGGATTTGTTATAATGCATGTATAATATATTTTTGAGTATAATTTTTTAAAAACTTATAAACCCGCCTATTATTTGTGTAGGAGGATGGCCACAGATTCCTGCTTTTCCGAGGGGGAAAGTTCTATGGAGGCTAGTACCTTTCGCGGTTCTGTGGGAGCATCTGGTTAGAAAGAAATAGAAGAAGTCTTTAAAGGAAAGGAAAGTTCACACTCTATTTAGTATCTAAGGCTCTCATTTACCTTTGGAGGAGCATCCTCCCCCAAAACGAAGGGTATCTTCTTCGCGGATATGGTTTCTAGATTTGAGACACTTATGGGTAGTGGGTAGATCGATTTAGAGTTTTTTTTTTGTTTTGGCGGTTTCAGTAGCCTTGTGTACTTTTCAAGATCACCTCAATTTCTTACATGACGTATTATGATATGGATTTTTACACGGCTTTGCGAGGCCGATCGACATGGAGATTAGTCAAGGGCTAATTTTTGGTAAAGATGATCTCCTCATTATACAGATCGTCCTAAGCAAACATCAACCAAATTCTAAATGGATTACTAAGTTAAAGAATTCTGGACCGTCCCCATTTCACCATTAACTTAATTATAGGTCACCACTCACACCTATATAAAGGCCTCCTGGGAAAGAATTCCCAATCAACCATCGTATAGGCATTGTGGGCGAGGTAGACTTAGGGTTTGTCATTAACAACTTTAAGGTGAGAAGAACAGATCCATATTTTTTTTTTTTAGTTAAGTTTGTTTTTAAAAGAGATCAGTAACTCGGTGAAGGCGGGTTTTGAACCCAGGTCTATGGTATCATCACCTGCAAACTTTACCATCGAGATTGTCCACATCCATGGTATCATCACCCGCATTCCCTCAACGAACAAATCCATGTTAAAGTGATCATTGTTTCATTTGTGTATCGTACTGTAATTTTGGTCTAATCTGGCCTTTTTCCTGTTTCCTCTCTGATTTTTGTAGACTAGACTTGTAAACCAATAGAATTGCATCATTTTGAAAATATATATACATATATTGGTCAGAACTGAGAGACAATAAATTTAAAAAAAAAAAATTGGGTATAAATTATAAGTTTTGGAATTGAGTGATTTTTTTGCGAGGATGGTCTCTATGGTAAAAATTCAAATCATTTTGACATTCGTAGATTGGTTTAGAAGTTGAAGAAATATGGACTGTCTATTTTTACTGTTAACTTGAACACGGCACTTGATCGGGTTTGACATTTCAGAATGGGCTAATTTTTTGCAGGGGTGATCTATATGGTTAGGAGATCATCCTCACCAAAAATCAGCCATTGATTCATTCCATGTGGGTATGCTAAAATTGTGTGGGATACATTGACTCATGCTGAATGTGGTGGCCGGCATGCAAATGAGTTAAGGGCTAATTTTTGGAGATGATATCCTTCTCAACATGGATATCAAACCTAACAAAAAATCAGCTCATTCCAACATTTGTAGCCTAGTGAATAGTAGATTGCATGTTAGAAGAATTTTGGACCATCCATTTTTCACCGATAAATTTAGGTCCATATTTGATATGGTTAGAAGTCCTAAAAATTATTTGTGAGAAGTATATGGTCCTAAAAATTATTATTTGATCACAAAAAAATCCGCATGTGGGCCCCACATCCATTAGTCATTTATTAGTAAGAATAACATGTGTGTGTGCTGCATGCGAGTTTCTTAAAATGAATGTCTTTGCTGGTTCTTGGAATCAGTCAACAGTAGCAATAAGCAATCAATTCAACCAACCAGGCTTCTCGTACTCATCAAAATGCATTCTCGACCAGTTCAAACCAAGGTTTAAAGGAGGCCGTTTTAACGGTTAAACGGACTGGGGGCGTTACCGTTTAAACCGTTTAAACAGTCATTAAAACGGATTGAAACGGTCAGGGGCAAAAATGGAAAAAAAAAATGAAATTTAACGGTTTTAACAATTTTAATGGAAAAAGTGGCACTGAAATTCAAATTTTGATATTTTAAAATTTAAAAAAAAAAAAAAAAAAACAGAATTAAACAGTTTCAACGGCCGTTTTTTTACAAAATTTTTCAAAATTAAACGGCTGTTTAAACGATTTTAACGGCTGTTTTTTTTCAAAACCTATAAAATGTGTTTAAACGGTTTTAACGGAAACGGGCTTGGGGCATTACCGTTTAAACGGCCGTTAAAACCGTTTAAACGGGCATTTTTAAAACAATGGTTCAAACTTCAAACCACCAGTCGAGCTATTTTTTTGGGCTCCCTTTTTTATTTATCCTCCAGTCACCAATCACCATCATATCTTGCTTTAAAGCATTACTCGCCATGTGCATTAAAAGATTTTTACCCCTATTAATTCGAGTTCAGATTTGGACTTCTATAGGGCTCAAACATCACCTGGAATATGAGTTTCCCGGGTGGCAGCAATAACCTTAACCACCACAACTTCGCAGGTCAATCAGTCTTCCAGCAGGACACCAGCATCGCCCGATTCTTCTTGTAGTAGCTGTCGGTGAACTATGAGAGGGTCCACGTTCTTTACAAACATGTCACGGCTATATTAGCAGCACAATAGAGTTCATAATAATTACCTAATAATTAGGATGAGGGCAGGATGAAAAGACGGGGGAGTGAAAAAGAGAAAAAAAATCGAATCATCTCTCAATTTACAGACCTCTTTCTTTCTTTAGCCATATATCCTAAAAAGACCAGGCTCTGAAACATGAGGTCCATCCAATCAAAGACTCAGAAAGAACAAATGAGATCATCCATTGACCATGAAAGCCAGTGGGGAATGCAAAGGAGGGAGGGGGCAGGCGATCAAGTGCCACCAAAAACCTGTGGGTGGGGTTCTCCGAAGCCACCACACCAACCCCTTCTAACAAATTCGCCGTCGATGCTTCGAACTACCCAAGCAAGAACCTGAACACATCGCTCAACGAAACAATGCCTTCTACACGCTTGCTGCCGGCCTCCACAATGACAAGCCGCCTCACCCCTGAAAACCCAAGTGGAGGGGAACTTGGTGAAGAAAAATATATCTAGTAAATAGCTCAATCAAGCTACACTAATTCTACAAGCAAAAAAAAAAAAGTTACCTGGATTTGCCAATCGCTCCATCACTTTGTGCAAGGGATCAGAACGCAAACACATCTGCCATCTCTGTCCGTTAACGAAGCCATAAGGAGAATTTGCCTCTTGGCCCAACTGCAACGCCTATAAGTTGACAAGGCAAAGAGGCAGATTGAGGTCTCAGAGGTGTTGACAGTCAAGCATAACATATCTTTATCATCTCATGTGCACTTCTATTAGTATTAAAGATAAGGTGAGCAATTAAGTTTGACCTCGTGGCTTTTTTTTTTCTTCGATCGGTGAAGTTAAAAATGGTTTTGCAACGATTGAGATTTCATTGAATGTTCCAAAAACTTAGCATAACCACAACGTATGAACTAATCAAACCTTTTTTGGCACTATAGCAAACCAAAAACTAATCTTGCGATGGCTGGATCAACACTTTTACTCTTTTTAAATTGATTTTAATGAGCATAATAACAGATATTATTTGATCACATTATAGAGAGAAGATGTGTAGCCGCTGGCAAATAGTTGAGATAACGCATTGGCGATGACAACGACGATGGTAGTAAGGAATGACCAACCAAATAGACTTCCTATTTAAGGACCTACCAAATAGGTTTCCGCCATTGGATAACCATGTACAATTGCACTTTGAACTCAAAAGAGTTCATGCTTCCCTAACATTCTAAACAAGCATCAAGAAGCAATTCATGGTTTGACGGGTTCAGGACCAAGAGAAAAATATAACCATAAAAAAAAGTGCAAGACAATTTGAAATAGCTCTGGCACAGAGCTGTGAATTAACAGCACCACAAAACAAGTGTTCATCATAAGTCCGTCCTATGTTATTAATGTCATTTATAATGCCTAACGAACTAAAAGAAAGGAATTAGAGTATCTCTTTTAATGTGAACAGAAATGGCAGGCCAAGATACCCTTTCATCTCCAAGAGCACTCAGCTTCTCCTCTAATTGGGTCACACTCTTCTTCATTGAGTCGCTAAATAAAATCAAGTGTTAGCAATCCTCTTCCATCACATTCTCCATCCAATTATTTTCCATGCATTTGCATATTAAGATCACTGCATTATTTATATGCTGGACCTCTTTTCTTCTACATTATTTTGTACTTAGCTTGCATGTTCATAGACAGATGATGCAAAATGCCGCCCAAGAAGCTCTGGAAATCACTATTTTCTCCGGAAATCACTGGATGCTAGGTAAGTCCGATAGCAGATGCAAAGCATAACTCTAAAACATGGCACATATTGCAATTATCCGGCTTAACCTCTTTCCATAACCACCAACAGCCATAAAAAATGAGACAACCTCAATGGATGCTCAGGCATCACCTACCTGTTCTATGGTGCTTTCAAGAATGTTCATTAAGAAGCAACATTTTCTAGAAAATGAAGACAATATTCACACCAAACGATGGTATAGAACAGCCATTTGCCTCTCAAGAATAGGGGAAAAAGTATGCTGTTTTGGGACTCCAAAAACACCCAAGTTGCAAATTTGCTATGTAACCCCATTAAGGTACCAGTCAATCTCTGAGATGAAAATTGAGCTCACATGATGGTTAAATCCTAGTTGTAAGAAGCGGGAGCCAGAGCAGGTGTAGGAGCAGGAAGCGCTTGTTGTTAACAAGTTTTATGTTCTCTATTTAAGAAAGTGGGAGTGGGAGCAAGATTCCGAAGCTGGTGCAGGCACAGCACCTAAGGAGAAGGTTTGTGCAACTATTACCTCGAAGCATCAGAAAGTGAATCCCCCAAAATAACGTGATAACATGGTTCCCCAGCTGATAGATGCTCTAAAGCATGTCCCTCTTGGTAAACTAGAGGGTAAACTATATTTATATTCTTTCATGACTCATCGGATGGACTAGAGTAGAGACAACTAGTTCGACGCCTTTTCTTACAGCTCTTCTTTTCTCTCTCTCTCTCTCTCTCTCTCTCAACCCTAATCCAACTTACATGACATCAGAGCACCTCATCCAATACAGTTAGGGTCTCATTTTCTTCCCCCCCTCTTGCTCTTTCTTTTCCTTCTTATTTTCTTTTCATCCTTGTAGTGAGAAACAATAACCTAGGGACAGATCGTGAAACCCTAGGCGTATTAATGTCTTTAAACAATTAAATATGTAATATATTGTGTGGGTCGACTAGTATAGAGACAACTAGTTCGACTCAGTTTCTCTCAACTCTTCTTCTTTTCTCTCTCTCTCTAAACCCTAATCCAACTTACACAGCACAAACCGGTTTTGGGATAACAGACAGATAGTTGAACCGGTCGATCAATCGAGGGAAATCATTGTTGCAGGAGCACTTGACCAGAGTCTATTTTGGGAGAGGGATAGAATACAGATAGTCCGGACAAGAAGGTTTGTAATTGCCTGAGGAAGAAGGGGAAGACAAGAATGGTGGTTCATTGTTCGACACGAAATAACTTCACCAATACTTCTTGCTGTATCAGAAATGCACTGTTTCTTATTAGCACTTACACTGCCTGGTAGTGATTTACCTATTCATTATGAATCTAGTGATAGGTCATGAATCATGATACAAGAAAAATACATTTCTTCGTCTTTATTCTTAAGACATTTATAGCCTACCGAAATCTACCCACATACATTAATCGATTTGTCAGATGAACTAATAGAGACACTTACAGACAATTACGCTCAAGGAAAAAAAAATTGTAGCAGTTACCTGTTGAATACTCATTTCATCAAGGTGAATATGCGCATACGCTCTGTCTTTAGCCAAAGCTGTGATATCACTGTCAAAGAAATAATGAACAAAATATTGCCTTTCAATACAGAAAACTGAAAAATCAATTCTAGAATCTAGTTGCATAAACAAGCACCATTTACTAAAGAACTTTCAGACAGTAGCAGGACACAAGATTACCTTCGAGAATATATATCCAGTAATGAGTCATTATCATCAACTATTGGAATTGAACTAACTTGAGCTGCAAAGCCAGACAGTGTAATAGCATAAGTAGAGCAGAAGCATAAGTAGTCTGATAAAGAAGTTTTACTGACAGTACTCTGCCAAAACAATCATATTCCCACTCCCCATTCTCAATTAATATTCAAGATTTACCAATGTAAAAAGAAAGTTTTCTTTCACTCTTCCAAGGTAAATATGTACAAAACAGAACATATTTTACAAGAAATCCTAGAAGCATGATTTGTTATGCTCGGTAACCTAATAGACACAAGACTTGAACGAAAGATAAAGACTAAAGTACCCCTAGATGTTAATGTATCCAACCCAGAATAATAACCGAACAAAAACATTACAACTGAATTATAAAATAGAAATGCCAACTCAGAAAAATCTACAGTACTTCGATAACCTTATTTAACTTTGCAGTCGTCTCTAAATTCCCTCTAAAACTAATCATTAATATCAATCATGCCTCTTCACCCATAAAAAGCTTGAAGCTCTCTTTCTCAAAACTTTATCTAAATAGATCTACAATTTGTTTGTTCCAAAGATTAGGGGTTCATATAAGCATTCCAATGGCCTTCAGATTAACAAAGTAAAAAATTTACTACCATGTTCTATGTTGTGAAAAAACAGATTTTATGTGGTTTTAATAATTATTTTAACTATGGCAGAACATATTTAGGACACTTGATGGTGGAAGTTCAGTTACTGAATTTGACCTCCCAACATCCTGGGGCAACATGAATATGACGTCTAGGAGTGGAGCACAACAGTTCCATGGACTACACAACAGAACTAAGAAGATCATGCTCGAACCACCTCTGAAGTATTACAGCAGAGATTTATGAAGCTTCTAGCCCTGGCCCAAGAGAATGAAAAACCCCAATGGTTTAAGTTGACTACTGAATGACAAAGGTGCTTCATATCAACTGAACATCCTTTAATGAGATCTATCTAGTCACAGATCCTCTGTGTAAGAACAGAGAGAATATGCCTCTTCATATTAATAGAGAATATTGTCAACACATCCTAAGCAGAGTCGATGAACCAAGAAACGGGGAGGGAGACTCCATCACTTCCACTCATGATAACTATATATTAGGCAAAGTTACCCTTCTGAAGACAAATAACCTAAACAAATGGTAGCAGAACTCGAAGCGAGGCACCAAGAGCCAACTGATTAAAAGGAGCGTGATGAAAAGACATGGGTTTGTAAGACATCAAAGAAAATCATAGTTTCAACGTTCAAGAACTTCGCAAGTTAAGAACTAGAGCCCATAAGTAATAGAAAGTCAGAAACAAGAAATCCACCTTGAAGTAACAAAGATAAGGCAGCGCTAAGAGATGCATTTGGTCTCAACATTGCTAATGGCCGTCCATTTGATTCCCCAATATTTGGAACCCATGTGCCCAAAGGAATTGAACAAATTGGTTGTTGAAGGATAGGCAAGGAGTTAGAAGAATGTCTAAAATGCCTGCAAAGACCTGGAAATTACGTCAATTTGTTAGTAATAGATCATGTGCCTAAGATTAGTAATTTAGTATACAAAGAATAAAGCTTACATTTCAGTATTCCCGACAGGGAAGCAATATGTAGTAGCTGTGGAAATAAACCATCCTGCGAAGAAGAATGGATAATTGGAACTGTAGCCACCTCGTTTTGCAAAAGTTTTAAGGCAACATCTTTCAAAGAATCAGATGGCCCAGCCTGCACATAATAAACACTAAGGTCAAAGGACAAGAAAGAGAAAATTATACCCTCTCTATGTTAGAATACATGGCATAGATCAAACATTAAAACACGTGGAAAAAGCTGAGGAAATTCAGCTTCATAGAAAATACAACAAATAACCACTCAAACATTTCATAATTACTTGACCTGCTCTTCAGTGAATACAGCCTCTAAATAATCAATTAATCATAACCTAAAGCCCTTCGAATATGAAGGAGGCATGGATATTAAAGTTATAAAATAAGACTTTAAACATTGAACCTCACTGAATATTACAATGAAAAGACTGTACATGCCGAACATCAACACATATTGATACAGCTTCTGTTAGAGAAAATCTATTACTGTATTCTTCAGGGTCTATTTGTAATTTCTTAATAACATAAAAGGAGATAGATAGTGTAGAGATACACACGATTCGCCCTTCTATTTTCTTCTTCTTCTTTCTCCAAGTAACAAACCCTAGGTAGGTAACCCTCCAAATAAAAAACCTCAAGTTTGTAACATGGTATTTAAGCATTAGATAGAGGGTTGTTGTTCATCAAGTTACTATTCATTGGATTATTGTTCATCGGGGTACTATTCATCACACCTGCTGTTCTGTGGATCTAGGGCAGCCGAACCTGCTAGTTTGCAGTTCTAGGGCACCCCTCCAAAGGGGATTGTAGTGCTTTAAAGAGGATTCTAGGGCAGTCGAAGTTGTTGGTTTGGGGTTCTAGGGCAGACGCAACCATCCAAAGGGGATTCTAGTGTTTCCACGCAATTTTTGAGGCCGTTGCAGACTTAAGGTATGTTACTATGTTCTAAACAACCCGCGGTTGATGTTGGGTGCTGTTTTTTTGTGATTGGTGGTGATAGGTGTTATCAGATACGTATTTTAGACGTATTTCCTTGTAAAGGGTAGTTCCGTAAATACCCATCTTTTGTAATGTTCTCTCTATATAAATAAGAATTATGGAGTCATGTGATCTAAGCAAATGACATCTTTCTCTTTTCTCTCCTCTTTCCTCTCTTCTTCCGATCTTTGTAACCCTAACCCTAAATCATCAATTCAACTTAGTATCAAAGCTTAGATCAGAGATCAATCAAGGGGGCGATGACATCATCAAAGTCGTACGGCTGACGTCAGACAAGGTTCTCCATTTGAGCTGAAACTTCTCCACCTAATAGAGTATGATTTTTACTCTCTTTTGGTGATTTTTGGATAATTTTTTGGGTTGATTTGGATAGTTTTTTTTTGCTCCATCTTCTCTTTTTTTTTCGAAAAAATCATTTTTTAACACGAACTGTGTTCTTGGATCCTTTGAGGACTTTTTTTGTGGGGCTTGTTGCTTCGATCTAACCCCCCTCATTATACCCTTCATGTGGATACCACTCTTGTGTGGATCCATGGCATTTTGAAGTGTGTGGGAGGTTTAATACCCCCACTAGTTACCGTCGATGGCCATTTTTTGCCTTATTGGACTATCGGGTGGGCCTTCCACCTTCCCAACTCGGTTCCAGGACTCCTCCAATGATTTCTATTGGATCTATGAAGCTTCAATCCATGAAAGTGCTGCTGCCATGGCTCTTCGGTGTGAATAGCATTTTTCCAGCTACTTTTGATGCATTCTAGAGGTCTGATTGGGTATATATCGACCATTGGTTGTTATTTCGTGACTTCTGTGCTCGTGGATACCTCCAGTGTGGGTATTGTAGGGCTATTACAATCTCTCACTGTCCGTTGATTAGCTATGACTACACCATAGCCTATCCCGGATATTCCCTCAGGGTCAAATGTGAGCAGGGAAGCCACCTCCAGAGGAGTTGGAGGGCCTATGATGCAACAGTTGGTCTATGAGAACCTGAGTGCAGATTACCTCCGTAAAGCTCAACATTGCTAATGGTTGTCCTTTTGATTCCCCAAAAGAAGCCAGCTCTTGGTCGAGGCCTTGTCTTCGAAAAAAATGGCCATATGAGAGTAGTCATATACTGATGCAGACTAGTAAGGTGCCAAGGATGATAGGAGATCTACTTCAGGGTATTGCACCTTTGTTGGGGCAACCTGGTTACTTGGTAGAGCAAGAAGCAGCCTGTAGTCGCTAGATCTAGTGCAGAGGCAGAGTTTAAGGCAATGGCCCATGGCTTATGTGAGATGCTCTGGTTGAAGATGTTGGATCCTGAACTAGGCTTCCCAGTCTCGGGGTCTGTGAGCTTGTACTGTGACAACCACGCCGCCATCAGCATTGCTCACAATCCAGTTCAGCATGATGATTAAGCCAAGCACATTGAAGTGGACCACCACTTCATCAGGGAAAAGATTGTATCTGGAGAAGTGTGTACTCCTTTTGTGAAGACGAATGAGCAAGTGGCTGATGTCTTCATTAAAGGAGTTCCTAGTTGGTATATCCACCGGTGTCTATTCAAGTTAGGCATGAGAAATATCTATGCACCAACTTGAGGGGGAGTGCTATCAGATACGTATTTCCTTGCAAAAGATAGTTCCGTAAATACCCATCTTTTGTAATGTTCTCTCCATATAAATAAGAATTAATCATCAATTCAACTATAGGGTCTGTGAAGACCTGTGGTGTGGTGCTGATTTGTGTAAATCAACCATTGTTTTCGATCTTTGTGATCATTATATCATTGAACAGCATTGTAGTGAAGACGAGGAGTGACAGTACACCAGTGGATGCGTATTCGATGTTTAATCTGAACGCCTATTACAACTATGAAGTTGAGATGGCTCAAATTACTTTGAATGGTCCCAATTTGAGTGATGTTCATTGGTGGAAATGGGAGAGTTAAATCAATGAGAGGGTTAAAGAATCTGAGGAGTCCACATATGAGAAGTAGGAAGCCAAAAATATGACTATAATGTCATGGCTTCTCCATTTTGTGCAATTGGAGATCGATAAAAGTTTTTGTTTCTCAGTACAGCCAAGGAGATATGGGATGCAGTGACGCAAACATATTCCCAAGAATTTTGCCAGGGTCTATCAGTAGAGACAAGATATATCACATCCCGTCAAGGGGAAAAGATGGATCACTAGAAGGCTTTTCAGCTCACTACAAGGCTTTTCAGCCTATGTGCCAAGAATATGTAGTTGCATACAAGCAAGAGGTAGAAATGACTCATATATTTGAGTTCTTGGCTGATTTGAGCCCACATTTGAGTTTGTCAGGCTTCATATTCTAAGTAGAGATAATGCAGGGGCATTTTCACACCGGGCTCAAGTAGGGCAGCCTGCGTAAATGGAGCACACTTGGGGTGGGATGGCCCGTGTGAAATGGGACCCACGAAGGAAGGTTCGACCGAGAGCCTGGATTTGGGCTATAAGATAAATGGATTTAATCTCACGCTACCAACAGTCGCGGCTTTTGGGGAGTATTGGTTAGATGTCCTGCATCAAAGTGGTATCAAAGCGGGAGGTCTCGTGTTCGAGACCCCTCACCTGGAGTAATTAATGCGGGGGCATTTTCACACCGGGCTCGAGTGGGGCAGCCTGCGTAAATGGGGCACACTCGGGGTGGGATGGCCCGTGTGAAATGGAACCCACGTAAGAGGGTTCGACCGAGAGCCAGGATTTGGGCTATGAGAAATGGATTTACCAGCAGTCGCGGCTTTTGAGGAGTATTGGTTAGATGTCCTGCATCAAGAGAGGTTCTTCCCTCCGTCAGTCAAGTATACGCAATGATTAGGAGGATAACAGGTGTACAACTAGGCAAACTCCAGATACTACCACACCCACAATTGAGAGGTCAGCCCTAGCTTCATCTAATGTGTCTAAAAGAGGAGGTTAGGATGGTTGGAAGAAACTTGATGATAAGGGTGGATAGGATGATTGAGACAAACTGAAATGCACTAATCGTGGTTAGACTCGACACACACGAGAGACTTGTTGGGACTTGGTGGGTCGGCCAGCAAAATATTCCAAGCCTGGGCATCAGCAATATATATAGTTAACACACCAAGGGCTTTTCCGCAGTTCCAACAACCCCCAAGTAGTTAAGTCACTATTCCCACAGCTAGGTTATGTCAGATGATGTCTCAGTTGGAGAGTGGGTCCTCTACGGCATTTGCCTAGTCAGTTATCAATGCATGTACTAATCAGGTTACTTGCTTCTCTTCCACCTCCCCATCATGGATCATTGGCTTCTGACCACATAACAGGTATGTCCTTGTTTTCTACCTATTCTATATTATCTAGTAGAGCAAGGAAAGGGGGAAATTAAGGCACTTCCTAATATTTCCCTCTCGAATGTTCTTCATGTCCCTAATTTGTCTGTAAATTTATTGTCTGTTAATGGTCTCATCATGAAACTTAATTGTAATGTTACCTTTTTCCCTACTTCATTATGGTTTTCAAGACTTAAACTCGAGGACATTGGCAGTGGTCGTGAAGTCAATGGGTCATATCTCTTAAGGACGCGGCTTCAACAGGTGTTGCGTACTAGTCCATTAATTATAGTAGTAAAAAAGACCTAGTGATGCGTTATATCGTCTAAGTCATTTGTGTTTTCAGTCTTTATGTCACTTATTTCCCACTTTATCTGTTTCTTCGCCTTTGGATTTTCATTGTGAAGTGTCTCAAATTGCTAAACATTGCCGTACTTGTTTTCCATTAATAAAAATTAATCTAATGTACCTTTTGCTCTTATTCATTATGATGTGTTGGTTCTTGCACCTATTAATTAGATGTTCGGTATCATTATTTTGTAATCTTTGTGGATGATTTTACTCATGTTACTTGGGTGTATCTTATGAAATCAAAGATGAAGTGTTTCAAATTTTTATAAAATTTTGCACTCAATTTGACACATCCCTGAAGAGTTTACGTTCTAATAATGTGGGTGAATACAAAGACTCTGATCCCCAATCATATTTTGCTGAATACATGATGCCAAATGGAGCATCAGATCAGTTGTGCTAGAACGCCTCAACAAAATGTTGTTGTTGAAAGAAAACTTCACCACATTCTTGAGGTTGGTCGGATCCTACTGTTCATTAGGAATGTTCCCAAACCTTTTTGGTCTGAAGTTGTTCTTACTGCTTCATATCTGATTAATCGT
This sequence comes from Euptelea pleiosperma, assembly GCA_035048495.1. Lineage (NCBI taxonomy): Eukaryota > Viridiplantae > Streptophyta > Magnoliopsida > Ranunculales > Eupteleaceae > Euptelea > Euptelea pleiosperma. Next base: position 33,913,367 of record CM068546.1, read on the forward strand.
GTGTCTTCTCAAGTTTTAAGCTACAAAACCCCTTTTGAGTTACTTTGCCCTGGTCAAGCTCTCTTTTCTATTCCCCACAAACTCTTTGAACGTGTTTGCTTTGTTCATATACATCGTGGTGACCAATCCAAACTTGATCCCAAGGCACTTAAGTGCATCTTTCTTAGGTACCCATCATCCCCGAAAAGGTTGTGTGTTACCATCTAGAGTCAAGGAAGAGATTTGTCTCCATGGATGTGACATTCTTTGAGTCCATTTCGTTCTTTTCGTCTAGACAAACCTCTCTTCATGGGAAGGGGAGTAATAAAGCAAGCTTCCGACTCTTCCTGTGTTGCTATATGTCTTGAATCTTGATATTGTTATTACTTCACAAGCGGTGCAAGTACACAAATCACTAACGATAAGGATTACTCAAAGGTGTATACGAGGAGAGATAACCCTCCAGCTGATCTCCACTGCCAATAGTTCACTCTGATTCAGGTAATGATATGTTTTATGCGTCTCTAGATTCCAATGACTCATTGGCCTCTTCTTCCTCTTATAGACTCCCTAGTCTCTTCTTCTTCCTCCTCCACTAGCTTCCCTTCTACCCTTAAACTGGATATGTTATTATTCCTCTTCCTAACATTAGCAATCTAGAGAAAAAAAATTGGTATTACTATCTCCTTCCTTTAACCATCTAACCCTAGGTTTTTGCCGCCAACTCATCTCTTCCAAACAAGCCCATTTGATGTAATCCTTCTTAGCTTCTACTCTCCTCCACTTCTCATCGGATAACACCCCACCTTCTTCTATAGTATCAATAGCAGCAATCTCTTCCAAAAGCTCACCCAATTTCTTGTCCACCCTTCCAAAAACATCTCTATTACACTCCTTTTAGTTTAGGGCCCGTTTAGCAACACTGAAATAAGTTGTTTTTTTGTTTCCAAAAGCAAAAAAGTTGAAAACATTGTTTGGGTACCCATTTTGGTTTTGCTTCTCAAAAGTCAAAAACTTAAACTTGCTTTTTGTGGAAGCAAAAAAAAATTGCTTCTTGCTTCCGGTGGTAGCAAAAGCTAAAAAACATTTGTGAAACCGACACTTCTAATTTTAAGTGAATCTTTCCAAATGCCAATTTAATCATTGGCTCAAATACAAAGAATTTTTGTTTACATCACAGTCCTCCCCATCTTTGACGATTAGGAGTTCTCTCATTCTCTTTCCTCTCTCCATCTCTTCAACCGTGAGGTGGTATCATCTCTTCGACTCCATCCACTATGAGAAGGCCCGTCTCTCTCTCTCTCTCTAGCATTCATTCTTTCTTTCCAAGGAATTTGTGTTTTGGTTCTATTGACTAAACTCACATTATGAAGTGTAGATAGCAAACATCTTATGAAGGGAGAAAAGGCAGGGATGGTTTGCTGAGGAACAGGTTAGCAGACCATCTATTTTTTTAAATAAGAACCATAAAATGACGCACCTGATGCGTCATTTATTACCGACCATATATAATTTAAAATTTTTGACAAAAACCAACATATGTGATATTGGTTTATGATCTTCATTAATGGTTTATTAGAATATAACATGTCCTTCCCATCTTTGACGATTAGGAGTTCTCTCATTCTCTTTCCTCTCTCCATCTCTACAACCGTGAGGTGGTATCATTTCTTTGACCCCATCCACTGTGAGACGGTCCGTCTCTCTCTCTCTAGCATTCATTCTTTCTTTCCAAGGAATTTGTGTTTTGGTTCTATAGACTAAAACTTCACATTATGAAGTGTAGATAGCAAACATCTTGTGAAGGGAGAAAAGGCAGGGATGGTTTGCTGAGGAGTAGGTCAGCAGACCATCTTTTTTTTTTTTAAATAATAATCATAAAATGACGCACCTGATGCATCATTTATTACCGACCATTTATAATTTAAAATTTTTGACAAAAACCAACATATGTGATATTGGTTTTATGATCTTCATTAATGGTTTATTAGAATATAATATGTACATAAAATTATAAGAAAATGACTTTTTGACTTAATTCATGACTAACTTATTGACTTATAAGTCAGTGTTTCACCAAACAAACTTTTGCTTCCAGATAGCAACTTTTAAATTCAGCAACTTAATTTAGTAGCTATTGTTTGCTTCCACTGGTTTGCCAAACGGGCCCTTACCCTTTCAAAGCTTTCAACTTCCTTCTAAAGACAGTACCTGCCTTTCACAAAAACTCAAATGACTTCCACCAATCCTCCACCATCCCATGAAGCCACATGTTCTCAAACCTAAAAGGAGAGGGACGTCTTCAAATAATCCTACACCCTAACAACACTAGGTTATGATCTAATGCAAGTTTGAGGAGAACCTCTTAGGAAATATCAGAACACAACCTAGCCCAATCATCAGTAACCAAGAATTTGTCTAACCTAGACATAGATGGCCTTTCTTGGTTGTAACACCACCTGAAGCTTGGCCCCTTAAGAGGAAGATCCATCAAACAGTGTCTTCCCACGAAGTTATCGAACTCCTTTATATACTTCGTCACCTGATTGCCGCCCCTTTTCTCATACGAGAACCGGATTACATTGAAGTCAACACCCGCACATTAAGGAAAGGTCCACCTACCTCGAATGATATCAAGTTCCTTCCAGAAATTCTCACTAATTTTTTTATTAGATGGGCCATACACTCCCGTAATAATCCACCCCTGATGATCTTCAATGCATCTACATACCACAGAAACTAAAAATTCCCTACAATGGAATTCACCACTTGGACTATTCCAATCCAGCAAAATGTCTCACGTTGATCCCTTTGCAAGCAACACAAACCATCTGCAATCATTATTTCCCCAAATATCCTCCACCGTCCTATCATTCATAACTTCCAACTTAGTTTCTTGAAAACCCACCACATCCGCTTTCCACTTCTAGAGAACCCTCTTACAAACCACCATTCTTTCTAACCCTCCCAACCCCCTCACATTCCAAGAGAGTGAGTTCAAATTCATAAGAATAGATCAACTCCCCACCCACCCCTCCCCTTCCCCCGGCTTCCTCTACCCCCCACCACTTCTGTCATGTGGCTCAACTCCAACAAGTTGTGTATCTCCCTTAAGAGCTTCACTCTTCTCTTAACAGGACTACCACTAGGTTTGGAACCACAGGCAATCTGACCCTGTTGTTCGAGTTGATCCTGCAAATCCTTTTGCTCCAGTTGCCCCTGTTCTAAATCAATCTCTACTAATTCCAGTCCCAAAGAAGCTGACGATATCCCCTCAACGGGACTTAAGTCTTTTTGTACACCCAGAACCTTATTGTCTGAGTTTCCACCCTTTTCTAAACGGAGTTGCATCTGATTTAACTCAATCTTGAACAACCTTTGGACCTCCTTCTCATGCTCATTGTCAGATAGACGCAAAACAAAATTACGTATTCCATCAATTTATTAAGGACCCATCCAGACACCACTAGGTTTGCTAGTGCCTCTTCATCCTCTTTACTACCTTCTACCGACTCAAAACCTAAGAAGCTTATAATATCAGAGCTTGTACAAACACTTGTATCCAGCAACAGCACCTCTTCCTCTCCAACTAGCTTATTCCGTTCTTGCTCATCCACTTGGTCCACGAAACTAATCCTCTTTTCCCCTCTATATTTTTGGAATATAGCATCGTTGGTATCGTGCAAATTGGCTTGATTTCGGCAAGATGACTCTCCTCTACTTCCCTCGTCACTATCCAAGCCATGATTTCCCCCCTTCGCACTAATCCAACAAAATTCCGAAGAACATGGAATCGAGGGGTTCTCCTCCACCACAACGATCCTAAGCCTTTCCTCCACCTGGATTCGACTTCAGACTTCTCATGCTTTGTGTTCGCCTCTGTAACACCCGAATACGGTAGCTCCCGTCAACGTGAGCTCACCTTTAAAAAGAAGAGGATCATACGCCCCCTCTCTTCGTCTGGTAACGTAGGAGTTGTTGGGCGGTCTATTAACTTCTTCAACCACCCCTTTGCATTTTCCTATAATTGCCTACGAGTCCTAACATCCTAAAATTTAGTCCGTGCTCCACCATCTCCATGTATGTAAATACCCTTCTTAGTATACCCAATATCAACCAATAACAGAGGAAAGAGCTTGGTGTACACACAATAGACCTTCAAAGTTTCAAACACCAAATAACAGAGCTTCACAAGGGTTTACAAACCGAAACAAACCAAAAAAAAAGCACAAAAGTCGTTGAAAGTAGCTCGGAGAGGAAGTTCCAACCCCCAATGCATCAAAAACCTCACGAATCAACGTAAATCAACAAAAAATGGGTCCTACAAAGGTTACCAACACAACGAGCCCAAAAGGGGCAAAACATGGGGCGGTAACTTTTAGGTGGAGTTTCATCTCCCAAAGCTTTGATTCTTCACAAAACTTGATGGGGTTGGTTTTGATAGGTTGTAAATTATGTGGGTGGCCAAACACAAGGAGCAAACATACCCAAAAAAAGGCTACACAGATCAGGGAATCGAAGAGAGTAAAAAATGAATTTCTCACCATAAATGGAGAAAACTGAGCGAAAGTCCATCGAGATGACTCCGAAAAAATCCCAAAAAAATCGATCTCCATCAGGTAGAACCCATTTCAAATCGCGGGAGCAGCATCTTCGTACAACTATTGATGTCAGCACTCCCCTAGATGTCCTCTAAGTTGTTCTCCTTCAGGTGCTGGCTCTGATACCAAGTTGAATCTGAGATTTGAAGCTAGGGTTTGGTAGAGAGAAGAGAGAAGGAGAGAAGAGAGAAAAGGAGAGCATGTGTAACCCAAATGACTCCAAACTTCTTATTTATGTATACTTTATATGGACAAGTATGCCCTTACAATAGAAAGGGGGCCCTTATAACATAAAGGGTACAACCTAACAACAGAACACTCGTTGGTTGTCCCCACACGGGATGAGATGAATGGGAGAAGAGTTGCCCGAAATCTCTGCTAATGCTACCTCAATATCCTCTCATGGTTGCTTGTTCTCCTTGACTTCACATATCAAAGCATAAAGCCATGCTCCAATAACCAAAAAACCCATAAGCAGATCCTCCATAGCTCTATTCTATTACCTTCTGACAACCGCAGATAAGTACTCCGGTGACAAGAGGCACATCCTCAGCCAGCTAGGATGATGGGATACGATAATGCAACCCAACCATAAGGAGTCGAAGAATCCCTGAAAGAGCTTCGGCCTCAGACATCCAACCTCCTTTGACTGGACCTCCGGAAAACAAAAGAAGTGGTTCCTACCTCTCGAGGTAAACTCCATTACCCTCAAGGATCTACCCCTCCCATTAGATTTATCTACCATCAAGTAGGTTCTGCCATGGCTTACCAATCTTCTCCAGAAACCATTGTTCTCTGAACAACGAATAGCTTCCAACACAGAGCTCATCAACCACCGAATAGCTTCCAATACTTGCATATCGATGATAATATCTCCAATCTTTATGCACAGTCCTTTCTTCAAAAGCAATTTCATATCGATACACCCTCCAATTACCTCTTTCCACATAACCGAGAAACAATAAGGCCAGGATCCCCCAAAGTCCGCCCAACTTCACCACATTCTAAGAAAAATCCAACATACACCAAAAAGCATAACAAAACCAGCTAATTATTTCCTTCCACATGCCCCAGGAACAGCAACTCCAGATTCCCCAAAGTGCCTCCAAGTTCGCCATATCATTGCGCAAAAATCCAACATTCACCAAAAAGCTTAGGAAAATAATCCAATATCCATCTAACTACAAAGAAGTGCATGAACGACTGTCAACAATCACCTCTGCCGCCTTGGACATCGCACACTCAAGATAGGAAACTTCCTCTGTTGTAGATTACTGAACCTGTGCAGTTTTTTTATAAGTAAATAAAACCTCTACTCTGGGAGGAATTGGGGCAACCACACATCATCAACACGTGAAAGAGAACCTGCCTTCAAAGGTCAGAATCCAAAGAAGGATCTAATAGAAAATAAGCCCTCTCCCCCACTACCAAGCCGTTTCCTACAGAAACAGTCTTTCTCAAGCCTAACCAACAGCACTCCAAAAGAGGATCCATCTTTTCCAATAAATTTCTTCGAAAGCAGACTCCCAAACTACCTTATCTCCATCTACTTCACCATGCTACATATTTTAAGTTCCCTCTTAGTGTCTGTCCTGTAAAGATCAAGAAACAAGTGAATATGTGTCCTTCCCAAAAAGAAGTTCTCGCAAAATGCAGTTTACCTCCTTCCCTACTGTGAACTACTCATTTCCTACACTATTATACTATTTTGTATATAGATCCCACATGCTGGGAAAAAATGTTCTTACTCTGGAACTATGATTTGCCATGAACTTGAGAAGTTCTAATTTACAAAAATTAAATTACCGTCTTCCTTAGTTTGAAACCAAAAGCAGCACTGCAAGCCAAAACCCTTTAATACCTCTGTACTTGTCTGAGATAAGAGTTTTGTGCTACCTCGGTCATTTTATATGTATGCAGGTATGCAAATTCTGTTGTGCGGATCAGTTCGCTGTTAATCCAGATATAGAACACATGTATAAAAGTTCTCTAGTGTATATTTGTTCTTAATAAATCATTTCTTATATAATTTCTCTAGTGCATGTGCTGCCTCAGTCAATTTACAATACAAAGGTATGCAAATTCATTTGTATGGATCAGTTCACTGTTAACCCAGACATAGAACCCAGCATATAAGTTCCCTAGTGTATGTCTGTTCTTAAGAAATCATTTCTTATAAATTTATTAGTTTTTTTATCAAATCGAGAAAAAAATCAACTGCAAATAATGTTGAACAAGGCAAAAATAATGAAACAAATTGCAAAGAAAATGGATTTCTTCATGAGTCCAAAAGAGAAACAAATAATTGCTCACAGCACCTATCAATTTAGAGCACAATAGAGTTCAAAGACCATAGTAGTTGTATTTCCTGTTCATTAGGGCCTGTCTTGTTGCAACAGCAACTCTATTCGAATAGAGTTATGGAGTCATTCGAGCTATTACCATGTTTGACTTGAGAGGGATTATGGAGGTAGATAGCATCCTCTTCCCATAGGCACGTTGCTGTGCATTTTGAGGGAAAAGTGCATCCACTGAAAAGGATGGTTTGGAATTATGCCCCAGTAACTCAATTGGAATAGAGTTATCGCTGCAACCAAACATCCCCTTAATGTTTTTCACTGCCACGACAAGTGCATTTCAGATTGATAGAATTAGAAACCAAATATTGAAAGATCAACTCTTTGAAACCTTTCAACAGACAATCGAAACCAACAGACGTGTGTACATACAAATACATATACTTATGTAAGTACATACATGCATGTGTATTTGTTAGGTATATGATTATGCATATGCATGTCAAAATGCCAATCTTTGCATGTGTGTCTTATCGTTTGTGACAAGTGCAGAAATGATTTGTGGTATGTGTAAGCCAAACATAAATTCAACATAACTGTCATCACCCACCACTGCCAATGCCAAGATACAATTCTCAATCTTCCCAAACTTATCTACTACATGGTAATGATTTTCTTTTTCAATTATTGGCTACTAAAGAGTAAGGAATGAACAAAGAAATTGAAGAAGCAATGTTCAGTGCTCCAGTTGCATACGATAGAAGATCGGAACACCACCACAGTAAACACTTACATGGATTAGACGGCTCACGAATGCTCTCCCATGCCCGTCGATTTGTCTGTTAAGATGCAATTTGGCCTCTTTCCAAGCAGATATAGTATGTGTCTCAAGCTCTTCATCAGTCAGATTCGAACCGTGATTCCCAAGCTGCAATTTAAAGGGTTAGAAAGCATTCCCATAAAGTAATCTCCCCCATTTACCTAGAAAAATACCTAGAAATGAATGCTTCTAGATGAAACACATAACGACAAACATATGATGCTATTTACCAAGAACTGTATTTCTCAAACCTGAGTTAAAAAAATAAAGAAAAGATAGCAGAATTTGAGAAGGAGACAGTGGGATTACTGGAATGTTAAATGTCAGAGCCATACTTATCGCTTATCATATGTTCATTTATTGTGTACGAATTGTATCTATTTGTTTCTCTATATGTGCTTCCTAAAGTTTATGTTTTGCTTTGGACAATTGTTTTACTAAACGTTTTCCTTTGCGCATTAACAAGTTTAAACTTCCTAACACAATTCATCTTAGTAAATACAAAGATTATGTTGTCTTGCTTCACATGCTAGATAGATTAATCTTCTGATGGAAGCTGGAATCCTTTGACTGAGGCTTGGTGATTAGAGTCACATGAACTGTATGGATCCATGAAATAGAGTTTCTTTATTTCTTTCGAAGTATACAAGATCTGTATGTAAAGAAATAGAAGTAGCAAGGGCAGGAAATATGTTTTCCTATAAAATGGTAATAACACACTTGCATTTGAAAGAAGCGCCAACGAGAAAAGAATATTTCCACTCATACCTCTCTCAGAATTAAGATGAAGTCTAATGCACTAAGAACTCCAACAAATTGCCCCTTGCAGAAGTCCCATAGAGGAGCCACAGGAATTCCCTGGAAAGAGCTTGATTTAGAAAAGATGTATATTCGAAATACTTCTCAGCAACCAGTAAATGCTCAAGAACTTTATAAACAACTAAAAATGGCACATATGACTTTAAAGCCTACATGAACTCCATACCAACAAAATAGGTTCCAGGCACAGCTGGAAAAGGTTGTTAACCAAATATAAAATATCCTGCACATATTCAGTATTTAAAGAAACATTTTTGCACATGTGCGGGGATCATGAAAGCCCAGAACGCTCCCAGCAATACAAAGGTCTCACCCATTTCTACACCTGTTTTTTCATGCATGACACCTTCATATTGCATTTACTCTTGATTCTCTTCTGAATATTGGATAAATCGTACTCAATGGATAATGAGAAGTGTTGCACATGATTTGCCAAAATGAACAAAGTTGAACTTCCCTTTTTTTCAGTTCTTATTTATTAAAGAAAGGGGAAGTTGGGAGAACAAGATATGTGGAACAGAGAGGGGGGAAAGCAACAAGTTATCCAAGGATATATGAATAGTAACTGAACTTTTACTTGGTTTTAACCTCATAAGAATAAAAAAAATAAAAAAATACCTGCTCATAGAGAATATGAAATGCTTGCTTCACAGGCAAATTAACATCCAAGGCAAGGACCTGCAACATTTGAATCATAAAGGATCCTCACCAATTCGAAGTGATCAGATTCAAAAGAATTACCAAATTCAGATTCAATAAGGAGGGTGAAGCATCCAAACCTTGCCTGACTCAGGAAGCAACTCATAAGCTGTATGTGCAGACAAAAATGCAGATATACGGTGACGAGAGACCTTTAAATCTTCTTCTGAAATCCTGGGCACCGTACCATCTGACAATGTGACCTGTTTTTTATAGCAGAAATTACATATAGAAGATATTAAAATATATCATCCCACAGTACAAGCAGTCCTCTTTTCTTGCTCATATAGGAAAAAAAAATCTTGTAGATGAAATTCACACTAAGCTGCAAAGGAACCCACCAAATTACACTATATCTACTTTTTCTCTATTAATTAGTACACTAAAATCTACTTCATGAGTCATGACATGTTAAATTCTGCCTGAATGCTTAAAATTATTGACATATATGAATGCTTAAAATTATTAATAAAATAACAAAAATAGAAAATAAAACTGAAAATATTTATTAGTTTATTATTGTATGGAGGATGGAATACACCAACCCGCTTTTAGAAATCAATTTTATATTAAAAATTACTAAAACAAGGGGTGACACGGCCATAAGTGTCCATATGTGTGTCGGGAAGTGTCGACACGCGTGTCCGGGTGTTGAGGTGTCCGACACGGCAAAAAACCCTAAAAGTGCAGTGTCCTTGTTACATAGTCATGGACAAACCTTTGTTGACTTAAATTTATGCATTTTTCCCAATTAATTTGAAAAGAAAATGATATTTTCAAGTTTTTGGAAGAAATTCCAAATTCTGAGAAGCTTTATAAGCTAATAAATAATAATTTATCTTTTTCATATTTTCTTATTTCATGATTTTTCTGTACTTTCAACCATGACAAGGTAAATTGGTTTCATCCACTGAAAAGAGTAAAAGTGGTATCTGAATTGAAGTTGAACCAACTCTTGACAAATCAATTAGCATAAATGATGGGAAAGGGAAAAGGCTAACTAAAAAATGCAAAACTCATGATTGATGTCCCTTTACAAAATTTCACAAACTAGTAATTTAGAGTTTCAGCCTACGCGTACATATATATGCGAACATATATATAAATGATGGGAATTATAGGTCCAGCTCCTCTGGCATCAAGAAGTACAGCATGGTTATCTGGAACTTCTAACAGGCATGCTAAGTTATAAAGCAGAGGGATCATTCAAACAGCAAAAACCACCAATACACCGAGAATGCAATCTAAAGTCCAATTGTGTACAGGATGAGAATGGAGGATATACCTACAAGTGACTCCACCTATGGAATTGTAAAAGACGGACTTACCACGCGCTGAAAGGCATCATTGTCCACATCCATGTTGGATCTGGAGCCAGGGGTCTCTGGACTCAAGATTACTGGAATTGGATCAGGTTCCCTAGTAGCTAACAGGACAGTGTTCACTATCCCATAGTTCCCAGTGACAAAAGGTTGGCGCTCATCATGCCGCCATTCTCCATCAACAAAAAACTTATACTGCATGTAAAGCGAAACAGCACATAGATCATTTTCTCAGAACTAGAGAAACATATGTATATGTATATATATATATATATATATATATATATATATATATATATATATATATATTGATGCAAGCATATAATGTCCTCATAGTAGTGTTCCTCATCCTTGGCAATAAAACATGAGCTTAAATAATTGGCAGGTCCGCATTATTAAAAAATAATAATAAATAGCAGTTCCACAGCATATCCCTATGGTACTATCCACAGCATACAACATTATGTTCGCACACTCATATAATCTTCAAGATGAGTGCAGAAAAAGGTAAAAGGGTATCCTTAGTATCAAAAATATATAATCTCAAAGTGAAAAGACAAGATTTCACATAGCAGTAAACTTTCCAGGCTCAATTCTATACCACTTGGCCACACATAAAATTAAACCAGTGAAGTCACTTCTGGAAAGTTAAAGAGCAAGTTACTCCTGCCATGCAACCAATCATACAAATTCCTCACAAATAAAACAATTTTTTTGATAAATTAAATAAAACAAAATTTTTAATAAAAGTCACTGCAGAAATGGATGTCTTTAGAGATTTTTTTTCTCCCCAAATCCGGGGGAAAATGCAAGTTTGCAGAAAGTGAAAAGATGGGCCTTCCTACTTATCCCAAAAAAAAGGGATGGACCTTCCTCCGTGTGTTTGAATCAAACATGCAAATTCTTCATGAATGAAACGGATTATCTGCAGAATATCATCGAATAACCAAATAATGAGTGGTGACTATTCCTCAACAGTCCAAAAATAACGGTCACGGAGGAATGTTATCATCATGATTGTCCTCAATTAGTTGTGTTATGAGCAATCACTGCCATTTTTTTTTCAAACAGAGGTGGGAAGAGGTGCTTCAATGGCCTAAAGCTTGAGCTTTAAACCTCAAATTCATGGGGTGTAACTATGTAAGCCTCAAGAACACGTCATTTTAAATGAATACTAAAAACAACAAATTAATTAATAAAGAATAAATTCAATGGAAAGGAGAAACTTAGAAAATAGGTTGTTTCCTCACTTGCGATTTCAAAAATTTATCTAGTCACCCTGTAGTAAGGACACCCGCAAATAGAAATTCAAGGACTTATCAAAAACACCACACCTATACATATCTCCCTATTTTATTTTATTTTTTGATCGGTAAAAGTACGATATATTAAAGCAAGGGCCAAGAGAGCCCAAAATTGGAAGTCTTAGTAATAGTTTTATCCTTGGTGACATGTCTTCACCATAGGTTGAGTTCAAACAACTTTCATATAAAATAAATTATGAAAAACACATTGATTTGTTTGTTGTATTTAACCTAGAATACCTTATTATGATTGGACCAGCATAACATATGAGGCACGTGCCTTCGTGATGAGGTGTTTAGAAAGTCGTGAAGTGTAAGACTTTTTAAAGCCCTAATGGATGAGGCATATGACTCATGAGCATTTTCACTTTTTTCGCATTTTCACTTTTTTCTTAGGCCTCGAGGCGTAAAGCCTTAAATGCCTTTTAATTCAATGACCACCATTGACAAAGCGGGTCAAAAAAATTACTACATAATATCATAAATATGCATATTTGGTACTTGGTAGGATCACTGAATTAATGGAGAATTCAGATAAACACAGAAAAAAAAAACACTTTAAATCAATTTCCCAAAATCTTCCCCTATTGACTAAAACATGTTGAACTGATTTATTTTACCCTCTTGACCAAAATCTAGTAAAAAAAATAGATATTACCTTAACTCATTGCCTCATATCATTTCCATTATTTTTAACAAATGTATTCCCTTGTTTTAGTTAATAAAGCTTCGTAAAATGGTTCTTTTCAATCAAAAAATAAAAGTAATTTACTCTTTCAATTAGGGTGCCGCTAAGGTAGTAATTTGCCTTATGGTAATACAACAAGGAACATAAAGCTCTTCAAACTGATTACCCCAAATCTTCTCTTGAACAAAATATGTTTAACCAATTTTCCTGTATATTCTCCTTTTGAGGCAAAATGTAGAGCAGAATCTAGATATCGTCGTAATCCTAATTCATAGCCCCATGTCATGTGCCTAATTTTAACTAATATCTTTGTAGTTAATCCAGTGTTAACTTATAAGTACACTGCCAATTTTAAAAAATTTATCTGAGGAGCTTATTAAAGTGAGTTCTCTACTACGATGTTTATTTAACTTATTATATGTTTGTTTTAACTTTTCCCAAATTTACAGTGGATACATATTACATTCAATTCCAGGAGAGTTGTAAAGTTATTACAAAATATAACAAGAATGAAGAATCTCCAAAGATTTACTTAGGCTGGGAATTGCCAAGGAATATGAGTGCTATCATGATTACAATAAAATGAGGTTCAGTCCTGATCTCGCGACTTTCTTAAATTACTTGCCCTTCATAGTCCATTATGGCAACTTATCAAAAAAAAAAATCCATTATGGCAGTTATAATGCATTAAATAGAAGAATCGCAACACTAATCAGAAGAACAAGTCCCAGATATTGACCTGATGATACCCTGGTGTTAAGCTGTAAATAGCCTGAAATACGGTGGGACAACCCTCCATAGGGGACATCGGCAGCAAATGCTCTGACCACCTAAGGGAGAGATATTGCAATTAATACCCCTATAACATATCCATTTCAGGACAAGAAAAAAAACCCTACTAGTAAACCAAAAAAGGAAATTTTTTATTGCATAACCAACAATAGAAATGACTGAGACGAGAATAAATTCAAAACACAGAAGAGTAAGAACCTCCCAATCTGTGTCGTTTCAGTCTCACCTCGTGAAGGAGCCACTGAGAAAGACCCTTCTTCCCCCATAAGGCCACACAAACCGGGTTGGAACTAGCACAGAGCCTGCAACTCCACTGGTTTCTGGCACTGAATCTGTACCCGAAGAATACATTTGCTCCAATCTTATGGATAATACACGAAAACCAACCTCAAAAAATTATTATATTTTCACCCTCTCACTGCAAACGCACTACGACCCAATTCAGGCAACCATATTATATCCAAACACGCCTCTTCACCTCATCAAATTACCATAAAGGGAACACATTCCATGTCGAGTGCATGAACTCTCAAATTTCAGCAATAAAAACAGCAACTTTAGCTTCCTCCAACAGGGATCCTCCACATCGCCGCAGAGGACCCCTCAGTAATCACACATTCCCAGCCAGCAGATCTAAACCACTCTCTACAAAACCTTGGCAACCAACAACTGATAACTGATACTCAAAGCTGAAATCTTCGACACCAACAACGAACACCACTGCCCCTCCAAACCCTCTATAAATTCGACAATTCTACCAGTTCAAATCCTCACCAAATCCAATATCCGTTAACCCTAAATCCCCTTCTCTCGATCAATTCAAACCAAAACCACACCAAATCAAACACTCATCCGAAACCCTTGAACTCGAAGTCCAAAATCTCTGAACTCCACCCAATCCATATCAAAAAAAACATATGTTAAAATCTTTCAAAATCACCTTTGATCTAAACCATAAATACTCCAATACAATCAAATCTAATCTCAAACCCTAAAAATCAAAATTTGAACTCGACAAAAAAAAAAAACATGAGCCAATAAAAGAAAAAAAAAAACATAAAATATCAGAACGAAGAACCCTAGCCCTAATAATGTTTGAGAGAGAGAGATCTCACTGGATATTCGACATTGTTGGATCTCGTAGAAGTTCAGCTCAGTGAAAATAAGAACAGAAGAGAAGGAAAGTCGGAGAAAACGAGAGAACAAAAGCAGTAAAAATGATTAAAAGGGCAAAAGGAGAGAAAATTAGAAAAAATCAGATATTCGAAGTGAGAGAATAAATAGAACTTGAGAAACGGGCAGCGGGCAGGGTGAGAAGATCGCCGGGTGGTGTCGACACTTATCAGATCGCACGGCAGATGTGCCGTTCCGAAGAGCTCTATAAAGTGGGCCCCATAGGATCCGGAGGCCTAAGGCCTAGGCTCCTTTCGGGCTCGGGTATGACCGGGATTCCCGGGCAGGCTCCGCTACTACGGGAAAAAGAAGAGAGAGCGAGAGAGAGAGAGAGAGAGGCCTTTTGGAGTTCCCAATCGCAGGAGCACCGTACGCAAAAGGAAGTGAAATTTTTATCTCCCATTCTTGTCGGGAAAATTACAATAAGTGCCATTTTCCTCTTTTCTTGTCTCCTTTCTCTCTCTCTCTCTCTTCACTTAGAAAATATCTAGCACAACCAGGTCTACTGTACTTAAAATGTTATGGGTCCCCACCATATAAATGGTACATATTCTTGTCAATCCTGACCATTAAGATCTCTCAGATCAACGGCCATTCTGATATAGTGGTCTTAATTCCATTCTACCAATTGATTATTTTTAAATTGCCAAAAATAACTAGGACAGTGTTCTAAAAGGAAGTCAATGTCTATCATATGGCTAAGAAGTAAGATCATCAAGTTTTTATTTCTGATGTTTGTCATATGTTTCTCAAATAGATATTTGTGGCAGCATAAGTATAATGCTACTGGGATTATTCCAAGTTCCCCGGTAGAAATGAGTGAGACACGTGATACATGGTTACGAATAAAACTTTGATGACATGGCACAATACGAGCCACGTGGAACACTCTTAGAGGACTCTGACTGTATAGATGTTTGGCCAATCATTAGGTGGACCTACAAACCAAAAATCAGCCCGATTAGTAATTTCTAGGCGTTGGATTGGAATTGTTTTCATGGGTTGATTTTAACCGTGTGAAATTGGAGCATTATTGACCATTATTTGAGGTACAAATATCCAAAGGTTTGAAATCACAAATCAAGCTAATTTTTTGTTTGTGGGTCCATATAGGGATTGGAAAAACATCCACACGGTCAGAGTCCTCTAAGAGTATGCCACGTGGCTCCTATTGCACCCTGTAATCGGCCGGCCGATGACAGGGCCTGTCATCAAAGTCTTACTCCATGGTTACATGAGAACTGATTGGAGAGGGGCCCCACATTAAGCAGCATAAGATGGTGAATGAAGGGCTATAAAAGGTGTGTGAGTTTACATTGGATGAGAGCTTTTGACACTGTATTGTACCTCGGGTATCTTTAATGTTTATGAGTGTTGGTCTGGTTGTTAGAGGACAAGGGAGACCATGATTTGGCCACTAATACGAGATTCCTAACCATGATTAGACTGTTGAGATTTTCCCGTGCAATTACTCCACCACAATCATTTAGGGGTAGTGGGTTGTAATAGTCAAGGGCATTAATTCTCATGTTAAGCAGCTTAAGCTTTCCCAAACTAGAGGTAGACTTAAACCATGAGTATTGGGATATTGACCATAGTTGTCGAAAATGTCGAGGGAAACGGGTAGGAAACGTTTCCAGAATCCACAAACAGAAACGCGTTAGAACACATTACCCCCTTAATTGTAGAAAAATATAAGGGTCCGTTGAGTTATTAGGAATTGAGTCACGAATTGGATTTTTGATTCTTGGAATCACGAATCTAAGTGTTTGGAAGGGCACATTTTCAAGAAAAGTGTTTTCAAGTTTTCTCGTAATTAATAGTTTTAAGGGGGGAGGAGAAACTTCTAAATCTTGGACTCCTCTTTCCACATTTTAAAAAAATTTATGTGGGCTTTACCTCTCAAGCTTTATAATCTCAGACTTCTCTCCAACTCATCTCATCACCATCTTCTACCTGTCTTGTCTCCAACTCCTCTCACCCTCTTCCTCTAACTGCACTATTGAAGTACCGCATCAACAGTGATCGCTGGCTCAACTTGTCAGTAACTCTGTGTTTGTGTGTTATCGACTCTCTCTCTCTCTACTATCGAGGAGTAGCGTTGCTTGGGAAATCTCCTAGAATGATCACTTCACAACCTAGGAGATGGCATTGTTAAAGAGGGGTCCTCACTTCTTGGTCTCTCTCAACTTGAACCCGCCTTTTTTTTCATGCACAATTTCTCTGTGGTTCACCTTTGGTAGTGCACACACAAGAATGGAATAAATAGAAAAGTTGTTATAAATTGAAGCTTTATAGGTAGGTTCAATCTTCTATTATTTAAAGGAGAGAGACAAATTTTCGTCTTCATCATCTCCCATGTCTCTCTCTAAAAATTATTCCTCTTATATGTAATAATCTATTTATTATCTATACTAAAGCTCGAGCCTGCTGAGGTGGCGCTCTTTCCAGTTTTTTTCCACTATTTTTTTTCAAAAATACTCCTACTTTCAATACACTTCTCTCCCAAAACGTTTCTCACTCTCTCTCTCTCTCTCCCATGTCTCTCCCTCTCCTTCATTTATTTATTTGTTTTATTTTTCAAAACCGTTATAATTTCTAAAATCACTGCAATAAATATTCCTTAAATTTATATTTTTTTCTTCGTTATCTTACATTGTTTCATTCCTAACCTTGCAAAAAATATTTCCAAAATGTCTCATCTTTCTAAAACGTTTCTCATTTTTCTTAAACGCTTCATCTTTCCAAAATATCTTTGTCATTGTGTTCCTCTCACTCTCCTCTAATCGCTTTAATAAATATTTCTAAAATTTTCCCTCTTTCTTAAATGGTTATTCATTTTCCTACAACATTTCCTTATTCCAAAATATTTATCTAATTATGTTCCTCCATTTTGTCTTACATTATATATTTTTTTTCTGCAAGAAATAGAAGATTCAATTGATTTTGCAACGAGATGGAGAAACCATTGCAACCACCGAAGGTTAGTTTCAAATCCAATAAGGTTAGTTGATGAATACTTATTATGTTTCTTTAATATTTTAAGGTTTTGGCATCCTTCTGTTCATTTTGCTAAAGATTCAGCGTCCTCATGTGTTAATCATGTTCTAGTGTTTTTAGATTACAAAGAAAATCGAATGAGGGAAAAATGTCAAAAAAGTCGAAAAAAAAGACAGGGACCAAATTACTTTGCACTTACTTCTCTTTCTTTTCACGAAATTCTAGCAAAAACCTTTTATCAAATTATGTTTGTTTGTTTAGATTTTTTTTTTGCAGTAGAGGCTTTTGTCTCAATTTCTATATGTTTTCTCACGGTTTTTCTAAGAAATTACTATTTTTATTTTCACCGTCAGAATTGGAAGAAAAAATACTACTTTTATTTACGCAATCATAATTGGAAGGGAAATAGAGGAGTTGAAAGCAGGGGAGTCAACAAACGATTTTTTTATGGGTTAAATATGAGAATTGTATATGTTTTATTCTTTGAATAGTTGTGCTGGACCTAGATATAAATTTTTTTTTTGTATTTATCATTTTTAACTAATATTTAAAAATTTTAATTTTTTTCATTCATATGATTCAGCTTAACTTTAATGGTTTTGTTCCCAATAATCAATTTTTCTTTCAAAAAAATATTTTTGTGGGTGTATTTATTTTTATTTGTATAATGATATTTTAAAAACTTATCTTTTTATAAGCGAAATCAATGTTTCTTTAGGAAAAAAATTTAGAGTTTCAATATTTTTTTTAATATATTTGAAAAACTCAATTTTTAACATTTAAACGTTTAGCCCAACCCTATGTAAACCTATAGACAAAAAATTAGTCTAATTAGTTATATATAACCGTTGGATTGGAGTTGTTTCCATCTGATGGTCAAGTAATATATGAGGGTATCATAGTGTACCTAATTTATAACATATTTGTTTATGTTATGTGGTTTGTTTTGTTTTTGTTTTCTTTTCAATGTTTGTGTGTATTCTCTAAAAATTTATTGTCTCATCCATTTAACACAATATATAATTGTACATACCAAAAAAAATTGTTCATCTATTCCCTTGTATTTTTATATTGTGCCCGTGCTAAGCACGGGCTGTTGATTCCTAGTATGTGATTGTTGTGGGTGTTAATATTAGCAACCCCCGTGCAGCCTTCTCGGATGATTGACACGTGGACATTGGCACATGTTCAACATGTGCTCTCAGACTACGCTTCATACATGCGAGAGCTCGGACGTCGGAATCATGCCGAGGCCCGAGATGAATGGTCATCGACAGGTTTTGGCTTGGTCATTAGTGCTCAAGGATGGCTCAAGAACAATGAGGCATGTATTCACTTTAACCATTCAAGACTAGAGAGGATGGATGAGGTGGATGCGTTGACTCTTGGTCTACTGGCTAAGAACAGGCTGACTCTCCCAGACTAATAAGACGTATACCTTATGGTGTCAAGGACTCACATCCATGCAATATTGTCTCTGACACCCACCTAACCTTGATAATGGATGAATGGGTTGATCAGAACTTCTTGTGCACACTACGTGGTATATATCTACCCCGACAGGTTGGCTATACTGATGATCATTTAGGATTTATAAACAAGGCAAGTCTCAACTACTCCAGACCTTTTTAATAACGACCCCCATTAATTGTAGAAGGGAACGAGACTTTGACTTGGCTAGTATACCATTTACTCTAGAGTCCACTCAATTTTCAAATTATTGACTTGAGCTTTGTAGTCTTTTCCAGTAGGCACCCCTTCTCTTTTGTTGGCTCTCGAGTGCTTGCTACGTTGAGTTTGCGCAGAATATCTTGATGTATAACTTAAATCAATATTGCATTCATCGGCTGCATATTTGGCGTTACATGGGGTGCAGAGATTTTTTTCACTCACAATTATAATTGTTCATTTTCTTTTGAGTAGGACTGTAAAGTTTATTGGATTTCAAATTATATCTAAGATTTTTTGTACATTCAATATTTTGATTTTAATTGTGTGTGGGCATTGTGACAATTAAATGTAGATTGACGTTCTCTTTGAACTTATTAAAATAATTTTCGAAGTTCTAATTCTATGTGTTTCCAAGTCTGCTTTCAAGTTCTTATTTTGTCATTTTAAGGAATACCTAAGTCTATATATATCAAACCGAATCCACAAA
This sequence comes from Euptelea pleiosperma, assembly GCA_035048495.1. Taxonomy (NCBI): domain Eukaryota; kingdom Viridiplantae; phylum Streptophyta; class Magnoliopsida; order Ranunculales; family Eupteleaceae; genus Euptelea; species Euptelea pleiosperma. The sequence continues at coordinate 33,933,019 of CM068546.1, forward strand.
CTAAAGGTTTGATACCATTCTATCACACCCCGAACTCAACAAATAGATTCGCGATGTGAGTGACACTCGTCCAAAACTCAAGTCATGAATCAAAGATAATTGCAACAACTATCCACATCTAATTCATATAATTATAATGCAGAAGCACTAGCCTACTCAAAGCACGTCTGTGCCCGAACTACTACATTTGAACATAAAATAACTATGCATATTATAACAAGTATAAATAAGCAATAACCTTCTTGAGTGTTATCGTGGTATTATACAATACAAAAAGTATAAAGTCTCTCCATATATACACACACATGTAAAAAAATTGAATATACAAAATCTACAATCTCGAGCATGTTCCACTACACTTGGACCTCACTTTATTGTCAATCTAAATACTCATCGAAACTCCTCTACAAAAAAAATGTAAATGTCGAGCTTTCGGTGAAAACATCAATATGTAATTCTACACCTAACGTGTCTAAAATCAAAAGTAGCCAATAAATTCAATGATAAAGCCAACCTAATAATAAAAAGAAACAGTATATGCCAAATAAAAAAATTATACACTTAAAACAATTAGTAAAAAGAAAACAGTAGTAATTCATAGGAACTGTAATAACGTGTGTTAAAATAAAGTAAAACTCAACTTTGATATAATTGCATAAATATATGTCATTCATCAATATAATTGATAAGCATAAGTCGTAACCTCACGTCCCACAGTGGGCGTTACTCATAGGTCCATCTATATACATGCAATATAATATCTAATTTCTCAATTAATTATATTTATCTTATTAGATCGGAACCCAATCCAAGAGCTTATTTAGCCCACTAAAAATATAACTAGTTTTCTCAACACCCCAATCAGGGTCTTTTAGCATGATCGCATATATATACATAGTTCCTAAATTACGCTATCGAAGTCTATCATTATTGTCTCTATATTCACTAGCTATAGTCAACCATTAATTTATTCGATGCTAATAAGACACAACTCATTTAACATTTAGTCAAAAGCCTTTTATATCGATCCATTTCACTATTGGTTAGGCATTGACGACTCTAATTTTTTAAGGATTTAAAGAACAATTCATGACAATTGTCTACGTGCTCCTATCATCTAATTGTTTATCAGAAAAACGTGTAGCTCTAGCATTTGGTCGATCACACTAACACAATCATTATCTTGTTATTAGAAACTTACTAAAATATAAAACCATATAAGAGATTTGTCAAATTGTGCAATCAGCCTGAACGTCGCAACCCAAGGTGTCAATTCGGCCCTATTGTAAGGGGGCCTGGCCCTATACCTTACCCTTTGAAAGCCCTAGAAATAGGACTTTTTTATAAATTTCAAGCCATTAGGGCTGGCCCGGGCTAGGGTCACACTCATGGGGACCCGGCCCGTAGCAATACACACTAGGTGCGTGGTACATTCAAAACTAAATTAAGTTGTTTTTTTAAAGGAAAAAATGGGTTGTTCCAAGGTCAAAGTGTCCAACTGTTAATGAGAGTTTCAGGTTACTCGGGGAATCTAACCTTTGTTTGAAAAACAAAACATACAAAAGAAATGGGGAAAACCGATTGGCATAGTCTCATGGTTTCCTTAGGTACACGTGTCATGACGTTATTGGCGTTGGACATTACAATTATCCTAAAAATATACAATTTTGGGCAATTTCCAAATGATTGAGCCATTCCGAAATTATGAATGGCCCAAGATTGTTCCTATTTTAAAACTTTTAATAATGGTTCAAACTCGTTCCAAAATAACTTTTATCTAGTCTAAATTTATAATATATCATTTATTTTATGAAGGTTTTTAAAAAGACAAAGGTTTCATTTTCAAACCTTAACGGTTCACCCTTATAACAAAAAAATTATGATCATTCATAGAAAAATCTACATACATTAAACTGAGGAAATACATTACCAAGCCAAGTATATTATTCAAGCATCAACTTTTTTACTTAAATTTTTTAAGACTCTTTTACTAAGCCCTGACCCGGCCCTGGCCCTTGAGGGTACGACTAGGGCCTAGCCAGTTCTGGCTCTCTAAGGGCTAGGGCCTCACCCTTATAAGCGAGGGTAGGGCCTAAGAGCTCACCCTTATAAGTGAGGTTAGGGCTAGCCTTACCCTAGCCTGGCCTTTGACAGCCTAATCTAAATATACATAAATATAAACATAACTAAATAAAATAAAATTGGTATTTTGAATTAAAACCCTAAATTTAAAAATAATTTTTGAAAATAGAATAAAAATAATAACATTCGACCTTAAAATCAAATATAATTAAAATAAACTAGATATGATTGATTGAAATCTACGAAAATTTAAGTTCAATGCATGTAGAAAGAGGGAATGACACTTACCTTTTTGAATACTCCAACTTTTCTTTAATGGTTGAGTTATTCATCCAACTCTTCTCAGCTCAAATGCTTTCGATGTCAACTTATAAATTCTCTTATTGTGTTGCTCATTCGACTTTAAAGTTAAATGTAGATACCATGTAAAATGTTTAAGAGAAGCTAATTTAAGTTTAAAAAAAATAAAAAAATTTAAATGAGAGAAAATGCAACCAATTAATTAAATCAAAATCAATTAAATAAAAGATTTCAAGTAGAAGCCTGTACTATAAAAAAAACCCTGAGAACACTACAGATACATTAATAGAGAAATACTTGACACTTAAACTAATTTTGAAACTTTAAGATCAGTTCAGTCGATTAAGACTAAACCTAATCGAGTCTAGTCTAACTTGGTTCGATACGACTAGCCCTAGTTACAAATAGCTAAATTTAGTCAAGTGTAACTAAATAAATCCATACAACTAATTTAAGTTTAAACTCAATTTAATGACATTAATTTAGGGCAAATAAGATTAATCTATTCAACTAATTAACAATAGTCAATATTAGTCAACACAAGTCAAGTATATTAAACTAGTCAACTGGTTAATTAATCAATTTAGTCAAACCTACTTCGATTGGTTAACTAATTAATATAGTAAAATCTAGCCAATTTGTTTAACTAATCAGTATGGTCCAACCTAATCAAACTAATCAACTAAGAACTCTTTCACTTAGTAGATTGGTCAAAATAGTTATTATAGGCAACCCAAGTCAAATTGGTTAATTGATCAATCTCATCAGCCTAATCAAATTAATTAAGTAATTAGTCTAGTCCAACGTAGTCGAGTAAGTCAACAATAACTGTCAACCTAGTAGACTGGTCAAAATAATCAATATGGTCGACCTTGTCAAATCTATTATCTATACTAAAGCAAACCTGTTGAGGTGGCACTCTCTAGTTATATTCAAAAAATAGCCCTACACAAGCCTATCTCTCCTTCGAGTATTTTTACAGCTATATGTTAGCCTTAAACTGACAAAAATGTCATTTTCTACCATTGATCAAAGTCTCAGCTAATTTCGTTCTGGATCGGGATCGGAGCCCACCGATCCAATGCAAAACTGGATCGTTTTGCCCCGAAATCATTGTTTCCCAAATAAGTATCACTCTGTCTTGAGGCGAGATGTGCCGCGTTCTTGATCGGGCGATCCGGATCAGGATCGAAGCCCACCAATTTGGCCACCAATCTTGAGATTTCGAACCATGTTTTCTACACAATGGATATAAAATTCATTTTCTTTTCCTTTGATGGAAATCACTGGATATTTCTTCTTATTTGGCAATCTTTTTCCATATTGACGATATAGAATGCGGGAGGGCATGCACGTTAAGTATTAGGTTGTCCGTTGCTCGAATCAGGGTTGATCCGAAACCAATCCAATAATACATATGCTAGGTTCAGATAATATCCAATCCAATAAGATTTTTAATAATAGGATCCAAACCCGGTTTGATAACTCTTTATGAATCTTATACCCTATATAAAAAGAGAGAAGGAAATCTTACTAGATAATAAAAATATCTATAAACATATATGAGTTCAGATTGGATCCTTGATGGATTAGATCAAGGTGGGTTCAAAACCAATTCAATATCTTATAAAGAACGCAATTTATAGGTCCAGACCCGATATTATCAGATCACGTAAATTTTTTTGATACCATGTGTATCCAGGCCTCTTAAAATACTTGACTAGCCCCACAGGGGCACATACGTCACCCATTCCACACGTACTAAGTGCACAGGGATAAATCCCAAGGGGTGGTCCCAAGGGGGAATTGGAACTCAAGACTATCCCATACATGAATCTCGCTCCTATATCAATGAATATAAAATTTTAATTAATTACATTTCTTTTTTTCTACTAATATAGAATGCCATGGTGTAGAACCTTGTACCCAAATTTTGGTAAGCCTCATTTATCATAGCCACTTGACATTGATTGGTTGGATGTTGACTACCCATCGCTTACATCACTTGACAACCTTGGAGTACAAGGTGCCCCCATACAATGAAACTTTGATGACAACATGCAATATGAGCCATGTGGCACACTCTTAGAGGACTCTGACCATATGGATGTTTTTTCCAATCCCTAGGTGGACATACCAACCAAAAATCAACTTGATTAATGATTTCAAACCTTTGGATCTTTGTACCTCAAATAATGGTCAATGCTCAGATTCCTGCGGTTAAAATCAACCCAAGAAAATAATTCCAATCCAACGCCTAGAAATCACTAATCGGGTTGATTTTTGGTTTGTAGGTCCACCGAAGGATTGGAAAAACATCCATACGGTCATAGTCCTCTAAGAGCGTGTCATGTGGCTCGTATTCTGTTGTCAAAGTTTTACCATCCCCTAACTTGTTGGATAGGAACCAATAGGTCGACGAAGACTTCAATTAATCAATTTTCGCAGATCTTTATCCCAACTATTTGGGATCGATAATATTCTGCCATTCCATTCTACCTAGGGTAATGTCTTCCATGTAAGCAAATTATATGAAATAATCAATACTGAACATCTTTCGAAATATCTAGTCCATCCAAAATCGCACTAATTACATGAACCATGGATGGTTAGATTGTCTGCACTTAGTAGTTAGCACCTTTTAACCCAAATGACGAGCAATATAATTGAACCGAAAAATAGTACATAAGCTTTAATAGTGGGAATGCTTGATATATCTGCAAATTTGTTTTATGAACCATAAAAGGTGTATGGAATTAATCTTCTTTATCCTCTCATCAAGAGCGAGTGCTTTAGTATATAAATATCATAGTTGTTAAAAAGGCCACGCTGCACGGAAGAGGGACCCATCATCTATCGCCATGTATCCACTCTGATGTTGATCATAACCATCCAATCTATCATATTTGTTTTTTGAAGAAATATCATGAAGGGTCCAATGAAAAGTCGTGCAAGTTGACGCCTACGATCATCCGATCAAGTTGATTTTTTATGCAGGAGATTTTTTTGGTGGGACCCATTGATATTCGTTTCCCCGCGTGTCTAAGTGCTTATAGAACATAACTACTTCTCTTTCCGCAACCCCTAAAAGGCAAAAGAAATAAAAGATAATGATAACTTTGAAAGAAGATACAATGCATGGATGAAAGTTTCATGTCGAAGTGATTTCGATCCAACTCGAGGTGTCAATGGGTCGATTCCTAAGGTACCCAGAATCGGAATCAATATTGCCAGTTCTTATTAGTTCTGGTTCTCAAAATGATGTATCCAGAATTAGACTTGATTATTTGGTTTTGGTTTCCGATTTTGGAATAGTCGCAACTGAATCATAGGTCCCAAGTTTGAATGAAGGAGGAGGATTATGTTAAGTTGGCAACTGGTGTAAGATTTTTCATATGCATACCATTGCGAATTTTGATTTTCTGTTTCGATTGAATGAGCGAACAAGATTTATGTAGTTGACCATGTAAGGTTGGGTTGATGACGATGAATAATGGTGGTGACAACAATGACCGTTGATTAGATGGTCTTGATCTCTATTCACAAGCAAATAGTGAATATGATGGATATTAATCAAATTAGTAGGATCCTCCAATTAATGCACTCTATCTCACCATTTTAGTCTAAGTCATAGTCCAAAAATTCAAATGAACTAGTTTTTTTTTGATGATTAAACGAACTAGTTGATACTAACCATTTGATCGATTGACTATTTAGTATGGCCAGCAATGGATCGGGTTTCGAGTTGGATGGGTCATGATTTGGTACCGATCCGATAAGAAATCCAATCAATCCGGATCCGATCAGATTAATAAAATTCAGTTTCGGAACCGATCCAATCCGATCCCATATATATATATATATCATGTAATCCCACAAGGCATATATTTAAATAATATATATTTAATACATTTATGTAATTAAATATATATTTATATAATATATAGTGTAGATATCGGGTCTATATTGGATCGGAACAAGGTCGATCCGGTACCGATTCGATAAGAGATCGGATCGACAATCTATGATCCGGTACCGATCGATAATGAAAAAGAAAGTTTCGGATCTGGTTATTTTGGATCAGATCGGATCGGATTTCGGGTTTCATCGGATCCATTGCCAGCCCTACTATTAAGCGAACAAGCGATTCGTGATTCACTGACTATCAGGTATAGGTAGTCTGACTCAACGGTCCTGATTGAAGATCACCATGTTTTAGAGCTTCGAAAGGACAAAACAAACCAATAACATTCCACCCATAATTACACCAAATAACCATACGTGTTAAGTCTTCAAGAAGCTCTCCTCACTTTAGCTTCCAAATGACAACACTACCCTTCATAACAAGTCGGCGGTCTAAAACAGAACCACATAATCATAAGGCTATTTTCGTCAATACAGGGCATATACGTCATTTCATATTTCTAAGGAATTTCCCTTCCGAATACTTAACCAATTTAGTAAATTATTTATAGATCTAAAAATATTTTAAAATTAATAAAAACAAAAACAAATAATTAAAATTAAAAAAATCAAAGATTTTAGCATGCTGGTTTCTGCATCCTTTTTCCCATATTGCCCTTTAGACATGCCGTCAAAACCATCGAGGAAAAAAAAAGGTTAGAAAAAAGGAAAAAAATTCAAAATTGGTAAAAAAAAAAAAAAAAAAAACATTTTTCTCATTTTGTCTTCTGGTTAGAATTTAGATCGGTCTGTTTCTAGGGGGACTTATTCAATTAAATTATTTCATTTAAGCAGAAAAGAAGAGGAAATAAAAAAAAAAAGAAAACACAGCCCTCTTCCTCTTTCTCTTCTCACATCAAAGCCAGAGAGAGTTTCTTGAAATCGAATCGAGCTCGAGAGAGCGTTCGAGACGATCTAACGGAGAGGGGTTTGCAACCGTACGGTGGATAGAATCGATCGTGGTTTTAAGGGCTATGAGGGAGAGTTTTATGGGTCCCTGTTGAGCGTTTGGTGGATTCGACGAGGGTTTGCAATTGGTTCCGATCATGGTGGTTTTGGGAGATTTCCTTGATGGGTTTTTCTAAGATTTTGATTTCCGAGGTGAGTACGAGAAATATTTTGGGTTGGAGTGATGTTGAATATTAGAGAAAGCGGTATTTTGGGTGGGAAATTGAGGGTTTGTGGAGTGGGCTTTTGATGATTTCTTTGGGGAGGCGGGATGGGAGGAAGGGGTTAGGGTTTGGTGGTGGAGGGGAGATGGAAGAGACTGAGCTTGAAGAAGGCGAGGCTTGTTACTATCCGGATGACGACACCAGCATCGATCCTGATGTCGCTCTCTCTTACCTCGTAAGACTTCTGTTTGTGTTACTACCAGAGAGTTTTGATTTTGTTTTTGGGAATTTCAAATTTGTATTCTACCTGTTTGCTTTGCTAGATTTGTTTTCAATTGTCTGTTATGTCTAGGATTGGAGTCTGTAAAGCATTGAACTGTTGTGGTCTGGTTTGATTGATATTTTGTGACGCTTGAGGAGCTTTAATACATTGTTTGATGTATGCGATGTATGTTTTCTGGGCGTTTGAGGTATGGATTTGTAGTTTGGGAATTAGGGCAGTCAAGAAAAAAATAGAAACTCTTGTGCGATCGCTTGGTCTCTTGCTTGACGTGATTGTCTCTAGAAAGTTGAGGATGTTCGGTTGTGTGATTTCAGCTGGAATCAATGGGAATCTGGAGAAAATTTCTCTTTGACCAATTCCTGAATTAGGAAAAACAGTTCGAATTTTTTTATTTTTTATTTTTTTTGTGAAGGGGTTCTATCCATGAATCTCCAGGTTTTGATGTTTTGGTGAGTTCTTCAGTTAACGGGTTATTATTGAATTACTTTAGCTGTATTTCAGAGCTGTGAAGCCACTGAATGTGAGTCTGCTTTCCTTCTACTTAGAGGCATTGCAGTATTTGTACTGCTATTATGTAGTGTAGATCTGTATAGGAAGCCATTTTTCCTGATTGTGCCATTTTTGAAGCCAATGTAATGGGAAATCTGATGGGGATCTCTCTGTTTGTGAACTTTGGTATTCGAAGAACAGTGGCCAACAGAACCAATTCTTGTCACTTATAACTGTATTGTGAAACAAAAATTGCTTTCAAGAACTTCCATGGATGCAATGCATTCTACTTCACACACAGGAACACACACACACACACACACACACCCCTTTTCTGGATATTTTATAGTTGGTTCCTCATTTCTGGTTTTAGTTCTACAAACACACCCCTTTTCTGGATATGTTATAGTTGGTTCCTCATTTCTGGTTATAGTTCTTGTTGACACTCCTCATGTAGAGTTTTCTTCTTTTAATTTAAATATTCTTTTTATGACATTGGTAAGAGTTTGGTTTCTGTTTTTGAAAGGATGAGAAGGTTCAGGATGTCTTGGGACATTTTCAAAAAGATTTCGAAGGTGGGGTTTCCGCAGAGAATTTGGGTAAGTGACCAACAACAGACTAGAGATCCTGTAGATCCCAAAGAGAAGCATAAATGCTTTCTTTGTACTCCGGATGTGATGGTTTGGGAATTTTTTTCATTTTGACAGGGGCAAAATTTGGTGGGTATGGTTCATTTTTACCCACCTATCAGCGCTCTCCAACTGTTTTGTCTCATCCAAGGACTCCACAGAACGTTCAGAACAATGGCACACCAAGATCTCCAAATAATTTTCCATTGGAGGTATACATTTTTAAAATTGGGAAAAATTTGTTTCTCTTATTTTTATTTTTTTCCATTCTAGATGAAGCTGAATTCTATGGTAACCTGTTTTCACGGCTAGGAAAATTCTAGTTTACTTGAGCACTGTGGGTTATGTTACAATACAGGGTTCCCGTCAGAACTCTACTGTTCCATCAAGTGCAACCCTCTCCTTGAGGCTTGGACCAGCTTCTACAAGTGGCACAATGCTGCCCATTTTGAGGGCCCCATCTGCGGACAATTCATCCAAAAGGGATGTGTACTTGTCTTCTGTTAGGAGCACTGAGGAATTTACTCCCAAACATGAACCTGTCAGCAAATCGACTAATTTGGCTGACCAGAAAACGCTGAAGGTGCGAATTAAAGTGGGTCCTGATAACACGTCTGCTAAAAAAAATGCTGAAATTTACAGTGGTCTTGGCCTTGATATCTCTCCATCTTCATCACCGGAGGACAGCCCCATTGAAAGTGGGGGGTTGTCTCCTGAATTTCGAGACACATTGGATGAATCTCCCACAAGCATACTTCAGGTAAACCTTCTTGCCATATTTTCTTATCGTCTATTTACAAGTCTTCAACGGATGGACCTCAAGTGACCTAGTGTGTTTCTTGCTTTTGTCAATATTATGGACCAGATTACGACGTCTTTTCCGGTTCCTGGGGCCTTTTTATTATCACCTCTCCCTGATAGTTTGCTGCGCTTGGTGGAAAAGGAAAAGCTTCTGAGAGACAGTAGATTTGGGCCTGCCCGCAAGGGTAGCCAAGAAAGTGCTGCAATGTTAGTAGATGAGTCTCCTACAGTAAGGGGGGGAGGGAAGGTTTTCGGTGAAAAGAAAAAGAAATCAATGGAGAAAAGTGTTAGGTCAATAGAAGTGAAGAATGGGAACAGTAAGGATGTAGGAAATGAAATCAGTGCCCTTTTGACGAAGGAAATAGACATTGAGACTCCAGAGGGCAGGGAGCTTGTTTCTAATGCCCTGAAGCTTCCTCTCCTATCTAATTCAACATGTAGTAACGGTGACACAGCAAAAGTTACTGTTAGGGCATCTGATGTTTCCAGGGAAGGCAACAAAGGTGTGGCGAAGGAAAAATTATTCTCCTCTGATTTTGCGAAGGAGGAAGCCCTAGAGTCGATAGCCAACCAGGATGTGAACAGGGTTGAGAAGCGGAATTCAAAGACCAGTTTGGCAGACAAGGTTTACGAAGATAGAAAAGCAAGTTCTTATAAGAATATTCAATTTGACTGGAAAGATGGAAGGAGCAAAGATGACAAAAGCAATGACCCATTTAAAGCTGAGTTCGATTGGTCTAAGGAGAGGAAAGATCTTAATGGTGGACCTATAGATCCTCCAAAACAGAAGGTTGGTCAGAAAACTACATCCCATGAACAAGATGGAGTAAAAATGCTTCATTGGAAGGAGCAACCATTGTCCGGGGGCAAAAAGAAATCAAAGGGGAGCCACAGTAATTCCAACCCAGCTTCAGAGTTGCCGAAGGAAAGTTTGAGGGTTTCGGCAGGAACAAAAGATAAGAAGAAGAGTGCTGGTGATTACCCAACTAAAAATAAACTGGATGATAGTAGATTACCCAATGAATCTGGTAAGTCCAGAGAAAGCCATAGACATTTATTTGGAGACATAAAAATGGAACAGGAAGAGAATTTACTGGAAATGCCTTCTAAAGATAGGCCAAAGGACTCTAAGCTCGAGGTTGTTGAGAAAGAAGCTCACTCATTTGCCGATAAATCAAAGGAAAGATCACATGGTAAAAAGATTGATAACCCATTAACGTCCGAGGCATATCCAAAGGTAGCTCCGAGTGTTGCTCCTCCTATAACAGCAAATGGGCCCATTTCTGATACAGTACCTGGAACAGTGGCTCCTGTAGTTATAGAAGAAAATTGGGTCTGCTGTGACGAGTGTCAGAAGTGGCGTCTGCTACCATTTGGTACAAATCCTGACAGCCTCCCCAAGAAGTGGCTCTGTAGCATGCTTAACTGGCTGTAAGTTCCTTCCAGCTGCACTCTAGGTTGTATTGTAAATATAAAATGCACAAACAGTGGACTAGCATACCCAATTAAATAAATTCGAGGTCATAGTTAAAATTTGGTCTGAATACTATTAATTACTTTGGTTCAAATGCTTTGGGTTTTTCTTTCTGTAAGAATTGATTAGTTCAATATTGAAACTGGTCTCCAGGCCTGGAATGAACCGATGTAATGTCAGTGAAGAGGAGACAACAAAAGCTATGAATGCATTGTACCAAGTCTCCGTTCCTGAGAGTCAAAGTAATCTGCGCAGTCAGCCTGATGGAACTGCACCAGGAGTAACTTTGGATGATGTGCGGCATCTTGACCAAATGCACCAAGATCATAGTTTGCATGCCGTGCCTAGCGGGGGAAAGAAGAAACAGGGATCGAAGCAGACATCAAATTCAGCTAACCATACAGGTCCCGTGCACATTTCAAACTCTACAAAGAAGAACCAACAGGCGTCTGTGAAGAGCAGAAGCTTAAATGATGTGAACATGTCTCCTTTCGAGTCCAACCCGGCAAACAAAGCTGGTTTTCAGCATTTAAGTAAGTCAAGTGACTCGGTTGTGGAAATACATGGACATAAACAGAAAGAGAAGCACAAAGTGGTACTGGATAGAGGTATCGTTTTAGAAGCCAATATTTCTCTGTGCTTCTCACTTTCTTTATTGGAATTATGTAATTTATTTCTTTGATATATAATATGTCTACAGGTGATGCCAAGCACTCAAAAACCAAAAGCAAAAGGGAGGCTGATCAAGATGGATTTATAGCTTCTAAGAAAATTAGGACAGAAGATTGGAATTATACTGATGAACATTGGAATTCTGACCATGGTGGGATCACGGGGAAGGTGGGTCCCAGCCCGAGTAATGGTTTGCCAGCTAGGGCAACTGGAAAGGATATGCAGAAATACGGTGAATACTCTTATTCTAAGGACTCAAAGTGTGATGCAAAGGAAAATTTAGCAGCTTCTGTAAAGAAGATGAAAGACCAAGTTCAGGTTTCTTTGGATGGTGGGGCCTTGGATATGGGGAAATGTGATAAAATGGATATCGCTGTGAAGAAGAGGAAAGTAAAGGAGTGGCAGGAGAGTCAGATTTTTCCGCCAGAGACTCTCCCAAATACTGGGCATTATCTCCAGGACAACAGAGTTTCTGTGAAGGAGGAAACTAGTGAGAGTAAAATCAAGAAGGAAAAGAAGGCCAGGGTGTCTAAGTCTGTGGAGAAGGAGTCCAGCACAAGTAAGGGTGATGGTAGAACAAACAAAAAAGGTAGGGTGAGCCAGGTCCTCATATCGGGTAGTAGAGATCCAGTGGCTGATGGAACGGAAGAGGTCAGTAGAGTTTGTCTCGAGAAGGACCAGCAACTGGGACAGTATCAAGGAGGGAACACGGTGTCTCAACGGTCCTTGGATGGTATAGAATCATTGAAAAGGGACTTGGGATATGGGCAGCCTTCAATGGCTGCTACTTCCAGCTCTTCGAAGGTTTCAAGTTCCCGTAAAAGCAAAGCCAACTTCCAGGAAGTGAAAGGCTCACCAGTAGAGTCAGTTTCTTCATCTCCATTGAGACTATATCATCCAGACAAGGTTACATCGGCGAAACGGAACCTATTGGGGAAAGATGATGCAACGAATGTTGGTTTATCTGGCATGGGTAGCCCAAAAAGATGCTCAGATGGTGAAGGGGATGGTGGAAGTGATCGGTCCGGGACAGTAAGGAAGGAGAAAGCTTCCTCTGTTGTTCATCGCCGATCCCTGGAGTCTTCGGTGCTTGATTATCAAGACAGGTATGCTAATCACACATCTGGTAGCAATGCCAAAGAACAGACTGAACCTTCTCCTTATGAATTTGAAAACCCCAATTTGGTGAATGGTGGTGTTGATACCTTAGACAAACATAACCAGTATCCGGGTGAACTGCGGGGTAAGGAACATGTTCATGACGAGGGGAGAGTGAATGACAACCGTTTCCGTTCTAATGGGTGTCTTCTGCGGAAGTCTGGAAAGGGTTCCTCTTCGCGATCCAAAGACAAGCAAAGAAGTTCCAAATCTGATTTTGATAAAGGTAAGATCAAGACCAATTCATTCAGTGAGCAGGAGGAATTGTATCCATCGAAGAGCTCAAGGTATGAGGTGGAGATTGAATCACACGATCGTTCACCATATCACGAAGAATCGAGGAAAAAGTACAGCTTTCAGGAGAAATGTGATGTCAAGTCCGATAAGGATGAGAAGAATTACCTGGGTAAGAAAGATCCTGCAGGAAAATGGTCAAGTGAAGCTAGAAAAGAGAATCAATTAAAATTTGGAGGTCATGATGGTTCAGATGTAAAATTAGGTGCTACTTGCAGCAAGGATGGGAAGTCTAACCCACAACAAAACCTGCTGCAGGGCCGTGAAGATGATAGATCCTTGAACCGGTTTCTTTCGGATAGAACTGATCGATTGGAAACAGCATCAGGGAGAGGGAAGTCACAATTGTTCCCACATTTTGGAGATAGACAAGAAACACACACGCGGTGTCCCCGACCAATACCCGGAACCCACAAAGGAAGTGGATCAGATGTAATGCCAGTTGATGCTTCTGGTGGTGTTGGTGGTGATGCATCGAAGGTGCCAAAACAGCCTAGGAAACCTGATAAGCAGAATGGAGCCCACCATAATAGTTTGAGACATTCCACACCTAACAGACCTGTGGTTGGTGATCTTGATGCCCCGAGTCCAGTTAGAAAGGATTCCTCCAGTCAGGCTGCTGCTAATGCCTTGAAAGAAGCCACAGATCTTAAACACTCTGCCGATCGTCTTAAGGTGTTCACTTATTCTCTTGGCTCAATCTTTTAACTTTTCTTCCCAAACTTGAGATAGTGTTATGCCTGTTCTTTGGTCTTGACTCTGTCTGATCGGATCATCTTTTGTAGAGCTCCGGGTCAGATCTTGACCGTACCTGGTTATACTTCCAGGCGGCCTTAAAGTTTCTACATGGGGCCTCACTTTTGGAACCTTGCAACAGTGAGAGTGCCAAACACGGGGAGATCACTCAATCAATGCAAGTGTATAGTGATAACGCAAGACAATCAATGCAAGTGTATAGTGATACTGCAAGACTCTGCGAGTAAGTTATATTGTTGAGGCTGCACGGAGAATCTTTGTTTCCTGTGGCATTCTTTAGTTTTTTATTTCTTCTGAATTAGTTTAGGATTATTGTCTCTGTTATTAAGTATCAAGAACTATCTTGCTAAGAATCTAAGTACTTTTCAGTTTTTTCAACTTACAACTTAATGGAAATTAGATTAGCCTTAAATGTAATTTCTTGGTAAGGTACCTCCTAAGCCACACTTTTCTTTTTCTTTTTGGCACAAGTTATATCATTAGTTTGTATTTTGTTTTGCTCCTGTAGTGAACACCTTTCTTTTCTGGAATTTTGGTAGAAGGGAGCAATTATAGATTTGTAGAAAGAGAAATCATTTTTATCTTCTTGGTGGAATGTCTCGCATGGTTTCTGGTTTAGAGTTGCTGCTGCCTTCTTAATGGTGCGGCTGGAGTCCATGACTAGTTTGTTGGAATGCCTTCTTGTGTCGCAATTGTCCCTTATCCAGTTCCCCATTGTAAGGTGAGGCCAAGAGTTGCTCACTTGAGCTCATGAACATTCTTCTTAAGGGTACTATTTATTTTTTGGTCGCCATTGTGTTTTCTAAATTTAGGCATCTTGTACTTCTATGGTCATATTGCACCAATGTACCAAGAGAAGCCCATAAAACTTTAATCTTAAAGAATAATTAACTTCTAAGCACTAGCCAATAAAAAGGTTTGCCTTTTGGAGAAGACCGAAGAGGGATTGGTTAAAACTTAATTTTGATGGGTGCGCCATTGGAAACCCGACTTGGTAGGTATTCGAGGATTATTTGGAAATGAGAGAGGGGGGATCATCAAAGTATATTAAAAAATGCCCTCAACTTGTTCTTCTTAAAATTGATGTAGGACTGAAATCTAAGCCAGATGATGATTGAGATCAGAATCAAATTATTAGGAACAATATGAAGCATAAAATAAATCTGAAATCTACCACGAATAGTCTAGATATGCTAACAAATAATTAATTGATTAATTAATCCAGGACTAGAAAATCGCAATCCAGCAGTTCAAACCTCCAATTATCGATTGAAGGGTCCAATGGAAGTGAGGAATTCCACTAGCTTAGGGTTCAATCAACACGTGTAGATTTACTAGATTCCTTATCCAAAATTTAATACTTAAAATTAGGTTCAGAAGGATTTAAATCAGGTTACTGGAGTTCTGAATGAAACTTGAGGATTTAGTGGGTTTTCTGGGTCAAAGGAAGAATAGGTTGCAAGATGATTTCAGAAGGGAGAATAGGCTATAGGGTGTAGCCGCAGGTTCTATGGGATTTACTGGGGCTGCCGCATGGTTCTAGGGGTATGTAGGGTTGGGGTTGCAGGGGAGAACTGGTCCAAGGGGAGGGTGCCGTAGAGGAGGAGGAGGAGGAGGGGGAGGGGGAGGGGGAGGGAGGGGGGGGGGGGTGTGTGTGCTGTAGGGCCGTATATGGACCTAGGGAAGTGCCACAAGGGACAATAGGGAAGGGGGAGGGATGCGGTTAGGTTAGGGAGTGGGTAGGGCACGACTAGGTTCAAAGGGTGATGGTTGGTTGCAATTAGGGTTAGGATTTATTAGGAGTATGGTTCAGTTTTTTAGGTCAGAATATGACCAAACAAAAATAAAGATGGAAGACTAGATCAATAGAGAAAAGAGAGAAGATAATACCTTTTTTTTTATAAGTAGAAGATAATACCTTTAGCTTCACACAAAACTCAATGGTTTCACACCAGATCCTTTCGCAGGAGATTTTTCAAAACTGAGTTTTAATTTCATTCATCAATAATAAAAATTACAGCAATGAGAGTTTTCATATAAATATAAAAACCTAAATCTAATCTAGACCATCCAAAATAACTAATAAGATCCAATGACTGAAATAAAATACAACTAACTTAACAACTAAACAAAATTAAAATGAGGCCCAAAACTCTTAGTTAATTGCTAAGACACCCAAAACAACTAATAAACTAAAAAACTAACATTAAAAGCAACTAAAACTAACAAATAGATCCTCATTACAGCCCACATGGATCTTTCCAATGTGGAGTCTTCAAGATGCTATGCATGTGGGGGTCTTCCGCTCCCAATATCATGTAGAACTCGAATTGGGGCCCCCATAGAAGTCATCAAAGTATAACGACACAGGCATGGCTCCAGTTCTCCTCCTCTTGTACACTTTGGGCAGGACGATCTGATGGCCTCGTCAAAAACCGTTCCCATCTCTCTTTCCAAAATAGTTCCCCACTCTCCTAAAATGTCTCCCACTCTCCCTCTCCCCCTCTAAAATTGTTTCCACTCCTACTTCCTCTATTTCTTTCCAAAATCGTTCCCACTCTCTCTCTCTCTCACGTGCCTGTTGCCAGTTTAGATAAAATTACTAATGCTTTTGTGACTTAAAATGACTAATGGTCATGGAGCCTGCACGCGGACAAGTTAAGGGCTGATTTTTGGCAAGGATATTCTTCTCAACATGGATATCAACCTCACAAAAAAATAGCCAATTCCGACATTTCTAGTTTTATGAAAAGTTGATTACGATTTGAAATATTTTGAACCGTCCATCTCTACCGTTAACTTTAGCTACGCATTTGATTGGGTTAGAAGTTTCAGAAAGTCTTGATTTTTTTGTGAGGACGATCTCCATGGTGAGGAGATTATACTCACTAAAAATCTGCCCTTAACTCATTTGCATGTGGGCCTCACGATTGTGATTGTGTCATTTTATTAGTCAAAAAGCATTAGTCATTTTATCTCAACCCATATCTATTACTATTTTAAAGCCGAAACTTGGGAATGCCACACGACTTTCACCTGGGCACCTATTAGTTGCCTATCAATAAAAAAGAAAAAGAGAAAACCTAGGCATCTATCAGTTCATTAAATGCCTCATCCGTTCTCATGCCTAATTATATTTATCAATACGGCCCAATTACTTTCCATGTCATCATTCTTACTTTCAATACTGCCTCTCGATAACCACTTAATTATTTACTATGCTATTATTTTCATATTTCCAAAACAGTTCCTTTGTAACAACTTAATTGCTTTCTATGCTATTTCTTCCATATTTCCAAAACAACTGCTCAATAACCACATACCTATTCTACATGGACAACTTCAGAATTTTGATTTTCTAATTGTGCCTCGAGTTGCCACAATTTACAAATGCGCCCCTCCAATATATATAATGCCACATTAATAAGGCTTGGGGTATTTTTCTTTTATTCTTTGGAAAATCAAATCCCATTAATTGAACAAAGTGGGAGTGTGGAACTGATGGTTCCGATAATAGTTGAGAAACAATAGTGTGCACAGTGAGGATTCTCAAAATACTCTGGCAGCACAAGTGCATGTGAACCCTCTATGTCAGAATTTAGGATGGATTGCCAATTCCCTATTTTTCAATAATGGGGAATTTTTGTTTTATTTGGAGGCTTGTTTGGATGAAGTTTCTCTGCCCACAAGTGTGAAATAATTTCTATTGCTTCTTTGGCCACTTCAGTCACAAAGGCCATAAGAATGGCAAATGTTAATTATGAGTTCAGGCTTCAGGTCCCTTTTTTTATAAGGTAAACTATTATTAATAAACGCAAAGAGATACAGCACAAGCAAACGAACGGGAGGTCGAGAAAACCTCCCCTAAACTCAAGCATCCCTAACTACCCCTATGCATAATCGATTCCCATGGTCAAAATCGACTCCCAGGCTTCAGGTCCTTGAGCTTTTGGGGAAAAGGTGCTATCATTACCGAATTTTTGGAGTCAAGTATCTGATGGTAATGAAGTTCTTTCAGTTCCCCTTCCTAGCTCAGTTGCATGGGTGGTGCTTGATTGAGGTTTGGTTTGGCCGTTTGGATGGGTTTCTCCATGAAGTGAACAATGAGATTACTGTGATATGCGGTCCTTTGTATTGTAACAGCCGTGGAAGCTGAAGTTCTTAGAGGCTGTCTTAGTAGGTCAGATTTATCTTCCTGCCTCTCTGCTCTTTCTACCCATTGGATATCTTGTTACTGCTTATTGATTCTTGATTTTGTCAATAATCATTTTATAAAGATGGATTAGGTTGGTTGGATATTTACATGAGACCCTTCCTTATGTATTCCTAGTACCATTATCTTTCTTGATTATTTATGTTTCTCCTTCTTAATGAAACACTATTTATAAGGGAAAAAAATATCTTGGAGTCTTAAACTGAAAAACCCATGTTTTGTGCTTTTTGGCAGTTTATTTGATATCAGTGGGGCCTATGCTGCTCTCTTTCTCTCTCTGATATCAGAAGTTTCTTTAAAGAACTATTATTTTGGCATGACTACTCCATTATGCTTGGTTTTTTCTCACCTGGTTTTGTGGTCTCACTTCTCAGTATTCTAATATAGACTATTTGGCATATTTCAAGTTTAACAACAATAAATAGACCGAAGTTAATGGAATTGAGACTAATCGTATCACTGTATACCTGTAACTTGCTCCATGCTGACATTATATTCTTTTGAAATTCATAGGTTTATTGCCCATGAATATGAAAGATGCAAAGAAATGGCTGCTGCTGCTCTAGCTTACAAATGCATGGAGGTGGCATACATGAAGGTTATTTACTCCAAACATTCGAGTGCAATCAAAGACCGCCACGAGTTGCAAACAGCTCTACAAATGGTTCCTCCAGGTAATTATAAACTGAGAACAGAGCCAAGGTTTGGTCTAGATTTTCTTTACATGCTTATTACTATTCTAGCTGTCCTGTCAGGGTCCACTAGGTCCCTTTTCATGTCAATTAATTTGAAAATTATTTACTAATTTATGTTTGCAGACCAGCATGCAAGCTCACATGCCCACGGGCCCAATGGGTAACCTAATTAGTGCTTCATTCCACATCTAATAAACATGGCCAGTTTGAGCGGAAAGTCTTCCATCCTCACCCTGCACTCATCCTGGATCTCTAATCTCTAATAAAATCACCAAACCTAACTGCATAGAATTCCTCTAGTATGTAGAGCCAATTCTAATACTTTTAGTGACAGACTTAGCACTTGATAAAGGACTTGATCCCCCAGACAGTTGTACGGAATGCTCAATGATGGTTGTCAGAAAAATCTTGTCCCTGAAGTGAGAGCACTAGGAATCAATCATCAAAACAGATTATCTCTTTTTATTGAGAAAACCAACTGTATTCTAAAGTCACTTAGGATTAGTTCTAAATCTTACCAGCAGTAACGATAAAGAGATTTCTGATGTTTTTCTTTGCTTCCTGTGCATCATATTTGTGTTGGGAAAAAATTGATCACCCTGAATAAGGTGGTCCAGCGTTAAAATCCTAACACTCTCCATCCCCCTCAACCCACAACACCAAAAGAGAAAAAGGAAAAAATAAAAGATACGATTTTGTTTTCCTTTGCTTCCTGTGGATCATATGCCTGGTTTGGGAACTGAATGATCCTTCTGAATGATGTGGCCCAACCATTGTTGCATGGGTTCTTCTAAACAGTTGAAGCGTACATTTCGTATTCTAACACTCCAAAGATTCTAGTGCTGCAGTTCTGGATTTCTTTACTGTTTTTCTTTCTTTACTTGCAAGATATTAATTAAACATGCACCATAGATTAGAGGTCTATCTTTTCCAATTGAAAGTCTTTTATGGCAGTTATAAAATTGCCTTTTCCAATTGAAAATCTTTTAAGGCAATTATTAAATTGCCTTTTCCGATTGAAAATCTTTTATGGCAATTGTAAAATTGCAGTACATATTCTGTTCTCCATAGTTATTTGATATCAATCATAAGATATCCTTTTCCATAACCTTTTATTATGCTGTATTTTAAAATATCTCGTAAAAGTCCACGAATCTTTTTTTGCGGTTCAATGAATCTGACACTCCATACCCATGTCGTATTCTGATACTACTACTAGTACACATGTCAATGCAGCATATGGTCCAACAATATCACCCCCACCCACTGTGTGTTCTTGTGGAAAGAAAATTAGTTGTTTGATATTTTGTAGAAGTAAAATATTGTACATTTATTATGAAAGATAATGGAAATGAGTCTTGAAAATAATAATTACTAATCAAAATCCATTCCCCCCACCACTGCATGCACACGTAAATAGAAAAAGAAAGGGAAAAGGCTGTTAATATTTTTGTAAAAGTTTGTAGAAGATCACACATTTGTCTAAGAATTAATGAAAAGAATCTTAAAAATAATAAGCATCTGGAATTCTGCTTCCTACATGCTACAAAATGGGTTGTGTAATCATCTTTGGACATTTTAATGACAATTGAGTTGTCTTTGAGATTGTTGGTGAAGGAAACTGTAGCTTATTTGATTTCCTTTTTCCTTTTTGCTTCTTTTTCTTCTGGAATCAGTTCTATTTATTTACTCCTCACTTCTGATGCAACACTAATTGGAAAGCTTTAGTAATATATTCTTGTCGTGGATGTGACCTTATTACTTTTCTTGCTTTAACTTAGGTGAGTCTCCATCATCATCTGCCTCAGATGTTGATAACTTAAACAATCAAGGGACACTGGATAAGGTTGCTTTAGTCAAGGCTGTTAGTTCTCCGCATATTGCTGGAAACCATGTCATTGTTGCTCGGAACCGTCCCAACTATGCGCGGTTGCTCAACTATGTAAGTCTACTCAATTCCATATATTGTCTTTCCATTATCTTTACATGTGTTGAAATCTAATCTAAGAAGAACCTTGCTTTAGATAGAAACATAATGAGACACCTTCATTGTGGAGATCTTGAAGACTGCAGGAATTGGGTTACAAGGGTTATATGTAATAGAGACAAATCTATGGAATTCCGTGGGTATTTATTAAAAGAAAGAAAGAAAGAAATGTACTTTTGGGCAGAGTGTACGGCAGTTGACCACTGGTATTGGAGTGCATGTAGCGTGCATGCAGGGGATTGGAACTCCACATTTGATGTTTTTAACTAGGTATCTACATGAAAAGACAATCCAATTGGATGATTGTAACCACTTCTCCTAAATAATGTTTCCTGTACCTTTCATATCCTTTGACTGGCCAAGAGAATGCAGTGGTTCAAATGGTATGATTATCTCATTGGATTGATTTTCAGTGTAGATCTCTCTGGCGGTATCCACCAGATGCTTGGTGTCTCACCCCCTACATGTGTGCCACATCCTGCTATGTTGTTGTTACACCTTTGTTAGCATATACCCAATGGGTTACCTTATATCTCTTCATATTTATAGATGGGTGGTTTAGCCATTCGATCTGCGCACCTTAGTTGGCTACTTTACATAGAACCATGGCTTCTTACGCTCACAGGATAGATGCGTGCACTGATGAGCTGGATGCATGCACTGCTTTCCCCTATAATTATGTCTCTATAAGGATTGTACAAGAGTAAAAGTGTCTTTAAATGTGATTGTCTGCAGGTACAAGATGTAAATTTTGCAATGGATGCCTTGAGGAAATCCCAGAATGCTTTTGCAGCTGCCAATGTTAATCTGGAAGAGCCACGGCATGGGGAAGGTATCCTTTCTGTTGAAAGGGTCCTCAATTTCAACTTCCACGATGTACATGGACTACTACGTCTTGTACGGCTTGCAATGGAAACTATTAGCCGTTGAAATCCTTGTGGTAGTGGAGATTATGTCAACTCAGTGAATATAACGTTCCTCTGGTTTATTTCATCGTGTAAGCACCTTAAAGAGGGAGAAAAGAAAGAAGCCAAGCTGGATTTCTTTGCCACTATGCAGTACTGAAAAGGAACAGGATATCACCACTCAGTTCGTCTCTGTACAATGTGTAAAAAATGAGATTGGTTTGCATTTTTTCTAGTGTATTCTTTGTGAGCCTTTGGCTGGTTTTTGACATGGATAAGGGTGTAGCATGTAACCCACAAGTTTCAAAAAATGGGATAAGAGAAATAGGTTTCTTTGTAAGCTCAGGCTTCTGCTGAAAGGTTTGAAGGTTATTCAGAAAATGCAGTTTTATGGCTTCATTGGGGTTGGAGCTGGGGAAAAGGATAAAGATAAAAAACCATTTGGAAATTGAA
The DNA here is from genome assembly GCA_035048495.1 of Euptelea pleiosperma. Lineage (NCBI taxonomy): Eukaryota > Viridiplantae > Streptophyta > Magnoliopsida > Ranunculales > Eupteleaceae > Euptelea > Euptelea pleiosperma. The sequence continues at coordinate 33,955,285 of CM068546.1, forward strand.
TTGAGGAGGCTGAATACTAATATAGTTCTGATTGATGCCATGGTTCTGGCCCTTCTATGAAGGACATCAAATTTTGTTCTCTTTTTTAATTTTCTATGGAAGAGGGAGAGGTTGTCAGCACATTCATGAAATCGTTTTTATTGCCAAGCTGGGTTTCATTCACAGTGCCTGTTGAAACATATGCCATGCATCCGAGGGCAACAGAAATGGCAACATCGGGTATGTAATCTTTCATTTCACCATTTATCATTCAGTGAAAGCTCCTTACCTTTCTCTACATTTTAATTTTTAATATATATTTATTTTCATTTTTGTGTAGGTTGTGTTATACTGCATGTTATCGCAATTGGAATGATTAGCTCAACGTTGATAAATGAATAGAAAGAAGTTGGAGATATATGTATATAAAAAAAAACAGAACATTATGGTATTTTACATGGAGTTTGCTTTGTAGGAGATCTTACTGTGGGGGCCCGAGTTATTCTCCTTGACAAGAAGGTTTGATAAGCTCTAAAACATTGTTAAGAATTTGGTTGAACCCTTGGTTGTTTATTCTTCATTGCTAATATTCACCAACTTCTAATCTCTCTATGTTATGGGTGGCAGGGGGATGTCTGTGACAGTCTGTCTATTTATACATCAACAAACTCAATTAAATTGGGAGTGATGCAAGTAGTCTTTTTCGGGGCTCATGCTACACTGCGAGCCGCAGGCATGGAGATCTAACAGGTAAAGCTCCGCCAATGACACCATAAGTCCTGTATATAGCATGTGAATTCAAGCTGTTGGCTTGGGAGCCATGATGTCGTGGTTAACCAAATCCAATTGCTTAGAACTGCATTTTATGGTAATTACCATATCTCTGAGGTTTGATCTCAGTTTATATATGGATATTTATGTATGTACGTGTCTATGACTCTATGTTGGTAAATTATGTTGTTTTGGTATGTCAAAGTTCACATCTCTGTTGCTTCCATCCTGCCTCATGGCACACGTGAGGAACCTGTGTCTGAAGACTCTGAACTTTCTAACCACAATAAGGTTTGATGAACCTATCCAATGTAGTATCCATATGGTGCATGTTTTCTTCTTTTTAATTGTCCACCCCACACACACGCTCTTTTTCTCTCACTTAATACTGGTCAAAATAGTGCAACTGATTGGATGGTTGAGAGGATCCAGTAGCCCTGATTTTTCGGCTAGTAGATATCAAAGTAAGGCTAATTGATTAGAAAACTTACCTCGTTGTAGAAGTGATGTTCTTTCCCATACACAGAATGTGGGAGCAAATCATGGGGAGTTCCTGATGATAATGGCTATTTGTTCCTTTATCCTCCAAACAATGTCATTAAATTGTCGTTAGAGATTCAATTTTATGGTTTGGATAGTGTATTGCAACATGTTGCTTATAATGGCTGGAAAATATGAGTACTATTTATATAAACAAGAGTCCCAGGTATGGATCAAATGACTAGAGGTGGGCGGTTTCCATTTGTTTCGGGATTCTGTGTTGTTTGTGTAATGTAGCAAACATATATGTTTACCCACAATATGCGAGGTGTACGTTATGGGTAATTTGGTATGGGTAACTAATCATATGGGTTCTTGGTTTCAGGTTGTTGAACAGGTTGCAGTGGCGAGGGCACTGGCAATCGGAGTGAACGATTAGTCCTACGAGTTTTTTTTTTTTTTTTTTTAATTTTTTTTGCCAATTGTACACAAGAAACATATATTTTTTTTCTTTCTCCAGAGCCTTACATCTGACACATCCACCTCCACCTCCCCACTCTCGCCTCCTCTGCCACGTGTATCATATTAACATCATTTATTATGGTCGTTTAATAATAAAATTTTACCACCTTTTTTGGTTATTAAAGAGTTCTTGATTGCTTCCTTACCATATAACTTCAACTCCAGAAAGATGAAACTCCCATGAAGATGCTCTTAACCTTAAGAGTTTCTACGATTCAGATATTCATCAGAACCGATCTTAGCATACTCATGAATTATAAGAGAGCAAGTCCTCTCAGAGGAATTTCCTAGCTACGCGATTACTGTCTGGGTGCTCAGAAAAATCAACAAAGCGAAGCCATGGATTTAACCCTTGAATTCAAAGAGAAGAAAGTTCCATGAAAATGAGGGGGATTTTGTTCTTTTGTCTGAAAAACTTGGACAAATCTAGTCTGCATATGTTTCCAGACTTAAAAAGTATGCAAACATCGTCAGCACTGTCGAATGTACATTGAAAGTCGTGTTATTTCAGTATTTAAAAAAAATTATAAATTAAAAACACGTTTTTCAAGGAGCATTCAACGGTGGATGCAATTTGCACTTTTAAAGTCTGCAAACATATGCAGACCAGATTTCTCGAAAAACTTGGTAGTCTATGGAAAGCCTGCCAGGGTCTTAATCTTGGGATTTCAAAATCAGGACTGTAAGATAATGTACTAGGTGCTACAGCCTCTTCTTCACAAAATAACAGAGCAAATGTACTAATACACGTTGATAATCACCAGAAATCCCTGCAAGTGCACGACCCATCTCTAAAATGATGAAATCTATTTACGTCTCTCACAACAAAATCCCTCTCCACAATCTCACTAATCAGCTTGAAGGCCTCATGACAGTCCCCACACATTCTCAAGTTCTTCATCACTCTAATAGTTACCCCTTTGGGAATGCTTATCAACCCAAACCCCAAAGCCAATCTCTCACTGTGGAGACCCACAATCACCTCCTTGGCCTCCTCTTCAACATCAACATACACCAATTCGTTGCTACCCACCACATACCCTCTCTCCTTCATTCTCACCTCTAACTCCCTCAACATATTCGCGACCTCATCCCCTCGTGCGCACGACGACACGTCTCCTGCATAGAACACGTAAGTTGCGTCCTTGATCTCAACCCAACTGCACCCGGGTTCCTTGCGGACTCCATGTCGCTTCATCTCGGACCGTATTCTATAAACATTCTCCCACTTCCCGACTGATGCATACGTATTTGACATTGTTATATATGCAGCCGCCACTTGTTGGTTCGATTCAATTAGCCTCTGGCCAGCTTCCACAGCAAGATCTAACCTGCCATGGGTTCTACCAGCCGATAGTAATGAGCCCCACAATAATGCTGCATCTTTGGGTTCTGCAGGAATAGTCTTAGCTAACTGGTAAGCTTCATCGAGACGGCCCATACGGCCGAGCATATCGACAGCACACATGTAGTGTTTTGCATCAGGTAGTATCCCGTGCTTTGTGAACATGGAATTCAAGTGCTCGAGGCCTGTGTCAATGAGACCCGAATGGCTACATGCATGTAAGACTCCAACGAAGGTGACATCATTAGGTCTAATTCCCCTCTCCACCATCTCTTCGAAGAGGTCGAGCGACAATTTCCCAAGTCCATGCTTTGCAGCTCCCACAATCATTGACGTAAATGGGATTACACACGGGTCCTGAATCCGTCGGAAGACCTTATCAGAATAATTGGCGCACCCACATTTCGCATACATGTCAACAAGACTACTTGCAACTACATCATTTGAGTCATGACCTCGACGAATCACGGCTGCATGTGTGACTTTCCCAGCAACTAACCTACCCAAGCTTGCGCAAGCATTAATTATGCTCGCTAACATGAAATGGTTCGGTGAGGCTGACATTGATTGGATGAATTCTCTGAAGAGCCAAAGTGCATCATCACCTTGTGCATTCTGGGCATACGCCGTTATCATAGAAGTCCAAGAAACAATATTTCGGTAAACCATTGTATCAAAAACTCGACGGGCTTCATCGACATCGTTGGACTTCCCATACATGTTTATAAGTGAAGTGCACACTACAAGGTTAGATTGAAAACCAAGAGTCTCGATGCAGGCATGGATTTTCCGGCCAGTTTCAAGATCAGCAAGGAATGAACAAGCGTTAACCGCAGTAGCGAATGTAAAAGAATTGGGCAAAATATAACTTTTGCGCATTCTTTCAAAGAGCCAGAGAGCTGTTTCGGGTTGGCCACTATCAATGTAACCAGCCATGAGAGAAGTCCAAGAGACGACGTTTGGTTCAGACATTTCATCGAATACTTTGTGGGCATCATTTGTTCTTTGAAGTCTTAAATAAGAATTTATGAGATGATTGGTAGTGAAGGTGTCATTCGAAACTCCGGATTTTAGAACTTCGGAGTGGATTGAGATCACAGAATTGAAATTCTGAGAGTTTTGGAGTTGTTGAACAAAGTGGGTGTTTGTATGAAAATTTGAGCATTGGTTTTGGCGGGAAAGATATGTGGAGGTGGTAGAGAGAAGATTATGTTTTAGTGGCTTCCTCATTGCCATAAAATGACAATAAAGACTAAGTTTTTATTTAACCAAGATAAGGGTATTTTGGTCATTTAGGTAGAAAGTCTGAAAATCATACTCATCGAATGATTGTAGCCATTCGATGTAAAAGCGCGAGATAATCATTTTGATAGAATTGAATGGAGGAACAAGATTCATGCAGCCAATAACACCATTTTGAGTTCATGACTCTTCAAATTTGGAGGGTAGGATGCCCCATCAAGGGGTCTGTAACAAAAAAAAAAAAGAGTTTTAGGGTGTGTTTGGTAACTAGTTTAAAGTTATCTGCAGAACGTGTAACCTGCATACTTTTCAGATGTAACTCCTAGCTAGTTTGGGAGTTAACTAGCATTGGGCGTCAATGCCGAGAATCCAACGGTGTTTATAAGTACTGAGTTGGCATTCACTGAATTGACTTTTTGCCAAAGCACAACCACCGTTGGATTCTCGGAATTGATGCCCAAAAGTGTACGTCCATTTATTGGTGCCAAAAAGTTGGTCCCCTCCGACCCTTGGTAAAATAGGGCATAGAACTAAACACAAGTCTGGCCAAGGATGAAAGTCTCGGGATTGGAGGCTGGATCGGTGGGCTCCGATCCCGATCCAGAATAGGATCGGCCCATCTTGCCCGAGACAAAGTGAGACTCCTTTGTAAAACAGAGCCTGCTTTGGATCAGATCGGTGGGATCGAGACCAGGATCGGCGGAGACTTTGAACCATGTTGTAGCCTAAAGCCCTGCTGAAAGCTGGGTTGGGTTCAAAAGCCCATCAGGCCAAGCCGGGCCATGTGAACGGTGAGCCCCAACCACAAAAACACAATCGTGCAAGATAAAAAGTAGAAAAAGTCAAGAAAGGGTGTAAAAAAGGTCACTAAAAGAGAGCATGAAATGATAAAGTCTATGGGTGGAGGTGGAGCCGTATTAATAATTCATGGTCCTTAGTGCTTGGGGTCAAAAAAAAAAGGCTGGACCCCACATGAGTTTATGTTTACGGCCATTCCATTTTCTTTGTCGACACTTGACACATTTTTTATTTTTTATTTTTTAAGAAAAAATAGATATATTCTTTTTCATTGTAACGGTAATACTCAATACCGTTACACTATTTGCAAAAAAATAAAAATAAAAATAAAAACAAACAAAATAAATAAATTGACCTAAGCCTTTATTTTGTCCATGATCCGTTATTTTACCATTATTAATGTTATTTTGATAAAAAAATTTCTTAAAATAATAATCCATTATAACGGCTGTTATAACAGACATAACGATAACATTATCTGTCCTTTATACAGTTACAACGGTCAAATTTAAACCTTATTATTTTCCACTTGAATGTAAATATCTTGTTTATAATTTGAAGGGTCGGGCTCCAGTGACTGCCCTAAAATGACAGGCTCCCGTTACAGGACACAATATGAGCCATGTTGCACACTTTTAGAGGACTCTGACTGTATGGATGTTTGGCCAATCCCTAGGTAGACCTAGAAACCAAAAATCATCCTGATTAGTGATTTATAGGCATTGGATTGGACTTATTTTCATGGATTGATCTCAACTGTGGGAATTTGAGCAGTATTTGTATAAATCACTAGTCAGGCTGATTTTTGGTTTGTAGGTCCACCTAGGGATTGGCCAAACATCCATACGGCCAGAGTCCTCTAAGAGTGTGCCACGTGGGTCATATTGTGTCCTGTCATTTTAGGGCTGTCACTGGAGCCCGACCCTTATTTGAATGGGGTGTTCGAATTTTTTTTCCTTCTACACCCACCAAAAATGATATCTAGTCCCACTAACTCCATGAATGTTTTGTAAGAAAATTACACAATAAACATGAACAATATATAGAATAATTATGCTTATAAAATAATAACTCATGGTTCTAGGATCAATCTTTTGCATGATTGGATTATAAATTCTTGCTTCTGCTGTACAATTCTAGACATGCAGGTGACCAAGGCTAGATTTTTTCTTAGACCAGAGTGCGAAGGGAGTCTTGGGTAAAGTTTTACTGGGTACCTTTTGAGAATGTACACAACATTCTTTAGGGCCCCACCCGCCTTCCCATAATTCTCTTCTCCTCGATTAGATCTAACAATCTTTTTCTCATTAATCTCCGTCCGAAATATCTTAAACATCTCAAGCTTGCCCGAATTATGGTGAATTTGATAAACACAAGTCTACCATGAATAGTCATCAATGAAGGAGATAAAATATCTCTAATCACTCCTGATCAGAACGGGAAAAGGACCACATATGTTAGTGTGAATAATATCTAGTAATCCAGAACTCCATTTAGCATCTATCTCTACTTAGTCAACTTTCCTTTAATAAAATCAACAAAAAAATTAAAATTTATGATGTCTAATGGGTCTAGAACACCCTCCTTTACGGTCAATTTCTTCTCATGCACCACACATCAAAGAAAAAAAGCTACCTTAGAAGGGGTCTTGGAGTTGAACACTATCTTAAAATAATAAACAAGCCTCTCAAGAATCTAAGTTGTATCTCTAATACTTTTAGAAATAGTAAAATATCATCTACAAACTGGAGATAAGAGATGGACAAACCCCTCCTCAAACTACAAAACCCTCCAGACTTCCATTGTCTATAGGTCTAGCCAGCAATCTCCCGATAGCCTCAACAACCACAATGATCAAGAAGGGAGATAGAGGATCTACCTATCTCAAACCCTTTGAGCATCCGAAATAGTCAACTAGAGAGCTTTTGACCAATAAGTACTCCAAGAAATATCTATTGACATGATTGTAAGCTTTTTCCATGTCAATCTTGCATAGTTTCCTAGAGTCAATGTACTTGTTCACGATAAGCACTTCATCCAAGATTTGCGTTCTTTTAACGGATGGGAAGGTGCTCCCAAATCAGAGATATAGCTAAATTTCCTTTGTTGACATTTTTTAACACTTTTATACCGGGCTTTGAATGGTCCGTTATGACAATATAATGGTCCCTAAACATTACCATTATGACTATTATAGCGGCCGTTCTTGGGTCCCCTAACTCTTTACACCAAAATCACTCTTGACACCCCCACGGGTGCCAATATCCCGACCCTAAAAAAAATATGAAATTTTGAAGGGCTAATAAGAGTAAAACTTCTGTCACAGCGTTCTGACGGATGCTTTTGCAACAATAAAAAATACAGGCCACGTAGCACACTCTTAGTGGACGCTGACTGTATGGATGTTTGGTCAGTCCCTCGGTGGACCTATAAACCAAAAAATCAGCCTGATTAGTGATTTACAACCTTTGGATCTTTGCACCCAAATAGCGCTCAATAATGCTCGAATTCCTACCGTTAAAATCAACCCACGAAAATAACTTCAATCAAATCGCTAGCAATAATTAATCGGGCTGATTTTTGGTTTAAAGGTCCACTGAGGGACTGGCCAAACATCCATACAGTCAGCGTCCACTAAGAGTGTGCCACCTGGCCTGTATTTTGCATTGTGACAGAAGCATCTGTCAGAACGCTGTGACAGAAGTTTTAGTAGGCTAATAAGGTACGAGACTAGTATCCCTAGATATTTGTCGGTGAAATGGAGACAGTGCCAGTGGGCTTGCGTTTTGGAATGGGCCCTACCACAATCATCGAAAAAATGCACAAAGAGAAAACCGGCACTATCGACTTCCCATAAGATTCCATTCTCTTGATTCTCCTCACTTGCGTGCATACATACATACATACATACATACATACATACATGTACAGAAGTACACATGCATAAATGGAGATATTTTCAAATGCAAATTCATATACATCATTGATATTAGGGAAAAGCTTGTCTGAAAACGTTTGCAGATGTCACTAGAATACGACATGTGGCTAACTATTTCGGGCCCACTGACAATGTTCAGCCCACCCCTTTGTAGACTTAAAGCCAAAATCAACCTGATTGGTGATTTAGCCTGTTCAAGAAGCTCATGATGAAAAAAATGTTCAATTCCAATGGCTAGAAATCACCAAGCAGGCCGATCTCAGTGTGTATCCACAAGGGATGGGCCAAACATTGTTAGGGTCAGTAGGCCCACAAGTCTCTCCCACGTATCGTATTCTGACGACGTTTGCAGACTAGTTTTTCTCTAGATGTTAGGGTTAGGGTCCAATCTCTAAATGGGGCCCTCTACAAGATCCACCTTAGGTGACTTGAGAATGATCGACCTCTCATATCTCACCTTGATGTAAACTGATTGAAGGATCCTAACCATCCGATAGAGTCAAACCCATCAAAAAATATGTATATACATTGGGTGGTTAAATGCATATTTGTTCAATATCTGGTGATGATGCCCTCATCAAACAGGTAGCCACCAGATGAACGGACTCGATCGATTAGTAAGTGGGTCATGAGCACCTTGAAACAGTATGGAAGGTAAGAAGCATCATCCTCAGTGCACATAAGGATCATCTTAAACAGGATGACATGATGTAAATGTCAGCAAAATCTTATGATCATCATCCCCCCCCCCCCCCCCCCCCCCCCCCGCCCCCAATAAAAAAAGGTTGCAAGTTCTTAAAGTCTTCACACCATCAATTCCTCAATACAGTGTTTGATCCATTCTGATACGAACAGATGTGCGATCACAAACACCCCGGAGCTACCTTAATATGGTATGTTGATTTCTAACTTTTCTCACTGAACAATAATTCCAATTTAAAAAGTAGAAAAAAAAATCACATCAATCAGACGGTTCTAATGATTTCTCCATTGCCTGCAAAAGTTACTACATTTCACTATAGTATGATCATTCAACGGTACGATTTCACTTAGAGCTTCTTGATTAGACGGGGCAGCTAATAAGTGCATTTACGTGTGTTCAGTGTCCATGCATCATGTATACATCCACATCTGTGCATCTATAAATAGAGGGAGTCTTGTATATTAAGCCATAACTACTACAAGAAGTGCTTGTTATAAGCTTCAGTTGGTTTTTGGTAGCTCTGATTCAATTTCCATGGCCCCTGTACCAATTTCTCCAATCAAAGTCGGTCATATCGACGACGTTCAAGAGCTAAGAATGGCTCGACCGACGACAATCCCGGAGAGGTACGTTCGCGACATGGCCGAGAGGCTAACACTCACAACAGTTCAACAATGTTCATCCATGCACATTCCTGTTATCGATCTTTCGAAGCTGATTGAAGGCGATGGAGATCAATTCGAAAGAGAACTGTCGAAGCTCGCCGCTTCGTGCGAAGAGTGGGGCTTCTTTCAGGTAGAATGCTAATTCTCTTATTTATTTATTTTATATGGGATCTCCCTAATCATCTTTGCTTTCTTCTGATACTATGATAGGTCATCAACCATGGAATCGACTCGAAGTTGCTAGAGAATATAGAGAAGGTGGCCAAAGAGTTCTTCATGTTACCTTTGGAGGAGAAACAGAAGTATCCAATGGCACCAGGGACTGTTCAGGGATATGGGCAAGCTTTTGTGTTCTCAGAGGATCAGAAGCTTGATTGGTGCAACATGTTAGCTCTAGGAGTTGAGCCCCTCTTCATAAGGAACCCAAAACTTTGGCCTACAAAACCAGCTAAGTTCAGGTAATTAATGTTAGTACCTAAGTGTTTATGACTAAAAATAAAATTAAAATCTGTATGCTTAAGACTTAGTTTTTTTTTGTTGCAGTGAGACACTAGATCTGTACTCTGCACATATAAGGAAGTTGTGTCAAAATCTATTGAGATTCATAGCCATGAGCCTCAGCTTGAACCAAGATACGTTTGACGAGATGTTCGGTGTGGCCGTGCAAGCTGTGAGGATGAACTACTACCCGCCATGCTCGAGGCCTGACCTTGTGTTGGGTCTGAGCCCACACTCAGATGGAAGTGCCCTCACAGTGTTGCAACAAGTTGCAGGTAGCTCAGTAGGTCTTCAAATCCTCAAGGAAAATACATGGGTGCCAGTCCAACCCGTTCCAAATGCACTTGTCATCAACATCGGAGACACTATAGAAGTAAAGACCCACCTCACCTAAAACCATTGTTTGTTAGTTACTATCCTTTCATGGGCCAGTCTAATTTTTTATCATACAGGTCCTTACAAATGGGAAATACAAGAGTGTCGAACACCGCGCGGTGACACACAAGGAAAAGGACCGCCTTTCGATTGTAACGTTCTATGCACCGAGCTATGAGATCGAGCTCAGTCCTTTTCCTGAATTCATCGACGAAGATCAGCCTTGCATGTATAGAAAATTCAATCATGGAGAGTACAATAAGCACTACATCACCAGCAAGCTACAGGGCAAGAAAACTCTGGATTTTGCCAAGATTCAAACCAAGTTGTCATCTTAAGACCCCACAGTGTTTCCCAACTTGGGTTCCCTCTTAGAATCTATATAAGATATAACAAGTTATAATTATTAAAGTTCAGTTCCTCAGGTCTAGTGAATAGAATAAAGCAACCACAAAGTTGTTCATGTACTTCAAATTAGGGTTCACCTTTGATGGGTTTGACTGTTTATGTGTAATTATTTGTATAGCTCAGCAATTAATGGATGTTAGTGGGGCCTAGTGTTTTTAAAATTCTATTCTCATATGTTTGTTTTTTGAGGAGTATGATCTAAGCAAAAACTGTAAGCATAATAAGAGAGGAGAATCAAACACATGAAGTCACTTTTTACTGTTTGTCTGTAAGATTCCTAAAATAGAAAGAAGCAAGCAATCATGGGGAGGAACCCAACATCACCAATACCTCATGTTTCTCCAAAGTCAATCAAAAGATGGACATAATTATAATCAGTGTTCAATTGTTTATGGGGAACTTTTCTCAGTGGAGAGGAGAGGGACCCACAAATCATGAGAATATTAGCTGTTTCTATTGGCCTGAGAGCAGCACTAACAAAGTAACTTGTGTTGGGTAGCTGAAATGAAAGTCAGTGGTAAGAAGTATGCAGACTCTAATGAGATCATACATGGAGTGAAGAAAGAAAATAACCAAGCCAGTAATTTAGGCCCTGTATGGTGATCACAGAAAAGATTTCTAAGATGGGATTTAATAAGTCAAATTGTGTTGATTCAGAAAACTTTTATGGACATTTATGGGTAAGAATCATTTCTAGAAAACTTTGCTAAGGGCCTTAGAAGCAAAATTGACAGAGACCCACCAAAAGTTTCATTACTTTCTTAATTAACACAAGGTAAACTGGCCTAATTAGGAAAAGTAAAACAAAAGATGATGTAATTAGCAAAAGTTGAAATGACAGTTAGTGCTAACAAGTAGAGCACAAAACAAAATTCAAACTCTCATAAGAGGAGCTAGGAAGCAATGAAAAGACACAACCAATGACCCACCATAAGTTTCATTTAATATAATATTTTTTCCTTCAGTTGAAAGAAGATCCAATGACCTAATTAGCAGGAAAGGAAAGAAAAGATGATCTAATCATAAAAATAAATAAAGAAAGAAAAGTGAAAACCACCTTCGCCCCCACCCCCACAAAAGGTGATGTAATTAGGAGAAAACTTGAGAAATTACCTCCACCCACAAAAGTTAAAAAAAGCAGAGATGGAAGAACCCTTTTTATTTCTTTTAAAAAGGAACAGATGGCATAACCTTTGATAAAATATCTTCACCCCACAACCCACAAAGTCCAAAAATTAAAAATAAACAAAAACATAAACCAATGATGTTAGGCCCTGTATGGTTTCCCTTGGAGAAGTTTCCTGGATCAGAACTTTTTGTCCTACAAGTGGTCATCTAGAAAACTTTTCTGTTGTCACCTTACAGGGCCTAAATGAGAAAAATCTCTTAAATCAATGATGTTAGGCCCTGTATGGTTTCCCTTGGAAAAGTTTCCTGGATCAAAACTTTTCTGTGGTCACCTTACAGGGCCTAAATGAGAAAATTCTTTCATTTTCTCTTACTAAGGCTCTGTATACTGTATGGTTGCCTTGAATAAGTCTTCTAGAAATGATTTTTGCATACAAATGTCGTAAAACTTTTTCTATATCAACACTTTCTAACATACAAATCCTTTTTCTGTACAACTTTTTGTTGATCACCATACAGAGCCTTATTCTAGAATGTGAAATATTATTTCGGAAGCTAACTTTTCATATAAACAATATAAGTAAATAGTATAACAAAACTTAATCCCATATTCTTAATATGGGGATGTAGGAAACAAAGGTAATGTTTCCTTCTCAGTTTGACTAAGCATATCACTTCCCATAATCAAATTGTATTTCAAAGAAAACACATAAAAGAGAAAGAGAATTATGAAAATATACTGATATTAACAAATAAGGTTGCAGGCTTACGATGTATGCGCAGATCGCGCTATTTTGAAAATAGTGGTATATAATTAACCACTGGTTTTTTTTTTCTTTTTGCATCTTTGCTAAGCTACCTAAATTCTCTATCCCAGCAGGTAGAAACAAATTCAAGACAAAAAATAGGATTTGAATTATGTCAACATCATTCACTAGTTTTATTTCAACATCTATCTTAACTAAGGATGAAGGTTATGGATCCATGGGCTGGAAGCCATGGTTTTTAAAAAAAAAAAAATTTTAAATGAAAGAAGAGAGCCATGAGTCCTTGACCATGACAACCCACTAAGAATAAAAAAAAAAATCAGGTAAATGTGGGAATTTCACCTCCCCAACTCACTTAAAAGAACAATCTGGTGATGGAATATGGGTGATATCACGTGTCAGCAAGTGGGTCACAAACCAAGCAGGAGTTGCAAAAGTGCCTAACACAATTAAGTAAGGAGGGAATGAGAGAATTAAAAAGGGGGAGCCCTTATGAACAAAAAAATAAAGAAATAAAGAGTGGGTAGACAATTTGGGGTCATAGAACCAATGGGAAGTTGTTCTTTTTGGTTGTGAGAGGAGAGCCGTCGTTATTTGCTTCTATCATCATCAAGCACCCACATTGTAACTCCTCATTTCCTCATTGATTTCCTCTCTCATTCAATGAATCTTCTTCTCTTGGTTGGAAAGAGTTTCCCAAACTTCTACGTCACCACCACATTTGACTAATCGAACTACTCAATTGTTTAAGAGTTTCTTTCGTGTCCAATACCTAAACAAAATACAACATTTCATTCTTAAACGTTACCGACCGAAACAGTAAATCCTGTCTAGGGCAATGTCGGTATCGTGATCCACCTGGTTATCCACTCCTGTTCTCTAGGTCAGTCAAGCATATGTAAACATTTAAGTGACAATGAGGGAAAGTCGATTGAGATGGTTTGATCATTATACAACGAAGATCAATGACAGCACCAATGAGGAAGATTGTGCAAGTCTAAGGACCGAAATGAGGACGTTGAGTGAAGTTATGACTAGAGATTTCAAGAAATTTGCTGAATCACTCCAAAATGGGGCCTACATGTATGCTAGCATTTTGCACTTATGTTGACCATACCTTCCACCCATGATTTACTTCGGTTTCCATAAGCTATACATTCTCACAACATTTGTGATCATATAGGCAACTAGTATGATTAGGGTGTGATACCTGTACTTTTTTTTTTTTTTTTTTTTTAAGGTTTCTGGGTCCATAGGTTATACAGTCCATTGGGGTTCACTGCGAATAAAACTGCAAGTTCAGTGTGCTTACGCATCAGATACCAACCGAAACTCAATAATATTCGTGGATTGAGGTGCGGGGTAAAGCAATAGGGTCTGCATTTCAGGTGAAAGACAACATTTTAAGCTGGTTTCTCAAATTATGAAGATGATAAACAGAGTAGTAAAATAAATTACAAATGAAGGCACGGGGCGGGGGGGAGGAAAAAGAAAATAGATAACAAGCAACAACGTCGCTCGGGGATTATGCTAATAATGGCAGATGCAGTGGCAGCCCCATCCGTGCACTAGAAATCTTACAAGGGCAGCTCCTTTTCCTCCAGTAAAGTCCATGTCTGAGAAGTTGTAAAATGTACACGAATTCTCCCTCCTGGCCCAGAGTACACTAAAACAAGGCTCTGTAACAGCTTCAGCACTTGAAGTAGTTTGTGTTCAACTTCTACAATAGACTATTTTTTTTTTGTGCCATTGCCAGCAGCTCCTCACTTGAAACAAAAGGCCCAATACAGTACTGCTTTTGACAATCAACAGAATCAGGCCAGGTACCTGAACACATTCTGATTGTCTTTATCTCTTTCCAAATAATCCCGGGTGATCAGATCTTCAATCCGCTTCTTGATTGCCTTAAAATCAGGCTGCACGTCCACAGTTTCATTGAGAACCATGTGTAAGTATCAAGGATGAAAATTTTTGTCAATCACATGGGGGAAGGGATATATACTATAACTACCTTGAACATGCGGCCTAGCTGTTCAACACATTCCATCACCAGCTGTTGGTGACCCAAAACTTTCCGACTCTTCATTATCCGCACGATTGAGGCATCAATGGCATACCGTCTGTCCTTATCAACATCTTCAATCACTTTCTTCTTCTCATCCACAGGAGGGAGAGGAATCTGCAGTTTCAACAGTGTCATTTCATTTCTAATCTAGAATATAGTAATGGAAATTAGTAAATAAACATGAGCAGAAAAATGATTATATGAGCCCAAACCCAAACCTTGATCCTCCTCATTTTGTCAGTAAACTTGGAATTGAACTCGAAGTAATCCGTCGGAGAGACGGTTTTAGTGTTTGGCTCTTTGTTAAGAATCTTGTATTTTGCACAGGAGAGGGAGTGAAGCAGTCTAACAATGTCATCATCCGTCAAGTTCAACTGAGTCATGATTTCTGAATAACTCAATCTATCTGAAGCATTGAAAAGCAGCAACGCGGAAGCCTGTAAACAAGAAACACTACGAGCTCAAGCTTCTGTATCCATAATCTACCAGCTCATCCAACAGATGGAGAAAGGTTTACAATGAATTACTTGATAAGTTGTCACAATCAGCTCCGTAGTTTTCGGTTCAAACTTGCCAATGATGTTGCATGTACCCAGTGAGTATATCCATGTAAGTTTTCTGTGTTTGGTTTTTGTTTGATAGAACTCCCTGAAAACTTCCACGCACTTCACCTGAAAGACAGACACGAAGTTCACATTTGCAGTAGATATCCCTGCTTTAGGTTTTCAACACTAAAAGACTAAACATGCAAGTAAATGCCTACCATCTCCGCAGGTAAGTTCAAATCAAATGATTTATAACTTGGCCAGAATCCAGTAGTTAGGACAGTGACCGTCAAGTCAATCCCAGGATTTGCATGAGGGTTACTGTTAAGATACTCCTCAAAATTGGTCTGATTTTCCCTTGCTAATGTCAAATCTGTCACCTGAAAAAATAAATGGGAATACCAAATCACAAAGTTCAATACAGAATCCCAATGATATGTGCATACATGAGATCTAGTTCACAACTGATGATCTCGAGTAACTGACCATGCCCTCCATCTTAGACGTGAACTGCCCACCACACTGCTGCTTCAGCTTTGTCAAAATACTCCTCTCATGGTCATCATTCGCACTCTTGTCAAATAGGAGCCGGCGAGCAAGTTTTTTCCTGCCAATGGACAGGCAACGTACAAGAAGCAACAAACGGTCAAATGAAACTGTGTTTTGACAATGTTGATCAAGAGCAGAACCATGGCATTTTCACAAAAGGAAACCTTTACCTATAGAATTCAGCGAAAAGGTCTTTATCACTGATATAAGCCAGCAGCTTTACTACCTATTGAGTATTTAAAAAATTAATGGTGAAGTAGAATCAGGGCCAGAAATGTTGGAAAAAACAATTCACAAATATAATCAATAACAAAATTGGGAGGCTACCTTCTCAAGTATTTCCTCAATCGCTTCATCACTCAATTTCTCACTCCCACCCTTCTTAAGGATATTATCACAGAATGTAGCCAGTAGTTCTGCACTTGAGCTGCCAGCAACACCCTTGTTGCAGAAGACCTCAAAAGCTTCTTTGAGTGCCTAATTGACCAAAAATATATAATTCATAACAGAGCATGAGGAAAAAGATAAAAACAATCAGAAGGACATACTCCAATACAAACCTTGTGGAAAAGTGAATGGTTCATAAAGCATTCATTGACATACGCCAAGTATTTGTCATGCAGCTCAATTACATGTCTAACAAAAACCTGAAGACCATAAGACAATAAGACTAATTCATTTTTCATCCTTGTCAATTATCTTATCAGACTCCAAGTGTTCAAGTTCTAAGATTTACCTGTTCTTGCAAACCCACCACATCCTTTTTCTCTGCCTGTTGAAAATACAATTGTTAGCTACACTTTATTGCAATCACATCGAAAGAACCACTTAGTGGAGCACATATCAAACAGGACAATGTGAAAATATGTACTAATATCTTCCCATTTTCGCTCAGTGTTTAATGATATATGAGCTAATATGCTCCAGATGAACTTCCATGAAGCTTTCTTTGATTGGAATTGAGTTGGAGCTCAAAATATTGGGAAACCATTTTCTGCATACAGTTGCACGTATCATGTGTGCTAGGCATGGATTTGAATAGAGATCTAGGCAACATAACCCTGAAGATGTGGCTCAGACTTGCTCCTATTAAATTCTCACATAAAAATTGTGGTCCCCATGTACGACACGTCAGGCGATTTGTTTTCCTAAAATAATGAAGGGAGATGAGTCACATTAGAGATAATTCTGGTCCATGCATAAAATCGTAGTTTAGGTTGTTTCTTGTTCACTAAAAGCTAGGTTTGGAAAAATAGGACGAGTATGAATTTATTTTCAAAAGAAACGTGTCTTTTAGTGCCTCACATGAGAATCCCCAGATTGGATGTTTACAATTGTGAGACATTGCGTCACTAAATAGTCTTCTCAACATAGTTGGATCGTTAATCAATCTTCTTAGGTCCAGACCTTTGTGGATATGTTCATGTACGGTAACAACTTGGGTTGGGTATAATTTGGTTTTGAGTTTGACATTCAAAAATAAGGTCAAAGCTATGTAAAAAGGACACAGCACTTTTAGGGTTTTTTGCCGTCTCGGACACATCGACCCACGAACATACGAGTCGACACATGAACTCACTTACGCCAGTGTCACCCTTTGTTAATACTATTAAATAAAGAGGGTTGGTGTGTTCAATCCTACAAATAATACTTTGTAAAGTTGTTAAACAGAGTTCTAGTTGTTTTAAAGTCTTCCTTTCTTATAATTAAAATGTTACTGGATAGCTCTATGGCGTATACAAATGTATCCTTTACTTTTCATATTTTTCTTTCCCTATTTGTATTTAATAAATACTTCTAATTTAAACATAACTTAAATATTCTATTATATGTGTACGAACGTGTTTGTGTAGAGGGCTTCTGAAAGGGCAACGTGTTAGACACACATTGTTACATAGTATCAAAGAAATGGGGAAAGACAAAAATAGGGCGAGGGATAAATCTGATATGTCTCGCCGTTAACAATCGGAACTAAAATTCAGCGTATTTAAAGTGTAATTAGCACCTATATTCTAGTGTCAAGGGTAGTTTGGTCATTTAAAAATAGGATTTTCTTGTGGAGAGCAAAATTCTGGTACAGAAAAAATTTATAAGTACAAGAAAAGTTCGGGTACAATATGCATATTATATGATTTTGTTCAAAAATTAAAAAATAATTCCATTTCTTTGAAAATACATCTGTGTAATGCGTCTTCCCTCGAATAAATGGAAAATCTGTGCAAACTTCTCAACAAGGGTCCAGACACAAGATGTTTCAAATGTATTGTAGTATTGTGAAGTCGCAAGGGGTATGTCTGTGTAACAATACTCCATTTTAAATAGGCACTTTCGGATCGGCATATCTGTGTCCGACACATTGAGCATTGGTACTTCAAGGTCACATGTTTATCACGTGTTATCTACAGTCCCTGAAAGTTCTTTTTACTAATCCATTGGTGAAGATGCTGGCAATAATCTGATACACTTCATAAAAAGAAGAAACAAAGTTTCCTTGTTGGATAAGTAGAGAAGACATAGTTGGTTAAAATAATCAAGACGGAAGAAAAGAGAATACCCAATAGTCAAAATATGAATACCAATGCCCGGTCCATTTAGCCCTAATTACATATATGTATTCCCTTGGTCTATAGGTATATGATGCATATCATAATATCAGAAAAAAATCGGACTCCATTGTTATCCTTCACCGCATCCATAACATTATATGTTTATAACTATAAAAATATATACCTGACACAAATTCTTATGCACTTTGATGATGATACAAATATATAATAATAAAAGGTAATAAAAGATAACATTGTTACCCTGGTTCCAATTGTCATTGGTTCACGGTTTTTTTTTCTTTGACCATATTAAAGATTTCTCCAAAATTATCGCTGATTAAACTAGAGTAGGGCAGTATGTAGAATACACGGTCAAGTTCAGATTAACACAACTACATATTGCAAACATGACTTCCATGGAATTTGCCTCTGTCTGTCTTCACCTAGATGTTCCTCCAAGGTGTTTAGTTAGACAACTGACAACCAAGGGCCAAGGGCCAACAAAAGTGCCACAAGGTGCAAAAGTTAGTAGGATCCACGTCAAGCCATCAAGGGACCTCGTACAATCTTGGAACAGGTCCATGATTTGTGGTGATTATATGGTATATAAGCATGCAAACCTTGAGCACGAGTCTAGGATCACCCCTCAACAAAAGGCCATTAAAATCTAATCAATGAATCTAATATTCCAAAGTCAAAAACATGTTGCAACTAAATTAACTGTTCAACATGCTACAATACCATGGGGTTCAATCCTTATGATGACTGTGAAAAAGAAATAAAGTTGCTTCAAATTATCTCAGGATATTAAAATGGCATCTGAGAGACTGAGACCAAAGACTGCATATAATCTTACTCTAGATATTACAAAATATCCATTTCTCAAACTCTCTAAGTGATACATAACATACAAGGACTCTGTTAACGAATTTTATAACCATACATGAATGGAATATAAGATAGGAGCTAAGACATACATCTCTGGATTGGGAAATAACAACTAGAAAAACCAACCTTTTTGGTACTTGCTGCATCTTCTGCATGTTTAACCAAGGCTGTGCCTTCCGTAGTAACATGCTGCATCAGAGAAAACTCAGAAAAAATGTAAGATCTTAATGCAGATGATGCAGCCAAAGCTCCTTTTCACTTTTAAAACCAATATGCAAGTAGAAAACTATCAAACCTGTTTAAATATATTAGAAACAGGGTCTAGGCCACGGGGTATTCTACAGAAGAGCCTATACATCCTTGAGAGATCCTCCACCTAACACAAAGTAAACATTATGAACAAATCTTGCTTAGAAAATTGCAATACAATCCAAATCTTTGAATGGTAAAAGCAACAATCTTCCGAGGATGACATAATGTGCATCTCAATAAATACCTTGTCGTCTCTAAGCAACGCATGACATCCAGAATGTTCCTTTTCAAGCAGTTGGCTAGCATATACATATAACAACTCATGTTGCACTTTCTACAAAGACCATAAAATAAATTACATATCAATTGAACAGGATAAGTTCATATTCCTCCCCAAAACATGAAAGTCCATATAAAATCATCACAAATAACTTACTGATGCACCCAAATCATATTTTTGTACTTATTTAAAATACCACAATATACCTCATCTTTAAGTATAACTACACAAAATTGAGGACCAAGTACCTCCAATAGCTTCTGCTCACTGCTAGAATGCAAGTAATGAGCAACCCTATCCTTCTCCCGTTTCAAGCACTCCTCAGCCTAGGAATTGCCAGAAACAATTATGCATCATCCAGATTGTCTCTACAAACGCATGTTACCAAAATGGCAAGCAAACTATAGCAGCAATTACCTTTAACATGTAATCTGGACAAGAATCCTCTTGAATCCAATTAGAAGCCTTCCGAGAATAATAAGCAGCTGTATCTTTAAGCATGTCCTCTTCGAAGTCATTTACATAACAATCCATTTGCCCCATTCCAATTTCAACGAAAATATCTAAAACATTCTTCAGCAAAGCTCGATCAATCTGCTCCCCCTCACGCTCTTGATCAACCTAGTGTACAAACATTTAGTTAATTAACCTTGACTGGGAAAGGAATGCTGCTACAAGTTTATAACACTTCAACATACCAAAGAGATAACAGCATCTCTGACTTTACCATTGATCTCCCGATATACCTGAAATTGCAAAAAATATATAGATCTAATAGATTCAATGTAATATATAACAAAAGGAGGAAAGCAAACAGGTCAAACATGAAGAGGGTGGTCAACATAGATTTTTTGCTTCAAGTAACACCAATGTCCAAAAACTAAACGAAAACGTTCTGCATAGATGAACATAGTAGATATAATGGTGCAAGAGTATGAACACTTTAGGTACCAGATCGCGGAAGCAACTGAGTCCAACTTCGTTAAGTGCTGGAAGTGACCTCCGAGCAATGAAGTAGCGGTCAAGATATTGGAAGAAGCGAGAAAGCCACCTGACCATGACTTTATGATTTGCCCACCTCTTCACAAGCTCTCTCAACATATATTCATCATGCTTCTCTCTTAAAGATGGCAATACCTGAGTCAGGGAACACAAGTAATCATAAATTGAAGAATATTCAAAAATGCTTTTTATTCATAAATAATAGTAATTACAAACGAAAATCTAAAGCAAAGAAAATATTCCAGAAATGACAATTTAAAGCAAGGACAGCAATCCAGAATACAGACGCGAGCTAGGTAAAACAATTGAGAAACAGAAGTGGAAAATAACGTTCTGATTCTCTCAGCAAACAATAGATTTCTAATATATTGTGGACATATAATGATCCATGGATCAATATAACAGCCCTTTAAAAAGATTATTACATTGCTTCAAAGCACGACCAAAGATGTCTGGCCAACTTGAAAAGATGTCACAGGAAGCACCTTAAGTATTTCATAGCATCCACATTAGTTCTGAATATTTATGGGGTAAATTTTTTCCCCTGGAAAAGAAGTTCCAAGTAATGATTCACTCCCATGTAACATAGACATGGACACGTTTGTAATTGTCAGACACAGATACAACATGTCAACACACTGATCCCCGAAAGCCTGATATCTCGACACGTCCATATAGTTCATTCCATGCGTTGATCACTGGAATGTAGTGCGCAACACAGCTTAAAGACGACCGAATTCGTAATCTCATAACAGTACTATTAACCTTGTTTTCGTGGTCGTGAACCATCCTTACTTCTTTTATGATGGATATTCATTCCAATTCCCACTTTTTCCCTTCCAATACCTTGTTCTTTTATTTGGTGCACTCATTTTCATTTTTTCCCACAGCACAAGATCTAATCAGTTTATCATTATTATTCACATTTCCGCTCTCTCCTTGACCTTTACCAACTTTCTATCCTCAAAGCACAAAACCATTTTATTCATCTACCATCTCGGTCAAGGGGTTCCATTCTCTGCTTAAGTACTTGTATAAGAAACAGCAAATGTTTTAGAACCCGGACCAGCCATTTAATTTGGTCGAGCAGGTGAACTGTTTGGTTTTGGAAAAATATAGCAGACCTAAAATTCGGGTCAATGTACAGAACCGTCATGGGGATGACTCACCGCTTCAACCAGCTGTCTGGTATGAGTTTTGAAACACTGGAATCAGCGCAGTCTAATATGCCATCTTTCCACCCACTCTCCATCAAATGGAAAGCTTGAAACCAGAACATCTTTCCAAGTAAAAATATAAAAAGCTCAGCCTTGATCAAACCACTGCAGGCATGCCGAGTAAGAATGCAACTGTTACTTTTGTGATATGTTGGATTCTGAACTGCACTAACAGACGCATAAGCACCATGAATATCTTCTTATCCTTGCCTTGGCCAGAATTTCATATCAGTGTCCTTTCAAAAGTCTTACAGTTGAATTAGGGCACCACAGATAATTACTTTATATTTATAGACACTCTTTTTCCAATAAAATCAGCTGATTCATTGGCACTTCCAAGAGTACGAGTATATATAATGTCAAGACCTTAACTTAACATTACCAAATGGAATGATCTATTGCACTGGTAATAGGGGTGTCAATCCGGCCCTCTTGTAAGGGGACCCATCCTGACCCTTTGAAAGCCCTTAAAATGAGGGCTTTTTTTTATAAATTTTAAGCCCTTAGGGCCAGGCTGAGCCCCAATATGTAAGGCCCTTCTAAATAAGGGCCAGGCCATGGTAACACTCAGTAAAGCCCCACCCTACCCGTCCCTTCCTATATTATTGCCCACTTGATAAGTACCTAATTTACACCCCCCTTAAACCCTCATCTCTTTCCTTCAACCTTCTCTTTCTCAACGACAACAACAAGTTCTCTCAACTCTCCGATAACTCTTAACAGCTCTCTTAACTCCCTTGTCTCTCTTTCTTAACACCCTCTTAACCTTCTCTTAACTCTCTCTCGAATAACGCTATTTGCCTCTCGCAACTCTTAAAGAAAGAAGTGGAGTTTTCAATCCTCATTCTAGAAAATCAACCAAGTATGTTTCTCTTCTTTTTCTTCTTCTCTTTTTTGTTTAAAAATTAGATTTTGTGTATTTGAGTAAGTTTTATTTTCTAAGGTTTCTATGTTGTTGGGTGTTCATTTTCTAGGTTTTATTTAAGGTCATTTTTTAGCAGTACTAGTTGGGAGACGGAATGGTGCTTTGGTGTAGTTCTTGGGGGTGGTGAAGTTGGTTTTGAAGCTCGTTTCAGGAACTCGTTTGTGAGGATCTTGAGCTTTTTAGTCATTCCTCATATATACGAGTAATTATCATTACTCGTATGTGATTGTAGTTTTGGATTGTGTTTTTAGTTGGAAATAGTATTTTCTTTTAATGTTAATTTATATGGTGAGTACATAAATTAAAATTTTAGAGCACGTTGAAAAGTTTTATGGCATTAAGGTTTGGCGTTTATCTTGTTCACTGGTGAATTTAATGAGTAAACATTTTATTTATGTACTTGATGCAAGGACTTTGTTACGATGCTAATGACGCGCAAATGAAATTAATGTTGTGTTGGTAATGTTTGTGGAATATGATTATCATATTGACATCTGGTGCAAGGAGATGTCTATTTAATGTTGAATTGTTCCAGCTAATGTAAATTAATTTTATTTTTGAATAGATCGTTCTATGTGTCCATCTTTCCAAAGCATAGTTTTCTGCAGATTCTTGTTCATGACATGTAACAGTTCTAATTCAATTATTTTTTGAACAAGCATCTACTTTTTTTACTTATAAAAGTGTACATTCTTAATGCTTTTCTTCTAGGACCTGGCCCTACCTTGGCCATTGAGGGTAGGGCCAAGACCTATAGCCAATTCAGGTCCTCCAATGGCTAGGGCCTCACCCTTAGAAGTGAGGGCTGGGATAGGGTCAGGCTAGACCTTACCATGGCCTGGCCCTTTGACAACCCTAACAGGCAAGTTCCCAACATATCCTCCACCTTTTAATCCCGAAAGTTAACATTCAATTTTGAAGGGAGCACCTCTTGTGGATGATGAACCTAATTACCAAAGAACCATAAGATCTCTAACTTGTTTACTTGGTTAGTGCTGACAGCCGACGAGACACATCTAACCATACTCATCCCTAAGAAGGCAGCAAATTCCAGCCAAATGCAAAAGGGAACTTCTGCCCAAATTTACTGGATCCATCCACTTCTCAATTTGCCCCAATAAGGAGAAATTTTGTCCATTTAACTACCACTAGACGCAATACCTTCCACGGAGTCTTCCAACGCCCACATGTTTGAAATCCTAAAATGATTCGATATTGAAGTCCATGTCACCAACGTATCTCAATACCATGAAAATAATATTTGTGGATTAAATCTTGCCTCAAAGGCATTCTATAGTCATGCCAAAATGCTCCAACATGATGGAAACAGTATTGGTTTTACAAAGGAGTTTACCATCCACCAAAGGACTAGAAGACCATCCAATAGCCAAGTCAATCACCCCCCTTTGGAAAACCCATTCTGTGCCAAAGGCAGAGTAAGAAACGATCTCCACATCTCCCAAATGGTTTTGCAATGAATGAATATTACTGACATTTTACTTTTCATCTTTGCAGACCACGTATCCATTTGGAAAACAAAATAACATCTTAAAACCTATTCCAAATCCTTAATTGGTCATCCTTCAAATTAAAACACCCATATAATTTAGCAACTAAAGATCATTGCTAGCTCCAAATGAGCGGGGTAGTCAAGAAGTATATCACAATTTAAAGTTCAGAAGTAAGATAACCCTTAATAACCAAATCAAGATACAAAACAGAAAAAGATTATAAAAGCTTTTTGACAGATTATAACAAACATTAAGAACAAAAGATATCATTGACAACCATGTGCCAAATAAGAATCTCCCTCACCGTTGAAGTAATGTACTCTTCAAATGACTCCCGGTATTTGTCGTAAAGCTGTTGGGAGTAGTCGTGGGGGGGTTTCTGAGTACACATATTATAGATGGTTCTGTTCTCAAAGTAAAGGAAATAAAACCCCATAAAAACTTGCTAACAATAAAACAAACGGACACATAGGGGAAATAGCAATCAACAACAGAAAAAGGATACGTGTAGAGCATCATATAGTCCTCTGAGCTAAATTGAGGCTCGGGGAGCCCTTCTAGAATGTTCTTGAGCTTTGTGATCCCCTTCTGCATGAACTCCCATCCTTGCTCTAAGTCAATTGTTTTCCGTTCAGTCATTGCCATGTCACAATGCTCTAACTAACACCACCAGATCAAATTCTGCAAGTAATGAATGATTGTCAAAAACCTTACAATTTCTAACACATCTAATCCTCAAAACCCTACTTATATAGCCGCCCCAGAATCAATAAAAGCAAAAAATATGAAATAAAAAAACCCTAAATTCAACGGAACAATCAAACTCGAAAAACACAGACCACTAGATTCTGAATCTTCCGCAATTAACAAAAAAAACAAATAAATCAAAACACTCACGCGATCAAAATATTAACTTAAACCCTTTATGTCAGAAAGCGAAAAGTTTCACCTTATAAGGATCAAGAGCTGGATTTGCAGAAATGAATTGAAACATTAAGTTAAAAACAAAAACAGAGATGAAAAACAAAATCGAAAGAGAGAGAGAGAGTGATGAAGCATACCTGGTTGGAGCAAACCCTAACCCTAGATATCAGAGAGAAAGCAGAACAAAAATCCTAGCATGCAGGGATGGAAGGCGGTGAAGGTGAAGGTGAAGGTGAAGAGGAAAGAGAGATGTGAAGAAGCCGTTGCTTTGCAACAACTAAATTGGTGAGGGACTCCCGATAAAGCGCATTGATGGGAAAGAGGGCTGAAATGTTCTCTCTCTCTCTCTCCTCTCTCTCCTCTCTCCTCTCTCTCTCTGGTCTCTCCGGTTAATAACTTTTAATGTTAATTTTGCTTCTAATAAATTGACATTAGCTTTATCAACAACCGTTGGATTCTCGAAATCCAGGGTGCCAAGTCCGACTCCTGAGGGGATCAGAAAAAGTGGGTAGTCTGTTTAGTTTTTACCGCTTTCGGAGGAAATTTTATATTTGACGGTAAAGACCCTATAACAATTCTACACTGAAAGTCGTATGTCAACTGATAGGGCCTCTTTTATTTAGGGTCAGGATCGGGGGACAACCATTTTTGACAACCATTTGGCGTGGCCACATAGAAGATGAATCAATGGCCGATTTTTGGTGCGGATGATCTCTATAGTGTGGTGATCCTCCTCACAAAAATTCAAATCATTCGATATTCCTAGACTGGTTTAGAAGTTGAAGAATTATGGACCGTTGATTTTTACCGTGTAACTTGAAAACCACATTTGATGGGGTTAGAAATTTCAGAATGGGCTGATTTTTTGTTGGAGTGGTCTATACATCATCCTCACCAAAAATCAGCCATCGATTCATCTTTTATGTGGGTACGCCAAAATGGTTGTCCCCCGATCCCAACCCTTTTGTTAAACGAGAAACAGGCTCAACGGACACATATTTTCACACACCGTTTTGGTATACCTATATGGAAGATAAATCAATGGCAGATTTTTGAATCCTCACCATATAGATCACCCCTGCAAAAAAATCAGCCCATTCTGAAATTTCTAACACCGTCAATTATGGGTTTCAAGTTAACGGTAAAAAATCAATGGCTGATTTTTGGTGAGGATGATCTACTTACCGTATAGATCACTCCAACAAAAAATCAGCCCATTCCGAAATTTCTTACCCCATCAAATATGGTTTTCAAGTTAACGGGGTCTATAATTCTTCAACTTGTAAACCATGCTATGAAAATCAGAATGATTTGAATTTTTGCGAGGGTGATCTTCTCACCATAGAGACCATCCTCACCAAAAATCATCCCATTCCAAAACTTCTAATTTATATATTGGCTCTTGACGATTTTTTGTGTGTGTGAAAATATTTGTCCGTTGAACCTGAACCATAAAATAAATAAACCTGGGGAAATTTTAGGCACACCCCACAAAAATGGAAGGCGCTCCACCTATTGAAAGCACACCACCAAAATATGTATACTTTTGAAAGCATCACTCCCCATCAAAGCACTACATGAAAACTTTCTTATTCTTCTCTTTTTCTCCCTCTTATTCCTTTCCCCTGCTTCTTCGTCGGACACCACAGCCGTTCGTCTCTTCCGTAGTTATCGTTTAAAGGTAAGTTTTTTTTTTAAATTTGCATGAAGTTAAGAGTTCTTGATCTGGATTCATTTTTATGGATTTTTGTTCGCTTTCCCTAGATGTCTAAATAGGGTTTTGGCAAGGATAAATGTCATACAAACGACTTTCATGTCTTCGACATAAGTGGATATTTGAAATGTTGCCAATTGTTGAGTTTCTTCGTTGTGGGAAAGAAATGGAGCAAATCATAGTGCGTATAAAGATTCCTTTCCTGATAGAGGGTTCCAAAATCATCGCCGACAGCGAGGGGAGCTTGAAGTTGTCATTGCCAGCTCCAACGGAGCTTGACAGTCATTCTGCACCAAGTGAGAAACACAAATAGGCGAGTTGGGGTTCTTTCAATGTTTTCAAAAGAAAATGTCCTAACTTATTAGCACATTTCGTAAAATAAAAATTAAGGGTTGTGGGGTGCAACTAAAATTTAGCATGGCCGATGCTCCGGGCGAGATTGTACCCTGTGGCAACTAAAAAATAAGGTCAAAGATTGTACCATGTGGCAAGAATTAGCACGTCCGATGCACCGGGTGAGTACATGTGATCAACACATCATGTTTCTTCCTATGGAAAAATGTGTGAGAGATAGTTACATTGGAGAATATAGGTAGAAAAGGGCAATAAACTGATAATGCCTATGTATTTTTTTTGAGAGATAAGCTTGGGGTTAGGCACCTGACCTTAAAGTTCAAAAAAGATTACATGCGATAATATATTTGCCCAGAGGCATCCTCACTAATAATCTTACTAAGTTCAGCAGAAAACAAAGGAGGATAAATAACATTACACCCAATAGCCGGCCCCATAAGACGATGCTAGAAGATCAGCTGCTCTATCAATTTCTTTTGGAATATGACCAATATCGATAACTTCAAATTGATCCCATGCTTGAAGAATAGAAATGGTGATTTTCTTAGCTTGCCAATGAATAGAGTAGATTCCTTTGATAATTCCCACTGCATGAGTAGAGTCCATACACACTTGTACCTTCTTAATCTCCTTTGAAATAGCCAGTTGTAAACCCATAGCTATAGCTTGAAGCTCATGGTAGATTACCGATTTAGAGTTAGTTCTAGCTTCAAAAGCAAACATCGTATCTTCATTCATATCTCGCAATAAACCTCCATAACGTGCCGCTTAATCTCTCATCAACCCATCAGTATTGAGCATATAAAAGCTACTAGATGGAGCCTTCTATTGACAAGGGATGGGATTGATATGCCTGAAGTCAACTTCTATCTTCCAAGAATCAAAAAACTCCCTAGAGCGAGGGTTATCTTCTGTTTTGTTCTTGTTGGTGCCGAAACGATGTCTTGTAATCTCAACAATTTGTTGGAGCAAATGCTCCTTAGGACGGAAATCATTTTGAAAATTTTGGCATTATGTTCTCTCCAAATATAGTAGATCGTTGTAGTGAATACTACCTTCAACGTCAGTATATGCAAATCAGTCCCTACAACATTCTGAAGTATCCACTGGGCTTCAATGTCTGAGTCGGCCACATTTCTGTTGTATTTTGATATCTTCAAAATGTGTCCCCATATAAATTTACTAAAAGGGCAATCAAAGAAAAGATGCTTGATCGTCTCCTCTTCCTGCCAGCAAAACATGCACTAGGTATTATTGGTGATGCGTTTGATAAATAATTTATCTTTAGTAAGAAGACCGCCCTTTAGAGCCATCCATGTCACAAAACTATGACGTGGTAGACCTCGAGGGCTCCACACAATGTTACACTAGTCAACTTCTTCATATTTCTCTCTAACAACTTCATAAGCTGATTTAAGCGTATACTCTCCCGAATTAGAAGGCATCCAAACTATATCATCCTCATCCTTAAGTTGATCAATGTCCACTTCTCCTAACTGGTCCCAAATAATTTGCATGTCTTCCATGTGTGCTTGTGGTGCAGACCAGTGGCCATGAGTAATAATTCTTGCTACGTTATCTTTTTCATTCCATCTTGTGTCAAATCGACCATTCCTTTGAAACATGTCAGTCAATGTACCTTTAGGGTGCCAAGGATCATGCCAGAGATAAGTTCTTTCACCATTTGCAATACGATGTTGAATCAGCTTACTAGCCATCTTTCTACTCGCAAGAACTTTTCTCCAAACCCACGAACATCCATTAGGAATAGGCATACTCCAGAAATTCTTATTCTTGATAAGGTTAGCTTTGGCCCACTTGACCCAGATGTTATTTTTGTCAGCTGCGATAGCAAAGTATGGCGAAGTACTGCAGCTCTATTCCATTCCTCCAAATTTTTAAGACCTAAACCTCCTTCACTTTTCGGCTTACAAATATCTATCCATGCAATCGAATGATATTTTCTCAATAGATCAGGTCTGCCCCAGAGGAATTTCGCACAAAGACTATTCATCTTCTTGATAATACTTTTAGGGAACAAGAAGCAGTTGCTCCAAAAAACTTGGATGCTATTGAGCACTGATTTCACAAGTTCAAGACGCCCAGCATAAGAAAGGCTCTTACCTTTCCAGGATTGTATTCTAGTGGCAATGCCGTCAATCAAAGGTTGGCAATCTGCTGCAGTAAGACGTTTGGAAATGAAAGGTACACCAAGATATCTGATAAGGATTTGCCCTTCCTTAAAACCCAGGATATCAATAATTTCTTGTTTAGAGGCTTCTTCAATCCCTGCACAAAATATAGTACTCTTTGTTTTATTAGGTTCCAGCCCTGACATATCTGCGAACAGCTGAAGAATATCATTAATAGTTATAGCTGATTGAATGTCTCCTCCAAAAAAGGCCATTAAATCATGAGCGAAAGTCAAGTGGGTAATAATAGGAGATGAGCATTAAGGATGAGTAGTAAATATAACATCACCAACCGTTCGAACATATATCTAATATTGATAGGGGCAATTTTGAAAGAAAAAAAAAGGCAAACAACAACCTTGACCCCTGAGAAAAAATATGATATGAAATTTTATATGGAAATTTTGATATTGAATCCCCCAAAAGTGTCGAGTGGCACATTCAGTTAAGCACATTGTCCCATACCAAAAATCAATCTGATTATTGCTTTCTAGCCGTTGGATTTGAGCACTTTTTCATCATGGGCTTGGAACCAATCCATAGGCCTGTTCATAGAACCCACAATGAAAAGTGCTCAAATTCAATGGCTAGAAATCATCAATCAGATTGATTTTTGATTTGCAAGTCCACTAAGGCATATGCCTATGAGCGGGATGCGACAGTGATGAACTTCATAGACAGGCAATGACAACCATCAAACACGCGAACAAACGTTTCGGTTATTCAACATATGAAGATCAAGGGTTCCTATATCTTGTGACCAATCACATGTTTCTTCTTCAAAGAGACATGCAATTGTAGAAGAGTATTAGAGTATAGTGAGGTGCACAAGATGCACTGTATCCTAACCAAAGTTGATAAGTATCAATTAGTATATATTTGATTTGATTTGGTTTAGATTTGATTTGATTATGATTTATTTCCTTTGTTAGACTCTTGTAATGCTCTATATAAGAGTTTTGAGTAGGTCAATTTAACCATCCAAGTTTATCAATAAATTCATTACTTCTACAATGCTATGCATTATAGGGTCAACGGACCTGAATGAGTGTGGCATATGGCACTTCTAGGGACTTCTCTATCAAAATTTCAATATGGTATTCCGTATCATAGAATGGCTCCGACCCTAAAGGGCCCCATGCGTTATAATGACTATCGAGCACAGCATGTGACTGAAGAGGAGAGCTATCAAGGTTGTTGTGTGTAGTGGTGCTGTGAATTTGGGTTTATATTAGAGGGACATTTTTGGGAGAAAAAAGAGGAAGTGACTAAAATGTTATTGGGTCGGGCTCAGGGGACCCCCATTTTTTCGACCCCTCTTAGTGTTCGTGTGCTCAGCCGTGGATTTCAAGAATCCAACGGTGGTTGTCAACACCAAGCTAGCATCATGGCCGGCTCAACCATAAGGCCAGTAAGGCGGTCGGCTTAGGCCCCATATGAGAGAAGGG
This sequence comes from Euptelea pleiosperma, assembly GCA_035048495.1. Classification (NCBI taxonomy): domain Eukaryota; kingdom Viridiplantae; phylum Streptophyta; class Magnoliopsida; order Ranunculales; family Eupteleaceae; genus Euptelea; species Euptelea pleiosperma. Next base: position 33,986,316 of record CM068546.1, read on the forward strand.
CCCCAGTCCACTAACCACATGGATGTTTAGCCCACCTCTTGCTGGACATACAAACCAAAAATTAGTCTGATTGTTCATCTCTAGCCATAGATTTTAGTACCTTTTAGGATTTGATTCTAGCCATTGGATTCAAGCATGCTTTTTGAGTAGTAAATCCAATGGCTAGAAATCATCAATCAAGCTGATTTTGAGTGTGTTTATCCATCAATATGTCGGTCGAACATCCACACAGTCATTAGGCACAAAAAATGATCTATGTAGAGCCGCAAGAGTCCTTTGCATGGACTGCAACAGAAGTCCTGTTCATGTAAAATTTTTTCAACAGCTTTTGATTATCATGAATAGTTGTTAAATAAGATTTTCTACCGTACATAGAGTTAAAAAATTTAATTAATACCATATATTAATGGGTCTGGATTGGTGGACAACCATTTTGGCGGACCCGCATAGAAGATGAATCAATGGCTTATTTTTGGTGAGGATGATCTCCTCACCATATGGATCACCCCCCAAAAAAATCAGCCCATTCTAAAATTTCTAACCCTATCAAATGTGGTTGTCAAGTTACACAGTAAAAATAAATGGTTCATAATTCTTCAACTTCTAAACTAGTCTACGAATATCAGAATGATTTGAATTTTTGTGAGGATGATCTCCTCACCATAGAGATCATCCTCACCAAAAATCAGCCGTTGATTCATCTTCTAAGTGGGTCCGCCAAATGGTTGTCCCCCGATCCCGATCCCGATCCTAATATATTAAATATTAAAAGGCCTCATATGGTGTTTTCGCCTTAGGCCTCAACTTGCATCGAGGCCCTGGCTAGCATCACTTTTTTTTTTGTACATATGCATTGGGTCATTACCTACCCTGTCTAGTTTGAAGAAACTGACTGCATTAGTCAACATTAATGTGATTAGATTATTGTAATTATTTCATTTGTAGACTTGTTATGTTTGATTGTGCACTAGATTTTACATCTCGGAAAAGAAAATCAAAACCCAAAAAAAAATTATGTGTTTTTGGTGCTTGGAGTCGCGAGTTCTTCCAAAAAATGATGTGTTTTCGGTGTTTGGAGTCCTGAGTTGCGATTCAAAAATGGGTTGGGGAAACCATAGAAACTATTTGCTAGGAAACCACATTTTAAATTTGGTATATTTTTTTTTTGGGTCAAGCTCGAGGGACCAATTTTTTTGCACTAACGGTGGTTGTGCTTCGGTAAAAAGTGGATCCAGTGACTGCCAGTTCAGTACGTTGGATTCTCGGAATCCATGGTCGAGATCATTAGTGAACTTATTAGTTCCATTAATGTCTGGTCCACCCCGTGGTGAACTCATGCATTAAAAATCAGCCTAATAAGTGATTCCTGCTGTTGCATTTGTTGGAAGGTAATATGGATATAACAAAAATATTCTCAGGAAAAAGAGTACAATCCAACGGTTTAGAAATCACTAATTAGGCTGATTTTTGGTCTGTAGGATGGGCTGAACATCCATACGGTCGGTGGTCTCTAAGAGTGTGCCACGTGGCTCGTATTATAGTTCATTATCAACGTTGATTAAAAACAGTTGAGGGGCTTTAATTGCCCCTTTTTTTCATCAATTAAAAATGCCATCAAACCGTCGTTGGCTTGTTGACTATCACTTGCCTCCTTGCGCACCCTTGATTAAAGTCCTGGCTCCGCCTAGCCCAGCCAAATGTGGGCCATGAGCACTCAATCATGTTTGGTCTATCTCTCATACTCATACACACACACACAAACGCGCAGGCAGCTCACACTCGGCGCACATGCAAGTGGTTACATCCCACTAAATTTTGGGTTTCATCTAGGAGATCTCTATGCAAACAATCGATATGATCCAATGGGCAGGTTTATTAACCAAACAGTCGTGCCAATTTATTAATTAATAATCCAAGAATGACGTCGATAGATCAAATGAGGGAGATTAGCTGATCTAAGTGATCATTAATATGCGAGATTTGAATGGTATATCTTTGATACCCTTTGCATGTGTGCCACATACAATAGAGGCAAGGATGATTCAGCATGTCCTTGACAATAAAGAAGCTATTTTTTTTCTTAGGTAAGCATGAGTCAAAATCCGGGGATTTAGATTCATATGAAGGGATTTGACATGATTTTTAGATGATAGGCTGTCAACCAGATGTAATCCTCCTCATTTATTCGAGTTTGGGACCAGCAATGACGTGCAAACAAAGACACTACACAGGAATAGATGACGATGGATGATTTTTTTCGTAGGTAAGCAAGGCGGTTCCAGCCTGGACCGCAGGACCAGTTGACAAGCTAGTTTTAATCTGGATCACAAGTGGGCCTGTGTAAATCTATTCATAAGTTGGAGAAAGGTATGCGTAGACGAAAAAAAATTGCCTCTTATGCCTTGCTTGGTAGTACTACACTCAAATGTTTGCAGTATTTGCATGTGCTTAGTGGCACAACATCCAACAAATAATTGCATTAGACCCAATCATTTTTTTTACGAAAAAGTAGCTGCAAACAATTACTCACTCATCTCCCTTGAGCCCTCCTTGGTTCAATGCAAATCGGATGCAATGCACCCACTTGTCACGGTTTTGGAATTACAAGTGATTGATTGAGGGCGTGCAAGTTGTTGCCAAGCCGCTTGCAAACTCTTTTAAGAAAATGGATGCAAGTATGTGCAGCCCAAAAACCATGGTAAGTGACTGCAATGCAATTCAACCGCATTTGCACCGGAGTACAAAATGCATCCCAGTGCAGCGAACTAAGCAGGGCCTAGTCTCCCTTGACAACTCTCCCCTCCCCAACCACATGAATATTTTCCCAACAAATGTTTGTCATTACCACTTGTTTTTACCTCTTCCAGTGAAAATTTTCTCTTTTGATGAAAATGCTCCTCTTACAATTCTATAGTGAAGTCATATGTGAACCGATAGGGGCATTTTTGTCACTAATAACTGTCTAGGGTGTTGGTCACTCCAAAATTTGCCACTTGGAACACTCCTTGAGCTCACTGATCATAATGGATGTTTGGTGCACGCCTTAGTGAACCTACTAAGGCACACTGACCCCATGAATGTTTGGCCCACGACTTGGTGGACCTACACACCAAAAATCAGCATGATTACTGATTTCTAGTCATTGGTTTTGAGCATTTTTTCATCAGAGGCTTGTAACCAATCCATAGGCCTGTTCACGAAGCCCACGGTGAAAAAGTGCTCAAATTCAACAGCTAGAAAGATATCTCTCTCTCTCTCTCTGTATTTTTCCTTTTTCCCAATGTCAATCAAACAGAGAAAAATTCCATGGAGTAGGTTTCTCCGAAGTGACACGTATGGGAAAACTCCCTTAAGGGGTAACTTACTTCTTGAGAACCAACCATGGCCATGAATTTTCAATTCTTCTAACTTCTTTAGGGATGAGATATTGGCACCCGCGGTTTCGCTCAAGAGACCCACATAGCCAAAAAAAATTACAAAAAATGTCCCTTATTTTTCACTCACACCACCACCCAAAAAACCCCTAAAAATAGAAAAAAGAGAAGAAGAAGAATAGGAGGGGGAGGAGGCCGCCACCACCGCCACGACGTCCACATCAGGTACCTCTCTCTCTCTCTCTCTCTCTCTCTCCCTCAGTTGGTTCTGGGCTGCCTCAGCTGAGAGAGAGAGGGAGAGACTTGGCCACACTGAATGATCAATAAAGAAGTCGAAATTGATTGTGAAGCTCAATATAGGTCAAATTAAAACAGATCATAAATAACAGGTTTGCCATTGTGTTTCATAACCATGGTTCAAAGTTTATGCCAAAATCGAAACATTTCGTTTTGTTTCACTATAGGACGAAACTACATACGTTACGGTTGGTTTCGACCGAAACCGAACGATACTTCATCTTATATGTAAATTTGCACTAACATTTCGTTTCGGTTTCACGAAGTTTCGTCCGAAACCGAATGATACTTCCAAATTTCCAATACATTTCGGTATCGCCCATTAACTAATCTGTAAACCAGGAGAACTACTTCTGTTCTAACTGATCCCTTGATATACATCCGCATACCCATGAAGCACAATGACATTATAATTAAGCAACACACAACATGTAATGACATTAAAACAGGAACAAAAATCCATATACAGTTTATTTCATTGGTCTGTACACATACATTCAGTACCCTTCGTTCCCCAAATAGTGAAAACAGACAGTAAAACTGTAGCTAAACTGTTTTTTTTATATGACTAAATCAAATGACCCCATTAATGTTCTTTGGATTCCTTATCCTTCCTCTTTCTCTCTCTGCAAAGTTCACACCTCAAATTCCAATGTTTACTGCATAACTCAGATGGGAATTCATCATTCTCAAATTCCAATGTTCTTTGGATCATCTGTCAACAAACACTCATTGTTGGGTTGTGCTTTTCTCACAGTTTTACTCCGATATACAGATAGCAACTCATGGTCTACAATCTGACATGGAAACAAGAATTAACAATGCCAAACAGAAAAAAATTTAGATAATCTCATTATATTTACTATACACACCATACCATAGTGGGTAAATACAATCCTAAATAAATAACAAACCTCCAATAACTTCTTTCGACTGCTGGAATGCAAGTAACTAGAAGCCCTGTCTTTCTCCTGTTCCAAGCATCCACTGACCTAAAAGTTGAACAGAAAAACCGCAAAATCAACAATCTCAACAAATATCCTACATTAGTTTGCGTCAAACCCCAGACACGAAATCTAGATTGAGAATGACCTTGCTCAAGTAATCTTCACTGGAATCAACCATAATCCAGGTTGAGGCTTTTTGGGAATAGTAGGCAGCAGTATCTTTAAGCATGGCTGCTTCAAAGTCTTCCCCATAGTGTTTCATGGATCCTCTTCCCATCTCCACATAGATATCCAAAACATTCTTTAATAGGCCTTGGTCAATCTCCTCTCCTTCACGCTCTCGATTAATCTACAGGACCAATTATTTGTTACTCTCAAACATAACTAAGAAGTGAATGCCATAAAAAAGCTTGATACAGAATGTGGCAACATACCATAGAGATTACAGCATCTCTTACTTGAGCATTCATCTCCTGATACACCTAAAACTCATACAAGAATTGAAATTTGCCAAAACAAGTCAACTACTACAGTATTTTAAAACAAAAATATTAAGGCTGCATTGAAAGTATCACAGAATTCTAAAACAATACAATCTGGGTGTGGGAGAAAAATAAATAGTTCCATTACCAGGTCATAAAATAATATGAGACCAGTATCTTCAGTCGAAGGAAGCCTATTTTTTGGAAGGAAGTATCGGTCGAGATAATGAAAGAACCTTAAAAGCCAATATACCATTATTTTGTGGTTTAACCACCTATTGACAACTTCTTTTAACAAAATCTCATCCTTCTTTTCCTTTAAAGATGGTAACACCTGGTAAAGAGAAACCAGCAAAGAAAGCAAATGAGATGCAATACATGGGCTCATTTGAAATTGTCAGAAACCAATGCATCGTGTCAGAGACACTGACCCCAAATGCCGACGTGTCCGTACAATTTAATCCATATGTTGAGAGAAATACTGTTTAATATATGTTTGTTCACTTTCAGTATACAATACAGAATAATTGTATTTAGACAAGCTGATATACATTAAAACCATATAAACAATATAAAAATAGTAGCTGAAAACAAATAATCTGAATAAATTAAGAATTAGTTGAAAAAGTGTGCTGGTGTGTCTGGCGCGTGAAAATGACACCAACTTTTAACCTGAGAATGGAAAACAATAATCTCTGATCACTAAGTACTAAGCAAGGGATTGTTGTATGTTTTGCTTAGACATGGTTCTTTGTGTGATGAATTTATAAGTATGAACGAAAGACCAGCTTCCCGCACTAACTTGTTGCTCGACGTGCTCATCCATTGTTTTGGGCATTGTAAATCACTTAATTTTTCCTTTTTGATGAATAGCAAATGGTGGAAAAAGAAGAAAGGAGAAGATAAGAAGGAGCCTATTTGTTTTGTATATGACCTGACCACCGTTAGATTGCGAATGATCAATTTTCTTGATTTCTGGTGACTAGGGCAGCTCCTTATGTAGTCAATTGAAAATACTTCCAACTGAAGCTGCCCAGATCATGTATTGAAGAGGACTTCTTTGTTGCTTTTGACATAGAAGATACATAGGTGTGTTCTTTTGTCAGCCTTGCTCAGGTTTCGGGGTTTCACCCCCCAATAATAAACACGAATTATGATATTATCAGATATCGGATAGGTTAATCAGATTTGAATTCAAATATTGATTCAGAATAGTTGTTGGATTTCAAATCGAATTCGGTTACCGTATAATTTTTTTGGATTCAAATTCGGATATGTTCATATTTGATTCGAATAATATCCATTGACAACCCTACATCACGCCTTAAGCCTCGAGGCGGGATTTTTAAAATACTGATAAAAGCTTTTGACGAAGTATATGAAACATGAAGAACAAAAGCAATTAATTAACAACAGAGTGTGTGAAAACAGGGGCAAGTCACCCTCACCGTTGAAGTAATGTACTCTTCAATCGATTCTCGGTATTTTTCATAAAGCTGTTGGGAGTAGTTGTGAGGGGGTTCCTGAGTACACATAATATAGATGGTTCTGTCAAAGTAAAGGAAAGCAAAAAAAATTACCAACAATAAAAACGGGAAAATTACTTTTAAGACCATATTTACAAAAATACCAACCATTTAGTCTCCTGTACAAAACTATGGACACTTTGGTTTAATTGTTTGCCCATTAAGGCCTTTCTTTTGAAATGCCCATACTACCCTCCAGCTAATATCATTTGAGGTTTGACTGGCAACACAGTACCGTACGTCAGTTTTGTCCACCTCCTTCCCTCCATTTTCTTGCTTTTGAGCTTTTTTCCCTCTATTTCCTTCTTCCACAGCTTTTTTCCTATATTTTCTTGCTTCACAGCTCTTTCCCTCCATTTTCTTCCTTTATAACTCTTTGCAACTCATTTATACTCCATTCAAGGTGAAGAAAGATGAAGGCGGTGTAAGTTTAAAGATTTCCTTCCAGTCATCTATTTTATAGCATCCCGGTTATCCTCTACAGTTCCTTGAAACTTGTCTATGTGCCATTGAATGTGAATAAAGAAGGCGACGCTGGTTTTAAGGGTTAGTTAAGAAAGAAGAAGGTGAAGATGGAACAAGGAAGAAGCTGAAGAAGATGGTTACTACTTTAATTTTCGTTAAGCAAGAATCTTCAAGGAAGAAGCTGAAGAAGATGGTTATCACTTTCATTTTCGTCAAGCAAGAATCGTCTCTCAAGTTTTAGTAATGATATTCACGAAACTGATTGAACCAGGACCATTTTTCCCAAACCGCTTGAATCAAATACCATTTTCACAAAACTGGTTGAACCAGTACCATTTTCATGGTTATGTATCTGTTTACAGTTTGAGTATTGAGCTCAACTTAGTTGAAACACTAACACAGTTAGACTATAATGAAAAGATGATGAGGAAATGCATCTCAACGAAGAAGAACCCATGTAACAATGTTGGAAACTGACAAATTTTTTTTTCTAAACCGGTTGAACCAGTACCATTTCCATACCTGTATTCGTTTTCAATTTGAGTATTGCGCACAACTAGTTGAATCACTAACAAAATTAGATGATAATTAAGAGAAGATGGAAAAACGCACAACGAAGAGGAACCCCTGTAACAATAGTAAATCAGACAAAATTCTGTCAAATGAATCGTTCAACTTTATCGAACCAATACCATTTTCACGATTTTGTTTTCAGTTTGAATACTAAACCTTAAAATCTACAAGCAAAGTTTCATCTCCCTGACTGTTTCTATTTTATAAGATATGTTTAAAACTCCGTTTCACTCTCAATACCTTATCTATTTCTCTAATCATTTTGTTAAGTCGGAATTTTATTTCAAGTTTGAGTATTGAGCTCAAACTGGTTGAACCAACACCATTTTAGTTTTAGTGAATTAGTTGAACTAGTAATAATGGAGAAATGGATGTCAAAAGTTTTTCAAATGATTTAATTCTTCAAGCGTCGTAAACGAGGAATTGTACCAGTGTGAGTCAAGAATAAGGATAAGGGCATTGTCGTCTTTTCATTCTGATTTAAAATATATTTAATAGTAAAAGTAACTAAAGAAGACTTATTGGTCCGGGCGAAATTTTTTTCTACGGTCAGATACGACCAACATGCTTGTAACGACAGCTTTTATGGTAATTCCTCTAAAAACAAAGAGATGCAAAGGGAGAACACCAGAGAAAGGATACGAGTAGAGCGTCATATATTCCTCGGAGCTGAATTGCGACTCGGAGTGCTTTTCTAGAATGTTCTGGAGCTTCGTGATCCCCTTCTGCACGAGCTTCCATCCTTGCTCTAAGTCGATTATCTTCTGTTCGTTTTTTCTCACCTCACGATGATGCTCTAACTCTCCCCCAACCAAAACAAATTCTGCAAGTTCAAAAAAAAAAAAAAAACTAAATCAAACCGAACATGCAAATTCGTAAAATACAAACCCTAGAATCTGAATCAAGAAATCCACTAATTTTTAATCCTGCGCCAGGATTTTAACCTGTTGAATCGGCATCCATAGAAGCCGTTGAAGCAGACGGGTATGCACTCGAACCGTATACAACTAACCAAAAAAGGCATAGACATGTCGGAATTGTGTGGAGTGTAGAGGTCATGGGGTAGTAACTAACCGTTGTATCAGATTTGCAGAAATGGATTGAAAAACAAAATCTGGATGAAAACCCTAAAATTAACAACCACGAAGAATGTTGTCCTCCTAGAAAGCATAATTATAGATGAGGAATTTTTGACATTTATCTTCGAAATTTGACATACAAGTCCACAAAAACTGAACTTACCCCCATCAAGTCCACCATCCATTGTTGACTCTCTAGTTTCTTGACTTTCTTCAGCTTTAGATGACAGGGCCCGGTCATCAAAGTTTTGTCCCACGAGAGTCCACTGGAATTCAAACCTTTGGATCCTTGTACCCGTATATTGGTCAATAATGCTCAAATTCCAACGGTTAAAATCAACCCATGAAAATGACTCCAACCAACGCTTAGAAATCACTAATCAGGTTGATTTTGGCTCGCAGGCCCTATCTAGGGTTTGGCCATAGGCTCAACGTCCTCTAAAAATGTGCCGCGCGGCTCATTAATATTGTGGGCGGTACTCCCAAACGTAGTATTCACGAACAACTCAGGAACGAATTATTGAAAAAACAAACCGAACATCCTATTGCATGGTTTGGAAAAATTCGAGCAATTTATGGACAAGATCGAATTATTCTCGAATAATTCACGAACTTTTTGTTTTGTTTTATTTCAAAATTATTTTTGCCGAGTTTTTTAACACATTTTTTTAATGACAAATCCGAATTGTACTAAAATTTCCCGTACCGTAGTTTTGCCGACTCCGAATTGCTAACTATGCTCCCAAACACAATTTTTAATTTCAAGAATAAGGACCAATGAAATGGGAATTGCTCGACATTTCCCCTAATCTTCGCCTTGTGCCTTGATCCACCATGATTGGAATACATGAGTTCAGGTTAAGGTTTGAATCTTATAGACCAATAAAATGTTCTATAAATGGAACAACAATGCAAGTCCATCCAAAGATAGCGATCAGGTCTGGTGTGGCATCCAAATAAGCCAGATCCCACACGTGCCGATAAATTTTTTGAAGCGGCAATCATGCACCCAATCATATTGCGCCAGGCACACCCAAGTGTAGGGGCAATGATGTTGCGCCAGGCTGACCCTGGTGTACCTGGTGCAATATGATTGTGCGTGTGATCGCCTCTAAATATCAGGTCTCATAACATTATTCATTAAAATGTCCGGTTAACAACTCTGTCATACATTCAAGGGGTTGGGACCCACCATTCAATTGTTCCACCCAAGAGAAAACCAGTTCAAGTTACCATCTAATCTGGAGACCCATCAGATCAGACAGTTACAATCACGCCATCGGGTCTATTTTTGGCGTAGGTGATCTCCTAGGTGAGGGAGGCTAACTAAATTTTGGGTGTTGGGTCCACTCCCATGCATTTAAGAGCATCTCCAAACGAGGGGCTCTAATATTCATATTTGATGAAAAAGATGATGCAAAATCCAACTCCAACCGAGGGGCTCCATCTCTGGCTTCAAATTTGAAGAAGATGCTTCTTTGAAGCCAGAACTTGAAGACCCTGGTTAGAGACGCTCTAAATTTTATAAGACCAGGGGGTGGGACCTTAGATCTTCCTTCGAAAACCTTCATTGATGACAACAAAATAAATCTGCATTCATTTCTTTCATGGTAAATAGCTTCATTGTAAAAGAAAACGAAATCAACTTTTTTTTTTGGCATTACTAACTGTAGTGAAATCAGCATGGTCTGTACAAAACCCTTCTTAGGGAAAATTCTGTATATATTGATCCTGTATCCTCTAACCTAACAAAAAATGTACAAGTAGTCGTGTCACTAGATCATATGAACCTAAAAATTGAATGTTACTGGGCTGCGCCTGCGATGCTGGTACTACCAATGATGTTGAAAGCTTATTCTTCAAGGTTCAGCCTGGCATATTTGGACATTATCTCCTACAAGGGGAAACCAAAATGAGAAGCAACATTCCAACACTTATCAATTTAGATACATATATATATATATATATATATATATGTAAAGGAACTAGTAAACTTTCAAGAGGAGCAAGGGAATGCTGGGGATTTGCAATTTGAGCACAAATACAAGGAGGATTTTGAACCATCCTGTTCATGGGACCATCCATACAGCACATAAATCCAAGTCACTGCCTTGGTTGACCATGACATCATGGTCCCAAATCAATGGCTTAGATCCCCATTTAATGTACTCCTGGGGATTGGCCTTCAATTATAATGTTACAGTAGCATCACATTATTCCTTGAATGCTTTTATCAATTAATGTTACTGTGATCTAGTACACAGACTCCTTCACAAGGTTATCACGAGCTGAAGAATACCTGGTACCTTGCAGCCGTGACATGGTCCTCAGCCTGTTGGTTTTCAAGCAATTTGCTTTCAGTTTTATCCAGCAACTGACATTTTACAACCTGCAACAGGAACCAGAACCAACAGAGCATGAATGAACCGGTTTATCTACTATAAAGCAAAGTTTGTAAGCTCCCACGATGGACACGCTGGACTACAAGCTGTCGAATTCCTCTAACTCGCAAAATGGTGAGTGCTATGTGTTTTTCTAATAGACATGCCAAGTCTCCATGCGACGCTTGCCACGGCTATGCAGTGTTAAAAAAAACACTATACAGTTCAATAGAATGCAAGCTCTATTAAACTAATTTAACACGATAAGCTGTTCTTTGAAAGCAAAACTACAGATTGTAAACCTCTTCTGATGGTAGTACATAGTTGAAATAACCAATAGACATACCAGCAGTAACTTCTGTTCCTTGGTATGATGCAAGTAGTGAGAAACTCTCTCTCTCCTGGTTCAAGCAACAATCAGCCTGAAACCTTCAAGACCGTAAGTTATTTCTGAAAAGTATTACACAATTGGATTTTTTCAAGCTGTTAAAATTAGAGTATGAACAACCTTTAGGATGTAATCTGCAAAGGAATCCTCCAAGATCCACTCCGAAGCCTTTCGAGAATAATAAGCAGCAGTATCTGCAAGCATAGCCTGCTCAAAATCCCCATAAAATTTTATGGGTCTTCCCATTCCAAAATCCACAAACAAATCCAAGACATTCTTTAACAGGTCTTGGTCAATTTGCTTCCCCTCACGCTCTTGATCAATCTGTGCAGAAAATATGTTAAAACCTACCTTGAATGAGAACGGAATGAATTTATGCATTGGATACAGCATGTCATCATACCAAGGAAATTGCAGCGTCCCGGAATTTGACATACAACATCTCCTGCCAGACCTGTAATTCAAAATAGGATTAGATTTTACCTAGAACAGTTCAATCTTGGAAAAGCAACAGAGTTACAAGATAAGGAAAAATGGAGTAATTCTATATAAACCTACAGATATATGGAAATATCCTAGGAGTTTAACAATTACCAGCTCATGGAAGCAATTGACAACAACATCAGTAAGTGGCAGAAGATTGTTACGTCTGGTGTAGTGTCGGTCAAAATAGTCAAAGAATCTCAACAGCCACTTGGCCATAACATTGTAATTTGACCACATTTTGACAAGTTCTGTTAACAAAGGCACACCATGTTTGTACACTAGAGATGGCATAACCTGAGAGAAGCAAAGAAAGAGAAAGATAAACAAGGATAGACTAAATGGAAGAACTGAATATCCAATGAAACTTTGGAAGTTGTAAACAGGTTCAGATGAACAATGCAGTAAAAACAAACTTGCAAGAACTGGAGTATTTGGCGTGGATTAGAAAGATATCAATTAAACACCGATAAGACAAAACATAATAGGTATATGAAATAATTGGTAAAACGTTAAAATTGAGCAACTAGGACTCTAGGTAAAAAGGTACACTTTTCATAAAACCCACAAACGGCCAAAGAGAGTGAGAGTATTCTGCTGAGTTCCTATGCAGAAAATGACAATATAATTTTCTCAATCCATCTCTTGTGTGAGGAATTAATAGAATATTAGAACCTATATCCCCTTAGTACAAGTGCCCAAAAACGTTAAGAGTGTTAGACAATTGTTACATAACCTCTGACAAAAGATGAAATTTGAACACCTAACAAGTTTGACACCAGAAGTCCAGGGAGCATACAATGACTGAGGATGGAAGTAGAACAAAGGTAGTAGTAGTAATAGGAATGAATAGCAATATATATATTTTTATTGATAAGTATGAATAGCAATATTTCTTAAGCCCATGTTATGTTAATTCAGCTTTTTAGGAAATTTATTGGATATCGTTTCTTTTTTTACCATGTTTGGATAATGATATTGCATCTCTTTTGAACCAACACCTATATAAAAAAAAATCTCACACTACCTATAAACTCTGATACGATCTATATAGCATGGACTCTTCTAAACGGGTAACATACCCATGTCGGACATCTATCGGAGTCCGACACGACATAGATTCTGCTGTGACACTTCCAAATTCTGTCTTGTTTTTTCTTTTCTTTCTTGCAAGATACTAACCAACATTGGGTATACGTTATGAGCTCTACCTTTTAGGAATTAAGTTTTATACGGAACAAATCTAACATCATATGTATGTATTCTTTTTTTTGAAAAAGGATCATATATATGTATTCTCTTGTCTACAAGTACATGATACAACATATGATATCATATCACAGTATCTGCTATTATCCTATTTATTATATAAGAAATAATTATTTTGTTTCACACTATTTAAAGCACCCGTACCCGTATCAATGCAACATAGGATACAACATTCTTATGTGCCAAAGTTCATGTGGATATTTAGCAATCTTGAAATGCTTTGGCACACGTGTGATGCAGTAGGGGCATGTTGGGAATATCATAGTAGCACAGATACCCCAAGAGACAAGCCTCAATTCATGAGTCGTTCACCTGTGCATACCCCTAGGAGGTACCACACCTTAAAGATTCGATGTTGCACCTGACCACCCAATGCCTATGATATCAAACACTATCTTAGTTCATGTTTTTATAAGCCTTAAGACTGGCTAACCAAACTCTACACAAACTTGTAAATGGTCACATCCTTGATCAGTTCAGCTTTGTCCCCCGACAATTGGCAGCTCTAATGAATGGAAAAGTCACATTGTCTATAATATTGCTACTGAGCATGTCAAGCAAATATTTCCTCTGATACAGCACTATCCATTTCCTCAGCGTAGCCACTCCTTATTAATGAAAATACATTAGGTTCACAAGATCTCTGGTTTAAAACTCTTCTCTAAGTGACACTTTTTTTTTTGATGGGTAAAAGATACTTCTCTAAGTGACACTTGAACAATGCCACTTAAATTTTTTAAACTGACTTTCTATTCACACTTCCTATGAAAGCTTCATGAAAGTTTTTTTTTTATAAGCATAAATTTTATCCCTGTGCTTCTTTAAGCCTGTAGATTTTCATCCTAAGACAACACTCCGTGACACGTTTCATGGGCACTCCACGTGGACAAGACATGCAAAATTTCTTGTTGCTCATTATATGGTGCAATCTTAGAACTGTATATGGGCATTCCTATCAGGCCAAACCCAGTCCAATATAGGCCTGGCCTCAAAAGCACACTAAGTTACCCTGCCCACTAACACCTATATCATATTTCTAGTAGAACAAGCTTAATCCTAAACATGGGTCGCGAGTAAAACAAAACCAAAGAAAAACGCCTATTAGAACACTATAAAACATGAATAAATCACAAGTACCGCACATGCATACAGTTTTTCTTTTTTCATCTTTCACGTGCCACAGTGATCCCACTTTGTCTAACAATTAGAATGCTAGAAAACTTGGGCAAAAAAATGAGAATAATCTTTGAGCGTAGGATACCAAAACACAGTCAATGGTAATTGCGCGAGTGTCTATTTTCAAATTCTACAGAACTGTTCTACTTTGGGGTTACAACCCTCAATTATGCAAGCTTGTGAAAAATTTTAAAATCTCACCGTCAAAGAGATGCTCTCTTCCAAAGCCCTCTTAAATCTGTCATGGAGCTGCATCGAGCAATTATGATGAGCACTCCTCATAGCAACCATATTATAAACACATCTAGCGAGAGAGTGAAGGATATCTGCTCCATATAAACAACAGTTGCTAAGGTCTAGAAATCTAGTGCAAAAATGAGAACACTAAACCAAGAAAACCCCACCAAGAAAACCCCTTTTCTTTGTTTGATAAAGGATACTCATAGAACTTCATATATTCTTCAGAGGTGAACTTTGTCTCAGGATATCCCTCCATAAGCTTCAGAAAGTAAAATGGAGGTGGTTGAGCCCTTACAAGGGGGCCCACCAATTGAATTATGGGAGAGGTGAAGCCTATGGTATGGACCGTATGGTAGCATCATGCACCACTGTGAAATGTGTGCGCACACTTGAGTGTAAGGGATGATGGCAGATTCAGAATGCATGAGCCACCTCTTCCTGGAAATGGCTCAAAACTGCCAATATTCTTAAAATGCCAAACAAGATCTTCCCAAAGGGTGAGAGAAATCATGTTTGCTCTGATTACAAACAGATTTGAGACCATTTAATGGAAGTTCATGAATAACAAAAGGAGCCATATTTCATACATGGTGCTACCACATCTGAACTTCATTTGGTTGATAAACACAGTTCAACGCTGAAGACAAGCCTCGTGCATTTTTTTTCAAAAGCCAACAAATAGGTATTCAACACAGCATTGTAGCCACATGACATGCTCATAACATAATGAAACAACATTGAGTCTCAAGCTTACCTCCACTTCTAGAAAAAGCAGGGCTCATCATATCGAAATCTGGGAGAAATATGTACACAAAATACTGCTGTCATCATTCCCCATAACTTGTATCTCTTTCCTGTCCATAAGATTCAGTAAAGCATGATGTCACCTACTGAGGCTCAGTACCAACTAACAAACAAATTCAAGCAGAGTTCACATGAACAAAAAATTCTCCTTCCAACTTCTGACCAACCACTGTTTCTCTTATGATAAGACTTGGAAGTATAATTATCCATAAAAGGGGGGCAGTATACTGCTCGTACCATGGAGCGTGAACACGAATGAAGTTCCCGATTTCAAGCTCAACATTGCCACATATCCTTGGGCTGAAAATAATTGTCCTCTTCCCTTCATTATCCATAAAATTTTGGGGGCTCTCTGCACATTGGAGGCTCTGCAGAAACAAGTAAAGCATGCACATTCAATCACAAACAAGCATCTATGCATTTAAGCAAATGGTATTTGTATCTCATTGATAGTAGCAGACATTGTGGTTTACAAATGTTAATTAATGGCAGTGAGCTGCTAAAAGAAATACTGCAACATAATACTATGATATCGTTACCTGTATCATAATTCAAACATCAACTGTTTTCCTTGGAGGTGGGGCTGACAAAGTCCTCTTTACAAAGAAAATATCCTAGATTATAATGAAATGCAAATGTTTCTTACATGAAGAATGTTAAAAAAATAAGCACACCTTAGTATTTCTGACAAAGGAGCATTGACAAACTGTCAGCTTTGCATCCAAGTATCTTGACAATATTTTCACATCGATGAATCTCACTTCGTCTGAAAAAACATAAGCAATGGGAACAAGCATTTGAGCATGCAGAGGGGTGTACTCAAAAAATTATTTTCTATGTTTTTCATATAAATTGTCCATTAATGCTAGTTTCCATGTGCATACATGCTCCCAACTACACTGTCAACAGAAGTCTCAGACAGAAAATTTCCAACGATTTACCATGTGGACTTGCTCCGGTCTGTAACTGCTTCAAGATCTCCGTATGTCTTCCCTTTTCAGTCTGCATGAGTTGCTGCAACCTTCCGTAGTATCCAATTCTACACAATTTGGCAGCATCCGATTACACTAGATTTAGAACTTCATTTTTCACACCTCTTCGGATTAGCTATTAGTAAGATCTGCAATGGGTGTGTAAAATTGGAAATTTGGAATACTCTAGTGCGTGTGCCCACCCTGTCTGTTTATATGTTGCAAATAGTGTCCCCCCATCATTTGCAACAGTTGCACTTAAAGCTTCCTGAAACAGATCCGCCATCGTCTTCCCTTTGTTTTCCAGGATTGCAAGCTTCAGCTGATTTTGATCATCGGCATGAATTAGGAATTTGACACCCTGCATCAGTGGAGCATTAAGAAAAACCAATAACTGGTTACTAAAAAACACAAAACTAGAAAACAACCACATCTGAAAGGATACCTCATCCTCGCTCGATGTTCCGCTATCCATAGGCTCAGGGGGGTCTTCATTGTCAAGGGTTCTATAACCCAGTGGAGATATATTTCTCTTCCCAGTAAGCTGTAATCTACTTCCTTTTGTCTTACTATTCTGCAGCAATTACTCAATCAAATACAGAAGAAAGAGCTGCATAGGTGAAAAAGTATTGGTAAAAGAAGAATGAAAACCATTTTAGAAGTCCCTTTCAGTAGGCCATTCTTTTCCTGAAGACCTTCTAGAAGCTCAGTCATCGAACGCTCTGTGTTTCTATGAGCAAGAGCTAATAATTCTGTGTGCACTTGATGAACCTCAGACTGTTTTTCCTCTTCTTCCTGAAGGCCTTCCAGAAGCTCAGTCATTGAATGTTCCATAATTCTATGCTCAAGACCTTCTAATCCTTCAGGCACTTGAGGGACCTTGGATGACTTGTCTTTTTCATCCTTTTCCATAGAAAGCCAAGAGGGCTTTTCCTTATGTGACTGAAAACGAATAGAAAAGTTGGGTTTGATTTTGTATCTGCTACCTGCAACAATAATTATCAAATGGCTAACAAAATATTGAGTTGTTGAGAACAAACTGCGACTACAATGTAGATATTGTTAAAGAAGTGGTAAAATGATTATTTTGAAAGACTTTTTTTTATGTGTAGAGTTTATTGAAAAACGAAAGAGATTACAAGAAAAGCCATAGCAGTCGAGATGACCAACTAAAGGCAAAACCAACTACAAATCCGAACAGACATCATTCCGAAAGAGATTTTGAAAGACATCATTCCTAGTAACATGAAGATAATAGCATCATCCCTTCACCTGAGAGAGAGCTTGGGCTACTAGAACAGACACTCCAACCATCAAATGTTAGTTTTATGATAGTCAAAATAGCGGAGGCAGCCATTTGTCCCTCTCACTTGGTAAAATTATCTAAAATATGTGTGTGTGCACGATGCTTATTGCCTGAGAGCTGTGATAAAATGTTAATGTCTTCATCACTCACTATTCTCTAAATAAAAGTTATGGTCCTTCGCTGAGAAGAGAACGAAGATGTTGGGAAGAAAGAACAATAAACAATCAAAGGAAAAAAAAGAAGCAATCATCCACTACACAGATATTTACGTGGTTCCCTATAGATTGAGGTACGTCCACGAATCCACTCACAATATAATGAATGAATCGTCTCTTATCAACCGAGGTATATATAACAAGACAAAACTAGGGTTTCCGTATCTCTATGTAACAGTACGAAAATGCCCTTAAGGGAAAAAGACCTCCCCATGTACAGTACTCTAGCAGCATCAGGCTCCGCATAACATAACAAAAGATTCATCCTTGTTATACAAGGTGTCCATAATATCTTAAAACCTCCAACATCTGCAATCTCTCCTCTCTCCATGCATTCATTCATTATTGAGTCAGCAGGCTTATTCAACGAGTTATGAAGCCTCGTAGCTGAAAAAACTTATATATACCTTCAACTAGCAACATTTGTTAGTACATGAGATATTTGATACAGTTATGTGCAACTAGAGAGTTTGTACATATACAAATGTACCATAAAATAAAGAAGGGAAATTGTCACCTCACTCGGTGAACACCATACTTGACCTTGTAGTGGTCCAAATTCCCTTGGTTAAACTACCGGAACAAATACAAACTTGAGTAGTTACCCTACTCAAGGGAGGATATCATTTCCCAATAAAAACAAATTTAACATAGATGCATTAATTTCTTTCCAAATTAGAGCATCCATAAGAAGTTGACAATTACCTTTCCAAATTTTCCTGGATTCAGAATTGGCAACATGGGATGAGGAACTGCCAGCATTTTCATGTAAACATATTAACTCCTCAGTTTCTTTAAGAACTGCAGACCACGTGGATGCTCCATCTTGGTTTTCACACTCATAGTTATGGAGATGGTCTTTTTGGAACTTGATGGCCTTAGGAATGAAGGAATTTTTTTTGTGCACATTGTTCTCCTACTCCAACAAGTCACACACAACTGCGTCAGTGTCCCGAAAATAAGAGTACATAGTTGCAAGGAAATATAGGCATATTACATCCATGTAATTCAAGCTAAACATACTAAGTACAAAGAAGTGGGTACCATCATAAGGGTCTTAATCAGGCCCAATTTCTCTCAGGTTAGGGTTTTGGGGTTTCTAAGCCATGGATGGGGTTCATGCTGACCCATCTCAGTCTGACTAGGTTTGGGGTTGAGGCCACAAGTCTGGGTTATCCAATCAATAGCTGATTAACCCAGTAAACCTGCCCATACCCACCCAGTCTTTCGGAAGATTAGGAGTTTCTGACCCATGGAACAGCTTTGGGTTGAGCCATCTCAATCCGACTAGGGTTCAGGGGGGGTTGGGTCAAGGTCATGAATCATGATCACCAGCATTTCCACCCCTATCCATATGTAGCTACTCCATCTGATTCACACTAGGAGAATTATGTGTCATTCTTAAAGTTTACCTCATCTTCGGACAACCTTTCTTCATCAGAAATGCTTGGAAATCCCTCCTTTGAAGACTGGATGAACTCACGCTCTGCATTTCGGATGACAGGCTTCTCGACATCATCATTAAAGGAGAAACTCTCAATCTTCTGAACATAGCAGTGTCATCACATGATTACCAATTCATGCATCAAATGTTTTGCAAATAAAAAACATGGCACAAATTTAGAAGCTTGAAATTCTTTAAATAAATCAACCAAAGAGTCTTAATTACATCGGGTTTATTTCTTTTATAGTCTACTCTCTATATAATACCTTGTTCTTTCCACCTCCAAATGTAGTTCTAGGGTTTGTCGTTGGCCAATTGTTATCTAAATCTTCGTCGTCTGTGCCGGATTACAAAGATGACAATAATTAGACTTCATTGGGAGAACGATCGTTTAAAGATGAATTTCTGCGCACAATCTTGCCTCCCTAATCTATTGATGTAAAAAGTGAAACAAACGAGAAATCAAATAAAACTGATTACTACAAATGCAGAGAAAAATCTCGTATAGAAATGGGGTTTAATTAAAAGTACCTGAAATGCTCTGATCGGAATCTCTATCTTCCTGCATAACGGAGACGAGTTAGAGAGCCAATTTGGGAAGTTTTATTCAAATGGGGGTTTTGAACTTTGAAACAGCTTTTACCGGTAAAGCGTTTTGCCGCCACATTTTGCTTGGTGTCCTCGTTTGTATTCCCTTCTTTGTACTGGACTAGGGGATGACCCGTGCCAACTGCACTCCCTGACAAAGTGTTTGCAAATAAACGGGTGTCTTCGGCACTCAAACCCACATCTTAAGAGAATTACATACTTAAGTTGATGCCCATCTTGAATGAGCCATTATCCAGATGTATTTTCCTGTCAATGTGGTGCTCCTAGAAGTTCAAAACCAATCAGTCAACCCAATCGATTTCAAATAATAAACTGATAATGCACTCAATCAATCAAACCACACCACGTTTAGCAAAACCAACAAAATTAAAACATATATAAGTGCTAAAGTTCAAACAAAGAGCAATGAACAACAAAAAAGTAACCAATAGGCAATCAGGCGGCAATTCAAAGCAGTAGTGCCATCAATTAATATTGTCTAGAGGAATGTTAGAAATCAACACGGGGAACGTGCAACACCTATGCCACTATAAGAGACACAGTGGTCAACCTTGCTACAACTATCAACTCTCTCTCTCTCTCTCTCTCAGTAAAATCAGTCAAGCGACCACAGCTAAGGGTGCGACAGCTACAGTGGTGTGGTTCAGTTCGAATACATGGCATGGGCATTCACTAATTTTCTACACCAAATCTCACAAACACTACTTTTCTATTACATGTAAAAATATGTTCACTTAACAAATGTGCAAACAGCAAAGGACTCAACCAGGCTCAACCTATTGCATACCACTTTCAAGCTTTTGATGATTGGGCAACCATTTGACATAATCGATTCATAATGTGAAGGCAAAAAAATTTCATCATCTGACGCGTCATATGTATTGCCTCACCTAAAACAAATAGTTGAGTTTATTTTACATAGATTTAAATGTAAATCTCTGAACAAATTAGATTGATATGTTATCTTGTGTTCTGATTTTTGTACCAAAATATAAAAATGAAGGAGGAGAAAATATGAAAGTCTGCAACTTTCTTGGTTAGTGTGAATGTGGTGAACGGTTTATTATAGAAGAGGAGAGAGATGACTTTTGGATATTCTGCGTTGCGACAGCTTGGCAGAAAAATAAAAGAATAAAAAAACTGTGATAGTAGTGAAGAATTATTGAATTTTATCTGTTTGGATGTTTGATATTATTACTTTATTTTCATTTCTCCCTCTGGAGGAAGATTTATTAATGGTAGTCATTTCTTTTTTTAAATTTTTTCTTAAAGTTTTAGTGTTTTTTTCCTTCTTAGTCTAATTTCTGAATTTCCTCTCCACAATAACAATAGTTACATTATAGGCACACTTTGAGATCCTTCAACACTGTCTATAGATTTACGGTATCTTCCAGGTGAGACTCCTTTTACGAGTTTATGGTGTTGTCATTTGCTCTCCATGGTGTTTGTATTTTCATTCCTTTTATTGGGTTTGCTATTTTTGTTTTTTTTCAGTTTAATTGCATTGATATTTGAATTTGTATTTTGATTCCTTTTGTTGCAAAGCTTATATGCTACAAAATCATGCATCATACTCAGGTGGCAGAGTATGATCCATGTGGCACACTCTCAGAGACCACTGACTGTATGGATGTTTGGCCCATCCCTAGGTCGACCTACATACCAAAAATCAACCTGATTTAGTGCTTTCAACCTAGGATCTTTGTACCACAATAGACTGCCTATGATTTGTGCTAGGAAGAGTTGAACGCCATTATTTTCATTCCCGCAGTCACATACGCCAGCAATGCTAGGAAAATTTGTGCTATGAGTTGAGATTGTCTTGCTTATATATGTTATGAAGTTTACATGATTGAAGTGGGAATCAAATTTTTGTTTGTATTTTATGAAAAAGGAGCATTATATATTGTGTTATATGTGTTCTAATGTCAATTGGTGATTTGTTTGTTAGGCATTGTTCTCCTTTTACTTTAAATTGGTTGGCATTATTTGGGCGTCAAAGCTAGCCTAGCCTAATGCATTCTAGAGGAGCTAAATGGGTTACTTGGTTTATTTGCTGGAAGAACCCATTCTCTTACATCCTTCTCGACTCACCATCCACATGGTGCACAATTTTGGCAGGACATGCTAGGAGATCTCCAACTCACAATCAGCCTGATTGGTGCTTTGTAACCGTCGAATTTTAGGCTGATTTTGGTGGATCTTCAACCACCAATCAGGCCAAATAACATTTCTTGTCAATTAGGCCAATTTTTTTTTTCTGATTTTAGACAACATATAAGAGATCTAAAATTTGGGATCAACATTTACCTGATACGAGTTTTGCAATGCTGATGTTCACTGCATGTTTTGCCACATCTTAATGTGCAACCAGACGTTGATCATGGTCCGTGGTTATTTTTGTGAACCTTTGCATCTTCAAGTGAACCCATCCATACTTCTGGGTTGTTTCTATTCGTTGATTTTTTTTAATTGTTGGAGCTTTAGCCTTTAATGCTTCTCGCTCTTGGCTGTTTGCAAGTGTGTGATTTGCTGTGTGTGACACGGTGGTTGAAGCTCAATAAGGTATTTCACTTTTCCCATTGTACATATAAGAGTTGTGGTGAAATTCAATTGTGCTTAGTTTGCTTCTTCATTGACTACAGCAAAGAGATAATAATATAATGAAAGAAGCAAATTGTGTTATGGATAGAGTAATTGTTTTATTTTTCTGATTTCATTTATCAACTTGGAGTTTCGTTGAGAGACTCAATCTCTCAATACTTGCTCAACTCCTCAAACGGATCTTCATAGAAATTCTGTATTTCCAAAAGATGTTCAGCCAAGGATTGATTTCTAAAAATTCAGAACAGCTCAAAAGAATTAAAGAAAACAAAGCAAAGAAGAAAAAATCCCCACCACATTGCCGAATTTAGATTAAATTCCAACATGTATCTCCACTCAAAAGCATAAACAAAGCGAAGAAGAAAAATAAATTTTCCAATCATTCTCAACAGGGTAAACCCTAATGACATGAAACTCTAATTAAACAACAAATGGTGGTTCCTTACCTTGGATGTTTGCTATACCATGACAATACTTCCTAACTAATTCTTCAAAGTTGATCACGGGGATTTGCTATTTACAAATGAGACCTTAACACCAGCCAAGATACCTATCACCATTCATACACCTCAAGCTATACATTTCAAACAATTTCAAATTGCCCTAACCCACACGAACACCCTACAAACAAATCAAAGCGAAACAAATACAGATGTAAGACATTGAGATCGATTTTCAACCAAATTAAAAAGGAAAAAAAAAATAGTTCCCCAAGTTTTCCCCAAAATCTTAATAGTTCTCAACATAGAATTAAGCGAACGAAGAAAGAAAGAAAAGTTTAAAAAAGTAGAAACTGTAAATCTAACATTCTAAACATATCCACATAGAAGAACATCAAAGTTACAACTCATCCACCACACAATCTATATAATTTTTCACTTAATGTATGCAAACCAATTTATTACATGAACGTGCGGAGACTGGATGACGTGTACCGTAGTTTAGAGCAATTCACCATACTACGTTATTCCTCTATTTCACAAAATTGATTGAGCAACAAATATTTTCTTAAAATGTATTCCAAATCAGTGTTCTTTGATTGGAGGTAAGGATTAAAGAAGCGAATGATTTGTGGATTCCAGGCATTGGGCCTGAGGACCCCAAAAACAGACTAATGAGGTTGACCTGACGTCAAAAAAGTACCAATCAGGCTGATTTTCTGGTCTATTTTGGGGTACTCAGATCCAACGGTTAAAACACACCAATCAAGCTGATTTCAACCTGATTGGAGTTCATAACATAACAACAATGTTTACATTTAAGAAGTCCAACTTACAGCAAATCTGAGAAGAAGACATGATTTCCCAAAATCAACAGACATAATATTTTCCCATTTTTAAAATATGATGCTATGTAGCAGCAAAAGAATATATAGCAGCACACCAATGATGATTGGTGTCATAACATTATAGCAGCAAAAATCAGCCTGATTGGTGTTCATAACATAACAATGATCGAAGGAGTCCACCTATTCCGCCACCTCACCCCCTCTCCACTTAGCAAGTTTTAGCTCAAAGGACCTCTGCCACATGGCAAAAATGAAGCCCTTTTACCCACCCCTATTTCATTTAAAAGTCACAATATTCAATGGCAATCATTCAAAGGGGAAGACTTCAACACGCGGGAGAGGGGGGCGCTATGGGTTGCCATGGATGATGGCACACCTGGAAAATCCATAGGGTCCGGTATAAATGAATGGTCTGGACTTTCGATTGGTGATGTCAGCCATCCATGTGGTAGAAAACCCTTCTCTGCACCTTCCAAGTTTGCAGCTACTTCCCAGACTACTGATCACTTTTCTTTAATAGTTATGTTTATTAAATGCTACAGAGAAGTTTCTTTTTTCAGGCAAGGACATCAGAGAAGTAAACGATATGTCCAATCACGCAAAAAACACAATGATTTTATGCAATTCATTACAATCATCTCATCGAGTCAATTTTTTGCTTTGGAGATACTTCGTACTCAAGTGTTGATTCTTTCAAACTGAAGCATCCTTAATACAAACTTTTTTGGAAAGGATCCTACTCTACATGGAGAAGTCGGTACAGGCAAATTGTAGAAAGAAAAACAATCTACTAAACAGCCAACAAAAAAAGACTTGCAAGAATTAGCATGAAAACAAGGAACCATTAACAAATCACATCAAATCCTAAGACATGTAAACGCATCATGTCAAGTCCTCCAACAACATTTCCAAAAAAAATCAGTTTGACACCCACTTCCCCATAATCCATAATCTTTAGAACAATAAAACCCCAATTTTTCCCCGAAATCGTAATAGTTCTCAACATAGAATAAAGCGAACAAAGAAAGAAAGAAAAAGTTTCACCAAAGAGTTTATTTTTATACTGTCCACCGATGACCTCCCATGTGGTGAATCCTTCGACATGTTTTTTCAATTGCAAAAGCCACACATCGTTTTTCAACTTTGTTCTAATGCGCAAAAGCGACCAAGGATTGAGTTCAATTAATAGATCTGCAAAAGCCACACATCGTTTTTCAACTTTGTTCTAATGCGCAAAAGCGACCAAGGATTGAGTTCAATTAATAGATCTGCAAAAGCCACACATGTTTTTCTAACCCAACTTTGTTCTAATGCGACGGAAGATTGAGTTCAAGTTACAGACCGATTTTGAAGAGCATCGCTAGAAAAATCAGTATGAATGCGTTTGGTAGAAAATCAGAACATATGATGGCACGGAGGAATTTTCTGAAGTTCTTAAAAAAAAATTGTGAAACTGGACTCTTCTTCTGTCCCTCCCATCTTCTTTTCCAAAGAAAATAAAGAGTAAAAAACTAAGTTGATGGTTCGGACTCTTCTTCTCTTTACAATCAAACTTCACACCAATAAAAAGTCCCACCAAAGGCGTCAATCAAACTGTACGAGGCTGAACTTCACATCAAACAGACCTAAACCTCGATGGAAAACCCACAAAATCCCCAATCAAACCAACAAAATTCCCCACGAAAAACCCATAAAATCTCAGCAGCGTACCTGTTATTTGGGCCAAGAATCAGACGAATTGCAGATGGTGAAAACAGGCGAGGGCTCAATGGAGGGAGAGAGAGAGAGAGAGAGTTTGTTACAGCTCTCCAAGAATCTGAGACGGTGAAGCAGATGGTGAAGAAGCTAGGGGTCGATCGAGGGAGAGAGAGAGAGAGAGAGAGAGATTGGTGAGCAAGACTGTGTGAAGACGAGCTGGGGAATGGGGATTGATTGAGAAAGGGGCGACAATGGTGAGCAAGACTTGCCTGACCACCCACAATATGAGCCACGTGGAAATTTATTAGAGGACACTGACCGTATAGATGTTTGGCCAATTCCTAGGTGGACCTACAAACCCAAAATTAACATGATCAGTGATTTCTAAGCTTTAGTTGAAGTCATTTTCGTTGGTTGATTTTAACCGTAGGAATTTAAGCATTATTTACCATTATTTCCATATAAAGATCCAACGGTTTGAAATCACTAATCAGGCTGATTTTTTGTTTGTAGGTCCACTTACGGAATGGTCAAACATATATACGGTCAGTGTCCTCTAATAAATTGCCACGTGGCTTATATTGTGGTGGTCAGGCAAGTCTTGCTCAACAATGGTAGTCGTAAGAGAGAGGAAATGAGCGGGGGTATGTTTGTTGAAGGCGCGGGAAGGGGGAAAAAGTGATCGGGGATGCAAATTTAAGCGTGTCTGAGATTGACCGTCCAAATTAGATAGATGGATTCGATCTCAGCCACTCTTTATGAAGCCAGGGACAAACTGCGTCCCTTGTTATATAGATATATATATATATACATTTATAATTCCATTGGGCATATATTTAAATACTTTTAAGTAATTAAATATATACCTTTATAATATATAGTATAGATATCCGGTCTATATCGGATCGGAACAAAGTCGATCCGATAAGAGATTGGATCGATAATCTGAGATCTGGTACCTATCCAATATCGAAAAATAAAGTTCCAGACTCAATTTTTTCAGATCGGATCTCGGGTTTGATTCGATCCATTGCTAGCTCTAAGCGAGCGTAATAACAATGTGTTTAAGGAGAGTAATATGTTGTCGGAATCATTGGTTTTAAAAATCGAAGGGCTCATCTTTCTTTGGGTTAAGTTATATAAGGATGGGATGGGTATTTTCTCTGAGGATGTGGTTTGCAAGTGGAACTCCTCAATCTATTGGTCATTTTTATTGTTTTGCTTGGGAGGCCACCAAAAAACTGAAGGATAAAACAAGTGGGACAGTTTTTGGAGAGAGAGGGGATGGAACCGTTTTGGAGAAAGATATGGAGAAGTGTGCTGATCTGAAAAGTCAAGTTTGTATCCCTTGGAAGAAGAACCACCTTCATAAAAGAAGCGGCAAATGCCATGCATCCCCAGATATGTGATGTCCACATTATTATTTTCAAAACTCTGTGTGAGAAAATGGACTACATGGTCAACCGATTTTTGTTGGGACAAAAGCAAAATCATAAGCCAATCCGCCTAACAAAATTGGGACTCCATCAGCCCTCCAAAAGTTTACGGAGGTCTAATACTGATAAATATCTGCAGACCAGCGTTTCCCTCTTGGCAAAAAACTCTTGAAAAAACTTAACTTCTCTCGACTCCATTTGGGCTAATTCTCTTAAGCACAAATACTTCCCAAAGTCCTCATTCTTAGTTTTGAATTAAAAATCGCAAGCCCAACTAGTGTTGGAAAAGCATCATCAAGGCAAATGAGAAATTAGAAAGACCAAATCATTTGGCTCGTAAGGGAAATTTTAGATCCCCCATGCATGCCCAGATGTTCATATGGAGATGCCTAGTGTCCAAGATGTGGGAAAGAAAAATAAGACACAATACATGCACTGTTCAAGTATGGAATTGCAGCTAATCTAAGTATTTGCCTCGTCTTTATCTCTTACAACTGAGGATACGTCTATCGAAGAAACCTAACGCGTGGTTGAAAAAATATGGCTGAGAAATGGAGCCTAAAGGAGAAAGGATAGTTTGCGTTTGTTATTCTCATGTGGATGAACTGTCCGTGGTAGCAGGAGGAAAAAATAAAAACTTTTGAATCTGTAGAAGAAATTGAAGCATTAGCCGTGAGGCGGGGCATAGTTACAATTGAGCTGAAATAGAGAGAATTGTGGTGGAATCATATGCAAAAAAGGGTGATGATCAGTGGCGGAGCCGTGAGATGGGGCATGGTTATAATCGAGCTGAACATAGAGAGAATTGTGGTGGAATCAGATGAAAAATTGGCGACGATCAGTGGCAGAGCCAGGGGCGAGGAATGGTTGAGCCAAGGGGAGGCATCTTTCAAAGAAGTCTTTCGGCTTAGTTTTGGCATCCCTCCTCCTTACACATCACAAAATCGCTCTTTTTGTTGATGTTTTGTTTTGGGACGGGATATTGGCACCCGTGTTTTCGCTCAGTGAACCCAAAAATCCCCCTCCCTCCTTTTTCACTCATCACACCCATAAATATATATATATAAAAAAAAAAATAAATAAATAAATAAATAAAACCTAGAAAAACTGAAAAAAAAAAACAAAGAAGAAGAAGAAAGAAGAAGAGGAGGAGGAGGACGACGCCGCTGCCGTCGCAGGTACGTCTCTCTCTCTTTCTCTCCCTCTCACTCTCAATTCTGGGCTGCTAAGGGTTGCCGAGTGTGGCATTCCACACTCGGCCTCAGGGGCTGCCGAGAGAGAGAGAGAGAGAGACGTACCTCCAATGGTGGTAGCGGCGGCTGCGTCCTCCTCCTCTTCTTCTTCTCCTCCTCCTCCTCCTCTGTTTTTTCTCTTCTTCTCTGTTTTTTATTTATTTTTTTATTGGATGGGTGTGATGAGTGATGGGTTTACTGAGCGAAAACGTGGGTGTTAATATCCTGTCCCTTTGTTTTCATTCTACATAGAGTTAAGGAGAGACTTAACTCTATTGCCCACTTAATAGCTACTAGGCCGAAAATTTGTGAAGGTGAAAACTCTTGGTACTCTTCTCCCTTATTTGGATCATAGTGCCCATTTTGGCTGACAGGGGAGGGAGTGACTTTGGTTTATGTTTTGTGTTTTCTTCTCAATGTAATGAATCTACGCATTATCTCAAATGTTTGGGATCTGAATCATGCCTAAAAAATAAAATGGGAAGTTTGTCGTACTCCCTCATGTTATTTTTGAAATTTGACATATTCCCACAAATTGGAAAAAATTGACTTACCCACATGACGGGGTAGACTGCCCATAATCGTCGTTGACTCAAATTGAGTAACAATTTTTTTAAAGAACAAAAATGCTCCTTTCTTCAACCTTAGAACAAAAATATGTAGGTTTGGGCTAAAACCCCAACCCCGAATCAAGGTAGACAGTAGGCCACTAGATTTTGGTGGGTTGGTTGCCTATTGACGACGACTAGAGTCTTGTAACTCGCCACTACCAATCTGAAGAGCATTTTTAAAATTTACGTTATTAAATGAAACATAAAAGACAAAAATATTAGGTTTTTTAAATGCTCGATGGAGTGGTGGTTGGCCGGCCATGAGACTTTGGTAGGGTGGCTGCCCATCACCGAGACCAACCTACTGGAGTCTCGTGGTCAGCCAAAATACCCTTTTCAGCTCTCTGAACATTGGAGGCTCTGCAGAAAATTAGTCAATTTAAATCAATGACAGTCATGGACAATGGATTGGGACTCGGGGGTAAGTCAACTTTTTGAGATCGTGGGGGTACCCCAAAAAAAGGATAGTGATGCGAAAATACCATTTTCTTTTAATGTAAGTGTGCTATGACCGGTATTGAACCCAAGTCATCTCAACACCCATTGACTTTACCAAAGGAAAATGATGCATTTTCTTCCGCGGTATCATCCTCCCTAGGTCAAGGCTGTTGTAGTGATTTTCGAGATTTGTGTAACTTGAATTCAAGGTCCAAATTAAAGAGTATTCACATTTTGGGAGGGGAAACTTCAAAGTTTGAAGGTCCCTGGGGCCAGCGAATCTTTTCTCGTAGTGGAAAAAAATTCACTGGTCCCGGGGACCTTCAAACTTTGAAGTTTCCCCTCCCAAAATGTTTCACACGTACCCTATGTTAACCACCCATAACTGACTAATCGAGGGTTTAACATGGGTTAGGTTTAGGCTTTGACCTACGTGTTTGACATTTTGTGAGGGGAAACTTCAAATTTTGAAGGTCCTCGGACCACCAGCGAATCTTTTCTCGAGGCGGGAAAAAAATTCACAGGTGTACTTTGAAGGTCCCCTTCAAAAATGTTTCACATATGTACCCTGTGTTAACCACCCTTAACTAACTATCCAAAGGTGTAACATGGGTTAGGTTTAGGACGACGTACATCTCTGACATTTTGGGAGGGGAAACTTCAAAGTTTGAAGGTCCGGACCAGCGAATTTTTTTCCTGCGGCTGGTCCAAAATGTTTCACACGTACCTTGTGTTAACCACCCTTAACTAATTAACTAACTAAGTGTTTAACATGGGTTAGTTTAGGCTTGATGTACGGAGGGGGAACTTCAAAGTTTGAAGCAAGGTATAAAAGGGACCGTTATAACGGTATAACGGTCTGGGGGTGTTGCCATTTTTTTCTGTTATAATGAAGAAAAAAAAATGCTTAGGGGCAAAAACAGAAAAAATAAATAAAAATTAACGGGAAAAATAGAAAAGGGTAGCTCTACGGGCACCCACCTCTTTAAGCCGGGCACCCACAAAATAAACTAATTTTTGATGACCAGATTGCCCTTTCCCATCCTTTACAGTTTTGTTTGGGCACCCACACTAAAAAAAAAAGAGAAGAAGAAGAAGAAGAAGAAGAGGAGGAGGACGCCGTCGCCGTAGGTACGTCTCTCTCTCTCTCTACCGTAGGTAAGCTAGGCACCCTTGGTGGTGGTGGTGTTGGTGGAGTTGGTGGTAGTGTTGGAGTGGTGGTGGTGGTAGAGTTGATGGTAGAGTAGTGGTGGTGTTCATGGTGGAGTTGATGGTAGTGGTGGTTGTGGAGTTGGTGGTAGTGGTGGTGGTGGTGGTAGAGTGATAGTAGAGTGGTGGTGGAGTGGTGGTTTGGAGCACCCCATACTCCCACAAAATGATGGACAATATGCGGCAAGTCTGCTCTTTTTTTTTTATTTGCCTCCACGGCTTGGAACTGCCGTGGCCACCATGGCATGGCACCCACGGCCAAGCCAGCCGAGGCCACCATGGCATCCACGGTCAAGAGCCAAAGTCAGAAATTTCTTTTGGATTTTAATGTGGGTGCCCAGCAAAATGGGGTGCCCAAATAGGGGCCCTCTAATTGGCGTGGGTGCCCATCAAATGTTGGTGCCCAGCCGAAAAAGGTGGGCACCCGTAGACTACCCAACAGAAAAAAGGGTGCTGAAATTCAAATTTTGAATTTGAATTTCAAAATTTTAAAAATAGAAAATAACGGAATATAAAGAAAATAACGGAAAAAATGGCCATTTTTTTTCACAAATTTTTCCAGAAAATAACGACCGCATTTTAACGATATGTAACATAACGGGTTAGGCCCGAATCCGTTATAACAACCGTTATTTTTGTTATAACGGCCGATTTGTAAACCTTGGTTTGAAGGTCCCCGTGACCAGTGAATCTTTTCTCCACAGCGGCGCAGGTTCTCAAAAGTCAGAACAACCTAATTCTCAGGGCCCATAAAAAAAAGCGCTCAGGCTCCGAGGACTCCCTTTTTCTCACCCCTACCGGGTAGTCGTGGATTTCACGAATCCAATGGTGGTTGAGTGCTGGCAAAGAGTGAATGCTAGCTCAGTGCTATCAACTATCAAGTATCAACTACTGTTGGATTCTCGGAATCTACGGCCTAGCACACGCGTAAGAAAAAGGGGTCATCGGGCTCGACCCAACAAACAAAAATTCCCTAGAGTAAAACTTCTATCACAGTCGGATTGCAAATCACACAAACACAGCCAATGAGTTCTCGGCACGTACACCAAAAAAGCAAAAGCAATGGGTACGTTGCAAAGCACTTGTCTACGGGCCGAGAAATCATTGGCTCGTGATTGTGTGATTTACAATTTCCTGTGATAGAAGTTTTACTCCTCTTAAATCAGGTTGATTTCTTGGATGGCCTGACCAATCCATCAAAATAGAAACGAAAAATTACAGAAAAAAAATGAAAAGAAAAGAAATAATTTGTCGATATTTGAATTATTTTTTCGTTAGATTGGCCAGGGTCCCACCCATGATCCAAACGCATGCATGACTGCCACATACACAAGATCTCCTTAGAGTGATATTGCTAAAGTGCCCTTGGGGGTGTGAGTTCCTACACTTTGAAGATGGTTTCATTATGGGTAGCTCTACGGGCGCCCACCTCTTTAAGCCGGGCACCCACAAAATAAACCAATTTTTGAGGATGAAATTGCCCTCTCCCATCCTTTACAGTTTTGTTTGGGCACCCACACTGAAAAAACAAAAAACAAAGAAGAAGAAGAAGAGGAAGAGGAGGAAGAAGAAGAAGAGGAGGACGCCATCGCCGGAGGTACCTCCCCCCCTCTCTCTCTCTCTCTCCGGAGGTGGTGGTATTGGAGTGGTGCTTTGGAGCACCTCATACTCTCACAAATTTTTTTTTTTTTTTGCCTCCACGGCCTGGAACTACCGTGGCCACCATGGCAGCCACGGCCAAGCCAGCCGTGGTCACCACGGCCAGGAGCCCAAAGTCAGATTTTTTTTTGGATTTTAATATGGGTGCCCAGCAAAATGGGGTGCCCAAACAGGGGCCCTCTAATAGATGTGGGTGCCCATCAAATGTTGGTGCCCAGCCGAAAGAGGTGGGCGCCCGTAGAGCTACCCTTTCTTTATACTTCATTTATCGCAACCAACAAAGGAAGGTAAGGCGGTAAGCAAACTAATAAGCAGTAGAAGTAAGAAGAAGAAGAAGAAGAAGCAGCAGCAGCTTGAATGGCTTCCACAGTCCTCTGCGATGGCTTATCCAGGTCTCTCCATGTTTCTTCAGAAACCAGAAAAAACAAGGTAGGAGTGAGAGAGAAACCCTAGTTTCAATTTTTCTTTTTGTGGGCTTTAAAGCTTTACACTCATCTCTGCTACTGTATCTCATGTTTGTTAATCTTTGTAACTAGTACTATTTCTCACTCAACCAAAACAAAATCCAAGAATGAAAGACAGGGTACCAGAAAAATGTATTGTGTTGGAAGAGTTTTAAAACCATGATTAGAGTTATCAGAGAATCTAAACTTAGGTGTAGATGCACTTGGACACTTACCACTTTGTTCTAGTCAATTTTGATTTCTATGGATACCCTCTTTGCAAATTGGATTTGATGGCTAAAGATGGTTTATATCGGCATTCCTTGTAACATCGGAAGATCGATAGCCGCCTTTCTTTTAGCACAATCCCATTACTTATCATCATCATTACCCTTATCCCAATTATTTGTGGTCGACTCAGTCCTGTTCGCCATTAGCCATATCTTCTGTTACAGCGTGTCTTCAAATCCTTTCTTATTACCTCAATCCATGTCCTTTTTGGCCTTCCCCTTGTCTTCAACCGGCACTAAACTCATTAAAAGAAAGAGAAAATTATTAATAAATCAATGGGTTTTTTAAATATTGACTGAATTCAATCCAAGCTCAGCTTCCAAAAAAGAAATTAAGAAAGGAGGAAAAATATTATCTTTGGAAATCTGATTTGGGGTTAATCAATTTTGAGATCTCCCATATTTGATGCATTTTTTTTTTCTATTTCTGATAGTAAACTTGATGATGTTTGAGATGTTATACCTTCAAGTTCATGTTTCTTGAAGATGCCAGCTTGCTAAGTTGGTAAATTTTGTGGGTGTGGGGTTTCGAACCTGTCTTCACCCATTAACCACACTGGTAGTTTGTGTTGAGCCTGTCAAATATTTGTGTGATAGATATAACTATTGGGAGATAAGTAGAGAAAGGTGCTGAAGGCTGTAAATATGATGCATTTTGAAAGACAGGAGTGGCATAATCTACTCCCAGCTTATCCGACAAAAGAAAAGTGAAAAAGAAAAAAATGTGTCTCTTCTATCGTATTGATAATTAAATTTCATCTGGAATGTTTGACATGGTGATTCTTCTTCTTCTTCTTGCTCTATGTAGAATAGAATGGAGGAACATGATAAGTGTTGCCGACCCCAAATAGTTGGGATAAGGTTCTGACAATGTCTACCAATCGATGATGATGATATAATTGCTATATACCGGGTTATTAGGGGGGCTATTTATTGTTCTTGTCAATGTTTAGAGGACCTTTTATATTTTTAAGTGGTGCTTAATTCTTTTATTTTTTAAAGTTAGTATTCTAAAATTATACTATTAAAGATTAATTTAGTAAATTAGCAAAATCAAATATAATATTTAAGTACAGGGTTGGAACAGTCATCAGGTGAGCGCCTAAGGTGGCCAGCCAGTGCCTGAATTCACCTAGGAATTTTAATTTTTGAAAACCATTTTTTTGATAGAAAATGTCAATAATGCTCCTTGCTTCATAAAATCCAAATTCTGTGTTGGACTCCTAGAACTGCCCTGAGATTTGTTCAGCTAATCGATTCTATCCTAGGACATGAGCTATATAGTGCCCATGATGTGGTAGAATTTGCAACATGGTTCGAAGTAAATGGTATCGTTCATGGGTGATACCTGAACGATACTGAAACGTATTGGAAGTATCGTTCGGTTTCGGACAAAACCAACCGAAACGTATGTAGTTTCGTCCTATTGTGAAACTACAATGAAACGTTTCGGTTTCAGCTGAAACTTTGAACCATGATTTGCAATAATACATTGGTCCACCAGAATTAAACACGTCCATTTCGTTTCGGTTTTGGCCGAAACTCTGAACCATGATTTGCAATAATGCATTGGTCCACCAGAACTAAACAGGTTGGTCGTGTTCTTCTCATTTTTGGTCGACTGGTTCCCTCATATTTGACTAGTTCAACCATATTTTATGAGTTTTGACCAATCTAACCAACAATTACCTGCTTCTTTGTCAGATCTTTCTATATGTTGGGCATTCAATGGGTGCTACAGATATTTTTGTTGTATACATTATAAAGGGACTGGTTCTCTGCTAATGTTAATGAGAGAAGTCTTCAGTGTTGGGTTTCTTGCATGTGACAGCTGAGGTGGCGGTCCCTAGGGAATCCACATGTTTCACTTCACTCTCTCCTTGTGTGGTAAGTTTCAGCTCTATAGCCGCTAAGTGGCATATAGAAGCATATTTCTTGCACGCGGGAAAGGGGCATCCAGGCATGTTTCTATTTTTTAAAGAGGAAAAGAAGGGTAAAAGGAACCTGCCTTTTTGCTAATGGCGGAATCCTATTGGGTTGAAACTTGTCACATAGAGAGGGGGAGAGCTTCCAGAACAAGTGGACTCTTTTTGGGACTGCCAAGTGTGTAAGAAAGCCCGAGTCCTGACAGTGGAGGAAGCCTCATTTCAATCTATAATTGTACATATATGTTTTTCCAGGTTTGTCATTCATAAAATTTGATTTTGCCAATCATTTGTGTTAGCCTGAGACAGATTTACCCCGATATTACACGTCGGTCTTCTGCCCTCCATCAGGTCCACATGGAGGTTTGCAGTGGAACTCATGAAGACAACCATTGCTCCCACCAGATACCTTGACAACTGACATGGATGATTGAATATCCCTCGTGCATTTTAGGGTCAATCGGACTCGGGCTGATTCTCTGTTATTACCTAATGCTGTGTGCTCTAGATGGTCAATTTTCTTATTTGAGTTGTGCAGTGTTTATTTTCTGTTAACCTTACACTTTGATGATTTTCAAATGAAAAAAGGAATAAAAAAAAACTTAACCTTACACTTTTGATGGACACGCCGACAGGATATGTGTTCGAAGTGCTCATCTTTGAGTAGAGGATCAAGCCAAGCAGCTACCAGGATAGGTCTCCTCTCCAATCTCTGTACACTAGTACCTTTTTTCGCTTATGACGATAATTATTTAATTGGTGCCAATCATAATCAACTTTCCTTGATTGTAACTCCGTCCTACCTTTACAACAGGTTTTATTCTTCGTGCTGATTGTAGGAGAAGGTTGTATGCCCTTCAACCTCCAGGTATGAAAAAAGAAAAAGAAAAAGAATTCTTCCTCAAAATATGTTTAGATTTTGTACAAGAACACTAAATTTCCGAAGAATCTCAGTGTGCATGTTTAATGCAATTATGATTTTTTTTTTTGTCTTTTTTATAAGTTGCAAGTATGACAAATTGTTAATTTACATTTGCAGCAATGAAGATGTTCACCTCCAATGTTTCAAACAGAGGCAAATATACTGTGGGTCAGGGACATCATGGCCATTGGATGACACCTACTAGACATCTTTGTGGACCCGTTTCTAGATACCTAATTGTATTTTCCAGTATCAATATGTCAATATTCGGTTATTGGGTGGGACCTGATATTGAAGATGGGTGGGGCTATATAGAGGCTGCTGTGGATCAAGTTTTTGATTTTTGAAGGTTCTTCTTGGACTGTGTTGCATGGCTTCTTGTTCCTTAGTAAATCTAATCTATCAGATTTTGGGCTTACCCACCTTCCTGCCTTCATCTGCAGAGAGGGTGCAAGCTCTTGAGGAAACAATGGAAATTCTCTGTGAAAAAGCAGATTTAGGGACCGTTTGGACAGACCCATTTAAATGTGCACCAACTACGTTTGGATGGTGCCCACTTTGTGCCTCGGAAGTTGTGCCACCCCGCTTTGCAAAGTTGATTCTCTCATGTATGTGTATGATAAATCTTAGGGGTTGTTTGGATCCCCATTTTTCAAAAAAATAATTGTTCTAAAAAATTGACTTTTCTGAAAATATCTTTATGAAAATATGTTTTTTCTTAAAAAGATCGTTTGGATCATCATTAATGCAAAATGTCTTTATCTTCTTCTAGTTGGCTGGCCCCACCAATATAATGTCTTTATTTTTTGGAAAGGAACTTCTACCAAAAACTGTTTTTTTGTTTATTATGGTCATTGAGCTAGCAAAATTTTAAAGTCTATTTTTACTTGAAAAACAGGTTTTATCTATTTTTTATAAAAAGACTTTTTGGCTTTAAAAATGTATTTTTATGGGATATATAGTTTTTAAGAAATGGTCATCCAAACAATTTATTACTTTGAAACAAGTATTTTTTTTGTGGAAAAAAAGACTTTTTCATGTCTAACAATGGCTATCCAAACATCCCCTTATTCTTAAATTGACCATCTGGACCCACAATAGTAATTGGTCTTATCTAAAAGATCTCATAGGTAAAAGAATCATCGTTATCAGATGATCTCGACCATCCAATTTAGTACTTCATGTTGGAAGGGTGAAGAAAAATCTAGCAAATAGTCCAGATAATCATATGTTGTACAAAAAGGTATGAATTAAATAAATAAATAAAATGGCTTCATATTATAGTTCGGTTCCAGTCGTATGGGTGGAAAACTTGTGTCACAAGATGTTGTGACGGAAGCCGGTCACAGCACTCAATACGAGCCACGTGGTACACGATCAGAGGGCGCTGACCTCATGGAACCAAAATCATCTGATTAGTGATTTACAACCTTTGGATTTTTGCACCCAAACAACTTCAATAGAATCGGTTAGAAATCACTAATCAAGCTGATTTTTTGTGTACCGGTCCACCGAGGGACTGGCCAAACATCCATACGGTCATCGTCCTCTAATAGTATGCCACGTTGCTGGTATTGAATGCTGTGACCGGCTTCCTTCGCAACATCTTGTGACACAAGTTTTACTCTGTATACTTGGCTTCTGGGTCATATTGGTTCTGGGTTTTTTGGGGCCCAATCCCTATCAGAGTCCAAGTTTAAAGAGTCCAAGGTTGTTGCCTTGTGGACCGTGGATCTTTTCAATCCAATGGTCTATGGTCTCAAACACTTTTTTGTGTGTCAACGATGGGTAGCACGAACAGAAAATCTATGATACAGAAGTCCCTCAAATTACCACATGGCACACTTTTCAGGCCCACTGACCAAGGGACATTTGGCTCACACCTTTGTGAATCTTCACACTAAAAATAGTCTGATTGGTGATATCTAGTCGTTGAATTTGAGCCCTTTTTTTAATCATGGGCTTGGAAAAAACAACCTATAGGCCTGTCAATGAAGCTTACAATGAAAAAGTGCTCAAATCCAATAGCTAGAAATCACCAATCACTTTGATTTTTGGTGTGTAGGTCCATCAAGATGTGGGCCAGAGAGCCCGGCAATCCATAGGCCTGTCAAGGAAGACTACGGTTAAAAAGTGCTCAAATCCAATAGCTGAAAATCACTAATCACTTTGATTTTTGGTGTGTAGGTCCACCAAGACAAGGGCCAAACATTCATGGCCACAATGAGACCGGCAATTTGAGAGACTTCTGTATATTTTTTTTAATGGAAAATTTCATAAAGGAAAATAAATTTAAATGTATTTACAAAAATAAAAACAACTTTCTGACATGTACAAAAAAAATAACCAAACATCCTTTGACAAAAATTAAAGATGTGAAAAGGCTGATTTAAAGGGCGTATACCCATATAAGCATAAAACTGATGCAAGCCACGTGGCACACACTTAGTGGACCCTGACCGTATGGATGTTTGATCACTCACTAGGTGAACCTACACACCAAAAGTAAACATCATCAGTGGTTTATAAGCATTGGATTTAAGTTATTTTCATGGGTTGATTTTAACCGTATGAATTTGAGTGCAAAGATCCAAAGGTTGTAAATTACTAATCAAGCTGATTTTTGGTTTGCAGGTCCACTAGGGACTGGCCAAACATCCATACGGTCAGCGTCCACTAAGATTGTGACACGTGGCTAATATCATGCCAGGAGTCTTACGTTCTATTGGCAAACGCCCTTTTAAAGGGCGTCTGTCAGCTTTTTCAAATTTTCTGTTTTTTTTTAACAACTTTCTTTCTCCCGCTAGAATTCTTCTTTCTTTCTTATAAACTTGGTTTGCTTCACCGTCTAAATTCTTATATTTTGATCGCTCTTCAATCTCCAGTTTTGTAGTTTCTGCAAAGTTCAACAAGTCACAGGAACAGAGGTTTGATTTTGATCTTTTCAATGAATCTTTGGTTTTTGTCCTTTGATTTATTCTTTTATTATCTGTTTTTTTCTTCTTCTTTTTCCATTGAAATCGTTGTATCTTTCTTGAAAAATTAGGTTTTCGATAGGTCTTGTAGTTTTTATTCTCTAGTTTTAGCCGCTTAGTTTGTCGAATTCATGATGGAAGTAGAAGAAAAACTGTAATCTTGTATTGGTTTTGCTTACCATAAGAGACAGCTAGCAATTCTGCGCAGAGGAAAAAAACCAGACAGATTTATTTTTCTCTTAAGCGTTCTTGTTTTCTTTGAAAAAAAATTCAACTTGAAATTAGTTTCTTTCAATGAGCGGGTTAACTATTTAGAGAATTTCTAGCCCCCCCCCTCCCTCCTTTTGGGTACCCACCTAGCAGAGCTTCAGGTGATCCTCATACCCACCCGATCAGATGACTGTAACCATATTCTTCGGCTTCAGTTTTATTGTGGGTACCCGGATGGGACCTTAGATATTTTCTTGTATTGAATCTAAAGGTTTTCTAATCTTGTCTTCGTATTCCTTTTTTATCAATTCATGAAAGGATTATCAATTACAATGCTGTCTTTCCACCATGAATTCACTTTCCATCTATGAAGTTGTAAATTTTCTTGTCTAAAATGTGGTTGTTAATTTGTCATTTTTTGTTCCTAATTTAGGGACTATACTATTTTGTTCTGAATATAGATCTTGATTCCCCCTGATGTTTCTACCTTTTGTTTTGTTTTGTTCTACTGTCCACAGAAAATAGCCACGATGATGGAAAGAGAGCTCATTATACTGGAGGATGGTTGGAAGGTAATGGAGAATGGATTTATGAAGCTGACTACTATTCTCGAGGAACAATCAAACGAAAAATTCTGCTCCGAAGAATATATACACCTCTATACGTATCCTTTTCCTTATTGTTTGTTTTCTTTGTTCATGGTTGTTTATGTTTTTCAAGTTCATAAAGGTTGTTCATATTGGAGACCATGACCTATACCATTTAAATAGAACAATTTATAATATGTGCACCCAGAATGCCCCTCATAACTATTCGCAGCAACTTTATGAGGGATACATACGATCTATAAGTGACTACATTACTCAGATGGTGAGACCTTTTATTTTATTGTTCTGGTTTTTTCTTTCTTTTTTCACCTCAATGGTCATTGTTTTGCTTGTTCAATCAAGTTGACCTTTGGATGTCCGTCTAACTTTCTTCTCCCGGCATTCAGGTAGTGCCATCCTTACGAAAGGAACATGATGTGTTTTTTTTGAGAGAACTTGCGAGAATGTGGTCAAAACATAAAGTTATGGTGAGATGGCTTTCAAGGTTCTTCGATTATCTTGAACGCTACTATATTGCAAGAAAGCCAACAATCCCTTCACTGAAGGAAGCTGGTCAAATGTGTTTCCGTGATTTAGTAAGCAATAGTCCATAATTTTGCGTATGTGGGTATATTTCTTGTTCTTAACAGATACAAGTGTCTGATGCCAATCTATGTTCTATCCCTATGTTCAACCTGTTCATATTCTTATTAACCAGACTTTTGGAAAATATCATTCATCTCATCAATGGGTCTCCCTTGTTATTTAGAACTATAATTTGCATCTTATTGAATTTCAGGTCTACCATGAGATTAAAAATAGAGCCAAAGATGTCATAATTGTTCTGGTATGTTCCTATATCATACAGTTATAACGTCTTTATTTTCATATCCAAACTGATTAATAGAAACTTTCTTGTCAGATTGATCAAGAACGGGATGGAGGGCAGATCGATCGAGCCTTAGTGAAGAATGTTCTGGCTATGTTCATTGAGATTGGGATTGATGGTACGACAGAATTCTATGAGAACGACTTTGAGACAACCATGCTTGAAAGTACGGGTGCTTACTATTCTCGAAAGGCTTCAAACCATATTTTGGAGGATTCTTGCTCGGATTACATGTTGATGGTTGGTTCTTACTTTAAATGATTTGGGGAAGAAATTATGTTGGACGAGCCTCAAAAATGATAATGATCTTTTTTTTTGGGATTTTGCAGGCAGAGGAATGCTTGAAAAGAGAGAAAGATAGGGCTTCTCATTACTTACCTTCGAGCAGCGAACCGAAGCTGTTAGAGGTATCCTCTATGCTTGCGCTAGTCCCATGTGTTCATGGGTGTGTTGAGTTGGATATGTTAAGGAGCTGTTTGGGAATGCTGAAAAATCAGGCCAGTGAGTCTTCATTGAGGTCCTGCCGCCCTGCATCGGGAACATTGGGGGGCCTCATCTTCGAGCTCCGCTTTTCCCATATTTGTGCTTTTAGTGCTGAAAATTGAATTTTTTGTGTCGATAAAAGGTTGGTTGAACATGGGTCTGGTATGGTTCACAGCCCCTTTCAACCTGGATTTCACATTCCCAGATGGCCCTTTAGGATGGAATTTTTAATATGTTTGTTTATTGACAACAGTAACTAAATTTGTCAAAGTTTTAAATATATTCAACTGATCTGTATGAACAGAAAACGCGGCATGTACTACTGTTTTTGCATGTGAACCAACTTCTTGAAAACGAACACTCTGGATTACATGTATTGCTACAAGATGGTCAGGTATGTAGTGATTTATGATTTATTGAAGCTTTTATTAGGTAAATTCTTCTATTTGGTTAAAATAGATGGTTCCATGTTTTACTTTGTCTTAGGTGGAGGATCTGTCAAGGATGCACAGGCTCTTTTCAAAAATAACCAATGGACTGGAACTAGCATCTGTAATATTTAAAAAGGTGGGTTTGAATTTCACTAAGATTTTTGAGGTTTATACGAGAAATAGAAGTCACTGTGATCTTAATATGTGTTCTGTATTCTACAGCATGTAACTTCGAATGGTATGGCCTTGGTCAAAGAGGCTGAAGATGCAGCAAGCCAGAAAAAGGTGTGTTCATAACTGTCCATTCACACCCTTATTTTTACCACTAAACTTTTTTTCCCAGAGTCTCAATACTCAATCGATGTCATTGACAATTATACTCGCACAATAGACCCTTAATCTTGAAAATGTTTTGTCATCAAAACCATATGTGAGCTGGAAATTATTTAATAGTGACAGAGATGTATACTTTTTTATAATGTATGCAAATATGCACACGTTTAAATATAAGTGGTAACATATTTATGCTTGCTATTCGGACAATTGAATACATTTTCTATTCTCCATTTTACTTAACATGTGGATATATTGTGTCTGTTCGGGTTTTATACTGGTTCTAATTTTCTTAATTGCTCTTGAAACAGTCTTATACTGTAATACCCTGAACTTTCATTCAGGGGTATTATGGTAAATTACTAATATAGGGGTATTTCGCATTTATTTAAAATTTCTTGAACATGTTTTTCCTCATTATTAGACATCTTACATCATGCGTGACACCATAGAAATTATACCGAGAACTCAGACAAAACTCGAACTCATGACACATAGGGCTATTTCTGACACTTCACACTTAGGCTCATTTCCATACTTAAATTCTTGAATAGTATTGTGTAGGGGTATGACATGGACACTATTTAACGTACTTAATTAATTAAGTGCATAATAAATTTAGTGGTGGGGGGATCCACCAAGCGACCTAGAGCCAATGAATTGCCATAAATAACCTTAGGATGATAATTTGAACAACAGCCACAAATATATTACCAAATGGATACTGGACATAACTGGATCCCCTGGACATCTTAATTAGCTAATAACGATCATAATTTAGGTAATTCACATAAGTGGCGGGACCCACATACATAATCTAGACTCTCCTTAGAGACTTTCCTGATCATAGAGTCCTTTTAGAAATACTTGAGATAATCGAGGAATGAACTCGTAATTACACTAAATGGCATAAGTAAGAATAATTAATTAATTAATTAATTAAATGATGAAATTCGCATTAAAGTATACCCTAGGGAGTATTTGATTAGGGGTACACCCCTTCGTTACACCAACACTACCATCTATAATACCCTTTAATTAAAGAAAGGGCTTTTTTGTAACTTAATAAAAGGAGTTA
This sequence comes from Euptelea pleiosperma, assembly GCA_035048495.1. Taxonomy (NCBI): domain Eukaryota; kingdom Viridiplantae; phylum Streptophyta; class Magnoliopsida; order Ranunculales; family Eupteleaceae; genus Euptelea; species Euptelea pleiosperma. Next base: position 34,029,086 of record CM068546.1, read on the forward strand.
TTTTATTTGAATTGTTTCTTTAACGAAATAGGTTTGGACATGTACCACCATTGGCGAAAACATCCCACACGTGTTGAACATGGAGAGAGTTCCTAAATCCTCTCAAGTGACACCTAATCACCACTTAATATGAGAAACCTTTTAAAATTTAAATTCAAAAATCCAAATAGGAGACTTATAAGGAAATTGTTTGTGTGGAAATCTATGAGGAGATATCCTAAATGTTTGAAAACGTGTAACACTTTCCTAGAAACCTTCTCACTTGGACACACTTAGTTGAAACAAGAAAAAAGGAAACTAATAAGAGATTGAGTAGTAATAGGAAAGCTATTAGATTTTTTTGCTGGATAAGAAAATTTTATTAAGAAAAGAAGCGAAAGAAAGACAGAGGAGGAAAGAAGGGCCCAAGCTATTTGACATCCCAACTTGGTTGGCACCTCAGAAGAGCAAAGAGGACCCTCTCCAAACACTAATTAAATCTGAAATAGCTAGTAAAAGGGTCCTCCATTTTATAGATGAATGGAGGCCTTTTAACAAAGGTTTCAACACAATTCTCTACTAGACTAACTCCATACTTGGCTGCTGAATCTGTTGCAAAATTAGCCTCTCTCCAAGTGGATGAAATGATGCAATGGTGCATTTTGCTTTTAGCGTGGTTCCATTTGGATCTAAGCTTCCAAGGAATAAGGTTATGACCAACCTTAACCTTTTAGTCATGGGTCATTTTGGAACCTTAGGTGGTTGTGTTATGTGATTTTTAGTTGAATAATTTAAGATTACGAGATTTCTGCATCTGACATACCAGTACTGTTTCAATCATATCTCTTCCGTTTCTTAACTTTTTTGAGTGATTTTAAAGAGGTTGGCTTCCCAAATCTCTGTAATATTTTACATAATTATTTCAAGAATTTAGGAATTTTCTAAGTTTGTGCGCTTTGGCACAAATCCCAAGAATTTGTGCTGTTTTGTGCAGACAGCACACTTGAGTTAACTTGGGGTCAATTTCGGACCCAGTAGGAGACTGGATCTGGTCTTAGTCAAAACACAGAAGTCGTGTCAAATTGAATCACTTTCTATCCATATATGGTGGGAAACGAGATTTGACCGGGGTTGTCCTGTAGAGCCGATTTACTGACCGAAGGTCAGATCTGTCACTGTTGCGAAAATTACTGTTTTCCAAAACCCAAATTCGATTTATCTTGAAAATCCAAAATAGAACCCCACTGATTTTATTTGATGAAAAATCAGCCCATTTTAAGTAGATAAGGATCCATATAAAATTCGTTAAATTTGAAGATTGTTTGGCACTTAAAAAATTCATAAAAGTCAAGAAATAATTACGTAGGTGTTTTTGACGGTTATTGTTAGAATCGAGTTGAGAATGGAGAACGGACTCCAAAAATTAGTAAATGTGGTTTTTGGCCCAAGTGCCTTTACAAAAGTTATTTCTATGAGTTTTCAGAACTTTTTAGTATAAAAAATGAATTATTTGGAGAACTTTGAATTTAGACCTGTCTGTTGGGTCTCTCTCTTCAAATCACAAAACAATTAAATTAAAAAAGGTAGCAAATAAATGTTTCAGCCAAAGTGTCTTTACAAAAGTCTTTCCATTTGATTTATGGATATTTATAAAAATCATAAATAGTGTTTTCGGAGTACTTTAATTTTTACCTTCGATATTCGGTTTAACTTTTCGCTTAAGATTAATGGTTTAGGACATTTATTGGTTTAGGACATTAATAGTTTCGAAAAGTTGAAACCGTCAGCCACGTTCTTCTCAACTGCAAGCTGGCACGTGAAGTTTGGGGTATCTTCTTTGGCGCCTTCGGTATCTATTGAACGATTCCGGCCCCCGTCTTGCTAACTACCAAGAGCTGTTCCACTAGTAGGTTTTCCTCATGTGGGTGGAGATTGTGGAGCCTATGGCATGAACGTAACATGAGAATCTTTGAAGGAAAGGAGGCTTCCACCCAGATAATAGTTATCAACATTAAGGCTTTCCTCTATTTATGGTCTAAATTGTTTGTTGAGTGCAAAGGGATATCCTTTGAAGATATGATCTTTCGTTGGGAGTCCATTATGAGTAGGGACTGTTAGTGTGTGTTCTGAGGAGGTCTCCTCGACCTCCCTTATCCGTTCTATCTTTCCTCTCTTCAATAAAGCTTTCACCTTATCAAAAAAAAGAAAAAAAAGAATAAAGGCAAAGTTGGTTTGCAAGAACATGTAATAACTAATAACTCATTGGTAGCTCATGCCTCTATCACAAATTTCTCCAATGCCTTTGAAGTTTTGTGATATATATATATATTTATTTTCTCTTTTTCTGATCTCCAGGTTTTCGTAAAGAAAGTTATTGAACTTCATGACAAGTACTTGGCCTATTGCAACGACTGTTTTATGGGTCACACTATCTTCCACAAGGTTGGTCTTCTATAACATTTCTTTTTCGTTTGCCTGGATCAGATTCTCGTTTTTCTCTCTTTCATGTTTTCGAGTAATTGAAAGTCTGCGTGGTTGTCTTGAAGGCACTCAAAGAAGCTTTTGAGGTTTTATGCAACAAGGAAGTTGCTGGCACCTCCAGTGCAGAAATACTTGCCATGTTCTGTGATAATATTCTTCAGAAGGGTGGTGGAATTGAAAAATTAAATGATGAAGCCATTGAAGAGACACTCGAGAAGGTTACTTTATGTTGATAATCAAATATTTATGTTCCTCATGTGATGATATGTTGTTCATTTGGGTTTGATTCTTCAAGAACCACCTATGTGCCTTGCAGATTGTGAGACTGCTCTCCTATCTCGATGAAAAATATCTCTTTGTCGAGTTCTGCAGGTAAAACTAACTTTTTCTGAGTCGATGTAATGACTAATGAGCAATTCCTTACTTCCGTCTTTAAACGGATCGTATGTACTGCAAGAGATAAATTATGTTTGCATGCCATTGCAGGAAAAAGCTCTCCCGCAGGCTCCTTTGTGATAGGAGTAGTAGCGCTGAACACGAAATAAGTCTTTTAACAAAATTGAAGCAGCAGTTCGGTGGCCAGTTCACATCAAAGATGGAGGGAATGGTCTGTTTTACTTAGCCCACTTGCCCCAAAGCCTAATTCTAGTTTCTTTTGATCTGTTATTCCTTTGGTAATGTAAGTGTAGGAAGACTGATTACTTAAGTTTTTGCTTGATATTCTTGCCGGATATAGGTCACAGATTTGATATTAGCTAGGGATACTCAGGCAGAATTTGAGAATTACTTAATGACTTACCCTCATGAAAATCAAGGAACTGTTCTAGGCATCACTCTTCTAACTGCTGGATTTTGGCCCACATACAAGTGCTTGGATCTCAACATTCCTGCAGAGTTGGTAAGGAACCTCCTATGCTCTCACATTCTTCAGAAATTTAAGATGATCAATAACTGTCACCAGTTTCATTTTTTTCATGTATCTATTTTCATTGCAGATTAACTGTATTGAGGTTTTCAAAAAGTTCTATCAATCAAAGACCAAGATCCAAAAGCTAACTTGGATATTTTCTCTAGGCAACTGTAATGTGATTGGGAGATTCGAACTGAAGCCTATTGAGTTACAACTCTCTACTTATCAGGTGCGTCCATTTGAATCTTTGATGATTTTCTTCACTTGCGACTGCAAATTTTTGCTGAGATGTAAGTTAAAGCTCCTGGTGTTTCCATTTTCAGGCTGCAACCCTGTTGCTCTTCAACACATCAGACAGGTTGAGTTTCTCGGAGATTGTGTCACAGTTGAATTTGCCTGGTGAAGAAGTCTTGAAGCTACTACATTCGCTGTCCTGTGGCAAATACAGAATTCTGGTTAAAGAGCCAAATACTAGAGTCATTTCCTCAAGTGACATCTTTCAGTTTAACTCCAAGTTCACCGACAAGATGAGGAGGATCAAGGTTTGAAACTTCTTCTCTCCACCCTCTGATTCTGTATATTTGTTTTTCTCCATGCATGTCCACAAGGAGACAGCTTTTGTATGTGTGGTAGAATACAAACAAAATAATTACTATCATGAATTGGATAATTTTTTTTTAGGAACAGTTCAAGCTTATTAGTGACGATCCATTTGAAATGCAGGTTCCACTTCCTCATACTGAAGAGAAGAAAAGGGTGATTGAAGATGTTGATAAGGATAGGAGATATGCAGTTGATGCCACACTTGTGCGTATCATGAAGAGTCGGAAAGTTTTAGGCCACCAGCAGCTTTGCATGGAATGTGCGCAAATGCTCGACTGCATGTTCAAGGTATCCTACGACATCCACTTCCCTCAGGGTTGAATCCTCTTTTGAGGATTGTTCATTCTCTTTACAAATTCAATCAAAGCTCTATTCATATTTCAACATACGTTTGAAAAACTCAGTCAGTCAACCTGTGACTCTGCCTAGTCAAACGCCTTTCTTTTAGGCACTCGCTGATTTAAAGACCGGGCTTTAGTTAATTCCCTTACGTTGTTGAGTTTTGGGAAACTCACTCGAGTCAACAGTGACTATTTAAGTAAAATGGTTATTCTAACATTAATTAATTAGTTTGAATGTCGTGAGTCTAGTTTTTATAACCACTGCAAGTCGTTTACCAGACCCAAGTTTCCAATATTGATATAAGCTTTTATTTCAGTTTTTAATATAACATTTCTGACTCATTGAGGCCTTGGGACGTGATTGCCTTGCAGCTGGACATCAGATTGATCAAGAAACGAATTGAAGATCTGATCCTACGGGAATATTTGGCGAGAGACAAGGATAATGCTTCAATGTACAGCTATCTGGCATAATTCGGCATTTTTATTCATCTCCAAACAAGCGAGCACATGTACTAGCAGCATTCACATTGCCATTAGTAGACAGAATGTAAAAAGAGTGTATAGAATCGGCCAGGATGTGGGATAAGACCATGGCAATGCCACATATGTACAGTAAACTGTCTCAATCTCGATGCTGTTTTTTGTAACTCTTCCAATGAAAATATAGAATGTCTGTTCTTCAAATGCCATTGTTCTAAGCATATTTGGGATCCCTGAAGATGATAGAACTTCTTATGGTGGGATTGTGAGATATTTTCAAGATACCCTTCTCTTTGCTTATGTTTGCCCTTATGATGAACCTTGAATGTCTAGGATCGGAAACTTCGTCGTATTATGTTCACATTTTGGGCTTCGATTGAACGAGCAAAGTTTGTTGAGTCGCGCTCCACTATCATTTTACTAATAAAAATGTAAAATCTGTCTCTATCTCCACATGAAACATCTCTATGGATTATTCGGATGCAGTAGCAACTCGAATTAACCGCTCAATAGACTTTGTTAGTAGACACTGATTAGCACAAAGAAAATTTAACAGCTTATTAACGGGTTGTCAGGTGGAACTACGATCAATCCGATCGATGAACCATATAGGGTGTTCGTCCTACTAACATTCTTTTAGCGCTTACTTGAAATTCACTAATTAACATTACGCCGTCGGTCGTTTTGAGGAAATGATTAAGCTATCAAAATTATGGGTTAAGTTTAACCTTTAGATTTGCCATAACAAAATTAGTTTTCCTATGTTAATGGATTTAATAGTTTCTTTAAAGAGAAAATATACGGTGGAGAGTATTCCATTGAGGTCGATGGAGTCGATGTGTCGGAGTTAATCTGTTCGTTCATCTTGGTGGACCCTAAGATCAGATCATCATCATCTAATGGGTATGACTAAAAATCATTCTAAATATTTGAAACCACATCCTTTTCATTCTTCTCATTTGAGAGTCATTGACCTGCAACAATGTGCTCCGATCCTCACTGATATCAGTGGCCTTCATTGTCACTCTTCGTATCACGATACAATGTCCTAGAAGGGGTGATAGGACTATTTATCAATATTTGCTAATTTAAAAATTCTCTGTCCTACTCACACAAGATACTGTTCATGCATCAAGCTCATATACAGTCTGATCAGTGATTTCTAGCAGTTCGATTTAAGCACTTTTTAATCAAGGGCTTGCAACCAATCCATAGGCCTGTTCATGAAGCCCACAATGAAAAAAAAAATGCTCAAATCCAAGAGCTAGAAATCACCAATCACTATGATTTTTTGTGTGTAGGTCCACGAATGTGTGGGCCAAACATTCTTGGGACCAGTGGGCCTGACACAAAGTTTTGATGTAGAATTCTCTCATATTGGATTTCAAAACAAAGGGAGCTCATGTTTGCACACCCCATTTCCTATCCCGATGGACTCCTAGTCGGGGCACACCCCAAAAGAGAGATCTCTCTAAAAGTTGGCTGACCGTTGACCGCTCACAAAATGAGCTACGTGGCATATTTTTAGAGGACGCTGACTGTATGGATGTTTGGACAATCCCTAGGTGGACCTACAAACAAAAAATCAGCTTGATTAGTGATTTCAAACCTTTTGATCTTGTACCCCAAATAATGGTTGATAATACTCAAATTCCCACGGTTAATTCAACCCATGAAAATGGCTCCATTCAACGCTTGGAAATCACTAATCAAGTTGATTTTTGGTTCGTAGGTCCACCTAGAGATTGGCCAAACGTCTATACGGTCGGTGTCCTTTAAAAATGTGCCACATGGCTCATTTTGTGGGCGGTGGGTGATGGTCACCGGTCAGCCAAGTTTTAGAGAGAGAGCTCTCTTTTGGGGTGTGCCCCGACTAGGAGTCCACCAGGATAGGAAATGGGGTGTGCAAATATGCGCTCCGCAAAAAAAGGGTAATTTAGTACTACCCCTGAGATCCTAAAATAATTCGTATTACCCCCCTCATCTTTACAAATGCTGCTACATTACCCCTTTGACAAAGTCCTGCCTTGTTGATTCACGGTGAAATACATATGGACATTATTATGGAATTAAAATGACAAAATCGTCCTTATCTTCTTCTTTACTTAACTTCTCTTTGCCACGTGGAACACGGATAACCGGACGAAGAATCTCAAATGCAAGTCAGAACTACAATATGCTTGTCGGTTTTGGAAAGAAAACACGGGACTCGGTCAAAGGGGGGGGGGGGGGGGGGGGGGGGGGGGGGGGGGGGGGGGGGGGGGGGGGGGGGGTTAATGCATTAGTTACAAAGATGAGGGGGGTAGTACGAGTTATTTCTGGGTCTCAGGGGGCTAGAACTAATTAATCCAAAAAAAAAAAAAAAAAACTGACTTTCCTTCTCCCGCTAGACTTCTTGTTTCTTCTTATAAAAAAAACTTTCCTTTTCCCGCTAGAATTCTTATTTCTTCTTATAAACTTACTTTGCTTGGCCATCTCCCATTCTTGTATTTGAAAATCTCTCTTCAATCTCCACTTTTGTAGTTTCTTCATTGTTCAACAAGTCACAGAAACAGAGGTTTGATCTTTTATGTTTTCAATGGATCTTTGGTTTATGTGTTGTGTTTAATCTTTTATTATCTGCTGTGTTTAATCTTTGATTTTGATGTTTTCAATGGAAGTAGAAGAAAAACTGGAATCCTAGATTGGTTTTGCTTACCAGAAGTGAAAGGTGGAAACTTTGCAAAAAAGAGGAAAACCAGAGACAGATTTATATTTCTCTTAAGCGTTCTTGTTTTCTTTGAACAAAATTTATCTTGAACAGTTTCTTCCTTCAGCTTCTGTTTTATTGATGTGGGGTTAAACTATTTAGAGAATTTCTTGGGTGGGCCTTATACCCATCTGATCAGATGACTATTTTAAACTTTTTGCTGAACTGTTTGTTATATTGTTTTCTGATTATCCAACACAATGTGATAAATTTGAATGGTTATAGTCATCAAATTGTATTCTTTTCAAGTGCTTCATGAATGAAGGGACGCAGACCGTAGATCGTCCTCTGTGGGTACCCGGACGGGACCTTAGATATTTCCTTTCATTATCTATTTACTAGTTATTGCATATAGTGTGTTCTCTGTCTGTCTATCCTGGTCTTGAATTCAATCTTACTACAAGGATGCAGGTTCTTTAATCTGAAAACTGAAAGTTGTTAATTTTTTTTTTTCTTACTTTTGGCTTTGTATTCCTATTTGATCCGTATGTTGGTAGTGTTGGCTCTACCTATTCTGTTAACTATGAACCATGTTATTTCAATTCCTGAAAGGATTGACAATTACAATGTTGTCTTTCCACCATGAACTCACTTGCCATCTCTGAAGTTCTACATTTTTCTTTTGATCTAAACTGCAATTGTTAATTTGTCATTTTCTTTGTATTCCAATGTGTTCTTTGACGGATGTTTCTACCTTTTCTTTTGTTTAGTTCTACTGTCCACGGAAAATTGCCATGACGATGGAAAGAGAAGTTATTACACTGGAGGATGGTTGGAAGGTATTGGAGAAAGGATTTACCAAGCTAACAATCAGTCTCGAGGGACAATCAAAAGAAAAATTCCTCGCCGAAGAATATATGCAGCTCTATACGTATCCTTTTCATTATTGTTGGTTTTCTTTGTTCGTGGTTGTTTATGCTTGTCAAGTTAATAAAAGGTGTTCATTTTGGATCATGACCTTTACCTTTAAACAGAACAATTTACAATATGTGTATCCAGAAGCCCCCTCATGAATATTCGAAGCAACTTTATGATGGATACTCGCGATATATAAGCAACTACATTACTGAGATGGTGAGCCTATTTTTTTATTTGATTTTTTTTCCTTCTAACCCAATTATTATTATTGTTTTTTCTTTCCTTTTTTCACTCCATTGGTCATTGTTATGCTTGTTCAATCAAGTTGGCATTACTTTCTTTGGTTTCTTAAAATGAATACTCGTATATCCGATCGATGAATGTCAAGTCGGATAAAATATATATTCAGCTGGGTAGCCTAGTAGAACATGCTTTGGCTATGGGCTGAGGTTCATTTTCTTGAGGAAAAAATTTGTTTGTTTGAAAGAGTTTTAAATGATACTTTAGTCAATGGAAGCCATCGCGTTTTATAACTGCTGATGTATTATTTAGGAGGTGAAGCAAGCTTAGCGTGTCTTTATTCTTGATCCCTTTCCTTCTATTGCTTGCATCTCCCTTGGTAAGGAGTAGTGCATATTTTTAATGTTGTGGTAACTTTGGAAGGTTTTGATGTATTTTGGGGATATTAATAATCATCAAACTCAAGATGCAGCTAGGAGTATCCATTGACACTTTGGGCACGATAATCACCTTCTAATCCCAAGCATCTTGATTCTGAAGCTCAAAACTTAATAACTTAACAATGAGGCTGTTCATTAAATTTCAAAGATACTTTATTAAATGGGGAAGAAATACAAAAAAAAAACAGAATTTAATTGATGAACAATTACAAAGAAATTCCATTTCATATATAAAGATAACTAAAGCATCAAGTGTCATTGGGAGGTGGGGGAGGTTGCTACTTTGATCGAGCGGCTGTCTGTTTGATAGAGAGGCCAATGATGCTTGTTTATGGTGTTGCAACAGGAGAGGTGTGTTCTCAGTAAGGTCCTTCTATGTTGCCCTTAAGCCTTCTGCGACTTCCTCTTTCATGGCTTTTATTGTTTGGGGTTCTAAGGTTCCTTCCAAGGCTGCAATTTTTGTTTGGTGTACAGCTTTGGAGAGGATCTTGACTGTTGATAACTTGAGACAGAAGCGTAGGTGCATTGTAAATTTTTGCATCATCTTCTAGCAATCATGTACAATATTACTCCTTTCTAAGTGACATTTGGATGCCTGTCTAACTTTCTTCTCCCCGCAATCAGGTATTGCCATCTTTAAGAAAGAAACATGATGTGTTTTTTTTGAGAGAGCTCGAGAAAATGTGGTCAAATCATAAAGTTATGGTCAGATGGCTTTCAAGGTTCTTCGATTATGTTGATCGCTTCTATACTGCAAGATGGTCACTCCCTTCACTGAACAAAGCTGGTCTAACTTGTTTCCGTGATTTGGTAAGCAATAGTCCATAATTTTGCGTATGTGGGTATATTTCTTGTTCTTAACAGATACAAGTGTCTGATGCCAATCTATGTTCTATCCCTATGTTCAACCTGTTCATATTCTTATTAACAAGACTTTTGGAAAATATCATTCATCTCATCAATGGGTCTCTCTTGTTATTTAGAACTATAATTTGCATCTTATTGAATTTCAGGTCTACCATGAGATTAAAAATAGAGCCAAAGATGTCATAATTGTTCTGGTATGTTCCTATATCATACAGAGTTATAACGACTTCATTTTCATATCCAAACTGATTAATAGAAACTTTCTTGTCAGATTGATCAAGAACGGGATGGAGGGCAGATTGATCGAGCCTTAGTGAAGAATGTTCTGGCTATGTTCGTTGAGATTGGGATTGATGGTACGGCAGAATTCTATGATAACGACTTTGAGACAACCATGCTTGAAAGTACGGATGCTTACTATTCTCGAAAGGCTTCAAACCATATTTTGGAGGATTCTTGCTCGGATTACATGTTGATGGTTGGTTCTTACTTCAAATGATTTGGCGAAGAAATTATGTTGGACGAGCCTCAAAAATGATAATGATCTTTTTTTTTGGGATTTTGCAGGCAGAGGAATGCTTGAAAAGAGAGAAAGATAGGACTTCTCATTACTTACCTTTGAGCAGCGAACCAAAGCTGTTAGAGGTATCCTCTATGCTTGCGCTTGTCCCATGTGTTCATGGGTGTGTTGAGTTGGATATGTTAAGGAGCTGTTTGGGACTGCTGAAAAATCAGGCCAGTGAGTCTTTGTTGGGGTCCTGCCGCTTAGCCCGCATCGGGAACGTTGGGGGGCCTCATCTTAGAGCTCCGCTTTTCCCGTATTTGTGCTTTTAGTGCTGAAATTGAATTTTTTGTGTCGATCACAGCCCTTTCAACCTGGATTTCACATTCCCAGATGGCCCTTTAGGATGGAATTTTTAATATGTTTGTTTATTGACAACAGTAACTAAATTTGTCAAAGTTTTAAATATATTCAACTGATCTGTATGAACAGAAAACGCAGCATGTACTACTGTTTTTGCATGTGAACCAACTTCTTGAAAATGAACATTCTGGATTACATGTATTGCTACAAGATGGTCAGGTATGTAGTGATTTATGATTTATTGAAGCTTTTATTAGGTAAATTCTTCTATTTGGTTAAAATAGATGGTTCCATGTTTTACTTTGTCTTAGGTGGAGGATCTGTCAAGGATGTATAGGCTTTTTTCAAAAATAACCGATGGACTGGAACCAGTAGCTGTGATATTTAATCAGGTGGGTTTGAATTTCACTAAGATATTTGGGGTTTATACGAGAAATAGAACTCACTGTGATCTTAATATGTGTTCTGTATTCTACAGCATGTAACTTCAACTGGTATGGCCTTGGTCAAAGAGGCAGAAGATGCAGCAAGCCGCAAAAAGGTGTGTTCATAACTGGTTTAACATGGGTTTTTATTAAAAACATTGCTTTTATCACTATTCATCTTTCTTCTAGATTTGAGCCCGACATAAGCTTATTTTGTCCAAAGTTAAGCCCAAGCCTGGTCCCATCACATTTATTTGATGGACCTTAAAGTAAGCCAATCTTGGCACCACTGATTGTGCCTTCAGATGAAGCATCACCAGCCTTATGGTAGTCTGTCTTTCAAACTAGTTTTCACCTTGGTTTCGGCCTTGTACTCTATGCATTGAATAACCCTGTATTTCACTCTCTTCCTACTCTTGACCTTGTTGGACCTGTGCATCTATGTGAATTTATCGCAAGAAAATATCTATAAATTTCTTCATAACTTTTTAGTGTCCATCCTTATTTTCGTTCTATTGCATAAGAGAGTTTCTGATCTTTACACATTCTTCACAGGAGGAGAATAAAGGCAGAGTTGGTTTGCAAGGACAGGTAATAACTAATAACTCATTGTTACCTCATCCCTTTATCACAAATTTCTCCAATAACAAAACCATATTGCCTTGCACAGAAATCATGTCATGAAAGAGACTTCTTGAATACACACACACACACACGCTATATAGATATATATATATATATAAAATTATCTCCTTTTCTGATCTATAGGTTTTCATAAAGAAAGTTTTTGAAGTTCATGACAAATACTTAGCCTATTGCAAAGATTGTTTTATGTGCCACATTATCTTCCACAAGGTTGGTCTTCTATAATATTTCTCATTGGTTTGCTTCGATAATATTTTTTTTTATCTCTCTTTCAAGTTTTCAAGTAATTAAAATTCTGCTTGGCTAACTTGAAGGCACTCAAAGAAGCTTTTGAGGTTTTCTGCAACAAGGAAGTTGCTGGCACCTCCAGTGCAGAAATTCTTGCCACATTCTGCGATAATATTCTTCACAATGGTGGTGGAACTGAGAAATTAAGCGATGAAGCCATTGAGGAGACACTTGAGAAGGTAAATATATGTTGATAATCAAATATATATATTCCTTAAGCAATGATACGTTGTTCACTTGGTTTTAATCCTTCGACAACCACCTCTGTTCCTTCAGATTGTGAGACTGCTCGCCTATCTCCATGATAAAGATCTCTTTGCCGAGTTCAGCAGGTAAAGCTAACTTTTTCCGAGCTATTACTTCCAGTCGATGTAATGAGTAATCCATTGTTTCCGTCTTTAAACTGTTTGTATCTACTGCAAGAGAGAAATTATGGTGGCATGCCATTGCAGGAAAAAGCTCGCCCGCAGGCTTATTTATGGTAGTAGTAATGAAGAACACGAAATAAGTCTCTTAACAAAAATGAAGCAGCAATTTGGCGGCCAGTTCACATCGAAGATGGAGGGAATGGTCTGTTTTACTTAACCTACTTACTGGAAAGCCTAATTCTAGTTTCTTTTGATCTATTCCTTTGGAGGTGATGTAAATGTAGGAAGACTGATTACTTGAGTTTTTGCTTGATATTCTTCCCGGACACAGGTCACAGATTTGACATTAGCTAAGGATAATCAGGCAGAATTTGAGAAATACTTATTGACTTACCCCCACGAAAATCGAGGAACTGATATGAGCGTCACTCTTCTAACTACTGGATTTTGGCCCACATACAAGTGTCTGGATCTTAACATTCCTACGGAGTTGGTAAGGAACCTCCTATGCTCTCACATTCTTCAGAAATTTAGGATGATCAATAACTGTCACCAATTTAATTTTTCTCATGTATCTATTTTCCCTACAGATTAACTGTATTGAGGTTTTCAAAAAGTTCTATCAATCAAAGACCAATCATCGAAGGTTAACTTGGATATTTTCACTAGGCAACTGTAACATGATTGGGAGATTCAAACCGAAGCCTATTGAGTTACAACTCTCTACTTATCAGGTGTGCCCATTTGAATCTTTGATGGTTTACTTCAGTTGGGACTTCAAATTTTTGCTGAGATGCTAAGTTAAAGCTCCTTCTGTTTCCATGTTAAGGCCACAACACTGTTGCTCTTCAACACATCAGACAGGTTGAGTTTCTCGGAGATTGTGTCACAGTTGAATTTGCCTCGTGAAGAAGTCTTGAAGCTGCTACATTCGCTGTCCTGTGGCAAATATAGAATTCTGATGAACGAACCAAACACTAAAGTCATCTCCTCAACTGACATATTTGAGTTTAACTCTAGTTTCACTGACAAGATGAGGAGGATCCGGGTTTGAAACTTCTTCCTCTCTCGACCCCTTTGATTCTGTACTCTTGTTTTTTTTGACTTGAGAAATAGTTCAAGCTCAGCAATGATTTATTCTGTACACAGGTTCCACTTCCTCACGTTGAAGAGAAGAAAAAGGTGATTGAAGATGTTGAGAAAGATAGGAGATATGCAATTGATGCTGCACTTGTGCGTATCATGAAGAGTAGGAAAGTGTTAAGCCACCAACAGCTTGTCATGGAAAGTGTGCAAATGCTCAACTGCATGTTCAAGGTATACTACGACATCCACTTCCTGCAGGGTGGATCCTCTTATAAGAACTGTTCATTTCATTCTCTTTACAAATTCAATCATAGCCCAATTCAGATTTCAACATACTTAGCCTCCAAACAGTTGAGAGAGACCAACAAAAGGAAAAGATTAACCCAACAACAAACTGAAACAGCCGAACAGCCACCCCTAATCGTGCCCCCCTACAAGCTAACTCAAACCATTTGAACACCATGTCCTCGAAAAAGATCCCCTTCTCTTCCTCATACAATTTAACTCACGTATACACCAGACCTTTAATTTCCGTAACCAGAAGTTCCATACGAAGACTCTTGCCCTCAAATGCTCTATTGTTTTGCTCCCTCCACAATCCTCAAATAACCGCCAAAGGAGTCAAAAACCCACTTCCTTTTTCCCAGTCGGCTTAGATATTTACATCTAAGCAAGCTATAATCCGAACTCTCTAAGCAAGCTATAGTCCATATAAGCCATGCACACCTACAGTGTAAGAACAAATGGTCTACAGACTCTCCACTACACAAACAAAGCGGACAATGATCCATAACCATAACCCCTATCCTCCAAAGGAAGTCCATAGTCTGAAGCCGACCACGCACTGCACACCATGCTAGAAACCGAGCTTCGGAAAACTCAATGAGTCAACCTGTGACTTTGCCGAGTTTTCTTTGAGGCGCTGACTGATTTAAAAGCTGGGCTTCTGGGCATTTGCTTGACTTGGCAGTTTCCTATATGGATTTGAGTTTTTAATATATCATTTCTGACCTATTAAGGCATTGGGATTTGTTTGATTTGCAGCCAGACATCAGAGTGATCAAAAAACGAATTGAAGATCTGATCCAACGGGACTATTTGGAGAGAGACCAGGATGATGCTTCCATGTACAAATATCTGGCATAACTCAGCATTTTTATTCATCGCCGAACAAGCGGAGCACACGAATTAGCAGCATTCGCATTGCTAGTAGTAGACATACTGTAAAGAGTACACAAACTTTAGTATAATTTATTTTTTATCAGCTTAATAATTTAAATTTTTGGAAATATAAACTTCATTGTAGATGTATTGCTTCATAGTATTTTTGGAGGGCGCTGATCCTGATCCTGATCCAGATCGCACAAATATCGTTCAGATTGGTGAGACGACCCCACCCTGGTATCGTTCAGATCGGTGGCTTCCGATCTTGATCCGGATTGCCCAATCCAGAATGGGATCGGCTGAGACTTCGAACAATGGGTACAGGTACAGGTGATAAGGACCCACCATTCAATGGGTCTTACCTAAAATCAAATTTGTTGGATTATCTCAACGTACTCCCGTATGTGTGCAATGCACTATCTTGTCATATTAACAGCACAAAATAAAACTTACCCCGAAAAATTGTTTGTACAATGAATATTTTTGTATATAAGAAAAGATTTGAAGACATGTGCCTTGACAGAAGATATAGTAGGCTGTGTTTGGTAGCGCGTCTTCGGGATGTATCTTGCCCGAAGGTGCGCGTCTTGATCGATAACAAGTGTTTGGGCACCTTCGAAGACACAATGGACCTTGAAGACGCGTGGAAGTGAACCTTTGAAGGTTCACCTCGCCTTTGAGTTTTCGAAGACGCTCCAATATGTGAATTGAAGGTTCACCCTCCACCCCCAATGGGCTTAATGCACCTAGTGTGTGGCCTACTTATGATGTATGGTCCCACTTGATGTATAACACATGTATGATCTATTATGTGGGACCCACATATGAGCCATCAACTTCCGTTCTTATGTGGACCCACATGATTTATCGACCCAGTTAACATGTGTGGCCTACTGTAGTTATGTTGGGCCCACACGATCTATCATCCTTTGCTCTTATGTGGGCCCTACATGATCTATCAACCCATCATTATGTGGGCCCTACACGATCTATCAATCTGGTTATTATATGGGGCCTACATGATCTAGCAAATCGCGTATTAAGTGGGACCCACATGATCTACCACCCTTCGTTTTTTATGTCTGGCCCACAAGAACTATCAACCTCTCACACAATTCCAAGATGTGTGAACCAAATACACAAGAACTAAGATGCACGTCTTCGAGGCATGCTTGGTCTAGAACCAAACAACCAAACGTCAGCCCATCTAGCTTAATGATTATCAACTACCATGGGACCTCATTGAAAAACCCTAAATAGATAATCCAAAATTAAAATTTATTTTAAATAGATAATCCAAATTAAAAAGAAATTTTAATTAATTATTTTTAATATTATAAATGTTTGCCGAGCTGTTTGAATATTCTCTTTTGTTGGCATTTATGTGCTTCGTCAACACGACGTTGTTGCTTTCAAACCCAACCACAGTTTTTTTTTAACTTTTTGTTGGTTGCCACATACGTGTCAGGCACCCGTTTGGCGTATCGCGTTGATTGTACCTAATTTGATCTTCAATCTCTTTGATAACGATGATTATTTGATTAATCTAATTCTTATTATAATTAAGTGGGCCTATACATACCAAAATAAAGAAAAACAAAAGTGGGTTTAATCCCATATTTAACCACCTAAGACCTTGTCGGGTCTGCGTTAAGATCGGAAACTGCGCTGTATTCTGTTCACATTTTGGGTCTCGATCGAGCGAGCAAAGTTCGTCGAGTAGTGCTAGCTAGCTCCGACATTTACTAATTAAAACGTTTATTTGTTATATATGTTGCTGATAATCGGATTGTTAACGCTTTCTACAGCTCGAGTCACGAATGTATAGCAACCGTCTCTATCTCAATCCGTAACATCCCTTGTGGATTATTCCAATGCGTTAGCAACTTGAATTAACCGTAAAACGTAACGGGTTATTGCCTATAATCAATCTGATCGATAAACCTTCATCCTACTAACATTCTTTTGGTGGCAATGGCCAAGATTGGTTGTTTCTAGCTGGCTAGTCCGTTTATTTTCATGGTATCCGACAGTGCAGATGAGTCGTTTATGATTTGATGGGATTTATTAATGGGTCGAGCTCCGTTGACAGATCTAAAATGACAGGGACACAATATACGTCAGGTGGCACACTGTTACAGGACTCTGACCGTATGGATGTTTGTCCTATCCCATGGTGGACCTACAAAGTACAAACCAAAACTCAGCCTGATTAGTGATTTATAGGCTTCGGATTGGACTTATTTTCATGGGCTGATCTCAACTGTGGGAATTTGAGCAGTATTTGAGTTACAAAGATCCAACACTTATAAATCACTAATCAGGCTGATTTTTGGTTTGTAGGTCTACCATGAGATAGGACAAACATCCGTACGGTCAGAGTCCTGTAACAGTGTGCCACCTGGCTTATATTATGTCCCTGTCATTTTAGATCTGTCAATGACCCCGACCCTTTATTAAACCATTGGGTTGGTGATGACAAGGGTCTCAAATGATATCTCAAACCCAGTATGCCCAAAATACCCTTATTTTTGCTTTTTTTTATTTTTATTTTTTATTTTTTATTTATTTTCTTAGCTTATTTATTCAGCAAGGTTATTTTGTTTTTTTTGGCTTCAAGACACATGTCACCCCTATCCCCTGTCCCCTTATTTTCTTCAAAAAAATCTCTCACCTCAGAGTAGTGTAAACACTTTAAAATATTAAAAAAACTTACCACACATTGGAAATGATGGAATGGATGTTGGTCCATCTCTAGGTGGACCTACATACCAAACTCTGATTAGTGATTTCTAACCTTTGGATCTGAGCTCCACAAATAATGCTTAATATCTATGGTTAAAAATCAACCCATGAAAATGACTCCAATCAGGCTGATGTTTTTTGCATATAGGTCCACCTATGAATAGGGCAAGCATCCATACGGTCAGTGATCTCTAAGAGTGTACCATGTGTAAGGTACTGCCACGTGTATCCCACATGCATCACTTACCCCTAGTTTGTACAAAGAGAAAAGATATTGTGTGGCTTACTCCATTTAGATCCATGGAGTTGGCGGTATGACTGTCCAGCTGTTTATGGGCTCATCAATCTGTTCCGTTCATCGTGATGGTATCAAGCAAGTCGTCTCTATGATTGGAAGATCATGACCATTTGTAAGGAGACTAAAAACTTTTGCCACATCCTATAAATTTATATGGCATAAGTTTTCTAGAGCCACATTCCAAGTAGGGATTCTGAGTATAATTTAGACTTGTCGTTCGAAAACTTAGTTTGAAGCTAAGAGAAATTACTTCTCAAAAATTAGAACTCCTCTCGACGCTTTTCACTTCTATGATTTTTCTAGGGGTCAGAAATCAACTAGTAACTTCTACTACAAGTAGAAGTGCTTTTACTTCTCGTTCTGGAATGCCTAATTTGACTTATGATTTATAAGTCAAAAAGTCAATTTGGCATTGATTTGACAAAAAGAATGACGTTGACAAAAAGCGTTGACTCGATTTGAAAAAGTTGACATACCCCCCAATGACTTGGTTTTAAATTGTTACCGGAGTGGTGGCCAGCAGGCCATGAGACTCCGGTGGGTTAGTCGCCAGTGATGGGTAACCAACCCATTGGAATCTCTTGGCCGTCCATCCACCACAACCGTTTGATTTGGGGTTTGGGTTTTGGCCCAAACCTTTATTCTAAGGTTGAAGACAAGGTCACTTTCATCATTTAATACAAAATTTGGTAGTCAACTCGGGTCAACATTGGTCAAATGACAGTGGACCGAGTCATAGGGGGCTATGTCCGCTTTTTCAAATGTTGGGGGTATGTTTAATTTTAAAGATAACATGGGGGGTATGTCAAAAATTCTCCAATTAATATAAAAAGACGATGTTGTAGGATCCAACTGCACTGCACAATATTAATATAAAAAAGTTTACGTCACTTTTTCCAAAGCGTTACTGGAGCATAATTATCAGAAATAACATAAAGATATTTGCATGATGATGGGTTGACTTGGCAATGCCTTGTCTTCGATTTTAACCTTGACATTGCCGATAGTAACAGAACTTTCAACTTCAAGGGTAGGTCTTGCCAATGAGGATCTTAGCAAAGATCTGAGTCTGCAACAACAGAAGGGAAGAAATAGAGAGATTCGGGAATCTTGCATAAAGATTTTCCGAATTGAAGAGAACCAACCAAAAAAACGAAAATAACGGCCATTTTTTCACAAAAATTCCCAAAAAATAACGGCCTATTTTTGAAACGGTATATATACATAACGTAACGGGCCGGGGGAGGTCCAAATCCATTATAACGGCCGTTATTTTCGTTATAAGGGATGTTTTTTAAACCATGGTTAGAACAATCTCATAACTAGAATAATTTCATCTCGTATTGACGCCATCATAATTTTTTTTTTAACATAGGGTTTATTAATTTTTTAGCACTAAACCCGAAATGAAATGGTTCGATCCTGATCTGGATTGCCCGATCCAGAATGGGATCGGCCAAGACTTCGAACCATGCATGCATGTGTTGAAATTGTCTTGGAAAATCACGTAAATTTGATAAAATCAGAAGCTGGACTTTGTACTTTGTAGCACACATCCACATCGAATGGATATCCAGTGGGCCCACTCATAACCGCCCTCCCTTGGAGGTCCCGTAACTCATCTCATACGAGAAAGACAGATTCACACGTGCGAGCCTTTTCTTCTTTTATATAAGACCCTCCGTCCACCAATATCCACGATCCACCCCCCCTCTCTTTCTCTCTCTCTCTCAGAAATGTCTGCTGATGAGGTAGCAATTGAAAACACGGCCGAAGAAAACCAACAAGTAGAGGAATTGAAGGGATCAAAGAAATTCTCATGGCGAAAGTTACGCCATTACGACTCCTTGGAGCTCGAATCCGGCAAGTTTCGCACTCTTCACGGTCATGGATCCAAGGTTTGCCTCCAAATATTTCCCGGTTTCGGTTTCAAATATCTTGACACGGATTTTTACACGGCTATGTGGATTTTTACACGGATTTTTATAGGAGGATGATTGGTGGACCATCTTAACGCTTGCCTTCCAAAGCCTTGGGATTGTGTATGGCGACATAGGCACGTCCCCTCTCTATGTGTATGATAGCACCTTCGCAAATGGTATCAAGCACAAAGATGACATCTTGGGTGTTCTTTCCTTGATCTTCTACACCCTCACTTTGATCCCGCTCATCAAGTATGTCTTCATCGTCTTACAGGCAAACGACAACGGCAATGGTTAGTAGCTTGTCCTCATGATCCACGGTGCAAAATGATCACACGTTTCTTATATATCAGTCTGATTGAATAATCCTAACCATCCAATAAGTTGAAAAGTTGGGATCCAGCAAAATGTGATTTTATCATACCAAGAGTGAGGAGACATATTATACATGTCCGAGAAAATTAAGTCTGTGGAGGGCATAAAAAATGCACCAGTACTTGACATACTCTTTCAGGCCCACTGATCCATGAATATTGATTGACCCATCACTTGATGGACTTCCACACCAACAATCAACTTGATTGGTGATCTCTAGCCATTAAATTCAAACGTTTTGTCAACGGTTACTATTCAGATTGAATGTGGGACCGGATATCTGAACCCAAATTCGAAAAAATGTCTGATATCCAAATCCGCTTCCATATACAACGGATATTCTAAATCAATATTCAAATTCGAATCCGATTAACTTATCAGATATCTGATAATATCCAATCCAAAAATGAGATATATAATTAATTATTATAATATATATTTTAGGGTATTTTAGTAGCACCACCTAAAATTTGAAAGTAATTTGTAATACCCCCTTATAATTTCAACTTTTAGGATTACCCACCTTGACTTAATAGTTTAACCTTAATTTGACTAACGTTAAAACATGACATACATCCTGCACATGTTAATGCACTTGTGAAATGACCATAATATTGGAAGTACAATGCTAAAAACGTGTGATTCAAGTCCGTTTTAACTGAAGTCAACTACTATTAATCTAGGTCAAGGGGGTAATCCTAAAGTTTGAAAGTGTAAGGGGGCATTACAAATTACTTTCAAATTTCAAGGTGGTGTTACTAAATACCCTATACTATAATTATTAAATAATATATCAAATCAAATATATCAATATTCAAATTTGTATTGGAAAACTATTTGAATATTATAAAAACCAGAATCCAAAATTTTCAGATAATACTGATTTTTCGAATACGAATTCGAATTTTTGACTATCCATTAACCGCCCTATTTCTAGCTATTGGATTTCAACATATTTTTTGATACTCAGATTGAACGGCAAGAGATCATCAATCACGCTGCTTTTCAGTGTCTAGATCCATCTAGTGGTGGGCCAATCATTCTTGTGTCAGTAGGCCCCAAGAGTGCTAGGTAGACGAATTTTTTTGTATTATGAGGTCTTTCGTGATTGTGAGTTATACTGTAGGAGGAACGTTCGCGTTATATTCTCTGATATGTCGTTACGCTAAGGTGGGTTTGATCCCGAGTCAACAAGCCGAGGACCATGATTTGTCGAACTTCCAGCTCGATCTGCCAAACAATCGCGTCCGTCGAGCTTCAAGACTAAAGTCAAAGCTCGAGAGCAGCCAGTTTGCAAAGCACTTTCTGTTGTTCGCAACGATGCTTGGCACTTCCATGGTGATCGGGGATGGCGTCCTCACTCCTTGTATCTCAGGTTGATTGGGACCTACCATTTGATGGATATTGCCACTAAATCATGTGATCACATATAGTTTCCACTTTAGAGAAAAATGGGTGGAACCCACTGCAACTAAATGGTGGGTCCACCTTTTTTTCTGTAACTTTTTCTCCTAAAGTGGACGGTTGTGATCATACTAAGTACTCCCTCTTAAGCCCTTTTTTTTTTTCACTTTCTTGTTGAATCTTGACGGTTCCTCTTTTTATTCCAACTGGGTGGCAGTTTTATCAGCAGTGGGTGGGATCAAGAAAGCTACGTCCTCGATAACGGAAGGTAATTTCATCATACTATACATCGTGTATTGTCACACATACAAACAAATCTACTATAGGAAGTTGGAATTGTGAGTGGGCTGTTCTTTGATGCAGAATCCCTCAATTTGCAACGTATGTAGTAGATTCGTTTGGGCCCACTTTCCTCCTGAATGTTTGGTCCACACAATGATGAACCTACACACCAAAAATCAGCGTGATCGATGATTTCTAGCCGTAGGTTTTGAGCACTTTTTCATCATGGGCTTTATGAAACAGCCTGTGTTGGTTCCAAGCCCATGATGAAACAGTGCTCAAATCCAATGGCTAGGAATCACTAATCACACCGATTTTTTCTGTGTGAGTCCACCAGGGTGTGGGTCAAAAATTCGTGGGGTTAGTGGGTCCTAAAGAGTCTACTACGTGGCAAATTGAGGGGTTTGTGCATCAAAATTTTGATAGAGAAGTATGTATCATAGATTTTTTCATTGTGAGTAGGGTGTTAATGGGCTGGCTGATGGACATTTAGGCCCAGCCTGCTATAGGGAACAGGTTTGAACAGGTTTGGGCTGTATGAATAGGCCGGCAAATAATTCAGCCAGATATGGGCTTGACTGTAAAATAAGCTTGGGCTGGTTGTATGGCTTATATCTAATAGCCTGCCTGTTATACCAATTAAGGGTGTCAATTTGTACCCGTTTAAACGGAATCGGGACTAAACTCCATTTCCAGTTCCACAGGTTTGAGAATCGACTAAACAAAAACCAGAACCAGAATCACAACCGAATCGATAGGAACCAAGATCGAACAGGACCAATATAGTGTTAATATTGTCATATTATATCAAGATTGGAACAGATGTACTCGGAACCGGAACCAGAACCAGAACCAGAACCAGAACCAATTGGAACCAAACAATCAGTTCTGGGTTCTGGATCCATCATTTTGAGAACTAGAACTGATAAGAACCTGTATTTTATTTTTTACTTGTAAACAGACAAGATTGTTTGGATATCAGTTGCCATCTTGATATGCCTGTTCCTAGTTCAAAGATTTGGAACAGACAAAGTGGGCTATAGCTTTGCACCAATCATTTGTCTCTGGTTCATCTCCATCAGCATCATTGGTGTCTTCAATTTCATCAAATATGATCCGACGGTGATCAAGGCCATAAACCCGAAATACATCATAAATTATTTCAGGAGGAACAAGGAAGAAGCATGGATTTCTCTCGGTGGAATCGCCCTCTGCATAACAGGTTTTTAAGTGTCGTTGTTACACGAATTTAGATAATTAAACTAAAATCACAGTCAATTCAGTGTGTTTTTTTTTTATGTGTGATAATGAAATTGGATTAATACAGGAGCCGAAGCATTGTTCGCCGATGTCGGGCATTTCACAGTTCGATCCATACAGATAAGTATGTGCTCAGTAACATTCCCTTCCCTCATCTTATCATATGCCGGCCAAGCCTCGTATCTTCGTAAACATATGCATCATGTTGGCGATACCTTCTATAAATCCATACCAGGTGAATGCCTATTTGTATTAAGGGACTCTAGCTAGCTGTGACGGATTTCGTCCGTCGCAGATGGATTTGTGTGACGGATTAAATCCGTCGGGGAAAGTCCATTTTTTGTTTTGTTATAATCCGCTGTTAATTATGATGCAGTTATGGTGTATTGGCCTATGTTTGGGGTGGCTGTTATGGCGGCGATCATTGCCAGTCAAGCCATGATCTCCGGCACATTTTCCATCATCCAACAGTCCCTGTCGCTTGGGTGCTTCCCTAGAGTCAAGATCATCCACACATCAGCAAAGTATGAAGGGCAAGTGTACATAGATGAGGTCAATTACTTACTCATGTTAGCCTGTGTAGGAGTTACAGCAGGATTCAAGACTACTGAAGAGATTGGGAATGCATATGGTATATCATCTACCCCATCTCTATATGCCCTTATTATAACAAGGGTATTTTAGTAACAATTCTCTGAAATTCGAAAGTAATTAGTAATACCCCCTTTTAAACTTTAGAATTACCCCCTCTTGACCTAGTTTAACGGTAACCATCATTTGACTAACGTTGCCCCTGTTAATGCACCTATGAAAGGACCATAATATTGCAAGTACAATGCTAATGATGTCCGTTTTAACCTAAGTCAACCACTGTTAAACTCGTTCAAGAGGGGTAATAATCCCAAGGGTCAGGCTCAGCTGACCAACTTTTTGGACCAATGCCCGAAACACCTGCTCTTGGGGATCAGCTCAGCAGGCCACCGATCGTTGGATTCTTGAAATTGAAGCCCGAGAGCAAGTGTCTCGGGCGTTGGTCCAAAAAGTTGGCCAGACAATTCCGACCCTAATCCTAAAGTTGGAAAGTATAAGTGGGTATTACTAATTACTTTCAAATTTTAGAGGGGTGTTACTAAAATACCTTTCTAACATCAACTTGAGGCGGATTGATCACAACACGAATCGTACGTGGATCCAACCAGTGACGTCCGATGTGCGTAATATGGTCAATTCGCCTAATCATGCGTCTCAGATTAATGACTCCATTAGCCAACTACTACTACTAACAAATCCTTCACCGGTGTCGGCAGGGATCGCAGTGGTGTTTGTGATGACACTCACATCAGCCTTGCTAGTACTCATCATGATAATGATATGGAAAACTCACATATTCCTAATTATCGGCTACGTCCTACTTATCGGCACCGTCGAGCTTCTGTACCTAAGTTCCGTCCTCTACAAGTTCAACCAAGGAGGGTATCTCCCATTATCATTCACTGCCATCCTTGTGACCATAATGTACGTTTGGAACTACGTTTACCGTAAGAAATACACCTATGAATTAGATCACAAGATTTCCCCAGAGAGGCTAACGGCGATCGCGGCCGACACAAACTTATGCCGAATCCCAGGACTAGCCATCTTCTACTCTGAGCTTGTACATGGTATCCCACCCATCTTCAAGCAATATGTAGCCAATGTGCCGGCATTGCACTCCGTCATCGTATTTGTCTCCATCAAATCACTTCCCATAAGCAAGGTCTCAATAGAGGAGCGGTTCCTATTCCGAAGAGTCGAGCCGCGTGAGCTTAATTTCTTTCGATGTGTCGTGCGATACGGATACACTGATGTGCGCAACGAGTTCGAATCCTTCGAGATAATGTTAGTAGAGCGATTGAAGGACTTTATAAGGGATGATTTGTGGCTATTGTCAATAAGGGATGCTGTCGACACCGACAATGGAGGTGCAACAGAAATTGTGGCAGGTAATGGGGAGAGTGTCAATGAGGAATCAAAGGGAGATGGAGAAAAGAAGAAGGAAAATGTGGAGGAGAAAGAGGTGGAGGTGTTGGAAAGAGGGTGGCGCGCCGGAGTTGTTCACTTAATGGGCGAAAGCGAGGTGGTTGCCGCCCAAGGGGCTGGTTTTGGGAAGAGGATTTTGATAAACTATGCTTATAATTTCTTGAGGAGGAATTTGAGACAAAGTGACGAGGTGTTCGATATCCCTCACAAGCGTCTCTTGAAAGTAGGAATGATCTACGAGCTTTAGAACATGAAGAACAACAGGAGATTGCAGGGTTAGAAGGTAAATAACTGTAATAACGGTTTTAAAACCGTTGGAAGAGGAAATTTTCGAAATAAAACCGTTGCAGAAGATATATACGAAATTTAATCAAATATAATAAATGGGTCTTGTTCTCCATGCGCATAGAGTGTGATACGCACCCCTCGTTTTTGAATGAATTATATATGCACGTGCCATTCAGAAAACCTTCTCCTCGTGTACATAGTGTGTTAAACAATTTATTCTAGGAATAATATAAATAAAACATC
Organism: Euptelea pleiosperma; assembly: GCA_035048495.1. Taxonomy (NCBI): domain Eukaryota; kingdom Viridiplantae; phylum Streptophyta; class Magnoliopsida; order Ranunculales; family Eupteleaceae; genus Euptelea; species Euptelea pleiosperma. Next base: position 34,054,714 of record CM068546.1, read on the forward strand.
CTTATTTAGTGTTTTCTTAATAAAATTTAAAATTAACAAGTTTATCCACATCAGATGAAGATCAAACGATGATGTCCTCTAAAAATGCCACATGTCACACTTTTTTAGGCCCAATGGAACCATGAATGTTTTGCCCACCTTAATGGACCTACACACCAAAAAGCAGTCCTGATTAGTGATTTCTAACCATTTGATTTGAGTGGTCCAAAAAACTCAAATCCGATGGCTAAAAATCATCCGTGAAAACCCAACAGCTAGAAATTCCAAGTCAGGTTGAGTTTTGGTGTTTAAGTCCATTAAGAGCATCTCCAAATTTCAATTTCAAAAAAAAAAATAAACATCTTCAAATTTGAATATAGCTGCGTCCTCTAAAAAGTGTTAGAACTCCAATCAGCCCCGTTTTCGAAAAAACATGTTTTTAAAAAAATACACAAAAGATATTTAAAAGGAATTAAAAGGTGAGAAAACATTCGTTGGTCCCGAGGTTTGAAGGTCCCCCTGCCAAAATGTTTGACATGTACTATACAAGGCCTAAACCCCAACCTACGTTAACCCCTTGGTTAGGTGGTTAAGCGTGGTTAACAAAGGGTACGTGTCAAACATTTTGGGAGGGGACCTTCAAAGTTTGAAGTATTTGGGAACCAAAGAATTTTTTCTCTTAAAAGGTAAATATTAAAGTTTGTCAAAAATATTTAAAATTTATTAGTAAAAAGTAAATACTTTTTAAAAGAACACAAAATGTATTAAAGTTTTTCAAAATGACATAAAAAGATAAAAATGAAAATTAAGAAAAGTAAAAAAATAGATTTCTATGGTTGGAGTCAAGATTAGAAATCTCTAATTTGGAATCAAGAATAGAAATAGAGAGACCGACTTCAAATTTGGAGTTGGATATAGAAACTGGTTGGATTTGGATTTTGCAAAAGCATCTCTATATTTAAAGATATAGAGACCGGTTGGGGTTGCTCTTAAGAGTGAACCAGATATTCAGAGATCAATGAGCCCGAAAGATCAAGGTGTTCCATACCTAAAGCACCTTCTTCTCCATGGTTCAAAAACCGTCTGTTAGAATGAAAATAATAGACATTATAGTGGGCCCTTTTAGATATTATAAACATTATAGGCGCACATTATTAACGACCTATACTGGCCCCTTTTAACCGTTGGTTATAAGGACGGATAAAATATAAATAAAACGCGTAGAAAGATAATCAATATCTTTTATTAAGGCCCTCTGATCTCATGAATGTTTGGCTAACATCTTGGTCGACCCTGCATGTACACCAAAAATCGGCATGATTGATGATTTCTATCCATTGGATTTGAGTATTTTTTCAGCTTGGGTTTGGAAGTTGGAACCAACTTATAGGTCTATTCATGAAGCCCATGATGAAAAAGGGCTCAAATTGCACGCGAATCATCAATCATGCTGATTTTTGTTGTGTAGGTCCATCAAGATGTGGACCATGCTTTCATTGGATCAGTGGGCCCAAAAGAGTCTTACACTTGGCATTTGATACAGAATTATGTATCATAGAACGGCTCCTTAACCAATATGTGTTGACCATTGGTTAAGGAGTTTTCCAGGCATGGTCTGCAGGTTCTTAGGTACACGTGTTACAAGTATATTGGTGTTGGAAACTTTCAACGATCCATGTGGCACCCTTTTAGAGGACGATGACTGTATATGGATGTTTGGCCAATCCCTCGATGGGCCTACAAACCAAAAATCAGCCTGATTAGTGATATCAAACCTTTGGATCGATCCTTGTACCCAAATAATGGCCAATAATGCTCAAATTCACACGGTTAAAATCAACCGATGGAAATGACTCCAATCCAACGCTTAGAAATCACTAATCAGGCTAATTTTTAGTTTGTAGGCCCATCTAGGTTTGGCCAAACATCCACACCGTCAGCGTCCTCTAAAAATGTTCCACGTGGCTCATATTGTGGGCGGTCAGCAAAGTCTTACTCTGATTACAATTAAAGACGTCATTAAACATTGAAACCAACCAAAACACACGTACGTTCGTTGACAGTTGACATCGTGAGGGTGTATGCATCAACACCTTGTTTTAATGGTTTTTGTCTTTCTGTTTGGATTCAATGGAGAAAGTTTGATTGAAGATCGAGAAATTACAAGAACAGAAAGAAAGTGGGTCGACAAAGAAGAAGATGAGTAAATACAGTTTTGATTCAATGGAGAATAGCTTTGATTGAAGAAGAACCGAAAGAAATTGGCGGAAAGGATAAGAAGTTCTCATGGGGAAAGCTCGTTCAATTCGATTCGTTCGATGTTGAGACTGGAAGGCTCCCAAGCAATCACGCTCGTTGATCTCATCAGGTATGTTTGATCTTTGCTTCTTGAATTTTGTATGTACAGACCCAAATCAATACACCAAAAAGCACCTAAGTAATGGAGGTGATGAGGAAAGTTTAAGTCTTAACATTTAGGATTCTAACATTCCACCACGTATGCTTTCAGGCCAATGTCCATGGTGGCCCCTTTGAGTCGTCTTTCACTCCGGTACCTCTTTTTTTCTCACTTTTTGTGAGCGAGCCCGAGCCCCGCCTTTTTTTTTGTACTCCTATTTTTTTTTGAACGAATCCCCGGGTAGCCCTTTCCTTAGGTCGCCCTCCCGTGACGTGAGGTTGACTCTGATACCAAATGTTAAGACCCAAACCAATACACCAAAAGCGCCGATATTTGTTAGGTTCCTAACTAATTAACATTGTATTTTTTTTTTTTCTGGCTGTAAGAAAAGGATTTAAAACCCAGCAAAACCATTGTTTTTATTTTATTTTATTATTATGTGTTTAAATACAATAAAAGAAAAAAACCAAAAAGTAAATATTTATATTTTGGGAATAGTCTTTTTGCTATTTTTCTATTTTATTTTGGGAAATAGTTTTGAGGGTAAGAGTTTGATAGATTAAAACTTCTAACAGCCTTACCTACTCATCTATGGCCCACCAAGTTAGCCGTCTGATGGAACTATTGATTGTGATCCTGATCTGATGTGGCACTTGTGGGAAAATTCAGGCCATGGATTGGGGAACCATCTTGAAACTTTCACTCCAGAGCATAGGAGTTGTGTACGGTGATATCGGCACGTCGCCCCTCTACACGCTTGCAGGCATTTTCCCAAATGGCATCAAGCACAACGACGATATCTTGGGCGTGTTGTCTCTGATCATCTACTCACTTTGATCACCTTGATCAAGTACGTCTTTATCGTTCTATCAGCCAACGACAACGGTGATGGTGAGTACCAATTGTAACCCAAATTATGGTTCAAAATTTACCCACAATAATTATGGTTCAAAATTTCGTTTCGTTCCGTCTCGATCAAGACGATACGGAGATGATATATTGGGGATCGAATGTATCGTCTCCTACCAAAAGTCTAATTTAAGTACATTTTTTTGCTTAAAAACGGCCGTCGAAAATAACGGCGGTTATAACGGATTCGGAACTCCCCATTACGTTATGTACTGTTTTAACGCTCAGAAAGTAACGCCATTATTTTCCGAGCATACCTTAATTCAGAGCTTCCACAGTGCCATGCATTATGATGACATACCATGCTAACTATCCGAAACCGTTATTCTGGTTGTTGAGCATCTTTGCAGGACGCACATTTGCTTTATATTCTCTTATATGTCGCTACGCCAAGCTTAGTGTCATACCGAGCCAGCAAGCCGAAGACAAAGATGTATCTAATTTCAGGCTTGAAGCGACAACCGCCGTCTGTACCGGGCTTCCATAGTCAAGTCCATGCTGGAGGAGCAAATCTGCTAAGTACTTCCTCTTATTCATGACCATGCTTGGCACATCCATGGTCATAGGTGATGGCATCCTCGCCCCTCAGGTACCCCATACAGAATTCATACCGATCAGTATCGGAATTATCCAATTGAAATGTTGATTGAACGGTTCGGATTGATACATATCGGCACCCTATGTTGCGAATACGTGTTTTAATTTCTCGATAATTTATTTTAATAATATTTTGGTTATTTTTGATGCAGTATTATCAGCTGTAGGGCGTATCAGGGAAGCTGATGAATCTCTTACAGACACTACCATTGTATGGATATCAGTGGCGATCCTGATAATGTTGCTCCAAATTCAGAGGTTCGGAACCGATACAGTTGGCTACACCTTTGCCCCGGTTCTCACTCTCTGGTTCTTCTTCATCGGGAAAAAGATGCGTGGATTTCGCTAGGGGCCGGGCGTCGTACGGTGCTTTACTGGTAAGACCAAATAATTCGGCAATAATAAAAAAAAATAAAAGAAAATAAAATAGTAAAATACTGGCAATTTTTTGTCTTATAAAATGATTTTTCATGTTGAAAACTGAATAATCCCGAAATAATTCGGAAAAGTTTGTGAATTATTCAAGAATAATTCGATATTTGTAAAACAAATACAGGAATTTTTCAAACCTTTGAATAGGACGTTGTTTGGTTTTTTTTTTTAAGTAATTCGCACGGTATGTGAATTATTCGCGAATAATTCGAGAATTTACTAATTAGCATGTGCTTAACTACCTAGTTTCAAATTATTAGTCGCGCGTTATCATCTTGTTTATAATTTTTTTTAACGAAATCGCTATCGACAATGTGGCTTTTGATCGAACCGACAACAGGTTTGGAAGCCTTATTCGCGGATCTGGGTCACTTCAATATCCGGTCGATTCAGATCAGCACATGCACCATTGTCTTCCCATCCATCATCTTGGCTTATATGGGCCAAGCCTCCTATCTCCGGCAGCACAATCTTGATGTCGGCTCTGCCTTCTACAAGTCTATTAATCCAGGCCCAATGTACAGGCCGATGTTTGTGGTGGCGGTGCTGGCGGTGATCATCGCTAGCCAGGCCTTGATCTCAGCATCCTTCTCCATCATCCAACAGTCTCTTGCACTTGGATGCTTCCCAAGAGTAAAAATCGTGCACGCATCTGCCAAATACGAGGGACAAGTCTACATACCAGAGATCAACAACCTACTTATGCTGGCGTGCATAGGCATCACATTTGGGTTTAAAAAAACCTTGCAGATTGGCAATGCTTATGGTATACTTTCCACAAAATCCCTCAAATTCAAATAATTTTCGGATGCGGATTCAGATATTAATATATCCAATTCGATAATATCCGATCCAATATATTATTTAATATTTAATAGTTATACTGATTATATATAAATTTAATAATTTCTTATATATATTTGACTATCAGATCGGATATTATCCGATATCTGATAAGTTAATTGGATTCGAATTCGAATATTGATTCAGAACATTCGTCAAATATCGAATTGGATTCAGATATGCTTATATTTGATCCGAATAATATCCGTTGACATCTTTTTAAGACATTTTACGGGAAATCTCAAATGTTTTTTGTTCGTTTTGCTGCAGGGATTGCTGTGGTGTTTGTAATGACATTGACATCTGCACTATTAGTCCTCGTGATGATAATGATATGGAAAACAAATATCTTCTTGATCATCATCTATATCTTAACAATTTCCCAAGTTGAGCTACTCTACTTGAGTTCAGTCCTCTACAAGTTCGTCGATGGCTGGTATCTTCCCTTAGCCTTTGCGGCATTCCTCACGGGCAACATGTACATTTGGAACTACGTATACCGCAAGAAGTACATGTATGAATTAGAAAACAAGGTTCCAATTGGGAAACTCAAGGATATTGCCAGTGATCCAAACATTCGACGTGTACTGGGTCTTGCCTTATTTTACTCTGAACTAGTCCATGGCATCTCCCCAATTTTCACTCACTACCTCGCCAATGTCCCGGCATTGCACGCAGTCCTTGTTTTCGTCTCCATAAAGACGTTACCTATAAGTAAGGTTCTGGTCGAGGAACGATTCTTGTTCCGACGGGTTGAGCCTCAGAACTTGGCGATATTTCGATGTGTGGTGAGATGTGGATACAAAGATGCGCAGAAGGAGCGGGAGTTCTTTGAGGGGATGCTAGTGAGGAAATTGAAGGAGTTTATACTGGAAGGGAATGGAGTAGGAGGAATGAAGGAAGAAGAGGTGGAGAGAGAGGTGGAGTTGGTGGATGAAAATGAGTGTACAAATGGTGGTGTAATATATTTACTTGGTGAGAATGAGGTGTGGTTGCTTCCGAGGGGTCTGGTTCGGGGAAGAGAGTGATTATAGATTATGCTTACAACTTCTTGAAAAGGTTGTTAAGGCAAGAAGACGAGGTGTTTGCTAGTCCTCGTAAGCCTTTGTTGAAGGTGGGGATGACTTATGAGCTGTAGTTTGTAGTTTGTACTATACTAGCAGGCCACCCTGTGCCCATGGCACTCTCCGACAAAGCGTTTGCCAAAATCAGATGTGAGTGGTGGACGGTACTCCCCGACAAAGCGTTTGCCAAAATCGGATGTGAGTGACGGAGATCCACTGTCCATTTGGAGGGATAAGATCGATCTTGGACCTTCTTTGTTGAAGAGGGGGAACTAGTATAAGTGGGGAGACAACCACTGTGTTTTGTTATAGACATCATTAATTAATGTCAGTAGTATAGAGTATATATGATTTTTTCTGGTTTTGGTCAAACAATTGGATGGTCCAGATTGATGGGCATTTGCAATTATAATGGTAGAGATTGGACAGTGCAAACCTGTAAGCTACTCTTCAAACCTGTAAGTTTATAGTTGATTTTCGGTATATAGCAGGTATAGTCAAATATGTATTAGCTAGTGAACTCTTTTTTTTTATTTTGGACGTTAGATTTTTTTTTTGTTACTTAGTTTCTTAGAATAGAGAACACATTTTTAATTAGTGTTCTAGAGCCTATACATATACAGTATTTGATGCAACCCAATTTTGAAAGTTCCTTATCATTCACAATACAAAATATATATTTAGGGGTCAGGCTCAGGCCGCTGGCCGGGTCCCCTTTTGGGACTCAAACTTCAGAGAATCCAACAGTGGTTGATAGCACTGAGTTGACATTCACTTAATGAAAAACAACGATGCGAAATCTATAATGTTTTCAAACTACAAAACAGCGCATTCCTGTTTTACTATCTACAAACAACATTGATATACACATATGAAGCACATAAACTAATTAATCAAATCAACCGTAATGTTTATAGACATGTGAACATTTTGCAAGAAGAGAGAGAGAGAGAGAGAGAGGATGTCCAGCACTATGGTTGCCTTGAGTAGGTACTGAATGAATCTCTCCAAAAGAAAACAATGCTGTTGAGAGAGAGAGAGAGAGAGGATGTCCAGCACTATGGTTGCCTTGAGTAGGTACTGAATGAATCTCTCCAAAAGAAAACAATGCTGTTATAAAACTTGTCTCACTAAAAAATAGTAATCAGATTACAAGGATTTTACAAATAAGGGAAATTACAGTAATTTTTTATTTTTTTTACTTTTCTAATAAAAAACCTATTTCTTTCTTACCCTTGGAAGGTTCCCCTTGTAGAGAATCTACAAAATATAGAAGTTGCATGCCTATGACCAATTACAATTTCCTTTTAAAGCTGCTGCTATTTTGTGAGTTGATCATATCTTAGATGAATTGTTATTCTTCTGTACGTGTTTTTTCTAAATTGTGAGTTGCTTTCCTTTTGTGAGTTGTCATTTTATAGACCCTAGCTAGTTTGACTGAGGCCATAAATCTTCCCCAACCCCCCACCCCACAATCTTTTTGAGATGCTCTTTGGAGAGATGTGGATATACTAATAATCCGATGAATGAAGGCTTATATATATGAAGCTGTTAAAGTCTCAATGAGTTGGCTTAATTAATAGCCCTAACCAATAATGTTACAATAAGGCAATAAATGTACACACAACATGTGAAGATTTTTGCAAGAGATCATTTGAAGGGGATTACAGAGGGAGGAAGGAGATTTTGGAGAGAGAGAGAGAGAGAGAGAGAGGTAGGGATGTCCAGCACTATATATAGGTGCCTTGAGTAGGTTAAGAATGAATCTCCCTAGAAGAAACAATATATGCTTTATAAAAGCTTGTGTCACCAAAAAATAGTAATCAAATTACAAAAAATTTACAGGGAAAATTACAACTAAAGAGAAACTATTCTTTCCTCTAAAGATTCTCCTATTCCTCTCCTGTGTGTTTTCTAAATCATGAGTTTTTATTCTTCTTTAAGTTTCTAAATTGGAAAAACAAAGGATAACAAAATTTCCGAAGAAAGTCTTTGACTGAATCTTGTGAGATTTTGAGTTGCTTGATGACATGATAGATGACATGGCAGATGATGTGGATGCCCCACATGTACATAAGCTTCATTAACATGCACAACATGAACTATTTCAACAAGATTTCGCTTCACATAGAGTACAGATTAATTAACATGTTTAATCTGGTAATAAAATTTCAATGTGTTCATTAAATTAATTATAGCTGTGATAGAGCCACAAGAGAACCAGTCATGAAGGATATTAAAGATATGTACATGCTTCAACAAGAAGGGCTTGAAGATTTTAGGTACTTTTGCAAGCATGAGAAGTTTATCTATATATACAGACTAAAGCAGACATTTAGATATTGTTAATTTGCTAAGGTCAGGGCTTACCTTCACTTGGAATCTACTTTTGACTCAGCTACCTTGGCTATATATGGCTATAGGAATTTGTCATAGGAAGGCAACTAGTGTAAAACACTATCGGCCAAATATGACTCAAACACCATTAGATCTGATGAAATCTCCTCTTGGAATTGAATAAACCACAAGAATGTCTAGAGTGTGATCAGTTATTTAATTGTTCTTTTGCCACTTAAAGCTAGTCTTGCAAAGCAACCATGATTTTCTATGAAGTAATTAAGAGTTAGAAAATTTATAACTCAATGTTAACTACATCTTTCTTCTGCTAATTTGGCCTAGAATTAGGAACTGTTTCCCGGTAAACGACCCAATATATATAACGTTCTCGACAAACACAGTTTGAATATATAGATCGACAATGGTGGCAACTGAAGAATGGGTCTGTTAGGTAACTGATGATGGAAAACTGAGAGAAAATGGCAGTAGTATATCATGTCAACATTTCAACATTCAAAGGTATATATATTAATTAGTTCCTCTAGTTTGCAAAACTTAATTTTCATGACTGAATAAAACATGTCACATGCATGCTGAAACATTAATTATTTTGTAAAACTCACACTTAAGAAGTAGATTTGATCAATGAAGACATCATGAAGGCAATAAATTAACTTCGATAAACTCCAAGTCCCTATCCGATTAATTAGGCGGCTAATTAAACATCGATCTTGTTCTTCTTTTATGCTAGATTTTTGTATAAGACTAAACATGTTGATTAATCTATCCCTAATACCGAACTAAAGCTTGTGTTTCATTTGGTAAGTTTCTAATCTTACACGTGGCACACACGTCACTTAATGAACCAACCAATGTCATGCCGTGGCGCCCATAGTGCATTATATGTCAAACTGCATTAATATAGTGCAGTGGATGCATGATGAGGTATATGTCAACATGCATTAACAAAATCTCATGTACGTATGGTGAGTTCGCATGGCCGGCAAAGAACGTATGAATGGCAACAACATGCGCCGCATGTCACCTTTCGACAGGTGTCCTAGGGCACACTGTGACATGTATAACATCACTGTGCAGATAGCTATGTGTCACATTGAGAACTGATGAGCCACATGCTCCCTGTCACGGCAAACAGGTGCGGTACACTTCGTGTTGTGCACTCCTCCGTTAATTAAAGGATATACCAAGATTTCGAAGGCGACACTTGCCGACAATCCATGCGATGCCAACAAGCTATATGGTGTCAAAACCAATATTCCATGGTGTGAGCCCATGGAAAAATGGCCTCGATGAGGAAGCCATCTTTTTTGGTACACCTTTGTGACCTTGCACCAGCAAAAATTATTCTTCCAAGAAGGAAGACTTGCCTATAGTACGGCATTGAAGTATAGTTGGTCCGATGGTTTCTAGGTTTTCTGTCTTGTCTCCCATTCTGTCTTATACTTTTGTATCCTCCTCCCATCAGGGTGGCCTTTTCCCTCTCTATGGTATCTCCTTTTATCTATTCTTAAACTGCTACCTACCATTAAAACTTATAATATATAGCTTTTAACCCCATGAAATTGGTGTCTGAACAAACTCTTGATGAACCAAAAAAGGTCAAAAAAAAAATTAATTGGGTTTTCAGATTGGAAGATACAGTAGCAACACCATTAAAACTGAGGAAAAAAAAAACTTAGAATACATAGCTTCTACCTCCAGGAAATGGTGTCTGAACAAACTCTTGAGGAACCAAAAAAGGTCAAAAAAATAAAAAAATGATTAATTGGGTTTTTTGGAAGATAATACAGTAGCAACACCATTAAAACTGAGAAAAAAAAACTTAGAATAGATAGCTTCTAACCCCATGAAATGGTGTCTGAACAAACTCTTGATGAACAAAAAAAGATGAAAAAAAAAAAAATGGAAGATACAATAGCAACACCAATCAAGAAAGATCAAGTAGTGTCTGTAAATTAATGGTCCCCCCCTACCCACATACACACACTCAACATGACATGCTATTTTCCTTTGTTACATTAGTAGAGAAACCCCAGAAACCCTAAAACTAATATTTATCTGTCAAACAAGTCATCCTCACTTGTAGGAAGATGATCCAATCCATGAATTTCAATATAATAAATGTCAATATGCCCAAGATTTGATGTGTTTTTTCAGAACAGAAGTGTAATTTCGAGACAAAGAACTGGTCCCGGGTTCTAGGGATAAGGAAACCCTAAAACATTGACCCATATGTTAACCTAGTCGCCCTTTTGACCATTCTATATATAAGGACATAACATGGATAAGGACTCACATAAAACCTAGATAGTGACTTTAATCATACATTAACACAAGGAACTCATATTATACCTAGATAGTGAATTTTGCCCATTTTTCTGGTCAGTTACACCTCTCATTTGAAGCCGAAAAGGGAAGAAGAAGAAGAAGAAGAAGAAGAAGAAGAAGAAAAGGACTGAAAACTACAAAATTATGGCTTATGATCTATATATGCATTTGAATCAAAATTATGGAAAACAGCGGCATTTGATTCCACGCGATAATTTTTTGGTGAATAAACATGATTATTGATGATGGGTAATCTACTGACCTTATTACATGTTTCCGACTACTTACGAACTATGCTCGAAGAGTGAGTGATCGATTGATCCCCTTCGTAGATCTCCAACCTCTAATTTGTATCAAGAGCAAAATCAAGGGAAAATAATTAGCAATTTGCCCAATATATATTGTATAATTCATTAATTATAAGCAATCAAGATATGAAGTAAATCAATCAGAACCTCGAGCTTTCTTACTTAAATTCCCAAATTCAAGCCAAGATATACAACTTTTGATCATTTCCTTCTACAAAAACAAGATAATTTAGGGTTGAAGATACAAGGATTAGCTCTGAATGAAATATTTGTCGATAATCTTAAGCTAATAACTACTAAATTTATAACGAAAACACGAGATTCAATTCCTAACCTTGTACAAATGAAAAACATCCATATACGTAAAAACCCTCTCTCTCTTCGATCATCTTGTTCATCAACATGATTAAGGACTAGATATTATGATATTACATCAGTAAATTCTATCAAGATCCTAACATGGCCTTGAGTTAGAGCTATTACTCCTCTCAATCACATTGAACTTCAAAGGAGTAGGAGCTAAAGGTTGAATCTTTGGTTGGTCATTTCGAAAGATCGACGGTTCGTCTTTGTTGTCGGCATTGCTAACCTTATTTTGATTAGCTTTCTCTCCTTCTAACTCCCTATATTTATGCAAGTACCTTTTTAATGGCTCAGCATAATCATCAAAGCCTAGTGTACTCAGAGCCCAGCAAATATCATCACCATTCACCGTCTTCCGCTTCTCCTTGTGACACTTGTCAGATGCTTCACCAGTAACAAAGCTAATGAACTCGGATACACACTCTTGCATGGTTTCTTTGGCTTCTTTGGAGATCTTTGCATTAGTTGGTAGGTTTTGCTTCATGATCCGGCCCACATTGGCGATCGGCAACAATTGATCTTGCTCCTTGTTGCTTCCTTCATCACCAGAACCTGCAACCTTGCACTTAAAGCCTGCGCTACCACGTATGTCGTCGACCATTTCTAGAAACAGATCGATAAACTTGATCCTCTCAAACATAGACACGTCGTTATACCCCTCAGTCTCAATTAATTCACTTCTATATAGATATATATACAACATGTGTATGTACTCATGTAACATGTTTATGTATGGATGTCAAGGTTCCATGACATGACTCACGCCCCATGTCATCTAGTTCAAATTAGCATGTCGTGAATCACGCATGATGCCAGCATGGTCGGCAGTCGTTGGTGGGGTCACCGTGCTAGAGGTGGAGCCATAGGAGCACAAAGATGCCGCCAGGCAATTTTTGGTCGACTGTTTATGTGTTAGGCCCCTCTGGTTTTACAATTGAGAGGATGTTATTGAGAGGTTTGTCCACAAAGCTTACACCCTAAAAGCTTCTAAAAAAAAAAAAAAACTCAAAAACCTAATATTAATGAACAATCCAAATGGTCCCCTCAATACAATCTTTAAGCTGTAATGCTCCCAATAAGTTTACAGTTTAAGTTTAAATAATTAGAGAAATAAAAATGTGTGGAGTACAAATATGCACGTGTGCTTGTGATGGTGTGGATCCAACCAACCATCTACCTAAAATTAGGGTTAAACTATTAATGAAAACCCTAGTGTTGGATTACCTACTACTTAGGTCTTAGCTTAGAGTGTCTCCCAATCAAATCACATACTTAAAATACTTCGATGTCACTCTATACGACGGCAAAAACCTTTTATTTCTCGAATTTAAATTCATAAGGTTGTAGTCGCATCCCGGAACTCCGAACTCGGAAAATGAGACAAGATGCTACGAAGGCGTAGACCCCTAGCTCGTCATCTCTAGGCCAGGTGTGTCACCATATGGAGGATTATTAATATATTTGTAGAGGAATGATTCATTGTGAACTTCACCTACGCCATATATTATGGTGAGACATACACTATTTTTATGGGTTCGTGATGATCATTATCGTGCCGGTAGTCCCCTCGCGTCATATTGTGAAAATGACTTTGCACTATCAATCCATATGAGATGGTTTCATATTGAATCATCTCTCGATTTAAAGTTTAATTTATCAATAAACATTTGTTATGCTTACTTAAGCAAACCATAATTGGATGCTTCTAGGTCTCGAATCAAAGATCATGATCTTAATTACGTTTCAACGATCTTACAATTATGGAAAAGGGTAGAAGAATTGTTCGATTCGAGAGCACAAAAGCAAAATTCGATACAAGTTTAACAGAACCTAGCTGATATTCGATCAAGCAGTGTAGTCAAGGGCGGTGCACCGTCGTAGATATTTGATGTGGAACCATGTAGTACAACATTTATACCAACAACTAATTATCATAGGAAAGATAGATATATATATATATATATTACAACATTTGGACCCATTTTCCTTTTATTTATTTTATTATTTTTAAATTTCGATCCCCCTCTGTGGGGTCCTCGATAATTACATGCTAATGAAAATATTCACATTTTTTATGGAACCCCCGCGGAGGGAGGGGGAATTTATTGAAAGAAAAGAACACCTAAGGAGGGGGGACATAAGAGCCAAACCCCTCAGAAGCTAAACAAAGGAAACAGAAAAACGTGCAAAAGCTCTAAAAAATAAAGAGCGCATTAATCTGCAAACCTATTGGTAGGTAAACCAATTATTTCACGTTGAATAATCCCACCAAAAGCATTAGGAGTAGAATGCCACCAAGTAGACGTAGAAATGCCCTTTTTAGCCGGGGTTACTTTTCGAAAAGATGATGACTAAGTTGTGTTCTAAGACTTGTGTCATACACGACACAAGAGGGCCAACGTCCTCATCAATCATGAAACAATTACCAAGTTTGCTAAAATACCCATGAACTGCAAACCAATTTAGCGAATTAAGTCACCAAATTTAGGCAATTTCTACCTAACTAAATATGGCAAAATGGTGCTCCCTAATGTGTCTGTCATCCGCCATTTTAAGTCATGGATTCAATCCAATTTTAAGTTATGTTCCAAACCAAAAAAGGTGTTAGGTCAATCCTCGAATGGGTCATCATATCCTCAAATATGAACTCACCTCAAGATTCCTCTAATTCTCACTCATTAAAAATTTAATAACCTCCTTTTTTACAGAAAGAAATCTTGATATATGCCCCGAGGTTATCGCGAAGCGCGAAAGTTCACTTACGTTCTCGTCGGACGAACCATTGATCTGCGTCGAATCGTACGCTACCAGTCAGTGCAAGTACTTATCTGTGGCTTGTGCCCCTGTAGAGAACATGGTAGTATGTGGTCCATACTTAGTTTAAGTAAGTAAAAAAACGAAAAAATTACTCTAAAACGTCAGAGGAAAAGTAAAAGAAGAAAAACAAAAGAAAAGACAGTACTTATGGGTCTCCTAAACTTGGTGTTTAAAATATAATTAAGCTTCTATAAAGTGGGTTTATGCTTGTACCCTTGTTTTAGTTAGTACACATATTATAAACAAACCCCATAATAACCCATCTAGGGTTTGGACTTTGATTGGTGATTCCAGAGGGCATTAATGCATTAATTAAAGAAATTAATTTCAAAGTGGTTTAGGCACTAAATTCCTGAAAGGGACTTACAAACCCTAGAAGTTTGAAAGTCTTTTGAGGAGCTTATAAGAAATTCTTTACTTTGTGAGCAATATCTGATCTGATCTAGATTTTTGAATCTAGGGGCTTTGGCACATTAGGGCTTGGACCAATGCTACAAAAGTTCTCTACTTGAAAGGGAATTAGGGTTTCCTTTTCAGTGCTTTAATCCACTTTCTTTAAGGTATTTTTTTTAGGTCATAAAAGTATGTCTCAGTAGGTTTACCTGCTTTGGAATACATCTTTTTGTTGTGCCACTTGCACAAACCTTATTGGATTCTTTTGCCTTTTTATTATTTTATTATACAAAAATTTTAGAAACTAGAACAGATTAAGAGCTTCTTATAATCAAGGACTCTGGACCGTCCAGTTCAATCTGCATTTCAATCTCACTGGTATGGGGTCCTACACCAAGTTTAGACTGTAAAAACTTTTAAGGCCCAACATGGGGGCCCAAATGTAATTTTATATATCGATCCAACATGGTCGGAACCATCCAATCTGTAGACTCCTCCTGTTTACCCTAATAAATTGGATAGTTGAGATCATAGAATCATGGGACCCATGTTGTCAGACCCAACATCTGGGCCCAAATGTAATTTTAAATATTGCGGCCCACAAGCGTCCTTTGATCCAGCCCATAGTGGATATATCATACTATCATAAACTCCTTCTGGATCCAATCTGTAGACTTCTTCTGTTTACCCTAATAAATTAGATGGTTGAGATCATACAATCATGGGACCCATGAAAAAGGAGTGTCCAAGAATATTGCCTATATGTAGAATCTATATAACAAGCGACAATAGTTGTCACTTGTCCCCCACTTATACCCCCTCTTATAGGCTTCAATAAAGAAGGGCTGAGATCTTATCCCAACTTGACGGTGGACCTGATCAGCCACTCACATCTGATATTGGCAAACACTTTGTTAGGGAGTGCAATGGGCACGGGCCACCTACTAATTAAGTATAAGAAGGGGTTTGATTCTTTTAGAAGCAGACCATGGAATTGAACATATGGCAAGTTGGCAACTAAGGATTGTCTTTACACAAATAATCGTCGATACGTTTCTTTTTTGCGTGTTGTCCTTTTAGTAAAATTTAAACAATTTTAAAAGAAAACAGAACATAATTTAATAAATAAGAAATACCCAAAAGGGCAAATTGAGGGGCCTATGATAAAATAATTAAAATAAAAATGTTGGTATTTTCCCTTTTTTACTATTTAAATATTTTTAGAAAAAAAAAACTGTAAAAAGGCGAAAACGGGAACTAAGCGGCCTTGAATGGTGACTTGGTGGACGAAGGAAAGTTTTCTAGAAAAAGATTTGTATGCTAAAATGTGCTGACCAAGAAAACTTTTATGGACTTTTATGGGAAAGAATCGTTTTCTAGAAAACTTTTGTAAGGGCAACCATACAGGGCCTAAAAGTAGAATTAGAAAAAGGGACCCATCAGCTATATTTTTAACCCACTTTTGTGGAGAAACTTATAAGCTAGAAGAATGCTAGTAAGCAACGCCTTAATGGCGTTGCACATAAGCAACCACCTTATCAATCTGCAAAAGCTATTTGACTATCTCCACTAGAACCTGGTTATTCTTACTGACCTGGACAAACTAATCAGTGGGTCCCGTCTAGTTAGAAGACCTAATATCCTGATGGGATGATCTTAACCACCGAACCATTCCTTGAACGGCCAAAAATATAGTGGCAGTAGTCCTGAAATAATCTATTAGATGGATAGGATGATCTCCCACTAGAGTGATTTTTTTTAATTAAATAAGGCCAACTGATTAGATGTTTAGGGCATGAATCATTTGTATTAGTCTAATAGCACTGAAAGTGAAAACAACTCCCTAAGGGCGTGTTTGATTGCACACGAAAAAATATTTTAGAGTTTTTTTTTCTGATGAAAAATTTTCTTGGGGAAATACACCTGATAAGGCTGTTTGATAGTGCCTAAGAAAATATGCAATTTTCAATTATGTGAGAAAATAAGGGTGGATTTTCATGGAAACGAATTCTCACCCATGTGGAACGGAAATGAATTCCAGGCAGTGGCGGAACCATGGTGCCCAGCCCTCAACTTTAATTTTACAAAAATGTACAAAAAGTAATTTTTCAAAAAAAACCGGTTTAAACCTAGTACAATGCCCACCCTCAAAAAATTAAAAAATAATTTTTCAAAGATTCCCTTTTAAACCTAGTACGATGCCCAACCTTGAACAAAATCTATACACTGCCTCTCCTTAAAACTTAGAGAATTTAAAAAAAAAATCCAAAAATACCCTTTTAAATCTCGTAGAATACCCAGCCTTAAATAAAATCAATACAATGTCCACCCTCGAACAAAATCCTGGCTCCACCACTGATTCCAGGCTTGGATGGGAAAATTTCATTTTCCCGGGAAATTTTTTCAAATTTAACATGACTATCAAACAAGGAAAATTTATGTTTTTGCGAGAAAATGCGATTTTTCCACAGGAAAATTGGCAATCAAACACCCCTCATAATCCACTAGTTTTAACCAACAAAGAAAAAGATGGAAGGAGAGATGTGTATATAAAATAACAAAAACACCTTATACATGGGTCAAACTTCAAAAACATGAATCATAAATCTCTGCATCTTCTTTTGTTCAAGACCAATCCACACATTAATGCCTCCCCCATTACTATTTCCATCAGAAAGCAACAGCACAAAGTCTTCCATCTCACTAACAATTGGCCCCCCATAAATAGGCTTCCCAAACCCAAAATCCAACTCATAAAATGGAAGTTTCCACCAAGCTGTCACATAGAAGTTTCCATTTGAAGTTATTGAAGGCACCCCTTTATAAACTTCCAACCAATCTATAACTGACCTCACATACTCATCCTCTGTCACTCTCTCTATTGCTTCCTTAATCATATCAACAGAGAAAGAGAAAGGTTTCTCAGCCAATTCAGCAACCTTGGCAGTGGCAGAAGCTGTAATTACAGCATTTCCAGTGAACCCATGTGGCAACGTTGGAGATATCTTAGATCTTATGTCCACTGCAAATAGTACTGATGAATCCTCATCTGGGTTTTCAAAAACTGCCTTTGTTCTTGCTCTCCATAGATGAGCAACAATGGCTTCAAAGCTTGAACACTTAGCCATGGCCTTTTCTTTGAGGGTGTTTAGCATTTCAGGAGTGAAAGAGAAGAGCTTCCATGTGTGATTTTCTAAAAGGAAGGAAGATGGGGAGGGCTGGATTGGGGAAGTGAATGAAGAACAGAGAAAAGATATTTCTTCTGGTTTCATGTATTCTCTATGTGGATATTTGATTTTAGGTGGATTTCTTGCTTTGATGCATGTCCTGTCATTGTTGAAAACATGGGTTTTCAGGCTTTCACCTCTGCAAATGGTGGCAAGGTTATTTAACATCTCAGCTGCTGCTCTCCCATCAAGTAAGCTGTGGTTTGTCATAAACCCAATTGAGAAACCTCCACATTTGAACCTTGTGACCTTCAAAAACACAGATAAACAAATCAAAATCTTGTTAAGAAAATCAAATCAAGTCGGGTTGGGTTGGGGTCAACCTGAGCCCACCCCAATGTTCAAGGTTGTGAACCCAAGTCCAACCCAACCTGATCACATTAGTCAGGTTGGTAAATTACTCAATTATTTTTATTTTTTATTGGTAGGAAAGGTTGGTAATTTTTTTTTATTAATTTTCAATATAAAGGTACATATAAGAATTTTTTATTTGTCATCTTTGCAAATATAAACCACGCTAAAAATAGGTTAGGAAATGTAAAACACATTAACAAAATATATACATTTATATTTGCAGTCGTGTATTATTGGGCTCGGATTGGGTCGGGTTGCCCAAAGCCTCAGCCCGAGAACAACTTAATTTTGATCGGGTTGTCAAAATCCAGGCCCGAACCCAATCCGAGTACTGAAGGGGCCAACCCAAGTTACCCAACCCGAGCCCAACGTTCGGGTTGAGCCCTGCTGGGTATCTTGATTTTAAGGGGAGATATGATGTTCTTCCTTCGAAGCTCTCATGTTGGAGATTAAGGGTCTTGCCTTTTCTTGGGTGAAATTGTATGATGTGGAGAGGGGTCTCAGATTCGAGGATGTGGTGTTCAGTTGGCCGTCTCTGATGGGGATGGTTTGAGGTGGCGTTCTCGGCCTCCAAGTGCCTTAATAAATCTTCTATTTTACCTTTCAAAAAAAAAAAAGTAACTAAGATGACCTGAATTGTAAAAAGTGGTGTTTCGGAGAGGTCCTTCGAACGATCGGCTTGAAGAATAAGATGTCGAAACGACGGATTAGGAAGATGAAGATCTCCAAGATCCTTTAATCTAAGCCTTGATGTTGCACTCACAAACAAGACCCCCTCATTGTTGCAGACAACCTCCAACCTACTTGTTTCATTGTTGAAGTTCAGTCTACCTGCCATGAAGTAGTAGGAATCAAAAGCACCTCAGAAACTGATTTCTTCACTCTTTCTGCAATACCAAGTGTTAATTTCTTCATGGATGGAAGAATCTCAAAGAAGAAGACTGTTTCAACAGGAAAAGCTACTAATTGATCTATATTTGACAAGAAAACTGTCTCTAATGGTGTTGGGTTTTTTGGAGAAACCAGTTTAACTGGTTCTTCCTTCTCTACATCTTGGCTTGTTATGGGGACAGCGATCTCCATGGATAACACAGGTACTGTTATGTTCTTGAGGATTAAACGATTGGGTATGAAACTATATATAATAATAATAATAACATGGTATCTAATTTGCAGGATGAAAGATAAGTGATGATGGGTGCGAAGAGCATGAGCGGAGGATTTTCTGCTAGAACTTTTATATTGATTGGTCAAAGAAGATTGTTGCACGTCCACGATGCATGCTTCCTAAGAGGGGTTCATGATATTGGCGTTTCTTTCCTCCGCAGTCTGAGAGTCTAGGTGGGGTTACAAATGGGCCAGGCCTGGACCTAGGCCTACTGTTGTTGAATTTTGGATAGGCCCATGATGCAATTCAGGCCCAAAACATTTCATAGACATCAAGGGAGAGAATCTCTGTTGTTATAAGGTGTCAACGAGTCGCATGGTTCGATATCTCGGAATTGGAGGTTGGATCGGTGACTGCCGATCCTGGTCCGGATCACCCCGATCTGAATGATCTTGGCGAGAAATACCCTCATGATGTATGAACAATTTTCTTCATTGGTGCCACCTTGGAGATCTCCAAACCCCAAAAGGAACCGGACCTTGGTTCTGCTTTGCCAAGGAGCTTTTCTTTTTTCTGAGTGCTGCCCCCCATCTCTCCCTCTTTTTGTGGGCCATTCAAAAGAAAGCAATTTGGTTTTATGATCAGGATTTTCCAATTGGGCTGATTTTGATCATAAAGCGATCAACTAGATTTTGGTCTTAAAGAGTCTTAAACATCCACTTGATGGATCCAACCTAGGAGATCTTGTAGTCCAAAACGACGCTAATTGGATGATCCCGAACCATTGATTTGATTTTTAAATGTTGAAAGGAGTTTAAATGATTGGATGATTCATCAGTTCTTTGGTGGGCGGACAATCTGGGTCAATGTCAATGAGCGTGAATACACATTTATGATTCTATGGTTGTATCCCATAATTCCCCTTCATAGTTTTCTGCTTCCAAATTTTATCTCTTGCTCTGTTCGCGAAGATCCATCAAAACCCCATATGGGTTTTTGGTGTTAAATAACAAGTGACCTTATGGATGTTTGGTCCATCCCTACACGGACCCAAAGACCAAAAACCAGCCTGATTGATGATTTCTAGACACTTGATCTGAGTATCCCACAATAATGCTCAAATCCAACGGTTGAAAACAGCTAATGAAAACGAACCAATCAAGTTGATTTTTGGGGTGTACGGGCCAAACATCCAGGTGACCTTATGGATGTTTGATCCACCTCTTGGTAGACCTATACTCAAAAAATCAGTCTGATCGGTTTTTCTTTTATGCACTTGGGGGTAAAATAGGTATTTTCCACCAAAGTGCACTTCTTTACCAAACACCATAAAATGGCTTTTTAAGAATAGAAGCCCTTGTTTTGGTTTAACAAACTGCCAAAACTGCTTAAGCACTTTCATATAGTGCTACTAGGTAAGCACTTAAGATAAGCAATAAACTTACCCAAAGGCATTATTGCCCTTTAGCGTAAGGGTGTCGATTTTTACGTGTTAACCGAAACCAAATCAGAACGGGAATAAAAAATACTGGTTCCAGTTCCACATTTTTCATAACCGAAAAAAGAATTGGAACCGTTAATAGAGGTTTCAGTTTCGGGTAAGCTGTAGGAAGGCAATGACATTTGAAGATATTGTGAAGGGAGGGGGTGGGGATAGCTAAGATCAAAATAGTTAAGGGTCCCAAATCCTGATAGCAAAACATCCATGAAATCTCTTGTTTGGTTTGGCCTAATTTTTAGAATTCAGAGACGATCAAATTCAAACTGTTCTAAAAGACACTACTTTTTAATGCCTTTATAATTTAGTAAAAACTTACAGAAAGAGACCTTTGGGAGCTTTCCTACTATGCTCTCAAAATAAATCCAAGTTAGGTTTCTACAATGACTGAATCAGACAACAACATGAGGCAACCTCAATTATCTGCTAAACCCTTAAAGCTACCTCAAAACAACTGCAGCATTTCTGAGGGCCAGATACCTCTGAACATACTCGTTAGGAAGTGTTCTTATACACTTGAAGACATCAGCATTTGCATAACGGAGGTTTGTCCTTGGGTCAATATAAGGCGCCTGCACGAAAGAGAGAAAAAAAAACCATCTCTGATGAGGGTAAACAAAGATGCACAATTTGTCTTTCTATTTTTGTTTTCTTTTTAATATGCCAACAGTCAGTTAAACCAGTAATGAAAAGCAGTCTCGAGGGACTTGAGCCCAACTATTCCCAAACGTGAGGGGTGTCCTTTACCACTGGTCAAAAAGGGTATTGGTGAAGATGCACAATTTCACTCTCAAATAAATGTTTTTTTTCTTTTCACAAAGATGACTGTAGAAAGGTGCAGCTGTATACGAGAACAAAAGAATGCAACAAAACAACTGAACGGCTTACAAATAAGCAGCTGGTACTTTGGTTGAGTCCAATCCATGCTATAAAGGATAAACAAACTCAAAGGCTCAAACACGTCATTTATGGCCTGAAGTAGATAAATTCCAACCGAGCAGATAATCCACCTAAGAGATTTCTAAATGTCCAATGAATTTGGATGACCAGGAAAGAGATAAAAATGGGCTATTTGAGAGCTTGATAGGGAGTTTTGTTAGGGTTCTCCAAGACTCCTGTGTTGTCCATGAAGTCTAGGACAACATATTGAGGGGAAGATGAACTTATCAGGTGCTCTAAATCTGCCTTGTGAATTCTGAATGTATAGAGGAATTATTTCTGACTGAAGACCAATTCTCAAACAAATGCCACCAGCACCACTCAGTGGCACAGAGCCACAGACAAGAATGTTTGTGGCAACATTGTTGACAACTAGTTCCAATACATTTTTATCCAGGATTTTATTTAAAAAGTGTGCAATTCTTTGAATTTTTTTTAAAATCCTGATTTTTTATGCAACATTGTTGACAACAAGTTCCAATATATTGTTGTCAAAAAGTTCCAAGACGAGAAAATCCAGGATTTAAAAAAAAAATTCCAATACACATATACAATAAAATGACAAGCGGCCATGAATGCTCCTCAAAGAATTGCAAAATCATTAACTTTATTTCCAAAAAGATTATAATATAATTTTACAGATTAGATCTATTAGGGCTGTGCCAAATTAGCCTTCAAAACTTAAAAAAAGAAAACCTCAATTTGAAATTTTTTTTTAATTTTCGTTATAAGTGAACATATATATATTTTTTTTTTTAATTTGAGCACATCAAGTTCAATGATGAGGATAAAGCATGGATGAGGGCAATGAAGATCAATGATGAAGATTCCAATTTTTTTTTTTTTTTGAAATCTCTGCATTATAATGTAATATTGGTCCAAAATGGACTATACATTAATGTCACTGAACTAGTGGGGATTATGGACTGCTACAGTTGCAAACAAACAGCAGGACAATGCAAAAGTTGAATCTGGAAGGTTCATGTACGGGACTTATAAAGCCAAAAAATATTAAACCACAAATAAACATGAAAGACCAGTTCTATGTGATCCCTTTGACATGGATACTTGATTTCTTGTAAATGAGACAAGCTTTGTGTCATTGCGGATAAACCTTCGCTTTGGATCTTGAAACAATGTGGGTTGTAGGGTAATCATTGTCTCGACCAAATGGTATATCATAACATGTATTAGACTTCTTGTTTTCATTATCTATTTATGCCTTTATTATGTTTAGTTTATTTATGTAAGTGGGCCTAGCACTCATTTAAGTGCACAATATTTAAATACAAACAGAGGCCAAACCACCCAAGTTGGTTCCTCTCTCTCTCTTCTCTCTTTCTTCTATCCAATCCCTTGTCTCTTACATCTTCACGTGGTATCAAAGCATCTCTGATCCTTGGTAAACCCTATTCTCCTCTTCTTCTTTCTTCATCTTTTATACTCTTCTCTTGGGTGACAAGTTATCTCTAGGGTTGTGAGAAAAAACCCTAGAACAGTTCTTCGTTGGTTTGTTTACACCTAGATGTGTATCTAGGTTATTGTTTCGTGTTCGCTTCCAGGTTTATGGTATTGTTGGAGGTGTGAAAAGGATATTTGTGCATTTGATGACCTAGGGTTTGCAGTGTAGATTGATGATTGGTATCAGTTCATTTTTTTCTAAAACCTTAGAGGCTTCTTCGCATCTCTGGTGAAATTGCACAGGCTATACAAGTTTACCGGGTTTTTTAAGATTTTTTGAAGTTGTTCTATTGGGTTTTGAAATCACCCCCATCAAAAAGGGCGTTTTGTGTTGGGTTTTAAAATCCCCTCCCCCCCTAAAAAAAGGCTTTCTGAGAGTCTTGTTGGAATTGCATGCTACTTCTTTACAATTTCTTGACCCTTTCTGGAGCAATAAGGGTGTTATGGCTAGTTTTGGTGATGGAAAATCCTCTATGTGGGGTATGTCCGATGGAGTTGGTGCATAAATCACGTTTGTGAAGTCGAATGACACTAACTATTTACCTTGGTCTCATTTTGTTAAAGTGTTCTTATGTATCAAGACGAAAGTGAAGTTTATCACTAATGATCCTCTCCCACTTGATGATAACATATTTGAAGATTGAGAGTGATACCCGTTGGTTATGACATGACTGTGGACAACATGGAGCCGTTTATATCCATGAATGTTATGTTTTTAGACACGACTAAACAGATATGGGAAGTAGTTAAGGAGATGTATTCTCAAGACCGGAATGACTCCCGTCGGATACATTAGCTTTTCGAGTCCATGTTTTTTATTACGCAAGGAGATAAGCCTTTTAGTGAGAATTGTAGTTTGTTGCGGGCTATGTGGGAGGACCTTCAGATTTATTAACCATACCACTAACTTAGAGCTTCAAAAGCACCAACAAGAGGAATTTCATGTTGCCCTCTTTCTCTCTAATATGAATTCGGAGTATAACGTTATTAAGGGGCAGATTCTGGCGAATAAGTATCTTCTTAGTGTAGCTAATGCCTATTCTTGTCCTCAGCGTGCATCCATTGGAAATGTGTCTTCTACTCCCAAGGAAAATTCAGCATCGGTTTCTAGTGGCCGGTCTAAGAATTCTCACATTCATGGTAGTCGTCGAGGACGTGAGGAACAAGGTGAATATGATGAGTCTTCTCAGCTTACGATAGAGGCTTCTTCCCAACCCCTCTTTGGTGGTGTACCTTCTAATCCTGTGTCTAGCAAAGATTATACTGCTCAACTTAGCCAGCTCCTCCAGCAGTTGAACTCTCTTATAACTAGTTCCTCTTATAGTCTACATGCCCACTTTGGCTGTGTGTTTAGTTTCAAAATCTCTATCACCTTGGATCATTGATTCAGGAGCCAATACTCATACGCCGGGTATACAATCTACCTTCTATAAGTTTCAATCGTCTAAATCTCATATTGTGTAGCTGATGGTTCTACTCGTTCAGTACTTAGGAAATGTGATATTCACTCTACTCAGTCATCTCATTTAACCTTTGCGTTGTATGTTCCATCTTTTCCATTTAATCTGTTGTTTGTTAGTCAACTTACTAAATCTTTGCAGTGTTTTGTAACATTTTTCCCATTTTCTTGTGTTTCAAGACCTAACGACGAAAAAGTGATTGGTTTGGGTTATGAAAGGAACGGTCTATATTATCTTGATCTGGATGAACGAGTTCTAATTTTTGCGTTGAATGCAAGTGTTTTTCCTCTTCAATGGCATATTTGTTTGGGACATCCATCTCTTTCTAAGTTGCATCAAGTTATCCCTAAGTTGAGTATAGTGTCTATTTTAGAATGTGAAGCTTGCCAATTGGGCAAGCATCACTGTAGTTCTTTTCCACATCGTCTTGAGAGTCATAAGTCGAATCCTTCCAATGTAGTCCACACGAGCATTCGGGGTCCTACAAAAATAAAAAGTTTGTCGGGTTTTCATTACTTTGTTATATTTGTTGATGACTTTGCAAAATGACAGTTATTTTTATTAAAAGATTGTTCAGAATTACTTTGTAAATCTATCACTTTTTATAAAGAAATTTTTGTTTAGTTTGGCAAGCCTATTCGTGTTTTTGTTCTGATAATGTATGCAAACTGCTATCCAAGAGTTTTGTTTACACCATTGTATTATACATCAAACCTCATGTGCACACACCTCATAACGATATGGCGTTGCTGAACGCAAACATCAACACGTGTTGAATGTGACTCGCACACTCATGTTCCATATCAATGTTTCAAAACCTTATTGGGTTGATGCCGTCATTACGGCTTGCTACCTTATCATCTGTATGCCATCATCAAGTCTGGAAGGTCAAACGCCGTTCTCATTGTTATATCCTGATGTGTCTCCCTTTAGTCTACCACCTCGTGTTTTTGGATGTCTCCTTTGTTCATATGTTTGGTCATGACCACGACAAACTTTCACCTTGTGCAAACAAGTATATCTTTCTGGATTATTCCTGAACTCATAAAGGATATTGTTGTTACTGTCCGGTTTCCCGTCGCTATTTTGTCAGTGCTGATGTCACTTTATTTTGAAACTATCCCATTTTTTTCTTCTACTAGGAAACTATTTGATTATGACCTCGTGTTTGCTAGTTAGGGAAGACTCCCTTTATCCTCTACTTCGGCTCTTCCATTGCCAGTTGTTACAAATGATCCTCTATAGGTTTATTATCGTCGTTCGAAGTCAGGTATGACAATTCTTCTTATGACCCTGCATCAACCACAAGCTTCAAGGTCTTCTCCCGACATGCCTATTGCTTTATGGAAAGGTACCCGATCTTGCACTTAGCATCCCATTGCTATCTTTGTCTCGTTGCATCATGTTTCTCCATCATTTTGTACCTTTGTACTTTCACTCTTTGTTGTTTCTATTCCAACATCGTACAAACAAGCCTTATCTTCTTCTGGTTGGAAACTAGCTATGGATGTGGAGATATGTGCTCTTCGTCAAAATTAGACTTGGGATCTTATCATACTTCCACCAGGATAGCAAACTGTAGGTTGCGGATGGGTGTACACCATCAAGTCTCATCTAGTTGGTTTTATTGATTGTCTAAAGGCACGTTTGATTGCCAATGGTTATACATAAATCTTTGGTGTGGATTATTTCACGACCTTTTCCCTAGTGCCACGGCTTAATTGTGTCCACGTTTTATTATATGTCGCAGTATGTTGTGATTGATTTTTATATCAGTTGGATTTAAAGAATGCATTCCTGCATGGAGACTTGCAAGAAGTGGTTTATATGGAACAACACCTGGTATGTTGTCTCTGGTAAATCCGATACGGTTTGCAACTGCAGAAAGCTATCTATGGCTTAAAATAGTCATCACGTGCCTAGTTTGACAAGTTCAATACTGCTGTGATTTAATATGATTTTCAATGCTCTACCTCTAATCATTTCGTGTTTATTCGTTGGACTACTTTGGGTGTGATTATTCTTATTGTATGCATAGATGATGTCATCATCACTGGGAGTGACAACCATAGCATTGTTGCATTAAAGGCCCACTAGCAACATCACTTTCATACCAAGGATTTGGTTCTTCTTCATTATTTTATGGCATTCAAGTTGCTCAATTCAAGGAAGGTATTACCCTGTCTCAACAGAAGTATGTGTTTGATTTCTTGTCTAAGAATGGTCTATTAGGCTCCAAGCCCTTGATAGTGATACTCCCATAAACTCTACTGTCAAGCTGGATGCTGAAGATGGGGGATTGTATGCTGATCTAGGTCGTTCTAGTCAGTTGATTTACCTTACTGTTACTCGTCCAGATATTACATTTGTTGTTGGGTTAGTCAGTCAGTTTATGCAATTTGTCGTCCTACGTCAACCCCCCTAGGATGCAGTTTGTCGTATTCTCTGTCAAAGAAGTTATATGTTATTGGGTTTTCTAATGTTGATTGGGTTGGTAGCCATAAAGAAGTCCACATCTGGTTATTATACCTTCGTTGGTGGCAAGTTCATGACATAGCATAGCAAAAAGCATAACGGTGTGGCTCATTCGAGTGCGGAGGCCAAATATAGAGCCATGGCTCATACTGGATGTGAGATGTTGTGGGTTCAGTCTCTTCTTTGGGAGATGGGTGTCAATGTCTCTACTCCTACGCTTATGTATTGTGACAATCAGGTGGTGACTTTTATTGCTAGTAATCATGTGTTTCATGAGCTGATGAAGCATATTGAGGTTGATTGTCATTTTATTTGTGATATTGTATTGAGCAAGCTAATCATTACCCCCTACATCAAGTCTGAGAATCAGTTGAGCAACATCGTTACTAAGGCATTATCTAAGAGTTCTTTTTCCTCTCTATGTACCAAGCTAGGTATGTATGATTACGCCCCAGCTTGAGGGGGAGTGTTAGAGTTCTTGTTTTCTTTATTTATTCTATGTCTTCATATGTTTAGTGTGTAGCACTACAATTCACTTAAGTCTTATTTATGTAAGTGGGCCTAACACTTACTTAAATGCACAGTATATCAATACAAACAGAGGAGGCTAAACCACCCAAATAAAACCAATAATGTAAAAAAAAAAAAAACTGAAGCCTATATTAGAGGCCCTGTGAAGTTGAACTGTCAAATGGCAACATTTACACATTGGATTGTGAGATGGCCATAAGATTTATTTGAATGGCAAAAATAAAAGGGGATCATCAAAAGTTAAAAATAAAAATTGCAATTAGCAATGCTTCTTCTCAAGCGGTAAAAGAAGAGGATGCAACATACCTCAAACCCTGTTATATCACAAAATTTCTTCGACGGGTACATAGAGGGGGGTGACTCAACATTAACATCTGAGAAACAAGATCAAAAGAAGGGTTCAAAAGTCATTATGTTGAGTAACATCAAGTTGATTTGCATGGCAGCTTAAAGTTGCAAGCTTTAAATGGTGGGAATGAATTATTTATCAAAAAAAAAAAAAAAATTTGATAGGGGATGAGTGTTATTACTCCATCGATTCTATTTAAATAAACTATGACTTTTGTGAAACAAAGTTCCTCGAAGTCTACAAAAAAAACATCTTTTCTAAATAAACAATGATTATGATATATTGGATAAAATGCTAAAACTGAACTCCAATTGATGCTCAAACTGCAAATTTGCTTTCCGGGTTCTCAACTCAATATCGAATAAAAATGTGGTTCTTCTTTACTGTTTAATATAACAAAAGCAACAAAAAAATGAAAAAACACTCACAATTTGGTTCGTTTGGAGGGTAAATTTGGTAATTTTCAGCTTGAAGGATTTGCTTCAAATGTTTCCAGTGCCTCCCTCTTGCGTGCCCCTTTGGGTACTTCTCCGACATCTGGACCGTCTTAAAACTAAGGTGTTGAGGCAATAGTATATTGGCTTCTATCACCTCTGCCTCCATTCCTAATCACCAATTGATCTTAACAATAAATAACAAATTCCATCTTGGTTGTCGATCAGACACAATTTGTCAAAAAAAAAAAAAAATTAAAATAGAATTGGTGACTTACGTACTTCACGCACGCCCTCACTGTCGTTAGCGAAAACCCCTAAAGCCTTGTGGGATATGAGAGAGAATGGGAGATGTGTCTGTAATTTTGTAAATCAAACAATTTCATCAAAGGACAAAAAAGCCCTTCTGAATAATTTATTGACAAACCGGTGGAAGCAAAAAGTTACCACTATCATATATGTTGATTTAAAAAATATTTTAGTAATAAACGACGCACCAGGTGCGTAGTTTTCTGGGTACTTATTTTTTACTGTAACATTACTTTATTTTGAAAAAAGAAAAACGGCACTTGATATAAGGAGTCCAAGAAAGACGTCTCGGCACATGACAAAGCACATATTCTTGTTCGATTCTTATTGCTTCACTTTGGAGATGGATGTCGTTTTTTACCCCTCTTTTATAAAACACCATTATCACGGCATAATCAAAGTAAATCAAAGAATTCACACCTTAGACAAATCTCAACCCAACAATAGATTTCTAACACGGTTTCTAACAGAAACACAATACATTAACATCAAACCACGAGTTAAAACTCAAACCTTTTGCAGAGAATCCAACGAGTCTACAACCACATTACTTCAACATATATTTTAAACCACAATAAAATACACAAATGATTAAACAATTTATGTTGTTTGCAGTGTCAAGCATGTGATGGTGACAACTCTTTTATTGGTTTGTGGCGCAATGACAACGACATGGATCTATAATAAAATATCAGAATCTGGATTTGGTGCTCTTCGCAACATATTGGCTTACTTCTTAACTCATGCCTTTTTCTGTTGGTATGGTGTTGGTCTGATGTTCTGCTTGTGTTAATGGAGTCTTACATTCTACCACTGGTATTTTATAAATAATCTGTTTTTGGATCATATTAGTCATTTTTCAAGTTCTGGTGACTGATTGAGCCCATTGATCAATCGTCTCATCTGTACTGTTGTCTATAATTAGACATTCTTAAACCCTTGTACTCACTGTTAGTAACAACCACTAGAGCAAAGATCCTTTCTCAAATAGTTCGCTGGTGCCAATTTCTCCTTGTTCATTCCGTATAATTTTTGTGGGGCTATGTTGCCTAGATACCACAAAATGATTCCATGCAACATTGGTGAGGTAGCAAAGGCGTGTCCATCCAAGTCAGGTGACATGGATGTAAAGTCTTATTCTAAATGTATTGCAATCTTATCTGTGGAAATTTTATGCATGGTTGCAACTGTTGTTGAATATTATTGGATCATGGAATGTATGAACATAGAATATGCTAATGGAGTAGCAGTGATGTTTTTAAAACATATGGCAAAAATCTGATACATCGAGTTTCGAAGGTTTTCTCTCGTTACTTTTTTTGAGAGCTAAGGTTGCCAAATAATCCAGAATATGAAAAAGAATCTGGAAAACCATAGCTACAAGGATATGATATTAAAGTACATATTACCATATCAAAAAAATCAGGCACTTCATAAAATATTTTCAGCTAGAAGACAAATCTTCAAGAACAAATGTATGGAAACTGTGTTTTGAAATGCCTATATCCATTGTCTCTAAGAAATTTTGCTTGGGAAGAAAATCATGAACAATGTACTGTTAGCAAAATGTGTGTCCTTTTTCTTGGCAAACATGCCTTTAAGAAGAGATGATAACTCTGACTCTGTTTTTTTTAACAAAAACCAAACTAATTTGGTTCTCAAGTGGGTGACTCGGTATCTATCCACCACCAAATCTATGGAAATATCTAACACCCTTGTACAAGCACTAACAAAATTATATAATACTATAACCATTCAAAGGTGCCCATCATATAACCATTTGTCACCAACTTTTATGCTCCCAGCACCATCATCTAACCATTTATCAACAACAACACAACAGCCGGAGGGAGCATCTTCAACATCTTAAAACAAATCCTCAAATGAGGGGTGTGCTCCCATCTTCAACGTCTTGAACACTAGAACAAAGGTTGGGGTTCTTCGAAACCCAAAGCTGAACCAAACTATTGTAGGCCATGACTGGCAGATCAATCGAGGTCAGACTACTCGCTGACAACCAGTAACAATCCAGCAAATGTAAGGCATTAGAAAACCACGAAAATTGACGGTTTTAGCATACTGTTTTAGGCCTTTTTTGTGCTATCTCTGGAGCTGAAACCTTGTCCAAATCCGAGGGCAGATGAAGGCTAAAAATGACGAAAGTGGTGCGAGCAATGGGTTTTGAGGCGCAATTGCCTTCTAAACATCACATTTTATCATTTTTGTCTACATAAATATTTAGAAGAAACAAACAAGATTTGGAGCATAAATTCATTACTTTAGATCAGCTGTCGTATATAATTTCTATTTAACTGGTTTTTTAGTTTCTACAAAAATCCAACATCTCAATCATATAGGCCCAACAGTGCAATTCTGCCTACTATGCTAATTAGAGACCTGCATCAACAGACTTCAAATCTCTAAAAGAAATACAAAACATCCTATAAATTCGAGATTTATCGATTGAATCGGCCAAAGATCAGTCAGTATATACTGAATTCCACAAGAACGAACCCCAAAATACCATCAAATGATCTAATTGTTCACTAGACACTACAATTGCACGGACGGAATCACCGAGAAATCAAATCGAGATGATGCTAAACAAATACAGATTGTTTACAGTGAATACAAAATGATCGCTCGACAGATCGTTAAAGCTACTTAATCGCGTTCCAACAAGAATGTGGGTTTTGTTCGTGTTCGACCAAAAACGATGAAGCCATAAGAGTTGCAGGTCGAGAAGATGACCAAGAACAAAATAGAGAAACGCCTAGAGAGAGAGAGAGATGGGAGGAGGGTTCGTACCTTGAGCGAGGGGGAAAGAGTCGGTGAGCAGCGGCGGTGTCCAACTCGGTGGGAACGGGAAGCCGGGTGTCGAAGGGAACTTGCAAAAGGGAGAGAAGAGAACTCTAAAATCCGAGTAAAACTTCGCTGACAGCGGCAGTCAGAGAAGCCAATGACAGACCACAATATACGCCACGTGGCACACTATGGAGGATGCTGATCGTATGGATGTTTGGCCAATCCTTAGGTGGACCTGCAAACTAAAGATCAGCCTGATTATTAATTTCAGACCTTTGGATCCTAGTACCCCAAATAATGATCAATAATGCTCAAAATTCCCACAGTTCAAAACCAATCCATGAAAATGATTCCAATCCAATGCTTAGAAATCACCAATCAGGTTGATTTTCGGGTTTGTAGGTCCACCTAAGGATTCGCCAAACATCCATACGGTCAGTGTCCTCTAAAAATGTGCCACGTGGTTCATATTGTCATTT
Source organism: Euptelea pleiosperma (assembly GCA_035048495.1). Classification (NCBI taxonomy): domain Eukaryota; kingdom Viridiplantae; phylum Streptophyta; class Magnoliopsida; order Ranunculales; family Eupteleaceae; genus Euptelea; species Euptelea pleiosperma. Next base: position 34,086,932 of record CM068546.1, read on the forward strand.
TTTTTACTCTTAAAATCCCTAATCTATTGATGAAGACCTAGAGAGATGGGACAGAATGGAGTGATCTGTAATTTTATTTTCTTTTAAATTTTAAATGGACAGAATCCCTGATCCGTTGATGAAGACCTTTGGATCAAAGTATTTCAAAAAAATGGTTGAATTCAAAGGCTATACCAACGCCTTAAAAAGTACTAAAATCTAATGGTTAGAGATTACTAATCAGGCTGATTTTTGGTGTGTATGGATACCAATGGGTGGGATAAACATCCATGCGGTCAGTATGCCCAGATGACAGCGATGTGTAACATAAAAAGTGCTTCCGCATTTGAAAAAGTTTCAGGCATACCTTGTTACATCTTTTTCCTTCGGAATATTCACTTAAGTATACAACGGTGTGATCCACAAATATTTTTTGCTTGAACGGAAATAAATTTTTTGACTTGAAAAACTCAAGTTTGTCATTGGTACCCAAATAAACTTTGGGCCTGGATATTGCCACCCACGATTTCTATGAAACCACCCACTTAAAAAAAAAATGGCTTTTTTGCTTTACCCCTTTACTTTATTGATGCAATTTGCATCTCACCCAATGTTTTTAAAATATTTGTGCCTCACCCTTTGATCATAGTCAACGTCGTTGACCATAGACGGTCTTCAGATGGACATCCCAATATTTTTTAAATGACTATAATGACCTTGGGTGAGACGCAAATATTTTAGAAACATTGGGCGCGATGCAAATTGCATCAATAAAGTAAGGGGGACAAGCAAAAAAAAAATTCAAGTTTTTTTTTTTTGAGGATTGTGAACTATAAAAGGAATGTCCCTCACAATGATGACGAGGGAACACAATAAGAGCAACGTGGCACACTCTTAGAGGTCACTAACCGTACAGATGTTGGGCCCATCACTAGGTGGAGCTACATACCAAATATCAGCCTCAGTAGTGATTTTAAACCATTGGATCTTTGTACCCCAAATAATGTTCAAATTCTACGGATAAAATCAACCCAAGAAAACGACTCGAATCCAATGCTTAAAAAGTAACAATCGGATTGATTTTTGGTATGTAGGTCCACAGTTGGGCCAAAAATAAATGAAGGAAGGTTTTGAGGTCACAATCCTCAAAAAATTAAAAAAATCCTATGACCTCAAAAAAAAAAAAGGATCTTTTGCTCGACCCCCTTACTTTATTGATGCAATTTGTATCGCGCCCGCTTTTTTAAAATATTTGCATCTCACCCAAGGTCATTATAATCATTTAAAAATTATTGGGATGTCCATCTGAAGACCGTCTATGGTCAATGACGTTGACTATGGTCAAAGGGTGAGATGCAAATATTTTGAAAACATTGGGTGAGATGCAAATTGCATCAATAAAGTAAGGGGGTAAAGCAAAAAAGCCCTAAAAAAAAACAAAAAAAATATAATGACAAATGTGTCCCACGTTTTATGATGTGACCCAACTTTAGAAAAAAAAAACCACCCAGCAAAAGAATAAGCAAAGCATAAGAAGAAGAAGAAGCCCAACACCACCACCACCACCTCTCTCTCTCTTTCTCTCTCCACGGCGTTGAATCACCGTGTGGACTGTATAACTCACGGCCAGCCCCGCCGTTATAAATCCAACTGTTTAAAATAAACCCATGAAAATACTACAATCCAACGGTTATAAATCACTAATCATGTTGATTTTTGGTATGTAAGTCTTACCTAGGGATGGCCAAACATCCCTAAAGTCAATGGTTTCAAAGAGTGCGCCATTAAATTAGTTACAAAAACATTATTCAAGTGATGCCAAGCATAGATATAATCAGGACCATCTCGATGCAAGTTGAGACCTAAGGCAAAAACTCCATATGAGGCCTTTTAATATTTAATATATTAATATAGGATCGGGATGGGGGACAACCATTTGGCGGACCCACTTAGAAGATGAATCAACGGCTGATTTTTGGTGAGGAGATCATCCTCACATAAATTCAAATCATTCTGATATTCATAGATTGATTTAGAAGTTGAAGAATTATGGACCGTTTATTTTTACCGTGTAACTTGAAAACCACATTTGATGGGGTTAAAAATTTCAGAATGGGCTGATTTTTTGGGGGGTGATCTATATGGTGAGGAGATCATCCTCATAAAAAATCAGCAATTGATTCATCTTCTATGTGGGTCCGCCAAAATGGTTGTCCACTGATCCTAACCCATTAATATATGGTATTAATTAAAAATTTTAACTCGCTATATATGGTAGAAAATCTTATTTAACAACTATTCATGATAATCAAAAGTTATTGAAAATTTTTTAGATGAACAAGACTTCTGTTGCGGTTCATGCAGAGGACTCGCGGCCCTACATAGATCATTTGCCTAATGACTGTGTGGATGTTCAACCCACATATTGGTAGATAAGCACACTAAAAATCAGCTTGATTGATGACTTCTAGCCATTGGATTTACTACTCAAAAAGCATGCTTGAATCCAATGACTAGAATCAAATCCTAAAAGGTACTAAAATCTATAGTTAGAGATGACCAATCAGGTTAATTTTTGGTTCGTATGTCCAACAAGGGGTGGGCTAAACATCCATGAAGTTAGTGGACCGGGGCCTTCTCTCACCTAGGCTAGGAGCCTTCTCTGACCGCCTTATTGGCCTTATAGTATAATTAAATATGTACAAGTACATTATTGACAGGTGAGCTATAAAAGCAAACAATAAAGGCTTCAAGAAAAATCCCTATCACATAATGGACACAACTACACAAGTATATGCCCTTTAAGAAAATTACCTGAGACATTTTGAAGCTGCTTTTGTTAAACTAAGAAATTTGAATTAAGTGCTGAATAAAAAGTACTGAAGTTTAAGTATTAAATCTGTTTGGTAATCCGGCTAAAAAAAAAAGTCATGATATTTGAAAATTAAGTGTTAAGTCTATTTGGTAAACATTAACTAGAATGTCTGAAAATTGACTATTTGACATATTTGCCCTTATAACCTTTTTGCTAACCATCTAATGGATTCAAAATATATGATTTCAAACAATAGTAGATAAACAAAACATCTCAAGTCTCCTTAAACAAGTTGGTTTGCGATTTGATCTCGTAAATTTGACAGAAACATTTGTTGAGCTTGTCCAAATGGTTCATATTTGTTGATCTTGCAAATTTAATTTAACAAGGAGAATGTTCATTTCAGATTGATGTGGCGATGCATTAGACTCATTAAGCATCCCTTCCCTATCTAAACACCAACTCCCTGAACCAATCGTTAGCACCCCATCAAATAATACTACCAACTCATCTGCATGAAGCAATGATTTATAACGAAATTGTTTTGCATCTGGATATTTCTGCAATATAATAATAACAAATATCATAACTATTTATTCAAACATTTTTTATAATAAAATTCAAGAGTACCAGACATAACAAAAAGAATGTTGACAATCTTCCAAATAAACCCAAGAGTACCACACATAACAAGAAGAAGGCAAAATCTTAAGAGTAATTGTCATCAAGATTAGCTAGATATGCGGGTTTTATAATATCAAACTCAAAAGTGAATTGTTCCTCTCATTTAGAGTAACTGTCTTCAACTCTAATTCAAGTTGTCATTATTAAATGAAATCCTAATCCTTTTTGTCTCACAATGTTCATGTCAAATATCAGCTAGCAAGGACTTGAGAAAATGAAATGGTGCTAGTAAAGTTGTTGTTGAAATGCTATGGACTTGAGAAAATTAGTATTTACGTCGACAAGAAAATGATTTTTCGAACTCAATCTGAAATTACCATGAAACTATATTCCTTAATGAACATTCATTTCCTAAGCACAATTTCTATAATTCTTTGGCACACTAACATCCTCCCAAGATTTAATCCTGTCATCCAAGAAGGTGTAACAACTCAAGTTGGATGGGTTCTTGGAATAAAATAACACAACTGACCATTGTTAGATAGCCATTTAAAATCTGTATAATATTCTCCACCAAGCCATTTAAATCAAGATAATTCTTCTGGATCTAGATAATTTTCCCTAATAAGCCTGGAATTCGTTTCCCATTCAGACAGGTGAGAATTCATTTCCACCTGAAAATACACCTTTATTTCTCATATGATTGAAATATGTCTTCTCAGATGCTATCAATTAGCCATTTAAGGAATTTCCTAGATGTATTTTCTCGGGAAAAAATTCTGTGCAATCAAACAAGCCCTCAGAGAAAAATACAAGAAGAACACTTGTCTGGTTGGAATTCACAAGGATCCACCATTTGGGATGGACAGAAATTTGCCTCGGTTTCATGCCTAAATATCAAACTATAAGTAGAAAATGAACAAAAACATCCATATTTTGAATACTCTTGACAAGAACCCTATTCTCTCTCTATTTTTTTTCCAATAGATACGAAGACCCTCTGCTCTCTTACTACCCTACAATTCCTAATAGAAGTTGACGCTCAGATACGCATATTAAAGATTATTTGGAGAACTCTCAGAATCATTCAATGGAGAAATGCAGATCCAACCATGCTTTAAAGGACTTTCTGGCTCACCTATGAGAGTTGGTGGCAGTCTCATTTGACCTCAAGAGGAATTATATGAGGGAAACTACATGGAGGACCTGGTTCAGTGGTATATTTCTTTTAATAAAATAACAGATCCAGTTCTCTAATTCAAACCCTAGGTAGCAAACAGGTGACAACCCCGGCAAAAGAAAAGTTGAGGTTTTGCCCTAGGGACCTACATATCATGCGGATATATGGATGGACAGGCTATGATCTCTTCAGCAAAATTCATGGCATGCTCAGATATGATTTTAGTAATTTATCAATATAAATCGAGCATGTAATGTCTACTTTCTGGATTTAGAGGAAAATAGTAAGAAGAAGAGGTATTTGTGACACATCCATCACTTTTTGATAACCCAAAACCATGGTTTTTTTTTTTTTTTTTTTGAAAGCAGAATATATATATATAGAAAAAAAGAACAAAACAAGACTAAATCCCCTCTCTTAATAACAGAGATGAGCCAAGGGGGGGCAATCATGTATCCAAACAGAAGGAAGGAGAAAAGAGGATGCCTTGGAGGCAATAGTATGGGCGACTAAGTTCGCGGATCTATGAACATATTTGAAACATATGGACGAAAAGGAGAGCATGAGACTCAAAATATCTGCTGCTGGCGCTATAGACCGGGAAGAAAGAAGCAAGGATTCATTGTTAAACCCAAAACCATGGTTTTAAAAACGGCCATTTAAACGGTAACGCCCCAAGCCCGTTTCCGTTAAAACTGTTTAAACACGTTTTATCGTTTTGAAAAAAACGGCCGTTAAAATCGTTTAAACGGCCGTTTAATTCTGGAAAATTTTGTGAAAAAATAGCCGTTAAATCCGTTTAATTTCCCTTAAAATCCATTAAATTCCTTTTTTTTTAATTTTCAAATTTCAAAATTTGAATTTCAGCGCCATTTTTTCCGTTTTTTTCCGTTAAAATCCGTTTAATTCCGTTTTTTTTCATTTTTGCCCCTGGGCGTTTCAATCCGTTTAAACGGTAACGCCCCCAGTCCGTTTAACCGTTAAAACGGTCTCCTTTAAACCTTGCCCAAAACATCTGAAAATAAATAAACCACCTTCCTCGTGAAAAGAAAATCAATTTCTACATTTTGTTTTGTTATTAGAGCACTAGATCCAAAGAATATGCATAACTTCATTGTGTCAATGCATCACCAACTCAAAGCAATGCAACACGTCTCAGATTTTTGGACTCACATACCAAACAACAACCTGATTAGCGATTTCAAACCTTTGGATATACAAATAATGTTCAGTATTGCTCAAATTCCACGGTTAAAATTAACCTATGAAAACAACTTCAATCCTGCATTTAGAAATAACTAATCAGGCTAGGTGATTATGCAAATCGGTTTCAATAACGTTAGGGTTTGGTAGAAATCTGCAAAACCCTAATCTAGGGGTTTTCCTGTACCCTAACATTAGGGTGTTCTTGAAGAAGGATAAGAAGAAGGGATGAGAGAATAGGAGGAGCTAAAGGGGGGACGTACCTGTGACCGTCGGGATCGAAGTCGGGAGGCTCTGTTTCTTCGTTGAAGTTGAAGAGGAGGAGGAGACCGTGGAAAAAAGGTTCATTGAAGAGGTTTTATATTTCTTTAAGGGCAATGCTGTCATTTTCAAATGTTTTGAGGGACATTTTCGGCGGAAATAAATATTTCGTAAACGCAAATCACTTAATAAGATTAATCGCTTAATAATTGATAAGCTTGCTCCAGATGGTTGAAAAAAAACACGGAGACAGGCCTTGTCGGGTGTGGATTCTTGGGCAGTCCCTAGGTGAAACCTACAGACCAAAAATCAGTCCGATTAATGGTTTCAAACCATTGGATCTTTGTACCCCAAATAATGCTCAAATTCCACGATTAAAAATCAACCCATGAAAATGACTCCAATTCAACACTTATAAATCACTAATCAGGCTAAATTTTTTATAGATATATCGATCTAGGGCTGAGCCAAACATCCATACGGTTAGAAATCTCTAAAAAATATGCCACATGACTCATATTGTAGGGGTTCTACTCAATTGATTGTGCCCCTCTTGAACAAAATCCTGGGCCGACCGCTGGATTATGGTGTTACAAGGTGTTGTACAGCATCATAATACTTTATATTTTCAAAAAGAAGATTTAAAATGTTTAATCAGAACATGTGTTGGCATTGAAGTATAACACGAATGAACGGTCCTTTAATCGGATGGCTTGGAGCCTTCTTATACCATATTAAACTAGTTCGATTGGTACACGATAGTTGACCCTCTGAAAAAATCAGTAAAATAAGTTTGACTGAAATATAATACGTAAATAAATAAAAAAACTAAAGGGTATAAAAGGAAAACAAAGTCAAATGTAGAATTCTATCCAAGTCTTCCTCTCTCCAGTCAACGGCGAGAAAATAAAAAACTCATTGAAAATTCGAAAGTACTTCAAAAAGGTTCCGTATCCAAGATAGGGTATTTTCGTCAAATGTAAAAACCACACTCGTAGACCCGATCAAGTCGTTTCAAATGAGATTGTATTGCTATCCTCCTCAGGTGGACGTCGCCTTCAAGTTTAGATCAAGGTTTTAAAAGGGCCGCTATAACGGTGCAACGGACTGGAGGCGTTACAGTTTTTCCGTTAAAACAGCTGTTATAACGGATTGTAAGACACATGGGCCAAAACAGAAAAAGGGGAAAAAAGGGAAATAATGAAAAACTTTACATAACATAACGAAGGAGGTCCGGCTGAATCCGTTATAACTAAACCATGGTTTAGATAGCACTCAATGCACCTGTAGGAGACGGACACGTAATATGTAATCCACATGATATTTGCAGTCTTTAAACCGAGTTAGTGCGGTTCTCGTGTGTGGTCCAAGTAGTACAACTTAAATTTGTTTCCAAACATCCCTTATGTGTTTGAGAGGTAACTATTCTTTTTGCGTATTTCCCCATATTTTTTAAATTGTCCCTCTTTTCATTATTGCCTTTTTTTAAGGCTCAGGCTCGGGGGACTCCGTTTCTCAAACCCCTCTCTATGTTCGCACGCTCGGCCGTGATTTAACGAAATCACCATCTCCAAAAGTGAAAAAAGTGATGCCATTGGCGCTGACAACCACCATTGGATTCTTGAAATCCACGGCGGACCGCACGAACACCAAGAGGGGTCAGAAAAATAAGGGTCCCCTGAGCCCGACCCTTTCTTTAATTATTTCTAAACTTATTGAGTAGAATACATTAAATGTGATTCTTTTAAGTATTCACCAATAATTTTCAAAATGTCCCTATTTTTATGCTTTAAAAAAATAATTATACTTAATAAGTACAATACATTAAACAATGTTCTTTTAGTCTTTATCTCATTTTATAGTGATCATGTTCGTTCAGCGTGCGTCAAATGCTCCTCTCCTGCTCTCCACCTCTTTTGGTTCATTTGCAATGCACGCGTCATCACCTTCTGGATATGTAACGGATACACTAAAAAGGAATATATGAATCATATTTTTTTGTTAGATTTTGATATTAATTCTCGACGAAGTAGGTCTCCATCTTTAATTCATTGTCGAAGAACATTAAATTACGAAAATGCATTTAACCACCTAATTAAAAAATAGAAAAAATACCACCTACTTTTAAGAAGTATCCTTTTGCCATGAAGCGTTTAGCTATTAGGTTGAAAAAGGCGCTCACTCCTTCAGTCCCACCACCTCATCTGACATTGTAAGTAAACTTTGACTGTGTAATTTTTTTTATCTCTATTGACTGTGTAGACAAACCCGTCCTAAAACCAGCCAAGAGATCAAAAATCGGTTTCGCGAGATGATAATATGAAGAGAAATTGGGAAAAAATTCATGTGATTTAACTTTCAAATTTTAAAAAGTAAAAAAATTATGTTTTTCCACCATGATGGGCTATTGGTTGTAACTTACCATGTTGAGAGAGATGAAAGTGGATTTTTTTATGTTGAGCGCTTAACAAGAAAGTTGCTGCTAAGTAGCTTTCCACACGACGTGTATTCTATAAGTCTTTACAACCTCGTTTTTAATTTTTGAAATTTGATTTCAAAATTTTGAATTAAATATTTTTTTGAAAATAGAGTTGTTTGGTACATATCGGGTGGAGCGCAACCTAGTAATGACTTTGTTGTTAAGAGTTTGGCAGCAAAAGTTTACTCAGAATTGGATGTGATGGACAAACATAAAACTTGTCCGATCAGTGATGGTCAGGGAAGCCCTGACCTCCCACAATATGAGTCACGTGACATATTTTAAGAGGATTGACATAGACCTAGTCACACCTTACTACTCAAGTTAGCATTTCCCTTAGTAGCGTAGGACTTAACCTTCTTAAGCACAACACTCAGTCAAGAAGCACACAAATCATACAAGAGTGTTTGGGAGAATAAGACTTGTATTGTTCAACTCTAGATAGTTACAAATGAGAGTCTCAACTTATTTATATAGCACGAGGCCTTGAGACAAACGGTCATGATTGTGCCAAATGACAACGATCAATCGGCTAAGAATACTTTAGAAATCTCTACATCTTTGTACTATGTAAACTACTAGTGGGTGCCCCGTGCCATCGGCACTCCTCGACAAAGAATTTGCCAAAATCAGGTGAGTGGCTGAGATCCACCGTCCATTTGGGGGAGGATTAGATCTCAGCCCTTCTTTGTTGATGCCTATAAGAGGAGGTATAAGTGGGAAGGCAACGAGTTCTATTATATAGAATAATACGGCACTCCCCAAAAAAACGCATTTGCAAAAATTGGGTGCCTTCGGCACTCAAACGGTATAACAGATTGAGGGCGTTACCATTATTTCCGTTATAATAGATTGTAACGTATATGGGCAGAAAACGAAAAATAATGAAAATAAACAAAAATAACGGAAAGTAATGGTGCTAAAATTAAAATTTTGATTTTCAAATATTCACTAAAATTTATAACATAAAATAACTGAAAAAGTAACAAATGTTTTTTAACAATTTCTTTTCAAAAAATAATAGTTATTATTTTCGTTATAATAGAAAATAACGGCCGTTATTTTTTGAGCGTTAAAACAGTACATAACGTAACGAGGGAGGTCCAAACCCGTTATAACAGCCGCTATTCACAACGTATACCAAATCTCTTTACTATTGGGCTCATGAACCCTATTTATGTTCGGCACATATTTGGTGGAAGTACACCAAATCGAAGTCTGTATAGTGAAATTTCAAATTTCCTCAAAAATCATAACATGAGACGAATAAATGAATGAGAGTGAGTGGTCTAGATCTGACCGTCCAACATTAGATAGATGGATTTGATCTCAACCACTCTTTATCTTATTAAGCTGGATAAGATAAGGGATAAGACAACTTCCCAGTTTTGTTATATATATTATATATGTACATACATAAGAGTCTCTAGAATCTTCATGTTCTTGATGTTTTTTTTAATTCTCCGGAAGATCGTTGATGGTAAGAAATGGTCCATGTACATACATAAGAGTCTCTAGAATCTTCATGTTCTTGATGGTTTTTTTTAATTCTCCGGAAGATCGTTGATGGTAAGAAATGGTCCATAAACATACTTCTTTATAAGCTTAAATCGGACTCAATGGGTGGCTTGTGACATGATGTTGACCATATGGATGTTTTGCCAATCCCTAGGTGGACCTACAAACTAAAAATCAGCCTAATTAGTGATTTCAAAACTTTTGATCTCTTGTACTCCAAATAATGCTCAAATTCACACGATTAAAATCTACCCATGAAAATGAATCCAATCCAATGCTTGATGGTCATAGGTTTACCTGAGGGATTGGTCAAACATCCATATGATCAATGGCCTCTAAATACGTGCCACATGGCTCATATTGTGGGTGATGGTCACTAACTGCCAGTCAGGCAAGTTTTACCCGTCCCGTTTGAACTTACCACCTCAGCTGCTACACGTAAAAAGACATGATTGTGGAGACTTCTTCCCTTCATTATATTATATAAAAAATACTTAACAAACCCATAATTTAATTATCTAACAACAAATTAAAGTTGTTTTTTTATTTACAAGAATTATTATTTTGAGAGCACATTGTTTCGCTTAGAGCACCAATAACTATCTAAAATAAACTTTAGAAAAGTGAATAATATTGACTTCTTTTTAGAAGAAGTAAAATATTGACTTCTTTTAGAAGAGCGAAAAAACATTGGTGCTCTGGAAGAAGTAAAATATTGACTCTTTTTTGTAATCAAGATCATAATATATTACGAAGAGAACAACACGATCAGTGTGGTTTTTTCTTTCCTTCTTCCAAAATTGGCTAAATGAACCATGAGAGAGGAGAGTTAGAACACTACTAATAATCAATCCAAGTTTTTGCCTTAGTGGCGATTAAGTGAGGTATAGAATTAGAGTTGGATTTGTTTCTCAAGAGATCGTCGAAAAGAAACTTCGCATTGGATTCCACTATGAATGCTATTGCATACACATACTATTTTTATGGTTTACCGACTTAATTAGGCTCATTTTTTAATGAAGGGTTGGGTTATTTTGACACGCCAAAAATGACCTTTTTTTTTGGTGCTCAAGGGAGATGAGTTCATGATTGATTTTTGGTGACGACGATCTCCTAATTCTCATATAAAATAAGCTCATTTCCACATTTCTAGCCTAATGAAAAATGGGTTACAGATTTAAATATTCAGGATCGCCCATTTGAATTTTAAGTGTACTTTTGGTAGGGTTGGAAGTTTTGAGATGAGAGATCAAATTCACAAAAAAATTGGCCCTTAAGTCATTTCCATGTATACCATGTGGCACATTTTTAGAGGGGACACTGACTGTATGGATGTTTGGCCATTCCCCAGGTGAACCTACAAACCAAAAATCAATATGATTAGTGATTTCTAACCATTGGATTGGAGCTATTTTCATGGGTTGATTTTAACTGTGGAATTTCGAGCATTATCGACCATTATTTTGGGGTATAAGATTGAAAGGTTTGAAATCACTAATCAAGCTGATTTTTGGTTTGTAGGTCCACCTTGAGATTGGCCACACATCCATACGGTCAATGTTCTTTAAAAATGTGCCACGTGGCTCATTTAGTGGGCAGTAAGTGACTTTCGCCTAGCTAAATTTTACTCATTTTAGAGAGAGCTCTCTTTTGGGGTGTGCCCTGACGAGGAGTCCGCCCCGAGAGGAAATGGGGTGTGCAAATATGCGCTTCCAATTTTGGTTATGTATATCAGGAGTAGAACTTTACTGAGGGATGACGGACCACAATATGAGCCACGTGGCATATTCTTAGAGATCACTGATTGTATGGATGTTTGGCTCAACTCTAGACGGAGCTACAAAGCAAAAACAAATTAGCCTAATTAGAGATTTCTAGGAGTTAGATTAGAGCCGTTTTCATGGATTGATTTTTAACTGTCGAATTTGAGCATTGTTTGGGGTACGAAGATCCAAAGTTCTGAAATCACAAATCAGGCTGATTTTTGGTATGTAGGTCCCACATTCATACGATCAGTGGTGTCTAAGAGTATGTCACGTGGCTCATATTGTGGCCGTCATCAGATGACGACCTCCTTAAGCAAAGTTCTACTCGTATATTACTTGTAGAGGGCGAGTAAAACTTCTGTCAACGATTGCAAATCACACAATCACACAATCACAAGCCAATGAGTTCTCGGCACATACCCAAGTACTTTTTGCAATGAATGGATTTTGCTTTGAGGTGTACGTGCCGAGCACTCATTGGCTTGTGATTGTGTGATTTGCAATCCGTTGTGACAAAGTTTTACTGGTGAGTGCCAAGTAAAACTTTGATTACAGCCCGCTGTCAACGAGGCCCATGACAAGTGCAATATGGGCCACGTGTTATACTCTTAGAGGACTGACCGTATGGATGTTTTTTCAATCCCTAGGTGGACCTACAGACCAAAACTCAGCTTGATTAGTGCTTTCAAACCATTGGATCTTTGCACCTCAAATAATGCTCAAATTCTCACGGTTAATATCAATCCAACGCCTATTTCTCACTAATCAGGCTGATTTGTGGTCTGTATATCCACCTAGGTATTGGCCAAACATCTATACGGTTATAGTCCTCTAAAAGTTTTCCATGTAGCTCATATTGCGCGCTCTCATCGGCCTTGATGATAGTGTCTGACATCAAAGTCTTACTTGAAAACACCGTAGCATTTTCTTTCCACAAAAGATTCTGAAAACCGTCACTTCATAGGTACGTGTGTATGGTGAATGTTACAGTACATGACAAGCATACCAAAATGATTATGTACAAGAATCCCATCCCATGGCATCGAGCAAAACTTCTATCACAAGAAATTGTAAATCACACAATCACAAGCCAATGAGTTCTCGGCAGGTACACAAGTGCTTTTGCAACGTACCCATGTGCTTTGCTTTTAGGTGTACGTGCCGAGAACTCATTGACTGTGATTGTGTGATTTGCAATCCGCTTGTGACAGAAGTTTTACTCCTCACCATACAGTAACAACACACGTGAACATTTCAGCAGGTGATCAATTAGTTTTTGATGGGCAATATATTAGCTACATGATACTGATCAGACGGTATTAGATTCTCGAACATTATCAGATCAGTTTGTAGTTCAAAACAGTGGATAAAAGCCCAAACCCACGGAAAACACATGTACGTATCGCGATAAATACCTTTAAAATAGCATATCCGAAGCTTTTTGTCTTCGACGGATAATAACCACCTTAATTGAGAAGTTAAACTAGAATATCTTTAAATGACGAAAACACCCCTTATGAGCTTCATAATTTCACACTCAACCACTTCTTTATTCGATTTTATTTTGGACTACCTCTTTTAACCGTCCGATGAGAACTAAAATTTAAACTACTAATCTCGTCAGTTTGAGGATTATGACCGTTGGATTAGCATAGTCCAAAACGTAAGGTTACTGCAAGTTAAGAGTTGTTTATCAATTAGGGAAAATTTATTTGCACCCCACAAATTGTGCAAGCACCCGAGTAAAACTTCGCTGTCTGCCCACAGTAGGAGCCACGTGGCATACTTCTAGAGGACGCTGACTGTATGGATGTTTGGTCAATCCCGCCTACAAGCCAAAAATCATCTTGATTGGTGATTTCAAACCTTTGGATCCTTGTACCCAAATAATGGTCAATAATGCTCAAATTTCTATGGTTAAAATCAACCCGTGAAAATGACTCCAATCCAACGCATAGACATCACTAATCAGGCTGATATTTGGTTTATTGGCCCATATGGGGATTGGCCAAACATTCATACAGTCTGCATCCTCTAGAAGTGTGCCACATGGCTCTTATTGTGGGCAGTCATAATGGTTGGTCATCGAAGTTTTACTTGGGGTGCTTGCGCAATTTGTGGGGTGCAAATAAATTTTCCCTATAGATTATAATTACAATCATGGTTAGAAAATGGCCGTTATAAGGGTAATGGCCTTAGTGCCTTACCCCCATTAAGTTATTTTAAAAATAACACCCAAAACTAGAAAAATCAGCTTAGTGCTATTGCTGATGTTACATCGGCTGACAATTATTTGAAAAAAAAATGTTATTTTACTTTTATTAATTGAAGTTATTTTGAAGAAGGGTCACTCTACGGTGCCCACGTCTTTCAGTTGGGCACCCACGTGAGACCAAAATACCCATTTAGGTTGGGTACCCACCCCACCCCAGTAACTCTCTCTCTCTCCCTCTCTCTATTGTAATCTCTCTCTCTTTAGGCTTTTAGCCCCCACGGTGTTGAGCTGCCAAGGGGACTTTGTAGCCCGCGGCCAGCCTACATAGTCCTTACAACAGTTCAACACCCAGAGATTGAGAGAGTGAGGGAGAGGAGAGAGATATAACAGTAGAGAGAGAAGAAGACGAAGGAGAAGGGGTGGGTGGGGTGCCCAAACTAAAGGAGGGTATTTTGGTCCATTGTGGTGGGTGACCATTCAAAAGACGTGAGCGCCCTAGAGTGACCATTTGAAGAAAAAATAACAATAAATTGACTTTGACTTAGATGTGACTGATGTGAACCATTATAACAGTGTTAATATAACGGATGGTTCCGCCGTCTCATAATTTGACTCATAAATTCACACTTGTTCTTGTCACTGGATTTTCATGAAATCCAATGGTGGTTTTGCTTTGGTAAAGTGAATGCCAGTTCAACTTAAAAATCAAGGATGGATTTCTCCGGATCCACAAAGGAGCACATGAGTGAATTTATGAGTCAAAAATTTGAGTCCACAGATCCAACTTATAACGGATATAGCGGCATTGTTAAGAGTTTGTTATAATTTTATAAGGGAGTATTTAGAAGAAAAAAAAATTTGCTTACAAAACTATGGGCATGCAATCTTTTCAATTTAGGTTGCCAGGCAATGGGACCCATGTAAGGTCTGTGAAGCAATAATCATCCATTTGGTGATATTTATTTTCTAGTAGGTTCTTGATTTCTTATCTCCTAGAAAAATGAATCTCGAGGACCATCCAGTGGTCTGGTTCTAAGGACGATGGCCAACCTAGGCGTTAGTTAGGATCAATTTATCAA
Source organism: Euptelea pleiosperma (assembly GCA_035048495.1). Lineage (NCBI taxonomy): Eukaryota > Viridiplantae > Streptophyta > Magnoliopsida > Ranunculales > Eupteleaceae > Euptelea > Euptelea pleiosperma. The sequence goes on from CM068546.1 coordinate 34,102,051, forward strand.
TCCGAGTTTGGTTGAGCTCTGTTAGAGTGGTCCTTACACGTTGAATCCTAAATCTAGGGTTGTGGTATGCACACATAGAAGATCTAGGATCCAACAGTTTGAGCCAAAGGACTACCGTGGTCCCTAGGACGACTCTAATATACCTTAGAAAGATATTTAGACAAGGGCATCATTGATAAGCATGAAAACTTGATGTGTTGCGCATTGATACTCATCTGGCATGTTGGTCACACCAAATACTGCCACGTGGCAAACATATAAGATTAGTATGATAGGTGATTAATAGCCATTGGATTTAAGCATTTTTCTGGACCCATAAATTTTCCGCCGTTGTCTGTTCTAAAACCCACAATGAAAGAAACGTTCAAATCAAACGGCTAAGAATCACCTGTGAATCTGATTTTTGGCTTGTAGGTACACCAAAAGATAAGCCAATCATCCAAGAGTCCGTGGACCCCAATGGTATGCCGGATGACAGTAGTTGGTGCGGGGTTTCCTCTTTTTTTTTTTTTCATTTTCATAAATTATATTCCAAAAGCAAAAGAAATATAAGGGCAATTCGGTCATTTAAGTAAAATAAGAGTATAGAACCCGCTTACGAACCCTGGTCACATCCTCATCTGACCATAAATCCTTCCAAACCTGCGTAAAATTACTCTCTCTCTCTCTCCCCTTTAAATTCCCCTCTCTCTAAAAACTCGTATATTATTATTCTCTCTCTAACCCTCTCTTTCTCTCTCTGCGCCTTGAGCGAACGACTTTGGTTTTTCATTTTTTTTTTCCTCTCTTAGCCGTCCCTCTCTTTTTCTTCCCTGCAAGTCCCCACGAATTCCCCACCTTCGTAAGCCATGAAAGCTGACCTCTCTTAAACCAGGTAAACCCTTTCTCCCCCTTGTCTATGTCTATGTTTTCTTCTTCCTTTTGTGTTCTTGTTTCGTTAGAGGTCAATGGATACATAACCATGAAGACCCATCTCCCAGGTTTGCTTTTTTTACGTGGTTTTGACGTTCAAGTTCTTCCATGGAGGTTAGCCATTCCTCTCACTTCTTCGTTTATGCATGTCTTTCTCTGTTGTATTTCGCGATTTAATATAGCTTTATTAGTGTCTTAATGCTTCTTTACTTGGGATTAACTATAATTTGGTGGGATCAGATGGGAATTCTTGATGCTTTAACCGTTTCTTCTGTTTGAATGTTGGTTGTTTGGCTGGAATTATGTGGTGTTTGGTGTACAAAGATTAAAATACTTGTTGGGTTTCTTTTAATTTTGTCTTATTTTCTGGTTTTTGACGTTTTCTTGATATGGGTATATGTGTGGTAGCTTCGGGTGTTTCTTTTGGGTTTGAAAAATGGATCTGCGGTTGGTTATTTTGTTCTGGGTTCTTGACTTTGAAGTTCTGTTTGTATGTGTTTCCTGTTAATATTAGGTAGTTTGTATGAATCTGGTTTATGGGTTTATTGAGTTTCTAGTATATGAATGCTTGTCTGCTGTGTCTGTAGTGTTTAGTTCAAGCATTCCCTCTGATTCATATAGAGACGGATATAGGGATTTTTAATTGTAATATATTACTCCTTAGATCTTCAGTCCTGGTTGTGTTTTTTGTTGGAACAAAAGAACTTATTTTGCCCCAATATAAGCAAATGTACAGCTAATTGGGTTTGTTGGTAGGCTTAATTAAGTTACTTTTATCTGCTCTTTCTTAGGAGAAATTTCTTGCTTGAATTCTTATGGGTTCTCTAGATGAAATTGAATGTATTATAGTTTGATCTTGAATCTTTTGGCAGTAAAAGGTGGGAAGTAATTCGGTACTTTTTACTTAGACGACCTCTCTAACACTTAGTAGGTGTTTGGTGTTTTTCCTGTTTAAATGACTCGTTTATAAGATGCATAAGAATATATCCAGAACTTGGTATGTGCATTGATAGTGGCACTGTGGGAAAACCGTTCTATTCTGCTCTAGTGTTGAACCCAAATATAACTAAACTATCTTATGTTATTTTCTTCCAGACCAACATTTCTTTTATTTTAGAAAGGATATCACTTGCAGATAGCTTATCTTTAAGTAGTTTATTTGGATTGCAATCTTAGCAACTAGTAAACTTCAATATATCTCGCTGTGTTTATTTTTCTGAACTGCTAATTGTATTTATGTGATAGAATCTTCAGCGCTAACTAATTGATCTACTTACATAAGTGGAATTTTTTTTAATTCCATTCAATCACCTTAGTCACACATTTATATACGCCATTCTTTTGTTCTTCATTATTTTAAACTACAGGTGGTTTGTAATTAATTCAAATGATCTCATTTTGGTTGATGTATGGCTTTCTCGCATTTTGCTTTTATGAATAATAATTTTGGTTTAAATGATTTTCACCTTCCATTTCTTAACTAATGCTTGGGTCTGTTTTGAGGTATACTTAAAAGTATTCAATCCACATCTATGCCAATTTATTGGACTTGCAGTTCTTAGTATCAATTGTTTGACAGATGGATTCAGTAGAGCTGGATAACAATAGCGAGTGCATCATCGAAGACACATCTGCTGATCAGTTACCTTCGCCAGGTTCTCCTGATATAAGTGTTATATTTGGAGATCCACAGGTACTTCCTCGAGTTGGAAATCAGTACCAGGTGGAAATTCCTCCCCTAGTAACAGAATCTGACCGTCTTCAGCTTATAAAGAACCCAACTGATACAGAAATCATGTTTGATGTTGCCCATTATTTTGTAACGGGACTACCCATCCCAATTATGTGGGTCCATGATGACGTCAATAATATTAAGTGTGAACCGCTGGAATTACTTGGTGCTCCAAATGATGCAGTGGATATAAATGGGTTGGCAGAATCTGAAAACAGCAAAGAGAGCCATATAATTTCAAATAACGAAGATTCTAAACTTAAAGTTGAACCTTTGGATGTTGCATTGGATTATGGGAAAGGATTGGGAGGATCAGCAAGTGGTGAACTTACAGTGGTAGGCAATCAGATGGATGTTGACTTACCTTTGTGGCAACATCAGAAATGTAACCTGGATCACAAGTACAGAGGCAAAGGCTTCTGTCCAGTTCCTGGCTCCTTGGGTGACTCTTGGAGCGATATTGAGCAGGAGAGTTTTCTCCTTGGTCTATATATTTTCGGGAAGAATCTTGTTCAGGTGAAGAAATTTATTGATTGTAAAGAGATGGGGGATATACTAGCATTCTATTACGGGAAGTTTTATAGGTCTGATGGACACCGCAGATGGTCAGAATGCCAGAAGATAAGAAGCAGGAGGTGTATACATGGACAAAGGATTTTTACAGGATGGAGGCAACATGAATTACTATCACGTTTGCTTCCCCGTGTGTCACAGAAATCCCAAAATACTTTGCTGGAGGTATTTTTTGTTACTTATCGCCAGAAATGCATTCAGAACTTATTTTTTAGAATTTAGAGTATCATGATAGATTGATGATAAAAACATATGCGCATATGTTTTTATCATCATTCGTTATTAATCTTTATATTGTATTTATTGGCAAACAGTTTACAAAAGGCACAGGCTCCCATGACCGGCCTTTTATGACAGGCTCATGGGACAGGCCTTGTCGGGTGTGGATGCCGCGAATCCAACGGTGGTTTGCTTTGGGAAAAAGTGAATGCCAGCTCAGCACCATCACACAGAATCCACATCCGACAAGGCCTGTCCCGTGAGCCTGTCATAAAAGGTCGGTCACGGGAGCCCGGCCCTTTACAAAATGTTGCAATCTTAGTAGGGATGTGCTGAATTCACTTTTTTGTTTTCGTCTGTTGCTCTACACAAGTAATAGTGCTCTTTGCCACGAGTCCTCTGTAAATTAGTTTTATTGTTGGCATTTTGTAATATGTTTGCACCTTATGACCTGCTTTTTCTTTTTGGTTTCACGATTCTCTTCTTTTATAGAACAGGGAAGGTACTCAAAATTGTTCCAGAATAAAATAGTCTGTCTAAATCTGCTCCCTGTTCGGGGTGTATCGGGCATGCTAGGTGTAAACATACATGCTTTAGGGTTTAGGATCATATGTCTAATTTGTTATTCCCCATTAGGGGACTTTTTGTTCTACTGCTTTCCTGTATAGAAAATGTATCTCTGAAAATAACACCTACTTTGATGAGGTAATCTGACAGATAAACACACTTTTTCTTATGTGATAATTTGGCATTGAGGTCTTCTATAAGTAAGATGAATAATGAGAGCGAATTTATTTCTTTTGGGTAGGACACTCTTACATTGTGCCACCAAAAACTACTTCCCTTTCCACATATGAAGTATCATGACCATAATCCACCAGACAAAAACCTCGACTCTCCTCCGACAAAGGTGCTACAATTGGTCATGGAACTATAATCACTAAGAATTCTTTCTTAGTCCTCATTTGAAAAGGTCAAGAGAGAAGATGCCTGTGCGTGTGAAACAAGCAAAATTATTCCACTGATGCCTTGTTGTTGAGGACTTGGTGGATTACATTGAGATTTGTTTTTATGGCGAAACACATGAACAACCTAGGCTAATTATCGAAAAAAAAAAAGAACAACCTAGGCTATTTTTGTCAAGTTTCTTAAAAGTCAGTAGATCACCTTTCCTACAAGCCTCTTATGTATTCCAAACCATGGAGAGATTTTTGAGTGATTGGCAAGTGGAGGATCATCTACATATTGCCCACTGATCAAATTTTCAACTGAAACTGGATATGCTACCAATGGAGCCGAATCTGCTTCAACAAAAGGATCTTCAAATTTATTTCTACCTTTGCTTCAACCTGTGGTGAAACTGTAGTCATTTAGTCCCTGATCTGAAGATCCCCTATTTAACTAGTATCCAGATGCTACTTATTGACCTAGCTTACTCTGCTTATGATTACGGGTGATCAATACCCTATGTTTTGACAAGTGCCACCCAATGATTTAGAAAGCTATCTTAGACAGCAGTTAGCTCCTAGTTCGAGGCTAGAAGTTGTGAGTGAAGCTAATCATTGGTTCATCGCCTTGGATCAGGAGTAGTCTGGGATTTTGACGTCAAACTAGATGCAATCCGTGTCCGCGACCTCGGATTAGTTCCAGCCTATTTCCATGACCCCAAACCAGATCCAATTTGTGGCCATTACTCGTACTAATTCTAGTCCATGGTTGAGAGACAATGCATGGATTTATTTCTTGATTTTGAAGCTCTGTTAAAGGCATCTTGCAGATCTCAGCCCTGTTTTCCTCTATGAAAGGCAGGTTTACTATAAAGCGGAAGCTAAGGTTAGTGGAGAGATTACCATCACATTTTCGAACTTAAGATTTGAAGAAGAGTGAGCTCAAGCTCCTTCTTTGTTCTAGGTAAGGAAATAAATTTCATGAAATTATCGAAATATTTCCATTTCTAGGTTTCCGACAGGAAAGAATACATACATGGAAAAAATGTTAAATTTCACGAAATATTTTGATTCATGTCGAAATATTTCAAGTGAACAGTAAATTTCGATCAATTGACAGTGTGAATATGTATTATTTCGGTCTAAATGTTTCGCCATGTATGGAAACATTTCGATTGAAGGTAGGAAAATCCCATTTGAGCTCAAAACCACCACAAATCCCATATTTGATCCATTCAACCCCTTTCCATATATTTGTTTTTATAAAAGAAACCAATCCATTGTAGATTTCGTGGTTCTCGGATTGATCCTGATGATGAATTAAATCTTATTTTGATGTTCATTCAAATTCGAAACGTAAGTATAAAATTTCTTGCTATAAATAGATAGATTAGGTGTAAATGCATCAAATCTATGAATCTATGATGCATTTATAGTGGATTTGTGCACGGATTGAAGATTGTTTAGGGTAAAACTTTTAAATTTGGGGAAAACCCCAATTTCATTGGTTTTTACCCTAAACATCAATGATTATACATAAAATGCTTATATATTGCATAACTTAGCCCATTCTACAAGTTGTTTGGGTTAATTGTTTTTCTAAAAAAATATTAAACACTCAAAATATTAATTGTTATAAGTTAATAGTAAATAGGTTTTCTAAAATTATACATAATAGTAAGACATTAATGTAAGTGAATAAGGATTTGTTAATACCTTGATTTATGAATTTTATAATTATCTATTAAATAATATTTATCTAATTAAATAATACCTTGACTAACTATTAGATACCCGCCTCAACATATTAGACTGCTATGATCATCCATTGCCATACTACATATGGTTTGATAGCTTATGAATGTGTTTTTATGCTTGTTTTATCGTTCCCCAAACTTTCCACTATAATTTCCACAATATTTTCATCATTTCAGCATTATATCCATCATTTCCATGAAAAATGTATTATTTTCACACTGGTCGAAATATTTCTATTAATACTAGTTTTAGGCTGGTCGAAATAAACCCCGAAACTGAAATTTATTTCCTTGGTTCTAGGGTTACCATTGTTGGTTCTTAGTAAAAGTTCACCTTATAAAAAAAGGGTTAGCATCGTTGGAGGTTCAGAACTGTTGTAGGCTGTAGCTTGAAGCTTTGATATGCTCCAACCTCTCTCTGCTACAATTCCGTGTGATAGTTTTGTTCCCGATTTGGATCCCTTGTGATTTTCTGCATGTGGACCAATTACCTGCCCTCATTGACTACTGCAATTTGTGTGTGGGATCATCTTTTCCATTTTTCCATCGAGATCTACCAACTTCAACCTTATGACTTTTTTTTTCCCTTCTATCTTTTGGTCTAATATTTCTAGCTGAGATTGTATTTGGATTTTTCTTCTTCTTTTTGGTTGGTTAAACCATGTTCTATGAGTTACTGGGTTATGATTTGGAAGATGGCATTTAAAGGAATTGTTTAGCAGAAGTTTCTCAGGTAATATATTGAAGTTGTTGGATTAATTTAAACCAACTATCCTTTTCTTTGGGACTTGTTCAATTTTTCATGTTTTGAGTTGGATTGTGGTTTAGTTAATCCCCTTGGGTTGCTTGAACTATAGTTGAACTTAGTTTGTAGATATTTATCTATACTTGGATTTTTTTGTTCTTGTTATTTTGATTTGAGCTAGCATTTGTTCAACCCCTTGAATTGCTCTTTAGAGTTACTTGATGAGCTTATATCTTGATCTACATCAAGTGGTAATAGAGCAAGCTCCTTATCATGGAACTGTTCTTATCAGACCAGATCTTCTCTTAGGAACTTATTCTCAAGTTGTTTCTCATCGATCTAGTGGGGTGTTATGTTGGCCTGAGGTGCTCATGCAAGAAGTGGCTGAAGAAAAAAATATGTTATTATTTATCTCAAGAGTTACAACAACAAACCATCATGCAAAAGATGGCAGATCAAGCTACAACCTTGCACAATTCGGGAAGTCACCAAGAAGATTCGGAAGAACGAGAAGTGAAGATAGTAGGAGCTAGAGGAACGCCACTGATGAGAGTGATGGAGAATCTACAGGTGATATGTTTGAGGAACTTTCTAGGATAAATGAATGGCCACAATGGGGGAACTGATTGGTCTCTGCCTTAGAAGAAAACCTTGTTTGGCTGGACAGCATGGAAAATTTCTTTGAGTGGAAGGAGTTACTGTTCATGAAGTAGGCTAAATTGGTGGGGACAAAGCTTAAGGTACACGCTTCCTTAAGGTGATGACAATTACAACAATCACGTGAGAGAAAAAGGAAAGAGAAAATTAGATCATGAGTTAGAAGCTAAAGTCCTAATTCTTGCTGCGAGACCGAGACTACATCCAAGCTAAGGTTGGCAAAGCGTGAAGTACACAAATGAGTTTCATCGGCTTACTATTCAGAACAACTTGTGCAAAACTGAGAACCAACTTATTAGCCAATACTTGAATGGCCTACGATTGACCATTCAAGACCAAGTTGGCCTCCATATGCTATACAAGCTTGAAGACACCTACCAATTGGTGCTAAAGGGTGAGGCCCAACTTGATAGGGCTGATTCAAGGCGCTCATAATGAGATCATGGAACCCCTTCATCAATGAATCAAACTTCAAATGTCAAACGAGGAGGTAGTGCTGTATCAGGAGGACATAATGCCACTAACCTGCCCAAACCAAATTTCAGGATTGGAAATAGAAATCGTGAAGTGGCTCAAGCAGCAAGTCAACAAGAAAGGCAACAACATAAGGTGTTTCGGTGCATGGAGTGAGGATACCAATCAAACGAGTGGCCACAATGCTTAAAAACCAGTCAAAATTGGTTACTCCAGAGAGATGGCGAAGTGAACAAAGAGTTCTTAAACAGACAAGGTGAGCCAAAGTACTATGATTACTACGAAGAAGTGGATGACGACAAAGAAGTGGTAAAAAAAACAGAGAACTATCATTGTGACGAGGTGGGCTAAGCCCTTGTGGTTCAAAAAGCAATGATCTCACCCAAAGCCAAGGAGAAGGAAGATTGGCTAAGGTCAAATGTCTGCCGGACACATTGTTTGACGTTGGGCATCTTCGATAGCAGAAGTTGGAAAACAAAGTGGTGACTGAGATGGTGTCGAAGCTTCAATTAGAGACCACCATGCAACCTATACCTGCACTAGTAAAAGATTTCTTGGTAAAAAAAAGGGAACAAAGTGATGGTTTCAAATCGATGTTTGGTCAACTTCAATATTGTAGTGACCTCTGTTGGTGTGATGTAGCACCAATAGATGTGTGCCATATTCTTTCTTGGTCAACCGCAGCAATACGACTGAGATACTAGACATTGAGGCTCCAAGAACACCTGCACCTTTTGGAAGGATTAAACTAAAGGTGACACCTTGGCCCGTGAAGGAAGAGGTGTTTATTAAGAAGACTTTTTTTTTTTTTGGTAAAAGATTATATGGATTAAAGGGAGGGCTGAGGGAGCCCTAAAAGCTGTACACAACACAAAAGGGAAAAAAAAACAGAGAGAAAGAAACCCCCACCACATCGAACCTAGGGGAACAAAAGGAATACAAAATTAAGAAACCAAACGATCCCACCGGCAAACGAAGTCGTCAAATCTAAACCTCTTGAGCTCTGTAATGGCTGATCCCCCGTAGTACATGGTGGCTTTGATATTCATGACGATCTCTTCTATGCTTGCCTTTTTGTCTTGAGAGCTCCAATAGTTCCCCAAGGAAAATAAACTTTGAGAAGGAAGTGAAAGTAAGCAAGTTGATATACACCTTGGTTTCTAAGAGACTGTTATTGATGACGTTATGTTGGAAGAGTTACTCGAGGGACCGGCACTTGGAAATGTCGGATTAGGTCAGAGCATCCAAATTGCTAGGTAGGTATGAAGCCCAAGCTGGAGATGTGGCTGGTTGACCACAGTTGCACAAGGAAGAAGGTGAGGGTGAAGGAGGGTGTGTAAAGTGAAAGGGAGTGAGGGAGTAGGGTGAAGACTCATGGTAGTTGAAGGGGAGCTTGTTATCTCCGAATAGACTCGCGTGTAGAGAGAAAAAGATCCCATTCCATGGACTCCCCTCAAAGCATCAATACTATTCACTCGTCTTATGTTATCTCGAGGTGAGAAGAACCACTCATGTATCCTCATGCAACGTCTAAATGACGAGCCCATTTGTCTTGAGGGCGAGAGGGGCACCGTAGCGTTTGGAGGCACCATTATGCTAAGCGAGGGCGTTGGTGCCCTTATCGAAGCGTAATGTATGTGATGCCATATTACCGCTACTTGGGGTGCCATAGAGTTTTCAACTTGTAAACCATTATTCATAGGGCTAGAAATGTCAGAATGAGCTGATTTTTGTTTAGGATGACCTCTATGGTGAGGACATCATCCTCCCCAAAAATCATCCCTTAACTCATCCCCATGTGGACCCCACAAAGGCATGTCATATATATAACTGTTGAAGAAAAAATACGGGAATAATTATGATTAGTTTGAAAAGGAGTGTCTGAATGTGTCCAACACATCAGCACAGCGGCAAATTTTTCAGAAAATGGAATGTCCTTTGTTAAATAGCACGCTAATAATACACACTAGATATACACTTGGATAGTGGGCATTGAGGAGACATTATCTATCAATCTCATCAGTACTAATGACATGCCTAAGTACGAGTACTGACTGTAAAGTATAGAATAAAAATGATTTAAAGAAATGCATTAAAATTAGAACTTAATCAATAGTTTTTTAATACCCTAAAACAGGATAAATTTTCGAAGTTTTTCTTTCCTTTAACTTATATATAGCTGTTTTCACTTGTCAGATACAGACTTCTTTGAAAATATGTTTCTTTGTTACATAGGTTGCTTCATCAAATTTTTGTTTCCTTTTTTGAAGCTATTCCAATATTAATTGCACTTTTTTTCAGTTTCTACTTTCTAGCCAGTCCAAAATTAAATTGGCTTTGCAAATTATCTTGGAGGAAGTTTTGTGTCAAACAAAGGTCTCCCTCTAGAATATATCATCTGAAGTTAGGCAAGGGTTCCTTATTACATGGATGCACCAACCTTGAAGGAGTGTCAAAAACGAATCGGATGTTGCTTCCTTCTTCTCAGAAATGAACATTATGCATGAGTTCTATAAATATTACCCCGACCCAAATTCTTCCAAGCTCATGGTCCTTTGAAATTTGCACTGTGGAAGCAACTTTGCCATTCTTTACAGTTTCCTTTTGCTTCCATAAGCATGGAGGACTAAGCAACCTATTATTTTTGTACTTCACTGCAAAAGTCTCTTAAATCTTTAGTACAGGTGATAGGTTACTTTGGTTTAGTAAATATCAATGCTGTACTACTGCAACTAGCATTACCTTTTGGTTTAGTAAATATTGATGCTATACTAATACAACTAGCATTACCTTTTTTTTCCGTTCATCACAGAAATTTCTGTGCTGTTACCTTATAAATTTTAATTCATTGACAGGTCTCTAAGACATTTGGAGAGGGGAAAATTTTGCTAGAAGAATATGTCTCGACTTTAAAGGCTACAGTTGGCATGAGCATTCTTATAGAAGCTGTAGGAATTGGCAAAGGGAAACATGATCTGACTGGCATTATGGAGCCTATAAAGACCAATCACGTTATCCCTGCTCGTCAAGAAATACCCAGTGGCAAGGAATGCAATTCTCTTACATCTGGGGACATCATCAAGTTTCTAACCGGAGACTTCCGGTTAAGCAAAGCTCGGTCCAATGATCTCTTTTGGGAAGCTGTTTGGCCCCGTTTGCTTGCGAGAGGATGGCACTCTGAGCAGCCTAAGAATCATGGTTATGCTGGTACTAAGCACTCGTTGGTGTTTCTCATACCTGGTGTTAAGAAGTTCTCAAGAAGGAAACTTGTAAAAGGTAACCACTATTTTGATTCTGTTAGTGATGTCTTGAACAAAGTTGCATCGGACCCGAGGCTTCTTGAGGTTGAGGTAGAAACACCTAGAGGCAGTGGCAGCAAGGAAGAATATCAGTGGGGCACAGAGATGATATTGGACCAAGATGATTCTTCAAACCGTCAACGCCATTGTTATCTTCGACCCCGACTTTCAAATTGCAGTTCAGACCTCATGAAGTTTACTGTGGTGGATACCAGTTTGTTTCATGGAGAAGAACCATTCAAGGTGAGAGAACTGCGAACTTTACCTGTCGACACTACTAATACTTCCAGCCCAGCAAGCCTTTCGAGAGAGACTAATGGGGATAGCTCCGAAGAGGTGGTGGATGAGCCAGATTCTGCTGAAATGTTGTCAAATGATCAAAGGGATACTAAAACTTCTGGCCCCATGAAGGGTATGTTAGACAAGGGAGTGCGTTCTGACATATCAGATTTTGTAATTAGTGTTTCGGAGCAACAAATGCCAATCAATGGCCCAGATCCCACCAATCACAAGGACCAGTACATGGATACTTGTAATGACAAGCACCCGAGGAAGACTATAAAGTGCCCATTCAGCCGGAGGGTAAAACCTGGCCAGTCAAACTATTTGGCCCCTGTCACAAAACGACGAAGGTTAACTGCTTGTAGTCATGCAGAAACATGCCGCAGCACAAACAGTTCCTGTGTGGAACCCGGATTAAAAGAAGAGGAACCCCATTGCCATTCAGACTCACCTGATGCCATCGAGACCATGATTTCTGAAGTGGGTCCATCTCAGGAGAAGATATCTACTAGTTCTTCAGCTAAAGGCAGTCCAGATAACAGCAGTGAAGGCATTGTCAGTGAGAACTGTTTTGGTACAGCACTGTCTCTTGAGAAACCTGAACCCCGGACTTTGATTGATCTGAACCTACCCCATGTTCCACCCGATTTTGAAACTGGTGAACCCTTCATCTCAGAGGTGGCAGATAGTCAGGATGATCCAAGTGTAAAGGAGTCATTCTTTCTGTATGAAACAAGCCAGGCTGAGGATTCCCAGGCGTTGATAACCTCTAATGGTGTGGCTAGTGAAGAACAGCAGCCTGTCATGAATGCCCGGAGGCAGAGCACGAGAAACAGGCCATTGACCACGAGAGCATTGGAAGCTCTTGCCTGTGGGTTCTTAAACTCAAAGCGGAGGCGGAGGGGCACAGAGGGTGTGTCAGGAGAGAAATCTATACCAAGGCCCTCCCGACGGGCACGTGGCAGGGTTGGTGTTACTGCAAACCTTGGTGGTGCTGCTACTGTGGTTGTGGATTCCAAGGTGGATGAGAGGGTTGACGAAGAGTGCAGTAGTAACACCAACATGGTTAGCAAGTCTCAAGTTTGGTCTGAAAGGAAAGGAGCTCCAAAATTACTAGGGGTCCCTAAACCTGCCTATCATCCTGAAATTTTGGCAGGCAAAGATGATCGATCTGGTTAGGTATTTACTTGCATGTTTCTGACTCAAGGACAGGTGGTTCTTGCATGCTCTGGAGGGGGGGCACAACAGTGAGTATGCCCATGAACATGCTCCTGCCGTATCTATTAGTAGTGTGGAGACTTCTCTCTGTTTTGCACACTTTCGTAACCCACTCTATACTAAACACAGCAATCTTGTTCACACTTTCAACTGGACGTAGTGAATGCGGTTGGTGATATCACAGTAATATCGCAGACAGGCTTCGGTAGAGTGTACGTACATCAGATGAAGCACCATGGAGGTTCTGAAAATTAATAACAGGAAATGAGGGAAAGTTCAATCGGAGTCATATTCCTTGGACAAGAAAGTTTGACAGATTCAGTATTTCCCTCTCTTGCAAAATTGGCTTGCAGTGGCTGTTCACGTTGGTTTGTTCGGTAACAGGAGTTTGTCCAGAAAAGTTGCTGAGCACCAATCTCCCAGTATCCACCGAGATGAGGAAGACTGTTTCAATTGGTGCCATTCTGATTTTTATTTTTACAACTGTGCGGCCTCATTATACAAGAGGGTAACCATAATTATCCAATACTGCAATGTTGTAATGACTATAGTTCCTCTTGCGAATTTAAGGTTTACCTCCATTTATAATGAATTGAAATTTCTGTTAAGGGTGTTTGATATGTTCTGTTAACCTTCTACTCTTGTGCTTACTGCAATAATAGATTCAAGAAATGAAGTGTACTTGCTACCCACTTTTATGACCTAAAAAACAAGTTTGATTATTATAACCGAGTAGCACTTGAAGAGAAGAATTGGTAGTGTCCTTCACAAGCCAATAGACACACAGCAAAAAAAAAAAAAGTCAAGTCTTTGTTTGCCTCTTGATTCCAGAATTCTCTATCTCTACGCACACATTGAAATTTATCTCTCTGTTCTACTATAATTGTCAAGCTCGCATGTATCATGCTATGGTAATGTCAATTAATGATTGTCAAGCTCGCATGTATCTTCCTAGATCTTATGGACTTGTGTTGGGTCTTTCCGGATTCGATAGGGGATGTATTGAATAGTTGGCCCCTAGTTCCTAAGTCTCCTAGAGGCAAATTACTTTGGAAGATGACAGTCATGTGGGGGGTCTGGCAAGAGAGGAACAAAAGAACGTTTCAAGGAAAGGAGAGCTCGTTCCAAGAAGTTATGTTAAATATAAAGGCCTTATTGTTCAGTTGGGGTAGCACTTCTAGGGAGATGCAGGGCACTTTTTTTAGTGATTTTGTGTTTAGATTTGATCAGATTTTATGTTAACTGTCTTCCTTTTTCCTCTTGTACTATTTGAGATCTTCTCGATCTCCTTTTGCAATGTTATTTGACTTGTAAAAAAAAAAAATGATTGTTCAAACACAGATCTGAATAGGCTGTCAACAAGCAGGGTTGGCTCAACGAGCGTTATGTCCCGATCAGCTCCAGTTGGGTTTCAGAGCGCAGCACCTATAGTTTGATGGGCTGGGCTGGGCTGGGCTGGGCTGGGGCTTAGTTTCTGGACTTGTTACCAAATGAGTCTGGCATGGGCTTCCACTATAGTCTTAACAAGTCTACCCCTGCAAAGTGTGTTTATACTGTTTAGGTAGGGTTATCAACACGCCTTGTTCGCAAGAAAGCCCATTTATTGAATTCTTTGGGACCATCCAGAAAGCACATGTATTGGATGGTTAGGATCATTAGATCACCTTGACTTTTAGGAGACATTTAAAGTATGGTCCATTAATGAAGGTAGCAAGTTGAGTGGCTCATCATCATTATCATCATCTATGCCTTATCTCAAATATTTGGGGTCCGCAACATGAAATCCTATTTAACAATTTAACTCTATTTAGAGAGCTATGTCTTCTGTTAAGGTACACGTCTAGAGATCTTCTTTTACTACCTTAATCCATATCATTTTTTACCATCTTCTTGTTCTTTTAGAATCTTCAACTTGCACCAAAGCACTCCTTCTCACTCGTGCCCTTGTTAGTAGCCACAGAAGACGGTAAGTTGTAGAATAAGTTATACCGAACCTGTAGATGCTAGGTCGATGGTCCATAATAATCTCGACGGTCCATAATAATCTCGAGTTGTCTGTTAATGAGATTTTCTTCAATAGAATGTGCCTCTTGACATGCATTCACTTGTTGTCTTGATGGTCTCATGAATGATTGTGACGACGGAGAAGAAGAAGATGATGATGATGATGATGATGATTTGATGTTATTTGTGTCAGTTAATTTATCTCTACTGTTATAACGCATGAGACCCCTCTAGGGTATTTGAAGTCTCAGCCGATCCTGTTTTGGATCGGGCGATACGGATCAGTATCGGATCCCACCGATCTGATCCAAAAATGGATTGTCTTACCCCGAGATCACGGTTTCCCAAAGAAGTCTCATTTTCTCTCGGGCGAGTTGCTCCGATCCCATTTTGAATCGAGCAATCTGATCGGGATCGGAGCCATTTCGACCCATGCCCTAGGGCCAGTGTCATTTTTCTGCCACTCACCCTTAAAGGCACCCTTTTTGTCACATTGTCTTAGTCATCCTATTGTGTTCCAATCACTTGCGGTGTAAGTCACTTACAATTGTTTGGTTCACGTCACGTAAATAGATGCAAATGAAGTTTAGCTGATTGGTTGGTAGTGCATTGCAGATGAATGCAATGGATTATTTTATTTCTTGATTTTACAAAAAAAAGTGCACAATAAAATTATTATTGTTATCATTGTTGATTTCATTATTATTATTATTATTATTATTATTATTATTATTAATTATAATTATAATTATTGTCATTATAATCATGGTTTAAAAAATGGCCGTCATAACGGATTCGGACCTCCACCGTTACATTATGTACCGTTAAAACACTTAAAAATAATGGCTTTTATTTTCGTTATAACTAACGTACATTATTTTCCATTTTTTTCCGTTATAACGACCGTTATTTTTTGTAAAAAAAAAAAGTCGTTATTTCAGTTATTTTCATTTATTCAAATTTGATATTTTGAATTTCAGCACCATTTTTTTCTATTTTCCCCGTTATTTTCCTTTTTTGCCCCTGAGCGTTAAAATTCGTTACAACGGCTCTTATAATGGAAAAAATGATAACGCCCTAAGTCCGTTATACCGTTATAACGGCCCCTTTTAAACCTTGATTATAATTATTATTGTTATTATTTTATTATCATTGTTATTATTATTGTTGTTGTTGTTTAGGAGGGGAAAGCTTTGGGTTAGGGGACCCCAATCAACTATATAAAAAAGGGTCAAGATCGGGGGACAACCATTTTGGTGTACCGACATAGAAGATGAATCAATGGGCTGATTTTTGGTGAGGATGATCTCCTCACCATATAGATCACCCCCACAAAAAATCAGCAGTGTCTGAAATTTCTAACCCCCTCAAATTTGGTTTTCAAGTTACACAGAAAAAATAGACAGTCCATAATTCTTCGACTTCTAAACCAGTCTATGAATATCGGAATGATTTGAATTTTTGTGAGGATAATCTACTCGTCAAAGAGATCATCCTCACCAAAAATCAGCCATCGATTCATCTTCTATGTGAAAAATAGAAAACTAAAAAATAAAGAAATAAAAAAATTAGAAGATAATAATAATAATAAATAATTACGGTTGTTATTATTATTTTTTGGAAAAAAAAAATGTTGAGCTAACACAATGCACTTGCTTGCAGCAATTTTTGGGCTGCACTTCCTTGCATCTATTTTGTTAAGGACTTTGCAAGGGCTTGTTAACCACTTGCACAGCAGTTCATTGCACACGTCCAACCAATCACTTTCAATCCCAAAATTGTGGCAAGTGAGTGCATTGCACTCAATTTGCTGTGAACCAAGCAGGGCCTAACTTGCAGCCACGACGCAAGGAGCCCCTCATTTTATTAACTCCAAAATAGTCAACATTTTTTTTGCCTTTTTTTCAAATTTTGTTGGACCTCAAAGGAATTTTTTTTTATGCAGAGGGCTCTCGTGGCCTTACATAACTCATTTTTTGGGCCCACTAACCCCTTGGATGTTTAGCCCACCCCTTGGTGGATATACATACCAAATTAAAATCAGCTAGATTGATATTTTCGAGCCGTAGATTAAGTACCCAAAAAAATGCGAAAAACATGCTTGAATCCAACAGCTAGAGTCAACTATAAAAAAGTGCTAAAATCCATGGCTAGAAAAAACCAATCAGACTGATTTTTGGAATGTATATCCACCAAGGGTTGGACAAAAGTGGGCCCAAAAAATGAGCTATGCAGGGCCACAAGAGCCCTCTGCATATACTGCATCCAAAGTCCTCTACATCTAAATTATTTCCTACCTTAGATGTGCATCGGAAATCAATGATTTTTTTCTTCATGAAAATCCATGATTTTTTTTTTATCCATCTTTATGCATCCATTTTACTAGAATGATATCATGCTTGATGTTACATCTCCTTATGGTATAGCTCATGGTTTAAAAAACGGCCGTTATAAAGAAAATAATGGCCGTTATAACGGATTCGGACCTCCCCCATTACGTTATGTACCGTTAAAACCTAGAAAAAATGGCCGTTATTTTCTGGAAAATTTTGTGAAAAAAACGGCGGTTATTTAAGTTATTTCCCATTTTTGAAAATTTTCAAATTCAAATTTCAAAAATTGAATTTCAGCACAATTTTTTCAGTTTTCCTGTTATTTTCCGTTTTTTCCCCTGAGCGTTACAATTTGTTATAGCGGCCGTTATAACGGAAAAACGGTAACGCCCCCAGTCCGTTATAACATTAGAACGGTCTTTTTTTAAACCTTGGTATAGCTATCTCAAATAAATAAATAAATAAAATAAACCCACCAGCTTCTTATTTCAAATTCTTATATGATGGACCCCATATCTGCAACCATTTGCTCTTTGATTACTAAAAGAAATACAATAATTAAATGCTAATACACGTTCAAAGACCTACTTAAAATAATAAAAATCAAATTAAATGACGTGCTTCTCATCGTTTCGACATCAAGATGACAAATTTCATGCTTGCAACAAAATTATAGAATTTTATATTTTCCAAATCTAAACGCGCCCATGTAATTAAAAAATAAATTCCGATAATATTTGTGAATCAAACATCATTTTCACGTAATAATATATGTTCTTGTAATGGAATATAAGCGATGACCGTCTCTTGCGATGGATTTATCCTCGGGCTTCCTTGTTCATGTCACTAAGCAATTGGCTCGCTCGACCTGAATTATAAAAATCACGGCGACAGACTCAGATCAAAATTCCCTTCTCATCATCCTTTCTCCTGCTTCATTATAAAATAACGATAAAATGGAAGATAAACCTGCACCATTGGCGCAATTCGTCTTTATTTGGTTGTGTTTCATGTTTGTTTCTTTAAATCCATCGATCTTCATCGATGAAAACCATGTACTTGTTCGTCGTGATCCATAGCTTATGATTGCGAGAACAAAAATTATCTATGAAAATTTCGTTAGTCTTCAGTATATCTTGACTAGAGTTTCAGAACTTACGTCGTGTCTGTTCCGGCTTCGTCGCCTTGTTGTTTTTAGTTAAAAAGCTTGTGGAAACTCAAATTTTAATTCTAAAAGCCAAATTTATTAATTTCTACTCTAGGCGTAAATTTTTCATATTCATGATAATATATTTTTTGTGCAAATTTAGCGTAAACGGTACGATATATATATATATATAGTGAAAAATCATTTTGTAGCTGGGTTGCTATCAAATTAATGACAAATATATTCATTGATATGGACCATATAGTCGAATGGCCGCCCGGGGAAATCCGACATTCTTAACTATCCAATCACTGTATTGCTGCCAATGATCCACACCCTCAAGGCGAAAGTTTTCAAACCAGACACCAGGGTACATACCGGATTTATAATTAGGTCTACTTAATTAGTAAACATAGGATGGAAAACTCTAAGACGACTAGCCGAATCTCCGTTTTTTAATACATAAAAAAAAAATAATTAAAGAAACCGACGTTTATAAAAACCGTAGGATTGTCTGGATTGAAAGTGACAAAAAGGGATCCACACCGTCGAACTTAAGGGTAGGTTGGTGTTACGAATCGACGTTAGCAATCAAGCATAAAAATGTTTATAAAGAAAGGGTTAGTTAGAGATAGCATGGAAAGCAATGAAATAAAATTTAATTTATTTAAGTTCATAAGGTGGTTACTGAAAATAATGTTTTTGTGTTACGAAACTGTTGCTAACTGCTAAAAAAATAGATCTCCTGATCTGTTAGATTTATGAAAATCTTAAGGAAAATAATCTTATAAATTAATAATTAAAGTTAGGTATACGTATCCTCCATAAATATTTATGCGAATCGGGACGCATTTTTAAAATTTTCGAATGACGGATTCAAAATGAGACGCAAATATCGTAATAAGGTTGATTAATGGCATGTTTAAGAGAAAAATCCTTTTTTGGTGGGTCCATGAATTATTTAAGAGAAAACCCTTTTTCATGAATTATTTTTTGGTGGGGCCAGAAATTCTTTATAATAATCTTTTCTCTGCTTGGTAGAACAGTGGAATCAAGTTGTCTAACCCATGATGTCATAAAACATTATATTTTGGGGTCGATGTCAACCCGGCCGGACTGGTTTTGGGCTGGTTTACTGGTTGAATTTGAACCGGTGGTCCAGGCCTAGTTTCTTTTAGTGCAGCTGCTTGTTTTATGTTTAGAGGAAAGATGGATTGCAACACCATATCTATGGTCCCTCATCAATTATGATATTGGGGGGACCATAGTATAAGCCATGTGGCGCATTCTTAGATACAAGTGACTGTATGGACGTTTGTCCCCATCCCTATGTGGACACATATATACCAAATATCAGCCTGATCAATGATTTCAAACCTTAGGATCTGCTTATACCCAAAATAATGCTGGAAATCTATTGTTAAAAATAAACCAATGAAAACGACTCCAATCGAATCCTTAAAAATCACTAATCAGGCTGAATTTTTTCATGTCAGTCCACCTAGGGATGGGCCAAACGTCGATAGGTCAGTGATCTCTAAGAGTGTGCCACGTGTAAGGTGCATGTGCATCACACGTGGAGTTCCTTTGTTTCAAGGTGTTGCTTTGAAATAAAGTATTTGAATTATAATGCTATTGGATATATAAAACAGTGCAACCACTAGGAAAGGTCGGCTGTCAAAGTTTATGTGCTGTATACTAGCTTGGTTACTAACGAACTACTAAGTATTCCTCCCACCTATACCATCTACCCATTAAAAAATAGTTCATGCAGATGTTTTTCTTGCATCCCCCCTCTCTCTCTCTATATATATATATCTGGTTGTGGGGCTCACATAGAGATCATGTTAGACAATCCAACCACACAACATTTTGTTAATGTTAGTTGGGTGGGCCTAAGGAGACCCCCTTTTTCTCACCCCTCTTAGGAGTCTTGTTCTCGGCCGTAGATTCTGAGAATCCAACGGTGGTTGATAGCGCCGAGCTGGCATTCACTTTTTGCCAATGCTCAACCATCATTGGATCCAACGGCCAAGGACACAACTCCGAGAAGGGTTAGAAAAATGGGGTCCTTGGAGCTTGAGCCACGTCAGTATGTTTGATTTTCAATTATTAAAAATTGACCTTTCACGAACAAGTAGAGAATCAAAAGATCAATTACACAGACACAACAAATTTATTTGGTTGGGTAGTATGTTTATGTCCATGTATCTCTAAAGAATTAGGTTTACAATATGTTCCTCTCTCTATCAATCTCTCGATCTACAAGTGAAACTCCAACGCATTTTTTTAGAATACATAGCAATCTCTAATACAACGAAGTACCACACAAGTACAAATTGTACTCAAACACGAACTATACAACTATACAGTCATGTACAGATGCCACTATAATAGTAAAATCTATGTATAATACAAGACACCTAACCCAACATCTGGGATGATGATGATGATGATGATGATGATGATGAACATGGAGAGGACAACACACTGTATGGTAGGACTGTCCAATGTGATTAATTTCCATGTTGGCCCCACCATCGGATATAAGAAATAAATGTATGGTTGCAAATTTCATATGTTCAGGGTATGTGGGTCTACAAAACCCCTAGAGGAGAAATGGGGAGGTGACCTTCCATAATGACAGTAACACAATCAAACCCAAGATCTGATGATTTGAGACTCTTAACACTTTTTCAAAACTTTGATTTGAAATAAAGTATCTAGATTCAAAACATAATTAGATAAAACAATGCAATCAATAAGACAGGTTGGATATTCCTATGGGTATTTTAGTAACACCCCCATAAAATTTGACAGTAATTAGTAATGCACCCCTTATACTTTTAAACTTTAGGATTAACCCCCCTTTGACCTAGTTTAACGGTGGTTGATTTAAGTTAAAACAGACTTGAATCAATCACACCTCGTTAGCATTGTACTTACAATATTATAGTCCTTTCATAGGTGCATTGACAGGCGCATGATGCATGTCACATTTTAATGTCATGTGATGATTAAACTAGAAAAGGGGGTAATCCTAAGGTTATAAAGTATAAGGGGGTATAACTAATTACTTTTAAATTTTAGGGGTGCTACTAAAATACCCTATTTCTTTTTTTCTAATTTCTACTAATTTTACCTTGGTTACTAACCACCACCTACTACTAATACAGTTCTACTCGGTATTCCTCCAAACTAACCACCTGCCCAATAGACAAAGAGTTCATTGAGATGCTTATTGGGCATTCTAATCTTCTTTTTAAATTGAAATTAACCATCCCTTTTTGCTCTCTACACACGTAAAGGCGTACATGTGTGTTACAATCCTAAGTTAAGACCTTATATAGTTTTTCGCTCACTATCACCTAGGTGCTTTTCGAGTATTGGTTTGGGTCTTAAAATTTAGTATCAATGCCAACCCCATGTCACGGGTTCAAGTTATGGGAGGGGCGACTTAAAGGAAAAGGGCTACCTACTGGGGGCTCGTTCAAAAAAGAAAAAGTAGGGGCATTGAAAAAAAAAATGCTGAGGACTCGTTCACAAAAAAAAGTGAGAAAATAGAAGTACCAGAGTGAAAGCTGTCTCAGAGAGGGCTACTATTACGATCTTAGGTTCAGGGGTTGAACGACTCAACTAGATCCATAACCCAAGTCGTCCTACCCATGACCGAAATCCTCAAGATTTTATCTCAAGTGCTCAACATGAAATGTCCTTCAATCACAGATTTGAAAACGGACTTTACATTATCTATTATTTTATCTTTATTAATATTATTTTAGAAAAAAATTAAATTTAAAAATAATAATATTTCGACATCTTTTGAGACAATGATGTGACGCGTAATACTGACATAATATTACCGTTATATATCCGTTATAACATCGTATTTAAACTTTGCAACAAAGTTCACATATATGAAATTTATAAGTACACATGCATGAAGAAGTACACATCACACTACGCATGACGTGAAGACTGATAAGAGAGAGAAAGGGAGAGACGGAGATCTAAAATTTTCCCTCTTTCATAGAAAAATATTTATTCTTCGAAACATTATCTACCATGCAAGGCACGTCATCCTCCCATTGCCGTCTCTAACATTTCAAAAAGAAGTGAAATGACTAAAAGCACCTTTCATATCTCACAAACTTTCAATAATACCCCTGCACTTCCTCAAATATTGATTGCACGACCGCCCGCCCGTGACAGCTGAGGGCATTTTCGGTAAAACACGACTGGCATTTTGGAGTGAGCAGTGTTGTTGTCAGCCTCTGCAGAACGTCTTCCTTAGATCTAGACCGTTGGATGATTTTGGGGATTATATCATCCAACGGTGTGGAGTGTGGACACTTGGGTAGGAGGACGTTCCCTCACAGCATCATTTGTCTTTCAAGAAAAATATCACCACACAAACGGACAAAACTATGATTAGTACCTTTCGTCCGCCAGCAGTGTCTGAACTTAAAAATTACTTAAATTACTCCATGGGCATATAATATTGGATATTACTTATAACACCCTTGATCTTTCGAAATATAACCGAAGTACCCAATTTTTTTTTATTTATTTATTTATTTTTTTTTTAAATTATCCCACGTACCCTATGAGGGGGTTAAGAAAATTTAAATTTCCCATTATTTTTCCGTTATAATGAATTGTAACGCTCAAGTGGAAAAACAGAAAATAATGGGAAAAAGCGGCACTAAAATTTAAATTTTTAATAAAAATTAATGGAATATAACAAAAAATAACGAGCATTTTTTTCGCAAGTTTTCTCAGAAAATAATGGCCGTTATTTTCTGAGTGTTAAAATGGTACATAATGTAATGGGGGAGGTTCGAATCCGTTATAACGGCCGTTTTTAAAACCATGATTCAACCATCAAACCCTTGTTATACAAGGCGCTTACAACCCATATCGAACAAATGAAGGGCCACAAATGAATAATTCGACATTGATAATGCCAATTGCTCTCCATCGATCCATCCCGAACTGCATTTGTCCCAATGATACATCAACACATTCCTGTACATCGACGAACCAGGCCCTAACCCGAAGACGAGGGACGGCCCGAATGACCCCGATTCACATGTCGGTACACTGTTAATTAGGGTTTGAGTCATTTTTTGAGTTAAAAATTGAAAAGAGTAACAACCCCATAATACCCAAAAAAAAAAAAAAAAAAGGTAAAAATTTGAAAAAAGAGTGGCAAACCCATAATACAGAAAGAAGGCAGGGTCATAAACCTAACTTTAGTCTCCTATGGACATAATAAATATTTATATATATATATATTATATAGAAAGCCAAAGAAGACCCGGTTCCTGATGTTCTTCTTGTGGCAACAAGACTTCTCTTCTTCACCTGAAATGGAGGAGAATTCTCTGGTTTTTGTCTTCCTCAAATGAGAGCAAATCCCGGGTTTTGTGTTTAAGATAAAACAAAATTCCCTTATGAGAGAGCACCAACAACAAGAAAGAAAAAAAAAATAACAATAGAGTTTGAATTAGAAATAAAGACAAACTTCAATTATAATCTCATCTCCTTCTTCTTCTTCAATGTCAAACATCACAGGTGATGGTGGTACTGGGAGTTTCTCTTCTGGCAACACTGGAGAAGAAGTCCAACAACAACACCACCAGCTCAAAAATCACTTCCATGGCTCGAATTCGGGTCCTTCGACTACAACGACCACGACGACGACTAATAGTAATGGTTCCACCTCCCAACAACAACAACAACAGGTTAAGAAGAAAAGAAACCTCCCAGGAAATCCAGGTAAATTCATCAACTCCCCATTAATCTTAATTATTATGTTTAATTAGTACTCTTTTTTAATTTTTAATTTTTATTTTAGTTAGGCCGAGCGTAACGTTGCGCTTTCATGGTTCAATCCAATATCCAAGTGAACCATGAACATATTTTTGTTGATATGGGCTTTTGAATGCCTTTAAGAACTGAAATGGGTTTCTAAAATAGAGAATTATTGGGATTTTTTTAGTTTTTTTTTTTAAGGGTGTTCACTGCTTAATTTTCATTATCTTGCGGATTTTGCGCGCTTTAGTGGATCGAAATGTAAGTCCAGAGAACCATTAGTGATGGTTTTCTGATTTGGGATTTTGGTTTTTTGAAGAATTTTTAATACTGAAATGGGTTTTGGTAATAGAGAATTATTGGGGTGTTCTTGGCTGTTGAAGGGGGTTCAATAATTGCTTTGAGATTGCAATAATTGCAGAAAACTGTTAGCTTGATTACCCTTTTCTTTTTTTTTCTTTTTTTTTGAAGTTTTCAAACTATTTTGGATTAGGGATTACTATTCATGGAATAACACTGATTTAATTTCCTCATTTAAATATATTTTTCATTCTTTTTTCTTCTCTCGTCCTTCCACTCACTTGAGATTTCTCTCTTAAGAGAAAATGAATTTAATTACTTTTAATAATTGTCGGGTTTAGGAATTATCGAATACCCACGACTCGGTTTTTCGTTTATTAATGTCGCTAATTGTAATTTATCTATTAATTCTAGTTTATGGTTATTTTTTTAGATTAAAAAGTGCAATTTGGAACATAAAATGGATAATAAAATGTACTAATATTTCATTAAAATCTTGAGAATGGAGAATTGAAGAAAAAATGGGGGAAACTAAAGCAAGAAATGTTAATTTTTTTTGTTTTTTTGGAATGTATATGTAGACCCAAGTGCGGAAGTTATTGCGCTATCGCCAACGACCCTAATGGCGACGAACCGATTCGTATGCGAGATATGCAATAAAGGATTCCAAAGAGATCAAAACCTCCAATTGCACAGAAGAGGTCATAATCTCCCATGGAAGCTTAAGCAAAGGACAAGCACGGAGATCAGAAAGAGGGTCTACATATGCCCCGAGCCGACATGCGTTCACCATAATCCAGCTCGAGCACTAGGTGACTTGACAGGAATCAAGAAGCATTTTTGCCGGAAGCATGGCGAGAAGAAATGGAAATGCGACAAGTGTTCGAAGAAGTATGCGGTGCAATCGGATTGGAAGGCCCATTCAAAAACCTGTGGCACAAGGGAGTACAAATGTGACTGTGGAACCATCTTCTCCAGGTTTTACACTAATTTCCTTACATTTTTTTATCAGAATAATAATCCCAATATAAATATTACACAAATTAAATATAATAATTTTCATGCATAAATGGTTAATTAGGATCGTTCCGATCGTTGCAGAAAAGCTTAATAATGGTAATGGCCGACAAAGTGATGAACTCTTTTACATTTCCTTTTGATGGGTACCTTTTATACTTTTTATCTAGATCCATATCAACATTTTTCTACAGAAAAAACAAATTTATTTTTATTCTCTCTCTCTTTGTCTTACCTTATTAAGACTTAAATATATTAGCCTCATGGTTTTATAAAAAAAAAAACGTTATATTGGTAACACTCCGACCCCGTTACCTTATTTTCGATTTAACGCTATCCCATTATAACTGTTGTTATTGTTATAACAAAAATTACATTATCCGTTTTTTTTTTTTATAACATTTTAAAATAAAATGTCCGTTATTTTCCATTTTTTGCTGTTATTTTGAGTTCATTTCTTATTTGAATTTTGAATTCAAAATTTTAATTTTAAATTTCCATTACAAATTCTCATAAATAACGTTAAATCTGTTTTTTAAAGTTGTTATAAACCCATTATAACATATATAACGGCCGTTACTTGTGAATGTAAATAAAAAGTATATATTATTTTTATTACATTATTTTCCATTATTTGTCCCTTTAAAATACAGGCCATTATAACAGAAATAGCGGTAACGTGCCCGATCCGTTATAACGGTCCATTTAAATTAAACCTTGATTATGATAACTGACCTAGAATTATAAGATACCCTTGCTATTAAAAGTGGAGTAACGCAGTAACGCCAATCAGTTGATTTCATTCTTGCATTGCAAATGCAAAAAATTATCTTTAAAATTGGGCAGAAGCGGTATGTAAAAAGTGTCCAAACAATATTCAGAATCACATGTGAATATGGGACCCACCTGATTTGACAAGAGAATATTCCTAAACTGATGTGGACCCCACTACCACACGTGATTCTGTATATGGCCGGCGACCACACATTTTTTGATTGCAGGTTTTCTTGACCGAATTGACTCAAGTTGTAAAACAACAATGCTTGCAAGGAACAACAATGCTTGACCAGAGAACTTTGTTTCCAGACCTACACACCAAAAATCAGCCTGATTGATGATTTTTAATCGTTGGATTCAACCATTTTCCGGGTAATCAAATCTAACGGCTAGAAATAACCAAATCAAGCTGATTTTTTGTATGTACGTAGGTCTCTTAACTCAGGATGATCACTTACACTAATTGATCTCAACATTCAAAACTTGTGTGCAGAAGAGATAGCTTCATCACCCACAGGGCTTTCTGTGATGCACTAGCAGAAGAAAACAACAAGGTAAACCAGGGATTAATAGCATCCATGGGTGGAAACTTACAAGATCAGGTATCTGAGCTCATGTCCACCATGCCCATAAACAACACGACCAACAACACATCTACTGGGATTTGTGAATTCAATCAGACGGACACCAAGAACCCGCTGAAATCCCTCCAGCATGATCTCATGCCCATGCCACTCAAGTCCCTAAACATGGCACGAGGCATGTTCTCTGGAAACTCTGGTATCCTCTTCAATGGCCCCAGAAGCATCCCTTCAGCATCTTCATGTCTTCAGCTCAGCGCCAACAGTTCGTCGAGCTTCGACGGCGTCCACGACAGTCGAAACAGTCGACAACTTGCTGGATCAGCCCACATGTCCGCGACGGCTTTATTGCAGAAAGCAGCCCAAATGGGTGCAACTGCTAGTAGCAACGTCAACTCTCCGATGATGCAAAAGAACTTTGTTTCAGGCATGGCAGGGACCGATCAGCTCTCCGGTATGAGATCATCATCATATGTAGGAATGTCATATGATCCAATGCAGTCACAAACAGACCAATCACAACTAGTTGGTATGAATGGAGGATTCACTAACCAGTTCTTGCAGAAGGGGTCACAAGAGATGTCGTCGCAATTTTTCGATACGACCGTTGGGACCGATAGCTCGGCCACGGCCATGAATGATATGGGAATGTTCTCTAATTTGTTCATGAGCGGTGATCATCAACAACATGGATTCTTGAAGAACATGGAGCATGAGAACAACAATAGTACTAGTATGTTACAAGGAAGAACTGCAATCCCAGCTAGTGGAAGGAATCCAACAGGACTATCAAGGTTCGGGCGTAACGGTAGTGGGGATATGACGACTGTCGATTTCTTGGGTGTCGGAGGATCGGCGAACTTTCATGAACAACAACATCAACAGACACAAGAAGGATTGGAGTTTGAAGCAATTAGCCAGCAGAGAATGCAAGGTTTGCATCCCTTTCAACAGCAGCTCTCACATGGACAAGCAGTAATGGAGAAACACATGTGGGATGTTTGAGAAGAAGAAGTACAGGTCCTTTTTTTTCTTCTTTACTTTGGTTCTTGTTTTAGTCAGTTTTTTACTGATTCCATGAGCCATGGAAAAACATCTGTCTTACTAAAAGAGTGAGGCAGTGAGGAGCTTGGCTTATGAGCAATCTAGACTCTAGATCCCATATATAAGAATTTCGACTGTAATTAGTAAGCGAACATTACTAATTACCTTTGATTTTGTTGTTGTTGTTGTTGTTGTTGTTGTTGGGTAGTGACCTAAAAATTAAGGTTGTCAATGGGCCTAGCTAGTCAATTTCAGGCTACAAGGCCCAGCCCACCCACCTTGAGCTAGCTTGGATCAAGCTGATGGGAAAATGTTTTTGAAGTGGGCCACTCTCGTTGTGGCATTGTGGGTCATGTAAAATGCACCATGTGGCACGTTCTTCCAGACTACTGACTGTATGGATGTTTATTGGCGAACCATTTTAGTGGACCTACATATGAAATATCAGCCTGATTGGTGATTTCTATCTGTTGGATTTGAGTATCTCAAATAATACTTGAATCACACGACTAAAATCAAGCCATGAAATTAAAAAGACTCAAATCCAATGATTAGAAATCATCAATCAGAATGATTTTTTTTTTGTGTAGATCCACGTACGTAGGGATGGGCCAAACATTCGTACGTCTTAAGTTTCAAAGGGTTCCATGTCCGCATTTAATTTTATACGCGACCCGACCCGAAATGCTACAAAGAGAGGGGCCCACTTCAAAAAACAATTAGCCGCGCGAGCGGGCCCTTAGATATGATCCAAACGGGCCAGGCCTAAAGTTTCCAAAGTTAGCCCATTCTAGCTTGTGAATAATATGTTCTCAGTAAATCGAAATTACGGAACCTCTTATCTATATCTATTTTTATTTAAAAATCAAAACCTACCACTAGGTTGTTGGCATGTAATACCCAAAATGAAAACCCTAGTTCTTGTCTATAAAAAAAAATTAGAATTTAGGGTTTTCGAAAAGTCGTTTCTCTCTTAATTCTCAATGAAAAATGGTGAAACCAAGTTTACTAGAATCCAAACAGGATGAGAATTCTAGATATAACTTTTAGGAATTTTTTTATGTTCGATAACATACCACTATTTTCAAAGAGATGTCACACATTATGTTTACAAGGTGTACAGTTAACCGCGGTGCACCTTAATAACACGCAAAGATTGTAACACCTCATTAATAGTTCTTTAAGGGCTCACACCTAAGGACAATAGCATTGCATTAATTTCATCAATTTGTTTATGTGCTCAAACCCAAAGTGCCATGCCTCGAATTCGGGCACCTTGGCCCGACTTGAATGCTTGTGGGTTGACCCATTTACCCAAGATCCAACGTAGGATAATATATAAACAGTTCTTTAGAGGCTCACACCCAAAGACTATAGCCCTTCATATTCCACCACATGGATCCGTGTTAATTTAGGGCATTTCAGCTAATGGCATCAAACCCTGCTTTACTTCTTTAAAGGCTCTTACCAATATGGACCACAGCTCCTCGTTGATATAATATAGGAAGTATCAAACATTAAAATATGGATCTCAAAACTGATTTCTAAAGAGATGTACACATGCATAAAAAAATCGATTTTCACATCACAACATACGTAAATACATCTATAACGATTTTCATGGCTTAACGTGCACGAAAACAAGCTTTAATCTTGAGGAAAGAATCATGAGAAACAACTTGAAGAATATGTCATGCACCAAGTTTACTTGAGTGTTTTAGCAAAAAGCACTCAAGTACGCACCTGGGCACGTGTGTGGTGAGGCCGAGGTGACCAGTCCGTACAAAATACACGTGATGTGATCTGCTGCCCTGTCATCTCCTTCGATGACAGGGCCTTGTCATCGAAGTTTTACTCCTCCCCATAGAAACAGATGGCTCCTTTAAGTTAAGAGGGGGGAGACTCATCCATATTAGAGCTGAGGAAAAAGTTTTTGATCGTTGGGCTATAGTATGAGCGACGTTATTAGAGATACAACCCGCATGGGAGAATTTAACAAAATAGAAAATTGAGTAAAGATCCAAAATCTTCTCCATCACCGAAGCTTCATACCAACTAGCGTCTGTCACACCTTTTACCAAATCTTCTATTAGTTCTTTAGCATCTGATTCAACTAGGATGTGATCATAATGGCTTGCTTAAATAGATTTAAGGCCCATTAGCATAGCCCACGCGTCTATTGAGTGAGCTCTGCAAGGGGTTCTACCTGCTAGAAGTCTTGTTCTAAGCTGCATCTGAGTTTAGTTTTAACCATCCAATGGGTGGGGGAACCGAGCAGCAACAGGGTGAAGGTGAGTTAACCGAAATCGGCTTGAAGGTAGTAGTTATGTATTGAGGGATAAAAGTATAAGAATTGAACACATGACTGTGGGGGGTAAAAACTGTGTAACACTGTTGACATGTGGACCTATGATATTGTGACGCATGTCACACTGTTCGGCTGACATGTGGCATTCCATTTAAAACTTGGAGTTGGAAAAACTTTACACTTTGGAACCTCGGCACTTCGGGCAGCTGCCACCTCGGGTGCCATTATCAGAAGCACCTCGGGTGCCTCGGGTACCATTATCTCGGGTACCTCGGATACCTCGAGTACAAGTACCTTGGGACCTCGGGTGCCTTTCTTTTAGGCACCTCGGGTGCTATTACCTTAGAACCTCGGATTCTCGGGTGACATATAGGGGTTTTGCCAACCTTGAAGCAAAGAGCAAACTGTTCCCAGTATCATGCTCAGAAAATTCGGAGTCTTAGGCGCCTTATTCGGAAACCTCGGGAGTCTCGGATATGATATTCGACAACCTCGGGAACCTCAGAATTACCTTTATACTTGAAGAATATTACTGAAAGGCACATGATGAATTCTTATTGGTTCATATAAAATATCTACATAAATATCTAGCTTTGAATGTTATAAATAGCAACATTTGCTACAGTAAAAGGCATGCAATCTTTGAGATTTAAACTTGATCATATATTCTACTCAGAAGACTGACTTAAGCATCGGAGGCTCATTTGGTGGAATTCCACCATATTGAGTTATTTGCAGGATCATCCAGCGGCCCCGGAATCTTTATCTCGGACACCTCGGAACCTGATCTCGGATATCTCGGACACCTCGGAACCTTATCTCGGCCCCGGAATCGGATCTCAGAATTTGTCTCGTGACCTCGGATCCAACAGCACGTGAAAGATATCAATCAAGTCTGTGGAAAAGGACGTATTTTGAGGGTGTGTGGATTTATTCCCTACAATGACTAGCATGACTTATCCTACAGATACATCTCATTTCTCATAATCCATAATCGCCACATAAGAGCACATGTCAGTCTATACACATCTTCTGAAAATCATTGTGTTACAATTTTATCACAATTAGGGTCTATTTGGTACGAGAGAAAAAGAGTTCCGATGGCGAATATTTAGCCAAGCGAATATTATCTTGGCTAAATATTTGCTCATATCAATATTTAACAATGTTTGGTACGTGTATGAGCTATAGCTCACTTCAGCTTACTTCATTTTCTTTCAATTTGAGTGGGTCCCACATATCAAAGTAAGTCAAAAATAGGTTGGGCGAATGCGGGAACCACATATTATGTCAAAGGATTAAAAAAAACTCATTTTTATCTTTTTTATATATTCAAAAACTAATTAGCGTGAAAATATTTACACAGGGGGGAGGTGATCAAATGTTTTCCCGCCCCGGAGGGCAAATATGTGGGCCCGACTAAATATTCACCGAGGGCAAGTGGCTGCCAAACGCACCCGGGCGAATATTAGCACGTGCAAATATTTTATTTTTCCTCCGCTGTGCATTACCAAACAGGCCCTTAATGAGAACACATATTTCAATTATCTGAGAAAATGAAGGCATATTTTCAGGTGGAAATGAATTCTCACCTATCTGGATGGGAAATGAATTTCGGGCTTAGTAAGAAAAATTATCTACATTTAAATGGCTTGGTAGGAAAAATTATATAGATTTAAAATGGCTATCTAACAAGGGATGGTTGTGTTTTCCTAAGGAAAATGCAATTTTCCCACTTAGCAATCAAGCACGCCTTAAGGAAATAAAAAAATATATAGATATATTATTTCATAGAAAATAAATTAATCAGTTTTATGGGAATTTACTTGATTCAAAAATATTTAATTAATTTTGGTATGACTTATTATGGGAGAAGTACACATAAGGTCATAGACCATAATTTTCTGGTAGGATGATGGTTAGTATAGAAAATTTATGAAATTACTCTATTTCACTCCAAAAAGAGGAATTGACCGGAGAAACCAAAATCTTAGGGCCGGGTTTGAGGGGAAGTCTGTAAATAGCCAAGAAGATCCAACTTCTTAGCCCTAAAAAAAGCTATTGTAAGCAAGCACCATCGGATTAGAGTTGAGGGAATAGGGAGTGAACTTGTAATTGGACTCTATGAAGATCGAACAACAGAGCTTTAGAAGATCCTTGAGATTGTATAGAAGAATCCATACTGAAATCAAGGAAGTCAAAGGCATTCCACAATGAACATTAGCAAGGTGGAGTGGAGCGGAGACTGTCAGTATTGACATGGCTGACATGGTGATGATGAGGAACTAGTTTGGAAGAAAAAAAACAATGATACAAAATTATTTACCAAAAGTACAAGTGCTCGTGAAAGTACAAGTCAAAATTATAAATACTCTACTAACTAATAAATAGTAGGGAATTCCCACCCCCCCCCCCCCCCCCCCCCTATGTTATCTTTGAAATTTGACATACCCCCCACACTTTTAAAAAGCTGACATACCCCCCTATGACTTGGTTCAAGGTCAGTTGACCAATGTTGACCCGAGTTGACCATCATATTTTACATTAAAATACAAAAATGCCCTTTTCTTCAACGTTGGAACAAGGGTTTAGATAAAAGCCAAACCCCCAAATCAAATGGCTGTGCTGGACGGCAAGCGAAGAGATAACATTAATGGATTAGTTGTCCAACACTAGAGACTACCTACCTGAGTCTCATGCCGGTCATCCACCACTCCGGCGAAAATTTAAAAACCCATTGGGTCATACAACTGTATTTCTCATCTAATCTCAACTTGAAAGTACATCTCCTAACTATTACTGTTCAAAAATATTCAATCAATATTTAGAATGGGAATCCCCAATGCTAGTTTAGATACCAAAAACAGTTTCAGATCTTAATATTTGTACTATAATGTCACTTCAATCCTGGATGTTGGTGTTTTAAAAAACAAAAAAGGTGAAACTCTAGATATTAATGGTATTTTATTTTATTTTTCTCCGTAGTGGTGGATTACCGGCATGAGACTCCTTTGGGTTGGTATCTCTTTACTTGCCGTCCACCGTAGCCATTTGATTTGGGGGTTTGGCTTTGGTGCAAACCCTAGTTCTAAGGATGAAGATAAGGGTATTTTTGTCTTTTAATATAAAATGTGGTGGTCAACTTGGGTCAACTAACCTTGGACCAAGTCATAGGGGGGTATGTCAGCTTTTTAAGAGTGTGTGGTGGGGGGGGTATGTCAAATTTCAAAGATAACATGGGGGGGAATGTCAAAAATTCCCTAAATAGTATAGATGATTGTCCATTCAAATAAGCCTAAATTTTAACCCATGGATTAGTCTCAATCTAATGTCTGTCAAGTCCTGGTTCTAGGTATTTCTAGAATCAATGCCCATCAACCATTGTTTCATGAATGCAAATGCAGTAACTCACATAGTCTAATAAGACACGAACCATTTTTTGTTTGTCATATTTTCTATTTTTGTTTTGAATAAGAGCATGACTAATCAACAACAATAAATGAAAGCAAATGGTCTAAAACAAATAAAAAACTATGAAGAAAACAAACAATCTAAAATCTTCACATCCAACTCGAAAAGGTAAGAATAACAAGGCACGAGTAAGATGTAGAAGCTAACAACTCTCAAGAGAGTCAAAAAGGAAGGATACCCTTAAGGTTTTCATCATGTGTAGAACCTCAGGAAAGTTCAGGCACAGTATAACAAGCATTCCTATTTCTATCACATCTCACAACGATTCTTCTGATCCACGCTCGTAAATTTGCCAACACTAAAATCTAGACTTAAGAAGAGGAAGAGAATCCCCAAAAGGGAAAAAAAGTCCTTTTTGTTCGAATGCGCCAATCGAGAAAAGTTTTTATTTGAAAAGGTTTTTAAAAGCAAATCGCATCTCCTAACCACAGGTTAACTCTAGTACAAGTGGCACAGTGTGATTGGCGCATGTTCACCACTTCAAAACTCTGTCACTTAAAAAATTGGCAGCTTAATTAATGTGTGGATTCATTTATATGTAGAAAGCTAACTTGGGCAGTCCAGACCATACATCTATAGACAACCCCCTGAATTGGCCACGTGGATACATTATACCCACGTCATGCCTATACCTTACCATGTATTTTTTTTTATACCAATGGGTATCCAAGCCTCTTAGAGCACCCGACTAAGTCGCATGAGGCACGTATGTTACCCCTTCCACCAGGGCAATTCGAACTCCGGACCTCTACTGACCTAAAGCGAGGTCTTGGCCATCTCCACCCGGCCCTCGAGGTTACCTACCATGTTCAGTATGATTTGCATGAGATTTTGATTCATGTGGAATGATTAGGCAAAAAGTTCTATTGACTCACCCTAATGCAACACACCTTTTTGAGGGAATGAGATAGATCAGATGTCAGAGTGTTAATGGGCGAGGGTAGCTCAATGGGCTTTCAGGTCTGGCCTCCCATGGCCTAAGCTTGGCCGCTTGGGTTGCATTTATAGGCCTAGTGGCTGGACCTAGGCTTCATTTTAGAGCTCGACAACTAATCTAGCAGAGCTCGGGCCTAACGAGCACCCTAATGGGCCCTCCTTATATAGTTTACTCTATCTACAATGACTTTTATCTCACTAGGGGCCGGCACGTGTGGAATGATTGGGGCTTCATCAAAGATAACTAAAGACCCTATTATGAGCCACGTGGCACACTCTTAGAGGCCATCGGCAGTATATATGGATATTTGGCACATCCCTAGATGGACTTAGATACCAAATTTCAACCTGATTAGTAATTTCTATCCCTTGGATTAGAGTTTTACCATGGTTTATTTTTAACTGTGGATTTCGGGCACTATTTGGGGTACTCAGATCCAAAGGTTACAAATCACTAATCAAATTGATATTTGGTATGTAGATCCATCTAGGGATGAGCCAAACATCCATACGGTCCGTGGTCTCTAAGAGTGTGCCATGTGGCTCATACTATGGTCCTTCATCATCATTGATGATGATCGGCATGCTGGAGAACCTGAAAGGTGATCGTCTTGTGAAGCCCATGTGAGGGGTGTGCCCCAATCCAGGTTTTGGCTATAAAGTAGTATATATAGATAGATAAGTCACATGTATTCATTAGTTGGTGAGCCGAGCTTAGGCTAAGCATGGGCTTGTAGATATATTCATGGGCAGGCTTGGTAGAACCTAATAGGCCCGTCTCTATCATGGACCTGTACTAATAGTTTCCAGGCCGGGCCTAAGCAAACCTAGCCCATAGCACCCCGCATCAATGACAGAAACCACGGAGTTCGGCACATACCCTAGTGCTTTTTGCCACGTACATGAGTGCTTTCTACTTAAAAAACACTCACTTGGGGTACTTGCCGAGAAATCCATGGTAGTCAGCAGCTTCACTGACAGCTGCGAAGTGTTATCATGGTTTAGGGCATTTCTGTAGTTTATTGTACATATATGCCCTACAGTTTAAAAACCAAGAAAGAAACCCTAACCCTAACCCTAATTTTATCTCGTCTTTATAAACCCTGAAGCTCCCTTGCTCTCCAGAACCGCGATGGAGATGCTCCTTTCAAAATTTGTGAGTTCTACTCATTCTCTTTTTTCTTTTCGCCTTGTACAACGTTTTTGATTTTTTATTTTGTTCAATCTTCTCTCTTTTTCCCTGTTTTACTTCAAAATGAAATCCTCTTAAAGAGGGAAAATGGAGGGTTTTCAGATCTGAGAGGCAGTGATGTTGATAACTACCTATTTTCTGAGGGAAATTCCCTTATGATTATAAAAACCAATGGATCCTTCTGAGCCTATTTAGTTTGTTTTAAATGTGAATTTTATCTTTATTTTCGGTTTTGTTTTTGAAATGTTCTTAGCCGTGATGTGATGATAAGTGGTTCGGAAAACATAAAATGTAAATGTCGACTGCAAACATCAGACTACAATTATCTGATCAGCGGTATTAATTTATTTTTATTTATTTAACAGTTTTTATCTTTTTATTTGATTTGCTTTCAATGGTTGATATTAGGGTCAGGGTTTTGGTATTAGGATTGAATGATAAGATTGCGATGATGACTCAGAAAATTCAAGCTCAACAGACCGGAATGCAGGTTTCTCTCGAGAAATTTGCGTGTCGACGACCCCGCTGATCTGAGCGATCTCTCTGTTCAATCTATTTTTTTCTTCGATGCTTAGGTGTTAGGGTTACTTGTGGTTTCGATTTTAGGTTTAGATTCGTTTTTTTCTCTATTTTATTTTGGTGGGGAAATAAAAGGTTGCGATGAGGATAAGAAGCTCCCTCTTCTGAAATCAAAGTTGAGGACTTCCGCTGGCAGAATCGAACCTAATAATCAAACGCCACAACTGAGTAATCTCTTTTCCCCTCATTGAAACTTCGATCTTTTTTTTTTCATAGATTAGGTTTTGCCAATAATGTGGGCTGTATTTCACGGCGCACGTTAGCCAACGACATTTTTGAGAGTTTTTGGGATTCCAGATGAGGATGAAGCAAAAAGAACATAATCCAACACTTGATCTGAGGTGTTTATTGCCAAGTGATGTTTAATAACTTTGTTTCTGAATCTGTGTTATGACTTTTGATTTGATTTTTTATTTTTTATTTTTTTTTGTTGGTAATTTAGGGAGAAACGTCATCAAGTGATGAGATGTGGAAATAAATCTTAGGACACCTTCCTACACAGTTCGCTGTGGATGAGAAAGCCATTTCTATTCTGATGATGATTGTTTACCAAATGGCTTAGATGTTAGAGTTTGGGGGTCGGTGGGCATCCAACCACGTTCCCGCTACATTCCTCGATCGCGCTCCTACTTTCTAGGTCGAGTTCCGCGGGACTAAATTTGGGACATGTTTTCACCGAAAATCTCGTCCGTCGAGGCAAAACCACCGTTGGATTCTCGGAATCCACGATCGGCAGCCTCCGTAAAAATTTGTCAAAATTTATGCCCTCCGAACCTTTAAAACGTGCTCCCCCTCCCACACCAACCAAGGAAACGAAATACTGGAGCCGGGGAGTAGAAAGTAGAAACTAGTCGTTCAACAGGAATGGAATTCGAACTGAACCTTGGTTATGGAACCGATTAAATAAGAACTAGAATCGGATCTGACCCAATAAAACAGTTCTGGATTTAGGTAATTTAATATTGGAATTGAACTTTGAACAAATCAGTTTCAGATCCATCATTTTGTGAACAAATTACTAATGACTGACGATATTGGAACTGGAAGAGACCACGAGGGGGGTAATCGGATCGGAATTGAATTGGAAGTGTAACTGAAACTTGGTTGTGGAATCGATTAAATAAGAACAAGAATCGGATTTCAACCAATAAAAACAGTTCTGGTTTTAGGGAATATAATAGTGGAACTGAACTGGAACTCATGTATTTCAGATCCATCATTAAGTTTTAAAAAAAAAAATTCTGCGTTTGTCAATGACAATTAAAAAGTCGAAAATATCCTGAAGAAAAAATAATTATAGTTCGGTGATGTGGCTATTGAAGAGTGAGGAGAAAGTTTGATCAAATTATGTTATATATGAGAGGGACAATGCATTCTTGCGTGGTGAAAGAGATGGATGAACTCAAAGAGATGTTACGGTTAGAAAAAAAAAGTTATGGTCAGTTATTAAACCTGGCCTAGCCTTGTCTTGCTGGTCAAATTGGTGATCTGATGACCCATTAGGTTGATCGTTCACATTCTTGTAAACCGCTCGACTTGACCTGGTGGTTGAATTCGGTGACTGAGTGAACTAGTACCTTGACCAGTTTGATGAGGTATTGAAAACATTACTCATGGTATCAGGCATCGATGAGGTAAAAGTCATGGTGCAACGGACCAACTTTAATTCGGTCTATTGGTTTTCTTATTTTATTTTTTCTATTAAAAAAACTTATAATAATATCCTAATAAATATTTTTTATTATAACCATTTTTAGAATTATATAGAAGCAACAAAACAAGGTCCACTGTGGTGTTCACCCCTTCTCTAGCAAGCAAGATTTAGAGGGGAAGAGTTGACCACAAGTTCAGGATTTAGCCTTTGAGGCTATTAAGTTTGCTATAGAATTTGACTCCCTATGGGAGATGCAGAATATCATATCAAATCATATATATATATATATATATATGTGTGTGTGTGGCTAGGATAGAATGATTAATGCTATTCTTACTAATAGAATGGCCAATGGATGTGGGGCCAACATACAATGAGTTAATGGCTAATTTTTTGTGACGATATTCTTTTCAACATGGATATCAACCACACAGAATCTGCTCTCGACTTACGTCCTGTCGACAAGAAATTGTTAGTTGCACTCCAATCCCACTTTCTAGAAATTGTTAGTTGTATTCCAATCCCACTTTCTCTGATGAAGGAGCCCTTGTCTTAATTTTTATAAATAAGTTGTCAAGGATCTTTACCAGATGATCTAAATTAACAAAAATTAAACACTTAAATTACGCACTTTAAGCTTTCAATGATTAAATTAAGTTTTACCAAACACAATCAAAGTTCTTGCATTCCTTTGGATGGTATATCTGCCCCTTAAGCAAGGAGAAAATTTTTGAAGTCATAGGATTTTTGAAGCGGCGATCATGTGCCAATGATTGTACACCACATAAACCCATGGTTATTTTTTTTTTAAGTCTTTTTAAAATCAAAGTCTAAACCATGGTTATATGTGTCACAGGATCATTGGGCACATGATCGCCGCTTCAAAAATGCCACTGCTTCAAAAAAAAAAATTCTCTTATGCAAGTAACAAAGAAAACCCATTGGGAATGCTAATGCTTCTTGGATTACTTTTGCTACCACACTTTCTTGGCAAATATGGAAACTCTCAAACCCATCATCCAGTAAAAGCACCCCAGCTTTTGAAAAAATTCACATGATAGTACTAGTTTGGGAAAGACCACTGGAGTTCACTCTTGGTAGGGGGGACTCATTCACCTTATGAGGAATCACTCACTCAATGACAAACAAGAGTTCTCAAAATATATAAGATGGAGAGAGAGCAGAGGAGACAAAGGAGAAGGAGTGGGGTGAGGTGGGTGCTCGAACTGAAGGGGGCATCTTGTCCCATGTGGGTGTCCAGCCGGAAGATGTAGGCAGCACCTGTAGGGCGTAGAGCGACCCTTTATTTTTTCTGCAAACCAACTTATGGGCTCGAAGTAGTGAGTTTTTGAAAATGTCAGGAGGGAAAAACATAGAAGAATGATCTAAATGTATTTTCGTTATAACGGCCATTATTTGCCATTATAACAAAAATAACGACCATTATTTTTGGAAGAAAAAGTGCTAAAATAAGGTCCATTATTTCTGTTATTTTATGTTACAAATTTTATTGAAAAGTTCAAATTTTGGCGTTGTTTTTTTTCTGTTATTTTCTATTTTTGCCCGTGTGTTACATTCCGGTATAACGGCAGTTATAATAGATAAAAAGGTAATACCCCAGTCCGTTATACCGTTATAACGGCCTCTTTTAAACCTTTGTATTACAAATTAATGTCAAAAATTCTAGAGGGGTGTTACAAAAGAACCTTTTTTGGGGGGTGGGGGGTAAGAAATCCTCTCCTTTGTTATTTTGCACAAATGGTAAATGTACCTCTTATTTGGTACAAAGCAGATCTAGAGAACAAGGAAGAGCCTGAAGTGGAGTAAGACTTGCCTGACCATCCGCAATATAAGCCACGTGGAAACTTATTATAGGACACTGACCGTATAGATGTTTGGCCAATCCCTAGGTGGACCTACAAACCCAAAATCAACCTTATCAGTGATTTCTAAGCGTTAGTTGAAGTCATTTTTTCTTTGGTTGCTTTTAACCGGTAGGAATTTGAGCATTATTTACCATTATTTCCGTACAAAGATCCAAAGGTTTGAAATCACTAATCAGGCTGATTTTTGGTTTGTAGGTCCACTTATGGATTGGTCAAACATCTACCACGTGACTTATATTGTGGGTGGTCAGGTAGCTTCCTGATACGACTGGTCAGGCAAGTCGGTACGCAAATACAGCAGCTACGCCACAAGGCCACAACTCGTTTCTTCACTGATGTGTATTTAAAACTCACCACAATCCTCTCTCACAGAAAACCAGCTCTGTGTACTCAGCTTCACTTCCATCTCTCTCTCTCCAAACAAACCCTAATTCAAGCTCTTCGTCTCTCATCATACCTCTCAAATTCAACACAAACCTCTTCAAATGCACCTAAATTAAGTGAAAAAGGGATGGGGCAGGCATTGAGGCGAGTCACCGCCCGAGTCCGGAGTTCGAGTCTCGAACCGTCATCTTCGCCACCTGTCAAGAACGTCAAGGGGCGTCCGCCAGCGATTCCAGTCGAACCTAAGAAGATCCCAGAGAGTGGCGAAGGAGGATCCGATAGCCCTGATTCTGGTGAGCGAGTTATATTGATTTGATAACAGCTGAATTAGATTTTTCTTCAACAAGCTCAAGCTCAATCTCATTCAATTCTTTACCATATAGTTTCCTTACAGATGACATAGTTTTATAAATTACGATAAAGTTTTAGGTAGAATCGAATGGTGGCGAAATAAGATTCATGTTGCCAACCCCAGATAGTTGGGATAAGGTCTATGATACATAAAATTGATTTAAGTTCATTTTATGAAGACTCGAAATGCGCTGAATTCATCACATTCATGTCAATTTCACTAAATGTCTCTATATTGTAACTTAGGCAAATACAAAAAAATAAAAATTCCATAAAGTTTCTCCTTGGTGGATTGGGTCTGATATATATATTTTCGTAATCAGTAATATGGAGAGTGAAAAGCTAGAAATATCATTATTCCTTGTGTAAAAAGAAATTTTGAGAGTGTCCTCTTTAGCAAGACAATCTGCTTTCTCATTAGCACTCCTAAGGACGCGTTTGATTGCCAATTTTTCATTGTTTGATAGCCATTTTAAATTGGAAGTTTTTCTCGAGGAACGAGATTTTCCCTTTCAAGCCCGGAATTCATTTCCGTTCCACATTCCACGCAAAAATACTCTTATTTTCTTACATAATGAGAAAATGGATATTTTCTCGGGTGCAATCAAGCAGCCATTTTTGAGGCATTTTCACATATGTATTTTTTTGGGAAAATCTTCCAAGTAAAAAGAGGATTTTCTCAGAAAAGTTCTGTCCAATCAAACATGACCCGAGTGTAATGACAAAAGAATGATTTTCCTCCTTTTCTTTCTTGTTATTAGATGGCTTATAAAATAAGAGACTGCTCTTCTGTATGTTATTAATGAACCATAAGTTGCCACGAAGAAAAAAAAAATACAAATTGTCGGTACTAGCTGTAGGATGGCTTTGATAATTCAGGGCAAGTCTTGCTCTGTTGAAAAGTCATGGTTGTGTTGGTTCACATTATTCTTCCCAGCCGGAACTTCTGCCACCCCAAGGATTGCTGATCTCCCTCTGATCCTCTAGAAACAACAGAGAAGCTCTCCATTTCTCCATTCAAGGAGGATGGTGAGTGTTGTTATCTTAACCTAACTGATGAGGTTTCATTAGTTTGCCAAACTCAATCTTTTCTCCACAGCCTGATCAGTGAAAACAATATAATCCTATTGTTGGCCTTAGACATTACATGTGCCTGCCATTTTTGGATTTGTATGAAGTACTTGTGCCTCACGTGTTAGGTACTACAATTTCAAGGATATTTTGCATGTTGGTGTTCTCTGGTGCTGATTGGGCGGGCTTCCTTATAGACAGACAGCTAACTGGTTACTACACTTTTTTTCTGGTATTGCAAGTCAATTTGGGTTAAGAGCTTTGTGATTGAGATGGGATTGGCTATTTATGGATATGCATTGTGATAATCAAGCAGCTAACATAGTACTTCTAATCCGTTTTATTATGAGATGACTAAGGGTAAGTTGACTGTCCCATTCTAAGAGTGAGGGTGGTGGCAGATGAAATCTGTACATTCTACCTGAAATCCAAAGATCAACTACTGACTTCTTAACATAAGCTTTTGGAAGACATATTGTATAACGTAGTAGGAAAGCTAGTTGGGAGACATAAGTATGCTCTAGTTTTGTTCGGCCCTTTTTTTGTTCTTTTTTGGGTTTTTCCCTTTTTATGACATACACATTTATCAAAAAAAAAAAAACAAATGGGACCTACGGTTGTTTGCTTGTTTTGTTTCATTACTCATGTTGGTTTTACACAAAGCATAGGAATACATAAAAAGTCATAATTGGTGGGTTCTATTGTTTTGCTTCTGTTGGACTATTAGTTTTTCTTTTGCCTTTTGATCTCATCCTTGTTCTATACATGTTGAATTGTATCTAGAGTAAAAGTATACCATTTTAGCAGTACTGGATCTAGCTAGGTGCTCACAAGGGGTCAACTAACAGCCTAGTGCTCCACTGCTCCCTAAAACCTTGCACCGTAATTTATGAAAGAGCTCTAAATAATGTGTTGTTGCTTACTTGGAAGTGATATGATAAAAAATAAAAAAGGGAAAATGAATGGGGCAAAGAAGCAAAGAGTTAAATAATACATGTGTCTGAGAAAATATGAAACCACTCCATGAGCTTCTGTTGATCGGAAACTATTCAAAACTGCAAAAGATTCACAAACAAAAGCAACTTAACCAAGGGAAAGGAAAATCAACTAATAACTAGAGGAAATCCATCTCAGGGGCTTTAGAAAAAAATAACACTACTTATCAAAAAAAAAAAATAACACCATAAAAAAAAATCCACACAAAATTCATAAAAGTAATCACTAATCAACTGTGTTTTAGACCATGCATCCTCCTTATTTATAGACATACATAGAAATTTCTAGAACTCTCACGTTTTTGCAAACTTTCTTACTTTTAATCAAATCAAACTAATATTCGGAAACTTCCTACAATTTCTAAACTAATTCCAAACCAACTCAAAAAACTTTCCTGATGCTAACTTGACTTTTAAAATTAAATTGGACACTAAGACATTTTAAGAATTAGTGATCCTGCCATAGATCTGAAGCGTATAGGCCCTATACATATTTTGGGCATAGCTTGCTATTCATTTCCAAATTGCGTAATCTTGATTTCATTGAAATCCCAATCAAATAAGTTTTCTAATGACACCAAAATTGAGTTACTTAGACAGTTTTAGATGAAGTGACGAGATTGTTCTCCTTTGTGATCCTATCTGTCGTGGGCCTTGATCCTACTTCTCACTCTATTGAACTCCATCACCTTGGCTAATTTATCTTTGAATTTGACTAAGCTGTGAGCCACAAGGTGCAATTCCCAGCGAGATGCTCCGTCGTCGACTACTTTATTATATTCTATTATTATTTAATTAGGAACTCTTGACATAAAGTGGTTTGATTTTAAATTTATATTAAATTGGGAAGTATAGTTTCTATTTTTATGAATTTACATATCACAAACAATGAAAGAAATAACATAGGATTTACTTCTGGGGAAATATAAAATTAACCAGTATGTATGTTAGTTTGACCAAATAGTGACTTTTACAAGAGAAAATTTTACTTTGTTCTTCTTTTTTTGGTCGGTTTACTTTGTTCTTCTCACTCCCTTCTTTCTATTCTTCATAATTAATTCTACTGCTGTATTTCAACTGATTAGTGATTTAAAAGATAACAGAAATCTTCTATTTTTTTCCTTGCTCCTTCTCACTCGCTTTACCAAAATGGCCAAATCTACCTTTCTCCTTTACCCTATCATACAAGGAAGATGCAGTAGTTCAAAGAAACGTGTGTGTGTGTGTGTGTGTGTGTGTGTGTCTCCTTTACCCTATCATACAAAGAATGTGTGTGTGCATAACATAACAAAGAGGACTTAGATTAGTCGGAAATGAAAAATTTCAGGTATTTCCTTCTTTTTATTCTCTTTTTGGTAGGCAGATATCAAAGTATTTTGCTTGAAAAAACGAAAGAGGGAACACAAGAAATTTTTCTTTAATAAAGAAACCTAACTTCTGAAAATATGAAGCAAGTTTATTTGTAGTTTGCCATATCCTTACCTTTTTATCATTTTTGACTGTCCGGCTATCCAGACTATGATTAGACCTGTTGAGGTCCACTAATGAACCATGGAAATATTTACATTAGGAAGAAAAAAAAGAACTGTGGAAATGATTTCCTTTAAAAAAAAAACTTTTGAGGTATTTATGAATGAGTCTTTTCAAACACACCTTTTT
Organism: Euptelea pleiosperma; assembly: GCA_035048495.1. NCBI lineage: Eukaryota > Viridiplantae > Streptophyta > Magnoliopsida > Ranunculales > Eupteleaceae > Euptelea > Euptelea pleiosperma. The sequence continues at coordinate 34,146,372 of CM068546.1, forward strand.
GCGAACAGTACAGATTTTTGTGAATAAAAAAGATAATATGGTTCTGTGTTTTACTAATAATATAATTGAGAATGTTAATTTTATGATGTTTTCATGTCTCTTTGTTCCAGAGGATATCTCAAGGATTAGCACTGATAATGCCCTTGAAGACCGAGACCCAGGATATGATGCCATGCTAAGTCAGATGGTGGGTAGAATCAGGTCAAAACCTGGAGGGAAACTTGAAATGGGTGAGGTGAGATTATGAAAGTTGCTGCTGTTCTTCTTTTAGTTTTCCAGTAAGAAGTGTAATTGTAAACTCGTACTGGTGTTTTCTATGATTGACAGAGCAAAACCTTTGTTTTTAAGTTTTCTTTTTAACTTTTTCTGGTAATTAAGTTTATTTAGGACTTTTCATACTGCTGTTCTGATAGATTGATTAGAACTAATATATATGTGCTAAATGTCTGCTGAAGCTATTATAATGAACACTCTAAATAGATCAGTTATTCATGAACACTCTAAATGATTAAATGCAATTATATAAGATTGTCAACATTTCTTAATGGATAATTGACCCAGAAATATAGATTTATCTTCTTAAATATACCCCCCCCCCCCCCCCCACCCCAGTTTTAGTTTAGTGCCCCCCTCTTAGAAGACGATGACCATATGGATGTTTGGGCATCCCCTAGGTGGACCTACAAATCAAAAATCAGCCTGATTAGTGATTCCAAACCTTTGGATCTTTGTACCCCAAATAATGGTCAATAATGTTTAAATTCTACGGTTAAAAATCAACCCATGAGAACAACTCCAATCCAGTGCTTAGAAATCTCCAATCAGGCTAATTTTTGGTCTATATGTCCGTCTAGGGTTGGGCCAAACATCCACACAGTCAGAAGTCTCTAAGAATATGCCACGTGGCTCATATTATAGGCGGATCTACTCATTGATTGTGCCCCCCCTTGAACAAAATCCTGGCTCCATCGCTGCCTAGGAGGCTAGGCCTCCTGTTTCTTGAATAACTTCACAGTTGTCACTAGCTCCCTTTTGCTTCTACTTGCACTTTGTTGTCTTGTATTTTTCACAATTGTACTGGATATATGGAAGCAAAATCTGCTCCTGTAGAAACTTCCTGGTGTAGTTGCTCTTTATAATGGTGATCAGTGAGCATGGTTAAGAGAGGACCAAACAACTATTATGCAGAAGAAAGATGGGATCAGTGGATTTTTGTAAATGAAATGCCTATAAGTAACAATAACATTCTGGTCATCCAATTGTTTCCATCTAAGGGTCAGTGGATTTTTGTAAATGAAATGCCTATAAGTAACAATAACATTCTGGTCATCCAATTGTTTCCATCTAAGGGTATGAAGTCAGCGTATGGAAATATAGCTTGTGCAGCATTACATGCAGGTTGTGCCTTTTCTTGCTGTATGATCTACGTGCATCTTGTGCCTTCACTTGCTGTATGATACAAGAAACTGACTAAACTAACGAGTCCTCTTGATTGGATACTTCTCTAAAGCTGGTCTGGTGTTAGTCCTGCTTTACTGGCTGAAAGTTTTATTTACCTCCATAAATTTCCATAAAGACGGAGAAGAAAATGCACCTTTGTCTATAGAAGAATACATGTCAAGAAGTTAGAACACAAAGAACCTTCCCCCTGCCCGTGCCATACATGGTGCAGACCCACATCAATGGATCCACATTGGAGATCTCCTAGACCAGGTAACCTGATAAATTTGATCTTTCACCTCCTTGACAGTAAAGTATGGTTATGATCATTCATCAGGTTAACTTTTGACCTAGCAGATCTCCTTAATGAGGCCCATTGAATGGTGAGTCCCAATGTCATTGCATATGCTGCACATATGGCCTACTCATCGATAGTCAATAACTGACATCTAATTAATTGCTTACATACCTATTTATCCATAATTTAAGATTTATTTTTTCATTTCTGGCCTTCTGGTGCAGGCATTCGTTGTGGAGAGGTATAATCGGCCCATGCCAAAGCTGCGAAATACAAATCCAGAATCCGGACGCTATGAGGAAAAACCAACTCCCCTGGGAACCCTGAATGTGGCCCAGCTGCGGCAGGTCCTCCTCCTTCATCAAGGCAAGTCTGGAGACCATGACGGGCCTATGGATGTCCACCAGATCTCTGAAAAGTTCCGAGTTGACGTCGTGCAGGTTCAGAAAATCTTGCAGTTCTTATCGCTCCCTCCTGAAGACAGCGGCAGCAAACAGAAAGATGAGCAGTGATGACAGGTAACTTTCTCTCTTCCGTTTCACGATGAACTGAATGAGGAAGACTAGGTTAGGATGAGCAGAACAGATAGAGGATGGGTGGGAGAGGACTCATCAATTGGTTATTGTCACCAGAGCAAAAGGTATAAAGAGCTGTTGGCAGCTCTTCGTCATGTTTAGGACATTTTGTGTGAGGAAGTATAACTTCGCTTTTTTACTTGAGTGGAATTGGAGAGAGAAAATGGAAAAATGAAAATTCGTCATAGTCAATAAATTAGATTTATTTGTTCGTATGGAGAATGGCATTTCTTTCGCGCCAAACGACTGTAACCTTAGTTTTATCCCATTCCTTTGTGTGTTTGGGCTAAGTTTACAGACAAATATTGAAGGACAAAAGTTAAAGATTTGATGGTTATCAGGTTTTGATAATCTGATGAGTTTTTTTTTTTGCCCAATCTAAATGGGGGAGATCATGGAGTGCTGGGTCCAGATGGAAACTAATAATTTGAGTGGGGTCTAATGCTTAAATGTAACTGTAAGAAGAGCAGCATTAAACTGATTGTTCCCTCAATCTGCTGTGCATGCAGTAAACATGTGGGCGTTTGCATAAGTCAGTGGCTAGGCTCTACCTGGATAAATTCTAGCTGCAGATAATCACTAGCCATAACTGCTATGGTATTTGTTAAAAAAATTAGATTATCACAAATCTTTACTATTATGAAGGGAACTCATTCGGTATTCCTCCACAGTTGGAACTCTTATCTTACCTCCACGGGCGCCCACATCTTTCAGCTCAACCTGTTTGGGCATCTCTCTCGTTGGGCTAAGGCCAAGACAGAGAGAGAGAGAGAGAGAGAGAGAGAGACGTTGGGGGTGGGTTGATCAAATTGGGGGTGGGCTTTTTTGTAAAAAAAATGTAAAATGTGGTTGCCTGTAGAGGTACCCTTTAACTTATAATGGCACCAAATGGACGTTGAATTGGGAGGGAATGAAACCCAACACTGCACTAACTAAAATTTTGATTGATAGGCCATCCCATCGATATGGACAATCCATGGGCTACATGTTGTACTTGATTATATTCATCTGTCGGGTCTCAAGCGCTGGGCCATTGATTTCATGGTCAAGATCATGTGGCCCACCAAGTTTTTCATGCAGTATTGCAGAGTTAAATTAAGTCTCACATCTCTACCTCTACATTGCATGTGAGACTTATAAGATGAAAGTGAGGACCAAGAAAACTGGACATTAAAAGGTCCCTCAATGGCCTTCCCAGAAGCGTCCAACAATTGAGTTGGTCAGGCTGTGGGGGGTTGTACCCACAGGTCTGGGATCAAGTCTTTGGGAGGTAATTCCTAAAGACTTGGGTTCGGTCCGTTCTTACCTTAGATGGATTAGGACCTTAGATGGATTAGGGGTGAGGGGGAAATAATAATAAATGTTTACCTATCAAAAAGAATAATAATAATGGCCTTCTAACGCTGTTCTGCCAGTAACATAATGGAAAAAGATGTAACAAGGTATGCCTGAAACTGTTTCAAATGCAGAAGCACGATTTTTGTTACTCACCACTGTCATTTGGGCCCCCTGACCCCTTGGTGGATGTACAAACCAAAAATCATCATCTATAACCATTAGATTTTAACACTTTTTAGCACTTTTTAAGGCATTCTTATAGCCGTTGAATGCAACCATTTTTTGAGTACTAAAACCAACGGCTAAAAAATCATTAAACAATCTGATTTTTAGCATGAAAGTCTATTAAGGGGTGGGCTAAACATCCATGCGGTCAGTGGGCCCAGATGGCAGCGGTGACTACAAAAATGCTGCTTCCACAAATGAAAAGATCTCAGGTATACCTTGTTACATCACGACCCTAAAATAATGAATAAAACTTCGATGACAGGGCAGCAGATCACGGCACCTGGATTTTGTACGGTTGGACCACCTCAGCCTCACCCCACATGTACACAGTGAGTCTTTTGGCAAAAAGCACTCAAGTACTCACCTGGGTACGTGTGGTGAGGCCGAAGTGACCAGTCCGTACAATATACACGTGCTGAGATCTGCTGCCCGGTCATCTACTTTGATAACAGGGCCCGTCATCAAAGTTTTATCCCTTTACTTTTACGATGGAGAAATATAGGATCTGAAACATCTGACACGCTATCTTTCCGGTCCCCGGTAAACTCTTTTAGGATAAAACTTTGATGGCCGGGCCCTGTCATCGAAGATGACAGGGCAGCAGAGTGTATTTTGTACGGACTGGTCACTTCGGACTCACCACATACGTACCCAGGTGAGTACTTGAGTGCTTTTTGCCAAAAGACTCACCTGTGTAGTGTGCTGTGAGGCCGAGGTGGTCCGCCGTACAAAACCCAGGTGCCGTGATCTGCTGCCCTGTCATCTCCTTTGATGACTGTGAAGTTTTACTCGGCGAAGTTTTACTCAAAGTAAAGGTGCACGTTTACCGGGCCAGGGTCAGCTGTACGTAGGAGCATAGTCAAAGCACCGCTAAGAGACCTAAAAGAGGTCAAGAAAACTAGACCCGAGCCCATCAAGGTCAAACATTTAGGCCATGCCATACACCCTTGTTACTTACTAGATATAAGTTAGGACCAAATCCATTTACGAATTGGGCCTTTAAACAAGGCCCAAGCTAAAGCACACCACACCTGGCTTGTGGTAGGGCTGTCAATGGATAGTCGAAAATTCAAATCGGTATTCAAAAAAATGGATATTATCTGAACATTTTAGATATCAGATTCAGATTTTTTTAAAGGTTCAGGCTCCGGTTACTGCATTACAGGACACAATATGAGCCACATGTCACTCTTAGAGGACTCCGACTGTATGGAAGTATGGCCAATCCCTAGATAGACATACAAACCAAAAATCAGCCTGTTACTGATTTCTAGGTCCAATACTGCTCAAATTCCCACAGTTGAGATCAACCCATGAAAATAAGTCCAATCCAACGCCTAAAAATTCTTTAGAACATTTTTTTTCAGCCCTATAGGGTTGGTTCAAGAGGGTTGGTTCAAGACTTTTGATGAAGATCCGTGATCTTTGACAACGGCCTTCCTGAATCGTAAAAACCCACTGGATTTGCTAGTGTACAGTCTGTACACAGGGCCAGGCACTGATCTTCAGATTCACTTAAATAGGTAGCAGATCGAAATCTCTTATAAAGTTCCATTTGATACTGAGAGAGAGAGAGAGAGAGAGAGAGAGAGAGGGAGAGATGATGTTAAATTAATGATGGAAATCTTCATTGCCGATGTGTCTTCAAAAAGTTTTAAATATTAAAATCCCAATAATACCAAGGAGTTGTTTGAAATATCGTCATAGTTATAAGGGCATTTTAGGCAGATAGCCTTTTACTACTGATACCTTGTACTGCAGTCAGGAGTCTCGTTATCTTTTTGCTCTTTGTTATAGAAAAGACGCGCCGATAGTTTAAAAATGGTGAAGTAACCGTTTGTTGTTTCTTCCATCTTCATCTCAGGAGGAGTCTGAACCTCCCATCACCTCACAATGCCCTTAAAATGGACTTTAGGAAACGAAACTATTCACAGCTCTACTCTATCGTTCATCGGTCTCTGATAATTTAATATACAGGGGCTCACCGCCTTCTATCACGCCACCTCCTATTCCCATGCCTATGCTCACGATGGCCAGAATTCCGTTGCCTCGACCAATCAGGTCTAGAATTCCGGCCATAATCCCTTCTGGAATCCGAAAAGTTCCGTCCAGAACGGTACTCCGGAGTCCTCTCTGGACTCCTCTCTGGACTCCACATTTCGAACTCCGGCTCACCTACAAACTCATTTCTCTCCCAAGGTGGACGAGGTATTAATGGAGGCTGTGCAGGCCCCCCAGGATAAAATTCATAGTTGTTTTGGTTAGCTTGGGAATAGGTATTCGAAGCTGAACCCTCAAAGCCATTTGGCCTACCACTCCTTGAATCAGACGCAGGGGACTGTTTTCCAGTCCCAACTGGGTTCCATTGCCATGTGGGGTATGGAGATTGTAACACTGCAGGCTCAGGTAACAGAGGCGGTTGTGGCCTTGCCGGGGTTGGCAACAGAGGTGGCATAGAAGGCAATGTGATGGGTAATGGTCTGTCCTTCGGGTGATTCAGGACAATTGATACCGGGGCGGGCTTTATATTGTGCATTTGTCCAAAGAAGCTGGAATTGTCTTGGGGAGAGGAAGGGCGTTGTCTCTCTTGGGATGCAGCTGGAAGGTTGATAGATGGATGCTGTGGAGCAAGAGTGATGGAGGTTGGTAATTGTGGCAATGCAAAGTTGGTGGTCAGAGTTTGAGGCTGCACCAAACCAGTAGAAGGAATGGAGGGAGCGGCTGCTGGAAAAACAGTGGCATCTCTGTTGGTCGCTGAAACTGGCACCTTGGCAACTTCCGATCGCCATCCATTCTGCAAATTAGGAAATTACTGTTAAACTAACGCCCAAAACAGTAAAGTTAATGTAAAAGGATTAGCAATTGGACTTCCAAGGTACCCTGTTGAAGGACCGTTTACCATTTCCATAGCTGCATGCATGATGCAAACGCATGGATCAGGACCTACCAATTTACAGCCCGATTTGGATGTGTTGCATGCCAAAAATGAATCAGTGGGATGACCGCACCCTTCCATTCTATAGACTTATTTCTGGAATATTCTCTGTATCATCTTTTACTGTGAAAATTTGGGCTGTATTGGATGGTTACGATCATCCAGTTGATTCAAATTTCGGATAGGTACCCAATGTGGGACCCTTTGAATGGTTCATCACATCTGTTGTCCACAACATGTGCCATTGTGAAGCAGAGCCTATCAGACCAGACCCTACAGATGCTTCAAAGGAGTTCCACCAAGGAATTCTCCTACCCATTCATGGAAAAATCAGATTTGCATGCATGTGCACCAATCTGCCCTTTCATTGGTCCTTAGGTCCTACTAGACGGGTACCTTGGAGCTCTAAAAGATAATATACGCTATTTAGATCACACACCATTATGGATTCTGAGTGTGGAGTAGGGGAGGGAAGAGACGTCACTCCCATCTCACCACTCCCCCCCAACCCATTCAAGATTCCCGGCAAACCGAGCCCACTAGCCTTGATCATATCGAGCAGCTTCACTGTATCCTCACTTGTGATACTGCCTTGGCCAGAAGTCAAGGCGAAAACCAGTTCTGGGTTCTTGAGAAGCACCGCAAGCAACTCGAGATCTGGTTCGGGAGCATTCTCACTGCTAATAGAAGCAAGGGTGCCTGCAGAAGTGCTTGCAGGTTTTTCAGCATGACGAGGAGAAGAGGATGTTCCTGCACCATCAGCATCTGGTGGCTGTTCGGTTGGGATTTCTGGGGTCAAGGTATCATCATAGTCCATCTCGACGTCCCACGGATCCTTGGGATCAGATGGAATGTCTTGGATTCTCTGGTAGATGGTTTCCTTCTCCCTACGGATTCTCCCTGTCTGACCTTCGATTTCTTTACTCTTCTCTCCAGCGCCAACTCTCCACAGACAGTTGATTCTAAACTCTGCAGAAAGGAATGTGGCCAGAAAAGGCTGAAATCCTTAGAGAATGTACTTCAACTAGAGAAAATACAGCAACATCGAGAGACCAAATAAAAAAAACACCAAAAAAACAGGAGCAAATGATGCATCTTCTATTCAAAAAGCCCAACAGGACAAAATTGTACTCGCATCTTTGAAAAATAAAAACAATAGCTTTTTCTTATCTGAGTAGTACTTTTCTCAAGATTAATGATCGTCCAGCTATGCTTGAGGTTTTGAGCTGAAGAAAGGCAGGAGTTGATTAATAAGGTGAGAAACCAAACTTGGGGGATGTCGAAAGAAGGCCGTGCAAATACTTTATGGATATTAATTCCCCAGATTTTAAATGGCAACCGAACAATACCTTATCAACGCAGTTAAGCTTCCGTATTAGTTTGTTGCTCTATTTCAGAAAAAATATAGAACTAAGCCCAACTGTAACTGTCCCTCCCTGCTGTTAAAAATTCATGATATCTGCCTATTATTCATATTATTGTAGTTAGATTTTGCTGATCTGTGACCCCACTGAGCACATCGGGTACCACTTCTGATAACTTAATCCGTCTTTCAGATGGACAAAGTACTACCAAAAGCACATTTGCAGTACTTCAACAACGTACCCTCCGCACTCCCAACAGTATCCTATAGGCATTTAAGGGCTGCAAATAAAGATTGCTTTTTGACCATTTGACACCCCACAACATTATTCTCTGCTGCCCAACGGCGATCGTTGTAAGCAATATTTCTTGATGACGGGGTTACTCAATGTTCAATATTACGATGACCAATTTCACTTTCATGAAAAATACTTGGTCAGGACGTCCACAAACTCTACCTTCATCCTTCAACCCATCTGCAATGTATAAATGCCATGAATTGAATCGGAATCTACCACTCAATTCGATGCCATTTAGGATATCTCTTTTGCATAAAATGACCTGATTGAATAATTCCAACCATCTAATAAATTGCAATTGGTCAAGAAAATATATGAAGCCGTCCAAAGGGACCACCATCTCACATGTCATCAGGACGAATATCAAGCATGCAGATGCTGACCCATATTCCTTCGGGAAAGGCCAAGAGGCATACGTACACCAACTCATTGAGAAAAGAAAGTTATATTGAGTTTGTGATGATAAAACATTTTCTTACAACTTTATAGGTATTCAAGATTTTCACCAGAAACAAGTTTCCCTTCTTTTTCTGATCAGTAGAAACAAGTTCCAGATTTGAGCCCCAATTTACTTACAAAAAAAAATACAGAACATCTGAAATGCTTATTAGAAAAAAACTAAAAATAATAAATAAATAAAAATCATTTGAAATGCCCTCAAAAGGATATATCAGGAATCACCTATAAAGGTAATCTGAAATTATTTTTCTTAAAATTCTGGCAGGCTCCTAAAATAAAATATTTTTCTTGAAAAATTCATACTTCGACGAATAGTAAAGGAACCAAAAAGAAAGTCACAAAAAACAAGTGTACCTGGGGGCGTCTTCCATGAAATTCGATCACTTTTCAACTTCTCCCATGAAGGTTCCTTGAGGACTGAACTCAGATTTGAATCCATCGGAGCTTCAGGCATAGTAGTAGAAGTGTCCAAGGCAATTACCGTAGGTTTTTTGTCTACCTCAATTTTTGGCCCAACAGGAGTTTTAGATGCAGAAAGTAAATGGTTGGACTGAGGAGCGGAAAATTTGCTTGGATCTTCAGTCTTCTGTTGGTGGCTTGCATTAGACGATGCTCCAGTCTTGCCATACTTGCTCTTCATGAATACGGCACGCATCTTTGCTTTCTGGATATCATCGTTCGACATTGGACGGCCTTGGTTTGAAGGCACTGCTTTTGCAACCTGCAGGCTTCTGCCAGTAGTTTTCCAGCCTGGCTGTTCCATCAGGAGAACTTTTCTACGTTCTCTGGTTTCTGTAACTAGCTAAGGAAATGAACTTCATGCTTCTGTGAACATATTACAACATTTCTGGTGCTTCCCAATCAATGATAATACCCTTTCAACTTAATATCTTTGCCATTTTCTAGGACTAGTTTTATAAATTTCCTTTTCAAACATAAAAGCAAAGCAGAAAATGGAAGCCCTGGGCAGAATGGTCAATATACATTACTCATGGGGGTCATAGCTGCCAAACTAAGGAACTATTTTGGAAATAAAAACTCTCTTACTGCCTTCCCAGAACAAATAATATAAAAGCAAATGAAAATTGAAAACTTTCATCTGCAATAAGAGTGGGCTGTTGATATTATCCTTACATCATGAAACTTGTCATGAAACACCCCACAATATTATCCATAGAAGGTATTATTATGCATAATTGCTCTCCCCAAGGACTGAAAAGGGAGATCATAGCCATTTTCAACAAGAGAAAGGTTTTGGGCGACTTCCCCATAAAACCGAGGAAAGATGCAGACTTTACCAAAGCAAAAATTCTTTAGAGATTCAAATTTGTCATGAAGGATGAAAAATAAAGTTATTTAAGACCTCAGTTCGCCCCAATACATCAAAAATTAGAAAAAGGCAGATTGTGGATGGTTTTGTGCCCACAAGGCTTTAGGAAAGACACTGATGTTAGGATTGGCAAAACATGAGTTCTTTGCAGGGTGCATATGGAGAAATCATTTGTACATGAAATGAAGAAATTGAGAAATGGGTAATAGCATCCATTTTTCCATCCTTACCAGCGGCATTCTCAGTGAGGATGATGTTTGGATAGGCCCAATCACCACTAATGTAGACCCATCAACAAGCAATAAAACCCTGAAAAGATATGAAGTTTACTAGAAAATAAAGAAAAATTGCTGTTGCACTTATACAGTAATGGACTGAGTAAAGTAGAGAATAATTGTACTAAATAACTCTCTTTGCTAATAATCAAAACTCTCCGCTTAACTCTTAAAACAAACTGAAAACTCAAGACACTATTCACGTCACTATTCATAACCACCACCAACATCACTTCTCTCTCTCAACCTCCTTTAGAAATCTAACAACTCCTAACTAACTTGTACAAGAAGTTTCCTAATTCTAATCCAACTAAGAACTACTTAGAAACCTTCAACTTCTCAATAACTCCTAATGTCACAAAGACAACAAATAATGACCTTAAACTAATCTTAATGTTACTAAAGTTACTCCATACTAAGTTCTATAGACCTATAGACTTTCTAAAAATAGTAAATAGAATTTATTAAAGAGTTAAATCAAATTTACTGCGTTGAAAGTTCATAATTTACTGTAAGTACAAAAAGGGATTTTACTAACAAATAGCAAAAATTCTGTAGTATCCTAAACCAAAACATCCCTTGGAACCACATTACCCTTATGGGAGAGGAAGGAATATACAGTGTATCTATGTTGCACCAAAACTGAAGACACCCTATTACTACATTCCCATGAGTCGAGCCATTTGATCGTTGACCAAGACCTTGTGATTGAATTTAAAGCCCTTGTATGATGGTACTCCATCATAAGACGTGAGACACCTATTCCTTCAATGGTGGAGACCCTTTATTGGACAGCACCAGCTGACAAGACCTTAACTAATGGCCACTTTTCAATAAAAAGATTCTTCCAAATATGAGCTTGATGCATCATTCAACAAAAAAGATCCGTTATCATTTCCATGACATGTGGGCTAAAAAAGATTATCTTCACTTTCTTACTTTGTTCAGAATGTGATGTGTTTCCTCAGAAAAAATTGCAAACACTAGTGGCATATTTGGTATTTGTGAGCTAGTTCTTTGGAAAATTCTCAATAGCCCCAATGGAGGATAAAATAAAGGAAAGTTGATTGAGATGGTTTAAGGGCGCACAGCAAAGGCCAGTAACAGCCCCAGTAAGAAGTGCTTCAGTGTGAAGAAAAAGAATGAAAAGAAGGTCAAAAATGGTGTGGATTGTTGTAAGAAAAGTATGAAGAAATATGTTGTAACAAAAGATATGGCCCTAGATATAGTGGAATAAAAAAACAGGTTTCATGTAGCCAAACTCCAAGTAGTTGGGATAATGCTTTTGTTTATTGATTGATATATTGATCGGTTTTTCTACATTTGGAAGGAAGAAATAAAAATATCTTTAGAAATCAATTCTCTCATCCGCATGATCATTAAAATCCCTTTCATTTAATGAGAGCTAATCTGAAAGAATTTTGTGGGGTTCTTGCTGAAGAGTTGAAAGATTTGAAAGGGATGGTGAAACAAGGTGCTAAAATGTAAAAACTAAGATGAATTGTAGGAGAACATCAATAGGACCCGTAAGTTTATTTTTGTAGGAGCTAAAATGGCAACCCAGGAGCAAACAACACTGTCATGTATTGAAAGATAAACAAAGAAACTACAAATGTCGTCTCCAATCCAATCGACACCAAATAATACAGTAAAGCTGAAGGTAAAGCATAGTTGTAAAGGAGTAGAATATTAACACATGCTTGTGGAGTCCTTCAACTTCAACTGTTAAAGAGATTCTTATAGTATGATTTGATGGCATTACGATAGGGCATGGATCCAAGGACACTTGCATCATCGTCGATAAAATCTTAGATTTATGCAACTGTTAGCAGATCACTTTGACTCAAATTTTTCTGAGGTTCTCCACTCTTGGCAAGAGAAGGGACCTCTAAGCTCTTTTTTGGTAATTGGGAATCTTATCCCCTTTTGCAATTTCAGTTGATTCTCGAAATCTCATACTCTTGATATAATAGCATTACTTAAAAAGCAAGAGTAAAGAATCCCTCACAAAGATAACAAAGCCGTTTCATCGTTCTGCCTCAATGGAATTTCCATTGATTTTCATCCCCTTGGTACAATATCTTTACTTATTGATAGAAGAGGATAAATTCCCTCACAAAGATAACAAAGAAGTATTATCTCTGTCAGGAATTGAAAAATTATCCACGTCTCTCACAACCTTGGTGGCAGTGGAATTCCAATATGATTAGTGACGAAACTAAAAATTATTTATCATCCATGTCCAGGAAGCCTAACACTAGTGGTATAGATCCTAACTCATTTATTTATTTTTCATAAAAGGTTTATATTACTCATTTTGATGGTAATGCAACCCAACTGACGTTGGCGCAGTAATAGTTTTTGCCAGGGTGTTACTCAAGGTCCGCTGAGGATTCAATGTTTTATGTGATCAAGCACATGGAGCAAAAGAGTCACTGGAAAGCTAGGATACTTTATTAGAGTTTAGGGGTCCATGTATATCGGGAAGTCACAGATTGTATCTTGGGCTTCCAAGAGGTTGAGGTTGAGGATCCTTTTTGGTTCACCAATATTTAGTACAAAAACGAGCTCTGTGAAAGTAAGACTGTACAGGCTGATTAGTTGGATTGGCAAGAACTCAACCAAAATTTTATATGAATTAAAGAATTAACTACTTAACTTCTGTATTTTTGTTTCCTTTTCTTCTTAAATGATGGTTTGCTAGTTATTTGAAAAAGGCAAAAGTATAAAGTACCAAGGATACGGGTTGAAGATACACTACGAATGTTCTTCTTATTTGAATCATCGGTGGATGCTGGGAGCAGCTTTAGTGCCTGTGGAGGTTCCAATTTCCTGAACAAAACATTGAGGTTTCATATTCTTGGAGTGAAGGAAAAAATTCAAGCTTACAGGCCTCAACAACCACACAAATAAATTCAACTAGGAATGTATTTAAGGGCCTGTTTGGATGTACTTTTCCAAGACCACATTATTAGCCGCCTGTTGACATTTATGAGAATAACAAGAAAAAGATTTGACATTTTTCCTCAAGGCCAAAGACAAGTGATATCTCATTATTGTGTATTCCTATTAAAGAAGAATCCACCCAAACAACAAAAGCACCGTTGAGACATGTGTTGATGGATCTTTCTCAGAAATATCCACTAACATGGTGCACCAAACAGGCCCCAAGTGACCTTGGAAAATGGGAATAATACCTGCAATTTTCTGAACTTTCATAAGTAAGAGCAAGAATCTCCTCCTGTGTAACAAGAATGGAAATAAGAAACCTCACAAAATGAAAGTGATGCATGTAAGAACATTTGATTTCCATAAAGCACGTACGGGGATATCAATTTTTGACTGCCATGACTCATTGCTGAGAATCTCACCGATCCTGCAAACAAATAAAACATGGTTACAGGATATGTATGTGTTGGAAAAGACAAGCTATGTAACGAGGGGAAGAGATGAGTGTACCTCTGCTTGCGGAATATCTCTTTCTGTGCGTCACTAGGGGACTTTGTGGAAGAAGGTTTCTGCAGAGCCTGGTTTCTCACAAATAGTTTACTCCATCTTGATAACAGAACCTTTGCCCTGTTTGATATGTCTGATCTTCAAATCAGATAAATGGGTTTAAAAAGGTCACAATGAGAACTGGAACAGAAATACAGCTAGAACATGGATGAACTTTGCTAGCACAATTAAGAATATTCTGTAGTACAGAGCACATCTACGTCAAGGTACTCAAAAAGATTGAAAGAAATTTGCAAATTGAAAATTTTGCAGCCCCTGGTTTACCCACAGAATCATCCATTAATGTCCACTACGAAAGTTAACATTTGTATGGATTATTTCTTTTTGATATGAGTTTTCTTCTCTTAATATTTAGAGAATGCTGATTCATTTGCCATAGAAAGTCAACATAGGAAGCATCAGTTGGCTTCTTTTCCCTTTGATGCAATTTTTCCTCTTTAAATGTTTCGAAGAAAAAAAAAACATCAAAAAAGAAGGCTGCTGGGTTCTTTACTTTTAAATTCCATAAACCAACTGACAGTTGCAACACCAAATAGTGGCTTTTTACTTCTTAATTAAGTGTGGGGAGCATAAACTAGTCTTAATTGAGCTTAGAAATACCATAAGTGTAGGAATTTTGCACTGCAGAACAGTCCCCTATTCTAGGAGTACAACTCATTTCAGGGAGTTGGAGGCCATTGGATGGGTCTTTAAACAAGCATAGGGCAAATACTTTAGTGGCACTGTCAATGTTAATGAAAGCTGTTTGGATGTCATGCATGTCCATCAACAGTTTGGCCCTAAGACTTGGATGGTGCTGTGTTTCTAGGGAAAATGACAGGCTGAATTTTCATTTTCCTTTTGTTCTACCCATGGTTGTTGCTACCTAAGTGGCACCAAACCATGTTGTCAGTCCAATCAGACCTTTAGCTGAAAAGAGTTACCATGATACAAATATCCATTTTCAACATTTAACTTGGTTTGCATTGGCTGTAAGTGGCACCAAACCGTGTTGGCAGTCCAAACGCTTACCTTTAGTTTTCGAAAAGAATTTCCACCATACAAATGTCCATTTTAAACATTCAATGTGGTTCATTAATATTATTCTTGTGTATCGCTCTCAAAACCCTATTACTGGTACCATGGAGACTGCGCAAAAATCATGAAACCATTTACAGAAAATATAAAGGGGATTTAGAAATTTGAAAAGCAAGACCCTGTGTAGCATCAAAAATAAAGCAGCATTTATCTCAAGAGTCTTGACACTCCTTGTATATTGGAATGATCAAACACTAAGATTCTTTCTTTCCTATCTTCCAATATATTTTGACTTACTACCCAAATAAAAGAAATCAATAATTATTATCTCACACGTCAATAATATACTTGCCATCATAAAGCAAATTGAATTACTTACAGACCCTATACTTGCTCAATAAAGCAAATTAAATTACTGGTTACCAAAGTGGACAACCTCATAAGAGATGAACAAAAGAAATAATAATCCAGAAAACCATATTATAATAAGATTTACAACAAAATCACACCTGATGTCCGGTAAAACCGCAACCTATTAACAGTTTGCAGTATAGCTGACATCTGTAGCGGCAGAGCTTTATGTAATGGCAGGTGACAAAGAACCTGTGCAATAACCTTATAGTGTAAGGCTTATATTAGATGAAGCATATGGTGAACCGTGCAGAAAAAATATACACCTTAAAAATGACAAGAAGAACAGTTGTTTGTTCTTCAAGAGCTGCTTGGCTCAACCATGCCGCTAAAATCATTACACCACCTTTGGTTAAAAACCTGAAAAAGTATTAGAGAACGGCTGTCAGGTCATGGAACTACATTCCAATGTTATCTGTCCAAGCTCAGAAAAGTGGCATAGTGAGTACCAATGTAATACTGAAGAATTTTGTATTTGCAGGATCCACTCCATAAGCTTAACCTGACCAGAGAATGTTTCTTCTTTCCTCATCAAATTGAAAATATTTTCAAGGAAATTTTTATCAAAGTCATCAATGCCAGGGATTGTTTCCTCCTGCGTCGAGCATGAGGGAGCTTCTTCAATAGTCTTAGGGTCCACAGAGTTCAAAGGAACTTGATCAATAATAGGCAAGGCAGGATCAGAGCTAGTGGAGCATCCATCCTGAGATATTTTGCATGTATCAGACTTAATTGCCTTCTCCCTTGACAAACGGACAAGCTTCCTCACTCTTGAACGCTGACCAGCAAAGAATTCCCGAACCTGTATATTTAGAAAAATTTAATTGTCAGCAATTTATTTGACGAAATCTCTCCCCAGTTGAAGACTCGATGCAACCCTAGAGACAATGTCAAATATTCAATGTTTCAAGGTAGAATGAGTGCCAGCACAACTAATGACAACAAGAAATTGATAGCATCAGACCACAACCACAAATAAAAGAAAGCAAGAAGTCAGGTAACTCAATAAGAAAATATGTACTCAAGTAAGTGTCATGATTCAATGAGGGAGCCATAACACGTGTTATTGATGAAGTGGACAAGTTAAGAGTTCTTGGAGCTCCACCGAGTAGCATGCACACTCAAAGTAATCTACATGGTTCACATTCCCCTCCCACACAGAGATGACTTTGATAGACAAAATGTCAAGAGATGAAAGCAGAAAAGTAAAAAAGCATGATAGTAAAGTAAAGAAGGCCATAAAGATAGCTTTATCTCCATCTTAAGAATCAAAAAGCTCAACCATCTAAAATAGATATGGATACTAGTTTTCAATGTTGACATTTGACAATGGCACCAACTGTAAAACTTAGTGAACCTCAAGAAAAGGGGGATGCATGGATTCAGCGATATGTTTTAAATAATAGAAAATAATTAACGTTATATATAATAGTATGGTAGTAATGAGTTGTACAATGCAGATATACAATAGATTGCACCAAATATATAGTAACGAGACCATGTATAAATGTAATGTCATGTCCTCCACATAAAATTGTAAAAAAAAAAATGAAATTGAAGGAGGTTAACTATTAACCATTTCTTCAAATATAAAAATGCAATTTGGGCCTCTCTTTTGAAGGGGTTCCAAGATACTAGTTTGTGTGTTTTCTGTGGGATTTTGTGGCCATCTTATAGGGTGATAAGCCAACAAAGAAAAGGTTCCCTCATGGTGGAAACTGAACAATGGAAGGACCAACTGAACTCTGACAAGAGCTCCTTAGGCAACACAAGCCCACCAAGCATTTGTAGCATCTTAGAAATGATCAGGGCATGCCTTTGAAAGTGTTCTCTGGTTCTATCAATATTCAAACTCTACATAAACGTAGGCCAGACCCATTTTAAGAGGCATAGAGAATTTGTTTCCCTACCTTCAAGTGACAATTGTAATTTGTAAGGCAACTCCTATTGCAATAATCCGTTACAAGTGTGTGAAGCTTTTCTCAAGCACAGATTTAGTTTGGCCTCAATGCGCAAATAGAGAACCAAACACCCCGCATCTTCAGAAACCAAGTACTATGAGGAACGGACAGATCATAACATTCAAGGCTTTTATCAAATGTACAATCAAATTTTTCCAGAAAGGTTAGGGGGACCTCTGTCAACATTCTTGAAATGAACCATAAATTGGACATCTCATGTATTCATGTCCCAAGAAGTGCCAATGAGGTTGCCGACTTAGTGGTCAAACATGGAGTAAATAAGTGACTCCTGTACATGAGAATTCTACTCCCTACTTTTCCGTTTTCTTCATGGGACTTACTATTTCCAGAGCACATTTTACTTCTTCCAGAGCACCAATGTCTTTCAATCCCATTTTGCTTCTTCCAGAACTCGTCCACTACAATGCATGGTTCAAAGTTTCAGCCAAAACAGAAACGTTTTGCTCGTTTCATTTCAGTTTCGCCACAGGACGAGGCAATACACATTTCGATTTGTTTAGTCAGTTTTGTCCAAAACCAGGTTTTACAATAGCGAATGGTTTCACCAGGGTAAATCAATTTCATCCGAAACAAACGTAGTACTTGAAACCATGCTACAGTGATAATACATTGATGCTTTAGAAGAAGCAAAATGTGATCGGGAAATAGTAATTGCCTTCTTCATTTGATTAAAATTTCATAACTGATAAAAAGTATGTCTGAAAATGTTAAGCAATAGCGTGTATATACCCATGACGGTGGATGTCTCTTTCTTTTTTGGACTTAATCCAAGAAGAACAGAAGTCCAACCCTACACATGGCATCACATTTTCCACAGCATCAATACTAGCTTAGCTAAGCTCTTAACAAGGAAATCTTAGGGATTAAAACAAGCATCACAAGATACCAGCACACAAAACAAGCAGTAGGTAGGCTGCATGTGAGAAAAGCAACAACCTGTGTGACTGTTACACCACAAAGAGCGCTGATCTCACGAGATTCCTTCTTGCTAATCGTATCTTTGATAGAGAAGACTGACTGCATGTATTTTACTGCCTTAGGGTTGAGCAAATCCCTCGGTCTTTTTCCTGCAAAAAGTAAAGAACAAACTTCAATACATATGAAAGGCCATAGGAACGAAAAAGTGCTGGCTTGCTCCTAAACAAGGTAGCTTTAGCAGTGCCAATACATGCTATCACAAAGAAACTACAAGCATTTCGGGAAACAATTTAACCATGTCACAAAATTTTGAACATCGACAAACACGTAAAATTATGGATTTCATCATTTATTATGTGAGACAGGGAGGGCTATAAAAGTTTAAAATGATAGAATTTGCCAAGAATCAATTCAACGAACAGAACAAGTAGACCTCAAAAAAATTATGTCATTGCATAGACAAGTTTAAAGCTCCAAAAGTACAAATTTCCACCGGGCACATAACTTTGATTCCTTTAATTAGTTGTAATCACCTGATAAAACTTGAACACAAATTACAATACTCAAAAATAAATAAATGTAAAATGAGGAAGACGGAAATAAGTAAAAAACTAAAAGGTTTCTAAAGAAGTAAGCTTGCTACATGCCCTTGGGGTAACTGGAAATTAATGAACGAATAAAAGTACATGGTAAATTAAAATAGACCTATGTTCCATGACTCACCGATATTTATTGATAGTGAACCAGCTGCCTGCATATATAACAAAACGCAAAACAAATTAGTTACTGATGTTGAAAAATGAAAATGCAATCACATCAGAAATCAGGAAATGTAGCTGCACAAATTTCAATGTTCGATAATTATATCCAAACAAAACAGTTGTTGCACTGTGATGTAATAGTATCAACGAAACCCTGATATGTTTGTACTTTGTAGTCATATATATCGCCAAATAACAGTTTCATGTTGGAATCACAAATTAATTCACAAATGTGGGAGATAAGAACTATTCAATACAACAATTGAAAGGTTTATACCACTCAGAGCAGACAAATGACGTTAAAACTATAACAAAAACCCAACTTCCAATCAAAGACCAAAGCTTCCTTCATCTGTCATAGAAAACCCTAGCAAAAATAAAAAAATAAAAAAAAGGTACCATTTCTTGTGAGAGAGGGTTGACGCCCGTGAGCTTGCATTGCGTGATAACGATCTTCTGAAGCTGGTCGATCTGGCTGTGGAAAAGATCCTTTTGCGACTCCAAGAATTTCTGGAAAGACTCCGTAGAGTTCCCGATATCGAGTTCGACGAAATGATTCGTCAAATTCTCCTTCGAAATCTCCATTATCGAGCCAAACAACGAAAATGCTTGCACTCGAATATCACAGATCGAGAGAACGAAGAATAGATTACGAGCATTAGAGCTCGAAGGTTGGTAGAAGATTAGAAGAAACCCTAAACCGAGGCTTTGAGCTCTTGTTCGAGAAGAAAGTGAGGATTAGGGCTAGGGTTCATACCTGTATCTATAAATTAGTCGTTTCAGCGAGCGAAGAGAAGAGAAAAGAGATGAGTTGGGATGCCGGGAACTCTTAATCCACGACGGAAAACCCCACGCGCGATAGGAGACTTATTTATAGATTTTATAAGTTTACTTAAATACCCTTCTGTCTAAAACAATTGGCTGAAGCAATTTCATAGATGATCTGTCCGCTTGGATGGGTCATGGGTCAAAAACTGAACGGCTTAGATGCTCTTTAACCACTAAAATAGTCCATAACTCTTGAAATAAGTGAGTGATCAGATGATTTATCGAATCAACGGCCATAAAGTTGAGTAACTGATGCTCACCTTCTTTTTCCTTGGGGTCTTTTATTTATGCTCACGTTACAATAGCGTGTCAACTCTCCACAATATTGATTAGTTCACGAAATGAGTATTTTTCAAGGATCGGGCTCGGGTACCCTCATTTCTTACCCCAATTTTTAACACCCATTTTGGCGTACCCACATAGAAGATGAATCAATGGCTGATTTTTGGTGGAGATGGTCTCTATGGTGAGGAGATCATCCTCACAAAAATTCAAATCATTCTGATATTCATAGACTGGTATAGAAGCTGAAGAATTATGGACTGTCGAAGTTTACCATGAAACTTGAAAGCCACATTTGGTGGGGTGGGCTGATTTTTTGTTGGGGTGATCTATGTGGTGAGGAGATCATCCCCACCAAAAATCAGCCATTGATTCATCTTCTATGTGGGTACGCCAAAATGGTTGTCAAAAATGCGGTAAAAAACATTTTTCAGAGAGGCTTGATTTGATAGCTCATGAACTATGCCATTAATTGGGGATAAACTGTTCAAGATCACAATCATCGCTATAAAAGAACCTTTATTGCCAAGGAGAGCTCTTTTCACGAAGTCATTTTAAGCATTGAGGCTCTCTTATTCCAATAGGGAAGTATCTCTCATGAGATGAGAAGCACTTATTTCAGTGACATAGTTTTTAAATTCGATTAAATTTTGTTGTGAGTTTTTTCTATTTCATTCTCCTTTCTTATTGTTTCTTGAGATCTCCTCGATCTCCTTTATTATTTTAATATATATTTAGACTTATAAAAAAAAATCACAGTTATCACTAGGCCCGGAAAATGTCCCAATCCCACCTTGACCATCCAATTCTCCGAAAATAGGGAAGATTGTAACGGACAGGGGCAAAATGAAAAAAATGGAAAAATAACAGAAATAACTGCTATTTTTTTTTCACAAATATTTTTAGAAAATAACGGACTTTGGGCGTTACCATTTTAACTGTCGTTAAATTTGTTAAAACGGCATTATTTTAAACCGTGCCTCAAATCATTGATCATTTGGGTGGTCGAACACTCAAAAGCATTGTGGGTCCCAACACTTGTATACATGGCAATTCTTGATACTTGCTTTGTTGCCTTCGACATTACACTGTCGTCAAAAAAATTTCCTCTTTTGGCCATGAATCAGAGATAGGTGTAAATGTTCGCATTTGTGATAGAAAAATACCAAATGCAGTTACTATACACTAATTTATTATCTATTACTATTTTCTATATCTATATCTATACTACTTCTAAATGTCGGTATCCCGAAAAAACTTTTTTTCTCTATTTTATCCTTGATTTTTTTCTTATTTTACCGACTCTACCATTCACATCCTGTACAATACACGTTGCATCCTACTTTTATTAAATTCAAAATGACCCTTCAAATGTAACTCTTTCTCTTCTGCACATCTCCCCCTCCCAACACACTCTTTCACTTCCGGTATTAAATTCCAATGTAACTCTTCCTCTTCAAACACGCCTAACCGTTGTGTTGAATATGACCATAGTTAGTAAATTCTCAAATTATTCGTGAATCATACGCAAACCCCATGAATTATCCGAACAACCGAACTGGGCAATGTCCTATTCAAAGGTAATGAAAAATTCCCGCATTTTTTAATATGATCGAATATTTCATCAACTTTTTCGAATTATTCCCACATATTATTTAGTTTTCAACATGAAAATTCATTTAATAAAACAAAAAATTATCATTATAGATGTAGTATAGATGTAGGTCCACCTAGGGATGCGACAAACATCAATATGGTCTATTGTCTCTAATAATGTGCCACATGGCGCACTCATAATGTGCCCCATCATTAATGTTGATTTGGACATCCGTATTTGTTGCATTATGTGCTGCTTAGGCTTTAGCCATTAAAATTTTAGCACGGATTAATCATAGTAAAAGTACCTCAAATATAAAGGTTAGAAAAAAACTAATCAGCATGATTTTTAGTATATAGGTCCACCTAGGGATAGGACAAACATCAATATGGTCTATTGTCTCTAATAATGTGCCACATGGCGCACTCATAATGTGCCTCATCATTAGTGTTGATGATGGACATCCTTATTTGTTGCATTATGTGCCACTTAGGCTTTAGCCATTAAGATTTTGGCACGGATTAATCATAGTAAAATAATTATCATAATAATTTTTTTATTATTTTATTTAAAGTAGCATCGATAATAGTGAATTGACGAATGACAAAAAAAATAACAATCATTATAACATAAAGTTCATGAGATGATATTTCTCTTATGTAAATAGATGAAAAATTCAATTCGGTTAGATATCCAAATAGCTAAAGTTACAATTTATTAGGAATTCCAAGTAATTTCCACGGTGCAACCAAACACAAGAAATTTCAATTCTTTGAATTCAAATTCTTAGAAATCACAAATCTTGGAATTCTATTTTCAATTCTAAATCCATGTCTAGTTGCCAAACAGATCATAACCATCTATCTCTTGTGGCTGTTACAATATTATCCACGTGCAGCGCACGTGTACACCAACTAGTAAAACCAAAAGTTGGGTCGGCACAAGACATTCACCAAGGCACCTATTAGTTGCCTATTAAAAATAAAAAACCTAGGCGCATTAAAATGCTACTGTCATTGTACATGCCCATTATTAATTAAATCAAATATTTTGGTTCCAAAAAACTTACTGATCTTTAGGAAAAAAAATTCTTGTTAATTTCCAATACGAGCCTTTGACAACCATTTAATTACTCACGATGCCATTATTTTCATATTTCCAAAAGAGTAACTTAATTACTTTCTATACCATTTATTCTATGTTTCCAAAACAATCCCTTTAATAACTACAAATATTCTCCATGGACAACATCATAATTTGATTTTCTAATTGTGCATGTGCCTTTAGTTGCCACAATATATAGGTTTGCCCCTCCAAACTATTCTTCCAAACTGCCCTTTGAATTGAAACTTTCATATTTGGCACTCCTTCTCAAGTGCCACTACAATCACTTGCATGTGCCACCTACTTGTAATATTTTAAAGCCAAAACTTAGGCACCACACCACTCAACCTAACCACGTATTAGTTCATTAAATGCCCCTACATAATTTAACATAACGTGATAAAATATACAATATTCAAGGGCTTTTTAGTATTTTCTAATTTACTTTACTTTACTTTACCCCTTAGTGGTAATGATAACACCTATCACAATCAGTACAAACTTTTCAAAACTATGCCTTAACTAATTTCAAACTTCAAAATTGTCCTCAAAATTTTAAAAACATTCTTTCTCTAATTATCTCTTTGAATTGTCAAAATTTTCAAAATCATCCATGCATAATTTTCAATAAACTTCTAATTTTGTTATTTTCCCAAAAATCTCCTGACAATATCTATATAACAAAACAGGGAAGTTGTCTCCCCCTCTTATCCGGCTTCATAAATAATGGCCGAGATCTTATCACCCCAAATGGATGGTGGATCTCAGCCACTCACACCCAATTTTGACAAACGCTTTGTCGAGGAGTGCTGTGGGCACGTGCCACCTAGTGTCCATTATATAGGGGCATTTTTATCACTGTTAAGCTAAAGAAAATTCTAGATATCTATCTATGCTATAATGGTGCTCATCTTTTGAACCATGGGATCTATCCTTGAACCATCGCCTTACCACACCACACGTTGTTCACTTAGTCACCTATTAGTTCATTTTTTTAGTAAACACCCATTAGTTCATTAAATGCCCTTTCACTGACTCACCAATTATTAAAGCAAAGATTTTGGTTTCAATGTGCTTACTGATCATTGGAAAAATAGCCCATGTTGCCATTTTATTCATGTTTTCAAAACAACTCCTTTTAACTGTAACGGTTTAACCACTTAATTTCATCCCATGGCATTTCTTCTATTTTTCCAAATTAGCCCCTTTTCAAAAGAATCATGCTTCACTTAACTACCTATATAATAAGGGAGCTCAGTTGTTTCCCCCTTTTATAGGATTCAGTAAAGAAGGGTCAAGATCTTATCCCCCAACTGGACGGTGGATCTCAGCCACTCACACCCGATTTTGGCAAATGCATTGTGGGGGAGTGCCGTGGGCACGGACCATCCACTAGTTAAATACAACACAACTCATAAATCTTGATAATGTGTATGTTAATCATGTGCCACCTAGTGACATTTAAATACATCAAATTTGTATGTTATATTGCAAAGTAAGAAAATGATTTCCCACATCAAAAAATCTACACATTGTACACTATCAAACACATGTCATTTGCCTTCGGTTGATCATCTTCCCCAAGTTTTTGGAATCATCATTGTTAAGTTTGAATCCTCAAATAATCCAAGTTCCACCCTCAACTCTACGTCGGAACGTAAAACAAGAATTAGTACGAACATATTAAACCTGGGCAGCAACGTGGAGGTCACCATTTGGTTCGAGCATCTCCAAGAATCGCCAACGTCTATCTATATTTAGTGACATGAAAGTTGGAGCACTTTTAAGAAAACATCAACTACACATGACCAAACATTCAATGGCCCCCCCTAGGAGATTCTTAGGTCAAAATGAGCACCGTCAAATGATTGTGACGATTAGAAAAAATTATGATGAAGTGTCGAGAAAAGTCTATAGATCAGATGGGCATATCCTCTGATGAGGATGATTTTGACAAGACCCATCAAATGGTAAGCCCAACCCCTTTGTTTATGCAAACTGTACATCATTGGGTTACAAAAGACAACTCCTGCGTCCAAGAGAAGAGGAATGAGTTTCTATACTGTAAAACCAAAATAAATAAATAAATAAATAAAGGACCAAAGTCTGTTTTGATTTGCTCACTTAGGATCAAGTGCCAACTTTTGGACTTCTCTGGTGGCCAAAGCGAGATATCTCTATCTTGAAGATAGTTAGAGTCTCCCAAATGTGCAATAGGGAATTTATTGGCAACACATCTTCGGGATGCAACTAGCCCAGATTCAATCTGAATCTCTCAGAATTGTGCTTCTCAAAAATTGTGTTGTAAATCTCTGTTGATTACCAAATTTGGTTTTGTTCAATTAAACAAAACCCTTTTCAAATAGTCAAAAGACTGTGAAAACCAATTAATTAAAAGTCTCACTAAAAATGTCCTTTCTAGTGAGAATTTACATAAAATTCCTTCAAAGTGATTTGATCTCAATGACGAATGGATTTATTAAATTATCCTACCAATTATCATTTTATGTGCATGAAAAGTGAAAGTACTAGTTTTCCCCTATACTGCCTTTACCTATGAAATTGATCATTTTACCCATGCATGTAAAATTATCATCAAATAAGTATACAAGCTCATAAATGAACAATATGGCCTCTCCTTTATCAATGGTTGGCCCAAAAAGTTTGTCTATCCCAAAAAAATCCATCGCATAACTCTTTCAGGCTTCAATCTGAAGATCAATAAGAATCTACCCTAAGGCCTTTACTAATTCGGGTCTAGGAAAAATTTGGGGTATTGCATCCCAACTCTTGGATCTTCTTAAATAGTGTTTCTTTTCTTTTTAAAATATCAAATTTACAGGAAAAGAATAATCAAGATGGCAACTAAGTACTATTTGAAACAGTAGGTTGATGTTGTAGAACTAAGGCAAAATGCCTTACAAAAGGAACTTGAGTTGCTCCAACGACAAAAGGCTACTTCTGAATAGGCTGCCTTAAATGCAAAACAAAAGAAGAGCTCGGGCGGTGTGTGGGATTGGCTTGTAGGAACACACCCCTCACTAGAAGGACAACGATGCCTAACGATGCCTGAACTTTCTCTAGCCCAATTACATAGTCACTTGTAGTTTTGTTTTCAATTTTTTTAATTGTTTTTCTCCTTTTACTTGTTCATTTTAGTAATGGACAAAGAAATAAATTCGATTTTGAGGTTTATTTCGATCAGCCTAAAAATGAAAATATTTTGACCATTATGGAAATAATATATTTTTCGTGAAATGATGGAAATAATACAAAAATGATAAAAATATTGTGGAACTTTTTGTGAAAATTTTAAGAAATGCTAAAATAAGCATAAAAACAAACTCATAAGCTATCAAACCATAACAGTATGTAATATGTGAGGCAGGTATCTGATAGTCCCTCAAAGTATTATTTAATTAGATAACTATTATTCATAAATCAAGTATTAACAGATCTTTATTCCCTTACATTCATGTCTTAATATTATGTATAATTTTAGAAAACCTATTTACTATTAGCTTATAACATTTACTTAATTTTATGAATGTTTAAATATTTTTTTGAATTTTTTTTAATCCAACTAATTTGTAGAACGGACTTGTTATGCAACATATAATCATTTTATGCAAAATCATAGATGTTTAAAGTAAAAAAACCAATGAAACTAAAGTTTTTCCCAAATTTTAAAATTTTCCCCTAAATGATTTTTCAATTCATGCACAAATCTAGTGTAAATACATCATAGGTTCATGGTTTGATGCATTTACATATAATATATTTTTTTAGCAAAAAATGTTAACAAAAAAATTTATACTTGATGTTAATTTTGAATTTGAAAAAACTCCATAACAGAATTCGATTTGTACTCACGATCAATCCGTCAGCCAAGAAATCTACGATGGATTGATCCATTTTTTATAAAAAAAAAACTATGAAAAGGGATTAAAATAGATTAAATATGGCATTTGTGGTGGGTTTGAGCTTAAATGGGATGTTTCATACCATTTTGTAATTTCTAGGGCTTCTAATCAGGTCATATTTTGTAATTTCAACTACATGTGGCTCAGTCAGTGTTATATTTTGTTGGTTACCATTTTTATCCAAGTTGTATCCAGGGAGGAAGAATATTTGAGTTAAAGAAAGATTGATCTTTCTGGGACAAAAAGTAATTATTGGTGAAAGATTACATATATGGTCTAGTCCATTTGTAGATCTACAGCAGCTAGGTTTAGAGGGAAGTTGCAAGCATAATGCGAAGAACCACATGGAAACCAACATATTTCTTGTAATGCTAGTTTCTGGGTGCTCATGTCTGGATTTTATTCTGCTCTAATCATCCAAAAAATGTTGTATATTCTGTTTAATAACTGTCAGAAGTTGAATCTGGCGAGTCTCCAATATATAGTATCAAATCTGTGGAGCTTTAGCAACTCAAGCTATGATCTTAACCATTGAATAATATCAAATTCTTGGGTGGGCATTGCTCTTTAAAGTTTGAAAATCATCATTTCTAATGGCACAGTAGAAAGTGGGGGTAGAACTCAATTACCATTCACACAATTCCGGATACGAGTACATATAGTTTACTGTGCCCCCTCCATCGTTATTCTCCCTTCGGATATTTTTTTCCCCTCTACAGGATTTCTAGAAAATGGGGCCAAAAAGGAACTAAATTAAATAGAATGACAATATAACTTTTCTACCCTAATTGGACTTCCATGTTACAAGGATGAAAAAAATTGAGTGTGGTAAGAGAAAGAATCAGATCAGTTTCAAGTCAAGACGGACTCTAACCAATCTGACGTGTATTCATAGGCCACAAATGTGACAGCACCAGCCGGGGCAGATTTGATTATGGATGGAACGATGCCCTTGTAAAGACCAGCCCAACCCTCAGTCTGCAAGATCCGGCATAGGGCATCATACATGTTTCTGTAAGCATGGTGTTCTACCCGAGCCCCGTATTTTGGGTGCCTCGGTAATCCTTCAATCTGCAGCAACAAGAATGAAATTTAGATATCCATAGTTTTGGGAAATAGTACAATCTAGTAAGAACGATAAGAACATAAATAACTACACAAAATTGCTCAGGCAATAAACAAAACAACAACAATGATTTTAGCAAGCAACCTCCTTACTCTAAGGCCCTGCTTGGTTCGCTGCACTGGGATGCAAATGCACTCACTTGCCACAATTTTGGAATGCACATGATTGCTTGGGGGCGTGCAAATGAGCTGGCATGCAAGTGGTTGTCAAGCCCTTGCAAACTCCTTAAACAAAATAGATGCAAGTAACTGCAGCCCAAAAACCATGGCAAGTGGGTGCATTGCCACTCACTGCATTGCACTGGAGTGCAAAATGCATATCAGTGCAGCGAACCAAGCAGGGCCTAAGATACATCCATGAGGCTTTACCAACCACAATGACTACTTCATGGAGGCTTTCCCCTTGGTACCATAACCACTTTGAGGAAGCTACCTCCTTCGAACCACTTCGAGGGGCCTACCTCTTTAAAGGAACTCCCATTATCCCAACCTTGTTCACAGTCCTACGTGTAGTTAAGTTTTAAGGAACCTTGGGGCCTGTCCAGAAATCCAAATATAGGGCCAGCCAAGGTCAGTCCAGGTCCTCCACATTTTCCAATTCAGAATTTCTGACTGGATGGGCCTCAACAAGTTGTTTAGGTGAGTCAAAGAGATAGCTTGATATATCCATGTTACAGTGAGTCAATTATCAAATGATAAAAAGGAAAAAGAGAAAAGTACCACGCTTCTTGGCTGAAAACGGCCACAAGACTACAAACAAAACATATACATATAATACATGGGAGAACAGAAGGAAAATTACATGTATTCCGAACACTCTTCACACAAATATGGAAGAAACATGCAAGATAATTTATCCAGCCTCCTATTTTTGTATAAAATAATAATGTGGCATTAAGTCACTCTAGATTCCATGGAGATGGAATCTAAGGATGGAAGATAGGGTATCAGTTCAATAGACTATAGATGGCTACCAATGGCATACTCATATGTAGCAGTCATGCAAGGGGTAAGGATCCATCATTCAATTGTCCCCCCCTAGGAGGCCTCTCATGCAAAAAAAAATTTGGTCTAACCCAATGATTGTAATCATCCCAATCTATCACATCTCTCGGATGGTCGACAGGTCCAAAGGGGAAGTTCATAGAATGGATGGTTAATATGATATGACCAGATCAATATTTGTAAGAAAAATGACTAAGTAATTATCAGATTAACGTATGGTGGATAAAACGGTCCAGCGTGTTGGATTAAATCAGCTACTTTAGTAAATAGATGTTCTATTTGGAAAAATAACACAAACATGTGTGCATGTGCACATGAAATTAAAAATCTCTCACCTGGAACCTCTTCTTGACCACGTCAAGTGGGTGACACACAGCTTTGGCACATGTGCTAGCAGCTGACCCACAGAGGAAGAGCTGGAAACTTGAGGGACTAACTTCTGTCCTGTTTGAGCTTAGACGAGAAGATCTGAACCTGTTCCACACCTACAAGTAACAGCGACAACGCATCAGGGCTACTTCAGAAGCCTGCTAACTCATTTTATCTGAGCAAAAAGCTGAAAACATCCACCAATATTTCTAATTGAAGGAAAGCCAAGGTAACCATCTGTTAGACTTAGAGCAAAGGATAGTATATCTAGTGCACGAAGTGTACATGCAGGGTGGGTCCCACATATATTGTGTTCTACCCCAAAAACAACCAAATGTATGATCTGCCGTGTTGAATTGGAAACCATCAATTGTTTGTTCCTGCCCCTGAATGTAGGTCACATATATCCATGTGCAACCATAAGACTGTCATTAAGAACCAAGCAATGGATACCTTTGAATTCTTCTTCTACCTTATGCCGGCTACCCGATTGCCTTTTCTTTAAGCAAGACCAAAATTAATATATCATTCTTTCAATTTATTTTAAAGTGCTCAAAAAATAAAGAACACAACAAACAGACATTACTTGAAGTCACGGAAGCTAGTACCATGGTTTAAAAGAATGTCACAACAGTAACGCTCTAAAATCATTACCTTATTTGTAATTGCAAAAAAAAATGCTAAAAACCGAAAAACAGACTTATCATTATAACATCATTATTTTCAAACAACAGACAGTATTTTGTCCGTTATTTGTCATTTTACTGTTATAGAAATGTGTATATTTCATTAAAAAGGGAAAACTCCCAAAGAGAACAAAAAAGGCCAAACTACCTCCCTACGAAGAAGGAAGTTCCCCAAGTAATTCGTCTCATCTACAAAGGATTCAAAAAAGCATCCTGTAAAGAGGGGAAACAGAGGACCACAGAAAGAGATAAACTTTTATGTGCAAGACCATCTTGGGAACCCCTTCCTCTATGCCCTCAAAAATTCTACAATTTCTTTCCTTCCAAATCGCCCACAAAACAGTAAAAGGAAGAAACTGCCAAGGAGACGACTTTTCCTAGAGAATGAATCAAGCACCACCCCTTGGCACAAGCCGCTCACCTGTTGTGGGCAAACATAAGGTAAACCGAAAAGACCAAGGAAAATCTGCCAGATATGAATCTACAATGAAGGAACAAGTGATCAACCGACTCTGCTTCCGACTTACACAACACACATCTGTTCGGTATCTGCATACCTCTACTGATCAAATGATCAAGAGTAAGAATCTTGTTCTCAATCGCAGTCCACGTGACGAACTTCACTCTAGATGGAATGAGAGGCTTCCAAACTATATGGGCCGGAAAATCCTCCTGCCTCTCCCCGAAACTCTCCTTATACAACGATCGAACCGAAAAGGATCCCTTAGGATTCCACTTCTAAACTCTTTTATCCGGTTCCTTCATCAAACAAGGTTTAACACCTAATTGGTCCAGAAGAGCAACTAGATTGTCTATCTCCCGATCGTTGATATTTTTTCTAAAACCAATATTCTAGGAGCATAGACCTTCACTACTAACAACGCAATCTTGAATGGGTGCCCTTTGAAGTTCTAATAGCGAGTACCCCACACCACTTGTCTTCCCAAAATCGAACCCTGTCTCCCTTCCCTACTTTAATCAGAATGCCCGAATAGAAAATTTTGCAGTTTTTCTCAATCCCTCTCCACATACTAACACCATAAGAGGATTGAACCGGATAGTTATCTCAACCGTATTCCATAACACCATATTTGTTGCCTACCACCTTCCTCCACACACTATCGTCCTGTTCGCCGAACCTCCATAATCATTTAGCAAGGAGAGCTGCATTCATGTCTCAGAAATGTTATAGATGTTATTTCGATGATAAAAAATAAAATGTAATAAAATTTTATTACTTGACCATTTTTACTATAATGTGAGATGCTCCCATTCATAGTTTGTTGGGGTATATGTAAGAAGAGGAACTAGAGAGTGTTTAACGATGAGAGGGTGGGGGGGGGGGGGTTGGCCAACTTCGTCCTTAATATTAAAGGGACGATGTTCCTGTGGTCCAAAGGCTTCGTGCAATGTAGAGGTCTTTTTTTCCGTTAGTACTCTTTATGTACTAAGGAAGGTGGTTAGAGTGTTTCCCTTCCTTTCCTGTTTTTGAGCATATTGTGGAGCGTTCCTTGTTAGGTCATCTCGACCTCTAAGGTCGCTTTGTTTTTTTTGGTTCATTAATGAATGCTACACTTATCAAAAAAATCAATTTATCTGTCCATGACTCCATTATAACGGTCAAATTTAAACCTTGGCAAGTACTGCAAACTTTACAGCACAAGTCTTCCTACTATGCCAGAATGAGTTGGAAATACCCCAATTTCTTTTCTTTTCTTTTTTGTTGAGAAATAGTAATACTCCAATTTCCCTAAACACAAAGTGTGACAAAATTTAAAAATACAGAAAACATTGCTGGTCAACAAGCATTTTCTTTTAAAGCTTAAGCTAGTTGGCAGCACTTTTAGGGCATTTCGGAAGATGAAATCTCAGGTACCAACCATGTAGGCCATCTAGCTTTTACCATAGGCTGGCAATCTGGCATAGTATATTTGGTTCATATGCAAGGGCCAGGATCCACCATTTTGATGACCAAGAGGTCTCTAGGCATTAAGTGACCGTATTGGAACATCCTAGTCCCTGGCATCCAATATATCACTTTCTTTTGGACGATAAAAAAAATTGGTGAAAGGTCCAGAATAGTTCATTTTTCTAGGAAGATCTAATAGGGTAAAATTTTTGAGAGGATATCTTTTAGCTATGTAACAATACAGCACATTTTAAGGTTTCTTACTATGTTGACAAATCCTGACACATACAGCATTAACCATTTATTATAATGATTTTCTATACAAAAACAATTTCTAAAAGCTTGGTGTGTTCCATCCTTCATACACTACTTAATTAAGTTGCTAAACGCAGCTATAGTCATTTGATAGTCTTCACTCTTACAAATCTGACGTTATTAGGTAGCTCTATAGTGTATGGAAATGTTTTTTTTTACTTGTCATATATTTCTTCCCTTATCTTATTTCTAAAAAAAAAGTTCTACCTTGAACATAACTAAATACATGTGTACGGATGCGTCTTCATTTCAAACCTCTCAAAGGTGCTTTGTCAGGCACCAACACACGTGTCCATGTCATTGTTACAAAACCCCTAAGTGGGGCACAACACATTGCATGTATACCACATGTATTGCGCTGCCATTGCCAGGCCATACTTATGGCTCTATGTAAAGGATACCTTAGATATCCTCCAGTTAAATTGAGTTAAGTTGTTTCCAGAAAGAAGTGGAGATGGTTGAGTAGTCATCTCTGAAAAAGTTGGGTGTCCTTGGTCTCCTCCAAGAGATGAAGAAAGTTCCAACATTTTTTTATCAGTGGAATTAAAAAATTTATGTATTTTCCTCCCAGAAGATAGAGCAGAGACAAGTCCTACTTCTTTCATATATTGACAAATAACAATGGCTATAAATAAAGTAACACAGTGTAGAACATTACCATGGTCCAGCGCTTAAATGTGTCATAGGTGCCAAATTGCAGGCCAGCGTAAGGAATGATCTCAACCAATGTTGGTGACAACCCAGCATACAATCCTCGAAAGCCACGGGATCTGACTATATCAACAAATGCAGACCTCATGGTGGAATAGACCTGAATACAATTAAGCTGGCTCAGGGTGTTTACAAGAGTCATCATACCATTCCAAAAACTCCGTTAATATGAATGTGCGCATGTGCATATGTGCATGTGGGTTAGAATTTCATCTTTTTGTGATTCTCCAGTTCTAAAGTTTTTGTCTGAAAGAGATTGAAGGAACATGTCATGTAGATGACAAAATAGTCAACTTACACAATAGTATTGTGTATGCTGCACATGCAAGAGGAGCAGGGGAATCCCACCATTTGATGTGTCCCACCTAGGATAACTCCAATACCAAAAAAATCAATCCAATTGGAAGGTTGTGACAGTCTGACCCATCGCATTGTTTTGGACAGCCAGAAAAATTCTGGCATGACAGCTCAGAAAGCGTCAATAGAATGAAGGTAATGTTCAACTGATCTGGATGAATTTTGGTGCAGGGTATCTCCTAGGTGAGACCTATCAAATGATGAATCCCACCTCCTTGCACAATCACCATTATGCTTTGGTAAACCATCCTTGGTGCTTTACCTCTTAGATACCTTAGATTCTCTATTTTCTTGGTGTTTGTTTTGAGATTCCAAGTCTACTGCCATGTGGGTATAGAAAGATGATGATCAGATACAAAA
This sequence comes from Euptelea pleiosperma, assembly GCA_035048495.1. Lineage (NCBI taxonomy): Eukaryota > Viridiplantae > Streptophyta > Magnoliopsida > Ranunculales > Eupteleaceae > Euptelea > Euptelea pleiosperma. The sequence continues at coordinate 34,180,087 of CM068546.1, forward strand.
ACCATGAATCTACAAAGACTGAGGGTACACATTATATGTGGGCACGAGAACCATTAAACTACAAAGGATAGCAAAAATAGGATAGTTTTTTTTTTCATTATCCTTACATTTATAATTTTGTTTATCATGCCTCCATTTATAAATATGTCCACAATACAGCCTTCGTGGTCCTGGTTCATAATAAACACACTAACAATGGAGTTTCATGGATGCCATGATGAGATAATTTACGATCTCAAGCAACCATATTTAGTGCTATCTTATGTTTTTTAATTTTTTAGTAACATGAAATGAAGTATTTCATATTATGATAAAAGTTGCAAACTGATACCCACGCATTAACATGTCTAGCCTTTAGAAACATTAGAACCAGACACTAAGGAAGCAGGGGCAAAAGTAGATTCTAAAGGTTTGCTCCTTAGCTGCAAGAGCGCTTCGGATTCGTGGTTCTAAGAAGACAGAAATGTTAACTTGTTTCAGGCATATTATTAATTTGTTAAACAAGTATATGAAAAAAAAATATTGAAACAAAAGCTCAATAATTCTCTGTAATTTATCATGTTATTTGGACCTACACACACATGCACGCACAGATATGTATATATATACAAACCCTAGGACTTCCTTGAGGATCTGTTCGGAAAGTTCATGTTTTCAAGACCTAGTCCAGTTCATGGCTAAGACTAGCCTAGGTTGTTGTCAACCTTCAACTACTTTTTATTTTTTCATTGTTTGGTTACTGTTGTTTCCTCTTGCAAATGCTAAAAGAAGAAGAAGAATACTAGTTAAAAAAAATTGATAAGACTAGTTAAAATTATCAACCTAAAAACACAAACCCACATATGATGAATCTACCAAAAAATTCTTAGTTTATCAACAAACAAAATGAACAAACACGGAAATTTTGAAAAAAAGACAAAAAAACAATCCCAAAACCCCATAAAATGAACAAAGCACTTACTAAAATTTTGGGGAACACAGTAATTGATCCCCATTACTCTAAAACCTTGGAGAGAGATGCAACAAAACTTATGGTTTCAGTTTTTAGTGTTGGATTCCAATAATTTAAGGGAGAAATCTTGTTAAAGAGGATGAAGATCCAGTGTAATGTGTGAGGCTGCAGAAGCGAATGTGCTTTTACTGTGTAAATGTGGCACTGTGTTTGGCTTTTTTCTGAGAAGGTTTTGTGGTGAACGAGCTTGCGGTGAGCACCGTAGGGTTCCCTGTCGAATCCGTCATTACAAATGTTGAAATGTGATATTTGTTAGGTAATTTTGAGAATTTGAGATCCTTTTGTTGGTTCATGATGTGGTCGTTCTGGTCTTTTTGAAAATTTCAAAGGAGAAGAAACCCGAGAGAGAGAGAGAAAGAGAGTGTTGGTCTGGTTTTACGAACTCTAGTGACTCCATGATCGTCTTCTCACCCTTTTTATCGAAGATTGGCATAGATTCTTCTTTGAAGTTGGTTTGAAGAAAGGCGGAAAGCTCTTGACGGAATTGTATAACCCAACGCTACTTCTCAGAGCACTTGCTGCCTCAAAGATGATCAATTGACAATCTTTCAATTTTTATTTTAGGGTTTCAAACTTAAATTGCATAAGATATTTAGAGCAAATTAAGATGAAAAGTGCAAGACTTTTGGAGAAAATTTTAGAGCAATTCTAAAGGTAAAATATATAGATGAAAGAGAGAATCTTTCCAAAAGCAAAGGAAAAAGAAATGGTTCAATGCTGCAACTTCCTTTAGAAAAGGACAAACTTCGATCTTTTTTTTTATCTGAAAAAGTGAGGTCTGAAAAGTGGGCCCCTAGGAGAGTCTATGGAGGAAGCCAGGAAGGTGATAGAAGCCAAATATGGAAGCTCCAACTTCGGATTTTTTTGCAATCCACCATCTACTTCCAATGGTTCTGGGGTTTGGCAAGGCATTTCTAAGATGTATGCTAGTTTCAAGAGGGGCATTAAAGTTAAAGTGGGACGAGGAGCGCAGTGAGGTTTTGGGAGGATTGTTGGTGTGAGAATAGTCAAGAAGCTCATCCTTTGACATACACAATTTCTAATCTAAAAGGGGCGTTAGTAGCAGTTTGCTTACCTTCAGCCAAAGGCTACACCTCGAGGTCCTTAGGGTTACGTTGGCATCTCAATGATTGGGAAATCGAAGATGTTGCCTCAATGATGCACTCTCCTGAAAGGATGTGGCTTATCTTTTCAAAGGAGAAAATATGGATTTGGGAAAAGAATGGGAAAAGAATGGCATATTTTCAGTCTGATCTTTCTATGACAAGTTATTATCTACAGAGTCTTCTTCATTCCCTAAAATCAAGATGTGGAGGCCTTCCATCCTGTCCAAGGTCTCTTTCTTCGTTTGGACACCAACGCTTGAGAAGATTCTTACAATGGACAATGTGTATGTTATGTAAACCTGATGGAGAGTCGCTAGACCACTTATTTATTGCTAATTCATTAGGGAAGTGTGGAGTAAATTCTCAAGGCATATTGGGATTTGTCAGTTGATGCCTACGCGTGTAGTACAGCATTTTGCAGGATGGTTTGCTAATGCTCTCTCATTGTGGGCACATTCTTTGGAGTATGCTACCATTTGCTGTCTGTTGGGAGATTTGGAAAGCGAAGAATGAGCGTATATTGAGAAGAAGGAGAATGCTCTAGGACTGATTCTAAAAATTAAAGGTACCCTCTTTTATTGGTTATCCATTTTGTACGAATTTAAGGGTTTTCAGTTTGAAGATTTTGTGTTTATTAGATGGGATGAAATTGTTATTGAGCAAAACATATAATTTTTTTGTTCTTATTGAGCAAAGGGGGAGGGGGACATCATTTTGAGCTCTTTGCTCTTTCTTTCTTCTATAACTGGGCTACTGTTTAGCCCTTTCCTCTTTTACTAAACTATTTTACCAATGAAAAAAAAGTGGGCCCCACACGATTACCAAAAACAGACCAGAGCAACTGCCCCTGGACTCCTCAGCTGGCCTGACAGGTCCTAAAACACTCACACAGTTGCAATCGCTCCCACTTTGTGCACTAAGGTTACGTCTCAAAAGTTTCCAATATTTAGCCTTTAATAGAGGACTTGGATTCCTCGAAATAGTCACTGATATAATCTGGATAAAACTTTATTTAAGTAATTAAGATAAGGTCATTTTAAACAGTTAAAAGGCATACCTTCGGCTCACCCTGTGATGCTAAAATTGTTCGTAAAAGATCAAATGGATATGTTCCAACCGTTGCTGCACATCCTGCTAATGCCCCACTTAAGTAAGACAAATAAGGACTCAAATGAATGTGATCCTCTGCATCACACAACACAACAATTGGGCAAATACATGTAGAGGATGAGAGAGCGCAACATAGATTTGTATCAAACCACAGAACTCAATTGTAGCTCATTTACTTTAAACAAATGAGAAAGGAAATATGTCATGCACATATGGCATCCCCGTTGGACCGAAATGGAACAACAGCTAACATGGAGTTCTAATCAAACCACATCACAGAGTTCTAATCAAATCACTTAATAACTTCATTTAACCAATACTCTCACTTGGGTATGTATTAATCCTGCAGCAATCATTTGTTTCTATACTATTCAGTTGGACGCAACAAAATATTTACTAATAATCTGAACGTCAAAAAATTAATTATAACACCTATGTTATCCAAAAAACTGCTATCAACAACAGGATAATAAAATTCAATATTTCTTCTGACTTCAATTTCACTTTCCAGAGGGAGGTACCTGACTTGGATGAACCTGCAGCAAAAGTTTTAATTTTGTTTAGCACTGTAAATTGTATTGCAGCATACGGCATGACCATAAGTAGTGCCGGGACATTACCTCGCCAAAAACCCTGTCATAAGAAACTTTCATAAATAAAGAGTAGGAAAGAAACAAGGCACTCATAAAATAAAATTTCAGTTCCTCTGGATTTATTTTATACAAAGTGGAGGGAAAACAGAAGCCACTCCTACAATAAAATAAGGGATTTTTTTAATTCCTTTTAACTTCACTAGGAATTAAAGCAAGTAGGGGGTGTTTGGACGCAGACATGGTTGTGTCATGGATAAGTCTAGATCCGGGATAAGAACTATCTGCTGTTTGACTTGCATGAATTATGGGGGCGTGGAATGCACTTGTCCATATAAATACACTTTTTTTGCATGCTTTTCTGCCTTTATCATGGTTTAGGAGTGTAATTGGGCCGGGCCTGGCTTGACTTTGATAAATATTGAATAGGTTAATAGGCCTGAGCCCGAAGCCCAATCTAATTCAAGTGAAATTCAGGCCGAAACCTCTAATAGGCTGGCCTGTTTACACCCCTTCCAAGGATAAATGTATTCTTTTCTAGAGAGACAGAGAAAGGGACGCGATGTTTCTTCTAGATCCAAATACTATTAACATCATAAATTGTTCAAGCACTTCCATCTCAAGGTTCATCATTTCAAGAAATAAATCTAATAACAACCTTCGCATCGTCAGTCTCCTCTTCTTTCATGTTTTTATTTTGATCATTTTTTTCTTGATCTATCTTCTTCATGTTTTATCACTTCCAAACAGGAAAGTAAGGTTCACAATTAATTATAACACCTATGTTAACATATTTTACACATGTTTGTACAATTGTGAATGACCTCCATCTCCCTTTGGACAGGAGCTTGTTGAAAACTATATTACAATTGTAAAATATATTACTATATACTAACAGTTCCCTTACTACAACAATTACTGAAGAATGGTTTTAATTCATTGCTTAAAGGTGACATTTTTTAGCATGGTTTTAAAATTCCCAATTTTTTTTGTCGAATTCTGGATTTTAAAAGCAGAACAAAATTAGAATTGTTAGGAAATTTACAAATTACCCTATAATTTGACCGAACTAAATTTTGCAACTGTTGCCAAATTTTTGCAATTTTCAGTAATAAATTTTATAATATAAATGAGAGACATAATTTAGACTTTTCCTCAAGAAGAAGAGCAAGAAGAAGAAACGTCTAGCTAAATATAAACCAAGAGCTTCCCTTAGAGAAGAAAGAAAAGGCAATTAATTAATAAACATTAGTACTATATATGGAGAAGTCAGTACCGGTAAACCTTCCTCTCTAAAGATGTCTTTAGTTGCTTGCAAAATTCCATTATATTTTGATGATCCGTATGAATCTCTGCGTAGTAAAGGCCAAGAAGAAGTGGGCTCCAGTTGAACCTGTCAATAGATACCAAAAGGTCGGAATCTGTGTTATTCATATAGATAATCAGTGAGTCCTATGCGAATTAAAGAACAGTGTCAACATATAGAATTGTGAACATGAGCACATGACAACTGAAGTGAACTAGATTAGTGAAGTGCCTCAAAAAAAAAAGTTAGCATTCCCTGGGTACGGACATATAAAATACATCAATAAAATAACAATTACAAAACGAGAGACAAAGTAGCTGCTAGTAACCATGCTCTCGATCTACAGGCTTGCAATCTCAAATTCATTTGATTCATACAAAAAATAGCTGAAATTTTAGGACTCGGTTTTTGGAATGCTATTTGAATCTAAAGATCAAATTGTCTCACAAAAGGCCGATATGATTCTTATATCTCTCTAACTTTATTGTCTCATTATTGCCGTATGTGCCTTCCAATTCATATAACTTTCATGCAATTTTAGACCTAAATCCACCTTACTTTTCAGACCCAATGAGCAACAAGACTAGCCCAAGTCCTTACTATTCATATCGATTAGTAGAAGTCCATTAAACACGTGCCAATAGATATTTCCAACATTTTCCTTTGTCCGTTTCAGCTTATAGCAGATCCAATGTCTAGTTTCAGAAACACAATAAGGTATCCTTGACACATCAAATCCAGGTTCCAAGCCGACAGGCATGACGAAATAACAAGTATAATGGGCATTCTCAAAACGAGGAAGCATTTATGTGTACCCCAACCTGCTTGGAGTACAACTCAAACGAGGCCAAATCTTTATCTCTTCTTCAAGGCCTAAAGATCCCGAAGACCTTGAATTTAGAGAATATTGTCGTTGAAGGTAAATTAAGCAATTTCCTTAAACGAACATCCCGTAAAAGAAAAGATCTTGGAGATTAGCCATACATAACCAAATATTCATCAAAAAATAAAGCCACACATAACCAAACAATCTGATAGCTGGTCTTGTGTATGAACATCTCATTCTCCCTTACTCCAAGGTCAGCTAATGATGCGGCACATCTCCTTGCCAAAGGTGGTATCTCCGGGAGGATTTGTATAGTGGTTTGGAGTTACCAGTGAAATCTTCTCTGTATTTTCATTTCGTTTTTCTTTGCCTTAGTTTTTTCTCATCCCACGGAATTCTCACTCTTTACTTTGACAAAGTTGTCTCTTGTAATATATCTTGAAAAAAAACCGATGAAGAGTTCCTTTGTTGGGTAGCAATAATAGTCAATGTCCTCAAAGATGGATTTCAGGGAAAGAGGAACGGAGTGAAATACAAATATTTCAACCGTAATTCCATGAAGCAAACATAATGATAGGTGCATACTCTTATTTACTTGTCAGTAAACACCATAGATACACATCATCACTCGGCAACATGAATCATCTTCCTCCACAAGGATATCCAAGCAGGAAAATATGCCATTGATACTTTAGAGCTTAGGCATGTCAGGCATTACTCAACAGGATTCCAAGAAGTTCGATGGCAAATGTGCCTTAGCTCCAAACTTCATCAAACAAATTCAAATAAGGCTTTGTATGGTGATCAACAAAAAGTTTTACAAAAAAAGGATTTGTTTATCAAAAAGTGTTGATACTGAAAAATGCATCAGATTGAAACGGAATAATCACAAGGTTCCCTTATCATGACCTAACGGAGGTTAGTAACCCATAAACATGATAACAATGTAGCAGCATAATGAAAATTTATGCAATGAAACTGAAAAAAAAAATGTACACAATTCTAGCCCAAATTACAAGGAGATTGTAAAAACATGTTAAGAAATTCAGTCTGAGATGTGTCTGTAAGAAAATTAAAAAATATGGAATCATGAACTGACCTGAAATCGAATCTTGATAACATCCAGCGGTGATGTTACAGTCCGAGAAATCCCGCCAGCAATTGCCCCCGCCGTTGAATCTATTAATGCCCGTTTCAGCGGCCCCGGCTCTTCCATCACCGGAAAACCAGTTCAGCAAATGCTAAAACCTACACCCTATACCAAAAATCAAAACCCCAGAAAAAAACCATATCGAATCAACAACAACAAACCAACGAAAAAAAATACAAATTTTAATCAAATATTGTACAAATAACAAATCCCACGCAGGACTTAAACCTACGCATCCCCCCCCCCCCCCCCCCCCCCCCCCCAAACCACAAGGGAGCCCAAACTCTGGTGTGCGTAGGTTAAGCCATAAAACCATACAAGCGCAATTTAGCATTTCATTTCAGGCACGAGAAGAAACCGCATTAACCATAAAAGGAAAAAGGAACTTGAAAACGAAACCTAAAATCAGCGAGAAAATTAGGGTTTCACGAGATGTTCATGAAGAGCAAAAGCTGCTAAGAGATCGAAAACATAAACGGCCTGTATTAGATGGGGTATTAGAAGAGAGAGATATACATGAAACGCGCGGAGGGCGTAAGAAAGAGAGGAGCCGCCATTTAAGAGAGTCAAAGAGAGAAATTCTCTTTATTGCTGCCTTGGACGGCAACGGCGACTATAAGGATGCCGACAACGGAGGAGTGAGGACGACCAATCTTATTGGGTCAGGAGCACCAGAAAAATAAAAAGAACGGAGACCGTTCAAAGGCTCATCCTTTTATACCCTTTTCTAACGCCTGTTCCCTTTTTGTTTATCGTTTCTTATTGGAAATAATATCTAGTGAAGAGCTCACACGATGCTGTGAGCGAAGCCGATCACAGCCCGCATACGAGCCATGTGGCACACTCCTAGAGGGCAATGATCGTATGGATGTTTGTCCAATCAATAGGTGGACCAACAAACCAAAAATAAACTTGATCAGTAATTTCTAAGCGTTGGATTGAAGTTATTTCCATGGGTTGATTTTAACCATAGGAATTTGACCATTATTGAGCGTTATTTGGGTGCAGAGATCCAAAGGTTGTAAATCACTAATCAGGTTGATTTTTGTTTATAGGGACATGAGGGACTGTCCAAACATCCATACGGTAATCGACCTCTAAGAATGTGCCACATGGCTCGTATTGTATCGTGGGCTATGATCGGATTCGCTCACAGCATGCTGTGAGCGAAGGTTTACTCTGTAGTGAATGTGGACACGTGCCTAAAAGTGGCATAATAAGGAAGCTCCAACTAAAGGAGTAAAACTTTAGTGGACGCTGACCTATGGATGTTTTGGCCAAGGTTTAAAGGAGGCCGTTTTAACGGTTAAACGGACTGGGGGCGTTACCGTTTAAACGGCCGTTAAAAAGGATTGAAACGGTCAGGGGCAAAAATGGAAAAAAATAGAATTAAACGGAAAAAAACAGAAAAAGTGGCGCTGAAATTGAAATTTAAAAAAAAAAAAAAATAGAATTTAATGGATTTTAACAGAAATTAAACGGATTTTAACGGAATAAAACGGTTTTAACGGCCGTTTTTTTCACAAAATTTTTCAAAATTAAATGGCTGTTTAAACGATTTTAACGGCCGTTTTTTTCAAAATCGATAAAACACGTTTCAACAGTTTTAACAGAAACGGGCTTGGGGCGTTACCGTTTAAACGGCCGTTAAAACCGTTTAAACGGCCGTTTTTAAAACCATGGTTTTGGCCATTCCCTCAGTGTACCTATAAACAAAAGTCAGCTTGATTAGTGATTTACAACCTTTGGATCAAGGTTTAAAAAACGGTCGTTATCAGCTTGATTAGTGATTTGCAACCTTTGGATCAAGGTTTTAAAAACGGCCGTTATAACGGATTCGGACCTACCCCGTTACGTTATGGACCGTTAAAACGCCCAGAAAATAACGGCCATTATAATGAAAATAACGGCCGTTATTTTTCGTTATTTTGAATTTTGAAATGTAAATTTTAAAATCCAAAATTTGAATTTCAATGCCATTTTTTCCGTTATTTCCCATTTTTTCCATTTTTGCCCCTGAGCGTTTTTTTCGTTATAACGGAAAAAACGGTAACGCCCCCAATCCATTATACCGTTATAACGGTCCCCTTTAAACCTTGCTTTGGATCTCTACACCCAAATAACACTCAAATTCTTACCGTTTAAATCAACTCATTAAGATAACTTCAATCGAATTGATTAAAAATCACTAATCAGGCTGATTTTTGGTTTAGCGGTCCACCGAGGGACTGGCCAAACATCCATACGATCATCGTCCACTAATAGCATTCCATGTGACTCATATTGTGCGTTGTGACAGACGCAACAGAAGCTTCTGTCACAGTACTCCAACTAAAGCGTGGTTTTGGAAGAGTAGTTTGGAAGAACAATTTTATAAAAGTAGTTCTACGTTTAAGCTTGCCACCCACATCCCAGATAAAAATTCTTTTACCAAAAAAGCCCACATTCAGTTTGGGCACCCACCCCACCCCTTCTCTCTCTCCTAAACAGCAATTAAGTTATTATTAAAGAATTATTTTGGAAATATGTAAATAACTAGTAGGTGGCCCGTGCCCACGGCACTCTCCGACAAAGCGTTTGCCAATATCGGGTGTGAGTGGCTTAGATCCACCATCCATTTGGGGTGAGAAGGTCTCGGCCATCCTTTGTGAAGCCAATAAGAAGGGGGATAAGCGACTTCTCTGTTTTGTTATATAGATGTATAGTGGGTGGCCCGTACTTTCGGCACTCCCCTACAAAGCATGTCCCAAAATGGGGTGTGAGTGGTTGAGATCCACAATCCATTTGGAGGATAAGATCTCGGCCATCCTTTGTGAAGCCGATAAGAGGGGTATAATTGGGGAGACAATTTCCCTGTTAAATTAATCCAACTGTCTAAATTTTATTTTATGGAAATGTTGATACGGGCCCTTGGATATATGAAGCCTATAAGAGGGGGAGACAACCGCCGTGTTTTGTTATATAGATGATAATTAAGTCATCTCATGGATCTCTTAAAGCCAACAGCATCAACCATGTAACTTTTCTTCTGGTTAATGGTGGAGAATTTTTTTGATCTTGGCACTTTTTTATCCAAGCATTCCGACACTTATAGTTAAGAGCCACTTGTCCTGAATTAAGGTGGTCCTTAACCATAGTTGCTTTTTTCTCCACTGTTAAGGGTAATTACATTTAGGGGCCACATTAACCCTCGGACAAGTGGCACTTAACTATAAGTGCCAGGACGCCCGAATCAAAATGTGCCAAGATAAAAATTATTCCTCTTAATCATGGGGTGTTAGCACAACTCATTTCAAAATTTTAGAACTTCGATTTTTTTAAGCAAATTTCAACTTTGAATAGTTAGACTTGTGAGTTGGTTTGTCGTGTTTTTCTATACTATTATTAAGCAACAACGGGTAGTTCCACACATGTGACACAATTAAAAGTCTCTATCCTTTAAAGCAAAATCTTTCCCTCAAAATGCCTCTTTATTTAAAAGAGAAGACCTCAGTTGGAGTATGCCCTTCACGGTATAGGTAATTCAGCACACCGACATCCCTCGTCAATGATGATGAGAGACCATAGTATATGCCACGTGGCTCACTAGCTATTAGAGACCACTGACTGTATGGATGTTTGTACCACCTTTAGGTCGACCTATATACCAAATATTAGGCTGATTAGGGATTTCATACCTCGGAGATGAGTACCCTAAATAATGCTCGAAATCTATGGTTAAGAATCAACCCATGAATCCGACTCCAATCAAATCCTTAAAAAATACTAATCAGACTGATTTTTTGGATATAGGTCCACCTAGGGATGGCCAAATAACATCAATACGGTCAGTGATCTCTACAAGTGTGCCTCGTGTAAGGTGCACATGCATAAGAAAAGTTTAGAAGCAGCAAATCATTGCCCAATCACATGGCGCCACAGTATCCTGTTGCTTCATCGATTCAAAAATCCACTGCTTCAAAATTTTTCTCCACGTGCATCGTATTATTAAAGGAGGAAACCAGGGGTCGCAAACTGTAGATGGTAAAGAGGGCCACGTTACTTTTTTGAATATTCACGGTCAAATCAGTGGACCATATGGTGCCCCTAAATGGGGACCACTTGTACAAACAGAAGATCACAGGGAGTAATACTTGCCTGACCACCCATGATATGAGCCTCGTGGTACACTCTTAGAGGACGCAGACCATATGGATGTTTGGCCAATCTTTAAGTAGACCTACAAACCAAAAATCAGCCTGATTAGTGATTTCAAACCGTTGGATCATTGTACCCAAATAATGGTAAATAATGCTCAAATTCCTACGGTTAAAATCAACCCATGAAAACGACTTCAACTAACGCTTAGAAATCACTGATCAGGTTGATTTTGGGTTTATAAATCCACCTAGGGATTGGCCAAACATCGATTGCCACATGGATTATATTGTAGGTGGTCAAGTAAGTTTTACTCGATCACAGGTATTAAAAATTTTAAGTGTTCTATGATGAGTAGATCTTTGACGGGGGATGCCGTGACCAAATATTATAAAAATCAGCCTTATTAGTGATTTCTAATCTTTGGATAAGAATACCCCAAATACTGCTTGAAATCTCATGCTTAAAATAAACCTTGAAAAAGACTCTAATCCAACGGTTAGAAATCATTAATCAGGCTTATTTTCGGTATGTAGTTCTATTTGGTGATGTGTCAAATATCCATATGTTCAATGGTTTCTAAGAATGTGCAGCTTGGCTCACACTGTGGCCCATCATCAACGTTGTTGACTGACATCAAAGATTTACTCCTATGATGCAGACTTATGTCAAAATTTTGATATAAAATTCCTTCTAAGTGCCTCCTCACAGTTGTTTTGGTCCACTGGCCCGTGAATGTTTGACCCACACCTTGGTACACCTAGAGACCAAAAATCAGATTGATTGGTCTTTTTTTAATCATTGGATTTCAGCACCTCTAATCACGGGCCTAGAACCAACCCACAAGCCTATTCATGACCCATGATAATAAAAAAAAGAAGTGCTGAAATTCAACGGTTAGAAATTACCAATCACGTTAATTTTTGTTCGATTACAGAATTTTTTTTTTTTGTGTTCCATACGTCCTCCAAGGTGTGGGCCCAACATTTAAGTAGCATTTTTTGAGAGATTCATGTATCAAACTTTTGATACAATTCGGTATCATAGAATTTTCCAAGAACTCTTTATTTTTATTTTTTTTTGAAACCGTGGGTATCCGGGCCTCTTAGAGCATCCGACTAGTCCCCCGGGGGCACGATAGTCACCCCTTCCACACGTGCCGGAGTGTACTGGTAGAGTTAATGTAGACTCTCTAACCTTCCTTTTGCTACTACATGACCGTCTACCTCCAAAAGTTGTGTGGGGGAATCTGTCGTCATGGTTGAAAGAGTTTAAACAAAGCGAACAGTTGATTTTGGGAAGAGGATGAGTTTCAAGTTGTTATCATTTCCATCAAGACTTTATGTATTGGTAGGTGAAACGCTTTTAGGAGTTTAGAGGGATTTTCTTCTTTAGAAGATTTTGTCTACAAGCGGGATGTAGTCATGCATACTTCTAGTCAGCTTGTTTGGCTTTCGCTTAGGAGTTCCTGCTTCTCCTTTGGGTTGTTTCTAAGTCGACCCTCCTTTTGTAGGTCATCTTGACCCATCTGAATTGTTTCTTTCGGCTCTACTTATCAATAAATTTTAGGGTTGGGTTCCGGTGACCAACATTTTTTACCAACACCTTGGTGTACCTTCATAGAGGATGAATCAATGGCTGATTTTTGGTGAGATGATCTCCTCACCATATAGATAACCACAACAAATAATCAGCGCCCATTCTGAAATTTCTAACCCCGTTAAATGTGGTTTTCAAGTTATACCATAAAAATCGACGGTCCATAATTCTTCAACTTCTAAACCAGTCTATGAATATCAGAATGATTTAAATTTTTGTGAGGATTGGTTGTTTTCAGAACTGGTCATAAACCATTCATCTTTTCTATCACTTAAGCCCTCATGCATGCGGCGGAGATATCTGGTGTTGTTGTCTAATTACCATGGTGGCCCTGAATAAGGTTTTTTAGAAATGTATTTTGCAAGTAAATGTTGGAAAACTTGAAACCTATGTTTAACGGGGGTTAGATGTCAACATTTTCTGACATACAAATTTTTTTTTTTATTTTTTGGTAAAACTTCTTGTTGATCACCGTACAGAGCCTTAAGTGTACTTTGGCGTGCTTATTTGTAAAGTTCTACGAGCAAGACTTGCCTGACCACCCACAATATAAGCATCGTGGAAATTTATTAGAGGACACTGACTGTATAGATGTTTGTCCAATCCGTAGGTGGACCTACAAAGCCAAAATCAACCCGATCAGTGATTTCTAAGCATTAGTTGAAGTCATTTTCGTTGGTTGATTTTAACCGCAAGAATTTGAGCATTATTTACTATTATTTACCATTATTAATTTCGTATAAAGATCCAACTGTTTGAAATCACTAGTCGGGCTGATTTTTAGTTTGTAGGTCCATTTACAGATTGATCAAGCATCTATACAGTCAGTGCTCTCTAATAAATTGCCACGTGGCTTATATAGTAGGTGGTCAGGCAAGTCTTGCTCAAGTTCTATATGCTTGCTCTTAATAAGTTTTTTGCATGTAAGGCCCTGCTTGGTATCACTGTAAATATTTGTTTGCAAACATTTGCAACATGTTTTTTGCATTTCTAGGTGCTTGGTTGCACCCCACAATTATTTACATATGTAAATATTTTCCATAAGTTCATATTTTTTACAATTTGAACTGCTAATGTTTGCAGCCAAAAATGACCGCTTTTTGGCTTGAACTTTCTTGAATTATATATAATATTTGGCCCCTAGATGAAGAGTAAAATTCACTCACCACCCGTGATGACTGCCCACAATATGTGCCAGGTGGTATACGTTTAGAAGACGCTGATCCTATGGATGTTTGGTCCAAGTTTTAAAGCGGGCCATTATAATGGTATAACGGACTAGGGGCGTTACCGTTTTTCCGTTATAACGAATTGTAACGCTCATGGGTAAAAATGAAAAATAATGAGAAAATAACATAGATAACAGAAAAAATGGCGCTGAAATTCAAATTTTAAAATTTAAATTTTAAAAATAAAAAAATAACTAAAATTAAGAAAAAATAACGGAAATAACAGACTTTCCTTCACAAAAAAATCCAGAAAATAACGGTTGTTATTTTCGTTAAAATGGAAAATAACGGAAAATAATGGCCGTTGTTTTTAAAATGTTTTAACGGTTCATAACGTAACGGGGGAGGTCTGAATCCGTTTTAACGGCCGCTTTTTAAACCATGGTTTGGTCAATCCCTAAATGGGCCTACAAACCAAAAATCAGCCTAATTAGTGATTTCAAATCTTTGGAGGGCCGGACTCGGGGATCCCCCATTTTTGACACCCATTTTAGCGTACCCACATAGAAGATGAATCAATGGCTGATTTTTGGTGTGGATGATCTCCTCACCATATAGATCACCCCAACAAAAAAATCAGTCTATTCTGAATTTCTAACCCCATCAAATGTGGGTTTTCAAGTTTCATGGTAAGAATTGACAGTCCATAATTTTCAGCTTCTAAACCATTCTATGAATATCGTAATGATTTGAATTTTTGTGAGGATAATCTCCTCACCATAGAGACCATCCTCACCAAAAATCAGCCATTGATTCATCTTCTATGTGGGTACGCCAAAATGGGTGTCAAAAAATGGGGGTAAAAAATGGGCGTCCCTAGAGCCCGACTCATCTTTGGATACTAGTACCCAAATAATGGTCCATAATGCTTAAATTCAACGGTTAAAATCAATCCATGAAAATGACTCCAATCCAACGCTTAGATGCTCAAATTCAACGATTAAAATCAATCTATGAAATCCGTTAAGCAGGTTGATTTTTGATTTGTTGTCCACTTAGGGATTGGCCAAACATCCATACAGTCAGCATCCTCCACAAATGTGCCACGTGGCTCATATTGTGGCGGTTATAGGGGGCAATCATTGTGGAGGGTCAGCAAAGTTATACTCCTAGATAAACATCTAGACCAAAAAAATAACATGATTATGGATTTCCAAAAGTTATATTGGAGTCATTTTCATTGGTTGATTTTTAATCGTGGAATTTGGCATTATTTGGGGTACAGAGATCCAAAGGTTTGAAATCACTAATCAGGCTGATTTTTAGTTTGTAGGTCCACTTAGGGATTGGCCAAAGATACATACAGTCAGTATCCCTCTAAAGTATTCCTCGTACTCAAATTGTGGGTAGTCAGCAAAGTTCTACTCGGACCAACCGATAATTGGGTTCCCGCCCAAAATCAACTTGCCTGGACCATCTCATGATTCTCAGCCATTTGTTCTGTTTGATTGGTTGCGATCATCCAATTCATTAACATTGTTCGTAGGTGATCTCCATCTCCTATTTTGGATTCATCAAATTAATACTCGAAAAATATTTGCATTGCACCCTCCACCCAAGAGGTGGAAAGTATTTGCAACTGATTTTACGGGTCAATACCAAGCAACAGAAAATGTTTGAAGCTATAAGCATTGACAAAGCAAATATTTGTAGAGGTAAATATTTGCATCCTACAAATATTTACTGAATACCAAGCAGGGCCTAAATGTTGGAAAACTTCTTCTATATCAATACTTTTTGACATACAAATCCTTTTTTGGTAAGACTTTTTGTTGATCATTGTAGAGAGCCTTATTAGAAACTATTCCGAAGAACAAAGATATATAAAACAAGGTTTAAAGGGGACCGTTATAACAGTATAACAGACTGGGGTGTTACAATTTTTTCCATTATGACGAAAAAACACTCAGGGGCAAAAATGGAAAAAATAGAAAATAACGGAAAAAAATGCAAAATGTCAAAAATAGAAAATAACAGAAAATAAACGAAAATAACTTCGGTTTTTTTTTTTTCACAAAATTTTCAGAAAATAACGGTCTAGTTATTATCGTTATAACAGAAAATAACGACCCGTTATTTTGCGTTTTAACAGTCCATAACGTAACGGGGTAGGTCCGAATCTGTTACAACGGCTGTTATTTTCGTTATAACAGCCGTTTTTTAAACCTTGATAAAAACTAGTTCAACATTGATGGAAATTCCTAGCCTAGGGTGTTCTTGCAACAAAACTGTGATATGGGGTACCTTGTTTGTATGACAAGTACCCCCCCCCCCCCCCCCCCCCCACAAAAAAAAAAAAAAAAAAAAACCTTCATTCCATGTTAAACTTATGATAAAAAAAACGAAAATTTCTAAAAAGAATTTTTTTTTAATATATTTACAAAAACAAAAATAAATTGTGAGAATCCCCAAAAAAATAACTAAATGCCATTTCAAAAGGCATTTCTCCTTGGTAGAAATAAAAGGTGAAAAGATTGTGTGAAAAGGCTGACAAACGCCCTTTTAAATTTTTCATAGAGGAGTAAAACTTTTGTCCCAATACGAGCCACGTGGCACACTCTTAGTGGACGTTGACCGTATGGATGTTTGATCAATCCCTTGATGGACCTGCAGCCCAAAAATCAGCCTGATTAGTAATTTACAACCTTTGGATCTTTGCACTAAAATAATGCTCAAATTCTTATGATTAAAATCAACCTATGAAAATAACTTCAATCCAACGCTTATAAACCACTAATCATGTTTATTTTTTGGAATGTAGGTCCACCTAGTGATTTGTCAAACATCCATACGGTCATCGTTCAATAAGAGTGTGCCATGTGGCTCGTATCGGGCAAAAGTTTTACTCCTTTATGGGCGAACACCCTTTTAAAGGGCGTCTGTCATGTACAAATGCCCTTTTCAGTACTTGTCCGGAGAAACAGTCAATCTTTTCACCTTCACCTTTCGTATCTGTCAGGGAGAAAAGGGCATTTTAGTTACATTTTTGGGAATGTTAGAAATTTATTTTTGTTTTTGTAAATAGATTAAAGTTTGTTTCCTTTTTTGAAATTTTCCATAAAAAAAAACTTAACATAAGTCGAGCCGTGGGTACACCGGATCAGGATCAGAGCCACCGATCCAATCCAAACCAGGCTTTGTCTCGCCCGAGATCACTGTTTTACAAAGGATTTTCACTTTGTCTCGGACGAGATGGGCCAATCCTGGTCTGATTCAGACTGATCTGGATCGGGATTGGAGCCCACCGATCATCCCCGAGACTTTCATCCTTGATGTAAACACAAAGTTCTTAATCTTGAGTTCATTGGGCTAACGTTCGGAAAACACATTCAACGTGATTTTTGGGAAGCGGCCTCCTAATCCACACGTAATATGCACACCCCAAAATCAAGTCCAATCCAAACACCAACTAAGATTATGCCTAGACAAGAACACACCGCTCCATGTTAGCTTCATAACCAAACACCCTCACTCCGATATTTTTGCCTAGTATTCCGTCGCTGTGTACTTACACAGTTACACGTTTACCAGTGAGCATATTCGTTCGTGTACCGACAATCCACGCGCGCTTGCAAGCGCCGACTAGAAACAAGGAGGCCGTATCGAAACGGACCCCCTCTCTCTGAAACCCCGAATATCCAAACAACGTATCATCTCTCTCTCTGGTTTTTCTTGCTTTCCAGTCGAAATGCGCAGCTTTTCTGGGTTCGATTTCCTTCGAAGCTACAGAAACTCGATTTCTAGGGTTTTGGTTCTTCTCGCGCTGTCGCCATGATATCTGTGATGAACAACGAGTTCGAATTGGAGAGAAATTCTGATGTCGCTGCTGATTTGTCCTTCTTCGGGGTTGAATCCTCCGAAAAAAATAGGGTTTCTGGAGATACACTTAGCGAACCGCGTATCGATGGTTGGAATGGAGTCTTCGATGGTGAAATTGATGGAACAGAGGGTTTGAAGACAACGACGGGGTCTGAGGAAACTAGGCTTTCCACCGAGCTCTATTCGGGTGAATCGGAGAGCAAAAGTGATACTAGGATTTCTGATGGCTTGCAGTTGAGTGGTGGAAATGTTGGTTCCGATGTTGGAAATGTAGAACTGGAGAAAAAGGGCTCTGAGGAAGTTAGGGTTTCTTCGGAGATTATTTCCGGAGAAATTGATAGGAAAATGGAAGTTAGGGCCTTGGAGGTAGGGAGCAAAGATGATTTTGCTGTTGTGGACACTGAAACGGAGCAATCGACGATGAGGGCAGAAGTAGCCAGGGTTTATTCTGGAGATACAAAACTAGATGCAGAAGTGATGGAGGAACCGACTGTTTTGGATTTTGATTCTTCGTATTCTTTGGTTGATGAAGGCATTAATACTGGGATGTACGAGGCGTTCGGATCAGAGGCAGCAGCGGCCTTGAGCTACGGATTCGAACCAGGGGACATGGTGTGGGGAAAAGTCAAATCTCATCCATGGTGGCCAGGGCAAATCTTCAATGAAGTTTTTGCATCTCCTTCCGTGCGCCGGATAAAGCGAGAGGGTCATGTCTTGGTTGCGTTCTTTGGTGATAGCAGCTATGGATGGTTTGATCCAGCGGAGCTTATCCCTTTTGAGCTTCACTATGCTGAGAAATCAAGGCAGACGAGCTCCCGGACTTTCACGAAGGCTGTAGACGAGGCCGTCGACGAGGCCAGCAGGAGAAGTGCTCTTGGCTTGACTTGCCGATGTCGGAACCCATTCAATTTTCGGCACACAAATGTTCAGGGGTACTTTGCTGTTGATGTGGGTGGCTATGAACCTGGGGGGGTTTACTCTTTGAAGCAAATTAAGAAGGCAAGAGAGAGTTTTCAGTCTGCTGAGACACTCTCTTTTGTACAGCAGTTGGCTTTGATGCCTCGTAATAGCGAGCAAAGGAGTATTGATAGGATTAAGAATATGGCCACTATCCTTGCTTATAGGAGGGCGGCTTTTGATGAGTTCGATGAGACCTATGCTCAGGCATTTGGGATACAACCAGTTCGCCCTAGTTGCGATTCAATGGGGGTGTTGGATCAGCCTACTAAAGTGCCATCTCGAGGTATTAGTTATTATGCTTTATTCCCAGATTTTCCATTTTTCTTTTACTAAAGTTTTTCTGAATGAGGATTGATGGCCTATATTTAGATATTTTGCATTTCACACAATTATTTGCAAGATACATTGATCATGTACATTTTAGTTCAATGGCGCTTACCATGCTTTAACATCTTAGTTATTCATTTTTTAATTCATTTTTTATAGGTAATTCATTTCTTGCATAGCTCTATTTTTAGGATAAGCTGGTTCATATTTCTTTATATTGAGTGAAGATACACTTCACCCAACCTAACTGAAGTATGTAGTACAAAAGTAAGCTCTTAGAATGACAGGTAGAATCATTTCGGTCCAGTAGTAATAAATGTTATTCAATTAGTGTCATCATATTGAAAAATGGTTTCAGTTTGGAGACTTCAGACAGTAGAGCCATCCAATCAACTGAATAAGGCTAATTATTTGCATAGACTCATCACTTTGTCAATATTAATTGTCATTAATGTTTCCTGTCCTGTAACAATGTCTGAATTATCATATTTTTTAATTTATTTTCACCTTTCTTTACTGCCAAAAGCCATTTCTGTTTTGTATATTAAGTGTACACCAACATAATTAGCTATAATATTCTATTGAGTTCGCTACTAGTAATAATAAGCCTGTTTGTGCTACGAGAAAATAATTTTCTGCTTCGCGGTTACTCTCACCATCTGGTTTATAGGTTTTTCATCATATTTATTTACTACCATTGCATCCTCTCGTGGATTTCTTGTTATTAAGTTATTTATTTATTGGTGAGAATTTCTTGGTGACAACCTTCTAGATTAGGTTTGTAGCTGCCACTTGTCCTGGACCTGCTTACCATTTTGTTGCAACCACTGTGAGCTCTTGTTTTTTGCATTGATCACATCCTTTACTTCCCGTGTCATTTATGTACGTATGTTCTCAGTGAACGGATATTTTATATTTTTCACTTTTTTTGTTTTGTTTTCGTGACTCCCCTTTTACTACTCATACACTCGTGGATGGAATTTTAAGTCGTCTTATTTAATTGATGAATCCCTCTTGGCTGATTGCTGTTCAAACCATAATGCTCTAACATTTCAAAACTTGAGTGAGTTGGATTCTACAGGGTTAACATTGCCTTGGTAGGAAGTGGATATTGAATCATATTTAATCGTGAAGCTTTATCTTGTAACATATGATTTAAGATTATTAGATGTTGGGTGGCTGCAACTTGAACCTCCAAAAAGCATATACACTTTATCCTTTGTTTTTTAGTAAACCTGCTTCTTAGGTGTTTTTACATTTTTGTTTCTATACTACCTACTTCTAATCTTCCCATTTCATTCTCTTGAAAATACTTTCGAGAGAGCAAGAGCGGATGATAGGATACTCTCTTATCAGGAAAAATGAGAAGAGAAAGAGATTGGGGATAAGACCTAGGCATTGTATCAAATATTGTTATCATAGTGCGTAACTGAAGCCATAAAATGATATGTATCAATAACAATAGTATCATATCATATGATAAATTAGAATAAACTCTAGTAAATTCCTACCCCTTTACTTGCTACATGGAATGCTGATGAAGCAAATTCATTCACACACAATTCACATCCACTGAAAATAATATATTATAAAGCAACCACACGATATGATAAAAGAGATAAAGACAAACAATGCAAACCACGTTACATGATTTATAGTGGTTTGCATTGTCAAACGCTCAACACGAGCAAGTATTACACTCTTACGCAATTGAATAACATCACGGTTAGAAATCCACTAACCTACACACTCAAGAGAGGGTATTCTCTTGACACCAAGTTACGCTCTTGGCAAGCACTCACAACACCTAGATAGGAACTAGGGTCACCAAGTTGAGTAGCTACTCAACTCTAAAGGGATTTCTCCCAACAAGTCACACGTGAATGAAGTTTCACATTGAATAACAAAGTATTCAATTTGGTGTGAAATGATAGTAACTCAAAGCCTCAAGGAGGCTAAGTCTAAGCAATCGATGTACTTACCTCTCTAGATGAAGAGAAGAGAGGCGATGAAGCTGTGAAGCAAGCTTTGGCTAGTGGTGCAACTTAAATATTTCAAGCAATTTCGTTGATTCATTTTGAACCACAACGGATGTAGAAATCGCTCCTAACGCACCGACCAAATCTCCACGATAGTTACTCACGTGGTAAGGCACGAGCAGAGGTTAGGTCAACCACAAGTGACTTGTCAAAGCTCAAAAACTCACAGAATACTGAGCTTTTTAATAAGAATTTTCGTGCCTTGAAAAGTCAGAAGTCGTCAATATATAGACTGTGCTAAACGGTAAAAAAATCACCCAGAAAGGAAGGAACGTGGTTGATCGAAATGGGGTCAGTCACCAGTGCTCAAAGGGGCGGGGGCGACCGAGGCAACTTCGGTCATCCGACCTCAATTGAGATGTTGCTTAGTGAAACTGGCAGAGAGCTTCATATTAGGGGCAACCGCGGAACTGTCGGTCGCTCGAGGATCTCTGTCTCCCGACCCAAGTTTGGTCGCCCGAGCCCTCTCGTCTAATCAACAGGCTGAAAATGTGATAAGGGCGGGTACTCGACTTAGTTTCAATCGCTAGAAGTCCTCGGTTGACTGACTCTACCTCGGTCGCCCGACCACAGATACCTCTACACTCCACAACTCCACTATCCTTATCTAAATGAGGAGAGACGCAAGTCCTTACCTTGACTCGAGCTACGATACTTACCTAGATAGTCTTCTTCCATGCCTCGAGAGGAGGGTCAGAGGGACCGACGAAGCCACAGTATCCGCAACACATCTTCAACGGTTCTTCCACAGATGCTTGATAGTTGAACGTATATGGACCAACACCCGAATTGTGCAACTTGAGACATACGTCATGGAATTTGACAATTACATAATCTGGGATTTTCAATTCATACCGTCCATTTATAGACAAAGCTGGCAGTTCACCTTTCCTTGTCACACCCATGCCCCAGTATATATTGCGCCTTTCCCCTATACATGACAGCCCTAAATGTTTATTTTTTTAAATAGAAAAGAGAAGTTCTCCTTTTGCCACGTGGTGAAAGACAAGGTGGCTGAAAGTTGCCACATTGAAAGGGATGAAGTGCTCCAACTGGTGGTCCCATTGGTCCTGCCACCTCAGTTGCCATGTGTGAAAATTGAAAACCCTGTATTTTCTAGGAACGAACTCTTTTGCATCACCCAAGAGTACCAGTTTGTAAATAGTAGCGAAGCTTTTAAATCTTTTAATGAACTTAGCTGCATGTACAGAGCTTCATTTAGGTAGAGTGAGCAATACCACATCTGTTATTTGTTGTTGATTCTCAGTTTTTAGTTTTATTTATTAACTTTGTTATGAAAACTTCAGTTACGCATTTTCCTCCTGAAGAATGTACCTACCTGATGTCAGTGTCGCATGATGGACCTAACCTTGGACTGTGAAAGCCTCTAAACCCCTTTTGGTTTGTAGTAATACCATGAGGTGTGGAATTGGGTGTGATTGATTCTTGAGCACAATATATAAGGTTGTTACTTGTTTAATGCCAAGATCTGAAAGACTTATTAAAAAAACCATGTACTTGGAGTTCTCAGGAACTATCCCACCCACAAATTTTAAAAAGCATAAAGCATCAAGTAGGAGGATGGTGCTGGCTGCAAATTGTTTATGAAGTTTCCATGAGTTTTCGGTATGAATCAAAATTATGTTTCAGGTGTGTTACATTAGTTATATTTGGACGTATGATGATGATGATGATGATGATAGCTGCAATGGTTTAGGAAGCTTGAATGAGTTTTTAGTATGACATTAACATTTATGGATCATCCTCATGGGGGTTGATCTCTACTAAGGACATTCTTGGTCTCCAGCTTAGTGGGCATTGACTTAGGGGCCGTTTTGGTAAGCTTAATTTCAGTACTTGACAAAAAATGACGATTTTTAGTCTTAATTGGCATTTGTATCCTCCAAAAATTCCGTAAATTTTAAGAATCACTTAAAATTTAGCCTTTTTTAAAGTCATCCCACCTTCACTTTTTATTAAGTGGTTTTCACTGAATGCGACAAGTGATATCATCTTTAAAAAATGCTATGATTCTTTGAAAGTATGTGATATATTCAAAGCTATCTCTACCAAAAACTTGCAAAAATGTCATGATAAACATTTCAAAATACCCAATATGCCCTTGTCTTAATTTTCAGACATAAGAACTTTTGCCAAACCACGAAAATACTCTAACTTCAGTATTTTAAGCTTTGGGCGCTTTATATTGATTTTAAGTGCTGAAATTAAGTATAACAAATGGCCCCTTAGTAAACAAGTTGTTTAAGAAAAATAAAAATTTGTTGTTTACTTTGGGATTTATGGAGTATGTGGTTGTTTGGTCTGTTCTAATAAATACGAGGAAGGCTGGGCAACAAAGGGAAATATCACTGTTACAAAGGAATGCATGGCTATTTAGTTAATCCTTTTATTTAGTTCTTTAGCATTACATCACATTATCAGCAAACACCAACTGCCGTATGATAATGTTTCAACATTTTTTGTTAATTGTGTTTTACCTTGGGGTCGTATCTGGTATGATGCCTTGGACACGGTTTAGTATCTGTATGCTTTTCTTTCCTCATTTGCAAAGAGAAGTGGATGTATCGTAAACTATAAAGATTCAGAGGCATTTGATTGGCTGCAGAAGAAATTGAAAAGTGTTGTGATTTTGGTGGATTTTTACTTCTAATCCTCCCAAGAACTGTCTGGTTGAGTTTCTACTTTGATCTAGTGCCAGATTCTTTTTACTATAATTGGTGAATGCCAGTGTTTCAATCCTCTTGCTTTCTTACCTAAATATGGTCCAGTTATAAGCTCCAAGTGGTGTGGAAGAGTGAGACACAAATTTACTTGGTTTGTTATGAGCATTAGGAGACATGAATAAAATAACTCCAAAAAGTTCCAAACGCAGAGATGCCAATAAACCTCAAAGGAGGTTACTCTCGCTTATCAAGTTAGTTTCAGCTAATGATATGAGCCAACATTCCAAACAGTATGAAGTATTTTCTTCCTATTTGTTCTGGTCATCACCGGGGGACTATAGAATAAAGTTGGCATGTATTGTGAACTTATCATCGACAGGACTTTGCTATATTACCATTTTTCCTGAACCCCCTTTCTTGGGCTGTTGGTCATTGATGTGTAGAGAGGCACTTGGATGCGTGTAGATGTCATATTACTTTCTAGATAGGATACACGCAATCCCATGTGCCACTTATTTTTCCTTTATAAATAAATTGAAAAACATCTTTTATTTGATCTCTATTCTTCTGACTGGTCTGATGTATTTGGTACTTTTTCCTTCAGCTCCTTTGAGTGGTCCTCTGGTGATTGCTGAAGCACTGGGTGAAAAGAAGAGCTCCACAAAGCCTACGAAATTCAAGGACCAATCTAAGAAGGACAAGTATCTGTTCAAACGGAGAGATGGACCGAATGATCCTAGAGCCCATCAGGTTAGCCTAGGCCGCCATGCAGGCTTTGTTGCCCCGTCATCTTTCAAGGAGGGAGCAGCAGCAATGGCACCTGGGGATTATGTGATCCAAAAGAGAACTCCAGCTGTCTCAATGAAGCCTCGGGTTCCAGTAAAACAGGAAGCAATTGGAATCAACAACCAGGGAAGTGCAGCATTGATTCGAGGGGGAACTGGGCAGGAGGCTGAAACTGTGGACAGTAAATTGGTATTAACTAAATTTAACTTGGTCGATGCACAGGTCAACGTGAGTCCGGTTGATTTGCCTGCTGGATTTGCCGTTGGTTTTCCAACAATTCAGCCTGTTGCATATGGTCGCACTCCTGCTTTTCAAGGACATCCTGAAGATGGAAAGCTGCATTTGGATAAGGAGATGGGTGTTCTGCACGAAACTAATGAGAAAATAAAATCAAGGGAAGCTTTGGGTCCAAAGAGCACAGGCCTGGATGTATCCACTGTGTTGGAAAAATCGGAAGCCCCTGGCAGTGTAGATAGTTTTGAGCATAATTTTCAGCAAGAGGGCAAAGCTATGATTGACTCAAAACGCGAGGAGGGTGCGAAAATATCTGCAATGGTTGAAGGTCTTGAACAACCCGAGCTGAGATTTTTAATGCCCGTTGAAGATCTCCGTGGACCAGATCAAGCGTTGGAAGGAGGCGATGGCAGAAACGCTTTGGAGTCTCTGGGTACACCTTCAGTACCTATTAATGCCAACCTTCTCGGTGGTGTTTTTGGCACGAGTACTGATGGGGTGGTAAAGAAAGCAAAGGTTCTTAAACGCCCTGGAGAGGATTTGAACTCTGAGAAATCTATAATGAGGGAGAAAAAGAAGAAAAAGAAAGAGTTGGGCTTGGAAACCAGCCCAGATCATCCACAAAAGCGTCGTAAAACTGCAAAACATGGAGAATCATTGAGGAAATCAGCAGGAAAATCCATTGGGATTGGTTTGGTTCCCAGAGAGAATACTCAGGTGGACCCACAGAGGGATGATGGGGCTAGAGGTACAATTCTCTCCTCTGATTCTGCAGTGCTGCTACCAAAGGTTGACCTTGGAAATATTGAGGTCGAACTTCCACAACTAGTAAGTGACCTGTGGGCTCTTGCTCTTGATCCATTTCATGGTGTTGAGCGAAACAGCTCTGCGATTGTACGTCAGGTTTTACTCCGATTCCGGTCCCTCGTTTATCAGAAGAGTTTGATTCTGGCTCCTCCAAGTGAAGCTGATGCCTCCGAACTTTGTGCCAGTAAATCTCCAGTAGCTGCTGAGATAATTTCTGGTGAGGATGTGGGAGACCTGCCTTCTGCTTCAAGACTGCCAAAACACTCGACGAGACCTGATGATCCTACAAAAGCTGGCCGGAAACGTAGCCTCTCTGATCGTCAGGAGGAGATGTCTGCCAAGAGGCTTAAGAAACTGAATGTGTTGAAGTCGATGGCTGCGGAAAAGAAGGCTGGTGGCCAGAAGATTCCAGAGGTGCAGCAAGGAGAGCGAAAAGAGGCAGGTATGACTGTTCCGGCGAAAGCGATCAAGCCAGATTCAGTGAAGAAGCTAGAGCCACCAGTGAGGGTGTCGGAACCTGCAATGCTGGTGATGAAGTTCCCTCCTCGAACGACTCTGCCATCAGTACCGGAGCTGAAGGCAAGGTTTGCACGCTTTGGGCCGCTCGATCATTCTGCCATGCGAGTGTTTTGGAAGTCCTCAACATGCCGGGTTGTGTTTAAGCAGAAGTCCCACGCGCAGGCAGCACACAATTACGCAGTCCGAAACAAAGCCCTCTTTGGCCATGTGAAGGTGAACTACCACCTGCGGGATTTAGGAGTTCCGGCGCCAGAAGTCCCCGATTCTGCGAAGCGGCGGCTGGATGACACTTCTGATGAGGTCCCACAGTTGAGGCATGGAGGCGGTAATGATTCTGTAGGTGAGCCTAGGCCGATGGCATTTCTGCAACGACCCCAGCAGCCGACTGTCCAGCTGAAGTCAATTCTGAAGAAGCCATCAGGTGAGGAGGCAGGGCCGGCCATGGGTGTGCCAAGAGAGAGCCCGCGTGTAAAGTTCATGTTGGGTGGTGAGGAAAGTGGTAGGGGAGAGCAGAAGGTGGGTAGTAGTAGCAACGACAACAACAATACCAATGGTAGTGGTGCTGATGGTGGTGCATTATCATCTCTTGGAATGGATATTAATAGTAAGAACTTTCAAAAGGTTATTCCTCAACCGTTGCCTCCTCTTCTTCCTCTTCCCCCTCCTCGTATTCCCGATTTGCATGAGAGTCGTGGAGTAGGTCATTTTACCATAGCTGCCCCCCAAGTGCATTATAGTGAAGTAGAGCCAAGGAACAACCATAATTACAACATCAGCACCACCAACACCAACAACAGCATAGACATCTCCCATCGGATGCTAAGCCTTCTAATGAGATGCAATGACATAGTAACTGATGTTAAGTGCTCGTTAGGCTATATCCCCTACCATCCCCTCTGATAAGGACAATGCTGGACACTGAAACGGGATAGTTCATGTTGGTAGCTGCATGTGATTGGCAACAACTCGTGGGTGTGCCGGTGCGGTGAAGATGAGCGGCGAGAGAATAAGTTTGTATAAAGTAAGTTAGGGCGGCCCGATAAGGAACCGGGGACGGGGAATGTGTAGTTTTAAATTGTACACATCAGAGAATTGTGTTGATATTGATATCTCCGGTTTGTTCTTTGTTTTCTCTTTTGCCTTTTTGCTTGGGTATTACCCACAAATGAGGTTTCTATCCTAGTTTGTCAAATCTTGAAACCCAAAAGTACTGAAAATTTTACTTTCAGTCGGTTTAATTTTCGTGTTTGACGTAATATAAATCGCTCTGGAACCCTTGGCTCACTACTGTTAGAGCCGAAGGCTCAACCCCATTGAATGGTGCTCCTTTCTATTTGATGTGATGCAGTAGTACTGGTGTAGTGGGGTTTAATTGTAGTCCAATTGAAGCCACTTTGATTGTTTGCAGCATCAGGTACTTCTCATCCATCCACTGACTGTTGATTCGTAGTGGTTGGTGTCATGTTGCTCATCTTATATTTCTCAGTTGGGACCCACCAATGAATCAATCCCTTAATATAGGACGTCTAAGCACCCCCCCACTTTTTTATATTATTGGAATTAACAATATCCATCCCAAAGTCAACAAAACTCCACCTTTTTTAATTGTGCAACCGAAAGATAATTACTTATTTTTAATGGATAGATATAATATAATATGGGTCAGGTTTGGGGGACAACCATTTTTGACAACCAATTTTGACAACCATTTGGTGTACCCACGTAGAAGATGAATCAATGGCTGATTTTTGGTGAGGATGATCTCTATGACGAGGAGATCATCCTCACAAAAATTCAAATCATTCCAATATTCGTACGCTGGTTTAAAAGTAGAAGAATTATGGACTGTCCATTTTTACTATGTAACTTGAAAACCACATTTGATGGGGTTAGAGATTTCAGAATGGGCTGATTTTTTGTTGGGGTGATCTCCTCACCATAGAGATCATTCTCACCAAAAATCATCCCTTGATTCATCTTCTATGTGGGTACACCAAAATGGTTGTCCCCCGAACCCAACCCTTATATTAGTCCAAAACAAAGTTATTATAATTATTCTACTTGTGTTATGTCATTTTACCAAAGGATCGGGATCAGGGAACTTGCCTGTTTGCACTTGTCTTTTCACTCTTGCTTTCAATGTGGATTTCGAGAATCCAACGGTTCAAAAGTACCAACTTTTAGTAAACAGACTTAACACTTAATTTTAGATCTCAATAATTTATCAGTCAGTTTTACCGAACAATTTATTCAACCTTATATTCAACACTTTCAGATGTCAAGTCTTATATTCAACATTTTAAGGTAACAAACTTTAAAATAAGTTTTACTTAATGCTACCAAAGTCCTTTGTAAATTATCTTAGGAGCTGTGGCGGTTTTAGGGGGACCTTGTAAGTTGTAACAACCGTCAACACCTATAACTATAGCATCGAGTTAACCAACCATGGTTAAGTGGTTTGGAATTTAACATGGTTACGAGAGATTGCAGTTTGAAAAAGAATTCTTTCTTTTTTGGCTCTTAAAAGTATTTATTAGGTGCGCATTGGTGTCCATTACCTACTTGGCACGTTGGTCAAACTAAAGTGGTCGGTAAAAGGCTAGAGCAATGGGACGTCAGGTAAATGAGTATTCCCCCCAACTTCGAGGATTCAACATTTGCTTTAGCAGTTTTCTATTTGAGATTAAAAAAGTGGAGTCTTGTTGACTCTTTGATAGCCGAAAAATAGATGCTATGTTGCATACAAGGGGGGTAATCGGAGTATCTATGACACTTAAGCTGCATTTATTTTTTACAAATGTGCTTTTGTGCATAATTCAGCCAAAAAATATGTGTTTGCTTGCACCGATCTGTGCGACTCACAATGTACATTAAGGCCCTCAATGTGCGCAAATACGCATGCTACAACACACCTCCCTTGAGAATCGGAATATGCACGAAATTGCGTATTACAACACTCGTCGTTGTACCATAAGACATACTTATGGTACATCGCACGGTGCATCATACTATATTTAAATAAAGATTTTTACTATATTGTATATATTATATAAAATAATATATAATATATTATAATATAATAATAATAATATTATATTATTATATAATATATTATAATAATATCATTATAATCTTAATATTATATTAATAATATTGATATTATAATAATATTATGTAATAATATAATATAATAAAATAATATTATATATGATTATTTTCTACCAAATTTTAGTTTTTAAGATTAGGGCCTGAAAGTCCACATCATATATAACATTATATATATATAATATATAATATATAATATATTATATGTATATCTAAACCGTATAAAAATATTCGATTACACATTACAGTCTAGAAACGTGTATGTATAATTTTATACAATGTAACATTATACACCGAATCAGATGCAACATCTACCATCATTTGCACAAACAAATGCACATAAACAATTTTTGCCCGTGATTTGTTGAGTTCGTCCAAACATCATATATTAGAATTTGCGCGCATTGAATGTGCGCTTATTCAAAGTGCACACTTTGAAAAACACCCGTGAAAAAAATAAACGCGACCTTAAGAAGATTGTGCCAACTAAGTGATTGCGTTTTTTAGGGGTAATACATCGGGGATGCCCCATGAAAAAGAAGTCGATGAGGCATTGGTTTCCTTTGAATCTTGTTATCCCTTTTCACATTGATGCGCAAAGAATTCTGGATGTAAAAATACAGACAAAGGGCTAGTCTTTGAATAAGAAAAAGAATGAGTCTGTATGGTTCCAAATGAATTGGCTTATTCAAAAGAAGTTAGTCTTATTTTATAACTTATTCAACCATGTATGACGTCACATTGAAGCTATTCCTGGGTGGTCCCTATTCCCATCACGTCACGACTTTGTATTACTTATTAATTTTAGATTCTAGAAGGTTAATTTAGGAAATATCACCCATAGTTAGCGAATATTTGTGAAGCACCAAAACTCCGGCAATGGAAAAATTCGAGTTTAAAACAATTCGGGTTAAAAAAAAGGAGTAAAAAAGTGGTCAAAATGAAAAAAAATCAACTGGTTGACAAGTAAGGACTACTGGTTTAATACTTTTTTAGTCAAACGCTACACACTCAAAAAAACATAAAAACATATATATATATATGTGTGTGTGCATACGCCAATGATGTAATATAGATTGGATAATAGAACCAAAACTATATGATATTTTCCTTAAACCTAAGTAATATAAGCAACACTAGCTAATAGTTTAATTTCCACTATATTTCTCTTTTATCTAGGTCTCTAAATGCGTAAGAATCTCTCTTTCCTAAAAATATTTTATAAACACAAAATTGGTGACATATATTATAAATAAAAAATATTTGTTATTTTTTAAAAATAAGAATGAATTTTATTCATGAAATTTTTTGAAAATTTTAAAATTATTGGATTGTTTCGGATTATTGAATATTTCCCGAGGGTTTTTTTTTTTTTTTTTTTGATGTTTCGAAAAGAATGTGATTTGAAACATTTTAGTTTTTTTTTCTAGAAAGTCTGGTTTTAAACAGAGATTTACTAACCACACATCTCACATGCTAGGAATGGTATTCTCAGTAGGTTTCAGGAAAATCGCGTTCTAATAACGTGGGTAAAGGTTCATAGAACAGATAAGACAGTGTTGGAGTCCATTGGAGAGAATTATCTACGAGACTTCGTCGACTCTTCTCCTCAAAACCCATTATAAATCGACCTTCATCCCCCTTCTCTCTTTCGTTCAAAATATCGTTAACTTTCCTGTTCATCACTGCCTATAAGCATGGAATACATACCTTTGGAGATTACCGTCATCTCTGCAAAAGATCTCAAGGACAATGGCTTCTCCAAGACGGACGTCTACGCCATCGCTTCCATTGTGGGGGAGCCAAACACCAAACAGAAAACCCATGTGGACAAAGACGGTGGCAAAAACCCAACGTGGAATTTCCCTATGAAATTCATCATCCACGAAGAGCAGCTAAGCAGAACCGTTTGATCGTTGTCTTTCAACTCCGATGCGATCAAAGCCATGGCGATGACGATATTGGAGAAGTGCACGTACCCGTCAAAGAGCTCCTCGACAACTCCAAAGAGGGCAATTCCATCACATACGTCAGTTACAAGGTTATGAAACCGTCGGGAAAGGAATATTGTGGTAAATTAAGTCTCTCGTTCAAATTTGGCGAAAAGGTCACGGGTGCGGCGGCCACGCCTAAAGGGGCCACTGCACCCGTTGCACCGTGCCCAGCACCGACTGGGACAAGAACAGCTTTCCCACCACCCAGAGGATACCCTCCGCCTGGAGCAGCAGGGCCGTACCGTCCACATGCCAGACCTTATCTGCCACACGGTCGGCAGGGCCCAGCGGTGGCTGTAAATGGGAATCTGTCTCTAGGTGTAAGTGGGTACCCACTACCAGTGGCTGGACACGGGTATGAGAACCCACCAGCAGCGCCATCGGTGTTAGGGTATGGGAACCCACCAGCGGCGCTAGGGTATGGGAATCCACCACCCGTACCAGGGTACGAGTACCCCCCGCCAACGTCAGGGTATGGGTACCCGCCACAAGGGCCAGAGTACGGGTACCCACAACCGGTGCCAGGGTACGGGTACCTGCCACCGGTGCCAGGGTACGAGTACCCATCATCGGCACCAGGATACGGGTATGCGCCACAATCGTGTTATGAGTACCCACCAGTGCAGCAGCCATGTGAGATGGGATTGGGAGGTGGGTTGGTTGGAGGAGCAACTGGTGGGCTTTTGGTCGAAGGGACGATGTCTGAAGCGGTTGCTTATGATTCTGGGTATGCAGCGTTTGATAATGCTGTATATATATGATAATGTTGCTGCTTATGATGATGGGTTTGATGATGCTGATGGCTTTGATTACTGATATATTTGGGTGGTTGGATTGTAGGAGATGTAATTTGGGATTCTGTTTACTATATTTGATAGATTTTTTTTTTTAAACTTTTGAAAATAATATTTGTACGTTTTTATCTTTTCTTTGGGAAATATTGTTATCAGATGGGCTTGAGTATTTAAGATCTAACGATTAATACCGGGAGTCCATACATGAGTGATGATGCACAATAGTCCATTGATCTGATGCTTGAGATCAGACAGTCTAGATGGATCACAGCATGTTCTAAATGGAGTTCTTGTTTTTATGATCTTAACATGTTACACCAACATTTTTAGCGAATCCCATAATTGTTGGTTCATTATTCTCCCTGCACAAGGGGCTGTTCTTTGATGCAGAAGTCCCTTAAATTGCAACGTAGTAGACTCGTTGGGGCCCCTAAATATTTGGCCCACACTATGATGGACCTACACACCAAAAATCAGTGTGATTGGTGACTTCTAGCCGTAGAATTTGAGGACTTTTCATCATGGGCTTTATGAACTGGCCTATGAGTTGGTTCCAAGTCCATGATGAAAAAGTGCTCAAATCCAATGGCCATGAATCACTAATAACACTGATATTTGGTGTGTGGATCCACCAAAGTTTGAGCAAAAGAGAGAGTTGACTTAAAATTATCGAGTTTTTGGTGGAATATTAAAATTCCTCAAATTAATTTTCTTCAAAGGAATGAAAAATTCTCCAAGAATAATTAATCTTCGGAATTGGAGACCACAAATGTCTATATATCAGACCAAGGTTTAAAAGAGGCCGTTTTAACGGTATAATGGACGGGCAAAAAGGAGAAAAGGAAAAAAAAAAGGAATTTAACGGATTTTAATGGGGAAAATGGAAAAAATGGCACTGAAATTCAAAATTCAAAATTTGAATTTCAAAAAAAGAAAAAATAGATTTTTAACAGAAATAACAGCCACTTTTTTCCACAAAATTTTCTGATTTTAATGGCCGTTAAAACAAAAAAAAGGCTGTTATTTGCTAAGTATCAAAACGGTTTTTAATATAACGGGCTTTGGGCGTTACCGTTTAAACGGTGTTATTTTAAACCATGTATGAGACCACAAATTAAATTTTGTGTCCCTGATCCTAACCCATTACAAATTTTGGGTCCGCCTAGAGCTCACATGGAGACCATGTTGGACAATCCAACCATACATTGAGACCATGTTGGACAATCCAACCATACATTGAGTTGTCCTTGCCATTATGATCATCATCACCAAAAATCAGTACATTTCGACATTGCTATCCATATAAAAAATTGACCCAAAATAATGGTTTAAATGGATGGTCTGGATTTTTCAAATTGAATTTAATTTTACATGAGATTAGGATGTCCAAACGTCCCTATTTTTTTTGTGAGGGTAACCATAGTTTGAAAAACTAATTGTGCGGTTGGATTGTCCAACATGATCTCCATGTGGACCCCACCATTGGATGTACTTTAGACGGACTATATATAGATATATCGTAGGGGCGTATTTAGAAGAAGTGGCACACTATTAGAGAGTAGAGACCACTGACCGAATGGGTGTTTGGCCATCCCTAGGGATTAGTGGTTTCGAAGCATTCAATTAGAACCGTTTGCATGGGTTGATTTTTTAACCTTGGAATTTGAGCATTATTTTGGACACAAAGATCCAAAGGTTTAAAATCAATAATCAGGTTGATTTTTGATATGTAGGTCCACCTAGGGTTGATTCTAAGCATACATGGGTTGATTTTTAACCTTGGAATTCGAGCATTATTTTTGGTACAAAGAGCCAAAGGTTTAAAATCAATAATCAGGTTGATTTTTGGTACGAAGGTCCACCTAGGGATGGGCCAAACATCCATACTTTCAGTGCTCTCTAAGTGTGTGCCACGTGGTTCACATTGGTCAACTGTATTGGACTTAAAATAATTAATTAACTATAACTTAAAATTTTTTCTCACGACTCGAGGTACAATTATGGCTAATGACAAATTGACACCACCATGCACCATGATAACAACACCACTATGCACCATGATAACGTCCATGGACCTTGGACCATGTGATCATTACTCCCTAATAATGGTATGTGCAGGAATATTTAGTGAATTTTTTTCTTTTATTAGAAAACACGAATTTTGACATTAATAATAGGTGCCACATTGATGATGAACCATATTACGAGCTACATGACATTCTTAGAGATCACTGACTGTATGGATGTTTGGCCCATAGACCTACATAACAAAATGCATCCTGATTAGTAATTTCTATCCATTGGATTAAAGTATTTTTCATGGTTTATTTATAACTATGGATTTCGAGCATTATTTACGGTACTCAGATCCAAAAGTTAGAAATCACTAATCAAGTTTTATTTTTGGCATGTAGGACCACCTAGGGATTGGTCAAACATCCATACGGTTAGTAGTATCTAATAGTTTTTCACGTGGCTCACACCATGGTCCGTCATCAACGTTGATAATGCAATATCCTTCTGCTTCTTAAATTGTCTCAAATTAAGCTCAAAAGTCTGAATCAACGACCCAAAAAGCTCATCGATCTTGAGAGAGTCAATGCTCTTTATCTCCTCGATTGTGGCGACTTTAGCTTGAAACCTCTTAATCAAAGATCTAAGCACTTTTTGATAATTTCGATTAAAAAATTATCTCACCTAAATTGTGGGCAGAGTTCATTATATCACTAAGTTTCGCATAAAACTCATCAAATGCATCATTCTCCTCTATTCTGATAGATTTAAATTTGATGTCAACATCTAAAATTTAGAGATCTTGACCGCAGATGTACCTTCATATGTAGTCTTAAAGATGTCACGTGCCTCTTTTGCTATCTCACACGTTGAGATTTGACAAAATTCATTCTTATCGATAACATTAAAGATGGCATTGAGGCCTTTGTTATGAAAACAATATGACTCAATGTATTATTTAGTCCATTTAGTGTCAGGTTTGGAAACTTTCACGTTTCAACTATTTTTGTCAGAGGAGCACATCCTCTAAATACAGCCAATCAAATCTGTTTGTTTATAGATTTGAGGAATGCCCTCATCTTAACATTCAATGGGTGTAATTGGCATCGAATAATTGGAGGTCTAAAGGTATTACCACCCTCTTTCTGCATCTTAATTAGATTAGAAAATGAGTAGGATCACACTTAGGTTTTTAAATCTAATCGAGTGAACTTGCTCTGATATCAATTGAAACTTTTCAGTCCGTATAGATGCGACACTTAATGGGGGATTGAATAGATATTTAAAATTTTTATCCAACTAATTAACCTAATCACTTTACTGGCCTAGGTCTAAGGTACTAAACCGCATGCGTATAATCCTAGTGTAATTAATTTTACCAAAGTAATTAATCTAACCAACTCTAATCAAATATATCAGAGATATTTAAATTTGATTTTTTATCTTAACCTATCAACAAAAATAGTGGAAAAAAAAGATTAAATCAAACACACGATTTTTACGAGAAAACCCACAATAAGAAAAACTTCAAGATCCCATCTAGATGAAAAATGTCTCATTATACAAAGTTCTTGAATATAGAAGTTACCTACGCACAACATTCCATACAGCTTCTAACTTGAATCACTCAAACCCACTGCCATTGCTTCTGCGCTTTTTTTCGTACTACCATGCATTGAGTCTATGAGTGCCCTTACACAATCTTACAATTTTACGATCTTCAATTTGGTCTAGCCTTAAAATCCACCAATCAGGTTGATTTTTTGCATATAGGTCCACCAAGGGATAGGCCAAACATCGATACAATCAATGATCTCTACGAATGTGCCACGTGTAAGGTGCTTCCATGTGTAAGATGCGTGGCGTTCCCCTAGAACTATTATAGAGCTGCAACCGGGGTTGCCACCCATGTAACACAATTAAAGGCCTCTCTACTTTCAAAGGTAAAACCTTCCCTCATTTAGTGGCAGCCTCTTAGAGACCACTAACCTTATGGATGTTTGTCCCATTCCTAGGTGGACCTATATTCCAAATATCAGAATGATTAGTGATTTCAAACCTTTGGATCTTAGTACCCCCAAATAATGCTTGAAATCTATGGTTAAAAATCAACCCAAGAAAACTGACTCCAATCAAATCCTTAAAACTCACTACTCTAGGCTGACATTTTCATATAGGTCCACAAAGAGATGGGCCAAAGTCAGTGATCTCTACGAGTGTGACACGTGTAAGGTGCTTCTAGTGTAGGCATCGAGGAGAAAATATTTGCTGCTATCTAACTGCCTTAAATTTTAAAGTCCCACCTTCTAAAATGCCACATCGAGCACACATTAGCGGTCAATATCCTTATGGATGTTTGACCAACCTCTTGATGGACTCAGACACGAACAATCAGCTACATTGGTGAACTGTAACAGTTTGATTTTAGTAACCAAAAAAGTTGAAAATCCAACGGCCAAAAATCACTAATTAAGAAGATATTCTCGGTGTATGGGTCGTGAACCAAACATGGCATGAACATGTGGACGAATAAGAGTTTGCCACGTAGCATTCATTGGAGGAGATTTCAAAGGGACAGCAATTTCCCACTCATGCTCTCGAGTGGCCATCACACACAAAACCAGACAGGCTGCTTGGAAAAGTTATATTATATCATAATCAATGTGGACCCTACTTTTATACAATTGGCGCGTCACATCTAAGCTATTCTTGGGTGGTCCCCACCTTGTAGACGCCCCATCGAATCTATTCGTTGGTGGAAAAATTCCGTCGCAACGGGTTTGTGACCGAAGCCGAGTAAAACTTCTATCACACGAAATTGTAAATCACACAATCACAAGCCAATGAGTTCTCGGCACGTACACAAGTGCTTTGCAACGTACCCTTTGCTTTTGCTTTTTAGGTGTACGTGCCGAGAACTCATTGGCTGTGTTTGTGTGATTTGCAATCCGATTGTGACAGAAGTTTTACTCACCGAAGCCGGTCACAAGACTCACAACCCACGAGATGAGCTACGTGGCATACTATTAGACGGCGTTGACAGTATGGATGTTTGGCCAGTCCCCCGGTGGATCTGCAAACCAAAAATCAACCTGAATAGTGATTTACAACCTTTGGATCATTTTTGCACCCAAATAACACTCAATAATGCTCAAATTCATACAGTTTAAATCAACCCATGAAAATAACTTCAATCCAACGCTTAGAAATCACTAATCAGGCTGATTTTTGGTTTGCAAGTCCACCGAGGGACTGGCCAAACATCCATACGGTAAGCATCCTCTAATAATATACCACGTGGCTCGTACTGTGGGTTGTGACGAAAGTTTTACTCCTATTCATGGGTGGTCCCTATTCCCATCACGTCACCACCTTATTAATTCCAGATTCCAAAGCAGAATTTAGGAATATTGCTGACCGATACGTCGGCATATTCTTAGTGATTCTTAAGCGTTGGATTGGAGTCGTTTTCATGGGATGATTTTAAACCGTGTAATTTGAAACCATTATATTGGGTACAAAGATTCAACGGTTTAAAATCACTAAATCAGGCTTATTTTTGGTTTTACTGTTCACCTTAGAATTGGCCAAACATCCATATGATCAGCATCATTTAAGAATATGCCACGTGGCTTATATTGTGGTCGATCGGTAAAGTTGTACTCGGAAATCCCACCGTCGAAGGAATCTACAAAACACGGAGAATGGCATTCTCAGTAGTTTCCAGGAAAACCGCGGTCTTTCTAGTAACGTGGGTTAAAGTAAGAACAGATAAGAACGCGTTGGAGTCCGTTGCACAGAATTACAAACGAAACTTCCTCCTCTCTTCTCCTCAAACCCGATTATAAATAAACCCTCATCCTCCCCTTCTCTCTTTCGTTCCAACAAAATCTCTCTAGATCTTGGATCAATTTCAGAAGATTTTCTTCCATCACCACCGTTGATCAATTTCTTGTTCTTCACTGCATAGAAGCATGGAATACAGACCTTTGGAGATCACCGTCATCTCTGCAAGAGATCTCAAGGATGTCAATCTTTTCTCCAAGATGGACGTCTACGCCGTCGCAACCCTTGCGGAGGACCCACGCACCAAACAGAAAACTCATGTGGACAAAGACGGTGGCAAAAACCCATCTTGGAATTTCACGATGAAATTCTACATCGACGAAGCAGCGGTCAAGCAGAACCATCTGATCCTCATCTTTCAACTCCGTTGCGATCGAAGCCTTGGCGATAAAGATATTGGAGAAGTCCGCATACCCGTCAAAGAGCTCCTCGACAACTCCGGAGGGGATAATTCCATCAAATACATCAGTTACCAGGTCAGGAAACCGTCGGGAAAGGCCAAAGGTGAATTAAGTCTCTCGTACAAATTTGGCGAAAAGGTCACCGGTCCGGTGGTTACGCCTAAAGGGAACGAACCCGTTACGGCGTACCCAGCGACGGCTGGGACGAGTTCGGCGTATCCGCCACCTGGAGTAGCGGGACCATACCATCAACCTGCCGGACCTTATCCGCCACCAGGTGGATACCCCCCACCGGTGGCTGGATATGGGTATCCGCCACAAGGTGGGTACCCGCCACCGGCGCCAGGATATGGGTATCCGCCACAACAGGGTTACGGGTACCCACCACAACAGCAGCCACCTAAGAAGAGTAAGTTCGGGATGGGATTGGGAGCTGGGTTACTTGGAGGAGCGCTTGGTGGGCTTTTGATCGGAGATATGGTGTCTGATGCGGCTACTTATGATGGAGGGTTTGATGATGCTGGTGGCTTTGATTTCTGAATTTTCCTTTTCTTTTTTTCCTTTTTTTTTGGGGGAGAACATGATTAGGTTTTAAGAACAAGGATTAAGGATGTAATTTGGGATTCTGTTTACTATCTTTGATGGTTTTTTTTTTTTCTGCTTTTGAATATAATTTCTTTGTTTTGATATTTGGTGATGGGCGATGATGTACAACAGTCCATTGATGAGATCGTCGTTTGAAATGCCGCATTCAATTGATCGGACGGTCTAGATGGGTGGCAGTATGATCTATATAGAGTTCTTGTTTTCATGATCATAACATGTTACACAAAATTTTTTAGCTAATCCCATAATTGTTGGTTGATTATTCTCCATTGTTCGAAGTGGACATTTATTTTATTTTATTTATTTTTTAAGCAAGTGGACTTTTATTCTGATTATTTATTACGGAAATTTATTAGAAAACAAACTATATTTTAATCATTTTTTTAAGGGAATTTTTGACATACCCCCCATGTTATCTTTGAAATTTGACATACCCCCTATGACTTGGTCCAGGGTCAGTTGGCCAATGTTGACCCGAGTTGACCACAATATTTCACATTAAAAGACAGAAATACCCTTATCTTCAACAATGGAACAAGGGCTTGGATCAAAACCAAACCACCAAAAAAAATGGATGTGGTGGACGGCAAGCCAAGAGATACCAATGCGTTAGTTGAAAATCATCGGAGACCAACCCACTGAAGTCTCATGTCGGTCATCCACCACTCCGGCGAAAATTAAAAAATCTATTCGTATCCGGAGTTTCACTTTTCTTTTTTTGGAACACAAACTTAAAAAAAAAATTTCTAGGGCTGATGTGGCATTGTAATATAAATATTAAGCTCTGAATCTTCTTAATCATTTTTTGGTATCTCAACAAGCATTGGGGATTCCCACTCCATATATTGATTGGATATTTTTGAACAATAATAATTAGAAGATCATCTATTTTCAAGCTAAAATTAGATGAGAAATACAAGCTCGAGTCTATGGTCAGGACAACCCAATGGTTTTTTTAATTTTTGTCGGAGTGGTGTATGACCGCTACGAGACTCCAATCATTTGATTTGGCTTGCCATACACCACAGCCATTTGATTTGGAGGTTTGGTTTTGGTCCAAACCCTTGTTCCAAGATTGAAGATAAGGGTATTTCTGTCTTTTATTGTAAAATATGTTGGTCAACTCAAGTCAACATTGGTCAACTGACCTTGGACTAGGTCATAGGGGGGTATGT
Source organism: Euptelea pleiosperma (assembly GCA_035048495.1). Classification (NCBI taxonomy): domain Eukaryota; kingdom Viridiplantae; phylum Streptophyta; class Magnoliopsida; order Ranunculales; family Eupteleaceae; genus Euptelea; species Euptelea pleiosperma. Next base: position 34,220,261 of record CM068546.1, read on the forward strand.
CAGCTTTTACAATGGGGGGGGGGGGTATGTCAAAAATTCCCTTTTTTGAAAAAAAGAAACGTATTTATTTAATTTTTGACATTTATAAAAAAAAGTAACAGAACGTTCTTTGAAAGAGTGTCTCTGCCTGACAAAAAAAGTTCAGGGTGTCTTTGCCTGACAAAAAAGTAACTGAACGCTCTTTGAAAGAGTGTCAAAAATTAAAGCTGAATTTTGCCTGTCAAAAATTAAAGTTGAAAAAGGCTGACAAACACTATTTTAAAGGGCGTCTCTCAAGGGGGTGCTTGCCCATAGAGGCACAAAACTTCGGTCATAATACGGGCCACGTTGCACACTGGCACACTCTTAGTAGATGCTAACCGTATGGATGTTTGGCCTCTCACTAGGTGGACCAACACACCAAAAATAAACATCATCAGGGGTTTATAAGCGTTGGATTGAAGTTATTTTCTTTGGTTGATTTTAAACGTAGGAATTTGAGCATTATTTGAGTGCAAAGATACAAAGGTTGTAAATTACTAATCAGGCTGATTTTTGGTTTACCGGTCCACCTAGGAACTGGCCAAACATCCATATGGCAGCGTCCACTAAGAGTGTGACATGTGGCTTGTATTGTGACAGAAGTTTTATGCCTCTATGGGCAAATTCCCTTTTAAAGGGCGTCTGTCAATTTTAATTTTTGTCAGACAGAGACGTCTTTTCAAATGGCATTTAGTCACTTTTTTTTTGTAAATGTCAGAAAGTTGTTTTGTTTTTGTAAATACATTTAAATTTATTTCCGTTTATGAAATTTTTCATTTTTTTTAAAAGAACAATATTTGTTTAAAATTGTCAAAATGAGCCTAGGACACCAAATAATTCGGCATCTGCCCCTTGAAACTTATAATGCTAGAATTGCCCTTAGCATTTGACGTCTGAAAGTCCCAAAAGCAGAATTGATTGGCGTCTAAGTGTCCCAGACGCCACCTAACATGGATGGATCTTTCTCGTGGTTCTCCATCTAACAACCGTCATTGACCATATTGACTAAATATTTTTTAGAAGTCTAAACCCCTTTCTTCAACCTTCGACCACATGTGCTAGTATGTTCTATACTAGTAGGTGGCACGTGCCCACGGCACTCCTCAACAAAGCATTTGTCAAAATTGGGTGTGAGTGGCGGAGATCCACCGTCGGTTGGGGGATAAGATCTCGACCCTTCTTTATGAAGCCTATAAGAGGGGAAGAGTACTGCTGTGTTTTGATATATAGACTAGTGGGTGCCCCATGCCATCGGCACTCATCGACAAAGAATTTGCCAAAATCAGGTGAGTGGCGGAGATCCACTGTCCATTTGGAGGAGGATTAGAGGATGTATAAGTAGGGAGACAACCAATGTGTTTTGTTATATAGAATAGTAAATGGCCCATGCCCACGGCAGTCTCCGACAAAAGCGTTTGCAAAAATGGGTGCCTTCGGCACTCAAACGGTATAACGGACTGGGGCGTTACCGTTTTTTCCATTATAACGGCTGTTATAATAGATTGTAACGCACAGAGGGAGAAATGAGAAAATAACAGAAATAACAAAAATTAACGGTGTTGAAATTTAAATTTTAAATAAATTGAGGTCAAATGAGGCGGATTGAGTGGCTGAAATCTAACCGTCCACATTATCGATGGATTTGATCTCAACCACTCTTTATCTAACCATCCACATTAGATGGATGGATAAGATAAGAGAATACAATTGAGTTATCTTGATATATGCGTGGGTGGCCCGTGCCCGCGGCACTTTCAACCAAAGTGTTTGTCAAAATCGGGGGAGAAATCTCAGCCATCGATATGAAGCATAGTGGATCTCAGCCACTTATTATTGAAGCCATATAAGAAAACCATTAAATTTCCGTTCAATTCTTTTTCTTTTTTTTTTTTAATTTTAAATTTTCGAATTTCAAATTTTGATTTTTAGCACCACTTTTTTTTTCGTTAAAATCATTAAAAATTATTTTTTTCATTTTGGCCCCTGGCCGTTTCAATCCGTTTTAACGGTAACACCCCTCTCGAGGCATAAAAAGTGGGGCTCCTGAGCCTGACCCTTGGGCTATATGTAAATCTAACCCATTTCATTCCTTATATGTAAGTAAATAGTTGGTGACCTGTGCCCACGACACCATCGACAAAGCGTTTGTCAAAATTGAGTGTGAGTGGCTGAGATCCACCGTCCATTTGGTGTTATAAGATCGCTCAGCCATCCTTTATGAAGCCGGGGGGGAGACAGCTGTCCTGTTTTATTATATAGATAGAGTTAATTGTTTTCATGATCTTTACATGTTGCACAAACATTTTTAGCCAATCCCATAATTGTTGGTTGATTATTCTACCATAGTTTGAAGTCGACTTTTTATTATATTTTTTAATCAAGTGGACTTTTTTATTTTGATTATTTATCAAACAAGGTGTTTTTAAAAATTGAAATTAAAAATGGTGGTCTTATCTTCTTGCATTGGTTGTAGTTTAGTCATTGACTTGAGAAAGGGTTTGATGCACTCCATGATCCTCATGTGAAGGAGAAAAGTCTGAGCAAATGAGAGACGTTGACTAGAAATCAAAATATTTTTTTGGTGGAGAACATAGAGGATATCTTCTTTGAGAATGCCATCCCCATAACTTGGATGGTTGTGGATTTCCTAGGAAGGAGCCATCATAGGTGGGTCCTTAGAAGGGTTGGTGGAACAGTCTTGAAAGGTGTTGATGTGTGTCTATTGCTGGGGTGTGCTGCCATTTGAGTTTTTCTTTGGGTTGGGCTTTTGGGTTTAGTTTCTAAGAAGGAAGAACCAAAAGGTTTAAAGGGGACTGTTATAACGGTACAACGGATTGGGGGCGTTACCGTTTTTTCTGTTATAATGAAAAAAAAAAAACACTCGAGGGCAAAAATGAAAAAAATGGAAAATAACGGGAAAAATGGCGCTGAAATTCAAATTTTGAATTTTAAAATTTAAATTTCAAATTTTCAAAAATGGAAATAACGGCAAATAACAAAAATAACGGACGTTTTTTTTCACAAAATTTTCCAAAAAATAACGGTCGTTATTTTCGTTATAACGGAAAAAGAACGGCCATTATTTTCTGGGCATTTTATCGGTCCATAACATAACGGGGTAGGTCCGAATCCGTTATAACCATGCAGGGTTATTTGAGGCTTGAGGTTTAGCTCATGTTAAGGAAGAGTTATTAGAATTTTTCTAGGTGCTGGTTACCAATGGAAGCTAACCCATAGGTATCTTTTGGCTTGCCGTCCACCACATCCATTTGATTTGGGGTTTGGCTTTGGTCCATACCCTTGTTCCAAAGTTAAAGACAAGGGCAATTTTGTCTTTTAATATAAAATGTGGTGGTCAACTCAGGAAATTTTAGTCGCACCCCACAAAATGTGAGGGCGAAACCCTTGATTTTTTAAACTTTTTTTTTATATCCTGTAATGCCCTATTATGTTAGGGCATTTGGGTGCAAGGATCCAAAGACTATAAATCACTAATCAGGCTGATTTTTGGTTTGCAAGTCCACCGAGAAACTGGCCAAACATCCATATGGTCAGCGCCCTTTAATAGTGTGCCACGTGGCTAGTATTGAGGGTTCCCGTTATGATTGAAGTTTTACCCGTTTGCTAGAGGGCTTGTGGGGTGCATTCAACAGGTCGGGTGCCCTCACATTTTATGGGGTGGGACTAATTTTTCCCGGTCAACTCGGGTCAAATTTCCTCTTATTTTTTCCTTATTTTTCATTTTTGCCCCTGAACATTACAATCCGTTATAAAGGCCCCTTTTAAACCTTGGACAAAAGTGGAAGTCGTGGGTAAGTGTGGCGGGAAAGTGAAACTCACAATTTTCTAGGACTTTTCAACAAAAACGCCCTTATTGGTGACTTCTAACCGTTGGATTCGTGGCTTGATTTTCACCGTTGGAAAAGGAAAGCTTCCAGGTTCCACATCTTCAATAAGTGGATGACCAATTGGAAGCACTGAGGTTAATTTGCAATGGGCCGTATCACTCATGCTGCATGGTAGAAGAGTGTGAGGACAAGTTAGAGTTTCACGTCTGAGATACTTTTATTCAATCCTTCTCCCGTAGATCTTGTTACGTGACAGTGCGTGATTGCATGATACGTGTTTGCACCGTATGGATGTTTGACCAATCCCTAAGTGGACCTACAAACCAGAAATCAGTCTGATTAGTGATTTCAAACCTTTGGATCTTTGTACCCAAATAATGGTACATAATGCTCAAATTCCTACGGTTAAAATCAAACCAAGAAAATGACTTCAACTAACACGTAGAAATCACTGATCAGGCTGATTTTCAGTTTATAGGTCCACATAGGGATTGGACAAACATCTATACAGTCAGTGTCCTCTAAGAAATTACAACGTGGCTTATATTATGGGTGGTCCGCTAGATTTACTCGGGTTCATGTGAAAGATTTCAGCAAAGTTTTCAATGGGCGTCAACGTCATGCTCAAGCTTGATTCAATGGGCCTCATCTTAGGCCCACCTAATATGGTGACCAAAACTAGCTGGTATGCTAAATGTGGCTAGCTAGAAGACGACATGTAACAACCAATTTTTCCTCAAACTCTCTCTTTAACCAAGCTTTACTGGTTTTTCCCAACTCGAAAAGTAATAGCAAAAGCTCCCCATCTTCCCATATCACCTACCTAATGCACTTTTCTGGGCCCACTGACCTCATGGCACCTCTTGGTGGCTATACAAATTAACCAAAACGAGAGCTACGTAGCCCCCGGTCGGGAGCACAAGGAGTACAGGCTGGAGGGTTTCTCGTCCTGGCTCCGGAACCACGTTACTAGTTCTGGGAACTGGGGTAAGATCAGGACTTGTCTTGCTGATTCCCATATGTGTGCCAATCTTAGCAAGATTTACAATTTCTCTCCTCATATCTCCCCCCTTCAGGTTAGCTTCTTCTTCTCTTGGTCCCAATTATCTGCTTAATAGGTTCTGTTCTGCTGGGGTAGATTTGTACCGGACCAGAACCAATTTTTTTTTTAATTTCGATCTAGTCGATCAGTGGACCTAATGCACTTCCCGGGCCCACTGACCGCATGGATGTGTTTAGTCCACCTCTTAGGTGGATCTACGAACCAAATTGGTAATTTCTCACCGTTGGATATAACTAGTACCCAAAAAATCATGCTTGAACAATGGTTAGATTTAGTGTAAAAAAAAAAAGTACTAAAATCAAAGAGATAACCAGTCCGGTAATCTTTGGTGTGTAAACCAGCAAGGGGTGGGCTAAACTTCCGCTACATATGGATACAGAGATCCACTTGAATGGAGCAAAAAATCAGCTATGTAGCCGCATGGATTTTTAGTCCACCCCTTAGTGGTTATACACACCAACAATCATCTTGATTGATGATTGAATCAGACGACTAGATATCAATCAAGTTGATTTCAGTGGGCCCAGAAATTTGTTAGGTATGGCTACTGATTGACTGGAGCAAAAACAAAAAATCCATTATCTCCAGCCTTCTCGTGTATTAATTTTACTATAACACATTCAAGAAACATATTTAAGATTGTGCCAATTACGTCCAGAACCGATGGAAAACCAAGTATTTGTCGGTTCTAGCCCCAAGGACTACTCTGGGCCTGAACCGTCTGGTTCGGAACCGTATGCTCTGGTTCGCCTGAGATAGATCGCTGCAACCTACACCTTAAAAGTGGTCTGCTTACTGATTTAATCTGGACCATTTAATTGGTGGGACCTCTTCTTTGCTGTACAGAGGGGGCGTTTGGGAAGGAGAAATAAAAGCACTTCTACTTGTAGTAGAAGTTCCTAGTTGATTTTTTTACCTAAAAAAAGTCCGAAATTAAAAGCGTCCGGACACCTTATAATTTTTGATAAGTAATTTCTCTTAGAAGTTAAAAGTTAAAACATTTAGCTTCAAATTTAAGTAAATTTTTTAACTTTTCAAAAGTTAAAGTATGAAACACATCCAAACTAACTTTTTGGCTTATAAAAGTCAATAAGTTACTTATTTTTGTGTTGCCAAAAGCCCCAAGGCAATCAAAACTCAAATTAAATTCTACTTCAGTTTGGGAGTGCTGTTGTTTACTGACATCAGTTTAAGTTGGGGTGTTTGGTTATTATTCTTGCAGTCCGGATGCTGTGAGCCTCCGACGAACGTTACTGCTGACCCGGATTGCTACATGTGGAGTAACGACCAGTCTTGATGGTGTTATGGGCGCAACGCTTGTTAGGCTGGGCTGTTGGGGGATTTGAGGAGGGGTGGAGGAATACGATTGTGGGTCTGATTGTGAGCCTGATTGCTCTGGTGCACACCTATGTCTATGCCTGTAGGGCTTTCAAGAATGCGCAAACTGAAGGCTGCTTCCAATAGCAAAAGCAGGGTTGGGCCTAGCCCTATATACCAACATATTACCAGTTTTTTTTCTTTCAAATTACTACTTACGTACTCCGTTCTGCTGGGATATATGCTCTAATTAGTTGTTTTTTGTTACTAAGGTTACTAGTCACCCTTCTCATTTTTATGCTTTTGCAATAAAAAAAATTTTAAAAAACACTCTCATGGGTACGTGGAAAAAAGCACTCGAGGTATGTGCCGAGAACTCATAGGCTGTCACAGGATTAGAGCCGTCTCTCAACCATAAGGCCAATAAGGCGGTCGCCCTAGGCCCCAAGTGAGAGAAAGCCCCCTGCCCAGGTGAGAGAAGGCCCTAGCCCACTAACCACGTATATGTTTAGCCCGCCCCTTCTTGGATATACAAACCAAAAATTAACCTAATTGGTTAACTATAACCATAGATTTTAGTGCATTTTAGGATTGATTCTAGCCATTGGATTCAAGTACATATGTTTTTTGAGTAGAAAATCCAATGGTTCGAAATCATCAATCAAGCGGATTTTTAGTGTGTTTATCCACCAATAGATAGTCTGAACATCCACACAGTCATTAGGCCCAAAAAATGATCTATGTACGACCGCGAGAGTGTAGAACGCTTTTAGAGGACGCTGACCGTATGGATGTTTGGTCAATTCCTAAGTGGACCTACAAACCGAAAATAAGCTTGATTAGTGATTTTAAACCTTTGAAATCTTTGTACCCCAAATAATGGTGACCAATAATGCTAAAATTCCCACTCTTAAAAAATAAATGCATGGAAATGACTCCAAATCCAACACTTAGAAATCACTAATCAAGTTGATTTTTGGTTGTAGGTCCACTCAGGGATTGACCAAACATCCATACGGTCAGTATCCTCTAAGAATATGCCACATGGCTCATGGAAGTTTGAAGTCTTACACTTCAACTCAAATTTGTAAGGTAGAGCAGTGTGTAATTCAAGAGTTGGGTGTTAACTGTGTTACTACAATAATAATATATCAAGGTTACATGCCTAGTCGCAAAGTTGGGATTCGGCAATAAATTGGCAAGGGGTCAAATCGAGAAAATTCGGTAGAAATCGACAAAAATAAAAAAATATATTTAAAAATTTTATCATGGCATATTTTTAATTATTATTAAAAAATCGGCAAAATCGAAATCAGAAGGAGAAAAAATGGGTCTCAATCTATTAATCAGCAAAATCACTAATTAATCGCTGAATTTTTCAATTAATCAGAGCTTTTGCCGATTAATCGGGAACTAGTTCGTGGATTCGAAAAATCAGAGATTTTTGTGAAAAGGGTTACATGTATTGATCATACATGTGGGACCCACCCACCTGTTAGTGGGTCTGTTAATTTGGACCCCACGGCCACTTGAACAGTTTCCAAATATGTAAAAGTGGATTTTCCATCTGTTAAAAAAGAGCGGGAGAATTTGAATGTTGTTGTTGGGATTAGGTAGAAACCGCGTGAGTTATTTTGACGTCTATAACAAAAACAGAACAAGTCTATAAGAAGAAGAGATGCTATTTCAAGAAAAAGGGGGTGGCTTTACCGATGATATTTGAACTCTTCAACATTCTGACCAAAACACCCTCACTCCCTAAGGGAACCTGTCGGTGTTTGGCTACAACTATAAGTTGTAAATACTAAGCCAAGAATTGGCTCAAATTAATCCGGGGTTGGATCAAGTTAGATCCAGATCCAAAAATTAGCATGATTAGTGATTTTAAACCTTTGACTCTTTGTACCCAAAAATAATGCTCAAATTCCACGGTTAGAATCAACTGGAAATCACTATTCAGACTCATTTTTTGTATGTAAATCCAAGCTTTAAAAGGGACATAACGGCCTGGGGGCGTTACCGTTGTTCAGGGGCAAAAACAGGAAAAAAATGAAAAATAACGGAAAATAAATGCTGAAATTCAAATTTCAAATTTTGAAATTTGAATTTCAAAATTTCAATAACGGTCATTTTTTCCACATTTTTTTTCAGAAAATAACAGTCGTTATAACGGAAAAAAACGGCCGTTATTTCTGGGCGTTTTAACGGTGCATAACATAACTTGGTAGGTCCGAATCTGATATAACGGGTGATTTTTAAACCTTGTGTAAATCCACCAAGAGATGGGCCAAACATCCATATGGTTGGTGGTCTCTAATCGTATGCCACTTCTTCCAATGACACCCCTACCATCACTCACCTACAACCATGTGCCGCCCCCTAGTCAATAATAATATTGGATTAGGTCATTATTAATCGGATCAAGCCATATAAAATGATCTAGGTATATGTGGCGCCCGATCATTGGTGCACGATCGACGCTTCAAAAATCTCACCGCTTCAAAAAAATTTCTCAGCTTAAAACATCTCTGTCAGGGTTTATGTGAAAGGATTTCAGAAAAAAGTTTTCAAAGGGTGGTCAACGACATGCTCAAGGTTGATTCAGTGGGCCTCATATTAGGCCCACCTAATAAAAACTAGTCTTTGCTTCTTATCCTTTTAAGCATAGAAGACGAAGAGTAGTACGTGCTTAAATGTGGCTAGAAGAAGACGACATGTAACAACCTCTCTGTTTAACCAGGGTTAACCAGGCTACTGGTTTTTTCCAACTCCAAAGTTTTGAGAAAGCTTTGTTTCTCTTTCTCTGGTTCTCTTCTTTGCCATAGTGCCATGGCTTCCGGTCTCTTCCATAGTCTGATGTCACTGAGCAACACTGTGATGCTGATGATCTTCATCGTCTTGTCTTATCTTTGTTCAATTCAGATATTGGCGCTGATGAGTTTCTTTCTTGCGTCCATACACTGCATTCATCACTTCCGATGGCTAGTCTTCCTCGGCTTGCTGATCATCACCATTGTAACAATTGCCGGGTTCGTTGGAGCTTACTGGAACCGCAAGTTCATATTGCTCTTCCATTTCTTATGCTTGGGCGGTGTCATTCTACTCTTCGCACTGCTACTGATTTTGATGTCCTTTGTAACTATGCCCAACGGGAACTACGTAGTCCCCGGTCGGGAGTACAAGGAGTACCGACTCGAGGGGTTCTCGTCCTGGCTCCGGAACCACGTTACTAGTTCTTCGAAATGGGGTAAGATCAGAACTTGTCTTGCTGATTCCCATATGTGCGCCAAACTTAGCAAGATTTACAATATCTCTGCTCATATCTCCCCCCTTCAGGTAAGTTCTTCTTCTTTTGCTTTTACTTTCTACTCAATTACTCACAGATTACAGGACTTGGTCCCAATTATCATTGAAATGGATGGAATTTCTAATTGTTGAACTATTCGATATAATCTATTGTTTGGATGTTGTTAGGGCTTCAAACTTTTACATTTTAGCATTAATTTACTACATTTCAGATTTAGGGCTTCAAATCAAGCTATATTTCATTTTAAAGCACTTAATTAGTGTTAAGTGTGTCAAAAGGAATTTTTTATTTCTATTTGTTTGGTCTCAAATTTTTGTACAAGTATGAAATGCTCAAAGTCTGAATTTTTTTTCTATTATCCAACTTAGTATGTTGAGTTATTATTGTATATGGTTGATCTATAATTCAATTTTTTTATTCCTTGTCTTATTTGCTCTCCACTAAAATTTATCCAGTATGGATGTTTGGCCAATCCCTACATGGACCTACAAATAAAAATCAACTTGATTAGTGATTTCTTAGTGTTGGATTAGAGTCATTTTCATGCATGGTTTGATTTTAACCGTGGGAATTTGATCACTATTGACCATTATTTGGGTACAAGGATTTGAAGGTTTGAAATCACTAATCAGGCTTATTTTTGGTTTGTAGATCCATCTGGGGAATGACCAAATATCCTCGTCCTCTAAAAATGTGCCACATGTCTCATATTGTTGGCGTCATCAAAGTTTTACTACCATTTTACTGACTTTGGATATGTTGCATATCTTGACATTTGTTCAATGTACAACCCACCATTTTACTGACATTGGTTCCCATGTCTCACATATACTCTTTGTTTGTGTATGAATGTGGATAGAAACTGTGTATACTAGCTCAATAAAACTTGGGATTGGACGGATTATTGCATGGTAGGCAAGATACCAAGATCTAGCTTTCTCCACAACTCTTTAAAGGGTTAGTTTAATATTGTGTCATGCCCTTTCATAAATTTTAAACCATTGTTTCATTCAATGGAGGAACATGATCTGTATATCCTTCTGACCCCACATATAATTGGGATAAGGTTTTGATGATGCCGTGCAATACTGGTGTTTGACCAGTTGGTAAAGCGGACTGGCAACATCTTGGGTATGCTGGTGAGTGGGTTAGCAGATGGGACGTTGAGGCTTTGTCAACGTGGTGTGGATAGACGGTACTGCTGTTTGTTTGTATTGGAGGGACATGAGAGGCCGGTGAAGTCGTAGGGGTTTCAGACGGTGTGTCATTGGGTACTGTTTCAGTTATTAGCGGAAGTCTGGATGGGGAGATTAAGGTGTGGCATTTCCCAGTCTCAAATCTTAAAAGATCAATTTCTTTGTCCGATCTTCTCAAGTGGACTTTCTGAAAAAGGAAAGGGAGAGTGGATGACTGAGTATAAGATTTGGATGTAAGAAATTGCGGTGTTGCTCTAGATCAACTCCCAAAAGTATATTTTTAAGTTTTTAATTCGTGTTGGGTCTTTTAATTTGTTTTTTGGTGATTTTATATAATGGCCGTTTGATCTATAAATGTGACTGATCATTTTGTCCATTGGTGATAGTTTCATCACTTTCATGTGTATAGAATTTATTTTCTTAAAGTATATATTGGTAGATATAATTTTTTTTTGTGCATCAATTTGAATGGGACGCCGGTGAAGTCGTAGGGGTTTCAGACGGTGTGTCATTGGGTACTGTTTTCATAAATTCTGTTTTGTATATGTTACAATGATGCTAATGCCATCTCGACAGTGTCACTTTGTAAAAAACTCATAATTTTCTGTATTGTTTCAACTGCTCTGCTTTCTTAAAATAGGATTTTGTACTTTGGAGTTGGCTAGATCCAGTTAATGAAAATCTGAATAACTTGAACCAATTATGAAATTAACTATTCTATAATTGTTATCCCTTCTTCTATTTGCTTGATTTATATTTCTACCTGTGCCTATCCATATTTTTGGTCACGGAAGATAATAAATTGTTTATAACAGATGTAAGATTTTATGATTATGTCTACATGGTCACTGATCTCTGAAGAAAATGTAGTAAAATAGACCAACTTTAGACAAGTTACTTGGACTCTCTGTCATTTTCTAACTACTACAAAAAAACTAGCAATTATGATAGTTTTTTTTTTCATTTTCATAATGGGTGAAATGAAACTGTCATTTTTAGGATTTTTTGTGGAGAACACTTTAGAACATTTGTGGAGAATTTATGATGGTGTAATCTCTTATTGTTGTCCAGTAATTGTAACTCATAAACATAATGACTCTCATTTAGTTGCTATTTATTTGGTTAAATGATTTTTAAGAGCTGCTACTGAGACCAATTCTTCAACATCAATATCTTTATGTTAATTTGCTTACCACCTTCAGGCAAATGTATTGGGTTTTTGTTCAATTACCATGTTGCAGGTTGGATTGTTTGGGAGAGAAGTATACAGGATGCTTTAGTTTATTTTCTTGACTGATTTACCTGTGTATTCTTTGTCTGTTAATGGCCCTACACAATATAACTAACTATGAATGGAATGCTTTTTTTATTTGGTTGATATACAACATGCTTTATTGTGTTGTTGTTTACTGACATCAGTTAGGTGGGGTGTTCGGTTATTATTCTGGCAGTCAGGATGTTGTGAACCTCCAACGGTTTGTGGGTATATGTTTGTGAACACGACATTGTGGATAAACCCGACGAACGTTACTGCTGACCCGGATTGCTACATGTGGAGTAACGACCAGTCTCGATTGTGTTATGGGTGCAACGCTTGCAAGGCTGGGCTGTTGGGGGATTTGAGGATGTGGTGGAAGAAGCTGAATGGGAGTCTGACTCTGGACCTGTTGGTACTGGTGTATAACTATGCCAATGCCCGTATCGCTTTCAACAATGCGCAAGCCGAAGGCCTCTTCCAATAGTACAAACAGGGTTGGGTCTTGGCCTACCAACTACATTACCAGTTTTTTTCTTTCAAATTACTAGTTACATACTCTGTTCTTCTATTCCATATATACAACTTTTGTATTTGATTGAAAAGAATTAGCTTTATGATGAATACAGTAGCCAGCTTAAGGACACATAAACATGGTAAATAATTATGGGCCTGACTTATAGACAACTAAGCTTGCAAATGGCCATTTCGGCTTAGAAGAGTCGATGACTGAATGTCTTGAAGATCATTACCTTATGAAACCTCAACTCAGTACGCAATATACGAATTTTAGTAAGGAAACTGTTAATTGCATAAATAGCCAATATGAGGAAGGCAATTTTAAATTTTCTCCAAAGATAGGCATTCCACATTAGCTACATCAAAAGAACCAGACAACATTAATAAATATTGGAAATAGTGCAGAAACCACATTAGTAATGTCATCAAAACTGAGTTCTGTCTTAGAGAAATTTCTGTGAGCTATTGCAAAATAACAAGTTACCTAGAGTAGTCATCAACTGAGACCTATTGCCTATCTAAGACATTTTTTTCATAGAACTCTCAAATAGCTTAGACAAATGATAGAACAATGCTTTCACCACAAGAATGATGTAATCTTCCTATTTGTCACAAAATTCTTTGATTTCTCTCTTTCCAAAGGCACCATACTATACTACGACAAAGGGAAGAATGCTCCACCACCACCACCACCACCACCACCACCACGCTACCACTGCCGCCGCCGGCTGCCTTTTTCTTTCTTCTTTACTTTATTTTTTTTCTTCTTTCCTTTCATTTCCTTCATTCCATCCTTCTCATCGTTCCTTAAAAAAAATCTCAGTGTTGGATGTAAATTAAAATGAAGAACAAAAATGTAGAATAAATTCCTAAAAGTCACGTCGACTTTGAATTGCCAACGTGTACAGTTCAGGATTGTTCTCCATTTTAGTTCACATCCAACACTATGAGGAAAGAAAGAGAGAGAGAAAGAAAGAGAGTAGGGGTGGAGGTGATGGTTGTGTGTTGAAGAGGAGAGATAGAGAGGACGGTGGGGTGGTGGTGGTGGTGGTGCGTTGGTTCAGTTTTGAGAGGAAGAAGAAAAAAAGGAGGGGGTACTGTTAAAACTCCAGAGACAATTTAAGAAAAATGTTGGGCAAATTAGCTTTACCCCCGAAAAATTGGGTATATTTGCACTACCCCCTGTAGTTTTCATTTTGTTGCGTTTTTCCCTTTGACCGTTGTCTTCTGTCTTTGACCTTAAACGGTTGGTTTAACTTTTACACATGGAACAAAATGCTCTTATCTTTTCAAAATTAAGAAAATACCAACCTTTATTGCTTCCAGCATATTAAAAGCTTACAATTATTATGAGGTGCATGCACGTAAGTGAAAACTAAATGGAATCACGAGCTACAGAACAGCGAGATGACCAAAGGGAGGCACTTTGGATTCTCTCTCCATCTCCTTGCTCCTCCCTCAAGCTCTCTTTACTAGTGAAAACAACATCAAAACACCTAAGGGAAGAAAAACAAGTAGAAGAGGAAGAAGAAACGAAGCGGCACAAGTCTTACAACTACATCCTCTCTCATTTCGAAGCAGACAAAGAAGAACCCAACCAAGAAAACTAGCTGGGTCTTCAGCGTGAAGAAAAGCGGCACGGTCCCTAGGGGGTGTACATATTTTATAGGTGTATGTGTAGATAAGATGTGGGTGGTACTAAAAAAAAAGATATGTGCAAATAAGGCCACCCAAAGGAAAAACGCTTTTGAAAGAGAGTCGTTTTCCTTTACACGGAGAAAATTGAAAAGTTCGTTAAGGGTCATTTTTCATGACGAATTAACACAGGAAAAATATCATTTTCCCATACAGCTGTTTTTTCAAAAATGATATTTTTTCACCCACCTTAGACCTACCAAGAGAAAAATGATTGACGTTACAGGAACAAAATGTCCATCATTCGTTTAAAATGTTATATTATCCTTAATTAATGAAATGACCAAAATACCCACAAGTACCAGTCGTGTCTTCTAAGAAAAGGATTAGATTGTAATTTGACCAATTCACGAATTTAGAGTAACACTTCGATGACGGGGACTGTCATCGAGTCCAATGACAGTGCACAATATGATCTACGTGACAAACACTTCTAGGATTCTGACCGTATGGATGTTTGGCCAACCCCTTGGTTGACTCGTCCAAACCAAAAGTCAGCCTGATTAGTGATTTCTAGGCGTTGATTTGGAATTATTTTCATGGGTTGATTTTAACCGTGGGAATTTAAGCATTATAGACAATTATTTGAGGTACAAAGATCCAAAGGTTTGAAATCAATTGGGTTTGTAGGTCGTCCGCCTATGGATTTTGACCAAACATCCATGCAGTCAGAGTCCTCTAAGAATGTGCCACGTGGCTCATATTGTGTGTTGTCATCGAGTCATTCGCTTCGATGACAGTGCACTGTCATCAAAATTTTACTCACGTAATTTATTCCCTATGAGCTCCTGAGTCCTGACATCTCAAAGTAGAATCGAGTAAAACTTGCCTGACCACCTTTGGTCTAGTAGACCACACACAAGCTGCTTGCCGCGTGGATGGATTTGAGGGACAAACTCTCCTCTCCTCCTTAGTTAACCTACTCAGGTTTGGTATTTTAAATGAAAAAAGTAAGTACTATAAGACACGTGGCAATTTCTTATAGGACATTGATTAGAGATGTTTGGCCCAAGGTTTAAAAAGTAAGTAAAAAAATATAAGGATAATATAAGACACATGGCAATTTTTTACAGGACATTGACTAGAGATATTTGGCCCAAGGTTTAAAAGGGACCGTTATAACGGTATAACGGTCTGGGACGTTACCGTTTTCCCGTTACAACGAGAGAAAAAAAGCCAAGGGTAAAAATGAAAAAAAATAGAAAATAACGGAAAAAAAAATTTCAAAAACAGAAAATAACGGTAAAATGAAAAAATGTTATTTTTCACAAATTTTTTTTTCAGAATATAATGAAAAAAATAATGGCCGCATTTTCGTTATAACGTTTGTTATTTTCTGGGCATTTTAACGGTACGTAATGCAATGGGGTAGGTCCGAATCCGTTATAAAGGCCATTTTTTAAACTTTGGGTTGGCCCATGGTTTAAAAAAATGCCGTTTAAACGCTAACACCTCAAGCCTGGTACGTTAAAAATCGTACCCGTTTTGACGCTTAGAAAAATTTTGTGGGTAAAAAACTCCGTTGAATTCTGTTTTTGTTTTACAAATTCAAATTTCGAATTTTAAAAATCAGCACAATTTTTTGTTTTTTCCAATTGTTTTTCATTTTTGCCCATCCGCTACAATCCATTTTAACGGTAACGCCCCCAGTCCGTTATATTGTTAAAACAGTCTCCTTTAAACCTTGGTTTGGCCAATCCCTAGGTGGAGTAAAACTTGGGGCACAAAGCACAATACGAGCCACATGGCCCACTCTTGGTGGACGCTGACCGTATGGATGTTCGGCCAATCACTAGGTGGACTTACAAACCAAGAATAAAACCGATCAGTGATTTCTAAGCGTTGGATTGAAGTTATTTTTATGGGTTGATTTTAACGGTATGAATTTGAGCATTATTGAGGGTTATTTGGTTGCAAAGGTTGTAAATCACTTATCAGGCTGATTTGTGGTTTGGAAGTCTACAGAGGGACTGGCCAAACATCCATTGGGTCAGCGTCCACCAAGAGTGTGCCACGTGGTTTGTATTGTGCCTGTTTCACCAAAATCAACGTGATATGTGATTTTTTATTTCTTTTGCAGAGAAGAATATGAAATTAGTGTTTTGTTAATCAGAGGAGAGGAGAGTTTGTCCCTCGTGCGGATGTAACTTGGTACCGCACAAAATCCACGAGGCAAGCAGCTTGTGTGTGGCCTGGTAGGCTACCAGACCACAGGTGGTCAGGCAAGTTTTACAAGACTTTGATGATCAAAGCCGATGACAGGGTGCAATAAGAGCCACGTGGCATATTCTTAGGGGACTTTGACCGTATGGATGTTTTTCCAATCCCCATATGGACCTACAAACAAAAAATCAGCTTGATTTGTGATTTCAAACATTTGGATATCTGTAGTCTGTACCTCAAATAATGGTCAATAATGCTAAAATTTCCCACGGTTAAAATCAACCCATGAAAACAATTCCAATCCAACGCCTAGAAATCACTAATCAGGCTGAGTTTTGGTTTGCAGGTCCTCCTAATGATTGGCCAAACATCCATACGGTCAGAGTCCTCTAACAGGGTTCCACGTGACTCATACTGGGCCCTGTCATAGGCAATGATGACAGGCCCTGTCATCGAAGTTTTATTCCTCACTAGAATCCCTCACAGCTTTATATTCCTCTTTCTCTGTAATCGAAATCTGTGGATGATGGTTCCACCTTAACCCTAAATCCTTCGAAATTCCATCTCAATCCTTCCATGGCGACTCTCTCCGCCTTTTCTTCTTCTTCATGGCCGCTCCCAGAACCAAGCCCTAATCCTAATTCGACGAACTTTCTCTCTGTTCCACAGCACGAACACACAATCTCTTCAGATCCTTCTCAGATTGCAGACGACTCTTCTTCATCTCTGCAAGACGGGTACGGGGACGGATACGAATACGAAGAAGGAGAAGCTCCTTCTGTTAAAAACCCTATCTCTAACCCTAACCCTAATCTTCACGGGGAGGGGGAGGGGGAGGGGTACGGGGACGGATACGAATACGAAGGAGAAGCTCCTTTTGTTCAAAACCCTAACTCTAACCCTAACCCTAATCTTCACGGGGAGGGGGAGGGGGACGGGGACGTAGACGAAGATGGAGAAGCTCCTTTTGTTCAAAACCCTAACCCTAATCTTCATGATAATATGTCCGCGACGCAATCTTTAATCCCGTCTCTGCTCCATCTCTCATTCAATCAGGACCATGGATGCTTCGCTGCCGGGACTGATCATGGATTCCGGATCTACAACTGCGATCCCTTTCGCGAGATCTTCCGGCGAGATTTCGATCATGGAGGCGGTATCGGTGTTGTCGAGATGCTCTTTCGATGCAATATACTTGCTCTCGTCGGTGGCGGACCTGATCCTCAGTACCCGGTCAACAAGGTCATGATTTGGGATGATCATCAGAGCCGGTGCATCGGAGAGCTGTCCTTTAGATCTGAAGTTCGGGCGGTTCGTTTGCGGCGAGACCGTATAATTGTTGTTCTAGAGCAGAAGATATTCGTGTACAATTTTGCGGACTTGAAGCTATTGCATCAGATTGAGACCATTGCGAACCCCAAGGGACTTTGCTTGGTGTCACAGGTGTCTACCTCGCTCGTGCTGGTCTGTCCCGGGTTGCAAAAGGGGCAGGTTAGGGTTGAGCATTACGGGTCGAAGCGGACAAAGTTTATCATGGCTCATGATTCAAGAATTGCATGTTTTGCACTCACGCAGGATGGGCGGTTGCTTGCTACAGCTAGCTCTAAGGGGACTCTGGTTAGGATATTCAACACATTCGATGGGACATTGCTGCAAGAGGTATGGAATTGAAAACTATTTATAGAGGTATTCCCTGGATTTGACACAAAAAGATGCCCTCTTTATTATGCTTATCAGATTCTAAAGTTTGATCCTTCCGATTGATTTGTTTGTTGCCAAAGTGCTGATTTTTTCACATTTTTTTTCGCGTTGTCTCTACTTTCTTTTATGTCTTGGGACTGGAGTTCGGTTTGCTTCCTATGGATTTTTCCTCCAAGTTACATTTAGTCCATTATCATACACCCTTGGATGGCTGGAATCAGATGCCTTAAGATCAGCTAGGATCAAGTACATCACTTTTTAAGTTAATAACGACGACGTCTATAGAGAAAAAATCATTTTTGGATGAAAGTTTTGAGGTTACTAGATATGTGGACGACGGATGATGACAAGAGATTGGTGTTGGAAAAACTTTTGAATGAACTTGTAGAATAGTCTTTTTGTGCTATTGAGGAGCACACTGAAGAGTACCTAATAATCCCCATCATGTTAGCGTATAGACTGACATGAGTACGAAGAGTCAGATTTGGTGAACCTGAAATAGGATTCATTGACTTGAAAATATAATTTAAAAAATGTAAAACAAAATAGTTTTTTAGTGGACAAGGTGGATAAGATGGAGGCAGGACGAAGTAGTTGTTATATACCTGTCTTGATCCTGTTTTCCCCAAAATATGTAGTTATGTCTTAAAAATAAAATAATAATAATGGATAATGTGATGGGACATCTTAAGATTTCTATTATACACCTATAGACAAGAGAATACATGTATAGATTTGCTATGGCGGATTCTCCCGTTCGCTATTTTCTAGGGCCTTTGGAAGGAGCGTAATAGTCGAGTCTTTGAAGGCATTGAAGAGGAGGTGACTTTGGTGATCCTCAATATCAATGACCTTATGTTCTTATGGTCCAAAGCGTTTAAAGAATGTAGATGTCTTTTCTTTGAAGACTTTGTCTTCTGTTGGGATCGCTTATGTTCTAGAGAAGATCATTAGCTCCTGTTTTGTTGCTTTGTTGGGCTCACCTCAAGTAGGCCTTCTCGACCCACTAGGCTTTTGTATTTGCTTTGGTTTCTGGCTTTGTGCCCTTAATAAAGCCTCTACTTATACAAAAAAAATTAACTTTTGGTAAATGTTATTCTTGCAAGTAGGAAAAAAATCCGAAAGTGTCGTACCAGAATTCGTGCAGTGCTGAAATCCAACACGCGTCTGATATGGGTATTTCTCCCGTATAGATGAATCCATGCAACAAAGCTATTTGCCATGTATGAAGCCGTATTGGTCTACATGTTGTGGAATCCTTCTTCGTGAGATGTGGACCATCTTGGTGATCCTCCAATGCAACTTGGGCTCTTGTACTTATCTTTTGTCCTAAAGGTGGCAGCCTCAAAAGTTGCCTTGTCCTTGCGTTGGCACGGTTTTCATGTTGCATGGTTTGTAATGGTGTTACCTTCCTTGCTAAGCTCGTTTATATCCGTGGCACACTTTGGTTGCCAGGTGCATGACATGTGTAATGTGGAGATGGCCGGTGTACCTACATTGACACAACCTTTGTCTAATACTAGTTGTTGCCTATTGCTAGGACTTGTGTCTTGCAAGCATGCCTGCGTGCTACTCAATTTTAATACGTGATATGGGTACCTAGTGTTGGAGTCTCTAATTTGTTGGGCACATAGACTTCTAATAGCTTAGACTTTAGACCTTGGTTGCATGAAATGGGATTAGATGTAGTAAACATGAATTGAGTCCAAAAATTTAAAGAGTGTTACTAGTGGCAACATTTTAATATGGGAACAAAGGTTCTTGTAACAAAAGCCAAGATTCCTTTCAATGACACAATTTTGTTTTATGTCCTATTATGAAGATTTTCGCTTTGGTTCAACCTCATTGGATCACAACTTGTCTCTAGGAGTCTTATGTGCTACTATTGTACTTCTTGCACCTACAAAGCATGCGAAAGAGGGTGTGGCCTTGACAAAATGGATCTTTAAGTCGGAAGGAATCTTAAATAATTATATCATTTCATCTGGTACTTCAACCATTGTCCTTCCTCTTAGCTAGGAGTTTGATCCTGTAACACCGTTTTGCAATTTTTTTCTTGTGTATACATGCTTTTATGTTGATAAAATGGATCTTTGCGTTGCGTCTAAGGGAATCTTCAATCATTTGGTCATTGGTACTTTAACCATTTTCCTTAACTAGGAGTTGGTCGTATAACACCTGTCATGCCCTTTTTTTTTCTTGTGCATTACGTGCCTTTATTCTTTAGTAGTTGCGGTTTTTGTAGATCTTGGTCTTGATTGACTCCTTCATCCCTCTAGATGTCAATGCCCTTCTTAGTGCAGAACATCGATTCCTTGTGCTCTTTTTTTTCTTTCTTTCTGACAAGTGTAAATGTTATTGAAAGGGCAAAGCCGAAAAGATACATAGGCGCAGCTACTGGAGGTCGAGATGACCTCCGAGCAAGGTTTTAAATTTCGTCGAAAACCGAAATTTCAGTTTCGGGATACCTAAAATTCCACGAAATTTTGGTTTTTGTGAAATTCAAACTTTTCGGTTGAAATTTCGAACTTTTCATGATCGAAATTTCGAAATTTTCATTGCTAATCTCAATTTCAAAATTTCCAAAATTTCACATGAAATTTCGACATTTCGACCGAAATTTCGGTTTCGGGCCTCACCGAAATGGCATGTGAAACCGTAAGTTTAAACCTGGCCTCCGAGGGACTACAAGGGCCAAAGCAAAGAAGCCAAGAACCCGTAAGGAAGAAAGAAAAAACTAAAAGCGAAAGGCCCTCTTTAGAGCAAGTAAGGTCCCAATGGAACAAACAGTCTTTAAAGAAGAGACCTCTACACTCAATGGAGGCTTTGGACCAAAAGAACATGAGACCTTTGATTTCAAGAATAACCGATGCCACCTCGTCTTCCTTGCCTTCAAAAACTCTTATGTTTTTCTCTTTTCCAAAGGCCCTAACAAATAGCAAACGGGAATTCCCCGGCCTTCTTTGTATCTTCACCTCAAACTCATTCGCTAATTCAGATTTCAAAATCTATGTTACTTCTTGCCCTACTAGCAAGTAGGGCACATGCTAGCCATATTAGCGCAATTATCACTCATATTGAACCAACCAATGGTTGTTTGCTCCGAAGCCAATTTAAATGTTAATTCCTTCTAGAGTACTAACAGTGAACCATTATTTTGCTTGAAGATTTGTTATTGTTGGTGCCTGATTTTCAGATGAAACTTATTGTAGAAAGACAGATTGAGGTATGTGTTCCTCTTCTCAAGTGTCTTGAAGTGTTCATGTCCAAGTGGATTCAAAGGATTCTTGTGTTTGGAAAGTAGACCACGAGGTATTTTTTCATTAGATGTTTTTTGACCACTTGGCAGATTTCTTGGGGTCTGGACTTTAGATTGCAAGTGGGATTTTTTCAGGGAAGACAGTCCCTCCTAGACTAGGCATTTATTTGAACCGTTGTACTTGACAAAATTCTGACCGTAGATTATTGCAATCATTGAAGGATGATTATTCCGAATAAATGCATTTTTTTGTAGAACATAAGGAGAACATCAACCATTGTAAACCCCATCTTTTCTCAACCTCTCTCCCTTTCTCTGGTTCGTTTGCCCACCAGTGATAGAGGTGGACTGTGTGACAGCCACTCACCTTTCTCACGTTGCTGGTTCCCTCTTCCACGAGCAGATCTCCAAGCTCTAGCTCCACAGTCACCACGCCTCTCCCTCCGTGGTTTGGGTCAGCAACCTGAAACCTGGTCTTCTTCTCCCTCGAACGGACCATCGGTTGCAGGTTTGAAACATTTTTAGAAGTGCTTCAAGCAACTCACGGCCAGACCTGCAACCTCACAAGGTGCATCTCCTCCATCGTGAAGCAGATCTGCATCCTTCTCCACCATTGGAAGCACCACAAACGTGCTCCAACCTGCAACTTCTCCACTATTGCAATTCTTGCAACTCAAAAGAAGCACCAGCAACAACATCTCCATCTCCGGACTGCAAGTCTAAGAGGAGACCGCATCTCCTCTTACTCGCTGTTGCACACCACACCAAAGGGTTCCTATAACGCCCTCCTCTCCACCTTCACACGCTTGTAATTTTCGGGCAGATCCTCTCCTCTTTAATCCACGTCTTAACCCAGCAACATCTCCTTGTTGTTCGTTCATCAAGCTACAAGTTGGGTCGCTGCATATGCAACTTCGATTTGCAGGTCTTGCTCCACCATGTCTCCACCAGGATCTCCTCATCAAGACCTGCAACCAGTAGGTCAGCCTCTCCATCAATCCCAATAGGCATTAACACTGGTGAAGCTCCCCACAACCTCACGGTCAAATTAGCACCACACTGTGCATCTACTCCATTGGTCAGTTCGGTTGTTGCAACTCTGTGAAACAAACCCAATCTATCCAAAAAGGTCGAACTCCGACTCCAACATGTTGCCCTGGTGTGCTAAAATTGAGGCCTTTCAGGATAGCACGCCGATGTGACAGACATTTGATTTTTTCGGGGGTGGTTGGGGGCTGAGTGGACGGTGTACCCCACAATATTTCAAATGTAGTATTGTGGCCAAAATTGTTGCAGGCTTATATAGCATCATCCATCCTATTTGGGAAATGAGGGCCAACTTTTCGTCCTGAGTTAATGTTACTCCTAGATCTCTTCTTTTCTTGGGATGACATATTGATTTCCATCTGCGCAAGCAAAGTCCCTTCCTTTCCTTGTTTTTTTCTCTACCAGAAGTCCCTCTGTAGGGCATCTATTTCGGTGCATGTCTTTTTTGGGAGGATAAAACATGACTTTTGATTAGTTGGGATGGCTGATGTGCTGATTTTATCATTGTAGTTCGGCCCGCTTGAGAAATAATTTTTTTTTTGCAAACCTTGAATTCTGAATCTGATTCTACTCACCATTGATTGGAAATTTCTAGTTCTGGCTCTCTACTTATAAATGAGGTGTTCCAAGGTATTTATCATCCAAGTTTAATTTCCTGACCCGTAGGATTCTCATAAATATTTTGAAATGTTTTTGGGGTGTTAGTCATGGTCTATAACAATGCTTTTGGATTTCATAGTGGGAATTCCCTGCGAAGTTGTTGAATACCTTAATACAAATTTCAATGTTTACAACTCTCTAATAATAGACTTTTTACATCAGACATGATATTTGTGGGTAAAACTTTATCATCATCAATGTAGGATGTAATAATATGATTCTCCACTTGAGACTTCAGGTTCTTTATTCAATTTCTCCGAGGCCCAGTACCCAATGACTAGCCTACTAAGAAACAAGATCCCTACTCTCCTAGGTATTTGAAAGTTTTATTAAGAACGAAATAAGAATTTGGAAAGATATAGAGCAAAGGAGAATTAGGAAAGATCATTGCAAAATAGAAAGATCATCTATGTAGGTTTTGTTTCACCTATGAGTCATGCTTTGAAGACAATCCTAGCCAGTAGATAGTTGGCACTTGGAAGCTTATCCCTAAGATATTTTTGGTGCCTCCATTTTTGTGGTATGGGTCCATGTAAGATCAAGTTGAAGACCCTTCTAATGGATTTCTTGGTTATCTGGTTGTTCCTCAATCCTCAGACATTAATACTTAACAGTATCCAACAGATGGTTTGTTTGTCTGTTGTATTTACTGGTAAGAGCAAAAGGGCAATTAGGAAAGGTGATCCTTACTCTTTCTGATACTCAAATGAAAAGACTAAAAGTAAGATCCCTACTTTTCCTATATGGTGGAAAGGCGTGTATGGTATGTATTTTTTCTGGCAAGGAAACTTTAAAAAGAGCAGGAGAATTAAGGAAATCGTTCCCAAATAGAAAGATATCTAAGTTGGTCTTGTCTACCAATGAGCCAGTTAACCAATAAAGACAACCATAGCCGTTATTGTTGGCAGCATCACCTTAAGATACTTCTGGTGTTTCCGTTCTTGTGGACATGGTTCCAAGTAAGATTAAGGTGGAGGTCCTATTAAATGGTTTCTTGGCCATTCAATTGTTTCCTCAAGAGTCCCACACATTTATAATTGCACTCTCTATTACCGATCAAAAAAAAAAAAATTGCACTCTCTAAAAAAACTGATGGTTAGTTTACCTGGTGCATATGTCATTGAAGGAATTCTTTAATCAGTTCATCATGTTTAGGTTCTGTTGTTAGTTGTAAAGACATGTTTCCACTGTGAATTGGATATAAGATTCTATAATGAAGAACAAATCATAGTGTGTGCAAATAATACACAATTATTTCCATGTTTTCTTGAAGAAGTCTGGACTGTTTGTTCTAGCCCCCATTCATCTGAAAATTTTCATGCCCACTGTTGCAGAATTGATTGGATGTTCAATGTAGGTACGTAGGGGTGCAGATAGGGCAGAGATCTACAGCTTGGCCTTTTCTTCTACTGCACAGTGGCTAGCAGTCTCCAGCGACAAGGGCACGGTCCACGTCTTCAGTCTCAAGGTTAATTTGGAATTGCCAGGGAATGACAAGTCACACAGTTCATCTGACCTCAATCTCAATGTATCATCGACCAGTTCATCTCTCTCTTTCATTCGAGGTAAGATGCCTTTGGTTATACAAAAATCGCTATTAAATATAATAATCTTTCGTATATATTGGATATGCCCTTGAGTGCCCATATTATCAATGGATCCTGCCATTAGAAAAAAAATTGCATTGTCTCAAGTGCCGCAGGTTACTTTTTTCTTATTGATTGTGGATTCTAATGGCTGGAGATTAGTAGATTACTAATTTGTGTATAAGCTGTATTGGCATTGAAGAGATTCGGTGCGGTTGACTAAGTATTATTTGGTACTTAATAATGTACCAAGCCTTGCTGCCCATATGTTTTTGGTCCCTAAATCAAGATTGGGGGTGGGTTCTCTTTGCAGGGGTGTTGCCTAAATATTTCAGTTCAGAATGGTCGGTGGCCCAGTTCCGCTTGCATGAAGGTTCTCAGTACATTGTTGCTTTTGGACACCAGAAGAATACAGTTGTAATTCTGGGCATGGATGGAAGGTAAGCAAACATCAGGACACCAATGTTAGAAACCTTCTCTTATTCAAAATCCCCCAAGATTTCCACACTTGCTCTCCCTTAGACATAGTCGTTACAAGCAATTGTATTGGACATGCAGCTTTTACAGGTGTGAGTTCGATCCGGTGACTGGTGGAGAGATGACTCAGCTGGAATGTTACAACTTTCTGAAGCCAGAGGAAACCTTTTAAGAGGAAGCTGGGTACAACTTTATTTTTCTTTTGGCCTTATTGCTACTGTTATTATATATATAGTTGTAAATATCTTAGTAAAAAGATGGGTTAGAGCTTGCAACCTATTTGTCTTGGCCTGTTGTAGACTAGATAGTACTACTCTGTGCATATATGCAAATAATAATAATGTTTTTTTTTTATAAAAGAAAATAATAACGACAGAGATTAGTGAAATCAAATGTTGAATTTTGAGTCTCTTTCTCTCTCGAAAGTATGGGCTGAACAAGTCAATTATGGTCTACCTCCCTCGGGGAATGACCGTTACATATGGCCCAGAAGATGGTGTTACCGATAAAAAAGCATAATGTATTGAACCCGATACACAAGGACCAAACCCTAATTGCCATCAAGTGCTCATCCATATATATAAATAATTGCTTTATATGGTTTGTCGTTGAATTTCGGCGACTACGTCAACAATCTTACCTGATGAGCATCAATTAGAATGCTTCTTCCCTCTCCCGATGATCTTATCTTCTCCAAGCTAAGGGTGTTACACAGTACATACATAATTGTTTGACCTTCTCCTAGTCAAAATAAAAGGTTTCCTTTGCGAAGGGATTCTCTCAGGAGTGGAATTAATTCCCTAGGATTCTTTGCTAATCTTGGAGTCTTACATATAGATTCCAAGACAATGATACGATGTAGGAAAGCTAATGATACAATGTGAAAAGGGTATTGTCAAGCTAATATGCTCTTGAATTTATCTTCAAGAGAAACATGCATATTGGAAAGCGTGCAAGGTTGGACCTCTGAGAATTATTTCAGAGAGGTCAGTGGAAGGTCAACCTGAGGAATCATGTCAAAGAAGTTCGTGAAAAGTTGGCTTCGAGAGTCATATCAGAGATGATGCCCGTGGAAGGTGGCCAGACCTTGGGAATCATGCTAGAGAAGTTAGTGGAAGGTCTTTAACATTGGGAATCTTGTCAGGATATCTTGGTACCCACATACCAACCGGAAGACGCTGTTCTGCCTCCGAGAAAGCCAAATTTATCGATCAAATAATCTTATGATTATCAGTTTGGTTGTTATGCGATTGGACGAACAAGGGACTTTGTGTCTAAACTAGACAAGTCTTTATGCCCAGGGCCTTGTGTTGTGCCTAACCTAGTATCAGGGATTTTTGCCTAGGCTTTGTGTCTGATCTGTTACAGGGTTTACTGCCTAAGGATTTGTGCCTGATCTCTATTACAGAGTTTAGTGCCTAGGGATTTGTGTTATGCTTTCCATGATTGGTCTTGACACTAACACTGTCCGTGATGATAAAGTTTAATGGTCGAGCCACCCAAATTGGGGGGCTCCACCATCCGAGGAAGTGGTCTATGTTGGGCCTACCAATCATATGGTGTAGGTTCAACTGGATCTGATACTCAAATTAGTCAAGCCCCAAATTTGGGTGTCTATGAGCTCAATTAAATTAGTCTAAGCCCAGGAAAGGTTAGATGTGGGCCTCGGCCCTTATGTGCACTAAACAAGAATAAAAATAAAGGGAATTTTTGACATACCCCCCCATGTTATCTTTAAAATTTGACATACCCCCCCACAATTTGAAAAAGCTGACATACCCCCCTATAACTCGGTCCACTGTCATTTGACCAGTGTTGACCCGAGTTGACTACCAAATTTCTTACTAAATGGTAAAAATGCCCGTCTTCAACCTTTGACACAAGGGTTTGAGAAAAAACCCAATCCCCACAAACGACTATGGTGGATGGCCAGCCAAGGGATTCCAATGGGTTGGCCGCCCATCACTGGCGACCATCCCACCGGAGTCTCATGGTCAGCCGGCCACCACTCCGGCAATAATTTAAAACCCAAGGTTAAAAAAAAAGAAAAAAAACAGCATAAAATTTTAGTTTTAAAATTTTTATTAACATAAATGAAAAGCAAGACAAAACAATTTATATTTTAAGCTTTTGACATGGATTTTGGAAAGATGGGTTATCTCAATTTTAAAATAATCCTTCATGAGTTTTATCTATTTTGCTTGGAGGGGTTTTTTCTTCTCAATATTCGTTTAATTAATCAAAAAATCGGAAAAAAAAATCTCAAGTTTACCTACATGGGTTTTTATTTTTATTTTTAATCTCCTCTTTTCATGTTTGATTTGGGGTTTGGGTTTTGGCCTAAACCCAAACCCTGGTTCTAAAGTTGAAGAGAAGGGCCCTTTCGTCCTTTAGTTCAAAATTTTGTAGTCAACTCGGGTCAACACTGGTCAAATGACAGTGGACCGAGTCATAGGGGGGTATGTCAGCTTTTTCAAATAGTGGGGGGTATGTCAAATTTTAAAGATAACATGGGGGGTATGTCAAAAATTTCCAAAAATAAATACAAGGAGTTTTCTTTTTTCAGTCTTTTGCCCTGGACTCTTTTGAAGTAATGGAGAGTTAGGGTGTGAAGCTCGGAAGCACAATGTGAGGCTCAACGTGAAGCTCGGGCTTCTGAGAAGGTTGAATCAGATTTGACGATGATTGAGAAGTGCTTGAGAGATGATTACAGGTCAGATGTCCAAAAGAAATATATGTACACTTAAATTAGTGTATACACAATACATGCTAACAATCCCACTTTCTCTTTCCTTTTCTTCTCACTGTCTCTACTTCTCTCATCTCTTTTTTTTCACCCATTTCAAAGAAAATTGGGGAGTGGAGGATGTCGTGGTAGTCATTTGGTGGATGGCATTAAGCTTTTGCTTTGTTTGATCACGCACGATATCAGTGGTGCGGGATGAATCAGAAGTTGTGCATGCCCCAATATGAACTGTATTTTCGATTGTACAAGTGAAATTGTTATCGACGGAGGACAGTGTCATTTGATGGGCGACAACATTTGCGATTCACCACCCTCTTTCGATTTTCCTCGATATACAACCATTTTTTACGTGGTTCGTCGTTGGATTCCAGTTACTAGTCAACGGCCCCGAGAGATGGGCAATGTACTAGTATAGTTATTGAATTACAATGCTTCTTTCATCTCCTCCAAACTCCTTTTTCTCCAAGCTAGGAGTGTACAATATATAGATAATTGTGAGATTCTCTCCTACTCAATAAAAGTCACACAAATTGAAGGCCAGCCCGCGAAATCGTCTGAGAGAAGTCAATGGAAGCTTAGACCTCGGATATTGTGTTAGAGAGGCCTATATAAGGGAAAAGTGTCAGGATACCCTCAGGGTCGTCTTGATGCAAGTTGAGGCCTAAAGCGAAAACTCCTTATGAGGCCTTTTTTATATTTAATATATTAATATATATTCAGCCAACCTATTGGTAGATAAAAATACTAAAAATTAGCTTAATTGATGATTTCTATCCATTGGATTTACTACTCAACAAACATGCTTGAATCCAATGGCTAGAATCAATCCTAAAAAGTACTAAAATCTATGGCCAGAGATAACTAATCAGGTTACTTTTTGGTTTGTATATTCAACAAGGGATGGGCTAAACAACCATATGGTTAGTGGGCTGGGGCCTTCTCACACCTGGATTGGGGCCTTATCTCACCTGGGGCCTAAGGCGACCACCTTATTGGCCTTATGGTAGAGACGGCCCTGGACACCCAATTTGCAACCCTTATGGTAAGTAGCATGGTAACCAAACATATGGGAAATCAAGCTGTTGGCAAGGTCGACAACGATGCGATCATTTTTAAGGGTGTCTTTGGGCTGGACCTAGGTCTAGCTCTTGTTAAAATTTGCATGGGCCTGAGCTTTGATACAGAAGTCTCACAGTATTGGACTCCCATGGTTCCAAATATCACGGTTGCTGACTGCCAACAAGTCCGGCGGCCTAATTGTTTTGTGGGTCTCAAAAGCTAGTGTCACATAGCCCACTGGACCTATTCATAAAGCCCAAGCTCGGCACTATAGCAAGATGGGCCTAAAAGTTCATTGGGCCTGCCTGAAGTTTCATTGATAATGATGTGATAGATGTAGTAATATTATATTAACTTATACCATTAATCCAGGCCATTAGATTGGACAATGGTGATCGATGCCATGATGGCATGGATGCACTAGTAAACAACAATAGCAATTAAAATTTTAAAATATATTTAGTTTTTAAATGAGAATTATAGTAAGCCTTTATTGACCTACTCCACTACAAAAAGTAGGAGGTTCTGAGCTCAATTCTCCTTGGGGCCACCCCTGAAGAGAGTATGGTAATAAGTGGCTCAGTCTACATTAACTCTTTCCATACACTCGGACACTTGTGGAAGGGGCGACTATTGTGCACCGAGGGACTAGTCATAATGTGGTCCATCAGCAAAACTCATACTGCAACGTGGTTCATAATGTGTACATATCAAAGTTTAAAAGGGGCTGTTATAACGGTGTAACGGAATGGGGGCGTTACCATTTTTCAGTTATAATGAATTGTAACCCTCAAGTGCAAAAGCGGAAAATAAGAAGAAAATTATAGAAAAAATGGTGCTGAAATTCGAAATTCAAAATTTAAAATTTATATTAAAATTTTCAAAAACAAAAAATAATTTTTAAGCTTTTAACGGTACATAATGTAACGGGGAGGTCCGAATCAGTTATAACGGCCGTTTTTTAAATCATGGTGCATATATGTACATCCCAAAAGCTGGACATGCAAGGACACACCACATGCTCCCAATCGAGGAGTATACCTTTGATAAAGCTGTAAAGACACGTGAGCAAGACGTCTGTCACAGCATTGTAACAGAGGCAAGGACACACCACATGCTCCCAATCGAGTAAATCTTTGATAAAGTTTTAAAGACACGTGAAAAGGTAAAACGGCGTGTTTCTGTCACAATAAACAATACGAGCCACGTGGCACATTAGTGGACGCGGACCGTACGGATGTTTGGCAAGTCCCTCGGTGGACCTCCCCGTTGGATCTGAGTGAAACTTGTGTCACAAAAGATGTTGTGACGGAAGCCGGTCACAGCATTCAATGCGAGCCACGTGGCATACTATTAGAGGAAGTGACCGTATGGATGTTTGGCCAGTCCCTCGGTGGACCGGTACACAAAACATCAGCTTGATTTGTGATTTCTTACCGATTTGATTGAAGTTATTTCCATGGGTTGATTTTAACGGTAGAATTTGAGCATTATTGAGCGTTATTTGGGTGCAAAAATCCAAAGGTTGTAAATCACTAATCAGGCTGATTTTTGTTTTGTAGGTCCACCGAGGGACTGGCCAAACATCCATATGGTCAGCGCCCTCTGATAATGTGCCACGTGACTTTATTAAGTGTTGTGACTGGCTTCCGTCACAATATCCTGTGACACACAAGTTTTACACGTTGGATCTTTGCACCCAATAACGCTCAATAATGCTCAAATTCCTACCGTTAAAATCAACTCATGAAAATAACTTCAATCGAATTAAATATAGATTTGAATTTAATTGAAAGTGGACGGTCTAAAACTTACCAACTTGCAATGCACTTTCAATAAGGCTAAAATTATTGGAATGGGATGATTTTTTGTGAAACTTTTATCCATGTTAGGAACATAATAGTGGGTGTGGCCTGTGCCCACGGCACTCTCTGACAAAGCGTTTGCCAAAATCGAGGCACTCTCTGATAAAGCGTTTGCCAAAATCGAGTGTGAGTGGCTGAGATCCACCATCCATTTTGAAGATAAGATCTTAGCCACTCTTCGTTGAAACCGGATAAGATAAGAGATAAGATAACTTCACTATTTTATTATATAAATTTTTTCATATAGCAAGATATGATCAACCCTCTTATAACATCATCTCCATCTGAAGCCCACGAGAAATATTAATTTTCATAGTTATTTGGCATGCAAAAATGGGTCCCTATATATATATATATATATATATATATATATATGATTGGTCAATCCTTGATGGACCTTCCCACAAAAAATCACTGATTGGTGTCATGATCAGTGGGTCCAAAAGAGTGTACCGGACGGTGTGCTTTTTTAAGGGCAGCAGGAGGGAATTAATGCAATTTTCCCTTGTTGAACCCATTTTTCAAAGCATGGTTTTAAAAATGGCCATTTAAACGGTTTTAACAGCAGTTTAAATGGTAACGCCCCAAGCCCGTTTCCGTTAAACCATTTAAACATGTTTTATCAGTTTTGAAAAAAATGGCTATTTTTTTTTGTTTTAACGGCCTTTAAAATTGTTTAAACGGCCGTTAAAATGGTTTAAACAGCTGTTTAATTCTGAAAAATTTTGTTGAAAAAACAGCCGTTAAATCCATTTAAATTTCCGTTAAATTCTATTTTTTTTTTTAATTTTCAAATTTCAAAATTTGAATTTCAGCGCTATTTTTTTCCGTTAAAATCGTTAAAATCCGTTTTTCCCATTTTTTTTTTCATTTTTGCCCTTGGCCGTTTCAATCCATTTTAAAGGCCGTTTAAACAGTAATGCCCCCAGTCCGTTTAACCATTAAAACGGCCTCCTTTAAACCTTGGTTCAAAGTCTCGGCCAATCCTGATTTGGATCGGGCTATCTAGATCGGGATTGGGATCGGGATCGGGATCTTTACGAATACGAGCGATCGACTTGAAGGCTGGAAAGTACAAGGGGGAACATTTTCTTTCTTTAAATGTAATTGTAGCCTGCTAGAAAAAAGGAGAAAAGAAAAACTATGTTTTGTTTATTTAAGGTATTTTAGTAACACCCCCCTAGATTTGAAAGTAATTAGTAATACTCCCTTATACTTTTAACATTTAGGATTATCACCCCTTGACCTAGTTTAATAGTGGTTGACATAAGTTGAAACGGACTTGAATCACACATCATTAGCATTGTATTTGTAACATTATGGTCCTTTCATATGTGTTTTAACATGTGCACGATGCATGTCATGTTTAACGTTAGTCAAATGATGGTTAAACTAGGTCAAATGAGAGTAATCCCTAAATTTGAAAGTATAAGGGGGTATTCTAATTACTTTCAAATTTTTGGAGGGTGTTACTAAAATACTAGTTTATTTATTACTGGTATTAGGGCTGTCAAAGGGCCGGGCCAAGGTAGGGCCTATCCCGACCTAGTCCTAAGCTCACTTAAAAAGGTGAGGCCCTAGCACTTTGAGGGCCTGAATCGGTTAGGCCCTAGCCCTTGAGCCCTAGTCCTACCCTCAAGGGTTAGGGCCTAGAAGAAAAGTATTAAAAATATAAAAAAAGTTAATAGAAAAAATAGATGTTTTAATAATGCACTTGACTTGGTAACGTGCTTCCTTAGTTTAATCTATATAGATTTTTCAATGAATAATCCTAATTTTAAAAATGAACTTTTTAGTCTTTTTAAAAATCTCAATAAAATAAATGATTAATTATAAATTTACATTGGAAAAAGTCATTTTAGAATGATTTTGAACCTTATAATTTTCAAAACAGGAACGATTTTGGGCCAATCATAATTTGGAATGGCTCAATCATTTGGTAATTGCCTAATATTGTAATTTTTTTAGGATAATTTTAGTGTCCAACACCAATAACGTTGTAACATGTATATCTAAGGAAATTGGAAAAATGGCCATGCCAACCAGCTTCTCTATTTTCTTTTATATGTTTAGTTTTTCAAAAAAGGGTTTAATTCCCTTGGTAGCTTGGAACTCTCATTAATAGTTGGACATTGAAAATATGACTAATAAGGAATTTTGCTAACATTGGTGGAGTGGAGAATTATTTAGCTAATCTCTCAAAATAGTGAAGAGGTTAGCGACCCCACTGACAAATGGGGGGGACTTTTGCTTGGAGAACGAAGAGGAGGATGTGCTGGAGAAGCTCTAATGGTAACCATTTAAAACCTTGAAGCTATCAAATGCTACTATACGCATTCTGTGGACTCCTTATTATGGTTTAAGTTGTTTAACAGTGGCCCACTGAGTTGATAAAATGCAATTAATTGCAGAATCAAGGGCAATAATACGGTGCATGAGCCATGAGTACGCTAGGGAAGATTTTCAATTGGTCCACCATGAACCGAAGAAGCAAGGAATGGTGCGCAATTTGGGATGTAGAGGACCATCATCAGTTCGAACCACTGGCTTCAAAGCTGACATGGGAGCTGATCTTCAAGCCAACGAACAGGTTTGGCTACCGACGAAGCCGTCTTGGTAGAGGCAGAAGCCATGCTGGCTAAGGTTCTAGACATCTATGAAGCTCGGCTCACACAGTCGAAGTATGGAGACAAGTACACAATAGCTGACCTCGTCGACCTCCCTAACCTGCATTACCTCATGGAAACCCTGGCTAAAAAGCTCATCAACTTGCTGCCGCATGTTAGTGCATGGTGCACCGATGTATATATCTTGGCTCGACCCGCATGGGCCAAGGTCATTGCCATGCAAAAGAATGCGTAGGCATAACAGAGTTCCACTCTATCTTCCTGCAACAAGTAATGGAGCCGGAGATGGGTGAATTGATTAGTTCAAGTATTTTCTTGTACTAATTATTTTATTTTTGTGTCAAATAATATCTACTACTTATTGGGAGGAAATGTGTGGCAAGTTGCACAGATGCATGCAACCTCAAGAAGACAAGAAAAACAAAATTAATTTTTATACATAAGTCCCTCAAATCGCCACGTGGAACACTGTCAGCGCGGCCCACTGAAAATTTGAAAAAGCGGATGCACCCCATGACTTGGTCTACTGTCTAAAACTGTCCTTGACTTATATTTACTGGTCAATTAAAAGTGCTCATTTCTTCAACTTTGGAACAAAAACATTTTTGTCAGATTTTTTGTCCCCTTCTAAGTTGTATCCTAATATTTTATTTAGTAACCCATTAAGGATATGTAGATTTGAAGGTGGCGGTTATAATATCTTACCATGGTTTAAAAAAATTGCAGCAGTCGTTACAACCGTAATGTTCCAAGACAATTACATTATTTGCCAAAAGAAAAATTAAAAAAATGCCCAAACCCAAAAAATACGAACTTAATATAATTTGTTGTTATCTGTCATTTTACAGTTATTGATGCTATTTGAAAAATAATTAAAAAAATAATACATGACCATTTGCTGACCATGATGTGACACATTATAACGCGGTTGTTATGATGAACGTATGTAAACCTTGTTCTTAGCCATCGTTTTATGGAGGTAATACCTATTACAATGCTTATTACTATAAAGTTTTAATTTTTTTTGAAGGCATCTATATAACAAAATAGCTCAGTTGTCTTATCTCTTATCTTATTCAGCTTCGAGTGGTTGAGATCAATTCCATCTATCTAATGTGGACGGTTAGATTTCAGCCGCTCAACCCCCCTCATTTATTTGGTCGATCCCACTCATTTGACCCCTGCGGGCAATAGATTGAAAATTTGAAATTCAAATTTTGAATTTTAGCGCTGTTTTTTTTTCTCATTTTTGTCCATGTGTGTTACAATCTGTTGTAACAGTTGTTATAACAGAAAAAAAGGAATCCAATTTTTGCAAATGCTTTTGTCAGAGAGTACCATGTTAGAAGTTATAACATTGGGCTCTTGGGACTTGACTTTTTTGCCAGGCTCCCAGCACTTGTCCTTTGTGAGGGGTGGATTCTGAGTAAGGGGGAATCAGAAAAAAAATTTGTTCGAGGGGGATAAAATCGTTAAAAAATAAAAAACCATGATGGGCAAACTAATGGAAAAGAGCACTTTAGGATGTAATTTTTTTTTCCCAGAATTTAAAAGTTGAGGGGGAGCAACTGCCCCCTGGGCCCTTCCAGCTGGCTCCACCACTGTCTTCTGGGATCTGGATTTCGAGAATCCAATGGTGGTGATAGCGCTGATCTGGCATTTACTTTTTGCCAAAGCAAACTATCACCGTTGGATTCATGGATTCCACGCCCGATATGACAAACCCCGGGAGCATTATTTGGGGTACTCAGATCCAAAGGCTTGAAATTATTAATCAGGCTGATATTGATATGTAGGTCCACCTAAGGATGGGCCAAAGCCAAACATCCATAAGGTGAGTAGTCTCTAAGAATGTGCCACGTAGCTGATTGTGTTGTCCCAGATGTCCGCGTGCTGAACAACCTGTGAAGGTGAATGTCTTGTGAAGCCCGTGTGAAGGAGCGTGCCCCAACTAAGTCTACTCTCCTAGCTACTGAAAACATGACCTTACCAACTCGACGATCGGAATCTCTGTCCCCACCACAATAACCTATATAAAAACGTGCTTCCACTGTTCCACAGTAACCTACGGAAAAGGAGTAGATGGCAAGACATTTTAATACAAAAATAATAATAATAAATCCTACGAGTTGACAAGACAACAACTTTTCTATGCACCTTTCATTTCTTCACGGATTCCTTTATATAAAATAAATCAATCTCTTTCTCTTCTTCCTACTGAGAACCAGCTGTCTGTCTCTCTTTCTCTCTCTCAGTTCGACGGTCATGGCTGTTGGAAAAGTCTATGGGTGCTTAAATTCGACGGCCACGATGCGGGTTTTGGCTTCTCTCTATGAACATGAAGTCGAGTTCGTGTTCGTACCCATCGACATGAAGTCCGGAGAACACAAAAAAGAGCCTTTTCTTTCATTAAATGTATTAGAGAAAATAAAATTATCGATCTGCCTTTTCATTTTTTTTTTTTTTTTGTTGAATTATAAATTTTATTTTATTTTTTGTGTAGCCGTTCGGCCAGGTTCCAGTTTACCAAGAAGGAGATTTGACATTATTCGGTAAGTAACATCTTATCTAATTATCATACACACTATTTATCGTGTGACAGTGATCGTTAAAAAAACATGTTATTTGCAGAATCAAGGGCGATAATGAGAGCCATATCACACGATCACCCCAAGAAAGGGAGGGAGCAGATCTACATGGAACCCAAGATGCAAGGGATAGCAGCGATATGGATAGATGTGGAGGATCACCAGTTTGATCCGCCAGCTTCAAACCTGGTTCGAGAGCTAGTCGACAAACCCAAGAATGGCTTGTCTACCAATGAAGCTGTGGTTGTAGAAGAGGAAGCAAAGCTGGCTAAGGTTCTCAACGTCTATGAAGATCGACTCACTGAGTCAAGGTACTTGGGTGGAGCCAAGTTCACATCAGCTGATCTTTCTCACCTACCTAACTTACACTACCTCATGGCCACACCAGTTAAGCGGCTCTTCGATTCGAGGCCACGTGTCAGTGCTTGGTGCAATGAAATCCTGGCTCGACCCGCTTGGACCATGGTGGTGGAGATGCAAAATAAAGCTCCCCTCTAAATTTCCTGGATTATGTTGTAATAATGTCATTAGTAAATTAAGAGATCCTTTAAAAAACTCTTTTATCGAAGTCGAATGGGCCCACCCCTTAATCCATCAGATATACACGCCAAACATCATCTTGATTGGTTATCCTAAAGGAATGTATTTAGGAAAGGGTCGGATACGCGGACCTAAATTTTTTGACACAATGTTTCACCGAAAATCTCATCTGTGGATCCCGAGAATCCAACGGTAGTTGCCAGTATTGAGCTAAAGCAAAACCACCGTTGGATTATTGGTATCCACGGCGCCCCGAGAGTTTTAGGGAAAATTTATGTACAAAAATGTAGGTCATAGGAACCTGTTCCTTGAAAATGCTACCCCTAGTTTATCTCCGGTTGAGGCCATTGACCATTTTATTTAGGAGATCCATTTTCCACAGGCAACAACTGCAAAGTGTAAAATAATTGTTGCCTCGTTGAATTCAATGGTCGGCCTCAATTGCACATTTTTTTCGTCCGATCGATCCGTGGGGTAGCATGTCTCGTGTATTTAAAAATAGGGTCAAGATCGGGGACCCCCATTTTGATGTACCCACATAGAATATGAATCAATGGCTGATTTTTGGTGAGGATGATCTCTACGATGATGAGACCATCCTCAGAAAAATTCTGATCGGTTCTGATATTCATAGACTAGTTTAGAAGCTGAAGAATTATGGACCGTCGAATTTTACCTTGTAACTTGAAAATCTCATTTGATGGAGTTAGAAATTTCAGAATGGGCTGATTTTTTGTTGGGGTGATCTATATGGTGAGAAGATCATCCCCACCAAAAATCAGCCATTGATTCATCTTTTAAGTGGGTACGCCAAAATGGACGTATAAAATGAGGGTCCCTTGAGCCCGCCCCTTATAAATATATTTACAAAATCTTGGGTAGATATGTTTGGGTCTCTCATTTGCTTCAACCAAGGCAATGCTTCAAGACCCATGACTAAAAAATTATATATTTTAATTCAAAGGTGTGGATTTCAAGGCAGTTTTCTTTTCTTTTGTGGGGTTGCACCAGTTAGGGCTGCAACACGGGGTGTGTTGGGGCCTTGTGCAACCCAAGTTGCAGCCCTAGCACCACCCTAGCACCAGTGCAACGCCATATGTTTAGTCATTGACCATTGTATTTAAGAGATCCATGGTTCACGAGTCAACAAGTACTACAAAGAGTAAAGTAGTTGTTGCCTCGTGGACGTGGATCTTTTGAATTCAACTGTCAAAGGCCTCAATCGTACAGATTTTAGTCCGGTAATATCTAATGGCTAAATATTACCAATTAGGGTGATTTTTGGCACGTATATCCACCAAAGGGTGGGCTGAACATCCATATGGGGTCAGTGGGCTCAGATGGCAGAGGTGAGTTACAAAAATTGTGCTTCTCCAAACTCCAAAGTTTTAGGTATACCTTGTTACATCTTTTTCCTTTTACGGTAACTGCTCGCAACTACAGCTTTTATGGTAATATCCGCAAAAAAGTTACCATCTTACTTTATTTATTTCAGATTTATTAAATTAGAATGGGCCGGAACCCTGCCTGAAGTGCTCCCCGACTTTACCAATGAGGACAAAGACAGGTGTTATCAAAAGTCTACTCCGAAATAATTGTGAACAGCGTGGAGAAAAACAGATGAGCACAATTATAACACCTTTGGGAGTAAACCTTCGATGACACCCCACAGTCAGTTGATGCCAATGACTTCAGCCAATACGAGCCACGTGGCACATTCTTAAGACGATCCTAATTGTATGGATGATTGTCCAATCACTAGGTGGACCTAGAAACCAAAAATAAACTTGATTGCTGATATCTAAGCATTGGATTGAAGTTATTTTCATGGGTTGATTTTAACCGTATGAATTTGACCAATATTGAGCATTATTTGGGTATAAAGATCCAAAGGTATTGACTTTTGGTTTGTAGGTTCACCTAGTGATTAGCTAAACATCGATCCATACGGTTAGTGTCCTCTTAAGAATATACCACGTGGCTCAAATTGTGGGTTGCGACCGGCTTCGCCCACAGCCCAGTGTGTGAGCGAAGGTTTACTTAATAAGAACAAGTTTTAATATTGGAATTACTTTTAGAAAAACCAATTCTGTTCATGTTTTGTACTCTTGTAAAAGAACGTCAATCTGAAAAAGCATCTAAAAAACGTAAGAAAATATTCGCTGCCCCCACACTTTACACGTACCCGCAGTCCTTTAACCCCACATTTGCGCATGAATGAACCCAAAAAAAAATACTATATACGAAGTAAAAAGAAATTACTCATATCAATAAATGAAATAACTAATACAAAACGTATAAAGTCGCTAGCAAATCACACAATAAAACACCGAGTTATTACATTTACGTCGATAAACTAAGAACTTTCGATCGATGTTCAATTATAGTTGATCAACATCATTTTCATCTGGTCTGCATTTAATTCCGTCGACCAATATTTTCAATGACGATCGTTTGTTTTCTGATACGAATATTCTTTAGTAAAACTTGAATCCCCAAAGTGAAACATGATCGATGAACAATCAATATTGTGTCAAACAAAGGATATTTTGGCAAAAAATAAATGAGTTTTTTTGTTATTTTTTTTTGTAAAACCTAAACGATCCCTAATTATGTTTTTATTGTTTTATTTTTAAGGTTTTTGCTGGTTTTTGTTTTTGTGTATATATATAGAGTCCGTCTAGAGCTAAACCCATTTCTTACATCCACTTCTTACACCTGGAGATGAGGCCTACATAGAGATCATGTTGGACAATCCAACCGTACATTGAGCTGTTCTTAGCATGATGATCATCATCAACAAAAATTAGTTCATTTCGACATTGCCCAAAAAATAAAAAATTGACCCAAAATAATTATTCAATTGGATGGTCTGGATTTTTCAATTTAAAGTCCTGTTTTCTTGAGGTTAAGAATGTTGAATTTTCTTGATTGTTTGTGAAGAGGGTAACCATGGCATGAAAAACTCATTGTGCGGTTGGATTATCCAACAAGATCTCCATGTAGACCCCACCCCCGGGTATAAGAACTAGATGTAAGAAAAGGGTGTAGCTCTAGACGGACTCATATATATATTATCACAGTTCTTTGTTTTAGTTAGATATCTACAAAAGGGAGTTTGCAAATTCATTGAGGTTAGTGAAAGGTAAATTGCTAACTGTCTCATCATCTAATGTCTATATTTTATCAGAGTTGGCCATATATAATTCTCTTAGGTTTAGAAATTTTATCTTCTTATATGATTGGAAAATGCAAGTATTAGAAATGAAAAAAATAATCTGGTATGCATTTTATAAATACTTTGTAAAAATAGAGTTGTTTTTTTGTTTTTTTTTCTTGACGGGGGTGTCCGGATCTCTTTGACACTTGACTAAATCCCTCGGGTGCATGCTGAACCCTTTGACACGCCAGGGCCGTCTTAATACAAGTTGAGACCTTAGGCGAAAACTCTAAATGGGGCTTTTTTTTTTTTTTTTTTTTCAGAAATACCCCCTAAACCTAAGTGAGACAATGTCTCTTGAAAAATGTGTTATTTTAATATTTTAAAAAAAATATTTTTTAAATTAAAAACACGTTTTTCAAGGAGAATTCAATGGTGGATACAATGCATACTTTTAAGTCGGCAAACAATTGCAGACTAGATTTGTCCACGTGTAGCATAGTCTTGTGTGATAGGGGGGAGTATACCTTCGCTCACTGCATGATGTGAGCGAAGCCCATCACAACACACAATAAGAGCCACGCGGTACAATCTTGGAGAGCGCAGACCGTATGGATATTTGGCCAAATCACTAGGTGGACCTACTAACCAAAAATAAGCCCAACCAGTGATTTCTAAGCGTTGGATTGAAGTTATTTTCATGGGTTGATATTAACCATAGGAATTTGAGCATTATTGAGCGTTATTTGGGAATAAAGATCCAAAGGTTGTAAATCACTAATCAGGCTGATTTTTGGTTTGCAAGTCCACCGAGGGACTGGCCAAACATCCATATGGCCAGCGCTCTCTAAGAGTGCACGTGGCTCGTATTGTGTGCTGTGATCGGCTTCCCTCACATCATGCGGTGAGCAAAGGTTTACTCAACTGGAGGGGCCTGACGCAAATGGACAGGTGGGGGGCCTTTTCATAATTTTTTCAGACACTTAAAATTTTCTGAAATTTGGGGGCCTTAGGCAACCGCCTCATCTGCCTAATGGTCAAGCCGAGCCTGTGACATGCACCGGGCACTTCTACGATAAATCCCAGCAGGGTGGCCCTCAAGGGGTGCAGTCACGAACTCACGACCTTGGGGAGCATACCCAAGTCGCTACGTCTTACCACTTAACCACTCCCTTTAAGGTTTGTAGAAATAGAGTTGCACATGCATAATTACAGTAAAAATTACATATCACTCTCAAGCCCTTGTATATTTGCGATATAGTCATGTGTACAAAATAAATGGTGTAAAAAATGTTGTCTCCGTCCTCTTTTACTATTCTTCTCATGAAAACTCTACTGCCCTATAGATTTTACTAGGACAAGTTGTTTGAAGTAGGGGATACCGACCCGTAGTGGGATATGAATAGACATTAGGTGCTTATAAATAGAAACATGTTCCGACTGAATGATATTCTCTCACCTGTGAAAAGTCGCATGACAGCTTTGCTTTGCCCCAAATAATGCTCGAATTCCATGGTTAAAAATCAATCCATGAAAATGACGCACAATCCAATGCTTAGAAATAGCGAGCTGATTTTTGGTCTGTAGATTGAACTAGGGTTGGGCCAAACATCCATTCAGTCAGCTATCTCTAATAGTGTGCCACGTACGTGGTCCATCATCAAAACTCATACTGCCATGTTCATATCAAAGTTTAAAAGGTGATGTTATAACGGGGAGGTCCGATTCTGTTACAACGGTCGTTATTTTCGTTACAACGGCCATTTTTTAAACCATGGTACATATATGTATATCCCAAAAGCTGCACATGCAAGGACACACCACATGTTCCCAATCAAGGAGTAAACCTTGGATAAAGCTTTAAAGACACGCGTGAAATGATGTATTCTTGTGCGATAGACGAGAGGGTGGCAGCTGACACCTAAATTCGTGTGTCAAGTTGTACTAATAGTCGGTAAAAGAATTTGCTCTCTAATAAATGAGTAGAACTTTGATGGTGATCTTAGAGACCATTGACTGTATGTTTGGCCCATCCCTATGTGGACCTACACACAAAAAATTAGCCTGATTAGTGATTTCTGCACGTTGGATTGGAAACGTTTTAATTTCAAGGGTTGATTTATATTTAACCATGGAATTTGAGCATTAGACTGCGTTTGTTTTTTAGAAATGTGCGCGCATTGACGCTGTTGTGCACAATTCAGCCAAAAAATATGTGTTTGTTTGCACCAATGTGCACGATTCACAATGTGTACCAGGGCCCTCAATGTGCGCCAATGCGCGTGTTGTAACACTCACCCCCTCCCCCTAAGAATCAGAACATACACGAAATTACGTGTTACAACACTCGTCGTTGTACCATAAAACATACTTATGGTGCATCACATTATATTTAAATAATAAATTTTACTATATTGTATATATTATATAAAATAATATATATAATATTATATTAATATAATAATAATATTATATAATATATTATAATAATATCTTTATAATATGAATATTATATCATATTAGTATAATACATTATAATAATAATGCTATATTATATATATATATATATATATATATATATATATATAGTATAAAAATATTCGAATACACGTGGCAACCTAGAAACGTGTATGTATAATTTTATACAATGTAATACGATACACCGAATCAGATGCAACATCCACCATCATTTGCATAAACAAATGTATATATCAATTTTCGAATGTGATTTGTTGAGTTCGTCCAAACATCTTACATTAGAATTCGCGCGCATTAAATGTGCGCTTGTTCAAAGTGTGCACGTCCAAAAATACGCGTAAAAAAAAAAGACAAACGCAGCATTATTTGAGATAGGAAGATCCAAAGGTTTTAACTATTGACTTTTGAGCATTATTGCCTCCAAGGCAAAAACGTGGTCCACCCTCTTGCTTTCTTGAGTCATTCTGTCAGATGGGGAGCTATGTCATTCATGAGGGTTTCTTGGGCTCACTGACCGCATGGATGTTTAGCCCACCCCTTGGTGAATATATCCACACCAAAAATCACCTTGATTAGTAATCTCTACCAATTAGATTTTAGCACTTTTTATGGCGTGATTCCAGCCATTCGATTCAAACATTTTTGAAGTACTAATTCCAATGGTTAGAAATAATAAAACAAACTGATTTTTTTTGTATTACCAAGGGGTAGGCTTAACCATGGTTTTAAAAAGGGCCGTTTAAACGGTTTTAACGGCTGTTTAAACGGTAACACCATTTATGTTAAAATCGTTTAAACATGTTTTGACGCTTTTAATTTAACGCCCGTTTTTTTTGTTTTAACGGTCTTTAAAATCATTTAAATGGCCTTTAAAATCATTTTAACAACCGTTAAATTATGAAATTTTGTGAAAAAGAACGGCCATTAAATCTATTAAATTTCATTTTATTTTCAAACTTCAAAATTTGAATTTCAACGCCACTTTTTCCATTTTTTTCTGTTAAAATCCGTTAAATACCGTTTTTCAAATTTTGCCCTTGACCATTTCAATCCGTTTAACAGTAACGCCCCCAGTCCGTTAAACTGTTAAAACGGCCTCCCTTAAACCTTGGGCTAAACATCCAATCGGTAAGTGGGCCAAGAGAGGTGCTAGCTAGCAAAAATCACAGCTCACGGTTTTGTTCCATCACTACTCTTTTCCTTGTGAAAATGTATTTCTGGTAGTCTTATACTACTATGTTTGGTACGTGGGAAAAAGAGTCTCAGCATACGTGAGAGTGTTTAGCTAGACAAATATTATCTTGATTAAATATTTGTGCATATCAATATTTAACAATGTTTGTTACATGTGTGCGAGTTAGCTTACTTTATTTTCTTTCAATTTGTGTGGATCCCACGTATCAAAGTAAGTCAAATTTGGGTTAGGTGAGTGTGGGACGCACGTATTAGGTCACAGGATCAAATGGCTTTACTTTTATTTTTTATATATTAAAAAACTCATTTTATTGAAAATTATGATTTTTCCTTGAGAAAATAAAATTTTCCCACAAGACTTATTAGGTGTAAAAACATTTAGGGAGAGGTGATCAAATATTTTCCTGCTGCGGCGACTTTGTGGGCCTAGCTAAATATTTGACGCAAGCAAATGCGTTTCAAACACGCCCGGACAAATATTAACTCGCATAAATTTTTTATTTTCCCGTGGTGAGCTACCAAACACGCCTTATTTGCTTTTTAAATGGAAAATGCTATCCAAGGGATAATGGACAAAAAAATGTACGATTTGATGCCATGTAACCATTGAGTTCAAGAGATTACACAGTCTACGTGGCAACAACTAAAATCGTGATCACAGGGACAATGAATAAAAATAAAATCGTGATCAGAGGGATGCCTTTACCATTTAAAAAGCAAACATGACCTTACCAAAAGGTGGCCTACCAATTTAATTGCATTCATAACGGAAAAATTGTAACGCCCCCAGTCCGTTATACCATTATAACGGTTATAATGGCCTGTTTTAAAC
This sequence comes from Euptelea pleiosperma, assembly GCA_035048495.1. Classification (NCBI taxonomy): domain Eukaryota; kingdom Viridiplantae; phylum Streptophyta; class Magnoliopsida; order Ranunculales; family Eupteleaceae; genus Euptelea; species Euptelea pleiosperma. The sequence goes on from CM068546.1 coordinate 34,264,464, forward strand.
CTGTTCTTTTTGCCAAGGTTTAAAGGGGACCGTTATAACGGTCTAATGGACTGGGGGCGTTACCGTTTTTTCCGTTATAACGAAAAATGCTCAGAGGCAAAAAATGGAAAAAAAATGGGAAAAAAAACGGAAAATAGCAGAAATAACAGAAAATAACAAAAAAAAATGGCGCTGAAATTCAAATTTTGAATTTTAAATTTCAAAAATAAAAAAAAACGGAATATAATAGAAAAATAACGGGGAAAAACGAAAATAACAGCCGTTTTTTTTCATTAAATTTTCCAGAAAATAATGGCTGTTAACCAAAATAACGACCGTTATTTTCGTTATTTTCTGGGCGTTTTAACGGTTGATAACATAACGGGGTAGGTCCGAATCCATTATAACGGTCGGAATCAAATTTAGGGATTACTCTTTTACCGACGCCTTTATAATAAAGAAATCCATCTCTTTATGGTCTCCCTACTGAGAACCTAACCTATAGTAAATAAACCAGTTAGCTCTCTCAATCTCTTTCTCTCTCTCTCTCTCTCTCTCTCTCTCTCTCTCAAATCGACGGTCATGGCTGTTGGAAAAGTATATGGGTACCTAAATTCGACGGCCACGATGCGAGTTTTGGCTTCTCTCTATGAACATGAAGTCGAGTTCGTGTTCGTACCCATCGACATGAAGTCCGGAGAACACAAAAAAGAGCGTTTTCTTTCGTTAAATGTATTAGAGAAAATAAAATTATTGATCTGCTTTTTTCATTTTTTTTTTTTTTTTGTTGAATTATAAATTTTATTTTATTTTTTGTGTAGCCGTTCGGCCAGGTTCCGGTTTACCAAGAAGGAGATCTGACATTATTCGGTAAGTAACATCTTATCTAATTTCATACACACTATTTATCGTGTGACAGTGATCGTTAAAAAAACATGTTATTTGCAGAATCAAGGGCGATAATGAGAGCCATAGCATTCGATCATCCCAAGAAAGGGAGGGAGCAGATCTATATGGAACCCAAGATGCAAGGGATAGCGGCGATATGGATAGATGTGGAGGATCACCAGTTTGATCCTCCAGCTTCGAGCCTGATTCGAGAGCTAGTCGACAAACCCAAGAATGGCTTGGCTACTGAGGAAGCTGTGGTTGTAGAAGAGGAAGCTAAGCTGGCTAAGGTTCTCGACGTCTACGAAGATCGACTCACTGAGTCGAGGTACTTGGGTGGAGCCAAGTTCACATCAGCTGATCTTTCTCACCTCCCTAACTTACACTACCTCATGGCCACACCAGTTAAGCAGCTCTTCGATTCGAGGCCACGTGTCAGCGCTTGGTGCAATGAAATCCTGGTTCGACCCGCTTGGACCATGGTGGTGGATATGCTAAATAAAGCTCCCCTCTAAATTTCCTTGATTATGCTGTAATAATGTCATCAATAAATTAAGAGATCATTTAAAATCTCTCTTACCGATGAGTCTAAGGGGCCCACCCCTTCATCAATTAGATATACACGCCAAACATCATCTTGATTGGTTATCTATAACCGTTTATTTTACTACTATTTTTCTTTTATTCTCATGCCAAATATTTAAGTATTTTCGAATGGCAAATCCGAATTATCCTCCAACTTTTCCTATATCCCTTTTTTCTGTCCCATCTTGGTGTTCGTGTGCTCGGCCGTGGATTTCAAGAATCCAACGGTGGTTGTCAGTGCAAAGCCATTAAAGCGTTGCTTGTTAGACACTTTGATCAAAAAATAAGCAAAAAGGAATGTAGTTAGAAAAGGGTCGGATCCCGCGGACCTAAATTTTTGGACAATTTTTTACTGAAAATCTCGTCCGTGGATCCCAAGAATCCAACGGTGGTCGCTAGTACTGAGCTAAAGCAATGGCTGATTTTTTGTGAGGATGATCTCCTCACTGTATAGATCACCCCAACAAAAAATTAGCCCATTCTGAAATTTCTAGCCCCATCAAATGTGGTTTTCAAGTAACATGGTAAAAATAGACGGTCCATAATTCTTCAACTTCTAAACCAGTCTAAATATCGGATTGATTTGAATTTTGGTGAGGATGATCTCCTCACCATAGATCTTCTCTCCATAGAGATCATCCTCACAAAAAATCAGCCATTGATTCATCTTCTATGTGGGTACGCCAAATGGTTGTCCCCCAATCCTGACCCTCTATAAATATATTTACAAAATCTTGGCTATATATGTTTAAAGACATGTTGGGTCTCTTGTCTGCTTCAAGCTGGGCAATACTTCAAGACCTGAGTCGAAAAAAAAAGGTGTGGTTTTCAAGGCAATTTTCTTTTCTTTTGTGGGGTTGCACCAATTAGGGCTGCAACTCAAGGCGTGTTGGGGCCTCGCACAACCCAAGTTGCAGCCCTAGCACCAGTTCAACGCCATATGCTTAGCCATTGACCATTTTGTATTTAAGAGATCCATGGTTCTCGAGGCAACAACGGCAAAGAGTAAAATAGTTGTTGCCTCGTGGACAGTGGATCTTTAGAATTCAACCCTCGAAGGCCTCAATTGCACATATTTTTGTCCGGTTATCCGTCGTGTAGTATACGACTCATGTATTTATAAATATATTTACAAAATCTTGGCTAGATATGATGGGTGTCTCATTTGCTACAAGCATTTTTTATGGCATTTATATGCAAGAATCATTTTTAGAAAACACATTCGAGGCAAATAATAAATACGGATTTCTTAATGGACTTGGTACATGGGCCAGCTGTTATTTACGGGTCCACTCTTTATAACATTTCTAATGTTTTAAATAGTATTTCTATTTTTCTTATATAAATTATATTTTATTTTATTTTATTTTAATTATGAATTATTGTGTACCCCCGTCACTTAGATAGTAACCTTCATGAATCCAACCCCCCCCCCCAAAGTGATTCCAGAGCCAGCTCGGCGCTGACAACCTCCGTTGGATTCTTGAAATCCATGGCCGAGCACACGAACACCATGAGGGGTCAAAAAAAATGGGGGTTCCTTGAGTCCGACCCTTTTAATAAACTGGTACGGAACTGGTCCAATGTTTAATTATGAGCAGCATGCGCACATTATCTTTATAATATATACTTATTATGCTAAAATATGAAATAACAATTGTTATAATAACAACCATTATTTATGTTTCATTCAAATTATTTTATAATTTTCTATAAAATGGAAAATATAAGGATAATGGTTAATATAAGGGAAAGGGTCGGGATCGGGGGACAGAGGATACCACCCGACGTTTCACCCGAGCGCCGTAACCTTAGATTTGCAAAAATCCGACGGTTAGTTCTACTTATTGGTTTTTGTGAATCGACACAACTAAACCGATTGAAGCCGAAGAGCTTGTGATGTACCTAAATCTTTTTAGTCTGCGCAGAAGCATGATTTTTTGTAAATCACCTCTGCCATATGGGCCCACGAATCACATGATTTTTTGAAAAAAAATTCAAAAAAAATTCCCATCTTATTTTTTAGATTTATTAAATTTTAAAAAGAAATAGTTTTTAGGGTCGTGATGTAACAAGGTATACCTGAGATCTTTTCATTTGTGGAGCGGCAGTTTTGGTAGTCACCACTGCCATCTGGGCCCACTGACCGCATGGATGTTTAGCCCACCCTTTAATAGATATTCATACAAAAAATCAGCTTGTTTAATGAATTGTAACCGTTGGTTTTAGTACTCAAAAAATGGTTGTATTCAACGGCTATAAGAACGCATTAAATGGTGCTAAAAAGTGTTAAAATCTAATGGTTATAGATTACCAATCAAGGTGATTTCTGGTATGTATATCCACAAGGGGTGGGATAAACATCTAAGCGGTCAGTGGGCCCAGATGGCAGCGGTGACTACCAAAAAATGCCGCTTCCGCAAATGAAGTGCTGCCCGACTTTTCAGGCTACATAATAATGCGTAAACCTTTGATGACAATGACCTGTTATCAAAAGTTTGGTCAAATCTAGTATGCAACAGTTTAAGTATGTAAACATTGTCAGTACTGTTGGATGTCCCTTGAAAAATGTGTTATTTCGTTTTCAAAAAAATATATTTTATAAATTAAAAACATGCTTTTCAAGTACCATTCCAAGGTGGATACAATGTTTACATACTTTTAAGTATGTAAACAGTTGTATACTAAATTTGTCCCAAAAGTTTACTCCGAAATATTTGTTAACAGCGTGTGGAGAAAACTTCCAAGGCAATGTAGTCAGTCGATTCCGCTGACTTCAACCAATATTAGCCACGTGACACGTTGGTAAGAGGATCCTAACCGTACGGATGTTATTCTAATCAATTAGTGGATCTAGAAACCAAAAATAAATTTGATTGACGATTTCTAAGCATTGGATTGTAGTTATTTTCATGGATTGATATTAACCGTAGGAATTTGAGTAATATTGAGCATTATTTGGGTACAAAGATCCAAAGGTATTAAATAACTAATCAGACTGAATTTTGGTTTGTAGGTTCAACTAGTGATTAGCCAAACATCCATATGGTCACTGTCCTCTTACGAATGTGCCACGTGGCTCATATCGTTGGCTGTGATCGGCTTCGCTCACAGTGTGCTGTGAGCGATCGTTTACTCAATAAGAACGAGTTTTAATATTGCAATGGGTCGGGCTCCGTTGACAGATCTAAAATGACAAGCAAAATGACAGAGACATAATATAAGCCACGTGGAAAACTTTTACAGGATGCTGACCGTACGGATGTTTGTCCTATCCCATGGTGGACTTACAAACCAAACATCAGCCTGATTAGTGATATATAAGTGTTGCATCTTTGTACCTCAAATATTGATCAAATTCCCACAGTTGAGATCAGCCCATGAAAATAAGTCTAATCCGAAGCCTATAAATCACTAATCAGGCTTATTTTTGGTTTGTAAATCCACCATGGGATAGGAAGAACATCCGTACGTTCAGAGTCCTGTCACAGTGTGCCACGTATCCTATATTATATCCATGTAATTTTAAATCTGTCAACGGAGCCCGAACCGGATTTTATATGTTGGGGACATTTTAATGCACATGGGCAGGACAAATCTAGTATCCACCATTGAATGGTCCTTGAAAAACGTGTTTTTAATTTATGAATTTATTTTTGAAAACACTGAAATAACACGTTTTTCAATGGACATCCAACAGTGCTGACAATGTTTACATACTTTTACGTCTGCAAAAGTATCTGAACTAGATTTGTCCCATGTACTAACATACCCGGGAATAATTCACTGGCCCCAATCCCCTCCTAAAATGTCCGTTGTTAATCACGTGGGTTGGGTTAAAGGACTGGGGTACCTATAACGTTTGGCGCCAGCGAATCTTTTCTTACTTTTTTATGTGCTTTTTCTGATATATTTGACATACTTTTACAAGAGTACAAAACATCAATAGGTTCTCGGCTCGAGTAAAACTTGCCTGACCACCTGTGGTGTGGTATCTACCAAACCATAGGCAAGGTGCTTGCTACGGTAGCAAGTCGCATCCGCACGACCCATAAACTCATCCTCTCCTCCTAGGTAAACCTGCTCATGTTTGGTGAGAGCAAAAGAGTAATTTCTCTTTTTCTCTTAAAAAAATAAAAAAAAGGTAAAGTAACTCAGTTACCTTTTACAACCTATGGATCTTTGCACCCAAATAATGCTCAAAATTCATACGGTAAAAATCAACCCATGAAAATAACTTCAATCCAACGCTTAGAAATCACTGATCAGGTTTATTTCTGGTTTGTAGGTCCACCTACTGATTGGCCAAACATCCATACGGTCGGCGTCCACCAAGAGTGTGCCACATGGCTCGTATTGTGCGCTGTGACCGAAGTTTTACTCCACCTAGGGATTGGCCAAACCAAGGTTTAAAGGAGACTGTTTTGTCGGTATAACAGACTGGGGGCGTTACCGTTAAAACGGATTGTAGCGGATGGGCAAAAATGAAAAAAAAAAAAAAAAAATTTAACGAATTCAACGGAAAAAAAATGAAAAAATGGTGCTGATTTTTAAAATTAGAAATTTTGAAAAATGAAAAAAATATAATTTCATGGAAATAATGGCCATTTTTCACAAAATTTTTTAACAGCTATTAAAATGTAAAAAGGCTGTTAATTTCTAAGCGTCGAAACGGGTTTTAACAGTTTTTAACGTACCAGTTAGCAATTCGGTAAAGATTCGAAATGCGAAAAGTTCGAGTTTAATTCGTTTTCGGGATAAAAACATTGGTAAAAAATTCAGTCATTGTTGAAATTTATATTCATTTAGCCTTGAAAAGCTTGAATTTTATCTATTTTTTCATTTTATGCGGCTATTTAACATATTTTTATTTAAAAAACACGCAATCCATGTATTAAACATGAATAATACATGTTTTATTCGTATAATCTAAAAATTCGTGATTTTTTCTGATTTTTTGTTTTATACGATAAAATTAAATGTTCCTTCAAAAAAAAAAATCATGTATTAAACGTGTATAATACGCGAATTAACTAGCTAGGGTCAAAGTCATGGTTTTAAAAACAGCGGTTTAAAGGGTAATGCCCCAAGCCCGTTACCATAAAATCGTTAAAATCCGTTTTGACGCTTTGAATTTAATGGCCATTTTTTTTTCATTTTAACCGCCGTTAAAATCGTTTTAACAACTGTTAAATTCTAGAAATTTTTGTGGAAAAAAAAATGGCTGTTAAAATCCGTTTTTTCATTTTTGAAAATTTCAATTTCAAAATTTGACTTTCAGTGCCATTTTTTCTATTAAAATCCGTTAAATTCTATTTTTCTCTTTTTTTCTTTTGTTGGCCCTGGCTGTTACAATCCGTTTTAACGGTAATGCCCCCCAGTCGTTATACCATTAAAATGGCCTCCTTTAAACCTTGGTTTTACCCAAAGTTTAAAGGATGCTGTTTTTACTGTTAAACCGGACTGGGGGCATCACCGTTTAAACGGTTGTTAAAACGGATTGAAAAGGCCCGCGGCAAAAAATGGAATTTAACAGAATTAAACAAATTTTAATGGGTTCTATCAGAAAAAAATGGTGCTGAAATTCAAATTTTGAAAATTTTAAAAAACACGGAATTTAACGGAAATTAAACAGATTTAATAGATATTTTTTCACAAAAAATTTCAGAATTTAATAGCTGTTTAAACAATTTTAACGGCCGTTAAATTCAAATACGTTAAAACCTGTTTAAACGGTTTTAATGGAAACGGGCATGGGGCGTTTCCGTTTAAAGGGCCGTTTTTAAAACCATAGGTCAAACATCTAAAGTCTGTCTTATAAGAAATTGCCACGTGTCTTCTTCATCTTGCTTTACGTTATTTTATTTTTATTTTTTCTCAGTTCTTTCATTTACTCTCACCAAACCTGAGTAGGTTAACCAGAGGATGAGTTTGTGACTCGTGCCGATGTGACTTGCTACCGTACAAAATCCACGTGGCAAGCAGCTTGTGTGTGGTCCGGTAGGATACCACACCACAGGTGGTCAGGCAAGCTTTTCTCCTGTCAATGGAGCCCGACCTTAAAATCCACTTCCTGCCTACCTAACCATCAAATAGTCCATGTGCATTAAAATGTCCCCAACATATAAAATATGTTGATATGTTCACCGACCAGTCTAACACCATGTGGCCCACCACTTGAATTAATGCAAAAGTGGGCCATGTGTACGCCTCATCAACCTTTATGTGTTTAGGGCACTCTTATTATTATTATTTTAATTTTAATTTTCTTTATGATAAATAAGTAGATATAATTAATGGGTAATTTCGGTTGTCCTCACCATATAAATCTTCCTATGCTCCAGCTCTACAAATGTGAAAGAGATACATACCATCTTAGTTGTGTGAGAGAGATCAGTTCTGTGGTTTGATTGCAATCCGACGGTCATGGCAGTTCGAAAAGTCCATGGGAGCGTCTACTCGCCGGCCACCATGAAAGTTTTGGCTTGTCTCTATGAACATGAACTCGAATTCGAGTTCGTTGCCGTCGACTTGAAAGCCGGAGAGCACAAAAGGAAACCTTTTCTTTCTTTGAATGTAAGTTCGCTCTTTCTTAGCCGGTTTTAGTCTGCTCCCATCATCATCATCATCATCATCATGGTATTAAGTCTCATCGAGACCAAGTCATGTTTGGTTATCTTGTCCGAGAAAGCCCATTTTCTTCTCTGGTTATTAATTACCAAGGATTGAAATTTAAAACCTTGATTATTTATTACTTATGTTGTAGTTACGAATTTTATGTTATTTTCCGTTTCATTTAGCCGTTCGGCCAAGTTCCGGCGTATGAAGATGGAGATTTCAAGTATTTCGGTTAGTAACATGCTATCATAAGCTCTACTTTTCCTACGCACCCACCTGGTTTTGAATTTGGACTAACCTCAACTTAATTAATTGCAGAGTCAAGGGCCATTATAAGATCCATGGCCCATGAGTATGCGAAGAAAGGAGAGGAGCTGATATATTGGGATGCTAAGAAGCAAGCTATCGTGGCTGCTTGGATAGACGTAGAGGACCATCAGTTCGAGCCGCCCGCTTCGAAGCTGATATCGGAGCTGGTATTCAAGCCAATGGGTGGTTTGGCTAGTGATGAAACAGTCGTAGCCGAAGCGGAAGCCGAGCTGGCTAAGGTTCTCGACGTTTATGAATCTCGGCTCAACCAGTTTAGATACTTGGCCAGTGACAAATTTACGATAGCTGACCTTCTCCACCTCCCTAACTTACACTACCTAATGGGCACACCGGCTAAGAAGCTCTTCAGCTCGCGCCCACGTGTTAGCGCATGGTGCACCGATATCCTAGCTCGACCCGCTTGGGCCAAGGTCATAGACATGCAGAAGAAATATCAAATTTAGACATGTATGAAATTGATGTAGTAGTTGCTATGAGACTTGTTTGACAGAATTTCATGTGATGTAGCACTTTTGCTGTTTTTAGAGAATTTTTGAAGCAGCGATCGATCATGCTCCAATGATCGTGCGCCACAGATACCCATGATTAATTTTTAAAGTCTTTTTAAAACCAAAGTCTAAAGACTCTAAACCATGGGCATATGTGGCGCATGATCATTGGGCATATGATCGTTGATTCAAAATTCCCATCGCTTCAAATCTTTTTGTTGTTTTATGGACTAGTGGGTGCCCCTGTGCCACCGGCACTCCTCAACAAAGAATTTGCCAAAATCAAGTGAGTGGCGGAGATCCACCATCCATTTGGGGGAAGATTAAAGTAGGTACAAGTAGGGAGACAACCAATGTGTTTTGTCATATAGAATAGTAAATGGCCCATGCCCACCGCACTCTCTGACAAAAGCGTTTGCTAAAATTGGGTGCCTTCAGCACTCAAATGGTATAACGGACTGGGGTGTTATTGTTTTTTCCATTATAACGGCTGTTATAACGGATTGTAACGCACAAAAGGAGAAATGGGAAAATAACAGAAATAACAAAAAATAACGGTGTTGAAATTTAAATTTTGAATAAATTGAGGTCAAATGAGACGGATTGAGTGGTTGAAATCTAACCGTCCACATTAGATCGATGGATTTGATCTCAACTATCTAACCATCCACATTAGATGGATGGATAAGATAAGAGAATACAACTGAGTTGTCTTGATATATGCGTGGGAGGCTCGTGCCCGTGGCACTTTCCGACAAAGTGTTTGAATTTCAGCGCCATTTTTTCCGTTTATTTCCTTTTTTTTTCAATTTTGCCCCTGAGCGTTTTTTCGTTATAACGGAAAAAACGGTAACGCCCCCGGTCCGTTATACCGTTATAACGGTCCCCTTTAAACCTTGGTTTAAAGTTTAAACTATTTTAACGGCTGTTAAAACAAAAAAACGGCCGTTTTATTCAAAACCCATAAAACGTGTTTAAATGGTTTAACGGAAACGGCTTGGGGCGTTACCATTTAAACGGCCGTTTTTATAACCATGATTTTAACGGAAAAAAGTGGTGCTGAAATTCAAAATTTGAAAATTGAAAATTACAAATTAAAAAAAAATAGAATTTAACGAAAATTTAATGGTTTTCTTATACCCCCTCTTATCTTATATGGCTTCAATAATCAATGGCTGAGATCCACTATGCTTCATATCGATGACTGAGATTAACTCCCACCCGATTTTGACAAACACTTTGTCGGAAAGTGCCACGGGCACGGGCTACCCACACATATCAAGACAACTCAGTTGTATTCTCTTATCTTATCCATCAATCTAATGTGGACGGTTAGATAAAGAGTGGTTGAGATCAAATCCATCGATCTAATGTAGACGGTTAGATTTCAGCCACTCAATCCGCATCATTTGATCTCAATTTATTCAAAATTTAAATTTCAACACCATTATTTTTTGTTATTTCTGTTATTTTTCCATTTCTCCCTGTGTTATAATCTGTTATAACAGCCGTTATAATGGAGAAAACGGTAACGCCACAGTCCGTTATACCGTTTGAGTGCCGAAGGCACCCAATTTTTGCAAACACTTTTGTCGGAGAGTGCCGTGGGCATGGGCCATTTACTATTCTATATAACAAAACACATTGGTTGTCTCCCTACTTATACCTCCTCTTATAAGCATCAACAAAGAAGGGCCGAGATCTAATCCTCCCCCAAATGGTCGGTGGATCTCCGCCACTCACCTGATTTTGGCAAATTCTTTGTCGAGGAGTACCGATGGCATGGGGCACCCACTAGTATAAGATAAGAGGATATAAGAAAACCATTAAATTTCTGTTAAATTCTTTTTCTTTTTTTTTTTAATTTTTAATTTTTAATTTTCAAATTTTAAATTTTGAATTTTGAATTTCAGCACCACTTTTTCCGTTAAAATCATTAAAATCTATTTTTCCATTTTTACCCCTAGCCATTACAACGGCCGTTTTAACAATAACATCCCTCTCGAGGCATAAAAAGTGAGGCTCCTGAGCCTGACCCTTGGGCTATATGTAAATCTAACCCATTTCATTCCTTATATGTAGGTAAATAGTAGGTGACTCGTGCCCACTACACTCATCGACAAAGCATTTGTTAAAATTGGGTGTGAGAGGCTGAGATTCACTGTCCATTTGGTGTGATAAGATCTCGGCCACCCTTTATGAAGCCGGATAAGAGGGGGAGACAACCGTCCTGTTTTGTTATATAGATAGTAGGTGATCCATGCCCACGGCACTCATCGACAAAGCGTTTGTCAAAATTGGGTGTGAGTTGCTGAGATACACCGTCCATTTGGTGTGATAAGATCTCGGCCATCCTTTATGAAGCCTGATAAGAGGGGGAGACAACCGTCCTGTTTTGTTATATTGATATTTTACGGCACATTATGGAATGAGAAAATATTTAATCTGCTGTCCGAGCAGCACCTTAAATGCCACGTGGGACACTCTTAGAATGAGTGACCGTATGGATGTTGACCCATCACAATGTGTCCTTTACATAAAGATTTTTTTGAAAATAACTCCAAGTTTGTGGTGGAAGAGCATGTGTACTCGCCTTTATTAGTAAAGATGTAGACTCATGGTAGAGACATGAGTAGAACCTATCAATGAGTTGTCGGCACAGCACGGCACGTACCCCGAGTGTTTTTGACTCGTACATGTTGACCATAGATCTCCACACCAAAAATCAGCATTATTGACAATTGACAGTGTGTATGCTTTTATGTAGGTAAGCTGGGATTGAACCCATGCCACAACCTAAGGTTAATGCAGAGAGCACCAATTGAGCAACACTTGATTGTAACCCTATATATAATTTGTGGTCACTAAAACCCAATAGCAAGGATATTTTAAAAAAAAAGAAGATGGACATGGCATTTTTCAAAATTATGTAGTTTACACAAAGAAATGATTAAAAGATCATCTAACCACAGTTTTAGCTTAAATCGAATCCAAAACTCATAATTATGCAAAAAAAAAGTGTTGCAAAGCAATTCAATCACTTTGGCAATGTGACCCACCTATAAAGGCCATGAATGCAATGACACAAAGTGACCCACCTATAAAGGCCATAAATGTTGTCTTATCAACTTGTGGTCTCATTAATTGCCATAAAAGTACTGATTGAATAGTATGCCGTCAATGCAACTATCCACAGTTATGTATTGAAAGTGGGATCAAGAAAATGTGACAATGAGACTACTTCGTAGAGCTGGCAATGGATCAAATCAAACCTGAGATCCGATCCGAAAAAATTGGGTCCGGAACTTTATGTTTAAGTGTCGGATCGGTACCAGATCACAGATTGTCAATCCGATCTCTTATCGGATTGGTTCCGGATTGACCTTGTTCCGATCCGACATCTATACTATATATATTATATATTTAATTATTTAACAGTATTTAAATATATATTATTTAAATATATGATCAATGGAATTATATATATATATATATACACACGATCTAATCATATTGGATCGGTTTCGGAATTGAATTTTATTGATCCGATTGGATCCGGATTGATTGATTTCTTATGGGATTGGTACCAAATCAGTACCAATCAGACTCAAACCCGATCCATTGCCAACTGTACTACGTCGAAGCCTTTGCAGAGGCCGTGAAAACCCTGATGGCCTACATGTATGTGGCAAATCAAAGTTTTACTTGAATTTGCCGGCAGACAGACCACAATATAACCCATGTGACACATTGTTAGAGGATGCTGACCATATTTATTTTTGGCCCATCCATATATATATATATATATATATATAGGTGGACCAAAGATTAGCCTGATTAGGAATACAACCAAAAAGTGAGACATAACAACCAAACCTTAGTTAACCCCTGGTTAAGGAGAGAGGTTGCAGAAACATTGGGTTAACAAGAGGTTTGGTTGTTACATGTCGCCTTCTGGTTTCATTTGCATACAAGAGTTTACCTTTGCTTCATAATGGTACGAGTAGGGTTGTCAATGGATAGTTGAGAATTCGAATCTCCATTCGAAAAATCAGATATATTCAAAAATTTCAAACATTGGGATTGGATTCAGATATTGATATCTTCGATTCCATAATATTCGATCTGATAAATTATTTAATACTTATATTTATTACATATAGTAGATCATATTATATATATAACTATAATAATTATATTTATTTTATGTATGTAATTGTTATTTTATAAATATAATAATGTATTATATATTCAATTTTTGGATCGGATATTATCAAATTATCCGATAAGTTAATCGGATTCAAATTCGAATATTGATTCTGAATATCCGTCGGATGTCAAATATTTTTTTGGATTCGGATTACTAATATTTGATCCGAATAATAACTGTTGGCAGCCCTATATGGAGATCATTTGCACGGGATCCCATGGGGCTGGGACGGCTGAGACTTCGAACCAAGGGATCATCTGCACGGGATCGGCCCTAGCAGGCAACATGAAAAGATCTCAACCGTCAAATGACTGGATAGATCCCAGCCACTACTTATGCCGGTTGGGTTGGGTTGGGGGGGAGACAAACCGTACGTTCTGTTTTGAATCGTGCCATCATCCGACGGATAACTGGACAAAAATATGTGCGGTCGAGGCCATTGACTGTTGGATTCAAGAGATCCATGCAGTTATTGTCTCGTGGACTTACTCTCGAATCCAATGGTTAACGGTCTCAAAACCGCACATATTTTTGTCCGGTTATCCATGGGATAACATTTTCCTTACTGTTATTAAAAAGCAACTCTTGTTCTATACACATTCATTTATAATCCATCTCTCTCTCTCTCTTCCTTCAGGAGAGAAACTATCACAAAGGAAATAAACCAGTTCTTGTAATCTCTCTCTCTCTCTCAATTCGACGGTCATGGCTGTTCGAAAAGTCTACGGGCACCTAAATTCGACGGCCACAATGCGAGTTTTGGCTTCTCTATACGAACATGAAGTCGAGTTCGTGTTCGTACCGGTCGACATGAAGTCCGGAGAACACAAAAAAGAGCATTTTCTTTCATTAAATGTAAAAGAGAATTTTTTTCTTTTTCTTTTTTAAATTTAAGTATATTTTTTATTTTAGAAATTTTATTTTATTTTTTGTGTAGCCGTTCGGCCAGGTTCCGGTTTACCAAGATGGAGATTTGACGTTATTCGGTAGGTAATATGTTATTCAACTTTCATACACCTATTTATTGTGTGATAGTCATCGTTGGAAAACATGTTATTTGCAGAATCAAGGGCGATAATGAGAGCCATAGCATTCGATCATCCCAAGAAAGGGAGGGAGCAGATCTATATGGAACCCAAGATGCAAGGGATAGCGGCGATATGGATAGATGTGGAGGATCACCAGTTTGATCCTCCAGCTTCGAACCTGATTCGAGAGCTAGTCGACAAACCCAAGAATGGCTTGGCTACTGAGGAAGCTGTGGTTGTAGAAGAGGAAGCTAAGCTGGCTAAGGTTCTCAACATCTACGAAGATCGACTCACTGAGTCGAGGTACTTGGGTTGGGTGGAGACAAGTTCACCTCAGCTGGTCTCTCGCACCTCCCTAACTTACACTACCTCATGGACACACCAGTTAAGCAGCTCTTCGAGTCAAGGCCACGAGTCAGCGCTTGGTGCAATGAAATCCTGGCTCGACCAGCTTGGATCATGGATTCATGGTGGTGGAGATGCAAAATAAAGCTTGTTGAAATTTTGATATTATTGAAATATCTAGTTTTGTTTAAATTATGAACGCATTGTGATAACCGCATCAATAAACCTTACTTGCCTGCTTTCTTTATGATGCTACAAATTATTCCGAATTATTGAAATTGTTAATTATAATATGCAAAAAAAACATTATTTTTTTTTTATTACTTTCTATTTTGTTTAAAAAAAATTTGCCGAATTTTCGAATGACAAACTTGAATTATACACCACATATCCCATACCGTACTCCTGTCATATGCCGAATTACTATGGTCCTAGTTTTGAGAGACCTTCCATACCCCATTAAGTGGATCTAGACGGTTCTTCCATCAAGTATCGTGTACCTGTATTAGTCTGATTGGTGATCTCTATCCATTCAATCTGAGTATCCAAAAAAAAAAAGTTTGAATCCAATGGCTAGAAATTACCCCATGAAAAACAGTTCAAATGCAACGCCCAGGCTGATTGTTGGTGTGTAGGTAAAATTAAGATGTGGGCCCGTAGCTGATTTCAGTAAAACAAAACATACAATTTGTCATATAGTACAACTTGGGGGGTATAAATTTATACCCGATTAACCGATACCCGATACGGGAATTGAAACTAATTGTTCTGGTTCCAGGACTAGTTATTTATAAACCGAACTCCTAAAAGATCCGGAACTGAGATCTGAAACCGAAGTATATAATAGGTTTCGGTTCTTGGTACACTAATTTCCTGACTGAACCCAGTACCTGATGGGGGAGAACCGGATATTTATCCGTTCTGGTTTTGAATCCACTTGTTTAGGAACTGGAACAGTCGAGTTGATTTCTTATGGATTGTCCTGCAAAAAAATTGAAATTGATTCCAACTCTCACATTATTTTAGACAGTCAAAAAATATGGAACTATACCGAAAAAGGAAAAATCACTGATGCTTAAGATCAACAAATCAAGTTACTTTTTTAAGAAAGATAAGATCAGAAAAGAGTCATTCGAGGTAGAATGGTAAGATGTACAATGAAGACCAATGACAGCACGAATAAGAAGAAATGTGCAGATGGAAGGGTCTAAGAAGACAAGGAGAGAGCCAAAAAGATGTGGTTTTATATAGAATTGAAAGACGAGCAGGATTCGTACAGCTAATTCCATATAGTTGAGGATGATGATGACAAGACAACACTGTATTTAACACTGCATTGCATCCATTGGTCATTTTTCTGCATTCCTCCTTACATCTATGCAGATTTTACAGGTGGGTAGTAGTAAATGCTATACAGTTTCAGAGCTGAACTACCAAAGATCTAAACTTCTACAACTAATCCAATGAGCCTGAATAATCTGAAAACCATGAGCGTCAATGAGCCAACTTGCTAAAAAAATAGTATATAGCAGTAGGTAGACATTGTGGAACTCCCCCAGCAAATTTTTTTTTTTTTATTTGTGTGTACAATTTTTACCTTTTTTTCATTCATTTTAATGGCGTAAAATAATCTATTTGACTAAGAGTTTGGGATGGGTTGATGAATATAGAAGAAAATAACCAACAACATGATGAGAGAAAAAGGAAATACATCACTTCTACACATCTGGGTTTGCCTCCTCTGGCACCACAGTCAGAGTCAACACATTATTGTTTGCCCTCTTCACAACTACTTTAAAGGGCTTCCCAACCTTGTCCCCCATTATTTCAATGATCTGCAACAAATCCAACACAGATGATTTAGGACCTGCAATTCTAAACAATTTCAGAACCATATGCAGGAATGCATGCATTTTAGAGGAGCCCTTGTGTGGGCAGTAAGGACAGCTTACCTGTGACATCTATCAAGTGTTTTTTTTCAAACTGATAAGATGATTAACCGCCCAATATCAAGTCTTTTCCTGGACCTTTTGCTGTATTTCCTATTTGTCCAAAATACTGCAATAGATTAGATGTTTAGGATCATATGATCAGGTTGACGTATGGGACTAGGGCTCCCAGATAGGGACCATCAAAATGGTGAGTAGACCATCCTCACGTTCTTAGCTGAGCAGAATCTTAGATTTTCGATTCACAAATTTATGAATCAAGGGATTCTAATCAGGGGTAGCATCTCATTTGTGTGTGTGTGTGTGTTTTCCCTACATACCCAGTACACCAAGTTTTCTTTATCTGGATCTTTTGCTATATTTTTCTAACAGTCCTAGATAATGCTATAGATCAGACTCTGTGAATCACACAATCAGGTTAGTTTATGGGCCCAGGGCTCCCATATGGGGGCCATCAAATGGTGGATAGACCACCATAGTTCTCAATGTAACAGAATCATAGAATTTTGGTTTACAAATTTAGGCATCAATGGGCGCAAAATCACGGGTAAAATCTCACAGGTACTTGTGTAGGAGGTGGGTGCCATTCATGAATTCTAGATGCGAACCTCCAGTAGATTGGTTGATTCTAACAACCCACTATATGATTTTTTTTCTGGAACTTTCGCCTTGTTTTTCTAACCATCTAAAATAATGCAATATATCACAGATGCAGGATCATACCAGCAGGTTTATTTATGGGCCCATGGCTCCCAAATGAGGACCATCTAATGGTAGGTAGACCACTCTCTTATTCTTAACTGAAAAAAATCTTAGGTTTTCAGTTCACATATATACGCATCATGAAACTCTACAATCTAAATCAGCAGTACCATCTCAATAAAAAAAATTAATTTAGATATTTCATCAAGATGGTGTGCAAGATATTGGTGTAATACCTCCTTGATGCTCCCAACAGGCTTCCCCTCGAATTCAATGACAACATCACCTGGGCGGAATCCAGCACGGTCGGCGGGGGATCCTGGAGTTACCTGGTTGGCAGGTTCAACATAATAAATCAGTTCACAACATGAAAAAGTCGGTGTACATACAAATATTTCGAAAAAAAATACCAAGTCTAACAGTTGAAGACATGTAGAACACAATGCATTCTAATTTGGACCAAACAATTTTATTTTTTTTCTTGTTTTCAGATGGTATTTATGCACTATTATGTATGTATTTATGTGGTATATACATAAATACATACATTTTTTTCACTTGCCTATGGTTGTATTATATGCATATGCATGCTAAACATTAGTTTGGATGTAGGATATGGGTTAATTTACAAAAATTAAGAAAAGAAATCAATTTTTTGATATGTAAGAAATAAAATCAAACTTTAAATAGATATAACAGAATATGCTATTTGGCATGGAATCAAGGATAATTTTGAGGAAAAAGAATAAGAAATGAAGTAAATATAAAAGAACAGATATTGGGGGAAACAAAAGATATAGCATTTGTCTACAAATAAAACATATACTCCTTTGTTTTAATAAACTTGCACAGAGTGGGAGTGTTGCTGTATTGGGTCCCTACATATTACGTCTAACATCTGGTATGGCTGTGGTGTTAACATCAACAAAGACCAGTGTCAAAGATAACATTAATACTGAAATCCTCAGATGTCAATTGGGTCAACTATAAAGTAGGCTTCTCAGCTATCATTTTGCCTCATAGTTATTTTGTCAAATAGCATTAGGTTCCAGTGAAAGATCTGGAGCAACAGGAAAAGAAAACGAAAGAAAACTTACCATAGGTACAAGCACACCTTTGCTAACACTAGGAAATGTGATATCTCTTTCTTTAAGCTGAGCTATGATCATTTCATTAAGATCAAGCATTTTCAAACCAAGCCAAGGCCGAACAACTCTTCTGCACCATAGTAGAATCTAACATTAGTAACTGAAAGAAACCTCTAAGGAGCACTCAAGTGCTATCATTTAGTTGATACTCCAAAGATATGATGGCATACAGCTTTCAGATAAAACATATATAGGCATAAACCTCTCAGATTTGAACCCAATTTTTGGAGTAGCCAATGATGGGTTGTTAAAGTTAACAAGGTCAGCATGTATGTATGTGTGTGTGTGTATGTATATGTTCCAAAGATGGGTTGTTGTAGTCAACAAGGTCAGCATATTTATAAAAACACAGTCAAAAATACAAAATTTAAGGAATGAGATCTCCCCATCTAAGAAGATTAATGATTTACACCATTCAGAACCAAGTAGTTAGCTAACTCGTGGCAATCCTACCATGTTTATTTGAATTTATTTACTGGTCACAAGAAATTTTGTTGAAGAGGCAAGAAAATATGTGAGAAACAGAGAAAGAGGAAAAAGGGAAGCATAAAAGTTACATCGCCGACCTTGGTACACAAGAGAATGAGACGTTCAATGAGGAGGCCAAATCATGGATTTCTTTAATAACATGGAAGATACTTCGAGAGCCCCTTTTCTTCCTGGAAGCCCAACAAATGGCACTACTTGAGCAGCCTTCAACCACGATCTTGGTAAAGTTTAGCCGCTTAGCAAATCAAAATCCATTAAGGATTGATAACTGATAAGGATTCGCCTTTGTTGGAGTAGCAAACTTCAATCGGACCCGAATAAACCTAAATGATCCTCCCTCTAAATCTCGAAATAGGCCACCAATACCCGAGGGGCCTGGATTACCAAGTGAGGAACCATCGAAATTAAAAGAAAGCAACACAACCATGGGTTGACTCCACAATGTGATTAATGACACAGCAAGCTTTCATGGACTCGGGTCAGCAATATAACCAACTTGCTAACAATAAAATGATCTAAGGAGTGGAGGACCATTTCTTTGTTAATCAATTTCAGTCTGAGAATGATGACCATAATACTACATAACACAATAAACAACAATACCAGATCACTATTTAGCGCATAAGAAACCAATTACTTGGACATGTACAAGGAATTACTTAATTCATTTTTTGAGATTGAAGGAAAGGAACACATGTAAGAGAAGTTTCATCCAAATCAGACCTAAGAAGTAGATTAAGTGCAAAGTTAGTAGAAAGAATCAACTTCATGGTATGTCCCAGTGAAGGTTATAACTGAGATTAGACTAAACACTAGAAATTCTTTGGATTTCTAGGCAAAGGTTAGCAACTCTACTGGTAATTAAATATCTAATTTTAATTGTTAATTTCACACTGTTGATGAAGATGCCCAAAAAAACTAAACAAGTATAATATATACAAATACCCAAAGGCATATAGAATATACCCATTTTTCTTGAAGTGCTCTATAATTTTAGAAACAGAGTCAATTGGTACAGCAAAGCTCAAACCATCAGCAGCCGATATCTTCATAGTGTTAACTCCAATAACTTCTCCATCAAGATTGACAAGGGGTCCCCCCGAGTTTCCCTACCAAAAAAAAAAGGATGGAAAAATATAGCTTAAGAAACCAATAAAAATGTTGAAATATTGCTAGACCAGTATTCATGATAAAACAGTAGACTGCAACAATAATAATAGACATACCACCATTATGCATGATCATATATCAATAATTACTTTTAAGTTTACTAAATCAGTAATCAAACTAAAATTATCACTGTCTAGGTTCAAATAAGTCTTAAAACTCCTCTTCAGCATTATGAGCAGGAAATTACCACTATACATAATATATTTCAATGTGAAAGAAACATGGGAAAAATTCTAAATAACAACTAACTGTTAGCAAAATTAAAATGAAAGTTTTTCAGGTGTTACTCTTAATACGCTAGGAGATCCCAATATTTGGTACTTTAATCCCAATATTGTAGTTCGACCAGTCCTCAGACGAGGCAAACTGGCAATTATTTAGATGTATAGCCAAAGGAATTTATCCCTAGTTCACCAACTTGATATATTCAAGTCTCATAAAAGAAACTTGATCCAATAGAAACTAGAGTTGCCTCGTCCAGTCAACCTAAAAAGTCAATCAATTTGGCTTTAATGTGACTCAAGAAGATCTCCTTGTGTTCTTTTTTCCTTTTTATTTCTTTTCATTAAATGAAAAATTGGATTAATAACCAAAAAATTACAAAAAACACACAGCTAACGCAAAAGAGCTGCCTATGTGCATAAATGATCCACTAAGAATTTAAAACTGCTAATAGTTAAAAGAATTAACTGCATCCCGCATCGCAGGGGAAAACAAAAAGTAAGATTTGACCAAGTAAGTCTCCTAGGAGGGGGCCAGTGAAAGGAAGGCCTCCTCAGTCCTGAATCCTGATGCAAGTACTCCAAATATCCATTATAAAAATGTCAACCAACTCTTGAACATGAAAACCCAATCATGAAAGTGTGAAGTTAGATAGTAATATGAAATAAATATATTTCAATGTATAACCATAAGGAATAAGCTATATTACCCCATTGATTGCACAATCAGTTTGTAAATACTCTCTCCGCATTCCTCCAAGACCCAAATCACTGCTTTTACGGTCAACACAACTACATCAAAAGAAAGAAAAAGGAAAAAAGAGAAGTTATTAGCAGGAGTTCAATTCTATTAAACCAAGATAACTACGATAGTACAGTATCTGCACTTTTGAATTTCAATCAAGATAAAATAACCGAGTGGTATGTAAGAATTTCCTAAGCGTTGACCATCATTGCCAAACTCCTCCAATACCTCCTAAGTTCTTCTCTTAGTAATGTTAATGTCTCAGAACACGCAAAAAATGCTAGACAAGAAAAAACAGCCGACACCAGCAAGGGACACATCAAAGGAAATGATAGAAAATGTCTATCTAGCATGGCTTTGTCTGCAGAAACCATGCATAGATAAAAGGTCAATGTTTTACCTTCTTCTCAGAAAATAACTAACTTAAAGGAAAATTGTAGAAATTACTATTATTCTGCATCCTTACCTGACAATGCCAGCTGTAATTGTATTTTGCAATGAAAGAGGACTACCCATAGCTACAACCCAGTCCCCTGGACGAAGCTTACATGATGAGCCAAGCTTTGCTGTTGGTAATGGAGTTTTAGATTGGATCTTTATAACGGCAATGTCAGAATGAAAATCAGCATTGACCACAGTACCCTCGAATGTTCGACCATCTTGCAAGGTCACATCGACCTTCCATAAATCATTTTCATATTAGAAGCAAATCAAGAAAACATAGAAAAACCTGGTATATTAATCCATCACTACAATGTCTACCCATTGGATCAAAAGAGAAATCAAACCAACATACAACTTATCTTTTGCTATACATTAATCAGTAGGCAAACAAATGATGACGGAAAGCTTGGAGTTCACTTGATGGCAATCAGATAATTAATATAACGAGCATGTAAACAATCTACTAATGTAGCAACCATACAGTGTTAGGGAAGACTAACTCCAAAATCTCAAAAAAAAATTAAGTGAATTCTTCAGCAAAAGAAATCTAAATAGAAAATTTTAAGATAGGTACCAACCTTCGATTTGGAGATAGTTCTCATCTTTTGGAAATCTACCACGACATGAGCACAAGTTAAGATTGTACCATCGGAATCAATAATAGTTCCTGAGCTTACACTCTTCCCCAAGGTCATTCCATGAAAACCTACAATGTACTCTTTTTAATCAAATTTCTAAACAAAATAGCTAAAAAAATAGACCGGTTAGGCATCTCAATTGTCAGGCTAACCATCGCACCATGTGTAACAGACAGATTGACAACAGCGGGACCAACGATAGCAGCTGCATTAGCAATAGAATCTCTACTTAAACATCCATGACAGCATTTCCCAGTCTCTCCAACCTCTCCGGAAGGATCCTTACTTAAATCAGAAGACGGAAGAGAACCAGAACCAATTCTAGAAAAAATTGACGGAATATGCCCTACGATTACAAATGTGAACCAGAAAAAAAATTAGATAAAATGATCAATGAATCGTACATAACAGATACCGATAATTCAAGAATTCGAATAAATTGAAACCTGATCGCGAAGTTTGGTCCGGTGACATTGATGCAGGAGGAAGAACCTCTTGCACAATACGCCATGGAAATGGAAATAGTGGAGAAATTGACACCGATACCGTTGTTTCTGTAGTGATCATTAGTTCATTAAAATTAGACAAAATGATAAAGCTTTCGATTTGTAAGAAATGTGAGCTTACTAGTATCTCTATCGCGGTTGTTCGCCCATACAACACCGGCTCCGGTGACCGTTGCTGCCAAAGCTAATATCCGTACGATCGAGTTCTGATTGGTTTTTCGGAGATCTCCCTGCGAAAGCAGAGACAACCGATTCTGCAAATTTGACAGAACAAACGGATGAAATTGAGGAATTAAAATCGAAATTCTGTGTGAGATTTCGAAGATAATTAAAGACAATAAAGGAATGAAATTAAAAGTAGGGGCTTACAAGCAAATGTCTCATGAGTTAACAGTTGAAGAAGAGGTAGAAAACCCAAAACCCAAACACCAACAAATGCAAACTCCCACACTGATATACTGAACGTATGAACCCTCCATACGGTATTGTGATGTTCTTAGATGAGTAGAACTTTGCTGACCTCCCACAATATGAGCCACGTTGCACTCTTATAGGACGCTGACCTTATGGATGTTTGAGTGTCACTGTTGGATGTCCCTTGAAAAATGTTTTATTTCAACTTTTTCAAAAAAACATACTTTATAAATTGAAAACACGTTTTTCAAGGAGCATTCAATGGTGGATACAATGTTTGCATACTTAGTATTCAAAGTTTACATACTAGATTTGTCCGGTCATCCCTAGGTAGACAAGTAAAACTTTGATGACAATGTCCTCTCATCGAGGACGAGGACAGCGCACAAAATGAGCTACGTGGCACACTCATCTGAATGTTTGGCCAATCCCTAGGTGGACTTACAAACTAAAAATCAGCCCGATTAGTGATTTCTAGGCGCTGGATTGGAATTATTTTCATGGGTTGAATTTAATCATGGAATTTGAGCATTATTGACCATTATTTGAAGTACAAAGATCCAAAGGTTTGAAATCACTAATCAAGCTGATTTTTGGTATGTAGGTCCACCAAAATCTCCATTGTAACTCAAATATCACCAATTTTATAGGAGTGCAAATCTCAGCATGTTGAATCGAATTTTAATGGTGCGTTTGGAATGCATGCAGTCACGGTGTGCAAGTATTAGTACATACACTATGAATGTACTTAGTATGGGCCCCATACATTAAATAGCAAGGTGGGTCCATATGCATAGAGGTGAGCATTTCAACCCATGTGTGACTATTACTTTTAAACCTTAGTCTTGTGACACCTACCTCTGTATGGTGGGACCCGCCTTGCTACATGATGGGCCCACCTTGTCCTTTGATATGTTGGGGGCCACAGATTTGGTATGTTTTTGTGTGAGGTTATAACAATACACATACATGTGCGATACATCTGAAATCTTCCGCGTGTCTAAATGTGGAAGCCAAAGGCATAAAAATGTGTGCATGCACGTTCGTTTGCGTGTACAACCATTGTGTATGCAATAGTTTGCTTGCGAACCAAACAAACCATAAGGGAAACTTTAATAATATCATGTTTACCTCTCTAATCCTTCCAAACAAACTATAAATAAAAGGGTCAGGTTCCAGTGACCAACACCTTCAACTTCTAAACCAGTCTATGAATATCATATAATGATTTGAATTTTTGTGAGGATGATCTCCTCACCATATAGATCATCTTCACCAAAAATCAGCCATTGATTCATCTTCTATTAGTACAACTCATAAATGACTACTTCGTTATTCCATGCCAAATCTTTTACTATTCGTCATTCCAAATGAACTTTTGATTTCAGATCTTTATCTTTAAAATCAGTTACTTTTAAAAGAAGTAACTTCTTGTGTTCGGCTTTGTTGCCAAGCGAGTTCTTACAGAAAATATTTAGGCCCTGCTTAGTTCGCTGCACTAGGATGCATTTTGCACTTCAGTGCAACTGTGGTGAGGTGAGTTGCATTGTAGTCAGTCACCATGGCTTTTCGGCTGCACATGCTTGCATCCATTTGCTTAAAGAGTTTGCAAGGGCTTGGTAGCCACTTGCACAGTAACTCATTTGCACGCCCCCAACCAATCATGTGTAATCCTAAAACCATGGCAAGTGGGTGCATTGCATCTGATTTGCATTGAATCAAACAGGGCCTTAGTGTTCGTCTTCACATTTTGAAGTTTCCCCTCTCAAAAGAGTAATGATCACATGATCCGAGGTCTATGGATATTGTCATGGTACATGGTGGTATCATATTTTCTTCCTCAAGTGTACTGGACTTAAATAATTAATTAATTAAAACTTAAAAACTAGTTTGCAGATAACTCGAGTTGCAATTTTGGCTAATGACATAACAAGACACCATGCACCATGACAAGAGCCATGGACCATGAACCATGTATCATTACTCCTATCAAAATCCCACATGGACCACTCTTTCTCCCACTACTGCATGGACGTTTGACCCACCTCTTGGTGGCCAGGGCCGGCTCTTAAGGCAGTCACCTAAGGTTCCTTGGTGAGAGAAGGCCCCCCCGCCCAGGGCCCACTAACCTCATGGACTTTTAGCCCACTCCTTTATAAGATATTCCAACCAAAAATCAACCTGATTGATGATCTGTAGCCACTGATCATTTTAGTACTTTTTAGGACATGATTCTAACTGTTGGATTCAAGTATGTTTTTTGCGTAGTAAATCCAATGGCTAGAAATCATAATCAGGCTGACCACCAATAGGTGGGCTGAACATCCACGCGGTTATTGGGCCCAAAAAATTATCTATGTAGGGTCTGCATTGAGTGCACCGAGAGTCATCTACGTCTATTTTTTCCATCCATTTTATCATTAAGAATTGTTTTTATATAAAGATTTCCAATAATATAGATAATTTAATTTTTAATTAACATCATATATTTTACAGAAAATTGTGAAAAAAAATACAAAATTAAATCTATTTGTAGAAAACAATACTTGGTTTTTAAAATTGCAAAAACGAATAAACAGCCGTTCGGCGTCAACTTTTTCAAAATATAATACCCAAAATACCATTTTAGTAGCCGATTGAATCGACAATAGACTAAATCTGGCGTCTATTGAATCGACGTTAGATATTGATTGTGGAATTCAACAAAATTTCATTTTAGTTCTATAAATGAGTTTGGCTCCGTTTCAAACGGAGTTAAAATGAGTTTGGCTCTATTTGCAATGGCGCCAAATCAAATTTGACTCCGTTTGAAACGGAGTCAAAACATTGAGGGTAAAATCGGGTTTTATTGAAAAAATTGTTTTGGCTCTTAAGGAAATGGCGTAACTTATTGACGCCCATAGAAACAGCTATCTGTATTTGTTTTTGCAATTTTTGAAAACAAGTATTGTTTTCTACAAATAGATTTAATTTCATATTTTTTTTTCACAATTTTCTGTATATTTTAGTATATTAAATATAAAAAGGCGTATAAAGTTTTTACCTTGTGCCTCTACTTATATCGAGCCGGCCCTGTTCGTGGCCATACACCAATAATCAGCTTGATTGGTGATTTTTAACATTTAAAATGGTCAAAATCCATCAGCTGGGAATCACCAATTAAAATGATTTTCGTGTATACCAAGTGGGCCCCAAATACGATGGCATTGTTGGAGGGGACATCAAAGTTTAACGTTCAATAATGCTCAAATTCCTACCGTTGAAATCAACCCATGAAAATAACTTCAATCGAATCAGTTAGAAATCTCTAATCAAGCTGATTTTTGTGTACCGGTCCACAGAGGAACTGGCCAAACATCCATACGGTCATCGTCCTCTAATAGTATGCCACGTGTCTCGTATTGAGTGCTGTGACCGGCTTCCGTCATAACATCTTGTGACACAAGTTTTACTCGTCTTAACATCGAGCTTCCAGAGGAAACGATCGGTGTATGGAATACCATGGACTTCGATGCATCATATAATACATTTTTAAAATTGTGACATCAGCCATGAGAGCACAAAGTTACACGTCAGTCTGATTCAAAGTCAAATTGTTTATTATTCATTAATTGCCATTAGAAGTCATATAAATAACGAGAATACCATTGAAATGTTTTTGCAATAATATGGACGTAGTGAGTAACTGCGAAATCCCGCCGGCCTACAACTTCCGAGGGGTATTTCGGTCATTAGACCATTACAGTCTTATTTCTTTACTGGCTGCTGCTCGATAGAAGTTTCTGGAGACTGTGACTGGGACTCCCCTTTCTTAGCCTTCTCTCCTTATAAATTCTCAAGAACCTCGGCCTTGAGAAACATCTCTCTCTCTCTCTCTCTAAATCAGGCGGTCATGGCGGATCTTAAAGTCCACGGAAGCGTGATTTCAACGGCGGCGATGCGAGTTTTCGCTTGCCTTTACGAGAAAGAACTCGAGTTCGAGTTCGTTCCCGTCAATATGAGAGCCGGGGAGCACAAAAAAGAACCTTTTATTTCTCTCAACGTAAGAATCATAATAGGGATACGGGCCTGTTTGGATCGCCATTTCCCCCCCCCCCCCCCCAAAAAAAAAAAAGATATCTTCTGCACAAAAATTGCGATCCAAACAATCCCTAAAATTAAAACTAATTAACAAATCCTTATTGTATTTTTATTTTTTTCTCTCTCTTAACTGTCTGCTTTTTTTTCCTTTGTAGCCGTTCGGTCAGGTTCCGGCTTTCGAAGACGGAGATTTGAAGCTATTCGGTAAGTTCTGTCACGCTATAATACGCATGCTCAGATATGCGTAAGATAGCTCATAAGATGAGTAACAAAGTAGTAATTTTTATTTGCAGAATCGAGAGCGATAACGAAGTACATTGCCTACAAGTACGCCGGCTGTGGGACCCAGCTGATCCTGGAGGATACGAAGAAGATGGCGATCTTAGCTGTGTGGATGGAGGTGGAGGCCCACCAGTTTGACCCGCCGGCTTCGAAGCTGACTTGGGAGCTGGGCATCAAGCCGATGTTCGGCATGGTGACTGATGAAGCCGCAGTGGAGGAGAACGAAGCCAAGCTGGCTAAGGTTCTGGACGTGTACGAGGCTAAGCTGGCTCACTCCAAGTACTTGGTTGGAGACGAGTTTACTTTACTCGATCTCCACCATCTCCCTAACATGAAGTATCTCATGTGCACGCCGATTAAGAAGTTATTCGAGTCGCGCCCACACGTCAACGCATGGTGCACCAGTATCATGGCTCGGCCCTCTTGGCTAAAGGTGGTCGAGATGCAAAAGAAAGACTAGATACAGGGCTCCTGGGCTAGGCCTGAACCACTCTCTAAATAAAGTATTTCATCTACCGTTGAAATGTTGACCGTGTGGTCCTTTCCTTTTTTTTATTTGGATTTTGGAGTGAATAAAAGATGTCGTTTTCTTTTCTCTGCGTATTCAAATTTCCATAAGGAACCCGATACACGACAATCATGGTTGAATAAAAATAAAAATAGGTGACCGACTTTTCGTTTAAAAAAGAAAAAAATAAAAATAAATAATGAGTTTTTTTATTTTTGTAAACGTAAATAAATAAACGAAAAATTTCCAAAATGAAGAAAAACTTTAATCTATTTACAAAAATAAAACTAAAATTGTGACAATCCCAAAAAAAAGTAATTAAACACCCTTTTAAAGGACGGTTCTCCAAGACAGAAATAAATCCCCCGCACAAGTGGCAAAAAGCTGAAAAGGCTGACAAACGCCCTTTTAAAGGCATCTGTACCTGACAGACGCCCTTTAAAAGGGCGTTTCCCAAAGAGAGTAAAACTTGTCCTTATACGAGCCATGTGGCACACTCGTAGTGGACGCTGGCCGTATGGATGTTTGATCAGTCCATTGATGGACCTGCAGTCCAAAAATCAGCCTAATTAGTAATTTAAAACCTTTGGATCTTTGTACTCAAATAATGCTCAAATTCCTACGATTCAAATCAACCTAAGAAAATAACTTCAATCCAACGCTTAGAAACCACTAATCATGTTTCTTTTTTGGTGTGTAGATCCACCTAGTGATTTGCCAAACATCCATACGGTTATCGTCCGATAACAGTGTGCCATGTGGCTTGTATCGGGACAAAAGTTTTACTCCTTTATGGGCAAACGCCCTTTTAAAGGGCGTCTTTAAAAGGTTGTCAGCTTTTTCAGTCGTCTTTTCACTTTTCATATCTGTCAGGGAGAAACGCCCTTTCAAAGGGTGTTTGTTACTTTTTTTGGGAATGTCAGAAATTTATTTTTGTTTTTGTAAATAAATTAAAATTTGTTTTCTTTTTTGAAATTTTCCGATAAATAAATAATGAGTTGGTGACAGAATTTTATCAGTTTGATGAGTAAGGCCTTGATAACAGGGCTCTATCATCAAGGTCGAAGACAGGGTGCAATAAGAGCCACGTGACATACTCTTATAGGACTCTGACCGTATGGATGTTTTCCCAATCCCTATATGGACCTACAAACAAAAACTAAGCTTGATTTGTGATTTCAAACCTTTGGATCTTTGTACCTCAAATAATGGTCAATAATGCTCAAATTTCCCACGGTTAAAATCAACCCATGAAAACAATTCCAATCCAAAGCCTAAAAATCACTAATCGGGCTGATTTTTGCTTTGTAGGTCCACCTAATGATTGGCCAAACATCCATACGGTCAGAATCCTTTAAGAGTGTTCTACGTGGCTTATATTGTGCCCTGTCATCGGCCTTGATGACAGGGTCTGTCATTAAAGTTTTATTCCAGATGGGAAAAAATTGGATAAATCTTACCTGACCACCTACAATATAAGCCACGTGGCAATTTCTTAGAGGACACTCTTCATATAGATGTTTGCCCAATCCTATGTGGACCTATAAACCCAAAATCAACTTGTTTGGTAATTTCTAAGCGTCAGTTGAAGTAATTTTCATTGGTTGATTTTAACAGTAGGAATTTGAGCATTATTTACAATTATTTGGGTATAAAGATTATCCAAAGGTTTGAAATTATTAATCATGCAGATTTTTGGTTTGTAGGTCCACTTACAGAAATTTTTCGGAGGGTGGGATTTTAGAAGCGATCATGCCTCCAATAATTATGCACCACATGTACCCATGGTTTAAGCTTTTGTTTTAAAGAGACATTAAAGTAACCATGGGTATATGTGGCGCGCGATTATAGGCGGCATGATCGCTGCTTCTAAAATCTCCGTCCCTTCAAAATTTTTTTCTCGTCCACTTAGGGATTGGCCAAACATTCATACGGTCGGGCGTCCTCTAAGAGTGTACTATATGGCTCAACTTTTTTGGCCCACTAACTGTATGGATGTTTAGCCCACACCTTGCTGGATATACAAACCAAAGATCATATTGATTGATAATTTCTATCCGTTCGATTAAGTATCCAAAAAATATGAAAAAAAAATGCTTGAATCCAACGGCTGGAATCAATCTTAAAAAGTTGCTAATATCTACGGCT
Source organism: Euptelea pleiosperma (assembly GCA_035048495.1). NCBI lineage: Eukaryota > Viridiplantae > Streptophyta > Magnoliopsida > Ranunculales > Eupteleaceae > Euptelea > Euptelea pleiosperma. The sequence continues at coordinate 34,294,379 of CM068546.1, forward strand.
AGAGAAAGCCAATCAGACTGATTTTTGGTATACATTTCTACCTAGATTAAGCTAGTGGGCCCAAAAAATGATCTATGTAGGGCCTCGAGAGTCCTCTGCATCGACTGCATCTAAATCCCATGCATCTAAATTTTGTCCAACGTATTGATTTTTTTTGTTCCCAAGTTTTCGTAAACACATGTTGTCATCTTCTCTCTGCAGAAGAGAGAGAAGAAACCAAAACAGAAGAAAAAAGAGTAAAATTTTGATGACAAGGCGCAATATGAGCCACGTGGTACACTCTTAGAGGACTCTGACTGTATGGATGTTTGGAAAATCCCTATTATCCAAATGGCGCTCTCAATCTCTTTCGTTCCCTCTTCTCCAAGTTTCAGTTCAGAGCAGCAGCGTCCCCAACTACCCTTCCCATCCAGCAATGACGGAAAGACTCTCTAGGCCTACCACCAAACCTCCCTCTCTTTCTCTTCTACTAAGATGAGGAAGATGGTCTCCTCCTCCTCCTCCGCTAACTACCGCTTGGGCGCCACTGTCGTCAAAGCTACTGCCGACTACTACTACACTCTCGGGGTTCCCAAGTCTGCTAATATCAAAGAAATGAAGGCCGCCTACGGAAAGTTGGCACGCCAGGTTCTCGACAAAATTCCTCTAAAATCTTTCAGAACCTCGCTATTTTTTGATAAATCTTTCTTACATCGACACATTTATGCTGTTGTTGGGTGAATAAGGATCCATATATTCTGTTGGATACCCTTACACAGGCACGTTTTCTATCGGTGTGTGATATGCACATGGGTCTATGTTTGGGGAGATTACATCGATTAGGTCCATTGATGGTGTAGAGATTTCTGCTAGACATAGGCATTTGTTTATTGAATTGTGCAATAGGAAATACCTACTTGCATGTTTCTTATACTCAATTCACACACTTACCAAAAATAAAAAACTCCATTCACACTATGTTCTTGCATATCCTATTTTGAGTTTGTCAAATTCTATTCCTATTACTTGTACAGATATAACATATTTCATGTTCTTGTACCTACACCCTTGTGAGCTCGCTTATCACAACCGTCGTGTAGACCATGGGAAAGGGTGGGGTGGTCTCTACTTAGGTGTCTAGCTACAATTAAGCTTTCAAACTGATGTGGAAAACCACAAGTAGGACCTGAGAAATGGTTTTCTATCTTTTTTCTTTTCTTCATACACTTGAGAAATATGATTCTTTTGTCACATGGCAGAGGCTATTGGGATTAAACTTGCCACAAGGGAAGCAGCACAATTTTCTAGATTCTGAATCTCATGCCTTGGTATATATATATATATATATATATATATATTGTGCCCCTGATGGGCATGAGATTCAGAAACTGCAAAATTGTGTTGCAAAATTTTGTTGTAGCAATGCAGTAGCATAAGTTTTCTCCACTTCATTGGTACTTTTGTACTTTCAGACAACAAAATTAAAGGTGTTTGGTGTAAACAATTCCAGGATATATTTGGAAAAATAGGATATATTTCATATTGAAATGCTATGCGGGACCTCCTAGTGAGATCCTAAGGTCTCTAAACCATTCGATATTCTTTGAAATTTGTATGTTGGTCTTCGAGATTCATGTTGTAGTCTCCGGGATTCGTGTTTTGGGAATTCAATGACCATCAGCGGTCTGGACCTCTGAGGACGACAAGGACGCGGCATTATAAATCATGGGGTCGATGCTAACACTGCACTTTTTGATCTGATTAGGAGAAGTGGAATCACGCCCTCTAATCCGTCATACTCAAATGCTAAACAATAATTGACAAAAACCAATAAATAATTGAGAATTATGCAAGTAATCTTCTTAGTCGTGTTAATCTGTTTTCAATAGTCTAATAACCCCTTATATAGTAGTAGGATTTTCCTACCCTACAACTAACGCGATACTTAGTATAAATAGTAATTATTATTTATAGTAAGTCCCAAAATAGAACGTACAATTTCTTTCATATTCAGATTTAGATGGAATTACTAGTACATCAAAACTCTCATTTAGATTTTAGACCATCTATAGAATCTTTATAGTATAGATCCAAAGATATGAGTCACAGATTCTATAAATAATAAACTGCAACTTTGACCACGATTGTGATGGAAGGCGATATTGAAAGGGGTCCAAAACCTGTCTAATGGTTCAAGAATATATCGTCCCAAACGAAGTTCGTATGACAAAGTTACGCCCATTTTAGTATTAACGCCCCGTCGCATGGTCCTACATTTTTTTTCTAAAATGACATGTCTATAGATGTAGATTATCCTAGGAAATATTAGTCTAAGAGAGTTTTCCACACAATAATTTGCCAGACCCGACCTAATTAAACATTAATGAAATGGTCCCAAACCTGGCATTATTGTTTCAACTGTTGTAAGATTTCAGGTCAATAAAGTTACTTGGATTGTTACTCGTATGAGCTGATCAAAATCCATTGTCAAAAATACCATTCAACATCATTAATCTTAAGTCATGTTTGAGAAGGCTCAAGGAAGTTGTCCAACCTGACAAGCATAGTTAAACTTGTGCCAGTACTCAAGACCTATATGTGTCCTTCGAGGTTGCAAAACTGAAAGAATAAACTAATCTATACAAGACTTGGTGCTGAAAGTCATCTGTTGCTGATTATTAGTGGTGAACACGCCTTTGTTTGCAGCGGCGGAGCCCATAAGGGGCCAGGGGTGGTGCCCCCCCTCAATTTTCAATTCCTTTGACAAATAATATTTTGTTGCCAAAAATATCCTTGAAAGATAATTTAGTGCCCCTCCTCATATCTTTTTTGTCCTTCCTCACCCACTATCTATTTTACTTTTTTGAATTGTTTATATTGATAAGGGTATTTGTGTCTTTTCATACTTTTTACTTTTTTGACTGAACAAGTTAAATGCCCTCACATTTTCAAACCATTAAACCCAGACAAATCTAGTATGCAACTGCTTAGCACATACTTAAATGGAATAAAACTTTGATGACAGGAATAAAAATATGAGCCACGTGGAACACTCTTAGAGGACTCTGACCGTATGGATGTTTGGCCAATCATTAGGTGGACCTACAAACCACAAATCAGTACGATTAGTGATTTCTAGGCATTGGATTGGAATTGTTTTCATGAGTTTATTTTAATCGTGTGACATTTGAGTATTATTGACCATTATTTGAGGTACAAAGATCCAAAGGTTTGAAATCAAGAATCAAGCTGATTTTTTGTTTGTAGGTCCATATAGGGATTGGAAAAACATCCATACGGTCAGAGTCCTCTAAGAGGATGCCACGTGGCTCCTATTGCACCCTGTCATCGGCCTTGATGACAGGGTCCTGTCATCAAAGTCTCACTCACTTAAAAGTATGCAAACAGTGTCGGTACTGTTGGATGTCCTTTGAAAAATGTGTTACAGATTTACCTGTTTCAGCCAAAATATTTTATCTAAACATTCATTTTACACGGCATCCAAGCTGCACATTTAAATGTCACTTGTAAGGCAGTTAGAGATCCATGACTGTATGGATGTTTTAAACATCCCTAGATGGCCATGTTGACCAAATATCGGCTGGATTGGTGGTTAGAGATTTGAATCCTTTTCATGGGTTGAATTTTAACCGTGGATTCAAAAATTTATCCACGTTGATGCAGGACCACAGTGTGAACTACGTGGCATACTATTATAGGTTATTGACCATATGGATATTGGGCAATCCCTAGGTATAAGTACAGAAGAAAAATATGTCTTATGAGTGATTTTTAACCTTTAGATCCGAGTACCCCTAATAATGCTCAAAATCCACCATTGAAGACAAAATATGAAAAAGACTCTAATCCAACGGATAGAAATTACTAATCAGGATGAATTTTGGTATATAGGTTCACCTAGGGATGGGTCAAATATCTATACAGTCAGGCATCTCTAAAACATGCCACGTCCCCCTTGAGCAAAATCCTGGCTCCGCTGCAGCTTGTTGGAGGAGTTCTCTAAGCTTGGAGTATTAGAACTCTGGCGATTTCCTCTATGATTTCCTTAGTTCCTCCATGAACTTGAGGAGGCAGATGGCACAATTTGGTTTTCCATTAGAAGACTGTTGATGGAGATCTTGCAACTAAAGATAGGAAACCAGTAAAAACGTTATGAAGACTTCACCAAAATATGTCAAAAAATATATATTTTTTTAATTAGATAGAGGATTTTATCAGCTTTCCAATAGATCTGAATCATACAAATCCGACTCTTGCTTAGACAAAAGTCCCAAAAACATAACAAATAGTATCAAATAAAAGGAAGGAAAGAGAAAAAAAATGATTCAATTTATTAGGGAAACCAGTAAACATATAGAAATTGTCTAACAACAATCCACAGATCTTTATTAATACTTTTACTAAATTTATGTAAGGATTATTTATATAACATCCATGAAGCCTTTTATTTCTGTTCCAACCAAGGTATATATATCTAGTTCCCTCTTTACTTTCTCCATGATGCGATAGATGGAATGCTTTGTTCATTTCTGAAGAAATTATCTGGATCAACCTTGCTCTTCACATGTACCAATCTTTCAAAGTTGTTCTTGAAGTACTTACTCCCCCAAACCTTAGCTTGTATGTAGCTTGCACTACCATTCTTGTTCTGACCCAAGTCGAGATCCCTATAGTTGAGATATGCAGCCCTTGGGGACTTAGAAACATAAGGACCCATGTACCTATAAAGCCTTCGAATCCAATCAATATGCTTTTTGGATGCCTCATACCCTTCTTCTTCCCATAACACCGAGTAGTGGATCTTATAAATGTTACCAGCTCTATGTGGGAAAGGAATTTCAGACTCTGAAATCTCACTCATTCTTCCACCATATGGACTCATGATCATCTCAGGGGCCTCTTCTTCCAGGAACCTTTTCCATATCCCTTCCAACCCAATTTCTGGAATGGGTTCCTTCACATAGTCAGATTTTCCTTTGAAAAAGTACCCAGATTGAGGATTCCTATCAAGTAAAACATCTAGAGATCCTTCAACTGGGAATCCAGCAACATAGAGGACTGATTGGATCCAACTCATTTCGATACAGTCTTTACGCTCCAAACCCAACTCAGGGAAGTACTCTTCCATAATTGGAAGGAGTTTTTCAACACCCCCAAGGAACATGGAGTCGAATGAAGCTTGTATTGTTCTCTCCCCCTTTCGACTAGCATTCACGACACTTACGATGATTCTGATGAAGAGATCTTCATGAAGCTTATCGGCAACATATTGCCACCTATGAACAAGATTAGTTGCACCTTGTTCCAAGGTTTTGTCGACTGTGAAAACAGTCACTGTTGGTGGAACAGGGAGCAGCTTGATTTTCCATGAGAGAATGACTCCGAAACTCGCTCCTCCCCCACCTCTGATGGCCCAAAAGAGATCTTCTCCCATGGATTCTTTGTTGAGAAGTCTGCCATCGACATCGACTAAGTGGGCATCGATGATATTATCGGCCGAGAGGCCATATTTTCTCAATAAGACACCATACCCACCTCCACTGAAGTGGCCACCAGTACCTACTGTGGGGCAAATACCTGCGGCGAAGGCATGGGTCTTACTTTTCTCAGCAATTCTATAATAAACTTGGCCAATAGTTGCACCAACCTGAACCCATGCACTGTTATCTTCTAAATCAACACTGATCGATTGAAGATTGACCAGATCAACAATGACAAATGGAGCATCAGATACATAAGAGAGGCCTTCGTAGTCGTGACCTCCGCTTCGAACTCTGATCTGCAAGCCGTGTTTTCTACAACAAACAACAGCTGCTTGGACTTGGGATTCATGCAAGGGTGTAATGATAAGTTCAGGTTTTGGGGTGGTGGAAGATAAGAATCTGAGGTTTCGAATGGAAGATTGCAATACTGATGAATAGGAAGAAGTGTTTGGAGTGTAGATTGGGATGGAGGGCTGAGAATGAAGGGAAAAGCATTGGAGAAAATTATCATGGATTGAACTTGAAGTCGCCAATGAAATTGAGAACACAAGGATAGAAAGTAGTGAAAGAATTGCAGAACTTGAAGCCCCCATTCTTTTTTCTTTTTTTTTTTGTGTTTATAAGAGAGGTAGAAGATTGCTTATTTGAAGTTCCTAGAACAACCTCTTATATAGGCGATGCTTCTCTAAATTCTGGAGAAAATAAAGAGATTATTAATGCAGAAGTTTAAATTCAAATTTCTCTGCTACAACTGGGTATGAGGAAAATTCGAACTTTTTACATTAGACTTTTATGTTCTTTCCCTTTGTTTAAGCATCTAGAGCATCCATAATGTGATGGGGATTGGGATACCAAGCATCTAAGCCATCCTTCATATGGCCTAAAGTCTACAAAGCTCCCACATATTGGACTGATAGTTCGAAGTTCAAACGTATCTTTGATCATGAGGCCTGGTTAGGTCAGTTATTAAAACATGGACGCAATGTTAAAAAAATCAAACCGATGATCGAACCCATTTTCCATTGTTCGATTTTATTGGACCGAACACAAGAATTTTTGGTGCTGGACTCTACGAATTGTTCTCGAAATGTTTTTTTTCTGTCCGTTTCCCATTTATATGACCATTTTTTTTATCGTATTTCAAAATTTTCTTGTAATGTTCCGGTTCCGAATTGCTAACTAGGATCCTGACCATCTAGAACATCCATAATGGAGGAGCTTGCTGATTTGGACATGTTGGCTGTGAATTTCATGTCTGGCAGTAAAAGACTTTTCTATAGAAGCTGTGTGATTGTGTGGATGAGGTGGTCCTCGTCAAAAGTCAATCCTTATCTCGTATAGGCAAATCAAATATCTTGCCTATGTGGGTCCCACATGAAGATGAATTAACGGCTAGTTTTTGGTGATCATATAATTTATCTTAGGGCATGTTGATTGCACCGAAAATTTTTCCGAGAAAACACATCCTTGGAAATGCCTTAAATGGCTGATTGATTGCAAGCGAGAACACATATTTCAATCATGTGAGAAAACAAAAGTGTATTTTCAGGTGGAAATGAATTCTCACATATCGAAAAATTATACAGATTTAAAATGGCTAAAAACAATGGACAGTTGTATTTTCCCAAGGAAAATGCAATTTTCCCACTTGGCAATCAAACAAGCCTTTACAAAAAATCAACCTATTCTAAAAAGGGTCGGGCTCTAAAATAAAAGGCTCCCATTACAAGACACAATATGAGCCACGTGGCATACTCTTAGTGGACTCTGTCTGTATGGATGTTGGCCAATCCCTAGTGGATCTACAAACCAAAAATCAGCCTGATTAGTGATTTATAGGTGTTGGGTCTTTGTACCTCAAATACTGCTCAAATTCCCATAGGTGATATCAACCCATGAAAATAAGTCAAATCCAATGCCTATAAATCACTCAGGCTGATTTTTAGTTTGTAGGTCCACTTAGGGATTGGCCAAACATCCATACGGTCAGAGTCCTCTAAGAGTAAGCCATGTGGCTCATATTGTGTCCTGTAACCAGAGCCTGGGCATTAACTGGAGCCTGAGCCTTCTAAAAATTCCTTTTCAAATGTAAACTTAAAGTTAACAGTGAAGCAGATGCTTTTTTTTTTTTTTGTTATTCCCCAACTTGCCATCCATTTTTCATAGAGGAAGAAATATCGGAATGAGTGGATTTTTTTTCATAATTGACAGAGCTATGGGCAAGACGTGGGCATTGTCGATTTGGCTAATAATGGTATAACGGACTGGGGCGTTACCGTTTTTTCCGTTATAACGGCCGTTATAACGAATTGTACCCCTCGGGGGCAAAAGCAAAAAATAGCAGAAAATATATGGGGAAAAATGGCACTGGAATTCAAATTTTGAAATTTGATATTCAGATTTTCAAAAAAATGAAAAAGTAACGGCAGTTATTTTTTGGGCATTTTAACAGTACATAACGTAACGGGGGAGGCACAAATCCGTTATAATGGCTGTTATTTTTGTTATAACGGCGTTTTTAAAACCATGATGTCAACATAATTTAAATCAAGGTTTAGAAAAAAAAACGTTATAATAATGTTATAATGATATGGGAATACTTACCACTATACTATAGCGACACTCGTAGATTTCTGATTTGAGAGGAGAGGAGTCTTGCAGGCAAAGTGACAGCCGGCCCTTCCTGGATTCATTCATCAGGGTACTAAAACAGCAGAGAATCCGGGAGAGTCTTCTTTTGTGTGCGTCTTGATTGATGACAAATGTTTGGGTCACACCAAGGTCCGTACCTTCAAAGACACAGTGTGGACCTTGAAGACGCACAAAAATGAACCTTCAAAGGTTCACCTCCCCCGTTGAGTCTTCGAAGACGCATGTACTTTGAATGTTCGACTTCCACCTCCATTGGGCTTAGCCCACCTAATGGTGTGGCCCTACTTATGATGTATGGCCGTATGGGCACACTTGACATATAACATAGGTATGATCAATCAACGTCCCTCTATTAGTTGGGACCCACATATGATCCATCAACTTTCGTTCTATGTGAGGCTATGTGAGGCCCACATGATTTATCGACCCCATTAACATGTGGGGCTTACATGATTTATCAACTGTAGTTATTATGTGTGGTCCAAACTAACTATCGATCTTTGTTCTTTTGTTGGGCCCGCATGATCTATCAACATTTATTCTTATGGGGCATCACATGGTCAAGTAGAGCCAAACGTGCACATTTCGAGAACGTTACCTCCATTAGCACGAGCCATTAGCAACAAGAAAGAAAACACCAGCTCTTACATGTTTAATCAATCCCTTCACATTTTTATATCCCTATCCCTTGTACAATACCCGGCCATATACATCATCAACCAACATGGTAACAAAGGAAAGAAAAAGAAGAACACAAGGTAGAAAGAAATAAGGAGGAAGGTCCGAGTGACAAACAATACAGCTAAAAGGACACACATTAAAGAAAAACACAGAACATAGAAAGATGGGCCAAAAAGACAAAAACAAATAATAAAGAATTCACTTTTAAGGCTAGAAATCTTTATTGTTTGGGCCGTGCTTAAGCCTAGCTGACTTTGGAAGCCTAAGCTTGGCCTGGCCTAACCCGAACCAAGCTTGGAAAAGTCGGGCCGAAGTCCAAGCCCAATATTTAAATTTTCAAGCTCAAGCTCAAGCTCCTTCTTCCCCCTTCTCCTCCTATTGCTCCCTCTACAAACTCCATAATTTGTACAAGATCCCTGGTCTTCCTCTTACTGGAGAGTCGGAGTGTCTTTACAAGTACCACTTAACATCCGAGGAAGCAACATTTCAACTCTTCTCGACAGAGCCACCTTGAGGATCGTAAGGTGAAGAAATTTAATTTCCTATGCCACATCACTAATGAGGCTAATTTTTCGTATTTTAGTCGACCTGAGTGGTGGATCAAACATTCATGAGTCAATAAGCCCGAATGAGTGTGCCACGTGGCATTTTAGGAGTGGAACATCGAACTTTGATATCCATTATGATCTTCCATCACGTACCACGCTCCACTAGTACATTATAAGTGAAATCCTCATGTGTTAAGTCACTAGTGGGTGCCCCGTGCCATCGGCACTCCTCAACAAAGAATTTGCCAAAATCAGGTGATTGGCGGAGATCCACCGTATATTTGGGGGAGGATTAGATCTCGTCCTTCTTTGGTGATGCTTATGAGAGGAGGTATAAGTAGGGAGACAACCAATGTGTTTTGTTATATAGAATAGTAAACAGCTTATGCCCACGGCACTCTCCGACAAAAGTGTTTCCAAAAATTGGGTGCTTTCGGCACTGAAATGGTATAACAGATTGGGCGTTACCGTTTTTTCTCTTATAATGGCTATTATAACGGATTGTAACACATAGAGGGATAAATGGGAAAATAACAGAAATAACATAAAACAACGGCGTTGAAATTAAAATTTTGAATAAATTGAGATCAAATGAGGCGGATTGAGTGGCTGAAATCTAACCGTCCACATTAGATCAATGGATTTGATCTCAACCACTCTTTATCTAACCGTCCACATTAGATGGATGGATAAGATAAGAGAATACAACTGAGTTGTCTTGATATATGCAGGGTCTATGGATATTGTCATGGTGCATGGTGGTATCATATTTTCGTTGTCAAGTGTATTGGACTTCAATAATTAATTAATTAAAACTTAAAAACTAGTTTGCACGTAACTAGAGTTGCAATTTTGGCTATAATGACATAACAAGACACCATGCAGCACGACAACAGCCATGGACCATGAACCATGCATCATTGCTCCTGTCGAAATCCCACGTGGCCCACATGGACCGCTCTTTGGTCCCAATGACTTTATGGACGTTTGACCCACCTCTTAGGTGGTCAGGGCCGGCTCTTAAGGCGGTCACCTAAGGCCCCTTGGTGAGAGAAGACCCCCAGCCCAGGACCCACTAACCTCATGGAGTTTTAGCCCACTCCTTTATAGGATATTCCAACCAAAAATCAACCTGATTGATGATCTATAGCCGTAGATCATTTTAGTACTTTTTAGGACATGATTCTAGCTGTTGGATTCAAGTATGTTTTTTGCGTAGTAAATCCAATGGCTAGAAATCATAATCAAGCTGATTTTTAGTGTGTTCACCCACCAATAGGTGGGCTGAACATCCACGCAGCCATAGGGCCCAAAAAATGATCTATGTAGGTTCTGCATTGAGTGCACCGAGAGTCATCTACATCTATTTTTTTTCATCCTTTTTATCATCAAGAATTGTTTTTATATAAGGATTTCCAATAATATAGAGAATTTAATTTTTAATTAACACCATATATTTTAATATATTAAATATAAAAAGGCCTATAAAGTTTTCACCTTGTGCCTCTACTTATATCGAGACGGCCCTATTGGTGGCCATACACCAATAATCAGCTTGATTGGTGATTTTTAACATTTAAAATGGTCAAAATCCATCAGCTGGGAATCACCAATTAAAATGATTTTCGTGTATACCAAGTGGGCCCCAAATACTATCGCATTGTTGGAGGGGACATCAAAGTTTAACGCTCAATAATGCTCAAATTCTTACCGTTAAAATCAACCCAAGAAAATAACTTCAATCGAATCGGTTAGAAATCTCTAATCAAGCTGATTTTTTGTGTACCGGTCCACAGAGGAACTGGCCAAACATCCATACGTGTCTTGTATTGAGTGCTGTGATTGGCTTCCGTCACAACATCTTGTGACACAAGTTTTACTCTTGTCTTTTTTTCTTTTTTTGTAGTCACCATCGTGGGAGGGCCCCACGGATTAGCAGGTGAAACCTGCACGGACCCGGTCAAGCCGGTAAAGTTTTACTCTTGTCTTACCATCAAGCTTCCAGAGGAAACGATCAGGTGCCACTTGTACAAAAATACAGGTGTATGGAATACCATGGACTTCAATGCATCATATAATACATTGTTGATGCTTATAAGAGGAGGTATAAGTAGGGAGACAACCAATGTGCCCATGCCCACGGCACTCTCCGGCAAAAGCATTTTTAAAAATTGGGTGCCTTTGGCACTCAAACAGTATAACTGACTGGGGTGTTACCGTTTTTTTCCCATTATAACGGCTATTATAACAGATTGTAACGCACAGCGTGAGAAATTGGAAAATAACAGAAATAACAAAAAATAACGGTGTTGAAATTTAAATTTTAAATAAATTGAGATCAAATGAGGCGGATTGAGTAGCTGAAATCTAACCGTCTACATTTGATCGATGGATTTGATGTCAACCACTCTTTATCTAATTGTCCACATCAGATGGATGGATAAGATGAGAGAATACAACTGAGTTGTCTTGATATATGCGTGGGTGGCCTGTGCCCGCGGCACTTTCCGACAAAGTGTTTGTCAAAATCGGGTGGGAGTTAATCTCAGCCATCGATATGAAACATAGTGGATCTCAGCCACTCATTATTGAAGCCATATAAGATAATAGGATATAAGAAAACCGTTAAATTCTATTTTTTTTTTAATTTTAAATTTTCAAATTTTCAAATTTTTAAATTTTCAATTTTGAATTTCAGCATCAGTTTTTTCCGTTAAAATCATTAAAATCTAATTTTTCATTTTTGCCCCTAGCCGTTTCAATCCGTTTTAATGGTAACACCCCTCTCGAGGCATAAAAGTGGGGCTATGAGCCTGACGCTTGGGGTATATGTAAATCCAACCCATTTCATTCTTTATGTGTAGGTAAATATAGTTGGTGAACCGTGCCCACGGCACTCATCGAACAAAGTGTTTGTCAAAATTGGGTGTAAGTCTCTGAGATCCACCGTCCATTTGGTGTGATAAGATCTCGGCCATCCTTTATGAAGCCGGATAAGAGGGGGAGACAAAGAATTTACCAAAATCAGGTGAGTGGCAGAGATCCACCGTCCATTTGGGGGACGATTAGATCTCGGCCCTTCTTTGTTGATGCATATAAGAGGATGTATAAGTAGGGAGACAACCAATGTGTTTTGTTATATAGAATAGTAAATGGCCCATGCCCATGGCACTCTCCGACAAAAGTGTTTGCAAAACTTGGGTGCCTTCGGCACTCAAACGGGATAATGGATTGGGGCGTTACTATGTTTTCCATTATAACGGATTGTAACGCATGGAGGGAGAAATGGGAAAATAACAGAAATAACAAAAAATAACGGTGTTGAAATTTAAATTTTGAATAAATTGAAGTCAAATGAGGCGGATTGAGTTGCTGAAATCTAACTATCCACATTAAATCGATGGATTTGATCTCAACCACTCTTTATCTAACCGTCCACATTAGATAGATGGATAAAATAAGATAATACAACTGATTTGTCTTGATATATGCGTGGGTGGCTCGTGCCCGCGGCACTTTCCGACAAAGTGTTTATCAAAATCGGGTGTGAGTTAATCTCAGCCATCGATATGAAGCAAAGTAGATCTCAGCCACTCATTGTTGAAGCCATATAAGATAAGAGGGGTATAAGAAAATCATTAAATTTTCGTTAAATTCTTTTTTCTTTTTTTTTTCAAAATTTGAATTTTGAATTTCAGCACCACCTTTTCAGTAAAAATCATTAAAATCTATTTTTTTCCATTTTTGCCCCTGGCCGTTTCAATCCGTTTTAACGGCAACACCCCTCTCGAGGCATAAAAAGTGGGGCTCCTTAGCCTGACCCTTGGGCTATATGTAAATCCAACCCATTCCATTCCTTATATGTAGGTAAATAGTAGGTGACCCCACGGCACTCATCGACAAAGAGTTTGTCAAAATTGGGTGTAAGTGGCTGAGATCCACCGTCCATTTGGTGTGATAAGATCTCGGTCATCCTTTATGAAGTCGGATAAGAGGGGGAGACAACCGTCCTGTTTTGTTATATAGATAGTAGGTGACCTGTGCCCATGGCACTCATCGACAAAGCATTTGTCAAAATAAGGTGTGAGTGGCTGAGATCCACCGTCCATTTGGTGTGATAAGATCTCGGCCATCCTTTATGAAGCCGGATAAGAGGGGGGAGACAACCGACCTGTTTTGTTATATAGATTTTTAAAATTATAACATCAGCCATGAGAGCACAAAGTTACAGGTCAGTCTATTCAAAGTCAAATTGTTTATTATTCATTAATTGCCATTAGAAGTCATATAAATAACGAGAATACCATTGAAGTGTGTTTGCAATAATATGGACGTAGTAAATGCGAAATCCCACCGGCCTACGACTTCCGAGGGGTATTTCGGTGATTAGACCATTACAGTCTTATTTCTTTACTGGCTGCTGCTCGATAGAAGTTTCTGGAGACTGTGACTGGGACTCCCCTTTCTTAGCCTTCTCACTTATAAATTCTCAAGAACCTCGGCTTTGAGAAACATCTCTCTCTCTCTCTCTCTCTCTCTCTCTCTCTAAATCAGGCGGTCATGGCGGATCTTAAAGTCCACGGAAGCGTTATTTCAACGGCGGCGATGCGAGTTTTCGCTTGCCTTTACGAGAAAGAACTCGAGTTCGAGTTCGTTCCCGTCAATATGAGAGCTGGGGAGCACAAAAAAGAACCTTTTATTTCTCTCAACGTAAGAATCATAATAGGGATACGGGCCTGTTTGGATCGCCATTTTTTCCCCCCCAAAAAAAAAAAAAAGATATCTTCTGCACAAAAATTGCGATCCAAACAATCCCTAAAATTAAAACTAATTAACAAATCCTTATTGTATTTTTATTTTTTTCTCTCTCTTAACTTTCTGTTTTTTTTCCTTTGTAGCCGTTCGGTCAGGTTCCGGCTTTCGAAGACGGAGATTTGAAGCTATTCGGTAAGTTCTGTCATGCTATAATACGCATGCTCAGATATGCGTAAGATAGCTCATAAGATGAGTAACAAAGTAGTAATTTTTATTTGCAGAATCGAGAGCGATAACGAAGTACATTGCCTACAAGTACGCCGGCTGTGGGACCCAGCTGATCCTGGAGGATACGAAGAAGATGGCGATCTTAGCTGTGTGGATGGAGGTGGAGGCCCACCAGTTTGACCCGCCGGCTTCGAAGCTGACTTGGGAGCTGGGCATCAAGCCGATGTTAGGCATGGTGACTGATGAAGCCGCAGTGGAGGAGAACGAAGCCAAGCTGGCTAAGGTTCTGGACGTGTACGAGGCTAAGCTGGCTCACTCCAAGTACTTGGTTGGAGACGAGTTTACTTTACTCGATCTCCACCATCTCCCTAACATGAAGTATCTCATGTGCACGCGGATTAAGAAGTTATTCGAGTCGCGCCCACACGTCAACGCATGGTGCACCAGTATCATGGCTCGGCCCTCTTGGCTAAAGGTGGTCGAGATGCAAAAGAAAGACTAGATACAGGGCTCCTGGGCTAGGCCTTACCCAGTAACCACTCTCTAAATAAAGTATTTCATCGACCGTTGAAATGTTGACCGTGTGGTTCCTTCACGTCCTTTTTTTATTTGGATTTTGGAGTGAATAAAAGATGTCGTTTTCTTTTCTCTGCGTATTCAAATTGCCATATAGGGGCCCCGATACACAACAATCAGGGCTGAATAAGTAGGTGACCGACTTTTCGTTTAAAAATGGAAAAAATAAAAATGGGTCGGGCTCCGTTGACAGATCTAAAATAACATGTAAAATGACAGGGACACAATATAAGCCACGTGGTAGACTGTTACAGGACGCTGACCGTACGGATGTTTGTCCTATCCCATGGTGGATCTACAAACCAAAAATCGGCCTGATTAGTGATTTATAAGTGTTGCATCTTTGTACCTCAAATACTGCTCAAATTCCCACAGTTGAGATCAGCCCATGAAAATCAGTCCAATCCAATGCCTATAAATCACTAATCAGGCTGAGTTTTGGTTTGTAGGTCCACCATGGGATAGGAAAAACATCCATAGGGTCAGAGTCCTGTAAAAGTGTACCACGTGGCTTATATTGTTCCCTGTCATGTCTGTCATTTTAGATTTGTCGACGGAGCCCGACCCTTATTTTTATTGGGTCAGGCTCCAGTTACCGCCCTAAAATGACGGGCTCCTGTTACAGGACACAATATGAGCCACGTGGCTCACTCTTAGAGGACACGGACTGTATGGATATTTGTCCAATCCCTAGGTGGACCTACAAACCAAAAATCAGACTGATTAGTAATTTCTAGGCGTTGGATCTGTGTACCTCAAATACTGCTCAAATTCCCACAGTTGAGATCAACCTGTGAAATTATGTCCAATCCAACGCTTATAAATCACTAATCAGTCTGATTTTTGGCTTGTAGGTCCACATAGAGATTATCCAAACATCCATACGGTCGTGGTCCTATAAGAATATGCCACGTGTCTCATATTGTGTCCTGTAACGGGAGCTTATCATTTTAGGGCGGTAATTGGAGCTCGAGGCATTTACAATTATTCGGGTACAAAGATTCAAAGGTTTGACGAAAAAAAAAAAAAAAATCACTACTCAGGCTGGTTTTTGGATTGTAGGTTCACTTAGGGATTGGCCAATGTACCACGTGGATCATATTATGGGTGGTCACTTGAAAAATCTAGTATGCAAATGTTGCCGGAAGGCGACACGACAGGTAACCTCTCTCCTTAACCAGAGTAATTAGGGGTTATATTGTTACGTGTCACTTTCTGACAGTATTTGCATACTCTAAAGTATACCAGATTCACTCGCTCGTTGTGCCCTTGTGGGTTGAAATTCAAGGCCGTCGACCATTAAGGCGGTTGCCTAAGGCCTCTTGGTGAGAGAAGGCCTCCAGCCCAATGGTCCCGCTAACGATGCGGATTTTCAGCCCACCCCTTTTTAGATATACAAACCAAAAATTAACCTGATTGATTATCCTGAGCCATATATTTTAGTACTTTTTAGGACATGATTCTAGCCATTGGATTCAAGAATATTTTTTGGTAGTAAATCCAATGGCTATAAATCATCAATCGGGCTGATTTTTAGTGTGTTTATCCACAAATAGGTGGGCTGAAAATCCACGCAGTCCTTGGGCCCAAAAAAATGATCTATGTAAAACCACGAGAGTCCTCTACATCCACGCAGTCATTGGGCCTCCGAGAATGTTTCTTGAAAAAAAACCACTTAGCTTCCACATCAATGCAGTCGATACAGAGGACTTTGGATGCAGTCGATGCAGAGGACTCTTGTGGCCCTACATAGCTCAACTTTTTTGGCCCACTAACCGTATGGATGTTTAGCCCACACCTTGCTGGATATACATACCAAAGATCATATTGATTGATAATTCTATCCGTTGAATTAAGTATCCAAAAAATACGCAAAAAACTTGCTAGAATCTAACGGCTGGAATAAATCTTAAATACTTGTTAATATCTATGGCTAGAGAAAGCCAATCAGACTAATTTTTTGGTATGCATTTCTACCTAGGATTGAGCTAAACATCCATGCAGGTAGTGGGCCCAAAAAATGATCTATGTAGGGCCACGTGAGTCCTCTGCAACGAAATTTTTTCCCACGTATCGACTTTTTTTGCCCCACGCTTTCGTAAACACACATGTTGTCATCTTCCCACTCCAGAAGAGAGAGAGAGAAGAAACCAAAACAGAAGAAAAAAGATTAATGAAGCCTCTCCCCATTCCATTTCCATCGCTCCTCGTCCTCAACTCTTCTTCTCTTAGAAGAAAAAACAAACAACAGCACCACTATAATTCAAATGGCGCTCTCAATCTCTTTCGTTCCCTCTTGTCCAAGTTTCAGTTCAGAGCAGCAGCGTCCCCAACTACCCTTCCCATCCAGCAATGACGGAAAGACTCTCTAGGCCTACCACCAAACCTCCCTCTCTTTCTCTTCTACTAAGATGAGGAAGATGGTCTCCTCCTCCTCCGCTAACTACCGCTTGGGCGCCACTGTCGTCAAAGCTACTGCCGACTACTACTACACTCTCGGGGTTCCCAAGTCTGCTAATATCAAAGAAATGAAGGCCGCCTACGGAAAGTTGGCACGCCAGGTTCTCGACAAAATTCCTCTAAAATCTTTCAGAACCTCGCTATTTTTTGATAAATCTTTCTTACATCGACACATTTATGCTGTTGTTGGGTGAATAAGGATCCATATATTCTGTTGGATACCCTTACACAGGCATGTTTTCTATCGGTGTGTGATATGCACATGGGTCTATGTTTGGGGAGATTACATCGATTAGGTCCATTGATGGTGTAGAGATTTCTGCTAGACATAGGCATTTGTTTATTGAATTGTGCAATAGGAAATACCTACTTGCATGTTTCTTATACTCAATTCACACACTTACCAAAAATGAAAAACTCCATTCACACTATGTTCTTGCATATCCTATTTTGAGTTTGTCAAATTCTATTCCTATTACTTGTACAGATATAACATATTTCATGTTCTTGTACCTACACCCTTGTGAGCTCGCTTATCACAACCGTCGTGTAGACCATGGGAAAGGGTGGGGTGGTCTCTACTTAGGTGTCTAGCTACAATTAAGCTTTCAAACTGATGTGGAAAACCACAAGTAGGACCTGAGAAATGGTTTTCTATCTTTTTTCTTTTCTTCATACACTTGAGAAATATGATTCTTTTGTCACATGGCAGAGGCTATTGGGATTAAACTTGCCACAAGGGAAGCAGCACAATTTTCTAGATTCTGAATCTCATGCCTTGGTATATATATATATATATATATATATTGTGCCCCTGATGGGCATGAGATTCAGAAACTGCAAAATTGTGTTGCAAAATTTTGTTGTAGCGATGCAGTAGCATAAGTTTTCTCCACTTCATTGGTACTTTTGTACTTTCAGACAACAAAATTAAAGGTGTTTGGTGTAAACAATTCCAGGATATATTTGGAAAAATAGGATATATTTCATATTGAAATGCTATGCGGGACCTCCTAGTGAGATCCTAAGGTCTCTAAACCATTCGATATTCTTTGAAATTTGTATGTTGGTCTTCGAGATTCATGTTGTAGTCTCCGGGATTCGTGTTTTGGGAATTCAATGACCATCAGCGGTCTGGACCTCTTACAACGACGACGAGGATGTGGTATTATATATCATGGGGTCTGCTAACACTGCACTTTTTGATCTGATTAGGAGAAGTGGAATCACGCCCTCTAATCCGTCATACTCAAATGCTAAACAATAATTGACAAAAACCAATAAATAATTGAGAATTATACAAGTAATCTTCTTAGTCGTGTTAATCTGTTTTCAATACAGTCTAATAACCCCTTATATAGTAGTACCACTAGCGCGATACTTAGTATAAATAGTAATTATTATTTATACTAAGTCCAAAAATAGAAAGTACAATTTCTTTCATATTCAGATTTAAATGGAATTACTAGTACAGCAAAACTCTCATTTAGATTTTAGACCATCTATAGAATCTTTATAGTATAGATCCAAAGATATGAGTCAAAGATTCTATAAATAATAAACTGCAGCGTTGACCACGATTGTGATAGAAGGCGATATTGAAAGTGGTCCAAAACCTGTCTAATGGTTCAAGAATATATCGTCCCAAACGAAGTTCGTATGACAAAGTTACGCCCATTTTAGTATTAATGCCCCGTCGCACGATCCTACATTTTTTTTCTAAAATGACATGTCTATAGATGTAGATTATCCTAGCCTGGATCATTAATGAAGTGGTCCCAAACCTGGCATTATTGTTTCATCTATTGTAAGATTTCAGGTCAGTAAAGTTACTTGGATGGTTACTCATATGAGCTGATCAAAATCCGTTGTCACCATTCAACATCATTAATCTTAAGTCATGTTTGAGAAGGCTCAAGGAAGTTGTCCAAGCTGACAAGCATAATTAAACTTGTGCCAGTACTCAAGATCTATGGTTGTGTTTGGTTCGTGGGAAATGGTATTCCAAGAAGTGGGTTTTCCTGGAAATGCCACTTCCTAGAAACCCACTTCTTGGAATACCATTTCCTATTGTTTGGTTGAAAATTTGACAAAGCCTCGTCATTCTGGCCATTCTAAGAAAATCCAGCAATCAACGCGTTTCATGAGACTATATTTCTCTGTGGCATCTTGTCAAACAATTAACAAGCATTTTCAAATTCTCTGGATTTTGCATAAGCACCCACCATTGCGTTCCAAGAGACGACATCTCTCTTAGGCATTTCATCAAACAGCTTCTGTGCAAACTTCACATTAGTAGAGCTTAAGATCTCACAAACCATAATAGTGCAAGAAGATGACTTGGGTTAGGCAATTTCCTAGAAAAACCACATCACAAGTCCATTTTGCTGACACTTGAAGTACATATCCAGAGGTTAATTCAACACAAAGACATCATCAGAAACACCATTGTTCTTCAACAGACAAGCGGAGATCTGCTGTCCAATACTGATACTGAAAATGGCAGCACAAGCTTTGAGGAAGAGAGTAGTGGCCTCCTCTACAACGGCCACTAGAAAACCCTAACCCAATCCCTTTACAACGCCCATCGAAAACTTAACCTAAAACTTCAATCCTAACCATTTGCAATCCCTCCTCTGCAACGGCCATTTGGAAACCCAACCTTCTGTAGATTTTATCGAGAGAGCTCAGGTTGAGAGAGAGAAGAAACATGAATAAGAAGAAATGTCACTACCCCCCGTTGTCTATTGTAGCCACCACCGCCATGAACACCCGATTGAATCATTGACAATTTTCAGAGCTTCATCGACACCAAGATTCAATGGAGAAACGGGATCAAAAGTTTGCTCATATGAGATTGAGAAGAGAGATGGGAGAGTGAAAGAGAGAAGTCGATCGTGCGAGAGATGGCCCTCGATCTATAGCTAGAAATTGACTTCCGCTTAAGACGAGCGGAAGTCGTTTTCCCTTAAAATGGGGTACAAGGAAATGGTTTTTCGTGGGACCTACTTTTTTCAGCATGTGAACCAAACATCCGAAAATGACATTTTCCGGATTTTTGTTTTCTTTTCCCGGAAAAGAGCGGAACCAAACGCAGCCTATGTGTCCTTCAAGGTTGCAAAACTGAAAGAATAAACTAATCTATACCAGACTTGGTGCCGAAAGTCATCTGTTACCGATTATTAGTGGCCAAAATATCCTTGAAATATAATTTAGTGCCCCTCCTCATATCTTTTTTGTCCTTCCTCGCCCACCATCTATTTTACTTTTTTGAATTGTTTATATTGATAAGGGTATTTGTGTCTTTTTATACTTTTTTCTTTTTTGACTGAACAAGTTAAATGCGTTCAGATTTTCAAACCATTAAAACCGGACAAATCTAGTATGCAACTGCTTAGAGCATCTCCAACGCTAGAATGCCAAAAGGCCCTCTCAATTCTATATTTTGAGACAGCTACAGTGCCATTTTGCTTAATTTGGCACGGCATGCTCCAATGGTGCAATGCTATATCTCAATGCTATTTTTGGATTTGAGTCATTTTCATGCATTGATTTTAACATGGGAATTTGAGCAATAATTGGGGTTCAAGATCGAAAGGTTTGAAATCACTAATCAAGCAGACTTTTGGTTTGTAGGTCCACCTAGGGATTGGCCAAACATCCACATGGTCAACATCCTCTAAAAAAGTGACATGTGGACTACTTATAAGCCAATCATATGCTTATTTTAGCCGTGGGATACTGAGCATTATTTGGGGTACAAGATCCAAAGGTGTAAATTGTCCAAAGAGTCAAAACCCAAAAACCTGCCATATGCTATAATTTAGCATTGAGATAGCACAGCGTTGGAGCACCTGTTTTTGACCCACCATGCTAAATTTTAGGATAGCACGGTGGAATAGCATAGCGTTGGAGATGCTCTTAGCACATACTTAAAAGGAATAAAACTTTGATGACAGGAATAAAAATATGAGCCACGTGGAACACTCTTAGAGGACTCTGACCGTATGGATGTTTGGCCAATCATTAGGTGGACCTACAAACCACAAATCAGTACGATTAGTGATTTCTGGGCATTGGATTGGAATTGTTTTCATGAGTTTATTTTAACCGTGTGACATTTGAGCATTATTGACCATTATTTTAGGTACAAAGATCCAAAGGTTTGAAATCACAAATCAAGCTAATTTTTTGTTTGTAGGTCCATATAGGGATTGTAAAAACATCCGTACGGTCAGAGTCCTCTAAGATGATGTCACGTGGCTCCTATTGCACCCTGTCATCGGCCTTGATGACAGGGTCCTGTCATCAAAGTCTTACTCACTTAAAAGTATGCAAACAGTGTTAGTACTGTTGGATGTCCATTGTTGGATGTCCCTTGAAAAATGTGTTACAGATTTACCTGTTTCAGCCGAAATATTTTATCTAAACATTCATTTTACACGGCATCCAAGCTGCACATTTAAATGTCACTTGTAAGGCAATTAGAGATCCATGACAGTTTGGATGTTTTAAACATCCCTAGATGGCCATGTTGACCAAATATCAGCTGGATTGGTGGTTTCTAACCATTGGATTGAATCCTTTTCGTGGGTTGAATTTTAACTGTGGATTCAAAAATTCATTTGGGTACTGAGATTCAATGCCCAGAAAATACCAATCAGAATAATGTTTGGTTTGTAAGTCCACCTAGCGACATTTCAAACATCCCTACGGTCATAAATCTCTAATAATGTGCCACATGGCACCTTTAGGTGCAACTTGACACCCATAAATAAAACTTCAAACATCAAAAAATTTCTCACTCCTTAATTTTTACCATTATTAAAGATTAAAACTTTGATGATGGACCTCCATCGTCAACGTTGATGCAGGACCGCAGTGTGAACTACGTGGCATACTATTATCGGTTACTGACCATATATCTGTTGGGCAATCCCTAGCTATAAGTACAGAAGAAAAATATGTCTTATGAGTGATTTTTAACCTTTATATCCGAGTACCCCTAACAATTCTCCAAATCTACCATTGAAGACAAAATATGAAAAAGACTCTAATCCAACGGATAGAAATTACTAATCAAGATGAATTTTGTTATATAGGTTCACCTAGGGATGTGTCAAATATCTATACAGTCAGGCATCTCTAAAACATGCCACGTCCCCCTTGAGCAAAATCCTGGCTCCGCCGCTGCTTGTTGGAGGAGTTCTCTAAGCTAGGAGTATTAGAACTCTGGCGATTTCCTTGGTTCCTCCATGAACTTGAGGAGGCAGATGGCACAATTTGGTTTTCCATTAGAAGACAGTTGATGGAGATCTTGCAACTAAAGATAAGAAACCAGTAAAAACGTTATGAAGACTTCACCAAAATATGTCAAAATATATATATATATATTTTAATTAGATAGAGGATTTTATCAGCTTTCCAATATATCTGGAATCATACAAATCCGACTCTTGCTTAGACAAAAGTCCCAAAAATGAAGAAAAAACATAACAAATAGTAACAAATAAAAGGAAGGAAAGAGAAAAAAAATGATTCAATTTATTAAGGAAACCAGTAAACTTACAGAAATTGTCTGTGACAACAATCCACAGATCTTTATTAGAACAACATTTAATTTTACAACTCAAAAGCAACTTTTATTAATACTGTTACTAAATTTATGTAAGAATTATTTATATAACATCCATGAAGCCTTTTATTTCTGTTCCAACCAAGGTATATATCTCTAGTTCCCTCTTTACTTTCTCCATGATGCGATAGATGGAATGCTTTGTTCATTTCTGAAGAAATTATCTGGATCAACCTTGCTCTTCACATGTACCAATCTTTCAAAGTTGTTCTTGAAGTACTTACTCCCCCAAACCTTAGCTTGTATGTAGCTTGCACTACCATTCTTGTTCTGACCCACGTCGAGATCCCTATAGTTGAGATATGCAGCCCTTGGGGACTTAGAAACATAAGGACCCATGTACCTATAAAGCCTTCTAATCCAACCAATATGCTTATTGGATGCCTCATACCCTTCTTCTTCCCAATACGCCAAGTACTGGATCTTATAAATGTTACCAGCTCTATGTGGGAAAGGAATTTCAGACTCTGAAATCTCACTCATTCTTCCACCATATGGACTCATGATCATCTCAGGGGCCTCTTCTTCCAGGAACCTTTTCCATATCCCTTCCAACCCAATTTCTGGAATGGGTTCCTTCACATAGTCAGATTTTGCTTTGAAAAAGTCTACAGATTGAGGATTCCTATCAAGTAAAACATCTAGAGATCCTTCAACTGGGAATCCAGCAAAATAGAGGACTGATTGGATCCAACTCATTTCGATACAGTCTTTACGCTCCAAACCCAACTCAGGGAAGTTCTCTTCCATAATTGGAAGGAGTTTTTCAACACCCCCAAGGAACATGGAGTTGAATGAAGCTTGTATTGTTCTCTCCCCCTTTCGACTAGCATTCACAACACGTACGATGATTCTGATGAAGAGATCTTCATGAAGCTTATCGGCAACATATTGCCACCTATGAACAAGATTAGTTGCACCTTGTTCCAAGGTTTTGTCGACTGTGAAAACAGTCACTGTTGGTGGAACAGGGAGCAGCTTGATTTTCCATGAGAGAATGACTCCGAAACTCGCTCCTCCTCCACCTCTGATGGCCCAAAAGAGATCTTCTCCCATGGATTCTTTGTTGAGAAGTCTGCCATCGACATCGACTAAGAGGGCATCGATGATATTATCGGCCGAGAGGCCGTATTTTCTCAATAAGGCACCATACCCACCTCCACTGAAGTGGCCACCAGTACCTACTGTGGGGCAAATACCTGCGGTGAAGCCATGGGTCTTACTTTTCTCAGCAATTCTATAATAAACTTGGCCAATAGTTGCACCAACCTGAACCCATGCACTGTTATCTTCTAAATCAACACTGATCGATTGAAGATTGACCAGATCAACAATGACAAATGGAGCATCAGATACATAAGAGAGGCCTTCGTAGTCGTGACCTCCGCTTCGAACTCTGATCTGCAAGCCATGTTTTCTACAACAAACAACAGCTGCTTGGACTTGGGATTCATGCAAGGGTGTAATGATAAGTTCAGGTTTTGGGGTGGTGGAAGATAAGAATCTGAGGTTTCGAATGGAAGATTGCAATACTGATGAATAGGAAGAAGTGTTTGGAGTGTAGATTGGGATGGAAGGCTGAGAATGAAGGGAAAAGCATTGGAGAAAATTATCATGGATTGAACTTGAAGTCGCCAATGAAATTGAGAACACAAGGATAGAAAGTAGTGAAAGAATTGCAGAACTTGAAGCCCCCATTCTTTTTTTTTTGTGCGAGTGTTTATAAGAGAGGTACAAGATTGCTTATTTGAAGTTCCCTAGAACAACCTTTTATATAGGCGATGCTTCTCTGAATTCTGGAGAAAATAAAGAGATAATTAATGCAGAAGTTTGAATTCAAATTTCTCTGCTACAACTGGGTATGAGGAAAATTCAAACTACATGCAAATGAAGAACCCTCCTTGGATGGCAGTTGACATTAGACTTTTATGTTCTTTCCCTTTGTTTAAGCATCTAGAACATCAATAATGTGATGGGGATTGGGATACCAAGCATCTAAGCCATCCTTCATATGGCCTAAAGTCTAAAAAGCTCCCACATATTGGATTGATGGTTCGAAGTGCAAACGTATCTTTGATCATGAGGCTTGGTTAGGTCAGTTATTAAAACATGGACGCAATGTTTAAAAAATCAAACCGATGATCGAACACCCATTTTTCGTAAGGGTCCCACCACTGTTCGAACACATGAATTTTTGGTGCTGGACTCTACGAATTGTTCTCGAAATGTTTTTTTTTTTTTTTTTCCGTTTCCCATTTATATGACCGTTTTTTTTATCGTATTTCAAAATTTTCTTGTAATGATCCGGTTCCGAATTGCTAACTAGGATCCTGACCATCTAGAACATCCATAATGGAGGAGCTTGCTGATTTGGACATGTTGGCTGTGAATTTTATGTGTGGCAGTACAAGACTTTTCTATAGAAGCTGTGTGATTGTGTGGATGAGAGGAAGATTGATAAATGTGTGGGTTGCAAGAAACTTCTTTCGTGTCACGAGAAATCTTCTCTGTTCACAAAGGGCGTGCATGGAATGTCTTGGCGAGGCCGTTCTCACAGAAAATCAACTTCTAACCCTAATTGAACTTGGACTTAAAATTAACGGTGAAATGAATGTTCTAGATTTTTTTTCAACTTGTAATCCTTGTTTTATATAGGGCTAGAAATGTAGGAATGGGCTGATTTATGGTAAGGATGATCTTCATAATTAATGAGGTGGTCCTCGTCAAAATTCAATCCTTATCTCCATGCAGGTCCTGTATAGGCAAATCAAATATCTTTCCTATGTGGGTCCCACATGAAGATGAATTAACAGCTATTTTTGGTGATCATAGAATTTATCTTAGGGCGTGTTGATTGCACAGAAAATTTTTCCAAGAAAATACATCCTGGGAAATGCCTTAAATGGCTGATTAATTGCAAGTGAGAACACATATTTCAATCGTGTGAGAAAACAAAAGTGCATTTTCAGGTGGAAATGAATTCTCACGTATCGAAAAATTATACAGATTTAAAATGGCTAAAAACAATGGACAGTTGTGTTTTCCCAAGGAAAATGCAATTTTCCCCCTTGGCAATCAAACACGCGTTTACAAAAATTCAACCTATTCTAACAAGGGTCGGGCTCTAAAATAACAGACTCCCATTACAGGACACAATATGAGCCATGTGGCATACTCTTAGTGGACTCTGTCTATATGGATGTTGGCCAATCCCTAGTGGATCTACAAACCAAAAATCAGCCTGATTAGTGATTTATAGGCGTTGGGTCTTTGTACCTCAAATACTGCTCAAATTCCCATAGGTGATATCAACCCATGAAAATAAGTCAAATCCAATGCCTATAAATCACTCAGGCTGATTTTTGGTTTGTAGGTCCACTTAGGGATTGGCCAAACATCCATACAGTCAGAGTCCTCTAAGAGTAGGCCATGTGTCTCATATTGTGTCCTGTAACCAGAGCCTGGGCGGTAACTGGAGCCTGAGCTTTCTAAAAATTCCTTTTCAAATGTAAACTTAAAGTTGACAGTGAAGCAGATGTTTTTTCTTTTGTTATTCCCCAACTTGTCATCCACTTTTCATAGAGGAAGAAATGTCGGAATGAGTGGATTTTTTTTTCATAATTGACAGAGCTATGGGCAAGACGTGGGCATTGTCGATTTGGCTAATAACGGTATAACGGACTGGGGGCGTTACCATTTTTTCAGTTATAACGGCCGTTATAACGAATTGTACCCCTCGGGGGCAAAAACGAAAAATAGCGGAAAATATGGGGGGGGGGGGGGGGGGGGGGATGGCGCTGGAATTCAATTTTTGAAATTTGAAATTCAGATTTTCAAAAAAATGAAAAAGTAACGGCCGTTATTTTTTGGGGATTTTCAAAAAAATGAAAAAGTAACGGCCGTTTTTTTTGGGCATTTTAACGGTACATAACGTAATGGGGGTGGCACGAATCCATTATAATGGCCATTATTTTCGTTATAACGGTGTTTTTAAAACCATGATGTCAACATAATTTAAACCAAGGTTTGGAAAAAAAAAGTTATAATAATGTTCTAATGATATGGGAATACTTACCACTATACTACAACGACACTCGTAGATTTCTAATTTGAGAGGAGAGGAGTCTTGCTGGCAAAGTGACAACCGGCCCTTCCTGGATTCATTCATCAGGGTACTAAAACAGCATAGAATCCGGGAGAGTCTTCTTTGGTGTGCGTCTTGATTGATGACAAATGTTTGGGTCACACCAAGGTGGGCACCTTCAAAGACATAGTGTGGACCTTGAAGCGCACAAAAATGAACCTTCAAAGATTCACCTCCCCCATTGAGTCCTTGAAGACGCATGTACTTTGAAGGTTCGCCTTCCACCCCAATTGGGCTTAGCCCACCTAATGGTGTGGCCCACTTATGATGTATGGCCGTATGGGCACACTTGACATATAACATAAGTATGATCTATCAACGTCCCTCTGTTAGTCGGGACCCACATATGATCCATCAACTTTCGTTCTATGTGAGGCTATGTGAGGCCCACATGATTTATCGACCCCATTAACATGTGGGGCCCACATGATTTATCAACTGTAGTTATTATGTGCGGTCCAAACAAACTATCGATCTTTGTTCTCTTGTTTGGACCCGCATGATCAATCAACGTTTGTTCCTAAGGGGTCTCACATGGTCATGTAGAACCAAACGTGCACGTTTCGAGAATGTTACCTCCATTAGCATGAGCCATTAGCAACAAGTAAGAAAACACCAGCTCTTACATGTTTAATCAATCCCTTCACATTTTTATATCCCTATCCCTTGTACAATACCCGGCCATATACATCATCCACCAACATGGTAACAAAGGAAAGAAAAAGAAGAACACAAGGTAGAAAGAAATAAGGAGGAATGTCCGAGAGACAAACAATACAGCAAAAAGGACACACATTGAAGAAAAACAAAGAACATAGAAAGATGGGCCAAAAAGACAAAAACAAATAATGAAGAATTCGCTTTTTTAAGGCTAGAAATCTTTATTGTTTGGGCCGTGCTTAGGCCTAGCGGACTTTGGAAGCCTAAGCTTGGCCTGGCCTAACCCGAACCAAGCTTGGAAAAGTCGGGCCAAAGTCCAAGCCCAATATTTAAAATTTTCAAGCTCAAGCTCAAGCTCCCTCTTCCTCTTTCTTCTCCTATTGCTCCCATTACAAACTCCATAATTTGTACAAGATCTCTGGTCTTCCTCTTACTTGAGAGTCAAAGTGTCTTTACAAATACCACTTAACATCCGAGGAAGCAACATTTCAACTCTTCTCAACAGAGCCACCTTGAGGATCGTGAGGTGAAGAAATTTAATTTCCTACGCCACATCACTAATCAGGCTAATTTTCAGTATTTTAGTCGACCTGAATGGTGGATCAAACATTCATGGGTCAATAAGCCCAAAAGAGTGTGCCACGTGGCATTTTAGGAGTGAAACATCAAACTTTGATATCCTTTATGATCTTCCATCACGTACCACACTCCTCTAGTACATTATAAGTGAAATCCTCATATGTTAATTCACTAGTGGGTGCCCCGTGCCATCGGCACTCCTCAACAAAGAATTTGATAAAACCAAGTAATTGGCGGAGATCCACCGTCCATTTGGGGGAGGGTTAGATCTCGGCCTTCTTTGTTGATGCTTATAAGAGGAGGTATAAGTAGGGAGACAACCAATGTGTTTTGTTATATAGAACAGTAAATGGCCTATGCCTACGGCATTCTCCGATAAAAGTGTTTTCAAAAATTGGGCGCATTCGGCACTCAAACGGTATAACGGATTGGGCGTTACCATTCTTTCCATTATAACGGCTGTTATAACGGATTGTAACGCACAGAGGGATAAATGGGAAAATAACAAAAGTAACAAAAAATAACGGTGTTGAAATTAAAATTTTGAATAAATTGAGGTCAAATGAGGCGGATTGAGTGGCTGAAATCTAACCGTCCACATTAGATGGATGGATAAGATAAGAGAATACAACTGAGTTGTCTTGATCAAGTTTTGAAGGAGACCATTTTAACGGTTAAACAGACTGGGGGCGTTACCGTTAAAACGGATTGAAACGGCCAGGGGCAAAAATGGAATTTAACGGAATTAAACGAATTTTAACGATTTTAACAGAAAAAATGGCGCTGAAATTCAAATTTTGAAATTTGAAAATAAAAAAAAATAGAATTTAACGAAATTTAAGGGAAATTAAACAGATTTTAACGGAATTAAACAGATTTAACAGCCATTTTTTTTCACAAAATTTTCAGAATTAAACGGCTGTTTAAACGATTTTAGCGGCCATTAAAACAAAAAAACCGGCCGTTTTTTTCAAAACTGATAAAACGTGTTTAAACGTTTAAACGGTTTTAACGGAAACGGGCTTGGGGTGTTACCGTTTAAACGGCCGTTTTTAAAACCATTGTCTTGATATATGCGTGGGTGGCCCGTACCCGTGGCACTTTCCGACAAAGTGTTTGTCAAAATCGGGTGGGAGTTAATCTCAGCCATCGATATGAAGCATAGTGGATCCCAGCCACTCCTTATTGAAGCCATATAAGATAAGAGGGGTATAAGAAAACCATTAAATTTCTGTTAAATTCTATTTTTTTTTAAATTTTAAAATTTCAAATTTTAAGTTTTGAATTTCAGCACCACTTTTTTCCGTTAAAATCATTAAAATCCATTTTTCTATTTTTGCCCCTGGCCGTTTCAATCTGTTTTAACGGTAACACCCCTCTCGAGGCATAAAAGGTGGGGCTTCTGACCCTGACCCTTGGGCTATTTGTAAATCCAACCCATTTCATTCCTTATATGTAGGTAAACTAGGGGATGACCCGCGCGTCTGCACTCTCCGACAAAGTGTTGGCAAATAAATGGGTGCCTTCGGCACTAAAACCCAAATCCTTAATGAAAGAATATTAGTTGTACTCTGCCTTTGCATTCGGCACTCTAAGTCTATTTGTCAACATTGAATTCTAAATTTCAAAAGAGCCCGTCTAGGGCTACATCCATTTCTTACATACAATTCTTACACCCAATAGTGGGGTCCACATGGAGATCATGTTGCCAAATCCATCCGTATATGAAGTTATCCTTAAGATGACCAGTTCATTTCAAAATTGCTAACCATATAAAAATATGACCCAAAATAATGGTTTAATTAGATGGTCTTGATTTTTCAAATTAAAGTCAATTTTTCATAAGGTTAGGAATGTCAAAATGTCCTGATATCTGGTGAGAAGTGTGAACATAGTATGAAAAACTCGTCGTGCCGTTGGATTGTGCCGGGTGTAAGAATTGGGTGTAGCTATAGACGAACTCTTTCAAAAAGTGCTTTTAGCAAATCCAAATCAAAGAAGAGGTGCTGCTGGAGTGTGGATGGAAATTCGATGGGATTGCAATTCAACCATTCTGCTCAGCTCTAAGCTTTGATGATGTCTATGTAATAAATGACTTTTCTATACATCCGCTACATGCATAGGTCCAGTTCCACATTTCTTAACGTCAACCAATTAAGCAACCGTGTAATGGTTAGCAGCAGAAAGTCAATAGTACGTCTTCCTGAAGTGGACCTTATAGCTCCCAGTCGATCAGCCCTCACACAAAGTAAACCTAATCAAAACATCATCAATGAACTTTTTGCAGAATTGTTCTTCATGGATCCTCCAAAAGGATGCCAATGATCAAATGGATCTAATTTGTATTTTTTCCGGTCCGGGGCATTTCCAAGTGGGGTCCAGATTGATAAGCATACAGACAATATGAATAATGCAAATGCGATTGGGTCACCCTAAAATGACAGGCTTTTGTTACAGGACACAATATGTGCCACGTCACATACTCTTTGAGGATTCCACGTGGCATACGCTAATAAATCACTAATCAGGCTGATTTTTGGTCTGTAGGTCCAACTTAGGGATTGGCCAAACATCCATATTGTGTCCTGTAACAGGAGCCTGTCATTTTAGGCCGGTAACTGGAGCCTGAGCCAATGCGATATAGTATTTTAACTTTAATGCGACATTAGTAACCAAAAAACTACTTGTGCAAGGAAAAAATTTCATTGATCAAGGAGGGGGCATTCGAAGTATCGGATTCGGGACCTTTATGCAAGAACCACCTTGGGAAGAATTAGAGATGGGCCCCATGTGGCATCATACAACATCAAAGTCCAACCTCCATATTTTTTTTTAAAAATGCACAGAAATTTCAAAACCCCGCCCAAGCCCACAAAACCCCAGATGAATTTGTTCTCTGAAATGTGGACCCTAACTCTAAAAACGTGGACCCTAAATCTAAAAATCTTTGATTTCGACCCAAATCGCAAACTAAGAATCGTAGGATATTTCAGACCACATTCAAACCCAAACAAACCTCAGGAATTTCCGTTGTAACTGTTATGAAACACTGCAAAAAGATGGTACATTTTTTAAAATTTAAAATGAATGTGTACTAAAACGAATGCAGATTTCCTCGAACGGGATTTAAAATCTTTTTAACTCCGCAGCGAAATTCATAAAAAGAATTGAGATTTTGGATCCCAAACCGTAGATTTTCAAAATGCTAGAAGCACCCAATCCATCTAAACCCCCAATCGACCAACTTTTGTGGAAAATTTAAGAGTCAGATAATCATCCTGATTGGTGGTGTTTAGGCGTGGGATCTGAGTATCCCAAAATAAAGCTCAAAATCGCAGGTGTCTAGGCGCTGGATCTCAGTATTCCAAAATAATGCGCAAAATCAACCCAATTTACAGATCGCTTTTGAAGAACATTACCACCCTTTATATTTGCAGAAAACCCAGATGATTTCAGCGTGGCGAGATCAAGATTTGACCCAAAATAACACCAATCTCTGGTAAGGGTTTCTACAAAAGAACAGAAGCCATGGATGATATTTTCCCTTTGCTCATTCGCTACACTCTAACGTGAACTTGAACCTGAACCCTTGGTTTCCACCACTGTTGCCATCGAAGGAGGACTGGCGGGGTAGCAAATCGCTGTTCTCGCTTCAGATGGGCGTAAAAAGTGAGGTTGAATCGAGGAAACAACAAGCTTCGGCAACTACGGAGGGGAAAGTCCAATGCAGCAGTTGTAGGGCGTGAGAGCTCCCACCATTTTGTGCGTGATCGTGTGCAAGAGAGATCCCACCATTTTGTGTTGTCGTGCGAGAGAGAGAGAGAGAGAGGGAGAATAGAGTCGTGGGAGAGAATTCAATTTCCAAACCATCTCCACAATACAGAGAAAGAGGGGGGCGAGAAACTGGAGAGGGGGGAGTGGAGAGTGGAGAGGGGAACTAAGTTGAGATCCCAACCGTGGGATTAAATTGACACGTGGGTCCATCTCAACCCCTACTTATGTAAGGAGGTCCTCCTCATCTTCTTCTTCTTCTACTCCGAGCGGCTTCTTCTTCCTCTTCCTCTTCTTCTTCTTCTTCTTCTTCCTCTTCCTCCTCCTCTTCTTATTCTTCTTCCTCTTCCTAATCCTCTTCTTATTCTTCTTCTCTAAGCGGCTTCCTCTTCTTTTCTGAGGAGGGAGGGAGGGAGGGAAAGAGAAAGAGAGAGAGAAGAAGAAGAAGAAGATGAGTAGAAGGAAGATAAAGGAGGGAGAGATCTCTTTCTCCCCCTCTCCGTAAAAAAATAAAAAAAATTCGCTCCGTATTGGTAACGCCGCTACCAATATGGCCAAAGCCATGTCCACCCTGCATTACCGATACGGAGCAAAAAAAAATTTTTACGGAGAGAGAGATAGGGAGAGGGAGATGGAGAGAGGAAGGGAGAGACACACACACAAAATAGGAGGAGGAAGAGGAAGCCGCCCGGAGAAGGAGAAGAAGAAGAAGAGGCTGCCAGGAGAAGAAGAAGAGGAGGCCTGCCGCCCACCATCAGGTAAGAAAGAGAGGGAGGGAAGGAGTGGTGGTAGAGGTGGTGTAGTGGTGGTGAAGAAGAAGAGGACTGTGGTGGTGAGTTCCTCTTCGTTCGGTTTTTTTTTTTTTTTTTCCTCACAACTTTGGGTGTGTGCAGATAAGATGTGAGTGTCACTCAAAAAAAGGTGTGTGCAAATAACGCCACCCTTTTATTATATAAATAATAGGTGACCCGTGCCCACAGCACTCATCGACAAAGCATTTGTCAAAATTGGGTGTGAGTAGCTGAGATCCACTGTCCATTTGGTGTGATAAGATCTCGGTCATCCTTTATGAAGCCAGATAAGAGGGGGAGACAACCGTCCTGTTTTGTTATATATATGCCTAGTTGAACACTGATCAGATCACAACCTTAGGATGTATGAACTTTTCTCTAATAGCCACGTAAGCATTAGTTCTATATCGGAAAATACATTGCCCGGCTTCCAAACATAGGTATTGGTTGCCACTTGTATAAGGAGCAGAGCACCATATAATACCCCTTAATATATTATTTTTACCATTTTTCTAACTAAGGAAATATTTTTTTTCTTGTGACATCCGTTATAATGGATTCGGACGTTACGTTATGAACCGTTAAAAAGCCCAGAAAATATTTTTCCGTTATAAAGAAAATAACGACCATTATTTTCTGGAAAAAGTTGTGAAAAAAAGGCCATTATTTCCATATTTTTCCATTATTTTACTTTATATTCCTTCTTTTCGTTTTTCAAATTTTGAATTTCAAATTTTGAATTTCAGCGCCATTTTTTCCCTTATTTTTCATTTTTTTTCATTTTTGCCCCTGAGCTTTTTTTCGTCACAACGGAAAAAAAGATAACGCCCCCAGACCGTTATACCGTTATAAGGATCCCTTTTAAAACTTGGTTTCAGGTGGGAACACGACGTGGGAACACGATTTTTTTGTCAAAGTCAATTGTTTAGTAGTCGTTATTGCTGTGATTATTTAATTACTACCGTCCGATTTGTTTATTATTAATTAGTTCAACGGATCCTTCTAGAATAGATGACCGGAGACCTCTTCTATGAACTTTCCCTCTTATCTGAACTTTCCCCCTGGAGAAACATCTATCTCTCGCTCTCTCTCACACACTCTCAAACCTAAATCGGAGGGTCATGTCAGTTCTGAAAGTTCATGGAGGCGTATATTCAACGGCGGCGATGCGAGTTTTCGCTTGCCATCACGAGAAAGAACTCGAGTTCGAGTTCGTTCCCGTGGACATGAAAGTTGGAGAGCACAAAAAGAACCGTTTCTTTCTCTCAACGTAATAATAATTTCATAAAATTAAACAATTTTTTTATTTATTTTTAAATGTTCTGAGTTTTGATTCTGAGTTCTAACTCGTGTGTTTGCTTTGAGTAGCCGTTCGGTCAAGTTCCGGCTTTTGAAGACGGAGATCTGAAGCAATTCGGTGAGTCCCGGCCCGCTATAATACGCCCAGGTGGATGATCTGTGCAAGATAGCATTGAGTCTTGACTCTTGACTCTTGACTCTTGACTACATTGAGATTTTTGTTTTGCAGAATCGAGGGCGATAACGAGATATATAGCGTATGAGTACGCAGGGAGTGGGACCCAGCTTGTCTACGCGGACACAAAGAAGATGGTGTGTGTGACAGTAGGGATGGAGGTGGAGGCCCAGCAGTTCAACCCATCGGCTTCGAAACTGGCCTGGGAGCTAGCTGCGAAGCCATGGTTTGGCTTGGTTACGGATGGAGCCATTGTGAAGGAGAATGAAGCCAAGCTGGCTAAGGTTCTTAACGTGTACGAGACTCGGCTTAGTAAGACCAAGTACTTGGCTGGGGAGAGTTTTAGTTTATCTGATCTGCACCACCTCCCTGAAATTCATTATCTCATGGGGACGACAGTTAAGAAGCTCTTCGAGTCGCGCCCACATGTCTAGTGCCTGGTGCGACGATATCTTGGCTCGGCCTGCTTGGTCAAAGGTCGTCGAGAGGCAGAAGAAAAGCCTAGGCTATAGTCAATTTTCTTCTTCTTCAATAAAATAAAATGTTGTTGAATGTTGAGTTGATGTCGGTTCTGTTCTGTTTGGATGTTAGGGCCTGTTTGGTACGTGAGAAAAAGAGTTCCGACGGCGAATATTTAGCCAGGCGAATATTATCTTGGCTAAATATTTGCTCATAGCAATATTTAACAATGTTTGGTACGTGTACGAGCTAGCTCACTTCAGCTTACTTCATTTTCTTTCAATTTGAGTGGGTCCCACATATCAAAGTAAGTCAAAAATAGGTTGGGTCAGTGCGTGCGGGAACCACATATTATGTCAAAGAATAAAAAAAAAATTATTTTTATCTTTTTTATATATTAAAAAATTAATTTTTATTGAAAATAGTGATTTTCCGGCGAGAAAATATAAATTTTCTCACCAAGGCATAATCGGCGTGAAAATTTTTCACAGGGGGGGGGGGGGGGGGGGGGGGGGTGATCAAATGTTTTCCCGCCGCGGAGGGCAAATATGTGGGCCCCTAAATATTCGCCAAGGGCGAGTGGCTGCCAATAATGTCAAACCTTACATACTTGTCTTGGTAGTAGAAATTAGAAACTACGCTAATTAAGGACTAGTGGGCCCCATACACCCATGGTTCAAAGTCTCGGCCTATCCCAGTCTGGATTCGGCGATTTGGATTGGGATCGGAGCCCACCGATCCGATCCAGACCAAGCTGTCTTGCTCCGATATCACTGTTATACAAAGGATTTCCACTTTGTCTCGGGCGAGATGGGCCGATCCCATTCTGGATCGAAAAAATCCGGGATCAGAACCCACCAATCCAGTCTCCAACCCCAAGACTTAAATAAGAAGGTTATAACCCAAAGGGCAGTTTTAAAAGATTAGTTTGAAAACACGGAAATAAAAGAAAAGGTGCTTTCATAAACCTCTAAGGCTGTGTTTGGCATTGTGGTTTGTTGAAAATAAGTGTTTCTCAAAAAGTACCTTTTTGTAATTAACTTAATTTAAGTCATTTTGGGTGTTTGGCTCACCTCGTCAAAAATGTGCTTATTTTAAGAAAAACATTATTAAGGTGTTTGGCAATGTACAGAGAAAATGTGATTTTTTTTAGTAACTTGTCAAATGACTTTGTACACCTTAAACAGTGAAGTTGAATTAAATATAAACACAAAAAAAATAAATAAATAAAAATAAATTGTCCATTTGGATCCATATTTCACCGATGCCAATATTGAAATTTAATAGCCTGACAATAAAGCACATATAGCTTATGAAAAAGATTTGGGGTGAAACACAAATGTTTATTATTAAGCCATTGCTCGCTATGCTGATTGGATGATATTATTAAGTATCAAGG